>OX387715.1:49685205-52677471 GCA_947577245.1 Andrena bucephala | reverse complement strand
ACGTTGATGAAGGAGATAAGGGGGGAGAAAGAGGAGATGAGAAAGGAGTTAAGGGAGGTGAAAGAGGAGATGAGGAAGGAAAGGGAAGAAAGAAGGAAGGTGTTGGAGGAATGGAGAGAGGAAAGGAGGAAATGGGAGGAGGAAAGGAGGGAGGATAAGAGGAGGAGGGAGGGGATGGAGGAGAGGTTAGTGAGGATGGAAGAAAGGGATGGAAGGGTGGAGGAGATGATAGGGAGGATGGAGAGGTGGGAAAGGGAAAGAGAAGGGAGGGGCAGTATGGAGAGGTGGGAGGGGGGAGAAGTGGAGGAATGTAGGGTAAGACTGAGAAAGATAGAATTGAAACAGGACAAGAAGGAGAGGGTGGAAATAACAAATAATGTGGTGGTAAGGGGGTTGGGGGCGAAGGAAATGGAGGAAGAGAAGGAGGTGAAGAAGTTGTGGGCAGAGTTGGGTGTGGAGGAGGGGGGATAAGGGAGGTGAAAAGGATAGGGAGAAGGGGAGAGAAAGGGAACGGATTGATACTAGTGAAGTTGGCGGGGAGGGAAGAGAAGATCAGGGTGATGGAGGCAAAGAAAAAACTGAGGGGCAGAAGGGTAAGGATAGATGATGACTTGACAGAGGAGGAAAGGAAAGCGAGATGGAAGGTGGAAAGAGAGGCGGCGAGGGAGAGGGAGGGAGGAAAGAAGGTACAGGTCGGATACATGAAGATCTGGGTGAATGGGAAGATGAGGAGGTGGGATGAGTTGGGGGAAAGATGGGTGGAAGAACAGGGAAACGAAGGGTAAGGGAAAGGGAGGGGGGAGAAAAGGTAGATGTAGAGGAAAGGGGGGGAGGGGGGAGTAGGTACAAGGTTGCGTTCTGGAACGTAGCGGGGCTGAGGAATAAAGACGGGGACTTTTGGAGAGGGCTGGAGGAGTGGGATGTGTTAGTTCTGAGTGAGACATGGATGGAGGAAGGGGGATGGGGAAAGGTGGAGAAGAAGCTGCCAAGGGGGTATGTATGGGATAGGCAATGGGCGCGGAGGGAGAAGAAGAAGGGCAGGGCGATAGGAGGAATGCTAATGGGGGTAAGAAAGAGGTTGGAAGTGGAAGTGGAGGAGGAAGGTGGAAGAGAGGGAATAATGACGAAGAAGGTGAGGATGGGGGGAGAGTGGTGGAGGATAGTGGGGGTGTACGTAAATGGAGATCTGACAAGGAAGTTGGAGGACTTAGGGGTGTGGATGGAAGAGAGGGAGTGGGGAGTGAGGGGGTTAATCGGGGGGGACTTTAACGCTAGGACAGGGGAAGATGGGGGCGGGTGTTGGGATGGGAGGAGGAGGGAGGGGGAGGGGGAGTAGAAGGTCGAAGGACAAAGAGGGGAATGGTGATGGGAGGAGACTGTGTGGGTACTTGAAAGAAAGGGGGTGGAGTATACTAAATGGGGGGGTGGAGGGGGATGAGCAGGGGGAGTGGACGTTTACAGGAGGGAGGGCTAATACTGTAATCGACTATGCTTTGGGGAATGAGGATACCTGGGAGAAGGTGGAGAGGGTAGAAGTGGGGGAGAGGGTAGAAGTGGGGGAGAGGGTGGAGTCAGACCACCACCCGGTGGTGGCCTGGCTGAGGGGAGAGGGAGGCGGTGGCGTAGAGAGGAGAGAGGGTGGTGGGAGAAGGGAAGGAGGAAGAGGGAATTGGACAGAGGAGGGGAGAAAGAAGTTTATGGAAAGCTTTGTGAAGAGGGAAGATGGGGAGAGGGGGGTGGAGGAGGAGTGGAGGAAGTTGGGAGAAAGGATAAAGGGAGCGGTGGAGAAGTCAGAGGAGGGGAGAGAGAGGAAAAGGAAGGGAGGATGGTGGGATGAGGGGTGTAGAGAGAAGAGCAAGGTAAGGAAGAAATTGAGAAAGTGGAGAAAGGAGGGAGGGGACGGTAAGGTTTATAGAGAGAGGAAAAGGGCCTATGCGAAATTATATGAGGAAAAGAGGAAGAAGGAGGTGGAGAGGTGGGAAAGAGAGCTGGAGGGGGTGAGGACAGAAGGGCAGGTTTGGAAGGTGGTGAACAGGGAGAGGGGAAAGAGAAGGAGGGTGAATGAAAAGATAAAAATGGAGGAATGGGACGAGTATTTCAGGGGGCTGTTGGGAGGGGTGGAGTGGAGGGTGGTGAAAGGGGGGGTAAAGGAAAGGGGGAGGGACGGAGAGAGGGAGATAGGAAGGGAGGAAATAAGAAGGGTGATAAAGAATTTAAAGGACGGGAAGGCCGTGGGAGGGGATGGAATACCAAACGAGGTGTGGAAGTACGGGGGGGAGGAGGTGGAAAAGGAGCTGTGGGGGTTATGCAATAGGGTGTGGAGGGGGAAGGGTGGCCGGAGGGATGGAAGGAAGGGGTGGTGGTGCCGGTGGTAAAGAAAGGAGCAGGGGAGAGGGTAGAGGACTACAGGGGGATTACCTTGACGCAGACGGCGTACAAGATCTACGCGTCAGTACTGGCGGAGAGATTGAGGGTAGAGGTTGAGGATAAGAGAATGCTGCCACCGAGTCAAACGGGGTTTAGGAGGGGGGTGGGTTGCATAGATAATATCTATACGCTGAATTATCTGATCAACAGACAAATAGGGAGGAAGGAGAGGAAAATGGTGGTGTTGTTTGTTGACATGAAGGCCGCGTTTGACTCGGTGGACAGGGAGGTGCTGGTAAAGGCGATGAGGGGAAGGGGGGTAAGGGAAGGGCTGGTGGTGAGGTGTGAGGAGGTATTGAGGGAAACGATAGGAAGGGTGAGGGTGGGGGAGGAGGAGGGGGAGTGTTTCTGGACGGCGAGGGGCGTAAGGCAAGGGTGCCCTCTATGCCCAATCATGTTTACGCTGCTGATAGCGGACATGGATGATGAGCTGGGGAGGGGAGGCTGGGGGGGGTGAGGTTGGGGGGTAGGAAGATACTGGCTTACGCGGACGATGTGGCGGTGCTGGCAGAGGACGTGGAAGAGATGAAGGGGATGATGGGGAAGTTAGAAAAGTACGTGGAGGGGACGGGGTTACAGGTGAGTGTGGGTAAGAGTAAGGTGATGAGGTGTAGAAGGGGGGTGGGAGGTGTAGTAAGGTGATATGGAGGTGGAAGGGAAAGGAGCTGGAGGAGGTAAGGAGTTTTAAATATCTAGGATATACTGTGATGGGGAATAGGGGACAGGAGGAACATGTAGAGGAGAGGGTTAGAAAGGGGGCTGCGGTGATGGGGCAGGTGTGGGGGATTGGGAAAAGGAAATTTGGGAAGGACTGGGGGAGAAGATTATGGCTGTATGATAAGCTGGTGTGGGCGGTATTGAGTTATGGGGTGGAGGTGTGGGGGTGGAGAGGGAGGGAGAAAATTGAGGCTGTGCATGAACGGTACGTGAAGTGGGTGTTGGGAGTGGAAAGGAATACCCCAGGGTATATGGTCAGGGAAGAGTTGCAGAGGGGGATGATGAAGGGAGGGGCGGGGTTAAGGGCATGGGGGTATGAGAGGAAGTTGGAGGAGTTGGCGAGGGAGTGCTGGGAGGAAATGAGGAGGAGGATGCGGAGGGGAAAGGTATTGCAGGGCTGGGAAGAGGAGAGGGAGCAGTATTTTAAGGACAGGGGATGGACGGTGGAAGAGGTGGAGAGGATGAGAGATAGGGGAGAGATGAGGGGAGAGGAGCTGGTGGAGAGGGAGAGAAGGCTGCAGGAAGAGGAGAGGTGGAGGAAGATAGGGGAATCCAAGTATAATATGTGGTATGGGAGGGTGAAGGGGGTGGGTGTGCCAGGGTACCTGAGGAAAGGGTGGGGGGAGGAAAGGTGGAAAAGGGTAGTAAGGTTTAGATTAGGGAATGAGATGAAGGCGGGGAGATATTGGGAGGAGGAGGAGGAAAGGAGGTGTAGAATTTGTGGGCAAGGGGAGGAGACGTGGGAGCATGTATGGGAAGTATGTACAGGGTGGGGAACGGAGAGGGGGTGGCAAGAGGCGGTGTTAGAGGTGTTGGGTGACGAGGGAGAGGGGGAGGAGTGGATGAAGAGATTAGAGGAAAGGAGAGCAATGTGTTGAACGAAGGGGGAGTGAGTGAGAGGAGGATTGAGAGTGGAAGGGGAAGCGTGCGGAAGCGGAGATCCAGGGGGCGGAGGAGGGGGAGTAGGGTGCGTGCGAAAGAGGGGGAGATAAGGAGGGGAGCGAGCGAGCGGACGGAGTAGTTAAGATAGGTTAAGATAGGTTAAGTTAGGTTAAGGTAGATATAAGGGTAATTGTAAAGGAGTAATGGTGTGGGAGATTGTAACCCCAGTGGGGATCAATAAAGTGATTACTACTAGAAGAACTTTTTCTTAAATTTGGTAACCACACAAATAAGCAACATTCAACAACACTTACAAATACTGTACCGCGATTGACAGAAAGACATTTTATTCGCAAAATTGCTCCGAAAGGGAAAAGTCATCTCCCCAAAGACGTTGTGTAGTGCGTACAAAGAATGGTAAAAAAAAAAAACCAAGATACTGTTGCGAAAACTGTGACGTAGGACTATGCATCGATGACTGCTTCGAAGTCTACCACACAAAACTTCATTTCTAAGGTAAGCTATTTGTTTCTATCAGGCTGCTCTAGAGGCTGTCTGTACAGTGATGTTTCAGTGTCGAGGCCTCAGGTAGCAAAGTGTCGTTTTCGTTCCGAGGGCCCGGGCCTCACAGTCAGTTTGTCATTTCAGGGGTGGGTAGTTGAGGGGTTAAAGGTGGCTGTTCCAATGTGCGGCCGGCGACTGCGGCTGGTCGAAGTCATCATTCGCAGCACAATGGTCAATGGAAAAGCATTCATCTCAACTGCTATGTGCGGCTGCGACCGCTGCGGCCGTGCCGGGGTTGCTATAGTCTATGCGCGACTGGTTCATGAACAGCCTAGGCTACTCGAGACGCAACACAATGCCATGAGTGTCTCCTGGTCGCACTGCGGCTACCGCACGACTCCTCCAGAAGCAGTCTAGCGACTGGCCACACTGTGACCCATCGCCACATTGGGACAGAATCCCCAGAAATAAGGAAACAAGTAAAAATTCAAAAGGTATGGAATTATTATTTTTTTCATGTATATTTTCTTGTAAACTAATAATATGAGCACTTATAAAAAAGGTAAAAATGTCATGACGGCTACATCTGATCTGTGTGTAAACACATGTCAAAGTTTTTTTGTGCAGAATTTTAAATCGGGTCTTTCAAAGTTTGGTAATATAAAAGAAAAAAAAATTTTAAGTCCAAAATGAGTAGTATCGATTCTGCAAGGTAATAGCAAATATGTAATTAGTTACATACAGTTCAATTACCGTAAGAAATCCATTGAAAAAATATCAGTAATTATCGGCTTTTTAGTTACCTTCTGCAAACTTCCGAGCAAATTTCTTTTTGTCGTATAATCAACATACGTTTATCCTTGCAACTGCGATAACAAGATTTGACAATATTTGTCAATAATGGAAATAGTACTGTTGAAGCTCCAGGCTCCAGCGCGCTAGGCGTCCCGAGGGGCTGTCGATTGACTGCAGCCATTTCAATGGTTGGTGGTCGGTCAGGACTGTGAATGAATATCCTTCCAGGTACGGGCGCATCTTTCTAATGCCCGAAACCACTGCCAAGCATTCCTTCTCGGTGACGGAGTAGTTTCGCTCGGCTGAATTGAGCGTTCGGCTTGCATAGGCCACTACTCGTTCTTTACCATCGTGGTCCTGCGTTAGTACTGCACCAAGGCCGCGCTGGCTGGCGTCTGTTTACAGTACAAACGGCCGGTCAAAGTCGGGGCAGGTCAGTACCGGCGCGGTGGCTAGTTGGTGTCGGAGCGTCTCGAAGGCGGCCTGGGCTTCTTCTGTCCAAGTCCAACGTGTACGTTTTTGTAGGAGTTGGTGCAACGGTGCCGCTGTGTCCGAGAATTGGGGAATGTATCTCCTATACCAGGAGACCATCCCTAGGAAACGTCGCAATTCGCGCAAATTCTGCGGTGGTGGTGTATTCCGGATTGCCTCCACTTTCTCGGGGTCCGTCTTGACCCCTTGATGTGATACGACGTGGCCGAGGTATTGTAGCTCCGTCTGGCAAAAACGGCATTTTTCTTCGTTTAAGCAGAGCCCCGCCTGTTGTAATCGGCGCAATACCTCTCGTAGGTTTTCCAAGTGTTCCTCGAACGTTCGGCCTAAGACGATGATGTCGTCTAGGTATGCAAAGGCCCTTGGCTCTAGGCTGGGTCCGATGATACTGTCGAGTAGCCGTTGGAACGTGGCGGGGGCCGAGTGGAGGCCGAACGGCATGACGCGGAACTGGTATAGCCCGCGCCCGGGAACGGTAAAGGCCGTTATCGGACTGCTCTCCACAGCTAGCGGTACTTGCCAATACCCATTCGCGAGATCCAGTGTTGAGATGTAGCGCGCCTCGCGCATTTTGTCAAGCGTTGCCTGGACCTGCGGCAAGGGATAGGCGTATTTTTCGGTGCGGCATTTACTCGGCGGAAGTCGATGCAAAATCGTTTCTTCTTTTTGCCCTTTTTAGCGACCATGACCACGGGCGAGCTCCGTGGGCTGCTGGATGGCTCGATCACTCCATCGGCCAGCATTTGGTCCACTGCCTCGTCAATTATCGCATGTATCGCTGTTTAATCGGCTCGGTCGTCTTTAGATGTATACGGTGCTCGGCGAGACTGGTCGTCCCCCGTAATTTCCGTAGCGGCGGTAACTCCTCGTCCAGGAGTTGTTGCAGGGCGGCTTCTTGGGCCGGCGTGCACCGTCGAATGCCGGGGACTTCCACTGCCGCGGTTTCGGCGTGGCGAGTCCACCGGTGCGTACCAATCTGTACTTGTAGTCCTAGTTTTTTCAAGACGTCTACCCCCAATAGAGCGGCATGCGACAAGCCGGGGAGCACGGCGTACGTGTGCTCCACTTTTTCGTCGTGGATGGTGGCGGGTAGTGTCATTTCCCCTTGTAGTGGTACCTCTGCGCCGTCGGCGACACTAGCCGTAAATGTGGCGGGGGCGAGGGTGTATCCTCGCCGCTTACATGCAGCGCCGACATCTGGTCGAATGAACGAGCGTGTCGCTCCGGTGTCGACCAGTGCCCACCAGCGTACATTGCCCACCTGAAAGGCGAAGTACAATCGAGGGTCTTCGCTTAATTGTTCGCCTGAGGCGTTGTTGATGGGGCGTTTTGTAGGTCGCCTCTGTTGCCGCGCCCGTCCTCGTTTCCCGAAAACGGATTGCATGGACAGTCTCGGGAAGTGCGTCCGGCGGTACCGCAGTAGGAGCAGAATAACTTGCTTGCTCGTCGGCACTCGGGACGGCGATGGCCGCGCTGGCCACACTGCCAACAGCAAGTTGCTCGGTCGTAATCGGCTTGCACCTCTGCGAGGGCGCTGCTACTGGTTTGCGCGGCTCTCTTCTCCGGGCGTTTTTCGGGCTTAGGGGCCTCTTTTTGCCTGATGCCGGCGGCCTCTTTTTCTTCGGCCGCGACCTTGTCTTGATGCGCAGCCAGTCGCATTAGTTCTGGCAAGGTTGCGAACTCCGTTGGTTTGATGTACCGACGGTATTCCGGTCGGAGATTCCGGTAGGCGCGGTTCACCTGTTGTTCGGGTGAGTACTTCCCGTACTGCTGTATCAGCGGCAGTAAATCCAAGATGAAGTCGGTTGCCGTTTCTCCCGGTCGCGGCATGCGCCGGGCAATGGTGGCGTCCAACTCATTTTCGTCTTCGGCCGTGAGGAAGAATGCTCGAAAGTCGGTAACGAAGTCATCCTACGACTGCCATTCTGTGCGGCAGAGGCGATACCAGCCGAGAGCTCTTCCTTTCAGGATCTCGGAGAGGCACTGTATGATCTGAGTGGGGGTGACCATATAACTGTGTTATAGGTCCCCTAGCCGTTGTAAGAATTCTGCGGCTCTAGCGCCGCCATCATATCGGGTCCCCCACCTCCTGATCCTCTCCATTTTTTTTTTTTTTTAAAGATGTGTATTGAAATAACAGTACAGTATAAAAAAAATATATATATAAAAATATATATATATATAAATGTGGAAAAGCATCAAAAACATAAAAAAAAAAATTGCTACACAGTCTTAAGGGGGTAGACACGGGTAATGCAGCGCGCTGTAATACCCACATAATGTGCCCGAAACATGGGTTTGGGGGGATACGTTTTTCGTCCTTATATGAGCAGATTTTGGGCTGGATGAGGTCTCAATCGAAAGAGGAAGGTTCAATGCAGCCCGCTCTGGTCATGGTTCGACGAGATTGTGTTGATATCTAATAATATGAGTGTTCAAAGTAGAGCAAAAGTCGACAAAATACACCCGCAAGAATCCAAGTATTTTTAGGTCACTAAAAGAGTTTTGTGGCTCAAACGATGACCAGAGCGGGCTGTCTCGAACCTTCCTCTTTCGAATGAGAGGTCACCCAGCCTAAAATCTGTTCATATAAGGACGAAAAACGTATCCCCGTGATTGCATTCCCAAATACGTGTTCCGCCATATTGACGATAATACAGAGCAAGTCACGTGACAAATTTAGTTCAGGTAGTGGATGCGAGATGGCGCCTACTCGGGAGGTCTGCCAACGTGGAATTATAGCAAAACTGAAGCGTTAGCTGGATACATGTGCCACAGCAAAAGCGTGATACATTCAATGTATGTATTTTTGGACGATTGTAGGTTAGATTATATGCATTTTAGGCATACATTGACTAGAAACTGCTGGAAACTGTGTACATTTACTAAATTCACGCTTTTACTGTAACACATACATCACCGCTGCCGAATATATATTATAATTATATGGCCACATTATTTCAAATAAAAAAAGAGATTGGAATTTTTGAATAACACTGGAAGTAGTGATTTACTGATATCATATTTTCAGAATGTGGAAGTTACAGCAATTATTTGCAAATATTGCTTTTATTATTATTCTTCCGACTATTGTATATAACATATAACAAGGAAAAGTCTCCAAATCGGTCAACAGTTGACTCCTTGATTTTTTTTTGTAATTCTTTACGCTCCTATGCAGAGATGGGCATTATTTAATTAAAAGAATATACTTCCGAATGGCCCCAGTGGCCGATCGACACGAGGTTTGGGGGGAGGGTGTGTGTACCCTAAATCTAAAATTCTATTTAGCTTCGGGTATTTATTAGTTTCCTTTGTGTATTCGAAGGCCTTTCATATTTGGCTTCGAATAATTTTTCATCTTTCATTATATCTTTATCCTAAGGTCGTATTCAAATTAGAGCTCTTACTTTTGACCCGTCGGGTACCCGGGTAGCCGAAAATTACCCGAAACAACTTCAAGCCATTGAATGTGGTATTGTTCAATCATATTTGGCTAACATCAGGCTATACCACAGACAATACTACATTCAATGGCTTGAAGTTGTTTCGGGTAATTTCCGGCTACCCGGGTACCCGACGGGTCAAAAGTAAGAGCTCTAATTCAAATATATTGGCCGGTCGATTCGTTTTCGCGAACAGCGATCGAGGAGAAATCAACCATCACCATCTGACGATCGTGGATTTGTCAGTTGGAGTTCCCTAGCCACCGAAGGGTATGGTGGGGTAACGGGAATGCTGCTCGGCCCCGTCTGAACGTAGCCGTGTGGCTGTTATTTATTCTTATTATCAACGTAGTACATATGTAGTTGTGTGCGTCACGAAGTAATGCGTAGACCAATACGAGATGAAGCTATCGAGAAAGAATCAATGTTCTCACCAATAAAGCTTCTGAATTTTTTCGGAGCTAAGGCCTAAGGCACACCTATTCTGATGCCTGTATTTCTACGCTGCAGCTCGGTTTGGCCTATACATGACAGAAGCTTGGCGCTATCCCCACCACTTCTGGCTCACTCGTGTTCTGCGATGACGAGAGAATACGCGTTACGAATAGGAGTGTGCGGATCGTCCCGCGGCTCGGATTCTCGGCCCTCGGGACGGGTCGGAAAATTTCAGGCGGGATCGGGCGGGACCCCGATACTTTCGTATTGCTCGAGATCCCGACGGTTTCGGGATCCCGAGACTCGATTAGGGCTACAAGCATGACCGCCATGAGCGGGCAATTTGATTTCAGGTCGGCTTGGCAAAACTCGGACGCGATCGGCTCGAGAGCCATTACGAGGGGACCGAGACGGAAAGAATTATGTATATCATTTATATCGATACCAGAGTGATAAGTTTTTACCTTTCTGTCTCCTGTTGAATCATAATTTGTATCTAATTTATTTATTTACATATATATGTATTTTCATTGCTACCAAATAGTCTGTGAATACTGAATACATCCATATACGTACTTAAATAAATACCATGTTCAGAACTTGGCAAGAAGACTATTTTTATATCGACAATATTTTAAAATCTGAATAAAATATACTTCACCCTTAGTACTTTATGTAAAGGGAATATATAGGGTATTATCTTTTTCCGGATAGGTTGAGATTTAAAATAGAAAACGTACGAACTATAAGCATACAAAAAGGAATATTTCCTGGATGTTTCATAATAACAACAATATACAGGAGGCGAATATTTTATTATTTCAAATTAACGTGTAAGAAACATAATTTTTCTATGTTCTCAGGTAATAATTTTAATCTATTACTGGTAACGATATCGTCCGATCGCGTCCGAGTTTTGCCGAGCCAACCTGAAATCAAATTGTCCGCTCATGGCGGCTATGCTTGTAGCCCGAATCGAGTCTCGGGGTCCCGAAACTGTCGGGATCTCGAGCAATACGAAAGTATCGGGACCCCGCCCGATCCCGCCCGAAAGTTGCCGGCCCGCCCCGAGCCCGAAAAATCGGGTAACCGCACACCCCTAGTTACGAAACTCACCGGCCAATAAATCTGAATTCGATCTTAGAAGTTCGAATAACCGACGAGAACCTTTGTGTCCCGAGCCGCGCGAGATCGCCGTGCTCGGCGATGTGTCATCGATTATAAAGAAACAGAATTTGTTTATTTTTCATCGTATCAATATGAAAGTGACACCATTGGATTCTTGGCATTCTCCCGGTTATATTGGCAGAAAATAATTTAAATCGGACTATTTTTAACAAAACGGGCTTTCACTTCTACAAACAAATTTTTCACGTAATTTCCTTAATTTTGGTCCGAATTATATCATTTTTGGGGCCAATTTGATCGAGAAAACATGAGGAATCGACTGACGTCACTTTCGCAAAGATCTGATTAGAAATGCAGAACTGCAGATTTGTCACTGCTTAGCGCGCAACATTGTATGGCCCCGCTGGTTTCGAGCGCCGAAGCCCACGAAACTCAGCGAGTCGCATGATTGCCAGCGAGAAGGACAAGAGGGGACTTTCCATGGCGAAGGAAAATCAGCCTTCTACAGAACTCAAATCGAGAAATACTTTGCTAACAAACTTTATATTCACGTCAAATAAATACTTGTAAAATTTAGACGACGAACTATTATTGAATTTCGCCAGTTCTTACATATGCCCCACTGGGTTCGGAATTCCTGATCCCAGAGTTTCATGCATTTACCTATTGAAATGTTGCTTCAAGTCATCGGGCAATTGCATTGTTTCTTCTCGTACATATGTATATCTGTTCGCGAGTAGGTGTCATGAATGACGCGACATTTGTTTCCCAAATAAATTCACCCCTATCAGGGCCCTCGCTCGAACCGCTTGACAAGGAGACCGAACGATGTGAACCGAGTGCGAGTGAAATAGCGCACCAGCGGTACACCCTCGGTCGACGGCGACTTGAGTCATCCAGTACTGAATACGAAATGTTCAAAATTTCTCATTACACCTTGATGAGAGTGTTACTATTCATGGATTGTTGGTGAGTCAAGACACGAAGCAATTCAGTCTATTTTTTCTTATGAATACATGATTAGAACACACTCTACGTTGAATAAAAATTGATCGAATTGCTCCATGTTTGATATAATTTTCATCGGGAAATCCTAAAAAATTCATCGGTAATACTTTCATCAATACTTATCAAAAACACGAACATTTTATTTTTCTGTACTGGGTATTTTATCTAGCTCGTCGGTTTTATTGTTCTCGGCTGTCAACGGGCGGTCTACTAGGACCCGAAGGTCCACGCTCGCAACGAGAAAGCAAAACAGTGGGGTGGGTAGGTCTTTCCCGATAAACTGAGCCCAAAGGCTTCTCAACAATTGAAACATTGGAAGACTGTACATATTCTTTCTGATGCTTTCGGCGATATGCGCAACCATTTGTATGCCCGGTTTCATGTCTAACAAGTCAGGCGATTTTGTTTGTGAGAGCCATATATAAAGACAGTCCTGTAACGTTCACTACATCTTCAATTATAAAACTGCAAATATGTTATTTTACACATGTGTCTCGCTGAGTTTCGTCGGCTTCGACGCTTGAAACCAGCGGGGCCATACAATGTTGCGCACTAAGCACTGATGAATCTGAAGTTTTGCAATTTCTAATCAGAGCTTTGCGATCGTGGCGTCAATCGATTCCTTATACTTTCTCAATCAAATTGGCCCCAAAAATGATTCAACTCAAACCATAATTAAGGAAATTACGTGAAAAATTTGTTTGTAGAATTGAAAGCCCGTTTCGTTAAAAATAGTCCGATTTAAATAATTTTTTCATAAAAAAAATGCGCAGGCTGGATGCGCGTGATTATTACGTGGCCCCCTCCATAGACATATATAGACGGATCAGAAGATGGGACTATCGGCGTGGGGAAGGAAGGCTTGGAGGGGTAAAGGCATAGGTTCAGATACAGGCACGTCGGATAGCTTCGGATGCATTCGGCATGCATAACCACAGCGTTATCCGATTTACTCGTATCGCTCCCCTTACCGCGAACCTTGCCACCCCCCTCAGCTTACGCTCCGCCGTCTATATATGTGTATGGTCCCCTCCTCGAAGTGACAGAAAATATAACCTATGTATACGCTATATGACAATAAATGTTGAGCGGCTATTTCGTTCTTTTGCGCTACATTTGTGAACTTTTTATCATCCTTCCGAAACATTATTATTATGTCGCAACAGTATCTTTAGGAAATCGGGTCTAGCATATAGGTTATATTTTCTGTCACTTCGAGGACAGAAAATCCGGTCCTCCAAGTGACAGAGAATATAACCTATATGCTATACCCGATTTCCTAAAGATACTGTTGCGGCGTAATAATAATGTTTCGGAAGGATGATGAAAAGTTCACAAATGTAGCGTAATACAACGGAATAGCCGCTAAATATTTATTGTCTTATAGCATATACATAGGTTATATTTTCTGTCACTTCGAGGAGGGACCACATAATAATCACGCGTTGGATTCAACATCAAACACAATTTTATATATGTTTGTTCATAACTGCTTTCTGCATAAGATGTGTATTTCATGTTCTGTTTCAGTGTTTTGCTAATTAAAAAATGTCTATCCTAACAAACTTCATTTTCTGGGGACGTGCCCTCATCTATTTTCCCTTTTCACTTATAATTCCTTACTGCCAACGTAGAATATTGTAGCATAAGCACATTTCAAGTAAATGTACAATGAATTTTCTACGTTTGCAGTACCAGCAGACTTTCTGTTTAAAAAGTACAACGCAACAGCTGAGAATTTCTTTCCACATTCAAAATAACATATGGAAATAGCAAACAGCTCCCTCTCGCGTGCACAGGCAGCCGCGTATCTATGGGTAATACCATTTCAGTGCAGAAAAAACCTGCTGTAATACCGACCTGCCGAATCGGCCAGACCACGTGACGTGTCTACCCCCTTAAGGTATAAATGGTAAGATTAATTGTTCCGCAAGTAGGAAACTCTTAATTATCCGCTAACTTTGAACTTCTTTGGTAGTACATTATTGGCCTTAATAAAATTCTAGAAGAATTGCACAATGTAGTGACATAGTCAAATAAAAGAATTAAGGGGAAAAACAAACATGAAAGCTTGAAGGTAAAAAAAAAAACCCCCTTACACGATCTGACACTTACAAACTAATAAATATACTATGCTAAACTTATAAAATACCTTAAGAGCTAATATATACAAAGATAGGAACTGTAAAAACATGAGTATACAATCGTTGTATATGAAAATAGAGAATAAGCTAATCAGTCTTGTTCTAATCATATCCTCCTCTCCAGGATAGTGGTACGGCGAGCGGTCAATTCCGCTATATGAACGCTGTTGCGTCGCAAGGTAGAAGATGGTTGAGACCCACTGGTCAGATGGTTTATACCTCCCCATCGGACGCGCTGGAAAGCGCAGGCAATTTTTGCAGCCCATGCTGGGCGAGTCAGCCTGCGACGTCACGAGCGGTTCCGGCCTTCTTGGGAAAAACCCACGGTTTGGCTAAGACGCTTTCCCGCGTTTTCTACGAAACGCGCGGGAAGCTCAGAACGTCGTGACCAATCGCGAGCGTTAAAAGGTCACACCCCCATACTCCTTACTTCCGTTTCCTAACCGACCAGCGCATCCATTTTTTAATTCCGAGACACTTACTCATAGACTACCGAACGGTCAACACCACCGATCACCGAACCGTCAATACCATAGTTTATTTTTCTCTTACATCAATACAGTTTTATTTCAATAAATACCAATCACATATTAAAGTGCAGTTTTACTTAAAGTGAGTCAACAAAACGCGGCCTTATTTCAGTAATTTGAAATAAGGAAAAGCAAGCGCCAGGCGGCCTTACAACCCGCCGTCTTAACGGCACTTCAACAAACGCTATCCTCTGAAAGCCACCAAAATTTATCGAAGTTCAGACGACGAAAGTCTAAACTATCTGTTTTGGGGATAGCTAGGGAAAATTTAAACCTATCTCTATTATTCAAGAAATCTTCAGGTGCGAACGAAATACGCTTATCCGCCTTATTCCGGCGCCAGTGATATATAAGCGGAAAATTGGAGGCATCCTGAATCAAGCCCAAACAATCGCAAAGAGAGAAGGATTGCGGAGTCAGATAACCTGTGGTGAGCTGTCTGCGTGTACTTTGAACATCTTGGAAGGCCAATGATTGGATAATCGGGTTGTCGATATCTATTAAGTTGCTGAAATAGTCTCTAATTAGTGAAATCATAAAAGTATCAATTCTAGTAATATTGGCCACGTCGTATAATGTTTGGTTTTTAACAAAATGTTGCCAGTCAGATTCAGGAGTACGATAAAGACGGAGGCAAGCTCTCAAACATTTTCTTTCGAGAGCACGGACACGCTCCATTGATGTATGGTTACAGTTCCAGATAACCGGGGCCGCATAAGTAATTATGGGAGGGACTAGCAGCATGTAAAGAATAAGTTTAGCTTTTTTAGATAGAAATTTATTATAAAACATTCTACTGTTAGCTAGGAAGGCCCTATTGGCCGTTAAGAGCTGGATGTCTAAATGTTTATTCCCGCGTAATAAATAATCTAAATGAACCCCAAGATACTTCACCACCTTCCTATGCGGAATCAACTCCTTATTGGCAGTACCAGGGATTGTAGCAGAGATTTGAAATGTTGTACTGCCTGCTTTAGTCTTCCAAGAAAGACTGTTTACCGGCTTCTTGAATAGAATCGTCTCGCATTTCTGTGGGTTTAGGCGGAGATTCCAGTTGGTATAATATCTGTTAATAAAGTCTACAGATGAGTCTAGCCTGTTTTGAATCAGCTCAACTCTATTACCTGATACATAAACCACCACATCATCGGCATAAGCAATAAGGCCGGCGCCTCTATTCTCATTAAAATTGAATATTTTCGGTAGATCGCTTAGAAAAATATTAAATAGTATAGGGGAATTAACTGTACCCTGTTGTAAACCCTCACGAATACGGAATTCTGTCGTGGAAAGGCCCAATCCATCCCAGGTACGGAAGGATTTACCCGAAACCATATCCCAAATCAAATATGATAGCCAAAGGGGGAATCTTTTTTTATTTAGTTTATAAATAAGTCCATCCAACCATACGGAATCAAAAGCCTTCTCTATGTCGAGAAAGGCGGCTGCGACAAGATGGCTTTTATCCACTGCCTTATTCAGATCTGAAACCAGCTTATGGATCGCGTGTGTGGTTGAATGCCGGTGACGAAAACCAAATTGAGAAGAGGGAATAATATTATAAGAATCACAGATAGCCACTATTTTATTATTTATTACAGCCTCATAGACCTTGCTTATGGAAGGCGTGAGGCTAATGGGTCGGTAACTGGCAGGGTCCCCAGGATTTTTCCCCTTTTTATGGATGGGGAAGACTTTCGCAGATTTCCAAGCAACCGGAAAATAACATAAATTAATAGCATTATTAAATAGTATTGTAAACGCGATAATGATCTTAGCAGGGAGATGTTTTAGGCAGATTGGAGGGATTCCATCAAGTCCACTAGAGGATTTGTTGGGGAGTTTCTTCAAGATTAGAGCCACTGAAGGAGGGCTGCAGAATGGGTGCAGCAAAATGTCTTCTATATTAGGGGAATCAGCCGTATTATTTTCATTAAAAGTGGTAATTGAATCTCTGTTAACTCTGAAATCTGTGAAACTTTGTTTAAACAAAACGCTCGAATTATCTATCAACTCTTTAAAACGCGTACCAGTGTTGAGATGCCTGGGGGAATTTATATATTCATAGTGGGCTCCTAGAATGTTAAGTTTATCGCTAGGGGTTGTAAATATAAAGTTCTCGCCATCTGACCTTGCTTCCCTCAAGTCACAGTCACTGTTGGCCAACAAAGTCCCGTTGTCGCGATGCACCTGAAGTTCTTTAATCCCTACTTGTTGCTTAGGACGGAAGATAGAGTTGATTTTGGGGAAAAAGGTATCGGAATTTCTGAAGTCGATATTCTTGATAACATTACTCCAGTATTTGTCAATTGCGCTTTTGAATTCAGCTTTAAGTGCTAAAACAAGAGCCTTGTGGGCATTTTTAGAATTTTTCGTGATAGTCCAGTGAGACTGGGGGTCCAAAATGTGTAGTCTATGTAGTAAAGATACTATTGTTTTTTTATCTCGTTGTAGCTTCCGGATTTTACGGTTTATATATCTAAGTGTATTACTACGCGCTTTGAATGGCAGAACAGAAGCGACAATTGAATCAGAGATGATCTCATTAATATGGAGCAGACCGTCATCAATTTCCGCAATGGACAAATTCCGATCATTAGGAATATGTCTACGGAATTCTCTTTTAATTCTATTCGAAAAATTATCCCAATTGGCATTACGAAAATCAAGGCGGAATGAACCCAAAGCGGCTTGAGTTAGAGGGACACCGCCTCCAGCCAGCTCAAATGTCAAGGATAAGGCTAGATGATCGCTGTCGTATGGCAGTGTATCAGCCTTACCACCGACCCCATTTAATAATTTTAATCTAGAGTCTGCTAGGCAAATATCCAAATATGTTTGTGCCGGTTTAAATGTGGGTACCGCCGGGGTAATTAAATTCAATTTGTAATCGAAATCGATTAAAGAAACCCACTGACCAAGATATCTGCCCCTGGGGTTGTTAGCTCTGTCGCCCCAGACTTTCCTTCTGGCGTTTAAATCTCCAGCTATAATGTAGAAAGTATTACAGCTAAATAACTTAAGATTAATGAATAATTTGTCTAACTCTTCAACAAATAAATGCCTATTATCATTTTTGGCATACGCACTCACTAAAATTAAGGTGTTACCACCTGTAATTGGGATTTTAATAATAGAGTGCTCTAGAATTTCGTTCGGGGTGATGGACGGAAGGAAACATTCCTCAAAGTGTATGTTTTTCCTTATCAGGATAGCTGTATCCCCCCCCCCCCCTTGGATCGCATTTGGCCTATCATTTCTAATAATATTGCAATCTTTGATTGTTAGTTTATGCGAATGATTTAGCTTCGTCTCAGACACAAAAATAACATCATGGTTATAGTCATCGAGGAATTGGAGAAGTTCCAATCTCCTGTAATTAGCCACTAAAGAGTTAGTATTAATGGCTGCTACTCTGATTTGATTAATAACATTACCGTTGTTAGGCATTGTCCTTATTAAAGATTGTATTGAGAATAAATTCAATTTGTGTTGAGTTCGCCGCTATTTGAGAGGCGAGGGTTTGAAACTGTCTTGATACCAGTGCTGCTAATTCTTCCTTCAGGCTGGATACCCAACTGGGAGGAGATGCGTTGTTGACGTTGATATTATGAAGAGAAGGACTTCCCGAGAATGATGATGGGAAGGGGATTCCCCTGGGAGGTGATGACTGCGAGGTTGCTGCGTTGACCGGTTGAGGTTGTGGTTTAGAGCTGGTGACTGCTTGAGCGTATGATAGGTTCTCTCTAACTGATTGAGAAATTTTGTTGATGCTTTGTAATTTGGAGTAGATTTTGGTAGCTCTGAACTCCTTTTTTCTGGCCAATGCATATTTTAGAAAGGGGCACTCTTTATACAGGGTGTCCGCGGGAAAGCTAAACAGCCGGCTTCCTCCTAAACTATTGGAGATAAAAATATAAAAAAAATAGGGAATTGCATGGTTCGAGGGGGCCAATTAATTAGCGCGAACGAATTTTTTTTATCGATTATTATTTTAAAAGATACGATGGTCAAGTTCGGTTTTTCAAATGGAACTATTTTTTTTGAACACCTGAGTTGATAGTGCGTTCCAAGCCAAATTCAATAAGCTTTAATGTATACACTTTATTTTCACTGGTTTTTAAGATATTGCGCTTGCAAATTTACTGATTTTCACTGGAAGAAAACTGTCTGGTATAGCACGGACCGGGGACGGTCTTACTGGATCCACGGATGGCACTGCCTTTTGAAATAGATACCTACCTGCCAAAGGTCTACGCCAGGCCCAAAGGCTGGACAATTTTTTTCCGTCAGAAATGCTACTTAAGTAGGTACATCTGCGGTATATTTATTTCGCACTTGCTTCTACGCTCGGATGGCCGGTTCTTTTCGGAGGGATGCAAGTTCGATTGGTTAGGTTAGGAGGAGTGAAAGTTGCTAGACTAAATTTCAATCATAGGGAGCAGATTGTATCAGAAACATTCGGATTTGCATTCCTCACAAACGGCTGCTTAACAAACGTTAACGCTTGCTTTTGTTCTGATATTGAAGCTCGTGTTTATACTCGAGAGGACCACGCGTCGACAGCGGGCTACCCCTTTTCTTCCTGTGTCTCTCCACGACCCGTGTTGACGGTGGATTGTAGGAGCGTAGATATCTGGATGCCAGTTATTGAATTCCGGAGACGATGGAAACATTTTATTACAAAACACACATGTACTATAATTAAAGTAAATCGTATTCCTCTCGGGCAGGAGTACTGATAATGATCGAACTTGCGCCCCACTTCGCGCAGACCAATTACACGGAGGGTAGTCGGGTCACACACTGCCCAAATGATACAGGGTAATTCTGGAGCAACGCCCGTCAAGGAGATGCGCTGGCACCCCGTGGCGAGGACAGACCTTCGCTGTGCCTCACCCGATTTTTATGGCTTTTTTCCGGAAAAAGGTACGAATCCTGGGCCGGACGTAGCGAATTGAGGTCGAGCCCCCGCAGTCGAGGGTGAAATATCCATTTGAGCGTATTAAGAAATTCTTTTCTTCGTCGTATCGAAAGGGAAGTGGTGCCAATGGATTCCTTATGTTTTTCTGATGAAAATCGTACCAAATGTCATGCAAATCGGACTACTTTGACACAAGCAATTTGTATTCCTTATGTAGGAGTTGTCCGATTTCCACGACACTTGTAATGATTTTCATCGGAAAACCCCAAGGAATCCATCGGCGACACTTCCATATCCATACGATAAGGAATAACGAATTATTTTATTTCATAAAAAGGTAGGTACAGGTTGATTCTGGTGCTGCGCCCGTCACCCCGTGGCGAAGACAACACCCCGCAGTGCCCATAGAATTTTATGGCTCTTTTCGGAAAAAGGTACGAATCCTGGGCCGAACGTAACGAATTGAAGTCGACCCTCCGCAGTCGAGGGTGAACTATCCATTTGAGCGTATTAAGAAACCCTTTTCTTCATCGTATCGAAAGGGAAGTGACGCCAATGGATTCCTTATGTTTTTCTGACGAAAATCATACCAAATGTCATGCAAATCGCACTACTTTGACACAAGCTATTTGTATTCCCTATGTAAAAGTTGTCCGATTTACACGATATTTGCCATGATTTTCATCGGAAATCCCCAAGGAATCCATCTGCGACACTTCCATATCCATACGATAAAAAATAAAGAATTATTTTATTTCCCAACCAGATTTAAAATTCCAACGCGTGTTTATACTTGAGAGATAAGGATTTATACTCGAGAGAGAAGGAATCCGTCTTTAATTTGAAAGGAGGACGATGCAGGCGAAACCACGCGCACTCAACGGTGTACCCCTTTTCTTACTGTGTCTCTCCACGAGGCGTATTGACGGTGGATAATACTTTTCAATTCCTATATTTGGGGCATCTTTCTCGCGTGCGTCGGGACAAAAGCGAACTCAGAGCCAGACGAAAATTCATTCGCTCTTTACGATCGATAATTTATTATTTCTCCAAGAACGTTTCGACAATATCTGTTTGCCAAATTTGTAAAAGCCAATAAAAAACGTGGTGACATTGTCCAGTCTAGTTAATCCGTATATTGTTCTGTCGGTGGGTAGTGCGTACGATGACTTCGGACCCATACTATGTACCGTTGCCTACCGCCGACGCGCGGAAAATCCGCTCATAAACCGCGACTCTGGCAAGACACCCGATCAGTCCGGTTAGTTTTTGGTAACCAGATGTGGCATCCTCCACCTCTATTTCATCAGGGTAATTCTGAAGGTACGCCCGTCACCCCGTGGCAAGGACAACACCCCGCAGTGCCCATCGAATTTTATGGCTTTCGACCCTCGAAGGGTTTGGAATACCATTAAGAAGTGAGAAATATTCAGAATTTCAAATGTTTGCTTCTTTTCTTCATCGTATCGGAGCGGAAGTGGCGCCAATGGATTCCTGGCGTTCCGTCGATTAAAATCATACCAAATTTCATGTAAATCGGACTATTTTTAACCAAGTCAAGTCAGCTTGAAATGATATAAATCGATATTCCATGGAATTTCCTTCATTATGGTCCGAATAACGTCGTTCTTAGTGTCAGCTTCATCGACGAAACATAAGGAATCGGTAGGTGTCGTTTTTGCAATGATCTGATGAGAAATGCGCAAGTTGAAGGTTTCTCACTTCTTATTAAGCACTCGAACCCCTTCGCGGGTGGAAAGCCATAAAATTCGGTCAGGCACTGCGAGGGGTTGTCCCCGCCACGGGGTACCAGGCCGCCGCATCTCCTTGACGGGCGTTGCTCCATAATTACCTTGTATCTGGTTAGGAAATAAAATAATTCTTTATTCTTTATCGTATGGATATGGAAGAGTCGCCGATGGATTTCTTGGGGTTTTCCGATGAAAATCATTACAAATGTCGTGTAAATCGGACAACTTTTACATAGGGAATACAAATAGCTTGTGTCAAAGTAGTCCGATTTGCATGATACTTGGTATGATTTTCATCAGAAAAACATAAGGAATCCATTGGCACCACTTCCCTTTCGATACGACGAAGAAAAGAATTTCTTAATACGCTCAAATGGATAGTTCACCCTCGACTGCGGAGGGTCGACTTCAATTCGTTACGTTCGGCCCAGGATTCGTACCTTTTTCCGAAAAGAGCCATAAAATTCTATGGGCACTGCGGGGTGTTGTCCTCGCCACGGGGTGACGGGCGCAGCACCAGAATCAGCCTGTACCTACCTTTTTATGAAATAAAACAATTCGTTATTCCTTATCGTATGGATATGGAAGTGTCGCCGATGGATTCCTTGGGGTTTTCCGATGAAAATCATTACAAGTGTCGTGGAAATCGGACAACTCTTACATAAGGAATACAAATAGCTTGTGTCAAAGTAGTCCGATTTGCATGACATTTGGTATGATTTTCGTCGGAAAAACATAAGGAATCCATTGGCGTCACTTCCCTTTCGATACGATGAAGAAAAGAATTTCTTAATACGCTCAAATGGATATTTCACCCTCGACTGCGGGGGCTCGACCTCTATTCGCTACGTCCGGCCCAGGATTCGTACCTTTTTCCGGAAAAAAAGCCATAAAAATCGGGTGAGGCACAGCGAAGGTCTGTCCTCGCCACGGGGTGCCAGCGCATCTCCTTGACGGGCGTTGCTCCAGAATTACCCTGTATCATTTGGGCAGTGTGTGACCCGACTACCCTCCGTGTAATTGGTCTGCGCGAAGTGGGGCGCAAGTTCGATCATTATCAGTACTCCTGCCCGAGAGGAATACGATTTACTTTAATTATAGTACATGTGTGTTTTGTAATAAAATGTTTCCTTCGTCTCCTGAATTCAATAACTGGCATCCAGATATCTACGCTCCTACAATCCACCGTCAACACGGCTCGTGGAGAGACACAGGAAGAAAAGGGGTAGCCCGCTGTCGACGCGTGGTCCTCTCGAGTATAAACACGAGCTTCAATATCAGAACAAAAGCAAGCGTTAACGTATTCCGTGCGAGAGAAGGTGGGCATTGCTGTGAAGAGGGCCTCTTCAAGAGAGTAGCCGTTTGTGAGGAATGCAAATCCGAATGGTTCTGATACAATCTGCTCCCTATGATTGAAATTTAGTCTAGCAACTTTCACTCCTCCTAACCTAACCAATCGAACTTGCATCCCTCCCAAAAGAACCGGCCATCCGAGCGTAGAAGCAAGTGCGAAATAAAAGTAACGGTGCGCTTCTCGATACCGTAGATGTACCTACCTAAGTAGCATTTCTGACGGAAAAAAATTGTCCAGCCTTTGGGCCTGGCGTAGACCTTTGGCAGGTAGGTATCTATTTCAACAGGCAGTGCCACCCGTGGAGCCAGTAAGACCGTCCCCGGTCCGTGCTATACCAGACAGTTTTCTTCCAGTGAAAATCAGTAAATTTGCAAGCGCAATATCTTAAAAACCAGTGAAAATAAAGTGTATACATTAAAGCTTATTGAATTTGGCTTGGAACGCACTATCAACTCAGGTGTTCAAAAAAAATAGTTCCATTTGAAAAACCGAACTTGACCATCGTATCTTTTAAAATAATAATCGATAAAAAAATTCGTTCGCGCTAATTAATTGGCCCCCTCGAACCATGCAATTCCCTATTTTTTTTTATATTTTTATCTCCAATAGTTTAGGAGGAAGCCGGCTGTTTAGCTTTCCCGCGGACACCCTGTATGAGGCTGGACGTCCCGATTGATTACAGTTAACGCATTTGAGCGCTGGTCTATCTTCTTGAGCTTTAATGCTGCATTCACCAGGAGTATGCGATTGGGCACACTTGACACATCTGAACGGGAGACAACAGTTTTTGCTAGCGTGACCTAGGCGTTGGCAGTTTTTACATTGGAATAGGTCTGGTTTGCTAAGATGTTCCCATCTGATTCTTTGGTAAGCTATAGCTTTTATTTTAAATAGATCAGCTGTTTTGCTTTCACTCGAGAGTTGAATCAAAAAATGATGCTTATCAGGGTGATTTTTGTTAAAAATGAATTTTGTAAGACTAATAATTTTAATACCAGGGATATTTAGATCCTCAATTTCATTTTTGATGTCTTCAGCATCAAAAACTCCTCTAATACCTTTGAGCAAAATGGTCTTGGGCTTAAGGTGCTTCGGTGTGTATGTATAGTACTGAATTTTTTGTTCGGCAAATTTGGTGCAGATAATTGTGTAATGATCAATATTATTGATATACACAGAGTGTGCCCCTATGTCCGTTTCCTTGATTAGGAAAGCTGATTTAGGAACATTCAGGGATGTGATAATCTTGATAATCTCGTTCACTGAAGACTTTAAGATATTAATAGGAGGCGGTCCTTAACCTTCTTCTTCTGCGACGAATCAGAATGGGAAGTGTCTTTTTCTTCTCTATCTATGTCCATATCATTTTCATCCACAAGCTGTGAAAAACGATTTGAGACAATATTTTCTGAGTGAGAATTCTCTTGGGAAGCTCCCAATTATCTGTCTGCGACTTCAAGAGTTGCGAAATACCCGACCCTCCCGGGCTTTCGTCTGGTGGCGCCCCAGCACCACGCTTTCGCACGGCGTTGAGGTTAGGTGTAACTTTCGACATTTGTGGAGCACCGTATTTTTTAAGGAAATCCTTGTGGATTCGATCGAGTGGAATCGATTGTGACTTTCGTGATTTTTGAGGTCTACTTCTTAGATTGGTGTAAACTCCTTCAGTATCATTGTTTTCGCCTGTGGGAGAAAGGCGACGCTTTTCGCCTTGCCCAGAGGGCTCCGACATCTCGGACGAAAATACGAAATAGGAGGGACTCAGCCCACAACCGTGCAGAAATATTTAAACTTCACTGAAGCGGAATACTCACTAGTAGTAACTATCCACTGAACACACTTTAAAGAATGTAATAGCTCGGAAAAACACGATTAAAGCGGAGCGATACAACACCGACCTATCTGCCACGGCAGTTAAACCGGAAGACCTGATCCTCTCCATTGGTGTAGCCTCCGGAGCTATCAAACTAGTTCCGGTACTGGGCGACATCTCCGGCGGATTAGAGGTTTCGCCGGTCGCTGTTATCGTTGGTGGCCCCATGATCTTATGGTCTCGGCAGTGTTTCGTGACTCGTTGCCGTAGCTCGTCAAGAGTGCCAGTGGCGTCAATCCTATAATACTCCGCGACTTTGACTAGTACGGCTTTTCTTACCTCGTGTACCCAGCCGACGCGTACACTCATTCGCTTTTCTCCTCTTCAAGGTCCCTGTTCGGGCGTCAATTTGTAATCGTCTCCGGTGGCGATACGGTTACCGGTGGGACGGAGAAGGGATTGTGGTGCCGACTCAGTCGGTATGGCCAGGTTCGGCGAATGAGCAGCAGGCGTTGTTAACAAGTAACAGTGTTTATTGACGAGCTAGATACAAAATTCTGTTTGTAATTCTTTCCGACACGGTAGGGCTACGAGTTGGTATTCGTTCGGCGGACGCGTCGGTTCGCGACGGCGGCGACTTTGCGGCGAGTCGGTAGGAGTTCGGGATTCGGAGCCTGTGGAACGTTCTGCCCTGGACGGCCGTATAGGCGTGTCCGTATGGGAGTCGTATAACGGAGTTTCAGAGTGCAATAGGTCTCCGGCCTAATGGGCGCGGAGTCACCTCTCTGACGTAGGCGGAGCGCAAGATGAATCTCGGCTGATTTCGGACAGAGGCTGGTAACGGTACAGTAGTGGCGATGGCCGACACTGACACACCCCGAGGATATAAAAAATTGAGCGTCTTGCTGGTATTGCGTGAAGCAGTATTGCGACATGCACAAGAGCTCCTTATTCCGCTCGCCGCGGCCTTTCTATTGAGAGGCCGTATATCTTCGCCCGCTAGAGCCGTCTCGCGGCCACGGCGCGAACTAGGCCCATTGTCTCGAGGCCTGGCGTTCACACGGCTCGCGACGTGACTTCGTCACACCCGTAAAATGTCATATAAACACAACATATCCTATTTCCACAAACTTATAACGTCAAACTCTCTAACCTACTAATCCCAAGACCACAAAACCTCTAATCCCATATTTCGTTAAGGGTGTGTCCTGCTTTATAAGGTCCAGAAAATCGATGTTTGTTTTATTGCCTAAATCGATAGATAAACTATCCAAGAATGTATTCACAAAGTTATAGCGGCCAATTCGAAGTATTTTTAAAGATACAGAACCGAGAGCAGGTAAGCGGCGAGCATATGTGCGAGCGCTCGGCCGGACACGGGCGCGTGCTTCACCCTTTGACGCATCCCCATTGGTCGATCATTACTTTTAAAGACAATCGAAACGGCAGAGTTGTGCTGTGTCATAATACAGAATAGTCGTAGATTAATAGCTGATTAGCAGATCACTGGTGTAAGTAACCAATAATTAATATTTTCTCCTACCGAAAACTTTAAAGCGCGATTTCTCCAGTTTTCATTTTTACGATTCTTTAAAATTGGCGGGCGTGATAGCAAAAAAACTATGCGGCCTATTGAATTAAACCAAAGCTTATGCTCTTCAGTATTAAATTCTTTTCTATGTGAACTGAAAAGATTGTTAAAAAATTATTTTTAAATAATTTTTATAGCACGTTAAAGTCAAATGTTGTTTTTAAAAAATAGACATTCTTCTTATCAAACTAAAAGAATTTATGATTTCGCGCATTTTTCTGCTTTTTCTTAGTTCACCCAGAAGAAAAATATATGAGCATTAAAAACCATTTTGATTTTTTCATTTCAGACAAGAATTACAACCAGAATCCTTCCCGCCAATTGAAGACTGCAGTGACAAAGCGCTCCGAGAATCGGCTGCCATATTTTATAATTTTATGAGAGAAATTTTTTTTTTGTACTCATCGAATGTATGTTTAAATATTCCAAAAGTTTACGAAAATCAATTGTTCCTTTCCCTTTAAAAAAAATTCGCGAAAAAATCATTTTTTTGGACTTTGTAAAGCAGGACACTCCCTTAACCCTCTAAACCCAAAAACCGTATTTACACATATCCCCACTTCTGGAAATGAAAAATTCATGCGGACCCTGTAAGAACAAAACGAACAAACTTCTTTTTGGGAAAACAACTTTTTTGCAAGTAGAATTCAAGATATTGAAGTATTTTTACATAGGAAAATGAACATAACTTCTTGTAACTTTTTGGTTGACCAGATGGTTCGCCCTAAAGACGTCCTATGATTTTAGCAGGTTTTCTTTAAATCGCTGTATCTTTGTTATAAACCACCCTTTTTCGATAAGGTTTGGCTTATCTTTACGACAAAGGCTCACAGTTTCCGATAGAATACATAGAAACTGCAAAAAATACTGTTTGCACTCCGTAGCACTTGACAGACATTAAGAAATTTGCACAGTTTGGCATACTTCTCTTTAAAGGCGGATTTTACCCCCTGGATACCCATTTCGATAAAACTAATTTAAAGCATCGAAAAGTAGAAAGTTCAAATTTTAAAATGGTCTTTGTTTCATCAACGTTCGATGAATTTTAGCGAAGTTATGCGAGTTTGATGATTGAGCAAATTTGAAAATATTTATTTCCGCGTTTGAGATACAAACGCCCCGTAATGGATTGTGGGGATATGTGTAAATAAGGTTTGGAGTTTAGAGGGTTAACCAAATATGGGATTAGAGGTTTTGTGGTATTGGGGTTAGTAGGCTAGAGAGTTTGACGTTATAAGTTTGTGGAAATAGGATATGTTGTGTTTATATGGCGTTTTACGGGTTTACAACAGTTTTTTTTTGCAATTTACCGAAAGCTAGACGTGATGGGCTAAAACGGGCAACGGATTCGAATTCAGTGACCCAAATACGTATAGGACAGGTGGTATAATTTGTGTAAATTAAAAAAAAAATTGTGGTCCTGCGTTATTGATGACCTTACTCTGAATTTTTATTCGTAGTTTAAAACAGTTACAGTACAATTTGTAGTACTTAATATAAAAGTTTATTTTCAACAATGCCAACAATGAAAATTCCATTTTGCGCCCCTTGTCAACCTTTCGCCCCAGACAATTGCCTAATTTTTCAGAGTAAAGTCATAAATAATCTCAAATAAATATATTATAATAAAAGGCGCAATGACAAGTTCGCCTAGGGCGATTGTTTCGATTATTGAGAAGCCTTTGGGCTCGGATTATCGGGAAAGACGTATCCACCCCACTGTTTTACTTTCTCGCTGCGAGCGAGGACCTGCGGGCCCCAGTAGACCGCCCGTTGACAGCCGACAGCAATAAAACTGACGGGCCACATAAAATCTTCCTGTTTTTGATAAGTGTTGATGAAAGTATTACCAATCGATTCCTCATGTCTTCCCGATGAAAATGGCCCCAAAATGATATAATTCGGACCATAATTAAGGATATTACGTGAGAAATTTATTTGCAGAATTCAAAGCCCGTTTCGTTAAAAATAGTCCGATTTAAATTATTTTCTGTCGAATTAATCGGGAGAACGCCAAGAATCCATTGGTGTCATTTTCATATTGATATGATGAAAAATAAACAAATTCAGATTCTGTAGAATCTGACCGGTAGGCGACCGCGCGCGGGTTGGGCCGCAAAGGCTTGCGCCGGTTAGTCGATGTTCTAGAATAAGAATTGAATGAAGGCTGAAACAACATTATTCACAACCCAAGAGAAAAGATCCTTGAATAACCGGTTTCATCTCTGGCGCCTTGAATAAAGCTAAAGCTAACTCGGGTGACTTTTTTTAGTCGACTAAGGAAAAAGATGAAGTATCTTTATTTGAAAAGTTATTTCAATTTCTTTTTATTCGAATAATGCCCAACTCTGGTGGACGCGCGCACCGCCATTGACTACCACTGTCGGCGTCCCATGTTTTGCCAAACTCTTTCGTTTCTGTATTTATTTGTTTATTTATTTATTTATATATATGAACGGGTCAAAACCCTTTATTGCATAGCTGTGATGGCATATAAGTATGTTAGAAAATAGGTTAGAAATACAGAAAAAGCAATGACAGAAAGTAAAATACATTAAATAAAGCGGAGTGAGGAGAAAACAAAGCGATACATTCTGGAAATCGCTAGATTAACCGTACGTTTAAAAGAGCCTAAAGAATTATTAAAGAAGTCGAGTGTATCGCAAAAGCGGCTCGCGGTTACACAGAGACGGTTGAAACAGTTATTGTAACCATAGAGCAGCGTTGCCCTGATGGGCGGTCCGAGAGCACGAGCATCCATCGCGTTTTCCAAACCTCGCGTGAAAGGGGGCGCTCGAAACCAATGAAGTTGCGGGCATGTAACGGGTGGGGAAAACTCTAGTAGTGTGCGTGTGGCTCGTACCCTGAAATCGGCATGTAACCGTTACATGCTGATTTCATTGCGATTAAATTGATTTGATTTGTGGTTATAGGCTGATTTCAAGTCGTTTTTCCGCACGAGCTTTGGAAAACGCGATGGATGCTCGTGGTCTCGAACCGCCCATCGGGGCAACGCTGCCATAGAGAGTGCGATGCTGTGCGAGTGTAAAAGGAGTATGGCGTCTGAGATGACGCGAAGGAGTATGAAAATTCAGCATATGTAGGATGTCAGGAGAGGCGTTACTATGATTTATTATTCTATATATAAATAGCAGATCGGCTGAAATACTCTTTCGTTTCTGTATTAAAAGCAAAAGGTGTTTTACCACTTCTATTGATGGTTTCCGAAGGAAAAACGTCTGCTGCATCGCATCGAGTAGTCAGATTTTCTCCTAGATTTTCTCAAATTGGTGCATTTTGGATGTCGTTTTCCCTTTGATCGTTGTTTAAACATATTCAAATGTTTATAGTTCAATAATAACTTATATCGTTGTGTTCGGGAGGGTTCATAGAATAATTGGACGAAACAAGCAACCGAATGATTATTACTTTTTGAATACAAATAATGTTCAAAGTTGAAAATTTGCATTTTTGTCAAAATCGAAGTTCTCGAAAACTGAGGGTAATGGCGACAAACGGTTTGCGGATTCGTTTTCAGTGCATACAAATCTTTCAGAAACGGCTATTGAATGTTACAGACCAAATTGGCTCTTAGACAGTGGAATGCAATCAATACAGTAATATATCAGACAATTCCAAAAGTAGAAGGAGACGTTAAAAAGTAAACTGCTATATTTGGTTAATAACAATCTCGTTATCCATCATAACAATGCTGGTCCGCATTGGCAGAATGTTCAAGAATACAGAAAAAGTGGAAAATAGAAGAAACGAATTTTTTAACAATAAAATTGTAAAGCTGCCTACAAGATGCAGAAAACTGTAACAAATACATGATTTGCGGGAATTATGCATATTACACTGAACTTGATGTATGGCAAAAACCAATTCAATGGATAGTAGTATTGCATTAATTTAATAATACGCAATAAAAATCTTACGTCTCTCATTTCGATCTCTAGCCAATACTTGACCCTTTCCGACATCTTGCTTCTTTATATTAGGTAAGTTCATGTTTTTATTGTAATTTGTCATATCTCCGTGTTTTTTCAAATTATCAAGTGTAAAGTCACAACCCGTACGTAATTTTGGTAATGCAGCTGATGAATGTACTTGAGCATTACTGGAATTTTGCTTGACCCTCAGAGGTTTTAAGGAAAAATCTGGAAATATATATGCATATAAATATGCTATACATATGTATATCAATCTAAATGTCTGACAAAAATCGATTCTTGATACTGTAAAATATGTACCTCCTTGTCCAGCATTTGAGAAGATCTGCAATTCTTTTGTACTTGCTGCAATGTTGGAACCTAATACAGAGTTTTCGAATGGATTAAACTCGTACACAAAATTGTGCGTTGCTGAAATCCTTCTTAGAGTCCTCTTCACTTTCTTTGCCTCGTAATCTGCAGACTATCGATATTTTTTTAGTGTTATAAATGATTTGGCTGTACTACGGTATGACCCAACCAACGGAATGAACTTAAATTTTGAGGGTTTGGGCGGGAGGGGGAGAGAATCTCTAATATAAAATTTTAGCTGCGGATATTTGTTAGTTTCTGAAATATTAATAAAAAAACTTTCGGCAAAACACATTGAAATCTACCTATGCAGACGTTACTAACACAACCATCTTCTCGTCGCCGTCGATTGTTTCGCAGCCGACGACACAATGTATAGGGATATACGGTAACAGACACTGGACGCAAGCCAAGTGCGATTGTTGTTGAGGCCTTTGCTCTTTTGTCACGTACTTAGTTTCAATATTTATTACTATGGCTTCATCATCAACTTACGATATTGCCCTTGAAGGGCGTTGGAATATTGAAAGATTGCTAAACGAAGTGCTGTTCTCTCGAGAGACTTGCATCGAATGGTGCAAATCTGTTGGGCTGTTGTCCAATAGAAGAAAATGCACAAAGAATGGGAAAGAACTAATGATTTTGGAGCCGTCTTCCCGAGTTTATCGCGGGTCCTCAGTTTGCATCGGCATGCGATGGATGTGTCGCAAGCATCGCATTGAGCGTACGCTTGCAGAGAATAGTTGGTTTGAGCGACACAACATTTCTATGGAAGATGTTCTTCGCTTAACTTATTATTTCAGTCGAGACTTCAAGGAGGTTGATATCGTTAATGAAATTATGGTTCCTGGTCGGGAAATTATATCCGAAAGTACCATAATGGTTATTTGGTCCTACTGTCGGGAGGTTTGCATGGTCCGGCTTGATGCGTATTTTGAGGAATTAGGTCAAATCGGGGGCCCTGGCAAAATCGTCGAAATTGACGAAAGGAAATTCGGCCGTCGCAAATACGAGGGTGGTCGTGTCATTGAGGGCACATGGATATTCGGTGCTCTTGATATCGAGTCAAATGAGCTTCGTCTTGAGATTTGCCCTCTCAATAAACGTGATAAGGCGACCTTAATTCCTATTGTCACAAAAGCATATAGCATCTGGAAGCAAGATTTTTTCAGATTGTTGGAAAGCTTATGATGTTCTTGGTGATGAAGGATATGAGCATCTGACGTGTAACCACTCAATTGAATTTATAAACAATGAAACAGGAGCTAATACTTAGGCCATTGAACCTCAATGGCGTCCTTTACGGCTGAGATTGCATCGGGGAGGCGTGAAAAGTGCAGCTCTTGATTATCACCTTTGTGAGTATTTATGGCGGAGGATGATTCGTTTAAGGGAGCTTGACTCATTCGCAAAAATTATTAAGGCAATCCGAATTGTTTATCCTGGCATTGGGTTGTAAAAGTGAAAGCAAGGGTGAACATTTATTATTCAAGGAACATTCCACGCGAAATCGGACACTTTTCGGAGTAACATTTTGGATGTTGCTGAAATTTGAATATGTTGTAGTCTTCAGTGATATTTAAACGTACCTCAAAGGATTTTTCAAAATTTTGAAAAATGTCGATTTTACAGCTGTTTGAAGGTAAGTGCTAACTTTTTTTCAGTAAATTATAGCAGTGGAAGTAGTAAACGGATGGAGATGAGCTTTACGGTGCTTATAGAGAAGACATTGATCTTTTAAGAAAAAATTATTTCAGTTTAAAAAAGAAAAATTTTAACCATTTTTGTGCAATTATTTTAAACAAATGCAAGTTTTTAACATCGGGCGCGATTTTAAAAATCTAAAAAAAGAAGAATATAGTTCTATCCTTCCCCTTGATGGACAAATTTTCAAAAATATGGACATTTTAAATTGGCCCTGTAAAAATTGCCGAAAGTTGGCGCTGCGTCAAATCACACCAGCTCGACTGGCTGAGCCGTGCGGTACTCGCAGCGGACAATACATATTGCTGTTGACTTATTCCGACACAACGCATTCCACTTTCCAAATTCTCCCGGGTATAACTATTGGTTTGGGATAGATGGAGGGGGGGGGGGAGGCGCCCGCTCGCGGGCGCGTAAAGGCGGGATCTCCTACCCGCGATTGGTCACTGCGATTGGTCGCAGTATACTGATGCAATGGGAAAGCATGTATCTGTTCTCCTACAAGCGACTGCGATCGTCGGGTTTACGCCAGACGTAGGAGCCTGACGCGAGTCTGTTTGAGTACCAGCCTATACTGCGTTCCATATAAGAGCATACCGACGCCCCTACCGATTTGCGACCGATCTGCGCAGCTCCCACGGATCTGACACACGCGATTGGTCGTAGCACTTTCCCCGCCGGTTTATTACCAATCAACAGTGTATACCTGCGCGAAACCAGTATGCTCTAATGTGGAACGCAGTGTAGGCTACTCGAGAGGCAACACAATGCGATGAGGGTCTGTTTCCCATTATACCTAGTCGCAGGCTGGGCACTGTGACCACCGGTCGCGAGACTGCTCCCGGAGGGAGTCTAGCGACCAGTCGCAACTGCGACCCATTGCCACAGTGTGACAGAATCCCAAGAAATAAGGAAAGAAGTCAGAATTCAAAAGATATGAGAGTATGTATTTTTATGTTACCTGTAGACTACTAATATGAGCACCTAAAAGCGGTAAAAATATCATGACGTCTACTTCTGATCTGTGTGCAAACACGTGTCTATGATTATATGTATTTTTCGTGCAGAATTATAAATCGCGTCTTTTAATTTTTGGTGATATAAAAGAAAACAATTTTGGGAGCCCCAAATGAGTAGTGTCGATTCTGTTAAGTAATAGCAAATAATTAGTTACATACAGTTTTTTTTCCATACGAAACCAATTGAAATATTGTCAGCAATCATCCCCTTTTTAGTTCCACTTCCGGGAACTTCTGACCAAATTTTTTGTTTGTTTTCTAATCAACATAATCTAGAATATATGATTTCGGCGCACTAGTTCGGTCTATTTAAAACAATAAAAACAAGCTATTTAGCAATTATAATTATATAAGTTTCCGACGTTTCGATCTTGGTTTAGATCATCTTCAGGAAAGTTTAGAACAAATATAAAATACTGCTTTTGCTATTGAAATTGAGTCACAGTGCTCTGGCACTACGTGTGACCCCCGAGTCGGTTGGAATAAGACTAACGTATACCGTGAACAAAACATCTGCTTATAGAAGGTGAAAACAAGGTAAATACCCTTGACAGTTCAAAACATATTTAAACTCCCTGAAATTCAAAATTAAAGGATATACCGTTTGCAGTAACCAAACATTCTTGCTCATATGGTGTGTTATACACTCAAAAGGTGTTAACGAGCAAATAAACAGTTACATACCAATCAACTGATATGTAGAAAATTAGTTCGATCATATAAAACTCTATGGAGCAAAAACATCGTAAGACATTACTTCTTTAGTAATGTTGCGTAATATTCTTGTATTTTAGGTGTTTCATACCTAAGATTTACGCTAGGCTGTTTAATCATGTGAATTGTCTCCAAAAGAATTCTCTGATTTAAATTAGTTTCTTTATCAACAATCTTAACATTGTCAAAATCAAACCTATGATCAAACTCCAACGAATGCTTGGTTAAAGCAGTATGTTGTAAGGGAGATAAAAAAATATTTCTTTTATGTTCATATACTCGTCTTTTTAAAAGTCTAGATGTTTGCCCGATATAAACCTGATTTCAACCCAAGCAAGGAATTGAATATACGATGTTAGAGTGTTTTAAAAGAGGTATTTTGTCTTTAATTAAAGGGAACAATTGTTTCGTGTAAAACGGTAATTTAAAAATAGTGTGAATTCCGGCTTTTCTAAAGATTCTTCTTATGTCATTAGAGATATTATTACAAAACGGTAATACAACGGTGTTCTTCCAACTAATTGGTCCTACTTCATTTTTCCTTAATTCTTTCCGTCTTTCTGTTAACAATGGATGGTAAATTTCAAAAGTACGCTCCTTAATAATAGAAGAAACCATTTCTATAGGATACCCATTACGTTTCAAGGTGTTTTTTAAAAGAAGCAAAGGGTATAGCCGGTTAAGATGGTCAAATGTGCCCCTGAACCGAATTCAAATCACGATGAGTCATTCGAAAGCTTATAAAAAAAGAATGATTTCTGTCAAGTTTCAACTTCGTATCTCGACCCGGGGGGTAGTAAAGGGTAAAAATAGAAAATCAGGTTTTTGCCGAATTTCTCCTATACCAGCGGATGAAAAATTTTGAAAAAATTCAGAGACATGTCTGTCATCGGTGCACATATTAGGGAATCGCGTCAGATTTTTAAATTGAAAAACCAAGCTGTGAAAAATAAAAAACGCCAAAAAATGCTGAAAAATGCCGGTTTTGTATCGAAGCAGTCTTGATACTATAATTATATTTTTACTGTAAGTCCGCATCGTTATTACTATTGTCTTGAATTTTTTTCAGATTTTTCAATTTGGTGCGCCGCAGTTAAAAAAATTAAAAACCGATTTTTTCGCCGTTTTTTCCGTGTCAGAGTAACTAATAGGTCGAACTTTCGTACATACTTTATGGAATAAGCCTTTTATGCAATCTTCAACGTCTTCACATGCAGCAAAACAGCGTAGAAATTAAACGAACTAAACATGCTGTGACATTACAGTCTAAAATGTCTATCATATTTTCAACGGCGTCAATGGCGCAGCGGTAAAGTGTCCTACTGTTGAATCGCTGCGAACTTTTTGGACGTAGGTTCAAGCCTCGGAATTTCTATGTCCCACAGGGTCATTTTTTTTCACATTAATTATGTATTTTTTCGATTTCTAGCTATATGACAATGATTGATATTTATATACAAATGTTTTAAAAACATATTAAAATTATTTCAATAGTTGAAAACTATTGTTAGGTATCATGCCAATTATAGCATTGTTTAACTTTTGAATTTTGGAAACCAGAATGAGTTGTATGATCTATAAGAAGAGGCGAAATAATTACAAAACAACACACAATTGTTGCTGTAATCCATCCACAATTGTTAAAGGTAAGAGATTGGAAAATCAATTTCATATAATATTAATTTAGTGCAGGGAATGTTACAACAATACTGTAATTGACGGGATACTTGATCAGAGAAACGGTGGCATCAAAATCTTCTCAAGTTATGTTTATGTATATTTCAATTATTAAAATATTTTTAATGTTTTTAAAACATTTGTATATAAATATCGATCATTGTCATATAGCTAGAAATCGAAAAAAATACATAATTAATGTGAAAAAAAAATGACCCTGTGGGACATAGAAATTCCGAGGCTTGAACCTACGTCCAAAAAGTTCGCAGCGATTCAACAGTAGGACACTTTACCGCTGCGCCATTGACGCCGTTGAAAATATGATAGACATTTTAGACTGTAATGTCACAGCATGTTTAGTTCGTTTAATTTCTACGCTGTTTTGCTGCATGTGAAGACGTTGAAGATTGCATAAAAGGCTTATTCCATAAAGTATGTACGAAAGTTCGACCTATTAGTTACTCTGACACGGAAAAAACGGCGAAAAAGTCGGTTTTTAATTTTCTTAACTGCGGCGCACCAAATTGAAAAATCTGAAAAAAATTCAAGACAATAGTAACAACGATGCGGACTTACAGTAAAAATATAATTATAGTATCAAGACTGCTTCGATACAAAACCGGCATTTTTCAGCATTTTTTGGCGTTTTTTATTTTTCACAGCTTGGTTTTTCAATTTAAAAATCTGACGCGATTCCCTAATATGTGCACCGATGACAGACATGTCTCTGAATTTTTTCAAAATTTTTCATCCGCTGGTATAGGAGAAATTCGGCAAAAACCTGATTTTCTATTTTTACCCTTTACTACCCCCCGGGTCGAGATACGAAGTTGAAACTTGACAGAAATCATTCTTTTTTTATAAGCTTTCGAATGACTCATCGTGATTTGAATTCGGTTCAGGGGCACATTTGACCATCTTAACCGGCTATACCCTTTGCTTCTTTTAAAAAACACCTTGAAACGTAATGGGTATCCTATAGAAATGGTTTCTTCTATTATTAAGGAGCGTACTTTTGAAATTTACCATCCATTGTTAACAGAAAGACGGAAAGAATTAAGGAAAAATGAAGTAGGACCAATTAGTTGGAAGAACACCGTTGTATTACCGTTTTGTAATAATATCTCTAATGACATAAGAAGAATCTTTAGAAAAGCCGGAATTCACACTATTTTTAAATTACCGTTTTACACGAAACAATTGTTCCCTTTAATTAAAGACAAAATACCTCTTTTAAAACACTCTAACATCGTATATTCAATTCCTTGCTTGGGTTGAAATCAGGTTTATATCGGGCAAACATCTAGACTTTTAAAAAGACGAGTATATGAACATAAAAGAAATATTTTTTTATCTCCCTTACAACATACTGCTTTAACCAAGCATTCGTTGGAGTTTGATCATAGGTTTGATTTTGACAATGTTAAGATTGTTGATAAAGAAACTAATTTAAATCAGAGAATTCTTTTGGAGACAATTCACATGATTAAACAGCCTAGCGTAAATCTTAGGTATGAAACACCTAAAATACAAGAATATTACGCAACATTACTAAAGAAGTAATGTCTTACGATGTTTTTGCTCCATAGAGTTTTATATGATCGAACTAATTTTCTACATATCAGTTGATTGGTATGTAACTGTTTATTTGCTCGTTAACACCTTTTGAGTGTATAACACACCATATGAGCAAGAATGTTTGGTTACTGCAAACGGTATATCCTTTAATTTTGAATTTCAGGGAGTTTAAATATGTTTTGAACTGTCAAGGGTATTTACCTTGTTTTCACCTTCTATAAGCAGATGTTTTGTTCACGGTATACGTTAGTCTTATTCCAACCGACTCGGGGGTCACACGTAGTGCCAGAGCACTGTGACTCAATTTCAATAGCAAAAGCAGTATTTTATATTTGTTCTAAACTTTCCTGAAGATGATCTAAACCAAGATCGAAACGTCGGAAACTTATATAATTATAATTGCTAAATAGCTTGTTTTTATTGTTTTAAATAGACCGAACTAGTGCGCCGAAATCATATATTTTAATTATTACGGTCGAAAATAAATTTATAAATAACTTTCAACATAATCTAGGCCTTGCTACTACGGAAAAAGCATATAACGCTAATATTTGGCAGTTATAGATTAAGTACGTGTATTCTATGTCGCACAGTGGAGGTAAATCCCCAAACATGGGAAAAAATGCAACGTCCTGTATTTTGCATTTAAAAATGCCGAATATTATTAAGGAAATTGATACTAAAAGTGTTAATATATAAGTTTGACGTTATTAAGAAAATAACGTCAATTCGTCATGAATTGGCGTCAATAGTTTCAATAAAATTACAAGAATTTGATAAATATGCCATGGAAAGTGCAGTGTTCCATGATGTAGCGTGATGACTGATGCCCTAAATGGATTGTTAGCGGGTCGCGGTTTAATACAGCTTTATGACACTAGTCCTTCGGCCCCCTACACGATATAAAGTAATTCGGAACCATCTGTCAAGTAACTTGCAGAACATTAGAACAATTTTTAGGATTAATCCCCAATTGCTACAAGCTAATTTCTCTACGTTCGGCAGGCAATAAACCGTGTTTCGCTACAGTATAAAAGAATGATAAGTATGGTCGGAACGTTGACCGTGACGTAGTCCGCTGACTGCGCGTGGTTCCGCCAGCATCGTCCTCTCTTCAAATTAAGGGGGTATTCTAATCTAGATAATATTTACCGTAAGCAGCCCCTAGACGATCAATATATTGTGCAATATTCAATATTATTGACCATGTGGGGCACACAGCACATATTAGTAATTTACAAGAAATATTCGGGTCAGGCATGAATAACAGCGACGCTGAGCCTCGCCCATTCTGTACTTTGCATTTCTAACTCCACTGCGTTGTATCAAATATTATAAAAGAATAAACATGATTTATTATTATTATTATTATCATAAATATATAAAAATACATAATCCTCCCCAACTTTTGAATTCTGACTGGTTTCCTTGTTTCTTGGGATTCTGCCCCACTGTGGCAATGGACTTGGTCGCAGGTAGGAGTGTGCGGATCGTCCCGAGGCTCGGGTCCCTGGCCCTCGGGACGGGTCGGAAAATTTCAGGTAGGGTCGGGCGGGGTCGCGATACTTTCGTAAGTTTCCGGCCCGTCCCGAGCCCGAAAAGTCGGCTACCCGCACACCCCTGGTCGCAGGCAAGGAGATTCAGCCTAGGCCCAGTCGCTGGGTCAAATCGCTGCGACCAATCGCAGCGACCAATCGCGGGTAGGAGATCCTACCTTAAAGCATGTTACCGAACCGATGTGAGTTTGAGAATACTAAAAACTGATGCAGTTACAAGCATCGCGCGATGAGGTCAATATCATACATTGTATCGTCGACTGTGAAACAATCGACGGTGACGGGAATGATTGTTGTGTTAGTAACGTCTGTATAGGTAGATTTCAATGTATTATGCCGAAAGTTTTTTAATAATATCTCAGAAACTAATAAATACCCGCAGCTACAATTTTATATTAGAGGTTCTCTCCCCCTCCCGCCCAACCCCTCAAAATTTCAGTTCATTCCGTTGGTTGGGTCATACCGCAGTATATCCAATGATTTTGAGAGGGATTTGCAACGATTTGGAAAGGAATAAGAATCATTTGATAAATGATAAAGTAAAATTATAATTGGTTTACATACACGGTCTTTCATAATTGGTGGTAGAATTGAAAAGATAGTGGCTATATGTCAAATTAAGTTGAAAATGGAGAGGAAGTGGAATACAAATTTTTCGTACAAAACTTGGTTTTTTAAGAAAATCAATTTTGAGAATCAATATTTGGGCACCGACTTTCTTGAAAACAACGCCTTGTGTGAACAAAAATTATTCTTGGACAATTTCAACATATTTTACATAATGATTTATGTTCATCTACCGTTGTAGGATATTTGTAGCTTTATTCTGTTATTTTCTTTGGTAGATGCACGCATAGTATAAGTTTCAGAATCCTTTCTGCCGAAAATGAAGTCTCATATGTAAAAAACTTTATTCTATATTTTTCATTTATTTTTGCGTAGAAGCACTATGTGTGTTGGTTGTTGTCACTTATTAGAAGATACTCTATGTATTGTACATATAATGCTATCGAAATATTTGAAGACTTTGAGTTGCTCCCCCTTTGAGAACCCCCCAAAATTGTATTAAATTTCACTTCCATTTATTGGAACTTTTTGAAACTCCGGAGTAGAGCTATAAATATTCGAATATTCGTAGTGATGGAATTTCGGATTGTACCGAATAGGAATTTGAACATGAAATATTTTTTCACACTTTACAGTGAAATTCTTTTCATACTAGCCTTTACAATTATTGGTTTTTCAAACGATAAAGGGTATAGCCGGTTAAGATGGTCAAATGTGCCCCTGAACCGAATTCAAATCACGATGAGTCATTCGAAAGCTTATAAAAAAATAATGATTTCTGTCAAGTTTCAACTTCGTATCTCGACCCGGGGGGTAGTAAAGGGTAAAAATAGAAAATCAGGTTTTTGCCGAATTTCTCCTATACCAGCGGATGAAAAATTTTGAAAAAATTCAGAGACATGTCTGTCATCGGTGCACATATTAGGGAATCGCGTCAGATTTTTAAATTGAAAAACCAAGCTGTGAAAAATAAAAAACGCCAAAAAATGCTGAAAAATGCCGGTTTTGTATCGAAGCAGTCTTGATACTATAATTATATTTTTACTGTAAGTCCCCATCGTTGTTACTATTGTCTTGAATTTTTTTCAGATTTTTCAATTTGGTGCGCCGCAGTTAAGAAAATTAAAAACCGACTTTTTCGCCGTTTTTTCCGTGTCAGAGTAACTAATAGGTCGAACTTTCGTACATACTTTATGGAATAAGCCTTTTATGCAATCTTCAACGTCTTCACATGCAGCAAAACAGCGTAGAAATTAAACGAACTAAACATGCTGTGCAATTACAGTCTAAAATGTCTATCATATTTTCAACGGTGTCAATGGCGCAGCGGTAAAGTGTCTGACTGTTGAATCGCTGCGAACTTTTTGAACGTAGGTTCAAGCCTCGGAACTTCTAAGTCCCCCCCCCCACAGGGTCGTTTTTTTTCACATTAATTATGTATTTTTTCGATTTCTAGCTATATGACAATGATCGATATTTATATACAAATGTTTTAAAAACATATTAAAATTATTTCAATAGTTGAAAACTATTGTTAGGTATCATGCCAATTACAGCATTGTTTAACTTTTGAATTTTGGAAACAAGAAAGAGTTGTATGATCTATAAGAAGAGGCGAAATAATTACAAAACAACACACAATTGTTGCTGCAATCCATCCACAATTGTTAAAGGTAAGAGATTGGAAAATCAATTTCATATAATATTAATTTAGTGCAGGGAATGTTACAACAATACTGTAATTGACGGCATACTTGATCAGAGAAACGGTGGCATCAAAATCTTCTCAAGTCATGTTTATGTATATTTCAATTATTAAAATATTTTTAATGTTTTTAAAACATTTGTATATAAATATCGATCATTGTCATATAGCTAGAAATCGAAAAAATACATAATTAATGTGAAAAAAAAATGACCCTGTGTGGGACATAGAAGTTCCGAGGCTTGAACCTACGTTCAAAAAGTTCGCAGCGATTCAACAGTCGGACACTTTACCGCTGCGCCATTGACACCATTGAAAATATGATAGACATTTTCGACTGTAATGGCACAGCATGTTTAGTTCGTTTAATTTCTACGCTGTTTTGCTGCATGTGAAGACGTTGAAGATTGCATAAAAGGTTTATTCCATAAAGTATGTACGAAAGTTCGACCTATTAGTTACTCTGACACGGAAAAAACGTCGAAAAAATCTGTTTTTAATTTTTTAACTGCGGCGCACCAAATTAAAAAATCTGAAAAAAATTCAAGACAATAGTAACAACGATGCGGACTTACAGTAAAAATATAATTATAGTATCAAGACTGCTTCGATACAAAACCAGCATTTTTCAGCATTTTTTGGCGTTTTTTATTTTTCACAGCTTGGTTTTTCAATTTAAAAATCTGACGCGATTCCCTAATATGTGCACCGATGACAGACATGTCGCTGAATTTTTTCAAAATTTTTCATCCGCTGGTATAGGAGAAATTCGGCAAAAACCTGATTTTCTCTTTTTACCCTTTACTACCCCCCGGGTCGAGATACGAAGTTGAAACTTGACAGAAATCATTCTTTTTTTATAAGCTTTCGAATGACTCATCGTGATTTGAATTCGGTTCAGGGGCACATTTGACCATCTTAACCGGCTATACCCTTTGAAACATTATTAATATCTGGTAAATTTATAAATTTTGAAACAAAAACAACCATCAGTTACTAGTATTGTAACGTCCCACTATTTTTCCGCGCGGTATTATTCCAAGTCTCTCTCATAAACCACTCCACAACTCCGCTAAATCCCTCGAACTCAAGTCTTACCCCTTTTCCCAATCACTGACCATCTAGACGATGTACCTTAGAGGTCCCCATCTCGAAATGGTCAAGTACGAAATCCCCATCTCCCCTTCGCTCTACAAAGCATCATCTCCTCCCTCATATTTAATTATAAACAAGTCCCTCGTCCCAAAACCCCTCTTCATTCGAGACCACGTCTCACTCCCTCTCTACGATCTTCCAAGTGAAGATTACACTCACCCCTTTCCAATCAAACCACCCAAAATCCACCAAATCAGCTGAGTATTCTCTTTGCAAAAGCCCAGAAACCATATCCTGTACAAGCGCATGTAAAAACCCCGGAAGTCCGAAATTCTATTGTCTACGAAACTAATTATAGCCTCACCTTTCGTACTTATAAAAACCCCGGAAATAATACTGCGACGCATATTTGGCGTACGTGCCATGGTGCATACCGCGCACACCCTTCACCCCTAACAATCTTGCAAATAGCATAAATACAAGGGCCCCTGAGGCCGGAGCTCATTACCATTTTTGCGAACAGTGTGACTATACTGATTACACAGTACAACAAATTTTGACTTTTTTTCGGACTTGTAACATTCAATAGCCGTTTCTTATAGGTTTTCGTGCCCTGAAAACGAATCCGCAACCCGTTTGTCGCCATCACCCTGAGTTTTTGAGAAAATCGATTTTGAAAAAAACTGCAAATTTTCAACTTTGAACATTTTTTTTGTCGAAACGGTAATAGTTATTCGATTGTTCGTTGCGTCAAATTATTCTATGAACCCTCACGAATACAACGATATAAGTTATTATTGCATTATGAACATTTAAATATGTTTAAACAACGATCAAATGGAAAAGGACACCCGAAATGCACAAATTTTTGCGGATATCTTTCAATTTATTTCCAAAACTAAGGGTCTGAGACGAAATCTGACCATCCCACGCGATGCAGCAGACATTGTTCCTTCGGAAAGCGTCGACAGAAGTGATAAGTCTCGTTTCGTTTTCAATACAGAAGCGAAATAGTTTGGCAAAACGCGCGGTGCCGACAGTGGTAGTCACGCACCTTAAGCGATTATGTTGCGCTAAGCGGCAGTGGATCGCGCGCCGCCATTGACTACCACTGTCAACATCGCGCGTTTTGCCAAACTATTTCGCTTCTGTATTGAAAACAAAACGAGACTTACCACTTCTGTCGACGCTTTCCGAAGGAACAATGTCTGCTGCATCGCGTGGGATGGTCAGATTTCGTCTCAGACCCTTAGTTTTGGAAATAAATTGAAAGATATCCGCAAAAATTTGTGCATTTCGGGTGTCCTTTTCCATTTGATCGTTGTTTAAACATATTTAAATGTTCATACTGCAATAATAACTTATATCGCTGTATTCGGGAGGGTTCATAGAATAATTTGACGTAACGAACAATCGAATAACTATTACCGTTTCGACAAAAAAAATGTTCAAAGTTGAAAATTTGCAGTTTTTTTCAAAATCGATTTTCTCAAAAACTGAGGGTGATGGCGACAAACGGGTTACGGATTCGTTTTCAAGGCACGAAAACCTATAAGAAACGGGTATTGAATGTTACAAGTCCAGATGGCTGTTATACTGTGTTACCATATCTTTGCGAACAGTGTGACTACACTCATTACCATTTTTGCAAACTATGTAATTATACCGATTATTCTCTTTGCGTTACTAAAGTGACGTTTAATTATAATTATATTCTCGTGACATTTAATTATATTTCAACCACCATTTCTGTGGTTATTCATCATTATTATTAGTGTTCATAAAATCAGTGCAACTCCTCGTTAGAGGATCGCCTTTCTACAGGCTTCATTGTAAGCGATTATTATTATTATTATTTATAAACATTGTACATCATCCTCATTCATCTTATCTTGTATTACTAATTCTCAGTGCTTTTCATATTAATGCTTATTGCACATATTATCGTCATTGTTAATACTTATTGATCATATTCTATTCTTTACTAAGCTTACCGCTCATATTATTGAACTTTATTAACGCCTGTTGCGTTTCATATATTATTTTCTTGTATTGACGCTTATTGTATTTCATACACTTTCTTTGATTTATCCTCATGTATTCATGTTCATCTTCTTATATTATTATTATAACCTAAACTGTTATCGCTGTGCATATATTCGTGCCTAAGGTTAATAAACCGCTTCACTTTAAATCACGCTTTGCATTATTGTGTTTACCCTGTGATTACGAAGGCTCCAAACCCAAATAAGCTATTGCAACAGCTGATTTCGGTACGCGAACGCGAGAGTTCTTACAGTGTTTACCAACGTACTTTTGCATGGCCCGCGTATAGCCATATGTCTAGACATATTTCTCGGAAATCCAATTACCACAACAAAACTATTAGCGTCCTAACGGGTGTCATTTAAATACACAACAATCATTTGAAACCTTCCCTGGTCGCTTTGTGTCGCGAAACTGGTTTTCGTGCCGAAACATTCTTTCTTGCCTTGTGCCGCGAAATCAACTTTCGTGCCAAGACTCCTACCCTGCCTTGTGTCGCGAAATCAACTTTCGTGCCAAGACTCCTACTCTGCCTTGTGCCGCGAAATCAACTTTCGTGCCAAGACTCCTACCCTGCTTTATGCCGCGAAATCAACTTTCGTGCCAATACTCCTACCCTGTTTCGTGTCAAACCCTTCTCTCAATCTACCCCAACCCCAACAATGTCATTCCCCTAAAAGACCTCAACCCGGGACGTGACAGTATTATTATTATAATTATGTTACAATAGTTATTCGAACACATTAATCACATAAATAATGATGAATTATTCAAATAAATAGAAGGAATAATTTGGTGTAAATGGTAAATAATTACATATTACTTAAATAAAATATTGTACTAAAAAGAATTTTTTCGGATAATTACGTTACATACGTAAACATTTACTCGAAACAATCGAAACTGTAATGTCCAATTTATCGTTTGAAAAACCAATAATAATTGTAAAGGCCAATATGAAAAGAATTTCACGATAAAGCGTGAAAAAAAAAATTTCATTCAGTACAATCCGAAATTCGATCACTCCGAACATTCGAATATTCGAATACTCCTAATTATTCGAATATTCAAGTACTTCTAATTATTTGGATATTCGAAACGCAAATTCGATTATTCGTAACAGTCCTATTCCGGAGTACTCGACTGAATTCGGATATTCAAGCTGATAATGGGAAGAAAACGAACACCTTTACAACCTTAAGAATATCTAATAATATACAGGATGTTTCAAAAGAAGTACCGTTTCAAATAACGCCCAAGCTACTGACCTTATGAAATAATGATGAGAAATAAGTTGTTTCCATTTTCAGGACTCTTACTCGAATTAGTATATATTTATTTTTTAGTTTTCAAGTTAAATTCAAGATTAATTTGATTTTTCTTTTAATGAAACGATATACCTGCATATGTTCTTGCGGATATTTCGTTGGATAAAAGAAAACAAATTCAGGGTGATCTTGAGGGCAGGAAACGCTGAGCATTTTTATATTAAAATTTTCAAAAGTTCTAAGTAATCTGTAATTTCTTAGGAATGATTTTTAATCGTATGGAAAATGGTCGACTCATGTCCTGTTCAATTGTTAATCACAACAAAAGCTCGAATTTCAATCGATGCACTATACAGGGTAATTCGTAAATGCATGTCAATACTTCAGGGGGTAAATCTAGACACTAATGTAAGTAAAAACATCATATGAACGTATGTCCTATAGTATGGATGATTAATGAAAATATTCGAAGTGCCCGCCTCGTGCCTCAATACACGCTACTGCACTCTGTAGCACTCGCCTGAAAATTTTGCGTTGCGGAAAGTGTTCTTGGTAAAACAGACGTGCGTCCAGTTCATTTCCGTTGGCAGGACCATATGCACATATGCATTTTTCCGATTTTGGAACAATACTGAACTCGTGGCAATAAGACACTGACTGCCCGAAGATTTGTCTACTTGATTTCGATAGATATTGTTTGTATGCATTAGATAAGGTCAAGATGTACTAAGGAATGCAATAACGCGTGTAAGGCACGTGGCGGACACTTCGAACATTTTCTTTAATCATCCATTACTCGAAAACTAAGGTATTATGTATAGGGTATTATGTTCATATGACGGTTTTACTTATATTCGTGTATAGATTTACCCCCCGAAGTATTGGCATGCATTTATGAATCACGCTGTGACCATGGTATAATTCCTCTATTTTACAATGAACATCACCATCGGTTTTCTTTCTATCTTTCAGCCTGTCATAGTTATAACTACTAAATTCCTTGTTTATCTTTATTAGTAGATTAATCAACATTGAGTAATAATCTATAGGCTCATTTGAGTATCATTTGAGTATTATTTGAATTCTTGGTGAGTCTAATGACGGTGCATGTCAAACATGAAATTTGAGAATAAATCCTCGTATTCGATTTGAAAATCCAGAAACTGTGAGATATAATTGTACTAAGAACTGTGATAATAAATAACGTGCTTGTTAATATTAGATAGACTTCAAATGAAACCTAAATTCGTCATTCCACTATATTATGCGATAGTTTCATCCGTAGGTGTACCAAGATTATACATATAATATGAACACGTGGAATTAGTTTCATTTATCTAATAAAATCACAATAAAAAATGTAGTATTTCCTTGGAAAAAATGCAATGCTTGAACGTTAGAAACGAAAAAATAAAAATATCCTTTTTATTCATTCAGATGGTACGTGAAACCTTAAAATCAATAATAAGCAATAAACACGTTATTTATAGTACTAATCGACAGTCGCCACGAGACACTCTGTATTGTAATACGAAGCGTTATGTTTAATACAACATATCTAACTTCGTTCAACCTCCATCCCGGTATCTTTCGTTCAGTAGTATCCAAGAGTATCTGCGTCTTTTCGCATTGAGAGTGCTGCTTCAACTTGTAACGATGGAAATCCACTTCTGAAGAAATTTGTTTGTCGGAACTCGTTGACAAAGACTCTGATTTTTCTTTCGTATTAATTTTGACCAAACGCGACCTACGAAGTTCCAGACAATCATACTTTGTTAGTTCTATATTCTGTTGTGTGCAAACATTATGGAAGTCTATTCACTTAACGTATTTCGTTGTTCAACGTGGCAAAATAAATATAAATTAAAGTTATATTTGATTAATCGTATGTAATTGACAAAACGTGTCTTACTTGTTATAAATATTGACTCGAGTATATTTCTCAATAATTTGCTCCGGTACGACGAAGTGTTGAAAAGTAAATATAGGTTTGTCTCCTCTCTTGGAGAATATTGACCCGGTTCGAATAGGTTTCCTTTTGGTCGAGCTCCAAATAGATTTGCACCAGTTTTTACAATCGCTAAAACATGTTGATCATTCCGAATTATTTTTCTGTTTTTCAATCGTGTCACTTCACTGATTCAGTACCTATCCCGTCGACATGGCGAGATTGCCTCTTTAAATTTTTCACCCTTCTGCGAACACACTTTGCCCTGTACTCGTTGCTCTGTGGCTCCGATAAAGACTGATAACCCGTTAATACGCTTGATTTCTTCTCGATTATGTACCTTCGAGGCTGATGAAGTATCGAGGTACAATGACAAAAACGTCGGCTCGCAATGGGATCTGTTGCAACTTGGAAAACCTTCAAAGATCCTCGCCAGTTCCGGAAACAGTTGCTGTATCCCCTTAATCCATGTACCCTTTCTAACGAAACCTCAATAACTCGTTCGTAACCTGCATAGAACGTATTTTGTTGAAAATATTGTCTGTCGGAAACAAAATAAAATTGAATACTGATGTAGTTATGGTTTTTGTATCGACCGTTTTGGTTGTAAAGTTTTCGATTACGGCTAACGTCCGAATCATCGTGACTTTGCAAAATTCATAAAATAGTTATGAATGAATAAAGACAAATGAATGTAAATTGAGTTTCATATACAGAGTATTCCAGGAAAGATGATCCCCTTATCACGTTCGCTGTATTGTAGGTACATTTTAAAAATCCGCCACAGACCACGCTACATCTTATATTGGATAGAGTGCGTATTTTTTATGTAGTTTCGCAAAGAATACAATAAAAAGGTCAATTTTATCAATGTTTTGACTATCCAGTAAAGTGAGTAGACCATCGACATAGTTCCAAGATTTCAGAAGGTGAATGACGTTTCTTTTATGAACGTAAAATCCAAAATTACTGAAATGACACATATGTGACGTCGATCTGTCGCTGGCGCATAATTTGTAATACACAGTAATATTGTTACTTATAGCTACTACGGTATTGCGAGCCGTAATTAAATGGTTACAAAGCCAACGATCATGATTTAAAACCGTAATTCGACTAATCTGAGACAGCCGTTGTGAATTTACCGCGTTAACCCATTTTCGCGGTTTGAACGAACGCGGTAGGTTCTATCCCAACAAAATTACCTTTTTTTAAAAAAAAAGGTACAAAAAGTGCGCCATGTATATAATCCCGTTAAAAAGAATCCCACTTAAAAACATTGTCGTAAATTAATATAATCCCGTCAAAAAGAATCCCACTTAAAAACATTGTCATAAATTAATATATCCTATTAAAAAGAATCCCATTTAAAAACATTGCCGTAAATTAATAGCTTCACAAAACTAATGATATACAAAATTTGCGCCAATTACAACAATGGCTATTTATACAAAGACAAAAATGTATTTAATAATATTAAGCAGATATATTTTCATAGAAATAAATATTTTAATACGAATCAAATTTTTAATTATTTTGCGAAAAAATGTTAATTAATTGTCTTGGTTAATTATTAAAACAATATAAAACAAGACAAGACACCATTGAGACAAGAAAGATGTATATAATCTAGAGACGCGGTAGCGCCTCGACGCCAAGTACATGAAAGAAAAGACACCTTGTATATGCCTGTCGCTGCCGTGTATCTTTACTCGAAGCACAGCTATTCCAACCTAACCTGAAACTTATTTCATTAATATCTCATCACGCCTGCAATATTTTCTATATTTAATGGCATTTTTCTCATGTAAACCGCGTATAAGCTTTCGAATAAGACCAATTTCAATAAAATCGGTCCACGCATGACAGAGATATCGTAATATCGTCTCATGGATCTGTCGAAAACGGTAAGATTCTTCTTCTCCTGATTCTCCAACCAAATTTTGTCGACATAATACGTATACGCGTTACACGCACACCTTCAGCCAAAAAGAAACTAACACATGTTTCGTTCGTCGACTCTCGGTATGCGTTACACGCATATCTTCAGCCATCAGAAACTAACACATGTTTCGTGCGTCAAACGCTACCTTCACTATGCAATCGACTCCAAATTTTGACAGCTTACAGTCAGGTAAGCCTTTAAATTATTAAGGGGGTAGACACGTCACGTGGTCTGGCCGATTCGGCAGGTCGGTATTACACCAGGTTTTTTCTGCACAGAAATGGTAATACCGATAGATCGACGATTGCCCGGTAAACGCGAGAGGGAGCTGTTTGCTATTTCCGTATTCTATTCGGAATAAGGAAAGAAATTCTCAGCTGTTGCGTTGTACTTATAAAAATTTAAACGGAAAGTCGGCTGGTACTACAAACGTAGAAAATTCATTGGACATTTTAATTACTTGAAATGTGCTTATGCTACAATATTCTACGTTAGCAGTAAGGAATTATAAGTGAAAGGGGAAAATAGATGAGGGGATGTCCCCAGAAAATGAAGTTTGTTAGGTTAGACATTTTTTTACTAGCAAAGCACCGAAACAGAACATGAAATACACTTATTACACGTCCTATGCAGAAAGCAGTTATGAACAAACATTATATATAAAATTGTACGGAATCGATTGACGTCACTTTTGCAAAGATCTGATTAGAAATTGCAGAACTTCAGATTCGTCACTGCTTAGCGTGCAACATTGTATAGTCCCGCTGGTTTCGAGCGTCGAAGCCCACGAAATTCAGCAAGACACATGATTGTTGGCGAGCATCGCGTTTGACGACTCTAGCTAGAAAATCACGCCGTATGAATGCTAAGAAACGATAGTGTGAAGTGGCGTGCGTTTCAATTGCACATTGACAATATCGTAGATTCTAGGGCCTAGAATATTAGCTACGTATTACGATGTTCTTCACCAGAGCACTACATTAATGAATTAAAAAATAAATGAATAGGTCAATTAGTTAAAATTAATGAACTGTGCATGATTTGAATGACGCCTAATTTAATTGCACTTACAAACTGAATTACTAATTGTAATTAAAAGAATTTTTTGACGTGCAACACGAAGCTGCGCACGCAAATGGTTGGGCTCGGATTATCGGGAAAGACCTACCCATCCCACCGTTTTGCTTTCTCGCTGCGAGTGAGGACCTTGGGGCCCCAGTAGACCACCCGTTGACAGCCGAGAGCAATAAAACCGACAGGCCAGATAAAATGTTCATGTTTGATAAGTGTTGAGGAAAGTATTACCAATGGAGTTTTTAGGGTTTCTCGATGAAAATGATGTCAGATATGGAGGAGTTCGGTCCATTTTTAGTGAACGTAGTGTGTGTCCTAATCATGTATTCATAAAAAAAAATAGACCGAATTGCTTTGCGTCTCGATTCATGTTCGTGGACATAAACTCACCAATCCATCGGTGGTAACACTCTTGTCAAGGTGTAATGAGAAATATGAACATTTTCATATTCAGTACTGGATGACTCAAGTCGCCGTCGACCGAGGGTCTCTACTCTCTCGCTGGTGTGCTATTTCACTCGCACTCGATTTACGTCGTTCAATCTCCTTGTCAAGCGGTTCAGACGAGGGCCCTGATAAATGTGAATTTATTTGGGAAACCAAAGTCGCGTCATTCGTGACACCTACTCGCGAACAGATATATGTATGTGCAAGAAAAAGCAATTCAATTTCCCGATGACTTGAAGCAACATTTCAATAGGTAAATGCATGAAAAGGTGGGATCAGGAATTCCCAACCAAGTGATGCATATGAAAGAACTGGCGATATTCAACAATAGTTTGTCGTCTAAATTTTACAATTAAAGTATTTGTTTGACATGAATATAAAGTTTGTCAGCAAAGTCTTTCTCGATTTGAGTTCTATATAAGGCTGACTTTCCTTCGCCATGAAAAGTCCCCTCTTGTCCTGCACGCTGGCAAGAAATCGACGCTCGAAACCAGCTGGGCCATACAATGTTGCGCGCTAAGCAGTGACAAATCTGCAGTTCTGCATTTCTAATCAGATATTTGCGAAAGTGACGTCAGTCGATTCCTCATGTTTTCTCAATCAAATTGGCCCCAAAAATGATATAATTCCGACCAAAATTAAGGAAATTACGTGAAAAATTGTTTGCAGAATTGGAAGCCCGTTTTCTTAAAAATAGTCCGATTTAAATTATTTTCGGTCAATTTAATCGGGAGAATGCCAGGAATCCATTTGTGGCACTTTCATATTGATACGATGAAAAATAAACAAATTCTGTTTCTTTATAATCGATGACACATCGCCGAGCACGGCGATCTCGCGCGGCTCGGGACACAAAGGTTCTCGTCGGTTATTCGAACTTCTAAGATCGTATTCAGATTTATTGGCCGGTGAGTTTCGTAACTAGGGGTGTGCGGTTACCCGATTTTTCGGGCTCGGGACGGGCCGGCATCTTTCGGGCGGGATCGGGCGGGGTCCCGATACTTTCGTATTACTCGAGATCCCGACAGTTTCGGGACCCCAAGACTCGATTCGGGCTACAAGCATAGCCGCCATGAGCGGACAATTTGATATCAGGTCGGCTCGGCAAAACTCGAACGCGATCGGACGATATCGTTACCAGTAATAGATTAAAATTATTACCTGAGAACATAGAAAAATTATGCTTCTTACACGTTAATTTGAATTAATAAAATATTCGCCTCCTGTATATTGTTGTTATTATGAAACATCCAGGAAATATTCCTTTTTGTATGCTTATAGTTCGTACGTTTTCTATTTTAAATCTGAACCTATCCGGAAAAAGATAATACCCTATATATTCCCTTTACATAAAGTACTAAGTATGAAGTATATTTTATTCAGATTTTAAAATATTGTCGATATAAAAATAGTCTTCTTCTCAAGTTCTGAACTTGGTATTTATTTAAGTACGTATATGGACGTATTCAGGATTCACAGACTATTTGGTAGCAATGAAAATACATATATATGTAAATAAATAATAAGATACAAATTATGATTCAACAGGAGACAGAAAGGTAAAAACTTATCACTCAGGTATCGATATAAATGATATACATAATTCTTTCCGCCTCGGTCTCGTAATAGCTGGCTTTCGAGCCGATCGCGTCCGAGTTTTGCCAAGCCGACCAGAAATCAAATTGCCCGCTCATGGCGGTCATGCTTGTAGCCCGAATCGAGTCTCGGGATCCCGAAACCGTCGGGATCTCTAGGAATACGAAAGTATCGGGACCCCGCCCGATCCCGCCCGAAATTTTCCGACCCGTCCCGAGGGCCGAGAATCCGAGCCGCGGGACGATCCGCACACTCCTATTCGTAACGCATATTCTCTCGTCAGCGCAGAACCCGAGTGAGCCAGAAGTGGTGGGGATAGCGCCAAGCTTCTGCTGTGTATAGGCCAAACCGAGCTGCAGCGTAGAAATACACACATCAGAATAGGTGTGCCTTAGCTCCGAAAACATTCAGGATCTTTATTGGTCAGAAAATTGATTCTTTCTCGATTGCTTCATCTCGTATTGGTCTACGCATAACTTCGTAATGCACACAATTTCTACGCTAACAATAAGAATAAATAACAGCAACACGGCTACGTTCAGACAGAGCCGAACAGCATTCCCGTCACCCCACCATACCCTTGGGTGGCCACGTAACTCCAACTGACAAATCCACGATCGTCAGATGGTGGCTGATTTCTCCTCGATCGCTGTTCGCGAAAACGAATCGACCGGCCAATATATCTGAATACGACCTTAGGATAAAGATATAATGAAAGATGAAAAATTATTCGAAGCCCAAGATGAAAGGCCTTCGAATAAACAAAGGAAACTAATAAATACCCGAAGCTAAATAGAATTTTAGATTTAGGGTACACACACCCTCCCCCAAACCTCGTGTCGATCGGCCATTGGAGCCATTCGGAAGTATATTCTTTTATTTAAATAATGCCCATCTCTGCATAGGACCGTAATGAATTACAAAAAAAAAATCAGGGAGTCAACTGTTGACCGATTTTAAGAGTTTTCCTTGTTATATGTTATATACAATAGTCGGAAGAATAATAATAAAAGCAATAATCGCAAATAATTGCTGTAATAATAATAAAAGCAATAATCGCAAATATCGATCATTGTCATATAGCTAGAAATCGAAAAAATACATAATTAATGTGAAAAAAAAAATGACCCTGTGGGACATAGAAATTCCGAGGCTTGAACCTACGTTCAAAAAGTTCGCAGCGATTCAACAGTCGGACACTTTACCGCTGCGCCATTGACGCCGTTGAAAATATGATAGACATTTTAGACTGTAATGGCACAGCATGTTTAGTTCGTTTAATTTCTACGCTGTTTTGCTGCATGTGAAGACGTTGAAGATTGCATAAAAGGCTTATTCCATAAAGTATGTACGAAAGTTTGACCTATTAGTTACTCTGACACGGAAAAAACGGCGAAAAAATCGGTTTTTAATTTTTTTAACTGCGGCGCACCAAATTGAAAAATCTGAAAAAAATGCAAGACAATAGTAACAACGATGCGGACTTACAGTAAAAATATAATTATAGTATCAAGACTGCTTCGATACAAAACCGGCATTTTTCAGCATTTTTTGGCGTTTTTTATTTTTCACAGCTTGGTTTTTCAATTTAAAAATCTGACGCGATTCCCTAATATGTGCACCGATGACAGACATGTCTCTGAATTTTTTCAAAATTTTTCATCCGCTGGTATAGGAGAAATTCGGCAAAAACCTGATTTTCTATTTTTACCCTTTACTACCCCCCGGGTCGAGATACGAAGTTGAAACTTGACAGAAATCATTCTTTTTTTATAAGCTTTCGAATGACTCATCGTGATTTGAATTCGGTTCAGGGGCACATTTGACCATCTTAACCGGCTATACCCTTTGTCACGTGACTTGCTCTGCATTATCACCAATATGGCGGAATTCGTATTTGGGAATGCAATCACGAAATTACGTTGTTTGTCCTTATATGACCAGATTTTGGGCTGGGTGAGGTCTCATTCGAAAGAGGAAGGTTCAATGCAGCGCGCTCTGGTCATCGTTTGAGTCACAAAACTCTTTTAGTGACCTAAAAATACTTGGATTCTTGCGGGTGTATTTTGTCGACTTTTGCTCTACTTTGAACACTCATATTATTAGATATCAACACAATCTCGTCGAACCATGACCAGAGCGCGCTGCACTGAACCTTCCTCTTTCGAATGAGGCCTCGCCCAGCCCAAAATCTGCTCATATAAGGACAAACAACGTAATTTCCCAAACCCATGTTTCGGGCCAGATTGTGTCGGTATACAGCGCGCTGCATTACCCGTGTCTACCCCCTTAAATATCATTACATTTTTAAACATAACCGTTTTTTTTTAAACACACAATTTGCAGTTTGGCTAGAGTTTTCTGAATTCCCCATAAAAAAAAACATTATATAAATCGGATCAAATTAAAAATTATCTGAAGTCATTTCCTATGCAAAATATCTTTGTAAAAAGAAGTGAGATCCCCCAAAAAAAACTTTAAAAAAGTAAAAAAATTACGCCAAGTACATGAAATCAAATAATCACCAAAAAAGAAAATAATAATAATAAATAGATGTGAAAAAGTAAAAAAAGATGTGAAATCAGAATGAGCTGCAAGTACATAAAGGTGCTTTCCCGCAGCGTGCAAAGGCGACACTGTGTAACACAATAAAAGACAAAAAAAAATGTCCGCGGCCTGGAAGTCAAATACTTGGCGTGGCCAGGCAAGGTCAAGGTGTTGATAAATAAGAATTATTTAAAAACGCAAAATAATGAAAATATATACTTATTGACAGAGTTTTAAATTGACAAATTATCTGAAAGCTTGTGAGAGGAAAGGTATCGGTGTCGATGAAAGATCTTAGAATTATTTTAAAACGCAATATAATGAAAATGTACTCATATTGTCAGAGTTTTGAATTGATAAATTATTTGAAAGTTTGTGAGAGGAAAGGTATCGGTGTCGATGAATGATCTTAGAATTATTTTAAAACGCAATATAATGAAAATGTACACATATTGTCAAGAGTTTTATATTGATTATTAATTGAATTATTAATTAAATTGTCAAAATATCTAAAAGCCTGCGAGAGGGAAGGTATGGGTATTGATGGTCTGAGAATACCTTGCCTGGCCACGCCAAGTATTTGACTTCCAGGCCGCGGACATTTTTTTTTGTCTTTTATTGTGTTACACAGTGTCGCCTTTGCACGCTGCGGGAAAGCACCTTTATGTACTTGCAGCTCATTCTGATTTCACATCTTTTTTTACTTTTTCACATCTATTTATTATTATTATTTTCTTTTTTTGTGATTATTTGATTTCATGTACTTGTAATATTAAGCAGATATGTTTTCATTGAAATAAATATTTTAATACGAATAAAAATTTTATTTTCAAAATACTTGGCGCTGCGAAACCGAATTGGTGTTGCTAAACTAAATAAATATGTATAAATTGCATTAAAATCTTTTTCTTTCTTTCTTGTCTCAATGGTGTCTTGTCTTGTTTTATATATTGTTTCATTTATTAACCAAGACAATTAGTTAACATTTTTTCGGTTTCGCAGCGCCAAGTATTTTGAAAATAAAATTTTTATTCGTATTAAAATATTTATTTCAATGAAAACATATCTGCTTAATATTATTATATACATCTTTATTGTCTCAATGGTGTCTTGTCTTGTTTTATATTGTTTTATTAATTAACCAAGACAATTAATTAACATTTTTTCGTAAAATAATTAAAAATTTGATTCGTATTAAAATATTTATTTCTATGAAAATATATCTGCTTAATATTATTAAATACATTTTTGTCTTTGTATAAATAGCCATTGTTGTAATTGGCGCAAATGTTGTGTATCATTAGTTTTGTGAAGCTATTAATTTACGGCAATGTTTTTAAATGGGATTCTTTTTAATAGGATATATTAATTTATGACAATGTTTTTAAGTGGGATTCTTTTTTACGGGATTATATTAATTTACGACAATGTTTTTAAGTGGGATTCTTTTTGATAGGATATTAATTTACGACAATGTTTTTAAGTGGGATTCTTTTTGATAGGATATTAATTTTCGACAATGTTTTTAAGTGGGATTCTTTTTAACGGGATTATATACTTGGCGCCCTTTTTGTACCTTTTTTTTTTGAAAGAGGTAATTTTCTTGGGATTTCACACATTTTTTAGTGCTTACTGATGACTGGATAATTTTATCACCCTCTCGGGGTTATTTTTTTTTTAAATATATTGTATTGTCTTCCAAACTACGCACGCCTGCAAAGCTTCAAGGCAATTGAATTAGAGAAATTGGTTTAAATTTCACTTTTCAGATATAAACCAAACATACAAGAAGCAAACAGAGGATCAACGCTGAATAAAATCGTTTAATTAATATAATACTATGTCACAATAAATTTTTTTCTCTGACGTAGATCACACTGCATCATCTTCTGCTTCGATTATCTGTAAATATATAAAAGTCATATTTTTTAGTTACAACATAACGTAGAACTTATAGAAAAAGAGTGGACTTTTGCTAAAGATGTAGAGACTACATAATGTGTCCGAAGGAGGTGAGAGCGTATGGCAGAAAGTCTTGTTGGAGGAAATTTACATGCTAATGGTAATTTAGTGAAAATGAACGAAGAGATCCAATATTTTTAACGCACAGATTATAGGTGTTGGAATAAAATTTATTTAGCATGTTTATTGGTGAATTGAAATATTGTTAATGGGAAACTAATTAAATTAATGAATAGCGTGGGAGCTACTGTGGATTTTAATAAAGTAGTACGAATATCTCTCACAAAAGATTGAAAAGTATCAAGGGAGATGCATTTTCAGCGTACTTTCTTCACTAATATGACTTACTCTACATTGCAAGCAGTACGCCATAATTTTCTTAACTCTTAATGCTACGCTAATTTGAAAAATTTTATCCATTTACCTTATTTGACAAATTTCCAGAAACTTGTGCAAAACAAGATGCTTCTGTGTCGATTGCGGCCTTTACACGGACGTTCTTGCGTGGCACTTTTGCGCGCCACACGCCAGCGCGGCACGCATTTGGCGTGGCGTGCCGGAACGTCGGAAGGAGCGCGCTCCTTCTCGCAGGCCAGAAGATCGTACCCGTCACTACTTAGAGACAACGAGTTCGGGCTCCCATTTCTACGTCGACTCCACATTAGGGTGGACCTTAGGTACTCTTGACGAAATATATGTTGCGAGATTTTTTTGGTCCCGTCCCCCAGAAATGTGACACTTGTTGGGAAAATGATCTGGAAAAAATTTCAGCTCGATTGGACCACGGGAAAAGGACGCGCCACGAATTTGAAAATTTTGAACTTTTTAAATCTTGACATAAATATACATTATGATATATCGTTGAATTTGTATTTTTTTTCTGTTTAAGAATACAAACACAGCATATACGATTGTTAACAAAAAAACGTCCGTGACCTTGAAAATTCGAAACAGTGACCTTGAAAAAAAAAATTTCCTCCCATTATATTCGCCTCTTTATATACTAGAACTTTTGTCTGAAGAGTTTTTTCATATATCCATAAACGATGGAGATATTAAACATTTTTGATTTTCATTATACCGCTCCATTATACAGAAGAAAAGCAGTTCTAAGACTGAAAATAAGTTATTATAGCTATTATGTAAATTACGAATGGAAATGTCATTAAGGTATTGCGTCCCAGATTTGCTCGTGGACTCGTCAGTAGGGCCCAGCAGAACCTGTCTCAATTCCCGATACAACGTCTTAATACGTTCACCTTGAATTTAAGCTATCATGTAAATTTCTAAATTATGGATACCCTAAGCGTTTTGTCCCAGACCTGCTCGTGGACGTTCGATAAGACCGAGCAGATCTTGCCCTAGACGCGACTGTGTTAACAAACACAGTCTTAAATGCGTCTCAAAAATTCAAATAGCCACGGAGGTATTTATTAGGGGTTCCTTTATATTAAAAATGCTTTAAAAATCCTTTGATAAATTCTCTTTTGTGACGTCAGGATACTGCTTTCTATATTCCATCACATTCTGCAGTATAAATTGTTTCTCTTCTTCATTTTTTGATAATAATTTGTTATATTCTTCAATAAGTTTAACGCCACGTTCAGCGGTGTCATTTACCACTTTTAATCCTTTCACGATGTTTCGACCAATTTGGAATGCCTCGTCATCATTCCATGTAGAAGGGTCTTTTTCAAAAAATGTGGTAGGTATTAAAAACCTTTCAAAGAATCTTTTGGAATCAGGAGAAATAAAATGTTCCATTTTTTTGTAGACGAATTGTTCCACATCCTTTGGAAGGATTTTATATTTTTTAAGGCATTCGTTGTCGTCACTGCTTACACTGACATTTATTGCCTCTATCATTTTTATTTTAGTGTCATTCCCAATGGCACTATCGAAAAATGATAATGCGGCAGTTTCTGGTGCCAAATACCACAAATGATTGATCATTTTGTTCATTGCAGTGCGGCTTATTGTATCGTCAATTTGATGATAAGCGAATAAATTGTTTACAAATTCCAAATCTTGTCGCGGGGCTTCTGTTGCGACTGGAGCTTGTATCCACGCTTTTAAATATAAATTGGCGAGGAAAATACAAATGTCGCGAATTCCAGTGGCCTTTTCGCTGGTCAAGATAAATTCTTTTCGGAATAAATATATTTTTATACAATATATCGCCTTGGCCATCCATCGAGCGTGATGAAAAGCTCTTGGAACTCGAAATATATAATTTGTTCTAGGAGTTCCGCCTAAGAAAAGAACTGTAAGCTCCAAGAATTCTTTATAATCTTCTCGTGGTTGTTTGATATTTTTCAAGGTTTGCATTGCAAACTCCAGCACTTCAGTACTATTTATAATTGTAGATTGGTGGACGTACTCGTCTTCAATTCCTGCCACAAAATTGGATTTATTGATCTGGGGCCAAGCCTGCTGAAATTGTTTGAAAAGTGGAATATTTGGACCCGATGATTTCTCTAACTTTACATCAAAAACACTCCGTAAAACAAGTTCGTATATGTGATGCCGGCAAGGAAAATATAGCAAATCTCTTTCAAATTTTTGTTCGAGAAGGATACATGCGCCTTGGAAACGTCCCATGTTCGATGACGTTGTGTCACAGCAAAGTGCTTGCACTTTGCTACCTAAATCCCATTTCTGCACTAAATCGTATACCGCAGAAGCTTGTTTGTCTCCAGTACCCGATAGAATTGCAGGGATTCCAAGCAGCTGCTCAATACCTCTGCAAGTTATTAGTACAGGTAAACGATCAATTTTCTCATTGCCTATTAAAGGTGGCAACAACTTTCCGTCCCAATGTAGTGTAATAGCACCAAGCTCACAGTCTTTGAACGCTACACGATATTTATCTGCAAGTTAATTATCTGGTCGAGAATTAAGGTCCACCCTAGTCTACATAGAGTACCTGGAGATGTCACCTATGTACAACTTCTTTTTATCGACCGCAGTAGTTTCATTAGGGTCCGTCTGTTTACAAGGGACGCTTCGATCGATTCGGACCAAAACAAACTTGAGACGGCAGCCTTAAGCGTAAAGCGTGATCGATGCGATTTGTTTAAATATTAACTATTTTCTAAATAAATGTTTGCGAATGAGAGAAATCACGCTTGCTTCCGCCAAAAGTGCCGCTGAAGAGCAGAACGTTGCCCGCGGTAGCAGAAGGGGGACCTGGTGCAGAAGGGGGAGAATGATTTATCGATCGATTAATAAATGATACTGAAATTTCCAAAAGACAAATACCGCGAAATCACCGTGCGGGAAGACGTGTCCAACTGCGTAAATTAAGCTGGTTATATCGAAAAGCACCCGTTACCGGCAACGAGCTTTTGGGAGTCGTCGCAACCCCTACCATCAGGAAGGACACTAAAACCCCCGAATTCGGGTATATCCTGTATCCCGGAGAGTGGGCGGCCCCAAAGATCAACCAAGCGCCAGAGATCAACGGGGTCGCGGACAGCGCCAACGAGTGGAAATTGACTCCCATAGACTTGCCATCACCGCGGGTAAATTAAGGTAATTATGCAAATAAAGATGCATTATATTTTACCCTCCATCGCTCTCAACTATCCCAGAGCGTAAGATCCCAGGATTAGCTCGAAAGCGGATGAAAAATATAAACTTCCTAAAATCGCGGCCCCAAATAGAAAGTAGGGACGTAACATGAAGTAAGTTTATTTTTAACAATATTTTCTGTAATTTTATTAATTGAAAGTTATGCATTATTGGATTTCTATAAAATTTCAATATTAATTTTCAATATTATTAAAACGTGCAGACGAAATTTTCTAATTTTGTCACCGTGCTACAACAGAGCGATGTTGCCTGCGAAACATTAGATGCGTATCGTGCTGCTAAAAATCATACGTGATAGTGAATATTTCGACGACGAATCTGTTGTAGATTGTGAACTGTTAGCATGCGCCTTGAACGATATTGTGGATGATGGTCGTAGCAAAAAAAAATGTTAAATTATATTTGTATTCTATTTTTGTATTCTTTTAACTTTTAAAATTAATTTCTTAAAAACATATTATTTCTCTATTTATTTGTCCGTCTTCCTCCTTCTCTCCTCGCCACAAAATTCTAAGATTCGACGTCTCCAAAAGTATTATATTTCGTTCACGCGTTCTTCGCGCCGTGAAAATGACGGCATCTCACGCAGCTGTCCCCGGGGACAAAAATTACACACGTTATCGCGCGATACGCTGCGATGTTAAGATTGAAAAACGTTTTTGAAATACTGTTAGCTTTAGAATGCTTGCTGCATATTTGTTTTAAAAAGATATGTATGTTTGCTACATAATGGTTCGCTACATCGTTGATTAAAAAAATTATTATTTCTCTGCGTTGGGGGGAAAATGTTAGTCTGCTACATATTGGTCTGGAAAAATTTTTGGTGGTCGTCCCCTCCCTCTGAAAATAAATTTCGGGGGTGAGCCGAGGTCATTCCCTCCCTCTGAAAAATTTCCGGCAGTGGGTCAGGTCTGGAGAGGCCTCCGCGGCGGCTCGGCCCGGACTGATCCCCTCCACGATTACGGCTTCCCCCACTCCGCGGCTCGTGCCCGCGCAACCAATCTCTCTCTCGCCGCTCCCCCGCGCCCAGAGTTCTCCGCACGGCACTCCCCGCGCGCCCACACTTCCCCCCGCCCACCCCTCAGAGAACCAGAGGTAGAATCGGCATAGACATACTACTGATATTATGATAAGAGTATAAATCCACGCCAGTTTAAAGTAGGTGACGTCGTTTACCTGTTGGAAGAACCGAGAACATCAAAGTTTGATCCAAACTGGCTAGGGCTGTACCAAATTATTCGAATACATAATGATTTAACTGTGGAACTAGAATTAAGACCCAACAAAGTCAAAATTGTACACGCGAAAAAACTAAAATTAGCTTGTATTAGACTGGATTTGCCGTAAAATAATGTGAATAATTGTAAATTAAGTTAATACAACTAGGTTAGCATGTACGGAAAAGTTGGGTTATTCTCTATCGCGCGCGTCATCCAGTGTCTGTAGCAGTCTATAGAAAAGCTGTTTCAAGGGAAACATCTTTTATGTAGTCGATTTAGTCGATTTAGCTGCGACATACAGCGGGGGGAGCATACGGCACGTGCCGAGGTCCCGGGCGTCACTCGGGCCATGCAGCCAGTGAGTGTACAAACATTCGGAGAGCGGGAGTTCCCCCAGAGCTGATCATGCCGCCCGGTATGACCGCATCTCTTTACCCTTCAACGGTCGGGGCCGAGCAGGGGGGGACGACTTGCCACCTGGTCCAGAGGACCACACCCTCTACCCTGCACGGCCTGGGAAGACGGGCCTCCCCCCAGGGGGGAGGGAATGACTATGGATGGCCGCCTCCTCATAGTACGCATTAACCCGCCAGGATTCTACCCCGTTTCTCGGGTATGCGTCCGCTTTTTATAGGCCCGGGCCAGCTTGCGGACGGACCGTACTCGCGAGGGTGACCATCGACAAGGGTGGGCGATCCCTACCTAAGACGCACGCATAGGTGCGCCGGAGTCATTATGCGTTGCGCAAGCCACCCTCTCCGGCCTTGACGGTACCAGCCCGTCGCTAAATAGATTCGCGGTATATGGAACCGTGTCTCGACGCCGCTCTACCAGATCTCCTATCTACCCCGTAGGCTCGCTTTTACTCGTCGTCCTGAACCCGGAGTAGCCAGGTCCCCTTCACGTCCCCGCTGGAAGCACCTTTAGACTGCGCGGGCACGCGCATACCATACCTCCAGCTTGCTAGGGTGACGGCTTGTTTACCCTCATAGGGCTAGCTATCCCACCCTCCTACTCTCCCCTCTCTCCCCGTTGACTCAACGCCCTAGTACTCCCCCCCCCTCATTCCTGTTTCCTGAGACTTCCCACAGCTATCCTACACTGCAACACTGCCCCATTGTTCCCCCCCCCCCCCCGACCTACACTCTTTAATCCTGAGGTTATAGCATTTTAAGGCAAGGGTCCCCACGGCAAGAGGGCCCCAGGGACGCACCACTCCCCCCCCCCAACCCATTCCCAAATTAAATCAAGTCTTGATCAAACATTGCGAGATCTGATAGCGAGGCACGGTCCAGAAGGGGGACGGTCACCACCCGCCCCTAGCGGCACTCCGCATTCCTAAAGAGGTGTGTAATAGCCGGTGCGCCGGTATCGCTTAAGTGCTTGAAGCACTGGAACCATTCTTGCTTTCTTACTCTTGGCACTGCTACCCTTCCGCGGTCCCGGATCGATCTTTCCAAGGCTCAGTCACCACTGGACCACGGTTGGAATAGCTGTCTCACCATTCTGCCCTCATTGGCTGCCTTTCTGTTGGAGATGTGAGGGGGCCCCCTGCCTCCGCCCCCCCCCTACCCCCCCGCGGTGGACCACGCCGAGGGGCAGCGGTCCCCTTCAAATCGCGGCTCCACCCTCCTTCTCAGTCTACTTCCGAGTCACTGACCGAGAAGGGGGCCAGCGTGAAGGTCCTCCCCTTCTGGCGGAGATGAGCCTTAGGTGTATTTCCATGGGTTCACTTCCTCCAGGAAACTCGCAATCTTGTCTATATCTTTTATGTAAGGGGGGAGGTGTTGCGTACCGCGCAATTTCGTGTTGGTAACAATGCGTTTTTCCACTATAAGAAAGACATGGGGGCTTCTGCTAGAGGGTTGTCTGCCATGATAATTAGCCAGAGTTTAAAGTCGACTCTTTGCCTAATGGGAATATCAATCGTACATTTGAAATAGGAAGACATTATAATTATGTTCAATTTATGTTTATTATGATGCGTTAGGTTATTATATTGTTATTAATAATTCTTGTTCGCGTCGTATATTTAATCATAATTAAGCCAGCGATATGTTTGATCTTCGACTTTTTGCCCAGCGTGTATGAGAGCCGCTCGATATAAGTTTCTGTTTTCCTTCTCGTTAGAAACGTAAAATAACGACGCTAAAAGACTGTTTTTCCAATCCTGTCGGTATTACCAATAGCACGTTTATTTCTGAGCTCAGCTACAATTCATATTTCCATTTTTAAGTTGTGAATAATAATAAAACAGTTAAGACTACAAAGAACACCGATTATATGTATAATCGAAGTTGAGTTCTGCGCTCCAAGGCATCTACCCAGCTCCTAGGACCATCGCCGGGCTGCAGGACCACGCAATAACACCGAAAAAGTTCGCACTCCGTGCGCCCCAGGGCGCCTGCCCGAAAGCGCATTAATAAATATGTTTTAAGATATATTTAGAATAATAAATACAATTGAATGACTTCATTGGCTTTTCGCTCAATGTTGTGGAATCCAATTGGTAGATGTTATTGCTTCGCCCAATAGGAAAAATTACACAGATAAACAATGGTGGAGCTAGGCACGTATGTACCAATTAAGTGCGAGCAGTATCTCTTTCTTTTTCTACTTATTTACTTGCTCTCTCTCTCTCTCTCTCTACTTCCGGTTTTGATCCCAATGGCGTCGACCAATAGAAAACGCGGAACACATTTTCCGATCACTATCTAGGGGATCATTAAGGGGAGGTGTAGTGATCCTCGCCCTAGTGGCGTTTAGCGCAAGCTCTTAAGCGGTCTGTAGACGTTCAATATTATTGCGCAATATTCAATATTGCACAATCTAGAGACGCGGTAGCGTCTCGACGCCAAGTACATGAAAGAAAAGACACCTTGTATATGCCTGTCGCTGCCGTGTATCTTTACTCGAAGCACAGCTATTCCAACCTAACCTGAAACTTATTTCATTAATATCTCCTCACGCATGCAATATTTTCTAAATTTAAAGGCATTTTTCTTATGTAAACCGCATATAAGCTTTCGAATAAGACCAAATTTCAATAAAATCAGTCCACGCATGACAGAGATATCATAATATCGTCTCATGTATCAGTCGGAAACGGTAATTTTTTCTTCTGATTCTGATTCTTCTTCTCCAACCAAATTTCGTCAAACATAATACGTATATACGCGTTACACGCACACCTTCAGCCAACAAAAACTAATACATGTTTCGTTCGTCATACGCGTTACACGCACACCTTCAGCCAACAGAAACTAACACATGTTTCGTTCGTCAAACGCTATTACGTTACCTTCACTATGCAATCTACTCCAAATTTTGACAGCTTACAGTCAGGTTATAAACCTGGCGAGTGTTAAATAAGGTAAGTTGTAATTGCAACGAAAATGCAGTCTCAAACACAAGGTAAGTTGCCGAAATTTGAATTGCGACATGTTTGTATATCATCAAACTGTTTTTTATTTGTAACTAAACTGTGGATTTTATGTATATGTAGATAAACGAAGCGTAAAATGATGCTGTGACCTACGCCAGGGTATGTCATCAATTGCCATGATTACTGGAACTAGTATACTCGAACTAGTAAAACTGCTAAAAGTAATTTAATTTGTAATACGTGTAATTGATTTAGTAATTATGCTGTAATTGTAATCAAATAAATCACAAAAAATAGAAGATAATCATATAATATTTTAAAAATGATCTGGGGTCATTCCCTATGCAAATTATCTTTGTAAAAAGAAGTGAGATCCTCATAAAAAACTTGAAGGAAGTAAAACAATTACGCCAAGTACATGAAATAAATAAAAACCACAAAAAGTAGAAGATAATAATAATTACAAAGTAAAAAAAGATGTGAAATCAAAGCGAGCTGCAAGTACATAAAGGCGACACTGTGTAACACAACAAAAGACAAAAAAAAATGTCCGCGGCCTGGAAGTCAAATACTTGGCGTGGCCAGGCAAGGTCAAGGTGTCGTTGAATAAGAATTATTTAAAAACGCAAAATAATGAAAGTGTATTCATATTGTCAGAGTTTTAAATGGACAAATTATGTGAAAGCTTGTGAGAGGAAAGGGTGAAGATGAATGATCTTACAATGGGGAAGATGACGCAAAGCTCGGCGCAGAAGGCGCCACTAGCGCATGTACTGCGGTTTTCCATGAGTGCGCATGTGTGAATGGTTTGCGCGCAAATTTTTCATTTGTGGAATGTATGAAGTTGGTAGTTACATATTAAAGTTTTATAACACACCGATGACAAGTGGCATGTGCGCTGGTGGCGTCACGGGTGTGAAAAAGTTGCAGTCACCTTCCTCATTATTTTAAAACGCAATATAATGAAAATGTACTCATATTGTCTGAGTTTTAAATGGACAAATTATCTGAAAGCCTGCGAGGGGGAAGGTATGGGTATTGATGATCTCAGAATACCTTGCCTGGCCACGCCAAGTATTTGACTTCCAGGCCGCGGACATTTTTTTTTGTCTTTTGTTGTGTTACACAGTGTCGCCTTTATGTAGTTGCAGCTCGCTTTGATTTCACATCTTTTTTTACTTTGTAATTATTATTATCTTCTACTTTTTGTGGTTTTTATTTATTTCATGTACTTGGCGTAATTTTTTTACTTCCTTGATATTATTGACCGTCTGTGGATCATATTGGAAGGTTGCACAATAAAATTGAAAAGTTGCGCAATAATATTGACAGGTTGTACAATATATTGCGTGAATGAAGAAGAGAATCTGCCCCTAGACGCTCAATATATTGTGCAATACAGGGTGTCCCACCTAAGACTGGACAGCCGGTTTTCTCCTAAACTATAGGAGATAAAAATATTAAAAAAATAGGGAATTGCATGGTTCGAGGGGGCCAATTAATTAGCGCGAACGAATTTTTTATCGATTATTATTTTAAAAGATACGATGGTCAAGTTCGGTTTTTCAAATGGAACTATTTTTTTTGAACACCTGAGTTGATAGTGCGTTCCAAGACAAATTCAATAAGCTTTAATGTATACACTTTATTTTCACTGGTTTTTAAGATATTGCGCTTGCAAATTTACTGATTTTCACTGGAAGAAAACTGTCTGGTATAGCACGGACCGGGGACGGTTTTACTGGCTGCACTTGTGGCACTGCCTTTTGAAATAGATACCTACCTGCCAAAGGTCTACGCCAGGCCCAAAGGCTGGACAATTTTTTTCCGTCAGAAATGCTACTTAGGTAGGTACATCTGCGGTATCGAGAAGCGCACCGTTACTTTTATTTCGCACTTGCTTCTACGCTCGGATGGCCGGTTCTTTTGGGAGGGATGCAAGTTCGATTGGTTAGGTTAGGAGGAGTGAAAGTTGCTAGACTAAATTTCAATCATAGGGAGCAGATTGTATCAGAACCATTCGGATTTGCATTCCTCACAAACGGCTGCTCTCTTGAAGAGGCCCTCTTCACAGCAATGCCCACCTTCTCTCGCACGGAATACGTTAACGCTTGCTTTTCTTCTGATATTGAAGCTCGTGTTTATACTCGAGAGGACCACGCGTCGACAGCGGGCTACCCCTTTTCTTCCTGTGTCTCTCCACGAGCCGTGCTGACGGTGGATTGTAGGAGCGTAGATATCTGGATGCCAGTTATTGAATTCAGGAGACGATAGAAACATTTTATTACAAAACACACATGTACTATAATTAAAGTAAATCGTATTCCTCTCGGGCAGGAGTACTGATAATGATCGAACTTGCGCCCCACTTCGCGCAGACCAATTACACGGAAGGTAGTCGGGTCACACACTGCCCAAATGTGTGATGCGCTGGCACCCCGTGGCGAGGACAGACCTTCGCATTGCCTCACCCGATTTTTATGGTTTTTTTTCCGGAAAAAGGTACGAATCCTGGGCCGAACGTAGCGAATTGAAGTCGACCCTCCGCAGTCGAGGGTGAATTATCCATTTGAGCGTATTAAGAAACCCTTTTCTTCATCGTATCGAAAGGGAAGTGACGCCGATGGATTCCTTGGGGTTTTCCGATGAAAATCATTACAAATGTCGTGTAAATCGGACAACTTTTACATAGGGAATACAAATAGCTTGTGTCAAAGTAGTCCGATTTACACGACATTTGTAATGATTTTCATCGGAAAACCCCAAGGAATCCATCGGCGATATTTCTGACGGAAAAAAATTGTCCAGCCTCTGGGCCTGGCGTAGACCTTTGGCAGGTAGGTATCTATTTCAAAAGGCAGTGCCACAAGTGCAGCCAGTAAAACCGTCCCCGGTCCGTGCTATACCAGACAGTTTTCTTCCAGTGAAAATCAGTAAATTTGCAAGCGCAATATCTTAAAAACCAGTGAAAATAAAGTGTATACATTAAAGCTTATTGAATTTGTCTTGGAACGCACTCAGGTGTTCAAAAAAAATAGTTCCATTTGAAAAACCGAACTTGACCATCGTATCTTTTAAAATTATAATCGATAAAAAATTCGTTCGCGCTAATTAATTGGCCCCCTCGAACCATGCAATTCCCTATTTTTTTTATATTTTTATCTCCTATAGTTTAGGAGAAAACCGGCTGTCCAGTCTTAGGTGGGACACCCTGTATATTGCAATATTCATATTGCACAATAATATTGAACGTCTGTGGATCATATTGGAAGATTGCACAATATATTGCGTGAATCAAAACGGTTTTGATATTTTTTGTGCAATATTCAATATTGCACAATAATATTGACCGTCTGTGGATCATATTGGAAGATTGTACAATATATTGTGTGAATCGCGTGGGGGAAAAAGTGACGTGAGATAGACCTATTAATTAAGATCGTAGCATAGCTGATTACGTGGTTACCTTCTCCGACATATATTTTATATTTTATTTCATTATACAGGGTGTCCGCGGGAACAGTAAACAGCTGGATATTTCCTAACGTATTGGAGATAAAGAAATTGTTTAAATGCAATTGAATGGTTCGAGGGCGCAAATTTATAGCAAATTTATTAAATTTATTATTTTAAGAGATACGATGGTCATGTCCGGTTTTTTAAAGGAAACTATTTTTTTTTAGAGATTACTTGATAGTGCGTTTCAAGACAAATTCAATAACCTCGAATGTATACACCTTATTTCAAATGGTTTAGCAAATTTACTGATTATCACTGGTACAGGTTGATTCTCTCGGTGCGCCTGTCAAAGAGATGCCGCCTGGTACCCCGTGGTGAGAAATCTTCGACTTCCGCATTACTCATCAGATCTTTGCGAAAACGACGCCAATTGATTCCTTATGTTTCGCCGATGATACTGACACCAAGAACGATGTAATTCGGAAACTAATGAAGGAAATTCCATGGAAAATTCATTTCCATAACCTCAAGCTAATTTCGTTAGTAATAGCCTGATTTACATTAAATTTGGTATGATTTTCATCGGAAAAACATAAGGAATCCATCTTCCATATCGATAGGATAAAGCAGAGGTGTCGAACTAGCGGCTCGCGAGCCGCAGTGGCTCCTTCTCCTCTTCGCCTGCTTCGTAGAGCCGTAGGAGAACGGCCCCCTCCACACCTACATCACTCTGATGAATTTTTCCTCCTTGTGCCGCACTCTCTCCCTGCCGGGCCGCGTGCAACTCCTGAAGAAAAATAAGTGGGGGAACCGGCTGACCGGGGGCAAGACTCGTGCGGCTCTCGGAGTAGGGAAGTTCGACACCTCTGCGATAAAGAATAAAGAATTATTTTTTCTGGAACAGGTATGAATCCTCGGCTGACCGTAGCGGTTTTAGGCCGACCCCCCGCAGTCGAGGGTGAAAATGTGAAATATTCATTTCAGCGTAGCAAGAAATTCTTTTATTCTTTATCGTATCGATATACAAGTGCCACCAATGGATTCCTTATGTTTTTCTAATGAAAATCATACCAAATGTCATGTAAATTGCACTACTTTTACATAAGGAATACAAATTGCTTTTGTAAAAGAAGTTCGATTTGCATGATACTTGGTATGATTTTAATTGGGAGAACGCCAGGAATCCATTGGTGCCACTTTCATACAGACACGATAAAGAATGAAGAATTTCTTAATAAGCTGAAATGGATATTTCACATTTTCACTCCTTGAAACCTTATACCAGGTACACCAAGTACACCGATACCAGGAGTTCAGACAGTACAAGGTTTCCACTTTGAACTATTTTATATTTTTCTCCTTATTGTATGAAGAAGAGAAAATAATATGAAAGTAATTGTTGTTTTAATATAATTATGAAACACACAATTGAAACACCGTTCCTCGGAGAGGGGCGACCTTCCCTCTGTGAATTCGTTGGCGGAGGACGACCCCTTTCCCTCTTGATGAAGTAGAGGTGGAAAATGCCACATCTGGTTGCCAAAACCTAACCAGGCTGATCGCCCGGAGCGTCTCGCCAGGGTCGCGGTTTATGGCCGTTTTGTCCCTCGAGTTGGCTGTTGACGACGGTAAGTACCTTGGCGTCCGAAGTCATCGTACGCCCAGGCCTGCACATGGAGCCTTTTTCAGCGCCTAGCGGCAAGCAACCAGCCGTACGCCGTTACTAATGGTAGAATCTATGAGGAGAACTGCAGTAGTGTAGGTCGGGGCTCGTAGGCGCGTAGCGTAAATATATATGGCTGGGTTCCTTGTGGAACTGCAGTTCTCCTCACCGATTCTACCATTAGTAACGGCGTACGGCTGATTGCTTGCCGCTAGGCGCTGAAAAAGGTTCCCTGTGCAGGCCTGGTCGTACGCACTACCCACCGACAGAGCAATATACGGATTAACTCGGACTGAACAATGTCACCACGTTTTTTATTGGCCTTTAGAAATTTGGCAAACAGATGTTGTCGAAACGTTCTTGGAAAAATAATAAATTATCGATCGTAAAGAACGAATGAATTTTCACCTGGCTCTGAGCGCGCTTTTGTCCCGACGTAGGTACATGAGAAAGATGCCATTAAAGATGCAATTAAGAAGTATTACCCACCAATTCCACTATCAATACGCATCGTGGAAAGATACACGAAGAAAAGGAGTAGTCCGCTGACTGCGCGTGGTTCCGCCTGCGTCGTCCTCTCTTCAAATTAAGGGGGTATTCTAGTCTAGAAATTTGTTTTTGAAGGTAATATTTGGAAATTAATTCTGGAAAACCTATCGCACCTACAGAGCGGGGGTTTTGCACACATATTTAGTAGTGTTTGAACTATCAACACAAATTTTTGGATTGCATTATATTGAAATTTTTGGATTGCATTATATTGAAATTTGTACAAGTTACACGCCGAAACGCAGGTCATGTCATCAAACACCGGCTCCATCGGGCGCACGAATTGCAGCCGTCCTAGTCATCTGAAACGAAGGTTCCAAAGATTGACCCAGACATTGAGTTGCAAAATGAATCAAGTGGCATGGAATGGCCCGTACGGAAACAGTTTTGTACCTTCTGTTAGGGCGCAAATTACTTCAAATCCATGTATTATGGTTATTTGCGTACATCACTATAGACGGAGAAGCAGTTCTGTAAATTGTTTTAGGGCCGGCAATAGTACAATAAACCTCACTGGGTCAGCTGTGTGCCAGATGAGCACAGGCCAGGTTTGGGGCAAATTTTTACCGTTAGGTACCCTACGCGGTTTCCTGATCAACCGGAATCGCGGACCGGGAAAAACCCTAATTTTTCCCTTTCCTTCTGCGATCGACAGTTTTTCCTTCATCATCCCCTCTTTTCGGAAATGACTAATCAGAAGACAGAAAGCTCATTTCACCCCCGCTTTTCGGTATGCAAACCAATACCGTCGTTTTAATGTCAACTTGCGAAGAAAGCTTGCACGGCAAGATCAGTTCATAGCAATCATAGCAAGCGATCAAGTAAATACCTTCAGTGTGTGCAAAGTTATTCGGCTCCAGAAGTAGGAAAAAATTAGATATTTTGTGCTACCAGTACTACCGTTCGACTGAAATCGTAAGTCTTGAAAGTTATTAATGTTTTTTTTAATGCTACTTCTATGCATCTAGAGTATCGGACAAAAGTATTGGGACACCATTTAAAAAAGAACAAGTTTTTTAAAATGGTTTGTAATAAATGTTTTATCTTTGCCTTGTTATGAGAAAAATTAACGAGGAAGCCATTGTAAAAATTTTTTTTCTGATTTTTTTTATGCATTTTGTTAATGCTTGGGGTCTCAAGATTATACCTGCACAGTTTCAAAGTGGATTTCGTAAATTTCTCGGAAAAACGGAAGGTTTTGTATAGGTAGTGCAGTGCTGGGAACCGAGTGCTCGCGCTGGTGGCTTGGAGTCGATCGCCCGGACAGTTTATGTCCAAAAATCCAAATGTATTTAATAAGAGGGATTATGAGCTTATATATTGTTTAGAACTAGGTAGAGTATCACTGGCCACGACAAGACCGTGTACAGCTGCGATGTTTGAGCTGCAAAAAATAACTTCTGTCGAAGCTTTAAACGCGAGTATCTCGAAACGGCATTTTTCAAACGGGCGCATTAATAACTCAGACAATTTTTATTGGATTCACTTGAAATTTTCAGGGAATATTCGTAATACAATTATCTTCAGTTAAGCGTACCAGTTTTTTGATCGAATAATTCATTTAATCGTAACATTTTAAAAAAACCAATTTTAAAAAAGTTGTTCTTTTTAAAATGGTGTCCCAATACTTTTGTCCGACACTCTATATCTGTATCTGTTACCCAACAAATCAAATTATATTTTAAACATTAACATCCCTATTTTTTTATTAACTGTTATTAACATAGATATTATGTGTTTCTTTATTATTCCCAGTTTTATTCTCCTGAGTGCGCAAGTCGTGCTTACATAAAACATGTCTGCCAAAACGAAGGAGGAAGACAGGAAATTTCTGATAGAAGTTATCGAGGTGTACCGTTCCCTACCTTCGTTGTGGGATGTTAAGAGCAAGGCCTATTCTAATAAAAATAAAAGAACTGAAGACTATAAACAACTGCTGTGCAAATATAAGGAGAAGCAGTTATAAAAAGAATTAATTCATTGCGGACAAATTTTAGAAAGGAGCTGAAGCGCTTAAATGAGTGCGCAAGAAGTGGTGCGGGAACCGAAGAACCCATAGAGCCCACATTGTGGTATTACAATGAATTTCAATTTTTGATACCTCAGGAGGAACCAACAGCATCAGAAAACACAATCGAAATAGTCGAACAGCGCGATAAGGAAGGTGAGGAGGAGTTAGGTGAGGGATCTTCATCAGTCAATACCACCTGTGTAAGTAGTTATTTATTTATTCATTCATTTCATAGTAGTTATCATTTATTCATATTAGTAATTTATTTATTCCGTTTTTACTATACAAAATTCTCTTGCCATGGAATCTGGCCCTCATTATTAAAGAAATCGCGGTACCTATCTCTGATGGCTTTTGCATTTGCGGGTGAATTTCTGGAGTGAGAAGTTTGCAGAGCTGTTGACTGATCACTTGTTCTCCATGTTCCTTCCCTGATATGGCCTGAATCCAAGTCTTCAGTATCTACAGAGCCCCTTGAAATGTACGCGTGTGCCCGGTTTCTACTTAAATAATTGTGTAGATAGCAACATGCTAAGACAATTTTGCGAGCTTTCTCAGGATGTAACGCAATAGGTCGCTGAAATACACCGAATCTGGTAACTAAAATCCCAAACGCATTTTCTACCACGCGACGGGCACGACTTAGTCGATAATTAAAGATTCGTTCTTCCAAAGTTAATCCTGTTTGGCTATAAGGTTTCATAAAATTATCTGTGAGTGCGAAAGCATCATCACCAAGAAAAACAAATGGTAGTTTGTTTCCGCTATTTGGCAATGTAGCAGGTTCTGGGATTTTTAATAAGTTTCCTGACAATGCTTTTCCAAATGCCGTGTAACCCAAAACGCCTCCGTCCGATATTCGCCCATTTATACCGACATCCGCCATAATAAATTCATAATTCGAATTCACTACTGCCATTAGTACAATACTACAAAATTTTTTATAATTGTAGTATAAAGACCCTGTATTTGGTGGTTTCATTATTGCCACGTGTTTTCCATCAACTGCTCCCAAACAATTTGGGAAATTCCATTCGTGATTAAATCCGTTCGCGATAACTTTCCATTCAGTTTCTGATCTTGGGATCTGGAATTTTAAAGTAAAGTTATTAGTCACACAAAGGTACAATATCTTTATTAAACACTACTTATTTATTCACAGTGTGAAGAAGCTGAACCTCGAAAAAAGAAGACTAAAAGAAATGATAACGCGCAGGAGCTGATATCATTGGCACGGAAGCGCCTCGAAAAACCTCAAACAGAATTTGAAAAAATTTCTGCAGCATGGGCCATAGAGCTCAGTAAAATGGCACCGCAGCAACAATTATTTGCGAAAAAGGCGATCAACGATATTTTGTTTGAAGGCCAAATGGGCACCTTACATCGAGATTCAGTAATGATAAATACTTTTACTCGTACGCCCACCCCATACAGTGTGGCTAGTATGGAATCGAGCCCGATTGCACCCATACACTACAATTGCGAATCGCAGCAAGTGTCTGTATCCATTGAGCAGCCGTCAACTAGTGCACCTCCTTTTTTATATCCTTTTCAATTATAATTATAAATGAATACTAAATAATTTTTTAATCTCATTTCATCCTCATTTTCATTCTCATTTGTCATTGTTATTTTCCATTTTTATTTCATAGTTAGGTATATTTTTATATTATGTATATTTATTTTCTTATTCAATCTATGCACACACATAGTGTTATGTACTCTTGTTATGTAATAGGTTTTAACCTGTCTATGAATAATAATAATAATAATAATAATTTGAAATAACTAATATTTTTTTCTTACCTTTATGTAATCCTTCAAGCTGTGTATCAAAGCTGTGCAAGTTTCCATAACAATTATACCAATCGATTGTGGAGATATAGCACTGATAAATTTTAAATCTTCAAAAGTATTCCCTGTAGCAAGGTAGCGTAGCGTAATTGACAAACGCTGGCTTGGAGGAATAGCAGGTCGCATCGGAGTATTTCTTTTCTCAATTCGAGGCGTAATCATTTTCAGCAGTTCGTCAAATAATGGACCGTCTAGTCGCAGAAAGTTTCGGAAATCATTCGGTTTACTTAGTCGTAGGTCATTTAATAAGTTTTCATGAGTGTACTCAGTTCTTCTTGTGTACCACTCCTTCATCCATCTGCGCTTGTTCTTCGACGTCTTCATTTTCAAATTCACAGCCAGTGCAATGGCCACACAAGCAGCTTCTGTGTCACTCGACATGTTCACTCCAAAAGAATCAAACGTCAACTGAACGCGGGCCGCGGATTGCCCAGTCCTGATCTGGGATAAATATTGTACAATATATTGCACAATAATATTGACCGTGTGGGGCACCCAACATAAATATTGTGCAATATAAAGCACAATAATATTGACCGTAAGCAACCCCTAGACTCTAGACGCTCAATATATTGTGCAATATTCAATATTGCACAATATTATTGACCGTGTGGGGCACACAGCAAAAATATTGTGCAATATATTGCACAATAATATTGCGCGTCTACAGACCGCTTTAAAGTGCGAAGTTTGAAGTAAACAAATTAAATTTATTAGAAAAGAGATAAGGATGAACTTTACAACATTAGATATTTGTCTTCGCCTACTCCCTAAACGCTCAAAAACATTATATTTATAAAAAGAGGAACATACGAAGAAGTTTGTTTCTTCGTCTCTCAATTCGTCATCGACTTGTTACTATCCTGACGTGTTACAATAAATCCAGTTTTGATCTCCATAAAATTTCCTCGTTCTGTTCTAAATAATTCTGAATCATTTGCCATTTTAATTAGTCTCAGTTTATTAAGTTCATTGAGTCTTGAGATATTTGTTACAAGACATTAGTTCATTTAACTTAACACGTTCGCGAGCAGAGCCCTTCAGGGCTCCACGGGCACCGAATCCCGTAGAAATACCACAAGCCACAAAATTTCCCAGCCAGCCCACAGTGGTCGAAAATCGAGAAAACCTGGTCAAAATATGAAGGTGACTTTGGATTTGTACCAAAAGTAGTGTACTAATGTATTCGAGTTCGCTGATTACGACTCTGAGGTCAAAATTGCTAAAAACAAAATGGCGGACCCAATATGGCCAACGCACATATGAGAAAAACATCAGATTTGATCTAAACTTGGTATCCTGGTGTTTTCGAGGTCGTCGATTACGAATGTTAAGTCAAAATTGCAAAAAATATTTGTAATCTCCCAAAAAAAACTATTTTAATATAAAAATAATTTCAACGTGATGGAAATTCAGAACATAGTAACTTCGTTACATCTTTCGTGCCACATCAATTGATATCTGGTAAGCCTGATTCATAAAAAAAATCATTGTGTGGCAAAATCCACGATCAGCATCACTTCACTTTTGCCGTCCAATTAGATTATAACTTGGCGTCGAGACGCTGCCGCGTCTCTGGATTCATACAAGAAACATCTGAGGTTATTAGTCAAGAAAAACTGTACACAGAAACACAAATATATGAACTTCGTCCTTCGTCCTGTTTTGCAATTTTGACTTAACATTCAAAAACAGCGACCTCGAAAACTCCAGTGTACCAAGTTTATTAGTGTACCAAATTCGATGCTTTTCTGATATACGCGTCTGTCATACTGGGTCCGCCTTTTTGTTTTTTGCAATTATTTTGACCTCAGATTCGTAACCAACGACCTCGAAAACCTTACCACCCTATACACGTTTTTATACAAATCAAAGGTCATCTATATCTTTTGGCCACGTTTTGGAAATTTAGGACCGCTGCACCGTACAACAGAAAATGGATTTTCTTAAAAAGGGGCAAATATGGGCAAAAGTTTTTTGTACGCCACAACAGCTGAAGCATTGCTCTTAATGACAGCAGAAGAAATTTTGCTCGGAAGAGCCCGGAAGTAAACTTTATTCCATCAAAATTACCTTTTTTTTTAAAAAAAGGTACAAAAAGTGAGCCAAGTATATAATCCCATCAAAAAGAATCCCGTTTAAAAACATTGTCGTAAATTAATACCCCATCAAAAAGAATCCCATTTAAAAACATTGTTGTAAATTAATATCACATCAAAATAAATCCCATTTAAAAAAAATTGTTGTAAATTAATAGCTTTACAAAACTAATGATATACATAAATTGCGCCAATAATCATATTGGCTATTTATACAAAGAAAAAAATATATTAAATAATATTAACCAGATATATTTTTATACAAATAAATATTTTAATACGAATAAATATTTTATTCAAAATACTTGGCGCTACGAAACCGAAAAAATGTTAATTGTCTTGGTTAATAAATAAAATAAAACAAGACAAGACACCACTAACAATAAAACAAGAAAGAAAGAAAAAGATTTTAATGCAATTTATACATATTTATTCAGTTTAGCAACACCAATTCGGTTTCGCAGCGCCAAGTATTTTGAATAAAATATTTATTCGTATTAAAATATTTATTTGTATAAAAATATATCAGGTTAATATTATTTAATACATTTTTTTCGTTGTATAAATAGCCATTGTGATTATTGGCGCAATTTATGTATATCATTAGTTTTGTAAAGCTATTAATTTACGACAAATTTTTTTAAATGGGATTTGTTTCGATGTGATATTAATTTACAACAATGTTTTTAAATGGGATTCTTTTTGATGGGATTATATACTTGGCGCACTTTTTGTACCTTTTTTTAAAAAAAAGATGATTTTGTTGGGATCAAGAGACACGGTGGTGTCTCGCGCCAAGTATATAGCTATATGCGAAGCGCGAGACGTACAGTGTCTCTATTACGCCACGACCCGCTATCAAAAACCCTGAGATTATCGAATCTCAATAACGGCTGATCCGATTAGATTTTGAATGGTCTTAATGGATAGCTTGGGTTTGATTTACATAAGAAAAGTGTCTTTGTTTTGGTCCTACGTGCCTTATGAGCTGAGATATTTCAAAGCAAAGTTCCAATTTGACGAATTTCACGTTCTTAAGAATTCATCGTCAACGTCAAGTGTAGGCAAAAGGGGAACATGAAAGGGAGAGGAAATGTCTCCAATATGCGCCTCGTTCATTGGATGAAGGTTTCGGCACTTTCGGCCAATCGCGTAACAAATTTTTGTCACGTGACAGCCAGGTCGAGAGCACATCTGTGGAGATAAACGTAACCTCGCTAGTGTCAAACAATCATAACCTGCGAAGTGTCAAATAAGGAAACTTGTCAAAATTTGTGAAATGTCACGAGTTTCTACACCATTTAGGACACTGAATTATTGTCTCAGTTAACAAGGTAAGCTGCCAAAATTTTTTAACAGACTATTTATGTAGAGCTTATAGAAACGTAGGGGGCGAACAGACTTGGCAGTTGTCTGAAGAAGGTTCGACAGAGCACCATCTTCTTTCGCACAAGTTCCTACAAAATAATATATTGTTCTTATACCAGCAAACTATTTTTACATTAGATTTTACATGTAAAGCTTATAAAAATGAAGGGGCGCACTGGCTCGAATAAAAATGAAGGGGACGCACAGGCTTGGAGGTTGTCCGGAGAAGGTTAGATATGGGCCCTTTACACGGACGTTCTTGCGTGGCACTTTTGCGCGGCACGCATTTGGCGTGGCGTGCCGGAACGTCGGAAGAAGCGCGCTCCTTCTCGCAGGCCAGAAGATCGTACCCGTCACTACTTAGAGACAGCGAGTTCGGGCTCCCATTTCAACGTCGACTCCACATGCTTTTTCCAGGAACCAGCGCAGTCTTGTATTGTGTACTACCTGTTCCATGTATATTATCGATCTGCGAAACGATCGGCAAGACACGATCGCGATATACGTAGGTTTGCGAAAAGTATACGAATTCCTCGATATACCTGGCTTATAGAGGATATCATAAATGCTGTTACTGTAGGGCACACTGAAACATCTGTTTTTACGAAGCTACATTTGGTTTACCTGAAGGTGCTATAAATTATGGAAATGGTTTATTACTCAGTTATAACGACTGTATTGCGATCTGCATTCTCCTTGCAGACGAAAAGTTTCCACCTCATCGGACGTTCTTGCTAGCATCTTGTGCGTGGTTAGAAGTGTGGCGCGCCGGAATTCCACGTTCTTGCGTGCGAGTAGAACCGTTGTCAGGCGTGTCGCGTCCAAAAGTGTGGCGCGCAAACCTCGACTTCAGAAAAGTTTACATAAGAGACAGAAAAGGTAGTTAGAAAAGGAAAGCGGCACTTGAAGACAAGGGTTTGGCGTGGCGCGTGGACTTTCCGACAGTGCGGAAAATTCTGAGGCGCGCGGCGCGCCTGGCAGTCAAGACTCTGCGAGCCGCTACAAGCGGTAGGAAGTAAACGAGAATTTTTTCAAACCAAAAAATTAAACATATTTACTTGCAGCTTTGTGGCTTCATTTGTCAATCTTTAGGGAATATGAAAAAAAAATTGTATGCAAAAATAGTGGTTATATCCGGCGTTATAGTGCTTCAAATAGAGCGCCTTACAAAACTCATATGCGCACTGTTAGCATAAAATCAGTTGTTGTAGTTGTCTGAAATAGATTAATATACGATTAATAGATTAAACTTTATTAACCAAAATCATGATGTTATTTATTTTCATCTGCAACCTAGTAAATTATGTCTGTCAGAGTCTGGTAGGTATGGAGGGGACCGTGGCAGCAAGGCGTAGGGGCCCCCGGTGGCTCGCGAGCCACCAGTTAGTCAACCCTGGTTTACAACTACCTAAGTAGTTAATTGCTTGTTTTCGAAGGTTTCGTCGGGAAGCATTTGTCTGCCAGATGTCGAAAAGGGAAAATCGACATCGTGCCGTTTTTCAGCGATTTCGAATTTCTCCGGTCTGAGTTAATCCGTATATTGCTCCATCGGCAGGTTCCCCCGCAGACCTGCGGGATAATGCGGTTATAAACCACGACCCGGGGCGAGATTCTGACCGATCAATCTGTCTAGTTTTGGTAAGCAGATGTCTACTTTTACACCTCTACGTTATCGAGAGGGGGGGGGGATGGTGCCTCCTACGCCGTCGAACTTGCAGAGGGAAGGTCCCTCCTCTTCTAGGAAAATTTGGCCAATCAGCAATGTTCTTTACTCGTTCTGGTCATCGTTCGGACCACCGAAATCCGAGCAGCCCTCATAAAACAAAGTTTTCACAATTATTTTGATCACCCTACGGATCATAGAGTCTACATCGATCTAATCATGCTGTTGGATAAGTTACACTCTCGTTGGACTCCAGGATGAGCCAGGAATCCATTGATGTCACTTCCATATCGATACAATAAGAGAGTGCGTTTAAGAAATGCCTACTCCTTTTATAATTTGTATTGCTTGTGTAAAAGTAGTCCGATTTCCATGATATTTGTGATAATTTTAATTGGGAGAACGCCATGAATCCATTAGTGTTATTTTCATATCGATACGATGACGAATAATGAATCTCTTAACACGCTGTAATGAATATTTCACCCTCGACTGTGGGTCGCCGACCTCGATTCGCAGCGGTCGGCCGAGGATACATACCTGTTTCAGAAAAACTGTATTCTTTATTCTTTACTGTATCGATATGGAAGTAATACCGATGCATTTCTTATGTTTTTCAAATTAAAATTATACCAAATTTCATGTAAATCGAACTATTTTTAACGAAGTTTTGGAAATCAATTTATTATGAAGATTCCTTAATTACGATCCGATTTGTGTCGTTTTTGGACCATTTTCATCGGGAACACATAAGGAAACGATTCACACCACTTTCGCCAAGAACTGATGAAAAATGTAGAATTTTTGATTCGTCACTTCTTAAGGGGGTAGACACGGGTAATGCAGCGCGCTGTATACCGACACAATCTGGCCCGAAACATGGGTTTGCGCGCTGACGTTGTTTGTCCTTATACGAGCAAATTTTGGGCTGGGCGAGGTCTCATTCGAAAGATGAAGGTTCAATGCAGCCCGCTCTGCTCATGGTTCAAAGAGATTGTGTTGATATGTAATAATACGAGTGTCCAAAGTAGAGAAAAAATCGACAAAATGCACTCGCAGATTCCATGTATTTGTAGGTCTCTAAAAGAGTTTTCTGACTCAAACGATGAGCAGAGCGGGCTGCATTGAACCTTCCTCTTTCGAATGAGACCTCACCCAGCCCAAAATTTGCTCATGTAAGGACAAACAACGTCAGCCCGTGATTGCACTCCCAAATACGAGTTCCGCCATATTGGCGATAATACAGAGCAAGTCACGTGACAAATTTAGTTGAGCTAGTGGATACGAGATGGCGCCTACTCGGGAGGACTGCCAACGTGGAATCATAGCAAAACTGAAGCGTTAGCTGGATACATGTGCCACAGCAAAAGCGTGATACAGTCAATGTATGTATTTTTGGACGATTGTAGGTTAGCTTATATGCATTTTAGGCATACATTGACTAGAATCTGCTGGAAACTGTGTACATTTACTAAATTCACGCTTTTACTGTAACACATACATCACCGCTGCCGAATATATGTTATAATTATATGGCCACATTATTTCAAATAAAAAAAGAGATTGGAACTATTTAATAACACTGGAAGTAGTAATTTACTGATACCATATTTTCAGAATGTGGAAGTTACAGCAATTATTTGCGATTATTGCTTTTATTATTATTCTTCCGACTATTGTATATAACATATAACAAGGAAAAGTCTCCAAATCGGTCAACAGTTGACTCCTTGATTTTTTTTGTAATTCTTTACGCTCTTATGCAGAGATGGGTATTATTTAATTAAAAGAATATACTTCCGAATGGCCCCTGTGGCCGATCGACACGAGGTGTGGGGGAGGGTGTGTGTACCCTAAATCTAAAATTCTATTTAGCTTCGGGTATTTATTAGTTTCCTTTGTTTATTCGAAGGCCTTTCATCTTGGGCTTCGAATAATTTTTCATCTTTCATTATATCTTTATCCTAAGGTCGTATTCAGATATATTGGCCGGTCGATTCGTTTTCGCGAATAGCGATCGAGGAGAAATCAGTCACCACCATCTGACGATCGTGGATTTGTCTGTTGGAGTTACGGGGCCACCCAAGGGTATGGTGGGGTAACGGGAATGCTGCTCGGCTCCGTCTGAACGTAGCCGTGTGGCTGTTATGACCAATACGAGATGAAGCTATCGAAAAAGAATCAATGTTCTGATCAATAAAGCTCCTGAATTTTTTCGGAGCTAAGGCCTAAGGCACACCTATTCTGATGCGTGTATTTCTACGCTGCAGCTCGGTTTGGCCTATACATGACAGAAGCTTGGCGCTATCCCCACCACTTCCGGCTCACTCGTGTTCTGCGATGACGAGAGAATACGCGTTACGAATAGGAGTGTGCGGATCGTCCCGCGGCTCGGATTCTCGGCCCTCGGGACGGGTCGGAAAATTTCGGGCGGGATCGGGCGGGGTCCCGATACTTTCGTATTGCTCGAGATCCTGACGGTTTCGGGATCCCGAGACTCGATTCGGGCTACAAGCATGACCGCCATGAGCGGGCAATTTGATTTCAGGTCGGCTTGGCAAAACTCGGACGCGATCGGCTCGAAAGCCAGCTATTACGAGCGGACCGAGACGGAAAGAATTATGTATATCATTTATATCGATACCAGAGTGATAAGTTTTTACCTTTCTGTCTCCTGTTGAATCATAATTTGTATCTTATTATTTATTTACATATATATGTATTTTCATTGCTACCAAATAGTCTGTGAATACTGAATACGTCCATATACGTACTTAAATAAATACCATGTTCAGAACTTGGGAAGAAGACTATTTTTATATCGACAATATTTTAAAATCTGAATAAAATATACTTCATACTTAGTACTTTATGTAAAGGGAATATATAGGGTATTATCTTTTTCCGGATAGGTTCAGATTTAAAATAGAAAACGTACGAACTATAAGCATACAAAAAGGAATAATTCCTGGATGTTTCATAATAACAACAATATACAGGAGGCGAATATTTTATTATTTCAAATTAACGTGTAAGAAACATAATTTTTCTATGTTCTCAGGTAATAATTTTAATCTATTACTGGTAACGATATCGTCCGATTGCGTCCGAGTTTTGCCGAGCCGACCTGAAATCAAATTGTCCGCTCATGGCGGCTATGCTTGTAGCCCGAATCGAGTCTCGGGGTCCCGAAACTGTCGGGATCTCGAGCAATACGAAAGTATCGGGACCCCGCCCGATCCCGCCCGAAAGTTGCCGGCCCGTCCCGAGCCCGAAAAATCGGGTAACCGCACACCCCTAGTTACGAAACTCACCGGCCAATAAATCTGAATACGATCTTAGAAGTTCGAATAACCGACGAGAACCTTTGTGTCCCGAGCCGCGCGAGATCGCCGTGCTCGGCGATGTGTCATCGATTATAAAGAAACAGAATTTGTTTATTTTTCATCGTATCAATATGAAAGTGCCACAAATGCATTCCTGGCATTCTCCCGATTAAATTGACCGAAAATAATTTAAATCGGACTATTTTTAAGAAAACGGGCTTTCAATTCTGCAAACAATTTTTCACGTAATTTCCTTAATTTTGGTCCGAATTATATCATTTTTGGGGCCAATTTGATCGAGAAAACATGAGGAATCGACTGACGTCACTTTCGCAAAGATCTGATTAGAAATGCAGAACTGCAGATTTGTCACTGCTTAGCGCGCAACATTGTATGGCCCAGCTGGTTTCGAGCGTCGATTTCTTGCCAGCGTGCAGGACAAGAGGGGACTTTTCATGGCGAAGGAAAGTCAGCCTTATATAGAACTCAAATCGAGAAAGACTTTGCTGACAAACTTTATATTCATGTCAAACAAATTCTTTAATTGTAAAATTTAGACGACAAATTATTGTTGAATATCGCCAGTTCTTTCATATGCATCACTTGGTTGGGAATTCCTGATCCCACCTTTTCATGCATTTACCTATTGAAATGTTGCTTCAAGTCATCGGGAAATTGAATTGCTTTTTCTTGCACATACATATATCTGTTCGCGAGTAGGTGTCACGAATGACGCGACTTTGGTTTCCCAAATAAATTCACATTCATCAGGGCCCTCGTCTGAACCGCTTGACAAGGAGATTGAACGACGTAAATCGAGTGCGAGTGAAATAGCACACCAGCGAGAGAGTAGAGACCCTCGGTCGACGGCGACTTGAGTCATCCAGTACTGAATATGAAAATGTTCATATTTCTCATTACACCTTGACAAGAGTGTTACCACCGATGGATTGGTGAGTTTATGTCCACGAACATGAGTCGAGACGCAAAGCAATTCGGTCTATTTTTTTTTATGAATACATGATTAGGACACACACTACGTTCACTAAAAATGGACCGAACTCCTCCATATCTGACATCATTTTCATCGAAAAACCCTAAAAACTCCATTGGTAATACTTTCCTCAACACTTATCAAACATGAACATTTTATCTGGCCCGTCGGTTTTATTGCTCTGGGCTGTCAACGGGTGGTCTACTGGGGCCCGAAGGTCCTCGCTCGCAGCGAGAAAGCCAAACGGTGGGATGGGTAGGTCTTTCCCGATAATCCGAGCCCAACCATTTGCGTGCGCAGCTTCATGTTGCACGTAAAAAAATTCTTTTAATTACAATTAGTAATTCAGTTTGTAAGTGCAATTAAATTAGACGTCATTAAAATCATGCACAGTTCATTAATTTTAACTAATTGACCTATTCATTTATTTTTTAATTCATTAATGTAGTGCTCTGGTGAAGAACATCGTAATACGTAGCTAATATTCTAGGCCCTAGAATCTACGATATTGTCAATGTGCAATTGAAACGCACGCCACTTCACACTATCGTTTCTTAGCATTCATACGGCGTGATTTTCTAGCTAGAGTCGTCACACGCGATGCTCGCCAACAATCATGTGTCTCGCTGAATTTCGTGGGCTTCGACGCTCGAAACCAGCGGGACTATACAATGTTGCACGCTAAGCAGTGACGAATCTGAAGTTCTGCAATTTCTAATCAGATCTTTGCAAAAGTGACGTCAATCGATTCCTTACAATTTTATATATAATGTTTATTCATAACTGCTTTTTGCATAGGACGTGTAATAAGTGTATTTCATGTTCTGTTTCGGTGCTTTGCTAGTAAAAAAATGTCTAACCTAACAAACTTCATTTTCTAGGGACATCCCCTCATCTATTTTCCCTTTTCACTTATAATTCCTTACTGCTAACGTAGAATATTGTAGCATAAGCACAATTCAAGTAATTAAAATTTACAATGAATTTTCTACGTTTGTAGTACCAGCCGACTTTCCGTTTAAATTTTTATAAGTACAACGCAACAGCTGAGAATTTCTTTCCTTATTCAGAATAGAATACGGAAATAGCAAACAGCTCCCTCTCGCGTTTACCGGGCAATCGTCGATCTATCGGTATTACCATTTCTGTGCAGAAAAAACCTGCTGTAATACCGACCGGCCAAATCGGCCAGACCACGTGACGTGTCTACCCCCTTAAGGGGCAACATTGTAAGGCCCCCCTGGGCTCGAGGGTCGAAGTCCTTGAAACCCATCGAGGCACGGCTTATCGGTAGCGTTGCCTCTTGAGTCGAGGTTTGCTTGCGGCGAAAATTCTTGCGCGCCACACTTTTGGACGCGACACGCCTGACAACGGTTCTACTCGCACGCAAGAACGTGGAATTCCGGCGCGCCACACTTCTAACCACGCACAAGATGCTAGCAAGAACGTCCGATGAGGTGGAAACTTTTCGTCTGCAAGGAGAATGCAGATCGCAATACAGTCGTTATAACTGAGTAATAAACCATTTCCATAATTTATAGCACCTTCAGGTAAACCAAATGTAGCTTCGTAAAAACAGATGTTTCAGTGTGCCCTACAGTAACAGCATTTATGATATCCTCTATAAGCCAGGTATATCGAGGAATTCGTATACTTTTCGCAAACCTACGTATATCGCGATCGTGTCTTGCCGATCGTTTCGCAGATCGATAATATACATGGAACAGGTAGTACACAATACAAGACTGCGCTGGTTCCTGGAAAAAGCATGTGGAGTAGGGTGGACCTTAATTCTCAACCATCAGATTTTTTTGGTCCCGCCCCTCAGAAATGTGACACTTGTTCGGAAAATGATCTGGAAAAAATTTCAGCTCGATTGGACCACGGGAAAAGGACGCGCCACGAATTTGAATATTTTGAACTTTTTAAACCTTGACATAAATATACATTATGATATATCGTTGAATTTGTATTTTTTTTCTGTTTAAGAATACAAACACAGCATATACGATTGTTAACAAAAAAACGTCCGTGACCTTGAAAATTCGAAACAGTGATCTTGAAAAAAAAAGTTTCCTCCCATTATATTCGCCTCTTTATATACTAGAACTTTTGTCTGAAGAGTTTTTTCATATTTCCATAAACGATGGAGATATTAAACATTCTCATTTAAACGCCCATATAGCTTGTAGAAAAAAGGTAGACAATGGTATATAAAGGAACATTTTAAATTTCATGTGAAATAGTTGCATTTTTGACAATACTACAGTTTCTTAAATATTTAATTCGTACATGTATTGAAATGCGAGTTTTGAAAGCCTTCGAAATGCAGCTACAGCTGAGTCAGGTAATCAGTTTGTACCCCTCAGAAACCGTTAGAATTATACCTGCGCAGGAAGGGATGGGACAGAAGGTCCGAAAACTCATAGTTGGGCCATTATGTTCTGAGCGTTCAGCGAGGTAGCAGTGACATATCGTAGTGAAAGTGAAAGTGAAAAGGAAGGTATAAGGAAAAAATTATATTTACTCGATCATGACGAAAGTCAAATTATCGGTGCAAAATTGCCATCCAACGGGCAAGTCTTAAGAGTCTTATTTCACAATATGCGGAATGTGAAATTGAATCTTAAGGCTAGTGCTTCTTTAGTTATTATGGAAGATCAAATATTTTGGGAGAAAGCGCGGATTCCAACGAAAAGACCACAGCATTGCATTGACAAGCTAGATGCATTGTATCAGGAATGGGCGGCTTTGCATAAAAGTTGCAAGCGCAGTACTGAAACCCAACAAAATCGGGAGAAGGAGTTTTTAGACAAGCTAGATAACCTTTTTGATATTGCACCCGCCGATGCGTTAAAAACTATTAAAATAGAGGAAGACAAACTTTTTCTATTAAATCAACGAAAAAATGGTCGTCCTGGTTCTATGATTGGAAGCGATCATATATTATACCGGAAAGAATAGAAAAAAACGATTCGGAAGGAGCAAGAAGAATCAAGGCAGGCGCAGTGTGAGGCTGTGCAAGGTAAATATTCTTTATGCAATTCATTTTTAAAACTCAAAATACTGATCGTTATCTTGGATATATAATATAAGATATATTGGCCTTTACTGACACTTGTATATCGTTTAAATCAAGACGAAACAATGGACAAAGTAGCATCATCCAGCGAAGAAGATGGTCACCTATCAAGTGAGGGTGAAAATATTGAATTTATTATTCCCGTGGATGAAGCTGGTCCAAGCAACCCTAAAAAAAGACGTGCGCAAATTGATATAATTACGCCAAAGCTTGTTGCAACCCTTGACAAGTGCAAAGTAAGCGATCGTGATGCTGTTCGTATAATAACAGCAACAGCTCAAGCTCTTGGTCATGACCTAGGCGACTTAATTATCAATCGAACGTCTATACGGCGTCATCGCACGGATCTTCGAGCACAACTTGCAGATAAATATCGTGTAGCGTTCAAAGACTGTGAGCTTGGTGCTATTACACTACATTGGGACGGAAAGTTGTTGCCACCTTTAATAGGCAATGAGAAAATTGATCGTTTACCTGTACTAATAACTTGCAGAGGTATTGAGCAGCTGCTTGGAATCCCTGCAATTCTATCGGGTACTGGAGACAAACAAGCTTCTGCGGTATACGATTTAGTGCAGAAATGGGATTTAGGTAGCAAAGTGCAAGCACTTTGCTGTGACACAACGTCATCGAACATGGGACGTTTCCAAGGCGCATGTATCCTTCTCGAACAAAAATTTGAAAGAGATTTGCTATATTTTCCTTGCCGGCATCACATATACGAACTTGTTTTACGGAGTGTTTTTGATGTAAAGTTAGAGAAATCATCGGGTCCAAATATTCCACTTTTCAAACAATTTCAGCAGGCTTGGCCCCAGATCAATAAATCCAATTTTGTGGCAGGAATTGAAGACGAGTACGTCCACCAATCTACAATTATAAATAGTACTGAAGTGCTGGAGTTTGCAATGCAAACCTTGAAAAATATCAAACAACCACGAGAAGATTATAAAGAATTCTTGGAGCTTACAGTTCTTTTCTTAGGCGGAACTCCTAGAACAAATTATATATTTCGAGTTCCAAGAGCTTTTCATCACGCTCGATGGATGGCCAAGGCGATATATTGTATAAAAATATATTTATTCCGAAAAGAATTTATCTTGACCAGCGAAAAGGCCACTGGAATTCGCGACATTTGTATTTTCCTCGCCAATTTATATTTAAAAGCGTGGATACAAGCTCCAGTCGCAACAGAAGCCCCGCGACAAGATTTGGAATTTGTAAACAATTTATTCGCTTATCATCAAATTGACGATACAATAAGCCGCACTGCAATGAACAAAATGATCAATCATTTGTGGTATTTGGCACCAGAAACTGCCGCATTATCATTTTTCGATAGTGCCATTGGGAATGACACTAAAATAAAAATGATAGAGGCAATAAATGTCAGTGTAAGCAGTGACGACAACGAATGCCTTAAAAAATATAAAATCCTTCCAAAGGATGTGGAACAATTCGTCTACAAAAAAATGGAACATTTTATTTCTCCTGATTCCAAAAGATTCTTTGAAAGGTTTTTAATACCTACCACATTTTTTGAAAAAGACCCTTCTACATGGAATGATGACGAGGCATTCCAAATTGGTCGAAACATCGTGAAAGGATTAAAAGTGGTAAATGACACCGCTGAACGTGGCGTTAAACTTATTGAAGAATATAACAAATTATTATCAAAAAATGAAGAAGAGAAACAATTTATACTGCAGAATGTGATGGAATATAGAAAGCAGTATCCTGACGTCACAAAAGAGAATTTATCAAAGGATTTTTAAAGCATTTTTAATATAAAGGAACCCCTAATAAATACCTCCGTGGCTATTTGAATTTTTGAGACGCATTTAAGACTGTGTTTGTTAACACAGTCGCGTCTAGGGCAAGATCTGCTCGGTCTTATCGAACGTCCACGAGCAGGTCTGGGACAAAACGCTTAGGGTATCCATAATTTAGAAATTTACATGATAGCTTAAATTCAAGGTGAACGTATTAAGACGTTGTATCGGGAATTGAGACAGGTTCTGCTGGGCCCTACTGACGAGTCCACGAGCAAATCTGGGACGCAATACCTTAATGACATTTCCATTCGTAATTTACATAATAGCTATAATAACTTATTTTCAGTCTTAGAACTGCTTTTCTTCTGTATAATGGAGCGGTATAATGAAAATCAAAAATGTTTAATATCTCCATCGTTTATGGATATATGAAAAAACTCTTCAGACAAAAGTTCTAGTATATAAAGAGGCGAATATAATGGGAGGAAATTTTTTTTTTCAAGGTCACTGTTTCGAATTTTCAAGGTCACGGACGTTTTTTTGTTAACAATCGTATATGCTGTGTTTGTATTCTTAAACAGAAAAAAAATACAAATTCAACGATATATCATAATGTATATTTATGTCAAGATTTAAAAAGTTCAAAATTTTCAAATTCGTGGCGCGTCCTTTTCCCGTGGTCCAATCGAGCTGAAATTTTTTCCAGATCATTTTCCCAACAAGTGTCACATTTCTGGGGGACGGGACCAAAAAAATCTCGCAACATATATTTCGTCAAGAGTACCTAAGGTCCACCCTAATGTGGAGTCGACGTAGAAATGGGAGCCCGAACTCGTTGTCTCTAAGTAGTGACGGGTACGATCTTCTGGCCTGCGAGAAGGAGCGCGCTCCTTCCGACGTTCCGGCACGCCACGCCAAATGCGTGCCGCGCTGGCGTGTGGCGCGCAAAAGTGCCACGCAAGAACGTCCGTGTAAAGGCCGCAATCGACACAGAAGCATCTTGTTTTGCACAAGTTTCTGGAAATTTGTCAAATAAGGTAAATGGATAAAATTTTTCAAATTAGCGTAGCATTAAGAGTTAAGAAAATTATGGCGTACTGCTTGCAATGTAGAGTAAGTCATATTAGTGAAGAAAGTACGCTGAAAATGCATCTCCCTTGATACTTTTCAATCTTTTGTGAGAGATATTCGTACTACTTTATTAAAATCCACAGTAGCTCCCACGCTATTCATTAATTTAATTAGTTTCCCATTAACAATATTTCAATTCACCAATAAACATGCTAAATAAATTTTATTCCAACACCTATAATCTGTGCGTTAAAAATATTGGATCTCTTCGTTCATTTTCACTAAATTACCATTAGCATGTAAATTTCCTCCAACAAGACTTTCTGCCATACGCTCTCACCTCCTTCGGACACATTATGTAGTCTCTACATCTTTAGCAAAAGTCCACTCTTTTTCTATAAGTTCTACGTTATGTTGTAACTAAAAAATATGACTTTTATATATTTACAGATAATCGAAGCAGAAGATGATGCAGTGTGATCTACGTCAGAGAAAAAAATTTATTGTGACATAGTATTATATTAATTAAACGATTTTATTCAGCGTTGATCCTCTGTTTGCTTCTTGTATGTTTGGTTTATATCTGAAAAGTGAAATTTAAACCAATTTCTCTAATTCAATTGCCTTGAAGCTTTGCAGGCGTGCGTAGTTTGGAAGACAATACAATATATTTAAAAAAAAAATAACCCCGAGAGGGTGATAAAATTATCCAGTCATCAGTAAGCACTAAAAAATGTGTGAAATCCCAAGAAAATTACCTCTTTCAAAAAAAAAAGGTACAAAAAGGGCGCCAAGTATATAATCCCGTTAAAAAGAATCCCACTTAAAAACATTGTCGAAAATTAATATCCTATCAAAAAGAATCCCACTTAAAAACATTGTCGTAAATTAATATCCTATCAAAAAGAATCCCACTTAAAAACATTGTCGTAAATTAATATAATCCCGTCAAAAAGAATCCCACTTAAAAACATTGTCATAAATTAATATATCCTATTAAAAAGAATCCCATTTAAAAACATTGCCGTAAATTAATAGCTTCACAAAACTAATGATACACAACATTTGCGCCAATTACAACAATGGCTATTTATACAAAGACAAAAATGTATTTAATAATATTAAGCAGATATATTTTCATAGAAATAAATATTTTAATACGAATCAAATTTTTAATTATTTTACGAAAAAATGTTAATTAATTGTCTTGGTTAATTAATAAAACAATATAAAACAAGACAAGACACCATTGAGACAAGAAAGATGTATATAATAATATTAAGCAGATATGTTTTCATTGAAATAAATATTTTAATACGAATAAAAATTTTATTTTCAAAATACTTGGCGCTGCGAAACCGAAAAAATGTTAACTAATTGTCTTGGTTAATAAATGAAACAATATATAAAACAAGACAAGACACCATTGAGACAAGAAAGAAAGAAAAAGATTTTAATGCAATTTATACATATTTATTTAGTTTAGCAACACCAATTCGGTTTCGCAGCGCCAAGTATTTTGAAAATAAAATTTTTATTCGTATTAAAATATTTATTTCAATGAAAACATATCTGCTTAATATTACAAGTACATGAAATCAAATAATCACAAAAAAAGAAAATAATAATAATAAATAGATGTGAAAAAGTAAAAAAAGATGTGAAATCAGAATGAGCTGCAAGTACATAAAGGTGCTTTCCCGCAGCGTGCAAAGGCGACACTGTGTAACACAATAAAAGACAAAAAAAAATGTCCGCGGCCTGGAAGTCAAATACTTGGCGTGGCCAGGCAAGGTATTCTCAGACCATCAATACCCATACCTTCCCTCTCGCAGGCTTTTAGATATTTTGACAATTTAATTAATAATTCAATTAATAATCAATATAAAACTCTTGACAATATGTGTACATTTTCATTATATTGCGTTTTAAAATAATTCTAAGATCATTCATCGACACCGATACCTTTCCTCTCACAAACTTTCAAATAATTTATCAATTCAAAACTCTGACAATATGAGTACATTTTCATTATATTGCGTTTTAAAATAATTCTAAGATCTTTCATCGACACCGATACCTTTCCTCTCACAAGCTTTCAGATAATTTGTCAATTTAAAACTCTGTCAATAAGTATATATTTTCATTATTTTGCGTTTTTAAATAATTCTTATTTATCAACACCTTGACCTTGCCTGGCCACGCCAAGTATTTGACTTCCAGGCCGCGGACATTTTTTTTTGTCTTTTATTGTGTTACACAGTGTCGCCTTTGCACGCTGCGGGAAAGCACCTTTATGTACTTGCAGCTCATTCTGATTTCACATCTTTTTTTACTTTTTCACATCTATTTATTATTATTATTTTCTTTTTTTGTGATTATTTGATTTCATGTACTTGGCGTAATTTTTTTACTTTTTTAAAGTTTTTTTTGGGGGATCTCACTTCTTTTTACAAAGATATTTTGCATAGGAAATGACTTCAGATAATTTTTAATTTGATCCGATTTATATAATGTTTTTTTTATGGGGAATTCAGAAAACTCTAGCGAAACTGCAAATTGTATGTTTAAAAAAAACGGTTATGTTTAAAAATGTAATGATATTTAATAATTTAAAGGCTTACCCTACTGTAAGCTGTCAAAATTTGGAGTCGATTGCATAGTGAAGGTAGCGTTTGACGCACGAAACATGTGTTAGTTTCTGATGGCTGAAGATGTGCGTGTAACGCATACCGAGAGTCGACGAACGAAACATGTGTTAGTTTCTTTTTGGCTGAAGGTGTGCGTGTAACGCATATACGTATTATGTCGACAAAATTTGGTTGGAGAATCAGGAGAAGAAGAATCTTACCGTTTTCGACAGATCCATGAGACGATATTACGATATCTCTGTCATGCGTGGACCGATTTTATTGAAATGGTCTTATTCGAAAGTTTATACGCGGTTTACATGAGAAAAATGCCATTAAATATAGAAAATATTGCAGGCGTGATGAGATATTAATGAAATAAGTTTCAGGTTAGGTTGGAATAGCTGTGCTTCGAGTAAAGATACACGGCAGCGACAGGCATATACAAGGTGTCTTTTCTTTCATGTACTTGGCGTCGAGACGCTACCTCGTCTCTAGATTATATACATCTTTCTTGTCTCAATGGTGTCTTGTCTTGTTTTATATTGTTTTAATAATTAACCAAGACAATTAATTAACATTTTTTCGCAAAATAATTAAAAATTTGATTCGTATTAAAATATTTATTTCTATGAAAATATATCTGCTTAATATTATTAAATACATTTTTGTCTTTGTATAAATAGCCATTGTTGTAATTGGCGCAAATTTTGTATATCATTAGTTTTGTGAAGCTATTAATTTACGGCAATGTTTTTAAATGGGATTCTTTTTAATAGGATATATTAATTTATGACAATCTTTTTAAGTGGGATTCTTTTTTACGGGATTATATTAATTTACGACAATGTTTTTAAGTGGGATTCTTTTTGATAGGATATTAATTTACGACAATGTTTTTAAGTGGGATTCTTTTTGATAGGATATTAATTTACGACAATGTTTTAAGTGGGATTCTTTTTAACGGGATTATATACATGGCGCACTTTTTGTACCTTTTTTTTTAAAAAAAGGTAATTTTGTTGGGATAGAACCTACCGCGTTCGTTCAAACCGCGAAAATGGGTTAACGCGGTAAATTCACATCGGCTGTCTCAGATTAGTCGAATTACGGTTTTAAATCATGATCGTTGGCTTTGTAACCATTTAATTACGGCTCGCAATACCGTAGTAGCTATAAGTAACAATATTACTGTGTATTACAAATTATGCGCCAGCGATTTTATTCTTTTTTATTTTATAGTATTTTATTTTATTTTATTTTACTGTAATTAATGCGCATATCTGTTCATATGTTTGTATTCTAAAGGGTTTTCCCGTTGATAATAATAAGAATAATAATAATAATAATAATAATACTAGTTTCGTTCTTATTTAGCTGTGTTATACGTCGGCTATCGTTATATAATTTATCGATTTCATTATTGTAATACTGGGCATCGGAGTCGGAAATTGTACCAAATAGTATTTTTGAAATATCACCGATAAAATCAAATACACCTCTTTTATTTCTAATGGGCTCATTTAAACCTAAACTATGGAAAAGCGTTTCTTCCCTCGATTTTAACTCTAAAGTTAAGTTGAAGGTTTTCGGCTCCCTCAGCCATTTCCTGTATGGCGTGGAGTATTGCTTCTGACGTCAGTGTTATCTCATTCAGGTTATGGCAGATAGCGGCCTTCCATTCCTTGTGGTACATCCTGGTTTCTCCCATATCGTCGAAATAAAGGTTCGGTAGTTCATCAAACTGGGTCACCTCGTAGCTACCTGCACAGCTCCCGATAGGCATCCTAGATACTAGAGTTATCCTGGAAAACAGTTTTTGATACATTAGCGTACTTAAGTCAGTTCAAATGAACGACCTCACTCTTGTTTTTTAGTCGAATTTTCGCATTCACATGGTTGATTATTTCTAGGACTTCGTATGGTCCGTTATATGGGAAGTGAAGAGCACTCTTTTTATTCCTATCTTCACTCTTGATCCAGACGTAATCTCCCACTTGAAGGTTTTGACCTTTTATCGTCTTGTCGTATCTATTTTTTGTCGTTTCTTTGGCCTTGTTTATTGCACTCCCTGCCTTCTCCCAAAGGTTCTGAAGAATTTCATTCAGTTCCTCTAAATATTCGTCGTAAGTGATTCCTGTTGGTACTGCGTATTGGCTGAGGTAATTTGGTGTTCTTCCAAACACCAATTCGTGCGGTGTATACCCTGTGGATGTGTGTTCCGTTGAATTGTAGACCATTACTCCGAAAGGTAGGATGTCATCCCAGTTTTCTTCGTTCATGTCAATTTGATTCTTCAGGTATTCCTTTATGACTGCGTGGCTACGTTCTAGGCTTCCATTACTTTCCGGATGGAACGCTGTAGTTTCTATTTTCTCGATATCAAATAGTTCGCAAAGTTCCTTCATGACATTAGACGTAAAGTTGTTACCTCGATCAGACAGTATTACTTTTGGTATGCCGAACATGGAGAAATATGAACTTGTTAGAATCCTTATTATTGTTTTCGCGGTCTGGTCCTTCAATGGGTACGCCTGTATAAATTTCGTTAATTGGTCTTGCAATGTTAGTATATATTTATTACCCTTAGTTGACTCTCGTAATGGTCCAACGATGTCAATAGCAATCGTGTCGTTGAACCCCTTTGGCGTATCAGCGATTTTCATGGGTACCTTTCTTGGATGTCGATCGATCTTCCTCTGTTGACACTTTGTACATTCCAGCACGTACTTCCTAATATTCTGGTAACAGTTGTCCCAGTAGTACCTACTTAAAATCTTCGCAGTGGTCTTTTGGACCCCCGGATGTCCTCCGGCTAAATTCTCATGGTTCTCTTCCAATATTTTTTGTTTCTCGTCTACGTTTTCGGGTGTGAGGTATGGATGTGTATTTAGTTCCACTTCAATTAAGGGATCGTTGAACCACTTTGTTAGTGTCTCCTTCAACTCCTTCCTTGTGACCGACGCTAGACTTTCGAGTTTGATGTAATCAATACATATTCTATTGATTCCTTCGGCGACGAGGATGTTTAACAATTCTTCTAGTAGCCTGTTCAGTGAATCCTTATCGAAACTTGTTGCTTTGGCGCACACGGCTACGGGTTTCTTGCTGTCCTCTGCGTCCTCGACTATGTACAATTTTAAGTCGTTTCCCTTCCTAAAATGTACTGGAAACGAATCTCTGGAGGGTTCGCTCACGAACTTCAGGTGTCTCCTCCATCCTGGTTTATTAACTTGCGTAATTAGGACTGGGTTACGGCTTAAGGGGGTAGACACGGGTAATGCAGCGCGCTGTAATACCCACATAATGTGCCCGAAACATGGGTTTGGGGGGATACGTTTTTCGTCCTTATATGAGCAGATTTTGGGCTGGGTGAGGTCTCAATCGAAAGAGGAAGGTTCGATGCAGCCCGCTCTGGTCATGGTTCGACAAGATTGTGTTGATATCTAATAATATGAGTGTTCAAAGTAGAGCAAAAGTCGACAAAATACACCCGCAGGAATCCAAGTATTTTTAGGTCACTAAAAGAGTTTTGTGGCTCAAACGATGACCAGAGCGGGCTGTCTCGAACCTTCCTCTTTCGAATGAGACCTCACCCAGCCTAAAATCTGTTCATATAAGGACGAAAAACGTATCCCCGTGATTGCATTCCCAAATACGAGTTCCGCCATATTGGCGATAATACAGAGCAAGTCACGTGACAAATTTAGTTGAGCTAGTGGACACGAGATGGCGCCTACTCGGGAGGACTGCCAACGTGGAATCATAGCAAAACTGAAGCGTTAGCTGGATACACAAGCCACAGTAAAAGCGTGATGCAGTCAATGCATGCATTTTCGGACGACTTTAGGTTAGGTTATATGCATTTTAGGTATACATTGACTAGGAACTGCTAGGAATTGTCTACATTTACTAAATTCACGCTTTTACTGTAACACATACATCACCGCTGCCGAATATATGTTATAATTATATGGCCACATTATTTCAAATAAAAAAAGAGATTGGAATTTTTTAATAACACTGGAAGTAGTGATTTACTGATATCATATTTTCAGAAAATATAATTATTGCATTTATTATTATTCTTCCGACTATTGTATATAACATATAACAAGGAAAAGTCTCCAAACCGGTCAACAGTTGACTCCTTGATTTTTTTCGTAATTCTTTACGCTCCTATGCAGAGATGGGCATTATTTAATTAAAAGAATATACTTCCGAATGGTCCCAGTGGTCGATCGACACGAGGTTTGGGGGAGGGTGTGTGTACCCTAAATCTAAAATTCTATTTAGCTTCGGGTATTTATTAGTTTCCTTTGTTTATTCGAAGGCCTTTCATCTTTGGCTTCGAATAATTTTTCATCTTTCATTATATCTTTATCCTAAGGTCGTATTCAAATATATTGGCCGGTCGATTCGTTTTCGCGAACAGCGATCGAGGAGAAATCAGCTATCACCATCTGACGATCGTGGATTTGTCAGTTGGAGTTCCCTAGCCACCGAAGGGTATGGTGGGGTAACGGGAATGCTGCTCGGCCCCGTCTGAACGTAGACGTGTGGCTGTTATTTATTCTTATTGTCAGCGTAGTACATATGTAGTTGTGTGCGTCACGAAGTAATGCGTAGACCAATACGAGATGAAGCTATCGAAAAAGAATCAATGTTCTGACCAATAAAGCTCCTGAATTTTTTCAGAGCTAAGGCCTAAGGCACACCTATTCTGATGCCTATTTCTACGCTTCAGCTCGGTTTGGCCTATACATGACAGAAGCTTGGCGCTATCCCCACCACTTCTGGCTCACTCGTGTTCTGCGATGACGAGAGAATACGCGTTACGAATAGGAGTGTGCGGATCGTCCCGCGGCTCGGATTCTCGGCCCTCGGGACGGGTCGGAAAATTTCGGGCGGGATCGGGCGGGGTCCCGATACTTTCGTATTGCTCGAGATCCCGACGGTTTCGGGATCCCGAGACTCGATTCGGGCTACAAGCATGACCGCCATGAGCGGGCAATTTGATTTCAGGTCGGTTTGGCAAAACTCGGACGCGATCGGCTCGAAAGCCAGCTATTACGAGCGGACCGAGACGGAAAGAATTATGTATATCATTTATATCGATACCAGAGTGATAAGTTTTTACCTTTCTGTCTCCTGTTGAATCATAATTTGTATCTTATTATTTATTTACATATATATGTATATTCATTGCTACCAAATAGTCTGTGAATACTGAATACGTCCATATACGTACTTAAATAAATACCATGTTCAGAACTTGGGAAGAAGACTATTTTTATATCGACAATATTTTAAAATCTGAATAAAATATACTTCATACTTAGTACTTTATGTAAAGGGAATATATAGGGTATTATCTTTTTCCGGATAGGTTCAGATTTAAAATAGAAAACGTACGAACTATAAGCATACAAAAAGGAATATTTCCTGGATGTTTCATAATAACAACAATATACAGGAGGCGAATATTTTATTATTTCAAATTAACGTGTAAGAAACATAATTTTTCTATGTTCTCAGGTAATAATTTTAATCTATTACTGGTAACGATATCGTCCGATCGCGTCCGAGTTTTGCCGAGCCGACCTGAAATCAAATTGTCCGCTCATGGCGGCTATGCTTGTAGCCCGAATCGAGTCTCGGGGTCCCGAAACTGTCGGGATCTCGAGCAATACGAAAGTATCGGGACCCCGCCCGATCCCGCCCGAAAGTTGCCGGCCCGTCCCGAGCCCGAAAAATCGGGTAACCGCACACCCCTAGTTACGAAACTCACCGGCCAATAAATCTGAATACGATCTTAGAAGTTCGAATAACCGACGAGAACCTTTGTGTCCCGAGCCGCGCGAGATCGTCGTGCTCGGCGATGTGTCATCGATTATAAAGAAACAGAATTTGTTTATTTTTCATCGTATCAATATGAAAGTGACACCATTGGATTCTTGGCATTCTCCCGGTTATATTGGCAGAAAATAATTTAAATCGGACTATTTTTAACAAAACGGGCTTTCACTTCTACAAACAAATTTTTCACGTAATTTCCTTAATTTTGGTCCGAATTATATCATTTTTGGGGCCAATTTGATCGAGAAAACATGAGGAATCGACTGACGTCACTTTCGCAAAGATCTGATTAGAAATGCAGAACTGCAGATTTGTCACTGCTTAGCGCGCAACATTGTATGGCCCCGCTGGTTTCGAGCGCCGAAGCCCACGAAACTCAGCAAGTCGCATGATTGCCAGCGAGAAGGCCAAGAGGGGACTTTCCATGGCGAAGGAAAATCAGCCTTCTACAGAACTCAAATCGAGAAAGACTTTGCTAACAAACTTTATATTCACGTCAAATAAATACTTGTAAAATTTAGACGACGAACTATTGTTGAATATCGCCAGTTCTTACATATGCCCCACTGGGTTCGGAATTCCTGATCCCAGAGTTTCATGCATTTACCTATTGAAATGTTGCTTCAAGTCATCGGGCAATTGCATTGTTTCTTCTCGTACATATGTATATCTGTTCGCGAGTAGGTGTCATGAATGACGCGACTTTTATTTCCCAAATAAATTCACCCCTATCAGGGCCCTCGCTCGAACCGCTTGACAAGGAGACCGCACGATGTGAACCGAGTGCGAGTGAAATAGCGCACCAGCGGTACACCCTCGGTCGACGGCGACTTGAGTCATCCAGTACTGAATACGAAATGTTGAAAATTTCTCATTACACCTTGATGAGAGTGTTACCATTCATGGATTGTTGGTGAGTCAAGACACGAAGCAATTCAGTCTATTTTTTCTTATGAATACATGATTAGAACACACTCTACGTTGAATAAAAATTGATCGAATTGCTCTATTTTTTTTAGAATTTTCATCGGGAAATCCTAAAATATTCATCGGTAATACTTTCATCAATACTTATCAAAAACACGAACATTTTATTTTTCTGTACTGGGTATTTTATCTAGCTCGTCGGTTTTATTGTTCTCGGCTGTCAACGGGCGGTCTACTAGGACCCGAAGGTCCACGCTCGCAACGAGAAAGCAAAACAGTGGGGTGGGTAGGTCTTTCCCGATAAACTGAGCCCAAAGGCTTCTCAACAATTGAAACATTGGAAGACTGTACATATTCTTTCTGATGCTTTCGGCGATATGCGCAACCATTTGTATGCCCGGTTTCATGTCTAACAAGTCAGGCGATTTTGTTTGTGAGAGCCATATATAAAGACAGTCCTGTAACGTTCACTACATCTTCAATTATAAAACTGCAAATATGTTATTTTACACATGTGTCTCGCTGAGTTTCGTCGGCTTCGACGCTTGAAACCAGCGGGGCCATACAATGTTGCGCACTAAGCACTGATGAATCTGAAGTTTTGCAATTTCTAATCAGATCTTTGCGATCGTGGCGTCAATCGATTCCTTATACTTTCTCAATCAAATTGGCCCCAAAAATGATACAACTCAAACCATAATTAAGGAAATTACGTGAAAAATTTGTTTGCAGAATTGAAAGCCCGTTTCGTTAAAAATAGTCCGATTTAAATAATTTTTCATAAAAAAAATGCGTAGGCTGGATGCGCGTGATTATTACATGGCCCCCTCCATAGACATATATAGACGGATCAGAAGATGGGACTATCGGCGTGGGGAAGGAAGGCTTGGAGGGGTAAAGGCATAGGTTCAGATACAGGCGCGTCGGTTAGCTTCGGATGCATTCGGCATGCATAACCACAGCGTTATCCGATTTACTCGTATCGCTCCCCTTACCGCGAACCTTGCCACCCCGCTCAGCTTACGCTCCACCGTCTATATATGTCTATGGTCCCCTCCTCGAAGTGACAGAAAATATAACCTATGTATACGCTATATGACAATAAATGTTGAGCGGCTATTTCGTTCTTTTGCGCTACATTTGTGAACATTTTATCATCCTTCCGAAACATTATTATTACGTCGCAACAGTATCTTTAGGAAATCGGGTCTAGCATATAGGATATATTTTCTGTCACTTCGAGGACAGAAAATCCGGTCCTCCAAGTGACAGAGAATATAACCTATATGCTATACCCGATTTCCTAAAGATACTGTTGCGGCGTAATAATAATGTTTCGGAAGGATGATGAAAAGTTCACAAATGTAGCGTAATACAACGAAATAGCCGCTAAATATTTATTGTGTTATAGCATATACATAGGTTATATTTTCTGTCACTTCGAGGAGGGACCACATAATAATCACGCGTTGGATTCAACATCAAACACAATTTTATATATGTTTGTTCATAACTGCTTTCTGCATAGGATGTGTATTTCATGTTCTGTTTCAGTGTTTTGCTAATTAAAAAATGTCTATCCTAACAAACTTCATTTTCTGGGGACATGCCCTCATCTATTTTTCCTTTTCACTTATAATTCCTTACTGCCAACGTAGAATATTGTAGCATAAGCACATTTCAAGTAATTAAAATGTACAATGAATTTTCTACGTTTGCAGTACCAGCCGACTTTCCGTTTAAATTTTTATAAGTACAACGCAACAGCTGAGAATTTATTTCCTTATTCAGAATAGAATACGGAAATAGCAAACAGCTCCCTCTCGCGTTTACCGGGCAATCGTCGATCTATCGGTATTACCATTTCTGTGCAGAAAAAACCTGCTGTAATACCGACCTGCCGAATCGGCCAGACCACGTGACGTGTCTACCCCCTTAAGGCGTCTGCGTTACAATTCAGACTACCCTTCTTATACAGTATCTCGTACTCATATTCTTCCAGAGCTATTCGCCATCTCATTAGTCGTGAATTCGGATCCTTTAGGTTAAACAACCATTTTAACGGTTGGTGATCAGTTAAGATTATAAATTTCTTCCCATACAGATACGGACGGAAGTGTTTCACGGCCTATACTATAGCGAGGAGCTCCTTCTCAGTGGTGCTGTAGTTGCGTTCTACTGAGTTTAGTGTCCTGCTGGCGTATGCTATTGGTCGCTCTTGCGTTCCGTCCTTTTGTGATAATATGGCTCCTAGTGCATCATTGCTTACGCCGGTTGTTAAAGTAAACTGTTGATTCATATCTGGAAACTTTAAAACGTCATCGCTGCAAAGCTCTTCCTTTAAAACAGTGAAACTTTTATCCTCTTTTGTGCCTCATTGAAAGTCTCGGTCTTTCTTTAATAGCTCGGTCAATGGTTTTGCCTTCGAACTAAAGTTCTTAATGAAACGCCCGTAATTGCCTCCAAGCCCTAGAAATTGTTTAAAGTTTTTTTACATTCTTGGGTGTTGGAAATTCGTTAACGGCTCTAATTTTTTCTGGATTCGGTTTGACTCCGTGTTCCGTTATTATGTGTCCTAGGTATGCGAGTTCTGGCTTTAGATACTCGCACTTGTCTGGTTGCAACTTTAACCCAGTTTCCCTTAATCGTTCAAATAGCATAACCAGCCTCTCATTGTGCTGTTTAAGCGTTTCCCCGAATACAACAATGCCATCCAAATAGACAAAGCATACATTACCAATCAGTCCCTTTAGAGCTCTATCCATTACTCTTTGGAACGTAGCCGGTGCATTTTTTAATCCGAACGGCATCCTATTGTATTCGAAGTGTCCTCGAGGCGTCGAAAATGCCGTTTTCTCCTTGTCCTGTTCGGCCATTGATATCTGGTGAAATCCGCTGGCAAGATCGAATGCGCTGAAATACCTGGCTCGGCCTAATTGGTCTAAAATCTCTTCAATGTTCGGAAGGGGGTATGCATCGTGAGGTGTTTTCTGGTTTAACTGTCTAAAGTCGACAACGACTCTCCATTTCTTCTTACCGCTTGCGTCATCTTTCTTCGGCACTACCCATAAAGGGGAATTGTATGGAGATTGGGATTCACGGATTATGCCCTTCTCTAACATCTCCATCACCTGACAAGAGATCTCTTCCTGATGTGTAGGTGGGTAACGGAACTGTTATACGTACACAGGTTTGTCGTCGGTTGTTTCAATTCGATGTTTCGTTAGGCTCGTATCTGGTAGTCCATCTCCTGGTAAGACAAAGATATCTTGGTGTTGGTCGATGATTTCCCAAAGCCCTTCGCGATCCTGCTCCTTTTGTATGTGCTGGAGTCTAGTGTTTTCTTGTAGAAGTTGACTTCGCTCTTTCAAATACGCCAGTTCCGTTTGTTTTTTTGCTTGAATCTGAAAAATGATCTTCCTTGCGGAATAATCAATTATCGCGTTCTTCTTAAGTAGGAACTGCATTCCTATTATGCCATCTTCCTCTCTAGGGAATGAATCCGGTACGATTGCGAAGGGGTGCCGATTTTCGTAAATATCGATTCCCGCTTCTCTTCCTGAAACGATTGGATCACCTGATATCCCAATTATTTCCAACTTGTTCTTACGTGTCGGTAATCCTTTTGCTGCTGATTCCTTAATTATATTTATTGAAGCTCCGGTGTCGATGAGGAAGCTTCCTCATCGTCTTCCCATTCGTAAGTCAATGACTGCTCCGTCGGATTCTGGGGTTGTGTTGAGTCTAAATACTTTAGATTGGGCGGTTTGGGTGGCCCTGTGCTCTGAAAATTTTGACGCGGCTTTGGGCAGTTACGTGCCAAGTGCCCCGTTTCCTGACAGTTATAGCATTTAAATTCGGATGATGTTGGTCGTTCTCTCCTACCTACAGGTTGCTGTGGTTTTGGAGTACGTGTGGGAGGATTATGACTTTCTGTTCTCCGATTAAATCCTAAATTCCGGTACATTTATCTTTCTATCTGTGCTTCATTTTCGACTTCTATAGCTATTTCTTGGCCTTCTCGTACTGTCTTCGGACGTTGAGCTTTTACCTGAAGTCGGATATCCGGATCTATGTTTCTAATGAACTGAACAGCTGCATTTTCGTCATCATGCTCTATAAGGACAGCTTTTTTGTTCTCGGAGTACCTGTTATTATTCGTGAGAGCTCGGCGCACGTCTTGGTGCAGGAGGTTAAACCTTTTTACGTATTTAATCATAGGTTCTCGGTTCTGTCGGCATTGTTGTCTTTCTAGGACGGCTAAATCGTATCCTTTTACCCTACCGAACTCTCGTCTTAGCGCGTGTGACAATTCCGAAACGATCCGCGTTGCGTATCCATCTATCGCGAGCTTCGCTTGTCGGACAATTCTTTTTGCAACTATCAGTTGGACAAAAAGATTTTCCGGAGGTTTTATCGTATCATATAGACTAACAATTTCCTTTAAGAATGTCTCTACCGCCATATTCGTGCCATCGAACTCCGATATAACTTCTAAATTGTCGCGTATCATTCGCGTCATGCGCGCGGACGAGGTTACGTACCTCGATACGGTGGACTCGTCGTTGCTCGAATTTCCTGGCGTTTATGGACGCGGTGGTGCCGATGGTTCTTTGGGGTTTCTTCGCACTTGCGCACCGGGCGAACCCATTTCTTTAAAGTTGGATCTTTCGCGTTCTAACTCTTCTAACCGTGCTCTTAATGCTTCAATAATTTCGTCGCGATCGTCTTTAGCGGAATTCTCGGCTTTAATAGACATTTTTGTGACCTTAGAAGCTAACTCTTGATCTGTGCTATCTTCGGTGACGGAAATCTCAGTTACTTCCTCGGAAGTATTACTCGAACTCGGATGGACAGTCGATTCACGATAAGACGAAAGGAACATGCCGCTCTCTACTTACAGAAGTATGACCCTCTTGTCCATCCTGATGTATTGTCTGCTGCGTGCCTCTTTGGCTTCGTGCCGGTAGTCCTTCTCGATCAAGGCGGTCCGTAGCGCTTGACTTCTCTCTGGTATCCCACCGCTGCCACCAATTTTTCTTTGTTATGGGTTGAGAAAACTGAAGGGTTTTCACTTTCGAATCTTCTTTATTATTTTGAACACAAATGGTATATTCGACTATGGGTCGTACAGAAATGACAAAGAGTACACGCGCTGACTTGTAGGAATCGACTGACCCCTTCAGGAGGAGGTCCTGTGTTTTTATCCCCTGCTGGAACAAGGGATTCGGCGTGGCCCACGTGACCAGGAAAACTGGGGGGCCCTGCTTTTCCTGGAAAAGGAGAAAACACGTGCAGGCCACCTTACACCAACCGGCTGCTGCACATGCTTAACTCCAGGGGTACGTTAAAGCGTGAATCGGTTGGAGTCGCATGACGACTGCGTTCGGGTAAGGCGAGAAGTGTTACCCGACGACCGCGTTCGGGTAGTTCGGACAGCGTCACGTAACACTACGCTCTAGGTTGCTTCCCATGACAAGTGCTTTTGACTCTCGAGCAGTCGTTTTCCATGCGACACGTTACGCATTTATTGCAATTACCAAGTTCCTATTTTACTGTACGTTTTGTTATTAAATAAATTGTTAAAATCAGTGCCGCAGTCGATCACTATATAATTATTTGGCGAAGAACGCCATAGGACTGCCAACGTGGAATCATAGCAAAACTGAAGCGTTAGCTGGATGCATGTGCCACAGTAAAAGCGTGCTGCAGTCAAAGTATGAATTTTCGGACGATTGTAGGTTAGGTTATATGCATTTTAGGCATATAACTGCTGGGAACTGTGTACATTTACTAAATTAACGCTTTTATTGTAACACATACATCACTTGAAATCGCTGTCGAATTTATGTTATAATTATATGGCCACATTATTTGAAATAAAAAGAGATTGGAACTTTTTTACTAATACCGGAAATATTGATTTACAGATATCATATTTTCAGAATGTGGAAGTTACAGCAATTATTTGCAATTATTGCTCTTATTATTATTCTTCCTATTGTATATAACATACAATAAGAAAAATTCTCCAAATTAGTCAACAGTTGACTCCCTGATTTTTTTTGTAATTTTTTACGGTCCTATGCAGAGATGGGCATTATTTAAATAAAAGAATATACTTCCGAATGGCCCCAGTGGCCGATCGACACGAGGTTTGGGGTAGGGTGTGTGTACCCTAAATCTAAAATTCTATTTATCTTCGGGTATTTATTAGTTTCTTTGTTTAAACGAAGGCCTTTCATCTTGGGCTTCGAATAATTTTTCATCTTTCATTATATCTTCATCCTAAGGTCGTATTCAGATATATCGGCCGGTCGGTTCGTTTTCGCGAACAGCGATCGAGGAGAAATCAGCCACCACCATCTGACGATCGTGGATTTGTCAGTTGGAGTTACGTGGCCATCCAAGGGTATGGTGGGGTAACGGGAATGCTGCTCGGCTCCGTCTGAACGTAGCCGTGTGGCTGTTATGTCCAATACGAGATGAAGCTATCGAGAAAGAATCAATGTTCAGACCAATAAAGCTCCTGAATTTTTGCGGAGCTAAAGCACACCTATTCTGATGTGTGTATTTCTACGCTGACAGCTCGGTTTGGGCTATACACACCCGAAGCATGGCGCTAATCCCATCACTTCTGGCTCACTCTTGTTCTGCGAAGGCGAGAGTGAGATGGAACGAGAGCGAGTCAGAAAACGTTGCGAACAGGAGCACCGAGGCAGGCAAGCGGTACCTATGGTGGGAGAATACGCGTTACGAAACGCACCGGCCAATATATCTGAATGTAAAGTCTCGTTAGCCGCTCGCTGGTCGGGACCGGTGTTGAGCCCGTATCATGAACGGAGCCCTAATTCCGAGGCTGAGTTTCTCGCTTCTTTTTGGCCGAAGGGGGGAGCGGGATGGAACGCTTTGCGTGCGCGACGGGCGCGAGCGCTCAGATGGAATCGTGACTGTTCGACGCATAGCCGCCACGGCCAGATAGCCAGGCACGGCACGAGTCTTTTTTGCGCCATAAGCGAGCTAGCTAAATTCCGCCATTTATTATAATACATTTAATTGAGCTTCTTCATGACCTTACTCTTAACTTTTACTCGTAGTATAAGACCGTTGTAGTATAATTTGTAGTATTTCATTTAAAAAATTATTTTCAACAATGCCAACAATGAAAAGGCCATTTTGCGCCCCTTGTCAACCTTACGCCCTAGCAGTTGCCTAATTTAACAGAGTGAAGTCATAAATAATCTCAAATAAATGTAATATAATAAAGGGCGCAATTTGACAAGTTCGCCTAGGGCGCAAAAAAGACTTATGCCCGGCCTGCGTCAAGATTTTGCGAAGCGGTTCCCGTGCTCACCGTAAGTGCTTGCGACCATCGCGCACGCCCGTCGCGCACACAAAGGACGGAGTGTCAGGCGTCCGAAAGACGGAGCGAGACAAAATATCAACGCGTCGTGTGGCTCGTACTGTCCTCGCTCGCTTTCAGTGCCTTCGCTCGGAAGTGGTGGGGATAGCGAAAAGTCCGTATCGTGTCCACCAAATCGAGCCCGTAACGATCATAGGGCCTTTGCACACGAGCGACTTTTAGCAGCGATACAGTCGCGCGTTTCGCTTAAGACGGGATCTCCTACCCGCGATTGGTCGCTGTGATTGGTCGCAGCGACTGGTCGCAGTATACTGGTGCAATGGGAAAGCATGTATCTGTTCTCCTACAAGCGACTGCGATCGTCGGGTATACGCCAGACGTAGGAGCCTGACGCGAGTCTGTTTGAGTACCAGCCTAGGCTACTCGAGAGGCAACACAATGCGATGAGGGTCTGTTTCCCATTATACCTAGTCGCAGGCTGGGCACTGCGAACACCGGTCGCTAGACAGTGTGACAGAATCCCAAGAAATAAGGAAAGAAGTCAGAATTCAAAAGATATGGGAGTATGTATTTTTATGTTACCTGTAGATTACTAATATGAGCACCTAAAAGCGGTAAAAATATTGTTACGTTTCGTATGCGGCATAACGGTTTAATGAGCGACAACAGTAACAGAACATGAACAAGAACAGTAATAGAATACAATCTCTAGTGCAGGGAAATGTAGGTATCGATACGTCTGCTAGTAATGGCGGCTGACTCTCGAATGACAGCTTGACAGGCGACCGATCCGATCGCCTTCTTCTCGCTGTCGCTTGTCTTCGTCGCGAGCACCAGCGCGCCATGAATCCTCTACATAGGGTGCTCGCAACAATATCATGACGCCTACTTCTGATCTGTGTGCAAACACGTGTCTATGATTGTATGTATTTTTCGTGCAGAATTTTAAATCGCGTCTTTTAAATTGGGGTGATATAAAAGAAAACAATTTTTGGGGCCCCAAATGAGTAGTATCGATTCTGTTAAGTAATAGCAAATAATTAGTTACATACAGCTTTTTTCCATACGAAACCAATTGAAAAATTGTCAGCAATCATCCCCTTTTTAGTTCCACTTCCGGGAACTTCTGAACAAATTTTTTGTTTCTTTTCTAATCAACATAATCTAGGCCTTGCTACTGCGGACAAAGCAGTCGCGAATATTTGGCAGTTATGGATTAAGTACTTGTATTCTATGTCGCACAGTGGGGGTAAATCCCAAAAAATGGGAAAAAATGCAACATCCTGTATTTTGCATTTAAAAATGCCGAATATTATTAAGGAAATTGATACTAAAAGTGTTAATATATAAGTTTGACGTTATTTAAGAAAATAAGGTCAATTCGTCATGAATTAGCGTCAATAGTTCCAATAAAACTACAAGAATTTGATAAATATGCCATGGAAAGTGCAGTGTTCCTATCGACACACGTGCGAAGTTCCATGATGTAGCGTGATGAAGTGATGCCCTAAACGGCTTGTTAGCGGGCCACGGTTTACTACAGCTTTATGACACTAGACCTTTGGCCCCCTACACGATATAAAGTAATTAGGAAACATCTGCCAAGTAACTCACAGAACAGCGGAACAATTTTTAGGATTAATCCCCAATTGCTACAAGCTAATTCCTCTACGTTCGACAGGCAATAAACCGTGTTTACAGTATAAAAGAATAATAAGTATGGTCGGATCGTTGACCGTGACGAAAATTAATTTTAAGGTCCGCACAATTACCAAAAGAAATCGCGGGTAGGAGATCCCGCCTTTAGACGGGCAGCGACTGCATCGCGTTTGTATTGCTGCTGCATCGCGACTGTATCGCGACTGTATCGCTGCTAAAAGTCGCTCGTGTGCAAAGGCCCTTAGTTGCTCGAATAAGCGACGAGAACCTTTGTGGCCCGAGCCGCACGAGATCGCCGTTGCTCGGCGATGTGTCATCGATTATATAGAAACAGAATTTTTTTTTTTTCATCGTATCAATATGAAAGTGACACAAATGGATTCCTGGCATTCTCCCGATTAAATTGACAGAAAATAATTTAATTCAGACTATTTTTAACGAAACGGGCTTCCAATTCTGCAAACAAATTTTCACGTAATTTCCTTAATTATGGTCCAAATAATATCATTTTTGGGGCCAATTTGATCGACAAAACGTGACGAATCGATTCACGTTACTTTTGCAAAGATCTGATTAGAAATGCAGAACTGAAGATTTGTCACTGCTTAGTGCGTAACATTGTATGGCCCCGCTGGATTCGAGCGTCGAAACCCACGAAACTCAGCGAGTTGCATGATTGCCAGCGTGAAGGACAAGAGAGGACTTTGCATGGCGAAGGAAAGTCAGCCTTCTATAGAACTCAAATTGAGAAAGACTTTGCTGACAAACTTTACATATGTATATTCGCGTCAAATAAATACTTTAATTGTAAAATTTAGACGACAAACTATTGTTGAATTTCGCCAGTTCTTACATATGCATCACTTGGTTGGGAATTCCTGATCCCAGAGTTTCATGAATTTACCTATTGAAATGTTGCTTCAAGTCATCGGGAAATTGCATTGCTTCTTCTCGTACATACATATATCTGTTCGCGAGTAGGTGTCACGAGTGACGCGGCTTTGGTTTGCGGAGCGGTAGAGGAAAGAGACCGGACAACTTCCAGGCGTCTCTGTTTGGGAGCGGTAGAGGAAAAGAGACCGGGCAACTTCCAGGCGTCTCTGTCTCGGAGCGGTAGAGGAAAGAGACCGGGCAACTTCCAGGCGTCTCTGTTCGGAACGGTAGAGGAGAGAGGGTAGTAGGCGATCATACGATCGGCGGATACACGGAGACTTCACCAGTACTGGCACCGGGCAACATCCAGGCAGGTCTGGTAGTGGGAGATCCGTATCCCCACTGGAACTGCCGGTCTTCCGTCGCGTCGGGTCTTATGTCCTGATTCTTGGAAATTTCCAGCTGCGAGAAATCGCCGCGATCTAGCGGCGCGGAGGGGAGTGAGAGTCATAGCTCTGACGCGTCACGAGACCTGCGCGCCTCGAGCCGGTTCGGCGATTCTCGGTTGCGGTCGCCTGCGCGCTCGGCCTCTCGCTCACTCCCGGTGGCACCGTTGCGCGCTCGACTTCTCGCACTGGGACGCTACGTCACAGTGTAAATAGGTTTGTTGAGGATTGCAAGTATGTGGGTGAGTCCAATTGATGCTTGAAGTTGGATGTGAAATTAGTCAGAGTCTTGGTCTAGCCTCCTGCGAGCGTGAATGCACTGAGTACAAGCTCTCCTCAGGATTGTCAATACAAGAGGCGTCTGTACACCAGGCAGCTTCCACGTGCTATGGAACCCCGCGATTGTAAGTTGCGAGAGCACATCTGGCTACGAGTGAATGAGTTGCATTTCTTCCAAGTGCACTGCTGGCGAGAGTGATCGTGAGGTTGAAAACAGCCAGCGATGCATGGTCTGTTAGCAATCCCTCTTGCTGAAATGATCTAGACTTGATTATAAGATTTTATGCTTCTAGACTCCTTGAGAAGATGCAATGATTGCAAGACAGAGTTGTAACTTCTGCTTGTATTGAAATAGTGAAAATTATCGCAACATCATGAATGGTGGTGTAGATTGAGAGCCCTATTTGAGCCAGCCTTGATGATCGCTCATCATTGCTTCTGATTTCCATGGTATGGCTTAGTTGAGTCTCATGATGTGCAGTCAATTGGAGTCAATGTGCGTGGAACTCTTCCTTGCACTTGTTGGGTGATTTCTTGATCATGAACCTTCCAGTGTGAATGTTCGAGAAGTGATCCATTTGTGTATGTAGCTTGAGAATCCGTCCACACGTGGGTAGAGCAATGTCGAGATGAGGGTTGATTAAATGCGACTGGCACGTCGTGCCAGCGTTACTGCAGTAGTGGGCGAGAGTTGGGGGCTTGAGGTTGTGACGGTGCTGCCTTGGTTTGGAGCACACAAGCAAATGCCTTTTGAGAAGGCATCGTGTGTCGACACTTTGTGAGTTGTGGACGGTGAGGTGATGGTAATGGTAATTACCGCTATCATGACGTGTTGATGGACATCAGAGAGGTTAGTTGATTCCACTGTAGAGCCTCTGCAATCATTGACGACTGAGAACATGAGTGCTTGCAAGCATGTGATTACCTTTCTGATGTGGAGCCAGTGAGAAATGATTAGGGATGGTATCATCCTTGGGATGACAATGGATTATCCCAATGGAGCATGAGCAGCAACGACTCTTGCAAACATTCTTGCTTGAATTGTGACCAGTGATAGGATGCTGAATGGATCTCTGATTTGCTACTTCTGAGAAGATTAAGATGATTGGGTTCAGAGTCATAATAGACTTGGAAGGTGATTTGGAGTGATTATCGTGATAGAGCATTGAACGAGAAGATAAGGTTGAACATTTGAATTGAAGTTGATGATGAGGGCTTCCTTGGAAGCAGAGTGATCAGAATGTTCTGTAGGGCAGTCGTTCGGGTTAATTCTTGAGAAATGTGCATTGAGACGCTGCCCGCGTCGCACAGGTCCTTGTGATTGATATGTTGGGTCATTGAGTTCGTCAGCTGTTGCGCCATTATTACATACCTCGACGATGCATCGCGCATGCGTGATCAACGGCTAGAATAGAGCAGCTATTGTCAGTAGATGAAATTCATGGCGCTCTTACCATGTGGATGATGTCCTCGGACTCCTTTCTGAGTCCATGATCGCTGTTACGATACTCATTGGTCTTGATGAAGTTGGTGAGCATGCCTGTGTGCAGGCACGAGTGATGATGAATGACCTGTACCTTTTGTTGAGAATGGTTGAGTGGGTTGAATACAATGAATCGCCATGTTGATTCACAAGTGTGTTCCTCGAGGATCTTGGCCCCTTTTCTTGACAATTGAAGGTTGAACGATTGGCATTGATGGGGCGCCCGAGATGAATTGGGCTTGAGAACTTCTATAAGTTGCTGCGTCACTGATGGAATCGGTGAGTCTGAGTTTTGGAGATTCCACTTCAAGGTTCTTGGTCGGTGGCAATTTTGATGTAATTTGAGATTGCGTAGAGTTCTGGGCAGTCAATGCCAACGATGATGATGGAAAATGGCGTTCACTGAGCGTTGAGAATGTTGGTGAGAACCTTCATGGCGCAGGAGAGCTTGACGCTTGATGAGATTGAGCATTATGATGGAGTATTGATGCACTGACAGTTTGACTGTGTTTCTGTAAGCAGGCGTACCTCGGCGAGGAGCGAGCCGTGAGTGCATGTGTGAATGTTGCCAACAATGGCTTAGTAAATATTGAAACGACCCACCTTGGTTTTGATGATGAGCTTGATGAGTCCTGCGCCATGAGTCAAAGGCTTGACAATGCCTCGTTGAGGCCGGTGAGATGAGAAGACTCCACAGCGGGATGAGGGTGAGACGAGTTGAGATGAGAGCTTGCTGCGGCTGCTTGATGCTGGTAGTGAGTGATGCCCCATATGCTTGTGGTTGAGATGGCATTTACCCCTTCATGCCATCAGCCGGCGTGTTTTTCCGTTGTCGTGCAGGAGCAGTTGTTAAATGCAGTATGGTGAGCTGCTTGGCACTGTTTGCATCTGTACTGCGACTTGCAATTGACGGTGGAGTGCCGACTACAGCAATTCCGACAGAGAAGTTTCTCTGTGATGAGTTTCCGTCTGTTGACTATGGTCATCTGGCGAAACTTTGGGCACATCACGATGAAATGAGATGTGTCACAGCAGTCGCATGGATATGAGGTATCTTGAGCTGAGTGGTGAGCTTGAGCAGTGTTGTCGAGAGCTGCTTCTTGTGGATTCTCCCGTTTTGCAGATGAGCTTGATCTTGTAGGGGGAGAGGGCAATCCCTTGCCTTTCTCCAATGTGCGAGTCCTGTTGAGAATGAATTTCTCTAGACTATCCCAGTTTGGGTAGTCGGGTGATGATTCCAGCGAGGTCTCCCATACCTCGCGCGACTTGTCGTCGAACTTGCTCCAGACTTGATGCACTAGCATGCAGTTCTGAATGTCTGCCTTGCACAGGGAGGTGAGCGTGAGCTTGATTTTTTGCGTCATTGTGAGCAGCTTACGAAGGGAGTCTGCACTCGAGGAGGTGATGGGTGAGACAGCATGCAACTTGTCAAGCTGCTACTTGATGGCTGCCCTTCGGTTGGGAAATTGTGCAGCAAGCAGTTCCCAAGTGGATTTGAAGGTGAACTTCCCTTTTTACGGTCGTTGGTTGCGTCGGATAATTTTCTCGCGGCATACTTAACCGCGTATAGCAATTTCTTGCTAAATGTCCTAATTTATTACAGCGTTCGCAGCGCGGTACGTTTGATCCTTCCCTTTTTTTGGGCTGATTGCCGAATTTCCTGAAATTTCGCGAGGTGTTTAGACCAATCGCTTGTTCCTCCTGTATTGCTGCGGCTATAGCTGCATTTAACGTTGTGTAGTTTCGAAACCTTATGATCGTTCTCAATTTTATATTCAACCCGAGGGTGAAAACATCTAGGGCGCGTTCTTGTACTGATTCTGTTAACGCGTGATTTACTTCATCGCTGTTCCCTGGCTTTACCGATAGTTCAGATAATTCCCCTGGTAATTCTTCTACTCTACACGCGAATAGTTTTACACTCTCGCCTTCTCGTTGGTGGCAGGCATGAAACTCCGCTCCAACTGCTCCTATTGATCTTTGGTCTACGAATAAGGATGTTAGGATGTCCTTTAATTTATCGAAACTATCTACTTCTTTGTACTCTAATACCTTGGCTGCTTTGCCTTTAATTTCTGTTCCTATCACTGTTTTCAAGAAGCGCGGTAACTCATTCGTGGAGACAAACTCCGAGGCGCTTGTATAAGACTTCAAAAATTCTGCAAGTTCATCTGACGATTTTCCTACGAATTTATCGACTAATGACAGCGCGGTAGATAATCTTTTCACGTCCGGTGGCGGTATCGGGGGGCTATTTTCCCCTTGTAACGACATTTCTCCTTCTTTCGTATCTTCTCTGTCCAACAAACTAAAGTCCGCTAACACAATCGGATATTCTCTATTCGGTTTTACAAAGTTTTCCGGGGACTGTTCGGCGCTTGAATCGTCGTTTTTTCTAACGCTTAATCGCAACGGCGACGGTCAAAATGTTCGGAGAGACGGACTTAGATGGTCTATACAAGGTAGAAGGTCTAGTTCCTCTCGTACAAAGATTAGTTTTTTATCGAAAAACGACTCGAACGATCGCGACAAGCTTCTTAGACTTGGGAGTTTGAATTGATTCGCGCGTTCGTCTTCTATAGACATGCATGTACCGTTTCTAAATTTCTATAGGACTCTGGTTTACAATATGTACGTTCGCGTTCTTTTATTTCGAACTCGATATGAGCTTTTATTTACTCACAAGGCTGCTCGCAACCACATGTCGTCAGCTCGGTCAGGCATTCTCTCGTCCGTGAACCAACGGCGGTGATAAGATGAACTGGACCCAGCAAGGTCGATCCGTACAGCTGTTCACTGCGTGCTCCGACGGCTGCTTCCCTCGTACGGCTCTCCGTCCGTCCTTTAGGTGCGGCTTCCACTCGTTCCTCAGTCACCAAGTTCTCTCGAGCGTCCTGGTCCTCGGATCAGTGGCGTCCTCGTAGATGAGTTTGGTCTTTGGTAAATGGTTGTTTCACCCGTTCACTCGCAGGCCGATTTTACTCGTTACCAGGGTCGTCGTCGTTCGGACTGCGTCGAACGTCTTCTCAAAGGCTGTTCCTCGGTCCTCTGTGCTGCCTCGGTAGCGACGATAGCCTGTTCCAGCCTATGAGATTGTGATGATCCAATAATCTTGTCGGAAAGAGTTCAATCTCGGACAATGTCGATCAATCGGTTGCGTCAAGGCTCGGTAAAATTTTTACGATGCACTATCCAACCGCTGCCACCAATTTGTTGTGCCCTGCGTGATGGATTGCAAGGCTGGTACGGGATTTGGCGTTATCGTAGGTTCGGGAGTGAACAAAAGATAAGGATCTACTGGGTGAACTACACCAAATTCGTTTATGCTCAAAGACTAAGCCTTTTATTAAGAATTAACCAAACTAAACTGAGGTATACAAGTGTTTTTAGCCGTGTTAATCGGTCGAGAGCCGGGTGCAGAATCCGTCCATTAGCGGAGTCGAATTGGTTTTATATCCCTCTTGGGCGTGGTGCGCGTTACCATGTCCGGTCGCGCCGATGCGTTCGCATTTTGCTGATTTTGTAGATTGGCGGTTGCTTAGCGGCTGTCTTAGCTTAGAAACTTCTCGAACGTAATATAATATGCATAATGCATACGTGTGCTTGGGCGTTGCCTGGGCACAACACATGGAACGTATAAAATTAAACCATTCGTGGTCAGGTATGCGGCAAGACGTGGAAAAGTATATCTACAGATGCGAAAAATGTCAGAAAAATAAGCTATCGAGAATAACCAAGACTCCCATGGTAATTACAGACACTCCCACGGAACCATTCGAGAAATGCGCACTATACATATTAGGACCCTTACCCGATACAAGCAGACGAAACAAATACGTATTAACCTTTCAAGACCTATTAACCAAATTCAGTAAAGCCATAACCCTCGAGAATCAAGAAGCAAACACTGTAGCAAAAGAATTCGTCACTAAGATAATTTGCGAATACGGTATACCACAACGAGTGCTAACCGATCAAGGAACCAATTTCCTAAGCCAGGTATTCAAAAACGTCTGCAAATTGCTCAAGATCGAAAAAATTCAAACCACAACCTCCCACCCACTATCAAACGGAGCTCTAGAAAGAAGCCATCGTACTCTAGCCGAATACCTAATGAATTTTATCGCGAAAGACCAGACTGATTGGGATGAATGGCTACCTTACGCGATGCTTACGTACAATACTACCCCGCACACGTCCACCAGTTACATGCCCTACGAACTCGTTTTCGGGAGGCAAGCTGCCCTGCCGACCTCACTAAACCCGGCACCGCAATTAACATATACTTATGACAAATACGCTGAGGAGTTGCGTGAGCGACTACGGTCTACCAATAGCATTGCTCGCGAGACAATAAGAATCAATAAAGACAAGTCAAAGATGCAGTACGACAAATAGACAGCAGACAGGTCTTTCGAAATCGGGGACCAAGTGCTACTGCACGACGAGACAGTGAGACGCGTACGACCAAAAAAATTAACACCCGCATAGATAGGCCCCTACACGATCCAAAACACGCACGATAATAACAATTACACCATAAATAAAGGACGACGAACACTCCGCGTACACACAAACCGGCTTAAACATTGCATAGAGTAGGAGAAATAAAACTACACTAAACATTACACAGACGTGAAGTAAAGATATGAAGAAGGATATATTTAAAAAAAAAATGTATACAATATACATATATGAAATAAAATAAAATATAAAGACTCAACAGTCTTCAGCTGCAAGAGGGGCCTCGAAGAGGGACCATATCATCGGACGCGGGGCGGGCCCTACGAAATGATCCCCATAGCGTTCTGGGACAATAACCAGACGCGAAACCATTAAATTAGAGAATTCAACTACAGACAAACAGCACTTAAGCAACGAAAGCACCAGAAACTCACCAAACAAGGCCCGTATCCCCCACGCGTCCTCCGCGTCCAACCACTCCTCGTTCTCCCTGGCGTACCGCCGACAATCTGCGCGATACTCGCGTACCGCACACCAGTACCTAATATTAACGCACCCCGGCGGGGTCGGGAATTCCAAGCTCTAATAGAAAAAAAAGGGAGAGAATGGTATATTTTTTTAAAAAACACAAACTTCACATCCCCACGCACGTCACGAAGATACAAAACATTAATAAACCCGCCAATAAAAACAGCATGATCTCGTGAGGAACATTAAAAATCGACAGCATGTTGGCGACTGAGGAGGCGACCGAGAAATCGAGCCCCATGCACCTCGCCTACCACTCCAACCTAAGACCAGATAAAAAGGACGAACTGTCCATGGAGCAAAAATTTATGTCGCGTACGCACGAGAAAGACTTAGCAACCGACAAAACGTAACGTCGACTACACCTCAATCTTATATTTTACAGGATTCCTGTCCTGCATATGACGATATTACTCATAGGAGGAACACCCCCGACACAGACTTCGCTGTAAAGGAATTTCAAGACCACCCCGGCATTTGTTTCGAAAACCTAGGCGATATACAGATTTACCGAGATAGTTGGAAATTAATACTACACGTAGACATATCTTACATTTACCGACGCGAAGCAAATCTCCAGGCAGCACTATATGACATACTTGCTCAGTGTAAAACACCTTCTACCGATAACTTACAAAAATTCTGTAAAACGTTCGGCACGAAGATTCAAGGCAAAGTAGTCTCCAAGCTTCTTACTTACGTCCAGCAAACCATAAGCTCCACACCAATACAGCGCCGCGGACTAACCCAGATAGCACAGGACGTTTTAAAAACGTCCAGTTTACGTTCATTTTATGTCTGAACGTCCACGGCTTGATTTGTGAAAATGAACGTTTTTAAAACGTTTTCTGGACGTTTTAAAAACGTATTTTACGGACGTTTTAAAAACGTATTTTGCAGACGTTCAAAAGAGGCTGTGCGCCATGTGAGAAATGTGGATAGATTAGGATACATTAGTTCAAGGAAACCAGGGATCGTAACCGCTCTCTAACCCAAACCATCCACGAAATATGGATAGATCGCACAGGTAAAGCCTAATTAGGCTGCCTTCCGTTTCGCGCATTGAGTGCATAGACTGCAGTCAATGCGCTGCGCGCATTCATACCGTTCCGTTTCGTTACTGCGGTTCATGCGCTGTTGGAAACGGAACGGTCTTCGATGCGTTTGATGCTCGTGAGGTGGCGCGGGAATATTCAAACTTACTTACAATTAGCTATGCAGTTGGATGGATTATGATTAATTTAATTCGAGACTTTTGGATGGTGGTCGAAGCACGCTTCCTAGCTACATCGGTTACTTCGTCCTAAGGATCGGGGACCGACTCCTAACGAAATTTGATGGCTTTATTGGTTCCTGGATTTTCTCAACCCGAGTTTTTCTATTCTTCTTGAACAGCGATAATTATTGAAAGCGAAGACCATATATTATGAGTTTTACAGGACGAACTGCTGCTTACCCAGCGTAATTTGGTAAGCAGATGTGTAAAGGAAAAATGAAGTTATTTATTATCCGCGTCCGGGGTAAATTCAAGGTTTTGAAGGCTATTGAATAGAACCGCAGGCTCTCGTACGTCTTCTGGATTAGAGTATAGCTGTAAAGTTAGCATTATAAGAGCACGTTCGAAAAACTTTTTTTGCTTCCTTCCTCATCTTTCGTTTCGACCCTGCCTAAAACCTTCTAGGGATGTGTTGTTCGCTTCGAAATTGAGTCCGTTGCGTTGGTTGCGTTTCATGCAGTAAGTGCATAGACTGCATAACCTGATTCGTAGAATTCCCTAGAATCATCCAACTTCTAGCGCATGATGCGTGCAGCAACTGCAGCAAATCAAACTATAGGCAGCCAATGCACATAATGCGCGCATGCGTAGGTGTCCCTTTACGTGTCCTTCTACATTTCGAATTCGAATACTGCAAATACCTGGACGTATCTGACGTAGTCCATACGCTACCATGGACAAGAACAAATTAATGGGAATAATAGCTACGTGCATAAATAGTCTTGACAGCGAAATGAGCAGCAGCAGTAGCAGTGAATCCAGCGGTAATGAAAATGAAGATGTAGATATTTGTAATTCAGAATTAGAAACATTATATGCAGTATTGATGATAAAACAAACACGTGGAACCGTGGTGCCTCGGGCGAAATTGAGCGATTATGTTGACCGTGTCATTCCTGGATATTCGAGAACAGTATTCAAAGAACATTTTCGGTAAATCATAATTATATAATTATATATTGGTATATATAATTATGGTCAGGTTAAAATCATTAGAAAATTAATTGTTTTCATTACTTTTAAGTAAATTTTATCAACTGAATTTCTCCATTGTAGGATGTTTCCTGAAACTTTTCAACTGGTGCTGGGAGTAATCGGTCCAGGGTTACGTTCAGTTAATAATTCGTTAAGTGGTAGGCAAGTAATACCAGAGGAGAAACAGTTACTTATTGCCATTTGGTTTATGGCTACACCTGATTCCTACAGGTAAATTTGATACATATTCTATATAATAAGAATAGGACAACATACAGGGTGTCCGCGGGAAGACTGGACAGCCGGTTTTCTCCTAAACTATTGGAGATAAAAATATAAAAAAAATAGGGAATTGCATGGTTCGACGGGGCCAATTAATTAGCGCGAACGAATTTTTTTATCGATTATTACTTTAAAAGATACGATGGTCAAGTTCGGTTTTTCAAATGGAACTATTTTTTTTGAACACCTGAGTTGATAGTGCGTTCCAAGACAAATTCAATAAGCTTTAATGTATACACTTTATTTTCACTGGTTTTTAAGATATTGCGCTTGCAAATTTACTGATTTTCACTGGAAGAAAACTGTCTGGTATAGCACGCACCGGGGACGGTCTTACTGGATCCACGGGTGGCACTGCCTTTTGAAATAGATACCCACCTGCCAAAGGTCTACGCCAGGCCCAAAGGCTGGACAATTTTTTTCCGTCAGTAATGCTACTTAGGTAGGTACATCTGCGGTATTGAGAAGCGCACCGTTACTTTTATTTCGCACTTGCTTCTACGCTCGGATGGCCGGTTCTTTTGGGAGGGATGCAAGTTCGATTGGTTAGGTTAGGAGGAGTGAAAGTTGCTAGACTAAATTTCAATCATAGGGAGCAGATTGTATCAGAACCATTCGGATTTGCATTCCTTACAAACGGCTGCTCTCTTGAAGAGGCCCTCTTCACAGCAATGCCCACCTTCTCTCGCACGGAATACGTTAACGCTTGCTTTTCTTCTGATATTGAAGCTCGTGTTTATACTCGAGAGGACCACGCGTCGAAATAATTCTTTATTTTTTATCGTATGGATATGGAAGTGTCGCAGATGGATTCCTTGGGGTTTTCCGATTAAAAACCTTGCCAAGTGTCGTGGAAATCGGACAACTCTTACATAAGGAATACAATTTGCTTGTGTCAAAGTAGTCCGATTTGCATGACATTTGGTACGATTTTCATCAGAAAAACATAAGGAGTCCATTGGCACCACTTCCCTTTCGATACGACGAAGAAAAGAATTTCTTAATACGCTCAAATGGATATTTCACCCTCGACTGCGGGGGCTCGACCTTAATTCGCTACGCCCGGCCCAGGATTCGTACCTTTTTCCGGAAAAAGCCATAAAAATCGGGTGAGGCAATGCGAAGGTCTGTCCTCGCCACGGGGTGCCAGCGCATCTCCTTGACGGGCGTTGCTCCAGAATTACCCTGTATCATTTGGGCAGTGTGTGACCCGACTACCCTCCGTGTAATTGGTCTGCGCGAAGTGGGGCGCAAGTCCGATCATTATCAGTACTCCTGCCCGAGAGGAATACGATTTACTTTAATTATAGTACATGTGTGTTTTGTAATAAAATGTTTCTATCGTCTCCTGAATTCAATAACTGGCATCCAGATATCTACGCTCCTACAATCCACCGTCAACACGGCTCGTGGAGAGACACAGGAAGAAAAGGGGTAGCCCGCTGTCGACGCGTGGTCCTCTCGAGTATAAACACGAGCTTCAATATCAGATCAAAAGCAAGCGTTAACGTATTCCGTGCGAGAGAAGGTGGGCATTGCTGTGAAGAGGGCCTCTTCAAGAGAGCAGCCGTTTGTGAGGAATGCAAATCCGAATGGTTCTGATACAATCTGCTCCCTATGATTGAAATTTAGTCTAGCAACTTTCACTCCTCCTAACCTAACCAATCGAACTTGCATCCCTCCCAAAAGAACCGGCCATCCGAGCGTAGAAGCAAGTGCGAAATAAAAGTAACGGTGCGCTTCTCAATACCGCAGATGTACCTACCTAAGTAGCATTTCTGACGGAAAAAAATTGTCCAGCCTTTGGGCCTGGCGTAGACCTTTGGCAGGTAGGTATCTATTTCAAAAGGCAGTGCCACCCGTGGATCCAGTAAGACCGTCCCCGGTGCGTGCTATACCAGACAGTTTTCTTCCAGTGAAAATCAGTAAATTTGCAAGCGCAATATCTTAAAAACCAGTGAAAATAAAGTGTATACATTAAAGCTTATTGAATTTGTCTTGGAACGCACTATCGACTCAGGTGTTCAAAAAAAATAGTTCCATTTGAAAAACCGAACTTGACCATCGTATCTTTTAAAATAATAATCGATAAAAAAATTCGTTCGCGCTAATTAATTGGCCCCCTCGAACCATGCAATTCCCTATTTTTTGTATATTTTTATCTCCAATAGTTTAGGAGAAAACCGGCTGTCCAGTCTTCCCGCGGACACTCTGTATATATATACACATAATTACATACTGGAACATATAAATGTGTATGGGAGGTATTCATAAACGTGTCTTAAGATTAAGCAAATGCTTAAGCATGCGGCATCCTCAACTAACCTATACTGCGTTCCATATAAGAGCATACCGACGCCCCTACCGATTTGCGACCGATCTGCGCAGCTCCCACGGATCTGACACACGCGATTGGTCGTAGCACTTTCGCGATTGGTCGTAGCACTTTCCCCGCCGGTTTATTACTAATCAACAGTGTATATCTGCGCGAAACCAGTATGCTCTAATGTGGAACGCAGTGTAGTAGCATAGTAAAGGATGCCGAATGCTTAAGCATTTGCTTAATCTTAAGACCCGTTTATGAATACCGCCCTATGAACATTTGCTCAAAGAAACAATGGAAAACTAAAAACACAGAGGCATTTGTTTAAATGTTTCTGACCGAATGTTTGTAAACCGGTTTTATACAGTTTTTATATTGTTTTCATACAGTTTTTATACAGCTTTCATAACGTGTTTGTACAATTTTTGTATATTTGTTTCAGTATTTGCGGTCAAAGGCATGTAGTTCTAGGTTAGGGTTTGAATAATTTTTCAATTTTAGGTTAACGAATTGGCAAATTTTGATCGTTCCAATCATTATAATTTTGTGAAACGGGCGCTAACGTCGTTGACGACCAATGGATGTTGCATTGTTATTTAATTGGCCTTAGCAGAAAAGGGAAAGATTTCCATAAATTAAACGTAGCAACGGTTTTAATATGTAACGATCACCCTTATTTTACTGTTCCTAATATTGATTACTGTAAAATTCAATGTAATGTTTCCTCGAAATTCTTCTTTAAGGTGCAGCAGAACACAGGGAAATGGCAGGGAATAGAAAAAATACGGAGGTATCTGTTTAAGTGCACATTCATATGTATTTTAAGTGTATATCCTGCACAGTTTGTATATTCTTGTATATTGGACCTCATACTATCATGTTCTTGTATCTATTGTAAGTGCATATATTCTGCATTATTGCTAAATTCAATAAATGAAATAAATTGTTACCGAGATTGATCTTATTTTGAAAACCATTTACTTACTTAAATTTTCATTAAATCCAACCAGTACCGTCGAACGTCCCAAAAACGTCCTGAAAACGTTTTAAAAACGTCCAGAAAACGTTTTGAAAACGTCCAGAAAACCTGATAGAATTACAACAACCAGCCGCATGGATTTATATTACACCGAACCCGATACAATTAGCAGCACCTTGCGACGATAAGGGCACAAACATGTATAGTATTAAGGACTCTGGTATAATAACGATAAGAAATTAATGTACTATCACTACCGCCGAATTTACAATAGAAACCGGAAAGCAATACGGAATAGAAAAAACCTGGAACTACTTACCTGGTTACAATTTGTCGCTAGACGAAATCACACTTCCACAGATCACTGTAAATTCGTATCGTAACACAAATTTCGAACTAAAAAGGATAATGAAACACCCAGAAGAATTAAATAAAGTTAGCAAAATTAGAAGACTTACAAAACGACTTAGATAAACCCGAGATTATACCAATCGAGTATCACTACAGCTTCTTTACACTATCCTCGATAACGGGATTCATAACAGTTACACTATGTATCGTTACACTCTACAAATGCATTGTACACTTCAAAGCGAGAACACCGCGACATTGTACAACGGACAACACAAGTCGCGACAAAACCACACAAAACCCCGAAGCAATAATTAAAATAGTTAGTAAGGAAGGAACGTCTTCCACCAGTTCTCTTTGAAACATTGTAACCATTATACACAAACCGTTATCACCGTATAATACAAATTTTATAACCTGTTAGAGGGTTATTAAATAGAGGCTGTATACTGGAACAATATTCATTGAACTTTAATGTCACACTGAGATTTCTAAAGGAGTTGTACAAAAGTGTCTAGCGCAGTTCTCGTCTAACGACTGACTTGTTCGCAGTGATGCCAGATTCGGGACGGGAGCGCTCGAGAATTTCCCCCACCTCGCATGCACACTACGCCGTAGCTGCGTGTCCGCGAGCTCGGCGCATGCACACACGCAGCTCCGGCCTAGTGTACATGCGAGGTGGGGGAAATTCTCGAGCGCTCGCGTCCCGAATCTGGCATCACTGCTTGTTCGTTCGCTCCCGAGCCGGTCGGGACACACGTTCCGACTCGCCGGCGGAGAACGAAGATTGCCGAGCGTCGATCGGCCAATCAGCGCCTGACATGGATCAGGCCAGTGGCGCGCGCAGGGTGGGGGCCAAGGGGCCCTGCCCCCCCCCCCCCCCAAACAAAAGGAGAAACAAGGGAAAACGAACGGAGTTGTATCAAGCACCTGAAAGACGGAGCAAGACAAAAGTATCAACGAGTCGCGCGTCGTCTATCTCGGCCCCCCCAAAATAAAATTCTGGGTGCGCCACTGCACCGGGCCGGTGCCTGGTGTACCTTAAACGAGCGCGGGATCATTCAAACATCATTAACATAACCCATTACTGTCAAATGTAAAAGACACGTAATATTCGTACGTACTGAATTACAATTATACTTCGTGCCTCGTTCTCGAGATTACTATTGTAGTTCCCCTTTCGCCCGCTAGATGTCACAGCGCTTTAGAGTGAAAAACTAACAAAATCCGGCCACTACGTTCGACCACCACGTGCGGCCATCATCTCATTCTTTTTTGCTGTGCGCTAGGAGAAGCACGCTTAGAGTGTGGGTTAAACATGGGGAAAAGAAAAGTGATTATAGAGGAACTGTGTGGCGAAATCAACAGATTAAAGCAAAAAATGGAAGAAATTCAAAAGGGAAATGAAGAAATCGAGGAAGCAACAAGTGAGGACAGTGATGAAGTAGAATCAGGTTCAGAAAACGGTAAGTGGTAAAAATGTATCGCGTAGAGATGAACATTAAAGGAATGTTATTAAGGTTTCTAATGCGCCTGAACAAGCGACAGGACAAATTAGACATTAAAAGCCGTGCCTTGCGTCTACACGAGCGGCAGAACAACGGCGGTATCAAAACAATTAACCTATTATTCAGAAAATGTCAAAACTGACTGCACGAGCGGCAGGAGAGACAAAATATATATCATGACAAAGTTTTTTGCGCCTGTACGAGTGACAGAACAAACAAAAACCTTCCGTTTGCCAGTCAAACAGTAATAGTAAAATGGAAGTTAGCCAGACGCGCATGCACGTGCAGCATGACAGTGGGTATTTTCTTTTGTCCGGTACGAAAGCACATGGTCGACGCCATGTTGAAACGCAAAAAGACTGTTTTTGTTATAATGCACATAAAAGAACAGGGAAAAATATATGTTTCAAGGGAAAAAATCGAAAAACAGAATAAGGTTTTCGGAGAAAGCCCGAATACAGGGGAAAATAAAGAGAACGAAAAGGTTGAGGAAAATAACACTGAAGAAGTACAAGAAAAAATTCTGGATGATGACATTTTGGTAGCCTTAGGTAGTGACCCAACGGAAACGAATGAAGAAAAAGTTGAATTACACTCGTCCATTAAAAAGAGGTGGAAACATTGATTTTTTAACGGCATAGATAAGAAAGATATAGATGCACTGTTAAAAAAGTATGCGCCACCAACGGGCTTAGAAGCACCAAAACTAAACCCGGAATTTGCTACAACGTTAGTAGAAGCATCGGTAAAAAGAGATAACTACATTGCTGAAAGACAAAAATTAGCAATGGCAGCCTTATCGGTGTTGGGATCAGCAATAAATAATATTCTGGAAGAAGAGGAAGGCATTGACAAAGCGGAATTTATTGGTAAATTAAACGATGCCGCAAAGAGATAATATTCGGGCAAACCGAATCACGGAAGGCTTTTATTCTACCGGGTGTAGAAAAACAAAGGAAAGCTTTATTAGAAAAAGCGGAAACAGATGACTTTTTATTCGGGAAAGGACTTCTAGATAGGATAAAGGAGGCAAAGGCTATGGAAAAAATCGGTCAGGATATGAAATATCCATCAGCAGCAAAGAAAACAACACCCCTACAGCCAAAAAGTAATTTAAACTACAGAAGCCTGCAAGCAAGAAGACCGGCTCACGCGCAGGCAGGCTACGGAAATCAAACCGGTACAGGCCAGACCAAAGATGTTCTTCAAAAACAAACATCAACCGTTCAATCCACGAGTGCAGTACCAAAATCGCTTCAAACCAAAGGCGTCAGGAAAGCAAAAATAAAAGTAGCACACAAAAAGGTTCGAAAGGGAAAAATTAAAAGCGTTAAAAAATAATGGAAACAACTATGAACAAAAAATGAAGATCCCAAAAAGTATTCTAGAGGATTTAAAATGGTGGAAACAATCGTTAGATTATACAGTAAACCCTATAAAAACAGGTATTAAAACAGAAATTTACACGGATGCATCCGGTACGCGCTGGGGTGTAACTGATGGAGCCAATAGTGTTTTTGGGTTTTGGAATGAACAGGAAAAATCATTGTCTATAAATTATAGAGAACTGTTAGCAGTAAATTTAGCATTGAATAGATTAGCGAATAATTTAAAAGACTGTCAAATTCTTTTAAGGGTTGATAACACCACAGCTATTACGTATATTAATAGAATGGGAGGTACAAAATATAAAAACTATAATAGGTTGGCCAAAGAAATATGGCAATGGGCAGAAGGAAAACATATTTTCTTATTCGCTTCATATATATCGAGAATAAAAATTATCGAGAATAAAAAATGAGGATACTGAATGGGAATTGTGCGATAGGGCATTTAGAAAAATCATAAGGGTATTTGGAACTCCGGAAATAGACTTATTTGCAACAAAATATAATACAAAATGCAAAAGATATTTTTCATGAATGCCAGACGATAAAGCAGATAAAATAGATGCTTTTACAGTAAAATGGTCAAAATTAAAATTGTATGCTTTCCCTCCCTTCAGTCTAATTCTAAAAGCATTAGGGAAAGTACAACAAGAAGGTGCATCCGGTATTTTTGTAGTGCCAGACTGGCCAAACCAACCGTGGTATCCACTGTTTAAAAGTTTAATAATTAATGAACCCCTAATATTCGAACCAGATAATAAACTATTATTATTTCCATGCAGATCGAAACAACATCCGAGAGCACAATACCTACATTTGCTGGCAGGAGAAGTATTAGGGAAGCCTTTATAAGAGAAATGGTACCACAAGAGACCATAGATATTCTATTAGCATCATTATCGATAAAAACTTTAAAACAATATGAATCAGCCCTTAAAAATTGGTGGCAATTTTGTATACTCACTAATAATAAATTTAAGATGCCGACGCGTAATAGTCTGCTGAGCTTCCTTACATATAGTTTTAAAAAAGGTGCATCCTATGCAACGCTAAATACATACAGGTCGGCGGTATCACTGTTGATAAATACTAAAACAGGGGCAGACTCGATGATAAGCAGATTTTTCAAAGGGATAGCGGAGTTAAGGCCGGCAAAACCAAAATATTTATTTACGTGGGATGTATCAATAGTGTTAAATTATTTAAAAAACATGAGACCATTATACGACTTAGACTTATAGCATTATGTACCCCACTTATAGCATTATGTACTGCGCACCGGGCACAAACCCTAGTAAATATAAAGGTTAGTAACATTAAGAGTTCTTTAGCGGGATTAGAGATTAGAATAACAGACTTAATCAAAACATTGAGTCACGGACGGTTTCAACTCTTGTTATTACTACCAAGATTTACCAATGATAATAGATTATGTGTGGCTTCGGTGATAGAAAGATATATAAAAGTAACAAAAAGTTTAAGAGATACGGATATTCTATTCATAGCTACTGTAAAACCACATAAGGCGGTATGTACGCAAACAATCAGCAGATGGATAAAGACTGTATTAAGTAAAAGCAGAATAGATATATCGATATTTTCCGCGCATTCAACAAGACATGCGTCTACGTCGTTAGCTTTAACCAAAAGAGTTGATTTAAGTGTAATTAGAAATACAGCGGGCTGGACAAATAGCTCTAAGGTATTTGCGCATTTTTATAATAGACCAGTATTACCACAAAATAGCGATTTTACGGCGGCAATATTAAGTGCATAAGTCAATATGTTTAAGTTAAAACATTGTAACTGATTCATTCATCGTACTTACTGATATTCGAAAAATCTAATAAAATTGTGTCCAAACCAAAGTACGAGTAAAACTTTTGTCTTCTAAACAACTACAATAGTAATCTCGAGAACGAGGCACGAAATATACTTGAACGTTTAAACGAACTTACCTGTAAGTGAAGTTCGATCGTAATTATATGAAGTGCCTCGTTCGAAGAGATAACAGCCCTCCCCATTATTGACCCAATCCCATAAAACTAACAACAATTTTAAAATATAGCTCTGAAAAAATGAGATGATGGCCGCGGTGGCCGAACGTAGTGGCCGGATGTTGTTAGTTTTTCACTCTCAAGCGCTGTATACTAGGCCGTCCCGAAAAAAATGAAAATGATTGCAGCGTTATGCCTTAGTGCGGGAAAGTTGTGTCATGGGATGAATAACAACTGTGGAAAATTTCAGCCCTGTGAGTTAATATCTTCTGTTCCAGCAAGAGCCTTGAAATTTCGAAATTTGAGTAAAATGTATAAAAATGGCCTTGCAGCCTGTCGCCCACCCTATGAGAACAGAATGACTCAGAAGAACTCACCACGTGACGGTGGCTGCATGTGGAGTTCTTCCCTAGCTCACCGTAACCACCCAACTTCGTGGACTAGAAGGCGAAATTTCATACAAATATCCTAATCGCAAAAGGAGACTCGAAGATGGGTTTATAGACTTGATGAAGTGTAAACATGAGATTTCTACTGAAAGGCGGGCATATGACTGCAGGAGTCAAGTGTGGCCCGAATGAAGCCATCCCTTGCGTCGACTGCAATTACATTGCTGGATGCATCTGTTACGAGCTTTACCATACGCTCCATAGCCTAAATGTGGCAAGGGTATGCCTCGAAGTTCCATGATTTGGGGATCTCTCCCTGCTACAGCATCTTTTTCAGGGAGATGATTTCAACAGAGTCAAGTATAGATGGTGAAGTTATTGGACATTCGCCCCCAATTGATCAATTCGTAATAATCGGTAACATCAAAATTCAAGGAAGCTGAAGAACATTTTCTGATTTCTACAGACTTTAGTTTTTGAGGTTCTGCCAGCACGCTACGCACAACAAGTTTTTTATGTTGTCTATGTCATCAGTTAACATAGTCAAATATATTATATTATATTATGTCATATTATATTATACTATATTATATTATATTATATTATATTAAAACAATCCTCACGTTATTTAACCAAAAAATACAGGTCAATCATTGATAAGGTAATTTCAAATAATGCAAACTTCGCCTTATCAGAAAACGTACTTTTGTCTATGTTAACTGATGACAGAGACAACTGTCGATGACAGATATCAGAGAACTTGATGTGTGTAAAGTGCTGGCAGAACGTGAGAAGCAAAAGTCTGTAGAAATCCGAAAATGTTCTCCAGCTTCGTTGAATTTTGATGATACCGATTAAGCCGACTTGATTATTTGGGACAGATGTCCAATAACTTTACCACCTATACTGGACTCTGTTGAAACCATCTCCCAGAAAAAAAAAATGCTTGAGGAGGGAGAGATTCCAAAATAATGGAACTTCGAGGCATACCCTTGCCACATTTAGGCTATGGAGCGTATGGTAAAGCTCGTAACTGATGCATCCAGCAATGTAATTGCAGTCGACGCAAGGGATGGCTTCATTCGGGCCACCCTTGACTTGTGCAGTCGTATGCCCGCCTTTCAGTACAAATCTCATGTTTACACTTCATCAAGTCTATAAACCCATCTTCGAGTCTGGTTTCGCGATTAGGATATTTTTAATAAATTTCGCCTTCTAGTCCACGAGGTTAGGGTGGGTTAGGGAGGAACTCTACATGCAGCCACCATCACGTGGTGAGTTCTTCTGAGTCATTCTGATGGCATAGGGTGGGCGATAGGATAGGCTGCAAGGCCATTTGTATACTTTTTACTAAAATTTCGAAATTTCAAGGCTCTTGCCGGAACAGAAGATATTAACTCACAGGGTTGAAATTTTCCACAGTTGTTATGCATCCCAGGACACAACTTTCCCGCACTAAGCTCTAACGCTACAATCATTTTCATTTTTTTCGGGACGGCCTACTGTATACATTATACATATTATATTACGTTCGAGACGTTTCTAAGTTAAGACAGCCGCTAAGCAACCGCGAATCTACAAAATCAGCAAAATGCGAACGCATCGTCGCGACCGGGCATGGTAACGCGCACCACGCCCAAGCGGGATATAAAACCAATTCGACTCCGCTAATAGACAGATTCTACACCCGACTCTCGACCGGTTAACACGGCTAAAAACACTTGTATACCTCAGTCTAGTTTGGTTAATTCCTAATAAAAGGCTTAGTCTTTGAGCATACACGAACTTGGTGTAGTTTACCCAGTAGATCCTTGTCTTTTGTTCACTCCCGAACCTGAGATAGCGCCAAATCCCGTATCAGCCTTGCAACCCATCACGCAGGGCACAACACTGGAACATTAATAATTTGCCCGAAGATCTCATGTGCATGTCGCCAGCGTCGAATTTGAATGAACGGTATCCTGGGTGAAATTAAATTCTTTGACAACAAATCTAATGTAGGTAGATGAGAAGGTATTTGTGGATATACGAAACCATTTGACTTGGATGACGTCGAAATGTTATTATTTCGAGTCAGACAATTTCTGCATGTGTTATGTTACCAAATGTTGAATGTTAATGACTGGGAAAGCAAGGCTTCACGACGCTGTTAAACAATATTCGAACACAAATGAAGCAAACTTTACTAAGCTTATTGTTTAGAAATTGTGGTTGAAATTCTTGATGGGTAGTTTTAAAGAAATTAAAGTTTGTGTATGATAGCGTCGCAACAGTGGGCGCATCGGTACTTGTTGATGGCACAGCCGAATCATATTCATTAGGTTTATCCGAGGCAGCAGATGAATCCTTACTTGTAGAATGTAGAGGGTTACCCTTGTCGACGCGATGGTACACCTGGATTGCGTGTACTTGATCTGCGCAAATGCGTGACGTGTAGGAGGAGGCTTGCCAAAAGTAACGGACACATGACGTAGTAAGGAGTAATAGAGGGGAAATAGCTATTGGAAGTGTAAACTCGTGACATAGTAGGGAGTAGTAATAGATGGGGTAGGAATAGAGTAGTAGGGAGTAGTAATAGAATCCTCGCATATATAGAGCTATACACACTAATACGACTTGTGCACACGCCATACGAGGATTTCCTCTCTACAGTATTTTTTTCACCGTTACGTCCTGAAGGGACTTTTGTGAATCACCCCGAGCGGTTAGGGCCGATTCACGGGGTTCTTCGCTCTGTCCAGGTGCTAAAGCACGCCTTGCCTATACTTACCAAGGATTGGGAAGGTAATAAGGGGTTGAATAAGTGAGTACAAGGGATTTAAAGGAAAACCAATAATGTAAGATATATTCTCGATGAAAGTAAGATCGGATTAACATACCTAGAGACGGCGCTCCGTCTCAGCTGTCGCTCGCAGTTATTCTCCAGTATCGCACGGCACGCTTGCCGTCTAATGTTTCGCTCGCTCGCGATGTCGCTGAACCAAGCGTAGGTCGTTGTCGCTCGCTGTGCTCTCAGATAGCACACGGTAGTCGGTAACTTGGAGTCCGTCGTACCTCTTGGTCTCGAATCGTCGCTATTCATCGCGGTCGTACGTCGGTCCTGATTGACGCGCAAGGGCACTCCCGGCGAGCGCGGTTGTTGTCCCTACGGCTGTTGCCACGGGCTCAGCACAACGTGACTACTACACGCGAGGCGATTCCGCTAAATCGTCTATTTCGAAAGAAAGCGACGCGAGGACAGCGAGCACGGGATGGACCTGAAGGGCCCATGTAACATCGCTGAAAGCTCGCGGCTCGGAACCAGCGCGGCGGTAAGCATTCAACGTAGACGGGGGTGTACCTACTATTCCGAGCGATAGTTCCTCCCTTCTTTCTTTCAGAAGGCAAGAGCGAGATGAAACAAGAGCGAGTCAGAGGAACTAAAAGCGAGCAAGAAACGGTACGAGACAGACGATGCGTTGTACTCTGTCTCGCTCCGTCTTTCGGACGCCTGATACTCCGTCGCACACGTAAAAGGCGGAATATCAGGATTATCAGGCGCCCGAAAAACAGAACGAGACAAAGTATCAACGCCTCGTTTGTCTCATACCGTTCCTCGTTCGCTTTCGATTCCTCTGGCGCGCTCTCGCCTTCGCAGGATAAGAGCAAGCCGAAGTAGTGGGTTTAGTGATTCTTGGTGGGGGAAGCGTTTCACACTTCCGTCATACCCAACAAAACTTATGCTACTGCGGCAAAAGAAGTTTCACTCCAAAAATGAATTCAACGATATACCATAATGTATATTTATGTAAAGTTCTAAAAAATTCAAATTTTTAAAATTTGCTGCGCGTCGGGTTTCTGTGGTTCAAACGGTCTCAATTTTTTCCAGATCAGTTTCCCAACAAGTGTCACAATTCTGAACGGTGAGGCCAAAAGAATCTCGCAAAATAATTTTCGTCAAAAGCAGCTATGATCCACCCTAATAGTACATATGTATCTGTGGCTTTGGGTCCTAAGATTCATAATCCATTTATGGGAATAAATATCAAGTTTTCGCAAACATAATAGTTTCATTCAAGTAATAGCTACTGAAAAGTGACCAAATTTTTTTAAAAATCATCTCATATATTTAACATTAACAAAACAGTTGTATTGTACAAAACTGTGGTCGCCGTTATTATTTCGCCAAAAACAATAAGTCAAAATAAGCCGTACTCTTCGTTAGATTTAACTATCGGCTATTGCAGTATGGTAGATCGAGGGACGTTTTCATTTTTAATCTGTCAAGTGGTCGTTTTAAATTTTAGGCATGGGGTAAGTGCTCTCCTTCAGGGTGGAAACCATTTTCGTCGGCAACGTAGTTCACAGTGTATGCGACGTTGGTAACTGGGTCGACAAACGAGAAACTGCCGCGAACTTTCAGGAATTGACCATCAGTTCCGCCCGGAACCAATTCTGCGGATTCCTCTTTGGTTTGCCCGTCGGAGAGTTGGAAGCCGTAATTGTAACCATCAAGACCAACATTATCAGAAGGAGTCTCTTTTACAAGTACGGTTTGCTGTTGCGGAGCCAGGGGGGCTGCGAGTGCGACAGCGATAAGGGCGGCGAAAAGAATGATCTGGAAAATATTAAATTGTATATGATATTATATAATATTATAATTCATACCTCTTTTTATTTTTGGGTTGCAAACATTTAAATATCAGCAGTAAATTTTAGGATTCAAATCTCTAGATCACTTGTCGTACATGGTTCATTATTTGTAACTAAAAAATTGATGTTTTCGTTACTATGTAGCATGTACATACAGATGATGCAATAGATGTACATGCAAATTATGAACATTTGACGCATGTATCTCCTACAGGCACAAATATGAGCTTATAAAATGCGACTATGTATTATTGTCGTAAATGAGACAATAATTATTTAATGTAACACACGAGTATATTTGTACACTATGTTAAAAGACGGAAATAAGCAATCTGTATCGGCACATGAAGTAGGTAAATTTGAAAAGTGAATTGTACGAATTAAATCTAGCAGTTTAATACAATACAATTATAGATTTAGACATCAAACGAAAGTAAATGATTGTAATTTTCAATTACTTTGTAATGCGATTTGCTATTAAAATCTAATGAACTCGTAATTACTATACTAATTTCTGTGATACCTACGGTTTTCATGTTGGAGGTAGGTGTATGTGGTACTAGCCTCGAGTGGAAGACTGATGTGGATTCTCAGGACGTTCTGTAATTTTATAGTGGTCCTCCCTCTGCCAAAATTCGCACGATTTCGCGATAAATTCACCTTTCACCTTTTCTTATTATGTTAGAGGTACCATCGCTAATAGTTTGACCTTCATCGTAGCACGAGTCTCTGGGGAAATCGAAGATTTCGATATTTTTATAGGATTTCGTACGGTTATAATCTGTGCCGATGCAGCATAACTTAATTTATAAATCCTATTTGATTAAAAAGGTTGAAATTATATGTACTTATGAACATAATATACTAATAATAATCGTATATCAAAACAATCTTTATTTTTAGATAAAATTTATTTTGATGTAAAAAAGAGTACCTACCTAAATATAATATCTGTAAAATGAAGATTATCTTATTCTTTTAATTTTAATGTGTTCCTGTGTAGTAAGTATAAGTAAGTAGTAAGTATAAGTAATAAATATAGAAGGTATAAAATAATATATTTAAAATAATTTATCAAAATTTGTTAAAAGAACTAATTTCATCCTGGTGATAAGATTATGATCACGTTGTTATTTACATATACCCGTACATTATTATATACTATTGTATGTATATTATTGTATATTTAAGAACAAAGTTTTCTTCATGAAAGAATACTCCTCAGTAGCCATTCGAAAAACTACACAAATATTAAATTACGACTGAATTAATCTATGGCAGTATTTGAAAAAAAACAACGGTATTTATTTATACTGCAGTCAAATCGAAATGTTTATTATTGTATTGTATTGGTAGATTATACACAGTGCGTAATAAGCAGTATTAGATATAAAACAAAAACTCAAAAGATATGTTTTTTATATAAATATAACATAAATATGTGTATATCCAATATTTTGAAATTCTCATTAAGAAATGTAATAAAAAAGCACAGTTAATGAACAAAAGCACGTTTAAGAGACAAAATCTAAGATATTGGTATGTACCTCCTGATTATCCTTTCCTCTATTGCAGGCATGCTCATGGTGCTCTTAGCGGGCGCGAGCGCCCGCGAGTGCCCGCGGAAGCGTTCAAGGCCAAACGAGTTCGACAACGGAGCGGAGAGCAACTGGAATAGTGGGAATGGAACGTTTGTGTGTGTGTTATACCCAGTGTAACGGACCCACGTTTCTACATTAACAGGATACCCCACCACGAGATCGTTTGCTGAGAAGTGAGGGCTTGTAGCTCGCGGGTGCTGGCGAGTAGAAACAAAATGGAATATGCATACTTACAAATATGCACGACATTCTTACAGCATATCGATAAACTTTTTTATAATCGTGAATATTAATTTTTTTTTATTGATAATAATGCAACAGTGATGTCACTTTTGCTATGAATATTTTAAAGAAACTCGCAGCAGAAGATCACGTAGGAATAATCGCTTTCTAAATATCGTTTATAAATGAATCAAGGGAAACCAGTCATACATATAATCTCACAAATTTTTACGACATGTATCATTACGACATTGCCTTGTCAACCGTACGCAATCGTCTTCATGATGTCTCCTTATGGCGAACGCTCTGTGGTAATACATAGATGAAATATACACTTCATAGGATGCCGTAAGGCAGATTTCACATCTTATTTTTATATTGTAATTATTATTATCTTCTATTTTTTTGTGATTTATTTTATAATACTCTTTTCCATCCTCGACTTTTTCATGTACTTGGTATAATTTTTTTACTTCTTTGAAGTTTTTTAGGGGGATCTCTCTTCTTTTTACAAAGATAGGGCTGTACTTCCGAATGGCCCCAGTGGCCGATCGACACGAGGTTTGGGGGGAAGGGTGGGGAGGGGGTGTGGACCCTAAATCTAAAATTGTTTCTTCGGGTATTTATTAGTTTCCGAAATATTAATAAAAAATTGTTCATTTTTTGGAAAAATTTTCTGGACGTTGGTGCAGGCCTCCCTATCCGGGAGCCCTTCCGTCCCCCTATTTTACATTTTTGAAATTTTGTAACCACGGTCTCGTTTTAGGCATCGCCGAACTCACATCGGTTCGCTGTCGTGCTTTCCGCGCCCCACGCACTGGTCTAGCCCCAACCGGGGCCGATCGAGATGAAACTTAGTGGGTAATACGAGGGGTGTGGACCGACCACAAATATAAAATTTTACCTTCAGTAATTAATGCGTTCAAAAGATACAGAAGTAATTGTGCATAAAACGGTACACCTTACCGATTTTTTTCAATCACTTTACTACGGTCCCCCCTCTTAACAATATTTCTGTTGACTTATACCAACATAACACATTCCACTTTTCAACTTGTTCCGGGTTTTAGTATTGGTTTGGGTTAGATTGGCGCGGCGGGCGCGCGCCCGCTCGCGGGCGCGTAAAGCATGGTAGCGAACCGATGTGAGTTTGGCGATGCTAAAAATGAGACAGTGGTTACAAAATTTCAAAAGTTGAAAATGGGGGACGGAAGGGCTCCCGGGTAGGGAGGCCTGCACCAATGTCAAAAAAAAAAATTCCAAAATAAATTAACAATTTTTTATTAATATTTCGGAAACTAATAAATACCCGAAGCTACAATTTTAGATTTAGAGTTCATACCCCCTCCCCACCCCTCCCCACAAACCTCATCTCGATCGACCCCTGGGGCCATTCGGAAGAATATCCAAAGATAGTTTGCACAGGGAATGGACTTCAGATAATTTTTAATATTATAAATTAGAAAGGTTCACCAGCAACAGCCATGAACAGCCTTATCACAGGACAAAATTAAGGATAAATTCTACGCAAGTGTGACATCTATTTAACAAACCATATACACCGCATTGCCGATCTATATGTATAATGTGTATGTATAGTACTTTGTGTATAGTACAAGAGACAGTGATTAAATTCGTGCATTATCGAACGTGTCCATGTATCAAAATTAGAGCTCTTACTTTTGACCCGTCGGGTACCCGGGTAGCCGAAAATTATCCGAAACAACTTCAAGCCATTGAATGTGGTATTGTTCAATCATATTTGGCTAACATCAGACTATACCACAGACAATACTACATTCAATGGCTTGAAGTTGTTTCGGGTAATTTCCGGCTACCCGGGTACCCGACGGGTCAAAAGTAAGAGCTCTAATCAAAATAACTGAATAAGAATGTATACGAAATCTTTCCTGCAAAATTATGCGTACATACATAGCCTGGCGTAGGTCACAGCATCATTTTACACTACGATTATCTACATGTACATCAAATTCTCAGTTTAGTTACAAATAAAAACAGTTTGATGATATACAAACATGTCGCAATTCAAATTTTGGCTACTTACATAGTGTTTGAGACTGCATTTTGGTTGCAATTCTGTTGGAATATAAATAGCAGTTTGTATCTCGCGTCATGACTTCAAGTGACATCTGTGTAGAGCAGGCCTGCCCCATCGGGTGCAAATACCTCCTGAATTTCTGGGACCCGGGTAACAGCCGAGCGCGGGACTGTTCCATTGCTACCCGTTGCGAAATTTGTGAGAGAACTGCATGAGTGTGCGTCCATGTAGGCTCGTACCACGAGTCTATAGCTTGGGCCCGGAGACCTCTTTGCCCGGAGACCGCACACTCATGCAGTTCTCCCGCAACCCATTCTGTGGTTAGCAACGTAACCAGTCCCGCGCTTGGCTGTTGCCCGGGTCCCAGAAATTCAGGAGGTATTTGCACCCGATGGGGCAGGCCTGGTGTAGAGCAACAACTAAATAAACGCAACGACGATCGGCACTTTCGGCTGACTGTTTGTAGTATTCTCAAGCATCTAAACTACGCGATTATTATCCACTGATATACCTGTTCATCTCAACCTATAAACCCCATTTCCCATAAAATTAAATGGTATGTACAACGATGCATATTTGTAAAAATACGTGGCATCTCAAATTTTGAAAACTTACCTTATTTAACACTCGCCAGGTTATAACCAGGGCTTGAAAAGGCAGGGCTTGAAACGGTTATTATAAAGATTTAGTTGAAAGAGTTATGAAGAACCTTTATTCTGAATAACCGTTAAAAAGAACCTAAATATCAGACTATAAAAGTATAAGTTAAGGTTCCTATATAGCTCTATAACTTTTATTTCTTAGGTTCCTATATAGCTCTATAACTTTTATTTTTTAGGTTCCTATATAGCTCTATAACTTTTATTTTTAGGTTCTATAAAAGTTCCAAAGCGGTTATAGAACCGATTCTTATAACGATTGTACAGAATTTTATAGAAAATGAAATTACAACATATTACAACTATACACTACTGTGAATAACCAAATTGTTTAAAAATTATTATAAATAAGTAAGTAAATATATATTATGTACACATTTGTACATACATATACAATTCTTTCGTAATATGAAGTGTTCGTTAATATAAATATTTGGTTGTTATACCGATGAGGGTCTAGCTCCCCGATTTGAATGATTTTTTACTATGTTGTCAGAATGATGGTCCTAATGGTGAGGTGGCCCCTAATTGAAAAAATGAACTTGACAAATAAAAGTTTCGATCTATCTGGATAAGTGTGTTGGATTACTATTATCATTAAAAGGCAAAAGTGATTCAACATTCAGGGAAACCTGAATATAGTAAAAAATAGTATTGCGTTTGTAGAGTGTCTTTTCTTACAAGACCCGACAACGTAAAAATAACAGTCCGTTGTCAAAGAAGAGCTTACTTCTGTCCCATATAACATAATAGAAAGACGTTCTTTCCTAGCCGGAAAATAAAGATAAAATATAGAATATCTATCATAGACATCATACAGAGCAGTCATTCGAATACCAAAGAAAATTCTTGGTGACCATTACATTACCCACACAGCACACTTCGTTGCGGCAAAGTTGCAGGATGGTTGCTGCGACGTTGCCGTGCAACATTGCACGGAGCGGACATAGAATTGTTGCTGTATAGTTGCTGCATAGTTGCGTTGCAAAGTTGCACTGCAACTTTGCCGCAACTATGCCGCAAATTTGCCGCATCTATGCGGCAACTTTGCTGCAACTTTGCCACAGCTTTTGCCGCAACTTTGCCACAGCTTTTGCCGCAACTTTGCCACAGCTTTTGCCGCAGGTTTGCCGCAACTTTGCCACAGCTTTTGCCGCAACTTTGCCACAGCTTTTGCCGCAACTTTGCCACAGCTTTTGCCGCAGCTTTTGCCGCAGCTTTGCCGCATCTATGCCGCAACTATACCGCAACTTTGTCAGAAATTGTTTATACTTAGTGTACGCGAAGGTCTTCACTCGGACTTTAATTTTCCAAAGTAGTAAGAATTCAGCCAAATTCGAGAAAATCGTCTTTGAAAAATGTGGAGTGTACATATATACATTTAATTGAAAGTAATCACCAACGAATAGCGTGGGCTTGTGCCAAGCGCTCCCGACTAGTAACCATGAGGTCGTCAGTTCGCATCCTCACTGTTGGCATTATTTTTTTTTTTTATTCATTTGAATACCTATTGCCTCAAAGTTACTGTGCGAAGTTGCCTCAAAGTTGCCGTGCAAAGTTGCCTCAAAGTTGCCGTGCAACTTTGCAGCAGGCGGACATAGAATTATTGCTGCATAGTTGCGGCATCCTTGCGTGGCTCGTTGCCATCTTGCGCCGCAACTATCCTGCAAAGATGCTGCAACGAGAGTGTGCTGTATGGGTAGTATTTCAGAATTTTATAAATGATACATAGTTATATTAGTGTTAAATTTAATTCAGTTTGTAATGTTAGATTAGTGTAATATAGTGTGTGTATATAATATAAAAATAGTTATAAATTAATATTTATTAATGTAATATTAGTATAAATCGATAAATTTAACAAAAACAATTGATAAAATATTGAAATACGTTATAATGGGTAGGAAAAAATATAACGTTGTGAGGAAGTATTTTCAAAATTGTGATAATATGGAAAAATTACAATGTTCAATTACAAATTGTTCTTCGCGAATTTCGGTAAGTATATGCGTATATGTATACAATATTTTCAGTGGATAGTATTGCACGTTTGTTTGTCATTTTACGCGTTTTCCGTTCTTTAACTTTTTTAATTTAAAATTGCAAAATCATTATACAAATCTGTTAAAACATTTGGAAAATTGTTATCCGAATGAATTTACCATTGCAATAATGGAGAAAGAGAAACGCAAAAGAAGAATTGAAGGATCATGTAGTAAGGATAATAATAATAAAAAGGCAAAGTTCGATGTGATGGGTGCTTGCATGAAATTACTAACTATACATGGCCGACCACTTTCTTTAATTGACGACGAAGCCTTCCGTAGTATCGTAGCTATGATACCGCAAAAAGAAATAATTAATACACATAAAGTGCGTGATAGAATAAGAGCAGAGTCGGATATTATAAGGCAATCAATTCAAGAGGAAATAAAGGGAAAATTAATATCTTTAAAAGTAGACGCAGCAACTTGTATGGGTCGATCTTCTTTAGGATTAAATATTCAATTTATTAAAGCAGAAAAAATACATATCCGGACAATAGGCGTTATAGAGTTGTTTCACGGCCATACTGCTGAATATTTAAAACATATAATTATTAACGCATGCAGTAGATTTGGCATTTCAAGAAAACAAATATTCAGCATGACAGTAGATAACGCGGCGAATATGCTGAAAACTGTGAGAGTTTTCAGCGAGGACGTACAGACAATAACAATGAATATAATACGGACAATATTATACAATCCGAATTGGTTGAAGTCTTGCTAGATGAAGAAGAAGAAGGTACACTTATACACAGTGCAGAAAACTCCGATTTAGACTTTACCATCACTGCAATTAGATGTGCTGCCCACACTAGAGCTCTTACTTTTGACCCGTCGGGTACCCGGGTAGCCGGAAATTACCCGAAACAACTTCAAGCCATTGAATGTAGTATTGTCTGTGGTATAGTCTGATGTTAGCCAAATATGATTGAACAATACCACATTCAATGGCTTGAAGTTGTTTCGGGTAATTTTCGGCTACCCGGGTACCCGACGGGTCAAAAGTAAGAGCTCTAGCCCACACCTTACAATTAGCCATCTACGATTTTTTGAAACAAGAAAAAATATCAACCATTACAGAGAAAGCACGGAAAATCGTTAAAAAATTACGTACACCACTTTTGAAGTCGACATTGTCAGTGTTGACTAAAAAAAATGCGATCCTTGATTGCACTACCAGATGGAATTCTACGCTGGACAGGCTGGAAAGATTACACGAACTTAAGGAATACTGTAATGAAATCAATGACGAGGATCTTAAATTACCACCGATAATGTGGAATAAATTTTTTGATTTAATGTAGTTTTAACACCCGCACGTGTGGCTACAATGAAACTACAAACGGAACAGTTGCTAGTTGGGGACTTGTATGAAATATGGCAACGATGCATCATCGAAACAAGAAAAACAGAAAACGAATTTGCCACGGACATTATTACATTTATGAAGAAACGGGAGTCAAATCTATTTAAAAACGTTTTAGTTTCATGCGGAATATTTATGGATCCCCGCTACCATGTTATTTTAACTCATTCGATAATTACAGAAGTCAAACATTGCCTTCATCAGACACATGATAGACTTTTAAGTATTTCACACCGCCCATCCACTATTGAATCTACCAATCCGAACGAAGTTGATATTTTAGAAGACGATGACTTTGAAAAATTACTACAAAATGCAGAAGCCACACATTCTAATGTTTCATATAATAATAATATATGTCAGACCCTAGACAACGAAATAGAAGAATATCTAAAAGAACCCCGATTAAAAAATTCATCCAATATATTACACTATTGGACGAAAATGAAAAATAAAATGCCGAAATTGTTTGAACTGTCCAAAATAATTTTAGCAATTCCGCCAACACAAGTAAGTGTGGAACGCTTATTTTCGGCGTTAAAGTTTATTTTATCCCCCCACCGTTCGTCAATGAAGCCGGACAATATAGAAGATATTTTATTAATCCGCCTAAATATGCCAAAACTACCACAAGCAGGCACATGACAAATTATAATTTATAATATCTGTTCCGTGTATTATTATAACAAAAGTGCAATAAATATTTAATTTCATAGATCGAAACTTTTATTTGTCAAGTTCATTTTTTCAATTAGGGGCCACATCACCATTAGGACCATCATTCTGACAACATAGTAAAAAATCATTCAAATCGGGGAGCTAGACCCTCATCGGTATAACAACCAAATATTTATATTAACGAACACTTCATATTACGAAAGAATTGTATATGTATGTACAAATGTGTACATAATATATATTTACTTACTTATTTATAATAATTTTTAAACAATTTGGTTATTCACAGTAGTCTATAGTTGTAATATGTTGTAATTTCATTTTGTATAAAATTCTGTACAATCGTTATAAGAATCGGTTCTATAACCGTTTTGGAACTTATATAGAACCTAAAAAATAAAAGTTATTAAATCGGTTCTATAACGGCTTTGGAACTTTTATAGAACCTAAAAATAAAAGTTAGAGCTATATAGGAACCTAAAAAATAAAAGTTATAGAGCTATATAGGAACCTTAACTTATACTTTTATAGTCTGATATTTAGGTTCTTTTTAACGGTTATTCAGAATAAAGGTTCTTCATAACTCTTTCAAGAACCTAAATCTTTATAATAACCGTTTCAAGCCCTGAGTGCCAAATATGATAACATAAAAATATCAAAATATAAAGTATTATATCAAAATTATTCGATTATGTTTTGTCTATAAGGTGACTGTACCTAATATCGCCAGGCAAAAGTTAAATCGCTGTCAATTGAATAATAATTGATATTTTTGCATGCAGTTTGTTTCAAAGTAAAGAGAAATTATTCATCTTTCATGTAGTATAAGTTAGAATCGTTGAAACCTACAAATTTTTAATTAGGACTCAAAAAACGTGAGACATGCAAAAATCGGGTCCTGAAAAAAGTGTACCTAATATCGCCACCTCAAGAAATATTGATTAATTCATGTATATATGAGTTTTTTAAGTCATTTTCACACGTGCTTTTATTATTTCTTGCATTACAAATGTATTTTTATCCATCTTTGATTTTATTTTTATTAGAAAAATATAGAATTTAAAAATATAGAATTTAAAAATATAGATGTTTAAAGTATTTTATATAAAAAACAATTTTCACATTTGGATGATCCAGTTCCATAGTAATTCAGGGCTTGAAAAGGTTCCGAAACAACTGTTTCAAACTGTTACATAAAGGTTCTGACTGAAAGAGTTGTGAAGAACCTTTATTCTGAATAACCGTTATAAAGAACCTAAATATCAGATTGTATAAGTATAAGTTACGGTTCCTAAATAGCTCTATAACTTTTATTTTTTAGGTTCTATATAAGTTCCAAAACGGTTATAGAACCGATTTCATAACTTTTATTTTTTAGGTTCAATATAAGTTCCAAAGCGGTTACACAACCGATTCTTGTAACGATTGTACAGAATTTTATAGAAAATGAAATGACAACATATTATAACTATAGACTACTGTGTATAACCAAATTGTTTAAAAATTATTATAAATAAGTAAGTAAATATATATTATGTACACATTTGTACATACGTATACAATTCTTTTGTAATATGAAGTGTTCGACAATATAAATGTTTGGTTGTTATACCGATAAGGGTCTAGTTCCCCGATTTGAATGATTTTTTAATATGTTGTCAGACTCATGATCCTAATGGTGAGGTGGCCCCTAATTGAAAAAATAAACTTGACAAGTAAAAGTTTCGATTTATGGTATTAAATATTTATTGCACTTTTTGTTATAATAATATATAGAATTGATATTATAAATTATAATTTGTCAAATGCCTGCTTGTGGTCGCTTTGGCATATTTAGATGGATTAGTAAAATGTCTTCTATAATGTCCGGCTTCATTGCGACGTGCGTTACGAAAAGTAGCACGTTTCAATTTTCTTACGAAAACTAGCACGTTTCGGTTTTCGCTGCGAAAACTAGTACGTTTCGGTTTTCGCTGCGAAAACTAGCACGTTTCGGTTTTCGCTGCGAAAACTAGCACGTTTGAGCGGTTTGCCACGAAAACTATCACGTTTCGGTTTTCGCAGCGAAAACAAGCACGTTTGGGCGGTTTGCCATGAAAAATAGCATGTTTCGTCTGTCGCTGCGAAAACTAACACGTTTGAGTGATTTTTCACGAAAAGTAGTATGAGTGACAACGGTAATAATTGTAAGTAAATATGTAAACATGTACATTGATACAACTATAAGATGCCCTTATTTAACTTTAAGCAGATGCCGTGATTTTATTTAGAATTAAGTAACCGAACTATGAGAAAATTATGCTTTGTTGGGTACTGGGTAGTATAGAGATTATAGATGAAATTATTATTTATTAAACAATATTTTCAACAGTTGAATTCTTTTAAACTGACCACGCGCTGAAACGTAATAGTTTTGCAGTCTGCAGTATAATCCAAAACGTGCTATTCTTCGTGTGCCAAACCAGATAACGTGCTAGTTTTCGCCCCAACAGTACGAAATGTGCTATTCTTCGCGGCGGAAGACGAAACGTGCTAATATTCGTTAGAAACGATGAAACGTGCTTCTTTTCGTGGCACACCGAAACGTGCTAGTTTTCGTAAGAAAATTGAAACGTGCTAGTTTTCGTAACGCACGTCGATTGTATGATGTCTACTATGGAGATGGTCCTCCTGGTTCGACGTTCTGCATTCGGCGAAATGCATGGCACAATTGTTTATACTAGTATTGTGGGAATGCAAAGACTGTCCGATTGACAAAGTATGTTTGGAACAAAGCGATTGGGATCGGAAGCGGATGTTTATGGTAGAATATCGAATACGTCAGGGGTGTGAGGTTTGAATGGTTTCTTCTATTTTTACATGGCCGACCACTTTCGTTATCTGACGACGATGCCTTCCGTAGCATTCCTACAATATTCTACGTTAGCCGTAAGGAACTATAAGTGAAAAGGGAAAATAGATGAGGGGAAACTTCATTTCACCAGAAAATGAAGTTTGTTAGGTTAGACATTTTTTTACTAGCAAAGCACCGAAACAGAACATGAAATACACTTATTACACGTCCTATGCAGAAAGCAGTTATGAACAAACATTATATATAAAATTGTACGGAATCGATTGACGTCACTTTTGCAAAGATCTGATTAGAAATTGCAGAACTTCAGATTCGTCACTGCTTAGCGTGCAACATTGTATAGTCTCGCTGGTTTCGAGCGTCGAAGCCCACGAAATTCAGCGAGACACATGATTGTTGGCGAGCATCGCGTTTGACGACTCTAGCAAGAAAATCACGCCGTATGAATGCTAAGAAACGATAGTGTGAAGTGGCGTGCGTTTCAATTGCACATTGACAATATCGTAGATTCTAGGGCCTAGAATATTAGCTACGTATTACGACGTTCTTCACCAGAGCACTACATTAATGAATTAAAAAATAAATGAATAGGTCAATTAGTTAAAATTAATGAACTGTGCATGATTTTAATGACGCCTAATTTAATTGCACTTACAAACTGAATTACTAATTGTAATTAAAAGAATTTTTTGACGTGCAACACGAAGCTGCGCACGCAAATGGTTGGGCTCGGATTATCGGGAAAGACCTACCCATCCCACCGTTTTGCTTTCTCGCTGCGAGTGAGGACCTTGGGGCCCCAGTAGACCACCCGTTGACAGCCGAGAGCAATAAAACCGACAGGCCAGATAAAATGTTCATGTTTGATAAGTGTTGAGGAAAGTATTACCAATGGAGTTTTTAGGGTTTCTCGATGAAAATGATGTCAGATATGGAGGAATTCGGTCCATTGTTAGTGAACGTAGTGTGTGTCCTAATCAAGTATTCATAAAAAAAAATAGACCGAATTGCTTTGCGTCTCGACTAATGTTCGTGGACATAAACTCACCAATCCATCGGTGGTAACACTCTTATCAAGGTGTAATGAGAAATATGAACATTTTCATATTCAGTACTGGATGACTCAAGTCGCCGTCGACCGAGTGTCTCTCGCTGGTGCGCTATTTCACTCGCACTCGATTTACGTCGTTCAATCTCCTTGTCAAGCGGTTCAGACGAGGGCCTTGATAAATGTGAATTTATTTGGGAAACCAAAGTCGCGTCATTAGTGACACCTACTCGCGAACAGATATATGTATGTAGAAGAAAAAGCAATTCAATTTCCCGATGACTTGAAGCAACATTTCAATAGGTAAATGCATGAAAAGGTGGGATCAGGAATTCCCAACCAAGTGATGCATATGAAAGAACTGGCGATATTCAACAATAGTTTGTCGTCTAAATTTTACAATTAAAGTATTTGTATGACGCGAATATACATATGTAAAGTTTGTCAGCAAAGTCTTTCTCGATTTGAGTTCTATATATGAGTGGAAGTCTTCACTCAATCAGTTGAATATAGGAATGTTGTAGATTGAGATTTGCCTCTCCGAGGCGTGTTTTTATGGTATAAAGGACAATAGGCAGGGACACTTAGATATTTCAGTTAGCGAGGCTCTCAGGCATTCTCGTGGAATGCCTGTGGGCTGGGGTAAACAAGGCATAAATGGACTTCCATCGAACCATACACAGAAGTTTTATTCTGCTCTTGGGTGTTTGTTGGCTGAATAGCATGGTGGGCACAGAGGCTGGAATTCCTGAGTGACATTGCACAGAAATCGGTGAGAAACGATACAAGAATTATATGGGGTTTTGATTGGAATAATATAAAGTCGCGGGTTCTGGGTAGTCTTGATTGGGTACTTGTATCAATGTCAAATTTTGAACTGAAGTCACTTCGCGCACAGAGGGCGCCGTGCGGCCATTCGTGCGCGACACGTGGGTCCGACAACGTGCTTTGTAAAGAAGGGCCTGTCTCTTGGACATTGACTGCCACGGATTGGGCTTAAAATTTTAAAGAAAAAGTGCTTTTGTTTAACGCGGGTGCTGCACGGGAGAGAAAGTGGGAAACTGTAAGTATGGGCAAGTCAGGTGAGAACTTGTCCACACAATATATTACACTCGGTGGATTTTAGGTTATACACGTGTTCTGTGGAATATGCATTTATTTTATTCGCTGTCGATGTTTCCTTTTTCTCTTTTTGATGATTGAGTCTCATACATATTTTACCTTGTGTCCCTCCCCTCCCCTCCTCTCCCCTCCCCTAGTGCATTCGTATCTTGGCCGTAGGGCCGAGATGAGTAAAGGCATTTACTCGCAGATGGCCTTCGGATCTTACGTCGGACTCGCGGCGATAGGCGACGGGTATATGGGAGAAAGCGCTCTATCTTCTTTTATTTTTCGCCTCCGTATACTATGTGAAAGATAGTTGATGAGGGCGTGATGGGGACTCGGCATGGGTGGGATGAGGGAGCTGTAGAATGAGCTGTAGTGAATGAATGAGTTACGAATGCCGGCATGGAATTCGTCTGATTCGTGGGGATGGTAGTCGGTATATGGGCAGAGTCGCGGTACACTCTGAGTAGACACGGTGATGCACGCCTGCCGCGAGAAGTGCTGGCCGTCTCATTGGATTCAAAGGTTAGTAGTGGCTCATCGGGTCCTGACGGCGTTCCTTCTGTTTTGTTTTGTTTCACTCCCTATTTCCTACTGGTGGTGGGATAGGTTAGCACAAGCCTACGTGCAGTACTATCATGACCGAAGCAGCCGAACAAGTAGGGTCCAGCAGGGCTGGGGTGGGAGCATGCACGGGGGAGGGGGCTTCGCCTCTTGCCCAGGGTCGGGAGCACGAAGAGCAACGACGATAGGAAGTACTGGCAGTGGTGCCAACGGAATACCCAGGGCAAAATTGAATAGGACCCAAGCATCGGTGGTCTTTGGAAGGCTGCTGGAGCGCTCTACCGATGCAGACGTTACGCTGTCCGTATCTCGTAGGGGATGGATGATTGGCAACCTGTTACTGACCACGGATGATGAGACCACCAGCAACTGGATTAAAACGGAAGTTGAACAAGGGAGGGTCACTAACGTGGAAGAGAGGCTGAAGATTGTGCGGAAGAGGGACGTAGAAAAACGATGTAGGGTGGTCATGGTGGTGTCGGAGCCGCACCTGAAGGTCGGATCAGTTTTCAGGGATTTGGACAGGAGGTATGAGCGATGTGGGACCAGGGACTGGGAGGTGACCCATCAGGGAGAACCACAGGAGGACAGTAGGGAATTCACGGTAAAGATGAGCGCAAATTCCTGGGTCTACATAAGAGGTAAAGGGCGACAGCTTAAGTTGTTTGGGGGATCAGTTCGGGTGAGCTTCACCCCTAAGATGGATTAGCCCAGTGCCTGGTCGCACACCGCGGGTTCTCTCCGTGACCGGGTTGGGAGATAGACATTCGCCTGTCCCACGGCTCTTGAACGTTGGCTTGTGTACCTGCTGGTCGGTATTTACTGCCCCTCGTCTGCATACTAGCATATAGAATATATATATATATATAAGTTAAGCTTCCTAAAACTCGAACACTCTGGGCGGGATTTAGGGCCCTGTCATGCAAACCCGTATAGTACACCCCCTATGGAGGGATGTGTGCACTTGCTTCTGGGGGTTTAGGTCCCTTAGTCCTTTATAGGGTCCGCGTTATGACCATATGTTACCCTAGGGTCTCATACTGATCACTTACACATGTATACATGTATATAGCCATAATAGGTTAAGCCCTCACAGTATTATACAATATTATACAAGACTCGTGCCTCTGTCATGTTGCCCTGAGGGGTGCGTTACTTGGGAGCACACACGAGCACATTCCTCTTCTTAGTGAAGTCAAACTTTTAAAATTTTTTAAGTAAGGCTCGTGCCCTTGTCATCATGCTGCGTATGACATCACACTCCTTAAATATAAATATAAATATAGCCTCAGTAGATTAAGCATCTTAAGCGGCATATATGACTGGTGCCTCTGTCACGTTGTCCTGAGGGGTGTGTTACTTGAGAGCACATACGAGCACATTCCTCTTCTTAGTGAGCTCAAATTCTTTTAATCTTTACATAAGGCTCGTGCCCTAGTCATCATGCTGCGTAAGACATCATATTCCTTAAATATAAATATAGCTTTAGTAGATTAAGCTTCCTAAGCGTTATATAGGACTAATGCCTCTGTCATGTTGTCCTGGGAGGCGCGTTACTTGGGGACACATACGGGCACATTTCACCTGTTCGCGAGGCTAAAGTCTTTTACTTTATATATATGAGGCACTTAGTGTCAAATGACACTTAGTGTCAAATGACAATATACTCCTCACGCGAGCATGTGTATGGATGAGTATAGCTCAAATGGATTAAGCTCCGTAAGTGCTGTATGAGACTGGTGATTCCGTTACGTCGTCCCAAGGGGTACGCTCCCGGGGGAACGTATAGGTACGCTTCCCTTGTCTGGGAGGTTAAGCTCTGTTAATTCTTCTATATGAGGCTGATGTCTTTGTCTTGCAGTATCGCATGGCACAATGTTCTTTGCATGCATACATATACAGAGTATCAATAAATTAAGCTTTTTGAGTCCTATACAAGGCTCGTGTTCTCGTCATTCAGTTCCGTACGGCACTGCACTCCTTATATACATGTGAATGCGGGCGTATATGGATGTATGCACATGGAGGCATGTATGAACGGGTACGTGTGTGCGTAAATGTAGGGGCCTAGCAGGATGGGCTCCTTGGATGGGGTACGGGACGGGCGCCTCAGCTACGTGGTCTCGTGTATTACACTCCTTATGACTGCATATGTTTGCATTCCGTTTGATCACGGGGCTAAGCTCGGCGAACTCTGGGCAAGGGTGGTGGCCACTGACGGGCAACCTTGGATGGTTTCATAATCCCTATATATATTTAGGGATATATTCTCAAAAGAGTTAGGTCTATGGATGGGATGGGGGGCTTGTGTCCCTGTCACTTGGCCCCTGTATGATACCTGTATGATACCGCCTTTCCTACAAATAGGTGCGGATGCATCGCTGGGTGGCTTAGATCCTTGGGCATCACGCTATGTAACACCCGTATCTCTGGCATAACCCGTACGACATCGCATTCTACATATGCATACGTGCTTGGACTCTCGAGGGGGTAAGTTCTGCAACTTCCACATAGGACCTGGGCGCCCATCATATAGCCGGTACTTGAATAAATGTGACGAATGGTAGACTATAGACCGCAAGGGATTTCGGTCTCTGTAGCTCGGAGTCTGACTCTTTCCTTGGCCGATTCATTTTACGTCCCATTGCGCCCTGCAGGGACTGATCCGTCGCGCAGGGTTGGGGATGGGGGGATCAATCTGAAATACCTCGAAAAAGTGAATGGTTGTGGCTCCGCTCGGAGTGGAGCAGTTATTATTAGGTCACGGGACCGGTTACGTAGATTCGACATCTAACTCACTCAATTAAACCCAGCGGGGGAATGCGGGGAGTGACCTATAATCATTTGCATCCTGGTACCTTATCCTTGAGCTCCATGGGCTCCTCGACTCGGGAAGGAGGGGGTGATGGGGGTCCACGGGGGCCAGCAGTGCTTGGAGGATTCGTGGACGCCTTGATACTTTGCTGCGGGAGTCGAAATATTGTGCCTCCTTGTTTGATAGTCTTATGTAGCACAGTAGGCAGAGGCATCGGCAGGAATTCACAGGAGGGGGCAGGGCGGTGCCCCCTTCCTGCTGGCCCCCGGGAACGCCATTTTAATGACTGATCACACGATGCGATTCGGTCGGAAGTACTGTGGTTATCCCAGAACCATAGTGCTCGGGCCAATATCCTGTCCTTCCTGCCACCCCCTACAAATCGACAGCGAATAGGGCGGGGTGGGTGATAAAAACCGGTGCGGGGCATGTGGGGCTTTCGGGGTCAGGAATATCCATCGAGTGGTCGCTGCAGAGGGGGGTCGGCTTCGCCCTCCTGGACTCTCTGGACTGGGGTTGATGAGTGGATGATACTAGCGCCGATGACTGGTGGACCACCGGCTTGGATTCATGGCAGGAGCCATCCCACAGGAAGTGACCGGGGAAAAGGATGAAATAGCCGAAGGTAGGGTAGTTGTAGGCACGTAATGAAGAGGGGCTTGTCTGATGTAAGACGCCCCGAGCCATTATTTCCTTTTCAGCTGTGTATAACCAACAAAGTGGTGGGACAGTTAGAACAGGGGGGGGGGGGGGAGGGAAAAAGTTGTGGAATTTAAGTGGGGGACCCCATAGATCGGGTAATCGGAGTTCTATCACTTGATCTAAAGACATCCGTTATTTACATACGTGTGGGGGAGGGGGTGAAAATAGTGTCTGTAGGCGTGCCACCCAGTGCAAGAGGAGACCGGCGTCGCGTGATCGCCAGCTACCTTCGACATGGCTCTGAGAGTGGTCCAAATCAACTTGCACCATTCGTCCGCAGCCACCAAAATGCTGGTGAGGCTGATGCGGACACACGAACTGGATGTGGCGCTCATTCAGGAGCCCTGGATCGCGCATGGGGCACCAAGGGGCCTGAGGGAGGTCGGTATGACCTACGCAGCTTGTGCCAGCGAGGGAAGGATAAGAGCGTGCATAGTCACGAGAAAAGGGATACATGCGACATTTAAACCCCAGCTGAGCAATCCGGACGTGGCCACCATCAATATAACTAGGAGGGGCATTAGTAACACCGGAGGAGCAGGAATAATACTTTCTTCGGCCTACCTGCCGTGGAACGCGGATGAGGCTCCGCCAGGCGGCAAGTGTAAAGAGGTGGTCGAATGGTGCGAAGAAAAGCAGATGGGCGCCATCATAGGAATGGATGCGAATGCTAGGCACGAGATGTGGGGGAGTACGGACACGAATCGTAGAGGAGAACAACTTGCCGACTATCTGAACGAAAGCGGGGTGATCTGCCTAAATGTGGGAAATGAACCTACCTTTGTCACGGTCGACAGGGAAGAGGTACTGGACATTACAGTGGCCACCGCAGGAATGATTGGTGACATAAGGGGATGGACAGTATTGAGTGAGGATAGTGTGTCGGACCACAAATACATCAGGTTTGATGTAGGAGACGTCTCGCAAGTAGAGAAGATATGGAAGAGAAATCCTAGGGCCACAGATTGGAAGGTCTACAGGGCGGAGCTGGGAAATATCGGACCCATAACGGAGACAAGGATCAGCGATCAAGCAGGGCTGGATACGGCGAATGAAACCATTATAAACACCATGATGCGAGCGTGGGAAAGCGCGACGGAGGCCAAAGAAGTGAGGAATAAGATCCATACGCCATGGTGGAATGGGGAGCTAAGGAGGTTACAGCTCAAAGCAAAAACTCTCACGAACAAAGCCCGAACGTCAAGGCAGGGAGTGCGGAAGGTGGTCTGGAGGACCCAGGGGCTTCAAGCAAGGAGAGCGTTCACCAAGGCGGTCCTTAAGGCCAAGAGAAACGGATGGAGACAGTACTGCGCCAGTGTCAGTAGAATACCGGAAGTGGCGAGGCTGACTAGGATCCTCGAGAGGAATGCCCAAGAGATGCTCGGCGATCTGAAGAAGCCCGATGGCGCATTCACGGAGAATGATGAGGAGATAATTACCATGTTGCTGGAGGAACACTTTCCAGGGATACAGATAGAGGGCGCAAGGGTGGATCAAGGAGATGCAGTCCGAGACGAAGGGATGGTGGAAGAACCAGTATTGAATCCGGAGCCGGCACCTGGACCTTGGCCGGATATCAGTGAGGATAGCTGGGCAGAGGCCAGAGGCGTAGTGAGCGAGGAGAGAGTCAAGTGGGCAGTGGGATCTTTTAAGGCTTACAAGGCACCGGGAGTCGATGAGATCTTCCCGAAGTTGTTAAATGAAGCCCTCCCGTGGATAAGCGGTGCCATGGAAAACATGATGAGGGTTAGTTTGGCAGTGGGTCGACTACCAGGGGCATGGGAAACCACGAAAGTGGTGTTCATTCCGAAGCCAGGAAAAAATGACTACACGACGCCCAAGTCGTTCCGACCGATTTGCTTGCTGTCGAACGTCCTGAAAACGATGGAGAGACTGGTGGATAGGACGTATACAGTGAGCCGCATTAATATTCGGACACCGTGGTACTTGGAAACATATTGCTGTGTATTTGTAGTAATTTTGGAAATAAAGGATTCGTGGTTTTTTTTATGATTTAGTAGACTTATTCTAGTTGCTAAAAATGTAAGATTTTTTTTATTTAATTTATACACTTTTCTTTTTAATCGAGGGTAAACGAAATAATGCCTAATTTTGATGTCGCAAAAATATTCGGACATTACGTATGCTTTGTAGTTTGGTCGTCCTGTTAAGCCAGTTAGGTTGCACGGTGGCAATGTTTGTAAACACAAGATGTAAGCACTACCTTGTAGACTTAGTTTCATTGCAACATTCATTAATACCGCACTTATTTTTTGTGAAAATGGTACGTAAAGGTAAAAATACGTCGTTCGATACACGCCAACTCGTTATTTATAATCGCGAAAAAGGAAAATCGTATCGGGAAATCGGTACATTACTAAATTTGAGTAAGAGTACTGTCGCAGACATTATACGGAGATATAATCGTGAGGATAGGATTGAATCTGTTGCTCAAACAGGTCGTCCAAAGTTACTCGATATTCGTGACAAACGTAAAATTATTAGAAAAGTGAATAAAGATCCTAAATTAAGTGCACCAAGGTTGGCGGCAGAATTGTTTGAAGAGACTGGAAAGAAAGTTCATTCTGACACAGTTCGTCGAATGCTCCATGAAAGTGGATACAACGGTAGAGTTCCCCGAAAGAAGCCATACATTAACGATGTGAATCGAAAGAAAAGATTATTCTTCGCCAAAGAATACATTTCTAAAGAAGAAACGTGGTGGAAAACTGTAATTTTTGCGGATGAGAGTAAATTAAATATTTTTGGGTCCGATGGCCGAAAACTGATATGGCGTAAAGCCAATGAAGAGCTTCACACTAAAAATCTCAGACCAACAGTGAAACACGGTGGAGGAAGTGTGATGGTTTGGGGTTGTATTTCGGCTGCTGGAATGGGCGAATTAGTTTTCATTGATGGAATTGTAGATAAAAATAGATATTTAAATATTCCTAAACAAAACTTACATAAAAGTGCTATTAATATGAACATTCGTAATAGTTTTAAATTTTATCAGGATAATGACCCCAAACATAAATCATGTATAGTTCAAGAATATTTACTGTATAATTGTCCAAAGGTATTGCACCCACCTCCACAGTCACCAGACTTAAATCCGATCGAAAATTTATGGGATTACTTAGATCGTCGAATCAGACTAACACCCATAAAGTCGAAAGACGAATTAAAATTACGATTAACCGAAGAATGGTCACGTATTCCGTTAGAATACTTAAATAAAATTATTTCTAGTATGCCCAAACGTTTAAACCATGTACTTAAACAAAAGGGCAATCCAACAAAATATTAAAATTTATGTAATTTTGTTAAAGTATATGTATATTTCACATAAAAGCATTATGCTTTGCAGAGTGTCCGAATATTTTTGCGACGTCAGAATTAGGCATTATTTCGTTTATCATTGATTAACAAAAGAAGTGTATAAATTAAATAAAAAAATCTTACGTTTTTAGCAACTAGAATAAGTCTACTAAATCATAAAAAAACAATGAACCCCTTATTTCCAAAATTACTACAGATACACAATGATATATTTCCAAGTACCATTGTGTCCGAATATTAATGCGGCTCACTGTAGGTGGATAAAGGACGTATATTTGGAGAGAAGACCCTTGCATCGGTTCCAACATGCGTTCAGGACGGGGCGGTCAGTGGAAGTGGCGGTTCATTACTTTGTGAAGAAGGTCGAGATAGCAAACAAAGAAAAGCTAGTGACGCTGGCATGCTTTGTAGATATCGAAGGAGCGTTTAACAGAACCCCCACGGAGGTCATCATAAATGCGCTAAGGAAGTTTGCGGTCAGCGACACCATAGTGGAATGGATCACGCAGATGCTGTCCACGAGGAAGGTCCAGACCAGCAGGGGTGAAACTACAGCGGCGGGGGTGGTCAACAGAGGATGTCCGCAAGGAGGGATCCTATCGCCGCTCTTATGGAGTCTGGCGGTGGATGATCTGTTGTACACCCTTGAGAACTGCGGAGTCACCACGTCGGCGTACGCGGATGATGTGGTATTCATGGCCTCGAACAAAGATATAGGGATGGTGGAGATAACGCTGCAGAGAGCACTGGACGCACTGGAGAGATTGTGTGCGAATAATGGCCTATCGGTGAATCCGAGCAAAATGGAGTTGATCCGGATAGCTAATAAGAACAGAAGACCACACTACGGAGGGATCCTATATCAAGGTCGGTGGCTGGACCTATCAAAGAAGGTGAGGTACCTAGGGATCACTATCAATGAGACGTTAACGTGGGGAGATCACGTCCGCAAACAGACTCGCAGAGCCAAGAACAATTTGAATATGATGTGCAGGGCAGTCGGACCGACCTGGGGACTGACACCGGTCACGATGAAATGGGTATACGAAGCGATAGTAATCTCCCGGGTGACTTTTGGAGCAGGGATCTGGTGGAGAACAGCGAATATGGCTACGTACAAGGCCGAATTCCACGCCAACTAGGGCGCTGGAAATTCTAGCGGACCTACCACCACTGGAGGTAAGAGTGAAGGAGCTCGCGATGAGGACGATGTTAAGACTGCAGAGCTGGGATCAATGGACAGGAGGTAATGAGAAGAGTCACAGTTGGATTCTGGAAGAGGAAGGAGGCGAAGAGCTGAATAGGATGAAGACCATGCCTAGGGACTTAATAGTGAAGAAGTATGTGTTCGACAGGGAGTTCAAAGTGGCGATCGACGATAGGAAGGCTTGGAACGAGGAAAAGATCAGGAACAGTCATGACTCGGTCTGGTACACAGACGGATCAAAGAGGAAGGACGGGCTGGCAGGGTCAGGATGGTGTAAGGAGAACGATGCGAGGAAGTGGGGAACAAAGAGGTTGGGCAGATACGCGACGGTGTTCCAGGCGGAAATCGTTGCCATCCTAGAATGCGTTCGGAGTATCGAAAAAGAGTTCAACGAGGAGGAGAAGGAAGAGAGAGACCGGAGAAGAGCGGTAGGCCGTAGGGAATCTACTGGAATGGTCAGAGGAAATCGAAACAATAGTAGGATAGCGATATGTACGGATAGCCAGGCCGCTATCAAAGCACTGAGTAGGAGTATGTATGTGTCTCAGCTGGCATTGGAATGCAGAATAGCATTGAACGAGCTTGGGAGAAGAGGAGCCAAGATTACCATATATTAGGTACCAGGGCACGAGGGGACAGCGGGTAATGAGAGGGCAGATCGACTAGCTAGGGCAGGGTCAAGCATGGCTCCCAGGATGGACGAGACGATCCCCCCGATAGCTGATGTGGCCTTGAAGGCCGTTATCAGAGAATGGAGGGATAAGGCCAGGAAAAGGAAGTGGGAGGATACGACTGACTGTGCGACGGCGAAGCTGTTGATGGGCCCTGAACCAAAAAGGGACAGGGCCAGGAAACTAATAGGAATGGAAAGAGTCGAAGCAAGGAATGTGGTGGGCATTCTAAGTGGGCATGCACCACTGAATGCTCACTTACATAGGATTATGGCCAGTGAAACAGAAATGTGTTCGCTATGCGAGGTTAGCAAGGAGGACTCTGTGCACGTTCTGTGCGAGTGTCCACGTACAATGGAAACCCGGAAAAGGATATTTGGCATGGAAGTGATTAGAGCAGAAGAGGTTAGCAAGCTATGTATAGACAAGATTGCGAGTTTCCTGGAGGAGGTGAACCCATGGAAGTACACCTAAGGCTCATCTCCGTCAGAAGGGGAGGACCTTCACGCTGGCTTCCTTCTCGGTCAGTGACTCGGAAGTAGACTGAGAAGGAGGCTGGAGCCGCGATTCGAAGGGGACCGCTACCCCTCGGCGTGGTCCACCGGGGGGGGGGGGCGGAAGCAGGGCCCCCCTCCACATCTCCAACAGAAAGGCAGCCAATGAGGGCAGAATGGTGAGGCAGTGGTCCAACCGTGGTCCAGTGGTGACTGAGCCTTGGAAAGTTCGATCCGGGACCGCGGAAGGGTAGCAGTGCCAAGAGTAAGAAAGCAAGAATGGTTCCAGTGCTCCAAGCACTTAAGCGATACCGGCGCACCGGCTTTTACACACCTCTTTAGGAATGCGGAGTGCCGCTAGGGGCGGGTGGTGACCGCCCCCCTTCTGGACCGTGCCTCGCTATCAGATCTCGCAATGTTTGATCAAGACTTGATTTAATCTGGGAAGGGGTTGGGGGGGGAGTGGTGCGTCCCTGGGGCCCTCTTGCCGTGGGGACCCTTGCCCTAAAATGCTATAACCTCAGGATTAAAGAGTGTAGGTTGGGGGGGGGGGTCGGGGGGAAAACAATGGGGCAGTGTTGCAGTGTAGGATAGCTGTGGGAAGTCTCAGGAAACAGGAATGAGGGGGGGGGGGAGTACTAGGGCATTGAGTCAAGGGGGAGAGAGAGGGGAGTAGGAGGGTGGGATAGCTAGCCCTATAAGGGTAAACAAGCCGTCACCCTAGCAAGCTGGAGGTAAGGTATGCGCGTGCCCGCGCAGTCTAAAGGTGCTTCCAGCGGGGACGTGAAGGGGACCTGGCTACTCCGGGTTCAGGACGACGAGTAAAAGCGAGCCTACGGGGTTGATAGGAGATCTGGTAGAGCGGCGTCGAGACACGGTTCCATATGCCGCGAATCTATTTAGCGACGGGCTGGTACCGTCAAGGCCGGAGAGGGTGGCTTGCGCAACGCATAATGACTCCGGCGCACCTATGCGTGCGTCTTAGGTAGGGATCGCCCACCCTTGTCGATGGTCACCCTCGCGAGTACGGTCCGTCCGCAAGCTGGCCCGGGCCTATAAAAAGCGGACGCGTACCCGAGAAACGGGGTAGAATCCTGGCGGGTTAATGCGTACCATGAGGAGGCGGCCATCCATAGCCATTCCCTCCCCCCTGGGGGGAGGCCCGTCTTCCCAGGCCGTGCAGGGTAGAGGGTGTGGTCCTCTGGACCAGGTGGCAAGGTATACTCTGCCCCGACCGTTGAAGGGGGGCTCTCTAACCCCTGGGCAGCGCAGGGGAAAGAGATGCGGTCATACCGGGCGGCATGATCAGCTCTGGGGGAACTCCCGCTCTCCGAATGTTTGTACACTCACTGGCTGCATGACCCGAGTGTCGCCCGGGACCTCGGCACGTGCCGTATGCTCCCCCCGCTGTATGTCGCAACTAAATCGACTAAATCGACTATATGTTCCTCTCATTTGAATGCATTTGGCACCTAGCAGACCCTTCTCTATCATTTCGTTTTAAATTTCTGTTTGTTCAATGTCGCTTGTCAGCCCTCTGATTACAAAAGCCCTTGTTTTTTCTTGTTTCATTGTGTATGTGTGGTATTGTGTGCTTTCATCTATGTTTGAAAGTAATTCTGTATAATCTTTGACGCAGCTTATCCTGCTGCTACTATATTTTATGTAGAATTTTTCATTTGTATGTCTTTTTTTTCTGTAAGCCCTTTGTGAGAAACAGCATTGCCATGTATTACTATTGGTGGTGGAGTTGCTTTTTTAGCCGTTACATTGCCAGCTATATTTTCTTTCTTCCCTGCCGAGATAACCCCATCTTCGTTGTCACTGAGAACCTCGAATCTATTCCTAAGTGGAATAGCTTCTTTTACCTCTTTTCTTTTTGTTCTTGGCCCTCCCATGGGACATGCTTTCCTTTTATTTCTTATTAATTGGCTGAAATTTGCGTCTTCCATTACTCCCTCCATGGCCTGCCCAGCACGTGGACGCTCTTCATATTGTTCTTTGTCTTCTCCCAGATTCTTCTGGTTGATAACTTCTTACTATTGGTTCTTCCTCGTTTGCTTTAATTACACTGCGCACTATGCTTTCTTTTATTTCACCTTCTACACTTTTCCGGTTGTCTTTATATTCTGTCCTATAGGTTATATGGGACGAGAACAGTCGGAAGTGCTCCGCACTCGACGAGAGACAGACGAGGAATGACCACGAAGCAACCGCTGTTCGCACTTACCCAACACATTTCCGTGTACACACTTCTAATTTCTAGTTACATAACAAGTATTAATTGTTTATAAAAACTGTACAGTGACGCGAAATATTCTACAAAATATCATCATTCGACCTTTAGACTCATTCCTTAAAATTTCACATTCGTCTCAAGACAGACGTCCTCATTAAGTATTTATAAATAAGAAAAGAAAAATCACAACTTGGAATATAATAACAGGTTTTTGGATGTAGCAAATTTTCTGACGTTTATAAGACGACATTTAATCATGGTTGTAATTTTTTTGTTAATTAACCAACCATAGTAATTGTAGGCCCAACATTGAATATTCGTAAGCAAACTGTCTTAATATTTTGTTATTTAACCAACCACAATAATTGTAGACCCATCATTGAATATTCGTTGGCAAACTGTCGTAACTTTTTTGCCGTGGACCCTATGTTGGGAATTTGTAGGCAGAAACACTAACTATATTCCAACTAATTCCCAACTGTTGGCTACCGTTGGCCTACCAAAAATGCTACTAGGGATATTGTTATAGTAAGTGTAGAGACTACAAAATGTGTCCGAAGGAGGTGAGAGCTTATGGCAGAAAGTCTTGTTGCAGGAAATTTAAATGCTAATGGTAATAAATCAGGGAACATGAACGAAGAGATCCAATATTTTTAACGCACAATTTATTGGTGTTGGGATAAAATTAATTTAGTATGTTTATTGGAGAACTGAAATCTTATTAATGGGAAACTAATAAAATTAATGAATAGCGTGGCAACTACTGTGGATTTTAAAGTATTACGAATGTCTTTCACAAAAGACTGAATTGAAAAGTATCAAGGGAGATGTGTCTTCAGCGTACTTTGTTCACTAATGTAGCTTGCTCCACATTGCTAAATTTAAACTAAATTTAGTTTATCTAAAAAATAACCTCCGGGCAATCTCCAAGCCTGTGCGTCCCCTTCATCTATCCAAGCTTGTCCGTCCCCTTCATTTCTATCCAAGCCTGTGCGTTCCCTTCATTTCTATAAGCTTTACATATACACTCTAATGTTAAAATAGTTTGCTGGTATAAGAACAATATATTATTTTGTAGAAACTTGTGCGAAAGAAGATGGTGCTCTGTCGAACCTTCTTCAGACAACTTCCAAGTCTGTACGTCTTCTACGTTTCTATAAGCTCTACATAAATAGTTTATTAAAAAATTTTGGCGACTTACCTTGTTAATTGAGACAATAATTCAGTGTCCTAAATGGTGTAGAAACTCGTGACATTTCAAAAATTTTGACGAGTATCCTTATTTGACACTTCGCAGGTTATGATTGTTTGACACAAGCGAGGTTACGTTTATCTCCACAGATGTGCTCTCTCTCTGGCTGTCACGTGACAAAAATTTGTTACGCGATTGGCCGAAAGTGCCGAAACCTTCATCCAATGAACGACGCGCATATTAGAGACATTTCCTCTCCCTTTTATGTTCCCCTCTTGCCCACACTTGACGTTGACGATGCTTAATTCTTAAGAACGTGAAATTCGTCAAATTGGAACTTTGCATTGAAATATCTCAGCTCATAAGGCACGTAGGACCAAAACAAAGACACTTTTCTTATGAAAATCAAACCCAAGTTATCCATTAAGACCGTTCAAAATCTAATCGGATCAGCCGTTATTGAGATTCGATAATCTCAGGGTTTTTGATAGCGGGTCGTGGCGTAATAGAGACACTGTGCGTCTCGCGCTGCGCATATAGCTATATACTTGGTGCGAGACACTACCGTGTCTCTTGATCGTTTATCGTCGTACGGCTTGAGCGCGGTCTTACACTCGTTCACGGAATAGACGTCGTGTAATCGCGCACGGATATGGTTTTGTCGTATCGTGGTTTCCGCGTGCTCGCGAAGATACCGCACGTGGTCCTCGAAACGTATCTCGTTCGCGACCACACTTCTCTTCACACCCTTAATTTTTTTCGTTTCGGTCGTTCCCGCCGAAGCGTCACACACTCGAGTCGCGTACATCTTGGACCGCAGTCCCACGAACTCTGTCATTAAGCCACCGTTGTTCTCGTCCTTCATGAGTCCCGGCACCTTCTTGTTTACGCGCGGCATACCATACGGATTGTCCACTGCGTAATCGCTCGTATCGAAGCGCGCACTGACGTCACTTTTTATCCGCTCGTAAGCGTCCTCGCACTGCAGCAGATACATTAAACTGTCGGTGTCCGTGTACAAAACCTTGCACCCATCGCCGAACTTTGCACGCATATAGTCATAGTGAAATTCGTATAGGCACACCTTCGATACGTCCAACACACTCATACCCACGTATATGGGTTTTTCGAATTTCACTTTGAGTTTACGCAGTTCGATAGCGACTAAGTGTTTGGAAAATATCGCCCAACTGTGGAAATTTGGTTTCGCGATCAACGATTCGGCACCGTAACGTCCGTCCCACCGCGTCACCAGTCGCACGTCCACTCGCTTTCGAACGTTCTCCATCGTCTTCCCGTACACGGCATTGTTCATTAGTTTGTACAGTGTTTTCTGGAAATCGCTGGTTGCTCGCGTCCTCAAGTCCGTGTTCAAGTTGATGTAGTCGCGCAACCAAGGCTTTTGTTCGAACCGCAGAACGCGATGAATTCGCGACACGCGGAGTCCATGCCGAATACAGTGCTTCAAGTAGCAATAGAATCACGTATCTTCCTTTATCGCGGAGTTATCACAGAACGGAAGGTCCGCGTGCTCGTCGCGAATGTCCCGCGGATACTCCAGATCTACTTCCAGCAGGTAGGCCTCTGGTCCATCATCCGCCGGCAAGGAGTTCACGTCCAACTCGGCCACCGCCGCCTCGTCCAGCCATCGGAATCCGCCGTACGGCATCGCCTGCGACATCGCCCATCCGTATGTTGTTCACATCGAAGTACATCAAGTACGTTGATGGTTGCGACGCGTCGTACATCGATGTCGGCAGGTACTTGTTGTTGGTGCGTGCGTACCTGTGCAAGCACTGGCTCAGACCACCGCGTATAGGGTGGATGTACCAGTAAATGAACACGTACCAGTGAATGGCCATTTTTTATTAAAATGAGTAAAATAAGTTATTAAAATAAGCACCTAATTGATTAGAGACTTCTTTTAATTTCTGGCCTCGTATACAAATAATTTTTGCAGCACGTGGAATCAATCGCGCTGCAAACTTAATTTTATAATAGTGTTCATTCATTAGCCTTAAGTGTTCATTTATCGGTGCGTTTACCCTACCACGTTCCACGAACAACAGCATGTCCACGTCGGTGAGCAGTTCCAATTCGACGCGCGTGTATTTTAGCATCGCGTCCCACGTGAACACCGATAACGTACAGTAATGCGCAGGGTCCAGTTCGTAGCTCGCGAAAGGCACTGCGAAAGTTTTCGAACACGTCCGCGAGGAACAGCACGTCCGTTTTCAAGTACAAATCACTGTACTCGCCTAATGTCTGTATACGAAAACTGTTCCACACGTTCGTTGCGTGCGCATAATCAGACTCCGACACGTCGCTATCGTTCAGTCGATTGTAGAACGCCTCACGAGGCGGTAGTCGCGTGTCGTTCAACTTGTCGTACGATGCCATGTAATCGTACGGGAAGACCCCCTTTCTGGTCAGGAGATCGAATTGTTCGTCCGGGAGATGTTGGAACTCGCGTCGAAGAATCGTTAGTCTATCTTTCTCGAGATCCGACGCGAGTTTCTGCAGACTCGTGGCCAAGAACTTGAAGGAATTGACGAATCGAAACTTCAACATTCTTCGCGAGTCCTTGCGCTCGCGCTTGAGGTCCTCCCCGTCCTTCGTAAACGAGATGTAACGTTCTTTCGTTATCGGTAGGAGGCTGATCTTTCCATCGAACGCGTCTGCCAACTCCTTGATAACGAATTGCGCGTCGTAGCCGGACAGGTTGTGGAACACCACAGGTATCGTGCACGAACGTTGGTAGCGCAAGTTGCACGATCTATGCGCCGCACCCCTGTACTCGCCTGTCGAATGACAATGATCGCGCACTTTCCTATCATCCTCGCCTCGGTCAAAGGGTCCTCCGCTCACGTGACACGCTATCGCCGCGTGAAAACTCCTGCCCTGTTGCTGCGTTAACGGTGCCATAGATTTCTTGGTGCGTAAATACGAGTACGCAACGCTCGCGAATTCCCGCAGTTCACGCACGAACCACTGCACACAATCGGTGTCGCTGCGATACGTTCGATATCTGCACAGAGCCTGGTCGTAGGAACAATGTACTTAATATCCTACGCTATGAGCTCTGTGACGTTGATACGCGTACGTGCGACTACGACGACGACGATCCCATCGCTGGCTGCTCGATGTCCTCCAGCAAAGACTCAAAGTGGTATTCGTTCCTTGTACTACCGACATCCCTATACCAGGGTGAAGGTCCTGGATGTCTTCGCCAAAAAAGGACCACTGTATTAATAAGCAAATGTACATTCAACAAAATTTGTTGCGACTCGTAACAGTTGTTTTATCTATTTTTGAAGTGTGTGAATGGAATAGCATCTCTCTCTGTGTGTGTGTGTGTGTGTGCGTGCGCGTGTGCGGCTGCGTGTGCGGCTGCGTGTGCGTGTGCGTGTGCGGCTGCGTGTGCGGCTGCGTGTGCGGCTGCGTGTACGTGTGTGTATGTGTACATGCATGTCAAATAAACACTTCAATTTCCTTCAAAATAACTGCTAAATAATTTTTGTAAAACACAGTCGTGGTTAAAATGCAATTCGATGTAAGCAAAATTATTTTTGTCATTTTTTCGTGTGCGTATACATATGTACTTTAAAAGCATTTACTCATTTACTATTTTTAATGTTATTTCTACTTGATAGGAAATATTATTACAAACATGCAGTATAAACATGTACAAATTTATACATAATATTCTTAATTTTAATCACTACATATCTGATTCATCTTCTTCATATAAGTTGTTGCTTTCAACTTGTGTAAACTCTCCTTGGTGGTGTTCTCCATTCACCGAAGAATGATTTGCCGATAGAGCAATAACATCTGATGTTAATGTTGACAAAATACTTTTGGATATTCTTCGATAGTAGGTACAAAAAATGCTCTTCTTGAAATTTGGCTGTCTTAAAAAATAATCAATTTCTCAACAACCAACAAAAACCAGCAAAAGTGGTGCTTAAATTCTATTAATGTATTTGTCCAAATACCAGAAAAACTTATAGTAAATATTACAGCAATTCCTAAGGTATATATATTATACGCATCTTTTTCATTCTTGCTGAATTACATATTTGTTTCGAGGGGGGGATTATTATTTTGAAAGATACGATGGTCAAGTTCGGTTTTTTAAATGGAACTATTTCTTTTTAAGAGGTGACGTAATAATGCGTTCCAAGACAAATTCAATAAGCTGTAATGTATACACTTGATTTCCACTGGTTTTTGAGATAATGCGCTTTCAAATTTACTGATTTTCACTTGAAGAAAACCCTCTGGAATAGCAAGCACCGGGGACGGTCTTGCTGGCGCCACGGATGGCAATGCCTGTTGAAACCGATACCTACCTGCCAAAGGTCTACGCCAGGAATGACAGGCCCAAAGGCTGGACAATTCTTTTCCGTCAGAAATGCTACTTAGGTAGGTAGGGAAAGTAGGGACATGATGGGGAAGCTAAGGAAAAATGCAAACAAAGTGATGATTGTACCTATTAATTAAGTCTTTATTACTCCAAATACAACTATAAGTTAATGATTTAACATTTTTTACACACTTTGGACTATCTGAGGTCAGGCGTCTAAGTTATTAAACTTTACAAAACAGATGGGAAAACCGTCCTCCCCCACTCGCTTTTGCCAGCGACAACACTATTATAACACAGTGGCTTCCTAATGATGTATTTGTCACGTGCCTAGCATCTTTTAATTAGGGTTTAGGGAGATGTCCCATCTTACCTCGCTACCCCGTCATGCCCCTACTTCCCCTACATCTGCGGTATCGAGAAGCGCACCGTTACTTTTATTTCGCACTTGCTTCTACCCTCGGATGGCCGGTTCTTTTGGGGAGGGATGCAAGTTGGATTGGTTAGGTTAGGCGGTGTGAAAGTTGCTAGACTAAATTTCAACCATAGGGAGCAGATTGTATTAAAACCAATCGGATTTGCATCCCTCACAAACGGCTGCTCTCTTGAAGAGGCCCTCTTCACAGTGTGACGTAACGTCCCAGAGCGAGCGAGAGCGTGCCACGCCACACGCCACGCAAGGGAGAAGGAGCGTCACGACAAGCACGAGCGAGACCGCGCCGCGCAACCGTCGGGCAAGCGAGACGCCAAACACCCAGGCGACCGCGACCGAGTTCCGCCGAACCGGGCCGAGTCGCGCCAGCCGCGAGACGCGTCAGCCCGATGACGCTCACTCCCCACTACACCGCTAGATAATGTCATATTCTCGCAAGAGGAAATTTCCGAGAATCCGGACATAAGCCCCGACGCGACGAAGGCAAGGCAGTTCAAGTGGGGCTACGGATCCCCCTCTCCTAGGCCACCTGTCTGGATGTTGCCCGGTACACGCACACTAGCGAGAAACCCATCCGAGTGACCGCCGCACAGTGGGCCAAACGGCCGATCTAGCTGGACAAAATTCGAAACGCAGGATTTGGTTATGTCTATCTGTTGTTATAGTTAATTTCGCATGAAATATGAATAATAATTTAAAAAATTTCTAAAAATTTGCCTTTTTTAAATATAAATTATATTTTAATGATTAATGTAAAAGAGTAAAATAAGAATTCGTACGGGAAATATAAACTTTTAAATACACATATTTGTACACATAATAATTTATTAAAAAAGTAAAATGGTAAAATGTTCACCATTAATTAAATGATTTATTCACTGTCAGAACTGTCACACAATTCATCTTCTGTTGACAAACTACTGCATTCTTGCGGAGGGTCTTTTAAAAGATGTTGCATTTCAGATGTTAGTTTACAAATAATGGATATATAAAAAGTTCCGGTACATCAAAATATAGCTTCACGAACCTTAGGGATACCTGGTTATAAGGTAGGCTCCGTACAAATACTTTACCTGAGTTAATCCGTCCCAAAGCCTTCAGTATCTTATTACGATGTATGGAAATTCCGAATTAAAGTACATAGGCAATAATGATCTATCCTTCAAATTAACATACAATTATAAGAGACGCTAGACGTAAAGAATACAATACGTAGTAGAGGTTTGAGAATAATATACATGTGTGATAGGTAACACAGTGCTTCTGAGTTCTAAACCAAAGAAAAATAAGTAATAACTTTTCTGAAAACATGGGATACCATATCTATGATTGTAGAACACACAAAAGAGCTAATTTTGACCATTTAGCACCATCAGAGACCATTCCGAGGTTTTGGAACGTTCAACCCATGCACGGGAAAGTACGCCAGCGCTTCATAAAAAGCGAAATATCTTCCAAATCGGCGCCTATCGGCAAAAAATTTTAATCAGGACTTGTAGGCGATGAATCACAGAATACAATGATATAAGGAAGAAAGCGGACACTCGTGGACAAGATTTTGTAGGTCTAGATAAAGTTGAAGTGCTTTACCATGGTTCGCACATTTCTTCTGTTAGTTTCAGGTATCAAAAGAAGTATTTTCAATAAAGAAACGAAATATTTGCTTATCACAGCTTAAAATACATACCTTATGGAACAGTATCCGAGATAAAATATAGAAAAATCCTAACAACCATCTATGAAATACAGTTCTGTTCATGGTGCTGTATTCGAGGCTATGTAAGTTCGTAAACCATACCCGCGGAACGGGCATCTTTGCAGAGGTAGCACGGTAATTAAGCGTTACTAAATAAATTTATTAATGTATTTTCGGTCGCTCTAAACCTTTTCTAACAATTTGGAATAAAAATGAAAACATTTTATGATGGTTGCCAAAATGACTGTTGTCCAGCTAGGTCGGCCGTTTGGCCCACTGTGCGCCGATCGAATAATCGCCTGCTATCCTGTCTCCTCTACCGTTCCGATATAGAGAAGCCTGGACGTTGCCCGGTCTCTGTTCCTCTACCGTCCCGATAAAGAAACGCCCGGACGCTGCCCGGTCCCTACCGTCCCGCTACCGAGACGCCTGGCCGCTGCCCGGTCTCTGTCCTACTACCGTTCGGATATAAGGACGCCTAGCATATCGAGCCCAACAAGAGCGAACGCAAGCATGTAACTAGTGTAAATATCTCAAGTATTAAATAAAAGACGTATCATACCACAAGAAGGCTTTAATCGAACCCGGCGTACCGACTGACGCTACCATCCTTACTCCCGGAGTGACGACCGTCACAACAGCAATACCTCCTCCCCAATGCCCACCTTCTCTCGCACGGAATACGTCAACGCATGCTTTTGTTTTGATATTGAAGCTCGTGTTTATACTCGAGAGGACCACGCGTCGACAGCGGGCTACCACTTTTCTTCCTGTGTCTCTCCAAGAGGAGTATTGACGGTGGATTGTAGGAGCGTAGATGTCTGGATGCCAGTTGTTGAATTCAGAAGACGATAGAAACACTTTATTACCAAACACACATGTACTATAATTAAAGTAAATCGTATTCCTCTCGGGCAGGAGTACTGATAATGATCGAACTTGCGCCCCACTTCGCGCAGACCGATTACACGGAGGGTAGTCGGGTCACGCACTGCACAAATGATACAGGTTAATTCGAGATGCGGCCTGGTACCCCGTGGCGAGGGTTGCCCTTCGCAGTGCCTCACCCGATTTTTATGGCTTTTTTCGGAAAAAGGTACGAATCCTGGGCCAAACGTAACGAATTGGGGTCGAGCCCCCGCAGTCGACGGTGAAATATCCATTACAGCGTATTAAGAAATTATTTTCTTCATCGTGTCGAAAGGGAAGTGACGCCAATGGATTCCTTATCTTTTTCTGATGAATATCATACCAAATATCATGCAAATCGGACTACTTTGACATTTGTATTCCCTATGTAAAAGTTGCCCGATTTACACGACATTTGGTATGATTTTCAACAGAAAGCCCCAAGGAATCCATCGGCGACACTTCCATATCCATACGAATAAAGAAGAATAAAGAATTATTTTATTTCCTAAACAGATGCAAGGTAATTCTGGAGCAACGCCCGTTAAGGAGATGCGGCCTGGTACCCCGTGGCGAGGACAATCCCTCGCAGTACCTCACCCGATTGTATGGCTTTCGACCCTCGAAGGGGTTCGAGTGCCTATTAAGAAGTGAGAAACCTTCGACTTGCGCATTTCTCATCAGATCTTTGCAAAAACGAAACCTATCGATTCGTTATGTTTCGCCGATGAAGCTAACACCAAGAACAACGTAATTCGGACCATAATGAAGGAAATTCCTTGAAAACAGAGTTTTATATCATTTCAAGCAGGGTTTGAAACGGTTCTAGAAATAACTGTTTCAAACTGTTATATATCGGTTCTTCAACAAACAGTTATAAAGAACCGATATTCTGACTATATCGGTTTTGGTTACGGTTCTAGAACCGTTATTTTTCGGTTCTATATCGGTTCCAAGGCGGTTCTGCAATCGATTCTCGTATCGATTTTAGAGTATCTAATTGAGATCGCCAGTATTACGGTTGCAAATTATTCTATATAAACGTAAACATACCTTTTACAAAATCATTATGAAAAAAACCAAAACTGAAACAATTATGCATACCATTATCTTGTAACATGAAAAGTGTTCTTTAAGGTAGTTCCTGAATAATCTACTAAATTCAAGAATTCTCTCAAATTTCGTTCAAAACTAATTTGGAATAAAAGAAACCCTTGTACAAAGTTTAAAATCGATTTACCACATAGTTATCGAGAAGTTGTTAATTAAAGTTGATGCATTTTAACACAGTGGCATATGGCAGAGTCGAAAAAAGAGGATTATAGTTTCAGTTTTTCTGCTGAAACAGGAAAACTATATTGAAGAAGTGTACCAAAATTGGCACCAAAGTACATCGAAATGTCACGAAATGAATTTATTTATTTCAACGAAACTGACCACATGGTTTCTTCGTAAATGCCCATAAAAAATACGTTTACGTGCAAATTTTTTAAAAACTACGTAGAGCAGTGAACATGGCAACGTCGCACATTCGATATGTTTAGACATTTAAATGGCGAACGAAGATTCAGATTCGTATGAACATTTTTTTTGACATTTTGGTTAGAAAAGACGCTCCGAATGAATGCGACGTTGTCAGATCTGCTGCTCCAATTCACTACGCTAACCAATTTAATATTCTATTTTCGTATTACAATTATTTATATTAAAATTGAACTGTATAAAATATTGTACATGATGTTAAAAATTATTATTATTATTTCCATAGTATCATACTACTTTATATTTGTCGTTTATTACCCAACTCTAATTTGACTAACATAGTTGGTTAGGAACTATCTTAATATAAGTAGTTTTCTTGGTGTCGTAATATCGATTCTTTTTACTTTCGACTGATGCGCGCCATAAACATTGTATCGCTTGCAACGGTTTTCAACGGCCGGCCGTTGAGGTTGAGACTACTGACTTCTTCGCGATGCTGTCGACAATGTCGACGCGCCGAATGATACAGTCAAAGCGAGACCGTTTTCTTCAGACGATACGAAAAGTATCATTCCTGGTCTGATCGTCACAGAAAACAGGACTGAAGCCTCTGGTGTCAAAGAAAGGAGCTGTTTTACTGACATTCTTTGTTTAAATTAATATTTGATAAGCTTAGTAATAGTTACTATATTCGTGATATACTATATATGTGAAAATTTAAATTAGTGTGTATTTAAACTTACTGTTAAATTAGTGTATATGTAATATAAAAGTGGTAATAGATTAGTGTTAAAATTAACTAAATTAGAAAACTCTACAATGGGTAGGAAAAAGTGTGACATTGTGCGAAAGTACTTTAAAGACTGTAATACTATGAACAAGTTGCGGTGCACAATTGAAGATTGTTCTTCGGAAATTTCGGCAAGTACCTATATTTACATTTTCAATGCATAATCTTTCATTTTTATTTATTCTTTTACGTTTTTTTTTGCCTTCTTTAATTTTGTAAATTCTAGAATCATTCTACAAACCTAGTGAAACATTTAGAAAATCATCACCCAAACGAATTTACTGTTGTAATGATGGAGAAAGAAGGTTACAAAAGAGCATCTGGGACGGGGACATGTACTAGATCCATCAATTGCAAGAAGGCAAAATTCGATTTAAAGGGTGCTTGCTTAAGATTAGTCACTATTCACGGCTGGCCATTTTCCTTAATTGACGATGAAGCTTTTCGTGATATTATTAACGTGGTACCTCAAACTGAAGTAATCAATGCACATAAAGTTCGTGATGCAGTAATGATAGAATCTAATACAGTGTTACGAGCCGGGGCTGCGGCAACGCGAGAGGCCGGCGAGAAGGGTATTTCCCAAGGAATACGGTTTATGAGTTTGTTAATTAGGGGCGCGGACGAACCTGATGCGAAATCAGGGAGCCGCTAGGATTATTGCCGGCGAGGACGAACCTGATGCGAAATCAGGGAGCCTCTAGGAATGGAGTCAAACGCGGACGAACCTGATTTTAGTAATCAGGGAGCCGCAGGAGGGTGATACGTCGTGAACGAACCCGATGCGAAATCGGGGTGTCACTAGGATGAAGTTCACAGACGAACTCGACGCACAGTCGAGGAGCTGTTAGGAGGTTGGATTATTCACAGACGAACCTGGTGCGAAACCAGGGAGCTGTTCGGAAGTTGGTAGATTTATAGACGAACCTGATGCGAAATCAGGGAGCTGTAGGACACGGACGAACCTGATGCGAAATCAGGGAGCTGTAGGACACGGACGGACCTGATGCGAAATCAGGGAGCTGTAGGACACGGACGAACCTGATGCGAAATCAGGGAGCCGTAGGAGGGTGAGGTTTCGTGGACGAACCCAATGCGAAATCGGGGAGCCACTGGGTTGGTGATGATTCCTTGTTTTGGATGGTAAATGCGATCGAACCTGATGCGAAATCAGGGAGTCGCGGGAAATATTAGTGATGCCTCGTAACTCTTAATTAATGTTTGATACAACTCGAGCGGTAAAGTTGTATCGGTGGGTGAGTGCTACTAATATTATAAGGATCGCTGGGTAAAAGATGGGTTTAACGAATCTACTCGATTTACACGTGAACACCATTCGTATATTCAATAACTTTTATTTTAAATTATTGTACAAATGTAAGTGTCGCGGTTACATAATAAATAAAAGTGTGTAAGTTACCACTAGTTTGCACGGTGTTAACGCACTGGCGATGCAGGGCGTACGAGCGGTTATTAACAAGTGCCAAATACAATATAAACCGGACTCGCGGATTCTATGAGGTTAACTATGATTCTGATGGAGACTTTAGCCCGATCTTTAACCAACTCTGTACGAGCGTGACACGACGTGACTCTACGCGTGACTCTATAGCTTTTAACCAAAGAGGGTAGAAACCAAAGGGTATATATAGTCCCAAAAATGAGTGGGGATGCGTTAGAAATCTCCATATAAGGAAATTCTTCGGGGTCGTCGTCGTGCCACTCCCGTTCCCATGGTCGTGATCCAGATGGTCGAGAGCATGACCCCCATTAGTGGTGTGTGATAAGCAAAAGGATTTTAGGGCGTTTTCCCTTCGCAGACGCAAGCTCCAAAAATGGTTGAGAGCGGTGTATGGGAAAATTCCACATACGTAAAAACAGTAAGGAATAAAATTAAAGATGAAATAATAGGAAAATTAATATCGCTGAAAGCAGACAGTGCGACATGCATGGGGCGTTCATTTCTGGGAATTAATATACAATTCCTAAAGAAGAAGAAAATACAGATTCGCACATTAGGTGTCGTGGAATTATTTCAAGGCCATACTGCCAAATATTTAAAATTTATAATTAAGAACACGTGCAGCAGATTTGGTATTTCTATGAAACAAATATACACCGTCACAGTATATAATGCTGCAAATATGTTGAAAACCGTAAGAGTTTTGAGTGACGAAGACGAGCAAAATAACATTGAAGATAGTAGTGATATTAATGATATTTATGTCTTTCATTCCTAATCTTGCGTGGCCTTGAAAGTTATAGTATACCATATGGTTGAATAATGAGGGCCCGGATGCAATAAGAGGACTAGCGCTCGAAAATACGAAAAATTATTGTCCAAACGCTAGGAAAAATTGGAAAATTAAATTTTGTTAAACTGAATTTTAAAAAATATTGTGTTTAGAGCTCATCACGGCACTCATTTTTTTCTATTTACAGTTTTTTTTATCGAATCATTAGGATTCGAGATAAAAATTATAAACAAAAAAAATTTCTTTGACCATTGTCAATATCTTTTTTAACATAAATTGCGATAACATGAGTAAATATTAACGGATCGTTATGAGACTTGAAACATAAAACTCAGAAAACTCTAGCGAAGCCGTAAACTGTATGCACAAAACCCTTATGGTAAAAAATATAATAATATTTAATTAAAAAGTAATACTGGACATAACTCATTTTTTCAACGTTCGCCGTTAAAAAGTATCGAGGCAATTTTGAGGTACATATAACTTTCAGCGACAAAGTTTTTCCTTAATATACAAGGAAGATTTTCACAAATTTTCACACTGATTAATAAATAATTGTAGAAGATACGACGATATATATAAATCTCGCGCGCCACCAACAGTCAACAGTCGCGTATAATGCGCTATTTAGCAGTTTTAGCACTCGCGTTGACAGTTGGCGCCGTGCGAGAATTATATATATCGTCGAACGTTGAAAAACATGAGTTATGTCCAGTATTACTTTTTAATGAAATATTATTATACTTTTTAACATAAGGGTTTTGTGCGTATAGTTTACGGCTTCGCTAGAGTTTTCTGAGTTTTATGTTTCAAGTCTCATAACGATTCGTTAATATTTACTCAAGTTATCGCAATTTATGTTTAAAAAGATATTGACTTTGGTCGAAGAAATTTTTTGGTTTATAATTTTTATTTCGAATACTAATGATTCGATAGAAAAACTGCAAAGAGAAAAAATGTGTGCCGTGATGAGTTTTACAACACTATATTTTTTAAAATCCAGTTTAACTAAATGTAATTTTCCAATTTTTCCTAGCGTTTGGACAAATGTTTTTCTCATTTTCGAGAGCTAGTCCCTTTATTGCATCCGAGCCCTCAATTTGTCTTGACAGTCACTTTCATATCGGGTAATCAAATATGTAGCATTCCAAAACTGATGCTCACCTTCGGTTCACGGAAAATATCGCGAACACCAAAAGTTGACATACCGTATTATGTTGGGTATAAAAAATAGTAAAAGTTTTCCTGTTTCAGTTTTTTTCAAATACTTACCATTTGCGAGAACCCTATATAACAAAGTATCGTAACATTTGTGATGTTTCTCTAATGATTAATTACACCAAACACGGTATAATTTGGATAATACATATTTAGTAGTAATAAGTTTCGGCCGCCGAGAAGGATAGCGAATGAAAAAGATGGAGACAATCGGCAGTCCTTTTTTCCACTCGCTCTCTTCTCCTACGTTCGAGACTGTAGACAAACTTCTAAAAATGTAGGATCTACAGTAAAATCTCGATTAGAGTTCAAAATTGTGACTATATAACATTAGTGTTAATTTCTATCACCCCTAGTTGAGATGGTACCCCCTGGAACCAGTGAAGCGTGTAATATGGCTCGTGCGCCGATCGTGCAACCCGATCCGAAATCGAAAATCGGTGAGAGACAACACCGATGTAAACGAGGTTCACAATTAAAAGTATTTTATTTTTGGTTCATTTTTATAATTTTTTTACCAACATATTTGTGAGGATTTTCTGATTAAAATGACACCAAACACGATATGGTTTGGACAATTATATAAATATAAATGATTCGTATCCACGATAAGTAAAAGTTGTCCGATTTATGTCGTATTTGGTATCATTTTAATCAGGAGATTCTAACAAACATGTTGGTAAAAGATTCATGAAAATTCAACCAAAAATACAAAAGTTTTAATTTTAAATTTTGATTGCGTTAGCATTGTCTCACACGTACCCCGCGAAAAGCGGGCATTAAAAACTTCCTTCGTTCCGAGGCTTTCGCTTACATCGAGACTTTACTGTATATCTTCTTTTACTATGCCTGCTTTTCTTTTCTAATGTATGTTTATCTTATTTCTATGTATGTACCACGTGTTACTGATTATTGACTCTTTACGTGCAGGCAACGATTGAAAACAGCAGCGTGCCTCACGGTAGGTCAGGGCACCGTGGCGGAAGCAGGTACGCGTGCAGGTACCTCGTACGAAGAAACACTTCCAAGCACATCTGCTACGTGTGATTTTCCTACGGACAAAATACACGAAGAAGACGTAGGACATTTGGAAGATTTTCCAATTATGAAAGGAATTGTAGAAGAAGCACATTTCGATACGGACGCAGAAGATATTGAAGAAGAAATACATTTCAATGCGGACGAAGAGGAAATTGTAGAACAAGTGCATTTCGAGTCGAACAAAGAAGAAATTGCACAAGAAATAGATTTCGACACATACATCAACGAAGATGTTGGAAGTGATGCCGATTACTGGGTGGTGGAGACTGCAGAGCCAGAACAGCCGGAAAACCCAATTTCAAAAGGAATCGACTTCGTTGATTTTCCGCATGTTTTCGAGCAAATCAAAAATCTTGGAAAACATTCGATTACTGGCTGTGGCATCCAACATTTTGAAATAGTTAGATGTGAACGGAATGGATTAGAAAATGTGTATCATGTAGAGTGCAAAATGTGCAAATACACAGAGCGTATATCCTGTCTTCGGAAGAGTGATGCCACTATGGATATCAACCGCGCCGCTGTTGCCGGAACAATGATGACGGGCGGCGGATATAATCAACTGGAGGACATACTGACGGCCGTGAACGTGTCCTGTATGACAAAAAGGATCTACGAGAACTGTCAGAATGACCTAATCGATGCCCTCGAAGTGGCCGCACAACGCGAAATGGAAGATGCTGGAAAAGAAGAAAAAGCATTAGCTATAGCAAGAGGCGACGTACATGCAGAATCCAAGCTACCGTTTATCCCAGTTGTCGCGGATGGCAGCTGGATGAAAAGGTCCTACCGCTGAGGAGATTACAATTCTCTTTCGGGCGTAGGAACCATCGTGGGATACCACACGAAGAAAGTGCTGTACATCAGTGTGAAGAATAAATTCTGCATGACTTGTCAAATAGCAGGTACGAGGAAGGAAGAACCGCGCGAGCATCGTTGCTTCAAGAACTGGGGTCGTTATCAGAATTCAACTGGCATGGAGAGTGTTGCTATTGTCGAAGGCTTCAATTGCAGCATAGATATGCACGGCCTAATATACTCTATATTAGTTGCCGATGGCGATAGCAGTGTGTACAAGAAGATATTGGACAGTAATCCCTATGGAAAGTATATGATGCAAGTACAAAAAATCGAATGCACCAATCACCTATTACGCAATTTCAGTAAGAGAATAAACGAAATCGGAACAAAAGGCCGCAATAAAGATCTAAGAGCTGTCGTACAGAATAATGTTCTCCGCCTGCGTACTGGTATAAAAAAAGCTGCGGAATACCGGTTGCGAGAAGAAATACCACTCGAGGAACGAATTCAAAATTTGAAGCAAGACTTGGAAAATGTACCGAGTCACGTTTTCGGGCCACACAAGGAGTGTCAGAAGTTAGCATACTTCTGTAAGAAATACTCTGATCCCAACAGAGTAGACTACGTTCCACGACTGAGAGAAGCTGGTATTTATGAAAGTATCGAAGAAGCGATGCAGCAACTTTTCGTTAAAGCTGACAGTTTGCTGCGCGGTCTAAACAACAATGCTGTTGAAGGTTTTAATAATATCATTGCTAAATTCATCGGAGGCAAAAGGATAAACTTTGGACGAGGGGGCTCGTATCAGGGTAGAGTCTCCGCTGCAGTCGTCCAATATAACACAAAAGAGGCGTTCAGCAGATTGAGTACGGCAATAGGGCCCTTTACACGGACGTTCCAGCGCGCGTTCCGGCGCGTCACACGCCGCGCGGCACGCAAAAGTACGTGAACGCCGGAGCGACGCTCCTTCGTGCACGCCAGAAGGTTATACTCGCCACTACTTAGAGACAGCGAGTTCGGCCTGATATTTCTACGTCGACTCCATCTACATGTTTTTTCCACGATCCACCGCAGTGGTGTATTGTGTACTACCTGTTCGATGCATATGATAGATCTGCGAAACGATCGGCAAGACACGATCGCGATATATGTTCGCGAAAAGTATACGAATTCCTCGATATACCTGGCTAGTAGAGGATATCATAAATACTGTTACTGTAGGGTACACTGAAACATCTGTTTTTAGGAAGCTACATTTGGTTGACCTGAAGGTGCTACAAATTCTGGAAATGTTTTATGACTCAGTTATAACGACTGTAAAATTTTACAAGGGTACTTTAAAAAATGTCCAAATGTTTCCCCGACAATGCGATGGCAAATGAAATTGCATTTAACACATTCCCTGTTGTGACGATCATAATTATTACTATCAACGGCAATAATTTACCATGTCACTGCTTGTTTTAATATAAAAACTAATATTGATAGACAATACATACACATAGGTATGCAAGTGATGTTATACGTAAGATAAATGATGAAGAGATGTAATATGCAAGATGTTTTGAAGAAGGGGGTAGTCTTCTGATTGCTCGTGATGCAGGTCAAATTTTTCACCCACGCTCTTGCGTGGCGCGCAAGAAAGCACCACAGTCCTGCCCGCGTGCTAGAAAGCACCAGAGTTAGAGATAGCGAATAAAAGAAAAAAACAGAGAAAAAACATAGAGAGGGTAAAAAGAAAGCGTGGGATAAGAAAACTGTCCTCCGGTTCGCAAAGGCCTGGTCGCCAAATGTTCCTGATGCTGACCAGGCCTGTGCGAACCCTTGAAATTAAGTAGGTAGATGGAAGCAGAAACGGCAGGAAGAGGTAGGTACATATAAAGGAGTAAAAGTGAAAGTTAGAAATAGCTGCAGAAACAGAAAAAAAAAATATGGCAAAGACGTAGTTTAGTATGAAAGTTGTATTTTTGTATATCCATCACTCTATTCTGATAGCTAATAGACAAAGTATGTAACAATGCAAACAAATATGTCGTATTCATGTTAATTACAAAAAAAATTATCTGAAGTTGACTTTTCATATTCGAACGACACTCGACTGTGTGAGCCAGGGTGAGTCAGGAATCCATTTGTCACGTCCATATCGATACGATAAGAGAGTGCGTTTAAGAAATGCCTACTCCTTTTATGAATTGTATTGTTTGTGTAAAAGTAGTCCGATTTGCATGATATTTGTGATAATTTTAATTGGGAGAACGCCAGGAATCCATTAGTGTTACTTTCATATCGATACGATGAAGAATAAAGAATTTCTTAATAAGCTGTAATAAATATTTCACCCTCGACTGTGGGTCGCCGACCTCGATTCGCTGCGGTCGGCCAAGGATTCATACCTGTTTCAGAATAACTGTATACTTTATTCTTTATCCTATCGATATGGAAGTGATACCGATGGATTTCTCATGTTTTTCAAATGAAAATTATGCCTACCAACTTTCATATAAATCGAACTATTTTTAACGAAATTATGGAAATCAATTTATTACAAAGATTCCTTAATTACAATCCGATTTGTGTCGTTTTTGGACCATTTTCATCGGGAAAACATAAGGAAACGATTCACGTCACTTTCGCCAAGATCCGGTGAGAAATGTAGAATTTTCTATTCACCACGTCTTAGGGGGCAAGATTGTACGGCCCCCCTGGTCTCGAGGGTCGAAGTCCTCGAAACCCATCGAGGCACGGCTTATCGACGGCGTTGCCTCTGGAGTCTTGGCTGCCAGGATCGGCTGCCAGGCTCGTCGCGCGCCTCAGGATTTCTGCACTGTTAGAAATCCTGAGGCGCGCGACGAGCCTGATTTCAAGTGCCGTTTTTTCCTTTTCTAACTACCTTTTCTGTCTCTTATGTAAACTCTTCTGGAGTCAAGGTTGGAGCGCGGGCAGGAGCGTGGTGCTTTCTAGCACGCGGGCAGGAGCGTGGTGCTTTCTAGCACGCGGGCAGGAGCGTGGTGCTTTCTAGCACGCGGGCAGGACTGTGGTGCTTTCTTGCGCGCCACGCAAGAGCGTGGGTGAAAAATTTGACCTGCATCACGAGCAATCAGAAGACTACCCCCTTCTTCAAAACATCTTGCATATTACATCTCTTCATCATTTATCTTACGTATAACATCACTTGCATACCTATGTGTATGTATTGTCTATCAATATTAGTTTTTATATTAAAACAAGCAGTGACATGGTAAATTATTGCCGTTGATAGTAATAATTATGATCGTCACAACAGGGAATGTGTTAAATGCAATTTCATTTGCCATCGCATTGTCGGGGAAACATTTGGACATTTTTTAAAGTACCCTTGTAAAATTTTACAGTCGTTATAACTGAGTCATAAAACATTTCCAGAATTTGTAGCACCTTCAGGTCAACCAAATGTAGCTTCCTAAAAACAGATGTTTCAGTGTACCCTACAGTAACAGTATTTATGATATCCTCTACTAGCCAGGTATATCGAGGAATTCGTATACTTTTCGCGAACATATATCGCGATCGTGTCTTGCCGATCGTTTCGCAGATCTATCATATACATCGAACAGGTAGTACACAATACACCACTGCGGTGGATCGTGGAAAAAACATGTAGATGGAGTCGACGTAGAAATATCAGGCCGAACTCGCTGTCTCTAAGTAGTGGCGAGTATAACCTTCTGGCGTGCACGAAGGAGCGTCGCTCCGGCGTTCACGTACTTTTGCGTGCCGCGCGGCGTGTGACCCGCCGGAACGCGCGCTGGAACGTCCGTGTAAAGGGCCCTAATGGATAAAGAGCCGCCAACCATGGTAAGAAAGCTGGAAGGACGTCGGAAGCGTGCAGCAGAAAAAGCAAGGGAATATAAAAAAGAAGCCAAAGCATCCTCCTTCCGAAATAAAAAACAATCGTTAGACCAGGATTACGGTCCCAGCGCAGAAAAACCAGACATGGAAGAGACAGTATACTCTTCCGAGTGTGAAAGGCACGCGGCTATACTCCATGACTGGCAAAGGATGCGATGCGAGATCGAAGAGGAAACTCGCAATCAGGCAAATAGCGAAAAGTGGATTAGTTATAGAAAAAAATTATTAACTGCATCCAATTTCGGCAAGGTATGCCGATTACGAACGACTACACCACGGGCAAATACTGTGAAGAGTATAATGTACCCGCAACTCCACAATTTACATTCTCTCCAATACGGAAGGGAAAATGAGGCAAACGCATTAAGACAAATGCAAGAAGAATTAGGAATGCATATTCTACCGTGTGGCCTCTTCATCGATGACACTGTGCCTCACTTAGGTGCAACTCCTGACAGCCTCGTGGACCATGATAAAATCGTCGAAGTAAAGTGTCCCCAATCGGCGAAGGATTTATCGCCTGCTGAAGCAATAAAGCAACTTGATAATATACGGCGTATTTTCAAGGGTAATGAAATGAATAAAAATCATCATTACTATTATCAAGTGCAAGGACAATTGCAAATAACGAAAACGCAACGGGCTTATTTTTGTTTATGGACGCCGAAAGGAATGAAGATTATAACAGTATCAAGAGATGATCGATTCTGGAAAACAGAGATGGAGGAAAAACTGAGGAAGTTCTACGAGGACTGCATGTTGCCCGAAATCATAGATAGTAGATACAATCGACAACAGCCGATTAGAGAACCTCCGTACATAAAAACAGGAGGAGCAGGTACGAGTACACAAGAAAGTACACAAAACGATGGAATGAAACATGGGAATAGCACCGGCGAGTGCATCCGGCGCATATGAAGAGCTGTCGAATAAGCAATTGCAATACAAAGTGACTAATGCACCGGCGAGTGCATCCAGCGCATATGAAGAGCTGTCGAATAAGCAATTGCAATCCAAAGTGACTAATGCACTGGGGAGTGCATCCAGCGCATATGAAGAGCTGTCGAATATGCAATTGCAATACAAAGTGACTAATGCACCGGCGAGTGCATCCAGCGCATATGAAGAGCTGTCGAATAAGCAATTGCAATCCAAAGCGACTAATGCACTGGGGAGTGCATCCAGCGCATATGAAGAGCTGTCGAATAAGCAATTGCAATCCAAAGTGACTAATGCACTGGGGAGTGCATCCAGCGCATATGAAGAGCTGTCGAATATGCAATTGCAATACAAAGTGACTAATGCACCGGCGAGTGCATCCAGCGCATATGAAGAGCTGGCGAATAAGCAACGTGGAAGCGCCTGGAGTGCGCAGAGTTACTGAGCTGCGACGAAGGGAGTTCGAGAGCGAACATCGTCGCAGAATGGCCGAATTCCCCATGAGAGAGAGCCCCGAAGAGTGGAGTTGTTTAGAAAGGATGGGTTGTTCGCCGACCAAAGATCCAGGAAGTCTCTCGCTCGAGGAGAGAGTTTGAAGTTCTGAACGAAGAGTCTGAAGATTAGTCTAAGCTAATCTACTGGACTGGGCTGCGGAGGCTACCTTCGTAGCCCAGCCCTCTGTTTCTTTAAAGTGTTTCAGAGAGCACGAAACCCCACGACGAGGGACAAGGTGTCGGGGGACTGCCACCGCGGCCTGGATACGCGTTCCCGAATTCCCCGTCTGTGCTACGACAGAGTAGCAGTCCGCAGTGGAGCGCGGACATACGTGGAACCGCTTCTCTAGCCCTGTTGGCGTGGATCTTGGCTCCTCCCCGGTTTGTGCAAACCAAGAGGTCCGCGTCGACAGGGTGGACAGCAGCCGGGAAATGACATCTCCAACCACCAGTCGGACAAGCGGTGCGACTGCTTGGATCGGCTGGAAGAGATGTCGCGGAGACGGGAGCGTTAACAGGACGCACAGGACGGTCCCCTGGGTCAGCACCAGAAGCCACGATGAGGAATGGGGCCATCTCAAAGCCAAGGCCTGAGAGAGGGAGAAGAGGACAAGAAGCCCAGAAGAAAGAAAATGCAGACGAGCTGGGGTGCTGGGCAGATTGATCGGGGAACGGGCCGATAACATGCTCATGAGCTGTGATCCCCTGTTATCAGTTTCGTCTCGCCTTTCCATCTTCCCGGTTCTTTCAGCTCCAACGGATTCTCTCAAATGAAAGTAAATGTTAATGCTTCTCCGTCTCTTTTGCATGGAATCCGGAGCCGCGAAGGGATTGAAGTCTCAAGCTCGTACGGCCACCGGAAGGACATCGAGGACGAGTCCCTGGGGGAGAAGGTCGACCGCGACCAAGGATTCGACGAGGAGGAGGGAACGTCGCCGAAGCAGTGGAGACGTCGTCGGACGTCCTTCTGGAGGACGCTGCCTGCAAACGAGGCAGCGCTGGAGTCTGCACGGAGTTCCGGAGGCTGCACGAAGGAGGATGCAGCGTCGGAGCGTTGGAGTCGACGTGGGACGTTCCAGAGTGGAGTTCCAGGGACATCGCGGGACAAGGACCAGGGGCGTTTCGTCGAGGGAGAATTAGAAGCCCCGCGGTACCCGTGCCTGACTGCTGGACCCGGAGCTCTCCGTGGATTTCGTCCTGGGACACACGGAAAAGGAACGCGCCCGGAGCTCCCCGTGGATTTCGTCGTGGGACCAAGAGCCGCAGGGTTCCAGAGACGTCGTGGGACAGGAAGCTGCAGAGTTCCAGAGACGTCGCGGGACCAGAAGTTGGAACGTTTCGTCGTGGCAGATCGAGAAGTCCCGTTGTACCCACGCCTTGCTCAGGATTTTTCCGTGGTTTTCCCCTGAGCGAGAAGGCAAATGCCGAGGCGGATGTCTGAAGAAGCCACGGGGCTGCACGACCACTTCTTCAGGCAGGGGTACGAAGATTCCGAAAAGGATTCAATGCGGCCGAGACGTCCGCTCTTCCAGAGGGGAGAGCAGTGTTGCGAGCACCGGGTATAGGCCCGTGCATAACCTGCTGGTGCTCGTAGCTGAAGATAGAAGAAGGTCGGCCCCCTTCGAGAGGACGATCTGGACGACGACCAGAAGACTGTCTTGTACCGAACTGTTTTGTAACCGATATTGCTCTATGTAACAATATAGTTCAGTCGTGTGCACTCCCGTGTAATCATTATTCTATCCTTTGAAAAAATCTCATAACTTCGGTGTTTCCCAATATTTTTTAATACTTTTTTTTTATATTATTTGTTAATAGCCAACGGTTATATGGACAGAAACATTAAAAGAATTGAAGCATCTTTTACAAATAAAATAGTAATAAACCCCGTAAACATTGTGTTTCATAATACATCCAGTTCAGAATTCGTTTATGAAATCCGCTACTGAAAATGCGCACGCTGGATGCGCGTGATTATTATGTGGTCGGCTCCTCGAAGTGACAGAAAATATAACCTATATGCTATACCCGATTTCCTCAAAATACTGTTGTGGCGTAATAATAATGTTTTGAATGGATGATAAAAAGTTCACAAATGTTTCGTAAAAGAACGAAATAGCCACTAAACATTTGTTGTCATATAGCATAAACTTAGGTTATATTTTCTGTCACTTCGAGGAGGGACCACATAATAATCACGCGTTGGATTCAACGTCAAACACAATTTTATATATGTTTGTTCATAACTGCTTTCTGCATAGGATGTGTATTTCATGTTCTGTTTCAGTGTTTTGCTAATAAAAAAATGTCTATCCTAACAAACTTCATTTTCTGGGGACATGCCCTCGTGTATTTTTCCTTTTCACTTATAATTCCTTACTGCCAACGTAGACTATTGTAGCATAAGCACATTTCAAGTAACGTACAATGAATTTTCCACGTTTGCAGTACCAGCCGACTTTCCGTTTAAATTTTTATAAATACAACGCAACAGCTGAGAATTTCTTTCCTTATTCAGAATAGAATACGGAAATAGCAAACAGCTCCCTCTCGCGTGCATCAGGCAGCGGCGTATCTATGGGTAATACCATTTCAGTGCAGAAAAAATCTGCTGTAATACCGACCTGCCGAATCGGCCAGACCACGTGACGTGTCTACCCCCTTAAGGGGGTAGACACGGGTAATGCAGCGCGCTGTATACCGACACAATCTGGCCCGAAACATGGGTTTAGTAGAATACGCTTTTCGTCCTTATATGAGCGAATTTTGGGCTGGGCGAGGTCTCATTCGAAAGAGAAAGGTTCAGTGCAGCGCGCTCTGGTCATGGTTCGACGAGATTGTGTTGATATCTAATAATATGAGTGTTCAAAGTAGAGCAAAAATCGACAAAATACACCCGCACGAACCAACGTATTTTTAGGTCACTAAAAGAGTCTTGTGACTCAAACGATGACCAGAGCGCGCTGCACTGAACTTTCCTCTTTCGAATGAGACCTCACCCAGCTCAAAATCTGCTCATATAAGGACGAAAAGCGTATTCTCGTAATTGCATTCCCAATTACGAGTTCCGCCATATTGGCGATAATACAGAGCAAGTTACGTGACAAATTTAGTTGAGCTAGTGGACACGAGATGGCGCCTAATCGGGAGGACTGCCAACGTGGAGTCATAGCAAAACTGAAGCGTTAGCTGGATAAACAAGCCGCAGTAAAAGCGTGATGCAGACAATGTATGAATTTTCGGACGATTGTAGGTTAGGTTATATGCATTTTAGGCATATAACTGCTGGGAACTGTGTACATTTACTAAATTAACGCTTTTATTGTAACACATACATCACATGAAACCGCTGTCGAATTTATGTTATAATTATATGGCCACATTATTTAAAATAAAAAAAGAGATTGGAACTTTTTTACTGGAAATATTGATTTACTGATATCATATTTTCAGAATGTGGAAGTTACAGCAATTATTTGCAATTATTGCTCTTATTATTATTCTTCCGACTATTGTATATAACATGTAACGGTTTCGAGCGTGGCGTAACGCTCCTTACAGGATTTCGGGATTGGTTCGAGTGGCGTGCGATAAAGAATTAAAATTCAAGAACAAGAATTTATCTTAATAGTGTTTATTCAATAAAACACCTCTAAATTATACAAACAATCAAAAATTAACGCTTTATAATATTTGTTTGAGATGAGACTAGGGTGAGATGAAAGGAGAGGAATCTAAGACAGGTTATATTCACTTTGTCACGTTTATGCGGTAATCACTTTGTCAGGTTTATTTAAAACACAACTCGATGAGCCGGAGAGATGAAATGAGTGTCCCGATTTGGTGCCACAGTGTTTGTATTAAGCGCTGTGGACTACACCGAGAGAGCGTGAATTTGAACCGCGTGAAATACCACTGGCGCCCACACGATTCTACTAATCGCTGGACTACTGAGCGTTCAATGAGCAGAGAACAGGCACAAATTGTTGTGCCTTGAGATGACTCTGCGAGTACGGTGAGCTGAGAGTGAGAATTTTACAAGAAAAAGGTAACGATTCGCTATGCAATGAACACGACACTTTCTGTGTAAGAGGCACACACGAGAATGAAATGAATATGGCCGCTGGCCGTTACGCTTCTTCTCCGTTCTCTTGGATCATCGACGCGCGCGCTCATTGGTCGATCGATCCGAGCTGATTGGTTCATCAATTGCGGCGACAGTTGATCGATCGCCGCTGATTGGCGGCTCGCCAATCGTTCAGCGCTGCTGAATCGCGGTCCGCGAGGTGCTGCCATGAGAATGAGTGTGGCGGCGTGGGAAACTAATTTCATTCCCAAACAATATTAAAGGAATTAGAATAATTAAGTTGCGACTCTAGGTCGTTACAAAAAGTAAAGCTCATCGTCTTGGGTTGCGACTCTAGGTCGTTACAAAGAAATGCCCGTTTAAACGATCGATTTGGAATAATATAACTTAAATAATTAATAGTGACGTTTAGTCGAATGAAAGGAATTGGTTTGTGGATAATGACTCTCGGTCGATGTAGGAATTAGTTTATAGATTAGGACTCTCGGTCGATGTAGGAATTAGTTTATAGATTAGGACTCTCGGTCGATGTAGGAATTAGTTTATAGATTAGGACTCTTGGTCGATGTAGGAATTAGTTTATAGATTAGGACTCTCGGTCGATATAGGAATTAGCTTATAATCTAGGAATTAGCTTATAGATCTAGGAAATTGAATATGTTAAGTTAAGAATCTTTTGAGTTGTTTTCTGTTTCATCAGGGGCAGGTTTTGCCACCTGGAATAATCTCTTTCCCTCGTCGCTCAGGAGTAATATTACTAACCTGAGAATAATAAATAGTAATAACTTAGCTTCGACAACTAAGTGGCCTACAAAGCGGCCTCCAAGGCAGAAACCTCTCGCTAAACCTGGCGACTATGGCCTTAGTTTAATACGATCGGCACGACCAAGTGTCCTGCAAGGCGGCCTCCAAAGTTGGAGCATTAATTTGTGTCGGAATCGGCTATTAGCCTTAAATAATTCTTAGTAGCGTCTTGGTTAGACATATGAATATATAATGATCCTCTCTGCGCTTTCTTGCCCGTATTTATACATATTCGGAGTACTGGGAGCGCACCAATAGGAACGGAGTTTGACTATTACGCTTTAATTATTCTCGCCTCGCTCGATCCGTTCTCTAGTCGGTCTACTAAGCGACTGGCTAATGCGCAGGCGCACGCGTGGAACGCTCGGTTCCCTCTCTCATTTGTCATGCACAAATCACAATCACTGCTTCTGATCCTTGCTCTCGTCGATCCGCTGATCGACTGAGGATCGCGCATGCGTTTGATTCTCCCACTCCTTTACACTCAATTCTCTCTTTCGTCATACTCGCGTCTCGCGGTATCCTGAACTAATATTAATATTAATGCTAAACACTCTTATAAAAGTAAGAATAATAGAAATATAATAAGAATATAAGTATTTAAATGATTATTAATTAAGTTTAATAAAAAAATAAAAAAAAGGGCAGTTTTGGGGTTTGTTACAAACATACAACAAGGAAAAGTCTCTAAATCAGTCAACAGTTGACTCCCTGATTTTTTTTTGTAATTCTTTACGCTCCTATGTAGAGATGGACATTATTTAATTAAAAAAATATACTTCCGAATGGCCCCAGTGGCCGATCGACACGAGGTTTGGGGTAGGGTGTGTGTACCCTAAATCTAAAATTCTATTTAGTTTCGGGTATTCATTAGTTTCCTTTGTTTATTCGAAGGCCTTTCATCTTGGGCTTCGAATAATTTTTCATCTTTCATTATATCTTGATCCCAAGGTCGTATTCAGATATATTGGGCGGTCGATTCGTTTTCGCGAACAGCGATCGAGGAGAAATCAGCCACCACCATCTGACGATCGTGGATTTGTCTGTTGGAGTTACGTGGCCATCCAAGGGTATGGTGGGGTAACGGGAATGCTGCTCGGCTCCGTCTGAACGTAGCCGTGTGGTTGTTATGACAAATACGAGATGAAGCTATCGAGAAAGAATCAATGTTCTGACCAATAAAGCTCATGAATTTTTTCGGAGCTAAGGCACACCTATTCTGATGTGTGTATTTCTACGCTGCAGCTCGGTTTGGCCTATACACAACAGAAGCTTGGCGCTATCCCCACCACTTCTGGCTCACTCTTGTTCTGCGAAGGCGAGAGTGAGATGGAACGAGAACGAGTCAGAAAACGTTACGAACAGGAGCACAGAGGCAGTTAAGCGGTACCTATGGTGGCAGTATACGCGTTACGAAACTCACCGGTCAATATATCTGAATGTAAAGTCTCGTTAGCCGCTCGCTCAGGGTTGCCAGATCTTCGGCATTCAGCCGGAGTCTCGGGTTTTGAACCGTTGTCTCCGGCCTCAGACAGGCACAATAAAAATCTCCGGCAGAATAGAGAGTATGTTGCAGCGTGCCATAAACAAAATAGAAATCTATTAAAATCTGTAACAAATTCTAATAACTATTCATAATACTTTTATTATTATTATTATTATTATTATTATTATTATTATTACTCTGTTTGAGATGAGATTGGGGTGAGCGTGATAAGAAAGGAGTCTAAGACAGGTTAGAGAGTGCACAAGTTTCGGTGCAACCACTTCGTCAGTTTTTATTATGAAATACTCGTTGAGTGTGCGTCACAGAGATGAGCGGTCTTAATATGAGCAAACCAAACTTCCCGTGATATTATTGATCACGGCACGACACAGTACACGATTAATGAGATGAGCTGAGCACTTGATCACCACGCGGTTTCTCCACGTGGCGTCCACACGATTATACTAATCGTGGAGACAAATGAGTGTTCAATACAGTTTATGAGAGTACAAGTCAGTGAGAAGAGCGTACAATTATAAGCACTTGAGAGCTGGAGAAGCTGATTGAGATGTAATTTCGCGTAGCGACAATCACGATGCTATCGGCTGAGCACACAAGAGAAGATTGATGAATATGGCCGCTGGCCGTTACGCTTCTTCTCCGTTCTCTTGGATCGTCGACGCGCGCGCTCATTGGTCGATCGATCCGAGCTGATTGGTTCATCGATTGCGGCGACAGTTCATCGATCACCGCTGATTGGCGGCTCGCCAATCGATCAGCGCTGCTGAATCGCGGTCCGCGAGGTGCTGCCATGAGAATGAGTGTGGCGGCGTGGGAGACTACTTTCATTCCCAAACATACTTCTTTATAAGAAGTCATTATTGTAATGAATTTTAGATGCCTGTTTTTTTCTACGCCCCTTTTTTTCTCACATTCCCCACCCCAATCAAAATTTCCGGCAAAAGATCAGGCTTGATCTGGCAACCCTGCGCTCGCTGGTCCGGACCGGCGTGAGCCCGTATCATGAACGGAGCCCTAATTCCGACGCTGAGTTTCTCGCTTCTTTCTGGCCGAAGGGGGGAGCAGGATGGAACGCTTTGCGTGCGCCGCGGGCGTGCGCGACGGGCGCGAGTGCTGAGATGGAATCGTGACTGTCGATGCATCCGCGCCACGGTCAGATAGCCAGGCACGGCACGAGTCTTTTTTGCGCCATAAGCGAGCTTGCCAAATTCCGCCATTTATTATAATACATTTAATTGAGCTTCTCCATGACCTTACTCTACTCGTAGTTTAACCATTGTAGTATAATTTGTAGTATTTCATTTAAAAATTTATTTTCAACAATGCCAACAATGGAAAGGCCATTTTGCACTTCTTGTCAACCTTACGCCCTAGCAGTTGCCTAATTTTGCAGAGTAAAGTCATAAATAATCTCAAATAAATGTAATACAGGGTGTCCCATCTAAGACGAGACAGCCGGTTTTCTCCTAAACTATAGGAGATAAAAATATAAAAAAAATAGGGAATTGCATGGTTCGAGGGGGCCAATTAATTAGCGCGAACGAATTTTTTTATCGATTATTATTTTAAAAGATACGATGGTCAAGTTCGGTTTTTCAAATGGAACAATTTTTTTTGAACACCTGAGTTGATAGTGCGTTCCAAGACAAATTCAATAAGCTATTAAAGCTTATGTATACACTTTATTTTCACTGGTTTTTAAGATATTGCGCTTGCAAATTTACTGATTTTCACTGGAAGAAAACTGTCTGGTATAGCACGGACCGGGGACGGTTTTACTGGCTCCACTTGTGGCACTGCCTTTTGAAATAGATACCTACCTGCCAAAGGTCTACGCCAGGCCCAAAGGCTGGACAATTTTTTTCCGTCACAAATGCTACTTAGGTAGGTACATCTGCGGTATCGAGAAGCGCACCGTTACTTTTATTTCGCACTTGCTTCTACGCTCGGATGGCCGGTTCTTTTGGGAGGGATGCAAGTTCGATTGGTTAGGTTAGGAGGAGTGAAAGTTGCTAGACTAAATTTCAATCATAGGGAGCAGATTGTATCAGAACCATTCGGATTTGCATTCCTCACAAACGGCTGCTCTCTTGAAGCATTGCTCTTCACAGCAATGCCCACCTTCTCTCGCACGGAATACGTTAACGCTTGCTTTTGTTCTGATATTGAAGCTCGTGTTTATACTCGAGAGGACCACGCGTCGACAGCGGGCTACCCCTTTTCTTCCTGTGTCTCTCCACGAGCCGTGTTGACGGTGGATTGTAGGAGCGTAGATATCTGGATGCCAGTTATTGAATTCAGGAGACGATAGAAACATTTTATTACAAAACACACATGTACTATAATTAAAGTAAATCGTATTCCTCTCGGGCAGGAGTACTGATAATGATCGAACTTGCGCCCCACTTCGCGCAGACCAATTACACGGAGGGTAGTCCGGTCACACACTGTCCAAATGATACAGGGTAATTCTGGAGCAACACCCGTCAAAGAGATGCGCTGGTACCCCGTGGCGAGGACAGACCTTCGCATTGCCCTACCCGATTTTTATGGTTTTTTTCCGGAAAAAGGTACGAATCCTAGGCCGAACGTAGCGAATTGAAGTCGACCCTACGCAGTCGAGGGTGAATTATCCATTACAGCGTATTAACAAACCCTTTTCTTCGTCGTATCGAAAGGGAAGTGATGCCAATGGATTCCTTATGTTTTTCTGACGAAAATCATTCCAAATGTCATGCAAATCGGACTACTTTGACACAAGCTATTTGTATTCCTATGTAAAAGTTGTCCGATTTACACGACATTTGTAATGATTTTCATCGGAAATCCCCAAGGAATCCATCGGCGACACTTCCATATCCATACGATAAGGAATAACGAATTGTTTTATTTCTTAAAAAGGTAGGTACAGGCTGATTCTGGTGCTGCGCCCGTCACCCCGTGGCGAGGACAACACCCCGCAGTGCCCATCGAATTTTATGGCTTTTTTCGGAAAAAGGTACGAATCCTAGGCCGAACGTAGCGAATTGAAGTCGACCATCCGCAGTCGAGGGTGAATTATCCATTACAGCGTATTAAGAAACCCTATTCTTCGTCGTATCGAAAGGGAAGTGGTGCCAATGGATTCCTTATGTTTTTCTGACGAAAATCATACCAAATGTCATGCAAATCGGACTACTTTGACACAAGCTATTTGTATTCCTATGTAAAAGTTGTCCGATTTACACGACATTTGGCATGATTTTCATCGGAAATCCCCAAGGAATCCATCCGCGACACTTCCATATCCATACGATAAAGAATAAAGAATTATTTTATTTCCTAACCAGATACAGGGTAATTATGGAGCAGCGCCCGTGAAGGAGATGCGGCGGCCTGGTACCCCGTGGCGAGGACAACCCCTCGCAGTGTCTGACCGAATTTTATGGCTTTCCACCCGCGAAGGGGTTCGAGTGCCTAATAGGGAGTGAGAAATCTTCGACTTGCGCATTTCTCTTCAGATCTTTGCAAAACCGACACCTATCGATTCCTTATGTTTCGCCGATGAAGCTGACACTAAGAATGACGTAATTCGGACCATAATGAAGGAAATTCCATGGAATATCGATTTATGTCATTTCAAGCTGACTTGACTTGGTTAAAAATAGTCCGATTTACATGAAATTTGGTATGATTTTAATCGACGGAACGCCAGGAATCCAGTGGCGCCACTTCCCCTTCGATACGATGAAGAAAAGAAGCAAACATTTGAAATCCTGAACATTTCTCACTTCTTAATGGTATTCCAAACCCTTCGAGGGTCGAAAGCCCTAAAATTCGATGGGCACTGCGGGGTGTTGTCCTCGCCACGGGGTGACGGGCGCAGCACCAGAATCAGCCTGTACCTACCTTTTTAAGAAATAAAACAATTCGTTATTCCTTATCGTATGGATATGGAAGTGTCGCCGATGGATTCCTTGGGGATTTCCGATGAAAATCATTACAAATGTCGTGTAAATCGGACAACTTTTACATAGGAATACAAATAGCTTGTGTCAAAGTAGTCCGATTTGCATGACATTTGGAATGATTTTCGTCAGAAAAACATAAGGAATCCATTGGCACCACTTCCCTTTCGATACGACGAAGAAAAGGGTTTCTTAATACGCTGTAGTGGATAATTCACCCTCGACTGCGTAGGGTCGACTTCAATTCGCTACGTTCGGCCTAGGATTCGTACCTTTTTCCGGAAAAAAACCATAAAAATCGGGTGAGGCAATGCGAAGGTCTGTCCTCGCCACGGGGTACCAGCGCATCTCTTTGACGGGCGTTGCTCCAGAATTACCCTGTATCATTTGGGCAGTGTGTGACCGGACTACCCTCCGTGTAATTGGTCTGCGCGAAGTGGGGCGCAAGTTCGATCATTATCAGTACTCCTGCCCGAGAGGAATACGATTTACTTTAATTATAGTACATGTGTGTTTTGTAATAAAATGTTTCTATCGTCTCCTGAATTCAATAACTGGCATCCAGATATCTACGCTCCTACAATCCACCGTCAACACGGCTCGTGGAGAGACACAGGAAGAAAAGGGGTAGCCCGCTGTCGACGCGTGGTCCTCTCGAGTATAAACACGAGCTTCAATATCAGAACAAAAGCAAGCGTTAACGTATTCCGTGCGAGAGAAGGTGGGCATTGCTGTGAAGAGCAATGCTTCAAGAGAGCAGCCGTTTGTGAGGAATGCAAATCCGAATGGTTCTGATACAATCTGCTCCCTATGATTGAAATTTAGTCTAGCAACTTTCACTCCTCCTAACCTAACCAATCGAACTTGCATCCCTCCCAAAAGAACCGGCCATCCGAGCGTAGAAGCAAGTGCGAAATAAAAGTAACGGTGCGCTTCTCGATACCGCAGATGTACCTACCTAAGTAGCATTTCTGACGGAAAAAAATTGTCCAGCCTTTGGGCCTGGCGTAGACCTTTGGCAGGTAGGTATCTATTTCAAAAGGCAGTGCCACAAGTGGAGCCAGTAAAACCGTCCCCGGTCCGTGCTATACCAGACAGTTTTCTTCCAGTGAAAATCAGTAAATTTGCAAGCGCAATATCTTAAAAACCAGTGAAAATAAAGTGTATACATTAAAGCTTATTGAATTTGTCTTGGAACGCACTATCAACTCAGGTGTTCAAAAAAAATAGTTCCATTTGAAAAACCGAACTTGACCATCGTATCTTTTAAAATAATAATCGATAAAAAAATTCGTTCGCGCTAATTAATTGGCCCCCTCGAACCATGCAATTCCCTATTTTTTTTATATTTTTATCTCCTATAGTTTAGGAGAAAACCGGCTGTCTCGTCTTAGATGGGACACCCTGTATAATAAAGGGCGCAATTTGACAAGTTCGCTTAGGGCGCAAAAAAGACTTATGCCGGGCCTGCGTCAAGTTTTTGCGAAGCGGTTCCCGTGCTCACTCTAAGCACTTGCGACCATCGCGCACGCCCGTCGCGCACACAAAGGACAGAGTGTCAGGCGTCCGAAAGACGGAGCGAGACAAAATATCAACGCGTCGTCTGTCTCGTACTGTCCTCGCTCGCTTTCAGAGCCTTCGCTCGCTCTCTTTCCATCTCGCTTTCGCCTTCGCCGGACAAGAGTGAGACAGAAGTGGTGGGGATAGCGAAAAGTCCGTATCGTGTACACCAAATAGAGCCCGTAACGATCTTAGATGCTCGAATAACCGACGAGAACCTTTGTGGCCCGAGCCGCACGAGATCGCCGTTGCTCGACGATGTGTCATCGATTATATAGAAACAGAATTTGTTTTTTTTCATCGTATCAATATGAAAGTGACACAAATGGATTCCTGGCATTCTCCCGATTAAATTGACAGAAAATAATTTAAATCAGACTATTTTTAACGAAACGGGCTTCCAATTCTCCAAACATATTTTCACGTAATTTCCTTAATTATGGTCCGAATAATATCATTTTTGGGGCCAATTTGATCGAGAAAACATGACGAATCGATTCACGTCACTTTCGCAAAGATCTGATTAGAAATGCAGAACTGAAGATTTGTCACTGCTTAGTGCGTAACATTGTATGGCCCCTGTTGCGTACGCGAATGCTTGACTTATTTGCCAGACCGTAAGCGTAACTGTGCAGGTTATTAAGGATTTTGTACATGTGAATTTAAACAATAATGATGATATATTTAACGATAACAGAAAAATACAGAGAGGTGGTCGCTAGCTGTTGCCAGCTTGAATGCTTGCTTCGATCTACCATTCTTACATTTCCTGAGGCCCTACGAAACCTTCAAACCCTTGCAGGGGGGTCTTAAAGGAGATGGTAACTATTATCCTATTGGTTGAAAGTGGCTGTGTAACTGACGGAAGAAGAAATAGAAAGGGAAAGTACGATCCCCACGCAACTGTACCGAACGGCGCGACGCGTCTGTTTACTGTCGCCCAGAAAACTCTTGACTCGGCTCAACGGTCCCTAATTTATTGACCCGGTCGTAAATAACTGAGTCCCGATGCGTCAGTCCCAGGTAGGCAAACCAAGTGCCGGCCAAGTGCTTAGTGACAATGTTTGAAACGAGATGGTAAAACTCTTCGCGCTCAACAGCCCCGCTGGATTCGAGCGTCGAAACCCATGAAACTCAGCGAGTTGCATGATTACTAGCGTGAAGGACAAGAGAGGACTTTGCATGGCGAAGGAAAGTCAGCCGTCTATAGAACTCAAATCGAGAAAGACTTTGCTGACAAACTTTACATATGTATATTCGCGTCAAATAAATACTTTAATTGTAACATTTAGACGACAAACTATTGTTGAATTTCGCCAGTTCTTACATATGCATCACTTGGTTGGGAATTCCTGATCCCAGAGTTTCATGCATTTACCTATTGAAATGTTGCTTCAAGTCATCGGGAAATTGCATTGCTTCTTCTCGTACATACATATATGTATCTGTTCGCGAGTAGGTGTCACGAGTGACGCGACTTTGGTTTCTCAAATAAATGCACATTTATTAGGGCCCTCGGTCGACGGCGACTTGAGTCATCCAGTACTGAATATGAAATTGTTCATATTTCTCATTACACATTGATAAGAGTGTTACCACCGATGGATTGGTGAGTTTATGTCCACGAAAATGAGTCGAAACGCGAAGCAATTCGATCTATTTTTTCTTATGAATACATGATTAGGACACACACACTACGTTCACTAAAAATAGAACGAATTGCTCCATGTTTGGCATCATTTTCATCAGTAGTGCAGTGCTCTGGTGAAGAACATCGTAATACGGAGCTAATATTTGTTACATGGGCCCTTCAGGTCCATTCCGTGCTTGCTGTCCCCGCGTCGCCTTCCATTTCGCTATCAGCGATTCAGCGGAATCGCAACACGCGGGTTAGTAGGTCGCGAACGCGGAATCCGTCGGCGTGGGCACAACGTGACCACCGATGGTCCGGGCCCTAGATTCCAGAGGATGGAGCAACGGAAGTTGCGAAGGATAGCGCCTGACGGGGCGATTTCCCCCGTCCTCGAGATAGGGAGTGCGAGGCTTGAACCTCGATCGCGATACTTCGAAAATTGATTCTATTGCGGGAGCTCGAATTAGGAAGTCACGACGAGCCAGAGAGCCGTCCAGATACCGCGACCGCGTCTCCGCGTCAAGTCCGCGAAATACGAACGGCCGAAAGTAATTCGTGCAAGGGGTACCTCCATCCGACACACCGTGAACGGCCCAGCCGGGAGAGCCCTTGCGCGTCACTCGTGATCGACGTAGGAACGCGTAGAACAGACGATTAAAGACCGCGAACAGCGACGTGACCGACTTCCGTGTGCTACGATAGAGCACAGCGAGCGACCGCGACCTACGCTCGGTCAACCGACACCTCGAGCGTGCGAATCACCGACGGCAAGCGTGCCGTGCGAAGTCAGCGAAAACCAGCGAGCGACAGCCGAGACGGAGCGCCGTCTCTAGGTATGATTATCTGATTTTTGTAACAATATACTTTACATCTTGGATTTCCCGTTAAACCCATTGTACCGATGTATTCAATCCCTTGTTATCCTCCCTTTCCTTGGTAAGTATAGTCAAGGCGTGCTTTAGCACCTTGATAGAGCAGCGAACCCGGTAAATCATTCCAACCGCTCGGGGTGATTTACAAAAGTCCCTTCAGGACGTAACATATTCTAGGCCCTAGAATCTACGATATTGTCAATGTGAGGTTGAAACGCACGCCGCTTCACACTATCGTTTCTTAGCATTTATACGGGGTGATTCTCTAGCTAGAGTCGTCAAACGCGATGCTCGCCAACAATCATGTGTCTCGCTGAGTTTCGTGGGCTTCGACGCTCGAAACCAGCGGGACTATACAATGTTGCACGCTAAGCAGTGACGAATCTGAAGTTCTGCAATTTGTAATCAGATCTTTGCAAAAGTGACGTCAATCGATTCCTTACAATTTTATATATAATGTTTGTTCATAACTGCTTTCTGCATAGGACGTGTAATAAGTGTATTTCATGTTCTGTTTCGGTGCTTTGCTAGTAAAAAAATGTCTAACCTAACAAACTTCATTTTCTGGGGACATCCCCTCATCTATTTTCCCTTTTCACTTATAATTCCTTACTGCTAACGTAGAATATTGTAGCATATTTCAAGCACATTTCAAGTAATTAAAATTTACAATGAATTTTCTACGTTTATAGTACCAGCCGACTTTCCGTTTAAATTTTTATTAGTACAACGCAACAGCTGAGAATTTCTTTCCTTATTCAGAATAGAATACGGAAATAGCAAACAGCTCCCTCTCGCGTTTACCGGGCAATCGTCGATCTATCGGTATTACCATTTCTGTGCAGAAAAAACCTGCTGTAATACCGACCGGCCAAATCGGCCAGACCACGTGACGTGTCTACCCCCTTAAAAACATTGTCGTAAATTAATAGCTTCACAAAACTAATGATATACAAAATTTGCGCCAATTACAACAATGGCTATTTATACAAAGACAAAAATGTATTTAATAATATTAAGCAGATATATTTTCATAGAAATAAATATTTTTATACGAATAAAATTTTTAATTATTTTACGAAAAAATGTTAATTAATTGTCTTGGTTAATAAATAAAACAATATAAAACAAGACAAGACACCATTGAGACAAGAAAGACGCATATAATAATATTAAGCAGATATATTTTCATAGAAATAAATATTTTAATAGGAATAAAAATTTTATTTTCAAAATACTTGGCGCCGCGGAACCGAAAAAATGTTAACTAATTGTCTTGGTTAATAAATGAAACAATATATAAAACAAGACAAGACACCATTGAGACAAGAAAGAAAGAAAAAGATTTTAATGCAATTTATACATATTTATTCAGTTTAGCAACACCAATTCGGTTTCGCAGCGCCAAGTATTTTGAAAATAAAATTTTTATTCGTATTAAAATATTTATTTCTATGAAAATATATCTGCTTAATATTATTATATACATATTTCTTGTCTCAATGGTGTCTTGTCTTGTATTATATTGTTTTATTTATTAACCAAGACAATTAATTAACATTTTTTCATAAAATAATTACAAATTTTATTCGTATAAAAATATTTATTTCTATGAAAATATATCTGCTTAATATTATTAAATACATTATTGTCTTGGTATAAATAGCCATTGTTGTAATTGGCGCAAATTTTGTATATCATTAGTTTTGTGAAGTTATAATATACACGCGCTCGAATAGCAAAACAAAAGCACACGCGACGTATTGGGTGCAAGAAAAGATGGGCCACTGGAATGTCATTATATTTGCACCAATCGGGCCTGCATTCCTTACAGACGCAATATTTTCACCTTTTCGTAGTGATATCCCCCCCGCTATGACCAACAATTTCTTGCACCCAATACGTCGCGCGTGCTTTTATTGTGATATTCGAGCGCGTGCAAGTGATCTCTCTCGAATTTGTAGGGACGATGACGCAGGCGGGACCAACCGCAGTTAGCGAATTACCTCTTTTCTTCCTGTGCCTGAACGCAAGGTGTACTGGTACTTCTTCAGAGTAATTTCGTTTCCTACCTCTTTGCCAGGGAAACATTCTACGAGCTAACATAAGAACATCTTGGTTTGCTCGTCGTACGGGCCACAAGATTAATTTTCGCCCCGGTCGGCGTTCGGAACCTAGTTATAATTTCTTTATACTGCAGCAGAGCACGGTTTATTGCCTGCCGAACGTAAAGGGTGTAGCTTGTAGCAATTGAGGATTAAACCTAAAAACTGTCCTGCAGTTCTACAAGTTATTTGGCAAATGTTTTCTAATTACTTTATATCGTGTTGGGGACCAAATGTCTGGTGTCGTAAAGTGGTAGTAAACCGTGGCCCGCTAACAGTCCCTTTTAGGGCATCACGCTGATGGCTACATCATGGGGTTCACGCCCGGGGAAAACAAAGAAAATCGGGTTCTTATTGTATTACTGTATTTTTCCACCTCTACGCCTACGATTTGCGAAGGTGGGATTTCTCGCGACCAATAATATTTGGAGTGTCACACCCCCCCCCCCCCCCCCTCAGGGGGGTGTACGCCCTGAAGGAAATAATATTTAAACTGCGACTTACAGCGACAGTTTGTCAATACGGAAAACATATTTGTGCGGTTCACATTAGTGAAAAGTGCTCCACAGTTTACCCCGTGTGTTAGTGTGTATCAGTGTTTCTGAAATGGCCCCCCAGTTGCCACCAGTACTGTTTTCGCATGCAGAGGACGAAAAATTAATACACGCGGTGTCAGCTCATCCTGTGATTTATAATCCTAGCAGAAATGATCACAAAACCTACGAAGGGAAGGACAATCTATGGAAAGAAATATCCGCCAAAGTGAAGAGAACAGGTAATGTATCCTTAAATTATATTTATTTGCATCAATCATCAACTAGGGCTAATAATACAATCGAAAATTATTTTTTTTATAATTAAAGTACAGTCCGCGAAATTTCCATACGTCCACCTCAAATTTGTTTCTAATAACAGATAAATTATAAGAGATCTTTCACACGGCGATACATGTATGCGATACTTGTATCGCGAGCTGCCTACGATTTCATTAACACGGCGATACACGTATGCTACTTGTATGGTGGATACCGATTATACATTGTTTATAGAGACGTTCCCAGGACAATACTCGTATCGTGATACTGATTTCGTGTATCCTGCAAACGTCGGCGTCATGATAATTTTCGTATGAAATCGGGAAACGAAACGTTGTAAGGGGTGGACCCCTTCATACGGCACGCGGTGCCACACGTATCGTGATACGTGTCCATTTTTTCTTTAATTGAAAATATTTTCTCGTGTCACACATTTTTTGACAAAATATTTCTCTTAAAAAATGGATTAGATTGAATTGTGTATTTAGATTTTAGATAAAACGTGTAGGACTTTAAAAAGGGGATTTTTCATGTATTATTTCAAAAACTTTTAACTGATAGCAATACATTTTTTAAATTACTTTAGAATGTCTGCCACCTCATTCGTGAAAATTCTTAATATCATATATAGTTCAATATTGCGAAATGACACGAATATTCGGGGAAGTATATCGCCCAAAGAGTTATTAACATTGACGTAAGGATATGAAACATTATTAAATTATTGATATGAAATTATTTTACATGTGACATGCCCAGAGACATTGTTAGACATCTAACAACATTTTAAAAACCCCGCGAAAAAAAGAAGAAATCATTACCTCAGTTTTAATGACAGCCTCTCTCTGGGTGATATACTGACACGCATATTTTTATCATTTTACAAAATTAAACTGTGTACAATATTAAGAATTTCCTCGAAGGAGGTGGCAGATATTCAAAAGAAATTAAAAAATTTATGACTATCTTTTAGAAGTCCATGAAATAATAGATACATGAAAAATTCCCTTTTCATATCTAATGCTGTTTATGGGTCGAAGCCAATGCTTCCTCTTCGCTCGTTTTCTACTACATCTTTTGTGTAAAACCCAAATGGATAACACTTGAATCTCATCCATTTTTTCAGAGAAATATTTTATCCAAAAATGAGAGATAACGATGCATGACAACGGTCTGAATGTTTCTGTGGTATCAAGGAACCTACAAAAAATATATTATCCAATTATTTCAGTTTCTGATTGTAAGAAAAGGTGGAAAAATATAAGGGACACTTATATGAGAAAGAAGAGGGAAGGGAAATGCGGCACAGGGTCGGCAGCCAAAACCAAAAAGGAATGGTCGCTGAAGAGCCTATTATTGTTTATGGACAAGGTCCCGTTTGAGAGGAGGCAAGTATTTTTTCCACGCACTATGAGTTTTGAAATACGATCATTTTCAACATTTTCAAAAAATTATTTTATTTATTTTATTATAGTACCCACAGTAATGTGGGAGAGATCTCGACAAACACTCCACAATACGAGGTAATTGAGACTGCGGCCTGCTCGGAAGGTTTTCCAGACGAGATGCAAACACCGCCAGGGGACAATACAGTGGACATCCCAGAAACCCCAAACATCGGGAGTATCTAGAGACGCGGTAGCGTCTCGACGCCAAGTACATGAAAGAAAAGACACCTTGTATATGCCTGTCGCTGCCGTGTATCTTTACTCGAAGCACAGCTATTCCAACCTAACCTGAAACTTATTTCATTAATATCTCATCACGCCTGCAATATTTTCTATATTTAATGGCATTTTTCTCATGTAAACCGCATATAAGCTTTCGAATAAGACCAATTTCAATAAAATCGGTCCACGCATGATAGAGATATCGTAATATCGTCTCATGGATCTGTCGAAAACGGTAAGATTTTCTTCTTCTCCTCCTTCTCCAAGAAATTTTTCGTCAACATAATACGTATACACGCGTTACACGCACACCTTCAGCCAAAAGAAACTAGTGTATGTTTCGTTCGTCGACTCTCGGGATCATTCGGCAGGGATCGGCGTCCGTCATTGTACATATACCTACCCTGATAACCAGATCTGGGGCGCAGAGCCTGACGTCAGATCCGTAGTCATCTGTGTCCGCATTAGGCTGCGGTCTGAGGTACAGAGCCTGACATCAGGGCCTGACGTCAGATGAGCAGCAGATTCGCATCAGATCCTGCCGTTCGCCTGACAAGTATAACAGCGCCATCTGAGGGTCAGAATTGGCAAACAATTCCCTACGCGTGACGTCACATGGCCGTCCCTACACACCAACACAAATGTAGCGTTATTGCTGTAGGTGTATCCCTACTCCCCCATAATCAGCTAGTAGATTCTACAGTTTATTAAATAATCAATTCTACTAATTTCAAAAAGGATTTATTCTTTATTTAATAATATACAGGATTGGTGATTACAATTGTTAGAAAATAATATAAATAGCGCATATAAATTCGAGGAAGAACATTCAATATTTACATTTATAAATCCATATACAATACGTCCCGTAACCAGTGGTACCTATTAGGTGCGATATCAGAACATTTCCTTTATTTTCGACTTCTTTTTGCTGTAAAATCATCACATCCCGTATTGTGTTAGCGCTGAAAACAAATAGAACCTTAGTATAAAATTAAACGTAACGTATGAATAAACAGGATACATGCGATACTTACTTCAGCTCCATCTCCGCACAGCACACACCCCAGACGATCATGCATGCTCCTGCGAACATTAACATTTATAATAAAACATGTGTTTAATTATTATCTACTAAACAACACGCTAAACATTCGCACTTCGTGCATAACCATACTTTTCTGTCTTGCAGATAATGTGAAACTCGATTTTCGCGACGTAGATAATTGGAAATTATTCAATTGCATAATTACGTTTGCCTTCTGGATACGTCGAGATGATTTGTCTGGATATTGATGGATGAAATTACTTGGAATATTCTTCGATTTTGCCGGCACTGATTGCCACTGCCAGTGACTGTCATTTCATACCTCGAAAATGAATGCAAATTGGACATAGTGTCTTGACCAATCACGAGTTTCGGCACTATGGCGCAGCCAATCCGAGCGTCGATTCAAGAGCGTTGGTCAAGACTCTACGTCCAGTTTGCGTTCGTTTTCGAGGTGGCAGTCACTGGCAGTGGCAGTCAGTGCTGGCAAAATTGAAGAATATTCCAAGTAATTTCATCCATCAATATCCGTAATTATGCAATTGAATAATTTCCAATTATCTACGTCGCGAAAATCGAGTTTCACATTATCTGCAAGACAGAAAAGTATGGTTATGCACGAAGCGCGAATGTTTAGCGTGTTGTTTAGTAGATAATAATTAAACACATGTTTTATTATAAATGTTAATGTTCGCAGGAGCATGCATGATCGCCTGGGGTGTGTGCTGTGCGGAGATGGAGCTGAAGTAAGTATCGCATGTATCCTGTTTATTCATACGTTACGTTTAATTTTATACTAAGGTTCTATTTGTTTTCAGCGCTAACACAATACGGGATGTGATGATTTTACAGCAAAAAGAAGTCGAAAATAAAGGAAATGTTCTGATATCGCACCTAATAGGTACCACTGGTTACGGGACGTATTGTATATGGATTTATAAATGTAAATATTGAATGTTCTTCCTCGAATTTATATGCGCTATTTATATTATTTTCTAACAATTGTAATCACCAATCCTGTATATTATTAAATAAAGAATAAATCCTTTTTGAAATTAGTAGAATTAATTATTTAATAAACTGTAGAATCTACTAGCTGATTATGGGGGAGTAGGGATACACCTACAGCAATAACGCTACATTTGTGTTGGTGTGTAGAGACGGCCATGTGACGTCACGCGTAGGGAATTGTTTGCCAATTCTGACCCTCAGATGGCGCTGTTATACGTGTCAGGCGAACGGCAGGATCTGATGCGAATCTGCTGCTCATCTGACGTCAGGCCCTGATGTCAGGCTCTGTACCTCAGACCGCAGCCTAATGCGGACACAGATGACTACGGATCTGACGTCAGGCTCTGCGCTCTCACGGCTGACCCTGCTGCCAATCTGATGTCAGATTGGCGTCAGATGGTTATCAGGGTATGTATATACTATTGAATTAGATAACCTACCAAGTGTCATCGTTTTATAACCTACCAAGTGTCAATTCCTCATAACCTGCCAAGTGTCGAATAAGGTAAGTTGTCCAAATTTGAAATGTCACGAGTTTTTACACTACATGGGAGACTGAATTATTGTCTCAATTAACAAGGTGGGTCGCCAAAATTTTTTAATAGATTTTTTATGTAGAGTCGCAGACTTGGAAGTTGTCCGGAGAAGGTTCGGCACAGAAGCATCTTCTATCGCATAAGTTTCTGGAAATTTGTACCATGCATGTACAAAATATATATTATAACAAATTGCATTGCATTCAAATTGACAGATATTTTTATTATACCAGCAAATTATTTTTAATTTAGAGTTTTTATGTAAAGCTTATAGAAATGAAGGGGACGCACAGGACTTGGATAAAAATGAAGGGGACGCACAGGCTTGGAGGTTGTCCGGAGACGATTAGATAGATAGACAGAGTATCTTGTTTCGCACAAGTTTCTAGAAATTTGTCAAATAAGGTAAATCTACAAAATTTGTCAAACGACATAGCATTAAGAATTATTAAGAAAATAGATTATTGTGCACTGCTTGCAATGTAAAGCAAGTCACATTAGTGAAGAAAGTACGCTGAAAACACATCTCCCTTGATGCTTTTCAATCTTTTGTGAAAGACATTCGTAATACTTTAAATAATAATAAAATCCACAGTAGTTGCCACGCTATTCATTAATTCATCAATTTTTTAGATTCCCATTATTTCAATTCACCAATAAACATACTAAATTAGTTTTATTCCAATACCAATAAATTGTGCATTAAAAATATTGGATCTTCTCGTTCATTTTCGCTCAATTATTACCATTAGCATTTAAATTTCCTGCAACAAGAGTTTCAGCCATACGCTCTCACTCCTTTGGACACATTATTTAATCTCTACACTCACTATAGCAAAAGGCCACTCTATTTCTATAAATAATAAGTTCTACGTTAAGTTGTATATGATTAAAATGTGGCTTTATATATTTACAGATAATCAAAATTAAAATGTGGCTTTATATATTTACAGATAATCAAAGCAGAAGATGATGCAGTGTGATCTACGTCAGACTATGAACGCACAAATTTTCAGGTAGGGTTTTGCATACGCAATTGTTCATTCAATGATGCAATGATCTTGACATATGAGCACGTGTGATAATTTATAAATAATTAGTAAATGTGTCCTATTTTTCAGTTAACGATGCAGACGAAGAGAATTATTTCAACAGCTGAAAGTGAAAGTAACCCTGCCGCATGAGGAAATGAAATAACCACATTATTAAGCTGCTTCGCGCACTATGTACTGCACACAAAGTACTATACATTCATATAATACATATAGATCGGCAATGCAGTGCACATGTTTTTTTTGCGTAGGTGTTAAACTTACGTAGAATTTATCCTTAATCAAAAAATAATAAAATTACACACGCTGAGCTGCTTTGCACTATTCCGAGTATTCCGTGTAAGCTTTACTGGCTACAAACGCGCTTTATCTTCTAACATCACACGATAGGCTGCAGTGTGCCGTAAACGCGTGGACGTGTAACGAAGATAGATCAGAATTTATAACTTATTGGGATTTCCTAACTTTATCCTTACTTTTAGTACCCGTGTCAGTGAAAAATTTGTAAAAAAGAAGAAGCTGAAATTCAGAATCCCCATAAAAAACTTCAAAAAAGTAAAAAAAAAAAAGACGCCAAGTACATGAATTATCTTTGTAAAAAGAAGTGAGATCCCCATAAAAAACTTTAAAAAAGTAAAAAAATGACGCCAAGAACATGAAATAGCTTTGTAAAAAGAAGTGAGATCCCCAAAAAAAACTTTAAAAAAGTAAAAAATACGCCAAGTACATGAAAATGTCGATGACAAAAAAGAGTATTATCAAAAATCACAAAAAAAAGAAAATAGTATACATGAAAAAGTCGAGGAAGAAAAAGAGTATTATCAAAAAATAAATATAAAAAAAACACAAAAAAAGACAAAGAAACATGAAACAGTCAAGGACGAATAAAGTATAATTATCAAATAAATATAATCACATAAATAAAAATAAAAAATATAATTACAATATAAAAAAAGATGTGAAATCAAAATGAGCTGCAAGTACATCACAAAAAAATAATATAATCACACAAAAAAAGAAAATAATGTAATCACACAAAAAGGAAAATAACATAATTACAATATAAAAAAAGATGTGAAATCAAAATGAGCTGCAAGTACATCACAAAAAAAGAAAATAATATAATCACACAAAAAAAGAAAATAATATAATTATAATATAAAAAAAGATGTGAAATCAAAATGAGCTGCAAGTACATAAAGGTGCTTTCCAACTGCGCTTAAGGGGGTAGACACGGGTAATGCAGCGCGCTGTAATACCCACATAATGTGCCCGAAACATGGGTTTGGGGGGATACGTTTTTCGTCCTTATATGAGCGGATTTTGGGCTGGGTGAGGTCTCAATCGAAAGAGGAAGGTTCGATACAGCCCGCTCTGGTCATGGTTCGACGAGATTGTGTTGATATCTAATAATATGAGTGTTCAAAGTAGAGCAAAAGTCGACAAAATACACCCGCAGGAATCCAAGTATTTTTAGGTCACTAAAAGAGTTTTGTGGCTCAAACGATGACCAGAGCGGGCTGTCTCGAACCTTCCTCTTTCGAATGAGACCTCACTCAGCCTAAAATCTGTTCATATAAGGACGAAAAACGCATCCCCGTGATTGCATTCCCAAATACGAGTTCCGCCGTATTGGCGATAATACAGAGCAAGTCACGTGACAAATTTAGTTGAGCTAGTGGACACGAGATGGCGCCTACTCGGGAGGACTGCCAACGTGGAATCATAGCAAAACTGAAGCGTTAGCTGGATACACAAGCCACAGTAAAAGCGTGATGCAGTCAATAGGGCCCTTTACACGGACGTTCCAGCGCGCGTTCCGGCGCGTCACACGCCGCGCGGCACGCAAAAGTACGTGAACGCCGGAGCGACGCTCCTTCGTGCACGCCAGAAGGTTATACTCGCCACTACTTAGAGACAGCGAGTTCGGCCTGATATTTCTACGTCGACTCCATCTACATGTTTTTTCCACGATCCACCGCAGTGGTGTATTGTGTACTACCTGTTCGATGTATATGATAGATCTGCGAAACGATCGGCAAGACACGATCGCGATATATGTTCGCGAAAAGTATACGAATTCCTCGATATACCTGGCTAGTAGAGGATATCATAAATACTGTTACTGTAGGGTACACTGAAACATCTGTTTTTAGGAAGCTACATTTGGTTGACCTGAAGGTGCTACAAATTCTGGAAATGTTTTATGACTCAGTTATAACGACTGTAAAATTTTACAAGGGTACTTTAAAAAATGTCCAAATGTTTCCCCGACAATGCGATGGCAAATGAAATTGCATTTAACACATTCCCTGTTGTGACGATCATAATTATTACTATCAACGGCAATAATTTACCATGTCACTGCTTGTTTTAATATAAAAACTAATATTGATAGACAATACATACACATAGGTATGCAAGTGATGTTATACGTAAGATAAATGATGAAGAGATGTAATATGCAAGATGTTTTGAAGAAGGGGATAGTCTTCTGATTGCTCGTGATGCAGGTCAAATTTTTCACCCACGCTCTTGCGTGGCGCGCAAGAAAGCACCACAGTCCTGCCCGCGTGCTAGAAAGCACCACGCTCCTGCCCGCGTGCTAGAAAGCACCACGCTCCTGCCCGCGCTCCAACCTTGACTCCAGAAGAGTTTACATAAGAGACAGAAAAGGTAGTTAGAAAAGGAAAAAACGGCACTTGAAATCAGGCTCGTCGCGCGCCTCAGGATTTCTAACAGTGCAGAAATCCTGAGGCGCGCGACGAGCCTGGCAGCCGATCCTGGCAGCCAAGACTCCAGAGGCAACGCCGTCGATAAGCCGTGCCTCGATGGGTTTCGAGGACTTCGACCCTCGAGACCAGGGGGGCCGTACAATCTTGCCCCCTAAGACGTGGCGAATAGAAAATTCTACATTTCTCACCGGATCTTGGCGAAAGTGACGTGAATCGTTTCCTTATGTTTTCCCGATGAAAATGGTCCAAAAACGACACAAATCGGATTGTAATTAAGGAATCTTTGTAATAAATTGATTTCCATAATTTCGTTAAAAATAGTTCGATTTATATGAAAGTTGGTAGGCATAATTTTCATTTGAAAAACATGAGAAATCCATCGGTATCACTTCCATATCGATAGGATAAAGAATAAAGTATACAGTTTTTCTGAAACAGGTATGAATCCTTGGCCGACCGCAGCGAATCGAGGTCGGCGACCCACAGTCGAGGGTGAAATATTCATTACAGCGTATTAAGAAATTCTTTATTCTTCATCGTATCGATATGAAAGTAACACTAATGGATTCCTGGCGTTCTCCCCATTAAAATTATCCAAAATGTCGTGCAAATCGGACTACTTTTACACAAACAATACAATTCATAAAAGGAGTAGGCATTCCATTGTCCGAACGATGACCAGAACGAGCAAAGAACCTAATAAAAAGAAAATAAATAGGGTAAAGACCCAATTACTGACACCTAACCAATTACTGTCACCTTAAGCTATTTTACTTACAATAACGAATAAATAAACTATAGTATATAATCTATAGTATAGATTATAGGTTGAATTACGTAATTCTTTTTTCGTATGAGTTTACAACGTTTATTTATTGGTTATTTTAAGAAAAATAGCTTAAGATGACAGTAATTGGTTAGGTGTCAGCAATTGGGTCTTTTACCCTATAAGGAAAGCAACCGTAATAAACGTACTAGCCAGGTATATCGAAGAATTCGTATACTTTTCGCGAACATATATCGCGATCGTGTCTTGCCGATCGTTTCGCAGATCGATCATATACATCGAACAGGTAGTACACAATACACCACTGCGGTGGATCGTGGAAAAAACATGTAGATGTCGACCGTAGAAATATCAGGCCGAACTCGCTGTCTCTAAGTAGTGGCGAGTCTAACCGTCTGGCGTGCACGAAGGAGCGTCGCTCCGGCGTTCACGCACTTTTGCGTGCCGCGCGGCGTGTGACGCGCCGGAACGCGCGCTGGAACGTCCGTGTAAAGGGCCCTAATGCATGCATTTTCGGACGACTTTAGGTTAGGTTATATGCATTTTAGGCATACATTGACTAGGAACTGCTGGGAATTGTCTACATTTACTAAATTCACGCTTTTACTGTAACACATACATCACCGCTGCCGAATATATGTTATAATTATATGGCCACATTATTTCAAATAAAAAAAGAGATTGGAATTTTTTAATAACACTGGAAGTAGTGATTTACTGATATTATATTTTCAGAATGTGGAAGTTACAGCAATTAATTGCAATTATTGCATTTATTATTATTCTTCCGACTATTGTATATAACATATAACAAGGAAAAGTCTCCAAACCGGTCAACAGTTGACTCCTTGATTTTTTTCGTAATTCTTTACGCTCCTATGCAGAGATGGGCATTATTTAATTAAAAGAATATACTTCCGAATGGTCCCAGTGGCCGATCGACACGAGGTTTGGGGGGAGGGTGTGTGTACCCTAAATCTAAAATTCTATTTAGCTTCGGGTATTTATTAGTTTCCTTTGTTTATTCGAAGGCCTTTCATCTTTGGCTTCGAATAATTTTTCATCTTTCATTATATCTTTATCCTAAGGTCGTATTCAAATATATTGGCCGGTCGATTCGTTTTCGCGAACAGCGATCGAGGAGAAATCAGCCATCACCATCTGACGATCGTGGATTTGTCAGTTGGAGTTCCCTAGCCACCGAAGGGTATGGTGGGGTAACGGGAATGCTGCTCGGCCCCGTCTGAACGTAGACGTGTGGCTGTTATTTATTCTTATTGTCAGCGTAGTACATATGTAGTTGTGTGCGTCACGAAGTAATGCGTAGACCAATACGAGATGCAGCTATCGAGAAAGAATCAATGTTCTGACCAATAAAGCTCCTGAATTTTTTCGGAGCTAAGGCCTAAGGCACACCTATTCTGATGCGTGTATTTCTACGCTGCAGCTCGGTTTGGCCTATACATGACAGAAGCTTGGCGCTATCCCCACCACTTCTGGCTCACTCGTGTTCTGCGATGACGACAGAATACGCGTTACGAAATACGAATAGGAGTGTGCGGATCGTCCCGCGGCTCGGATTCTCGGCCCTCGGGACGGGTCGGAAAATTTCGGGCGGGATCGGGCGGGGTCCCGATACTTTCGTATTGCTCGAGATCCCGACGGTTTCGGGATCCCGAGACTCGATTCGGGCTACAAGCATGACCGCCATGAGCGGGCAATTTGATTTCAGGTCGGTTTGGCAAAACTCGGACGCGATCGGCTCGAAAGCCAGCTATTACGAGCGGACCTAGACGGAAAGAATTATGTATATCATTTATATCGATACAAGAGTGATAAGTTTTTACCTTTCTGTCTCCTGTTGAATCATAATTTGTATCTTATTATTTATTTACATATATATGTATTTTCATTGCTACCAAATAGTCTGTGAATACTGAATACGTCCATATACGTACTTAAATAAATACCATGTTCAGAACTTGGGAAGAAGACTATTTTTATATCGACAATATTTTAAAATCTGAATAAAATATACTTCATACTTAGTACTTTATGTAAAGGGAATATATAGGGTATTATCTTTTTCCGGATAGGTTCAGATTTAAAATAGAAAACGTACGAACTATAAGCATACAAAAAGGAATATTTCCTGGATGTTTCATAATAACAACAATATACAGGAGGCGAATATTTTATTATTTCAAATTAACGTGTAAGAAACATAATTTTTCTATGTTCTCAGGTAATAATTTTAATCTATTACTGGTAACGATATCGTCCGATCGCGTCCGAGTTTTGCCGAGCCGACCTGAAATCAAATTGTCCGCTCATGGCGGCTATGCTTGTAGCCCGAATCGAGTCTTGGGGTCCCGAAACTGTCGGGATCTCGAGCAATACGAAAGTATCGGGACCCCGCCCGATCCCGCCCGAAAGTTGCCGGCCCGTCCCGAGCCCGAAAAATCGGGTAACCGCACACCCCTAGTTACGAAACTCACCGGCCAATAAATCTGAATACGATCTTAGAAGTTCTCGGCGATGTGTCATCGATTATAAAGAAACAGAATTTGTTTATTTTTCATCGTATCAATATGAAAGTGACACCATTGGATTCTGGGCATTCTCCCTGTTATATTGGCAGAAAATAATTTAAATCGGACTATTTTTAACAAAACGGGCTTTCACTGCTACAAACAAATTTTTCACGTAATTTCTTTAATTTTGGTCCGAATTATATCATTTTTGGGGCCAATTTGATCGAGAAAACATGAGGAATCGACTGACGTCACTTTCGCAAAGATCTGATTAGAAATGCAGAACTGTAGATTTGTCACTGCTTAGCGCGCAACATTGTATGGCCCCACTGGTTTCGAGCGCCGAAGCCCACGAAACTCAGCGAGTCGCATGACAAGAGGGGACTTTCCATGGCGAAGGAAAATCAGCCTTCTACCGAACTCAAATCGAGAAAGACTTTGCTAACAAACTTTATATTCACGTCAAATAAATACTTTAATTGTAAAATTTAGACGACGAACTATTGTTGAATTTCGCCAGTTCTTACATATGCCCCACTGGGTTCGGAATTCCTGATCCCAGAGTTTCATGCATTTACCTATTGAAATGTTGCTTCAAGTCATCGGGCAATTGCATTGTTTCTTCTCGTACATATGTATATCTGTTCGCGAGTAGGTGTCATGAATGACGCGACTTTTGTTTCCCAAATAAATTCACCCCTATCAGGGCCCTCGCTCGAACCGCTTGACAAGGAGACCGAACGATGTGAACCGAGTGCGAGTGAAATAGCGCACCAGCGGTACACCCTCGGTCGACGGTGACTTGAGTCATCCAGTACTGAATACGAAATGTTGAAAATTTCTCATTACACCTTGATGAGAGTGTTACCATTCATGGATTGTTGGTGAGTCAAGACACGAAGCAATTCAGTCTATTTTTTCTTATGAATACATGATTAGAACACACTCTACGTTGAATAAAAATTGATCGAATTACTCCATGTTTGATATCATTTTCATCGGGAAATCCTAAAAAATTCATCGGTAATACTTTCATCAATACTTATCAAAAACACGAACATTTTATTTTTCTGTACTGGGTATTTTATCTATCTCGTCGGTTTTATTGTTCTCGGCTGTCAACGTGCGGTCTACTAGGAGCCGAAGGTCCACGCTCGCAACGAGAAAGCAAAACAGTGGGGTGGGTAGGTCTTTCACGATAAACTGAGCCCAAAGGCTTCTCAACAATTGAAACATTGGAAGACTGTACATATTCTTTCTGATGCTTTCGGCGATATGCGCAACCATTTGTATGCCCAGTTTCATGTCTAACAAGTCAGGCGATTTTGTTTGTGAGAGCCATATATAAAGACAGTCCTGCAACGTTCACTACATCTTCAATTATAAAACTGCAAATATGTTATTTTACACATGTGTCTCGCTGAGTTTCGTCGGCTTCGACGCTTGAAACCAGCGGGGCCATACAATGTTGCGCACTAAGCACTGATGAATCTGAAGTTTTGCAATTTCTAATCAGATCTTTGCGATCGTGGCGTCAATCGATTCCTTATACTTTCTCAATCAAATTGGCCCCAAAAATGATACAACTCAAACCATAATTAAGGAAATTACGTGAAAAATTTGTTTGCAGAATTGAAAGCCCGTTTCGTTAAAAATAGTCCGATTTAAATAATTTTTTCATAAAAAAAATGCGCAGGCTGGATGCGCGTGATTATTACGTGGCCCCCTCCATAGACATATATAGACGGATCAGAAGATGGGACTATCGGCGTGGGGAAGGAAGGCTTGGAAGGGTAAAGGCATAGGTTCAGATACAGGCACGTCGGATAGCTTCGGATGCATTCGGCATGCATAACCACAGCGTTATCCGATTTACTCGTATCGCTCCCCTTACCGCGAACCTTGCCACCCCCCTCAGCTTACGCTCCGCCGTCTATATATGTCTATGGTCCCCTCCTCGAAGTGACAGAAAATATAACCTATGTATACGCTATCTTTTGCGCTACATTTGTGAACTTTTTATCATCCTTCCGAAACATTAGTATTACGTCGCAACAGTATCTTTAGGAAATCGGGTCTAGCATATAGGTTATATTTTCTGTCACTTCTCACTTCGAGGACAGAAAATCCGGTCCTCCAAGTGACAGAGAATATAACCTATATGCTATACCCTATTTCCTAAAGATACTGTTGCGGCGTAATAATAATGTTTCGGAAGGATGATGAAAAGTTCACAAATGTAGCGTAATACAACGAAATAGCCGCTAAATATTTATTGTCTTATAGCATATACATAGGTTATATTTTCTGTCACTTCGAGGAGGGACCACATAATAATCACGCGTTGGATTGATGATCAAACACAATTTTATATATGTTTGTTCATAACTGCTTTCTGCATAGGATGTGTATTTCATGTTCTGTTTCAGTGTTTTGCTGATTAAAAAATGTCTATCCTAACAAACTTCATTTTCTGGGGACATGCCCTCATCTATTTTTCCTTTTCACTTATAATTCCTTACTGCCAACGTAGAATATTGTAGCATAAGCACATTTCAAGTAAATGTACAATGAATTTTCTACGTTTGCAGTACCAGTAGACTTTCTAAAGTACAACGCAACAGCTGAGAATTTCTTTCCACATTCAAAATAACATATGGAAATAGCAAACAGCTCCCTCTCGCGTGCACAGGCAGCCGCGTATCTATGGGTAATACCATTTCAGTGCAGAAAAAACCTGCTGTAATACCGACCTGCCGAATCGGCCAGACCACGTGACGCGTCTACCCCCTTAAGGGGGTAGACACGGGTAATGCAGCGCGCTGTATACCGACACAATCTGGCCCGAAACATGGGTTTGCGCGCTGACGTTGTTTGTCCTTATACGAGCAAATTTTGGGCTGGGCGAGATCTCATTCGAAAGATGAAAGTTCAATGCAGCCCGCTCTGCTCATGGTTCAAAGAGATTGTGTTGATATGTAATAATACGAGTGTCCAAAGTAGAGAAAAAATCGACAAAATGCACTCGCAGAATCCATGTATTTGTAGGTCTCTAAAAGAGTTTTCTGACTCAAACGAAGAGCAGAGCGGGCTGCATTGAACCTTCCTCTTTCGAATGAGACCTCACCCAGCCCAAAATTTGCTCATGTAAGGACAAACAACGTCAGCCCGTGACTGCATTCCCAAATACGAGTTCCGCCATATTCGCGATAATACAGAGCAAGTCACGTGACAAATTTAGTTGAGCTAGTGGATACGAGATGGCGCCTACTCAGGAGGACTGCCAACGTGGAATCATAGCAAAACTGAAGCGTTAGCTGGATACATGTGCCACAGCAAAAGCGTGATACAGTCAATGTATGTATTTTTGGACGATTGTAGGTTAGATTATATGCATTTTAGGCATACATTGACTAGAAACTGCTGGAAACTGTGTACATTTACTAAATTCACGCTTTTACTGTGACACATACATCACCGCTGCCGAATATATGTTATAATTATATGGCCACATTATTTAAAATAAAAAAAGAGATTGGAACTTTTTAATAACACTGGAAGTAGTAATTTACTGATACCATATTTTCAGAATGTGGAAGTTACAGCAATTATTTGCGATTATTGCTTTTATTATTATTCTTCCGACTATTGTACAGTGTGTCCGCGGGAAAGCTAAACAGCCGGCTTCCTCCTAAACTATTGGAGATAAAAATATAAAAAAATAGGGAATTGCATGGATCGAGGGGGCCAATTAATTAGCGCGAACGAATTTTTGTATCGATTATTATTTTAAAAGATACGATGTACAAGTTCGGTTTTTCAAATGGAACTATTTTTTTTGAATACCTGAGTTGATAGTGCGTTCCAAGACAAATTCAATAAGCTTTAATGTATACACTTTATTTTCACTGGTTTTTAAGATATTGCGCTTGCAAATTTACTGATTTTCACTGGAAGAAAACTGTCTGGTATAGCACGGACCGGGGACGGTCTTACTGGATCCACGGCTGGCACTGCCTTTTGAAATAGATACCTACCTGCCAAAGGTCTACGCCAGGCCCAAAGGCTGGACAATTTTTTTCCGTCAGAAATGCTACTTAGGTAGGTACATCTGCGGTATCGAGAAGCGCACCGTTACTTTTATTTCGCACTTGCTTCTACGCTCGGATGGCCGGTTCTTTTGGGAGGGATGCAAGTTCGATTGGTTAGGTTAGGAGGAGTGAAAGCTGCTAGACTAAATTTCAATCATAGGGAGCAGATTGTATCAGAACCATTCGGATTTGCATTCCTCACAAACGGCTGCTCTCTTGAAGAGGCCCTCTTCACAGCAATGCCCACCTTCTCTCGCACGGAATACGTTAACGCTTGCTTTTGTTCCGATATTGAAGCTCGTGTTTATACTCGAGAGGACCACGCGTCGACAGCGGGCTACCCCTTTTCCTCCTGTGTCTCTCCACGAGCCGTGTTGACGGTGGATTGTAGGAGCGCAGATATCTGGATGCCAGTTATTGAATTCAGGAGACGATAGAAACATTTTATTACAAAACACACATGTACTATAATTAAAGTAAATCGTATTCCTCTCGGGCAGGAGTACTGATAATGTTCGAAATGCGCCCCACTTCGCGCAGACCAATTACACGGAGGGTAGTCGGGTCACACACTGCCCAAATGATACATGGTAATTCTGGAGCAACGCCCGTCAAGGAGATGCGCTGGTACCCCGTGGCGAGGACAGACCTTCGCATTGCCTCACCCGATTTTTATGGTTTTTTTCCGGAGAAAGGTACGAATCCTAGGCCGAACGTAGCGAATTGAAGTCGACCCTCCGCAGTCGAGGGTGAATTATCCATTACAGCGTATTAAGAAACCCTTTTCTTCGTCGTATCGAAAGGGAAGTGGTGCCAATGGATTCCTTGTGTTTTTCTGACGAAAATCATACCAAATGTCATGCAAATCGGACTACTTTGACACAAGCTATTTGTATTCCTATGTAAAAGTTGTCCGATTCACACGACATTTGTAATGATTTTCATCGGAAAACCCCAAGGAATCCATCGGCGACACTTCCATATCCATACGATAAGGAATAACGAATTGTTTTATTTCTTAAAAAGGTAGGTACAGGCTGATTCTGGTGCTGCGCCCGTCACCCCGTGGCGAGGACAACACCCCGCAGTGCCCATCGAATTTTATGGCTTTCGACCCTCGAAGGGTTTGGAATACCATTAAGAAGTGAGAAATGTTCAGGATTTCAAATGTTTGCTTCTTTTCTTCATCGTATCGAAGGGGAAGTGGCGCCAATGGATTCCTGGCGTTCCGTCGATTAAAATCATACCAAATTTCATGTAAATCGGACTATTTTTAACCAAGTCAAGTCAGCTTGAAATGACATAAATCGATATTCCATGGAATTTCCTTCATTATGGTCCGAATTACGTCGTTCTTAGTGTCAGCTTCATCGGCGAAACATAAGGAATCGATAGGTGTCGGTTTTGCAAAGATCTGATGAGAAATGCGCAAGTCGAAGAATTCTCACTCCCTATTAGGCACTCGAATCCCTTCGCGGGTGGAAAGCCATAAAATTCGGTCAGACACTGCGAGGGGTTGTCCTCGCCACGGGATACCAGGCCGCCGCATCTCCTTCACGGGCGCTGCTCCATAATTACCCTGTATCTGGTTAGGAAATAAAATAATTCTTTATTCTTTATCGTATGGATATGGAAGTGTCGCGGATGGATTCCTTGGGGATTTCCGATGAAAATCATGCCAAATGTCGTGTAAATCGGACAACTTTTACATAGGAATACAAATTGCTTGTGTCAAAGTAGTGCGATTTGTATGACATTTGGTATGATTTTCATCAGAAAAACATAAAGAATCCATTGGCGTCACTTCCCTTTCGATACGATGAAGAAAAGGGTCTCTTAATACTCTGTAATGGATATTTCACCCTCGACTGCGGAGGGTCGACTTCAATTCGCTACGTTCGGCCCAGGATTCGTACCTTTTTCCGGAAAAAAAACATAAAAATCGGGTGAGGCAACGCGAAGGTCTGTCCTCGCCACGGGGTACCAGCGCATCTCCTTGACGGGCGTTGCTCCAGAATTACCCTGTATCATTTGGGCAGTGTGTGACCCGACTACCCTCCGTGTAATTGGTCTGCGCGAAGTGGGGCACAAGTTCGATCATTATCAGTACTCCTGCCCGAGAGGAATACGATTTACTTTAATTATAGTACATGTGTGTTTTGTAATAAAATGTTTCTATCGTCTCCTGAATTCAATAACTGGCATCCAGATATCTACGCTCCTACAATCCACCGTCAACACGGCTCGTGGAGAGACACAGGAAGAAAAGGGCTAGCCCGCTGTCGACGCGTGGTCTTCTCGAGTATAAACACGAGCTTCAATATCAGAACAAAAGCAAGCGTATTCCGAGCGAGAGAAGGTGGGCATTGCTGTGAAGAGCAATGCTTCAAGAGAGCAGCCGTTTGTGAGGAATGCAAATCCGAATGGTTCTGATACAATCTGCTCCGTATGATTGAAATTTAGTGTAGCAACTTTCACTCCTCCTAACCTAACCAATCGAACTTGCATCCCTCCCAAAAGAACCGGCCATCCGAGCGTAGAAGCAAGTGCGAAATAAAAGTAACGGTGCGCTTCTCGATACCGCAGATGTACCTACCTAAGTAGCATTTCTGACGGAAAAAAATTGTCCAGCCTTTGGGCCTGGCGTAGACCTTTGGCAGGTAGGTATCTATTTCAAAAGGCAGTGCCACAAGTGGAGCCAGTAAAACCGTCCCCGGTCCGTGCTATACCAGACAGTTTTCTTCCAGTGAAAATCAGTAAATTTGCAAGCGCAATATCTTAAAAACCAGTGAAAATAAAGTGTATACATTAAAACTTATTGAATTTGTCTTGGAACGCACTATCAACTCAGGTGTTCAAAAAAAATAGTTCCATTTGAAAAACCGAACTTGACCATCGTATCTTTTAAAATAATAATCGATAAAAAAATTCGTTCACGCTAATTAATTGGCCCCCTCGAACCATGCAATTCCCTATTTTTTTTATATTTTTATCTCCTATAGTTTAGGAGAAAACCGGCTGTCTCGTCTTAGGTGGGACACCCTGTATAGGGTATTATCTTTTTCCGGATAGGTTCAGATTTAAAATAGAAAACGTACGAACTATAAGCATACAAAAAGGAATATTTCCTGGATGTTTCATAATAATAACAATATACAGGAGGTGAATATTTTATTATTTCAAATTAACGTGTAAGAAACATAATTTTTCTATGTTCTCAGGTAATAATTTTAATCTATTACTGGTAACGATATCGTCCGATCGCGTCCGAGTTTTGCCGAGCCGACCTGAAATCAAATTGTCCGCTCATGGCGGCTATGCTTGTAGCCCGAATCGAGTCTTGGGGTCCCGAAACTGTCGGGATCTCGAGCAATACGAAAGTATCGGGACCCCGCCCGATCCCGCCCGAGAGTTGCCGGCCCGTCCCGAGCCCGAAAAATCGGGTAACCGCACACCCCTAGTTACGAAACTCACCGGCCAATAAATCTGAATACGATCTTAGAAGTTCGAATAACCGACGAGAACCTTTGTGTCCCGAGCCGCGCGAGATCGCCGTGCTCGGCGATGTGTCATCGATTATAAAGAAACAGAATTTGTTTATTTTTCATCGTATCAATATGAAAGTGCCACAAATGGATTCCTGGCATTCTCCCGATTAAATTGACCGAAAATAATTTAAATCGGACTATTTTTAAGAAAACGGGCTTTCAATTCTGCTAACAATTTTTCACGTAATTTCCTTAATTTTGGTCCGAATTATATCATTTTTGGGGCCAATTTGATCGAGAAAACATGAGGAATCGACTGACGTCAGTTTCGCAAAGATCTGATTAGAAATGCAGAACTGCAGATTTGTCACTGCTTAGCGCGCAACATTGTATGGCCCAGCTGGTTTCGAGCGTCGATTTCTTGCCAGCGTGCAGGACAAGAGGGGACTTTTCATGGCGAAGGAAAGTCAGCCTTATATACACTGCATTCCATATTAGAGCATACCGACGCCCCTACCGATTTGCGACCGATCTGCGCAACTCCCACTACTACCCACAATTTGAACCACATGCGATTGGTCGTGGTAATTGCCAAGGAATAACTGGTACATCCCAAACGCGGGACCTGACCGTTGTCAACGTAAACAGTGGACGAAAAGTTAACAGAGAGAGTAAGTACAGGGCCGTGCGACGGAGAAAAACATATGAGTCGAGCGTAGCAACGCCTCCTGAGGGTCGTGCCTGCGCGAAATCGGTATGCTCTAATGTGGATTGCAGTGTAGAACTCAAATCGAGAAAGACTTTGCTGACAAACTTTATATTCATGTCAAACAAATACTTTAATTGTAAAATTTAGACGACAAACTATTGTTGAATATCGCCAGTTCTTTCATATGCATCACTTGGTTGGGAATTCCTGATCCCACCTTTACATGCATTTACCTATTGAAATGTTGCTTCAAGTCATCGGGAAATTGAATTGCTTTTTCTTGTACATACATATATCTGTTCGCGAGTAGGTGTCACGAATGATGCGACTTTGGTTTCCCAAATAAATTCACATTTATCAGGGCCCTCGTCTGAACCGCTTGTGAAATAGCGCACCAGCGAGAGACTCTCGGTCGACGGCGACTTGAGTCATCCAGTACTGAATATGAAAATGTTCATATTTCTCATTACACCTTGATAAGAGTGTTACCACCGATGGATTGGTGAGTTTATGTCCACGAACATGAGTCGAGACGCAAAGCAATTTGGTTTATTTTTTTTATGAATACATTATTAGGACACACACTACGTTCACTAAAAATGGACCGAATCCCTCCATATCTGACATCATTTTCATCGAGAAACCCTAAAAACTCCATTGGTAATACTTTCCTCAACACTTATCAAACATGAACATTTTATCTGGCCCGTCGGTTTTATTGCTCTCGGCTGTCAATGGGTGGTCTACTGGGGCCCGAAGGTCCTCGCTCGTAGCGAGAAAGCAAAACGGTGGGATGGGTAGGTCTTTCCCGATAATCCGAGCCCAACCATTTGCGTGCGCAGCTTCATGTTGCACGTCAAAAAATTCTTTTAATTACAATTAGTAATTCAGTTTGTAAGTGCAATTAAATTAGGCGTCATTAAAATCATGCACAGTTCATTAATTTTAATTAATTGACCTATTCGTTTATTTTTTTATTCATTAATGTAGTGCTCTGGTGAAGAACATCGTAATACGTAGCTAATATTCTAGGCCCTAGAATCTACGATATTGTCAATGTGCAATTGAAACGCACGCCACTTCACAATATCGTTTCTTAGCATTCATACGGCGTGATTTTCTAGCTAGAGTCGTCAAACGCGATGCTCGCCAACAATCATGTGTCTCGCTGAATTTCGTGGGCTTTGACGCTCGAAACCAGCGGGACTATACAATGTTGCACGCTAAGCAGTGACGAATCTGAAGTTCTGCAATTTCTAATCAGATCTTTGCAAAAGTGACGTCAATCGATTCCGTACAATTTTATATATAATGTTTGTTCATAACTGCTTTCTGCATAGGACGTGTAATAAGTGTATTTCATGTTCTGTTTCGGTGCTTTGCTAGTAAAAAGATGTCTAACCAAACAAACTTCATTTTCTGGGGACATCCCCTCATCTATTTTCCCTTTTCACTTATAATTCCTTACTGCTAACGTAGAAAATTGTAGCATAAGCACATTTCAAGTAATTAAAATGTACAATGAATTTTCTACGTTTGTAGTACCAGCCGACTTTCCGTTTAAATTTTTATAAGTACAACGCAACAGCTGAGAATTTCTTTCCTTATTCAGAATAGAATACAGAAATAGCAAACAGCTCCCTCTCGCGTTTACAGGGCAATCGTCGATCTATCGGTATTACCATTTCTGTACAGAAAAAACCTGCTGTAATACCGACCGGCCAAATCGGCCAGACCACGTGACGTGTCTACCCCCTTAAGATGACACAACTACATATACACAGCTAAAATGCTGTGTTCATACATTCCATTACTCATATCGCGGACATTTTAATTAACCCATCAAAAAGAATCCCATTTAAAAACATTGTCGTAAATTAATAGCTTTACAAAATTAATGATATACAAAAATTGCGCCAATTATAACAATGCCTATTTATACAAAGAAAAAAATGTATTAAATAATACCCATCAAAAAGAATCCCATTTAAAAACATTCTCGTAAATTAAAAGCTTTACAAAATTAATGATATACAAAAATTGCGCCAATCATAACAATGACTATTTATACAAAGAAAAAAATGTATTAAATAATATTAAGCAGATATATTTTTATACAAATAAATATTTTAATACGAATAAATATTTTTTTCAAAATACTTGGCGCTGCGCAACCGAAAAAATGTTAATTGACTTAATCTTAATAATTTACAATAACTCCCTACAATCTAAAATACATAAACATATACATATTATACATATACATATTAGAAACACAGTCAGATTTATTGTACATATATTTAACTCTAATATCATACGTAGCATATGCACACGCACACATACGCACATTCACGAACGCACGCACAAGAAAGAAAGAAAGAAAAAAAGATTAATACAATTTATACATATTTATTCAGTTTAGCAACACCAATTCGGGGCGTAGCGCCAAGTATTTTGAATAAAATATTTATTCGTATTAAAATATTTATTTGTATAAAAATATATCTGCTTAATATTATTTAATACATTTTTTTCTTTGTATAAATAGTCATTGTTATGATTGGCGCAATTTTTGTATATCATTAATTTTGTAAAGTTTTTAATTTACGACAATGTTTTTAAATGGGATTCTTTTTGATGGGTATTATTTAATAAATTTTTTTCTTTGTATAAATAGGCATTGTTATAATTGGCGCAATTTCTGTATATCATTAATTTTGTAAAGCTATTAATTTACGACAACGTTTTTAAATGGGATTCTTTTTGATGTACGCGTTACACGCACACCTTCAGCCAACAGAAACTAACACATGTTTCGTTCGTCATACGCGTTACACGCACACCTTCAGCCAACAGAAACTAACACATGTTTCGTTCGTCAAACGCTATTACGTTACCTTCACTATGCAATCTACTCCAAATTTTGACAGCTTACAGTCAGGTTATAAACCTGGCGAGTGTTAAATAAGGTAAGTTGTAATTGCAACGAAAATGCAGTCTCAAACACAAGGTGTTGTAAAGCTTTAGAGGATAGGCGCAAGGAACTGCAAAAGAGTTAATTAAACACGACGAGGAGTCTTAGCCTACTTGAAGCACGAGGACTTTACAGAAACGTTCACGATTACACTTATATTTAATTATGTACAATACCAGAAAATACACTATACACTATTTACAATAACGAGACCAATGAATTTTAGCACCACGGATTAACGCAAGCAGGCGCGTAAAACCAGAAAGCACGGAAGTCCGTTACAAAGCAAGGCGTAACGGCACGAAGCGATAGGTGCGAACGAGCAAAGCGTAGGTTTAATAAAAGCGTGTGTAGGGAAGCGAAGCTGCGAACAGATAGCGCGATCCAGGAAACCGCGGTCGATTTCCTGGAAGGAAGAGTCTTCCCCTTCCATCGATCGCGAGTCGAGGGAAGGAGTGCTGATCGCTGCTCCACACGAGTCAGCGGGCCGAGCCACAAATAGCCTAATTACTGGAGGTTCGGGAAGATGGCGCGAGCATGCAGAATTTCGTGTACATTTTCTCCCCGGCATTCATCGACCGATGAATAAAGTGAAGCTCCCTGGTAATCGATGGTCGGGTCGATCGGGCGTGAGCAGAACGCGAGACGGTGGCGCCGCGGAGCTCAGGTGGAGGCGTCGGGCAACGCAGGTGGGAGCTGAGAAGTGATCAAGGGCGTCTTGGTTCCGGGACCTGTGCCGATGGGAGAATATAATACCAATTTGCGAATGGGTCGTACAAAGTCGGAACGCGCAGTTTTAACCGTGACGACGCGGGTTAACCCATCTGTGCCCGTGTGGAGTTTAGTGACCCGAGCAAGTGGCCATTGGGCAGGTGAAGTAAGCTCATTTTTTACAAGGCACAGATCACCGATTGGGGCTGTGGATGTTGTTGTGCCCATTTGTTGCGTGCCTGAAGAGACTGTAGGTATTCTCTGGACCAGCGTCGCCAGAACTGCAACCGCATTTGTTGTAGTAGGTGCCATCGTGAAAGTCGATTAGAAGGGACATTATCGATGTCTGGAGGTAGACTTAGCAGCGCTTCGCCGATCAAAAAATGCCCAGGTGTCAGAGTGCGCAGGTCCCCAGGATCATCGGACATCGCTTGCAGAGGTCGTGAGTTCAAGCAGGCCTCAACCTGATGAAGCAGTGTTGTGAGCTCTTCATAGGTGAGGTGCTGTTCGCCGATGACCCGTCGTAGGTGGTATTTGGTGGATTTAACGGCCGCTTCCCATAGACCTCCGAAGTGCGGAGCAGCAGGGGGGTTAAACCTCCACTCAATGCCATCCTTCAGTAAAGTCGAGCTGATGAGGTCGTGTCCGGTTTCTAGGTGGACCAACATGTCCCGAAGCTCTCGGGCGGCTCCTACGAAATTGGTCCCTTGGTCACTCTGAATCACAGCGCAGAGTCCTCGACGGGACGTGAATCGCCGCAGGGCAGCGAGGAAGGCTTCAGTGCTACAATCAGAAACGAGCTCTAAATGAACCGCGCGAGTACTAAGGCATACGAACAACGCCACATAGCCTTTATATGTACGTTGACCTCTGCCCCGACACATCAGCAGAGTTAAGGGTCCGGCGTAGTCCACCCCCACGTGCAGGAAGGGCCGAGCTGGTGTCACCCGGGTAGCTGGCAAATCGCCCATCAGTTGGTTGCCTGTTGCAGCTCGCCAACGTATGCAGGTTGGGCAGCGATGGAGAAGGGCCTTGATGCGCTGTCGGCCCTGGGGAATCCAGTATCTCTGGCGTAGCGTGGCCAAAGTGAGCTGTGTCCCACCATGTAGTGTTCGATGATGAGCCTCGGCCACCAGCAGCTCCGTCAGCCGATTCTCGCGTGGCAGCAGCACCTGGTGCTGGGCGTCCAGTGCCAGAGCCAAATGGCGCAGACGCCCTCCAACACGAAGAAGGCCTTGGTCGTCCAGGTACGGATTCATTCTTAGTAACCGGCTTCGGGTTGATAGTGGACGGCCTGCCTCCAGCTGCTGTATTTCCGGAGTGAAGTCCTGTCGCTGAATGAGGCGTAGCCACCGTATCCGGGCGGCTTCTATTTCGGCTGGTGTCAGGCGACATCCTCTCGTACTGGTTGGTTTCCGTGGCAGCCACCGCAAACACCAGGCGATGACTCTAAATAGCAAATGTATGGATGAGAATCTTAACAGCAAGTTTTCACCCGGTGCAGGTTCACCCGACGTCGCTGTGGTGTGGGTTCGGGCTTCCAGGTCCGTCATGGGCAGTGGAGGTGGTTGCACGTTGCTCCAGCTCCCCGGCGTGGTCAGCCAGGCAGGTCCAGTCCACCACAGGGTGAAGTCAGGTAGCTGGCGGGGAGATAGACCTCTGGATGCGCAGTCAGCAGGGTTGTCCTGACTGGGGACGTGGTTCCAATGGGCGTCAGGCAACGTGCGCTGGATTTCCGACACCCTATTAGCCACGTAAGTCTTCCAACGGGAAGGGTGTCCTTGTATCCAGGCTAGTGTGATGGTGGAGTCGCTCCATAAATGAACGGGGTTTCCGGTCAATCCCAAACTCTCGCAAGTGATCGACATTAGCCTGGTCAGCAGGACGGCAGCACACAGTTCGAGTCGTGGCAGCGAGATTCGTTTCAAAGGTGCCACCTTGGTTTTGGCAGTGATTAAGTGGGTGTCGGCGACGTCTTCGCGGTTAACGACTCGGAGGTACACCACTGCTGCGTAGGCTCGTTCCGAAGCGTCTGCGAATCCATGGATCTCCAGTAGCTGAGGTGATTGCTGTACTCCAAGCCAGCGAGGGACAGCGACACGATCGAGATCAGGCAGCTCGTCTAGGAACTGCTTCCAGGATTCGGCATCAGTAGTCGGCAAGGGTGAGTCCCAGTCCAATTGTAATAACCAGAGAGACTGCATGAATATCTTAGCGTTAATAGTAACCGGAGAAACTAATCCCAGCGGGTCAAAGATCCTAGCAATTGACGATAGGACAGAGCGCCGAGTGATACTGCTGTCAGTTGCTGTAGGAGGCACTTGGACCCGGAAACAGTCGTCAGCCAAGCTCCAGCGAACACCCAAGGCTGTGTGTATTTCGCCGTTCTGCCATTTGCATTCCGGAATGGTGTCCCCGGTAGGTAATTGCTCCATCAGAGTGGGCTCATTGGATGCCCATTTCCGTAGGTTGAAGCCGCCCGCCTTACAGAGTTGGCATAGTTCGAGCTGTAGTTCAAAGGCTTCTTGCGTCGAATCGGCACCGGTTACGACGTCGTCCATATAAACGTCTCTTTGCAGGATGGCAGCTGCTCGAGGATGACGTGACTGCTCGTCTGCTGCGAATTGGCGTAGCGTGCGGATGGCAAGATAGGGGGCACAGGCTAGACCATACGTGACAGTGTTGAGGTCGTAGTCTTTTATGGCGCTGTCTTCGGGGTCCCTCCATAGGATCCTTTGGTAAGAGCGATCGTCAGGATGGAGCAAGATCTGACGATACATCTTTTCTATGTCGGCAGTGAGGCAGACACGGAAGAGACGCCAGCGGAGCAGCAGTTGGTGGAGATTCGGCAGCAGATTCGGCCCCACCATCAGCGTGTCGTTCAAGGACTGCCCCGACGTCGTTACGTGCGACCCGTTGAATACCACTCGCAGCTTGGTGGTGGTGCTGCTCTCCTTCAGAACTCCGTGATGAGGTAGATAGTAGGAAGGTCCTGAGACATCATCACGCGCTTGAGACATGTGAGTAAGTTGGCTATACTCACGCATGAAGTCCTGGTAGGCCTGAGCGAACGCCGGTTCCTTGTGGAATTTGGTTTCCATTTTCTGTAGCATACGCAGAGCTCCGTGACGTGACTCGCCGAGCTCCCACAGGTCTCGAAATGGCAATCGGACCATATAGCGGCCGGAGGGCAACCGCTGGTGGGTCATCCGGAAGTGGTCCTCGCAGGCTTGCTCTTCAGTGGTATAGGCGTTTGGTACCACGATTTCCTCTTGTTCCCAGAACCGACGCACCAAGGGCAGGAGTTCCTCGGCGGCGGTGCATGGAAGGGACGAGTATTCGCGGCTGTCAGCTAACTCACGCCCCGTTTCTGACGTCACTGGTCCGGACACAATCCAACCCAGCGTGGTGTTCTGAGCTATGGGCTCTCCGGTACGACCCTTGACAATGCCGTGAAGCAGGACGAGGGCCAGGGCGTCGGCACCCAACAGCATTTCAATCGGCCCTTCGGATTCAAAACTGGGGTCAGCCAAAGTAAGATCACCCAGGTGAGACCACTTGGTTGCTCGGCTGTCTAGTCGTGGCTGATAAGAAGTTATCCTTGGCAGGACCAGGGCGGCTATCACGTGGCGCGTCGTAGAGTTAAAGTGAGCGGTGAACTCCAGCTGTACCTTGCCACGGATTCGTTCCGGGAGATGGTTACCGACACCGACGAGACGAATGTTTGCTGGCCTCCGGGGAAGACGTAGCTGCTGCGCCAGCGCCTCGGTGAGCAGTGACACTTCGCTACCTTGGTCAATGAGGGCACGCACGATCCTGGAGCCTCCGTCAGGTTGCAGTACTTTCAAGCGAGCAGTGGCCAACAGCACGGCAGGCAAGGAGTTCGTCAAGCAGCAAGAGATATTCGCGGTAGCCTCTATGACGTCGCTGGAGCTCGTGTTGTCTTCGTGTATAGTGGTGTGGTGCTTCCCGTTACACAGCTGGCACCGTTTATCAGAACCACAGTCCTTCACTTGGTGACGTCCGAGGCAATTGTAACACAAATTAGCCGTCAGTAATGCTTCACGGCGTTCACGCACAGTCTTCGATTTATACAGGCCACAGAAGAGTACGAAATGATTGGCTCCACATAACCCGCACTGATCTTGAAACCGGTTGGTCTTGGTGACCTGCAACACCTTGGCTGACCTCTGGCTCCCGGCCGCTTTAGTCGTGCGTCCGTCAGCTTGGCATTTGGCTTTGCCCCCTTCCAACGCTCCGATGGTAGTGATGCGACCTTTAATGAAGGCCTTGAGCTCTTCAAAGGTTGGAGGGGTCGTCTGGGCGCCGAGCTGCGTTTCCCATTCTCTCCGCGACTGCTGATCCAGTTTTTCGACCACCCAATAGACCAGCCAGTCACCTGTGGCATCAAACGGCCGTTCCATGGCAACAAGGGCCTCGACGCAGTCGCAAATGGTGAAGTAGAATGTCTTTAGCTCTGTAGCCGACTCACGAGCGATCGTTGGCAGTCCAAATATCGTTGACATCTGCGCCTGTACTAGCAGTCTCTCATTTTCATAATGATCCTGCAGCAGGTCCCAAACGCGGGCGAAGGTCGCCGCTCTCACGGGAAGGTTCCTGAGGGCAAGGAGAGCGTCGCCCTTTAGGCAGCCCCGAAGGTAATGCAGGCGCTCTACGTCCGTAATGCCCCCGTCGCGGATGACGAGGGATCGAAAAAGATCTCGAAATTCGGGCCAGGATTTGTAATTCCCGTCAAACTCTGGCAGTGGTAGCCGAGGTAGGGAAGCCTTGGAGTGTAAGGGCGCCGACGTGCCGCTGCTAGACGTTCCCGACTCGTTATGATTAGCGGCGAATGTCTGTTGCTTGTCGACGAACAGCGCTTCCTGGACAAGAAACAGCTCCTCAGTCACGTCGTAGCGGGCTTCTCGGAAACAAGGTGCCTCTCGCGTCTCTGGTGTCGCCAGTTCAAGCAGCTGATCATGTTGCTGGTCAAATTTCTCCCAGTTTCTCCGTAGCATCGCCAAGCGCGATTCGACGGCTCCTGGAGTAATTTTAGCAGCGCCTAGCTTCTTTAAGTTTTCGTAGGCACGCGCGATTTTGCCACAAAGCTCGTTCTGACTCGCGATTAATCTTTCCATTGTTCTTCGAATTTAAAACTAGCAAGATTCGGCCGTTTAGGTCACGCTGACTCGTTGTGTTATGGCGCACTGTTTTGCAGGTTGGAGGTCACGCGCGACGGTTAGACGGCACTACCGAACGTTCGCGAACTGTTTTGCAAGTGGAGGTCACGCGCGACGGTTGGACCGCACTACCGAACGTTCGTGACCTGTTTCACAGGCACCAGCTCCGGCTCGAAGGACCAAAAATGTTGTAAAGCTTTAGAGGATAGGCGCAAGGAACTGCAAAAGAGTTAATTAAACACGACGAGGAGTCTTAGCCTACTTGAAGCACGAGGACTTTACAGAAACGTTCACGATTACACTTATATTTAATTATGTACAATACCAGAAAATACACTATACACTATTTACAATAACGAGACCAATGAATTTTAGCACCACGGATTAACGCAAGCAGGCGCGTAAAACCAGAAGGCACGGAAGTCCGTTACAAAGCAAGGCGTAACGGCACGAAGCGATAGGTGCGAACGAGCAAAGCGTAGGTTTAATAAAAGCGTGTGTAGGGAAGCGAAGCTGCGAACAGATAGCGCGATCCAGGAAACCGCGGTCGATTTCCTGGAAGGAAGAGTCTTCCCCTTCCATCGATCGCGAGTCGAGGGAAGGAGTGCTGATCGCTGCTCCACATGAGTCAGCGGGCCGAGCCACAAATAGCCTAATTACTGGAGGTTCGGGAAGATGGCGCGAGCATGCAGAATTTCGTGTACACAAGGTAAATTGCCGAAATTTGAATTGCGATGTTGTGGTTGGGTAATAAACTCAGTCTATGTATTAATAGTATAAGTATATTTGCTAAGTGCAGTATAATGTCTAGAGCTACTCGTGCTCTCCGTAGACGCTTACGCCATGTTGTTCTGCGTCGCCGCGCATGCGCCCTAGCCCCGGCCGCATACCACATGCGACATGTTTGTATATCATCAAACTGTTTTTTAAATGATGCTGTGACCTAACGCCAGGGTATGTCATCAATTCCCATGATTACTGGAACTAGTATACTCAAACTAGTAAAACTGCTAAAAGTAATTTAATTTGTAATACGTGTAATTGATTTAGTAATTATGCTGTAATTGTAATCAAATAAATCACAAAAAGTAGAAGATAATCATATAATATTTTAAAAATTATCTGGGGTCATTCCCTATGCAAATTATCTTTGTAAAAAGAAGTGAGATCCTCATAAAAAACTTCGAGGAAGTAAAAAAATTACGCCAAGTACATGAAATAAATAAAAACCACAAAAAGTAGAAGATAATAATAATTACAAAGTAAAAAAAGATGTGAAATCAAAGCGAGCTGCAAGTACATAAAGGCGACACTGTGTAACACAACAAAAGACAAAAAAAAATGTCCGCGGCCTGGAAGTCAAATACTTGGCGTGGCCAGGCAAGGTATTCTGAGATCATCAATACCCATACCTTCCCCCTCGCAGGCTTTCAGATAATTTGTCCATTTAAAACTCAGACAATATGAGTACATTTTCATTATATTGCGTTTTAAAATAATGAGGAAGGTGACTGCAACTTTTTCACACCCGTGACGCCACCAGCGCACGTGCCACTTGTCATCGGTGTGTTATAAAACATTAATATGTAACTACCAACTTCATACATTCCACAAATGAAAAATTTGCGCGCAAACCATTCACGCATGCGCACTCATGGAAAACCGCAGTACATGCGCTAGTGGCGCCTTCTGCGCCGAGCTTTGCGTCATCTTCCCCATTGTAAGATCATTCATCTTCACCCTTTCCTCTCACAAGCTTTCACATAATTTGTCCATTTAAAACTCTGACAATATGAATACACTTTCATTATTTTGCGTTTTTAAATAATTCTTATTCAACGACACCTTGACCTTGCCTGGCCACGCCAAGTATTTGACTTCCAGGCCGCGGACATTTTTTTTTGTCTTTTGTTGTGTTACACAGTGTCGCCTTTATGTACTTGCAGCTCGCTTTGATTTCACATCTTTTTTTACTTTGTAATTATTATTATCTTCTATTTTTTGTGGTTTTTATTTATTTCATGTACTTGGCGTAATTTTTTTACTTCCTTCAAGTTTTTTATGAGGATCTCACTTCTTTTTACAAAGATAATTTGCATAGGGAATGACCCCAGATCATTTTTAAAATATTATATGATTATCTTCTATTTTTTGTGATTTATTTGATTACAAGGCTTCCCTACCTCGGCTACCACTGCCAGAGTTTGACGGGAATTACAAATCCTGGCCCGAATTTCGAGATCTTTTTCGATCCCTCGTCATCCGCGACGGGGGCATTACGGACGTAGAGCGCCTGCATTACCTTCGGGGCTGCCTAAAGGGCGACGCTCTCCTTGCCCTCAGGAACCTTCCCGTGAGAGCGGCGACCTTCGCCCGCGTTTGGGACCTGCTGCAGGATCATTATGAAAATGAGAGACTGCTAGTACAGGCGCAGATGTCAACGATATTTGGACTGCCAACGATCGCTCGTGAGTCGGCTACAGAGCTAAAGACATTCTACTTCACCATTTGCGACTGCGTCGAGGCCCTTGTTGCCATGGAACGGCCGTTTGATGCCACAGGTGACTGGCTGGTCTATTGGGTGGTCGAAAAACTGGATCAGCAGTCGCGGAGAGAATGGGAAACGCAGCTCGGCGCCCAGACGACCCCTCCAACCTTTGAAGAGCTCAAGGCCTTCATTAAAGGTCGCATCACTACCATCGGAGCGTTGGAAGGGGGCAAAGCCAAATGCCAAGCTGACGGACGCACGTTTAAAGCGGCCGGGAGCCAGAGGTCAGCCAAGGTGTTGCAGGTCACCAAGACCAACCGGTTTCAAGATCAGTGCGGGTTATGTGGAGCCAATCATTTCGTACTCTTCTGTGGCCTGTATAAATCGAAGACTGTGCGTGAACGCCGTGAAGCATTACTGACGGCTAATTTGTGTTACAATTGCCTCGGACGTCACCAAGTGAAGGACTGTGGTTCTGATAAACGGTGCCAGCTGTGTAACGGGAAGCACCACACCACTATACACGAAGACAACACGAGCTCCAGCGACGTCATAGAGGCTACCGCGAATATCTCTTGCTGCTTGACGAACTCCTTGCCTGCCGTGCTGTTGGCCACTGCTCGCTTGAAAGTACTGCAACCTGACGGAGGCTCCAGGATCGTGCGTGCCCTCATTGACCAAGGTAGCGAAGTGTCACTGCTCACCGAGGCGCTGGCGCAGCAGCTACGTCTTCCCCGGAGGCCAGCAAACATTCGTCTCGTCGGTGTCGGTAACCATCTCCCGGAACGAATCCGTGGCAAGGTACAGCTGGAGTTCACCGCTCACTTTAACTCTACGACGCGCCACGTGATAGCCGCCCTGGTCCTGCCAAGGATAACTTCTTATCAGCCACGACTAGACAGCCGAGCAACCAAGTGGTCTCACCTGGGTGATCTTACTTTGGCTGACCCCAGTTTTGAATCCGAAGGGCCGATTGAAATGCTGTTGGGTGCCGACGCCCTGGCCCTCGTCCTGCTTCACGGCATTGTCAAGGGTCGTACCGGAGAGCCCATAGCTCAGAACACCACGCTGGGTTGGATTGTGTCCGGACCAGTGACGTCAGAAACGGGGCGTGAGTTAGCTGACAGCCGCGAATACTCGTCCCTTCCATGCACCGCCGCCGAGGAACTCCTGCCCTTGGTGCGTCGGTTCTGGGAACAAGAGGAAATCGTGGTACCAAACGCCTATACCACTGAAGAGCAAGCCTGCGAGGACCACTTCCGGATGACCCACCAGCGGTTGCCCTCCGGCCGCTATATGGTCCGATTGCCATTTCGAGACCTGTGGGAGCTCGGCGAGTCACGTCACGGAGCTCTGCGTATGCTACAGAAAATGGAAACCAAATTCCACAAGGAACCGGCGTTCGCTCAGGCCTACCAGGACTTCATGCGTGAGTATAGCCAACTTACTCACATGTCTCAAGCGCGTGATGATGTCTCAGGACCTTCCTACTATCTACCTCATCACGGAGTTCTGAAGGAGAGCAGCACCACCACCAAGCTGCGAGTGGTATTCAACGGGTCGCACGTAACGACGTCGGGGCAGTCCTTGAACGACACGCTGATGGTGGGGCCGAATCTGCTGCCGAATCTCCACCAACTGCTGCTCCGCTGGCGTCTCTTCCGTGTCTGCCTCACTGCCGACATAGAAAAGATGTATCGTCAGATCTTGCTCCATCCTGACGATCGCTCTTACCAAAGGATCCTATGGAGGGACCCCGAAGACAGCGCCATAAAAGACTACGACCTCAACACTGTCACGTATGGTCTAGCCTGTGCCCCCTATCTTGCCATCCGCACGCTACGCCAATTCGCAGCAGACGAGCAGTCACGTCATCCTCGAGCAGCTGCCATCCTGCAAAGAGACGTTTATATGGACGACGTCGTAACCGGTGCCGATTCGACGCAAGAAGCCTTTGAACTACAGCTCGAACTATGCCAACTCTGTAAGGCGGGCGGCTTCAACCTACGGAAATGGGCATCCAATGAGCCCACTCTGATGGAGCAATTACCTACCGGGGACACCATTCCGGAATGCAAATGGCAGAACGGCGAAATACACACAGCCTTGGGTGTTCGCTGGAGCTTGGCTGACGACTGTTTCCGGGTCCAAGTGCCTCCTACAGCAACTGACAGCAGTATCACTCGGCGCTCTGTCCTATCGTCAATTGCTAGGATCTTTGACCCGCTGGGATTAGTTTCTCCGGTTACTATTAACGCTAAGATATTCATGCAGTCTCTCTGGTTATTACAATTGGACTGGGACTCACCCTTGCCGACTACTGATGCCGAATCCTGGAAGCAGTTCCTAGACGAGCTGCCTGATCTCGATCGTGTCGCTGTCCCTCGCTGGCTTGGAGTACAGCAATCACCTCAGCTACTGGAGATCCATGGATTCGCAGACGCTTCGGAACGAGCCTACGCAGCAGTGGTGTACCTCCGAGTCGTTAACCGCGAAGACGTCGCCGACACCCACTTAATCACTGCCAAAACCAAGGTGGCACCTTTGAAACGAATCTCGCTGCCACGACTCGAACTGTGTGCTGCCGTCCTGCTGACCAGGCTAATGTCGATCACTTGCGAGAGTTTGGGATTGACCGGAAACCCCGTTCATTTATGGAGCGACTCCACCATCACACTAGCCTGGATACAAGGACACCCTTCCCGTTGGAAGACTTACGTGGCTAATAGGGTGTCGGAAATCCAGCGCACGTTGCCTGACGCCCATTGGAACCACGTCCCCAGTCAGGACAACCCTGCTGACTGCGCATCCAGAGGTCTATCTCCCCGCCAGCTACCTGACTTCACCCTGTGGTGGACTGGACCTGCCTGGCTGACCACGCCGGGGAGCTGGAGCAACGTGCAACCACCTCCACTGCCCATGACGGACCTGGAAGCCCGAACCCACACCACAGCGACGTCGGGTGAACCTGCACCGGGTGAAAACTTGCTGTTAAGATTCTCATCCATACATTTGCTATTTAGAGTCATCGCCTGGTGTTTGCGGTGGCTGCCACGGAAACCAACCAGTACGAGAGGATGTCGCCTGACACCAGCCGAAATAGAAGCCGCCCGGATACGGTGGCTACGCCTCATTCAGCGACAGGACTTCACTCCGGAAATACAGCAGCTGGAGGCAGGCCGTCCACTATCAACCCGAAGCCGGTTACTAAGAATGAATCCGTACCTGGACGACCAAGGCCTTCTTCGTGTTGGAGGGCGTCTGCGCCATTTGGCTCTGGCACTGGACGCCCAGCACCAGGTGCTGCTGCCACGCGAGAATCGGCTGACGGAGCTGCTGGTGGCCGAGGCTCATCATCGAACACTACATGGTGGGACACAGCTCACTTTGGCCACGCTACGCCAGAGATACTGGATTCCCCAGGGCCGACAGCGCATCAAGGCCCTTCTCCATCGCTGCCCAACCTGCATACGTTGGCGAGCTGCAACAGGCAACCAACTGATGGGCGATTTGCCAGCTACCCGGGTGACACCAGCTCGGCCCTTCCTGCACGTGGGGGTGGACTACGCCGGACCCTTAACTCTGCTGATGTGTCGGGGCAGAGGTCAACGTACATATAAAGGCTATGTGGCGTTGTTCGTATGCCTTAGTACTCGCGCGGTTCATTTAGAGCTCGTTTCTGATTGTAGCACTGAAGCCTTCCTCGCTGCCCTGCGGCGATTCACGTCCCGTCGAGGACTCTGCGCTGTGATTCAGAGTGACCAAGGGACCAATTTCGTAGGAGCCGCCCGAGAGCTTCGGGACATGTTGGTCCACCTAGAAACCGGACACGACCTCATCAGCTCGACTTTACTGAAGGATGGCATTGAGTGGAGGTTTAACCCCCCTGCTGCTCCGCACTTCGGAGGTCTATGGGAAGCGGCCGTTAAATCCACCAAATACCACCTACGACGGGTCATCGGCGAACAGCACCTCACCTATGAAGAGCTCACAACACTGCTTCATCAGGTTGAGGCCTGCTTGAACTCACGACCTCTGCAAGCGATGTCCGATGATCCTGGGGACCTGCGCACTCTGACACCTGGGCATTTTTTGATCGGCGAAGCGCTGCTAAGTCTACCTCCAGACATCGATAATGTCCCTTCTAATCGACTTTCACGATGGCACCTACTACAACAAATGCGGTTGCAGTTCTGGCGACGCTGGTCCAGAGAATACCTACAGTCTCTTCAGGCACGCAACAAATGGGCACAACAACATCCACAGCCCCAATCGGTGATCTGTGCCTTGTAAAAAATGAGCTTACTTCACCTGCCCAATGGCCACTTGCTCGGGTCACTAAACTCCACACGGGCACAGATGGGTTAACCCGCGTCGTCACGGTTAAAACTGCGCGTTCCGACTTTGTACGACCCATTCGCAAATTGGTATTATATTCTCCCATCGGCACAGGTCCCGGAACCAAGACGCCCTTGATCACTTCTCAGCTCCCACCTGCGTTGCCCGACGCCTCCACCTGAGCTCCGCGGCGCCACCGTCTCGCGTTCTGCTCACGCCCGATCGACCCGACCATCGATTACCAGGGAGCTTCACTTTATTCATCGGTCGATGAATGCCGGGGAGAAAATGTACACGAAATTCTGCATGCTCGCGCCATCTTCCCGAACCTCCAGTAATTAGGCTATTTGTGGCTCGGCCCGCTGACTCGTGTGGAGCAGCGATCAGCACTCCTTCCCTCGACTCGCGATCGATGGAAGGGGAAGACTCTTCCTTCCAGGAAATCGACCGCGGTTTCCTGGATCGCGCTATCTGTTCGCAGCTTCGCTTCCCTACACACGCTTTTATTAAACCTACGCTTTGCTCGTTCGCACCTATCGCTTCGTGCCGTTACGCCTTGCTTTGTAACGGACTTCCGTGCTTTCTGGTTTTACGCGCCTGCTTGCGTTAATCCGTGGTGCTAAAATTCATTGGTCTCGTTATTGTAAATAGTGTATAGTGTATTTTCTGGTATTGTACATAATTAAATATAAGTGTAATCGTGAACGTTTCTGTAAAGTCCTCGTGCTTCAAGTAGGCTAAGACTCCTCGTCGTGTTTAATTAACTCTTTTGCAGTTCCTTGCGCCTATCCTCTAAAGCTTTACAACACCTTGTGTTTGAGACTGCATTTTCGTTGCAATTACAACTTACCTTATTTAACACTCGCCAGGTTTATAACCTGACTGTAAGCTGTCAAAATTTGGAGTAGATTGCATAGTGAAGGTAACGTAATAGCGTTTGACGAACGAAACATGTGTTAGTTTCTGTTGGCTGAAGGTGTGCGTGTAACGCGTATGACGAACGAAACATGTGTTAGTTTCTGTTGGCTGAAGGTGTGCGTGTAACGCGTACATCAAAAAGAATCCCATTTAAAAACGTTGTCGTAAATTAATAGCTTTACAAAATTAATGATATACAGAAATTGCGCCAATTATAACAATGCCTATTTATACAAAGAAAAAAATTTATTAAATAATACCCATCAAAAAGAATCCCATTTAAAAACATTGTCGTAAATTAAAAACTTTACAAAATTAATGATATACAAAAATTGCGCCAATCATAACAATGACTATTTATACAAAGAAAAAAATGTATTAAATAATATTAAGCAGATATATTTTTATACAAATAAATATTTTAATACGAATAAATATTTTATTCAAAATACTTGGCGCTGCGCCCCGAATTGGTGTTGCTAAACTGAATAAATATGTATAAATTGTATTAATCTTTTTTTCTTTCTTTCTTTCTTGTGCGTGCGTTCGTGAATGTGCGTATGTGTGCGTGTGCATATGCTACGTATGATATTAGAGTTAAATATATGTACAATAAATCTGACTGTGTTTCTAATATGTATATGTATAATATGTATATGTTTATGTATTTTAGATTGTAGGGAGTTATTGTAAATTATTAAGATTAAGTCAATTAACATTTTTTCGGTTGCGCAGCGCCAAGTATTTTGAAAAAAATATTTATTCGTATTAAAATATTTATTTGTATAAAAATATATCTGCTTAATATTATTTAATACATTTTTTTCTTTGTATAAATAGTCATTGTTATGATTGGCGCAATTTTTGTATATCATTAATTTTGTAAAGCTTTTAATTTACGAGAATGTTTTTAAATGGGATTCTTTTTGATGGGTATTATTTAATACATTTTTTTCTTTGTATAAATAGGCATTGTTATAATTGGCGCAATTTTTGTATATCATTAATTTTGTAAAGCTATTAATTTACGACAATGTTTTTAAATGGGATTCTTTTTGATGGGTTAATTAAAATGTCCGCGATATGAGTAATGGAATGTATGAACACAGCATTTTAGCTGTGTATATGTAGTTGTGTCATCTTAAGGGGGTAGACACGTCACGTGGTCTGGCCGATTTGGCCGGTCGGTATTACAGCAGGTTTTTTCTGTACAGAAATGGTAATACCGATAGATCGACGATTGCCCTGTAAACGCGAGAGGGAGCTGTTTGCTATTTCTGTATTCTATTCTGAATAAGGAAAGAAATTCTCAGCTGTTGCGTTGTACTTATAAAAATTTAAACGGAAAGTCGGCTGGTACTACAAACGTAGAAAATTCATTGTACATTTTAATTACTTGAAATGTGCTTATGCTACAATTTTCTACGTTAGCAGTAAGGAATTATAAGTGAAAAGGGAAAATAGATGAGGGGATGTCCCCAGAAAATGAAGTTTGTTTGGTTAGACATCTTTTTACTAGCAAAGCACCGAAACAGAACATGAAATACACTTATTACACGTCCTATGCAGAAAGCAGTTATGAACAAACATTATATATAAAATTGTACGGAATCGATTGACGTCACTTTTGCAAAGATCTGATTAGAAATTGCAGAACTTCAGATTCGTCACTGCTTAGCGTGCAACATTGTATAGTCCCGCTGGTTTCGAGCGTCAAAGCCCACGAAATTCAGCGAGACACATGATTGTTGGCGAGCATCGCGTTTGACGACTCTAGCTAGAAAATCACGCCGTATGAATGCTAAGAAACGATATTGTGAAGTGGCGTGCGTTTCAATTGCACATTGACAATATCGTAGATTCTAGGGCCTAGAATATTAGCTACGTATTACGATGTTCTTCACCAGAGCACTACATTAATGAATAAAAAAATAAACGAATAGGTCAATTAATTAAAATTAATGAACTGTGCATGATTTTAATGACGCCTAATTTAATTGCACTTACAAACTGAATTACTAATTGTAATTAAAAGAATTTTTTGACGTGCAACATGAAGCTGCGCACGCAAATGGTTGGGCTCGGATTATCGGGAAAGACCTACCCATCCCACCGTTTTGCTTTCTCGCTACGAGCGAGGACCTTCGGGCCCCAGTAGACCACCCATTGACAGCCGAGAGCAATAAAACCGACGGGCCAGATAAAATGTTCATGTTTGATAAGTGTTGAGGAAAGTATTACCAATGGAGTTTTTAGGGTTTCTCGATGAAAATGATGTCAGATATGGAGGGATTCGGTCCATTTTTAGTGAACGTAGTGTGTGTCCTAATAATGTATTCATAAAAAAAATAAACCAAATTGCTTTGCGTCTCGACTCATGTTCGTGGACATAAACTCACCAATCCATCGGTGGTAACACTCTTATCAAGGTGTAATGAGAAATATGAACATTTTCATATTCAGTACTGGATGACTCAAGTCGCCGTCGACCGAGAGTCTCTCGCTGGTGCGCTATTTCACAAGCGGTTCAGACGAGGGCCCTGATAAATGTGAATTTATTTGGGAAACCAAAGTCGCATCATTCGTGACACCTACTCGCGAACAGATATATGTATGTACAAGAAAAAGCAATTCAATTTCCCGATGACTTGAAGCAACATTTCAATAGGTAAATGCATGTAAAGGTGGGATCAGGAATTCCCAACCAAGTGATGCATATGAAAGAACTGGCGATATTCAACAATAGTTTGTCGTCTAAATTTTACAATTAAAGTATTTGTTTGACATGAATATAAAGTTTGTCAGCAAAGTCTTTCTCGATTTGAGTTCTACACTGCAATCCACATTAGAGCATACCGATTTCGCGCAGGCACGACCCTCAGGAGGCGTTGCTACGCTCGACTCATATGTTTTTCTCCGTCGCACGGCCCTGTACTTACTCTCTCTGTTAACTTTTCGTCCACTGTTTACGTTGACAACGGTCAGGTCCCGCGTTTGGGATGTACCAGTTATTCCTTGGCAATTACCACGACCAATCGCATGTGGTTCAAATTGTGGGTAGTAGTGGGAGTTGCGCAGATCGGTCGCAAATCGGTAGGGGCGTCGGTATGCTCTAATATGGAATGCAGTGTATATAAGGCTGACTTTCCTTCGCCATGAAAAGTCCCCTCTTGTCCTGCACGCTGGCAAGAAATCGACGCTCGAAACCAGCTGGGCCATACAATGTTGCGCGCTAAGCAGTGACAAATCTGCAGTTCTGCATTTCTAATCAGATCTTTGCGAAACTGACGTCAGTCGATTCCTCATGTTTTCTCGATCAAATTGGCCCCAAAAATGATATAATTCGGACCAAAATTAAGGAAATTACGTGAAAAATTGTTAGCAGAATTGAAAGCCCGTTTTCTTAAAAATAGTCCGATTTAAATTATTTTCGGTCAATTTAATCGGGAGAATGCCAGGAATCCATTTGTGGCACTTTCATATTGATACGATGAAAAATAAACAAATTCTGTTTCTTTATAATCGATGACACATCGCCGAGCACGGCGATCTCGCGCGGCTCGGGACACAAAGGTTCTCGTCGGTTATTCGAACTTCTAAGATCGTATTCAGATTTATTGGCCGGTGAGTTTCGTAACTAGGGGTGTGCGGTTACCCGATTTTTCGGGCTCGGGACGGGCCGGCAACTCTCGGGCGGGATCGGGCGGGGTCCCGATACTTTCGTATTGCTCGAGATCCCGACAGTTTCGGGACCCCAAGACTCGATTCGGGCTACAAGCATAGCCGCCATGAGCGGACAATTTGATTTCAGGTCGGCTCGGCAAAACTCGGACGCGATCGGACGATATCGTTACCAGTAATAGATTAAAATTATTACCTGAGAACATAGAAAAATTATGTTTCTTACACGTTAATTTGAAATAATAAAATATTCACCTCCTGTATATTGTTATTATTATGAAACATCCAGGAAATATTCCTTTTTGTATGCTTATAGTTCGTACGTTTTCTATTTTAAATCTGGACCTATCCGGAAAAAGATAATACCCTATATATTCCCTTTACATAAAGTACTAAGTATGAAGTATATTTTATTCAGATTTTAAAATATTGTCGATATAAAAATTGTCTTCTTCCCAAGTTCTGAACATGGTATTTATTTAAGTACGTATATGGACGTATTCAGTATTCACAGACTATTTGGTAGGAATGAAAATACATATATATGTAAATAAATAATAAGATACAAATTATGATTCAACAGGAGACAGAAAGGTAAAAACTTATCACTCTGGTATCGATATAAATGATATACATAATTCTTTCCGTCTCGGTCCGCTCGTAATAGCTGGCTTTCGAGCCGATCGCGTCCGAGTTTTGCCAAGCCGACCTGAAATCAAATTGCCCGCTCATGGCGGTCATGCTTGTAGCCCGAATCGAGTCTCGGGATCCCGAAACCGTCGGGATCTCGAGCAATACGAAAGTATCGGGACCCCGCCCGATTCCGTGCGAAATTTTCCGACCCGTCCCGAGGGCCGAGAATCCGAGCCGCGGGACGATCCGCACACTCCTATTCGTAACGCGTATTCTCTCGTCATCGCAGAACACGAGTGAGCCAGAAGTGGTGGGGATAGCGCCAAGCTTCTGTCATGTGTAGGCCAAACCGAGCTGCAGCGTAGAAATACACGCATCAGAATAGGTGTACCTTAGGCCTTAGCTCCGAAAAAATTCAGGAGCTTTATTGGTCAGAACATTGATTCTTTCTCGATAGCTTCATCTCGTATTGGTCTACGCATAACTTCGTGTCGCACACAACTACATATGTACTACGCTGACAATAAGAATAAATAACAGCCACATGGCTACGTTCAGACGGGGCCGAGCAGCATTCCCGTTACCCCACCATACCTTTCGGTGGCTAGGGAACTCCAACTGACAAATCCACGATCGTCAGATGGTGATGGCTGATTTCTCCTCGATCGATGTTCGCGAAAACGAATCGACCGGCCAATATATTTGAATACGACCTTAGGATAAAGATATAATGAAAGATGAAAAATTATTCGAAGCCAAAGATGAAAGGCCTTCGAATAAACAAAGGAAACTAATAAATACCCGAAGCTAAATAGAATTTTAGATTTAGGGTACACACACCCTCCCCCCAAACCTCGTGTCGATCGGCCACTGGGGCCATTCGGAAGTATATTATTTTAATTAAATAATGTCCATCTCTGCATAGGAGCGTAAAGAATTACAAAGAAAATCAAGGAGTCAATTGTTGACCAGTTTGGAGACTTTTCCTTGTTATATGTTATATACAATAGTCGGAAGAATAATAATAAAAGCAATAATTGCAAATAATTGCTGTAACTTCCACATTCTGAAAATATGATATCAGTAAATCACTACTTCCAGTGTTATTAAAAAATTCCAATCTCTTTTTTTATTTGAAATAATGTGGCCATATAATTATAACATATATTCGGCAGCGGTGATGTATGTGTTACAGTAAAAGCGTGAATTTAGTAAATGTAGACAATTCCCAGCAGTTCCTAGTTAATGTATGCCTAAAATGCATATAACCTAACCTAAAGTCGTCCGAAACTGCATGCATTGACTGCATCACGCGTTTACTGTGGCTTGTGTATCCAGCTAATGCTTCAGTTTTGCTATGATTCCACGTTGGCAGTCCTCCCGAGTAGGCGCCATCTCGTGTCCACTAGCTCAACTAAATTTGTCACGTGACTTGCTCTGTATTATCGCCAATACGGCGGAACTCGTATTTGGGAATGCAATCACGGGGATGCGTTTTTCGTCCTTATATGAACAGATTTTAGGCTGAGTGAGGTCTCATTCGAAAGAGGAAGGTTCAGTGCAGGGCGCTCTGGTCATCGTTTGAGTCACAAAACTCTTTTAGTGACCTAAAAATACTTGGATTCATGCGGGTGTATTTTGTCGACTTTTGCTCTACTTTGAACACTCGTATTATTAGATATCAACACAATTTCGTCGAACCATGACCAGAGCGCCCTGCACTGAACCTTCCTCTTTCGAATGAGACCTCGCGCAGCCGAAAATTTGCTCATATAAGGACGAAAAACGTGTCCCCCCAAACCCATGTTTCGGGCACATTATGTGGGTATTACAGCGCGCTGCATTACCCGTGTCTACCCCCTTAACAACAGAAGGCACGCTGCGCGAAAGAAAGATTGGAAGGGGAAGCAAGCGCTTGAGGGGCCTCTACGCTGGAGAGCCCTGGTATAGGTATTCAGCGAACGGTATTCTCCGATGCTCGCGGTTACTTTGTCGCTGTCAATGGGTCGTAAAACAGAAGGATAGAACGGGGGTCGTAGGAGGCGAGAAATAAAGCTAGCGTCTCGGTCTGCTAATCCAGAGACACAGCGTAATTTAGCGGAGGGGGAACACCTACAGGAGCGGTGGTAACGTGTGCTTGATGACGATCGCTGACGCACACATTACCACCACACGGCGGTCCGAATCGTCGGAAAGGCGATTAAAAATCCTTACGTTCACATTTCACACTTTATCATTATGAAGATGGTCATTCCAGGGATTTTTGGGGTCGCAGAATCTGCTTCCGAGGTCAAAATTATTATTACTCTACTGTTTGATTTGATTATGTTATTTGAAGTTAATTATGGCATCAAATTTTGAAAAATGAACACAAATAGCGTTTTTATGATAGCAAAAGCTATTGAGCGCGCGGAAACTGGAAAGTCAATAATTTGTATAAATTCATACTTGAGATATTGAAAATGCTTTCGTTTATCTATAAGATGAAATTGTGCATTCATTCTATGTTACTGAAATCTATAAAAAGTTATAAATAACTGAAATATAAGAAATTATGCGATGGTCGTTACATTTTTCGAAATCGTCAGGCATCTTTGAAACTTATATTATTAGATAGTCAGATAGTTATGTTATTAGATATACTGTGTTTATATTAGATAGTTATATTATTAGATATACTGTATTTCGTCTGTACTCTCGTCGGTTTCTGTTTCAGTTAATGGCAAAACAATTAATTCTACAATAGGTGAACACTGTGCAGTGTCACCCCGTGATTGCCTTTCCGATGATTTCTTGCATTCTATCCGCGCGGAGTTTAATTTTCGTTCAGGTAGTACCCCTAAGATTCCGCACGTGCGGAGGATTATCCCGGCCTGCGCTGGTATCGTAAACTAATAAAGTAATAAAATGTTCGCCTAGCCAATACAGCAAATGAAGATAAAGTTAAAATTTAGCCAGCACATGTTTCAAGACTTGCACGTAAGATATACAGAGTGTCCCGTCAGACACAGAAAAAATGAAATTTATTACCAAATGCTGTAGGAATACATTGTTGTATCTGTTTAAAAAAATTACTATAAAACGATTTTATTTACGACTTATATCGAAAAAAATTGTCCATATAGTCACAGGTATTTTCAGAAATATATGTAGATGCATGTTGGCGGGTCGCAGACACTTACTTCTTCCGCGCAAGCGGCCTGATTACTGCCAACATAATTGGTTATTACTCGGAAGTCGCAAAAAAGTGCAACTGCTCCTTTCGCACATGCATTCCTTATACTATAGACTATCTAATAATATAAGTTTCAAAGATGCCTGACGATTTCGAAAAATGTAACACACACACACACACACGCGCGCGCGCACACACACACACACACACTTATCAACACTACAGTGACGAACCACGCGGAAATGGAACAATTCACAAATTATGAATATTCCATATATCAATATCCGCGCATCAAATAAAAACCCGATTGCTTTCTCCGTCTTCACCGTAGTGCAAATGACAAGAAACTGATCAGCTAGCGTTGTCGCTGCATTGGTTACAGATGCTGAGAGGCTAAACAGAAGATAGTGGGAAAGGATTGGTGGTATGCTGGTACATTTATGTAGATTGTATGTATTTCCGGGAATACTGTCTGGTGCTCAGAAATGTGCACAGGAAAGAATTTTTGATTATCCTGTGCATATTCTTTTGACGTATCACCGACTTTATTAGCGAAGAATTCATATTTCGTTCTACCATTATCCTTTCCCATTTGCCTGACGGTGATGAAGGAACACCCGCAAGTATGCGCGAGCACGCGCCGCGTTTTCAAACCTTTGCGCATTCGAACTTTTACGCGGGCCGATGACGCCCCGCTCGGTCCTTGGTGCGAGTGAAATACAAAATCTTGAGGGAGTGAGAAAGGCAGTTTGGGCCTTGTCCACCCTTGAGGGTAGCAAAGGCTCGATGGTCAGAAAAAAAGCAACTGTCGAGCAGTAAACATCGTAAGTACCTTCACGCTTACTATCCCTGTCTTTTTCACTATATGTGCCGGTTATAATGAAAGTGGTCCAAGTCCAAATTTTTCGTTTGTTACATTTCACTTATTTTTTACGTATTATATCAACATGATACATAATAAACGTAAAGTTCAATTTCTTTTTTTTTTAATATCGACCGACGCCACTTTTATAATAACTGACACGCTTCTACATTTTACACCCAATACTGTATTATGACATATTCCGGGCGAAGTTTCATGACCGTCATAGTATTGTAATTTTTTGTGCGAAATCTATTGAGTGAACTGTGATTGTTTGAGTGTCCGCGTGTTTCTCAAGCGGCGTATCGACATTGCGAGGTTGCCTCGCGTGGCACACCTCACGGAGTGGAGAGACTACCTCGACCATGATTACTTTACGAGGCAGGCTCGCGCTACCTCGAGCATGATATTTGTATCGCACGAGCCATCAGCCATCGGTTTTTCGACGTGGTCAAAGGTGCCTCGCGGCTCCTAGAGCAAAAATCGTATGGTTCGGGCGATGCAAATATCATGCTGGAGGTAACGCGAGACTGCCGCGCGAGCCTGCCTCGCAAAGTGAACATGATCGAGGTATTCTCTAGACTCTCCACTCCGCGAGGCGTGCCTCGCAAAGCAGCCTCGCAATGTCGATGCGCAGCTTCACGCTCAGAAATTCGTGTATTCATTCTCACGTAGAATAAGAAAGTTATGTTATAATTTACCCGCGAATTGTCTAGAAAAGGTATATACATTGGGGTGAAATGTAGGCTTCCTTTAGTTGAAACTGAAACCAAGTGATAAAAATTAAACAGTTTCTAAACATCAGAAGTGGAAAAATCGGAAATTTTAAAATTCAAGGCTCGAATGCAAAAAGGAGACTAGCGCTCGAAAATACGAAAAAGTATTGTCCAAACGCTAAGAAAAATTGGAAAATTAAATTTTATTAAACTGGATTTTAACAAATATAGTGTTGTAAAGGTCGTCACGGCACACATTTTTTCTTTTTACAGTTTCTTTATCGAATCATTAGTATTAGAGATAAAAATTATAATAACTTTGCCGCTGCAAGTTATATGTACGTCAAAATTGCCTCGATACTTTTTAACGACGAACGTTGAAAAACATGGATTACGTCCAGTATTACTTTTTAATTAAGTATTATTACATTTTTTAACATAAGGCTTTTGTGCATACATTTTACGGCTTCACTAGAGTTTTCCGAGTTTTATGTTTCAAGTCTCATAACAATCCGATAATAATTACTCAAGTTATCGCAATTTTTGTGGTCGAAGAAATTTGTTTGGTTTATAATTTTTATCTCGAATACTAATGATTCGATAAAGAAACTGCAAAAAGAAAAATGTGTGCCGTGACGAGCTTTACAACACTATATTTTTTAAAATCCAGTGTAATAAAATTTAATTTCCCAATTTTTCTTAGCGTTTGGACAACCTCATAAAAAACTTCAAGGAAGTAAAAAAATTACGCCAAGTACATGAAATAAATAAAAACCACAAAAAGTAGAAGATAATAATAATTGCAAAGTAAAAAAAGATGTGAAATCAAAGCGAGCTGCAAGTACATAAAGGCGACACTGTGTAACACAACAAAAGACAAAAAAAAAAATGTCCGCGGCCTGGAAGTCAAATACTTGGCGTGGCCAGGCAAGGTATTCTGAGATCATCAATATCCATACCTTCCCCCTCGCAGGCTTTCAGATAATTTGTCCATTTAAAACTCAGACAATATGAGTACACTTTCATTATTTTGCGTTTTTAAATAATTCTTATTCAACGACACCTTGACCTTGCCTGGCCACGCCAAGTATTTGACTTCCAGGCCGCGGACATTTTTTTTTTGTCTTTTGTTGTGTTACACAGTGTCGCCTGTATGTACTTGCAGCTTGCTGTGATTTCACATCTTTTTTTACTTTGTAATTATTATTATCTTCTATTTTTTGTGGTTTTTATTTATTTCATGTACTTGGCGTAATTTTTTTACTTCCTTCAAGTTTTTTATGAGGATCTCACTTCTTTTTACAAAGATAATTTGCATAGGGAATGACCCCAGATCATTTTTAAAATATTATATGATTATCTTCTATTTTTTGTGATTTATTTGATTACAATTACAGCATAATTACTAAATCTATTACACGTATTACAAATTAAATTACTTTTAGCAGTTTTACTAGTTTGAGTATACTAGTTCCAGTAATCATGGCAATTGATGACATACCCTGGCGTAGGTCACAGCATCATTTTACGCTTCGTTTATCTACATATACATAAAATCCTCAGTTTAGTTACAAATAAAAAACAGTTTGATGATATACAAACATGTCGCAATTCAAATTTCGGCAACTTACCTTGTGTTTGAGACTGCATTTTCGTTGCAATTACAACTTACCTTATTTAACACTCACCAGGTTTATAACCTGACTGTAAGCTGTCAAAAGGGTATAGCCGGTTAAGATGGTCAAATGTGCCCCTGAACCGAATTCAAATCACGATGAGTCATTCGAAAGCTTATAAAAAAAGAATGATTTCTGTCAAGTTTCAACTTCGTATCTCGACCCGGGGGGTAGTAAAGGGTAAAAATAGAAATTCAGGTTTTTGCCGAATTTCTCCTATACTAGCGGATGAAAAATTTTGAAAAAATTCAGAGACATGTCTGTTATCGGTGCACATATTAGGGAATCGCGTCAGATTTTTAAATTGAGAAACCAAGCTGTGAAAAATGAAAAACGCCAAAAAATGCTGAAAAATGCCGGTTTTGTATCGAAGCAATCTTGATACTATAATTATATTTTTACTGTAAGTCCGCATCGTTGTTACTATTGTCTTGAATTTTTTTCAGATTTTTCAATTTGGTGCGCCGCAGTTAAGAAAATTAAAAACCGACTTTTTCGCCGTTTTTTCCGTGTCAGAGTAACTAATAGGTCGAACTTTCGTACATACTTTATGGAATAAGCCTTTTATGCAATCTTCAACGTCTTCACATGCAGCAAAACAGCGTAGAAATTAAACGAACTAAACATGCTGTGCAATTACAGTCTAAAATGTCTATCATATTTTCAACGGTGTCAATGGCGCAGCGGTAAAGTGTCTGACTGTTGAATCGCTGCGAACTTTTTGAACGTAGGTTCAAGCCTCGGAACTTCTAAGTCCCCCCCCCCACAGGGTCGTTTTTTTTCACATTAATTATGTATTTTTTCGATTTCTAGCTATATGACAATGATCGATATTTATATACAAATGTTCTAAAAACATTAAAAATATTTTAATAATTGAAATATACATAAACATGACTTGAGAAGATTTTGATGCCACCGTTTCTCTGATTAAGTATGCCGTCAATTACAGTATTGTTGTAACATTCCCTGCACTAAATTAATATTATATGAAATTGATTTTCCAATCTCTTACCTTTAACAATTGTGGATGGATTGCAGCAACAATTGTGTGTTGTTTTGTAATTATTTCGCCTCTTCTTATAAATCATACAACTCTTTCTTGTTTCCAAAATTCAAAAGTTAAACAATGCTGTAATTGGCATGATACCTAACAATAGTTTTCAACTATTGAAATAATTTTAATATGTTTTTAAAACATTTGTATATAAATATCGATCATTGTCATATAGCTAGAAATCGAAAAAATACATAATAAATGTGAAAAAAAAATGACCCTGTGGGGGACTTAGAAGTTCCGAGGCTTGAACCTACGTTCAAAAAGTTTGCAGCGATTCAACAGTCGGACATTTTACCGCTGCGCCATTGATGCCGTTGAAAATATGATAGACATTTTAGACTGTAATGGCACAGCATGTTTATTTCGTTTAATTTCTACGCTGTTTTGCTGCATGTGAAGACGTTGAAGATTGCATAAAAGGCTTATTCCATCAAGTATGTACGAAAGTTCGACCTATTAGTTACTCTGACACGGAAAAAACGGCGAAAAAATCGGTTTTTAATTTTTTTAACTGCGGCGCACCAAATTGAAAAATCTGAAAAAAATTCAAGACAATAGTAACAACGATGCGGACTTACAGTAAAAATATAATTATAGTATCAAGACTGCTTCGATACAAAACCGGCATTTTTCAGCATTTTTTGGCGTTTTTTATTTTTCACAGCTTGGTTTTTCAATTTAAAAATCTGACGCGATTCCCTAATATGTGCACCGATAGCAGACATGTCTCTGAATTTTTTCAAAATTTTGCATCCGCTGGTATAGGAGAAATTCGGCAAACACCTGATTTTCTATTTTTACCCTTTACTACCCCCCGGGTCGAGATACGAAGTTGAAACTTGACAGAAATCATTCTTTTTTTATAAGCTTTCGAATGACTCATCGTGATTTGAATTCGGTTCAGGGGCACATTTGACCATCTTAACCGGCTATACCCTTTGGTTGGAGAAGAAGAATCAGAATCAGAAGAAAAAATTACCGTTTCCGACTGATACATGAGACGATATTATGATATCTCTGTCATGCGTGGACTGATTTTATTGAAATTTGGTCTTGTTACGTGAGGGCGTTGATTTTGTGACCGAGCGGTTTAGTCGAATTTCCTCACACAACGCTTAACAATTTTTAAACAGATTTTAATAGTTTTACATAATCAGATTATTATGCAAAATAAAAGCAGGATTGTTTTGGGTACGGCTTTCGTCTACAACCCATACAGGTTGCCCAATCGGGATGTGGTATCTTGGTAAGACAGGTTCGAACAGAATGAGACGATATTTAAGCAAATATTACCATGTATTACAAAATGAATGAAACGGAAATGTTTTAAAGGTGGTACAAAATGGGGATTTCTACATGGTTTGATTAGCGGCGTAGATGTTACAATTTAACGCAAGTGTTCTACGGACGACAATTGACCGAGGGAAACCCACAACTCATTAAATGAGTTGGGTCAATGATTGCGCGGGTGTGTGATACTACACAAATAGGTTCGAGGAAAATAGCGTGATCGGCGTTTTATAATCATTGAATTCACAAATACAGTATACGCGGAAAACCGGAATTAAACATGACAAAGATCACTCACCGATCTCACACGAAGATTGTTAGGCTTCGCAATGCTTACTCTCTCTGTGCTTTCTCTCTCTCTCTGTGCTTTCTCTCTCTCTCTCTCTGTCTTTCGCTCGCGGTGTCTCTCGCTCGCTGTGTGACCTGAAGGGGGCCGGTGGTACAGAATGATGGTGAAACGCAGAACACTTCCCAAAGTACACTTATGTCCGAGTTTGTATAAACGGTGGGTTTAAATATTATAGCGCAAAGTATATAATGATTTAAATGATGAACGGTTAAAGTAATGATTTAAACGGTATATTGAATGAGTCTCTACGGGGACTGAGTCTTTCCACGCTAGGTATTACACTATTCGCGATGGAACTCTAGCTCATAAGCCTATCAAGATATGGCAATACGTCCCTCGGACAGAACAACTGCGCACTACGCGACTTGCTAGCCGACTGCCAAAATATATAATGATTTAAATGAACAATGATTAAATAAGTGAGGTTTTCGAGAACTAAGTCCTTCCACGTTCACTGTGATACGGTGGAACTCCGGCTTATAGACCGATTAAACAATGCGGCAATATGTCCTCGGACAGAACGACTACGCACTATGCGATTTAACAGACGACTGCCCCGAGCAATTGCAGGGTAGGCCCGAGCACTCGGGCCTTTGGACAAAGAGCGCCAAAATTGCTGACTCTGCACCTCGTGCACACGGGTCCAACCGTCGTCGCTCGGAACGTTCCCAGCATCTAAGTTGTTATCGCGCTGGGCGTTCTAAGAACGTCGACGGTGTTCAAAGATTTTCGCATGGAAGAACGCAGTGGCATAACGGCTCATATAAAATTATTATTATAATATGGTTTGTAGATTATTGGCAATTGATTGAGGGGGACTCCCACAACACGCAATGGTTGGATCAGATGCCAATAATAGTGTAACAGAAATTTAGCAGGGAAGAAAAATATAAAATGGCCTACTACAATGCTTTAGGCTTCGGAATGCTTATCACACAAGGCGTTCTCGGAAAGCCGCACGGCGTCGACAATTTTGCGTGGGACAATATGCCGCGGCGTGACAGACTTCAAGCTGAGTTAAAATCGTAGCTATTGAGATCTTTCACAGATAATTGACCATTGATCGAGGGAGATTCCCATAACACGCAATGGTTGGATCAATTGTCGACATCTGTGAATTGATAATGAATTTTGAAAAAGTAACCGGCAGGTAACAGTCTTATTCGAAAGCTTATATGCGGTTTACATAAGAAAAATGCCTTTAAATTTAGAAAATATTGCATGCGTGAGGAGATATTAATGAAATAAGTTTCAGGTTAGGTTGGAATAGCTGTGCGTCGAGTAAAGATACACGGCAGCGACAGGCATATACAGGCGTCTCTAGATTGTGCAATATTGAATATTGCGCAATAATATTGAACGTCTACAGACCGCTTAAGAGCTTGCGCTAAACGCCACTAGGGCGAGGACCACTACACCTCCCCTTAATGATCCCCTAGATAGTGATCGGAAAATGTGTTCCGCGTTTTCTATTGGTCGACGCCATTGGGGTCAAAACCGGAAGTAGAGAGAGAGAGAGAGAGCAAGTAAATAAGTAGAAAAAGAAAGAGATACTGCTCGCACTTAATTGGTACATACGTGCCTAGCTCCACCACTGTTTATCTGTGTAATTTTTCCTATTGGGCGAAGCAATAACATCTACCAATTGGATTCCACAACATTGAGCGAAAAGCCAATGAAGTCATTCAATTGTATTTATTATTCTAAATATATCTTAAAACATATTTATTAATGCGCTTTCGGGCAGGCGCCCTGGGGCGCACGGAGTGCGAACTTTTTCGGTGTTATTGCGTGGTCCTGCAGCCCGGCGATGGTCCTAGGAGCTGGGTAGATGCCTTGGAGCGCAGAACTCAACTTCGATTATACATATAATCGGTGTTTTATTATTATTCACAACTTAAAAATGGAAATATGAATTGTAGCTGAGCTCAGAAATAAACGTGCTATTGGTAATACCGACAGGATTGGAAAAACAATCTTTTAGCGTCGTTATTTTACGTTTCTAACGAGAAGGAAAACAAAAACTTATATCGAGCGGCTCTCATACACGCTGGGCAAAAAGTCGAAGATCAAACATATCGCTGGCTTAATTATGATTAAATATACGACGCGAACAAGAATTATTAATAACAATATAATAACCTAACGCATCATAATAAACATAAATTGAACATAATTATAATGTCTTCCTATTTCAAATGTACGATTGACATTCCCATTAGGCAAAGAGTCGACTTTAAAACTCTGGCTAATTATCATGGCAGACAACCCTCTAGCAGAAGCCCCCATGTCTTTCTTATAGTGGAAAAACGCATTTGTTACCAACACGAAATTGCGCGGTACGCAACACCTCCCCCCTTACATAAAAGATATAGACAAGATTGCGAGTTTCCTGGAGGAAGTGAACCCATGGAAATACACCTAAGGCTCATCTCCGCCAGAAGGGGAGGACCTTCACGCTGGCCCCCTTCTCGGTCAGTGAGTCGGAAGTAGACTGAGAAGGAGGGTGGAGCCGCGATTCGAAGGGGACCGCTGCCCCTCGGCGTGGTCCACCGCGGGGGGGGGGGGGCGGAGGCAGGGGGCCCCCTCACATCTCCAACAGAAAGGCAGCCAATGAGGGCAGAATGGTGAGGCAGCTATTCCAACCGTGGTCCAGTGGTGACTGAGCCTTGGAAAGTTCGATCCGGGACCGCGGAAGGGTAGCAGTGCCAAGAGTAAGAAAGCAAGAATGGTTCCAGTGCTTCAAGCACTTAAGCGATACCGGCGCACCGGCTATTACACACCTCTTTAGGAATGCGGAGTGCCGCTAGGGGCGGGTGGTGACTGCCCCTCTTCTGGACCGTGCCTCGCTATCAGATCTCGCAATGTTTGATCAAGACTTGATTTAATCTGGGAATGGGTTGGGGGGGGGGGGGAGTGGTGCGTCCCTGGGGCCCTCTTGCCGTGGGGACCCTTGCCTTAAAATGCTATAACCTCAGGATTAAAGAGTGTAGGTCGGGGGGGGGAACAATGGGGCAGTGTTGCAGTGTAGGATAGCTGTGGGAAGTCTCAGGAAACAGGAATGAGGGGGGGGGGGAGTACTAGGGCGTTGAGTCAACGGGGAGAGAGGGGAGAGTTGGAGGGTGGGATAGCTAGCCCTATGAGGGTAAACAAGCCGTCACCCTAGCAAGCTGGAGGTATGGTATGCGCGTGCCCGCGCAGTCTAAAGGTGCTTCCAGCGGGGACGTGAAGGGGACCTGGCTACTCCGGGTTCAGGACGACCAGTAAAAGCGAGCCTACGGGGTAGATAGGAGATCTGGTAGAGCGGCGTCGAGACACGGTTCCATATACCGCGAATCTATTTAGCGACGGGCTGGTACCGTCAAGGCCGGAGAGGGTGGCTTCCGCAACGCATAATGACTCCGGCGCACCTATGCGTGCGTCTTAGGTAGGGATCGCCCACCCTTGTCGATGGTCACCCTCGCGAGTACGGTCCGTCCGCAAGCTGGCCCGGGCCTATAAAAAGCAGACGCATACCCGAGAAACGGGGTAGAATCCTGGCGGGTTAATGCGTACTATGAGGAGGCGGCCATCCATAGTCATTCCCTCCCCCCTGGGGGGAGGCCCGTCTTCCCAGGCCGTGCAGGGTAGAGGGTGTGGTCCTCTGGACCAGGTGGCAAGTCGTCCCCCCCTGCTCGGCCCCGACCGTTGAAGGGTAAAGAGATGCGGTCATACCGGGCGGCATGATCAGCTCTGGGGGAACTCCCGCTCTCCGAATGTTTGTACACTCACTGGCTGCATGGCCCGAGTGACGCCCGGGACCTCGGCACGTGCCGTATGCTCCCCACGCTGTATGTCGCAGCTAAATCGACTAAATCGACTACATAAAAGATGTTTCCCTTGAAACAGCTTTTCTATAGACTGCTACAGACACTGGATGACGCGCGCGATAGAGAATAACCAACTTTTCCGTACATGCTAACCTAGTTGTATTAATTTAATTTACAATTATTCACATTATTTTACGGCAAATCCAGTCTAATACAAGCTAATTTTAGTTTTTTCGCGTGTACAATTTTGACTTTGTTGGGTCTTAATTCTAGTTCCACAGTTAAATCATTATGTATTCGAATAATTTGGTACAGCCCTACCCAGTTTGGATCAAACTTTGATGTTCTCGGTTCTTCCAACGGGTAAACGACGTCACCTACTTTAAACTGGCGTGGATTTATACTCTTATCATAATATCAGTAGTATGTCTATGCCGATTCTACCTCTGGTTCTCTGAGGGGTGGGCGGGGGGAAGTGTGGGCGCGCGGGGAGTGCCGTGCGGAGAACTCTGGGCGCGGGGGAGCGGCGAGAGAGAGATTGGTTGCGCGGGCACGAGCCGCGGAGTGGGGGAAGCCGTAATCGTGGAGGGGATCAGTCCGGGCCGAGCCGCCGCGGAGGCCTCTCCAGATCTGACCCACTGCCGGAAATTTTTCAGAGGGAGGGAATGACCTCGGCTCACCCCCGAAATTTATTTTCAGAGGGAGGGGACGACCACCAAAAATTTTTCCAGACCAATATGTAGCAGACTAACATTTTCCCCCCAACGCAGAGAAATAATAATTTTTTTAATCAACGATGTAGCGAACCATTATGTAGCAAACATACATATCTTTTTAAAACAAATATGCAGCAAGCATTCTAAAGCTAACAGTATTTCAAAAACGTTTTTCAATCTTAACATCGTAGCGTATCGCGCGATAACGTGTGTAATTTTTGTCCCCGGGGACAGCTGCGTGAGATGCCGTCATTTTCACGGCGCGAAGAACGCGTGAACGAAATATAATACTTTTGGAGACGTCGAATCTTAGAATTTTGTGGCGAGGAGAGAAGGAGGAAGACGGACAAATAAATAGAGAAATAATATGTTTTTAAGAAATTAATTTAAAAAGTTAAATGAATACAAAAATAGAATACAAATATAATTTAACATTTTTTTTTGCTACGAGCATCATCCACAATATCGTTCAAGGCGCATGCTAACAGTTCACAATCTACAACAGATTCGTCGTCGAAATATTCACTATCACGTATGATTTTTAGCAGCACGATACGCATCTAATGTTTCGCAGGCAACATCGCTCTGTTGTAGCATGGTGACAAAATTAGAAAATTTCGTCTGCACGTTTTAATAATATTGAAAATTAATATTGAAATTTTATAGAAATCCAATAATGCATAACTTTCAATTAATAAAATTACAGAAAATATTGTTAAAAATAAACTTACTTCATGTTACGTCGCTACTTTCTATTTGGGGCCGCGATTTTAGGAAGTTTATATTTTTCATCCGCTTTCGAGCTAATCCTGGGATCTTACGCTCTGGGATAGTTGAGAGCGATGGAGGGTAAAATATAATGCATCTTTATTTGCATAATTACCTTAATTTACCCGCGGTGATGGCAAGTCTATGGGAGTCAATTTCCACTCGTTGGCGCTGTCCGCGACCCCGTTGATCTCTGGCGCTTGGTTGAACTTTGGGGCCGCCCACTCTCCGGGATACAGGATATACCCGAATTCGGGGGTTTTAGTGTCCTTCCTGATGGTAGGGGTTGCGACGACTCCCAAAAGCTCGTTGCCGGTAACGGGTGCTTTTCGATATAACCAGTTTAATTTACGCAGTTGGACACGTCTTCCCGCACGGTGATTTCGCGGTATTTGTCTTTTGGAAATTTCAATATCATTTATTAATCGATCCATAAATCATCCTCCCCCTTCTGCACCAGGCCCCCCTTCTGCTACCGCGGGCAACGTTCTGCTCTTCAGCGGCACTTTTGGCGGAAGCAAGCGTGATTTCTCTCATTCGCAAACATTTATTTAGAAAATAGTTAATATTTAAACAAATCGCGTCGAGCACGCTTTACGCTTAAGGCTGCCGTCTCAAGTTTGTTTTGGTCCGAATCGATCGAAGCGTCCCTTGTAAACAGACGGACCCTAATGAAACTACTGCGGTCGATAAAAAGAAGTTGTATATAGGTGACATCTCCAGGTACTCTATGTAGACTAGGGTGGACCTTAATTCTCGACCATCAGATTTTTTTGGTCCCGCCCCTCAGAAATGTGACACTTGTTCGGAAAATGATCTGGAAAAAATTTCAGCTCGATTGGACGACGGGAAAAGCCACGAATTTGAAAATTTTGAACTTTTTAAACCTTGACATAAATATACATTATGATATATCGTTGAATTTGTATTTTTTTTCTGTTTAAGAATACAAACACAGCATATACAATTGTTAACAAAAAAACGTCCGTGAGCTTGAAAATTCGAAACAGTGATCTTGAAAAAAAAAAATTTCCTCCCATTATATTCGCCTCTTTATATACTAGAACTTTTGTCTGAAGAGTTTTTTCATATATCCATAAACGATGGAGATATTAAACATTCTCATTTAAACGCCCATATAGCTTGCAGAAAAAAGGTAGACAATGGTATATAAAGGAACATTTTCAATTTCATGTGAAATAGTTGCATTTTTGACAATACTACAGTTTCTTAAATATTTAAGGGGGTAGACACGGGTAATACAGCACGCTGTATACCGACACAATCTGGCCCGAAACATGGGTTTGCGCGCTGACGTTGTTTGTCCTTATACGAGCAAATTTTGGGCTGGGCGAGGTCTCATTCGAAAGATGAAGGTTCAATGCAGCCCGCTCTGCTCATGGTTCAAAGAGATTGTGTTGATATGTAATAATACGAGTGTCCAAAGTAGAGAAAAAATCGACAAAATGCACTCGCAGATTCCATGTATTTGTAAGTCTCTAAAAGAGTTTTCTGACTCAAACGATGAGCAGAGCGGGCTGCATTGAACCTTCCTCTTTCGAATGAGACCTCACCCAGCCCAAAATTTGCTCATGTAAGGACAAACAACGTCAGCCCGTGATTGCATTCCCAAATACGAGTTCCGCCATATTGGCGATAATACAGAGCAAGTCACGTGACAAATTTAGTTGAGCTAGTGGATACGAGATGGCGCCTACTCGGGAGGACTGCCAACGTGGAATCATAGCAAAACTGAAGCGTTAGCTGGATACATCTGCCACAGCAAAAGCGTGATACAGTCAATGTATGTATTTTTGGACGATTGTAGGTTAGCTTATATGCATTTTAGGCATACATTGACTAGAAACTGCTGGAAACTGTGTACATTTACTAAATTCACGCTTTTACTGTAACACATACATCACCGCTGCCGAATATATGTTATAATTATATGGCCACATTATTTCAAATAAAAAAAGAGATTGGAACTTTTTAATAACACTGGAAGTAGTAATTTACTGATACCATATTTTCAGAATGTGGAAGTTACAGCAATTATTTGCGATTATTGCTTTTATTATTATTCTTCCGACTATTGTATATAACATATAACAAGGAAAAGTCTCCAAATCGGTCAACAGTTGACTCCTTGATTTTTTTTGTAATTCTTTACGCTCCTATGCAGAGATGGGTATTATTTAATTAAAAGAATATACTTCCGAATGGCCCCTGTTGTGGCCGATCGACACGAGGTGTGGGGGAGGGTGTGTGTACCCTAAATCTAAAATTCTATTTAGCTTCGGGTATTTATTAGTTTCCTTTGTTTATTCGAAGGCCTTTCATCTTGGGCTTCGAATAATTTTTCATCTTTCATTATATCTTTATCCTAAGGTCGTATTCAGATATATTGGCCGGTCGATTCGTTTTCGCGAATAGCGATCGAGGAGAAATCAGTCACCACCATCTGACGATCGTGGATTTGTCTGTTGGAGTTACGGGGCCACCCAAGGGTATGGTGGGGTAACGGGAATGCTGCTCGAAGAAGAGAAACAATTTATACTGCAGAATGTGGTGGAATATAGAAAGCAGTATCCTGACGTCACAAAAGAGAATTTATCAAAGGATTTTTAAAGCATTTTTAATATAAAGGAACCCCTAATAAATACCTCCGTGGCTATTTGAATTTTTGAGACGCATTTAAGACTGTGTTTGTTAACACAGTCGCGTCTAGGGCAAGATCTGCTCGGTCTTATCGAACGTCCACGAGCAGGTCTGGGACGAAACGCTTAGGGTATCCATAATTTAGAAATTTACATGATAGCTTAAATTCAAGGTGAACATATTAAGACGTTGTATCGGGAATTGAGACAGGTTCTGCTGGGCCCCACTGATGAGTCCACGAGCAAATCTGGGACGCAATACTTTAATGACATTCCCATTCGTAATTTACATAATAGCTATAATAACTTATTTTCAGTCTTAGAACTGGTTTTCTTCTGTATAATGGAGCGGTATAATGAAAATAAAAAATGTTTAATATCTCCATCGTTTATGGATATATGAAAAAACTCTTCAGACAAATGTTCTAGTATATAAAGAGGCGAATACAATGGAGGGAAATTTTTTTTTTTCAAAGTCACTGTTTCGAATTTTCAAGGTCACGGACGTTTTTTTGTTAACAATCGTATATGCTGTGTTTGTATTCTTAAACAGAAAAAAAATACAAATTCAACGATATATCATAATGTATATTTATGTCAAGGTTTAAAAAGTTCAAAATTTTCAAATTCGTGGCTTTTCCCGTCGTCCAATCGAGCTGAAATTTTTTCCAGATCATTTTCCCAACAAGTGTCACATTTCTGGGGGACGGGACCAAAAAAATCTCGCAAAATATATTTCGTCAAGAGTACCTAAGGTCCACCCTAACCTACACTTACGCAGGAGTCGGGGCCTGAGCTCAGGCGAATGTTTTATACGCTGTGGGATTCCGCTGAAGTGCTGGCTAACTTGAAGAGGCTCTTCGACGCCACCGGCAATTGGCTCGTCCACTTGGTGGCTGAGCGACTGGATCCCCATTCAAGCCTAGAATGGGAGACCCACATCGCCAGGACGAAGTCTCCTCCGACCTTCAACGACATGATGGAGCTCCTCGAAGGTCGGGTCAACACCGTGGAGTCACTGGAGGACAGCAACAAGAGCCAGGGTCCGGATCGACCTCCCCGACCGGCGCGCACCGCGTAACCTGCGACGCTCTGCTGGTCATCCCTGCTTGCCGTTCAACAACATCCTGCGGCCGTTTCGTCCATTTGCTGGCTTCGAGGCGACCGCAGTTTTGGCGCAGCTGGCCCATGGAATATCTGCCATCCCTACCGGCCCGCAGCGCGTGGATACGGCCAATTGAGAAAATCGTTTACGCCATTAATCACCTCGCGTAGATTTTAAACGATTACTTGTATATTTTTCTTACCTGTTCAGGTTAGCAGGGACCTTCACTGGGGTCTTCTCCATCTAACCACCGGACCGCTACTTCGAGGCAAAGAGGACGACCATAGTGCACTCGCGATTATATGCTCATCCGAAAACGCGCTTTAATTCTCTGTCTCGGGGTTCCTAGTGCGCTTCACTAGTTGTACGTTTCGCTTCACTAGTTGTGCGTTGCGCTTCACTAGTTGTACGTTTCGCTTCCTGTTGTTCGCGATCGCGTGCTAGATCGCGAACTCGCTTAAGGGGCTCGCCTTATCTGCTTTGGACGAGTAATGTTTGTACCGCGCTTTCGCTAAAGCTACGCTGTGTGTCTAAACTAGTTCGTTCGCCGTCGCTTGCTAGACCGCGAACACGCTTTAACTAGTGTATCGTTAAACCTGGCCCTACCTGCTTTGGGCTACGACCGCTACTCGGTTCGTTCACAATCGCGTGCTCGGTTGGGATCACGATTGTTTCTGCTCGCGCGCGTTTGCTGTCGCGCGATAACTTCGCATTCCCGCTTCTTGCGTGCCCTTGCTGCCTCGAGATACAACGGCCCCTTCCCTCGACTCGCGCTCGAGAAAGTGGAAGGCTATTCCTTCCAGGGAATCGATCGCGATTTCCTGGATCGCTCTGTGTCCGCGCCGCTGTTCCAGTTAACATGTTACCTTTTGCTTACGCTACGCTTTTTTGGCTTGCGTTCTTGCCTTCGCGAAGATTACTTATCTGCTTAGTAATTCGCTTTCGCGCTTGCTAATTTGCTTCCACGCTCGCTTGTTTGCTAAGCTTTCGTTGGACAATTGTGGCTTAAACACTTAAGAAACTTAAGGTAAATAGTACTGCAAGATTGAAGACCCTTAGGAAGAATTGGGCCAAAGTCGAATCGCAGCACGATCAGCTCATCGTCTCGGCGGCCTTTGACGAAGTTCTTGCAAAACTGAGAAGGAAATGGAGCCTTCCACGTGCAGGAAGCCGTTCTCATGGGCTAGTTCGACGACATCCCGCAGCCGCTTCGTCCACTCGCTGATTTCGAGGCGACCGCACCTTTGGCGCAACTGGCCCACGGGATATCTGTCATCCCTCCGGGCCCCCAGCACAAGGACACGGCGAATGAGCTAAATCGTTTCACGCAATTAACTACCTCGAATAGAAAATTATATGTCCCTCTACGTGTTTTCTTACCTGTTCAGGTTCGCAGGAATATTCGCTGGGGTCTCCCAGCTATCCACTCGACCGCTACCTCAAGGCACAGCTGACGAACATAGCCTACTCGCGTTCATCTGTTTATCCGCGAACACGTTCACAACCGCGTGCTGGATTGTGAGCATGAATAACGCTGCTCGCGCGTATTTGCTACCGCGAGATAAACTGACGTCTCCACATGAGCCCAGCTGCGTACACTGCTACACGATCGGACTATGTCATGTCCACGCCATGTCGAAGCCGTAATGCTATAAATTCATCGGGCGATGAATGCCGGGGAGAAAATGTTCAAGAAATTCTGCATTCTTACGCCATCTCCCAGGCCCACGGATAATTAGGCAATGGCAACGGCCCAGCGGACTCATGTGGGGCGTCGATCACTGCCCCTTCCATCATTTTGCGATCGATGGAAGGGGGACTCTCTTCCTTCCAGGAAATCGACCGCGGTTTCCTGGAACTCTTTCTGTTCGCGGCTTTGCTTTGTATACACGCTTTATATCACGCTACGCTTTTGCTCTCTCGCACCTTTGGCTTCGCAAAGTTACTACCTTGCTCTGTAACTACCTATAGTGATTCCGAACTTGTCGCGCTTGCTTGCGTCAAACCGCGTCGCTTAAATAATTGTTATCATTATTGTAAATAGTATATTTTATTGTGACCGTTGTACATAAACGTGACTTGTGAGTGTAGAATTGACTCGTGAACCTTTAAATATAACTGTCCTCGTGCTTCTTAAAACTCTGATTTCTTCGTAGTGCTTCGCAAATACTTTCTCACTCGACTACGCCGATCCTCTAGCACGCTTTATAACAACAGGCGTTAATAAAGATCAATAATATGAGCGGTAAGCTTTAGTAGAGAATAGAATATAATCAATAAGCATTAATATGAAAAGTACTATGAATTAGTAACACTAGGTGATAAATGTATGAAGATCATATGCCGTATATAGATAATTAATTAGTAATGGCTTACGGTAGTTGCCGTAGAACACTGAGTTTAAATTTGTTTAACACTTGTTTTAAGGTTGCAAAAGAAAGAACGTGTACCTTCGCGGGAGAGTTTCCGTAGAAGAGAGCTACTGTCTCTCGGCTCTCGTATTTATGTGATTTTCAAGATTGTTAGGGGTGAAGGGTGCGCGGTATGCACCATGACTTGTGTACGAAAATGCGTCGCAGTACATTGTTATTAATAGAACTAGTCTTCCGGGGTTTTTATGTGGCCTTGTACGAAATATTCGCCGCAAGGGCTTCCGGGGTTTTTATGTGGGCTTTTGAAAAGAGGATACTCAGCTGATTTGGTGGATTTTGAGCATTTTGATCGCAGAGGTGTCTTGGACACGAATGATGCGATAATTATCATGTACATGCATTATGTGCTTCCCGTCGCACAGTGTGCGATTTTGGACAAAAATCGCTAGACAGCGCAAATCTTGACCGATTTCAATGTTTTTTTTTAAAAAATACTCGTGAAGGGCTCAGCAATAACGGAGGGCTGCAGTAAATCCTGTATATTTTGGTGTAATATATAAAAAACATTATTTAGCATAACATCGCATAAAAACGTACACTTTTGAAATTAAAGATATTAAATGTGACGTCCCACTATTTTTCGCGCAGTATTATAACAATTCTCTCTCTCTCCTAAATCACTCCACAACTCCAATGATCCCACGAACTCGAGTCCTACCCCTTGCCCCCACCACTGACCATCTAGACGATGTACCTTAGCGGTCCCCATCTCGAAATGGTCAAGTATGAAATCCCCATCTCCCCTTCGCCCTACAAAGCATCAGCTCCTCCCTCATATTTGATTATAAACAAGTCCCTCGTTCCAAAACCCCTCTTAATTCGAGACCACGTCTCACTCCCTCTCCAAGACCCTCCAAGCCAAAACCACGCTTACCCCTTTCCAATTAAACCACCCAAAATCCATCAAATCAGTTGAGTATTCTCTTTTCAAAAGCCCAAATAAAAACCCCGGAAGTCCTTGCGGCGAATATTTCGTACAAATGAAAAACCCCGGAGGCCTTATTCTATTGTCAACGCGTTCCAATTATAGACACTTATTTCATACAACTAAAAACCCCGGAAATGATACCGCGGCGCGTGCCACGGTGCATACCGCGCATACCCTTCACCCGTAACAATCTTCCGAAAATCATATAAATACCCGGGCCCAAGAGGCCGTAACCTCTCTCTTCTACTGACACCAGTGTCTAATAACGTGTGTTATCGAAAAGTTCGGAAATATTTAAACAGTGTTACATTCTGCGATCTACGGCAACTACCGTAAGCGATTAATACTACTTACCATTACATTGTGCATCACCTCCATACCATTTACTATTTTATATCAAAACCGCTTATTGCATTTCGTATTTCTTTTGTTTACTAACGCTTATTGCTCGTATTAGTTAACTTTATTAACGCCAGTTGCGTTTCCTATATTATTTACTTGTATTAACTCTTATTGCATTTCGTATTTGTTTTCTTTACTAAAGCTTATTGCTCATATTATTGAACTTTATTAACGCCTATTGCGTTTCATATATTATTTACTTGTATTAACTCTTATTGCATTTCAAATTTCTTTCTTTGGTTTGTTCGCATGTATTCATGTTCATCTTCTTATATTATCATTATTGTTATTACATAAAGCGCCATCGCGGTGCATATATTCGTGCTTAAAGTTAATAAACCGCTTTGCTTTAAACCTCGCTTCATATTATTGTGTTTACCCTGTGGCCGCGAGGATCCCAAGCCATAACGGACTGCAGCAACAGCTGATCTCGGTTCGCGAAATCAAGTGTTCTTATAGTATTTACCAACGTTCTTTCGCATGGGCCGCGTATAGCCATATGTCTAGACATATTTCTCGGAAATATTACGTGTCACTTCTTATATGAATGCAACAGTAAATCCAATTACCACACCAAAACAAAGTGCTCTAACGGGTGTCACCACCCGAGTGATTTCTAATCAAACCAATCCCTGGTCGTTCAGTGCTACGAATCTGGCATTCGCGCCTGAATCCTAACCCTCCGCAGTGCTACGAATCTGGCATTCGCGCCTGCATTCCCCCAAACCGTTCAGTGCTACGAATCTGGCATTCGCGCCTGAATCCTAACTCTCCTCAGTGCTACGAATCTGGCATTCGCGCCTGAATCCTAACTCTCCGCAGTGCTACGAATCTGGCATTCGCGCCTGCATTCCCCAATATTACCCCGTCTATGCCATCGTCCTAAAGACCTCACCCGGGACGTGACATAAAAATTAATTTTTTGTAAATTTAATTATAGCTATAAAATAAAAAATTTACTTCAAATTTACCAAATTTATGTTTTAAATAAACTGCTAAGTATAGCTGATTTAAATCTATATTTTTAAATTATAATTCATTTTATTAGTTTTTTTCTTATTTCTAATATAAAATAAAAAATATGTTTTTTGTTGTTTTTTAAAAAATTTTTTTAGGAATTGTAATTAGAATAGAATTTGATGTGGCAACTAATTTTAATATAATTTGTTAATATGAATTATGTGCTATGTTCCATGCATTCAAATGTTTAATAACATTTCTTCAGCTTCAACCGTTAAGGGCTTAACTTTTTTATTTTCTTTCAGTCTGAGAGAGCTAATTAAGGGGGCCGTCTCCTTTTTGTTTTGGTCCGAATCGATCGAAGCGTCCCCAGTAAACAGACGGATCCTAATGAAACTACTGCGGTCGATAAAAAGAAGTTGTACAGAGGTGACATCTCCAGGTACTCTATGTAGACTAATTTTTTACGCATAGTTACCACATTTTCTGTTCAATCTGTCTCTGCCGCGCTGTTGCCGCAGCTCTTTCTATCGAGAAGTCTTGAAGGAATACGGAACGACAGCTGCGTCTAGTGTTAGAGCCTCACTGAACGTAAAGGAGGATAGCAATAATAAAAGATAGAGAGGTTGGGTAGTGAAGTTAGGAAACATGTCAATGAAACAATACTAATTTGCGTATGAATAGTTTTTATTTATACGTAGAAGGATGTAATATTTTGTATAATCAATGTTCAATTTCAATGCATACAATTTGAATAAAATACATCACCGAAGTGTAACACGCCGATCGCAATGAAATCTATTAATAGTTCTTTTAAAAACATATGACGTTTTCTTTTTTATCTAACTATACATCAAAGTATCTTTTTTATCAACAAGAACTGACTGTTGTTTAAATACAAATTTATAACGTTATCATTTTTTTAAAACATCGATTTGGAGAAAAGTATATTTCAATTTAATACTTTTGTACATGCTTTTCTTCGGAATTGTTATTCTACGATTGTAAAAATTTATCAATATAAACTAGAGATCAGTATTAACAATACGTATATTTTGGAATGTCTCATTAAATGACATAGACATTCATCTACGATCCCCTGTTTGTTTGTATGTTTGATTCAAATCTGGAACCATCTTCCAACCATCCAATTGTCTTGAAACTTTGCAGGGATGCGTAGTTTGGACGACAATACAAAATTATGAAAAAAAACTCCAAGGGGTGAAAAAATTATCCAATAAAAATTATCCACAAATCCAATCGACTTAAAATCAACCACTCGCGTTCTTTACGAACTTTTAGTACTGTAGGGTTCAAGCAAACTATTAAACTGCATACAGCAATAAAAGATGTTTGCAAAGAAGTTTGAGCTGTGAAATGTAAATCCACAAACACTAAAAACTAGAAAATAAGAGAAATATATAGAAGAAAATTTAAAATAAACGATTTTATTAAAAATGCATTAAAAACTTAAAAATAATTATTGTCTTATACTACAATTTCGATGGTGTATTTTCACTTTAAATAAAATCGTGGAGCAGGATATCTCGCAATAAATTCATTTCGACACTTGATGCTGTACTAAATGGGATTCATATTCTGTTATGAAATATCCTGTTCCACGTTTTTATTTAAAGTTAAAAAACACCATCGAAATTGTAGTACAAGAATAGAAGTATTTTTTAGTTGTTAGTGGCTTTTTGGCAAAATCGTTTAACAGAACATATTTTTTATTTATTTTTTTTGTTTCTAATCAAGTTACAGTCATTAATAATAATGACTCATAAATCAATCCAACTTCATTGGAAAATTGAAATTCGACATTCAAGCTTTCGCCCCATTGAAATGGACAATTACAGATAAAAAAGTATATATTTTTCGAAGAATACAGTATTGTCTCGTAAGCGGCTCGGTTTGGTGTACTGTACACGATGTGGACTTTTCGCTAAGTATGCCCACCACTGAAACCGAGTGAGAACGGTACGAGACAGACGACGCGTTGATGTTTTGTCTCGCTCCGTCTTTCGGACGCCGTGACATTCCGTCCTTTGCGTTCGCGCCCGTTGCGCACGCAAAGCGTCCCATCTCGCTCCCCCCTTCGGCCAGAAAGAAGCGAGAAACGAACACTCGGAAGGTCCGCGCACACATATCCGTTCCATGTCAGTACCGTTACGGCGTAGCAGTGGTAAGAAGAAGAGACCCTCTACGCCCCTCTTCTTCTTACCACTGGCACGCCGGAACGGATATGTGTGCGCGGACCTTTAGGCCTCTGTTCACGCTGACGGCTCAACGCCGGTCCGGATCAGCGATCCGCTAACGAGACAATACTGCAATAATATTATCTTCTCTCATTTTGTGTAATTCCTCTTCTTCATTGATGGTCTTCCTACAATTTTGCCAGGTCGCTCATACCGAAAGATGACGTAGGCAGTGTGGATCTGTAACACATTATGAAGTACATTAGGAAGTTTTGTAAGCGTACAAAATTTTACTGTAGATTTATAAGCTGTTAAACTTTACCTGAAATATGGTACTTATTATTCCATTTGTCCTGGCATTACTGTCCCATACACCATATTTGCAGTAACTTGGTAAAAAGTCCGCCTGTAACAAATGATCGCAGACATTTCTGTAAGTTTGGTATAAAAGTAAAAGTTTGTTTCAATAATTCGTCGAACATCATGCATACCTTCGACGCCCGTGTGTATCAGCCTGGCGCATTTTGACCGAGCCGGTTTCCGTCTGTCTGCTCCTGTGAACCTGCTCCTTCGTCACTTTCTTGGCAAAGTGATGGCGGCGTCGATCGACTCGCGTGATCGTATGATCCGCGAGTAAAAGTGCCATTGCTGGCACTTGTGACCACTGACAAGAGTCAGTGGTGCGACGCCGTATCGATCATATTTATTATTTTCTTCCTCACTTTTTTGGGGAAGTGACGGCGGCGTCGATCGACTCGCGTGATCGTATGATCCGCGAGTAAAAGTGCCATTGCTGGCACTTGTCACCACTGACGGGGTCAGTGGTACCGCGCTTTACAGCGTGGTGCGACGCCGGACCGTTACAATAGTTTCATTATTTTTGGAGGGAGACCTTTTTCGCTTTTTCAAGCTTTTCGGTTTTTCTTTCGCTCTCTCTGCTAGAATAAATTGTGGCTCCCGAATAGTCATGCACCTATTGTGCCGACTATCTATTAATTCGGGTAGCATGCATTCTAAATAAAATTGAATCAGTTTTGGCTCCATTTCTCTTTTCCAAAACGCATCATCTCTCTCTACTTTGATAGATTTCAGCCCCTTCGGGGTACAAAGGCAAAATATACAGTACTTTCTGTCAGTAATGTGTAACTGGCCTTGCACTTGATAAAAATAGTGATGCGTTTTGCTCATTGAAATACCTGTGTTACGCGTGAACATGCGCCGGACAGCGGGAACTTGTTCAATAGCTTCTTCTGGCGTAAAGTTCTCCGCTGATTTGGGGCATTTGATTTCCAAAATACCCTCTTGACCGATGATTCCATCCGGTGAAGCTCCTAAGAAGGCGATGCAGCAGTCGATGAAAAATCCACATTCCGCAATATCTGTGTATTGCTTCTTCAATTCTTCGCGAGCAATATTCTCGCATTCTTTCCCGTATTCCACCGCGGGTGCACTAATTATCTTCGGATAAAGAATTGATTTTACTGCATTTGCGCAAAGCGTGTCAGGTCGGCGACGGCACACTTGTCCAAAATTGGATGCTGTCAACAATTTGGACCTGTACTGCAACCATCTGCGGTACTTTGCTTGTCCAATTGTTTCATCTTCAATGGCATGTCTTTTCTCTTGCCAGTCACTGAGCATTTGCATATGCTTTTCCCGCTCCAGTTCATACATTTCGGATGGCATGTCTGGCTTCTGTGCATTTTGTCCATAATCAGAATCTTTCTGCGAGGGCAAATGCTTGCGTACATATCGCGCAGCCTTCGTTTCCTTCTGTTTTGCAGCTCTCTTTTCCTTTTCTTTCTTTTTCTTTTCTTCCATTTGGCGCACAACCTCGGGCGTTTTTTTCTTCATAACCGCATCCAATCGCGAGTGCACTTGCTTACTGTTGTACTCCACGACAGCAGCAGCACATCTCCCTGCATAGGATCCTCTTTCGGCGAAATTTAATCTTTTTCCGCCAGTGTACTTGGCAATTAGTCCGTTCAAACTTTCCACAGCGTTATTAGTAGTTTTATAGAGTAAGCTCTCCGCATGAGCTAATAGTGGACGAAGTATTTCTTTTACGTCCTGGTACACTTCAATTTTCATCAAGTCTGGAACGATGTTTTTCTCATTCTCTTTATTGTTTCCATCGCAGAAATATTCTAGTCTTGCACACTCTGCGTGTTCACCAAACGCGTGGCTTGGAACATTCTGTATGTCGCCATACAAATTCTTCGTTTTCTCGTCGATTGATACATTCTGATTGTATCTAAACTTTGCGGCTTTCACGATGTCCGTGCGCATCCGGCGAACGCTACTTTCCACAATTTGTCTCAATGGTCCAGATGTGGTCTTTTTTACAATCGCTTTCATCTTTGTGCAAAAGTTTCGCAACAAATGATTCGTGCATTCAATCTTTTTTACACGAATCTGTCTCTTATATGGGTCCGCATCAATAATCTTCTTATACACGCTACTGTCCCCATCAGCAATCAGTGTAGAATAAACGAGCCCACGTTTTTCTACGCTAGTGTTGAATCCTTCTACTATAGCATCGCTTTCCATAGCAGTCGATGCTCGAGATGTGTTCCAGTTTTTGAAACATGTGTGCTTTCGGGGTTCTTTCTCGTTTTTCGCAGCAATCCGACAAATTCTGCAAACTTTGTTTCGAACGCCATAAAATAAAACTTTTTTCGTGTGATAGCCAACTATCACGCCGACTCCAGACGCAGAATCGTAACATCCACTGCGGTAGGATCTCTTCATCCAGCTTCCGTCGGCCACAACGGGGATGTGAGGGGTCCCTGATCCGGGAAGAACGTCGCCTCTTTCAATCGCCAAATGTTTTTCTTCTTCAGCCGCTGCTAACATCTCTTCTTCTGCAGCGGCAATTGCGGACTTGATGAATTCATCTTGGTTCTTCACGAATTCTTTCTTCGACATGCAACGTATGTTCACTCCTGCAAAAGTGTGTTCCAACTGAGCATAACTGCCTCCACATAAAATTGTTGCATTAACGGCGCCCTGATTGCTATCCACTTCTTCGGCTTCGTCCGATTGATTGTGGATTTCAGCTTTGTAATGGCATAAAGTGCACATTACGCTGAAGATGCTCTTGAAGCCACACCGTTTCACACCAGTTATTCGTAGGTGTTCAATGCCGCAGTCTTCTCTATGTTTTGCATGTTTACCTATTTTCTGCAATTGAGCAAGCACATTTTGAAAATTCATTACATCGTTGCTATTTAGGAGACGCGATTGCTCTTGCGGCTCGTTCTTCACAACTTTTTCTATAACGAAGTTTTCTTCTTCGTTACTTTCAACATCAAATTCTTGAAGCGCCTCTTCAGTTTCTCCCGAACTGGCCGTATCAGTGTCTTCATCGGATGGCGAGTGCATTATCTCTTGGTACGTATGATTTTGTCCATCGGATGTTGATGGTTCCTCTACCATACGTTCCTCGGCCACTTCTTCTGAATGTCCTACGGCAGTGTCGTCTGCCGTTTTTTCGTTTTCATGTTTCTTCTGAAGGGCTGAAGGCCTTCTCTTTTGGCGATGTACTTTCCGTTTCGAAAATCTCCTTGCGGACGGACGTAATTTTCGAGGACGAAACGGAGAATTATTGTCCATATCTTCTTCCACATCCTGCATATTCACATTTAGAGTGTCACTCATTCTACACTAAACCAACAAACACAACACAAACACAAACACAACGCAACACAACTCAAAATCCTACTGCCCGTTACAAAAAACGTAAACGCGAACCGTGAACGTGAAACGTGAATCCGAAGATTCGTCTGTGGTGCGTTCTGAAACAAACAGAAATCGCAGGGCTCCGGTCGGTGTTGATGGAGGGGGAACACCTACAAGAGAGGTGGTTATGTGTGCGTGACCGATGCAGGCGCAGTTCATGCACACATTACCACCGCTCGTGTAGGTGTTTCCCCGTCCATTCCTGGTTATTTAGGAGCCCGGCGACTATCCCCACAATTTCTTGGAATTCTTTGGTCGAGAGTGAGAGAATCCGAGAACGAGCGAGAGTGGACAAAAGAGTCACACCAGAGTTGGGCATTATACGAATAAAAAGTGATTGAAATAACTTTTCAAATAAAGATACTTCTTCTTTTTCCTTAGTCGACTAAAAGTCACCCGAGTTAGCTTTTAGCTTTACTCAAGACGCCAGAGATGAAGCCGGTTATTCAAGGATCTTTCATCTTGGATGGTGAATAACGTTGTTTCGACTAGAAGGTCGACTAACCGGCGAAAGCCTTTGCGGCCCGATCCGCGCGCTTTATTTTTCATCGTATCAATATGAAAATGACACCATTGGATTCCTGGCGTTCTCCCGATTAATTGGACAGAAAATAATTTAAATCGGACTATTTTTAACGAAACGGGCTTCAAATTCTGCAAATAAATTTCTCACGTAATATCCTTAATTATGGTCCGAATTATATCATTTTTAGGGCAATTTTCATCGGGAAGCCATAAGGAATCGATTGGTAATACAGTATTGCCTTGGTAATTACAGTATTGTATTATTTGTTTGGTGCACACGATACGGGTCCTCGCTATCCCCACCACTTCTGTCTCACTCTTGTCTGGCGAAGACGAGAGCGAGATGGAACGAGAGCGAGCGAGAGCCACTGAAAGCGAGCGAGGACGCCGTGACACTCCGTCCTTTGCGTGCGCGACGGGTGTGCGCGATGGTCGCAAGCACTTACGGTGAGGACGGGATCCGCTTCGCAAAATCTTGACGCAGGCCCGGCTCAAGTCTTTTTTGCGCCCTAGGCGAACTTGTCAAATTGCGCCCTTTATTACAATACATGTATTTGAGATTATCTATGACTTTACTCTGCAAAATTAAGCAACTGCTAGGGGGTAAGGTTGACAAGAGGTGCAAAATGGTCTTTTCATTGTTGGCATTGTTGAAAATAAATTTACAAATGAAATACTACAAATTGTACTACAACGGTTTTAAACTACGAGTAAGAATTAAGAGGATAAACTACGAGTAAGAATTAAGGATATGAAGAAGCTCAATTAAATGTATTATAATAAATGGCGGAATTTGGCCAGCTCGCCTAGAGCGGAAAAAGGACTCGTGCCGTGCCTGGCTATCTGACCGTCGCGCGCATGCGTCGAGCAGTCACGATTCCATCTGAGCGCTCGCGCCTGTCGCGCACGCAAAGCGTTCCACCTCGCTCCCCCTTCGGCCAGAAAGAAGCGAGAAACGAACACTCGGAATTAGGGCTCTGTTCACGATACGGGTTCCACGCAGTGATACCAGATCGGGGACGGGTTCCCTCGAGAATTTTCCCCACCTCGCATGCACACTATGCAGGAGTCGCGTATGTGATCTACACGCACGTAATTGGTGCATAGTGTGCATGCGAGGTGGGGGAAATTCTCGACGGAACCCGTCCCCGATCTGGTATCACTGGTTCCACGCCGGTCCCGACCAGCGAGCACATGCGGAGATAATACTGTACTTTCATCAACACTTATCAAAAACATGAAGATTTTATGTGGCCCGTCGGTTGTATTGCTCTTGGCTGTCAACGGGCGGTCTACTGGGGCCCGCAGATCTTCGCTCGCAGCGAGAAAGGAAAACAGTGGGATGGGTAGAGCCGTTGAGCTGAGAGCAATAAAACTGACAGACCACATAAAATGTTCATGTTTTTGATAACTGTTGATGAAAGTATTACCAATCGATTCCTCATGTCTTCCCAATGAAAATTGTCCTAAAAATAATTCGGACCATAATTAAGGATATTACGTGAGAAATTTATTTGCAGAATTCAAAGCCCGTTTCGTTAAAAATAGTCCGATTTAAATTATTTTCTGTCCAATTAATCGGGGGAACGTCGGGAATCCATTGGTGTCACTTTTATATTGATACGATGAAAAATAAACAAATTCAGATTCTGTAGAATCTGACGGGTAGGCGAACGCGCGCGGGTCGGGCCGCAAAGGACGGAGTGTCAGGCGTCCGAAAGACGGAGCGAGACAAATATCAACGCGTCGTCTGTCTCGTACTGTCCTAGCTCGCTTTCAGTGCCTTTGCTCGCTCTCGTTCCATCTCGCTCTCGCCTTCACCGGACAAGAGTGAGACAGAAGTGGTGCGGATAGCGAAAAGTCCGTATCGTGTACACCAAACCGAGCCCGTAACGAGACTTTACTGCATCTAGATATTATCTTTGTCCATCTCTGAGTCACACGTAGTTGCCGTTGACTACGGAAGAGAGTTTGTTGAAAATGTTTATCTAAATAAATGTTGAGGAAACACCTGTTCTATATAATTACCATAACTTTCGTCAGCGTCGAGCGTGTTTCTTCGAACCGCCGAGGGTCGAGCCCGGCCGAGTGGCGAGCGCCGAACACAAGGACCTTGGGGTTTTGGTTACTCACCAAGTTTCGACGCTGACGAAAGTTATTCGTGGCTGTATTCGAAGGCTTCGAAAAGATAAATGCTACGGATGAAAAATTTATTCTACGCTGTAAGGCCTTGCCTAATAGGCAGGTAACACAAAGAGACGTCTTCGGCGTTCTCAGTGTGTGACTAGAGTGTGAGAGCGAGCCCGAGCGGACAGAAGAGTTGCGATCGTCGATCATTGAGCGTGTGACGTGTGATTGATCGGTGAGAACCCGGAAGCTTCGGGGCGCAAGCGAAACCGTAACTGTGAACGCGAGGTGCGAGTGTGGGAGGGTAAGTAACTTGACTACCCTCCACGCGATCGGTAAACGCGAAATAGAACATAAGTTCGCCCGTTGTCGGATACGATTTATTCTGTTTATAATAAATGTGTGTGCGTTTTGTAATAAATCGTCTTTATCATTCCCCGACTCCAGTTGCTGATACTTGGATATCCACGCTCCTACATATAAAAAATTATCGTTATTCGTCGAATAAATTCTCATCGAATAAAATTATTTATTCGTTGCTCTTCGAATAAAGATAACTTCGATTATTCGAGCCTCGAACAACGAATAAAAATTATTTATCTTTTGTTCGTTATTTGAGATTTTCATTTAGATAAACTTTTCCCCAACTCTGGAGCGTACGATGCATGTGAACGACGAAGCGAGACAAAGTATCATGCTTTCTCTCTTCCGTAGTCGACGGCAACAACGCGTGACTTTTTTGTCCGCTCTCGTTCGTTCTTGGATTCTCTCACTCTCGACCAAAGAATTCCAAGAAATTGTGGGGCTAGTCGATAGCTGGAGCCCTGTCGATCCCTGCCAGTCAGTCCGTTGTAAACTGAGCATTGGGACGGACGCAGCAGTAAGTGCTCAAAATGCAGAATCTGGAAAATGTAAGTATTACATTGTATACTATAATACAGAGTGACTCTCTGGCTAGAGTATTCAAAAGCGATGCCGCCAATAAGCCGCGCCTCACTGAGTTTCGTGTATTTTGACGCTCGCGACGAGATTCACTACGGCATATTAAAAAATTCTTTATTCTTCATCGCATCGATATGACAGTGATGCCAATGAATTCCTGGCGTTCTCCCGATTAAAATCATGTCATGTAAATCGGACTATTTTTAACGAAATTAGCGTGGGGCCATTTTCATCGGCACGACATCGATTGACGCCATTTTCGCAAAGATCTGTTGAGAAATGCAGAACCTGGAATTCGTCACTTCCACAAAACTTAGCGAGACGCGGCTTATTGGCGGCATTGTCTTTGAGGACTCTAGCGAGAAAATCACGCTGTACAATCTTACTATTTGCTATAAAATAATACATTCATCATTTCATTTCCAGACGAAAGATGCCCTCCCGACGGTGCCATTGGAGGATGCAATGACTAAAGAGAGAGAGAAGGAGGAGAAGAGAGAGAGAGAGAAGGAGGAGAAGAAAGAGAGAGAGAGGAGGAGAAGAAAGAGAGAGAGAAGGAGAAGGACGAGGCGGACAAGTTACGGAAAGAAATGACGAAAGTAAGTTATGTTGAATGTGTGTGTATTATTATTGAAAGTGGTATAAGTCGATCTGTAGCTAAAAAATCGTTTATTTTCTTTAACATTTTTATTGATTATTATTCCATAATAAAATTTAACAAGTTTATAGTTTTAAAAACATTACCGGATTTAATTAACGAATGCGAATATTTTTAAGTTGATTTAAACGCAAACCCTTAAATATCTCAACGTATGAATAAATGGACTTGTACCACTTTCAAAAATAACGGCCCGTATGTACTAGTCTAAGAGCTGGCTACATAGGGGTCAACGTGACTCGATGCAGTCACAGTTCTCATTTAAAAATGTTGGATTAGCGTTGCCGAATACGAAATCGCCGGTCTGCCGCGTCAGTCCGGGGAACTAACGCGGGGGTGGACGGTCAAACAGGTAAAATTTCTAGCGTAATAACGTCATTCTAGCAGTTCTGAAATTTCATATACTTATTGTTTACGCATTTAATGAACGATATGCAAAATGGCAGACCACTAAGTGGGGGATAAGGCCCTGGCAGACGTCGATGAAAAGCGCGATACGTGGCTCGCGCGCTAGTGCAAGGCAGAAGTATACATCTGTTTCTCCCTTGCACTAGTGGTACCGCCACCGGCCGCATATTGGAACAGCCCTAAAGGCTGCCGTGCGGCTACCGTTCCAATATGCGGCCGGCGGCGGTCCCACTAGTGCAAGGGAGAAACATGTGTATACTTCTCCCTTGCACTAGCGCGCAAGCCACGTATCGCGCTTTTCATCGACGTCTGCCAAGATCTTATCCCCCACTTGGTGGTCTGCCATTTTGCATATCGTTCATGAAATGCGTAAACAATAAGTATATGAAATTTCAGAACTGCAAGAATGACGTTATTACGCTATAAATTTTACCTGTTTTACCGTCCACCTCCGCGTTAGTTCCCCGCGTTAGTATTCGGCAACACTAATCCAACATTTTTAAATAAGAATTGTGACTGCATTGAGTCACGTTGACCCCTATGTAGCCAGCTCTCGGTCTATACGGGTAGAACTAGAAAATATAATTTTTATGCTACTGTTTCAGATAAAGAAGGAGCTAAAGCGCTTAAAATATAGCGAATGGCGCCGAGGAGGGCGCCGAGGAGGGCGCCGAGGGGGACGCCGTGGAGGAGGCCACCCCATTATTATAAATAATTATTAAATGTTTCATTAAAAAAGAATAAATTTTATATATCATAGAAACATAATATGATTGTTCAATGATTGTCCAGTTTGTTTGTTTTAATGGAATGTAAAACTTTCACATTTTCTATCGTATCGGTATGAACGTTTCAGTAACATACTGCTGAGATTTTCCAGATGAAAATGAATTTAAACACGGTATAAATCGGATTATTTTTAGCATTATTAGATTAGAAATGTTTCGCATTTATATTTAATTATCTGGTACAGTTCTAAAAATAATTCGATTTATACCGTATTTGAATTCATTTTAATGTGGAAAATCTCAGCAGTATGTTACTGAATACTGAAAACGTGACGTTTTACATTTTATCAACACTGTATGCCTCTCCAACCGAGGTTACAAGTTGCCGCACAGTGGGGCATTTCGGGTCGAAACACGGCACAAAACATTTTCTCACCCAAATCATATATTTATCGTTAATTTTTCCATTTCATTCAGTTAGGACGTATATTTGTGATCCTATTGGTACAGAAAAATTAATAAAATTTGTTTATTTAATGGGGCATAGTACTTTTTTACAAATTGCCGACAATATCGTGCACACTGTACATAGGAAAAAGTTCCGCATCTTTCACATGTAAAAAGACTTCAGTTACTTTGAATTTCAATGGCAGGAAAGGCATTTTTGTAAAAAAAAAGCGTCATAGACCCCTTCTCGTCCCTCTAACTACCCCACTTGAACTCCCGTTAAAAATAAACAATGAAAATTGGGACATTCAGTAAGATATAATTCCAAAAATATCAGGGATATCAAAATCAAATTTGGTACACTTCAAATACATACCTCACCACTTAATTCCACCAAAAATTAGTTGACTTAAGCAAACAATAATACTATAAACAACAATACAAATTCTGAAGAGTTTCGTGGTTCTCTTCTTCAAAACCGTGTAGTCGCGTTAAAAATTAATGAATGTGAAAAACAATCATACTACCTGCAATCAACTACCTGTAAAAGAAAATTTGCAGTTTAGCGATATTTTTGTAAAAGGACTTAGTGCCGTGTTTCGACCCGAAATGCCCCACTGTGCGCCGCCGAACAGCCCAAATCCTCGCTGGTCGGGACCAGCGCGGCGTTGAGCTCGTATCGCGAGCAGAGCCCTAATTCTCAGTGTTCGTTTCTCGCTTCTTTCTGGCTGAAAGGGGGAGCGAGATGGAACGCTTTGCCTGCGCGACGGTCACGCACGGAGAGGACGGAGTGTCAGGTGTCCGAAAGACGGAGCGAGACAAAACAACATCTCGTCGTCTATCTCGTACCACCCTCGCTCGCTTTCAGTGCCTCTCGCTCGCTCTCGTTCCATTTCGCTCTAGCCATCGCCGGACAAGAGTGAGACAGAAGTGGTGGAATAGCGAAAATTCCACATCGTGTACACCAAACAGAGCCCGTAATGAGACAATACTGGAATATCTTTTATTTGAGTTTATCCAGATATTATCTTTGCCCATCTCTGTTCTCCAACCGCTTCGCCGTGATTCATTCAAGCCTCCTTGATGGCAAAATAGTGATATGGGAAATGCGGCAACAGCGCAATTCGACTATCGATACGTCTCGGTAACTAGGTCTTTCCTACATTTATCGGCTAGATTGGACTTCCACCGGTTTTGATGGTACAAGGCACGAATATACCATCAGCGCCGGTGACGGAGAAGCCTTAAAGCTTCATTCTGTCATTTTTCGGGCTGTCCTGAGTACACGATTCATAAATTCATTATTATTTCAACGTACGGTGCTTATTAGCGTTCAAACGCACCAGACCACCCTGCACGAATGTCTACTGAAGGCAACTAAACCCGCAAAAACGTCCACCGTGCCGATTCCAGGACGAAAGTTGTAATTTACGGTTTGTTTACTACATCGCGTATACGCAGGCCCGGCGGAACCATGCGCCGCACAAGGGCGCCAGCCGAATGGGACGCTAAAAAAACCAGATCGTACGCTTAATAATAAAGGAATCTAACACCCCACATAAACTAAATATAAATGTAATTCTTTTAAACATATTAAATAGAAAACAAGTGCAAAAATTTGGGGACACCAAAAATTTTTTGCACAAGGGCGCCAGCTAACCTCGTGTCGGCCCTGCTTATACATCACGCTGGTGCTACATGGCTGCAGTGCACCATTAGCGCCACCAACGGAGAAGCCTTGAAGCTTCATTCTGACAGTTTTCGAGTCATAAATTCATTATTATTTCAAAGTTGGGTGCTTATTAGCGTTCAAACGCACCAGACCACCCTGCACAGATGTCTACTGAAGGCAACTGTACCCGCAAAAACTTCCTTCGTGCCGATTCCAGGACGAAAGTTGTAATTTACGAATTGTTTGCTACACGCGTATACGTACACGCTTAATTTAGCTCTCTCAGACTGAAAGAAAATAAAAAAGTTAAGCCCTTAACGGTTGAAGCTGAAGAAATGTTATTAAACGTTTGAATGCATGTAACATAGCACATAATTCATATTAACAAATTATATTAAAATTAGTTGCCACATCAAATTCTATTCTAATTACAATTCTTAAAAAAAATTTTAAAAAAACAACAAAAAACATATTTTTTATTTTATATTAGAAATAAGAAAAAAACTAATAAAATGAATTATAATTTAAAACTATTAGATTTAAATCAGCTATACTTAGCAGTTTATTTAAAACATAAATTTTGTAAATTTGAAGTAAATTTTTTATTTTATAGCTATAATTAAATTTACAAAAAATTAATTTTTAATATCTTTAATTTCAAAAGTGTACGTTTTTATGCGATGTTATGCTAAATAATGTTTTTTATATATTAGACCAAAAAATACAGGATTTACTGCAGCCCTCCGTTATTGCTGAGCTCTTCACGAGTATTTTTAAAAAAAAAACATTGAAATCGGTCAAGATTTGCGCTGTCTAGCGATTTTTGTCCAAAATCGCACACTGTGCGTCGGTTCCAGGAAATTCTGAACAAGTTGCTGCTCCGTAGCAAAAGCGGTTATAGCCTCTTTAACTTTACGAATTTCATTGTCCGGCTGTGGGATAGAATTCAACGCCTGCGATATATTTTGAACACTGTTTTGCAACGTCAGCATATCTTTCTGAAACACGACCAGCTTCCTCTCTAATTCTTCCTGCTGCTCTCTCAAAAATTTAATGCTCTTTTCCACGTATAGTTTATTGACGGCATCGGTGTCAGCCACCGGCTGAGCTACGCGTCGTATCTTGCGTGATTTTGCATCAAAATCGGCACCAACCACGCAAAGAGCGTTATCTCGCATGTAATTTCGAAGCACACCGTTCCATTTGTAATAGTCCATTCTAGCTGCTCCACTCTTCTCGAGCGATACCCCAAACTTGTTGATCGGCATCTCGATGCATACTATGCACATCATCGGGGTGCGGTTTAACTTATATAATGAGGCCTATCTCGTGGAGTTCCTCGTGAATAGATAGAATTTCAGGATCATGAGAGTTGTTACCCGCCTGACGCGACGCTTCCAGCAAACGCAACCGATCCACCAGTTCGTTGGGATCGTCCCAGTGCACGTAATCAATCTTGTTATCGTTTACCACCATGGCTTGCGGTGTCCTTAGGCCTTTCCCTGCTTTACTAGCCGATGCGCTAGGGAGTAGCGGTGCAATTACATGTTTGTACTTGTATCCCTTGTTGCTCAATGGGGGCTTTTTAGCGACATGATTGCGTCTGTGGGCGTTTGTCGCCAGCAGTATACTTTTGTATTTTTGTTTATCGGCATCGGTGCATACAGTATTGTCAGGAATTCTCTTGAAAATCAATTCGTAAAGGCCGACTGTTCCTCTGTATTTTACACCATCTATGATTATATTGTCATCCTTGTCTATATCGAAAACCTTATCCCCAAGCATGGGTCTACTATCGTCAAAGTATACGCCGTACACATAGTCAATTGTTGTATTCTTGTCACCACTTAGGATTGCGCTCATGTATTTTTGCCCCAGCGGACCGAAATGCCTGCGAAATGTTTCTTGTCCCTCGGGTGTTTGGAGTTGTTGCCTAACAGATGTTGCCAACGGATGTTGGGACCAGTTTCGAAAACGTCATCATCAATGGTTCAGAGCGATTGTACATGAGGAATTGTATTTATTGGCGTTGGTGGAACCGGAGAATCGTTTGACGTGGCATTCCGTCGTTTCCGCTTCGATTGAACTGGTGTGGAGGTTACGAGTGAATATTCCGATGATGTGTGTGGTTTCCTCTTTGCCATGCATGGTGTGTTCCCTTTCGGATGAATTTTTGTTTTAGGCGTTAATGTTTCATTCTCTTCAACGTCTGTGCTCATCAACGATGATTTGTCAACTTCTGCCGCTGCGGTATTTTCCATAATATGTTTTAAGGGTTCTACGATAGGTTTGAAGTATCTCTCCAACGCGATATCTTCCTCCATCTTGCCAGTCTTCAAAGCCTGATGTTTCTTGCGAATGGCTTCGCTGGTTTTTGCAATTTCCTTCGCTATTCTCTCGCGATCCTTAATCTCCAGAGCATCGATATCAATCATTGTATCGCAGATGTTGCTTTCCCACCGACGTGTTGATGACAATTGCTCATCTCACGGTGTGGCAAACTCGTTAAATCCCTTTCTATAACGTCCATTGGACATCGCGCTATCCTTATCTATCACCGCGAAACCATACTCCCGTTGCCAACCATTACGACACAAAGCGTAGAAATCCTCGTAAGACATGTCAGTGTTTACGTGATCGTTGTACACATGTTTCAAGTTGGTACCATCCTGCTTAAACAGAATCAGCAGATTTGCATTGTCGCGTATAAGATGTTTAGGAATCTTTGCATACGTCGGACAGAGATGGAAACAGTCAACGTTCGGGTGGCGACCCATTGCAAAGTACTCCCTTATCGTATCTTGCTTGTCGCGTGCCACGTCATCAAAGATAAAAATAGAATTCGGAAACGATTCGCTCGGTGGGATGACGTCACTGTTATTCGAAAACGTAAAGTAGCCAATTTCATCTATCGGAGTCAATAAATTCTCCAAATACTGATATTTCGGCTGTTGCAACGACTTGGAATACACGTACACGTTCTCAAAGCGGACGCCGTGTGGACTTTCCAACAAGCTCACCAGCACGTTGGTCTTTCCACAATTTGATGGACCGCAAATTAGGCAGCGGATAGTGTTTGGTAGCATGCTACCATGTCTGCGTCTTGTTTTCGGGGACATCATTTGCGATTTATCGTCAAAATTTATCACGCGTATCGTTACAGGTTGTCGCACGAATCGCATCCTCTCCGTGAACTGTGAAAAATGATTTTGCTACATCGAAGCGGCGACGCACTCTATTTATAGGTCCGCGCCGAAACACGACTGCTCAGTATTCAAAATGCTTCTGATCCTGTCGGATAATTGTGATATTCGAGACCTAACCTCTGAGCAGTTGAAATACATACCAAAGATTATTCTACTGCACGAGTTTGGCAGACACATTGAGCAGTTGTGGGACAGGCTCCCCGAGCATATAAAAGCCGATTCTGAGGTTCGGCAGCATCGTCGGTGCTTGGAACATTATAATCGCCCTTGGCAGCGAACGCATATCGACGGTCCAGCACCATTGATTAAAAACTGTAGCGAATGTCACCGACGAGAGTAAAGAAAGGCTGTGGTCTGTTAAATCGGGCGATAAACGCGCTACCTATCGAATTACATATTCCGGGATATCATTTTTGCGGTCCAGGAACTCATCTGATAAAACGATTGGCTAGAGGTGACCAAGGCATCAATCCGTTGGACGCAGCGTGTCGCGAACACGATATTGCGTATTCGCGTAGCAACGACCTCGGTGTACGGCACGCGGCAGATAAAGTTCTGGCTGACAAAGCGCGAAAACGCATCGTTGCGCGAGACTCGACTCTGGGCGAAAGAGGTGCTGCTACAGCTATTTGGGCAACTATGAAGGCCAAGACGAAAATCGGAATGGGGATGAAAACAAAAACAAAAACCCGTAAAAGGACTCCAAAGAGAGCATCGCAAAAGCGGATTCTGCCGGTGGCAAAACGGTGTGGTATATTACCACTTCTCCCGCTGCTAGGTGTTCTCGGATCGTTAGCTGGTGGAGCGGCGGGGATCGCCAAGGCGGTAAATGATAATAAGGCGGCGCAGCATCAGTTGCAGGAAATGCAACGCCATAATCTTTCCATGGAAGGTCGTGGACTTTATCTCGCGCCATACAAGCGCGGACAGGGATTATCGAAACAAAAAAAAAAACGTCGAAAAGAAAATAAAAATGCCCGCGGGTCTAACTAATGATGCACAATTGGAGGAGTTTGCAAAACGTATGCGTATTCCATTCTTTAGAAGTGTTTTTATGCGCAATGCACTACCAGTCGGAGGAGTACGTCGAAACGAGAGTGGTATCGTAAATTTGGACAATGCCGAGGGGCCGGGGACTCATTGGGTGGCATATGCGAAGAGAGGGTGCCGAGCTATATATTTCGACAGCTTTGGGAATCTTCGACCGCCTAAGGAATTGGTACAATATCTGGATAAAAATGCTGTGAAAATCGAATACAATCGAACGTCTTATCAGAAGTACAATCAGAGCAATTGTGGACAACTATGTCTACGCTTTCTACAAACGATCGACACCAAATTTAAGGATTGACTTCCCACCACTATGATTCAGTACTAGTCGAGCCGTGCAGCTCGGAATATGTCATTAACATTCACTCTAACTGGCAAGAGTAGCACCCTCGCGGTGAGCTACTTTCCACCCACAGATTTGAGCGATGATGAATACGAGCTTGGTCTAACAACCTTTGAAACTTATCATACAATACCGAATATCGACTGGAGCAACGATAAATTCTACTTCGCCTCAAACTATGGCATCAAAAACAGCATTGATACCACTCCTGAAATTATTAGGATTCCACACGGTTCCTACGAACTAGACGCCATTGCCAAGTATTTGAGGCAGCGATTACTCGAGCGGTATCCTAAAAATCTCGATGACACCAGCAATGGTGACAACGATGCGTATCCTATAGTGTTGCGTCCCAACAACAACACCATGAAAAGCGAGCTGTACTGCTCGTTCACCGTAGATTTTACAAAGCGCAATAACATTGGATCACTACTAGGCTTCTCGACGAATCGGGTATTAGAACCAGGGCGGTGGCACGAATCAGACGATCCAATTAATATCATGAATGTGAACATTATCCGCGTAGAATGTAGCGTGACCACTGGCGCGTACAACAATGGGAGACGTGTACATACGATACATGAATTTTCTCCGAGAGTTCCGCCAGGATATAAGATATCGGAAACGCCTGCACAGATCATTTACCTTCCAATCACCGCACGGATCGTTACGGATCTAACGATACGCGTTGTGGATCAAGACGGACGGTTGCTAGATTTTCGAGGTGAAGAGATTACCATCAGACTGCACGTGCGACGACGGCGATAATACGTGTGGTGTGAAAGAGATGCTTGTGTTGAACGACTCCAGAAACCTGTTTCTTCCAAGTGAAATTGTTTACAACTGCAACAGCTCTGATCACGCTAAAAAGAAGAGGCTCAGTGCTGCGAACATTGCATTTTTGAAATCATTGGGATTCATTGTACGCATATAAGTTGAAAAAATGGTTGACATTCTAAGCATTGGAGGGAAGCCGACGTTTGATGATCGTATCGTGAAGCTCGAGGCTCACACATACAACCCATATGTCAACACAACGTTTGGATACAGCGATGAGATAAGAATACCGATACAGCAGCAGGATTTATACACATTACGGTGTGAAAGTTTCCTCTATGTGGAGGGGAAATTGAAGATAAATAAACCAAACGATGCGTTAACTGTGTAACGGTTTCGAGCGTGGCGTAACGCTCCTTACAGGATTTCGGGATTGGTTCGAGTGGCGTGCGATAAAGAATTAAAATTCCAGAACAAGAATTTAACTTAAACAGTGTTTATTCAAGGAAAACCCTTCTAAATGATACATGAAAATATGATTTAGCGCCTTAATACTAAAGAAATTAACGAAATTAAATTAGGTTGCGACACTAGGTCGTTACAAAAAGTAAAGCTGATCGTCTTGGGTTGCGACTCTAGGTCGTTACAAAAGAAATGCCCGTTTGAACGATCGATTTGGAGTAGTATAATGACGTTTAGTCGAATGATAGGAATTCGTTAATGGATTAGGACTCTCGGTCGATATAGGAATTAGTTTATGATTTAGGAATTAGCTTATAATTTAGGAATTAGCTTATAATTTAGGAATTAGCTTATAATTTAGGAATTAGCTTATAATTTAGGAATTGAATATGTTAAGTTGAGAACAGTTGAATTGTTTCAGTGTTTCATCAGGGGCAATACTGCCACCTGGAATAGTATTGTTCCCTCGTTGCTCAGGAGTAATATTACTAACCTGAGAATAATAATAATAATAACTTAGCTTCATCAACTAAGTGGCCTACAAAGCGGCCTCCAAGGCAGAAACCTCTCGCTAAACCTGGCGACTATGGCCTTAGTTTAAACGATCAGTATAGCCGAGTGTCCTGCAAGGCGGCCTCCAAAGTTGGAGCATTAAATTTACGTTGGAATCAGCTTGTAGCCTTAAATGATTCTTGATTAGTTTCATAAGTCTGAATGATCTCTCTGGGCTTTCCTGCCCGTATTTATACACATTCGGAATATTGGGAGCGCACCAATAGGAATGGAGTTCGACTATTACGCGTCAATTATTCTCGTATTGCTCGATCCGTTCTCTAGTCGGTCTACTAAGCGACTGGTTAATGCGCAGGCGCACGCGTGGAACGCTCGGTTCCCTCTCTCATTTGTCATGCACGAATCACAATTACTGCTTCTGATCCTTGCTCTCGTCGATCCGCTGATCGACTGAGGATCGCGCATGCGTTTGATTCTCCCACTCCTTTACACTCAATTCTCTCTTTCGTCATACTCGCGTCTCGCGGTATCCTGAACTAATATTAATACTAATGCTAAACACTCTTATAAAAGTAAGAATAACAGGAATATAATAAGAATATAAGTATTTAAATGATTATTAACTAAGTTTATTAAGAAAAAAGAAAGGGCAGTTTTGGGGTTTGTTACATCTCGCCGCCCGGGGTAATCTCTCGTCCTCGAGAGACAGAGATTTGGGAATTGGTTTTTTCAAAGGGTCTGGGGAGGGCTTGGGCTGTCCATTTCCTCGTCCATGTATTGGAATTTTTGAACTTCATCATCCATGTTTTGGAATTTTTGGACTTCGTTATCCACCATCGGTAATCTTTTTCCAGTAGTTGGAGGTGGTGCATGTCCGGAGCCAAAGAGAAATATGTATTTCCATGCTAGTTGTCGAGGGTCAGAGGGGGATAATTTAGAATAGTCGCACCAATCGATTTCAGGAATATCTATTTTATTTAATTTTCGCCATTGAGTTTCTATTCTTTTGTTCTTTATTCTTTTATTGCCCGCACGGCGATGCGTCATTATAATAACGATTTTGGAATTTAGAATTACAATAATTCTCGCTATTGATTACTATCTGATCCGTATCGGCTGCTGTCGATTACCGTACTGCGCGTGATGTTCGATTGTTCCGGTTTGTTTCCCCATCTTCGCGACCTGTTCTCTCGCGACCCCTTTTTTTCTTCCCTATTGATGGAATTGGTACGGAGATTCAATGCGCAGTTTGGATAGGAAAAATAAAATTTACGATTTTATTATTTTGTGATCACCATTGGGTGATCACATTTATTGCGTGGCCTTGACGCAACAAATCGTCATCCGCTCCCTCCTCATCAAAATTAAAAAACATTTCGATACATTCGGGGCACCGCCTAGCATGGTACACTGTATATAACTCGTCACCGCATAATTTGCAGTCTCGGAATGCAAGAGCGCTTGTTGTTAGCGTTAATATGTGATTAAAGGTACGGGGGTAGGAAAAACGGTATCCTTCTGGGAGCCACTCATAACATTTTTGACATATTTTCCTCTTAAAGATGTCATAGCGATCTTCGTAAATTGTTCCCGGCCCTTGAAGGCACGCTAATCGCATTAATTGTAAATAGATTGTGGGATAATTTTCCGGTAATATCCCATCCCACGGTCCATAGAACTCCTCGTCCATGTCAGTCGGACGGAAGGCACGAGTGTGATAAACTGGCATACTTTTAACAATTGAAAATTTTATTAATCTTATTTCTTTATTAATTTAATTTATTTTACTAATTCCTTTACTCACTTCACTTTCTGTAATTATGCTTCTTTTCCGCTACTTCTCTATCACTACTTATTACTTAAATTTTGATTATAGCGTAATGAATTCTCAATGCGCACTGAATTTTTGAACTTGATCTCGTCCTAATTAATCCCGCGGATCTCCCCACTTTTCGAAGTCATGGTTCTACATTATTACCAATCTGATTATGGTCCCTAGTATTATTATGGTTTGGTGAAATGTAAGCCTTCTTAATCCTGTCCTGATGTACAACTCTGGTGAGAAGGGGACTTATTGCCAGTTTCACGTTATTATTCTCCAATACGTCCATAATCACATACGGTCCGTCATATTCATTGCTAAATTTGTTCCTTTTTGGTTTTAATAGCATTACTTCTTCGCCTCTTTGGTATTGGACTGACGATACTTTCCTATCGTAATAATGTTTTTGTCGTAATTTCGAGTTTTCTAAGTTGTGCTTACCTATTTCGCGAATATTAATCAATTTGTTCATCAAGTTATCGACGAAGTCTGGATATGTGTTTAGTGAATCATTTGGTATTATGCTAGATGGTTGTCTAGCCTTTTTTCCATAAATGAGCTCATATGGAGTGAATTTTGTGCTTTCGTGTTATAGGAAAACATTGCTTGTGGCAACCACTGATCCCATTGTCTTTCTTTTGTTATATAATGTTTTAAGTATTCAATTAGTACATGGTGACTTCTTTCTAGTGAGCCATTCGATTGGGGATGAAATGCGGATGTTTTATATTGTTCGATATTAAGGACCTTGGCAAATTTCTTCATAACGGATCCGATAAACGAAGAGCCCTGATCTGTTAAAATTGCCTTGGGACATCCGTACTGGCATATAAAATTTTTCATAAATGCTTCTGCTATTTCTTCACTCGTAAATGAGACTAATGGTATGGCTAATGAATATTTAGTTAAATTATCCTGTATCGTGAGTATGTAACTATTTCCTGCTCGAGTATATGGTAATGGTCCTACAATGTTCATGGATACCTTATCAAACGCGTCTAATGGTGTGTCTGTTATCACCATAGGTTCTTTTGTTTTTATTCGAACTAACTTTTGTTTTTGACAACTCATACAGGTTTTAATATAGTCTTTAATATCTGCTTTCATATTTTTCCAATAATATGAACATCTGATACGCTCATACGTTTTTGTTATTCCTTTATGGCCTCCTACTGGTGATTTATGATTTTCTTTTATTATTGTTTCCCTATCTTGTTCCGTAGGTAATTGTATAGTTCCATTACAAACAGTTATTGTGATATTGGTCTGTACAAACTTTAATTTAATTATATTCCTTATCTTTTCCCATAAGGTATTATTACTTTCTTTGGGTAATGATATTTTCTTAATACCCCGTTCTGTGAGGTTATGGCATAGGTTTCCTAATACAGTGGCATATGTCTGTATTGTCGGAGAATCCTCTACTACCATTCCTAAAATTAATTGATTTCCTCCTGAAACTTTTATTATTTCTCCTATTTCGAATGGGGTTTCTGAGGTTTTTTCTTTTTTAGAAGGGATGAGTTTGATGCTGCTACTAGAAAAAATTATTTTAGGAGGATCACGATATACGTGGGTTTTAGGAATTTCCACTGACACCTGAATATCCCTATTTGCTTCATAACTGCTTATTGACCGTTCAATTCCAAAGGATTCTTTGACTAATAATCCTTCTTCTTTTGTCTGTTTTCGGACTGGTCGACCTGTCGGTGAGGTCGTCATAGTTTGATGTTTCCATTTTAATTTTCGTTTTAATTGATAAACATACATCATAGAACTGTCAGTGTCATCTGAGTCATCTGAGTCCCATAATGAAGCATCTCCCTTAGGTTGTTTTAATGGTCTTGGATTCCCAGATTCTGTATTAGTGGTCATCTGTGATCGAGTTCGTTTCTCACTTGCTTGTAGAGGAAAAGTAGGTATTGGATTCCTTGATCGGTTCGGTATAGTTACTTTGCAATTATCGAATGGTAAAATATAATCTTCCACTATTACAGCTGATCTAGAAAAATCTATATTAGCTCCAATCTCCTTGAAAAAAGTCGTACCTAATAATCCATCTTGTGCAATAGGCAATGTTTCGACAACATGGATCTCTATCTCTGTGCTTAGAAATTTGACTTTAATATATCCGATAGTGGAAAGATTACTATCAGTTATTCCTTTTAAGTTGTACACAACATCTGTATAAATTGGAATTTCAGGAGAAATTATTTCTTGCTTAATAACGTTCAGATCGGCACCTGTGTCTATCATCATTTGGATTTTATGTTTGTTAAATTCTGGCCCTGATAGAGTAATATTCGGTGATCTTCCAACTCCTAACATCTGTAAATTAAGTGCACCCTGTCTTTGTACTGGAGCTTGTGGTGTATTATCTGGAACGTTAGGTGTTTTTGATTTAGAGTCTTCGATTTTTTCGCGATTCTTATTATTATTATATATTCTTCTACGGCATTGGTCAATAGTATGACCACTGATTTTGCAATATCTACATTCTATTTGTGATGTTGGTCGTAATACTGAATTATTCTGTGGATTTTTTATTCTACATTCCTGAATAGTATGTCCTACTCGTCGGCAATGATCGCAGAAATTTGACTGCCAGGATATCTGTGATATTTGTCTCTCAGGGAGTCTACTACTACAATTCGCTATTGTGTGCCCGTAACCAAAACAATTAGTACACCGCACAGAATACGAGAGGCCCTCAGCAAATCTGTTTCTTATTAAATTCTCTTGATTTTCTGCTTCAGCTCTGATCGCGGCGCTAATAGTACTATCCAAATCAGCGAAGTCAACTGTTCGCATTCTCGCGTAAACCTCCGGTCTCAATCCCGTCAAAAATGTCCGAATAGCATTTATTTCCGTAGTTTGATTGTACTGCACGACATTCTGGGGAACTTCCGTTTCGTGACACGTTTTTATTTGTTGGAGAATTTCCGACACACGGCTACTGTAATCGACAGTCGCTTCATCCGGCAGCTGAGCGATTCTGGACATATCTCCGTATAATTGAATTGACGAATGTAGTGGAGCAAAGCGAGAATCAAGTACTTTAATTAGTTCATCTATGGTGTTGTAATAACCATTCAAAACAACTCTTGAGGCTTGACCGTATAATTTATTTTTTATAATTTGTACTAATCCATACTCGGCGTTTGGTGCGACCATATTCTTTGCGTTTTTGCAACATTTTGTATACTGGTACATGGAAATATTTCGCCCATCAAATGTCGGAACCGTATCTGCGGCATCTCTAATTCTAATCTGAGGGTGGCGCATATTTTCCCGGTCTAAGTGCAGGTTTTGCATATCGACTAACACATCGTTTAGATGTTCATTTTGCGCCATGATTAATACGCTTACTCCGCAATTATCTAAGAAGAAAAATTCTCGTTCTTCGCTATAGGAGGGTTACTCCTTTGCCACAAAATTCGCGGTTTTGCAAATCAATTATCCCACCGCCGCCACCAAAAATACTACCTGTAACGGTTTCGAGCGTGGCGTAACGCTCCTTACAGGATTTCGGGATTGGTTCGAGTGGCGTGCGATAAACAATTAAAATTCAAGAACAAGAATTTAACTTAAACAGTGTTTATTCAAGGAAAACACTTCTAAATGATACATGAAAATATGATTTAGCGCCTTAATACTAAAGAAATTAACGAAATTAAATTAGGTTGCGACACTAGGTCGTTACAAAAAGTAAAGCTGATCGTCTTGGGTTGCGACTCTAGGTCGTTACAAAAGAAATGCCCGTTTGAACGATCGATTTGGAGTAGTATAATGACGTTTAGTCGAATGATAGGAATTCGTTAATGGATTAGGACTCTCGGTCGATATAGGAATTAGTTTATGATTTAGGAATTAGCTTATAATTTAGGAATTAGCTTATAATTTAGGAATTAGCTTATAATTTAGGAATTAGCTTATAATTTAGGAATTGAATATGTTAAGTTGAGAACAGTTGAATTGTTTCAGTGTTTCATCAGGGGCAATACTGCCACCTGGAATAGTATTGTTCCCTCGTTGCTCAGGAGTAATATTACTAACCTGAGAATAATAATAATAATAACTTAGCTTCATCAACTAAGTGGCCTACAAAGCGGCCTCCAAGGCAGAAACCTCTCGCTAAACCTGGCGACTATGGCCTTAGTTTAAACGATCAGTATAGCCGAGTGTCCTGCAAGGCGGCCTCCAAAGTTAGAGCATTAAATTTACGTTGGAATCAGCTTGTAGCCTTAAATGATTCTTGATTAGTTTCATAAGTCTGAATGAATCCTCTGGGCTTTCCTGCCCGTATTTATACACATTCGGAGTATTGGGAGCGCACCAATAGGAATGGAGTTCGACTATTACGCGTCAATTATTCTCGTATTGCTCGATCCGTTCTCTAGTCGGTCTACTAAGCGACTGGTTAATGCGCAGGCGCACGCGTGGAACGCTCGGTTCCCTCTCTCATTTGTCATGCACGAATCACAATTACTGCTTCTGATCCTTGCTCTCGTCGATCCGCTGATCGACTGAGGATCGCGCATGCGTTTGATTCTCCTACTCCTTTACAATCAATTCTCTCTTTCGTCATACTCGCGTCTCGCGGTATCCTGAACTAATATTAATACTAATGCTAAACACTCTTATAAAAGTAAGAATAACAGGAATATAATAAAAATATAAGTATTTAAATGATTATTAACTAAGTTTATTAAGAAAAAAGAAAGGGCAGTTTTGGGGTTTGTTACACTCGAGAGGACCACGCGTCGACAGCGGGCTACCCCTTTTCTTCCTGTGTCTCTCCACGAGCCGTGTTGACGGTGGATTGTAGGAGCGTAGATATCTGGATGCCAGTTATTGAATTCAGGAGACGATAGAAACATTTTATTACAAAACACACATGTACTATAATTAAAGTAAATCGTGTTCCTCTCGGGCAGGAGTACTGATAATGATCGAACTTGCGCCCCACTTCGCGCAGACCAATTACACGGAGGGTAGTCGGGTCACACACTGCCCAAATGATACAGGGTAATTCTGGAGCAACGCCCGTCAAGGAGATGCGCTGGCACCCCGTGGCGAGGACAGACCTTCGCATTGCCTCACCCGATTTTTATGGTTTTTTTTCCAGAAATCCTGGGCCGAACGTAGCGAATTGAAGTTGACCCTCCGCAGTCGCGGGTGAAATATCCATTTGAGCGTATTAAGAAATTCTTTTCTTCGTCTTATCGAAAGGGAAGTGACGCCAATGGATTCCTTATGTTTTTCTGATGAAAATCATACCAAATGTCATACAAATCGCACTACTTTGACACAAGCAATTTGTATTCCTTATGTAAAATTTGTCCGATTTACACGATATTTGGCATGATTTTCATCGGAAATTCCCAAGGAATCCATCCGCGACACTTCCATATCCATACCAGAGCTCTTACTTTTGACCCGTCGGGTACCCGGGTAGCCGGAAATTACCCGAAACAACTTCAAGCCATTGAATGTAGTATTGTCTGTGGTATAGTCTGATGTTAGCCAAATATGATTGAACAATACCACATTCAATGGCTTGAAGTTGTTTCGGGTAATTTTCGGCTACCCGGGTACCCGACGGGTCAAAAGTACGAGCTCTAATCCATACGATAAAGAATAAAGAATTATTTTATTTCCTAACCAGATACAGGGTAATTAAGGAGCATCGCCCGTCAAGGAGATGCGGCGGCCTGGTACCCCGTGGCGAGGACAACCCCTCGCAGTGCCTGACCGAATTTTATGGCTTTCCACCCGCCAAGGGGTTCGAGTGCCTAATAAGAAGTGAGAAATCTTCGACTTGCGCATTTCTCATCAGATCTTTGCAAAACCGACACCTATCGATTTCTTATGTTTCGCCGATGAAACTGACACCAAGAACGACGTATTCGGACCATAATGAAGGAAATTCCATGGAATATCGATTTATATCATTTCAAGTTGACTTGACTTGGTTAAAAATAGTCCGATTTACATGAAATTTGGTATGATCGTCATCGGAAAAACATAAGGCACTCATCGGTGTCACTTCCTTTTCGATACGACGAAGAAAAGAGTTTCTTAATACGCTGTAATGGATAATTCACCCTCGACTGCGGAGGGCCGACCTCAATTCGCTACGTTCGGCCCAGGATTCGTACCTTTTTCCGGAAAAAGCCATAAAAATCGGGTGAGGCAATGCGAAGGTCTGTCCTCGCCACGGGGTGCCAGCGCATCTCCTTGACGGGCGTTGCTCCAGAATTACCCTGTATCATTTGGGCAGTGTGTGACCCGACTACCCTCCGTGTAATTGGTCTGCGCGAAGTGGGGCGCAAGTTCGATCATTATCAGTACTCCTGCCCGAGAGGAATACGATTTACCTTAATTTACTTCAATCAAGAAAATATGGAAACAGAAGACCAGACACAAATAAATACGAAGGCAAATTCTAACCAAAGGAAGGATACCAAACAACCACCGATCTATACGGTCAATACAAACATTAACACGCTAATTAGCAAAATCATAAACTTAAACATACCCAAGTCGGCATTCACGATTAAAGAAATCGACAAAAGTAACCATATTATATATACAAAAAATGGCGAGCACTTTAAAGCAGTTTCAGAAATGCTTCTGACAAGCGAGGTGCACTATTTCTCTTATACACCCAAGAACTTGAAGCCTATTGAAGAATCGATCCTACTAAAAGGAATTAGAGGAGATTTCACTCTAGGCTATGTGAAACAGGAAATTATTAACCTGAACATCGCTGACCTGGAAGTTTTGAGTATATCTATGTTTGTATTCAACAAGGCTTTACCAGATAAATTTCATCATCTAGTCCAACTGTCTAACACTAGTAAAATAGGGGAACTCTTCAAAGTCAAAAGTCTAGTGTATCAAAAAGTTCGCTGGGAACATCTCAGGAAACCCAGCCTTTTTCAGTGTAAAAAATGTCAGAGGCTGGGACATGCAAGCAAGAATTGTCATTTACAATTTAGATGCGTGAAACGTGGAGAATCGCACGAACCTGGCAGCTTCCCTATACAAAAGGAAGATGGAAGGCACCAATTGCAATGCGCCAATTGTGGGCAGCTAGGACACCCAGCCTCATATAAAGGATGTCCATATATTAAGTTCGCGTTAGAACGAAAAAGAGGAGCTGCAGCGGCGAAGACGCAGTCAGCTATGCGTAGAGTCAACAGCATAGCCGCTTCAACCAGGGCAAACACTACGTTTGCACAAGCAGTAACCAGACTAGGATCTCAAAGGCACGTTGACGCAAATATCACGAAGGCAATGGACCCAGCGACCCAGGGGGGGACGACGCAGACGCCACATCAAGAACGTTACCAACATTGGGAACAACAATACAGAACAGGCCCTCCAGACTGGCTAATAGACATTAAAAATGAACTGGCAGCGATGATCAACACACAATTCAAAACGTTAGCTACGCAAGTAACTGAAAATACACATAAAATAGATTACATACTTAGTTCATTCCTTCCGAAATAAAAATGTCCGTAAACCAAAATAATAGTAGGAAAATTAAGATTGCAGCAATAAACGTGAATTCGCTGATTGCTAATTATCGTAGATTAGAGCTTTTACAATTCCTAAATACGCATAAGCACGATATAGTTTTTCTGTCGGAAACTAAGTTAAATAATACACATGTAATATCTTTTAAGGACTATAAACTTATTAGGAGAGATAGGCCTAATGCGATACAGGGAGGCGGTACAGCGATACTAATCAAGAATAGCATACTATTTGAAGCAATTGACTTTACGTCCTCAGCATCTAATGAGATTCTGGAATATGCAATCATCAAGATCCATATGAGTGGCAATAATAATTTGTACCTGATTAGTGTATACGCAAAAAATGATAATAGGAAATTATTCATCGAGGAGATTGATGATCTATTCCAGAAGCTCAAACTTGGTGCTAGTAATAACTATTACATAGTCGCAGGCGACTTCAATGCCAGGCGCAAAGCGTGGGGAGACCACGCAGAAAATCAACGGGGTAGGTATATGAGACAATGGGAGACAGAGCATGACATTGATTACAAGCTGAGGTTAATCACACCATCCTCCCCCACCTTTAAACCGGCTCAGACCTTTCTCGACATCTGTTTGGCTGACTCAAGACTGATTTGGCATAATGATCTCAATGGCAAGGCGATAACACTACCATACGATAGTGACCATGTAGCCATATCACTTGAATTCAAGAAGCGAAACGATACTTTCCCTTTAATTGACCCATCCGCGATTAAACATAGGTACAATTTCAAATCCACGAAGTGGGATAGATTCTGTAATAAGTTAACGCAACTATATACAAATAACATACCGCACGAGAGCAATTTAACCATTACAGAAATTGATAACCACCTGCTGAGTATAACCAACGCAATCTCCCAGGGCATAGCCAGTACGGTACCTGCATATAAACAATATAATAGTGTATGTAAATACTTAAACCGCAGGATACGACGACTGCAGAAGAATAAAAGCTATATTGTTGCTTTTCTACACAAGCAGCATATGGTAGACCCAACCTCTCGGCTTCCAATAACACGTAGGGCCAAGACCGTGCTAAAGACGATTTCCAAGTCTCTACAGCTGGTGTTTAGGGCGGCGATTGAACGGTACTGGGCAGGTGTGATTCGCAATATTGATTTCAGAAAATCGGGTAGTTTTTTTCCTAAGATCAACGCACTCTTTAGACCTAAACAATTTGGAACATACATAGTCGGGGACATACATATCAGCCCTAACAATACCTCGATACTCAACAGAAGTCGCTGAGCCCTTGCAAATGCACTAAAAATAAATAATCTACTAGTATTTTCTGAACAGACCGACAAACTTAATATCATAGGGGCATATTATGAAACAGTTAACTCATCGCGTTTTTTGAACAACAATTCTAGATTAAAAGAAATAGTCGATACCGTTGCAGAATCAATAAAACTAGATTTCAATGTTAAAAGAGAGCAGAATGCTGCAATAGTGCAATTCTCAGAAACAAATTCAGCTGACTGCCCAACCCTATTAGAGGACGACTTACAACCCTTTTGTAGCCCTGCTCTTGTGTACAAAACTCTTAGGCACCTACCAAATAAGACATCAAGTGGTCTGGACGGTATCCCTCCAATTGTATTAAAACACTTGCCACCAAAAATTATAGTCGATTTGACAATAATATTTAATAACGCAATTAATAGAAGCTATTTCCCTAAGTCCTGGTGTTCAAGAAAAGAGGCATTCTTGCGCCATCTTACAGAGCAATCAATAATTTGGCGATCAGTGTCTCAGCCCGTTGACTCATGTGGAGCAGCGATCAGTACCCCTTCCCCCGACTCGCGATCGATGGAAGGGGAAGGCTCTTCCTTCCAGGAAATCGACCGCGGTTTCCTGGATCTTTCTGTTCGCGGCTTTGCTTTTGTATACACGCTTTATATTACGCTACGCTTTTGCTCTCTCGCACCTTTGGCTTCGCAAAGTTACTACCTTGCTCTGTAACTACCTATAGTGATTCCGAACTTGTCGCGCTTGCTTGCGTCAAACCGCGTCGCTTAAATAATTGTTATCATTATTGTAAATAGTATATTTTATTGTGACCGTTGTACATAAACGTGACTTGTGAGTGTAGAATTGACTCGTGAACCTTTAAATATAACTGTCCTCGTGCTTCTTAAAACTCTGATTTCTTCGTAGTGCTTCGCAAATACTTTCTCATTCGACTGCGCCGATCCTCTAGCACGCTTTATAACATTTTTGGTCCTTCGAGCCGGAGAATCGTCTGTGAAAACAGTTCGCGACCGTTGAGTGCGTGCCGGGTAACCGTCGCGCGTGACCTCCACCTGCAAACCAGTGACTCATCTCATAACGAGTCAGCGCGACCTTAACGGCCAAATCTTGCGCGCGTTTGAATATCTGAGGACAATGGATACGTTGCTCGAAAGTCAAAACGAGCTGATGGGCCGAATCTCTCGTGCCTTCGGAAACCTAAAGAAGCTAGGTGCTGCTAACATCACTCCGGGAGCCGTCGAGACGCGGTTGGACCTGCTGCGCAAAAATTAGACTAAATTCGACCAGCAGCATGATCAGCTGCTTGCGCTGGTCGCTCCAGGAGATCGAGAGATACCTTATTTTAAAGATGTACTCTACGAAGTGGCGGAGGAGCTGTACCTTGTCCAAGAAGCGATGTTCGTCGACAAGCTACAGTCGCTTAATCCTGATCGCTGCGAATCAGGAGTAGAGAACACTCCCACGACAGCAGTTATGCATTCCAAGGCCTCCTTACCTCGACTACCATTGCCAGAGTTTGACGGGAATTATGACTCTTGGCCAGAATTTCGGGATCTCTTCCGATCCCTCGTCATCCGCGACAGGAGTCTTACGGACATCGAACGCCTACATTATCTTCGGGACTGCCTAAAGGGCGACGCTCTTCTTGCCCTCAGGAATCTCCCTGTGAGAGCTGCAACTTTCGCCCGCGCTTGGGAATTGTTACAGGATCATTATGAAAATGAGAGGCTGCTGGTACAAGCGCAAATGGCAACTATATTTGGCTTACCGACGCTCACTCGGGAGTCGGCCACGGAGCTCAAAACCTTCTATTTTACCTTTTGTGACTGCGTCGAAGCCCTTGCTGCCATGGTTCGCCCGTTTGATGCCTCAGGAGACTGGCTGGTCTACTGGTTGGTCGAGAAGCTGGACCAACAGTTACGAAGAGAGTGGGAAACTCAGCTTGGCGCCCAGACTACTCCTCCGACTTTTGAGGAACTAAAAGCGTTTATAAAAGGCCGTATTACCACCATCGGAGCGTTGGTAGGAGGCAAAGCTAAAAGCCAACCTGAAGGACGCACGACTAAATCGGCCGGGAGCCAGAAGTCAGCCAAGGTGTTGCAGGTCACCAAGGCCAACCGCCCTCAAGAACAGTGCGGATTGTGTGGAGGTAACCACTTTGTGCTCTTCTGCGGCGTCTATAGATCGAAAACTGTGCGTGAACGTCGTGAAGCACTACTGACGGCAAAGCTGTGCTATAATTGCCTCGGACGCCATCAGGTGAAGGAGTGCGGTTCGGAGAAACGGTGTCAACTATGTAACGAGAAGCACCACACCACCATCCATGAGGACAGCGCGAACGCCAACACCGTCGAAGAGGCTACTGCTAACACCTCTAGCTGTACATCGAGCTCCCTACCCGCTGTGCTCCTGGCCACTGCGCGTGTAAAAGTGTTGCAACCCGACGGCAATTCGAGAATTGTGCGAGCCCTCGTTAACCAAGGTAGCGAGGTGTCCCTGATCACCGCCGCATTGACTCAGCAGCTACGCCTAACGCGGAAATCAGCCAACATACGCCTCATCGGCGTCGGGAAACAGCTCCCCGAGCGGGTCCGAGGAAAGGTGCAGCTAAAATTCACCGCACACACCAACACTACGGAGCGTCACGTAATCGAGGCTTTGGTGTTGCCACGAATTACTGCGTACCAATCACGCCTCAGCAACCGAGTTTCGACATGGACTCACCTCCAAGGCCTTCCACTAGCGGATCCCAGCTATGACGGAGAAGGGCAAATTGATCTCTTGCTGGGAGCTGATGCCTATGCGCTCATATTACGGGACGGTCTCATTGGATCGTGGCCCCGACACGATCCAACGACGCTGGGTTGGATCGTGTCGGGGCCAGCCACGAAGGGACAAAGAAGCGACGACGCCGGCACCCATGCTCTCGAAACACTCCAATGCACGGCGACGGAAGAGCTCGTACCGCTAGTACGCCGATTCTGGGAACAGGAGGAAGTCGTGACGACACCGGCCTACACTGCCGAAGAACAGAGCTGCGAGAACCATTATCGGACCACTCACCAGTGGTTACCGTCCGGTCGCTACATGGTCCGACTCCCATTCCACATCGATCGAGAGCTCGGCCAGTCTCATCATGGAGCCCAACGCATGCTGATACGGATGGAGGCCAAATTCCGCAGGGATCCCATCTTCGCTCAGGCCTACGGAGAATTTATGCGTGAGTACATACAACTCATGCACATGACCAAAATTTGTGGGGACATTACAGGACCAGCTTTCTATCTACCACATCACGGAGTGCTAAAGGAGAGCAGTACAACCACTAGACTTCGGGTGGTATTCAACGGCTCGTACGTCACCTCATCTGGTCATTCTCTGAACGAGCGATTGATGATAGGACCCAATCTCCTCCCCAGTCTGCACCAACTCGTGCTGCGTTGGCGTATACATCGTGTCTGCCTCACTGCGGACATTGAAAAAATGTATAGGCAGATACTCCTCCATCCGGACGACCGCCAATTTCAACTGGTTCTGTGGAGAGACAGAGAAGACACGGGCATTGACACTTACACCCTCAACACGGTGACGTACGGTCTAGCCTGTGCACCGTACCTCGCTATCCGGACGCTGAAACAATTGGCCAACGATGAACGAGCCCGATATTCAAGAGCGGCGGCCATCCTGGAACGTGACGTGTATGTGGATGACGTCGTGACCGATGCCGACTCCGTGCAGGAGGCACTTGAACTACGAGACGACTTGCGTCAACTCTGCACGGCAGGCGGTTTTAACTTACGGAAATGGGCGTCCAACCAACCAGCACTGATGGAGCAGGTCCCCACCGGTGAGGCTATCCGGAATGCAAGTGGCAGGCTGACGAAACCCACCAAGCTCTGGGCGTCCACTGGAGCCCAGCAGATGACAGCTTCAGGGTCCGAGTGCAGCCAATCCAACCGGACTCCGAAGTGACGCGGCGAACGGTCCTATCTAAAATAGCGAAAATATTTGATCCATTGGGCTTGGTATCCCCTGCAACGGTCAACGCCAAAAATTTTATGCAATCACTGTGGCTTATCAATTTAGATTGGGACACCCCTCTCCCGTCGACTGAGACCGAATACTGGCATCGCTTCCTTAGCGAACTTCCAGAGCTGAACCGCATAGTCGTTCCCCGCTGGCTCGGCCTACACCGGTCACCTCAAGGCCTAGAACTTCATGGCTTCGCTGACGCTTCGGAGCGAGCCTATGCAGCGGTGATATATCTCCGAGTGGTGGACTGCGATGGCGCCATCCGGACCCAGCTGGTCACGGCTAAGACCAAGGTGGCTCCATTGAAGAAAATCTCGCTACCACGGCTCGAACTCTGTGCTGCTACCTTGCTAACCCGTCTAGCGACGCTTACATACAAGAATCTGGAATTGGAGAACAGTGCTGTTCATTTGTGGAGTGACTCTACGATCACTCTCTCATGGATCCAAGGCCACCCGCCACGCTGGAAGACATACGTAGCCAATCGCGTGTCGGAAATCCAGCTCGCACTGCCTAATGCTCACTGGCACCATGTCTGCAGCCAGGACAATCCAGCAGACTGCGCTTCGAGAGGGCTCACTCCCAACCAGCTACCAGACTTCGATCTTTGGTGGACCGGACCCTCCTGGCTGACTTCACCATCTGGATGGGACGATGGGGAGCAGCTTGCCGTGCCGTCAACTGACCTCGAGAGCAGAACTACTGCCGTTGTGCCGTCTTCGGGTGATCCTGCACAGGGCAAGGAAATTTTAAACAGGCACTCATGTATATCTTCTCTCCTTAGAACCACCGCCTGCTGCTTGCGGTGGCTCCCACAACATTCGGCAACTACGCGAGGAAAATACCTGAAACCTGCAGAGATAGAGGCGGCCCGAACCCGATGGCTCCGTCTCATCCAGCATCAGACGTTCGTAACTGACATCCAGCAGTTGGAACAAGGATGTCCGTTACCAAGTCGCAGCAAGCTGCAAACACTGCATCTGTACCTGGACGGTCAGGGTCTACTACGAGTCGGCGGTCGCCTGCGAAACTCAGCGCTGCCTTTGGATGCCCAACATCAAGTCATTCTCCCAAATGACCATAGACTAACGGAACTAGTGATTGACGAGGCACATCGGCGCACGCTGCATGGAGGGACGCAGCTAACTCTGTCCACCTTGAGACAGAAATATTGGATCCTGCAGGGCAGACAACGAGTCAAGGCCCTGATCCACCGCTGCGTCACCTGTACACGATGGCGAGCAACCACAGGACGACAACTTATGGGAGACTTACCAGAATCCAGGGTGACTCCAGCCCGCCCTTTCTTACACGTGGGGCTAGACTACGCTGGACCCCTCACGCTTCTGGCCATACAGGGAAGAGGACGCCGTACACACAAAGGCTACGTGGCTCTCTTTGTATGCTTGTGTACTCGTGCGGTTCACTTAGAGCTGGTTTCAGATTGCAGCACTGAAGCCTTCCTCGCAGCTCTACGACGTTTTACATCCCGGCGAGAACTCTGCACCGTCATCCAGAGTGACCGGGGAACCAATTTCATGGGAGCTGCCCGTGAACTGGGGGAAATGCTGGCTCACCTCGATGCCAATCATGAGATCATCCGATCTACTCTGCTGAATGACGGCATCGAGTGGCGCTTCAACCCTCCTGCTGCTCCTCACTTCGAAGGTCTTTGGGAAGCCGCAGTGAAATCCACTAAACATCACCTTCGTCGCGTGTTGGGCGATCAGCACCTTACGTTCGAGGAGATGACAACGCTACTCACCCAAATCGAAGCCTGCCTGAATTCTCGGCCTCTGCAGGCGATCAGCGACGATTCTGGGCACTTTCTCATCGGAGAGCCATTCCTCAGTCTGCCTGATCCACAACTCGATGGCGTTTCACAATCTCGGCTTTCTCGCTGGCACCTCCTGCAACAAATGCGATTGCAGTTCTGGAAGCGGTGGACCGCGGAATACCTGCAAGCACTGCAAGCTTGCAACAAATGGACGCAACAACATCCGCAGCCCCAGATCGGCGATCTGTGTCTAATTAAGTCCGAACTGACGTCGCCTGGACAGTGGCCACTGGCCAGGGTTATTCGGTTGCATGCCGGGTCCGATGGGTTAACGCGCGTTGTAACTGTTAAAACTGCACTGTCCGAATTTGTACGACCAATTACTAAACTTGTCTTCTTACCTTGTGCCTAGGTCAATGATCACGCACCACATCCACAAAGTTCACTGCGCACTAGATCGCACTCACCATTTCCACCTGCGATGCCTGACGACTCCACATGAGCCCAGCGGCGCTACTGCTACGCGTTAGGACCACGCCCTATCGACCAACGCATCGATCGCCAGCAAGCTTCACATTATTCATCGGGCGATGAATGCCGGGGAGTAAATGTTCAAGAAAAGAGGCATTCTTGCGCCATCTTACAGAGCCATCAATAATTAGGCGATCAGTGTCTCAGCCCGTTGACTCATGTGGAGCAGCGATCAGTACCCCTTCCCTCGACTCGCGATCGATGGAAGGGGAAGGCTCTTCCTTCCAGGAAATCGACCGCGGTTTCCTGGATCTTTCTGTTCGCGGCTTTGCTTTTGTATACACGATTTATATCACGCTACGCTTTTGCTCTCTCGCACCTTAGGCTTCGCAAAGTTACTACCTTGCTCTGTAACTACCTATAGTGATTCCGAACTTGTCGCGCTTGCTTGCGTCAAACCGCGTCGCTTAAATAATTGTTATCATTATTGTAAATAGTATATTTTATTGTGACCGATGTACATAAACGTGACTTGTGAGTGTAGAGTTGACTCGTGAACCTTTAAATATAACTGTCCTCGTGCTTCTCAAAACTCTGATTTCTTCGTAGTGCTTCGCAAATACTTTCTCATTCGACTACGCCGATCCTCTAGCATGCTTTATAACACCTGGAAATGTGCCAAGGTATTGCCAATACTGAAGAAAGGAAAAAACCCTAAGGAGCCGGCTAGTTACCGGCCCATAAGCTTAACATCAAGTTTGAGCGAAGTGTTTGAAGCGGTGATTAATGATAGGATTCTGGAGCACTGCAAATCTCGCAGGGTCATACCGAATAGCCAGTTTGGCTTTAGACACTTACACGGCACTACACACGCGGTGCATAAGCTGCTGGCAGACGTGAATCCTCTAGTAGACAGAGGTCAGCTGGTGGGCGCAGCCCTGCTGGATCTCGAGAAAGCGTTTGACTCGGTCTGGCTAAATGGTCTACTACACAAGCTACAAAAGAATGGGTTCCCGCCGTGGTTAACATACTTGATATGGGACATGATTAGCAATAAGACGTTTGTTACCTGGGATGGAAGTAATTTATCCCCTTTGGTGTTCAAAATAGAGGTGGGTTTGCAACAGGGGACTGCCAATTCTCCAGTGTTGTTTAGCATCTTTACCAGTGATCTGCCCAGGCTCTTTAACTTTAATGAACCTGGTGGTCGTGCACTGCTAACATTCGCGGACGATATAGTAGTCTATTTTTCGGGCAACAGAGTGGACCCCTTAAGGGAAAAACTGGAAATGGCGGTAGACAAAATTAATAAATACCTTATGGCTTGGAATCTCTGGCTTAACCCGAATAAATGCGAGACAATACTGTTCCGCAAGCCCCTTGACAACCTTAATTCTAAAACCAAGGCGGGAAGTAAGGACTTCCACATTACAGCGGTGACCCCTGGCACCAACATGAGAGTTGAGATCCCCCATATGAAAACAGTAAAATACCTAGGAGTCCATTTGGACTACCTCTTGCGAGGTAACAGGCATATCGATATCCAGTTGGAAAAAGCTGGCAAAGCATTCTTGGCCAACCGCAGAATCTTCAGGAATAAATATCTCTCGCCGAGAGCAAAAATCATTTTATATATGCTACTAGTTAGACCTATTGTCTCATATGCCGCCCCCATCTGGTGGAATTTCAATCACTCTACTGGCGAAAGGATGCGATGCCTGGAGCGCAAGTGTTTAAGATCATGCTTGGGATTATTTAGAACCCAAAGTTCGGAATGGCAGCATTATGTCAGGAACCAAACGCTCTATGATAGGGCTGAGATCCCACGCATCGACCTGTTCACCATCAAACTGACGCACGATTATTATGGTAAACTTAGGTACATAGATAACAATATTATCAGGGATATCGCTGTATATGACGAGGCCACTGCTTCCAGACAACTGACAACGGGATATGTTTCCCCTCAGACGTTTATACATTGTGATAAAATGGAGCTTATACAGGACAGCAACAATATCCCACTGTTATATCACTGGCGACGTAACAAGGCGAACAAACGTATCGCGATGGAAAGGGGCGACTCTATATACGAGGGAGACAAATTTATGTACTCTTTTTCGCTTTCAAAAAGAGATAGCTGTGATTACCATAGACTTCATTTTAAGAGGTACTGGTGGCTCGATGGCGCTTGCGAACATATGGCAGAGCTGCTAGCCCGCCGGAGAAATCAGACAGAGTTAATGTAACTAAAAACACGTACCTGAGCGACGTATAGTCTCTGCGGAGGCCTTTTTGTAAATAGTCGTAGTTGTAAGATTAGTTGTAAGCTTTAGGTAATAAGTACTTAAAGAACGATACAGGTTTTTTTTTTATTTTTCTCGGACATTTTTTCCCCAGTTCATCAAAAGACTGATAGCCGTCTAGTGGCATTTTTGTTCTATTTTTGATGTTATAAAAAATGTTGCAGATCAATTTATATGACAAAGATGAAAATATTATAAGCGTTGGAAACACCGATCAAATAATAATAAGATTAGAGCTAAGGTAATTTTTATATGTCTTTATTGGTACCAAAGAATTTGTAAGAGAACATGTATACTGTCCTACAATAAAACATTTTATAAAAAATAAATAAAAAAAAGGTGCAAGCATCCCGCGTTACGGGCCAAGAAACTAGAGTTCGAATCTTGTAATGGATGGTTTTTATTTTTTTCTCTCTCCTTACATTTTCGTCATTGCGCGTATTGTGATTAATCAAAATTCCATAATTTTATTTTTGATAGCTCGATTAAAAAATTTAAATACTCGTTATATACAGGGTGTCCGCGGGAAGACTGGACAGCCGGTTTTCTCCTAAACTATTGGAGATAAAAATATAAAAAAAATAGGGAATTGCATGGTTCGAGGGGGCCAATTAATTAACGCGAACGAATTTTTTTATCGATTATTATTTTAAAAGATACGATGGTCAAGTTCGGTTTTTCAAATGGAACTATTTTTTTTGAACACCTGAGTCGATAGTGCGTTCCAAGACAAGTTCAATAAGCTTTAATGTATACACTTTATTTTCACTGGTTTTTAAGATATTGCGCTTGCAAATTTACTGATTTTCGCTGGAAGAAAACTGTCTGGTATAGCACGCACCGGGGACGGTCTTACTGGATCCACGGGTGGCACTGCCTTTTGAAATAGATACCTACCTGCCAAAGGTCTACGCCAGGCCCAAAGGCTGGACAATTTTTTTCCGTCAGAAATGCTACTTAGGTAGGTACATCTGCGGTATCGAGAAGCGCACCGTTACTTTTATTTCGCACTTGCTTCTACGCTCGGATGGCCGGTTCTTTTGGGAGGGATGCAAGTTCGATTGGTTAGGTTAGGAGTGAAAGTTGCTAGACTAAATTTCAATCATAGGGAGCAGATTGTATCAGAACCATTCGGATTTGCATTCCTCACAAACGGCTGCTCTCTTGAAGAGGCCTTCTTCACAGCAATGCCCACCTTCTCTCGCACGGAATACGTTAACGCTTGCTTTTCTTCTGATATTGAAGCTCGTGTTTATACTCGAGAGGACCACGCGTCGACAGCGGGCTACCCCTTTTCTTCCTGTGTCTCTCCACGAGCCGTGTTGACGGCGGATTGTAGGAGCGTAGATATCTGGATGCCAGTTATTGAATTCAGGAGACGATAGAAACATTTTATTACAAAACACACATGTACTATAATTAAAGTAAATCGTATTCCTCTCGGGCAGGAGTACTGATAATGATCGAACTTGCGCCCCACTTCGCGCAGACCAATTACACGGAGGATAGTCGGGTCACACACTGCCCAAATGATACAGGGTAATTCTGGAGCAACGCCCGTCAAGGAGATGCGCTGGCACCCCGTGGCGAGGACAGACCTTCGCATTGCCTCACCCGATTTTTATGGCTTTTTCCGGAAAAAGGTACGAATCCTGGGCCGGGCGTAGCGAATTGAGGTCGAGCCCCCGCAGTCGAGGGTGAAATATCCATTTGAGCGTATTAAGAAATTCTTTTCTTCGTCGTATCGAAAGGGAAGTGGTGCCAATTGATTCCTTATGTTTTTCTGATGAAAATCGTACCACATGTCATGCAAATCGGACTACTTTGACACAAGCAATTTGTATTCCTTATGTTAGAGTTGTCCGATTTCCACGACACTTGGCATGATTTTCATCGGAAAACCCCAAGGAATCCATCTGCGACACTTCCATATCCATACGATAAAGAATAAAGAATTATTTTATTTCCTAACCAGATACAGGGTAATTATGGAGCAACGCCCGTCAAGGAGATGCGGCAGCCTGGTACCCCGTGGCGAGGACAACCCCTCGCAGTGCCTGACCGAATTTTATGGCTTTCCACCCGCGAAGGGGTTCGAGTGCTTAATAAGAAGTGAGAAACCTTCGACTTGCGCATTTCTCATCAGATCTTTGCAAAAACGACACCTACCGATTCCTTATGTTTCGTCGATGAAGCTGACACTAAGAACGACGTTATTCGGACCAAAATGAAGGAAATTCCATGGAATATCGATTTATATCATTTCAAGCTGACTTGACTTGGTTAAAAATAGTCCGATTTACATAAAATTTTGTATGATTTTAATCGACGGAACGCCAGGAATCCATTGGCGCCACTTCCCCTTCGATACGATGAAGAAAAGAAGCAAACATTTGAAATCCTGAATATTTCTCACTGCTTAATGGTATTCCAAACCCTTCGAGGGTCGAAAGCCATAAAATTCGATGGGCACTGCGGGGTGTTGTCCTTGCCACGGGGTGACGGGCGTACCTCCAGAATTACCCTGATGAAATAGAGGTGGAGGATGCCACATCTGGTTACCAAAAACTAACCGGACTGATCGGGTGTCTTGCCAGAGTCGCGGTTTATGAGCGGATTTTCCGCGCGTCGGCGGTAGGCAACGGTACATAGTATGGGTCCGAAGTCATCGTACGCACTACCCACCGACAGAACAATATACGGATTAACTCAGACTGGACAATGTCACCACGTTTTTTATTGGCCTTTACAAATTTGGCAAACAGATGTTGTCGAAACGTTCTTGGAGAAATAATAAATTATCGATCGTAAAGAGCGAATGAATTTTCGTCTGGCTCTGAGTTCGCTTTTGTCCCGACGCACGCGAGAAAGATGCCCCAAATATAGGAATTGAAAAGTATTATCCACCGTCAATACGCCTCGTGGAGAGACACAGTAAGAAAAGGGGTACACCGTTGAGTGCGCGTGGTTCCGCCTGCATCGTCCTCCTTTCAAATTAAAGACGGATTCCTTATCTCTCGAGTATAAATCCTTATCTCTCAAGTATAAACACGCGTTGGAATTTCAAATCTGGTTAGGAAATAAAATAATTCTTTATTTTTTATCGTATGGATATGGAAGTGTCGCAGATGGATTCCTTGGGGATTTCCGATGAAAATCATGCCAAGTGTCGTGGAAATCGGACAACTCTTACATAGGGAATACAAATAGCTTGTGTCAAAGTAGTCCGATTTGCATGACATTTGGTATGATTTTCGTCAGAAAAACATAAGGAATCCATTGGCGTCACTTCCCTTTCGATACGATGAAGAAAAGGGTTTCTTAATACGCTCAAATGGATAATTCACCCTCGACTGCGGAGGGTCGACTTCAATTCGCTACGTTCGACTCAGGATTCGTACCTTTTTCCGGAAAAAAAGCCATAAAAATCGGGTGAGGCACAGCGAAGGTCTGTCCTCGCCACGGGGTACCAGGCCGCCGCATCTCCTTGACGGGCGTTGCTCCAGAATTACCCTGTATCATTTGGGCAGTGTGTGACCCGACTACCCTCCGTGTAATTGTTCTGCGCGAAGTGGGGCGCAAGTTCGATCATTATCAGTACTCCTGCCCGAGAGGAATACGATTTACTTTAATTATAGTACATGTGTGTTTTGTAATAAAATGTTTCTATCGTCTCCTGAATTCAATAACTGGCATCCAGATATCTACGCTCCTACAATCCGCCGTCAACACGGCTCGTGGAGAGACACAGGAAGAAAAGGGGTAGCCCGCTGTCGACGTGCGCGGTCGCAACGTCAAGTGCGTCCGGGTTAATGTACCGAATATTCACTTCACTGCACTGATACTAACACTGATCACTTAATTTATTTTCTACGGAACGTGTTGTTCCTACGTTATAAAAATTGGTGGCCCCGAAAGGGGCCGATTACTGTTAATTGAACAGTTGCTCAATGTGGGCACCCTCAGCGTCTATGCATGCCTCCGCCGAGTATAATCGAGACGCCAAACGTCTGATCGTTCCCTCGCTCGGGGTTTCGATGCGCGGGTACTCCACTGCCAACACTCGCACGGTAGCACTCGCGTTCCCGTCGTTCCGCGCGTACACCCAGAACATAGCGTAATACTCTTCGGCGGAGTACATTTCTGGGCCGAGATTACTAGCTGACTGACAGGATTTTTTCCCAAGTAACTTCCTCTACCCCCAAGTAGTTTCTCTCATTCCATTATGAGTTTACTCCCACCAGGACAAGAGGCTTTAGGTAAAAAGAAGCCAGCACATTTTCGGAACACACGTGTTTTGCAGAAGTGCAACGAAAAATTTCACAACAGCCCGCGCTCCATCCTTCCACTGCCAATGTACCCATTGCTTCGAGATAGAAAACAGACACCACGTGTATCGGTTCGAAAGGGTCCGAAGGGAAGTCTTCGAGTTGCTATAAAGAAGAAAATACATACCATTCCTGTTTCCCCTTTCTGACACCCTGAGTTCACGTCTGCTACGAGGCGGAACCAATTAAGTCATAAATTATCCGAAACTGTAGGAAACCGTTCTCTACCGCCGACTTGCGGGACAATACGGTCATACCCCGCGACTCTGGCGAAATGCTCTGGCTGATGAGCCTGATTTATTTTGGAGAACTAGAAATTACAGAGTATTATCCAGCATCAATACGTCTCGCGGAGAGACACAGGAAAAGAAGGGTAGTCCGCTGACTGCGCGTAGTCCCGCCTGCTTCGTCCTACCCTCAAATTAAAGACGGATCTCTTATCTCTCGAGTATAAACACGCGCTCGAATTTCAAAACACAAGCACGCGTCGACGTATTCGGTGCGAGAGACTGTGGGCTTGAAGTCCCATTGGCCGCAAACTAACCAATCGGGCCTGCTTATCTCTCGAGTATGTTTATACTCGCGCGTGTTTACGCGCTCGAATTTCAAAACAAAAGCACGCGTCGACGTATTCGGTGCGAGAGAAGGTGGGCCTTGAGGAGGAGATATTGCTGTGAAGAGGGCCTCTTCAGGACAGTGGCCATTTGCGAGGGATGCAGGGCCAATCGGACCTCAAGCCCACAGTCTCTCGCACCGAATACGTCGACGCGTGCTTGTGTTTTGAAATTCGAGCGCGTGTTTATACTCGAGAGATAAGGGATCCGTCTTTAATTTGAGGGTAGGACGAAGCAGGCGGGACTACGCGCAGTCAGCCAACGCTACCGCGGGAGCTCGGGCGGAAGGCGCGCGCTCTGATTGGTCGGTGCTTTTTGCTATTATCTCATTAACGAAACCTCGGAGAGAATTTTCGCAAAGGAAAAAGTTGTTTGCAATCACCCCCTGAATCACCCCCTTCAAGGAACTCCGACATTTTTGGGACACCCGTATAATGTGAGCGTAGAGCGGGAAGAAGAAAACATTATTAATTTCATTTCGTCGTTGCACTATCGTCAGTAAAATTAGAGTCATCACTTGAAAGGTCGAACGCTTTATCTTCAGGTGATTTGAGAATTTTTTTGAATCGCCTAATTCTATTTTTAAGACAACGATCATTTAGGAGTTTATACGTGTCTGTCAACATGTTGTCTAAAGCCGCAATATCATTTGTGTACATTTGAGCAATTTCGATAATGTCAGATTTGCCGTGTGTACTTACTAAGAAGCCTAGAAGCTTGACATAAGAAATCGGATATCTATTTACACTTGTGGTTAGGTAAGTTTTTGCCGGTTCAAGCTGTTGAACAATGTCGATCGAACTTGCAGAATGTTGTTTCTTTTTTTTGTTGATTTACTGGTTTTCCAATGATACCGCGTGGCATTTGCATTGCAGAGTTCGTGCTTTCCTCTTGGTACGAAGGCGTAGAGGTGGAGGAAGAGAGAGGCCTCTTGGTCCCAGCAGTTGTCCGAAGGGGTGGAAATTCACTATTATTAACTAGACGTGAGCTGCTTTCGTCGTTTGTAGGAGAATTTTTTTTGGGAATAACGTTCTCAATTTCTCTAATGTCCGACTGAATATCTGCAGAGTGAAGAGTAGGATTTAGTTCGAAGTTTTTGCAGTACTTTGCGAGATGACCTTCTTCCTTACAGTGGAAGCACGTTAATTTGTCAGCCGAAAAATAAATCCAGTAGTTGACGTTTTGGTATGAGATTTGCATGTGGTGCGGAATCTTCAGAATGTCATCTGGTTTAACGTACATTTGTTTTCTAAAGCTCAGTATGTGTCCCAGTTCAGGGAGGTAAATACCAGCCCTAACGGAGGTAATTTGGGAAACAGGTACGATGTCCAATTTTTTTAGTTCATTTTCGATAATTGAGCTCGGGATGCATGGTTGAACGTTGGATATAATAATTCGTTTGGCTTTAGAGATAAGGGGCCGAATTTCAAGTGAGCTACTTCCAACCGTTACCTTTGTGTTCTTGTCAACAAGTTGATCAGCGAGCTCCTTGCTGCTTAAGTAGAAGCATATTCTTCCGTGCGAAATACGAGACACATAGTGAATGTCTTTTGGATTTATTATTTTAGCTAAAGCTACTGTATACTCCTGTACTGTGAGACCTTCCATAGAATCAAGAATAATGGCTTGTTCACGTGTCGGAACTCTTGTTGGACCATACTTGAAAATAAAATTTTAGTAGTTGGCTTCGTTATAGCTGACGATGCGTCCATTATGTTAATGGAATGCACGTGCCCCTGTAGTCAGAGACACGATGCGGGGCCTCTAAGAGGTTGTAGGTAAAGCGGTAAAAGACTTAACACTGTAATGGTGATTTAATTTAGATTTAACTATGCGCGGAAGACTTAATTCGCAAGATACGGCACGTGTCGAACCAACCGAACACGCGCGGAGCGGTGCTTGTAAACACGTCCTCACTGTACGACGGACACTTCCCGATTCCAATTGGACGCATTTCTACAATGTCAGCTTGCCACAGATCATCGTATCCATGCACTATGACGCGCCTTCGTGGGAAATGTTTTCGAGATGGAGCGTGCAATTCCTCAACGAGTTGTCGCTTTTTGTGGCTATGGTTTTCTTTACTCTTGGATTTCGATAATGGCTGCATGTTTGATCGCAGAGGTGTCTTGGACACGAATGATGCGATAATTATCGTGTACGTGCATTATGTGCTTCCCGTCGGTCCCAGGAAATTCTGGACAAGTTGCTGCTCCGTAGCAAAAGCGGTTATAGCGTCTTTAACTTTACGAATTTCGTTGTCCGGCTGTGGGATAGAATTCAACGCCTGCGATATCTTTTGAACGCTGTTTTGCAACGTGAGCATATCTCTCTGAAACACGACCAGCTTCCCCTCTAATTCTTCCTGCTGCTCTCTCAAAAGTTTAATGCTCTTTTCCATGAATAGTTTATTGACGGCATCGTTGTCGGCCGTTGGTTGCGCTACGCATCGTATCTTGCGTGATTGTGCATCAAAGTCGGCACCGGTCACACAGAGAGCGTTATCTCGCATATACTTTCGAAGCAAACCGTTCCATTTATAATAGTTCATTCTAGCCGCTCCACTCTTCTCGAGCGATACCCCAAATTTGTTGATCGGCATCTCGATGTATACAGTGCACATCATCGGCGCGCGGTTTAATTTATAATGATGCCTATCTCGCGAAGTTCCTCGTAAATCGATAGAATTTCGGGGTCATGAGAGTTGTTACCCGCCTGACGCGACGCTTCCAGCAAACGCAATTGATCCAGCAGCTCGTTGGGATCGTCCCAGTGCACGTAATCGATCTTGTTATCGTTTACCACCATGGCTCGCGGTGTCCTGCGACCTTTCTCTGCCCTACTAGTTTACATGTTTGTACTTGTATCCCTTGTTGCCCAATATGGGATTTTGAGCGCCATGATCGCGTCTGTTGGCATTCGTCGCCAGTATACTTTTGTATTTTTGTTTATCGGCATCAGTGTATGTGGTATCGTCGGGAATTCGCTTGAAAATCAGTTCGTAAAGACCGGGTGTTCCTCCTTATCTTACACCATCTATGAGTATATTATCATCCTTGTCCATATCGAAAGCCTTATCTCCAAGCATCGTTCCACTATTGCCAAAGTATACACCGTACACATGATCTATAACCATATCCTTATTCCTACTTAGGAATGCGTCCATATAATTTTGTCCCAGGCGGCCCAAATGGCTGCGAATCGTTTCTTGTCCCTCGGATGTTTGAAGTTGATGTCTAATAGATGTTGCAAACGACCCATCGGGAGTAGTTTCGAAAACGTCATCATCATCATTGGTTGTGAGTAATTGTACACTGGGAAATGTATTTATTGGTGTGGGAGGAACCGGGGAATTGTTTGATACAACATTCTGTCGTTTCCGCTTCGATTGAACTGGTGTGGAGGTTACGAGTGTATATTCCGATGACGTGTGTGGTGTCCTCTTTGTCTTGCGCGATGTGTTCCCTTTCGGATGGACTTTTGGTATAGGCGTTAATGTTTTATTCCCTTCGACGTCTGTGCTCATCAGCGGTGATATGACAGCTTCTGCCGCTGCGGTATTTTCCACGAAATGTTTTAAGGGTGCGACAACAGGTTTAAAGTATCTTTCTAACGCGATATCTTCCTCCATCTTGCCAGTCTTCAAAGCCTGATGTTTCGTGCGAATGAATTCCCTGGTTTTTGCAATTTCCTTCACTATGCTCTCGCGATCCTTAATTTCCTGACTATTGATCATCTTTGCTTTCCCAGCGACGTGTTGACGATGATTGACCATCTCACGTTATCGCCTCTCGTTAAGTCCCTTTCTATAACGTCCATTGGACTTCGCGTTATCCTTGTCTATTACCACGAAATCATACTCTCGTTGCCAACAATTACCACACAACGTGCAGAAATCCTCGTAGGACATGTCAGTATTTACATGATCGTTGTACATATGTTTCAAGTTGCTACCATCCTGCTTAAAGAGAATCAACAGATTCGCATTGTCGCGTTTAAGATGTTTGGGAATCTTTACATATGTCTGACAGATATAGAAACAGTCAACGTTCGAGTTGCGCGGCGCCCCATTCCAAAGTATTCTTGTATCGTATCTTGCTTGTCATATGCCACGTCATCAAAGATAAAAATGGAATTCGGAAGCGATTCGCTCGGTGGGATGTCGTCACTGTTATTCGAGAACGTAAAATAACCAATTTCATTTTTCGGATCCAATAAATTCTCCAAATACTGATATTTCAGCTGTTGCAACGACTTGGAATACACGTACACGTTCTCGAAGAGGACGCCGTGTGGACTTTCCAACAAGCTCACCAGCACGTTGGTCTTTCCACAATTTGATGGGCCACAAATGACGCAGCGTATAGTGTTTGGTACCATGCAACCATGTTTCCGTCTTGTTTTCGAAAACATCGTTTGCGATTTATCGTCAAAATTTGTCACGCGTATCGTTACGGGTTGCCGCACGATTCGCATCCTCTCTGCGAACCGCGAAAATGATTTTAATACATCGAAGCGTCGGCGCGCCCTATTTATAGGCCCGCGCCGAAGTAAAACAGATCCGTATTCGAAATGCTTCTGGTCCTGTCGGATAATTACGATATTCGAGATTTAACCTCTGAGCAGCTGAAATATATACCAAAGATTATTCTACTGCGCGAGTTTGGGAGACACATTGACCAGCTGTGGGACAGACTCCCCGAGCACATAAAAGCCGATTCTGAGGTTCAAGAGTATCGTCGGTGTCTGGAACATTATAATCGCCCTTGGTAGCGAACGCATATCGACGGTCCAGCACCATTGATTAAAAACTGTAGCGAATGTCGCCAACGAGAGTAAAGAAAGGTCATGGTTTCTTAAATCGGGCGATAAACGCATTACCTATCAAATTACATATCCCGGGATACCAGTTTTGCGGTCCAGGAACTCATCTGGCCAAACGATTGGCTAGAGGTGATCAAGGCATCAATCCGTTGGACGCAGCGTGTCGCGAACACTCTATGTCGTATTCGCGTAGCAACGACTTCAGCGAAAGGCACGCGGCAGATAACGTACTCGCTGACAAAGCGCGAAAACGCATCGTTGCGCGACACTCGACTTTGGGTGCAAGAGGTGCTGCTACAGGTGTTTGGGAAAACCTCGCAAAAGGACTGTACGGAGACCATCGCTGTTGTGAGCTATTGTGTCGCCTGTTTTTGAAGGCATAAATCTCCAAGGGCGCAAACGTCACTCTCTCTGCGGTGTCTTACGACCACAAGAGATCACTGGAGAGGGTGTGATTATAGGTTGTACTTGAATAAACTGAGGCACCGCACATGAACTATAACAATGAAACTGTATTTTAAAGAACTAAACTTGAACAAAAGTGACTATGGCAATTAATATTGAGCTATATGAGTCCTTTCAAGTTACTCATGCTAGGCATACATTTGGACTGCCTTGGGACTCTCTCGCTAGCTACGACGCAAAGTCGAAGATGCCCTTTAGGGGTGGAGTTTTAATAACGTAGTCGTAGGATACGCTGTCCATTGGCGGAAATGATTTGGTTGTAGGTGGTACCAAACTATTGGAAAGGGAAAACCTGATCAAAGCGTTGGTGTATCCGTGAGATGGTTGTCGCGAGACCGTCTGTTTATTGTCACGACGATCCTGGGACCCTTGGCCCTGACTTGGGTTGATCGCCTGCGTTTCCAATACAGTAAATTTACGAGATTACAACGGTCCCAGGTCTCCGAGGCACGGACTGACAGACCAAGTGCCTGCCAGATGAAGGTTTGAAAAATACAAGACGCCCTTGTTCTTGGTGGTCCGGCAACAAGCTAACGCTCAACATACCGCCCCCTCTTGAACGGTCACGTTCAAGACAATATGTGTAGTGATTCTAGAGATATTAAATGTTCCTTACGTTGAGCCATAAACGATATACGCTAAACTATACACTAGTAACGTGAATTACATAAGAGATATACAAGGTATAAGCTATGATCAATTAAACACACGATTAGAACAAACGCTTAATATTCCTAAGTTACATTACTAATGTATATGATTCTGTAATGTGATGAGATGTCAAAGTAACATAGTTTCAAACGCAAGAAATGTCCATGAGAGTTTAATGTGATTTCACTGGGCACTGTATGTGCCGTCAGTGATCACCCAGGTACGCAGGCTCCAGGCGCATTCAAAAACCGTTTCGTCTTCTTGATTCGGAATCTCGAAATTGCTAGGGTTGTGCTGTTCGTTTCTTAACAATCCTAAAGTGTTATATGGTTACACTAGCAAACTACAAAGAGATATAAAATACACATGAGATATAAAGGAGTATAATGACTATAATAAATGTTTAAAATACTTCCTTACAACTAACTAGTTCTGATATTACGATACCATGTGAGTTCAATTAGCTTAATCACTAGTTAGCACTATACAGTTCTAAAGGTTTCTGGCTTTTATTAGACACCGTAACATTTAGGGCAATCGCTTGTACCGACGGTCACCGCTATGACCGGGTACCGCACGTCTACCTGGCCTTGAGTATTGGAACTGCCAGGTGTGAGCTGTGTTTGTCGTTTGAACACCTAAGATTGCCTGCTATTGTCTTTAATCCCTTTTCGACGGCAAGATACACTGCTTATGACTATAATGAATATCTGGTGCACAATTACAAATATAAGTCTCGCCATTACCAATGTCGGCTCGAGTACGAAAACAATCATAACAATTTACTGCTAGATGATAGATTGAACAAAATTAACAAAGAACGACAAGTGCATGATGAGTGTTGTGTGGGATTAAAGAATGTTGAGTTTTCGATTGAAACAATAGGAACAATGCGCCAAAAATGCAAATTACTAGAGATATCATGTGTTACATGGGCTCTACAGGTCCATCGCGTGCTCGCTGTCCTCGCGTCGCTTTCTTTCGAAATAGACGATTCAGCGGAATCGTCCCGCGTGTAGCAGTCACGTTGTGCTGAGCCCGTGGCAACAGCCGTAGGGACAACGACCGCGCTCGGCCTAGGCCCCGCATATTTCTCAATAATCGAGGAAATACAGCTGCCGACGGGGCAGTTTCCCCCATTCGCGGGGATTGTTCGAGGCTCGGCCCGCAACCGAGAGACGCGGAATCGGTATTCGTATCGAGATCGAACTAGGAAGTCGCGACGGGCCATAAGGCCGTCTAGATACCGCGACCACGTCTCCGCGTCGATTCCGCGAAGCGCGCTCGGCCTATCGTAATTCGTAAAAGGGTAACTCCATCCGACACACCGAGAAACGGCCTCGTCGGGAGTGCCCTTGCGCGTGAATCAGGACCGACGTACGACCGCGAAGAATAGCGTCGATTCGAGACCAAGAGGTACGACAGACTCCAAGTCACCGACTTCCGTGTGCTACCTAAGAGCACAGCAAGCGACCTGATCCGAACGACCGCATTGAACCTGTTAGAAATCGGGTGTGCAAGCTCAAAGGCCCAGGTCTTAAGTACAACCCCCCTCGAAATCACCGGTTTGAACGGGAAGGTCTTGACTTTAGGGACGACCGGCTTGAAAATTAACGGCAGATGGGCATTATTTCACGTAATACACATGCCCCATTTACCTAAAGGGATTGTGGGCCTCGTCGGAAGCCCGTATCTGCTCCAGGAGGAAGCCATCGTCTCTTACCACCAACGCACGATGCTAACAGCGAAACACCCGATCAGCCCCGTAATTTTCTCCAACTTTGAAGAATTAGAGGGTACATTAGAAGGCTATAAGCAGTGCCACGAGGATTTTCTGGCACGCTTAAATGAATCGGAGCCCAACGCGAACGAAATAAACATCTGCCTCCCCAGAAACAGCGACTGTCCCGAAGAGACCGAACGGGATTGCCCCTCCCCTTTTTTCCGAGAAGAGTTCGCCACTAACGAAGACCTAGATCTGGGAGAGTACCGAATTGAACAAAAACCTCCCGAGGAACGATTACAACATATAGTCGAAACACTGAAATTGGAGGAATTAGACCCGGAACCGCGTCGGAGAATCGAAGATTTGGTTATAAGGTATTCGGACAGGTTTTTTGTACCGGGAGACCCTCTTGGTGGAGCATCATCGATAGAACACACTATTCCGTTGACCGATTCAACGCCCATGTTCATTAGACAATACCTTCACTCCCCGCTGATGGACGAAGAAATTGCCAAACAAACGCACAACCTGGAGGAGCTGGGAATAATCGCTCCTTCGTCGTCACCGAATAACTCACCCTTGCACGTGGTCGAGAAAAAGGCAGGCGAGGATGGAAAGAAACGATGGAGGGTGCTAGCGGATTTCAGAATTTTGAACGCGAAAACGATTGATGACCGTTTTCCCTTACCGCGAATTTCGGACATCCACGATAGATTAGGTGGAGCCAAATATTTCTCAGTTTTCGATTTAGCAAACGGCTTCCATCAAATCCCTATGGCTCCTGAGGACCGTGCAAAAACCGCGTTTACCACCCCCGACAGACACTACGCATACCTCCGCATGCCTTTCGGATTAAAGAACACTCCGGCTACCTTCAAGCGTTTAATGAACCACGTTTTGAGAGGGCTTATCGGAAAAGAGTTATTCGTGTATTTAGACGACGTGGTTGTATATTGGCGTACCCTCGCGGAGCACGAACACCGACTCGAGAGATTCTTCGAACGCTTACGCGAGCATAATTTAACCTTACAGACGGAAAAGGCCAAGTTCTTAAAGGACAAGGTCATATACCTAGGCTATATAATAGCAGCCGACGGAGTACGACCCAATCCCGAAAAGATTAAGGCCGTCGCCGCCTTCTCCGTTCCCAAAACCCATAAAAATTTAAATCAATTTCTGGGTTCGTAAATTATTATCGTCGTTTTATCCCAGATATGGCAAAACGAGCTAAACCCCATACAAACTTGACAAGTACAAAAATTCAATTCTATTGGGCTGAGAATCATCAGGAAAGTTTCGAAGATCTACGCCAGGCGCTCTGCAAAGAGCCGGTTTTCCGTTATCCAAATTACAACGAACCGTTTATTATTACAACCGATGCGTCCGACGTAGCTGTCGGCGCAATATTAAGCCAAGGCAAAATAGGCGAGGACCCGCCGATAGCGTACGCCCCTCAGGTGCTCAACCCTGCTCAAGAAAATTACTCAACCACCGAAAGGGTATGCTTCGCGATAATTTACGCCGTAAAACAATTCCGTACGTACATCTATGGGCGAAAATTTTTCTTGGTAACTAATCAAATGGTTATTTTCAGTAAAAGATCCGGTGTCGCGACTCGCTCGATGGAAGATCACGCTAGCCGACTACGACTACGAAATCGTCTATAAACCCGGCCGTGTAAGTACAAACGCAGACGCGTTATCTCCAAATCCGGTCTCACACGCGTTCCCGACTACTTCAAAGGAAACCGCGTCGAATAGCGAAAACGAGGGTATAGGAACGCGCGTAGCAGAACGCCGTCAAGGCCTGTCAAGGCCGAACTATGAAGAACCACCGTCGCTTATAGACGATTCCACGCTAGCAGGAGATAATGCAGACGGTATGGAGAGCAGAGCCAACTCTACCGTTCTGGACACAGCGGAAGAACGAACGGGAATGCCCGAAAGAAAATGAGGACCCGGAAGAAACCATCTTAGACTCCACTTTCGGAAGCAATGAATCGCGTATAGGTCTGTTTACAGAGCAAGAAACCACTATCTTGAAGAGTTTAGATGAGGAGTACCCCTCTGAAAAGGAAGGGGAAGGATTTGGTCACCACGAATTCGAAGATTTTGAAGAAAAGGACTCCCCCAAGATAACCGAAGGTCCCCATGCAGGCCAATGCATACACACGACCAACTCGCCTTCTTGAAGAGCCTTGACGAGCCAACCCGCTGGGAGTACGTAGAAGGAGACAATTTAGAACCCACCTTCCGAGCCATTGACACACCACAAGGCCCGCAGACAGAAATGGAAATCTCCATCGTGAGGAGCCGCCCCCGCAAAAGGGAAGAATCATCGGATCTCCCTGAAAACGTCAGTCCCCAGAAGACAACACCACAACGGGGCCCGAAGAAGAGAGTATCATGGGGTTACCTCTCCACGAAGAAGCCCTGGACATCCCGCAATCGACAATGATTTGTCCAGAGGATGAGACCCTGGAGGAACTAAAAGATCAATCACCTCCTATAGAAATTTCTAGCACGAGTCCAAGACCCGACATAATTAAGATGCCTGACTGAATGGAGCGGTACAGAGCAACCCCCGGGCCATTCGCCAACCCATCAAATTTTCGGCAAATCACACGAGAATCATTTGGATACCGGGGAAACACAATGGACACCTCGGAACACGAAATCCAACCAATGCAATGCGACGTGAAAATCGTAAAGACCACGCTTGCATCCCCACCAGAAAACTATGCTCATTTTATACCATCGGATGGAATACTAACCAGCCCAATTTGTAAAACTTTAAAAGCTATAGGACTTCTCAACTAAACAAAATTATTATCTGAAGAATTAATCAGAAATCGCGTAATAATCACCCGTAATGAAGAAGGAAAAATTGTTAGCATCATAGGAGTGAGCAACTTTTACCATGAAATAAGAGAAGCCGACCTGGCATCAGCACTAACACCGCTCAGGGATGCCGCAGAGACCGAACGCGTCCACTCGCTTCGGATAGCGACGCATGGCGAAACCCTCCACCGATTCAACGCCGAAACGATTCAACGACATTTCAAAATTATTTTCAAACGAACGCCCAACACAATTCAAATCTGTACCGGCGAAGTTCAACAACCACCGGAAAATGAACGGGAAAATATTATTTGCCACTATCACGAAAGCCTGATAGGAAGGCATAAGGGAGTGACAAAGACGTACCGACGCATACGCAGCCTATTTGATTGGCCGCGCTTACGCCGAGACGTAGAGGATTTCGTGCGAAGTTGCCAGAGCTGGCAAGAACAAAAGCTCGTACGCATTAAAACGCGGGAACCGATGCTAATCACGGATACGCCTGCACGGCCCTTTCATAAAGTGGCCTTGGACACCGTAGGACCGCTTCCCCCTCCCCTAGCGGAAACCGTCACGTACTTACAATGCAATGTCAATTATCTAAATTCTGTGTGGCCGTGCTATTACCCGACATACGAGCCGTTACCGTGGCCGACGCGTTATCAAGTTACTTTATCGTGATCTTCGGTGTGCCGCGCACAATATTAACGGACCGCGGAACGAGCTTCATTAATAACACAATACAGGGTGTCCGCGGGAAAGCTAAACAGCCGGCTTCCTCCTAAACTATTGGAGATAAAAATATAAAAAAAATAGGGAATTGCATGGTTCGAGGGGGCCAATTAATTAGCGCGAACGAATTTTTTTATCGATTATTATTTTAAAAGATACGATGGTCAAGTTCGGTTTTTCAAATGGAACTATTTTTTTTGAACACCTGAGTTGATAGTGCGTTCCATGATAAATTCAATAAGCTTTAATGTATACACTTTATTTTCACTGGTTTTCAAAATATTGCGCTTGCAAATTTACTGATTTTCAATGGAAGAAAACTGTCTGGTATAGCACGGACCGGGGACGGTCTTACTGGATCCACGGGTGGCACTGCCTTTTGCAATAGACACCTACCTGCCAAAGGTCTACGCCAGGCCCAAAGGCTGGACAATTTTTTTCCGTCAGAAATGCTACTTAGGTAGGTACATCTGCGGTATCGAGAAGCGCAACGTTACTTTTATTTCGCACTTGCTTCTACGCTCGGATGGCCGGTTCTTTTGGGAGGGATGCAAGTTCGATTGGTTAGGTTAGGAGGAGTGAAAGTTGCTAGACTAAATTTCAATCATAGGGAGCAGATTGTATCAGAACCATTCGGATTTGCATTCCTCACAAACGGCTGCTCTCTTGAAGAGGCCCTCTACACAGCAATGCCCACCTTCTCTCGCACGGAATACGTTAACGCTTGCTTTTGTTCTGATATTGAAGCTCGTGTTTATACTCGAGAGGACCACGCGTCGGCAGCGGGCTACCCCTTTTCTTCCTGTGTCTCTCCACGAGCCGTGTTGACGGTGGATTGTAGGAGCGTAGATATCTGGATGCCAGTTACTGAATTCAGGAGACGATAGAAACATTTTATTACAAAACACACATGTACTATAATTAAAGTAAATCGTATTCCTCTCGGGCAGGAGTACTGATAATGATCGAACTTGCGCCCCACTTCGCGCAGAACAATTACACGGAGGGTAGTCGGGTCACACACTGCCCAAATGATACAGGGTAATTCTGGAGCAACGCCCGTCAAGGAGATGCGCTGGCACCCCGTGGCGAGGACAGACCTTCGCTGTGCCTCACCCGATTTTTATGGCTTTTTTCCCGGAAAAAGGTACGAATCCTGGGTCGAACGTAGCGAATTGAAGTCGACCCTCCGCAGTCGAGGGTGAATTATCCATTTGAGCGTATTAAGAAACCCTTTTCTTCATCGTATCGAAAGGGAAGTGACGCCAATGGATTCCTTATGTTTTTCTGACGAAAATCATACCAAATGTCATGCAAATCGGACTACTTTGACACAAGCTATTTGTATTCCCTATGTAAGAGTTGTCCGATTTCCACGACACTTGGCATGATTTTCATCGGAAATCCCCAAGGAATCCATCTGCGACACTTCCATATCCATACGATAAAAAATAAAGAATTATTTTATTTCCTAACCAGATTTGAAATTCCAACGCGTGTTTATACTTGAGAGATAAGGATTTATACTCGAGAGATAAGGAATCCGTCTTTAATTTGAAAGGAGGACGATGCAGGCGAAACCACGCGCACTCAACGGTGTACCCCTTTTCTTACTGTGTCTCTCCACGAGGCGTATTGACGGTGGATAATACTTTTCAATTCCTATATTTGGGGCATCTTTCTCGCGTGCGTCGGGACAAAAGCGAACTCAGAGCCAGACGAAAATTCATTCGCTCTTTACGATCGATAATTTATTATTTCTCCAAGAACGTTTCGACAATATCTGTTTGCCAAATTTGTAAAGGCTAATAAAAAACGTGGTGACATTGTCCAGTCTGAGTTAATCCGTATATTGTTCTGTCGGTGGGTAGTGCGTACGATGACTTCGGACCCGTAATATGTACCGTTGCCTACCGCCGACGCGCGGAAAATCCGCTCATAAACCGCGACTCTGGCAAGACACCGCGGCCGATCAGTCCGGTTAGTTTTTGGTAACCAGATGTGGCATCCTCCACCTCTATTTCATCAGGGTAATTCTGGAGGTACGCCCGTCAGCCCGTGGCAAGGACAACACCCCGCAGTTCCTTTCGAATTTTATGGCTTTCGACCCTCGAAGGGTTTGGAATACCATTAAGAAGTGAGAAATATTCAGGATTTCAAATGTTTGCTTCTTTTCTTCATCGTATCGAAGGGGAAGTGGCGCCAATGGATTCCTGGCGTTCCGTCGATTAAAATCATACAAAATTTTATGTAAATCAGACTATTTTTAACCAAGTCAAGTCAGCTTGAAATGATATAAATCGATATTCCATGGAATTTCCTTCATTATGGTCCGAATAACGTCGTTCTTAGTGTCAGCTTCATCGACGAAACATAAGGAATCGGTAGGTGTCGTTTTTGCAAAGATCTGATGAGAAATGCGCAAGTCGAAGGTTTCTCACTTCTTATTAAGCACTCGAACCCCTTCGCGGGTGGAAAGCCATAAAATTCGGTCAGGCACTGCGAGGGGTTGTCCTCGCCACGGGGTACCAGGCTGCCGCATCTCCTTGACGGGCGTTGCTCCATAATTACCCTGTATCTGGTTAGGAAATAAAATAATTCTTTATTTTTTATCGGATGGGTATGGAAGTGTCGCAGATGGATTCCTTGGGGATTTCCGATGAAAATCATTACAAATGTCGTGTAAATCGGACAACTTTTACATAGGGAATACAAATAGCTTGTGTCAAAGTAGTGCGATTTGTATGACATTTGGTATGATTTTCATCAGAAAAACATAAGGAATCCGTTGGCGTCACTTCCCTTTCGATACTATGAAGAAAAGGGTTTTTTAATACGCTCAAATGGATAATTCACCCTCGACTGCGGAGGGTCGACTTCAATTCGTTACGTTCGGCCCAGGATTCGTACCTTTTTCCGAAAAGAGCCATCAAATTCTATGGGCACTGCGGGGTGTTGTCCTCGCCACGGGGTGACGGGCGCAGCACCAGAATCAGCCTGTACCTACCTTTTTATGAAATAAAACAATTCGTTATTCTTTATCGTATGGATATGGAAGTGCCGCGGATGGATTCCTTGGGGTTTTCCGATGAAAATCATGGCAAATGTCGTGTAAATCGGACAACTTTTACATAGGGAATACAAATAGCTTGTGTCAAAGTAGTGCGATTTGTATGACATTTGGTATGATTTTCATCAGAAAAACATAAGGAATCCGTTGGCGTCACTTCCCTTTCGATACGACGAAGCAAAGAATTTCTTAATACGCTCAAATGGATATTTCACCCTCGACTGCGGGGGCTCGACCTCAATTCGCTACGTTCGGCCCAGGATTCGTACCTTTTTCCGGAAAAAGCCATAAAAATCGGGTGAGGCAATGCGAAGGTCTGTCCTCGCCACGGGGTGCCAGCGCATCACACATTTGGGCAGTGTGTGACCGAAGTGGGGCGCAAGTTCGATCATTATCAGTACTCCTGCCCGAGAGGAATACGATTTACTTTAATTGTGTGTTTTGTAATAAAATGTTTCTAACGTCTCCTGAATTCAATAACTGGCATCCAGATATCTACGCTCCTACAATCCACCGTCAGCACGGCTCGTGGAGAGACACAGGAAGAAAAGGGGTAGCCCGCTGTCGACGCGTGGTCCTCTCGAGTATAAACACGAGCTTCAATATCAGAACAAAAGCAAGCGTTAACGTATTCCGTGCGAGAGAAGGTGGGCATTGCTGTGAAGAGGGCCTCTTCAAGAGAGCAGCCGTTTGTGAGGAATGCAAATCCGAATGGTTCTGATACAATCTGCTCCCTATGATTGAAATTTAGTCTAGCAGCTTTCACTCCTCCTAACCTAACCAATCGAACTTGCATCCCTCCCAAAAGAACCGGCCATCCGAGCGTAGAAGCAAGTGCGAAATAAATATACCGCAGATGTACCTACCTAAGTAGCATTTCTGACGGAAAAAAATTGTCCAGCCTTTGGGCCTGGCGTAGACCTTTGGCAGGTAGGTATCTATTTCAAAAGGCAGTGCCACCCGTGGAACCAGTAATACCGTCCCCGGTCCGTGCTATACCAGACAGTTTTCTTCCAGTGAAAATCAGTAAATTTGCAAGCGCAATATCTTAAAAACCAGTGAAAATAAAGTGTATACATTAAAGCTTATTGAATTTGTCTTGGAACGCACTATCAACTCAGGTGTTCAAAAAAAATAGTTCTATTTGAAAAACCGAACTTGACCATCGTATCTTTCAAAATAATAATCGATAAAAAAATTCGTTCGCGCTAATTAATTGGCCCCCTCGAACCATGCAATTCTCTTTTTTTTTTTATATTTTTATCTGCAATAGTTTAGGAGGAAGCCGGCTGTTTAGCTTTCCCGCGGACACCCTGTACAGGGTATAGCTCAAACATTCAAAATTAAACACGTAACCACGTCGGGATATCGACCACAGACTAACGGTTCCCTAGAAAGAAGTCATATCGTCCTAACAGAATACCTAAAACATTACCTGGAAAGATACGAAGACTGGGACTTGCTTCTCCCCTTCGCTATGTACTCGTACAACACCTCGGTAAACGAAGCAACAAAGTTCACTCCATACGAGGTGGTTTTCGGACAATTAGCTAGAGATCCGTTTACGCCTATGTCCCGCGAAAAGCTACGAACGTCCCCGACCTACATACAAAATTTGGTAGCACGCTTAGATGAAACCAAAGGACTACACGATCAAATTTAGACACAAGCAAATCACGTTCGAAAATTATTTATGACCGTAAAAGTAATCAAGTCACATTCGCGGTAAATGACCTCGTTTATGTACAAAAAGAACATCGACTTCATAAATTCGATCCCCATTACATAGGCCCCTATAAAATAAAAGCAATTAGAGAACAAAATAATGCAATATTAATTACGGATGAGGGCCAACAGTTAATCAAACATTTCGACAAATTGAAACATGCTTATATTAAAGATAAACCACCTTGACGCCTACAGAGCGTATTCAATGTGGTTTAAGGGGGTAGACACGTCACGTGGTCTGGCCGATTCGGCAGGTCGGTATTACAGCAGATTTTTTCTGCACTGAAATGGTATTACCCATAGATACGCCGCTGCCTGATGCACGCGAGAGGGAGCTGTTTGCTATTTCCGTATTCTATTCTGAATAAGGAAAGAAATTCTCAGCTGTTGCGTTGTATTTATAAAAATTTAAACGGAAAGTCGGCTGGTACTGCAAACGTGGAAAATTCATTGTACGTTACTTGAAATGTGCTTATGCTACAATAGTCTACGTTGGCAGTAAGGAATTATAAGTGAAAAGGAAAAATACACGAGGGCATGTCCCCAGAAAATGAAGTTTGTTAGGATAGACATTTTTTTATTAGCAAAACACTGAAACAGAACATGAAATACACATCCTATGCAGAAAGCAGTTATGAACAAACATATATAAAATTGTGTTTGACGTTGAATCCAACGCGTGATTATTATGTGGTCCCTCCTCGAAGTGACAGAAAATATAACCTAAGTTTATGCTATATGACAACAAATGTTTAGTGGCTATTTCGTTCTTTTACGAAACATTTCTGAACTTTTTATCATCCTTTCAAAACATTATTATTACGCCACAACAGTATTTTGAGGAAATCGGGTATAGCATATAGGTTATATTTTCTGTCACTTCGAGGAGCCGACCACATAATAATCACGCGCATCCAGCGTGCGCATTTTCAGTAGCGGATTTCATAAACGAATTCTGAACTGGATGTATTATGAAACACAATGTTTACGGGGTTTATTACTATTTTATTTGTAAAAGATGCTTCAATTCTTTTAATGTTTCTGTCCATATAACCGTTGGCTATTAACAAATAATATAAAAAAAAAGTATTAAAAAATATTGGGAAACACCGAAGTTATGAGATTTTTTCAAAGGATAAAATAATGATTACACGGGAGTACACACGACTGAACTATATTGTTACATAGAGCAATATCGGTTACAAAACAGTTCGGTACAAGACAGTCTTCTGGTCGTCGTCCAGATCGTCCTCTCGAAGGGGGCCGACCTTCTTCTATCTTCAACTACGAGCACCAGCAGGTTATGCACGGGCCTATACCCGGTGCTCGCAACACTGCTCTCCCCTCTGGAAGAACGGACGTCTCGGCCGCATTGAATCCTTTTCGGAATCTTCGTACCCCTGCCTGAAGAAGTGGTCGTGCAGCCCCGTGGCTTCTTCAGACATCCGCCTCGGCATTTGCCTTCCCGCTCAGGGGAAACCACGGAAACACCCTGAGCAAGGCGTGGGTACAACGGGACTTCTTGATCTGCCACGACGAAACGCTCCAACTTCTGGTCCCGCGACGTCTCTGGAACTCTGCAGCTTCCTGTCCCACGATGTCTCTGGAACCCTGCGGCTCTTGGTCCCACGACGAAATCCAGGGGGGCTCCGGGCGCGTTCCTCTTCGGTGTGTCCCAGGACGAAATCCACGGAGAGCTCCGGGTCCAGCAGTCAGGCACGGGTACCGCGGGGCTTCTAATTCTCCCTCGACGAAACGCCCCTGGTCCTTGTCCCGCGATGTCACTGGAACTCCACTCTGGAACGTCCCACGTCGACTCCAACGCTCCGACGCTGCATCCTCCTTCGTGCAGCCTCCGGAACCCCGTGCAGACTCCAGCGCTGCCTCGTTTGCAGGCAGCCTCCTCCAGAAGGACGTCCGACGACGTCTCCACTGCTTCGGCGACGTTCCCTCCTCCTCGTCGAATCCTTGGTCGCGGTCGACCCTCTCCCCCAGGGACTCGTCCTCGATGTCCTTCCGGTGGCCGTACGAGCTTGAGACTTCAATCCCTTCGCGGCTCCGGATTCCATGCAAAAGGGACGGAGAAGCATTAACATTTACTTTCATTTGAGAGAATCCGTTGGAGCTGAAAGAACCGGGAAGGTGGAAAGGCGAGACGGAACCGATAACAGGGGATCACAGCTCATGAGCATGTTATCGGCCCGTTCCCCGATCAATCTGCTCAGCAACCCAGCTCGTCTGCATTTTCTTTCTTCTGGGCTTCTTGTCCTCTTCTCCCTTTCTCAGGCCTTGGCTTTGAGATGGCCCCATTCCTCTTCGTGGCTTCTGGTGCTGACCCAGGGGACCGTCCTGTGCGTCCTGTTAACGCTCCCGTCTCTGCGACATCTCCTCCAGCCGATCCAAGCAGTCGCACCGCTTGTCCGACTGGTGGTTGGAGATGTCATTTCCCGGCTGCTGTCCACCCTGTCGACGCGGACCTCTTGGTTTGCACAAACCGGGGAGGAGCCAAGATCCACGCCAACAGGGCTAGAGAAGCGGTTCCACGTATGTCCGCGCTCCACTGCGGACTGCTACTCTGTCGTAGCACAGACGGGGAATTCGGGAACGCGTATCCAGGCCGCGGTGGCAGTCCCCCGACACCTTGTCCCTCGTCGTGGGGTTTCGTGCTCTCTGAAACACTTTAAAGAAACAGAGGGCTGGGCTACGAAGGTAGCCTCCGCAGCCCAGTCCAGTAGATTAGCTTAGACTAATCTTCAGACTCTTCGTTCAGAACTTCAAACTCTCTCCTCGAGCGAGAGACTTCCTGGATCTTTGGTCGGCGAACAACCCATCCTGTCTAAACAACTCCACTCTTCGGGGCTCTCTCTCATGGGGAATTCGGCCATTCTGCGACGATGTTCGCTCTCGAACCCCCTTCGTCGCAGCTCAGTAACTCTGCGCACTCCAGGCGCTTCCACGTTGCTTATTCGCCAGCTCTTCATATGCGCTGGATGCACTCGCCGGTGCATTAGTGACTATGGATTGCAATTGCTTATTCGCCAGCTCTTCATATGCGCTGGATGCACTCGCCGGTGCATTAGTCACTTTGTATTGCAATTGCTTATTCGACAGCTTTTCATATGCGCTGGATGCACTCGCCGGTGCATTAGTCACTTTGTATTGCAATTGCTTATTCGACAGCTCTTCATATGCGCTGGATGCACTCGCCGGTGCTATTCCCATGTTTCATTCCATCGTTTTGTGTACTTTCTTGTGTACTCGTACCTGCTCCTCCTGTTTTTATGTACGGAGGTTCTCTAATCGGCTGTTGTCGATTGTATCTACTATCTATGATTTCGGGCAACATGCAGTCCTCGTAGAACTTCCTCAGTTTTTCCTCCATCTCTGTTTTCCAGAATCGATCATCTCTTGATACTGTTATAATCTTCATTCCTTTCGGCGTCCATAAACAAAAATAAGCCCGTTGCCTTTTCGTTATGTGCAATTGTCCTTGCACTTGATAATAGTAATGATGATTTTTATTCATTTCATTACCCTTGAAAATACGCCTTATATTATCAAGTTGCTTTATTGCTTCAGCAGGCGATAAGTCCTTCGCCGATTCGGGACACTTTACTTCGACGATTTTATCATGGTCCACGAGGCCGTCAGGAGTTGCACCTAAGTGAGGCACAGTGTCATCGATGAAGAGGCCACACGGTAGAATATGCATTCCTAATTCTTCTTGCATTTGTCTCAATGCGTTTGCCTCATTTTCCCTTCCGTATTGGAGAGAATGTAAATTGTAGAGTTGCGGGTACATTATACTCTTCACAGTATTTGCCCGTGGTGTAGTCTTTCGTAATCGGCATACCTTGCCGAAATTCGATGCAGTTAATAATTTCTTCCTATAACCAATCCACTTTTCGCTGTTCGCCTGATCGCGAGTTTCCACTTGGATCTCGTCTCGCCTCGTTTGCCAGTGAAGGAGTAGATCCGCGTGCCTTTTACACTCGGAAGAGTATACTGCCTCTTCCATATCTGCTTTTGCCGCGTTGGGGCCGTAATCCTGGTCGCACGTTTGTTTTGTATTTCGAAAGGAGGATGCTTTCGCTTCTTTTTTATACTCCCTTGCTTTTTCTGCCGCGCGCTTCCGACGTCCTTCCAGCTTTCTTACCATGGTTGGCGGCTCTTTATTCATTGCCGTACTCAATCTGCTGAACGCCTCTTTTGTGTTATATTGGACGACTGCAGCGGAGACTCTACCCTGATACGAGCCCCCTCGTCCAAAGTTTATCCTTTTGCCTCCGATGAATTTAGCAATGATATTATTAAAACCTTCAACAGCATTGTTGTTTAGACCGCGCAGCAAACTGTCAGCTTTAACGAAAAGTTGCTGCATCGCTTCTTCGATACTTTCATAAATACCAGCTTCTCTCAGTCGTGGAACGTAGTCTACTCTGTTGGGATCAGAGTATTTCTTACAGAAGTATGCTAACTTCTGACACTCCTTGTGTTGCCCGAAAACGTGACTTGGTACATTTTCCAAGTCTTGCTTCAAATTTTGAATTCGTTCCTCGAGTGGTATTTCTTCTCGCAACCGGTATTCCGCAGCTTTTTTTATACCAGTACGCAGGCGGAGAACATTATTCTGTACGACAGCTCTTAGATCTTTATTGCGGCCTTTTGTTCCGATTTCGTTTATTCTCTTACTGAAATTGCGTAATAGGTGATTGGTGCATTCGATTTTTTGTACTTGCATCATATACTTTCCATAGGGATTACTGTCCAATATCTTCTTGTACACACTGCTATCGCCATCGGCAACTAATATAGAGTATATTAGGCCGTGCATATCTATGCTGCAATTGAAGCCTTCGACAATAGCAACACTCTCCATGCCAGTTGAATTCTGATAACGACCCCAGTTCTTGAAGCAACGATGCTCGCGCGGTTCTTCCTTCCTCGTACCTGCTATTTGACAAGTCATGCAGAATTTATTCTTCACACTGATGTACAGCACTTTCTTCGTGTGGTATCCCACGATGGTTCCTACGCCCGAAAGAGAATTGTAATCTCCTCCGCGGTAGGACCTTTTCATCCAGCTGCCATCCGCGACAACTGGGATAAACGGTAGCTTGGATTCTGCATGTACGTCGCCTCTTGCTATAGCTAATGCTTTTTCTTCTTTTCCAGCATCTTCCATTTCGCGTTGTGCGGCCACTTCGAGGGCATCGATTAGGTCATTCTGACAGTTCTCGTAGATCCTTTTTGTCATACAGGACACGTTCACGGCCGTCAGTATGTCCTCCAGTTGATTATATCCGCCGCCCGTCATCATTGTTCCGGCAACAGCGGCGCGGTTGATATCCATAGTGGCATCACTCTTCCGAAGACAGGATATACGCTCTGTGTATTTGCACATTTTGCACTCTACATGATACACATTTTCTAATCCATTCCGTTCACATCTAACTATTTCAAAATGTTGGATGCCACAGCCTGTAATCGAATGTTTTACAAGATTTTTGATTTGCTCGAAAACATGCGGAAAATCAACGAAGTCGATTCCTTTTGAAATTGGGTTTTCCGGCTGTTCTGGCTCTGCAGTTTCCACCACCCAGTAATCGGCATCACTTCCAACATCTTCGTTGATGTATGTGTCGAAATCTATTTCTTGTGCAATTTCTTCTTTGTTCGACTCGAAATGCACTTGTTCTACAATTTCCTCTTCGTCCGCATTGAAATGTATTTCTTCTTCAATATCTTCTGCGTCCATAATTGGAAAATCTTCAAAATGTCCTACGTCTTCTTCGTGTATTCTGTCCGTAGGAAAATCACACGTAGCAGATGTGCTTGGAAGTGTTTCTTCGTACGAGGTACCTGCACGCGTACCTGCTTCCGCCACGGTGCCCTGACCTACCGTGAGGCACGCTGCTGTTTTCAATTGTTGCCTGCACGTAAATAGTCAATAATCAGTAACACGTGGTACATACATAGAAATAAGATAAACATACATTAGAAAAGAAAAGCAGGCATAGTAAAAGAAGATATACAGTAAAGTCTCGATGTAAGCGAAAGCCTCGAAACAAAGGAAGTTTTTAATGCCCGCTTTTCGCGGGGTACGTGTGAGACAATACTAACGCAATCAAAATTTAAAATTAAAACTTTTGTATTTTTGGTTCCATTTTCATGAATCTTTTACCAACATGTTTGTTAGAATCTCCTGATTAAAATGATACCAAATACGACATAAATCGGACAACTTTTACTTATCGTGGATACGAATCATTTATATAGTTATAATTGTCCAAACCATATCGTGTTTGGTGTCATTTTAATCAGAAAATCCTCACAAATATGTTGGTAAAAAAATTATAAAAATGAACCAAAAATAAAATACTTTTAATTGTGAACCTAGTTTACATCGGTGTTGTCTCTCACCGATTTTCGATTTCGGATCGGGTTGCACGATCGGCGCACGAGCCATATTACACGCTTCACTGGTTCCAGGGGATACCACCCCAACTAGGGGTGATAGAAATTAACACTAATGTCATATAGTCACAATTTTGAACTCTAATCGAGATTTTACTGTAGATCCTACATTTTTAGAAGTTTGTCTACAGTCTCGAACGTAGGAGAAGAGAGCGAGTGGAAAAAAGGACTGCCGATTGTCTCCATCTTTTTCATTCGCTATCCTTCTCTGCGGCCGAAACTTATTACTACTAAATATGTATTATCCAAATTATACCGTGTTTGGTGTAATTAATCATTAGAGAAACATCACAAATGTTACGATACTTTGTTATATAGGGTTCTCGCAAATGGTAAGTATTTGAAAAAAACTGAAACAGGAAAACTTTTACTATTTTTTATACCCAACATAATACGGTATGTCAACTTTTGGTGTTCGCGATATTTTCCGTGAACCGAAGGTGAGCATCAGTTTTGGAATGCTACATATTTGATTACCCGATATGAAAGTGACTGTCAAGACAAATTGAGGGCTCGGATGCAATAAAGGGACTAGCTCTCGAAAATGAGAAAAACATTTGTCCAAACGCTAAGAAAAATTGGAAAATTACATTTAGTTAAACTGGATTTTAAAAAATATAGTGTTGTAAAACTCATCACGACACACATTTTTTCTCTTTGCAGTTTTTCTATCGAATCATTAGTATTCGAAATAAAAATTATAAACCAAAAAATTTCTTCGACCAAAGTCAATATCTTTTTAAACATAAATTGCGATAACTTGAGTAAATATTAACGAATCGTTATGAGACTTGAAACATAAAACTCAGAAAACTCTAGCGAAGCCGTAAACTATACGCACAAAACCCTTATGTTAAAAAGTATAATAATATTTAATTAAAAAGTAATACTGGACATAACTCATGTTTTTCAACGTTCGCCGTTGAAAAGTATCGAGGCAATTTTGAGGTACATATAACTTGCAGCGACAAAGTTTTTCCTTATATACAAGGAAGATTTTCACAAATTTTCACACTGATTAATAAATAATTGTAGAAGATATGACGATATATATAATTCTCGCACGGCGCCAACTGTCAACGCGAGTGCTAAAACTGCTAAATAGCGCATTATACGCGGCTGTTGACTGTTGGTGGCGCGCGAGATTTATATATATCGTCGTATCTTCTACAATTATTTATTAATCAGTGTGAAAATTTGTGAAAATCTTCCTTGTATATTAAGGAAAAACTTTGTCGCTGAAAGTTATATGTACCTCAAAATTGCGTCGATACTTTTTAACGGCGAACGTTGAAAAAATGAGTTATGTCCAGTATTACTTTTTAATTAAATATTATTATATTTTTTACCATAAGGGTTTTGTGCATACAGTTTACGGCTTCGCTAGAGTTTTCTGAGTTTTATGTTTCAAGTCTCATAACGATCCGTTAATATTTACTCATGTTATCGCAATTTATGTTAAAAAAGATATTGACAATGGTCAAAGAAATTTTTTTTGTTTATAATTTTTATCTCGAATCCTAATGATTCGATAAAAAAAACTGTAAATAGAAAAAAATGAGTGCCGTGATGAGCTCTAAACACTATATTTTTTAAAATTCAGTTTAACAAAATTTAATTTTCCAATTTTTCTTAGCGTTTGGACAATAATTTTTCGTATTTTCGAGCGCTAGTCCTCTTATTGCATCCGGGCCCTCATTATTCAACCATATGGTATACTATAACTTTCAAGGCCACGCAAGATTAGGAATGAAAGACATAAATAGTTTTATATTGTAGCACGCACGGCTCAGCCAGTCGAGCCGGTGCTGGGCGACGCAGCGTCACATTCAATTCATTTTCATGCGACCAATTTTAAAGTGTCCTTATTTTTTTCAAATGTGTAAATAGTGCCTTGCTAGTATAAAATTGCATTTGTTTAAAACAATTACAGCATAAATGGTCTAAACTTTGTTTTTTTTAAGTGATGTAGGATTTCTCCTGTTGTTGTTCCAATTCTTGGACGAATGGGACGCGGAACTAGAGGTCTTATAAAGAATTGAGGACCCGTTGATATTAAAATAAATCCGATTTAATATAAGTAGGTCAAAATGGTTGAAACAGATGTAATATACAGGGTGTTTCTCTACCTGTGGTCAATACTCTAAGGGGTGATTATACCGGCAAAAATAAGATGAAAATCAAGAGTGACGAAATTGCGGTAAACGCTTCGTTTTCGAGAAAATTGACTTTGAATTTCACCTAAATACGCGTGCATCGTAGGCGCTTGAGGGGCACGCGGAGGCGAGCGGAACGCGTCAGCTGTCCGTAGGACGTTCACTCTGTAGAATAAGAATAGGATCCGCAAGCACGCGACAGTCCTGCTGGACGACCGATACGCGCAACCCCTCGCCCCGCCTTCGTTCGTCTCACGCCACGCGACAATTCCGGCGCGCTTTTCGGTTGTTTTCCTGTCTTCGGTTGTTCTCACAGTGATATAATTTTTATTAGGTACTCTTACTTCCCTAGTGTAAGCACCCAAAAGCTCATTCTTATCTGTCTCTTAGTTCAACAATTATAATTTAATGAAAAAAGTCAATATTTACAATTTTGAAAAAATCCTTTGAAATACATATCATCATACATATTATATATCGCTAAAGACTACAACATATCCAAGTTTCACAAAAATCCCAAATGTTACTCCGAAAAGTGTCCGATTTCGCGTAGAATGACCCTGCTTGAAAGTTGAGAATACTGTAGAGAGAGAGTTGGTAATAATATAACTGAAATGGTACAACATTGTATGCGACACACAGGACCACATAGGTATCTAATAAGTTATAACCTGAAGGAATACAAATATAGTATTGTCTCCGTATGTACTCGCTGGTCGGGACCGGCGTGGAACCCGTATCGCGACAGAGCCCTAATTCCGAGTGTTCGTTTCTCGCTTCTTTCTGGCCGAAGGGGGGAGCGAGATGGAACGCTTTGTGTGCGCGGCGGGCGTGCGCGACAGGCGCGAGCGCTCAGATGGAATCGTGACCGCTCGACGCATGCGCGCGACGGTCAGATAGTCAGGCACGGCACGAGTCTTTTTTGCGACCTAGGCGAGCTGGCCAAATTCCGCCATTTATTATAATACATTTAATTGAGCTTCTTCATATCCTTACTCTTAATTCTTACTCGTAGTTTAAAACCGTTGCAGTATAATTTGTAGTATTACATTTAAAAATTTATTTTCAGCAATGCCAACAATGAAAAGACCATTTTGCGCCTCTTGTCAACCTTACGCCCTAGCAGTTGCCTGATTTTGCAGAATAACGTCATAAATAATCTCAAATGAATGTATTATAATAAATAGCGCAATTTGCCAACTTCGCCTAGGGTGCAAAAAAAGACTTGAGCCGAGACTGCGTCAACATTTTGCGAAGCGGTTCCCGTGCTCACCGTAAGTGCTTGCGACCATCGCGCACGCCCGTCGCGCACGCAAAGGACGGAGTGTCACGGCGCCCGAAAGACGGAGCGAGACAAAACATCAACACGTCGTCTGTCTCGTACCGTCCTGGCTCGCTTTCAGTGGCTCTCGCTCGCTCTCGTTCCATCTCGCTCTTGTCTTCGCCAGACAAGAGTGAGACAGAAGTGGTGGGGATAGCGACAGACTCGTATCGTATGCACCAAACCAACATTTTGTCCTTTTGCGCTTTCAGACATTAGTTTCCGAGATATTATAAAAAACTTTTAGTATTTCGGTAGACTTATTCCGAAATAACGCATTCCACTTTCCAACTTGTTCTGGATATTAGTATTGGACGGGGCTAGATCAACGCGGGGGGCCTGCCTCCCGCTTGCAGTCGCGTAAATTGTGGTAGCGAGCCGATGAGAGTTTGCAGATTTAAATCAGAAACACTATTATACAGAATAGATACCTGTGACTCTATTGATAGACAATACTTTAGGGGGTGATTCTATGGGGTGGTTCTTCGAGAATAACGAATAAAAGTTTATTCGAATAAGAATTTATTGGAATAAATCGTCGAATAAAAGATAGCCGCTAAACAGGCAATCTGCTAACATATTAATTAAAAACTAGAGGTTTCTTAGAATGCAGAAAGCGAATATGAACTCTGTTTTGTAGAGAAAAATTATTTACGCCCACGTTATTTAGAATGAGTTATACATTTTAGCTCCTAACATCATCGTTTTTGGAGATAGAATTATTTTAATTATGTATAAAAATTATGTAGAGTTGCAAATATTTGCCACTATAACTTTTGAATATGTACTCTATAAAGCAAATAGAACAAATAGCACACAAATTTTCAGGTTCCACGAGGTTCCTGGATATCTAGAGCCTTTCGAACGAAAGTTATTGAAAAATTCCGTCATTTTTATGATTAAATTTTAATTCTGTTCGTTGGTAATTCAAATACTCATGGCTGATTTACTACTTATTTGTACCTCTGCAATCCATTATTCAAAATACTAACAATTTAAATCGCGATACAATTGAGCACTTTTGATATATAGCTGATACTGAAGCATTCTAACAATCGGAGTTACTATGTATAAGCGGCCGCCGACTCGCGCTTACCAAGCTGACTCGCCGAGCCCAGTGATGCCAGATTCGGGACGGGAGCGCTCGAGAATTTCCCCCACCTTGCATGCACACTACGCCGTAGCTGCGTGTCCGCGAGCTCGGCGCATGCACACACGCAGCTCCGGCCTAGTGTGCATGCGAGGTGGGGGAAATTCTCGAGCGCTCCCGTCCCGAATCTGACATCACTGGCCGAGCCACGCGCCGTCTGACTTCACCTGAATAATGGGCTTTTCAATGAGACAATTTCGCTAAAGGTACACATATGGATGTACATGTTGCGGTAAAAATCCACAAAAGAAGAAGCAATGTGTACAGATTTCGTATTCAACAAGTAACTACACATGCTCAACATCGAATCGCAAAGCATTGATGACTGTTGCTAATTTTAAACATTATCTTCTACATCACAGAAATAAAATCTGAATTACATTTTTTATCCATTGAAAACGTACAACGATTGAAATAATCACAACTGCATTATAAAGGAAGCATATCTAACGAAACGCGTATACATATGTAGTTTGAACGTTTTATACTAACAAAACGCATATAGTTTGTATAATATATATAACGAAATTTAAAATTTCTACATTTCGGGTCCCATCGGCACGAAAGTTGCAGGAACGAGCTGCTGACATTTTTCACATGAAAATGAGGCCAAACACGGTATAAATCGGATTATTAATTAATTAAATAATGATGAACATACGAATTGAAAAAGAATGAGTGGGGCAAGAGGGGTAAAGTATTGACATGCGTTGCGGTGCGTATAGCATAGAATATGTGTACGTAAAGCGTCAAAGATACCTATTGATATACATATTTATTACATACGTATTATATACAATAAAATACCGTGCTGCTACTACTACATCACAAACTGTAACTTCATACAAATCTGTACCATAAAACGTAACTTACCTTTCTCGACGATTTTTATATTTTCTGGACAAACGCCTTACAGATGACATAGGACGCTTGGCTTTTGTACCACCCTTCGAATAACGTTGGTTTCTTGCATCTACGGCTTCCTTTTTTGATTCCATCACAATGATGAATGCGAATGATCACACACACTTATCAACACTACAGTAATGAACCACGCAGGAATGGAACAATTCACAAATTATGAATATTCCATATGTATCAATATCTGCGCAGTAAATAAAAGCCCGATTGCTTTCTGCGTCTTCACCGTAGTGCAAACGGCAGAAAACTGATCAGCTAGCGTTGTCGCAGCATTAGTTACAGATGCTGAGATGCAGAACAAAAGATAATGGGAAAAGGACGAATATATGCGTTCTGTCCCTCTCTTTCTCATTAGAATTGGTGTATGCTGATCAGTGGTGGGTTTACTACGTGACATCGAATTTACTACGTGACACGCGTAAACAATGTAAATAATTGTATAAAATGTAGAAAATGTAGAAAATGTTACAAATTTAAATACGAACTATTAACCTCTACCTATTGCATTGAATTTTACTGCACAATATTTTAAATTACTTTAAAAAGAAAGATTGGAATATAATTATAACAAAATTATAAATAATATGAAATTGTTTAGTCATATCTTTGATGTGCAGAAGATACTCGAATTTTTACGTATATCAACATGGATTCTGAAGAAATTCATAAAGCTTTAGCCTTTTATTTCTTTGGATGAACCATTCGGTTTAGTATTATTGAATCTGACCACTATAGGAACTTTATTCATAAATTGAATCCAGCTTATAAAATTTCAACTCGAACAACATTGTCGAATAATTTACATAACGCAAAATTTCAAGATTACAACCAATTTGGATTAAATCCAAAAATGCAGTTCTACTTTTAGATGGTTGGAAAAATTCATCATCCAACAATAAGTATGTTGTTGCAATTCTGAATTTAATGAATACGATATGTCCATGCAGGTTACGGCATTCCACAGTCTGCAATGTTTTTTCAAACAATATGATTTTATACAGTGAATATTTTATACATATGATTTTATAGAACGTAATAAAGTTGAGCTATTTACTACGTCTTATTCTACACGTAGAGAATTCACTTTTCTACGTTAGGTAAAATACGGGCCCACCACTGATGCTGATACATTTACATAGAGTATGTACTTCCGGGAATACTTTTTGGTGCAGAAAAGTGCACAGGAAAGGATTTTTGATTATCCTGTGCATATACTTTTGACGTATCATCTTTGCGCGTTTGAACCTTTACGCGGGCCGAAACGTGTCGCTCGGTCCTTGGTGCAAGTGAAATACAAAATATTGAGTGAGTGAGAAAGACAGATTGGGCTCTGCCCAACTGTTTCAGGAAAGAATCGCAAGTTGTGTAGTAGGATCGCCTACATTAGTGGTGGTAATGGGTGCGTGAATCGACGCCGGCGTTTGTTTTCCGGCAACGCTGGCCCTTGAGGCTAGCAAAGGCTCGATTGTCAGAAATACAAGCGACTGCCGAACAGTAAAGATCGTAAGTACCTTCACGCTTACTACTCTTATTATTATGAAAATGGTCTAAAATTTTTCGTTTATTACATTTCACATATTTTTTACATAATATATCAACATGATACATAATAAACGTGAAGTTCAATTTCTTTTTTTAAAATTTCGACTGACGCCACTTTCAAACTAACTGACACACTTCTACATTTTACTTTCAACCTAAGACTGTATTTAGACATATTTCGGGTGAAGTTTCATTAGTATTATTGTAATTTTTTGTGCAAAATCTATCGTGTGAGCTGTGATTGTTTGAGTGTCCGCGTGTTTCTCAAGTTGCGTATCGCCATTGCGAGGTTGCCTCGCGTGGCACACCTCGCGAAGTGGAGAGTCTGGAGACTGCCTCGACCATTATTACTTTACGAGGCATCAGCCGTCGATTTTTTGACGTGCTCAAAGGTGCCTCGCGGCCCCAAAATCAAAAATCGCATGGCTCGGGCGACGCAAATATCATGCTGGAGGTAGCGCGAGACCGCCACACGAGTCTGCCTCCAGACTCTCCACTTCGCGAAGCGTGCCTCGCGCGGCATCCTCGCAATGTCGAGACGCAGCTTCACGCTCAGAGATTCGTGTATTCATTCTCACGTAGAATAAGAAAGTTATGTTATAATTTACCCGCGAAATGTCTAGAAAAGGTATATACATTCGGGTGCAACATAGGCTTCCTTTAGTTGAAACTGAAGACAAGTGATGAAAATTAAACAGTTTCTAAACATCAGAAGTGGAAAAATCGGAAATTTTAAAATCACAAATGTCGGACATATAAAAATACAAATATTTTGAAACTTGATAACCTCACAATTACAAATTTTGGAAATCTTTGAATTTCAATGCTTTCCAACTTGGAAATTCCAGCATTTAGAAATCTGAAGATTCTCCTGCTGCGTTAAATCTTGGTTAAAGAAGCCTATATTATACCCAAATGTACCAACTTGATAAACGTGTACTCCTCTCTGAGTTGCGCAAAATGTAATCTAATTATAAATTATAAATTACGATGAAAATGTAATTGTGTAATTGATTACACATTATTTTCTGCAATCGTTAATTTAGATAGTTGACAAAATTGTGGTCAACTACCTAAATTAACAATTACAGAAAATAAAGTGTAATCAATTACACAATTACATTTTAATCGTAATTTGTAATTTGTAATTAGATTACATTTTGGCCAACTCTAGCTCTTCTACTGCACTTTCAAATTCATTTACGTTCAATAGTTTGACTGTTTCTTCGACTCTTTTTTAGATGTCTGGAAATGAAGTTCGCCAGCAGAGGGGAAGAAATGAAGTGACTCCGTCTCGGAGACGGAGTCCAAGCAGACAGCCTCCGTCCTCAAGACGGAGTCCAACACGTAGCTGGACTCCGTCCTCGCGACGGAGTCTAAGGAGTAGCCGGACTTCGTCGCGAAGACGGAGTAGAAGGAGCAGCCGGACTTCGTCGCGAAGACGGAGTCCGTCGCGAAGACGGCATCGAACGAGGAGCCGGACTCCGTCCTCGCGACGGAGTCAAAGCTATACAGAGCTAGTTTGGATGCGGATGACGCTGCAGTATAAGAAGGAGGTATGTAGAAACGTAGGCGATCTCACGCAAACATTTCTTACATTCTCACGAAAGTGTGAAAACATTATTGCAGTAATCATAAGATTTATATTTATTTTTCATATTACAGTGCAGCGCTCTAAAAAAACAGATGGGGCGCTTACAATACGGAGGAGGAAGAGGAGGAAGAGGAGGAAGAGGGGGAAGAGGGGGAAGAGGAAACAGTGGAGGAAGAGAGGCGAAAAATTATTATTTTTATTAAATAAATAAAACTAAAATATACTTATTCAAACATTTTTTTATTCGAAGGCCTTTCATCCGTCGGCCATGAATAATTTTCTCATATTTATTCGTACTTTAGTCGAGAATCATATATTTAGTCGAGAATGTACGAATAAATACGAGAAAATTATTCATGGCCGACAATTGAATTCCCCACGTTTCAAATAAACATTGGCTCGGGTTATAATGCTCATCTCTGGTATTTTGCCATATCATTGAGGCAGTGAGTTCAACAACGGACTAACCCACATTTTTTTCGAAATTGATTTAGTAGCAATAACGTATTCCAATAGGCTCTACTAATCATATAAAATAGGACATTTTTTTTAATGTGTGTTAGTCGGTGGTTGCTCTCACTGCCTCAATTATAACATAAATTCAACAGCGATTTCAAGTGATGTATGTACATATGTGTCACGGTAAAAGCGTTAATTTAGTAAATGTATACAGTTCCTAGCAGTTCCTAGTCAATGTGTGCCTAAACTGTATACAAAGTTGGGCAAAATGTAATCTAATTACAAATTACAAATTACGATTAAAATGTAATTGTGTAATTGATTAGGTACATTATTTCCTGTAATCGTTAATTTAGGTAGATGACCACAATTTTCTCAACTACCCAAATATTAACGATTACAGAAAATAATGTAATCAATTACCCAATTACATTTTAATTGTTATTTGCAATTAGATTACATTTTCCCCAACTCTGACTGCATATAAGTTAACCTACAATCGTATGTCAATGCAGCGACTGTGAGCGACATGTATCCAGCTTACTGTGAGCGACATGTATCCAGCTACGTGCTAACGCTTCAGTTTTGCTATGATTCCACGTCGGCAGTCCTCCCGTGTAGGCGCCATCTCGTGTCCACTAGCTGAACTAAAATTGTCACGTGACTTGCTCTGTATTATCGCCAATATGGCGGAACTCGTATTTGGGAATGCAATCACGATTTTTCATTATTCGTCCTTATATGAGCAAATTTGGGGCTGGGTTAGGACTCATTCGAAAGAGGAAGGTTCAATGCAGAGCGCTCTTCTCACCGTTTCAGTCACAAAGCTCTTTTAGTGACCTAAAAATACTTGGATTCTGCGGGTGTATTTTGTCGACTTTTGCTCTACTTTGGACACTCATATTATTAGATATCAACACAATCTCGTTGAACCATGAGAAGAGCGCTCTGCATTGAACCTTCCTCTTTCGAATGAGTCCTAACCCAGCCCAAAATCTGCTCATATAAAGACGAATGATGAAAAATCCCAACCCCATGTTTCGGGCCAGATTGTGTCGGTATACAGCGCGCTGCATTACCCGTGTCTACCCCCTTAAGGGGGTATACCCGTTTGAACCCTCGGAAAATGTATACATTTTGTGGATTTTTTTACAAGTCAACGGTTTGATGCAGATTTCCCGTTTTTTAACTATGTTTACATAGTATTATGAACTACTTATAAAAAAAGTTTCAGTTAAAAAACTATTGTTTTTCGGAAGTTACGGATACATGTCCGAAAGTCTCTCGATTTTAGACGGCTAAACGGTGGCCCTAAAAACTCGTGCTACGTTCAACCAATTTACTTCAAATTTTGCATGCACAATCATAATAAGATTCCACATCGCGCAACGAAGGCGATTTTGAAAATTTTGAAAAATAAAGAAATGGTGAGAGATCAAAGGTAAAGTTAAATTTTTCTAAGAGAAAAATCCACTTTTTTCCTTTATAAATAATAAACGGGGAATCGAAATAAAAAAAGCCTTCGTTGGGCGATGCGGAATCTTATTATGATTCTGCATGCAAAATTGGAAGTGAATTGGTTGAACGTAGCGCGAGTTTTTAGGGCCACCGTAATGAAAAATATAGTTTCGAGAAAAACGCGTTTGAAGTTTTGACTCTGATGCTTTGCTGATAAACTGTATTTTTCGTATCTCACACTTAATCAGCGATTCCAGGGGCATAAAGTAAGCCTTCAGCAGACGAAACAGCTTCTTCAGCAGCTATTCTTGACAATCGTTTAGCAGTTCTGGCTTCTTTAGTGGCTTCATGCGCTCGAATCGTACTCAAAGTAATGCGGCGATGATCCTCCGCCCAACACCCTTCGTAGGCTCCAGGGCCGATTTTAATGTTCATACTGTCCAATATATGTAAAAGACTTTTATGTCCATCATTAAAGATTGCAGCGCCGATAAAGGCCGCTATTTCAATTATTGTTGCACCACTGAAGATGGTTTTAGGAGCAATTTTCCAGAAGAGCGCGTTCAAGCTTTCATTACTATTCTGAGTAAAGCCGCCGAGACATCGTTCCAATAAATTATCACTGCTCAGTTCTTCATAAATAGGACGTATTGCTTCGGCAACTTCGCTCGTTAAAGCAGGCTTATGCCTGTATTCGTGCAATTTGTTTTCAGCTTTCGCCTTTTGCCATGAACACCAGGAACCGTTTCCTGCAGGACAATTTTGATGTTGCGGCTTATTGTCCGTAGAAATTTTGTGGTAGAAAGTTGCCCAAATTCCTCTTTTCATGTGTGTAATGGAATGACAGCTATTCCTAATTGCCTTCCCATAATAAACTGTGAGTTCGTCTATTAACCTTGCTGTTAATTTTCCGTGTCCTTTTCCGCCAAGCCCTTTGGTTTTCTTTTTCAAATTGCGCAGCCTTGTTCCCATACGCTTCTGCACATGTCCAACGCATTCTTTCTTTTTTACAGGTTCACCATATGGGGAAGATGCTAATAGTCCTGCAAATGTTTTGCTATCCCCATCTCCGATGTAATTTAAATATTTTGTTTCGTGTAGTCCTTCGGATCTGTGAAACATCTCACTAATTCCGTCCATTTCCATTTTGCTCGCACTTCCTTCGTGATTTACAGAGCAGTTATGGGTTTCTTTCCACTCTTCATATTCCGCAGTATTAATCTTCTCTGTCATGGTTTCGCAGCCTTTGCAAAAACTTGATTTAATTACGACATCCAGAACTTTTCCTGAAAAATGTCCAATCAAAGCTGTAATGCCGTATAACGAGGAGAAACCTCTTTTTTGCCAGGTTCCATCCCCAGAAACAGTTAGGCCTGCAGGTTCTTCAACTTGGTTATATTTCGCAGTAAGACATTTTTCTTCCGTCGCCGCACAGAGGATTGAATTTCTACACACAGCTTCCGCGGCGCAATGAATGTTCTTTACTATGGCGTCGTATGTTGATTGAATGACAGGTTTAGGGAGATCCATTAGTCCACAAAACTTTCTAATCCCTGATGCTCCAATTCCTAAGATCCGCATTACAAAAACTAATCTTTTATTTATTTCGTACGCCTGATTATCGGTAATCGGACAGGAATTTATAAATTTAGAAGGACACGAACTACACTTTATTTCCACTTTGAAACCAAGTCCACGGATATTTGATTCTGAAAATTCTACATTGCTGTCACAATGTTTGCACTTCACGTAATCACTAATTGCAGAAAACACAGGAATAAAATTCAACATTCTGTACCCAAATGAAGATTCCACGGTCACGTCTTGATATTCATCCATTTTTAATTTCTTAGCTGACGCACTTGTGTTCGTTTCCCCTTTCTCACAATCAGGATAACGTGATGGGTGCCTTTTTATAGGCTTACTGGCCCGTCGATGAGATTTTCGGCTACCTTTTCTGTTACAGTTTGGAGCCGAATTCATGACTTCGTGTAGGTATATTTTTCGATTTGCTGTTGCTTGCTATGCAAAGCATTGACTGATATGCTCATATTTTTGAGGTCTAAAGGTTCATGGCTAATACTCTTTTATACCCACTGATTGTATAAATTTATTACTAACTCCACCCCTTCCCCTTGGGGGATTCCCGGACCATTTAGACCCAAAAATCACCCTGCACGGCATCCGCTGAAGGTGTGCTATAAATGTAGAAAAACGGGCTGGTTTCTTAATCAGGGGTAATTAATAGTAGGTGTAAGTATCCGCGACGCGAACGACCGAACCGCTGCGATCGGTCGAGCCGACGTGCCGCCCCATGCTACCTGGGTTGTTTCATTCAAATGCCTATAACTTCGTCAATTTTTCGAATTTTTACATCGGACTTGTTTTATAATATTTCTAAAACATCAATCTATGAAAATATGTAAAAAAAAAAATAATCTGATTTTTGACACTTTCAAACGGTTATACCCCCTTAAGCTTATAACGGACCAGCGGAAGGGCTCATTTAACCGACCCTCATAACCAAGGTCCCACATTCCATATATCTAATTACACTTTTCCTTAATCTCACTTGTTTTTCGTATTTGCAGTAGACATTTACTTAAAACAATAGAATTCCTCACGAAAGTCATTTTCGGAAAACCCCGTATTACGACCATCATGGACAGACGTGGCCTGCTATTATTCACGTTCTTATGGACGAGTGCCACCACTAAAGTCATCGACGGGGACTACCAACTAACTCCGTTAAGCCCCAACCCGGGACTGTACCACGAGAAAATCCGACCTCTCCGAGTTTTCCACACCCAATGGAGACTGGTCACGGGCATCGGAGTCGCGGAAGTATTGACCTCGCGACCACAAATCCAACCTCAAATCAACAGGATGAAAGCATTATGTACAACTTATAACTGGACGTCTTGCCCGGCCGACGACCTTAACGCGGCCCTGCAACGAAAACTCCTCGACGGTAAAAGATACGAGGAACTGCTATTAAGCATATTGGGGAAACCACAGTTCCAACGTACCAAGCGATCGGTAGCTCTGGAATTCATCGGATCGCTGAGTAAGGCCTTTTCGGAACACTGGACAACGCCGATGCGCAATATTATAATAAGGAAATAGATAAACTTTATAAAGATCAAAATCATCTCGCCGAATTGTTAGGAAATCAAACACATATTATAAAAACAGAATTTCAGGATATACATGACTCACTAAAATCTGTAACGAGTTCCATGCGAAATATGGGCGATAGAATTAATGAAATAGCGGCGGGTACCCGTCAATTAGACGAGCGCGAAACAAAAGTAGAATTAGAATTAGCTTTTCCGTCGTGGACGTTCCTAATGACCAGACACGTGGACGAATATGTAACCGCACTGATTGTAATTACGGATGCGCTCACGTTCGCGAAACTTGGTATCTTACATCCGGCCGTTCTGTCCCCTAGTCAGCTGGCGCAGACTTGCGAACGAATTCGCGGAACCACTCCATACGAATTCCCGCTGACTCCGGAAGAATTGAATTCCGAACAGCTTCAAGGGGTGGCCAAATTAAACGTAGTTTATTCACAGGGCCGAATCATCTTGCCACTTGACATCCCTCTACTGGACCAAATTCCCTTCGAACTTTATTACCTTCAACCGTGCCCTTCGTTTCAAACAATATCGACCAATGTCTCTACCCCAATATTCATAAAACCAAGAACAGCGTATTTAGCAATTAGCAGATTCAACTCTCAATGCCCGACGATTGCTACATCACAGGATGCAGGAAGCACCCTCGGATGTATATGTGCGAACTTAGCGTACCATTCCAAGATTTGGAAAAAGCACTAAGCTGTGGGACGGATGCCTTACTAAAACCACAAAACATCAAGTGGCCTAACTGCAAGATGCAAGCCTTTCCCGGAAGCCGAACCTTCCTCAAGAAGATGATCACACCCAACACCTGGTTATATTCTGTCAAGGACACCCTGGCACTGCAAGTACGATGCAACAAGCACGCGGCCGGATACGAAGTGCTCCAGGGTGCAGGAATATTACAACTGAGGAGGGATTGCGAACCCAAGATCGGGACTGATCAAATTTGGGCATCCGGAGTCGACACTGAGACATTAACAACCATCTACAAACCATCTATTGGCAGAAACATCTCGGAAATCCTGCCAACTCTCACGGAACATCATGTGAAAATTTGAACCGACCGTCAAGAAAAGGAACACCAGAGGAACCCTTCCAGGTGCTTATGCGAAAGCAACCGCAATCGCATTGGACGACATAGAAAGACAGGCAAGGGAGACAGCCACCCACCACCGAACCGAAAATCTATTAACGTATGTTACATATGGACTGCCAGGACTAGGAGGCACCCTCGTAATCATCTTTATTGCCTGGATTGGATACCGTTTTTGAGGGCACGCCGGATTCAACATCGCGAGCCCTTAAGGGGGTAGACACGTCATGTGACCTGGCCGATTCGGCAGGTCGGTATTACAGCAGGTTTTTTCTGCACAGAAATGGTAATACCGATAGATCGATGATTGCCCGGTAAACGCGGGAGGGAGCTGTTTGCTATTTCCGTATTCTATTCTGAATAAGGAAAGAAATTCTCAGCTGTTGCGTTGTACTTATAAAAATTTAAACGGAAAGTCGGCTGGTACTACAAACGTAGAAAATTCATTGTACATTTTAATTACTTGAAATGTGCTTATGCTACAATATTCTACGTTAGCAGTAAGGAATTATAAGTGAAAGGGGAAAATAGATGAGGGGATGTCCCCAGAAAATGAAGTTTGTTAGGTTAGACATTTTTTTACTAGCAAAGCACCGAAACAGAACATGAAATACACTTATTACACGTCCTATGCAGAAAGCAGTTATGAACAAACATTATATATAAAATTGTACGGAATCGATTGACGTCACTTTTGCAAAGATCTGATTAGAAATTGCAGAACTTCAGATTCGTCACTGCTTAGCGTGCAACATTGTATAGTCCCGCTGGTTTCGAGCGTCGAAGCCCACGAAACTCAGCGAGACACATGATTGTTGGCGAGCATCACGTTTGACGACTGCTAGAGAATCACGCCGTATAAATGCTAAGAAACGATAGTGTGAAGCGGCGTGCGTTTCAACTACACATTGACAATATCGTAGATTCTAGGGCCTAGAATATTAGCTGCGTATTACGATGTTCTTCACCAGAGCACTGCATTACTGATGAAAATGATGCCAAACATGGAGAAATTCGGTCAATTTTTAGTTAACGTAGTGTGTGTGTCCTAATCGTGCATTCATAAGAAAAAATAGACCACATTTTCGTGGACATAAACTCACCAATCCATCGGTGGTAACACTCTTATCAAGGTGTAATGAGAAATATGAACATTTTCATATTCAGTACTGGATGACTCAAGTCGCCGTCGACCGAGGGCCCTAATAAATGTGCATTTATTTGGGAAACCAAAACCACGTCACTCGTGACACCTCCTTGCGAACAGATATATGTATGTACGAGAAGAAGCAATGCAATTTCCCGATGACTTGAAGCAACATTTCAATAGGTAAATGCACGAAACTCTGGGATCAGGAATTCCCAACCAAGTGATGCATATGTAAGAACTGGCGAAATTCAACAATAGTTTGTCGTCTAAATTTTACAATTAAAGTATTTATTTGACGCGAATATGTGTAAAGTTTGTCAGCAAAGTCTTTCTCGATTTGAGTTCTATAGAAGGCTGACTTTCCTTCGCCATGCAAAATCCTCTCTTGTCCTTCACGCTGGCAATCATACAACTCGCTGAGTTTCGTGGGTTTCGACTCGAATCCAGCGGGGACATACAATGTTTCGCACTAAGCAGTGACAAATCTTCAGTTCTGCATTTCTAATCAGATCTTTACAAAAGTGACGTGAATCGATTCGACATGTTTTCTCGATCAAATTGGCTCCAAAAATGATATTATTCGGACCATAATTAAGGAAATTACGTGAAAATTTGTTTGCAGAATTGGAAGCGCGTTTCGTTAAAAATAGTCCGATTTAAATTATTTTCTGTCAATTTAATCGGGAGAATGCCAGGAATCCATTTGTGTCACTTTCGTATTGATACGATGAAAAAAAAACAAATTCTGTTTCTATATAATCGATGACACATCGCCGAGCAACGGCGATCTCGTGCGGCTCGGGCCACAAAGGTTCTCGTCGGTTATTCGAGCATCTACGATCGTTACGGGCTAGGTTTGGTGTACACGATACGGACTTTTCGCTATCCCCGTCACTTCTGTCTCACTCTTGTCCGGCGAAGGCGAGAGCGAGATGGAAAGAGAGCGAGCGAGGATAGTACGAGACAGACGACGCGTTGATATTTTGTCTCGCTCCGTCTTTCGGACGCCTGACACTCCGTCCTTTGTGTGCGCGACGGGCGTGCGCGATGGTCGCATCGCAAGCGCTTACGGTGAGCACGGGACCCGCTTCGCAAAATCTTGACGCAGGCCGTGCATAAGTCTTTTTTGCGCCCTAGGCGAACTTGTCAAATTGCGCCCTTTATTATATTACATTTATTTGAGATTATTTATGACTCTACTCTGTAAAATTAGGCAACTGTTAGGGCGTATGGTTGACAAGAGGCGCAAAATGGCCTTTTCATTGTTGGCATTGTTGAAAATAAATTTTTAAATGAAATACTACAAATTATACTACATCGGTTTTAAACTGCGAGTAAAAGTTAAGAGTAAGCTCATGAAGAAGCTCAATTAAATGTATTATAATAAATGGCGGAATTTGGCAAGCTCGCTTATGGTGCAAAAAAGACTCGTGCCGTGCCTGGCTATCTGACCGTGGCGCGCATGCATCGAACAGTCACGATTCCATCTGAGCGGCTCGCGCCCGTCACGCACGCCCACCGTGCACGCAAAGCGTTCCATCCCGCTCCCCCCTTCGGCCAGAAAGAAGCGAGAAACTTAGCCTCGGAATTAGGGCTCCGTTCATGATACGGGCTCAACGCCGGTCTCGACCAGCGAGCGGCTAAAGGCGGCCGTTCCAATAAGCGGCTGGCGACTGCGGCTGGCGACGCTTCCACTAGTGCAAGGGAGAAACAGATGCATACTTCTCCTTTGCACTAGTGGAAGCGTCGCCAGCCGCAGTCGCCAGCCGCTTATTGGAACGGCCGCCTTAACGAGACTTTACATTCAGATATATTGGCCGTTGAGATTCGTAACGCGTATTCTCCCACCATAGGTACCGCTTGCCTGTACCGCAGAACAAGAGTGAGCCAGAAGTGGTGGGGATAGCGTTTCTTTATAATTTCTGCACTTGTATTTCTTAAAACTACCACTTCGAAGTATCGACTAAAATAATCTGTAACAACTAAAATACTTTCCCCGCTGGGAAGTGGTCCCATCAGGTCCATTGCTATTGATTCCCACGGCCCTTGTGGCAACGGATTGGGTTTCAAAGGTGATGGGTCTACTGTCTTTTGCACCAGTTGACACCCCCTACAAGATTTTACCGCTTTTTCCGCGTCCTTATCTATTCCTTCCCACCAAACCTTGCTCCTCAATCTATGTTTCATAGAGACGATGCCCGGATGACCCTCGTGGGCTAAATCTAGCGTTTTCTTTTTCAACGATTCTGGGATCACTATTCGCGTACCTCTCAAAACTATATTGTCGTTAACGCATAATTCATCTTCTAACATTTTAAATCGCGAGTTCTCTAATGCCTTCCAATCGCCTGTTTTAAGCACTCTTCTCACCTCCGTTAACTTTTTGTCTTTCCCTGATTCACTATTTATTTCATCCGTCTTTAACGCGCATGGAGTTGCTGATTCTACTACCCATGCGATATATCTACTGTCCTTTCCGCTGGCAGTCCTTTCTCCGTTTTTAATACTTAAGCGAGATAGCACATCTGCAATGTTTGATTTTCCTTTTTCATATATAACTTTATATTTAAACGATTGCAGTCGTAGTACCCATCTCTCGATTCTCGCGTTCGGTTTTGATCTCGGCGCAAATATGCACTCCAACGCTTTATGATTTGTCACTAGCTCAAATTCGGTGCCATAAAGCCAATTGTAAAACCGTTCGCACGCATACACTAATGCTAACGCCTCCTTTTCCGTTTGGGAATATCGTCTTTCGCAGTCTGACAAACTCCTGCTCGCATAACTAATTACTCGCCGCTGCTGTTGGTGATCCAACTGAGTTAATACACATCCTAAACCTACTGGACTTGCGTCAGCTATCACCCTCGTTCTTGCGTGAACGTTAAATATACCGAGTGTCCCCGCGTTTGCCAATTGTGATTTTAGTAATTTAAACGCGTTTTCTTGTTCTTTTCCCCATGTGAATGTGACGTTTTTCCTTGTTAGTCGTCTCAGTGGTTCGCTTATCGTTGCCAAATTCAAAATAAATGCCGCACAAAAATTTACAAGTCCCAGGAAGCTGCGTACTTCCTCCGCTGTTTTCGGCGCCCGAAATCTATTTACGGCTTCCACTTTTGATTCCAACGGTTTGTACCCCTGACCAGAAATTCGGAATCCTAAGAATACAATCTCGTTTTTTCCGAAAACACACTTTTTCTCATTCAACGTCAGTCCTGTCATTGACAATATCTCAATCACTCGATCCAGCCTCCGATCGTGTTCCTCTTTCGTTCTCCCGCATACTATAATATCATCTATAAAATTCGTCACGCCTTCACAACCTACTAATATTGATCTCATTATTCTCTGAAACATTTCCGGCGCGCAACTAATTCCGAACATTAATCTTTTATATCGAAACAGTCCGGCTTCCGTTACAAATGTCGTAATGTCCCTACATTCTTCATCTAATTCAATCTGATAGTACGCGGATTTTATATCTAACGTGCTAAACCATTTGCAGTCGCGTGCGGTATCTAAAATTTCTTCTAATACCGGTAGCGGGTATCTTTCGCGCACAATTGCTTCGTTTGCCCTTCGCATGTCGACGCACAACCTAACCTCCTCCTCCTCCTCGTCCTTTTTTTCTACCGGGACCACTGGCGAAACCCACTCCGTCGGACCGTCGACGGGTTCAATTATATCTAATTCTATTAACTTCTTTATTTCCTTATTTATTTGATCCCGTACTTTGAACGGTAATCTCCGCACCGGTTGTGCAACTGGCGGGTACGCTCTATCTATCGGTAACGTCAACTTGAAATCTTTCAACTTCCCTATTCCACAAAAAATCTTAGCCTTTCCACTTTGTTCTTTTGCCTCGTTTACGCACAAACCGATTTTTAAAATTCCCAGTTCTTTTGCCGTTTTATAACCTAGTATCGGTCGCCCCTTTCCTTTTAAAACTATAAAACTCGCTCGCGACTTTCTGTCCTTAACCTCAATATCACACCAAAACTGTCCTAATAGCTTGAGCGCGGTATCATGTCCGTACGGGTATATGTTTTTGTTTACATACCTACTTGTTTGGCACACGATCCTATTATCCTTACAACCTTTCCATGTTTCCTCATCGATAATATTACATTGCGCACCTGAGTCTATTAGCATGTTTAATACGATACCGCCAATTTTAATGTCCATACACTGTCCATCTTGCACTGCATTGATCCATGAGCCCGCTCGCAATCCGAATGTGTATCTCGATTTATCTCTACCGGCCCCTTCATCCAGGTCCCCAATCGTTGCTTTGCCACGTGGTGGTTCTTTCTTCTTCCTGTTGTTCGGCGTCGTCCCCGACCTGCACACCTCCGCAAAATGGCCTCTTTTCCCACATTTATTGCATGTCTTCGATTTCACCGGGCACTTTTCATCTTTGTACGAATGTCCAGTATACCCGCATCGAAAACATTTGCTGTCCTTCTTCTTCTCCGCCATCTTGTCGTGTCTCCTGTCTCTTTTCACGCTGTGCGTGGCCGCAACCGTTGATCCCTCGATCTCTTTTGTTTGTAGTTCGATCGCCTCGACTGTTCGAGCAATTTCCATGGCGTCATGTAGCTTGAAGTCTCCCTTCTCCAGCAGCCGACGCCTTATTCTATTGGACGTGCATTTTTCCACAATTTGGCCACAGATTTCCAATTCTTCTACTTGAAATTCACAATTCTTAGCCTGTTGTCTCAATCTCGTAATATATTGGTTCATTGTCTCGCCCTCGTTTTGTTTCAGCTGCCGAAACACGTGCCTCTCGTACGCCATGTTTAATTTCGGCTTGAAATACGTCGTGAGAGCGTCTATTGCCTTTTGGTATGGGTCTTCTCCTGCCGCATCAGAATCTGCATTTGGCAGTGTATAGAAAACGTCTTGCAATTCGAGACCTCCGTAATGTAGTAACATTGCTTTCTTCCTGTTCTTGTCCGTGACGTTCTTGCTTGCAACGCACAGTTCGAGAGCTCTGAGCCACCGCTTCCGACTCGTGTACACGTTGTTCTCGTCTTGGTTCGGATTGAACGTTGGAAAGTTTTCATGTTCCATTTTGCACTTCCCTTTTTAATCCTCGTCGCCAATGTTGTATTTCGGGGTATAGGTTCCTTCAATCAATCACACACACCCGGCTCGTAGCCTAAATAGTGACTTTAATAATCTCACTCCTCTCTCGTCTGAGGCGTACCGCTGACTCCCGTTCGGCCCGGCGTCACGCTCGACGCATGCGTACATATATATCGACTGCGCATCGATCTGCTAATCGATCCGCTCGGCGCGTACACTACACCCACCAATCCCCAGTCAGATTGCCGATGCGGAATAGGAACTCGGCCGTTGCAAACATTGAAACCCACATGAAGGACGCATATAAAGTGCTGAAACGTCTATCAGACGCAAGAACGGTTGTCTGAGATAACTGCTCCATATATGCCGAGTTATTGACCTTAAAATTACGAGGTTTAGATGAAAGTATTAAAGACATCGCGATGCATGAAATCGACAAATTAATGTTTACGCTAAAACAGAATAAGAATAACACACAGCCATTATCGCATCCACCAAACAATCCGACTTATAATTACCCATCACATCACTTGGCAGCAGCAGAACCTTATTTCTTATCATTATCTCCTTCCCCATCAATATCATCTCCTTCGCCATCAACATTATTTCCTTCCCCACCAACATCATTTCCATCCCCATCAACATCATTTCCTTCCCCACCAACATCATTTCTTTCCCCATCAATATCATCTCCTTCCCCATCAACATTATTTCCATCCCCACTAACATCATTTCCATCCCCATCAACATCATTTCCTTCCCCACCAACATCATTTCCTTCCCCATCAACACCATCACATTACCCATCAACATCATTACATTACCCATCAACATCATCACATTACTCATTAACAGCATCACATTACGAATCAACATCATCATATTACCCGTCAACAGCATCACATTCACAGCAATGCCATTATCTAATGCACTATCAGCACAACCGAATCATCATTCTTCCCCGCGTGCACCAACCACAGAATCTACTGGACCCATAACAGATTCGCATTCTACATACACCGAACTAGATTAACTACGTACTTTATAACATAGTACAGTGTACACGTTTACTTGTGCTTGAGCTCTAACGTTTTGAAGATCGCGGTCGTTGTTAGTGGAGACATTTTCTAAATATTTGCGGATACTATCTGTATTTTTTCCTTTTTGTATAACACCAAGCAATAAAATACTTGGAATTTCTCCCGTTGACGCGTTGATTGTATTGTTCAGCGCGTACTCCACATCTTCCAAAACCTTGTACCAATATTTTCCCGACGAGTCGTCGACTAGCTTAGCTAATATTGGGGCAAATGTTCCATTGAACCTTTCTATTTTACCATTGGACTTAGGTGATCCTGTTGCAATTTCTATATGTTATATATTCATTTCCTGCATAAAATCTGTAAATTCTTTGAACGTAGACGAACTATCTCTATCAGAAATAATGATATTCGGTCTACTATAACTGCAAAAGTATTGTTTTAAACAAGTTATAACCTCCTTAATAGCGGTAGTTTTTGTCGCGTATAATTTGATAAACTTTGTGAAAGTGTCGATTACGAGGAAAACATAAAAGTCAGCTTGGCGAGCCCGACTCGGCAAGCCATGACCGATCAGACGGCTCGTGGCTCCACGAATTGGCTCGGCTCGTCTAGCTCGTCAAGTCGGCTTGGCGAGCCAGGGCGAGCGGAGCCATGACCGCTCAGACGGCTCGTGGATCGCGGCTCCACGAGCCGTCTGATTCCACCTTTAGCTTTATTTAGATAAAGAAAGCACGATGTAGAAAAGAAGGCTAGTATTTCCACTGTCTTCGACATGCGCGCCAAGCATCCGCGTGCGCGTCTGGCAGAGCGTCGGCCCATTTCGTGCCTCATAAATTAGACCCTTTCAAGTGGACGAAAACGTCGTGCGCGGCACGCAGTTGAACTAGTGGGACCCTGCCTCAGAGATGGGCAAAAAATTATTTTAAATAAAAAATTGTGTTCGAATAAAAGGCAAAAAATTTATTCGAAACTCAGCAAATAAAAATCACCCAGAATTATTTATTATTTGAAGCACCATAAATAAAATTTGGAATCGACGGGAATTTATCCGAAGATCCATAAATAAAATTTTCAATCGACGGGAATTCATCCGAAGCGCATAAATAAAATTTTCAATCGACAGGAATTCATCCGTAGCTTCGGCCAATTTTCTCACTTTCATTTATATTTGTAGCGGAGAAGCTTAAATAACTCTGGGCGTGGCTTGGAAGCCCTCGGGCCTCAAGCGCCTTTGCTCGAAGCCGCCGGGCCCTCGGGCGAGCGACATTGTAACGTTCACCCGCCTAATCCACAGCGCGGAGTTGCTCGGCGACGTGTCATCGATTATACAGAAACGAAATTTCTATATTTTTCATCGTATCAATATGAAAGTGACACCAATGGATTCCTTGCATTCTCCCTATTAAATTGATAACAAAATATTTAAATCGGGCCAGTTTTAACGAAACGGGCTTCTAATCCTGCAAATTAATTTTATGCGTAATATTGTCCCAGATCTTAACACGGTCAGGTATGCGTGTCTATACTTACAACTGCAATATTGACAATACCGGCGATTCTACGGTCTAGAATATTTGCTCCGTATTGCGATGTTCAATCCACATTAAAAAAAATTTTTTTTGCCTATTTTATATGATTAGTAGAGCCTATTGGAATACGTTATTGCTACTAACTCAATTTCGAAAAGAATGTGGGTTAATCCGTTGTTTGCTCTCACTGCCTCAATTAACGATATTACGCATAAAATTAATTTGCAGGATTGAAAGCCCGTTTCGTTAAAACTAGCCCAATTTAAATATTTTTTTATCAATTTAATCGGGAGAATGCAAGGAATCCATTGGTGTCACTTTCATATTGATACGATGAAAAATAAAGAAATTTCGTTTCTGTATAATCGATGACACGTCGCCGAGCAACTTGCTCGCCCCGAGGGTCCGGCGGCTTCGAGCAAAGGCGCTTGAGGCCCGAGGGCTTCCAAGCCACGCCCAGAGTTATTTAAGCTTCTTCGCTACAAATATAAATGAAAGTGAGAAAATTGGCCGAAGCTATGGATGAATTCCTGTCGATTGAAAATTTTATTTATGCGCTTCGGATGAATTCCCGTCGATTGAAAATTTTATTTATGGATCTTCGGATAAATTCCCGTCGATTCCAAATTTTATTTATGGTGCTTCAAATAATAAATAATTCTGGGTGATTTTTATTTATGACACATACATATAATGTCTCTTTTATTTAAAAAGTTATTTAGATAATTTTTTATTTAAATAATGCCCATCTCTGCCCTGCCTTAAGGGGGTAGACACGGGTAATGCAGCGCGCTGTATACCGACACAATCTGGCCCGAAACATGGGTTTGGGAAATTACGTTGTTTGTCCTTATATGAGCAGATTTTGGGCTGGGCGAGGCCTCATTCGAAAGAGGAAGGTTCAGTGCAGCGCGCTCTGGTCATGGTTCGACGAGATTGTGTTGATATCTAATAATATGAGTGTTCAAAGTAGAGCAAAAGTCGACAAAATACACCCGCAAGAATCCAAGTATTTTTAGGTCACTAAAAGAGTTTTCTGACTCAAACAATGACCAGAGCGCGCTGCATTGAACCTTCCTCTTTCGAATGAGACCTCACCCAGCCCAAAATCTGGTCATATAAGGACAAACAACGTAATTTCGTGATTGCATTCCCAAATACGAATTCCGCCATATTGGTGATAATGCAGAGCAAGTCACGTGACAAATTTAGTTCAGGTAGTTGATACGAGATGGCGCCTACTCGGGAGGACTGCCAACGTGGAATCATAGCAAAACTGAAGCGTTAGCTGGATACATGTGCCACAGTAAAAGCGTACTGCTGTCAATGTATGAATTTTCGGACGATTGTAGGTTAGGTTATATGCATTTTAGGCATATAACTGCTAGGAACTGTGTACATTTACTAAATTAACGCTTTTATTGTAACACATACATCACTTGAAACCGCTGTCGAATTTGTGTTATAATTATATGGCCACATTATTTCAAATAAAAAAAGAGATTGGAACTTTTTTACTAATACTGGAAATATTGATTTACTGATATCATATTTTCAGAATGTGGAAGTTACAGCAATTATTTGCAATTATTGCACTTATTATTATTCTTCCGACTATTGTATATAACATATAACAAGGAAAAGTCTTAAAATCGGTCAACAGTTGACTCCCTGATTTTTTTTTTGTAATTCATTACGGTCCTATGCAGAGATGGGCATAATTTAAATAAAAGAATATACTTCCGAATGGCTCCAATGGCCGATCGATACGAGGTTTGGGGGAGGGTGTGTGTACCCTAAATCTAAAATTCTATTTAGCTTCGGGTATTTATTAGTTTCCTTTGTTTATTCGAAGGCCTTTCATCTTGGGCTTCGAATAATTTTTCATCTTTCATTATATCTTTATCCTAAGGTCGTATTCAGATATATTGGCCAGTCGATTCGTTTTCGCGAACAGCGATCGAGGAGAAATCAGCCACCATCTGACGATCGTGGATTTGTCAGTTGGAGTTACGTGGCCACCCAAGGGTATGGTGGGGTGACGGGAATGCTATTCGGCTCTGTCTGAACGTAGCCGTGTGGCTGTTATTTATTCTTATTGTTAGCGTAGCAATTGTGTGCATTACGAAGTTATGCGTAGACCAATACGAGATGAAGCAATCGAGAAAGAATCAATTTTCTGACCAATAAAGATCCTGAATGTTTTCGGAGCTAAGGCACACCTATTCTGATGTGTGTATTTCTACGCTGCAGCTCGGTTTGGCCTATACACACCAGAAGCTTGGCGCTATCCCCACCACTTCTGGCTCACTCGGGTTCTGCGATGACGAGAGAATACGCGTTACGAATAGGAGTGTGCGGATCGTCCCGCGGCTCGGATTCTCGGCCCTCGGGACGGGTCGGAAAATTTCGGGCGGGATCGGGCGGGGTCCCGATACTTTCGTATTCCTAGAGATCCCGACGGTTTCGGGATCCCGAGACTCGATTCGGGCTACAAGCATGACCGCCATGAGCGGGCAATTTGATTTCAGGTCGGCTTGGCAAAACTCGGACGCGATCGGCTCGAAAGCCAGCTATTACGAGCGGACCGAGACGGAAAGAATTATGTATATCATTTATATCGATACCAGAGTGATAAGTTTTTACCTTTCTGTCTCCTGTTGAATCATAACTTGTATCTTATTATTTATTTACATATATATGTATTTTCATTGCTACCAAATAGTCTGTGAATACTGAATACGTCCATATACGTACTTAAATAAATACCATGTTCAGAACTTGGGAAGAAGACTATTTTTATATCGACAATATTTTAAAATCTGAATAAAATATACTTCATACTTTACACTTTATGTAAAGGGAATATATAGGGTATTATCTTTTTCCGGATAGGTTCAGATTTAAAATAGAAAACGTACGAACTATAAGCATACAAAAAGGAATATTTTCTGGATGTTTCATAATAACAACAATATACAGGAGGCGAATATTTTATTATTTCAAATTAACGTGTAAGAAGCATAATTTTTCTATGTTCTCAGGTAATAATTTTAATCTATTACTGGTAACGATATCGTCCGATCGCGTCCGAGATTTGCCGAGCCGACCTGAAATCAAATTGTCCGCTCATGGCGGCTATGCTTGTAGCCCGAATCGAGTCTTGGGGTCCCGAAACTGTCGGGATCTCGAGTAATACGAAAGTATCGGGACCCCGCCCGATCCCGCCCGAAAGTTGCCGGCCCGTCCCGAGCCCGAAAAATCGGGTAACCGCACACCCCTAGTTACGAAACTCACCGGCCAATAAATCTGAATACGATCTTAGAAGTTCGAATAACCGACGAGAACCTTTGTGTCCCGAGCCGCGCGAGATCGCCGTGCTCGGCGATGTGTCATCGATTATAAAGAAACAGAATTTGTTTATTTTTCATCGTATCAATATGAAAGTGACACCATTGGATTCTTGGCATTCTCCCAGTTATATTGGCAGAAAATAATTTAAATCGGACTATTTTTAACAAAACGGGCTTTCACTTCTACAAACAAATTTTTCACATAATTTCCTTAATTTTTGTCCGAATTATATCATTTTTGGGGCAAATTTGATCGAGAAAACATGAGGAATCAATTGACGTCACTTTCGCAAAAATCTGATTAGAAATGCAGAACTGCAGATTTGTCACTGCTTAGCGCGCAACATTGTATGGCCCCGAGCTGGTTTCGAGCGCCGATGCCCACGAAACTCAGCGAGTCGCATGATTGCCAGCGAGAAGGACAAGAGGGGACTTTCCATGGCGAAGGAAAATCAGCCTTCTACAGAACTCTAATCGAGAAAGACTTTGCTAACAAACTTTATATTCACGTGAAATAAATACTTTAATTGTAAAATTTAGACGACGAACTATTGTTGAATTTCGCCAGTTCTTACATATGCCCCACTGGGTTCGGAATTCCTGATCCCAGAGTTTCATGCATTTACCTATTGAAATGTTGCTTCAAGTCATCGGGCAATTGCATTGTTTCTTCTCGTACATATGTATATCTGTTCGCGAGTAGGTGTCATGAATGACGCGACTTTTATTTCCCAAATAAATTCACCCCTATCAGGGCCCTCGCTCGAACCGCTTGACAAGGAGACCGAACGATGTGAACCGAGTGCGAGTGAACTAGCGCACCAGCGGTACACCCTCGGTCGACGGCGACTTGAGTCATCCAGTACTGAATACGAAAAACCAGTACTGAATACGAAATGTTCAAAATTTCTCATTACACCTTGATGAGAGTGTTACCATTCATGGATTGTTGGTGAGTCAAGACACGAAGCAATTCAGTCTATTTTTTCTTATGAATACATGATTAGAACACACTCTACGTTCAATGAAAATTGATCGAATTGCTCCATGTTTGATATCATTTTCATCGGGAAATCCTAAAAAATTCATCGGTAATACTTTCATCAATACTTATCAAAAACACGAACATTTTATTTTTCTGTACTGGGTATTTTATCTAGCTCGTCGGTTTTATTGTTCTCGGCTGTCAACGGGTGGTCTACTAGGACCCGAAGGTCCACGCTCGCAACGAGAAAGCAAAACAGTGGGGTGGGTACGTCTTTCCCGATAAACTGAGCCCAAAGGCTTCTCAACAATTGAAACATTGGAAGACTGTACATATTCTTTCTGGTGCTTTCGGCGATATGCGCAACCATTTGTATGCCCGGTTTCATGTCTAACAAGTCAGGCGATTTTGTTTGTGAGAGCCATATATAAAGACAGTCCTGTAACGTTCACTACATCTTCAATTATAAAACTGCAAATATGTTATTTTACACATGTGTCTCGTTGAGTTTCGTCGGCTTCGACGCTTGAAACCAGCGGGGCCATACAATGTTGCGCACTAAGCACTGATGAATCTGAAGTTTTGCAATTTCTAATCAGATCTTTGCGATCGTGGCGTCAATCGATTCCTTATACTTTCTCAATCAAATTGGCCCCAAAAATGATACAACTCAAACCATAATTAAGGAAATTACGTGAAAATTTTGTTTGTAGAATTGAAAGCCCGTTTCGTTAAAAATAGTCCGATTTAAATAATTTCTTCATAAAAAAAATGCGCAGGCTGGATGCGCGTGATTATTACGTGGCCCCCTCCATAGACATATATAGACGGATCAGAAGATGGGACTATCGGCGTGGGGAAGGAAGGCTTGGAGGGGTAAAGGCATAGGTTCAGATACAGGCACGTCGGATAGCTTCGGATGCATTCGGCATGCATAACCACAGCGTTATCCGATTTACTCGTATCGCTCCCCTTACCGCGCACCTTGCCAGCCCCCTCAGCTTACGCTCCGCCGTCTATATATGTCTATGGTCCCCTCCTCGAAGTGACAGAAAATATAACCTATGTATACGCTATATGACAATAAATGTTGAGCGGCTATTTCGTTCTTTTGCGCTACATTTGTGAACTTTTTATCATCCTTCCGAAACATTATTATTACGTCGCAACAGTATCTTTAGGAAATCGGGTCTAGCATATAGGTTATATTTTCTGTCACTTCGAGGACAGAAAATCCGGTCCTCCAAGTGACAGAGAATATAACCTATATGCTATACCCGATTTCCTAAAGATACTGTTGCGGCGTAATAATAATGTTTCGGAAGGATGATGAAAAGTTCACAAATGTAGCGTAATACAACGAAATAGCCGCTAAATATTTATTGTCTTATAGCATATACATAGGTTATATTTTCTGTCACTTCGAGGAGGGACCACATAATAATCACGCGTTGGATTCAACATCAAACACAATTTTATATATGTTTGTTCATAACTGCTTTCTGCATAAGATGTGTATTTCATGTTCTATTTCAGTGTTTTGCTAATTAAAAAATGTCTATCCTAACAAACTTCATTTTCTGGGGACATGCCCTCATCTATTTTTCCTTTTCACTTATAATTCCTTACTGCCAACGTAGAATATTGTAGCATAAGCACATTTCAAGTAAATGTACAATGAATTTTCTACGTTTGCAGTACCAGCAGACTTTCTGTTTAAAAAGTACAACGCAACAGCTGAGAATTTCTTTCCACATTCAAAATAACATATGGAAATAGCAAACAGCTCCCTCTCGCGTGTACAGGCAGCCGCGTATCTATGGGTAATACCATTTCAGTGCAGAAAAAACCTGCTGTAATACCGACCTGCCGAATCGGCCAGACCACGTGACGTGTCTACCCCCTTAATGAAGAAAGATTTCGATAATTACCGGTATCGATATTTACTAAACGCTTTGATCGTCGAATGTTTACCTTGCATCTGGGCAAACTTCAGCTTCTTGTGGTTCTTGTTCGTCCGACACGACGCCGCGACGGACATAGAAAAAATGGGCTCCGAATTGGGAAATATAAGTAATAAAAAAACTATTCGTATACTCATAGGATAGTTATCATTATTCATATACCCTAGCCCGGTTGTCTTTATTCGTTTAGTTTATATATTCGTTAGTTTTATTCGTGATTCGTGAGATTTATTCGTCACAGGATCCTTTGTCATGGAGCATCTAGTTCGGGGGAAATCAGAATTTAGTCATTGTCACGAATAAAACTAACGAACGTGCATGTAAGCTACAACATTTTAAAAGTCTTTTCTTTGGTAGGCACTTCGCCTATGTCATTTAGCTTCTTTATTAATTAATTATTTGTTAATTTTTGTAGAAAACAGAGCAGGACGCTCTTCTATATGGTAAGTTTTATTATTATTATTATATCTTACAGAAAAATTAAATAATACAAATTTATATACTACATTTATTCAAATTTATTTTTCCAGGCACTGATGACGATATTCTCATGGCTGCTGCCAGTGAACGTGGTGGGAGCTGCACCAGCAACGGGGCCTGCGCCGGCGTCCGTGCGCCACCGGTGGGCTATGTGTAAGTGTTTTTATACAAAAATAAATCAATAATTTCTGTGATTTATTTGTTTTTTTTGTGAGTCTTTCTTTTAATATTTATTTGGTGGTATTTTTTTTCGTCCCCGACTTTTTCATGTACTTGGAGTAATTTCTTTACTTTTTGGAAGTTTTTTTTATTGGGTTATAATAATGAAATAACATAATATTATAACTTTAGATATTGAAAAGGTAATAAAAATTGTGGTTTAAACAATTTAACAATTATAATTTAGTTCATTTAATTTATCATTTCAGATCGAGGCACCAGAGCTGGACAACAAAGACGACGTCAAGAAAACTTGATGAATTTCTTATTAAAATTAAGCAGCGCAGAGTATCATTGGGGGTGGAGGGGGAGGGGGAAGGGCTGAAGGGGGACAGGGGAGCAATTAATGTAATAATGTATTGTTTGAGAATCACCTAGTGCTCCTCATCACCGCACCAAGCTCACCGCAGCACCTCTCGGACAGCGGAGCACAAGGCTGATCCACCGATCGATCAGCCAATCAACGCTGTCCCTCAATTGATCAATCAATCGACACTCGCCGTCAATGGATCGGCCAATCAGATCTCACCGCGCTACTCGATCACTCAATCAGATTTCCCCACGTCGGTCGATGCTCGAGAATGTTCGAGACGACGTGTACCGGAAATGTTCATCCAACGGTTTCGATCACTTCTTGTTCACATTGTGTAAAGTAGAAGACGTGTCGCGTGCAATTCTCTTGCTTTAACCTTCTGTGCTTCTCTTATCATTGCTTAATAGCTTTTATAGTGCTTCAGCTTTCATTTCATTGCTCATCTGCGCCTTTAAATCACTGCTCTCATTAATCAAACTCAATCCTTTGTAACGCTGTGTCGCGAGGCCACGTGTCGCGTGCCGGTGTGTTCTCATCTTCTCACCACGTGTCGGGCATATTATCGTGCAGTGTAATTGTTCGGCAGAAGCTCAACTGCTGCTCATATCATGGCTCACGCTCACCACAAACTCTCTTAGTAAAGACTACGTGCATTTTAATACTGTGCAGTGTTTCGCTTCCACTTTCTTACCGTCGAACATAACCTCAAACTCTTCCAGCGTGCTCAACCAAATCAAAACTCAAACATGTATTTACTGAATTAAAAATTTTATTTGAAGAATCATTATTTCATTTAATTCATTCCTTGTTTCTTTATATTAAGTATTAATATTACATTATTTATATTTATATTAATTAAAGTTACAGTATAATTTGTAAATCAATTAAACACTTCACTTTGTAATCGCTGATTGCTCCTTCAACTGTTGAAATAATTCTCTTCATTTGCATCGTTAACTGAAATAGGACACATTTACTTCTTATCTTTATATTATCATACGTACTCATATGTCAAGATAATTGAATGAATAATTGCGTATACAAAAACATACCTGCAAATTTGTGTGTACATAGTCTGAAGTAGATCACTGCATCATCTTCTGCTTCAATTATCTGTAAATATAAATAAATAAATGCTGTTACTGTAGGGCACACTGAAACATCTGTTTTTACGAAGCTACATTTGGTTTACCTGAAGGTGCTATAAATTATGGAAATGGTTTATTACTCAGTTATAACGACTGTATTGCGATCTGCATTCTCCTTGCGGATGAAAAGTTTCAACCTCATCGGACGTTCTTGCTAGCATCTTGTGCGTGGTTAGAAGTGTAGCGTGCCGGAATTACACGTTCTTGCGTGCGAGTAGAACCGTTGTCAGGCGTGTCGCGTCCAAAAGTGTGGCGCGCAAACCTCGACTTCAGAAAAGTTTACATAAGAGACAGAAAAGGTAGTTAGAAAAGGAAAGCGGCACTTGAAGACAAGGGTTTGGCGTGGCGCGTGGACTTTCCGACAGTGCGGAAAATTCTGAGGCGCGCGGCGCGCCTGGCAGTCAAGACTCTGCGAGCCGCTACAAGCGGTAGGAAGTAAACGAGAATTTTTTCAAACCAAAAAATTAAACATATTTACTTGCAGCTTTGTGGCTTCATTTGTCAATCTTTAGGGAATATGAAAAAAAATTGTATGCAAAAATAGTGGTTATATCCGGAGTTATAGTGCTTCAAATAGAGCGCCTTACAAAACTCATATGCGCACTGTTAACATAAAATCAGTTGTTGTAGTTGTCTGAAATAGATTAATATACGATTAATAGATTAAACTTTATTAACCAAAATCATGATGTTATTTATTTTCATCTGCAACCTAGTAAATCATGTCTGTCAGAGTCTGGTAGGTATGGAGGGGACCGTGGCAGCAAGGCGTAGGGGCCCCCGGTGGCTCGCGAGCCACCAGTTAGTCAACCCTGGTTTACAACTACCTAAGTAGTTAATTGCTTGTTTTCGAAGGTTTCGTCGGGAAGCATTTGTCTGCCAGATGTCGAAAAGGGAAAATCGACATCGTGCCGTATTTCACCGATTTCGAATTTCTCCGGTCTGAGTTAATCCGTATATTGCTCCATCGGCGGGTTCCCCCGCAGACCTGCGGAAAAATGCGGTTATAAACCACGACCCGGGACGAGATTCTGACCGATCAATCTGTCTAGTTTTGGTAAGCAGATGTCTACTTTTACACCTCTACGTTATCGAGAGGGGGGGGGGGGGTGCCTCCTACGCCGTCGAACTTGCAGAGGGAAGGTCCCTCCTCTTCTAGGAAAATTTGGCCAATCAGCAATGTTCTTTACTCGTTCTGGTCATCGTTCGGACCACCGAAATCCGAGCAGCCTTCATAAAACAAAGTTTTCACAATTATTTTGATCACCCTACGGATCACAGAGTCTACATCGATCTAATCATGCTTTTGGATAAGTTACACTCTCGTTGGACTCCAGGATGAGCCAGGAATCCATTGATGTCACTTCCATATCGATACGATAAGAGAGTGCGTTTAAGAAATGCCTACTCCTTTTATAATTTGTATTGCTTGTGTAAAAGTAGTCCGATTTCCATGATATTTGTGATAATTTTAATTGGGAGAACGCCAGGAATCCATTAGTGTTATTTTCATATCGATACGATGACGAATAATGAATCTCTTAACACGCTGTAATGAATATCAGTCTGACTTTGTCATCCGTCAACGCCGCACGTGTTTTTTTTTTACTCAGAGTCTCCGTTAAAATCCGGTTAATTTTCCTTGTGTTATTTGTGCAAACCTTGAAGTTTTATCTTGATCGTAGCAGTGCTATCCTGTAGACATTTTCTGTGGACCCTTGCCCTTCGTTTTTTATTTGAGTGATATACGCAATCAGGTGCCAGAACTTATTATTTATCATCATCTTTGTTGGTGCTCTTCACTGGGGTCTTCTCGAGTTTCGACCGATCCGTCGGTGTGAGATTTGTATTCTATAATCTGTGGTGTCTTGGAGCTTTATATCTGTCTCATGGCTCCCCCAACCAAAAAGTGCAAAGGATGTGCAACGGCTGTGGCAAATCCAGTCACCTGTCCACGCTGTGATACCGTATCTCATCCTGCTTGTCTTGGAAGGACGGGTCACCCCTGGCAAAACGGCATGCTTTTAAACTGCGACCCGTGTTTACCTGGATCAGCTGATGCCGATGTCAACGTCTTAGGCTCCCAGTCGGTAATATCGCAACCCTCCTTTCCATCTGTTGATGTGCTGAAAGACATGATCAGATCGCTGGTAAGGGAAGAGATAAGAGAGGAGATGAGAAATTTTCGTGATGAAATCGTCTCCAGCATCAAGACGGAATTCGCAGACATTAAAACTAAAATTAGCGACCTCGATATTCGTGTGTGTCAGCTTGAAATGAACTCCTCCGGTTCGGTGGCTCAGCCGTCGTCGAGTCCCATGGAGATGGACGCGATCATGGCAGAGATGAAGGAAAGGCAGGTCAGGGCGAAAAACTTAATTATCCACGGCTTACCGGAATCGCCTAATTCCTCCCTCGATTTGACACGCTCCCATGACCTTGATGAAGTTAAATCCATACTGGACAAGATCCAGATTTCCGATCATACGAATATAACGGTTCGAAGACTAGGGAAGCGTAATGGTCCAACCCCTCGACCTCTTTGCGCGGTACTTAATTCACCTGAGGCGGTCATCAGTATCCTGCGTGGCAAGTCACGGTATCCGGGGCCTTGCATTATCACCGACGACAAGACCAGGACACAGCGTCAGGCTCTGGAGCACCTCGGAGAAAAACTGCGTGATCTACACCAGCGGGGAGAGACGTCTTGGACCATCCGCTACGTCCACGGAGTGCCAACCATCGTGGAGAACAAAAGGACGCGTGACCCAGCCCCAAAAAACCACTAAACTGCCCCTTGGTGTACTACCAAAATGTGCGCGGTCTAAGAACTAAGCTAGATGACTTAAAATCTGCGATATTGTGTTCCGCAGTTCCATACGACATCCTCATTTTTGTAGAAACCTGGCTTAACCCGTCAATCTCTTCGTCTGAGCTGGGCCTCACGGAATTTAATGTCTTCCGGTCAGACAGATCCCCTCTCACTAGTTCTTTTTCGAGAGGAGGGGGGGTCCTTATTGCAGTTAGAAACTCGCTGCCTTGCCTAGAAATTCACCCCATACGTCGTGAGCTAGAGCAAGTCTTTGTAAGAGCGCAGCTCCTCAATCCGCATGTCATACTTGGGGCGATATATCTCCCGCCAGCCTCTCATCCGGATCTTTACGAGAATCATGTCGGTTGTGTCATGGAGATTTTCCATAACTATTGCGACGATGTTTTCTGTATCCTGGGGGATTATAACCTTCCCCACGTAGAATGGCCTAATGTACCTAGTTCCTTATGCTTTAAGATACCGGGTATTTCATCCCAGGAGTCGTCGGCTACTGACCTCTTATGTGAGGGCTATAGCTACTGTGGCCTGGCTCAGGCGAACAGAATTGTTAATTCCCGGCACTGCTTGTTAGACCTAATTTTTGTAAAGGATCTGGACGTTGTTGTTGACAATGTTGTGGATTTCCTTATCTTTCCGGATCCTTATCATCCACCACTGAGAGTGAGCTTAAATGGTTTAATCACACAGGACGTCCATAATCGTGAAAGCGTGACCTATCTTGATTTCAAGCGTGCCGATTATCCTAGCATTATTAACCATCTAAATTCTATAGACTGGGATTCCGAGTTTAGAGGGATTAACCAAGACACCGCGCTGGATCGTCTTTATTCCCATTTTAACGACGTTATTGTGTCCTTTGTGCCCAGTAGGGTGTATAAGCAATCTCATTTCCCTCGGTGGTTTTCGGCACGCCTGAAATCTCTTATTCGAAATAAGAAGAAAGCGCACAAAGATTACAAAACTTCCAACTCTCACAGCGATTATTTAGTGTTCTCCGGTCTCCGCTCTCAGTGCAAAGCACTTACTAAGAGTGACTACCGTGCATATGTTGACGACGTCGAAAATTCGGTACGATATAATCCAAGGAGTTTCTGGTCCTTCGTTAAGGCCAAGCGGGGTATCTGTGGGCTCCCTAGCTCCATGCATTGTGATCGTACTACTGCCTCGTCGGATCCTGCTATCGCCGATCTCTTTGCTACCTTTTTTGGCTCGGTCTACACACCATCTGTTGGGCAGGCATCGGCCTCGAATATCAACCCTACTTCCTATACCAAAGTAACACTGAATGATCTTACTATCTCCATTGGGGACGTTTTCTCCAAGCTTAATGTTCTCGACACGAGTAAGGGTCCGGGTACTGACGGCATTCCACCTCTATTTTTCAAACAGTGCTGTTTTATTCTTTCAAGGCCTCTCTGGCACATTTATAATGCCTCACTAACAAATGGGGTTTTTCCCTCTCAGTGGAAGTCCAGCCTTGTTACACTTATCTTCAAGGCTGGTGACCGTTCCGATGTAAGAAACTATCGGCCCATTTGCAAATTATCAGTATTGCCCAAGGTATTCGAAGAGATCGTCACCGATATGCTCTCCACCCAGCTGACAAGCCTCTTATGTATAGAACAGCATGGGTTCGTCCCGAAGGGGTCCACATCTACCAATCTTGCGGTGTACCATACCTTTGTCTCCGCGGCCCTTGATGACGGCCTGCAGGTTGACACAGTCTACACTGACTTTCAAAAAGCCTTTGACACCGTTGATCATCCCTTGCTGCTCCACAAACTTGCGTCATGGGAGTTTGGTGGACCCCTTCTAACCTGGCTTGAAAGCTATCTTTCGGAACGGGTACAGATCGTAAAGGTGTCGAATTGCTTTTCCTCTCCGATCTGTGTCACCTCGGGTGTTCCCCAAGGGTCGCACCTCGGTCCCCTGCTGTTCAACGTTTTTATCAACGATATTGCTATGGTTCTTTCAGATACCAATTTCCTGTTGTGTGCAGACGATCTGAAATTGTTCAGAGTTATCCGGGGTATCGAGGATGCGTATAGCATGCAAAATGATCTGCTGAGCCTAGAGCAATGGTGCACTGCTAATAGAATGCGACTACATATTGGAAAGTGTGTTGTACTCAGGGCCTCCCGAGCGAGATCCTATATGAGACATCCATATAAGTTAAATGATGTCGAGCTTAGGGACGTAACCGAAGTCATTGACCTTGGGGTTTGCATAACGCCATGCTTCGACTTCAGATCCCACTATGCGTGCTGTACTGGTATTGCACTGAGAGCGTTAGGCTTTATCTCTAGATTCACCAGGCACTTCAGGAACAGAGAGTCTCTAAAGTTGCTATACGTGGCCTTTGTCAGACCTCATGTAGAATATGCTTCAGTAATTTGGAGTCCTAGACATGCGAAGTATATCAAATCGATCGAGAGAGTGCAGCACAAATTTTTGAGGTTTGCCACTCGTATTCTAGGTAATCCCATGGATAGAGTCGATCACGATTATGGCCCTGTACTCGCATCGTTTAAGTTGGTCACCTTGGAGAGGCGTAGGCATGTCGCTGACGCGCTTTTTCTATTTAGGATTATTAATGACGTTAAATGCCCTTAGTATCGTTAAATGCTCCGGTGAGGGACATGAGGTCTAGGCCTCTCTTTGTTGTGACGTTCCCGAAATATCGGCACTATGCGATCGATCCTATTAATAGGGCGATGAGCATTATGAATAGTGAGTTTAATTGCGTTGATCCTTTTCAGGGATCCCTGATTTCGGTAAGGTCACTATTATATAAGATTGTTACCAATTCTCACGGGGACACTTGATACCATATTTTGTGGTTATGTTTAGTTTAGTTAACCTAGTTATCTATTTTATCGGCTAAGTCATTTAATTGTTCAGACTCTGTTATTTGTATTCTGTTTTGTTTTGAAAACCATGGGGTTTCCCCGTAAAATAAATAATAATAATAATAATAATAATATTTCACCCTCGACTGTGGGTCGTCGACCTCGATTCGCAGCGGTCGGCCGAGGATACATACCTGTTTCAGAAAAACTGTATTCTTTATTCTTTATTGTATCGATATGGAAGTAATACCGATGCATTTCTTATGTTTTTCAAATGAAAATTATACCAAATTTCATGTAAATCGAACTATTTTTAACAAAGTTTTGGAAATCAGTTTATTATGAAGATTCCTTAATTACAATCCGATTTGTGTCGTTTTTGGACCATTTTCATCGGGAATACATAAGGAAACGATTCACACCACTTTCGCCAAGATCCGATGAAAAATGTAGAATTTTTGATTCGTCACTTCTTAAGGGGCAACATTGTACGGCCCCCCTGGGCTCGAGGGTCGAAGTCCTTGAAACCCATCGAGGCATGGCTTATCGGTAGCGTTGCCTCTTGAGTCGAGGTTTGCTTGCGGCGAAAATTCTTGCGCGCCACACTTTTGGACGCGACATGCTTGACAACGGTTCTACTCGCACGCAAGAACGTGGAATTCCGGCGCGCCACACTTCTAACCACGCACAAGATGCTAGCAAGAACGTCCGATGAAGTGGAAACTTTTCGTCCGCAAGGAGAATGCATATCGCAATACAGTCGTTATAACTGAGTAATAAACCATTTCCATAATTTATAGCACCTTCAGGTAAACCAAATGTAGCTTCGTAAAAACAGATGTTTCAGTGTGCCCTACAGTAACAGCATTTATGATATCCTCTATAAGCCAGGTATATCGAGGAATTCGTATACTTTTCGCAAACCTACGAGAAGGAGCGCGCTCCTTCCGACGTTCCGGCACGCCACGCCAAATGCGTGCCGCGCTGGCGTGCGGCGCGCAAAAGTGCCACGCAAGAACGTCCGTGTAAAGGCTGCAAATGGGCAAACCCGTCGGTGAATCGAAGACTGTGGGGACGCTCTCGAGAACGGAGATGAGTCTGTTCGGGAGATCGATAATGGGTAACGGCCTGCGTTCAGAGGATGGCTCACGCTGTCCTTTTAGGAACCGTGGAGGGGGAATATTCAAAAAGACGCAGTGACTCAGTCTGTCGTCACACGAGAACTGGTGCTTGATATTGCACAAGAACTAATGGCGGCACAAGAACGTGGAATCGTACAGAGGGTCTCTGGGGGAGGTGTACTTGCTGTACGGTTGCTCTAAGCAGTCTCTGCCAAATAGGCTTATGCCCCCCGGCCTATATGTCCTCGTCCGCGCATTTTCGGCAGCGAGAGAGTCACTCGGTGCGTGACCCTCTCGCGCCAGTTCTCGGTAATCGCGGACGAGTGGTGGGGGGCAAGACCGTTGGCAGAGCGCGGTACGCGTTGCCGCGCTCGGGTGCATGGTGGGGGTAAGATCGTCGTCCCACCGTCGTAACTCGTTACACACTAATTAAATTTATGCATTATCGAATGTGTCTATGTATCAAAATAACTGAATGAGTATGTATACGAAATCCTTCCTGCAAAATTATGCGTCTCAGCATCATTTTACGCTTCGATTATCTACGTATACATAAAATCCTCAGTTTAGTTACAAATAAAAAACAGTTTGATGATATACAAACATGTCGCAATTCAAATTTCGGCAACTTACCTTGTGTTTCAGACTGCATTTTGGTTGCAATTCAATGGTACAACGATACATAATTTCTCAAATTTTGACAATTTACCTTATTTGACACTCGCCAGGTTATAACCTGACTGTAAGCTATCAAAATTTGTAGTAGATTGCATGGTGAAGATAGCAATTGACGAACGAAACATGTATTAGTTCGTTTTGGTTGAACGTGTGCGTGTAACGCGTAATCCCGATAAAAACTTCAAAAAAGTAAAAAAATTACGCCAAGTACTTACATGAAATAAAAAAAATACAAAAAATAAAAAATAATTACAAAGTAATAAAGATGTGAAATCAAAATACATAAATGTGCTTTCCCGCAGCGTGCAACGGCGACACTGCGTAACACAATAAAAGACAAGAAAATATGTCCGCGGTCTGGAAGTCAAATACTTGGCGTGGCCAGGCAAAGTATTCTCAGAGCATCAATACCCATGCCTTCCCCCTCCGCAGGCTTTCAGATAATTAGTCCATTTAAAACACAGCCAATATGAGTACATTTTCATTATATTGCGTTTTAAAATAATTGTTAGACCATTCATCGACACCGATCCCTCTCACAAGCTTTCACATAATTTGTCAATTTAAAACTCTGACAATATGAATACACTTTCATTATTTTGTGTTTTAAAATTATTTTAAGATCATTCATCGATACCGATACCTTTCCTCTCACATGCTTTCATCGGATAATTTGTCAATTTAAAACAACATGAGTATACTTACATTATTTTGTGTTTTTAAATAATTCTTATTTATCGACACCTCGACCTTTCCTGGCCACGCCAAGTATTTGACTTCCAGGCCGCGGACATATTTTCTTGTCTTTTATTGTGTTACACAGTGTCGCCGTTGCACGCTGCGAGAAAGCACCTTTATGTACTTGCAGCTCATTTTGATTTCACATCTTTTTTACTTTGTAATTATTTTCTATTTTTTGTATTTTTTTCATTTCATGTACTTGGCGTAATTTTTTTCCTTTTTTGAAGTTTTTATCGGGATCTCCCTTCTTTTTGCAAAGATAATTTGCACAGGGAATGACTTCAGATAATTTTTAATATTATATGATTATTTTCTATTTTTTGTGATTTATTTGGTAATACTCTTTTCCGTCCTCTACTTTTTCATGTACTTGGAGTATTTTTTTTTACTTTATTGAATTTTCTACTTTGTTAAAAACGCTTATATTAAAAAATGTAATAATATTTCATTAAAAAGTAATACTGGTTTGTGGTTATATGCTGATTGCATATCGATTGAATTGATTTGATTTGTGGTTACAGGCTGATTTCAAGTCGTTTGAATTTGTGGTTATGGATTATATTTATGATATATAAACAGGACGTAATTCAAATTTGGCCAACTTACCTTGCGTTTGAGACTGCATTTTGGTTGCAATTCAATGGTACAATGATACATATTTGTAAAAACACGTGGCATCTCAAATTTTGACAACTTACCTTATTTCACACTCGCCAGGTTATAACCTGACTGTAAGCTGTCAAAATTTTGAGTCGATTGCATAGTGAAAATGGTGATTGACGAACGAAACATGTATTAGTTCGTTTTGGCTGAAGGTGTGCGTGTAACGCGTAGTATACGTATTATGTTGACGAAAATTTTCTTGGAGAAGAAGAAGAAAATTTTACCGTTTCCGACAAATCCATGAGACGATATTACGATATCTTTGTCATGTGTAGACCGACTTTATTGAATTTTGTCTTATTCGAAAGCTGATATACGGTTTACATGAGAAAAATGCATTTAAATTTAGAAGATATTGCAGGCGTGATGAGATTTTAATGAAATAAGTTTCAGGTAAGGTTGGATTTGCCGGGTGACGAGTAAATGATAGCGGTAGCGACAGTCGACATATACAGAGTGTCGAAACATGTACTTGGCGTCGAGACGCTGCCGCGTCTCTAGATGTTCAAAATAATAAATGAACGCGTACCTCTGTGTATATTTAAATTTGCCCCGCTATTATTATAACATTAATTGTTACCGCTAGTAATGCTGCACTCTTATTTTATGCTTAGCCGCTAACGTTAGACGTGACATGGAAAAAGTAATTGGGTTCATGAGCCCCAAACCGTGGAATAGAAAATAGAACTGTATGACAGGTCTATCCTATACCCCCTCTTTGGTAAAATATAAGACGTTTGTATATATATTTATTTGCACGATTGGTGGTTTGTTATACATTTGTATGAGTACGCGTATAAAAAAAAAGAAATATTACTCATTTTCACGCGAATGCTAAAGTGTACAAATGAATGCTTCGTCGTCGCCTCTCTAATTGTAAGAGTGGATTGTGAATGGAACTTCTAACGTCTCTCGTTTGGAATATGTCTCTGTAGTTTCTCAAAATTGTATAGCTTTAATAGTTAAAATCATTATAGCACATTGGCATGCATTATACAATTCAAATTGATATTTACTTCGTTTTACGTTTCCAATATCCTTGCTTACAGTAAATTTGGGAACTCAATTTTCTTACATTCCCCCTTTAGTTTTAATTTTTTTGTGCTTATTCATACGATGGAGAAACTATCTCATTTCGCGTGCCCTCTTTCATTACAAATTGCAATAACAATCATTGGCGATTCACCTTGAATCGGAGATCCAGTTTTTAAACAAAAGAAAAAATGAAGTTAATAGATTTCAATAATGACGGTAACGAAACTACAGATTTATGAAGACGAGCAAGAAAACCGATTGCCTGGAGCCAACGATTGATACCTTTCAGGGCGATCACGTTTAGCGATCAATGAATCGCCTGCTTCAGGATATTAACGTACTAAACGTACAGTAATTCTAAATGCACTGATGTCGATGTGTGTCGATGGTCGGAAAGTCCTAGGTACCGTTGGTAACGCAGAACTTCGGTTCTCAAGCTATGTAATTTATTTCGAAACGAGATTGATGGTAGGATGGAAACCATCCTTGTCAGCTGTGTAATCGACCCTTTAAGTAATGATCCTTATTTAGTATTATTAATTATTCTTATTTATTAGAATTCATTTCAGCACTAATTTTCAGGAATAATTAATTGTTAATATATACGTTACCTGTAAGTATGACCATCTGGCGCTGTAAAGGAGAAACTACCGGTAACATCGAGGGACTCATCGTCCGTACCCTCGTTTTTCAAATTTGCAGTTTCTTCCCTCTTTTGACCGTCGCTTTGCTCGTAACTGAAGTGATATCCACCGACTCCGATATTATTTTGCTCTTCCTGCTTTGTAACCGTGATTTCATTTGGATTAACTTGAGGTGCTGCAAGAGCTCCCACTATCGCTGCCACGAAGATGAGGATCTGCGCAACAAGAATTAATTAACGACTTTGTGTGATTTAAAATTTAGCCATTTTCATTTTTGACAACGATTTATAGAATTAATTGTATTCTAGTAATTATATACGGATATTTAAAAGTTCATTTCAATGTTTACGAAAGTAGCTTCTTAATCTTCTAATTACCTTGAAGATACATACAGACGGCGAAATACAAAGTTTCGAATTGATTCAAGTACTGAGATATAATTTTAAATATGCAAAAAAATAGAACATTACTCAGTCAACAGTGGTTTTCATAAACAGTGCTTTCATAAAAGTATATTTGAAGAAAATTGGTCACAGACGATAAGATTTTTAATTAAACCACTAATCTAAAGGTTAATCCTTACTGCCGGAAATATTTAAATAATAATTATATTGTCTAATTAACGCGTAATCGATCGATCAGGTTGCTGGATTGGTATATAAACCCTGCTCTCTCATAACTCAATCTGTTTTACTAATTGTATAATTGTAAAACTACTGCAACAGTTTCAAATTTCAACGAAAAATATTTCTAAAATTCAAGTAATCCAACAATGCTCGTGTAGCTTGAAGAAATTTGAGAGAAATTATTCGAATATTTCGAATTTCATATTTCGAAATATTCGAATTTAGAAACTGTTCAGTACAAGAACTCGGCTCCGCTTAAATATTCATAATAAAGCTTAATTCGATTTTTTGAATGTCAAAACAGCTCTTATTAATTAATAACAAATTTCTGCATTCGAATCCTAATGGTCGAAAATGACCACTGCCAATTAACAAGTAGAGGCTTATCGCGATTCGATTTCATCAAAGCACAAGTGCATAGAGAGTAGAATCGAATAGAATGGAGCCTTTCGTGAATTTACAATTAACGATTACGAGAATTGGTTAGTTTGGAAAATAATGTGACTCGCCGATCGGTTCGATACTGTCGCGAACGATTCACGAAACATTTATGATTAATCGTCGGGTGCGTGTAACATCGCGCACGCACAAATGTCACAGTCCTCTTCACTTTCACTGTTACGTAACAATGTCGGAATCTGAACCCCGTAGCCGAAATCCTTGTTCATCTTTCCCTCTTCGATTCGTGCGAACGATCACACGACGATTTTACAATACGATACGCTTAGTTCGCTCCCTTTTCGTATGATTTCTTTGTTCTGGATGTTCCCGGAACCCACCGTCTTCATTGTGAGGACTCTTGGTGCGAACAATTCCTGTCCCTTCGTCCTTAAACGACGACCAATACGTGATACCAAGGATGCACAGTGCCTCTGCCTTTATATAGTCGGAAAATCACAAGCGTTCCATCCCCACCTGCATTAGAGATCTTCACGGAGATTCACGGATGAGTCTCTCCCCTAGCCTAGCTAGGATGCATCCGCGATACAACGGTGCAGGTGTCCCCTCTTGCAATTAGAAGCGTGTTTACATTCTTCGCTACATGCTGTTTGTTCATCGCTTTTAATATTTTACTACGGGATGTGAAATCTCTGCACGCGAATGGCTCCATAATGTTCACAAGGTTGGCAAAAGTACCATGAATATTCGGGTAAACGTTCTCATTGTCAGGTATATACGAATGTTATATCACGAATACTTGCGTGACGTATGGATTATCCATACACTGGTTCTTTTATTATAGTTCATTAGTGAGGTCAATTTTTAAACATAATCTGAATGACAATACGAGCTAATTAAATTGCAAAGTACATTCCGCTTCTGGTCTCTTTTTTATTGGTGTGTTTATATTTATGAACTACTGATTATATAATCATTCTAATACGAACTACATTTCATAATCTCTCTTAAAGTTTTTCTTCTTTATTTTGTCATTGTTTTCATTCCTTTTCCCCTTCTATCTTCATCCTTCGCCCTTCCGTGGCTGAAACTCTTTGATTGTTTGTCGTGTTCTTTTTTGTCTTTTATATGAAAATGTACATGCTTTCTCTTTTCAGTTCTTCAACGTTATTTTTCTTTGTTTCTCTTTTTTCTTAAATTTGTACTGTACTTGTCATACTTTAGACGATACTACGTATTGTATATTTTTTTTTTCGTGATCACTAATGGTCATATACGTCCCAAATGTAAAATATTAATATCATTGTTCAAGTTTAATAATGTCTTTGAAAATGAAATATTCTCAACGCATTAATGTCTGTGAACTCTATTAACAGAAATTGATGCCCTTTTTTATTCAACCGTTGCATCTTGCTCGCTAGTTTTAGTAAGTTATTTTATCGCCTGATTTTTGTTATTACGTGCTACACCTTAAAAAAGATGTTTTTAACCCATATTAATTATACTTAATAATGAATATAAATCGGACTATGTTTAATGGCAATCATGTGGAATGCTTTGTACGTTCTGTAAATTAATGTTGCGTTTCGTATTATTCAAAATAACTCGAATAACTTCATCTGTAGATCCAGAAAATTCATTTTGATCCTGAAAATCTCAGGAATCCATTGGTACTACTTTCATGAAGATTAATGTAAAATAGGAAACTTTAAAGTTTTAGTAGTGCATGAGTTACTAAGACCGCGGAGCTTATCACTGCCGCTGTAGGTTTCCTTGTTGAATTGTTTGCGCAGGGGCGAATTTAGAGATTTTGCGATCCTACGCTAACAAACGCCTACCGCCGCAACAAATATTTTAATTTAAAAGACGAGACAGTTTACAAATTAATTCAACATGACAATTCACATATGAAGTATTGCTAAATTTTTACATGAAAAAGTAACGAAAATAAAAAAGTCGTCCTTTCTATTAAATTATGTTAAATATTTTATTCGTATATTGAGCAAATAGGCATATAGGCATATAGGTTGCTGTCCACCAAAGGCCAATGGTAAGTCCCTAAGGAGATTACTAACCTACGAGCGTGCAGCGATTGCTATACACCATTTGAAAAGTCTCGCCAAGACGAATCGATTAGTACTATTTTTAACTTCAAAATCAGATGGGATCACCTCGAAAAATGGCCTCAAAGTTCGAAATTTTGCGATTTTGAACAGAATTCTTTGAGAAGCATCACCCGTCCCAATTGCATAACGCATTCTGTGCACATATTCAATACACTTCTCACGTCTAATACCACAAAAATTAAATTACTCACGCAGCATATTTTGCCACATTCATCACATTCTTTAAATTTAGTTCCTATCCTCTATCATTATTTCACGTCACTTGAAAAATTTTAGAACACCTGGAACTTGTACGAATTGAATTTAAAACTGTGTACTTGGCTGGCAAAAATGTATTTAATTAAATGGGGTCACTTTTATTAACAATTTTTTGATAATAAGACGAACGAGATTCGTGTATACTGCATAAGAAAGTGAAAATAGGGGAGCCCAGTGGAAAACAGATATATGCCACCGTTTTATGATTATATTAGGAGGTGACGGAATTACACTACATTGCAGGAACGTATTTTTGGTACAAAGAAGTGAAAATTTATGGATATATTCCACTGAGACTCTCAGCTTCAAATATTGAAGCCCATATATCATAATAATACGGGAGGAGGTTTCGTTTGTTGCTATGTTAGTTTGATAGTGTATAAGCGTTTACAGATCTGCCTAAAACCGGGCAACCCGCGTGCAGCGGTACACGTCAGACAAGCCAGACGAGTGGTTGGGCAATGACAGTCAAAGCCATTGTCGACGAAGTTTACGAAACTCGACGTGGCGACACACGATTCAACGGTAGTGTATCCAAAATTAAAGGGTATCGCTGAATTACACTAGACCTGCCTACTCGTTATAATCCAAGAGGGTAAATCAAAACACGTTTTATAGGATTGTCGAGTAGAGAGGGTTAATATTTTCACCCTCACACAAGTTTATCCACGGTAGAGTTGGGCAAATTTTATTTCGAATAACGAATAACGATTCTATTCGACGAAATATTATTCGTGAATAACGAATAAATCTGTAGTGTTATTCGCACCAGATTTATTCGAATAACGCGAAACTCTGATTAGAACTGAGCGCTGTGGTTATCAAAGTAATTGTTATTCGGGTCTGAGAACCTAAGGTGGTCTGCGACTCCCGATTGAGGAGGCCTAGTGTACGGAATCGCGAGACACGTTCGCTTGCTTACGCGCGAAAAGGGAGAGGAGGACAGAGAATCACGGTTTTCGGTTCTCCATCAGTCACACGAAGAGAAGGGGTTAGGAAGGAGAGGGTGGGGGAGGGAAGGGAAGGGAAGGGGAGGAAAGAAAAGAAAACGAAAGAAGACGCCTGAAGAGACGCGGTCGCCGGAGGCGTCCTCAGCGTTTTCTTCGTTCGCGCGACGCATCTTCTGAAATGGCAAGGTCACCGCTACTTACGTCACTAACTTTCCTTACCTCCTCTCTGTGCGTATAACATACTGAGAAATCCAAATGTCACAATGACCAAGGACGCTCGACCGCGTGTACATCGCCTAGAGGCTTCACGACGAATCAAAACGAAATAACGGGGGTACGAATCCTCCGTTTCACAGATTCGGCTTTCACATTCGAACTCGCTCTCGCTTTAACGACAGGTAGCCGGTGTCTCTAACTCCTAAGTATTTGCACGTCCGAAGATTCTCAAAAGATCATCCGGATGACGAAACCGTTAACATCTTGTAATTGACTGTCCCATTTTTCTTTCCGTCGAAATAATAAAGAATTACTGTTACGCGGCAGAATACCGTCCGCATGAAATTGAATGTAATATGATTTGTGGGCGTTAATTTCAGTGAAGAGAACATTGGGTACAATAATAAATGTGATGCAAAAAAGTTGCGACTGCGTAATGTAGGGGAGAGTTGCCAATATCGTACTGGTCACCTAAATCGTACCTCATCAATTGCTCAGTAATTAATGAATATAAATGCGAAATAAGAAATAGAAACAAAACCTTTTGAGCTTACACCCTATTTTGTGCGTGTTATAAACATTTTAAAAAATCAGGTGTGATTGGTGTAACTTTTTACCACTTTATTTTAGTTGATAATAATCAAACGATGCAATTTTGTCCTGTATTTTTGTATTTTTCTGAAAGCGGGTTTAATGTAGAATATTTTACATTCATTTTAAATACATATTACATTCATTATAAAGTTTAAATTGATATTTATTAATAAATTGACCATGTTTCCTACATCGTACCACTACAATCGTACCAGTAGGTTTTGACAACTCGTGTGTTATATAGGTTATGTACATATATCATATTCATAGGTTATTGTGGCCTGTGTGTGATCCATATACATATGTATATGTAACTATATAATAATCATTACTTTATATTGAATATTTTTTTCTCTATTTGTTATTGATACTATTTTTAGTGGAGGTACGATTTAGGAGACCGGTTGCCTAAATCGTACCTTTTACAGTATGTGACAAAACGATTAATAACAAATTAATTTGTTCTGAACAAAAGGTTAAGCGTATAATAGTAGGTGCCTAAAAGATCAAGCTACAATATCCAATAGTCATTTGCGTTCAAATTAGTACCAAATATGAAATATGACGTAAAATGTCTTAAGTGGTACGATATAGGCAACCCTCCCCTATATGTACATATAAGTTCACAATTAAATTTCAGAGTTATATGAATTTAAAGGAAACCACCATTAAAATCGGTCATATACGTACTTTCACTTCTTTTCAAAATCATCTCCTGAAGATACCACATGCTTTTTTGGTCATTGATAGATTTGATAGAATCACATTTGAACTGATTTACATGTTATGTTGAAATGCATTTTACATTTCTTTCTATGTTCTCCGTGTCTTCAACTCTTCTGCGTTCCAGCGTGTATTTCATTTGTGAAAACAAAGAAAAGTCTGAGGGAGATAAATTAGGAGAATATGGAGAGTGACTTCATTCTACTTTCTGAATTTAACCCAACTTCCTTTTTACCGAAAATGAGATTTATTCATCTAACAATAATAAATTGAAAGTTGTTCGTGCTTGCTTGTATAATATGAACATAACATACAGTAATAATTTTTTTTAAGCGGAGGTGCGTCGAAGATTTTAAGTGTCACTTTCATTTTTTTGTATGTAACATGTTATATTTTTCATCCTTACCTGTAGCTCAAAGTCGAATTAAAGAAAATGGTAAAATAATAATTCGCATTATGTTGATAAAATAATGATATCATGAGATGACATACCTAAATAATGATAGGTAAAGTAGTGATTCGCATTCAGTCTCCCTTACGCTATAAGAGGTGCTTGAAGTAATCTCTGTTTACATCGATATAATATTGCAATGGTCGAATTGCTAAAATATGTTATCGTTCGTGAGAGATTCTATGTGGGATAGTTCGATTTACACTAAACATAATGCATCATTGTGATCTAAACAGAGATGAACTTGACGTGCCTAGATTCATGCTGTGAGAACAGGAACAATCGTCTGTGTTCAGAGACGAAAGGTCCTTGGCATTGCTGTCCAAGTTCTTACAGCAAAGTCCATCTGAACGATACGTTTCATTATAATACCTGAATGCCATGGTTTACAAAGGAATGAATGGAATTTCGACTGAGAACTTGCGAACCCGGTGATGGTGCACTAACATTGTTATTGAATGGTATAATTGGTATGCACGATCGAGTTTACTTCAACAGCCTCGTCTGTTTTCTAGATAAATCAAGCATACGTAACGGAAAAATAATGACATATTATGTCTATTTACAATAGAATATATTTATGGGGAATTCAGGAAAATGTTGGAAAGTGTTTGCATTAAGCAGCATTAAACAAAACATGGTAAAATCAAATTGTGATACGTGTCACCGGGATTGCCTCGGTTTAAAATATGATAGAAAAAATACTTACAATTTGATTTTTTTATTTCTTAGTACTATATTTCCCTTTGTTCTGTATAACTTCAAAATTTCGACAAGGAATGTAAATATGCCTCGGTAATATTTATTTAAGCTGCCTTCATAACATCGATAAGGGCAGAACGATTATCATATTAAATATTGTTTCATAAATCTTTATATATAATGTTTCATAATGTTTCGTAAAACTTCAGTATTTCTTTTATAAAACTACTACATTACAATATCTGCTGAGTGGATTGCAGTATTATCCTTTTTGAACAATGTCATTTTGCAGTCGGATAACATGTTCAATTTTTTCTAAATTTTTTCTTATCTGAAGAATATTTAAATAGTTAAACCTATGGGTCAACATATGTGTGCTTACGAGAAAAAATTTGTTCTTTTTCCGCATATCACTGTATTAATACGTACTATAACCCGGAACGTATTCGTTCAGCACCGATCAGAAAAGTATTCTATAATGCAATTGTATATAGGTGTTTATACATATCGTATCGTATCAGCACAGACACCTACCGACATCGGTCCGGCCATCCGACATTCTCGCGAAGAATACTTTGTCGGATACGGAACATGTCCGAACGTGTTGGACCGTGTCGGCACTGGCAATATATGTTTCGGTTCCGTTCAGACTTCAGACACAACCGTGACAGCAAAAAGTGAATATATAAAAACGATGAATTGCGAAAAGCTAATAGAAATTGTCCGCGATTATTCTCTTGTGTATAATCAAGAAGATTAAAAGTATAGTGATACTGAGAAGAAAGAAGCAGCATGGGTCGAAATCGGAAAGAAACTGGGACAATCTGGTAAATATAAATATATATATATAGGTATGTGCAAAAACTAGAATACATTTTATTTTATTGATCCTCCGGGTAAACTTTTCCTCTGGGAAACCTTTTTTTTCACCGGAAATTTATATAGATCGAAAGCACGTATCAAATAACATGCAAAAATAACAATTTTGAGTTTAGGAATCTATTCAGTGGAAAGTTATTAAGTAAAAGGGACTGTGAAATTTTGACGTATATTCTGACCCCTAATGTGACCAACTGTGCTTCTATTTGAATGGATACTTTTTTTAACCAATACTATACAACGTAGGGCACGGGCCTGGCACGGTCGCATTGGTGAGTATAATCACAGAACCTCAGATACTAAAAACGCACCATCTTCCTACTTTTGCCTACGTTATGCCCAACCTCACATCAGTTCGCTACCATGCTTTACGCGCCCGCAAGCGGGCGCGCGCCCCCCGCCCTAATCTAACCCAAACCAATACAGGTACCTTGGACAAAGTAGAAAGTGGAATGCGTTTTTTCGGAATAAGTCAACGGAAATACTGTACAGAGTGGAGGGAGTGCAGTATTTAAGTATATAACAAAAAGACAAAACACATACACTCCTTACACCCTCTATTTTAGAAACACCCTAAGTATTTCAGGCTGTCGAAATCCCTCAGGATAACCGTTTCGAAAAACAAAGAAACTACATACTCCTACCCCTCCAACCTAAAACAACGAATCATACACGACAACCACTGTAACTGTCACAATAAGGTTAGAAAATCTGTCAAAATTTCGCAACTTTTTCGCCTCATAACTTTTCAACGAACAGATTCCTAAACTCAAAATTGTGATTTTTGCATGTTATTTGATACGTGCTTTCGATCCATACCAATTTCAGATCAAAAAAAGGTTTCCCAGAGGTAAAGTTCACATGATCCTCTTGATTCATGAAACAAACATTAGCATACTTTCTGCATTTTTGGGCATTCTAAGAATTCTGTAACCAGTCGAGACTTCCATTTTGACTACTTAAATATGACCTAAAAGTGTCTCTGACGTGAAATGCGGAAGTACTGCCAGTACCGCCTTGTCTTGGAAGATTCTGTAAATTTGTATGTAATGATTCTGGAGTTTGATCAGATCTATGAAACGAGATAATGTAGTTATGTAAAATGCATGTTGTTAAAATAACTTTGTCGGCATTCTGTGGTTGTAGCTGTAATCTTCTGTTATAAATTCCAAATTTTTGTGCCAATATTCCGAAAGCATTTTTCGATACCCGTCTTGCACGCGAGAGCCGATAGTTGTAATGCACTTTTGTAACATCATCATGTTGTGGTTTAGTCAACCATGGTATGGTCTTAACAAATAATTTTTTAATGGAAAAGCCTAATCGCCGACAATAGCATGTGGCATTACAACATTTGTGTTTGTCTTCTGGTAAATTTAATTTTCCAAGTGCAAGATATTTGCCTAGCTTGGAATTAGCAAAAATTCCTCCATCACTATTTTTGCCATAAGCTCCGATATCTACAGCTATAAATCTGTACCTTGCATCAACTAATGCCATTAACACAATGGAAAATGTTTTTTTATAGTTGAAATACAATGATCCACTATTTGATGGTGCAGTAATTGTGACGTGTTTATCGTCAAGTGCACCCACGCAGTTCAGTCAAGAGAACAATACGTTGCAGTTGTACCAACGCCATCTTCAACACGCAGAACAAATTTACGAAGTAGACAAGAAAGTGTATCCGTAGAATTAATGAAATACGTTTTAAAAAATAAAGACAATGCACCGGAGCAAAAGCCGCAGCCTCAGGATGACGTAGATTTGTTTCATAACAGTATTGCCGCAACAGTCAAACAGTTTTCTCCATATAGTCGAGCAATAGCTAAATCAAGAGTATTGTCAATCATATCTGAACTGGAGTTACAGTACGCATCCAGAATCGAAAGCAGCAGTCAAAATCAAATTTCAACAATCATTCCACATATTTCACCCTGCTCTGATTCGTCAGGTACCTCGCGCCAATCAGCACCCACAAATATGCAGCAATATTCACAGTCTTCACAAGGAACATCACATATAGAAATTCCATCGCCTTCATACTCGCGAACTACACCCACTACACCCACCAGTAGTTTTTATGAGCAGTTTGGTGGAGAATATCAATAATATTACTTTATTTATATGCTTGTATTTATTAATTGTTTGTGAATTGTATCTATGTAATGTATTTATGAATTGTTATTGAAGAATACTTGCCTTAAACATATTGCTAATTTTTCTTTTGGGCTAATTGCCTCCTTAAAAGTCGTGTTCTTTTTTCTGAGAGAATTTTCAATTTTTCCCAAAAGAAAATTGAAACTATATTCCGTCATTCTAAAATTTTGAAAAAACTTTTCTTCGTCGTCTGTTAGTTCTTTGTAGTATCCAATATTCTACTTCAACTTTTCTTCTTCTCAAGCACTTGTGCACACCAAAACGGCGGCATCTTTTTTTTACAACTTCGTCTGCATCTAATAGTATAGCTATTACAGCCAAATCTCGCATACTGAAATGTGAAAACATTTTTACTATTTTTGCTATTACGTGCCTTTACGAAACGCTTTCGTGTCTGTGTCGGAACGGAGCCGATACGGAACAGGTCCGCGTCGGATACGGATAATTTTTATTTATTTATTTATTCAGTTTACGGGACAAGCCCATTGAAAACAAGAAAATCATATAATGCTTGTGTAGGCAGAAAAACAGCAATGAGTGCGCAAACGAGTAATGTGGAAACAGTAATAATAGTTATAAAATTTCGGAGTTACAGAGAGTACGACGCGTAGATGTAGATAACCTTGGTTAGCTAATGCCACTGGAAACCAGGGCTCTCTGAATATTAGTCTTGAAGCAAGAGAGGGAATCAGCAAAGAAATCAATGTCACCATGATGTCTATTGGCGATACCGCATATCCTGTGAAAGGGATCCGCGTGTCCGACCCAGGAGGAGTAGTCTGGAGAATTGAACAGGGGTGCCCGCCTAGTAGCGCGCATGGGAACATTAAAGTTGATTAGTGCCACGACACTGGGGTTGTCAACCAACCCGTTCAGAATCCTGTATAAAAGGGATAAGTCCGTGACCCTCCTCCTGTGCTCCAGAGTTCATAATATAAATCGACCTAAAATATAAGTGATATGTGGAAAAAGAACAAACTTTTGAAAAACAAGTTTAATTCGAATGGGATAAACGAATAAATTTGCTTTTCATCCGAAAAAAATACGTTATGACATTGATCAGCCCAAATCATGTGTAAATATTCAAATTGAAGCCAAGCTCGAAAGTGATATATCTTTAACACAGGCTTTCGTTGCATTTTTCAACGTTTTACATACTTTTATTATTCGTCTTATGATCGAAATCGATGTTGCTATTCGAACTTTTAGTTTAATTTTATTATACAGAAACTATCGAGTTTTAAATCTTACTTAAAATTAATCGTGTCTCCTTATCTGTCATAACTCTTTTTGTTCTTATTACATATTTTTGCTAATGCTATTCAGTGTTTTTAAACAAAATATTACTAACTTCAACACCTCTATTTGTCGTGCAATTTCTCGATATGAATATCTTTCGTTTCGAAACGTTTGCTTGACAAATCCCTTCGGCATTCAACGCTGTATGTACCATAACAGAGTTTGGCAGCCATCTGGATCTGTAACATTCAATAACTGTTTCTTATAGGTTTTCGTGCGCGGAAAACGAATCCGCAAGTTATTTGTCGCCTTCATCCTCAGTTTTTGAGAAATTCGATTTTTGAAATACTGCGAATTTTCAAATTTGAACATCTTTTGTTTCGGAACAGTAATTGTTATTCGGTTGTTCCGTTAAATTATTTTATGAATCCTCTCGAATACAACAATATAAGTTAGTAGTGCATTCTAAACATTTAAATGTGATTAAACAACGATCAACAGGAAACGAACACCCAAAATGCACCAATTTTTGCAGATATCTTTCAATTTATTTTCAAAACGGTGTAGGAGAAAATCTGACTACGCCATGCGATGCAGCAGACATTTTTCCTTCGGGAAGCATCAACGGAAGTGGTATGTCGCGTTTCGTTTTCAATACAGAAGCGAAATCGTTTGGAAAAACGTGCGGCGCTGATAGTGGTAGTCACGCATGTTAAGCGATTGTGTTACGTTGAGCGGCAGTGGATCGCGCACCGCTGTTCACTCATTTTAATTCGACCTTTACTTCAGAGGGTATAACCGTTTGAAAGTTTCAAAAATCGGATTCTTTTTACATATTTTCATAGATTGATGTTTTAGAAATGTCATAAATGAAGGCATTTTTTCCGATTCCGCGTTTATTGTTTATAAAGAAAAAACGTGTACTTTTCTCTTAGAAAAATCTAACTTTATCCTTTGATATCACCAGTTCCTTATTTTAAAAAAATTTAAATATCGGCGCTGTAGATCGACATCTATTAACATATTTTATAAAAAAAATTTTACTGTTTTTTATTTCAGACACGACATACAGTTTATTCAGGGCCATCGTGTAGCCGTCTAAAATCGAAAGAGTTTTGCATATGTATCCATAATTTCCGAAAAACAATAGTTTTTTAACTGAAACTTTTTTAAGTAGTTCATAATACTATGTAAATATAATACAAAAACGGAGAATCTTCATCAAGTCGTTGACCTTGTAAAAAAATCTACAAAATACACACATTTTCCGAGAATTCAAATGCGTATACCCCCTGAAGGGGGTAGACACGAGTAATGTAGCTCGCTGTACACCAACACAATCTGGCCCTAAACATGGGTTTGGGAAATTACGTTGTTTGTCATTATATAAGCAGATTTTGGGCTGAATGAGGTCTCAATCGAAAGAAGAAGGTTCAGTGTAGCGCGCTCTGGTCATGGTTCGACGAGATTGTGTTGATATCTAATAATATGAGTGTTCAAAGTAGAGCAAAAGTCGACAAATTACACCCGCAAGTATCTAAATATTTTTAGGTCACTAAAAGAGTTTTGTGACTCAAACGATGACCAGAGCACGCTGCACTGAACCTTCCTCTTTCGAATGAGACCTCACCCAACACAAAATCTCTTCATATAAGGACAAACAACGTAATTTCGTGACTGCATTCCCAAATACGAGTTCCGCCATATTGGCGATAATACAGAGCAAGTCACGTGACCAATTTAGTTCAGGTAGTAGATACGAGATGGCGCCTACTCGGGAGGACTGCCAACGTGGAATCATAGCAAAACCACAGACGAGGTATAGAATAGACCTATCAGATTATGGGACTTCGTGTCCCCACCCAAACTGTGTTACCGACCCATAATTTGAGGACTGAATTTAGCGACCTCTGTTCATGAACAGCGTCCAACTCAAGAACTACTCTGAAATGTGTTGAAATACTGAAAGTTGTGTGCGTGCTTGTATACGTATGACTTGTTTAGAGTGAGAGTTTAACATAGAGGGCGAGCTTTCGCTAAGCTACGCTTTGGCTCGGTTTGTTAACGACTCGCGCCGGATTTCTCTCTGCAAATCTATTTCGGGGATCAGGAGCCTATATGCCGTTGAAATATGAGAGCTTCTTGAGAGCTTATACAAGCTATAAATTGCAAGATGAAATTGATTGTTAGTATTTTACATGTAGTGAAACATTTAACTAATATTTTCACGTGTCATATGCCGAAAAATATTAAAAATTGACGCTATTACTGACATTGCCGCAAATCGGTGCCCATTCTACGACACGTAAAAATCATTGAAAGTAATGAATTGAAACGTTTTTGTAAAATTTATATTCGTAGTTTTTGGGACCCAAGGCCCCTAAATCCCTACGTTTCATTACAAATTGATTGGCTCTGTCCATATTAACTATTGAATGGTTTTCAAAATTATAAATAAAACATCTACGATATAAGTACACGAGCGTACAGTATCGCTTACGTTAAGATCTGGGCACACATATCAGTTCCGTGTCAGTTCACGTAGAATTCAGGTACTCTTCATTACTTTCCTCAATTACTTTACTCCAAGTACTTTCCATTACAACCATTAAAAATAATCAGGATTATATCAAATTTGGTGTCATTTTCATCAGAAAAACACTAGTAATCCATTAGTGATACTTCTATGATAGAAATTGGCATACTCATTACTGAATGGCCTATTGCTGACTTTGTCCTTATGCCACTACTCTAGCGATTATGACCCCCAAGCCGCGTCGTTGGAAAGCTTTTACCTAAGAACCCATCAGGGTCTTAAAAAAAGGTACGCGTTACCGTTCAACCTATTTCAAGAGAGCGTACAGTAAAAAGGCCAGAATATCGCGGCCATCGAATTTTAACTTTCTGAGTACGAATACAGATCCGGCACTGAAGGAAAAAGATGAATGAGTATAAAGGTCTGCGCACACATATCCGTTCCGTATCAGTTCCGTGTCAGTTCCATGGTCGTAAAAGGTATCGGTTGCTTGTTTTGGAATGGAGCAGCGCACACTTGTCAGTTCCGTGAAAATCCACGGTCTCTCAGTACCCATCAGATCCGGACCGTCAGGATCAGTGTGAAAAAATATCGTTTGCGTGCTTTACAATGGAGCAACGCATACTTGTCCGTGTCCGGGATGTCAGCAGATGTCAGTGTAGAACCCCTATCCGTTCAGTGAAATTAAAATTTGGTTGCCAACGATATTTGGGGATTTGGACTGACGGAGTCCTGAAATCACGGATAGGTGAAAGGAACGACCTTTTTTTATGACCGTGAAAGGTTCTATAATTAATATTAGATCTCCATACAAATACCACCAATGGATTGCTGGAGTTTTTGCAATGAAAATTATACCAAATATGATATAATTCTGATCATTATTAATGATTGTAATGAAAAGAGTTTTGTATTTGAATTTTGCGCGGTAAGGTATAGGGTATGATCGGTTGCATGAATGCCGGGTGTTAGGGAAATGGAGCTGGATGTGCGTTTCAACAGGACGTGCAAACTTTAGAGCTTTTCTACAAGGCGATATATGTATCGCGAAACGTGTATGATGCATACCGATTTTCCATTGATCAGTATAGATTCCATAGGAACCGTTCACACGACGAATCTCGTATCGCGATACTGATTTTGTCCATGGATCATTTCAAGGTTTCATTTTCTCTAGGGCGAGGACAAAACACCCTGTATCCGCGTTGAACCATAATATTATATGGAACAGGGACTTTTGGGTATACTTAACCCCCATTGGAGTTCAAACAAAAGCAATTAAAGAAACTCTTTCGCAGGCATAAATGACACGATTATGGCAGATACGAGACCTGTCGATTTTATGTTTTGATCTCATTGAAGTAATACGGGGGTTCGGGTGGTATGGTAACCCGTCCGCAATAGTGCAGTTCGCTTACCTGAAACGAGGCGCACCGCTGCGTTTGAACATACCATCCTACGAAAACATTATTTTGTAGACAGTAGCGTGTGGATAAGATTGTATAGATTAAAATGTACTTTTACATTAATAATTAGCAGTGGATTGCTGATGTCGAGGATAGCACCCAATTACAGGAAATCAGATGCTTTACTATGTACCAGCATTGGAGTAAAACTTACTTAAATTTACCTACTTAAGGGATTTTTAAATTTTCATTACAGGCACAGAAAAAAAGTGGAAAAAGCGACCTTCATTATTTTCTTCGCTATTCCGAACAATTGCGATTTTTTCCAAAACGACCGAACACGCCATCTACTTCGTAAATTAATACTTCTAGCTGCTAAAAAAAACTCACGTCGTTTGGACCAATTTTAAAAATGTTATTCTGTCTTGAAGGGTGTACGAATATTTTTGTCACCTACTGACTGAAAGAACTGTACAGCAGGCTTGCAGAAACGGCTGAATTGGGACTGACCGGGCCAGAGCAGGCCTCCTACACAGTTGTCAGTCAAATTCGGGACACCACACGGACACGAACGGACACCGTACGGATATGGAACTGATACGGAACGGATATGTGTGCGCAGAACATAATGGTCTTGAAACGCTGCGGATTATTACATACAGCTGAAGTATTCAGGAGTTACATTTCTTTGGGAAGGGGCTGGGTGAGGTGTATTACAGCAGGATGAATGTAATACACGTAATTGTAATACGACAATTTATATCATTATTAAATAAATTAAGTAAACATGGACTTGGTAAGTAATAAAGGTACTGGATGAAGAACAAAATTAAATACATTATTTCCAATAATTTTCATCTTCCTCCATCAATCTCGATTTGCATAGGCTAGGTTCAATACAGTCTTATTGTTAAAAAGATGCATGTGTCGTGTTTATACCGTATTAATTATACATTTGTGCGATTTTCCGGCTGCAACATTTTCATGGCTGGAAGTCCCCAATTTTGACGCTATTAACCGACACATCATAAAGCATTGTTACTGATCTTTGAAACGGGGTCCCGGATTTGTGTCGGTTGTTTCAAACTAAGCATATTATGCTTTTATAAGGATGGAAAATTTAAAAAATTAACAATAGTAAAATAAATGTACAGGATCATCATTTAATCTTTTAACCCGCGCTCGCGCGAACAGGTAAAATGGCAACAGTGCCTCACGGACTTATTCCATTACATCAAATTTTTATTTCAAATAATTTTTGGCCCATTTCTGCAGTACAACCATGCGACATCCCGGTGTTGGAAGAGCTGCTAGCGACCGCTGGACAGCAGTGATCCCCGAGCTTCGAAAATTTTGGGATAGTCTCTGCAAATTCGTGTGGCAAAGAGCTATTGAGAATTTCCCGGCCCAGTAAGCGAGCCGCGCGCTCCGCTTTTATGATCGGTTTACCACACACACCCAAAACATTTGTATATAAATATCGATCATTGTCATATAGCTAGAAATCGAAAAAATACATAATTAATGTGAAAAAAAAATGACCCTGTGGGACATAGAAATTCCGAGGCTTGAACCTACGTTCAAAAAGTTCGCAGCGATTCAACAGTCGGACACTTTACCGCTGCGCCATTGACACCGTTGAAAATATGATAGACATTTTAGACTGTAATGGCACAGCATGTTTAGTTCGTTTAATTTCTACGCTGTTTTGCTGCATGTGAAGACGTTGAAGATTGCATAAAAGGCTTATTCCATAAAGTATGTACGAAAGTTCGACCTATTAGTTACTCTGACACGGAAAAAACGGAGAAAAAATCGGTTTTTAATTTTTTTAACTGCGGCGCACCAAATTGAAAAATCTGAAAAAAATTCAAGACAATGGTAACAACGGTGCGGACTTACAGTAAAAATATAATTATAGTATCAAGACTGCTTCGATACAAAACCGGCATTTTTCAGCATTTTTTGGCGTTTTTTATTTTTCACAGCTTGGTTTTTCAATTTAAAAATCTGACGCGATTCCCTAATATGTGCACCGATGACAGACATGTCTCTGAATTTTTTCAAAACTTTTCATCCGCTGGTATAGGAGAAATTCGGCAAAAACCTGATTTTCTATTTTTACCCTTTACTACCCCCCGGGTCGAGATACGAAGTTGAAACTTGACAGAAATCATTCTTTTTTTATAAGCTTTCGAATGACTCATCGTGATTTGAATTCGGTTCAGGGGCACATTTGACCATCTTAACCGGCTATACCCTTTGTATCGAATATTTTTGGCTACACCACAGACTTGCAAAATTGCACCAAAATCGGTGTGTATGGGTTCGATATGTTCCTTTTAATTAATATAGTACAATAGAAGTATACTATTATTATTATTATTGTTATTATTATATGTCTGTATTATATCGTATAGACCATCATTAATGTATGCGCAAACATATGATGAATGGTTGGGGTTCAGCAACAGGTGCCTTAAAAAACATTAAAGCACTCTTTTTACAAATTACGTTATTGCAAGCGAATGAAATTTGTTTTGCGTTAAATAAACCGGAATTGGACAGCAAGGTTAAAAGACAATGTGATATCGATTTATTTTCATCCTCCTTTCTCTTCCGTTCAACGAAATATGTTCATAAGACGATTTTTAAATTGTTACTCTAACAGAAACGTTTGTAAATCGCGGGCTTCGACTCTCAAAAAATAACCTAGTTTTAACCGTGCTGAGTTCTAATTCCTACCACGCATAGCGTTACAATCTGTTTCGAGATTTCAGCGGTAACGATGCATGCGACACTAAAATGGTAAGGGGGTCCTAGAATCCCCCAAACCAGTGATAGAAAAATACATTGGTTGGCAGGTCTATCCTATACCTCGTCTGTGCTAGTACTAACCGTGCTGAGGGCAAAATGGCAACACCGCGAGAGTTCGGGTTCGATATACGTAGCCCAACCTACCGTATGAACCTCTCACTACCCACCGGCCTCCCGGTTACACAGTCTCCCTCTACCGGCCTTTCGGTTTCCCGTTTATCTTTTAAATGTTTATATTGATGTAGTACCGAAGCCCTCTAAATATCAGAAACGGAGCAATAATCCAGGTGTTTTATTAATAATAAGTTTATTTGTACTACAGGCTCACAGCCTATTACAAAGGAGGTTATTTGGTTCTCACATCTACATCCTTACTTTTATCTGTGTTACATTGTACTTAAGCCTAATATCTATACTTTATATATTATTTATACTCTTATTACATTTCAATTAGTGCGAGTTCTCTTATTTTTATGACTGACTGTACAAAATAAAACATATTCTTTGCTTCCTCGATGTTCCTAATATTTAATACTTCAGGGAACTCTTTTACCCTAACTTTTTGTGCATGCCTTTGTTGATATTGGGGACATACAGACAGAACATGCTTTAGATCAGGCCTGCACAGCAAGGCTGTGACGGGCAAGAGCGCTCTCGATTGCTCGCGAGCAAAGCGAAGAGCGACGCCGCGAGCAGTTCCCCCACCCTGTGGTCACTAGTTGACGTAGTATGCGTGTAAACTGTAAGGTGGGTTGCTAACGTTCAGCGGTACTCTCGGCCAGCAGTACGTATTGAATCGAAGCAAATTTCTGTACACATGAAGTTTCTCGCTATACGTCATATATCTGAGCAAAGCTGGTTGCTAGTTTTAATGGGCATCCCACTCCTCACTCACGAACACTCCTTACCACGGCACTGTTGCTCATAAAGGCGTGGCCTAGCGCTTTACGATGCTCTTTCCACACACGGCTGAAAATTTTTGCCCGGCGGGCATTCAGCTGTGCACGCCTGCTTTAGATCCCTTCTTCCCATGTTGCATAGTTGACATTCCTCTGCGTCGCTTATTTTTACTCTTCCTTCCTTTTCTTCTACCATACTGAATTCATGTCTTCCTGCCAAGAATTGCAAGGGAAATTATAATGGTCCTTTAAAAGATAATAATTATAATTCTATATTTTTATTCCCCAAAGATGAGGAATTACCGAAAAAATAAATGGTTGCTATTCCTCGTAAAAATTGGACACCAACAAAATATTCTGCCGGTTGTAGATGATTCCATTAAAATTTACATATCCAGTTATGGGTCCCAGTCTGTTGCTAAAAATTAAATTGCAATATACCTATGTCGATTATTAATTGTGGATGATAACGGTAAAACTGTAGGCGATGTATATTGTGATCACTTACAAAGAGGGGTTCTGTCTGTTCCCACTGAAGAAGTGATAACCTCATTTATTCATGTGTGTGCAATAATGTAAGCTATAATAGATGATGGTAATTTGGAATCTCAACTTTTGCAATCTGAAAATCATAAACATATTTTATATAAGTTAACCCATTATAATAAAAAAATAGGTAACGTGCTATAGTAAATACCCCTAGGGTGGTGAGAAAAATTTCCACAATTATAATACTGTCCTCTAACACGATTTTATAATTAACTGCATAATTGTTCCTTTCAATAGCTAATTTTGCTAACCTCTTTTCTACGGGCACTTAACCTATTTGGCTTCGTACAAATAATTTTGTCTATTTCAGGTCAATTTTTAAATCCTTCAATGTGATTCAAAGATGGTTTTAACTTGTTTCACACTTATATTTTCTTGAAGCTTCTGTAAATATTTCAAATATAATGCATCGCAACACCAAACTATTCCGAGAGTCCACAAAATATATACCACCTTTATAAATATTAGTATACTTCTGTATTACTTCTACTTACAATAGTTATGATATTTATGTATTCCTAATACATAATTAATAAAAATACTGTATATTAGTATAATTTTATATCACAAAATAACGTTAAATAAAATGCTGAATACAAAACTTCACTATTCAAAATAGGACTCCCAATCCTGACATGAGGGGTGTTGCCACGTTGTACAGCACGGCTATTTAGTAATAGAGTTGGCTGTGCCGAAACCTACCATGGTTTCAAACCAAGAGTTTCGAGACTTCGAAGCCGACCAAGACTTTTCAAGAGTTTTAAGCTTCGAATCATGTTCGAAGCGCTTCGAAGTAGTCGTCTGACATTCAAGACCGATTCGAAGCGGATCCAAGCGCTTCGAGTCCCATCAATACATGCGAGAGCTGTTTGACAATATTAGCACTGTCGGTTTTAGTGACACAAACGAGCGTTATATATTCATTTTGTGGTTATACCCCAGAATTTGAGTTTTTGGAGCACGTAAGTAAATTTTGTCTTAGCATTTTTATTCCAATTAACCGTCGTTAGAACCCGTTTGAATTTTTGCTTCTTTGTCGCAAACGAATCAGTACACATTTCTTTATTATAATGTGTACGCATTTTAGTAATTTGATGTTTAGTTTGTCGTTTGCTAAGATAAATCGCAAATATTCAAGCTTGGAGTAAATTGTAACATGTTACTACTTACTCCGCTCTAAATGGTGATAAAGCAAACATGATATTTGCTAACACATCGTAAAAAGATGCTCTAGACGAAACAGAACAATCGAGAATCCAAAAAGTAGAAAAAAAGTATGAAGGCAAAAGTGCAGAAAGCGAAGAAGACGATTTTAATTTACGTATATCAAATGTTTAATAATGATCTGTGTTATCATTTATATTTTTTAGAAATGTTTATTTGTGTTCATATTTGTATTTAAATAAGTAAAACAGATGTGTTACTGGGGCACATTGTAACAAAGGTTCAGATTTGTTTAAGTGTCTAGACGTCTAAGTGTCCAAGATTTTGTCACGTACTTAGACTCAATGAGTTCACTACATATGTAAGTAGTAAGTCGCGCAAATTATTTCTTGATTCAGAAAAACACTTTCGAGAAAAAACTGTGAAAACTTTTTTTGATACAATTTGCCTCGGTTTCCCCTATGTGGACACTCGCGGACGGGACAACCGCGGTGCATGGGGACGTTTGCGCACGGGAAAATCGCGATGTATGCGCGTATGGATTACTATTATTACATTATTTTCGTGGATCAGAGTTGGGCGTTATTCGAAGAAAATATCCACCAAATTTTTTCGAATAAATTCTGCTTTGAATAATAGTTACGAATAAAATGAAATTATTCGAGAATAACTAATAAAAGTTTATTCGAATAAATCGTCGAATAAAAGATGGCCGCAAAACGGGCAATCTGCTATCATATTAATTCTTAAAAACTATTGAAATTGTCGTCCTGGTTGTCGAATACAAATTGTTACGGCATTATTATGATAACCGAAAATAAAGTTTTGTGCCGGGTGCCCTTCTTTGTAATAATAATAAAACATAAACAATCTGTCATCAATAGTCGACCCGGTCGGCCGCTATCTCGAGAAGCGTTCCCCTCAACGTCACGCCGTTTATTCGTCACATTTTTTCGTCGTTGAGCTCTCTCGAATAACGAATAAATTCTTATTCGTGTAAATCTGGCTCGAATAACGCTACAGATTTATTCGTTATTCACGAATAATTTTTCGTCGAATAAAATCGTTAGTCGATTTTCACGAATAAATTTTGGGTATTTATTCGTTATTCGAAATAAAATTTGCTTAACTCTGCCGTGGATAAACTTGTGTGAGGGTGAAAACATTAACCCTCTCTACTTGACAATCCTATAGGGCGCACAGTGGGTTGAAATCCCAGAAACACGGCAAAAATATGAAGGCAATCTTTGATATTTACAAAAATGAGTATTCTACAGTTTTCGAGGTCGCTGATTACGAATCTGAAGTAAAAATGCGCAAAAACAAAATGGCGGATCCAATATGGCGGACACGTATGCCAAAAAAATATCAGATTTGGTCCAAACTTGGTATTCTAGGGTTTTCGAGGTCGCTGAGTACGAATCTGAAGTCAAAGTGCCAAAAAACAAAATGGCGGATCCAATATGGCGGACAAGTATGCCAAAAAAATATCAGATTTAGTCTATTTAGTCTTTCATTCACATCTGAAAGTAACAACATATAAATATATAAATCTTTCAATTAACTGCGTTTGCAAAAAAAATTATTTTCATGAACTGGGAACATTTTTGAATAAATTGTAATTTTAGGGATTGGAGCAAAAACGAGCAAAATCTGAAAGTTAATCTCAGTTGTTTGATAATCAGAGATGATAACTGTGCAAACAACAATGCTTGATCGGACTTGGAAGTTAACTGAATGTTTAATTCTTTTTATAGATCAGCTATGGTAATTAAGGTTATAGGATTGCTTGTCGCAAACGTATAACAACAAAAAGTGATTAAATAAACACCTGAAATTGACGTCTTCATCGTGAAACAGAAGTTTAAAATACACAAAAACACAAAAAATAGCACCACAAAATCGTTGGTAAATAGCTTGGAATAAACATGTAATGGAGTTTGTACAGCTAACTGTTTTTGACCGACTCAGGTAAGGAAGGAAGAGTTGTAGTAGGCTGTGGATATACGTTTTATTGTGCGCACATATTTCAACTATACTAGGGATAAAAAATCAGATGTGCAAAAATTCTTTTGTATTTCGATTTTTCGCCGACTTTTAGGGTCTCCTACCACACACAATACAAAAAGAATTAAACATTTAGTTAACTTCCAAGTCCGATCAAGCATTGTTGTTTCCACAGTTATCATCTCTGATTATCAAACAACTGAGATTAACTTTCAGATTATGCTCGTTTTTGCTCCAATCCCTAAAATTACAATTTATTCAAAAATGTTCCCAGTTCATGAAAATATTTTTTTTTGCAAACGCAGTTAATTGAAAGATTTATATATTTATATGTTGTTATTTTCAGATGTGAATGCAAATAATATTGTTATAACGAGACAAAAACTTTTTAATATCTCAAAAAACGCCCCAAATCGCAAAGTAGATGATCAATTTTCTTTCTTAAGAGTCCTGACGAGGGTTTAGTATCTTTATACCATAAGTTAACTCAATTTAAATCACAATTTAAAACTAAATGGATGCAAGCAAACAGAATAGAGGATAGATTTTAAAAAAACAATAAAAATTGGTTGAAGACTTCGGTGTGTTTTAAAATTTATTCATCAAAGCAGCGAGGTCGCCCAATAGTTACTTTCGAAAATAGCTCTGTGAGAAGCAAACGACAAAAAACTGAATCCTTACAACAGTCATCCCTTGGGGAACTATCATATGCGACAGAAGTGAAGCTAAGAGCATCCGGAAAAATAGAGGCATCAAAACTTGTACATGAATTAACAACTTCTACTCCAACACGAGCAAACGAATACAGAGAAGCTTACAAAAATATAAAGAAGAACAGTCCCGAAAAATGTCTTGCGAAGATGCTCTAGCTCTATTGGTGGATGCTAAATTATCTAGACATCAATATAATTTTATCAGAAAGAGTGATCCTGAAAGATTTCCAAGCTACACACTCTTGCAGTTAGAAAAGATGAAGTGCTATCCAAATAGTGAGAGTATAAAGATAACTTCAACCTCAGCAGACGTTAAGTTACAAGCGTTACTCGACCATACGGTAGGAAGTCTCCTGACTGTTCAAGAAACAGTTTTAAATATATTAGAAGATAAGGATTTAGAAAACCTTTGTTTAGTGCCATTTTGTTTTTTGTCATTTGACTTCAAATTCGTACTCAGCGACTTCGAAAACTCTAGAATACCAAGTTTAGACTAAATCTGATATTTTTTTGGCATACGTGTCCGCCATATTGGATCCGCCATTTTGTTTTTTGGCACTTTGACTTCAGATTCGTACTCAGCGACCTCGAAAACCCTAGAATACCAAGTTTGGACCAAATCTGATATTTTTTTGGCATACGTGTCCGCCATATTGGATCCACCATTTTGTTTTTTGCCACTTTGACTTCAGATTCGTACTCAGCGACCTCGAAAACCCTAGAATACCAAGTTTGGACCAAATCTGATATTTTTTTGGCATACGTGTCCGCCATATTGGATCCGCCATTTTGTTTTTTGCCATTTTTACTTCAGATTCGTAATCAGCGACCTCGAAAACTGTAGAATACTCATTTTTGTAAATATCAAAGATTGCCTTCATATTTTTGCCGTGTTTCTGGGATTTCAACCCACTGTGGGGCGTTTTGATTTTCCCTCGTGGATTATAACGAGTAGGCAGGTCTGGTGTAATTCAGCGATACCCTTTAATCTTGGATACACTACCGTTGAATCGTGTGGCGCCATGTCGAGTATTGTAAACTTCGTTGACAGTAGTTTTGACTACCACAGCTCGACCCCTCGTCTGGCTTGTCTCCCGTGCACCGCTGCACACGGGTTGCCTGCTTTTAGGCAGATCTGTAAACGCTTATAACTAAGAAACTAACAAACAAAGCCTCAACGCAATATCATTATTCTTGACTCATTTCAGTCGGTGATCTAGACTCTAGGGCAGGCGTGCACAGCTGAATGCCCGCCGGGCAAAAATTTTCAGCCGTGTGTGGAAAGAGCATCGTAAAGCGCTAGGCCACGCCTTTATGAGCAACAGTGCCGTGGTAGGGAGTGTTCGTGAGTGAGGAGTGGGATGCCCATTAAAACTAGCAACCAGCTTTGCTCAGATATATGACGTATAGCGAGAAACTTCATGTGTACAGAAATTTGCTTCGATTCAATACGTACTGCTGGCCGAGAGTACCGCTGAACGTTAGCAACCCACCTTACAGTTTACACGCATACTACGTCAGCTAGTGACCACAGGGTGGGGGAACTGCTCGCGGCGTCGCTCTTCGCTTTGCTCGCGAGCAATCGAGAGCGCTCTTGCCCGCCACAGCCTTGCTGTGCAGGCCTGCTCTAGGGTAAGCATTACGAATAATTTAGGATAACAAAATATTTGTCAGGAGTAAGGGTAATTATTTACAAAGCGGACGACCTCGCCGACTTCAATCGTATAAACATATGTCGTAATTGATTTTGTTTTTAAGTTATAGCGAATTTGGTTTTCAATAAACTGTGTCTGCTTACTTTTATAAGATATGTTCGAAATTACCTCCTCGCATCTGAATACAAGCCTGAATACATCTCACCAATGACTTTCTTACCTTCCACATGAGTAACTCAGAAGTGGACTAAATTAGAAGAAAATAGAGGCAGGGGGAATTTAATTCCAAAGTACATCAACTTGCCAAAAGCTGCTTCCTCGTTACTGCATAACGAGTTCTCGGTTTGTCTTGCAACAGGAACTAAGGTCGATATAAGATATATTGGCCGGTGAGTTTCGTGAGGGGTATTCTCCCACCACACAGTTTGCCTGCCTCGGTGTTCCTTTTCTCAACGTTTTCTGACTCGCTCTCGTTCCATCACGCTCTCGCCTTCGCGGAACAAGAGCGAGCCAGAAATGGTGGGGATAGTGCCAAGCTTCTGGCGTGTAGGACAAACCAAGCTGTCAGCGTATAAATACACACATCAGAATAGATATGCGTTAGTTCCGAAAAAATTCTGGAGCTTTATTGGTCAGAACAATGATTCTTTCTCGATAGCTTCATCTCGTATTGGTCTACGCATAGCTTCGTAACGCACACAACTATTACGCTAAGAATAAATAACAGTCAAACGGCTAGGTTCAGGCGGAGCCGAGCAGCGTTTCCGTGACACCACCATACCCTGCGAAGACCACGTAACTCCAATTGGTGGTGGCTGATTTCTCCTCGATCGCTGCTCGCAAAAACAAACTCACCCGCCATTATATCTGATACCGACCTCAGTGTGAACTTTTTGGTCTTATTTTCATCAGAAAAATCGTGCCAATGTGTTAGAAATGTTTTCATTCAGACAAAACGGTGTAATGTGTAAACAATTTTCATTATTAACATTTAACATTATATGTACAATTTAATCTATATAAAATAGAAACATATTCTCGTGTTCTTTTATTTCTGAATGAAGCAAACAATAAAATATGTAACTGAACCTTAACTGCAATAATATTTATTCTCTTGACCCATACAGTACACTCTCGTTGCAGCAAAGTTGCAGGATCGTTGCAGTGCAAGATTGAAATGTTGCACTACAACGTTGTCGCAATATTGTTATGTCCGCCGCCTGCAACGATTCGGGCAGTGGATCCAAAAATATAAATAATGTCCGGACGGTAGCGACGATGTTGAATGTGTGCAGAGAATCATAGAAGTACAAAAAGCCCGTAACTACCTTTTCTCACAGAAAATTTTTTTCCCCAAGGGGATTCGAACCGGCGACCTGTAGCGTCGTAGGCGAACACTTTACCGCCGCAGCTACAGCCACTGTTTGATAAGACTGCTAACGTATTCGAACTTATATTCCTACCGTGCAAAACTTTAACCTCAAATTATTCAAAAACGAAGGCTCATTTTGACAAACTCTGTACGCGAAATTCTGCATGCTTGCGCCATCTTCCCGAACCGCCAGTAATTAGGCGATCAGTGGCTCGGCCCGCTGACTCATGTGGAGCAGCGATCACGGTCCCTTCCCTCGACTCGCGATCGATGGAAGGAGGCTCTCCCTTCCAGGAAATCGACCGCGGTTTCCTGGATCGCTCTATCTGTTCGCGACTTTGCTACTGTACACACACGCTTCACTAAACACGCTACACACTTTGCTTTCTCGCACCTTGCTTCGCGAAGTTACCCCTTGCTAGGTAACCAGCTATAGTGCTTCCTTGCTTTAGCGCTTGCTTGCTTCAAACCGCTTTGTTTAAATAATTGTAATTGTTTATTGTAAATAGTGTATAGTTTATTCGTGACTTTGTACATAATACAAATTATAACTGTGTTCGTGATGCTTAAAATATATCCGTTTGTGTCGTAAAAGATCTTCAATTCTGCGTACGGTTCAAAATTACCAATAACAGCTTCATAGCGCCGATCCGTTTAAAAGCTTTTAACAAACTCCATTAGAGTTTTGTAACACTATAGGTATGTGCTACAACTTCCACCCTGTGTCATTCTACACATTAAAATATACAGGGTGAGTCACCTAACATTTAGGCTTAAAATATCTCCATTGTTTTTAATGATACGAAAAAATATCTCAGGAAAAAAATGATAGACAAAAAGGGCAATATATTATACATGGTTGAATTTGTATTTGTATTGGCTATAACGTTACAGTAATGAAAATACGTCATCCCATTAAAAAAACCATTGATGATCTTGAAATTTCGGGAAATATAACCTTGTGAACAAAAATCGTCTCCGTCAGAATAATTGTCTCCCTGAAGCAAACATTTTTTTCCTTAGACATTTTCTCGTATCATTAAAAACAACGGAAATATTTTAGGTTTAAATATTTTAGGTCAAGCAAGGTTGCGCAACATTGCAGGACCATTGCAGCAACATCACAGGAACGTTGCCGCAATACTGGCGCAACGTTGTATAAACATTGTGGAAACGTTGCCAAATGTTGCCGTAACGTTGCAGAAATATTGCAGGAACGTTGCCGTGCAATATTGCAACGCAACATTGATGCAATTATGCAGCAATAATTCTATGTCCGCCCCGTGCAATGTTGCATGGCAACGTCGCAGCAACGTTACATCGACATTGCGCTGCAACCATGCAACACTGCAAGTTTACTGCAACGATCTTGCAACGTTGCCGCCACGAAGTGTGCTGTATGGGGAGGAATAGGGTCATAAATACAATAAATTCATTATATTTTTAGACTTTTTTCTTCCACTGTAGTAAATGAGTACTAGTCAATAATAATAAAATACATGAAATAAGAAAACATTTCTTTTCAATAAACATGTCATAGTAAAGAAAATTATTTTCAACAAAGAAAGTAGTTATTTAAGATATATTATCTAATCTTTTTCCATCTCTTGATCTGATAGATTTTCCTAGCAAAAGTGGATACATATTAATTGTGATTAAAGTATAAAAATGAAAACAATATACATAAAATGCTGTATGTATGTAAAATCATTCACTTCCATATCTCTTAATTCGAATGATTTCTTTTTAATTTAGGCACTAATACAACGTGGTATAAAATGTTAATAGAGTAGTGGTGGGGGGGATTTGCTGTGTATCCTATACAGAAACTGGACGTCAAATTACGTAAAAATAATAGACGCAGTTTCACAATCACGTATCGTACCTACTTGTTAAAATAGTTTTAGTGGTACATCGACATTAATTTTTTAACTACATGTATTCATTTTCAGGGCTAGAAGGAAGTCAAAAGAAAATCCATCCAACCAAATTCATTGAAATTCAAATGTCTCTCTTTTCGTATATTAAATGGCAACGGCGTAACAATTCTATTAATGGCATTAATATTTACTGTTTCTAGATTTACAGCGAGATTCTACTATTTTTAGATCCATGTGGCGATATTCCACGTAGCTGGAACGAGTAAATGCATGATGTCATCATGGATTTTTTAATTTATACTTCACTTTAGTTTTATGCGAATCCATCAAAGTCGCAATTCCACTCTAGGCAAGAAAATTATATTGAAGCTGCATCGACGTGAATGATTAATGTTCGAAAAAAATTTATCCGTGGAGAGAAACAAATGTATCCGAGCTTATACTCCCGTTGAGGATAAAAAAACTGACGCGGTGCCGTCTTTATTCATAGCTAATCAACAGTCTGTAAATCTTTAAGATGATGTCAACTATGTTCCAATATTCAACAACTTTTAATGTCACTTTTCAGAGAATTCCGAAAACGTTAAAACGATGTCAATGCATAATAAGAATTGTCGGAGAGAGAACTATTGCAAAGCGGTATGTTTAAATGTCAGCGCATGATACTCGTACGCATTTCCGTGTAAACCTTTTATCAGTCGATCGATTCAGAAAAGCATTTATTGGACTCCATTTGGGAGTACAGCCACTCACACATTTCTTTGCATGCTTTGGAATGATAATTCATTCTCTACGAATTAGGTAAATAACAATTCATCGTACTGTGTTTCTTACAGTCTATTATTATGGTTTTGCATTGTATATTATATAGGGTGTAATATCGGTCACATATATTGATAAAGCATGCAAGAAAGTTGAGAAAATATATACCAGAGATGACATAAGGAACTTGTAAAGAGGGTACTTAACCTTTCTGCTGGAATGATAAATACAGAAATGGTTTCTACCAGCGAAAATGCTAATTTCGAAGTGTGCATAATGTTTTGATCAATTCTACCTACCTCTTCCAAAATCCATTGAACTTTGTTCTTAAAAGAGAAAGTGTTACTGAGTAGACAGTCTTACAATGTATTACCTCATTATTATCAGTTGTTCAAGTTCTGACAAGGAAATTTAGTGTATTATGCAGTGAAAATAGAGTATTGTACGCTGACAGTAGAGTGTCACAAAATATTTGTTTAAATATTGCATAGTTTATGGTTTATGTAATAATGTAATTTTCAAAGGAAAGGGGTCCCCTCCTCTTCTTTTTTAATTAGAAAGGTAAGACTATTTACAGAATGTTGATATCTTGCGGTGTTAACAAAAAATTAGGATGTAGTCTGTGAATTACTATATCATATAATTTGGAACGTAAAAAGTTGGCGAATACTGCGATGGCAAACATGTGCGATACTAAGTAAAAACACATCGGTTATCGTGTTCTTCCTGAATCTGTTGCAACCTGTGCGATGATATAATTTCGAGTTTACGTAACTTTTAAATATCCCGGTGCAAGTTATGTACGAATGTAGATAGACATTAATTATGATACAATGGTGCATCTTTCATCGTTTTGTTAAGTTTGACTTCTTCCGAGATTCTCTCTTCGTATGCAAATGAGTGACGAAAGCTGAGAAACTCAAGTAGCGAATATCATTTTGGTCGCTTTTACCAATGACGAATTGTAGTCTTTAAATTATACGAGTTTTGCAAATCAAAATCTCAGTGGACACACTGTGTCGTAACACTCGCAACATTTTACAAAATATTACTACCCAGGTAGAGAAACATGTTTTCTTATCTGAGCAGATTACATTTATTTTACTCTCGTTTTCTTCCTTACTATCCACAACTTATCACATTCATCACAACTCATTATCTAATAAATATAATAAATATTGAGAACAATTAAGAAATGTTCGATTTATACGATATTATCGATTAGTCCCAATAGTTTTTTGATTTTGCAATCAATTTATAATGCGGTTTTCTTTATTAAATGTGTATTTCCGATCAAATAAATGTATAATTAGTGCATACAGGACATTATTGATTGTAATTGTACCTCGGAAAAAGAATACATTCTTTACCGTCGGGGTAAAATCCTAGTAAACCTTTTAATGAAACTTACCGCTCTATAGATGAGCGTAAGATTTACTTGGTCACGTTGCGATTCGATATATCCAGTATGAACATTCAAGATGAAGAAATTTAAAACATTACTGTGAGGTGTGATGTTTATATTATTTGCAAAGGGCAGTTTAACCGTGATTAGTTCGAGAAAAACGCTATATCGTTTTTATTGCAACCCATTGTGAAATTTTTACCAAGTATTACATTTAGTTTAATCTATTAACGAGAATTGGACCTCTTTGCACAATAGTGGATGAGAATAAATAGCAGAGAGAGAACTACCATTGAAATACTGATAATACAGAGAGATATGGACTTACAAACAAAGAATTTGAAGTTGCTGATTATCCCAGGTGAGAAATCAACACAACCGCAATGAGTGTTTGCTGCATTACAAATTTTAGTGATAGGATTAAAAAAAGTTTGGAAATAACATATTCAAAAGAGCGGCATACTTCGCGAAGTAGGTATATATGCACACGAGTTTGGATTAGGGGTCTCAATTATTTTTATGCAATTTTGTAGGTATAAAAAAGATCCAACTTTTGTTTATACTTCTTTTCGATATCTCTCACGGCTCTCGAGATATTCCACGAAAAATAAAATTCTGCATTTTTTTCAAGGGGTTATTCCAGCCCCCAATACCGCACTATGGTACCAACAAAAAATAGGTTTGTTTTACACCTGAACTACTCTATTTGCACACAAAGTTGCATAATTTTTTGAATTTCGGGTTGCCGAACTTCCCTTGTGAGTGACGTAGGAGGGATTAGTAGAGGAGGAACCTTGCATGGTGTGCACAAGTTGTATTAGTCTATATCAGGCCGGCTCATTCAGGATTTTTATTAATAGTATCACTAAACTGTCTCCCAATTCCGCAGATTGTAGTCACCATATTGGATCCACCATATTGAATTTTTCACAATGCCAACTTTCATTCGAAAGTACGTGTGTAGTAGGGTGGACCTTAGGTACTCTTGACGAAATATATTTTGCGAGATTTTTTTGGTCCCGTCCCCCAGAAATGTGACACTTGTTGGGAAAATGATCTGGAAAAAATTTCAGCTCGATTGGACCACGGGAAAAGGACGCGCCACGAATTTGAAAATTTTGAACTTTTTAAACCTTGACATAAATATACATTATGATATATCGTTCAATTTGTATTTTTTTTTGTTTAAGAATACAAACACAGCATATACGGTTGTTAACAAAAAAACGTCCGTGACCTTGAAAATTCGAAACAGTGACCTTGAAAAAAAAAATTCCTCCCATTATATTCGCCTCTTTATATACTAGAACTTTTGTCTGAAGAGTTTTTTCATATATCCATAAACGGTGGAGATATTAAACATTTTTGATTTTCATTATACCGCTCCATTATACAGAAGAAAAGCAGTTCTAAGACTGAAAATAAGTTATTATAGCTATTATGTAAATTACGAATGGAAATGTCATTAAAGTATTGCGTCCCAGATTTGCTCGTGGACTCGTCAGTGGGGCCCAGCAGAACCTGTCTCAATTCCCGATACAACGTCTTAATACGTTCACCTTGAATTTAAGCTATCATGTAAATTTCTAAATTATGGATACCCTAAGCGTTTCGTCCCAGACCTGCTCGTGGACGTTCGATAAGACCGAGCAGATCTTGCCCTAGACGCGACTGTGTTAACAAACACAGTCTTAAATGCGTCTCAAAAATTCAAATAGCCACGGAGGTATTTATTAGGGGTTCCTTTATATTAAAAATGCTTTAAAAATCCTTTGATAAATTCTCTTTTGTGACGTCAGGATACTGCTTTCTATATTCCATCACATTCTGCAGTATAAATTGTTTCTCTTCTTCATTTTTTGATAATATTTTGTTATATTCTTCAATAAGTTTAACGCCACGTTCAGCGGTGTCATTTACCACTTTTAATCCTTTCACGATGTTTCAACCAATTTGGAATGCCTCGTCATCATTCCATGTAGAAGGGTCTTTTTCAAAAAATGTGGTAGGTATTAAAAACCTTTCAAAGAATCTTTTGGAATCTGGAGAAATAAAATGTTCCATTTTTTTGTAGACGAATTGTTCCACATCCTTTGGAAGGATTTTATATTTTTTAAGGCATTCGTTGTCGTCACTGCTTACACTGGCATTTATTGCCTCTATCATTTTTATTTTAGTGTCATTCCCAATGGCACTATCGAAAAATGATAATGCGGCAGTTTCTCGTGCCAAATACCACAAATGATTGATCATTTTGTTCATTGCAGTGCGGCTTATTGTATCGTCAATTTGACGATAAGCGAATAAATTGTTTACAAATTCCAAATCTTGTCGCGGGGCTTCTGTTGCGACTGGAGCTTGTATCCACGCTTTTAAATATAAATTGGCGAGGAAAATACAAATGTCGCGAATTCCAGTGGCCTTTTCGCTGGTCAAGATAAATTCTTTTCGGAATAAATATATTTTTATACAATATATCGCCTTGGCCATCCATCGAGCGTGATGAAAAGCTCCTGGAACTCGAAATATATAATTTGTTCTAGGAGTTCCGCCTAAGAAAAGAACTGTAAGCTCCAAGAATTCTTTATAATCTTCTCGTGGTTGTTTGATATTTTTCAAGGTTTGCATTGCAAACTTCAGCACTTCAGTACTATTTATAATTGTAGATTGGTGGACGTACTCGTCTTCAATTCCTGCCACAAAATTCGATTTATTGATCTGGGGCCAAGCCTGCTGAAATTGTTTGAAAAGTGGAATATTTGAACCCGATGATTTCTCTAACTTTACATCAAAAACACTCCGTAAAACAAGTTCGTATATGTGATGCCGGCAAGGAAAATATAGCAAATCTCTTTCAAATTTTTGTTCGAGAAGGATACATGCGCCTTGGAAACGTCCCATGTTCGATGACGTTGTGTCACAGCAAAGTGCAGCACTTTGCTACCTAAATCCCATTTCTGCACTAAATCGTATACCGCAGAAGCTTGTTTGTCTCCAGTACCCGATAGAATTGCAGGGATTCCAAGCAGCTGCTCAATACCTCTGCAAGTTATTAGTACAGGTAAACGATCAATTTTCTCATTGCCTATTAAAGCTGGCAACAGCTTTCCGTCCCAATGTAGTGTAATAGCACCAAGCTCACAGTCTTTGAACGCTACACGATATTTATCTGCAAGTTGTGCTCGAAGATCCGTGCGATGACGCCGTATAGACGTTCGATTGATAATTAAGTCGCCTAGGTCATGACCAAGAGCTTGAGCTGTTGCTGTTATTATACGAACAGCATCACGATCGCTTACTTTGCACTTGTCAAGGGTTGCAACAAGCTTTGGCGTAATTATATCAAATTGCGCACGTAGTTTTTTAGGGTTGCTTGGACCAACCCACGGCTTCATCCACGGGAATAATAAATTCAATATTTTCACCCTCACTTGATAGGTGACCATCTTCTTCGCTGGATGATGCTACTTTGTCCATTGTTTCGTCTTGATTTAAACGATATACACGTGTCAGTAAAGGCCAATATATCTTATATTATATATCCAAGATAACGATCAGTATTTTGAGTTTTAAAAATGTATTGCATAAAGAATATTTACCTTGCACAGCTTCACACTGCGCCTGCCTTGATTCTTCTTGCTCCTTCCGAATCGTTTTTTTCTGTTCTTTCCGGTATAATATATGATCGCTTCCAATCATAGAACCAGGACGACCATTTTTTCGTTGATTTAATAGAAAAAGTTTGTCTTCCTCTATTTTAATAGTTTTTAACGCATCGGCGGGTGCAATATCAAAAAGGTTATCTAGCTTGTCTAAAAACTCCTTCTCCCGATTTTTTTGGGTTTCAGTACTGCGCTTGCAACTTTTATGCAAAGCCGCCCATTCCTGATACAATGCATCTAGCTTGTCAATGCAATGCTGTGGTCTTTTCGTGGGAATTCGCGCTTTCTCCCAAAATATTTGAACTTCCTTAATAACTAAAGAAGCACTAGCCTTAAGATTCAATTTCACATTCCGCATATTGTGTAATAGGACTCTTAAGACTTGCCCGTTGGATAGCAATTTTGCACCGATAATTTGACTTTCGTCATGATCGAGTAAATATAATTTTTTCCTTATACCTTCGATTTCACTTTCACTTTCACTACGATATGTCACTGTTACCTCGCTGAACGCTCAGAACATAATGGCCCAACTATGAGTTTTCGGACCTTCTGTCCCATCCCTTCCTGCGCAGGTATAATTCTAACGGTTTCTGAGGGGTACAAACTGATTACCTGACTCAGCTGTAGCTGCATTTCGAAGGCTTTCAAAACTCGCATTTCAATACATGTACGAATTAAATATTTAAGAAACTGTAGTATTGTCAAAAATGCAACTATTTCACATGAAATTTAAAATGTTCCTTTATATACCATTGTCTACCTTTTTTCTACAAGCTATATGGGCGTTTAAATGAGAATGTTTAATATCTCCATCGTTTATGGATATATGAAAAAACTCTTCAGACAAAAGTTCTAGTATATAAAGAGGCGAATATAATGGGAGGAAAATTTTTTTTTTTTCAAGATCACTGTTTCGAATTTTCAAGGTCACGGAGGTTTTTTTGTTAACAATCGTATATGCTGTGTCTGTATTCTTAAATAGAAAAAAATACAAATTCAACGATATATCATAATGTATATTTATGTCAAGGTTTAAAAAGTTCAAAATTTTCAAATTCGTGGCGCGTCCTTTTCCCGTGGTCCAATCGAGCTGAAATTTTTTCCAGATCATTTTCCGAACAAGTGTCACATTTCTGAGGGGCGGGACCAAAAAAATCTGATGGTCGAGAATTAAGGTCCACCCTAGTGTGTAGAGGAACAATATAAGCCCTCACACGTTTGGCTACGTTTCGTCTTTTGGACTCGAAGGAGATCCGGTTAACGTGAAATGGACCCCTATATACCTATTGAATAAAGTAATTGTTACCAAAAAGAATTCTTGTTCGTGAATTTTAATTCTTAATCGCACGACACCCGAACCAATCCAACAATCCTCGGATAAAGCGCTTTACCCGTGGAACTTCCAGTAACTCGCGGCGATGCCTCGCGGAGGAACGTTACCACCGTGAAAACGAATGACATTTTCGTGCGAATTTCCGATCGGACATAACATCAATTTCTAAACACTTAGAAATATACCGTTACTATATATTATATTAATTTAATGGCATCTATTTTTAAACATTTTCATAAAACAATTAATTAAAGAGTGTGCATTATTTTAATCATTGATAGTGGACAACTTATTCTTTCTACATATCACCATAACTTGAAAAATAGAATTTTGCCCAGGGGTTGAATGAAACTGTTAAAATTTTCAATTAATTATGAAATAACTGTAATTTTATGACTATTATCTTTTCTGTGCCGAGAAAACTGTTATAAAATGCATATGTATTTACTGAAACTTTTATTCCATACATTTTTGTGTAAATAAGAAACTTTTATTTTCTTGAAAGTAGAAAAATATTGTACACTACATTCGACTTTAGAGACGACTCATTTCGCGCAGGGATATACTGTTGATTGGTAGGAAACCTGCGGGGAAACTACTACGACCAATCGCGTGTCTCAGATTCATGGAAAGTTGCGCACGTCGGTCGTAAATCGGTAGGGGCGTGGGTCCGCTCTTATATAGAATGGAGTGAAGTAATGTAAATAGGAACACTTATTCTGCTCTGAAAAAGTTAAAATTGTGACATGTAGTTGAAACCTTAAACCGTTCGGTGAAAATAATTAGATAAAAATCACAATGTTCTTTTTCTTCTACTATATTTATCCTGCTTCCAATTCCTAACTTTTATATTTTCCCCTTAAATATCTGTCCAAACGTATATGCTCCTCCAGAACTTTTATTAATCAAACATAAAATAACTGTTAAAACCGAACTCTTACAACAGAGTAAAAGTGTTAATATACCAAGTTAACTTAAAACAGAAAAGAAATTATTTAAAAGTTAAAATATCGATAAATAAATTTTATTTATAAATGTTGTATCGTTATGGAAGTGACACCGATGGGTGCCTTATGTTTTTCCGATGAAGATCATACCAAATTTCATGCAAATCGGACTATTTTTAACTAAGTCAAATCAGCTTGAAATGATATAAATCGTTATTCCATGGAATTTCCTTCATTATAGTCGGAATTACGTCGTTCTTAGTGTCAGCTTCATCCGCGAAACATAAGGAATCGATAGGTGTCGTTTTTGCCAAGATCTGATGAGAAATGTGCAAGTCGAAAGTTTCTCACTTCTTATTAGGCACTGGAATCCCTTCGCGGGTCGAAAGCCATAAAATTCGGTCAGGCACTGCGAGGGGCTGTCCTCGCCAAGGGGTACCAGGCCAGCGCATCTCCTTGACGGGCGTTGCTCCATAATTACCCTGTATCATTTATGCAGTGTGTGACCGGACTACCCTCCGTGTAATCGGTCTGCGGGAAGTGGAGCGCAAGTTCGATCATTATCAGTACTCCTGCCCGAGAGGAATACGATTTACTTTAATTACACAGTACAACAGCCATCTGGACTTGTAACATTCAATAGCCGTTTCATATAGGTTCGGTGCCCTGAAAACGAATCCGCAACCCGTTTGTCGCCATCACCCTCAGTTTTTAAGAAAATCGTTTTTGAAAAAAACTGCAAATTTTCAATTTTGAACATTTTTTGTGTCGAAACGGTAATAGTTATTCGATTGTTCGTTGCATAAAATTATTCTATGAACCCTCCCGAATACAACGATATAAGTTATTATTGCATTATGAACATTTAAATATGTTTGAACAACGATCAAAGGGAAAAAGGCACCCGAAATGCACCCATTTTTCCAGATATCTTTCAATTTATTTCCAAAACTAAGGGTCTGAGACGAAATTTGACCATCCCACGCGATGAAGCAGACATTGTTCCTTCGGAAAGCGTCGACAGAAGTGGTAAGTCCCGTTTCGTTTTCAATACAGAAGCGAAAGAGTTTGGCAAAGCGCGCGATGTTGACAGCGGTAGTCAATGGCGGCGCGCGATCCACTGCCGCTAAGCGTAACATAATCGCTTAAGGGGGTAGACACGTCACGTGGTCTGGCCGATTCGGCAGGTCGGTATTACAGCAGGTTTTTTCTGCACAGAAATGGTAATACCGATAGATCGACGATTGCCCGGTAAACGCGAGAGGGAGCTTTTTGCTATTTCCGTATTCTATTCTGAATAAGGAAATAAATTCTCAGCTGTTGCGTTGTACTTATAAAAATTTAAACGGAAAGTCGGCTGGTACTGCAAACGTAGAAAATTCATTGTACATTTTAATTACTTGAAATGTGCTTACGCTACAATATTCTACGTTGGCAGTAAGGAATTATAAGTGAAAAGGAAAAATAGATGAGGGCATGTCCCCAGAAAATGAAGTTTGTTAGGATAGACATTTTTTAATTAGCAAAACACTGAAACAGAACATGAAATACACATCCTATGCAGAAAGCAGTTATGAACAAACATATATAAAATTGTGTTTGATGTTGAATCCAACGCGTGATTATTATGTGGTCCCTCCTCGAAGTGACAGAAAATATAACCTATGTATATGCTATAACACAATAAATATTTAGCGGCTATTTCGTTGTATTACGCTACATTTGTGAACTTTTCATCATCCTTCCGAAACATTATTATTACGCCGCAACAGTATCTTTAGGAAATCGGGTATAGCATATAGGTTATATTCTCTGTCACTTGGAGGACCGGATTTTCTGTCCTCGAAGTGACAGAAAATATATCCTATATGCTAGACCCGATTTCCTAAAGATACTGTTGCGACGTAATAATAATGTTTCGGAAGGATGATAAAATGTTCACAAATGTAGCGCAAAAGAACGAAATAGCCGCTCAACATTTATTGTCATATAGCGTATACATAGGTTATATTTTCTGTCACTTCGAGGAGGGGACCATAGACATATATAGACGGTGGAGCGTAAGCTGAGGGGGGTGGCAAGGTTCGCGGTAAGGGGAGCGATACGAGTAAATCGGATAACGCTGTGGTTATGCATGCCGAATGCATCCGAAGCTAACCGACGCGCCTGTATCTGAACCTATGCCTTTACCCCTCCAAGCCTTCCTTCCCCACGCCGATAGTCCCATCTTCTGATCCGTCTATATATGTCTATGGAGGGGGCCATGTAATAATCACGCGCATCCAGCCTACGCATTTTTTTTATGAAAAATTATTTAAATCGGACTATTTTTAACGAAACGGGCTTTCAATTCTGCAAACAAATTTTTCACGTAATTTCCTTAATTATGGTTTGAGTTGTATCATTTTTGGGGCCAATTTGATTGAGAAAGTATAAGGAATCGATTGACGCCACGATCGCAAAGATCTGATTAGAAATTGGAAAACTTCAGATTCATCAGTGCTTAGTGCGCAACATTGTATGGCCCCGCTGGTTTCAAGCGTCGAAGCCGACGAAACATTGAAGATGTAGTGAACGTTACAGGACTGTCTTTATATATGGCTCTCACAAACAAAATCGCCTGACTTGTTAGACATGAAACCGGGCATACAAATGGTTGCGCATATCGCCGAAAGCATCAGAAAGAATATGTACAGTCTTCCAATGTTTCAATTGTTGAGAAGCCTTTGGGCTCAGTTTATCGGGAAAGACCTACCCACCCCACTGTTTTGCTTTCTCGTTGCGAGCGTGGACCTTCGGGTCCTAGTAGACCGCCCGTTGACAGCCGAGAACAATAAAACCGACGAGCTAGATAAAATACCCAGTACAGAAAAATAAAATGTTCGTGTTTTTGATAAGTATTGATGAAAGTATTACCGATGAATTTTTTAGGATTTCCCGATGAAAATTATATCAAACATGGAGCAATTCGATCAATTTTTATTCAACGTAGAGTGTGTTCTAATCATGTATTCATAAGAAAAAATAGACTGAATTGCTTCGTGTCTTGACTCACCAACAATCCATGAATGGTAACACTCTCATCAAGGTGTAATGAGAAATTTTCAACATTTCGTATTCAGTACTGGATGACTCAAGTCGCCGTCGACCGAGGGTGTACCGCTGGTGCGCTATTTCACTCGCACTCGGTTCACATCGTGCGGTCTCCTTGTCAAGCGGTTCGAGCGAGGGCCCTGATAGGGGTGAATTTATTTGGGAAATAAAAGTCGCGTCATTCATGACACCTACTCGCGAACAGATATACATATGTACGAGAAGAAACAATGCAATTGCCCGATGACTTGAAGCAACATTTCAATAGGTAAATGCATGAAACTCTGGGATCAGGAATTCCGAACCCAGTGGGGCATATGTAAGAACTGGCGATATTCAACAATAGTTCGTCGTCTAAATTTTACAAGTATTTATTTGACGTGAATATAAAGTTTGTTAGCAAAGTCTTTCTCGATTTGAGTTCTGTAGAAGGCTGATTTTCCTTCGCCATGGAAAGTCCCCTCTTGGCCTTCTCGCTGGCAATCATGCGACTTGCTGAGTTTCGTGGGCTTCGACGCTCGAAACCAGCGGGGCCATACAATGTTGCGCGCTAAGCAGTGACAAATCTGCAGTTCTGCATTTCTAATCAGATCTTTGCGAAAGTGACGTCAGTCGATTCCTCATGTTTTCTCGATCAAATTGGCCCCAAAAATGATATAATTCGGACCAAAATTAAGGAAATTACGTGAAAAATTTGTTTGTAGAAGTGAAAGCCCGTTTTGTTAAAAATAGTCCGATTTAAATTATTTTCTGCCAATATAACCGGGAGAATGCCAAGAATCCAATGGTGTCACTTTCATATTGATACGATGAAAAATAAACAAATTCTGTTTCTTTATAATCGATGACACATCGCCGAGCACGACGATCTCGCGCGGCTCGGGACACAAAGGTTCTCGTCGGTTATTCGAACTTCTAAGATCGTATTCAGATTTATTGGCCGGTGAGTTTCGTAACTAGGGGTGTGCGGTTACCCGATTTTTCGGGCTCGGGACGGGCCGGCAACTTTCGGGCGGGATCGGGCGGGGTCCCGATACTTTCGTATTGCTCGAGATCCCGACAGTTTCGGGACCCCGAGACTCGATTCGGGCTACAAGCATAGCCGCCATGAGCGGACAATTTGATTTCAGGTCGGCTCGGCAAAACTCGGACGCGATCGGACGATATCGTTACCAGTAATAGATTAAAATTATTACCTGAGAACATAGAAAAATTATGTTTCTTACACGTTAATTTGAAATAATAAAATATTCGCCTCCTGTATATTGTTGTTATTATGAAACATCCAGGAAATATTCCTTTTTGTATGCTTATAGTTCGTACGTTTTCTATTTTAAATCTGAACCTATCCGGAAAAAGATAATACCCTATATATTCCCTTTACATAAAGTACTAAGTATGAAGTATATTTTATTCAGATTTTAAAATATTGTCGATATAAAAATAGTCTTCTTCCCAAGTTCTGAACATGGTATTTATTTAAGTACGTATATGGACGTATTCAGAATTCACAGACTATTTGGTAGCAATGAATATACATATATATGTAAATAAATAATAAGATACAAATTATGATTCAACAGGAGACAGAAAGGTAAAAACTTATCACTCTGGTATCGATATAAATGATATACATAATTCTTTCCGTCTCGGTCCGCTCGTAATAGCTGGCTTTCGAGCCGATCGTATCCGAGTTTTGCCAAACCGACCTGAAATCAAATTGCCCGCTCATGGCGGTCATGCTTGTAGCCCGAATCGAGTCTCGGGATCCCGAAACCGTCGGGATCTCGAGCAATACGAAAGTATCGGGACCCCGCCCGATCCCGCCCGAAATTTTCCGACCCGTCCCGAGGGCCGAGAATCCGAGCCGCGGGACGATCCGCACACTCCTATTCGTAACGCGTATTCTCTCGTCATCGCAGAACACGAGTGAGCCAGAAGTGGTGGGGATAGCGCCAAGCTTCTGTCATGTATAGGCCAAACCGAGCTGAAGCGTAGAAATACACGCATCAGAATAGGTGTGCCTTAGGCCTTAGCTCTGAAAAAATTCAGGAGCTTTATTGGTCAGAACATTGATTCTTTTTCGATAGCTTCATCTCGTATTGGTCTACGCATTACTTCGTGACGCACACAACTACATATGTACTACGCTGACAATAAGAATAAATAACAGCCACACGTCTACGTTCAGACGGGGCCGAGCAGCATTCCCGTTACCCCACCATACCCTTCGGTGGCTAGGGAACTCCAACTGACAAATCCACGATCGTCAGATGGTGATAGCTGATTTCTCCTCGATCGCTGTTCGCGAAAACGAATCGACCGGCCAATATATTTGAATACGACCTTAGGATAAAGATATAATGAAAGATGAAAAATTATTCGAAGCCAAAGATGAAAGGCCTTCGAATAAACAAAGGAAACTAATAAATACCCGAAGCTAAATAGAATTTTAGATTTAGGGTACACACACCCTCCCCCAAACCTCGTGTCGATCGACCACTGGGACCATTCGGAAGTATATTCTTTTAATTAAATAATGCCCATCTCTGCATAGGAGCGTAAAGAATTACGAAAAAAATCAAGGAGTCAACTGTTGACCGGTTTGGAGACTTTTCCTTGTTATATGTTATATACAATAGTCGGAAGAATAATAATAAATGCAATAATTATATTTTCTGAAAATATGATATCAGTAAATCACTACTTCCAGTGTTATTAAAAAATTCCAATCTCTTTTTTTATTTGAAATAATGTGGCCATATAATTATAACATATATTCGGCAGCGGTGATGTATGTGTTACAGTAAAAGCGTGAATTTAGTAAATGTAGACAATTCCCAGCAGTTCCTAGTCAATGTATACCTAAAATGCATATAACCTAACCTAAAGTCGTCCGAAAATGCATGCATTGACTGCATCACGCTTTTACTGTGGCTTGTGTATCCAGCTAACGCTTCAGTTTTGCTATGATTCCACGTTGGCAGTCCTCCCGAGTAGGCGCCATCTCGTGTCCACTAGCTCAACTAAATTTGTCACGTGACTTGCTCTGTATTATCACCAATATGGCGGAACTCGTATTTGGGAATGCAATCACGGGGATACGTTTTTCGTCCTTATATGAACAGATTTTAGGCTGGGAGAGGTCTCATTCGAAAGAGGAAGGTTCGAGACAGCCCGCTCTGGTCATCGTTTGAGCCACAAAACTCTTTTAGTGACCTAAAAATACTTGGATTCCTGCGGGTGTATTTTGTCGACTTTTGCTCTACTTTGAACACTCATATTATTAGATATCAACACAATCTTGTCGAACCATGACCAGAGCGGGCTGCATCGAACCTTCCTCTTTCGATTGAGACCTCACCCAGCCCAAAATCTGCTCATATAAGGACGAAAAACGTATCCCCCCAAACCCATGTTTCGGGCACATTATGTGGGTATTACAGCGCGCTGCATTACCCGTGTCTACCCCCTTAAGGCGCGTGACTACCACTGTCGGCACCGCGCGTTTTGCCAAACTATTTCGCTTCTGTATTGAAAACGAAACGAGACTTACCACTTCTGTTGACGCTTTCCGAAGGAACAATGACTGCTGAATCGCGTGGGATGGTCAAATTTCGTCTCAGACCCTTAGTTTTGGAAATAAATTGAAAGATATCTGGAAAAATGGGTGCATTTCGGGTGCCCTTTTCCCTTTGATCGTTGTTTAAACATATTTAAATGTTCATAATGCAATAATAACTTATATCGTTGTATTCGGGAGGGTTCATAGAATAATTTGACGCAACGAACAATCGAATAACTATTACCGTTTCGACACAAAATATGTTCAAAGTTGAAAATTCGGAGTTTTTTTCAAAACCGATTTTCTCAAAAACTGAGGGTGATGGCGACAAACGGGTTGCGGATTCGTTTCCAGGGCACGAAAACCTATAAGAAACGGCTATTGAATGTTACAAGTACGGAAAAAAGTCAAAATTTGTTGTACTGTGTCATAGTACATGTGTGTTTGGTAATAAAGTGTTTCTATCGTGTTCTGAATTGAATAACTGGCATCCAGACATCTACGCTCCTACAATCCACCGTCAATACTCCTCTTGGAGAGACACAGGAAGAAAAGGAGTAGCCCACTGTCGACGCGTGGTCCTCTCGAGTATGAACACGAGCTTCAATATCAAAACAAAAGCATGCGTTGACGTATTCCGTGCGAGAGAAGGTGAGCATTGGGGAGGAGGTATTGCTGTGAAGAGGGCCTCTTCAAGAGAGCAGCCGTTTGTGAGGGATGTAAATCCGATTGTATCTGATACAATCTGCTCCCTATGGTTGAAATTTAGTCTAGCAATTTTCACACCTCCTAATCTAACCAATCGAAGTTGCATCCCTCCCCAAAAGAACCGGCCATCCGAGCGTAGAAGCAAGTGCGAAATAAAAGTAATCGTGCGCTTCTCGATACCGCAGATGTAGGGGAAGTAGGGCCATGACGGGATAGCGAGGTACGATGGGGCATCTCCCTAAACCCTAATTAAAAGATGCTAGGCACGTGACAAATACATCATTAGGAAGCCACTGTGTTACAATAGTGTGGTCGCTGGCAAAAGCGAGTGGGGGAGGACGGTTTTTTCCCATCTGTTTTGTAAAGTTTAATAACTTAGACGCCTGACCTCAGATAGTCCAATGTGTGTAAAAAATGTTAAATCATTAACTTATAGGTGTATTTGGAGTAATAAAGACTTAATTAATAGGTACAATCATCACTTTATTTGCATTTTTCCTCGGCTTCCCCATCATGTCCCTACTTTCCCTACCTACCTAAGTAGCATTTCTAACGGAAAATAATTGTCCAGCCTTTGGGCCTGCCATTCCTGGCGTAGACCTTTGGCAGGTAGGTATCTATTTCAACGGGCAGTGCCACCCGTGGCGCCAGTAAGACCGTCCCCGGTCCTTGCTATTCCAGAGGGTTTTCTTCCAGTGAAAATCGGTAATTTGCAAACGCAATATCTTAAAAACCAGTGGAAATAAAGTGTATACATTAAAGCTTATTGAATTTGTCTTGTAACGCACTATCAACTCAGGTCTTCAAAAAAAAAATAGTTCCATTTGAAAAACCGAACTCGACCATCGTATCTTTTAAAATAATAATCGAAAACAAAATTCGTTCTCGCTAATAAATTGGCCCCCTCGAACCATGCAATTCCCTTTTTTTTTTTTATATAACGACAATACTTTAGGAGAAAACCGGCTGTCCAGTCTTAGGTGGGACACCCTGTAGAAGGAGATGAAGAGGGGGAATACACGGGAGGAAGGGGGGAAACGGTAATACACTATGTGCTGGGGGATGAGAGGACGAGGAGAGGGGTAGAAAAGATGTAGGTAGGGGATAGAGTGGAGTTGGTGGTGACAATGAAGGAGGGAGGGGTGGGGAGGAGAAGCAGGAAAGCGAGGGAAAGAAAAGTAGGAAGGGAAAAATGGTCGGAGCGAATGAAGGAAGAATTTAAGAACGGGATGGAAGGGGCGAATATAGGGGGGGGGGGGGGATTCAGGAGGAAGTGAGTAAAGTGGTGGCAAGAATAAAGGAGGAAGTGAGGAAGGGGGAGGAGATAGGAGGGAGGGAGACACGGCGAAAGGGGGAAGGGTGATGGGACAGAGAATGCAGGGAGAAGCAGAAGGAGGTGAGAACGGAGTTGAGAAAGTGGAGAGGAAATAAGAGTAGGAGGCAGGAGTATAAGAGTATGAGGAGGGAATACAAAGAATTGTGTGAAAAGAAGGAAGGAAGAGAGAGAGAGAGAGGGTGATAAGGGAGGTGGCGGTAGCAAGTACGGAGAATAAGGTCTGGGAGATAGTAAATAGGAGAAGAAAGACATGGAGAGGAATGAAGGGATAAAGCAGGAAGAGTGGCAGGAGTATTTCATGGGGCTGCTAGGGGGAGTGGAAAATAAGGTGAGGATGGGAGAGGAGAAGGATAGGAAGAAAGGAAAGGACGAAGAATAAGTAAGGAATACATAAGAAGGATAGTGAAGAAACTAAAGGACGGGAAGGCGATGGGAGGAGACGATATATATCGAATGAGGAAGTATGTGGGAGAGAAAGCGGTAGAAATAGGGTGGGAGATCTGTGGAAGGGTGCGGGAAGGAGAATGATGCCCACAGGAATAGAAAGAGGGGATTATAGTGTCGTTGGTGCAGAAAGGAGGAGGCGCGGAGGTGTAGGACTACAGGGGAGTGACGTTGATCACTATACAAAATCTATGCAGCGGTGTTGACAAGGAAGTTAGAGAAAGAGGTAGAAGTGTAATTCCAAATAATCAGGTAGGATTCAGGAAAGGGGTAGGGACAATGGACAATATATATGTACTAAATTACGTAGTAGGGAGACAGGTAAGCAAGAGGAAGGGGAAATTGATAGCGATGTTCGTTGATCTGAAGGCGGCATTTGATTCGGTAGACAGGGGGGCTCTATGGGAGGCGATGGAAAAGAGAGGATTGAGAGCAGGGTTGCTGGAAAGGGTAAAATAAATATACGGGGAGACGACGAGTAGGGTGAAGGTGGGAGGGGAGATAGGGGAGAGATTCTGGACGGCAAAAGGACTGAGGCAAGGGTGCCCGTTAAGCCCGATCCTGTTTAATTTACTAACAGGAGACCTCGAGGATGAGCTAGGGAAAGGAAAGTGGGAAGGGGTGGAAGTAGGGCAAAGGAGGATATGTTCGCTGGCGTATGCAGACGATGTTGTGATAATGGCGGAAAGGGAGGAAGAAAGGAAAGTATGATAAGGAGGATGGAAAAGTATATGGAGAAAAAGAGGTTAGAGGTAAACGTAGGGAAAACGATGATAATAAGATTCAGGAAAGGGGGAGGGAGAAAAAGATGGGTGGATTGGAGGTGAAAGAGGAAAAGAATAGAAGAGATTAAGGAATTTAAATACCTAGGTTATGTGTTTAAGATGAATGGAGGGCAAGAGGCGCACATCAGGGACAGAGTGAGGAAAGCGGGGGTGGTGATGAAGCAGGTCAGGAGAATTGGAAAGAGGAAGTTTGGGAAGAACTGGGGCAGGAGGATATGACACACTGGTGTGGACACTAGGGGTGTGCGGGTAGCCGACTTTTCGGGCTCGGACGGGGGCCCGAGACAGACGGGCCTACGGGTAGTCCGACTGTGTCGTATAGCCCGATTACTTCGGGTAGCGCGATTATTTCGGGTAATGCGGTGCTTGATAAGTTGATATACGTATTCAGCTTTTTAAACAACCGAGTACTCGGCATGTACAAAATCTTTACCTATATGAAACTTTAGAATAAGATAATTTTCGCGTGAAAAAATAATGCTTCTAACGGATTTATTCAAAATGATCTTCATTCCCCTTAGGTAAAAATTCAACTTATGTACTTTACATACAAAATTAATATACAGGTTGCAGGTATCGAATGAAGATCATTTTGAATAAATCCGTTAGAAGCATTATTTTTTCACGCGAAAATTATCTTATTCTAAATTTACATATAGGTAAAGATTTTGTACATGCTTGCCAAGTACAGATCGCGCAATATAACTGTGCCTCCGAGCGGCGACCAGCGGCGACTGAGTTGGCCATGACTCGACCGTGCGTGCGAGAGAGTCATGGCCAACTCAGTCGCCCCTGGTCGCCGCTCGGAGGCAAAATTATATTGCGCGATCTGTACTTGGTTGTTTAAAAGCTGAATACGTATATCAACTTATCAAGCACCGCATTACCCGAAATAATCGACCTACCCGACACAATCGGGCTACCCGACACAATCGCGCTACCCGAAGTAATCGGGCTATACGACACAGTCGGACTACCCGTAGGCCCGTCTGTCCCGGGCCCCCGTCCGAGCCCGCCCGACTGTACCCGCACGTACTACCGGAAAGGGTATAGCCGGTTAAGATGGTCAAATGTGCCCCTGAACCGAATTCAAATCACGATGAGTCATTCGAAAGCTTATAAAAAAAGAATGATTTCTGTCAAGTTTCAACTTCGTATCTCGACCCGGGGGGTAGTAAAGGGTAAAAATAGAAAATCAGGTTTTTGCCGAATTTCTCCTATACCAGCGGATGAAAAGTTTTGAAAAAATTCAGAGACATGTCTGTCATCGGTGCACATATTAGGGAATCGCGTCAGATTTTTAAATTGAAAAACCAAGCTGTGAAAAATAAAAAACGCCAAAAAATGCTGAAAAATGCCGGTTTTGTATCGAAGCAGTCTTGATACTATAATTATATTTTTACTGTAAGTCCGCACCGTTGTTACCATTGTCTTGAATTTTTTTCAGATTTTTCAATTTGGTGCGCCGCAGTTAAAAAAATTAAAAACCGATTTTTTCTCCGTTTTTTCCGTGTCAGAGTAACTAATAGGTCGAACTTTCGTACATACTTTATGGAATAAGCCTTTTATGCAATCTTCAACGTCTTCACATGCAGCAAAACAGCGTAGAAATTAAACGAACTAAACATGCTGTGCCATTACAGTCTAAAATGTCTATCATATTTTCAACGGTGTCAATGGCGCAGCGGTAAAGTGTCCGACTGTTGAATCGCTGCGAACTTTTTGAACGTAGGTTCAAGCCTCGGAATTTCTATGTCCCACAGGGTCATTTTTTTTCACATTAATTATGTATTTTTTCGATTTCTAGCTATATGACAATGATCGATATTTATATACAAATGTTTTAAAAACATATTAAAATTATTTCAATAGTTGAAAACTATTGTTAGGTATCATGCCAATTACAGCATTGTTTAACTTTTGAATTTTGGAAACAAGAAAGAGTTGTATGATCTATAAGAAGAGGCGAAATAATTACAAAACAACACACAATTGTTGCTGTAATCCATCCACAATTGTTAAAGGTAAGAGATTGGAAAATCCATTTTTATATAATATTAATTTAGTGCAGGGAATGTTACAACAATACTGTAATTGACGGGATACTTGATCAGAGAAACGGTGGCATCAAAATCTTCTCAAGTCATGTTTATGTATATTTCAATTATTAAAATATTTTTAATGTTTTTAAAACATTTGTATATAAATATCGATCATTGTCATATAGCTAGAAATCGAAAAAATACATAATTAATGTGAAAAAAATGACCCTGTGGGACATAGAAGTTCCGAGGCTTGAACCTACGTTCAAAAAGTTCACAGCGATTCAACAGTCGGACACTTTACCGCTGCGCCATTGACACCGTTGAAAATATGATAGACATTTTAGACTGTAATGGTACAGCATGTTTAGTTCGTTTAATTTCTACGCTGTTTTGCTGCATGTGAAGACGTTGAAGATTGCATAAAAGGCTTATTCCATAAAGTATGTACGAAAGTTCGACCTATTAGTTACTCTGACACGGAAAAAACGGCGAAAAAATCGGTTTTTAATTTTTTTAACTGCGGCGCACCAAATTGAAAAATCTGAAAAAAATTGAAGACAATAATAACAACGATGCGGACTTACAGTAAAAATATAATTATAGTATCAAGACTGCTTCGATACAAAACCGGCATTTTTCAGCATTTTTTGGCGTTTTTTATTTTTCACAGCTTGGTTTTTCAATTTAAAAATCTGACGCGATTCCCTAATATGTGCACCGATGACAGACATGTCTGTGAATTTTTTCAAAATTTTTCATCCGCTGGTATAGGAGAAATTCGGCAAAAACCTGATTTTCTATTTTTACCCTTTACTACCCCCCGGGTCGAGATACGAAGTTGAAACTTGACAGAAATCATTCTTTTTTTATAAGCTTTCGAATGACTCATCGTGATTTGAATTCGGTTCAGGGGCACATTTGACCATCTTAACCGGCTATACCCTTTGTGAAGGATTTGTCCAGGATCGCCAAGCCCCTGCATCGCCTCACCGAGGCCAAACAAAACTACCAGTGGACCGAGGAATGTGAAGAAGTTTTCCAAGAGCTGAAGAGGAGACTACCCGGAGCCCCGGTACTAGCATACCCAGTGGAAGGGAAGGACATCATTCTGGACACCGACGCCTCCAACTTCGCCATAGGCGGCATCCTCTCACAGGAACACGAAGGACAAGAAAAGGTCGTGGCTTACTTCTCCTAGACCTTGGGGAAAACGGAAAGAAACTACTGCGTGACTCGGAGGGAGTTACTGGCCGTGGTGAAATCCGTCGAACATTTCCACCACTACCTCTACGGACGAAGATTCCTGATAAGGACGGACCACGCGGCGCTTCGCTGGCTGCTGACCTTCAAGACCCCTGAAGGACAGGTCGCGCGTTGGATCGAGCGTCTACAGCAGTATGACTTCGAGATTCGCCACCGAGAAGGGAAGGCGCATGGAAACGCCGATGATCTATCCAGGAGACCTTGCACCGAAGAATATTGTAAGAACTGCAACCGACTGCACAAGAAAGAAGCAGAAGAGGGAGGAGATTCCAAGAGGACTATCCACCGACTATTCGCCATAGAAGAGAACACCGAGGGATGGAGAGAAAGCCAAAGGGAGGATGAAGAAATCGGCGTCATCCTTGAAAAGAAGAGGGAAGGAGAGAAGCCCGTCTGGCGAGACGTGGCCCGTTTCTCTCCGCAACTGAAGTATTACTGGTCAATCTGGGACTCGCTGGAGGTTCGGGAAGGTTTGCTTTTCAGGAAATGGGAGTCCCACGATGGTGCAACGACCTCGTGGCTTTTGGTGATGCCGCGGTAAAGGGTTGCAGAGGTGCTGAGGGAGTTCCATGATGCTCCAGCAGCTGGACACTTCGGAGTAAACAAGACCTTGGCGAAGATACGTCAACAGTTCTTCTGGTCTTCGTGTCGACAGGACGTTGAAGAGTGGTGCCGGCGGTGTGACACCTGTGCGGCGAGGAAGGAACCACATCAGAGGGGAGCGGGAATCCTGAAAGTGTACAACGTGGGAGCTCCGTTCGAGAGGCTTGTCCTGGGCGTTGTGGGTCCGCTCCCGAGGTCTCATGCCGGCAACAGGTTTATGCTGGTCAAACAAGGATACTCCGAATGGATCCGAGGAAAAATGAAGAGGATTCATGAATTTGTTCGACGCCGTCTGGACGTTTACAGTTCGAAGATGAAGTCGTGGTACGACAGTCGTGTCCACGCGGTGGAGTTCCAGCTCGGAGAACGAGTGTGGTTGTATCAACCACGAAGAGTTAAAGGAAAATGTCCGAAGCTGCAAGCGGACTGGGAAGGCCCATGCAAGATAGTGGATCGGATCAACGACGTAGTCTACAGCAGGCCTGGGGATGAAGTGAACGCAGCGGCAGTGATGCCAGAATAAGGACGGGAGCGCTCGAGAATTTCCCCCACCTCGCATGCACACTACGCCGGAGCTGCGTGTCCGTGAGCTCGGCGCTTCGGACAACGTCGGGAAGACGAGAGAGAAAACGAATGTGTGTCTTTCTCTCTCGCTCTTGAAACGCTGTGATCCAAGGTGGGGTGCAAGCGACACGCGGCCGTGCGCGATCTTCCTGAGTGCCTCGAGGCTCGAGATACACTTTTCACTTTCTGACATATGTATAATACTCTTGTAATGAAAAAAAATTTGGAAAAAATTTTGTTAGGGAAATCACGTTTTAAGACCTCCTGATCACGTTTTGACTATTTAGAAAAGAGCTTTTTTTTTAAATATCTCATGTATTTTTTATCACGATTACGTTTAAACGGCAAAATGGATTTCAATGAAACTTTATATTAAAATTTTATATTCTTGTCTTAAGATCCGATTAGATCACGAAAAATGATAATTACCCGTTATGGTTCTTCGATTTTTCAGATATACGAACTAAATTCTACATAAAAAAAAGTTAAATAAAGTTCTTCTGTAACTTGTTTAACAGAGAAAAATGTACATACATAATTGAGGCATTTGATGGAAAAAGGGCACATACGCCAAAATGCCATTTCAAGAAAATCGATTTCAAAGTTTTCATTATAGTATAACTTAATAAAAAGTAATGCAATTAAATCAAATTTTTTTAAGGATGTAGTTACCGTGTCGTTCAAGCGTTCTGAATACAGAATTCATGATTTAAAAATGATATGTGTCTTTATTTATAAATTTTAAACAAGTGGTTTATGTGCCCTTTTTCCATCAAATGCCTCAATTTCCTGTGTTCATTTTAAATTTCCGTACTTTTTATTTGAGCTATTTCTATTTTTCAAACCTTAAAATGAATTTTTTTATTAAAAGACGAATATTTTGATACTGTACATTGGTGAACTTTGTTAAAATTAGAATTCACTCTTGGCCAGTACCATGCACGCTGTAGAAGCCTTCAATAAAAAATATTTTTCAGAGTATTCAAACGTAATTATATCAAGTTGCGACAAAGAATCACGCACTATTTACAAATTAATTACGCGCAGCGTGCACGTTACCGCTCGATGGAAACTACGGAAAAGTGGTGGTCTCTTCCATCGGGAGGGAAATGTAAACAATTGGTTATGCGAAGCTAACATCGCGATACATGTTGTACACTAAAATGTACAAAAACATTACAAAAATAGAAAAGAAAGGCAGCACGTAAATATATCAATTGGGTTCGATATATTGACGAGATGTAAGACTGAAATAATGCTACAATTGTTTAGATTTCCAAAGGATAGAAAGCAAGCAAAGGAATTTACTATAATACATGTTACAGAATTTCGAGATAATTGTTACATATAAAATGAATATAATTAAGAATATACATTTATTTGTACAATTATCTCGAAGTTCTCTCTATGAATCATATGTACAGCAAGCAAGCGAATTTATTGCAAGGATAGAACAAGAATTGCGTGAGGTAAATCGAACAACTATTTACATATTCGCGATGTCCAAAAATCGAATGAAATAAAAAATGGATGAAATTGATAATATTCTGGACATCACTAATTTGCATTACCCGACGTAGAAGGAACATCCGCGAGGCCATCAACGGCATGTAAACGTAACCTACTCTTTTGCTTCTTCGCAAGAATTGGATATAAATGCTCAGATGACATGAGAGATAGATGTATGTCATCTACCTCCATGGTCTGAGCTGTGTCCCCGTACGCCTTTAATGCCGATTTCGTTACGCAAATGGCATTAACGAGGGTCGAACAAAGTCGGTTTCGTTTCTTGTTCTTTATGTCGGGAAACATGGAAAACGATCTTTCAGCATCGGCGTTTGAATATGGAAGACTTCTAATGGAATTTAATAATTTCTGCAACCATGGATATTTAAATGAGCCTTGATCGTTTCGCGTTAACAACACCGTTTTCCAAACATCATCAAAAGCTAATGTACAAAGCATCTGCTTGTCTTTATATGCAAAATTCAGGTGCAATGTCGACCATTCTTTTTGCAAACCGTCTTCGTCGAAACCGCCCAATTTTTTAGCAATAAAGAGAACACTTTTAAAGGAAGTGTCTCTGTCATTATCTATTAATGCCAAATGAGGCTCAAAAACACATAACTTGCTCAGAAATTCGTCATCGATTGGCAATCGATTACGAATTTCGTTTGCAGCCGTTATGTAAAACTTAATACAATTTTCTCGAACGGTTTTGACAACATCGGGTTTGCCTTCTGCAACTAACTTAGAAAGAAAAATGTCACAATCCGGATCTAAATGAATACTATTAAATGCGATTTGGTTATCGCCTTTTGAAAAATCTATTAATTTTACTAAATCCATGTGCTTCAAAAGCTGCGGTTTCAAAAAATTACGTAAAATATTATACAAAAGAGTTTTGGCAGTAGTTTGAAGCAAATGGATTCTTGTTTGTTGCGACTGAAAGAATAAACTAAAGTCATTGAAATACAATAGAACGTATTCCAAAAACAGAAGATATGCTTTCGCTTCTGGATTTTGCATGATGATAAGCAGATCTTCCCCAGACTTTGTCTTCTCACTTACGACCAATTCTTTCAGAAATTGCAACACACTGTCCCAATTTTCTAAAAGTGTAACTACGGATGAATAACGCGATAACCATCGCGTAGTACAGAATTTTAAAATTTTGCGGTCAGTAAATTCATAACATTGTTGGAAATCGCGAAAAATGGCCGAGCGTTTGGGACTGCTATAAATGAATGTAGTGACTTTCCGTAATAATTCCTCGCAGACCTCGGGAATGGTAGCGCATGCTTTATGCACTACCAATGCAGAGGAGTGACATGGACACGGCATGGTGAAAAAATTTTCACCGCGAATTTCTGCAAGTTTGGTCTTGAATGACGAGTGACACCCTGTCATGACAGAAGCGTTATCACACGACAAAGCAAGAATGTTTCCGAACGGAATTTGCTTTTTCCACATGGAGTTCTTAAAGGAGGTAAATATTTTATCGGCAGTACATTCTCGCGCGTCAAGATTAATTAATTCTACTAATTCCGTTCGAACATCCAAAGTCTCGGGTGCGACATACCGAACAATAAACGACATCCATTTCTCATTGGTAATCTCGGATGTTTCATCAATAAATACTGGAAACTTAGAATTCTGTAAAACCAGACTAAGACGCTCTGTTTCCCGTGGACACAATACGTTCGATATAATATTAGAACACTTTGTTCGACCACACGTCATACGTTCCAAAACATCAGGATCTTTCCCAACGTCTTGGAAAAGTTGAAGAATCGCCTCTGCGGATTGATGCGAAATATTTTTCTCGGCAACTAATGCAGCAAAACGAATAACCAAAGCATAAACAAAACATAAACAAAGCATACGCGACCACAGATCGCGGATCTGACCGTCAAATGTACTTGACGAAAACCAGGCCCGAGCGAACCCTCGAAACGGGAAACGAAAAGAATAGATAGGAAATCGTAAAATAGTAAGAAAAATTCAGAAAGGAGAAAAATCGAAGAAAAGGCTAAAAGAAATAACAGCAAGGTAATGGTGACAGTACCGAACTGCCACAGATGCATTTACCAGTTACATTTCTCTCCTATTCTTGTACAATAATACCTTTATACCAATTTACACATTTTAGTGTACAACATGTATCGCGATGTTTGCTTTGCATAACCAATTGTTTACATTTCCCTCTCGATGGAAGAGACCACCACTTTCCCGTAGTTTCCATCGAGCGGTAACGTGCACGCTGCGCGTAATTAATTTGTAAATAGTGCGTGATTCTTTGTCGCAACTTGATATAATTACGTTTGATGTGATTACGTTTAGATTTTAGATTTTAGATCATACTCTGAAAAAATATTTGTTATCGAAGGCTTCTACAGCGTGCATGGTACTGGCCAAGAGTGGATTCTAATTTTAACAAAGTTCACCAATGTACAGTATCAAAATATTCGTCTTTTAATAAAAAAATTCATTTTAAGGTTTGAAAAATAGAAATAGCTCAAATAAAAAGTAGGGAAATTTAAAACGAACACAAGAAATTGAGGCATTTGATGGAAAAAGGGCACATAAACCACTTGTTTAAAACTTATAAATAAAGACACATATCATTTTTAAATCATGACTTCTGTATTCAGAACGCTTGAACGACACGGTATCTACATCCTTAAAAAAAATTTGATTTAATTGCATTACTTTTTATTAAGTTATACTATAATGAAAACTTTGAAATCGATTTTCTTGAAATGGCATTTTGGCGTATGTGCCCTTTTTCCATCAAATGCCTCAATTATGAATGTACATTTTTCTTTGTTAAACAAGTTACAGAAGAACTTTATTTAACTTTTTTTTATGTAGAATTTAGTTCGTATATCTGAAAAATCGAAGAATCATAAGGGGTAATTATCATTTTTCGTGATCTAATGGATCTTAAGACACGAATATAAAATTTTAATATAAAGTTTCATTGAAATCCATTTTGCCGTTTAAACGTAATCGTGTTAACAAATACATGAGATATTTAAAAAAAAAAGCTCTTTTCTAAATGGTCAAAACGTGATCAGGAGGTCTTAAAACGTGATTTCCCTAACAAAATTTTTTCCAAATTTTTTTTCATTACAAGAGTATTATACATATGTCAGAAAGTGAAAAGTGTATCTCGAGGCACTCAAGAAGATCGCGCACGGCCGCGTGTCGCTTGCACGTAACCTTGGATCGCAGCGTTTCAAGAGCGAGAGAGAAAGACACACGTTCGTTTTCTCTCTCGTCTTCCCGACGTTGTCCGAAGCGCCGAGCTCACGGACACGCAGCTCCGGCGTAGTGTGCATGCGTGGTGGGGGAAATTCTCGAGCGCTCCCGTCCTCATTCTGGCATCACTGCGCAGCGGCCGATTTTCAGAAGCAACGCCTCCTTTCCCCCGCCGCGCGTCTTGGCCCCCGCGGTGGCCTAGGAGCTCGGGGCGCCTCAGGCCCGTACCATATGAACCGCGCGAAGCGCATTGGGGTGCCCCCCGTATCAGTAGGTTTCCACATCACCCATGGAGTACTATAATCGATGCGTTTTTTTTTGTCAGTGGTATCCCCTATAGGCCTATTCCACTGTGTCGCGCGATAAATAATGGATTGGAAAAACGCGTTTTACTATCAAAATTTTAAATATGTTTGGGAAAACTAGAAAACTCCAAGCTCCTAGGCTGCCGCGGCACAGTGGGCCAAACGGCCGATCTAGCTGGACAAAATTCGAAACGCAGGATTTTGTTATGTCTATCTGTTGTTATAGTTAATTTCGCATGAAATATGAATAATAATTGAATTTTTTTCTAAAAATTTGCCTTTTTTAAGTATAAATTATATTTTAATGATTAATGTAAAAGAGTAAAATAAGAATTCGTACGGGAAATGGAGTGGTGGTAATGTGTGCGTCAGTGATCGTTATCACGCACACGTTACTACCACTCCTGTAGGTGTCCCTCTACGCTAAATAAGCGGTCCTGCATAATGTTGCTGGCAACCCTGCAGATATACAACAATTTTTCAATAACAATAGCGGCTCAACTTTTTTACTTTTAATTTTTTCTGCATAAACATTTCTTTCAAATATTCATAACATTTTCCTGATTATGATGAGAGCAAACATGATACAATGTCGACCATTTTTGGTCGAAACCGATATTACATCGTGTAACGTGTACGAGAAAATCTGTGTGAAAACATCTTTCTACGGAATAAAATTCTCTTTTCGCATAGTAGTATCCACAACTGCTGGGTACTTGAGATGTCGTAAACATTGCCCGGGATGGGACAAAGGTTGCCAGTGAGGCCTGCAGAATGTTTCGAAGACTGCGCTTTTCAATGAAACAATTTCGCTGATGGTACACATGGATGTATATATTGCGGACAAAATTCCACAAAAGTACTCGTATTCAACAACTAACTACATATGCTGAACATCGAATCGCAAATCATCGATGACTGTTGATAATTTTAAACATTATCTTCTACATCATATAAATAAAATCTAAAGTGCATGTTTTATCCATTCAAAACTATGTACAACGATTGAAATAGTCGCAACTGCATTATAAAGGAAACATACCTAATGAAACGCGTATAGTTTGAACGTTTTATACTAATAAAACGCATATAGTTTGTATAACATATAAAACGAAATCAAAATTTCTACATTTCGTGTTATCGTCATGAAAGTTGCAGAAACGTCCTGCTGACATTTTTCACATGAAAATGAGTCCAAACACGGTATAAATCGGAATATTAATTAATTGAATAATGATGAACATACGAATGGGAAAAGAATGAGTGGAGCAAGAGGGGTTAAGTAATGACATGCGTTACGGTACACATAGCATAGAATATGTGTACGTAAAGCGTCAAAGATAGCTGTGTTGATATACATATTTGAAGAATATGAATAATGTTATATTATATACAATAAAATACCGTGCTACTACTACTACATCACAAACTGTGACTTCATACAAATCTGTACCATGACACATACGTTACTCACAAAATTGAGCGTACACTTATGTTGGTAGTGAAAATTGGCGGGAGAATGAATAAAAACGTACATATTTGAGTCTGAAAACGCAATATATATTTATTCGTATTGTTTAGCGAACGATTGATGGATTTTGTTTTTAAAAAACATCAAGTATTTGTGTATATTTAATTGAAAACGTAAAAATACCTGTATTTTACTGATACAAAATTGAGCGTACACATAACTAATTTTACCAATTACGCGGTCTGCATAGGTTGAAGGATGGTATTATTGAAAGGGAAAGTCCCGTGAAATGGTTCTCGATATGGTTGCTAAGAAACTAAAAACAAATGACTACTTGTTATCTGTTTATTGAGTATTAGCGAAATGGCTAGCAGGAGGAAAGAAACAGACATTTCTACTCGTCAATTAATTATAAAATTATATTGCCAAGGGAAATCTTTGCGCGAAGTGGGTAAAATTGTGAGTAAAACCCATTCCACAATTCAGAAAATTGTAAATCATTATAAGTACGAAGGAACAGTTCGTAATAAACCTGGACGAGGAAGAAAGAAGATATTATCGGACATCGATAATAGATTTATTTGCAGACAAATTAAAATAAATCCAGGAATTAATATGAAAAATTTAACAACGGAGGTTTCAACACGTATTAAAAAAAATATATCGGTAGAAACAGTCCGAAGAACTTTACGTAAAGAAGGGTATCACGGTAGAGTGGCCAGAAAGAAACCTTACATCTCTAAAGCCAATAGAGAAAAACGTTTACAGTTCGCTAAAACCTATATAAATTGTGATGACAGTTTTTGGAAAAGTGTCATATTTTCCGATGAAACCAAAATAAATTTATTTGGGCGTGATGGGAGAAAGCAAATTGTGTGGAGGAAGCCCAATACAGAACATCATGTTCGCAACACATGTCCAACAGTAAAACACGGAGGAGGCTCGGTTATGGTATGGGGGTGTATAGGCACCAATGGTACCGGAAATGTAGAATTCATTGAAGGTATAATGGACAAAATGAAATATTTAACTTTTGCACAAAAGTTGCAAATGCCGCGTGTATACCACTTTCAGCAGGACAACGATCATACGAAGCACGCATCGTATTTGGTGCAAGAGTGGTTATTATATAATGTGCCAAAATTATTAAAAACCCCTCCCCAGTCACCCGATCTTAACCCGATCGAACATGTCTGGGGAGAACTGAAATCGAAATTGTTAAATCACAATTGTACACATAAAGAAGAGTTAAAACTATAATTACGCGAAGAATGGGACAATATTTCGCCTTCCTACATTCAAAAACTCATCGAATCCATGCCACGGCGGTTACAGGCTGTTATTGAAGCGAAAGGTTATGCAACAAAATATTAATATCTATTTATTTATATATTATAATCCCTAAATATCAATATGTACGCTCAATTTTGTGTCAGTAAAATACCTGTATTTTTATGTTTTCAATTAAATATACACAAATACTTAATGTTTTTTTTTTTAAAATGTACTAATCGTTCGCTAAACGATATAAATAAATATATATTGCGTTTCTTACACTCAAATATGTTCGTTTTTATTCATTCTCCCGCCAATTTTCACTACCAACATAAGTGTACGCTCAATTTTGTGAGTAACTGTAACTTACCTTTCTCGACGCTTTTTATTTTTGGACAAACGCTTTGCAGATAACGTAGGCTGCTTCACTTTTGCATCACCCTTCGAATAGCGTCTATTTCTTGCATCTGCGGCTTCCATCTTTGATTCCAAAACAATGATGAATCTGAATGATCACACACAGTTATCAACACTACAGTAACGAACCACGCGAAAATGGAACAATTCACAAATTATGAATATTCCATATATCAATATCCGCGCATCAAATAAAAGCCCGATTGCTTTCTGCGCCTTCATCGTAGTGCAAACGACAAGAAACTGATCAGCTAGCGTTGTCGCTGCATTGGTTACAGATGCTTAGAGGCTAAACAGAAGTTTGTTACATTTCACTTATTTCTTTTACGTATTATATCAACGTGATACATAATCAACGTACAGTGCATTTTTTTTTTAAACTTCGATCGACGCTACTTTCATAATAACTGACATACTTCTACATTTTACTTTCAACCCAAGACTGTATTTAGACATATTCCGGGTAAAGCTTCCGATTACCGTCATAGTACTGTTGTAATTTTTTGTGCAAAATCTATCGTGTAAACTGTGATTTTTTGAGTGTCCGTGTTTTTCTCAAGCTGCGTATCACCATTGCAAGGCTGCCTCGCGTGGCAAATCTCGCGGAGTGGAGAGTCTGGAGACTACCTCGACCATGATCACTTTACGAGGCATCAGCAGTCGGTTTTTCGACATGCTCAAAGGTGCCTCACGGCCTCAAAATCAAAGATCGCATGGCTCGGGCGACGCAAATATCATGCTGGAGGTAGCGCGAGACTGTTGCACGAGCCTGCCTCGTAAAGTGATCATGATCGAGGTAGTCTCCAGACAACACCTGCCTCGCGCGGCATCCTTGCAATGTTGATACGTAGCTTCACACTCAGAGATTCGTGTATTCATTCTCACGTAGAATAAGAAAGTTATGTTATAATTTATCTGCGAAATGTGTAGAAAAGGTATATACATTCTGCTGAAATATAGGCTTCCTTTAGTTGAAACTGAACGCAAGTGATGAAAAACAGTTTCTAAACATCAGAAGTGTAAAAATTGGAAATTTTAAAATCACAAATGTTGGACATTTGAAAATACAGATATTTTGAATCTTGATAACCTCATAATTACAAATTTTGGAAATCTTTGAATTTCAACGCTTTCGAACTTGGAAATTCCATCATTTAGAAATCTGAAGATTTCGCTCCTGCGCTAAATCTTGACTAAAGGAAGCCTATATTGTACCCAAATGTACCAACTTGATAAACTCTTCTCAGAGTTGGGCAAAATGTAATATAATTATAAATTATACATTACGATTAAAATGTAGTTGTGTAATTGATTACACATTATTTTCTTCAATCGTTAATTTAGATAGTTGACAAAATTGTGGTCAACTACCTAAATTAACAATTCCATTTTAATTACGTTCAATAGTTTCACTGTTTCTTTGACTCTTTCTTAGATGTCTGGAAAAGAAGGGATTAGAGAAATGGAAGTGACTCTGTCTGGAGGACGGAGTCCAACCACCAGGGAGGATCTATCCCCAAGACGGAGTCGAACTACTAGCTGGATTCCGTCGCGAAGACGGAGTCCGCGCAGCAGGCGGAGTCCGGGGAGTGGACCGATTCCGTTCTCGTGACGGAGTCCGCGCAGCAGGCGCAGTCCGCGAAGAGAGCACACTCCACCCTCGCCACGGGTGTTCGAGTTGGCTCTACAACTACAAAAGCAGGTATGTAGATACGAAGGCGACCTCGCGCAAACATTTCTTACATTCTTATAAAAGTGTGAAAATGTCTAGACATTATTGCAGTAATTAACATAAGATTTATGCTTATTTTTCATATTATAGAACAGGCAGCTCAAAAAAGAGCTCAGGAGTTTGAAGTATGAGGAACGAAGAGGTAGGAGCGGAGGAAGTGATGGAAGAGGAGGAAGACGAGGAAGAGGAGGACGACGTGGAAGAGGTGGAAGAGGAGAGGTTAATTTTTTTTCCTATTTTTAATTTTTTAATAAATAAATAAGTATATAAATTATTTAATAAATAAATGTAATAATTTTTATATTTCAAGACCTTTCATCCGTCAGCCATGAATAATTTTCTCGTATTTATTCGTACTCTAGTCGAGAGTCATATATTTAGTCGAGAAAGTACGAAGAAATACGAGAAAATTATTCATGGCCGACAACTGAATTCCCCATGATTAAATTAATTTAATCATAGCGCTTCAAATAAAAATTGGCTCGGGTTATTTAAGTAATGCCCATCTCTGGTATTTTGTCATATAATTGAGGCAGTGAGAGCAACAACGGACTAACCCACATTTTTTCCAAAATTGAGTTAGTAGCAATAACGTATTGCAATAGGCTCTATTAATCATATCGATGGCTCAGTGCACACATATTGTATGTCCTCTTTTTATGAAATTTGAGTTTTTATATGCAACAAATAGTGCTTGATTGTTTCTTTATGCTGTATAAAAATCACATTTGTATCTTTTTTATAAATTTATCAAAAATAATATTTTTGTTCATTCTATGTCCCTGAATCTATTATGCTGAGTGCACAAATGTTGTATGTCGATGCCAGAGGATGAAAATATTCTTGGAAAAATGTGACAATAAATACATTTTTTAAAAAAGTCTTCCTATATCTATCGCGAAGAAAAAAGATCTTCTGTGTCATTAAACAACGGAATTATTCCTGAATACTACAAGGCATTTATCAATAGCATACCATCAGCAAAATCACAACGTGATGTAATTCCAATCCCCATGGATATTGACAAAAATGAAAACCACGAAAATGACAACTGCGAAAATGAAAACGAATAATTACTTTTTTATTCCTGTTATTTTCAAAATAAATATTATATTCAAGTGAGATTATTTCCAGATATGATTCCTTTTGTTCATTTTTATACAATATTCGGTATAGTATTGTCCTCCTCTGTACTTGGTTACATATAGCATGTCCATCTTCCAAGTATTATTATCGAATTATTATTATAATTTTGCAGATTCTAACTCATACTACTGTTTACATATTTTCAGTGATACCTAAAACATGTTCAAACATTCAATGGTACTTTATATAAATACTTTTTGCATTATTGTATAAATACTTTTTGCATTATTATATACATACTTTTTGCATTATATATATATATGATAATACAATAATGCAAAAAGTATTTATATAAAGTACCATTGAATCTTTGAACATGTTTTTCTCAAAAACGCTAAATGTGGACATACAATATGTGTGCACTAAGCCATTGATATACAATAGGAAGAAAACAAATTAGTCCGTTGTTGCTCTAACTGCCTCAATTACTATAACATAAATTCGGCAGCGATTTCAAGTGATGTATGTGGCACGGTAAAAGCGTTAATTTAGTAAATGTATACAATTCCCAGCAGTTCCTAGTCAATGTATGCCTAAAATGCATATAACCTAACCTAAAATTGTCCGAAAATGCATGCATTGACTGCATCATGCTTTTATTGTGGCTCGTATATCCAGCTAACACTTCAGTTTTGCTATGATTCCACGTTGGCAGTCTTCCCGAGTAGGCGCCATCTAAAGTGCGACAAATGGATCCCTGGCATTCTCCCGATTAAACTTACAGAAAATAATTTAAATCGGACTACTTTTAAGGAAACGGGCTTTCAATCCTGCAAGCAATTTTTCACGTAATTTCCTTAATTTTGGTCCGAATTATATCATTTTTGGGGCCAATTTGATCGAGAAAACAGGAGGAATCGATTCACGTCACTTTCGCAAAGATCTGATTAGAAATGCAGAACTGAAGATTTGTCACTGCTTAGTGCGTAACATTGTATGGCCCCGCTGGATTCGAGCGTCGAAACCCACGAAACTCAGCGAGTTGCATGATTGCCTGCGTGAAGGACAAGAGAGGACTTTGCATGGCGAAGGAAAGTCAGCCTTCTATAGAACTCAAATCGAGAAAGACTTTGCTGACAAATTTTACATATGTATATTTGCGTCAAATAAATACTTTAATTGTAAAATTTAGACGACAAACTATTGTTGAATTTCGCCAGTGCTTACATATGCATCACTTGGTTGGGAATTCCTGATCCCAGGGTTTCATGCATTTACCTATTGTAATGTTGCTTCAAGTCATCGGGAAATTGCATTGCTTCTTCTCGTACATACATATATGTATCTGTTCGCGAGTAGGTGTCACGAGTGACGCGGCTTTGGTTTCTCAAATAAATGCACATTTATTAGGGCCCTCGGTCGACGGCGACTTGAGTCATCCAGTACTGAACATGAAATTGTTCATATTTCTCATTACATCTTGATAAGAGTGTTACCACCGATGGATTGGTGAATTTATGTCCACGAACATGAGTCGAGACGCAAAGCAATTCGGTCTATTTTTTTTTTATGAATACATGATTAGGACACACACTACGTTCACTAAAAATGGACCGAATTCCTCCATATCTGACATCATTTTCATCGAGAAACCCTAAAAATTGGTAAAACCCATTGGTAATACTTTTATCACATTTATAACATTTTATCTGGCCCGTCGGTTTTATTGCTCTCGGCTGTCAACGGGTGGTCTACTGGGGCCCGAAGATCCTTGCTCGCAGCGAGAAAGCAAAACGGTGGGATGGGTAGGTCTTTTCCGATAATCCGAGCCCAACCATTTGCGTGCGCAGTTTCATGTTGAACGTCAAAAAATTCTTTTAATTACAATTAGTAATTCAGTTTGTAAGTGCAATTAAATTAGGCGTCATTAAAATCATGCACAGTTCATTAATTTTAACTAATTGACCTATTCATTTATTTTTTAATTCATTAATGTAGTGCTCTGGTGAAGAACATCGTAATACGTAGCTAATATTCTAGGCCCTAGAATCTACGATATTGTCAATGTGCAATTGAAACGCACGCCACTTCACACTATCGTTTCTTAGCATTCATACGGCGTGATTTTCTAGCTAGAGTCGTCAAACGCGATGCTCGCCAACAATCATGTGTCTTGCTGAATTTCGTGGGCTTCGACGCTCGAAACCAGCGGGACTATACAATGTTGCACGCTAAGCAGTGACGAATCTGAAGTTCTGCAATTTCTAATCAGATCTTTGCAAAAGTGACGTCAATCGATTCCGTACAATTTTATATATAATGTTTGTTCATAACTGCTTTCTGCATAGGACGTGTAATAAGTGTATTTCATGTTCTGTTTCGGTGCTTTGCTAGTAAAAAAATGTCTAACCTAACAAACTTCATTTTCTGGGGACATCCCCTCATCTATTTTCCCCTTTCACTTATAATTCCTTACTGCTAACGTAGAATATTGTAGCATAAGCACATTTCAAGTAATTAAAATGTCCAATGAATTTTCTACGTTTGTAGTACCAGCCGACTTTCCGTTTAAATTTTTATAAGTACAACGCAACAGCTGAGAATTTCTTTCCTTATTCCGAATAGAATACGGAAATAGCAAACCGCTCCCTCTCGCGTTTACCGGGCAATCGTCGATCTATCGGTATTACCATTTCTGTGCAGAAAAAACCTGGTGTAATACCGACCTGCCGAATCGGCCAGGTCACGTGACGTGTCTACCCCCTTAAGTGGATTTAATGTGCAATAGAAGCTAAATAGTATTTCGTTTATTCTTTTATTTTTTGACTACTTAATGTGAGTTCCTATTTTTTAAAGTTTTCCTAAAGTTTATTTTTAAATAGATGGGTGTTTGAGGAAAGATTAATATAAGTTTTGATGTTTTGTTAAAAAAACCTGCCATAAAGTCTCTGATAAGTGTGAAACATTGTTAGTTTTGATACGTAATTTAGATTTTAAGTAACAAATTCTAAGACTGATTATGATCTCTCACAATAACAACGGTGTTTTTCATTAAATTTTTGTAAATAATTACCATTCCCATACAATTTACGCTTTGTATCAAAGTGCCCCATCCAATGTATCTAAGTGCCCCGTAGGTGGGGCAGAATGATACAAAACCCATTTTTTACTCAAGTCATTATATTCTCATTATCTTCTAACTTCAATGATTCTTTTGATTGCTATTATAATATTGATTAGTTATGACATGCATAAAGCAAACAATTTTTTTATTTTACTCATTTTTGTTGCATAACATATGAGATTCAGTTTTTCTGCATCAATCTACCCCACTTCCCCCTACAATAAATCTGACTGTGTTTCTCATATATATATGTATATGTTTATGTATTTTAAATTGTAAGGGAGTGATTGTAAATTATTAATATAAGACAATTAACATTTTTTCGGGTTCGCAGCGCCAAGTACTTTGAATAAAATATTTATTCGTATTAAAATATTTATTTGCATAAAAATATATCTGCTTAATATTATTTAATACATTTTTTTCTTTGTATAAATAGCCATTGTTATAATTGGCGCAATTTTTGTATATCATTAATTTTGTAAAGATATTAATTTATGACAATGTTTTTAAATGGGATTCTTTTTGATGGGTATTATTGAATACATTTTTTTCTTTGTATAAATAGGCATTGTTATAATTGGCGTAATTTTTGCATATCATTAATTTAGTAAAGCTATTAAGCAACTTTATGTACTTGCAGCTCATTTTGATTTCACATCTTTTTTTTATATTGTAATTATAATATTTCCTTTTTTTTTGTGATTTATTTGATATTTATTTGATAGTACCTTTTTTCGTCCTCGACTTTTTCATGTACTTGGTGTGGTTTTTTACTTTTTTTAAAGTTTTTTATGGGGATCTCACTTCTTTTTACAAAGATAATTCATGTACTTGGCGTAATTTTTTTACTTTTTTGAATACAACTTAACGTAGAACTTACTTAAAAAGAAATAGAGTGTAGAGACTACATAATGTGTCCAAAGAAGGTGAGAGCGTATGGCAGAAAGTCTTGTTGCAGGAAATTTAAATGCTAATGGTAATAATTCAGCGAAAATGAACGAAGAGATCCAATATTTTTAACGCACAATTTATTGGTGTTGGTATAAAATTAATTTAGTATGTTTATAGGTGAATAGAAATATTGTTTATGGGAATCTAAAAAATTAATCAATTAGTGAATAGCGTGGCAACTACTGTGGATTTTATTATATTAAAGTATTACGAATGTCTTTCACAAGAGATTGAAAAACATCAAGGGAGATGTGTTTTCAGTGTACTTTCTTCTCTAACGTGACTTGCTCTACATTGCAAGCTGTCGACTATAATTTTGACAAATTTTGTCGATTCACCTTATTTGACAAATTTCCAGAAACTTGTTCGAAACAAGATGCTCTGTCTATCTATCTAATCTTCTCCGGACAACCTCCAAGCCTGTGCATCCCCTTCATTTCTATCCATCCAAGCCTGTGCGTCCCCTTCAATTCCATCCAAGCCTGTGCGTCCCCTTCAATTCAAACCAAGCCTGTGCGTCCCCTTCATTTTTATTATCCAAGCCTGTGCGTCCCCTTCATTTCTATTCATGCCTGTGCGTCTCCTACATTTCTATAAGCTTTACATAAATTAAAAATAGTTTGCTGGTATAAAAATATCTGGCAAATAAAATGCAATGCAACTTGTAACAATATATTATTTTGTACAAGCATGGTATAAAGTTCCAGAAACTTGTGAGAAATAAGTTCTCCGGACAACTTCCAAGTCTGCGATTCTGCACAAAAAAATCTATTAAAAAATTTTGGCGACTTACCTTGTTAATTGAGACAATAATTCGGTCTCCTATGAAGAGTAAAAACACGTAACATTTCAAATTTGGACAACTTACCTTATTTGACACTTGGCAGGTTAAGTTGATTGACACTTGGTAGGTTATAATTCAATAGTATATATAGGTATGTACATAGACAGACGACGATCCCTGCCGAATAATCCCGAGAGTCGACGAACGAAGAACGAAACATGTGTTAGTCCGTCGGTGTGCGTGTACGCGTTGTTATGTGACACTGTCCGAACTACCCGAACGCGGTCGTCGGGTAACACTTCTCGCCTTACCCGAACGCAGTCGTCATGCGACTCCGACCGATTCACGCTTTAACGTACCCCTGGAGTTAAGCATGTGCAGCAGCCGGTTGGTGTAAGGTGGCCTGCACGTGTTTTTTCCTTTTCCAGGAGAAGCAGGGCCCCCCAGTTTTCCTGGTCACGTGGGCCACGCCGAATCCCTTGTTCCAGCAGGGGATAAAAACACAGGACGTCCTCCTCAATGGGTCAGTCGATTCCTATAAGTCAGCGCGTGTACTCTTTGTCATTTCTGTACGACCCCAGAGTCGAATATACCATTTGTGTTCAAAATAATAAAGAAGATTCGAAAGTGAAAACCCTTCAGTTTTCTCAACCCATAACAGCGTATACGTATTAAATGTTTGACGAAAATTTTGACTGGAGAAGAAGAATCAGAAGACGAAACTTACCGGATCCGACTGATTCATGAGACGATATTACGATATCTCTGTCATGCGTGGACCGATTTTATTGAAATTGGTCTTATTCGAAAGCTTATATGCGGTTTACATGAGAAAAATGCCATTGAATATAGAAAATATTGCAGGCGTGATGAGATATTAATGAAATAAGTTTCTGGTTAGGTTGGAATAGCTGTGCTTCGAGTAAAGATACACGGCAGCGACAGGCATATACAAGGTGTTTTTTCTTTCTTGTACTTGGCGTCGAGACGCTACCGCGTCTCTAGATTCAGCTTCGATCCACTATTTGTTTGTTTGTATGTTTGTATGGTTCAAATCTGGCAACTCAAATCTACCCCACTTCCAACTATCCAATTGTCTTGAAACTTTGCAGGCGTGCATAGATTGGATGACAATACAATATTTTTAACAAAAATTAACCCCGAGTGGGTGAAAAAATATCCCAATCATCAATAAATATAACCCATAACCATGAATCCAAACGGCTTGAAATCAGCCACTCGCGTTCTTTACGAAAACGACAAAAAGCAGCTAAGGTCGGGGCCAGATATATTGGCCGGTGAATTCGTTTTCGCGAACAGCGATCGAGGAGAAATCAGCCACCACCATCTGACGATCGTGGATTTGTCAGTTGGAGTTGCGTGGCCCTCGCAGGGCATGGTGGGGTAACGGGAACGCTGCTCGGCTCCACCTGAACCTAGCCGTTTGGCTGTTATTTGTCCTTAGCGTAATAGTTGTGTGCGTTACGAAGCTATGCGTAGACCAATACGAGATGAAGCTATCGAGAAAGTATTAATGTTCTAACCAATAAAGCGCCTGAATTTTTTCGTAGCTAACGCACACCTATTCTGATGCGTGTATTTCTACGCTGACAGCTCGGTTTGGTCTACACCTCAGAAGCTTGGCACTATCCCCACCATTTCTGGCTCACTCTTGTTCTGCGAAGGCGAGAGCGAGATGGAACGAGAGCGAGTCAGTAAACGTTGAGAAAAGGAGCACCGAGGCAAGCAAAATGTGTGGTGGGAGAATACCCCTCACGAAACTCACCGGCCAATATATATGGCCCCGACCTTAGTCGCATCGCAATTACCAAGAATACACAATTTATCGAGAAATCATCCGTTACGTAGTACAAGAAAATAATTAGTTTTTAAAGCAAACTGTTAAACTGTATACAGCAAGAAAAGATATTTTTAAAGAAGTCTAAGCTGTGAAATGTAAAGCCACAAACACTAAAAACTAGAAAATAAAAATATATAAAAAAATAGTATAATAAACGATTTTATTAAAAATGCATTAGAAACTAAAAAAGAATTATTTTCTTGTACTACAATTTCGATGGTGTTTTTTTCACTTTAAATAACAAATTCATTTCGACGCTTGATACTATATTAAATTAATTCATATTCTGTTATGAAATACCCCGCTCCATCTTGCTCGTTTAACACATTTTTTTATATATATTTTGCTTGTCTCCAATTAAATTACAGTCATCAGAATAAAACAATCCAATTTCATTGGAGAATTGAAATAAGACAGATAAAAAGAAGTGCCATATATTTTTCGAAGAATTATATTCTCTTATTATCTTCCCTCATTCTGGGTAATTCCTCTTCTCCATTGGCGGTCTTCCTACAATTTTCCGAGATCGCTCATAATGAAATCTGACGTATGGCAGTGTGGATCTGTAACATATTATGTAATGGAAATACTTAATTGTTGTTTTATAGCGTACAAAATTTTACCGTAGATTTATAAAGTGTCAAACATTACCTGAAATATGGTACTTATTATTTCATGTAACACTCCATTTGTCCTGGTATTACTGTCCCATACACCATGCGCGCAGTAATTTTCTAAAACGTCCGTCTGGAAGAAATTATCGCAGACATTTCGGTAAGTTGGATATAAAAGTAAAAGTTTGTTTCAATATTTCGTCCAACATCATGCATACCTGCGACGCCTGTATGTACCAGCCTGGCGTCTTTTGACTAGACCCGACTCGGCACCCTTACGTATGGAACATTCCATGCGAACTCGCATAGATTTCGGAGTAAGTTTTCGTAGATTGCTGAAATTTGAATATGTTGTAGTATTTAGTGATATTTAAAGTTGACCAGTGTCCCGTCCACGAGTCGAGTAGGAGCATGCTTCTACGGCCAGTATTCGGTAGATACACTTCGCTAAACCAATTTTTAAAATGTTCAGACGTGAGTTTTCCTGACTTTGAAGCTCCGATGTAAATATTAACCGGACGGAATAGAGTTCTTTGCACTATCGGACGAAGTGTTCCTGTAGATTCCTTCAAAACTATGTAGTGGTGAAAGAAGACGTCCGCTTGCTGATATAATAGGCATTAGGTATAGTGTAGCTATGTGTTGTAGAAGATACCGATTGAATCGTCGCTTCTACCGTTTTCACTCCTAATTTCGCCAATGTTCGCCCAGAATGTATTTCCAGGTTGAAACCACTCTCGTCTGCATTATAAATTTCTTCAACTCCGACAGCTGGGATGTTAGACTTTACGCGAGAAACAAACGATTCTGCAATATTTTTGATATTGTCAATATCTTCAAACGTAAATTGCGTCCTGAATGTTGTTATCTTGCGGGACACAATTCTATGCGCAGTCTTAAAGTTCCAAATCCACCATTTACCTGCCACGAATCGGGGTAGGTCCACCTGGTTTTTTGCCTCCAAGGCCCACAATCTTAAATTCATGTCATGAACAATAGATCTTCTGTCACAAGCTTCTTCAAACTTTTGCTGTACATATTCTGCAATAAATGCAAGTTTATCTGCATTTGTTCCACCTCTCTCTACACTCGCCTCCCAACTGTATAGCTGCTGCAAAGATTTAACCATGCGATCATTTTTCTATAAACTGGTAAGCGTTCGACGTGCCTTTTTTGCGCTTTTCCAAAACGTTACAGCTTTTCTCTTATAACTTAAGTCAACTTGTCCACCTTCATCATCAACAGTACATTCTGCAGGTTCAAAACTGTCTTCTTCTTCTTCTGCAGGCATAATGTACTCTACAACTTGTGCACCATGTGGTTCTGATGGATCGGCATAATCGAGCACATAATCATGTTCAATTAATGGTAGGGAATGTATGTTTTGAAACTTTTTTATAATGTCCCGAATTTCATTGTGCAGTTCCGTTTCTACCGGGATTATAGGTGTCTGTGTTATACTTGCAATTTGAAATGTAGTGGCTAACATGTGTATTACGTTAGCAACATTAATCGTCTGCATTTTAAAGAAAATAGTCTTTCAAACAATGATCACTCACTTTTTTCAATTGGATGGTAACTGACTGCTGCCAGAAATGTAACTGCCGTTGGCTACATCCTCGGGAATATTTATATCACTCAAAGACGCGAGTACAAAAACATGTTTACCGAAAACTCGGAAAATCTGAAGGTTCGACAAGGTTATCCGCATCAATGCGATTCTGCGTCATTTCAATGATAACATATATATTTTGCAAAGTCACTGTGAATCTTCACGCATTATTTATTTATCGTGTGGTTTCCAAAATAGCCTAATAAGATTACACTTTAAGTAATGCATGTACGAATGTGCTGTTATCATACTGATTCATGCACGTCACTGATTAGTTTTAATGAGTTTTACCTTGGATGCAATTTAACGTACGTACTGCCTTGCTTAAATAATTGAAAGCTGTCTGAACCTTACATAAATAAGAATTTAAATATGGCTTTAGGAAACCATGTTATTAATGGAAACTGCCAAAATGGACTTCAAATTCGGTAATACAGGTTTTATTTGTTTGCAAAAAAAATATAACACAAACTATTTATATGTATGAAAAGAGATTATCCAGAGGTATGCCAGCGTATATTTATAAAATACAAAAACTTAATTTTAAGAGTTGGTGGTGGGGGTAACTTGAAAAATATGGATTTTTCGAAAATTATTTTCACGCTGTTTTGTAGATATAAAAGAGGGCTGCAACTTTTGTTTAAACTTCTTTTCGATATCTCTCACCGTTCTCGAGATATTCCACGGAAAAGAAAATTCTGCATTTTTTTCAAGGGGTGATTTCACCCCTAAAAATGCTTTATGGCACCAACGAAAAATAGGGTTGTGTTACGGATGAACTACTCTACTTGCACACCGAGTTTCATAATTTTCTGAATTTCCGGGTTGCCGAACGTCCCTTGTGAGCCGTGTGGTACTCGCAGCGACCAAGCGGCTATATCTGCTATTCTTATACAGTGTTCTCGAATATGGTAAGTATTTGTAAAAAACTGAAGAAGGAAAACTTTTACTCTTTTTGTACACAACATAATACGGTAACCTAATTTTTGGTGTTCGCAATATTTTCCTTGAAACGAAGGTGTTCCTCAGTTTTTTAAATGGAATGAAAAAAATTTGATTATCCAATATGAAAGCGACTGTCAAGACAAATTCAACCACATGGTATACTATGACCTTCAATAATATATCATATGGTTGAATTTGCCAGTCGCTTTCATTTTGGATAATCAAATTTTTTGCATTCCATTTAAAAAACTGAGGGTCACCTTCGTTTCAAGGAAAACATTGCAAACACCAAAAATGGAGTTACCGTATTATGTTGTGTGACGTCCCGGCCCCACCATGGGTCGCGCCGGTACGTCTCCGCCGGCGCCGCTAGAGGTCTACTCTTCTCGCAAGTCCTATCGTCTACTTTCGATCGTATATATACAAGTTCCAAGTTTATTTCCTCTTAGTCCCCGTGTGTCTAGGGCACGGGGCCGTCAGCTATAGCCCTACTGATGAGTCTGGCTGACGGTCCCAAGACGAAACGCACATCTCTTCTTTTCCTTTCTCCATCTTTTTAAATTGCCAATCCACCTGCCCCGCACAGTTACTCTAAAAAGCGTTGACCGGCCTTAGGGATTACGGTTGCGCTGTGGAGGCGACGGGGCAAGATCCCCTCTTTACGTTGCGAAGTCAATCATCAATCTCAAATCTCGATTTCGGACGTAACAGTTGCGTATAAAAAACAGTAAAAGTTTTCCTTCTTCAGTATGTAACAAATACTTACTATATTCGAGAACAGTGTATAAGAATAGCAGATATAGCCGCTTGGCCGCTGCGAGTACCGCATGGCTCAGCCAGTCGAGCCAGTGTGATTTGACGCAGCGGCAACTTTGTCCATCAAGGGGAAGGATATAACTGTATTCTCCTTTTTTCAGATTTTTAAAATCGCGCCCGATGTTAAAAACCTGCATTTGTTTAAAATAATTGCACACAAATGGTTCAATTTTTTTTTTTAAACTGAAATAATTTTTTCTTAAAACTTCAATGTCTCCTCTATAAACACCGTAAAGCTCATCTCTATCCGTTTAATACTTCCATAGCTATAATGTATTGAAAAAAAGTTAGCACTTAACTTAAAACAGCTGTAAAAAAGACATTTTTCAAAATTTTGAAAAATCTTGTGTGGTATGTTTAAATATCACTAAAGACTGCAACATATTCAAATTGTATCAATCTACGACAACTTACTCCGAAATCTGTCCGAGTTCGCATGGAATGTCCCACGCAAATAATTTGCAACGTAGATCCGCATCTGTATCTTTTCTTCTACCTTGCGTCTGTCTTCTGTATGTCTGCTCCTGTGAACTTAGAAATGTGTCTGAAAAAATTAAAGGGTGAGTTAAATTTATTATTTCCCTCGTCACTTTCTTGGGAAAGTTACGGCGGTGTCGATCGACTCGCGTGATCGTACGATCCGCGAGGAAAAGTGCGATTGCCGACACTTGTAACCACTGACGCAGTCAGTGACCCTGCATTTTACAGTGCGGTGCGACGCCGGTTCGATAAGATCAGAGTTTCACTATTTTCGGAGAGAGACTTCTTTCGCTTTTTCAAGTTTTTCGCTTTTTCTTTCGCTCTTTCTGCTAGTATAAATTGAGGGTCCCGAATAGGCATGCACCTATTATGCCGACTATCTATTAATTCGGGTAGCATGCATCCTAAATAAAATTGAACCAGTTTTGGCTCCATTTCTCTTTTCCAAAACGCATCATCTCTCTCTACTTTTATAGATTTCAGCCCCTTCGGGGTCCAAACGCAAAATATACAGTACTTTCTGTCAGTAATATGTAACTGGCCTTGTACTTGATAAAAATACTGATGCGTTTTGTTCATTGAAATACCTGTTTTGCGTGTGAAGATGCGCCGGATAGCGGGTACTTTTTCAATAGCTTCTTCCGGCGAAAAGTTCTCCGCTGATTTGGGGCATTTCATTTCCACGATACCCTCTTGACCGATGATTCCATCCGGTGAAGCTCCTAAGAAGGGGATGCAGCTGTCGATGAAAATTCCATATTCTGCAATATCTGTATATTGCTTCTTCAATTCTTCGCGAGCTATTTTCTCGCATTCTTTCCCGTATTCGACCGCGGGTGCACTAATTATCTTCGGACACAGAAATGATTTTACTACATTTGCACAAAGCGTGTCAGGTCGGCGACGGCACACTTGCCCAAAATTAGATGCTGTCAACAATTTGGACCTGTACTGCAACCATCTGCGGTTCTTTGCTTGTTCGATGGTTTCGTCTTCAATAGCATGTCTTTTCTCTTGCCACTCATTTAGCATTTGCATATGCTTTTTCCGATCCAGTTCATACATTTCGAATGGCATGTCTGGCTTCTGTGTCATTTTGTCCATAATCCGAATCTTTCTGCGAAGGCAATTGCTTGCGTACATATCGCGCAGCTTTCGTTTTATTCTGTTTTGCAGCTCTCTTTTCCTTTTCTTTCTTCTTCTTTTCTTCCATTTGGCGCACAATCTCGGGCGTTTTATTCTTCATTACCGCATTCAATCGCGAGTGCACTTGGCTAGTGTTGTACTCCACGACACCAGCAGCACATCTTCCTGTATAGGATCCTCTCTCGGCGAAATTTAATCTTTTTCCCCCAATGTACTTGGCAATTATTGCGTTCAAATTTTCCACAGCGTTATTATTGGTGTTATAGAGTAAGCTCTCCGCATGAGCTAACAGTGGACGAAGTATTTCTTTTACGTCCTGGTACACTCCAATTTTCATCAATTCTGGAAAGATGTTTTTTTCATTCTCTTTATTCTTTCCATCGCAGAAATATTGTAGTTGTGCCCACTCTTTGTGTTCACCAAACACATGCTCGGAATATTCTGTATGTCGCCATACAAATTTTTTGTTCTCTCGTCGATTGATACATTCTTATTGTATCTAACCTCCACCTCTAACTTCCACAGTTTGTCTCAATGGTCCAGATGTGGTCTTCTTTACAATCGCTTTCATTTTTGTGCAAAAGTTTCGCAACAAATGATTCGTGCATTCAATCTTCTTCACACGAATGGGTCTTTTATATGGGTTCGCACCAATAATCTTCTTATACATGCTACTGTCCCCATCAGCAATCAGAGCAGAATAAATGATCCCACGTTTTTCTACGCTAGTGTTAAATCCTTCTACTATAGCATCGCTTTCCATAGCAGTCAATGCTCGACATGTGCTCCAGTTTTTGAAGCATGTGTGCTTTCGGGGTTCTTTCTTGCTTTTCGCAGCAATCCGACAAATTCTGCAAACTTTGTTTCGAACGCCATAAAATAAAACTTTTTTCGTATGATAGCCAACTATCACGCCGACTCCAGATGCAGAATCGTAACATCCACTGCGGTAGGATCTCTTCATCCAGCTTCCGTCAGCCACAACGGAGATGTGAAGGATCCCTGATCCGGAAAGAACGTCACCTCTTTCAATCGCCAAACGTTTTTCTTCTTCAGCCGCTGCTAACATCTCTTCTTCTGCAGCGGCAATTGCGAACTTGACGAATTCATCTTTTATTTTTCACGAAGTCTCTCTTCGACATGCAACGTATGTTCACTCCTGCAAAAGTGTGTTCCAATTGGGCATAGCTGCCTCCACATAAAATTCTTGCATTAACGGCGCCCTGATTGCTATCCACTTCTTCGGCTTCGTCCGATTGATTGCGGATTTCAGCTTTGTAATGGCATAAAGTGCACACTACGCTGAAGATGTTTTTGAAGCCACATCGTTTCACAACACTTATTCGTAGGTGTTCAATGCCACAGTCTTCCTTATGTTTTGCATGCTTACCTATTTTCTGCAATTGAGCAAGCACATTTTGGAAATTCATTATAGCGTTGCTATTTAGGAGACGTGATTGCTCTTGTGGCTCATCCTTCGCAACTTTTTCTACAACGAAGTATCCTTCTTCGTTACTTTCTATATCAAATTCTTCAAGCGCTTCTTTAGTTTCTCCCGAACTGGCCGTATCAATATTTTCATCGGATGGCAAGTACATTATTTCTTGTTGCGTATGATTTCGTCCATCGCATGTTGATGGTTACTCTACTATACGCTCCTCGGCCACTTCTTTCGAATGTTGTCCTACGGCAGTGTCGTCTGCCGTTTTTGCGCTTTCTTGTTTCTTCTGAAGGGTTAAAGACCTTCTCTTTTGTGCACGACAGGCGCGAGCGCTCAGATGGAATCTTGACTGCTTGACGCATGCGCGCGACGGTCAGATAGCCAGTCAAATTCCGCCATTTATTATGATACATTTAATTGAGCTTCTTCATAACCTTACTCTTAATTCTTACTCGTAGTTTAAAACCGTTGTAATACAATTTGTAGTATTTCATTTAAAAATTTATTTTCAATAATGCCAACGATGAAAGGACCATTTTGCACCTCTTGTCAACCTTACGCCCTAGCAGTTGCCTAATTTTGCAGAGTAAAGTCATAGATAATCTCAAATAAATGTATTATAATACAGGGCGCAATTTGACAAGTTCGCTTAGGGCGCAAAAAGACTTGAGCCGGGCCTGCGTCAAGATTTTGCGAAACGGTTCCCGTGCTCACCGTAAGTGCTTGCGACCATTGCGCACTCCCGTCGCGCACGCAAAGGACGGAGTGTCACGGCGGCCGAAAGACAGAGCGAGACAAAACATCAACACGTCGTTTGTCTCGTACCGACCTCGCTCGCTTTCAGTGGATCTCGCTCGCTCTCGTTCCATCTCGCTCTCGCCTTCGCCAGACAAGAGTCAGACAGAAGTGGTGGGGATAGCGACAAACCCGTAACGTGTGCACCAAACCGAGCACATACGGAGACAATACTGTATATTTTATTATATAAAAAAACACTATATTATATTTCCTACTTCTGGGGGAGGAGGGTCAATCATTTTATAGGGGTCAACATCTGTATGTGTTACCCTATTTTTAACGAAACGGGCTTTCAATTCTGCAAACAAATTTTTCACGTAATTTCATTAATTATGGTCCGTATTATATCATTTTTGGGACCAATTTGATCGAGGAAACATAAGGAATCGATAGACGTCACTTTCGCAAAGATCTGATTAGAAATTGCAGAACTTCCGATTCATCACTGCTTAGTGTGCAACATTGTATAGTCCTGCTGGTTTCGAGCGTCGAAGCCCACGAAACTCAGCGAGACACATGATTGTTGGCGAGCATCGCGTTTGACGACTCTAGCTAGAAAATCACCCTGTATGAATGCTAAGAAACGATAGTGTGAAGTGGTGTGCGTTTCAATTGCACATTGACAATATCGTAGATTCTAGGGCCTAGAATATTAGCTCCGTATTACGATGTTCTTTACCAAAGCACTGCATTAATGAATTAAAAAATAAATGAATAGGTCAATTAGTTAAAATTAATGAACTGTGTATGATTTTAATGACGCCTAATTTAATTGCACTTACAAACTGAATTACTAGTTGTAATTCAAAGAATTTTTATGACGTGCAACTTGAAGCTGCGCACGCAAATGGTTGGGCTCGAATTATCGGGAAAGACCTACCCATCCCACCGTTTTGCTTTCTCGCTGCGAGCGAGGAGACCTTCGGGCCCCAGTAGACCACCCGTTGACAGCCGAGAGCAATAAAACCGACGGGCCAAGAATAAAATGTTCATCTTTTTGATAACTGTTGAGGAAAGTATTACCAATGGAGTTTTTAGGGTTTCTCGATGAAAATGATGTCAGATATGGAGGAATTCGGTCCATTTTTAGTGAACGTAGTGTGTGTCCTAATCATGTATTCATAAAAAAAAAATAGACCGAATTGCTTTGCGTCTCGACTCATGTTCGTGGACATAAACTCACCAATCCATCGGTGGTAACACTTTTCTCAAGGTGTAATTAGAAATATGAATATTTTCATATACAGTACTGGATGACTCAAGTCGCCGTCGACCGAGGGTCTCTCGCTGGTTTCGCTATTTCACTCTCACTCGATTTACGTCGTTCAATCTCCTTGTCAAGCGGTTCAGACGAGGGCCCTGATAAATTTGAATGTATTTGGGAAACCAAAGTCGCGTCATTCGTGACACCTACTCGCGAACAGATATATGTATGTACAAGAAAAAGCAATTAAATTTCTCGATGACTTGAAGCAACATTTCAATAGGTAAATGCATGAACAGCTGGGATCAGGAATTTCCAACTAAGTGATGCATATGAAAGAACGGGCGATATTCAACAATAGTTTGTCGTCTAAATTTTACAATTAAAGTATTTGTTTGACATGAATATAAAGTTTGTCAGCAAAGTCTTTCTCGATTTGAGTTTTATAGAAGGCTGACTTTCCTTCGCCATGGAATGTCCCCTCTTGTCCTGCACGCTGGCAATCATGCGACTCGCTGAGTTTCCTGGGTTTCCACGCTCGAAACCAGTGGGGCCATACAATATTGCGCGCTAAGCAATGACAAATCTGCAGTTCTGCATTTCTAATCAGATCTTTGCGAAAGTGACAGTCGATTCCTCATGTTTTATGGATCAAATTGGTCCCAAAAATGATATAATTCGGACCAAAATTAAGGAAATTACGTGAAAAATTGCTTGCAGGATTGAAAGCCCGTTTCCTTAAAAGTAGTCCGATTTAAATTATTTTCTGTAAATTTAATCGGGAGAATGCCAGGGATCCATTTGTGGCACTTTCATATTGATACGATGAAAAATAAACAAATTCTGTTTCTATATAATCGATGACACATCGCTGAGCAACGGCGATCTCCCGTGGCTCGGGACACAAAGGTTGTTGTCGGTTATTCAAATTTCTAAGATCGTATTCAGATTTATTGGCCGGTGAGTTTCTTAACGCGAATTTTCTCGTCATCGCAGAACAAGAGTGAGCTAGAAGTGGTGAGGATAGCGCCAAGCTTCTGGAGTGTATAGGCCAAACTGAGCTGTCAGCGTAGAAATACACACATCAGAATAGGTGTGCCTTAGCTCCGAAAAAATTCAGGAGCTTTATTGGTCAGAACATTGATTCTTTCTCGATAGCTGCATCTCGTATTGGTCTACGCATAGCTTCGTGACGCACACAACTACATATGTACTATGCTAACAATAAGAATAAATAACAGCCACACGGCTACGTTCAGACGGCGCCTAACAGCATTCCCGTTACCCCACCATACCCTTCGGTGGCTAGGGAACTCCAACTGACAAATCCACGATCGTCAGATGGTGATGGCTGATTTCTCCTCGATCGCTGTTCGCGGAAACGAATCGACGGGCCAATATATCTGAATACGACCTTAGGATAAAGATGTAATGAAAGATGAAAAATTATTCGAAGCCAAAGATGAAAGGCCTTCGAATAAACAAAGGAAACTAATAAATACCCGAAGCTAAATAGAATTTTAGATTTAGGGTATACACACCCTCCCCCCAAACCTCGTGTCGATCGGCCACTGGGCCCATTCGGAAGTATATTCTTTTAATTAAATAATGCCCATCTCTGCATAGAAGCGTAAAGAATTACAAAAAAAATCAAGGAGTCAACTGTTGACCGATTTGGAGACTTTTCCTTGTTATATGTTATATACAATAGTCGGAAGAATAATAATAAAAGCAATAATTGCAAACAATTGCTGTAACTTCCACATTCTGAAAATATGATATCAGTAAATCACTACTTCCAGTGTTATTAAAAAATTCCAATCTCTTTTTTTATTTGAAATAATGTGGCCATATAATTATAACATATATTCGGCAGCGGTGATGTATGTGTTACAGTAAAAGCGTGAATTTAGTAAATGTACACAGTTTCCAGCAGTTCCTAGTCAATGTATGCCTAAAATGCATATAACCCAACCTACAATCGTACGAAAATACATACATTGACTGCATCACGCTTTTACTGTGGCACATGTATCCAGCTGACGCTTCAGTTTTGCTATGATTCCACGTTGGCAAACCTCCCGAGTAGGCGCTATCTCGCATCTACTACCTGAACTAAATTTGTCACGTGAACTTGCTCTGTTTATCGGCAATGTTACGTACGCAGATTTATCTTTGACTTTCTAACCCTTTCGGGTGTCCGGAATGCGCGTGACCCGACGGGTCACCATTTCCTGCGGTGGTGTGATGCAACCAAGTTTTCCCCGAAAACCTTATATTCAATGGAGGCACTCATGTCCCCACTACTTTCTAAGCCGAATTTCACCGTATAAAAAGGGCCACGAATTCACACTCGGGGGCTCATTTCAAATCTAGTACGCATAGACGAAAGAGGCTTATTTACTTCTACTTAAACCAGACAGTACGTAGAGTTGCTGATAGGTGTTGTTACTATTAAACTCTTTGAGACCCCCGCATTTCTCAGTGCGTCAAAACCGAGAGGTGGACTTAGGTACCGCGACAATTAAACACTAAAAACATTTGTAAAAGACTGAACTTATAGAATATAATTAGTTATTTCTAACCCAGAGTTCTTTTATTTAAATTAACCATTATCTGAATTTCCTCTTCGAGATAAACCCACATAGATACTCCTTTACCGCTCAAGGTGTATCACTTTATAAAGTTACGAGGCTAAACTAACATTTCCTAGTGGCTCCCGGGGATACCAGACCCCGGTTCGTCCACGACAACCAACCTCCTAGTGGCTCCCGGGGATACCAGACCCCGGTTCGTCCACGACTTCCACCTTCCTAGCGGCTCCCGGGGATACCAGACCCCGGTTCGTCCGTGAAAGCTTACCTTCCTAGTGGCTCCCGGGAATACCAGACCCCGGTTCGTCCACGACAACCAACCTCCTTATAGCGGCTCCCGGGGATACCAGACCCCGGTTCGTCCGCTACTAACAAACTCCAAAAAACAAACTCAATCCTCGGCCTCGCAGCCGCCATTCACATTGCCCTCAGCCTCGGCTCGTAACAGCAATATGGCGGAGCTCGTATTTAGGAATGCAGTCACGGGGACACGTTTTTCGTCCTCATATGAGCAGATTTTGAGCTGGGTGAGGTCTCATTCGAAAGAGGAAGGTTCAATGCAGCCCGGTCTGGTCATCGTTTGAGTCACAAAACTCTTTTAGTGACCTACAAATACTTGGAATCTGCGAGTGTATTTTGTTGATTTTTTCTCTATTTTGGACACTCATATTATTACATATCAACACAATCTCGTCGAACCATTTATGAATCGTGTACTGAGACAGACTCGAAAAATGACAGAATGAAGCTTCAAGTATTCTCCGTCACCGGCGCTGATGGTATATTCGCGCTATGTACCATCAGAACAAGTGGAAATCCAAGCTAGCCGATAAATGAAGGAAAGACATAGTTGCCGAGACGTATTGAGAGTCGAATCATGCTGTTGCCGGATGTCCCCTATTATTATTTTGTCGTCAGGGAGGCTTGAATGAATCACGGCAAAGCGGCTGGAGATTGGAGATGGGCAAAAGTAATATCTGGATAAACTCAAATAATAGATACTACAGTATTGTCTCATTACGGGCACGGTTTGGTGTACACGATGTGGACTTTTCGCTATTCCCACCACTTCTGTCTCACTTTTGTCCAGCGAAGGCGAGAGCGAGCGAGAGGGACTGAAATCGAGCGAGGACGGTACGAGACAGACGACGCGTTCATGTTTTGTCTCCCTCCGTCTTTCGGACGTGTGACACTTCGTCCTTTGCGTTCGCGTCTGTCGCGCACGCCAAGCGTCCCATCTCGCTCCACCCTTCGGCCAGAAAGAAGCGAGAAACGAACACTCGGAATTAGGACTCGGTTCACGATACGGGCTCAACGCCGGTCCCGGCCAGCGAGGACTTGGGCTGTTGGGCGGCGGCTTGTAATCTCGGCTGGAGAGGCATACAGTGTTGATAAAATATGAAACGTGACGTTTTCAGTATACAGTAACATACTGCTGAGATTGTCCAGATTAAAATGAGTTCAAACACGGTATAAATCGGAGTATTTCTAGAACTGTACTTGGTAATTAAATATAAATGTAACATTTCTAATCTAAAAATGCTAAAAATAATCGGTTTATACTGTGTTTAAATTTATTTTCATCTGGATAATCTCAGGAGTATGTTATTGAGACGTTCATGCCGATACGATAGCGAATGTGGAAGTTTTACATTCTATCAAAATAAAACTACATAAACAATCATTTTAATATATATTTTATCAGTAAATATAAATATTGTTCCCCCACGGCTATGTCCTCCGCGTCGACTTGGGGATTTTGTCCAAATTGAAATACGTTAGCGTCCATGTGAAAATAAGGAGGATTTAAATAATCGTTTTGCCAAATTCGGAAGGTAATTTTCAAAAAATCGGTGAAAGTTGGGTACTTTGTGGGTCTGTATTTATAAAACAATTTTGAATGTGGCAAAATGTGACAACTTGAACACCACTTATTTTCACATGCACTATGTATAACGTGTTTCAATTTGAACAAAATCTCAGACATTGAGTGTTCCAAGTGATCCGCTTGACCGAGGGTCGAGCCCGCTCGAGTGACGAGCGCCGAACACCAAGGACCGGCGGCGGCGACTTGCGGTCTTGGTGACTCACCAAGTTTCGACGCTGACGAAAGTTATTCGTGGCTATATTCGAAGGCTTCGAAAAGATAGTTCTTTAAATAATTCTAATCTAGATAATGCCCAACTCTGGTACGTTCTACCTCTTCACTGATACATTGTATATAGTCGCGCACGTGGATCGAGCTCGAAGAGATAGAGCGAATAAAAAATAAATCTGACTCGAATAACGGTACAGATTTATTCGTGAATAACGAATAATTTTTCGTTGAATAAAATCGTTATTCGTTATTCGCGAATAAATCTTGGGGATTTATACGAATACGTATTCGAATGAAAATTTAGTCAAATAATGCCCAACTCTGGCTGTCAACGTAGAAATACACACATCAAAATAGGTGTGCATTCGCTCCGAAAAAAGTCAGGAGCCTTATTGGTCAGAACATTGATTCTTTCTCGATAGCTTCATTTCGTATTGGTTTACGCATAGCTTCGTAACACATACAACCAGGAATCGGCGGGCTCCAGCTACCCCTGATGCAGGGTGAAACATCTACAGGAGCGGTGGTTATGTGTGCGTGACTGACGCACCGCAGTTCCGCACACATAACTACCGCTCCTGTAGGTGTTTCCCTTTCATCAGAGGTAGCTGGAGCCCGCCGATCCCTGCCTAGACGCAGCTCTCGTGCCGTATTCCTCCAAGACTTCTCAATAGAAGGAGCTGTGGCCACAGCGCGGCAGAGACAGAGAGAACAGAAAATGTTGCAACTATGCGTAAAAAATTCGTCTACTGGAGATGTCACCTCTGTACAACTTCTTTTTATCGACCGCAGTAGTTTCATTAGGGTCCGTCTGTTCACACGGGACGCTTCGATCGATTCGGACCATAACAAAATGAGACGACAGCCTTAACACAAAAATAATAGGAACCTACCACCAATTCGAATATAATATTATGAACAATATTCGTACTAAAAAGAAATAGTGTTATAGAACGCGTTTATCAGCACGCATTTGTTTCTTTATCGCAATAATAAAAATAGTTTTTCTAAATATGAAAGAACTGTTTTCTAAAACCACTGGTTGCTCTGCCATGGCAGTGGAATGTCTGTATTTACAATGAGTAAAATAATAATGTATAAATAAAAATATATTCTATTAAAATTACCAGGCTATTTTATTTCATGCGCTACCTCACTCCAAGCTTTTTCTGTCGCATCTTTTCTGGAATATTCAGGTACTGTATGATCGTATAAGCAGGGATATTTTTCGATAATTTGCACAAAGTCCGCACCCGACATATTTGACACGAGCGAAAATATACGCCTGGCTACCGACAGTGTCATACGCTGATCGTCATGACGAATGCAGATCGCGACGAACGCGTGGCGCTGCGTCTTCGTGGACGGGTTTGCATTGTTTTACATTGGTCGCTGCATGGAAGCGTACAGCAAGCGATGTCGCGTCTATGAATCGACACTTCGTGGACGGACGGCCACAGTATCGCACGCTGGTCGTCATGACGAATGCAGATCGCGACGAAAGCGTGACGCTGCGTCTTCGTGGACGGGCTTGCATTGTTTTACATTGGTCGCTGCATGTAAGCGACCAGCAAGCGATGTCGCGTCTAATACGCGTCTATGACGCGACGCTTCGTAGACAGGCGGCCTAACTGTTTCAAACAGTTATATATCGATTCTGACTGAAACATTTATGAAGAACCGATATCCTGAATAACTGTTATAAGGAACCGAAAGGGTATAGCCGGTTAAGATGGTCAAATGTGCCCCTGAACCGAATTCAAATCACGATGAGTCATTCGAAAGCTTATAAAAAAAGAATGATTTCTGTCAAGTTTCAACTTCGTATCTCGACCCGGGGGGTAGTAAAGGGTAAAAATAGAAATTCAGGTTTTTGCCGAATTTCTCCTATACTAGCGGATGAAAAATTTTGAAAAAATTCAGAGACATGTCTGTTATCGGTGCACATATTAGGGAATCGCGTCAGATTTTTAAATTGAGAAACCAAGCTGTGAAAAATGAAAAACGCCAAAAAATGCTGAAAAATGCCGGTTTTGTATCGAAGCAGTCTTGATACTATAATTATATTTTTACTGTAAGTCCGCATCGTTGTTACTATTGTCTTGAATTTTTTTCAGATTTTTCAATTTGGTGCGCCGCAGTTAAGAAAATTAAAAACCGACTTTTTCGCCGTTTTTTCCATGTCAGAGTAACTAATAGGTCGAACTTTCGTACATACTTTATGGAATAAGCCTTTTATGCAATCTTCAACGTCTTCACATGCAGCAAAACAGCGTAGAAATTAAACGAACTAAACATGCTGTGCCATTACAGTCTAAAATGTCTATCATATTTTCAATGGTGTCAATGGCGCAGCGGTAAAGTGTCCGGCTGTTGAATCGCTGCGAACTTTTTGAACGTAGGTTCAAGCCTCGGAACTTCTAAGTCCCTCCCCCCCACAGGGTCGTTTTTTTCACATTAATTATGTATTTTTTCGATTTCTAGCTATATGACAATGATCGATATTTATATACAAATGTTCTAAAAACATTAAAAATATTTTAATAATTGAAATATACATAAACATGACTTGAGAAGATTTTGATGCCACCGTTTCTCTGATTAAGTATGCCGTCAATTACAGTATTGTTGTAACATTCCCTGCACTAAATTAATATTATATGAAATTGATTTTCCAATCTCTTACCTTTAACAATTGTGGATGGATTGCAGCAACAATTGTGTGTTGTTTTGTAATTATTTCGCCTCTTCTTATAAATCATACAACTCTTTCTTGTTTCCAAAATTCAAAAGTTAAACAATGCTGTAATTGGCATGATACCTAACAATAGTTTTCAACTATTGAAATAATTTTAATATGTTTTTAAAACATTTGTATATAAATATCGATCATTGTCATATAGCTAGAAATCGAAAAAATACATAATAAATGTGAAAAAAAAATGACCCTGTGGGGGGGACTTAGAAGTTCCGAGGCTTGAACCTACGTTCAAAAAGTTTGCAGCGATTCAACAGTCGAACACTTCACCGCTGCGCCATTGATGCCGTTGAAAATATGATAGACATTTTAGACTGTAATGGCACAGCATGTTTATTTCGTTTAATTTCTACGCTGTTTTGCTGCATGTGAAGACGTTGAAGATTGCATAAAAGGCTTATTCCATAAAGTATGTACGAAAGTTCGACCTATTAGTTACTCTGACACGGAAAAAACGGCGAAAAAATCGGTTTTTAATTTTTTTAACTGCGGCGCACCAAATTGAAAAATCTGAAAAAAATTCAAGACAATAGTAACAACGATGCGGACTTACAGTAAAAATATAATTATAGTATCAAGACTGCTTCGATACAAAACCGGCATTTTTCAGCATTTTTTGGCGTTTTTTATTTTTCACAGCTTGGTTTTTCAATTTAAAAATCTGACGCGATTCCCTAATATGTGCACCGATAGCAGACATGTCTCTGAATTTTTTCAAAATTTTTCATCCGCTGGTATAGGAGAAATTCGGCAAAAACCTGATTTTCTATTTTTACCCTTTACTACCCCCCGGGTCGAGATACGAAGTTGAAACTTGACAGAAATCATTCTTTTTTTATAAGCTTTCGAATGACTCATCGTGATTTGAATTCGGTTCAGGGGCACATTTGACCATCTTAACCGGCTATACCCTTTCTGACTATATCGATTTCGGTTACGGTTCTGCAGAACCGATATTATATCGGTTATAACGGTTCTAGAACTGTTATTTTTTCGGTTCTATATCAGTTCTAAAACGGTTCTGGAATTGATTCTCGCATAGATTTGACAGGAATTGAAATAAGTAGATATTACGCTTATCGGTTACTGTATATTAAGAATTTATTTTGAAGAAGTATTTCTAAGAAATTCAATAATCTCCAATTTAATCAGAAATGATGTTTCTATTTTATCGCACTGTTTCAACTCTCGCATGGTCGTGCATGGGTTTCTTTTGTCCAAGAGCTTCTCCAAACATCTCAACTCGCGATGATTGGCTTAAGCTAAAAATTGTTTACGTTAGGCCCGTTGCGGAGTTCAGCGGAGAGTTCGCGCTTCGCGTGCCAAGTAAATTACCTATATATTGTATAGGAGCATTCGCCCGCATCCGCACCACATGATTACTTTGAAACAAACACAAGTTTTCACACTTTCACAGTCAAGCGGATTCTGCCACGGAGTAATAAACAGCTACACATCAAAACATTGAGGTAGATACGCTACTGAGATGATGGCTAAAGCAAGAATAGACGTCTGCGATCAAATTGCGTTGACAAAATAATTTCATGCACAGCCATCGGAGAGATAAAATATATAACAATTTCGTAGGAACAATATAAGAATCAATTTACGAACCGAAATAAACCTACCGCAGAACCGTTTTAGAACCGATATAGAACCGAAAAAATAACAGTTCTAGAACCGTTATAACCGATATGATATCGGTTAGAAAACCTTAACCGAAATCGATATAGTCAGAAATTTCGGTTCCTTATAACAGATATCCAGAATATCGGTTCTTCATAACTGTTTCAAGAACCGAAACCGATATCATAACTGTTTTAAACCCTTGCTATATTATCAGTTGCATTGAGATCAACATTCAGTTAGATCCAAATTCTTTGCGTTTTGTTTACCGGTGCTATTGTTTGTAATCGCCAATATCGTGTGTGAGTGTGATTCTTTCTTTCCCAGGCACAGAAAAGGTATTCTATTAAGCATTAGCGAAAGGCAACGACCGAAATTCATACATTGTAAAAAATATACCGATATAGTGGGTGAGTTGCGCATTCTTTCCTTGAATTAAGTAATGGGAATAATGATTGGCGAGCGTCGTCTCACGTAAAAATTTATTTCATGTATTCTATTCAAAAATTGGCAATGCAGATGTAACGGAGTGTCAATATTTGGCATTAGCCAATATTCTAGATTTACCCTTGGCTCTTCAGTCTCTCTAACGCATAGTAAAACAAAAGGAATAAAAGGATAACCATTCACAGTTGAACCTTACACTCGAGATGAAGTTATTTACCGTTAAATAATCGGTATCCTAATAATAACTCAGTGCGGGGCCTGTATAGGACTAGATTTTTGACCCACAATAATAATCAAAATTCTATATAACCAATTAATTAATAATTTGTACCGTAACGCGCGTAGCATTTTTCCGACTAGATCGACTTTAGATACTGATTGCCCGCACCCCACGTTTACCTGCTAACCGCGTTACAACTTCTAGGCCGCGGACATCTAGGCAAATGTCTAGATGTTACATTTTAACTTCACATTATTAAAATGTTCGCGATGAGTAATGGAATGTATGATCACAGCATTTTAGCTGTGTATATGTAGTTGTGTCATCTTAAGCGCAGTTGGAAAGCACCTTTATGTACTATTGGAAGCTCAGAAGAAAGGAGACTATCCACAAGCTGAAATGTCACAGGGGCAAGGGGAATCGTCCACTCGTGTCAACCTATCCCCTCCAACACAGTTCATCCCGTGACAAAGAACGCGAACGAAACCAATGGCGACAATCCGCGGATATGGACAGCCGCTAAGAACCGAAAAGTAGGACTTCTTGGAGGGGATATGGTGGAGCGAGCGGGTGATTCCCCTTGCCCCTGTGACATTTTAACTTGTGGGCAGTCTCCATTCTTCTCAGCTCCCAATAGTACTTGCAGCTCATTTTGATTTCACATATTTTTTTATATTGTATATTTTCTTCTATTTTTTTTTGTGATTTACACTTTTCCGTCTCGACTTTTTCATGTACTTGGCGTAATATTATTAGTTATTGGAAGTTTTTTATGGGGTAATTTCTTTATATAATACTAGCAAAATAACCCTGCGCTTCGCTTCGGGCCTAAGAGATATTAAGGACTTCATGAAAATACATTTCACCCGTTTTCACCACCCCGTCGGGGGTTGATTAAGGCAAATTCCTGAAGTTGGAATTTTGGCATTTATGTGGGTAATCTTTGTGAGTAAGAACCAAGTTGATATTTAATCGGGCCTAAGAGATATTAGGGAATAGGGGAGTCCGAGAAAATACATTTTACCCCTTTTCACCCCCTTTGTAGATTAACTTCCTTAGTCGGTGCCTAGGGATCGAGCCCTCGGCCACTTATTCCCGCCGCGGTACTATTTCGCAAGCGAGAATCATTCGCCCGGTCGCTGCCTGGCGGTCGCGTCGCGAACTACTATTTAAAAAAAATTATTTTTAAAAAATAAAACCGTTAGAACCTTCCTCTCGTCAAGACCAACCAAGTGATGTAACACACTTGTGGCTACTGTTCCTATTTACTGAGATACCGCATTTCAAAGTAAGCAACGCCAATGTTATATAATAGTATAGATGATCGATAGCGGATGTATAGAAAGACACATTCTGTAAAATAAAATAACGGAAAGATATTGGAAAGAAATTTACTTCGGTTTTAATATATTTTTTACACTTTTTTGTAATCATTTAGGCATTGTTTTTACAATATTAAATACATATATTCTGTATATACGTTAACTATTTTTCGTATTGTGCGTATAATAATATAAACATATTTTACATTACACAGTATCTAAAAGGGATTATGCAACATATTCTGCATCCTGAAAAAGACATTGTGTAGCGCTAGTTGTAGTTGATGAATATTGTTGACAATATTCTATTCGCATTAGTATCATTTTCGCATTAGCACTATTATCAGTGTGAAAGTCGATGTTAGGTGTAAAGTCAGAAGATGCAACGAGTCGATTACTGCCAGGACGGTCACATGTGCCTGTCGCTGTGGTCCGTGCCACAATAAAGACACTGTAATAATAGTCTGGCCACGAGTCCATATCCGCCATGTTTTGGCTAAATTCTACGAGAGAGAAAGAGATATACACCATTTCACTTTTAACCACTCTTAACAACTCTTACGTTTATGGCGATATTTTATTTCGTGTAAGTAGTTCATACATGTGGCAATAACTCCTCAAAAACGGTTATGATATGAAAGTGTTTATATAAGTGAACACACACACACACACACACACACACTTTTTTTACTACAAATTTTTTTACTGAAATCATTAGATTAGTATGAAAAAAAACGTTTTTGTTCACTTTCAAACATATACTTTTTTAAAAAATGTGTTACCATTAAGATTAGTATAATTGACAGATTTAAAAATCAGCGGGATTAAACGAAAAATGGCGGACCAATCAAAAGTGGCCTTTTTGTGGTCAGACCATGGACATAGGAATATAGGGACGGACTAATAGGACGGTATTCATAAACGTGTCTTAAGATTAAGCAAATGCTTAAGCATTCGGCATTCTTTACTAGCTACTAGGGTCAGTAAAGGATGTCGAATGCTTAAGCATTTGCTTAATGTTAAGACACGTTTATGAATACCGGCCATAGTTGCGACATTGGGCGAGGGGAGTGGTACCCTTCTTTGAGGGGGGGGGGGAGCACCTACATCTGCCTGAATTTGATTGGTTGCATTCTACGCATGCTCCGTACCGCTAATTATGAAAAAGTGTTTGCTACATATTAATACATACAGACGTCTAATTGTAAGTATATACTAACGAAGTGCTTATTCACGAATATAAATTGAAAAATTATGAAAATTGAAGAGAAATATGCATCTATAATTATTAAAACATATGAGGTGAATGTGCACTGCATACCACACCACGAGAAACGCTTCAAATATGGCTGCTACTATCCCTGCTTGCGACGCGAATAACGTTCATCATTACACATCGCTGCGCTTGTGCGAAGCAGCAGCCAATAGAAAGATAGCGTATGTTACCTCGTCGCCCCCTTTGCAAGGATGTCACCCCCCGCAACTATTCCTCCGTCCCTATATTCCTATGTCCAGGGGCCAGACTCTTATTATAGTGTCTCTATGCCACAGAACATCGTGTGATAGATGGGAATGCCGCTTGTCGTAGCTCTTTCACTGTGTGAGTGTGGGCCTGCCCGAGATTCATTTTCACTCTGTATACATTTTTCAGTTTTGGCGAGCACAGTACAATAATAATTAGCTACACAAGCTATACCCCTGCTATTCTTGCATTTATAAACGCTTTGACGACGAGTGCAACACATTTCACAAGTTTACATGTCGTCGTCAGACGTACGTACCTATGATACCTATAACCTACATAGCAGGGGCGCCACAGTTGCGTTTAGGGCTATTTTAATAAATAATTTCTTAATGATCAGAACACGTGCATAGGTATACCAATTTAAGGTACAGACAACAAGCTTATTACTGATGTAAGTGTCATGTCATTCAAATCTCCTCCCTTTGAAATCTAGGAGGGGAATGTTTAAAATAATTTCAGCTCTTAAACTCCTCCGTCCGTACAATGCACTCATAGATGGAAGTGCTCCGTCGATGCAGGGCTAAGAAAAAAGCGTAAGATCTTTTCCTTATATCCTATCTCATCATAGATTTCTTTTTCTCTTGCATCTTCCATTTGGATCTCCCATTTCTGCTTCGTTTTACTGTTTACTTACTTCGCTAACGTGAAAACGAATAAAACTGGAAAAGTCTCCTCGACATTTATTTCCCAAGGATAAGCATATTGATTTCTCGATATTTCTCCATTTCACGAACTGTTGTGATCAACCTACGCTTCCAGAAATGAATTCCTATTTGACCTTCTATATTCTTCAGTCGACTGTTCTTCAACTTGATGGGGGACGCAAAGCAAAAGAAACCGCAATGAATCTTCCGCAGCCGCGTAAAAGGAAATACATGGGTCCACTCGTATGTGACTGTACTTAATAATGCTCGTTTATGTCTCCAAATAATGCAACAGCCGATCTTTCTTTTCTGATGCCGCGACACTCGTCAAATTTCTTAAGTGACTATACATTTTTATAGTACGCCCATGAATCTATGTAACAGTAGAGTTGTCTGCAATCAACCCATACAATGAAGTACAAAATTATTAGAGGTGACAGATTTTTTGATTTTTGGACTTCATGATTTGTTTTCTACATCTTTTTACACTCAGCTCATTCTCTTACCTATATTAAATTTGCTTTCCCTGCAAAAAATAACATTGTACCAAAAACCAAGAGGTTATGATACACATTTTTTGATAAATTAGAGGAAAACCTTCGAACGCATTCTATAGGTTTCATCAGAAATGGTTTCTCATACAAATGTTCAAGTACCATTTCGCACGATAATTTTGTTCAAATGTACTTAATAACTCTCTTCTAGTGCGGACGCATTTCTTTTGACAGTTATTCTAAACCTTTGTAGATACCCCCACGATGCATTATGTATTACTGTACTAAAGGCTTTCTATTTGTTGAATATCATCTTTGCAACGTGGAATTACGAAATTTCTGATTTCCATAATTGTATCACTGCGTTTGTTAACTCTGGTACATAATAGGTAGTACAACTTATATTACTTTTAACATAGTTTTTGGTCGTAGAACTTTATTTTACACCATTCAGCAATGTACACTGCCACAATTAAAAAAACATCTAGGGTCTAAAATATTATGAAACCGAACGACTGAATAATTATTATTTTATTATTACTTATTTTTTATACAAAGCGTTATTACAATTTTTATGTACTATTATACTAGTATAGTATTTAAACTGTACAGTGTATGCCAAAATTCGGTGCAGTCAAAGTATAAATGTTGCAACAAATTTCTTTTGTACCGAGTCGGTATCGTTTTCGGGGGAAACAACCTCGAAAAATTAAATTAAGTATACATAGAAACCACATACTATTATATTATATTATCTGCCTATACTAAATTGTGGGTAATAGTCTTAAATAAATGAAAAGTTATAGCGGACTAAACGTTTTATCTAAGCACTAGTTTCAGACCCCTATTTCCCTTTCCTAATTGTTTTTTAGCCAAATTCATTTGTGGACGAAAATGGCCTGAAATGCATAAACCTTTTTTGCCAGGTAATCAATCGCGTCTTCCTGAGACGATGCAATGTCCTGCCAGTGAACCCCCCCCCCCCCCCCCGACACATTCCCTCGTTCTTCTTCCTTCAATCGCGCAACTTTTGCAGCAAAGGTCGTAGTGCCGCATCTACATGAGAGGTGACGAGGAGCAGGTCTGTCGTAATACCGAGACAACGCGAGTCACGATCGTTCAAGAGAGTTTCGAACTGAAATGCCGCTCTCGGGCGAAACTACATTTCCGCAACAGCCATCTCTCCTGATCAGTGCATGTCTATTTTGTGATATAAACACATTGCAGCCAGATACACAATAAATTATACTATACAATACAATGTATTTGTATGTGTATAATTAAGGATATTTCAAGCTAATATTTCTAAAATTAAGTAAGTTGTCAAATTGTTGTTTGTCGAAGTTTCTAGTTCTATAATGGCAGTAAGTAAATTTTTTCTAACAGATATTATTTGTGAAGCATCCGATGTCTAATGTAACGCAATCTTATAGGTTTGTAAACAATTCAAAATAAGCGACAGCCCAAGCTGAACGGAGAGATCTCGTGTGACGCTATTTCGAAAACTATACTATTACAGCCATTTTGCGCAGCAAATGCCACTATTTTCTTCTTATGTAAAATGGCCCACTGATTCCGAAAATAAGGTCCAAAAAAATTCTATGGATAAGTATTCGATTTATCGACAGGTGAACTGTTTACCTGTCTGTCAAAAAGGTGGTCCCACTTAATTGCGAATATCTCGTGTTGCGAATGTCCGATTTGGTCGAAAATTATACGAAATTAAAGATAATTGAATTACCAACAAATGTGCCTGAGAAAGTTTTAAAATCGGTTCAATAGTTCGGGTGAAATCGAAGGAAATATGTGAAAAAAGTAATTTCTTTCGACCGAAATTGATATCGACAATTCATTTAATCATCTGGGAAAAATCGAAATATCAAAAATGGGCCCAGTTTCTCATTTCCTACGTTGAGTCTGCACTTTTACGAAGAAAACAAGCTGCTACTGACGAAAATCTATGGATAAATACCGAAGCTAGAAACAATTGTGTGAAAACACTAAAATTTCATTTTTTCTCAGTTCTTGTGTTTTTTTTTTAAATTTTACTGTATTATTTCAATTTTAATTCATTCTGCACATTGTTTCAATTATTTTGTTAATATGTGTTTGTTATAGAAATAGTAAAAATACACTAAAAACTATAAAATAATTATATTCTTATATTACAATTGCGATGGTGTTTTTTCACTTAAAATAAAATCGTGGAGCATTTTTAATAAAATCGTTTACATATTTTTTTTTTAATGTTTCTACTCGTAGTTCATTTTCTATTGTATGGTTTTCATTTTTTACTTATTTTTCCAACAGCCGTCAATATGTCTGAAAATCCATTTCTTGTATTCTCACTCGAATTTTTTCGCCGAAAATCTTGTTGACGTAAATGACGAACACGGAGAGAGATTTCATCAGGATATGCAGAGTATTAGCGGCGGTATTATGGATTTTGGGATGAGACAATGATGGGAGATAATTAGTGATGGGACTGATACCAATACTATTGATGATATTCAATCAATTCGATACTAAAGTACGCAATAGGAAATATCGATACGCATCGAAATGTTATGTACTTGGTATCAATCATCGATACCAATTCTTCTTCAACCGATACCATATCAATACTATACCGAATCAAAACCGGTTTGATACTTTACGATATTATCGATACTTATTTGATACTTACGAAATTATCGATACTTGTCAGTCATTTGGTAAACATTTAATATTTACACTTCAGCGTGAGGTAAAGATATTGCAGGTATCGATATTCTCGTATAGGTATCAAGTAGGTATCGATATTTTTGTGTAGGTATCAAACAGGTATCGATACATTCTGATATGTACGTATCAAAGAAGCATCGATTCCTTTTGATGCCTTCGACTTTGATATGTATCAATACCAGATTGAAATTTGTAGAAGGGTATCGATATGTATCGATACGGTATTAGTCCCATCACTAGAGATAATATTTGGTTCCTCATAAGAGAAACGAATGCCAAAACGAACAAAAGACAAAAAAGAGCCAGAACTATTTCTAAAACATACATATGTATATTAACAAAATATTTGAAAAAATGTACAGAATGAATTAAAATTTAAATAACAATAAAATGAAAAAAAAAACAAAAACCAAGAAAAAATGAAATTTTAGTGTTTTCACACAATTGTCTCTAGTTGCGGTATTTATTCATAGATTTTCTTCAGTAGTAGCTTGTTTTCTTCGTAAAAGTGCAGACTCAACGTAAGAAATGAGAAACTCGTCCCATTTTTGCGATTTCGATTTTTCCCAGATAATTAAATGAATTGTCGATTTCAATTTAGATCGAAAAAAAGGACTTTTTTCACATATTTCCATCGATTTCACCCGAACTACTGAACGGATTTGAAAATTTTGTCAGGTACATTTATTCGTGATTCAATTATCTTTAATTTAATATAGTGTTCGACCATATCGGTCATTCGCAACACGAGATATTCGCAATTAAGTAGGTCTACCTTTTTAACAGGCAGGTAACAAGTTCACCTGGCGATATCTCGAAAACGTATCCATAGAATTTTTTTTGGATCATATTTTCAGAATCAGCAGGCCATTTTACATAAGGAAAAACTGGTGGCATCTTCTGCCAAAGAATTTATTTTATTTTGTAAACTAGCGCTATTTGAGATACAGTGAAGTTGTATGAATACATTTTTCTTACCTTTCAGCGAAAATAACATGGTTGATAGGTTAATAAAGAATTTTTAGAAAACTGTGTTTCTGTAATCTTCATTTTCAATTTTTTGAGAATCCAATTCTGGGTGCGAAAACGGAGTAGCTAAATTTTCGAAGTAAAATGTCCAATATTGAAATAATCTATTCACTGGTGGTACATTTCTATTCCGATCTGAAGCATTACATTATCAGCTATCTATTTGTGTCTGATTGCCGATTAGTGCAGTGAAATTAGACGAAAATATGATCCCCATCGATTCGACATCCGCTAAAAATTTTACACAGGGTTGAAGGTAAGAAAAAGTTGTTTTTCGCGAATATCTCGTTATCTAACAGTTTCGTGACAATAATAGTTTTTATGAAATTTATAGCTTAGGAAATTCTCTATAAAAAAGGTAGTAGTAAGGCTAGGCCGGTTCCAACCCAGGTCCTCTGAGAGGAGCGCGGGGGCGGGGGGGAAGTGAGGGCGCGCGGGGGAGCGCGGCCGAGGGAAACATGGGCGCGGGGCCTGCGGGGAGCGGAAGACAGGTTGCGCGCGCACGAGCCGCGGAGTGGGGGAAGCCACAATCGTGGAGGGGATCAGTCCGGGCCGAGCCGCCGCGGAGACCTTTCCAGACCGGACCCACCCCGAAAATTTTTTCAGAGGGAGGGAATGACCCCCGAAAAATCTCTTTCAGACCTTGGTCCACCCCCGAAAACTTTTTCAGAGGGAGGGAATGACCTTGGCCCACCCCCGAAATTTTTTTCCAAACCAATATGTGATGGAATTTTCCCTCCAACACAGAGAAATAATAATTTATTTTTATCGGATGATGTCGGGAAAGATCGACTTTTTACAAACCATGTATTCCGAGGATGGGAAAGAGAGAGAGCATTACTTTAAAGCTAAATTCGAGAGAGGGAAAGAGACGCCACTACATAGTGGTACAATTGCATTTTATTCTACAGCTAACAAGTTTTCAAAGCGTCGCAGCGTCGTGGGTAATTTGAATCTCCTGGAGCAGCCGTGCAGGGTGACGTCATTTGGCAGCGCGAATCATAGAAAGAATTATGCGGCGTCAGCAGAAACTTTTTTCCATACCAATATGTGATGGAATGTTTTCCCCAACACAGAGAAATAATAATAATTTCTTAACCGGTTAACTGTCAATGTATCATATATGATCAAACAAAAATCTGGCCAATTCTGTCAATGTATCATATATGATCAAATGGAATAACTTTATTGATTTTCAAAAGATTTGAATGAAACTTGGTATGTAATGGTTTTTGGGGTCGCTGAATCTGAATTTGGCATCGGAATTGTAAAATTCAATATGGCAGACTCGAAATGGCCGAACCAAATTGGCTGACAAACATTAAAATACTATCGGGATATAGAAAAATGGTATATAGGGGTTTTTGGGGTCGCTGAAACTGAATTTGGCATTGGAATTGTAAAATTCAATATGGCAGACTCAAAATGGCCGAACCAAAATGGCTGTTTGCCACCTAGCGGTGACTTTTAGTACTAAGCCGAAACTTGCAGATCAAAAAAAGCTCTTGTGGTAGAATTTATGGATGAAGAATTCAGGTATAAAATTATTCGAAACTTTTTCGTAGAAAATAAAAAAACTAAAAAATTAAACCCCTAAACCCTTATTTTTCAGGGGTTGCGGGTGGCATTGAAAAAAGTAACTGCTGCAATCGAATTATAGACAAGAAAACTTCACAAATAAAAAATTTTTAAATAAAAAAAAGGTTTAGTAAAGAATTGACAAACTGACCATTAAATTCTATTCTTTAGAGGTTGAGGGTGTCAGATGAAAAAAATTACCCCCGGAATCGGTTCTGCGACTCAAAAAACCCCTGTATACCAAATTTTGTGTGATTCACTTAATTTTTCGATGTTACCAGTTTGGGCCCGAATAATGAAAAGGACCGTGCCAGTTAACCGGTTAATCACCGATATAGCGAATTATTATGTAGCAAACAGACATATTTTTCCGAACCATTATGTAGCAAGCATTCTAAAGCTAACAAGTTTTTAAAGCGTTCTGATTTAACGTCGCAGCCAATCGCGCGATCGTGTGTAATTTGACTCCTCTGGAGCAGCCGCGCGGGATATCATTTGGCAGCATGAAGAAAGCACGAACAAAATGTAATAATTTTTCGGAAACTTCGAATCTTAGAATTAGGTGGCGAGGAGAGAAGGGGGATGATGGGTAAATAAAATTGAGAAATAATATACGTTTAAGACATACAGGGTGTCCCAAAAATGTCGGAGTTCCTTGAAGGGGGTGATTCAGGGGGTGATTGCAAACAACTTTTTCCTTCGTGAAAATTCTCTCCGAGGTTTCGTTAACGAGATAATAACCAAAAGCACCGACCAATCAGAGCGCGCGCCTTCCGCCCGAGCTCCCGCGGTAGCGTTGGCTACGCGGTAGGCGGCCGCGCTTGTACTACGGACGTACGAACAAGCAAGTCGACATGCATCGAAGGAAACCGCGTTACACAGTTTTTTTTTTAAAGCAGAATCTTAAATAATAATTATTTGAAGCGAGAGGACAAGAAATAAGTACATTTCGTTTTCAAATAACGCATAAACGAAAAGGTAATGTAGCAGAAAATGTACGACATGTGATCGTAATTCGTTATTGAGGTAAAAATCCGTAGTTTAATAACGGCCAACCCAACTAAATTTAAACAATAATATTAGGTGTATGAATAAATTCTTTCCGACTGGATTTACATAATCAGTACAAAGCTACTGAATTTCTATCGCGGTGGTATTTGTCATATTTTTTAAATCGAACTGTTATTGTACCCTAAAATCGGAAAGGATTTATTTCTACACCTAATAATCACCAATAAATTAAATAAAACTCACCCATTCGGACATTCCTTTCCTTCTTTTTCGGAAACCTGTTTTGTGTCACTGGGTCACTGTACCGATCCTGGTCATCGGTGGACGAAAAGATTTATGGTAGGGTAGCGCCCAGTGCTCAGCTGATCGCAGGTATTCGCAGGACACCACCCGAAGGTAAGGGTCGCAACGTCAAGTGCGTCCGGGTTAATGTACCGAATATTCACTTCACTGCACTGATACTAACACTGATCACTTAATTTATTTTCTACGGAACGTGTTGTTCCTACGTTATAAAAATTGGTGGCCCCGAAAGGGGCCGATTACTGTTAATTGAACAGTTGCTCAATATGGGCACCCTCAGCGTCTATGCACGCCTCCGCACGTACAACCAGCTGCCTTTGGACTGCACGTAACGTTTCTGGCGTGATGTTTGCCACCGCAGCATGAATCCGCACGACTAGGTCTTCCAGTGAATCCACTGGCTGACGGTACACCTCATCCTGAAATGATTGTTGTACAACAAATACAAAACGTAAGTAAAAAAAGAATACCTATAAAAAATTAAGAGCACTAATCAAATTACCTTCAGGTAGCCCCAGAAGTAAAAATCCAGCGGGGTCATATCCGGTGACCGTGGGGGCCACGCAACAGGACCGCCGCGGCCGATCCACCTGTCCTGGAAGGTTTCGTTAAGGTAGTCGCGGGAAATTGTGGCGTAGTGAGGTCCAGCCCCGTCTTGCTGATAGACCATGTTCTGTCGGACCTCATCTGGAATATGGGCCATAAGACCCGGCAGAACATGCTCTAAAAAGACTTTATACGCTGGACCGTCCATCCTGTCTGGTAGCATGTACGGCCCAACGATAAAATCGCCACAAATGCCCGCCCATACATTAATTTGCCAACGGACTTGTGCTGCGCGTGTCCGAAGCGCTAGCGGATTCTCGTCGCTCCACACATGCCGATTGCGGGAATTGAAGCAGCCTTCCGGCTTGAAGATTGCTTCGTCCGTCCACAATATGTATTTGCAGAACGACGGATTCCGCTGCAATTCTCCCAACAGCCACACTGAATATTCAACTCGCTGGTCGGCATCCCCGGGGTGCAAATGTTGCACCCGTATAAAGCGGTACGGGTGCAACATGTTCTCCCTCAGAGTTCGGTGTACCGTCATTCTGCTGGCACTAGAAGAAAATGCAGAAACATCCATTATTAGATAACATTTGTTTCCCTTAATTAATAATTGTTGCAGTTATCTTGTACTGTGACTTACTCTAGGCGGCGGCTCAAGTCGCGCACGCTGACGGTGGGGTCCTCGTCGATGGCGTGCAGGATGTTTTCTTCCACCGCAACGTTCCGCGCGGCTCGGGGTCTACCCACGTCGCTGCCTCGCGGCATCATCGACCCCGTCGAGTATAATCGGGACGCCAAACGTCTGATCGTTCCCTCGCTCGGGGTTTCGATGCGCGAGTACTCCACTGCCAACGCTCGCACGGTAGCACTCGCGTTCCCGTCGTTCCGCGCGTACACCCAGAACATAGCGTAATACTCTTCGGCGGAGTACATTTCTGGGCCGAGATTACTAGCTGACTGACAGGATTTTTTCCCAAGTAACTTCCTCTACCCCCAAGTAGTTTCTCTCATTCCATTATGAGTTTACTCCCACCAGGACAAGAGGCTTTAGGTAAAAAGAAGCCAGCACATTTTCGGAACACACGTGTTTTGCAGAAGTGCAACGAAAACTTTCACAAAAGCCCGCGCTCCGTCCTTCCACTGACAATGTACCCATTGCTTCGAGATAGAAAACAGACACCACGTGTATCGGTTCGAAAGGGTCCGAAGGGAAGAGACGCAGAAAGTCTTCGAGTTGCTATAAAGAAGAAAATGCATACCATTCCTGTTTCCCCTTTCTGACACCCTGAGTTCACGTCTGCTACGAGGCGGAACCAATTAAGTCATAAATTATCCGAAACTGTAGGAAACCGTTCTCTACCGCCGACTTGCGGGACAATACGGTCATAAACCGCGACCCTGGCGAAATGCTCTGGCTGATGAGCTTGATTAATTTTGGAGAACTAGAAATTACAGAGTATTATCCAGCATCAATACGTCTCGCGGAGAGACACAGGAAAAAAAGGGTAGTCCGCTGACTGCGCGTAGTCCCGTCTGCTTCGTCCTACCCTCAAATTAAAGACGGATCTCTTATCTCTCGAGTATAAACACGCGCTCGAATTTCAAAACACAAGCACGCGTCGACGTATTCGGTGCGAGAGACTGTGGGCTTGAAGTCCCATTGGCCGCAAACTAACCAATCGGGCCTGCTTATCTCCCGTGTCTAAACACGCGCTCGGATTTCAAAACTATGGCACGCGTCGACGTATTCGGTGCGAGAGACTGTGGGCTTGAGGTCCGATTGGCCCTGCATCCCTCGCAAATGGCCACTGTCCTGAAGAGGCCCTCTGCACAGCAATATCTCCTCCCCAAGGCCTACCTTCTCTCGCACCGAATACGTCAACGCGTGCTTTTGTTTTGAAATTCGAGCGCGTGTTTAGAGACGAGAGATAAGCAGCCCCGATTGGCTAGTTTGGGACCAATCGAACCTCAAGCCCACCTTCTCTCGCACGGAATACGTCAATGACATCGAAAAGTCCTGCGCCCCGTCTCAGGTAAAGCAACCGCGCGCGATTACAGTCACCTGACCGTACCGCTACAACCCCATATTTCTTCAGTGAGGTCAAATAACAGGTCGACAGAAGAATTGCAGGAGAATTTTGCTAACCCACTCTTGGCCAATGACACTACTTTTATAATAATCAGATGTGTAAGTTCCAGCTTGTCCTTATCTTGATTATTTGTTGAAAAAGTGCCATTGCTCAATGGAAACCACGAGAAGGTGGTGGGCTTTTTTCATTAGGAGAGGTTATGGATGGGTCAGGAGGATGGAAGTAAGAAGGCCCGGTCATAAATTTTAAACACCCGTGATCGGCCATGTACTTTAATTCGTTCGATTGCCAGACTTCCCACGTTTCGTATTACTTCTGATCAATCGTAAAAACTAACAGCGCTGATCGTCAACGTAGTCTAAAGAAGGTCGCGGTTTATGACCGTATTGTTCCTTGAGTCGACGGTCAAGAACAGTGCGCCACGGTTTCTTCTTTATAGCAACTCGAAGACTTTCTGCGTCTCTTCCCTTCGGACCCTTTCGAACCGATACACGTGGTGTCTGTTTTCTATCTCGAAGCAATGGGTACATTGTCAGTGGAAGGACGGAGCGCGGGCTTTTGTGAAAGTTTTCGTTGCACTTCTGCAAAACACGTGTGTTCCGAAAATGTGCTGGCTTCTTTTTACCTAAAGCCTCTTGTCCTGGTGGGAGTAAACTCATAATGGAATGAGAGAAACTACTTGGGGGTAGAGGAAGTTACTTGGGAAAAAATCCTGTCAGTCAGCTAGTAATCTCGGCCCAGAAATGTACTCCGCCGAAGAGTATTACGCTATGTTCTGGGTGTACGCGCGGAACGACGGGAACGCGAGTGCTACCGTGCGAGCGTTGGCAGTGGAGTACTCGCGCATCGAAACCCCGAGCGAGGGAACGATCAGACGTTTGGCGTCCCGATTATACTCGACGGGGTCGATGATGCCGCGAGGCAGCGACGTGGGTAGACCCCGAGCCGCGCGGAACGTTGCGGTGGAAGAAAACATCCTGCACGCCATCGACGAGGACCCCACCGTCAGCGTGCGCGACTTGAGCCGCCGCCTAGAGTAAGTCACAGTACAAGATAACTGCAACAATTATTAATTAAGGGAAACAAATGTTATCTAATAATGGATGTTTCTGCATTTTCTTCTAGTGCCAGCAGAATGACGGTACACCGAACTCTGAGGGAGAACATGTTGCACCCGTACCGCTTTATACGGGTGCAACATTTGCACCCCGGGGATGCCGACCAGCGAGTTGAATATTCAGTGTGGCTGTTGGGAGAATTGCAGCGGAATCCGTCGTTCTGCAAATACATATTGTGGACGGACGAAGCAATCTTCAAGCCGGAAGGCTGCTTCAATTCCCGCAATCGGCATGTGTGGAGCGACGAGAATCCGCTAGCGCTTCGGACACGCGCAGCACAAGTCCGTTGGCAAATTAATGTATGGGCGGGCATTTGTGGCGATTTTATCGTTGGGCCGTACATGCTACCAGACAGGATGGACGGTCCAGCGTATAAAGTCTTTTTAGAGCATGTTCTGCCGGGTCTTATGGCCCATATTCCAGATGAGGTCCGACAGAACATGGTCTATCAGCAAGACGGGGCTGGACCTCACTACGCCACAATTTCCCGCGACTACCTTAACGAAACCTTCCAGGACAGGTGGATCGGCCGCGGCGGTCCTGTTGCGTGGCCCCCACGGTCACCGGATATGACCCCGCTGGATTTTTACTTCTGGGGCTACCTGAAGGTAATTTGATTAGTGCTCTTAATTTTTTATAGGTATTCTTTTTTTACTTACGTTTTGTATTTGTTGTACAACAATCATTTCAGGATGAGGTGTACCGTCAGCCAGTGGATTCACTGGAAGACCTAGTCGTGCGGATTCATGCTGCGGTGGCAAACATCACGCCAGAAACGTTACGTGCAGTCCAAAGGCAGCTGGTTGTACGTGCGGAGGCGTGCATAGACGCTGAGGGTGCCCATATTGAGCAACTGTTCAATTAACAGTAATCGGCCCCTTTCGGGGCCACCAATTTTTATAACGTAGGAACAACACGTTCCGTAGAAAATAAATTAAGTGATCAGTGTTAGTATCAGTGCAGTGAAGTGAATATTCGGTACATTAACCCGGACGCACTTGACGTTGCGACCCTTACCTTCGGGTGGTGTCCTGCGAATACCTGCGATCAGCTGAGCACTGGGCGCTACCCTACCATAAATCTTTTCGTCCACCGATGACCAGGATCGGTACAGTGACCCAGTGACACAAAAAAGGTTTCCGAAAAAGAAGGAAAGGAATGTCCGAATGGGTGAGTTTTATTTAATTTATTGGTGATTATTAGGTGTAGAAATAAATCCTTTCCGATTTTAGGGTACAATAACAGTTCGATTTAAAAAATATGACAAATACCACCGCGATAGAAATTCAGTAGCTTTGTACTGATTATGTAAATCCAGTCGGAAAGAATTTATTCATACACCTAATATTATTGTTTAAATTTAGTTGGGTTGGCCGTTATTAAACTACGGATTTTTACCTCAATAACGAATTACGATCACATGTCGTACATTTTCTGCTACATTACCTTTTCGTTTATGCGTTATTTGAAAACGAAATGTACTTATTTCTTGTCCTCTCGCTTCAAATAATTATTATTTAAGATTCTGCTTTAAAAAAAAAACTGTGTAACGCGGTTTCCTTCGATGCATGTCGACTTGCTTGTTCGTACGTCCGTAGTACAAGCGCGGCCGCCTACCGCGTAGCCAACGCTACCGCGGGAGCTCGGGCGGAAGGCGCGCGCTCTGTTTGGTCGGTGCTTTTGGTTATTATCTCGTTAACGAAACCTCGGAGAGAATTTTCGCAAAGGAAAAAGTTGTTTGCAATCACCCCCTGAATCACCCCCTTCAAGGAACTCCGAGATTTTTGGGACACCCTGTATATATACAGGGTGTCCGCGGGAAAGCTAAACAGCCGGCTTCCTCCTAAACTATTGGAGATAAAAATATTAAAAAAATAGGGAATTGCATGGTTCGAGGGGGCCAATTAATTAGCGCGAACGAATTTTTTTATCGATTATTATTTTAAAAGATACGATGGTCAAGTTCGGTTTTTCAAATGGAACTATTTTTTTTGAATACCTGAGTTGATAGTGCGTTCCAAGACAAATTCAATAAGCTTTAATGTATACACTTTATTTTCACTGGTTTTTAAGATATTGCGCTTGCAAATTTACTGATTTTCACTGGAAGAAAACTGTTTGGTATAGCACGGACCGGGGACGGTCTTACTGGATCCACGGGTGGCACTGCCTTTTGAAATAGATACCTACCTGCCAAAGGTCTACGCCAGGCCCAAAGGCTGGACAATTTTTTTCCGTCAGAAATGCTACTTAGGTAGGTACATCTGCGGTATCGAGAAGCGCACCGTTACTTTTATTTCGCACTTGCTTCTACGCTCGGATGGCCGGTTCTTTTGGGAGGGATGCAAGTTCGATTGGTTAGGTTAGGAGGAGTGAAAGTTGCTAGACTAAATTTCAATCATAGGGAGAAGATTGTATCAGAACCATTCGGATTTGCATTCCTCACAAACGGCTGCTCTCTTGAAGAGGCCCTCTTCACAGCAATGCCCACCTTCTCTCGCACGGAATACGTTAACGCTTGCTTTTGTTCTGATATTGAAGCTCGTGTTTATACTCGAGAGGACCACGCGTCGACAGCGGGCTACCCCTTTTCTTCCTGTGTCTCTCCACGAGCCGTGTTGACGGTGGATTGTAGGAGCGTAGATATCTGGATGCCAGTTATTGAATTCAGGAGACGATAGAAACATTTTATTACAAAACACACATGTACTATAATTAAAGTAAATCGTATTCCTCTCGGGCAGGAGTACTGATAATGATCGAACTTGCGCCCCACTTCGCGCAGACCAATTACACGGAGGGTAGTCGGGTCACACACTGCCCAAATGATACAGGGTAATTCTGGAGCAACGCCCGTCAAGGAGATGCGCTGGCACCCCGTGGCGAGGACAGACCTTCGCTGTGCCTCACCCGATTTTTATGGCTTTTTTCCGGAAAAAGGTACGAATCCTGGGTCGAACGTAGCGAATTGAAGTCGACCCTCCGCAGTCGAGGGTGAATTATCCATTACAGCGTATTAAGAAACCCTTTTCTTCATCGTATCGAAAGGGAAGTGACGCCAATGGATTCCTTATGTTTTTCTGACGAAAATCATACCAAATGTCATGCAAGTCGGACTACTTTGACACAAGCTATTTGTATTCCCTATGTAAAAGTTGTCCGATTTACACGACATTTATAATGATTTTCATCGGAAAACCCCAAGGAATCCATCGGCGACACTTCCATATCCATACGATAAAGAATAAAGAATTATTTTATTTCCTAACCAGATACAAGGTAATTATGGAGCAACGCCCGTCAAGGAGATGCGGCGGCCTGGTACCCCGTGGCGAGGACAACCCCTCGCAGTGCCTGACCGAATTTTATGGCTTTCCACCCGCGAAGGGGTTCGAGTGCTTAATAAGAAGTGAGAAACCTTCGACTTGCGCATTTCTCATCAGATCTTTGCAAAAACGACACCTACCGATTCCTTATGTTTCGTCGATGAAGCTGACACTAAGAACGACGTTATTCGGACCATAATGAAGGAAATTCCATGGAATATCGATTTATATCATTTCAAGCTGACTTGACTTGGTTAAAAATAGTCCGATTTACATGAAATTTGGTATGATTTTAATCGACGGAACGCCAGGAATCCATTGGCGCCACTTCCCCTCCGATACGATGAAGAAAAGAAGCAAACATTTGAAATCCTGAATATTTCTCACTTCTTAATGGTATTCCAAACCCTTCGAGGGTCGAAAGCCATAAAATTCGATGGGCACTGCGGGGTGTTGTCCTTGCCACGGGGTGACGGGCGTACCTTCAGAATTACCCTGATGAAATAGAGGTGGAGGATGCCACATCTGGTTACCAAAAACTAACCGGACTGATCGGGTGTCTTGTCAGAGTCGCGGTTTATGAGCGGATTTTCCGCGCGTCGGCGGTAGGCAACGGTACATAGTATGGGTCCGAAGTCATCGTACGCACTACCCACCGACAGAACAATATACGGATTAACTCAGACTGGACAATGTCACCACGTTTTTTATTGGCCTTTACAAATTTGGCAAACAGATATTGTCGAAACGTTCTTGGAGAAATAATAAATTATCGATCGTAAAGAGCGAATGAATTTTCGTCTGGCTCTGAGTTCGCTTTTGTCCCGACGCACGCGAGAATGATGCCCCAAATATAGGGATTGAAAAGTATTATCCACCGTCAATACGCCTCGTGGAGAGACACAGTAAGAAAAGGGGTACACCGTTGAGTGCGCGTGGTTTCGCCTGCATCGTTCTCCTTTCAAATTAAAGACGGATTCCTTATCTCTCGAGTATAAATCCTTATCTCTCAAGTATAAACACGCGTTGGAATTTTAAATCTGGTTGGGAAATAAAATAATAATTTATTTTTTATCGTATGGATATGGAAGTGTCGCCGATGGATTCCTTGGGGTTTTCCGATGAAAATCATGCCAAGTGTCGTGGAAATCGGACAACTCTTACATAAGGAATACAAATTGCTTGTGTCAAAGTAGTCCGATTTGCATGACATTTGGTACGATTTTCATCAGAAAAACATAAGGAACCCATTGGCACCACTTCCCTTTCGATACGACGAGGAAAAGAATTTCTTAATACGCTCAAATGGATATTTCACCCTCGACTGCGGGGGCTCGACCTCAATTCGCTACGTCCGGCCCAGGATTCGTACCTTTTTCCGGAAAATGCCATAAAAATCGGGTGAGGCACAGCGAAGGGCTGTCCACGCCACGGGGTACCAGGCCGCCGCATCTCCTTGACGGGCGTTGCTCCATAATTACCCTGTATCTGGTTAGGAAATAAAATAATTCTTTATTCTTTATCGTATGGATATGGAAGTGTCGCCGATGGATTCCTTGGGGTTTTCCGATGAAAATCATTACAAATGTCGTGTAAATCGGACAACTTTTACATAGGGAATACAAATAGCTTGTGTCAAAGTAGTCCGACTTGCATGACATTTGGTATGATTTTCGTCAGAAAAACATAAGGAATCCATTGGCGTCACTTCCCTTTCGATACGATGAAGAAAAGGGTTTCTTAATACGCTCAAATGGATATTTCACCCTCGACTGCGGAGGGTCGACTTCAATTCGTTACGTTCGGCCCAGGATTCGTACCTTTTTCCGAAAAAAGCCATAAAATTCTATGGGCACTGCGGGGTGTTGTCCTCGCCACGGGGTGACGGGCGCAGCACCAGAATCAGCCTGTACCTACCGTTTTATGAAATAAAACAATTCGTTATTCCTTATCGTATGGATATGGAAGTGTCGCCGATGGATTCCTTGGGGTTTTCCGATGAAAATCATTACAAATGTCGTGTAAATCGGACAACTTTTACATAGGGAATACCAATAGCTTGTGTCAAAGTAGTCCGACTTACATGACATTTGGTATGATTTTCGTCAGAAAAACATAAGGAATCCATTGGCGTCACTTCCCTTTCGATACGATGAAGAAAAGGGTTTCTTAATACGCTGTAATGGATAATTCACCCTCGACTGCGGAGGGTCGACTTCAATTCGCTACGTTCGACCCAGGATTCGTACCTTTTTCCGGAAAAAAGCCATAAAAATCGGGTGAGGCACAGCGAAGGTCTGTCCTCGCCACGGGGTGCCAGCGCATCTCCTTGACGGGCGTTGCTCCAGAATTACCCTGTATCATTTGGGCAGTGTGTGACCCGACTACCCTCCGTGTAATTGGTCTGCGCGAAGTGGGGCGCAAGTTCGATCATTATCAGTACTCCTGCCCGAGAGGAATACGATTTACTTTAAGTATAGTACATGTGTGTTTTGTAATAAAATGTTTCTATCGTCTCCTGAATTCAATAACTGGCATCCAGATATCTACGCTCCTACAATCCACCGTCAACACGGCTCGTGGAGAGACACAGGAAGAAAAGGGGTAGCCCGCTGTCGACGCGTGGTCCTCTCGAGTATAAACACGAGCTTCAATATCAGAACAAAAGCAAGCGTTAACGTATTCCGTGCGAGAGAAGGTGGGCATTGCTGTGAAGAGGGCCTCTTCAAGAGAGCAGCCGTTTGTGAGGAATGCAAATCCGAATGGTTCTGATACAATCTGCTCCCTATGATTGAAATTTAGTCTAGCAACTTTCACTCCTCCTAACCTAACCAATCGAACTTGCATTCCTCCCAAAAGAACCGGCCATCCGAGCGTAGAAGCAAGTGCGAAATAAAAGTAACGGTGCGCTTCTCGATACCGCAGATGTACCTACCTAAGCAGCATTTCTGACGGAAAAAAATTGTCCAGCCTTTGGGCCTGGCGTAGACCTTTGGCAGGTAGGTATCTATTTCAAATGGCAGTGCCACCCGTGGAGCCAGTAAGACCGTCCCCTGTCCTTGCTATACCAGACAGTTTTCTTCCAGTGAAAATCAGTAAATTTGCAAGCGCAATATCTTAAAAACCAGTGAAAATAAAGTATATACATTAAAGCTTATTGAATTTGTCTTGGAACGCTCTATCAACTCAGGTGTTCAAAAAAAATAGTTCCATTTGAAAAACCGAACTTGACCATCGTATCTTATAAAATAATAATCGATAAAAAAATTCGTTCGCGCTAATTAATTGGTCCCCTCGAACCATGCAATTCCCTATTTTTTTTATATTTTTATCTCCAATAGTTTAGGAGAAAACCGACTGTCCAGTCTTAGGTGGGACACCCTGTATATATATATATATATAGTTACAAAAATAATATAGAATAATACAAATAATAAAATAAAAGATAATACAATTAAATTAGAAAATAAATATAAATATAAAAAATACAATATAAAAACAATATAAATATAAAAGAATATAATAATAAAATAAAAGAACATAAAATAAAATAATAAAATAAAAGAACATAAAATAAAATAATAAAATAAAAGAAAATACAATTAAATAATGAATATCCTCCCTTTTTTCTTTTCTTCTCTTCTGTAATTTTTGTAACCAGTCTATCGTCTCTGTGTCTCTTTTTCCGCTTACCACGTCTTCTAAATTGCATTTACTTTCTATTTCTCTACATTCCCTAGTCAAGTGTTCTAGATTTCCAAATTCATCCCCACATAGGTCACAGCGTCTCCCCTCTTTGTCCTCCCAGTACCTATTCCATGTCTCTACATTACCGCATCTCGCTTGTGCGATAAGTTTTTGTCCTTCCCCCTGTTTACTCAAATATTCCGGCAACCCTATCGTTCTAATATATTTATATCTATTATTATATTTTGATTGCACTATTTTCGAGTTCTGTCCTTGTTGTTGCACTTCTATGTCTCTGTTCTTTGAGTCTTCTGCAACCTCTGTCCCTCTTCTTCTTCTCTCCTCCACTCCCTCCTGACTCAGTCCATTCCTTCTTAGGTACTCTTGTCTCTCCTTTCCGCTTCTGGTTACTTCTCTATTAATTTCATTCTCTCTTATGCATTCTTTCACTATGCTCCTCCCCTCATTTCTCGTTACTTCCTCCTCAAACTTCCACGCTCTTGCCCCAGTTTTGACCCTTAATTTCAACCTCTTTGTTTCCTCTAGCACCAGATAGTCGGGTGTTCGTCTGTCCATGCCTAGCGTCCATTTTATGTACCTCAATTGTACTCTTTCCACTTCTGTCCTTTCCTTGTATCCCCATAGTTCCACGCCATATAAAAGTACCCCCAAGACCAAGGTATCGAATAGGAACATTCTCATCTTAAAATCTGTGTTGAACTTTCTCTCTCCTATTCCCCAGACCTGATTTAACGCGATATTTGCCTTTTTTATCCTGTCCTGTACATGTCCCTCTATACTTCCGTTTCTGTGCACCTTTATCCCTAAATAAATATACTCTTTGATTTCCTCCATTCTTGTTCCCTTCCACATCCACCACTTTCTCTTCTCTTTTCCTCCCCCTTTCTTACATATCATTATCTTTGTCTTTTCTGCCTTTAACTCTTGTTCCTTATTGTCGAGATACTTTACAAATTGAATATAAATAGAATTGAAAAATATAAAAAAAAAGAAAAAATATAAAAATTCAATATAAAAATACAATATGAAAAGACAAAATATAATAATAATAATAATTTAATTTATTGCCCACTTTTGTGTTTCAATTTAACAATCATATACTCTTTCCATTTCATTCCTGTGATTGTGTCAGTGTAAAATCGGCTCGACCATATCAATCTGAACGTGTGCAGATCGTCTTTCGCACCACTCGGGACGTGTATCGAACGGGTATTGAACGGCTTTGAACGTGTATCGAACGGGTATTGAACGGCTTTGATAGTGTATCGAACGGGTATTGAACGAATTTGAACGTGTATCGAACGGGCATTGAACGGTTTTGATCGTGTATCGAACGGGTATTCAACGAATTTGAACGTGTATTGAACGGGTATTGAACGGCTTTGATCGGGTATCGAACGGGTATTGCACGGCTTTGATCGTATATCGAACGGGCATTGAACGGCTTTGATCGTGTATCGAACGGGTATTCAACGAATTTGAACGTGTATTGAACGGGTATTGAACGGCTTTGATCGGGTATCGAACGGGTATTGCACGGCTTTGATCGTATATCGAACGGGCATTGAACGGCTTTGATCGTGTATCGAACGGGTATTGAACGAATTTCAACGTGTATCGAACGGGCATTGAACGGTTTTGATCGTGTATCGAACGGGTATTGAACGAATTTGAACGTGTATCGAACGGGGATTGAACGGCTTTGATCGGGTGTCGAACGTGTATTGAACCACTTTCAACGCCTAACGTACCCCTCTGAACATGTATTGAACGTGAATCGCACCACTCTGAACGTGAATCGAACGTGAATCGTACCACTCTGAACGTGGATCGAACGTGAATCGTACCACTCTGAACGGGAATCCAACGTTAATCGTTCGATTGGGCCCTCGAAAAAATTTCAGCGCCCAATCGAACGATTAACGTTCGATTCGTTCAATACCCGTTCGATACACGATCAAAGCCGTTCAATACCCGTTCGATACACGTTCAAAGCCGTTCAATACCCGTTCGATACACGTCCCGAGTGGTGCGAAAGACGATCTGCACACGTTCAGATTGATATGGTCGAGCCGATTTTACACTGACACAATCACGGGAATGAAATGGAAAGAGTATATGATTGTTAAATTGAAACACAAAAGTGGGCAATAAATTAAATTATTATTATTATTATATTTTGTCTTTTCATATTGTATTTTTATATTGAATTTTTATATTTTTTCTTTTTTTTTATATTTTTATATTCTATTTATATTCTATTTATATTCAATTTGTAAAGTATCTCGACAATAAGGAACAAGAGTTAAAGGCAGAAAAGACAAAGATAATGATATGTAAGAAAGGGGGAGGAAAAGAGAAGAGAAAGTGGTGGATGTGGAAGGGACCAAGAATGGAGGAAATCAAAGAATATATTTATTTAGGGATAAAGGTGCACAGAAACGGAAGTATAGAGGGACATGTACAGGACAGGATAAAAAAGGCAAATATCGCGTTAAATCAGGTCTGGGGAATAGGAGAGAGAAAGTTCAACACAGATTTTAAGATGAGAATGTTCCTATTCGATACCTTGGTCTTGGGGGTACTCTTGTATGGCGTGAAACTATGGGGATACAAGGAAAGGACAGAAGTGGAAAGAGTACAATTGAGGTACATAAAATGGACGCTAGACATGGACAGACGAACACCGGACTATCTGGTGCTAGAGGAAACAAAAAGGTTGAAATTAAGGGTCAAAATTGGGGCAAGAGCGTGGAAGTTTGAGGAGGAAGCAAGGAGAAATGAGGGGAGGAGCATAGTGAAAGAATGCATAGGAGAGAGTAATAGAGAAGTAACCAGAAGCGGAAAGGAGAGACAAGAGTACCTAAGAAGGGACTTCCGTTTCCGGTGGCTGGAGAGTGTGTAGTGGGAGAGTGCGAGCAAGCGGAATACGAGTGCGAAAGTGAAGTGAGAGGGTAGGCAAGGGCTAGGACGGTAGGGAACGAGAGGTGTAAGTGCAAGGGAGCTAGGGAGTTGAGTAGGCGGGGGAGGGCAGAGAAGGGAGGTGCGTAAGGGCGGCGAGAAGCAGTGAGTGAGAAAGTGAGGTTAGGGAGAGTCGTCAGGGAAAGGCGGGATAGAGGATACGGAGGAAAGGAAAGGTTAACGGTGACACCTGTGGGCGCGAAAGCGTAGCTATAGGAAGAAGTAGGGAGGTCGGTAAGGAAGGAAAGGAGACAAGGTAGAGAAGAGTGCGAGAATGGCAGGAGAGAGTGGCGAGGGGAAAAGTGAGCCGGCAAAGAAAGGCAGGCCGACAAATGCGGAAAGATTAAGAAGGGAAAGGGCGAACAGCGTAAGCGGTAGCACGGAGTTTCTGTGGGGAGTGAAAAGAAAGGATAGGGAGGAGGGTAATGGGGAAACGGCAGAGGCCCTTAAGAAGAGTGCGAAGACGGAGGGATTACCGGCAAAAGGGGAAGGGGAGGTGATGATGGCGGTGATGATGGCGGTGCTGTTAGATTTAAGGGAGGAAGTGAGGGGGATGAGGGAAGAGATGAGAGTAACCAGAGAGGAGCTAAAAGATGCGAGAGAAGAAAGAATGGTGGTGAAAAGGATGATAGAAGATATGAACAGGAGGGCGGAGGAGGATAGGGAAGAGTTGGGCAGAAGGATGGAGGAGGTAGAGAGAAAGGTGGACAGAATGGAGGTGAAGGAGAAAAGTGGGAGGGGATGGAGAGGAAAATGGAGATACTGGAGAAAGGGGGCGGCGATGGGGCGGGAGGGGGTTGGAATGAGAAGGTAGAGAGGTTGGAGTGGGCAGTGGAGATGCAGGAAAGGGAAAGGAGGAGGAACAATATCATAGTGAGGGGCCTGAAGGTGGAAGGGGAGGGAAAACAGGGGATCAGAGAGGGGCTGGAGAAGGTGATGGAGCAGATCGGGGTCAAAGTGGAGGTAAAGGATGTGAGGAGCCGAGCCAGGAGGGACAAAGAGGAGAGGGAAATGGTGTGGGCGAAACTGGGGAGTGAAGAGCAGAAAAGGAAGGTAATGCAGGAGAAGAGGAGGTTAGGGGGGAGGAAAGAAAGGATCGGGGACGACTATACGGAACAGGAGAGGAAAGCTGAGTGGATGGTTAATAGGGAGGCGGAGAAAGAGAGAGGGGAAGGGAAGAGGGTAAGAGTAGGATATATGAAGTTGTGGGTGGAGGGCAAATGCAAGATATGGGATGAAAGGGAAGGAGGCTTCAGGAAAGGAATGAGTGGGGGTAGAGAAATGAAGGAGGCGTCAGAGGGTATGGGAAACGGGCAGGGGGGGGGGGGAGAGCGAAGGGAGTAAAAAAGTGAGGAGTAGGGAGGGAGGGGGTAAGGTGAAGATATGTTTCTGGAATGTGGCGGGGCTAAGGGGGAAGGACGAGGACTTTTGGAGGGGTTTAAAGGAGTGGGACATTGTGTGTCTGATGGAGACTTGGGTGGTGGAGAAAGGTTGGGAGGGATTAAAGAAAATGCTGCCGAGGGGGTACTTCTTCGGTTCATGGAAATTTGTTGTTGCCAATCAGGATATTTGATAAACCAAATTACAAGGGCATTGTATGCTGCAATGTCAAGATAGTGAAGAAAAAGGGAGAGTGACCAACGCCTTGTACACCTGCGACATGAATATTCTCTTACGAGTTTGTCGAGTGTGTCTACGCCACTTTTTGTTGTATTATAATATTTGATTATTTCTGGTTTATAATTATCTTCTGGTCCGGATATATTGTGCTCATGGTGGATACTAGACAGTAATACGACACATTTCCGAGGTTTCGGAACGTATGACACTAGCGTAAATTCGGGTGTAAATAAAAAGTCAGACGAATATTGATGTCTTTCTTTTACTTGTACCAAAGATTTTGGCAAGTCTTTTCTATTTTTCCGCATTGTACCGAGCAGGTAAATGCCGTCTTGCAATAAATATTCCGCTAATCGTATATCAGTGAAGAAATTGTCTGTAGTTACAGTACGGCCAGTGTTTTTCCAGAATTGAGTGAGTTGCTTTACCACACGCTGTCCTTGTCGTTTTTCTGCAGTATTACCAATTTTGCCTAGATAAATGTCCATGTTGAAGCAGTAGAATGTTTTCACGTCACACAACGTCCATATTTTCAAGCCATATTTCCCAGGTTTGGATGGCATATAAACCTTGAAACTAGATCGTCCTCGGAATTTTACCAATTGTTCATCTATAGTTCCTTTATCTGAAGCATTATAACATTCTCGACAATTTTTTGTAAATATATTTGTTACTGTTCGAAGTGCTGCTAATTTATCATTGGCTTTTCGTTCTTCCCTGGTTGTCAAATCATCAAATCTAATAAATCTCAAGATCTGCTTGAACCTATCTCTGGACATAGCAGCAGTATAAATTTGTCTTGACACAGACTTATCCTTTTTCCATAAATCATTTGTATTTTCTCTAGATTCTCTGAATCTTCCTATCATGAGCAATATACCAAAGATTGCACTCACTTCGGTATTGTCTATTGGTTTCCACGTTTCTGAATTTTTGGTAGCATAAAACATATTAGCTTTTTGATTGGTATATTTAACAATAATGTCTATAATTTCTTTGTTTATAAACAGATTGAAGCAGTCTTTTATGGTTTCAATACCCTCACTTTTTTCCGTCAAAGTTGCATTCCAAGGAATATTTCGCGGAATTTCGGGGCGTTTGGGGGCAATGTATTTCCATAGACGACCAGATACAATCTGATTTCTTGTACTGGCCATATTTTCGTCATCAGATAGTATTGTAGTAATATCTTCCTCAGAATCCTGTAATTCTGGCTCAGCATCGCTAAATAAGCTTCCACTTTCTTCATCCGATAACATATCGTTATTGTGAGTGTCAGTTTCTACAAACTCCATGAAATTGGGATTTGTGTTAGCCATAGCAGCTGATTCCGAAATTGTAGGATTCAACAACAACAATAATATGAAAAAACGAAACAACCAGAAATATCAAACAAGAATCGATAAACAATAAACAATTCAAAAATACGAAGAATCTTTCGCAAGGGACGTCTTACTTCTTCGCTATTTCACTGAATACTGGCAGCGAAATGTGTTTTCTCGAAGTAAATAGCCCCATCACCATAGCGGAACAATAAAGAAACGAAGTGCCGACAATGTTGCTTTAGAGCGATAACGAGTAACCTGCGCCTGAGCTGGAATCTGACTTTGTCAAACCTGGGTCAAAATGACCCTGCATTCGTTGTACGAGGGTTAATGAGGGAATCAAGGAGGAAGAATGGAGGGAGTATTTCATGGGTGTTTTAGGGGGCACGGATGGGAGGGTGCGAGAGGGGATGGGGGAGGAGATGGAGGAAGGGGAAGCTGAGGGGGTGGGAATGGAAGAGGTAGAGGAGGCTATACAGAGCTTGAAGGTGAATAAGGCGGCAGGTGGGGACGGTATAGAAGCAGACGTGTGAAGGTACGGAGGGCAGGGTCTTAGAAAGTGCATTTGGGTGATATGCGACAAGGACTGGAAAACGGGGGTAATAGTACCGCTGCTAAAAAAGGGGGAGGGGAGGAAGGTGGAGGAATACAGGGGGATCACGTTGATGGGAGCTGTATACAAGGTATATACAAGGATAATTGAAAGAAGGCTGGGTAGGGAGATGGAGGAAAAGAGCATGTTGCCAGAGAATCAGGCTGCTTATAGGGAAGGTAGGAGCACTTTAGATCAGGTGTACGTCCTGAATTACCTGGTCAACAGTGAGGTGTCTAAGGACAGAGGAAGGACGTTCGCTTTCTTCATCGACCTAAAGGCGGCTTTTGATTCGGTCAACAGGAAGGTGCTGTGGGGGGCGTTGGAAAGGAGGGGGGTGAGAAAGGGGCTGTTGAGAAGAATAAGGGAGGTGTACAGGGAGACGAAGAGCAGGGTCAGGTGTGGGAGGGAGGAGGGGGTGTGCTTTTGGACGGCGAGAGGAGTGAGGCAGGGCTGCTCCTTAAGCACCAGACTCTTCTTGCTGTTGATAGCGGATTTGGAAGAAAGGATGGAAAGGAGAGGGAAGGGAGGCATGGTGATAGGGGGAAGAAAGTTGTATAGCCTGGCGTATGCGGACGACATCGTGCTACTAGCACAAGACGAGGGGGGGCTAAAGCTCATGATGGAGGAACTCAAGGCGTACCTAAGGGAGAAGGATCTCGAACTGAACGTGGGGAAGTCGAAAGTGGTGGGCTTTGGGAAGGGCGGGGGGAAGAGAAAAAACAGGAAGTGGAAGTGGGGGGACAGGGAAATAGTGGAGACAAGGGAATACGTATACCTGGGGTACAGGCTACAGAAGAACGGAAAGCAAGAGGCGCAGGTGAGAAAGAGGGGAAGGAAGGCAGCAGGGGCAATGCGGGAGATATGGGGCATGGGGAAAAGGTTCTTCGGGGGTAACTGGAAGAGGAGGGTTTGGTTGTACGACACCTTGGTGTGGACGGTGGCCGGGTACGGGGTGGAGATGTGGGGGTGGAAGGAGAGGGAAAGAGTTGAAAGGCTGCATGAGCGTTTTTTGAGGTGGGTGATGGGGTTAGACGCTTGTACGCCGGGGTACATGGTTAGGGAGGAGTTAAAGAGGGAGATGATGAGGTTAAGAGCGGGTAGGAGGGCATGGAGGTACGAGGAAAGGGTGAGGGGCGGGAAAGGTGGGGTATGGGCAGGCAGGTGCCTGAAAGAAATAGAGGACAGGGCATGCAGGGGAGTGGGGAACTCAGAGTGGGAGAGAGAAAGGAAGGGGTACTTGGAGGGGAAAGGCGTGAAGGCGAAGGAGGTGGGAAGGTCAGAAGAGTTGTGGGAAAGAATGGAGAGAGAAGAGAGAAGGATTCAGGCTATGGAAAGATGGGAGAGGATAGCGCAATCTGGTTACAACAGATGGTACAGGGTAATAAGGGTGGAAGGGGTACCCGAATACCTGGATGCAGGGTGGAGGGAGGAGAGATGGAGGAGGGTGATATGATTCAGGCTAGGAAATGAAATGAGAGGCGGGAGATACTGGCTAAAGAAGGAGGATAACATGTGTAGGGCGTGTGGAGGGGAGGTGGAGGAATGGGAGCATGTTTTGACGTGATGTGAGGGAGAGGAGGATGAGGGGGAGGGGATGGTGGACAAAGTGAGGAGGGTCCTGGATGGAAGCGGGAAGGAAGAGGTTTGGATGAAGAAAAGGATAGAAAGAACAAATAAGGGAGGGGGGGAGTGAGGTTGAAGTTGGATGAGTGAGAAGTACGACGGAAGCAGAGGTCCGAAGGGATGAGTTGGAGAGAGTGGAGGGATGTGTATGGAAGGACGGAGTGTGATGAGAGAGGAGAGGCACGGGACTGTGGTGGCGGCGCGCGAGAGCAAGGCATAACGGCGGGTAGGACAAAGAGGGCAGGATGAGAGAGACGGAGGGGAGGCGAAAAGAGGAGAGTTGTAAGGCAGAGCGGGGTCTGCCGTTGTATCCCGTTAGGGAAACATTAAACTTATATGTATGAGTACCGAAGAAGGAATGGACTGAGTCAGGAGGGAGTGGAGGAGAGAAGAAGAAGAGGGATAGAGGTTGCAGAAGACTCAAAGAACAGAGACATAGAACTGCAACAACGAGGACAGAACTCGAAAATAATGCAATCAAAATATAATAATAGATATAAATATATTAGAACGATAGGGTTGCCGGAATATTTGAGTAAAGAGGGGGAAGGACAAAAACTTATCGCACAAGCGAGATGCGGTAATGTAGAGACGTGGAATAGGTACTGGGAGGACAAAGAGGGGAGACGCTGTGACCTATGTGGGGATGAATTTGGAAATCTAGAGCACTTGACTAGGGAATGTAGGGAAATAGAAAGTAAATGCAATTTAGAAGACGTGGTAAGCGGAAAAAGAGACACAGAGACGATAGACTGGTTACAAAAATTACAGAAGAGAAGAAAAGAAAAAAGGGAGGAGCATGAGAAAGGCAACAAAAGAGGAGATAGCCAAGGAAAAGGAAATGGGTCAGCCTAACTAAGACTGAGATAGCCTAGTCAGAACTAGAGTCATAAAGAGGTGTAGAATATAAAACTTATTTATGAGGAAGAGAGTGAGAGAGAAGGATGAATGGGTAAGATAGATTGTAAGTGAAACAGGGGATTGTAAACCAAGTCCAATTCTTGGCTGTGAAGCTGAATAAACATTTATTATTATTATTATTATTATTATATTCTATTTTTATATTTTTTCTTTTTTATATTATATTTTAGTCTTTTTATATTGAATTTTTATGTTTTTTCTTTTTTATATTATATTTGATTCTTTTTATATTGAATTTTTATATTTTTTTATTTTTTATTTTATATTTTTCCATTCTATTTATATTCTATTTATATTCTATTCTTATATTTTTTCTTTTATTTTATTATTATATTATTTTTTATAATATTTCTTATTCAATGGTATTTTCTTTTATTTCATTATTTTATTTTCTTCTCTTCTATATTTATATTTTTTCATATTGTATTGTGTTTTATTTTATATTTTTTATTGCATTTTTATATTTTTATTGGGGAAGAAGTGTGAACCGAAATAGAGCAGATAGTAAAGACATCCAAGAACAAGAAAGAGAGATGAATATAAAAGAGTCAAAGTTCCTAAGAGAATTAAGAGAGGTGGCAAGGAAACCAGGAGATAAGCCGAAATATTTATGGGGGGAAAAAGAAAAAAGGAGAGGAGATTTATAAAGGATAGGAAGATTCATACAGGGTAGTGAAACAAGGGCATGCAAATATTGGCGATCGAAAGAAGAAAGGATATGTAGGCTTTGTAAGAAAGAGGAAGAAACAGTGAAACACGTGATTGAAGCATGTGAAGTAAGTGGAGAGAGTGGCAGCAATTGGAAAGAGGTAATTAGAGGAGAAGGGACAAACTTGGGTATTCCACGGGGGATAATAGGGAGAAGGAAAACATGGGAAGAACCGGAAAGTGATAAAAGAAGATTATGCAACATAAAATTGATTAGGAAACACTTGAAAAATGGAGAAAAAAAATGGTTAAGACACAGAATGATACATTAGAAGGGTAGGACTTACACTGACACAATCACGGGAATGAAATGGAAATAGTATATGATCGTTAAATTGTAACACAAAAGTGGGCAATAAATTAAATTATTATTATTATTTTTTTCTTTTTATTATGTATTTTTATATTGAATTTTTATATTTTTATATTTTTATTTTATATATTTATTTTCTATTTATATACTATTTTCATATTTTTTCTTTTTTATATTATATTTATTATTTAATTGTAGTTTCTTTTTTTATTATTTTATTTTATTTTCCTTTATTTTATTATTATATTCTTTTTATTGTATTTCTTCTTTAATTGTATTTTCTTTTATTTTATTATTTTATTTTATGTTTCTTTTTTATATTATATTTATTATTTAATTGTAGTTTATTTTTTTATTATTTTATTTTATTTTCCTTTATTTTATTATTATATTCTTTTTATTGTATTTCTTCTTTAATTGTATTTTCTTTTATTTTATTATTTTATTTTATGTTCTTTTATTTTATTATTATATTCTTTTATATTTATATTGTTTTTATATTGTATTGTATTGTATTTTATTTTCTTATTTAATTGTATTATCTTTTATTTTATTATTTGTATTATTCTATATTATTTTTTGTAACTATATATATATATAGTTACAAAAAATATATATATATATGTCTTAATCGTATATTATTTCTCAATTTTATTTACCCATCATCCCCCTTCTCTCCTCGCCACCTAATTGTAGGATTCGAAGTTTCCGAAAAATTATTACATTTTGTTCGTGCCTTCTTCATGCTGCCAAATGATATCCCGCGCGGCTGCTCCAGAGGAGTCAAATTACACACGATCGTGCGATTCGCTGCGACGTTAAATCAGAACGCTTTAAAAACTTGTTAGCTTTAGAATGCTTGCTACATAATGGTTCGGAAAATATGTCTGTTTGCTACATAATAATTCGGGATATTCTTCCGAATGGCCCCAGTGGCCGATCGAGATGAGGTTTGGGGGGAGGGGTGGGGAGGGGGTGTGAACTCTAAATCTAAAATTGTAGCTTCGGGTATTTATGAGTTTCCGAAATATTAATAAAAAATTGTTAATTTATTTTAGAATTTTTTTTTTGACGTTGGTGCAGGCCTCCCTACCCGGGAGCCCTTCCGTCCCCCATTTTCAACTTTTGAAATTTTGTAACCACTGTCTCATTTTTAGCATCGCCAAACTCACATCGGTTCGCTACCATGCTTTACGCGCCCGCGAGCGGGCGCGCGCCCCCCGCGCCAATCTAACCCAAACCAATACTAAAACCCGGAACAAGTTGGAAAGTGGAATGTGTTATATCGGTATAAGTCAACAGAAATATTGTTAAGAGGGGGGACCGTGGTAAAGTGATTAAAAAAAATCAGTAAGGTGTACCCTTTTATGCACAATTACTTTTGTACCTTTTGAACGCATTAATTGCTGAAGGTAAAATTTTATATTTGGGGTCGGTCCACACCCCTCGTATTACCCACTAAGTTTCATCTCGATCGGCCCCGGTTGGGGTTAGACCAGTCAGTGAGGCGTGGAAAGCACGACAGCGAACCGATCTGAGTTCGGCGATGCCAAAAACGAGACCGTGGTTACAAAATTTCAAAAACGAAAAATAGGTGGACGGAAGGGCTCCAGGATAGAGAGGCCTGCACCAACGTCCAAAAAAAATTTCCAAAAAATTTAACAATTTTTTATTAATATTTCGGAAACTAATAAATACCCGAAGAAACAATTTTAGATTTAGGGTCCACACCCCCTCCCCACCCTTCCCCCCAAACCTCGTGTCGATCGGCGACTGGGGCCATTCGGAAGTACAGCCATAATTCGCTATATCGGTGATTAAAAAATTATTATTATTTCTCTGTGTTGGGGAAAAAATTCCATCACATATTGGTATGGAAAATAGTTTCTGCTGACGCCGCATAATTCTTTCTATGATTCGCGCTGCCAAATGACGTCACCCTGCACGGCTGCTCCAGAAGATTCAAATTACCCACGACGCTGCGACGCTTTGAAAACTTGTTAGCTGTAGAATAAAATGCGATTGTACCACTATGTAGTGGCGTCTCTTTCCCTCTCTCGAATTTAGCTTTAAAGTAATGCTCTCTCTCTTTCCCATCCTCGGAATACATGGTTTGTAAAAAGTCGATCTTTCCCGACATTATCTGATAAAAATAAATTATTATTTCTCTGTGTTGGGGGGAAAATTCCATCACATATTGGTTTAGAAAAAAATTTCGGGGGTGGGCTAAGGTCATTCCCTCCCTCTGAAAAAGTTTTCGGGGGTGGGCCAAGGTCTGAAAGAGATTTTTCGGGGGTCATTCCCTCCCTCTGAAAAAATTTTCGGGGGTGGGTCCGGTCTGGAGAGATCTCCGCGGCGGCTCGGCTCGGACTGATCCCCTCCACGATTGTAGCTTTCCCCACTCTGCGGCTCGTGCGCGTGCAACCTGTCTTCCGCTCCCCCCAGGCCCCGCGGCCATGTTTCCCTCCGCCGCGCTCCCCCGCGCGCCGGCACTTCCCCCCCGCCCCCGCGCTCCCCTCAGAGGACCTGGGTTAGAACCGGCCTAGCCTTACTACTAAAGGTAATATGAGTTTTTTCGTAGATGTAACCATTTTCACGAATGACTAGTTACCAAGTTTCAACCCTCATACCTACTCTTCACAAGGGAAGATCCCGAACCCAGAATTTAAAAAAATTATGAAAATTTGTGAATATGTAGGGGACGTCCTCCTGAATACAATGCAATTTTATTTACTGCCCAAATTCACTCCAAGAAGGTGAAATTTTACCCCTGAAAAACCGGTTAAATAGCGAAAAATTCCGATTTTGTGTTATAACTCGCGAACTGTAAGAACTGTAGGGACTATAAGTCACCAAATGATAGTCTTAATTAAAAGAAGTTACTTTTACCTGAAAACTTTTCTTCTATCCCCTACAGTTCGCGAGTAATAATACAAAATCCAAACATTTTCAGTGGTCCAAATTACACCCTCTTGGAGTGAATTTGGGCAGCAAACAAAATTGCGTTGTATTCAAGAGGGCGTCCCCTACATATCCACAAAGTTTGATAATTTTTTTAATTTCCGGGTTTGCGATGTTTCCTAGTCAAAATTATGAGGTGTAAAACTTTGTAAGCCGACATACATGAAAATGGTTACTCCTACGAAAAAACACATAACTTTTTTTGTAGAGAATTTCCTAAGCTATAAATTTCATAATACCTATTTTGTCGCTAAGCAGAGAGCTAACGAGATATTCGCGAAAACAGTTTTTTTTACCTTCAACCCTTTGTAAAAATTTTATCGGATGTCGGATCGATGGGAATTTTTGACATATTGTGTAAAACGACAAAATCAAGGCCCATGCCCAAATTTAGCTTGCTAGGAATTATTCCGTAGGCCGATCCTAATTTCACTGGACTACATATACAGGGTGTCCCACCTAAGACTGGACAGTCGGTTTTCTCCTAAACTATTGGAGATAAAAATATAAAAAAATAGGGAATTGCATGGTTCGAGGGGGCCAATTAATTAGCGCGAACGAATTTTTTTATCGATTATTATTTTAAAAGATGGTCAAGTTCGGTTTTTCAAATGGAACTATTTTTTTTGAACACCTGAGTTGATAGTGCGTTCCAAGACAAATTCAATAAGCTTTAATGTATACACTTTATTTTCACTGGTTTTTAAGATATTGCGCTTGCAAATTTACTGATTTTCACTGGAAGAAAACTGTCTGGTATAGCACGGACCGGGGACGGTCTTACTGGCTCCACGGGTGGCACTGCCTTTTGAAATAGATACCTACCTGCCAAAGGTCTACGCCACGCCCAAAGGCTGGACAATATTTTCCGTCAGAAATGCTACTTAGGTAGGTACATCTGCGGTATCGAGAAGCGCACCGTTACTTTTATTTCGCATTTGCTTCTACGCTCGGATGGCCGGTTCTTTTGGGAGGGATGCAAGTTCGATTGGTTAGGTTAGGAGGAGTGAAAGTTGCTAGACTAAATTTCAATCATAGGGAGCAGATTGTATCAGAACCATTCGGATTTGCATTCCTCACAAACGGCTGCTCTCTTGAAGAGGCCCTCTTCACAGCAATGCCCACCTTCTCTCGCACGGAATACGTTAACGCTTGCTTTTGTTCTGATATTGAAGCTCGTGTTTATACTCGAGAGGACCACGCGTCGACAGCGGGCTACCCCTTTTCTTCCTGTGTCTCTCCACGAGCCGTGTTGACGGTGGATTGTAGGAGCGTAGATATCTGGATGCCAGTTATTGAATTCAGGAGACGATAGAAACATTTTATTACAAAACACACATGTACTATAATTAAAGTAAATCGTATTCCTCTCGGGCAGGAGTACTGACAATGATCGAACTTGCGCCCCACTTCGCGCAGACCAATTACACGGAGGGTAGTCGGGTCACACACTGCCCAAATGATACAGGGTAATTCTGGAGCAACGCCCGTCAAGGAGATGCGCTGGTACCCCGTGGCGAGGACAGACCTTCGCATTGCCTCACCCGATTTTTATGGTTTTTTTCCGGAAAAAGGTACGAATCCTGGGCCGAACGTAGAGAATTGAAGTCGACCCTCCGCAGTCGAGGGTGAAATATCTATTACAGCGTATTAAGAAATTCTTTTCTTCGTCGTATCGAAAGGGAAGTGGTGCCAATGGATTCCTTATGTTTTTCTGATGAAAATCATACCAAATGTCATGCAAATGGGACTACTTTGACACAAGCTATTTGTATTCCCTAATAACTTTTATTTTTTAGGTTCAATATAAGTTCCAAAGCGGTTACAACACCGATTCTTGTAACGATTGTACAGAATTTTATAGAAAATGAAATGGCAACATATTACAAGTATAGACTACTGTGTATAACCAAATTGTTTAAAAATTATTATAAATAAGTAAGTAAATATATATTATGTACACATTTGTACATACGTATACAATTCTTTTGTAATATGAAGTGTTCGTCAATATAAATGTTTGGTTGTTTTACCGATAAGGGTCTAGCTCCCCGATTTGAATGATATTTTAATATGTTGTCAGAATCATGGTCCTGATGTTGAGGTGGCTCCTAATTGAAAAAGTAAACTTGACAAATAAAAGTTTCGATCTATGGTATTAAATATTTATTGCACTTTTTGCAATAATACCACACAGAATAGATATTATTAATTATAATTTGTCAAGTGCCTGCTTGTGGTAGCTTTGGCATATTTACGCGGATTAATAAAATGTCTTCTATAATGTCCGGCTTCATTGACGAACGGTGGAGGGACAAGATAAACTTTAACGCCGAAAATAAGCGTTCCACACTTACTTATGCTAGCAGAATTGCTAAAATTATTTCGGACATTTCAAACAGTTTCGGCATTAATTATTTCTGTTTGCGGTATGACAGCTATGATACTACGGAAGGCATCGTCGTCAGATAACGAAAGTGGCCATGACGGCCATGTAAAAATAGAAGAAACCATTCAAACCTCCCACCCCTGACGTATTCGATATTCTACCATAAACATCCGCTTTCGATCCCAATCGCTCTGTTCCAAACATACTTTGTCAATCGGACAGTCTTCGCACTCCCACAATACTAGTATAAACAATTGTGCCATGCATTTCGTCGAATGCAGAACGTCAAACCAACAGGACCATTTCCATAGTAGACATCATACAATGAAGCCGGACATTATAGAAGACATTTTATTAATCCATCTAAATATGTCAAAGCGCCCACAAGCAGGCACTTGACAAATTATAATTTATAATATCTATTCTGTATATTATTATAACAAAAAGTGCAATAAATATTTAATACCATAAATCGAAACTTTTACTTGTCAAGTTTATTTTTTCAATTAGGGGCCACCTCTCCATTAGGATCATCATTCTGACAACATATTGTTGCGAGCACCCTATGGGTAGGAATCCATGGCTCGCTGGTGCTCGCGACGAGGACAAGAGACAGCGAGAAAAAGGCGATCGGATCGATCGCCTGTCAAGCTGTCATTCGTGAGTCAGCCGCCATAGCGAACCGACGAAGCGATCTCTCTTACATTACCGCTGTATCCCATTGTTCTTGTTGCATTACATTCCTTTTACCGTGTTTGTTACCGAGTTGATGTTCTGTTCCCTTTGCGTTACCACCGAGTCTTATTATGCCGTACGCGAAACGTAACATTGGTGTCAGAAGTGGGATGCCCACTCGCGCTTCCGCGGCCTCTGTGGACTCTTCCCCTGGACCGTCGGGTGACGCCTCCCTGCAGGAGATGTTCGCCACCCTCCAGCTCAGCATCGTGGGGCAGCTGCAGGAGCAGCGGAGGGACTACGAGGCCCGGAGGAGGGGGAGGGACGCGGAGGACCGGCGGACGCAGGCGGCCTTCGAGGCGCGCATGTCGAACGTGGAGGAGCGGATGCAGGTCGTAACCGCTTTATTTCAAAACGGCCATGGTTCCGGTGGTGGCGGCGCGAACCCTCGGGATGGTGTAAATAGTGTTCCTCGGGATGGTGTTGTAAATAGTATTGCTAACCGAGCTCCCGTCGGGGCGCCCGCCACCGCTCCTTTGTCGGAGCCCCACACGCTCAGCCTGGGGTACGCGGTCAAACCCGCGGTGTTCGACGGGAAAACTTCGTGGGAGGAGTACAAGGTGCAATTCGAGACGATCGCGCGCGCGAACGGGTGGAACGACGAGAAAAAGGCTACGGCCTTGGTCGCTTCCCTTGGGGGTTCGGCGAGGAGCGTCCTTACGACTCTCTCCGCCACCCAATGCGGGAACTTCTCGGACTTGGTTTCGGCACTCGAGTTCCGCTACGGAGCGAAAAATCTTTCGAACTTGAATTATGTGCTCTTCCAGAGCCATAGGCAGCGGAGGGATGAGAGCATCTCCTCGCTCGCCACCAAGATCGAACGACTGGCGCAGTCCACGTTTGCTGACTGCCCGGCGGAAACCCGCGACAAGCTCCCCGCGTCCCAATTCGTGACGGCTTTGTCGAGCTCCGTTATGCAGCGGGAACTGCGTCTCGGCGGTTTCACGTCTTTGAGAGCCGCCGTAACCAGAGCCGTCGAGAGAATGTCTCGCGGCCCCGCGGTCGAGTCACGGGAGAAGTACTCGGAAAAACGGAAAGCTAAACCCTCCGACAATTTTGAAAGGTACCCGGCGAAGAAGTGGAGGGCCGACAGGCCCGAGGATTGAAGACGACGAGGGACACCTCCACGGCGAAGATTCAAGAAGGAAGATTAGCCTAAGCTAATAAGTGGACTGGGCTGCGGAGGCTACCTTCGTAGCCCGGCCCCCGTTCTTGAATCTGTTTCAGGAAACACGATACCCCACGACGAGGGACAAGGTGTCGGGGGACTGCCATCGCGGCTCAGATGCGGCCCCGGGTTCCCCGAATGTGCCACAATAGCGTGGTGGTCCGCAGCGAGGCGCGGACATACGTGAAACCGCCCCGCTAACCCCCCTGGTAGTGAGTCCTCAGGGTCCCGGGCAGGGCCCCGATGTGGTAGTACTCGGGGGATCCCCAGGTAGCTTCACGCAAGGGGTGGACAGCAGTCGGGAACAGGTGTCCCCGTTCACCGGGCGGACGTGCGACGCACGGATCGGTCGGGGGGGACATCGCGGACGCGGGAGCGCTGACAGGCTGCAAAGGACGGTCCCCTGGAACAGCACCGGATGCCGGGAAGAGGAGTGGGGCCATCTCGAAGACGAGGATCGGAGTGCTGGAGGGGCCTGAAGAAGGAAGAGCGAAGACGACCAGGGTGGACGAGTCCGGTGGCTGGGCTGAGGGCTGGGCCGCTCGCATGCTTGCGACTAGCTGCGATCCCCTGCTTGCGCGCTCGGCCCCCTTCCTGGTTCCCCGGCTCGTGCGGCCTCAGCGGGCTGCCGACGGACACACGCCCTCTCATGCGTCCAATGTTTCTTCACCAAGAAACCCGGGGAGCATCGGGCGGGAAACTCCAGCCTGCGGGGTCCGGTTCACGAGGACGAAGGACGGGGACGGAAGAGGAGCTGCGGCAGCCCGGCGTGACCGGCTGCAACGAGGATTCGTCGGGGGATACGGAGAAGGGGACGAGGACGCTGCTGGAGTCCCGGGACCGCTTGGGGAAGGAACGCACCGGGAAGAGGAGCAGGACGCGTTGCGGAGTCCCGACCGCGGAGGGATAGTTCCCCCAGCCCATCTCTGCCCAAGAAGAAGATGCGCCATCGAGGAAGAGGATGCCGCACAAGAAAGAAGTGCACAAGCCCGAAGATGCAAGCGGAGGGCAGGGACGCGGAGGACCTTCGGGGGGACCATGACCCCACGCCTTGCCCAGGGTTTTCGGGGTGGTTTTCCCCTGGGCGTGAAGGCGAATGCCGAGGCGACGGACGGAAGGGGCCACACAACGTTCTGCCCACCCTTCCGGACCCGGGGACGGCTGCGAGCGACACCGAAGCTGCGGCGGCCGGGACGGCCGCTCTTCCAGAGGGGGGAGCAGTGTTGCGAGCACCCTATGGATAGGAATCCATGGCTCGCTGGTGCTCGCGACGAGGACAAGAGACAGCGAGAAGAAGGCGATCGGATCGATCGCCTGTCAAGCTGTCATTCGTGAGTCAGCCGCCATAGCGAACCAACGAAGCGATCTCTCTTACATTACCGCTGTATCCCATTGTTCTTGTTGCATTACATTCCTTTTACCGTGTTTGTTACCGAGTTTATGTTCTGTTCCCTTTGCGTTACCACCGAGTCTTATTATGCCGTACGCGAAACGTAACAATATTAAAAAATCATTCAAATCGGGGAGCTAGACCCTTATCGGTATAACAACCAAACATTTATATTGACGAACACTTCATATTACAAAAGAATTGTATACGTATGTACAAATGTGTACATAATATATATTTACTTACTTATTTATAATAATTTTTAAACAATTTGGTTATACACAGTAGTCTATAGTTGTAATATGTTGTCATTTCATTTTCTATAAAATTCTGTACAATCGTTACAAGAATCGGTGCTGTAACCGCTTTGGAACTTATATTGAACCTAAAAAATAAAAGTTATTAAATCGGTTCTATAACCGTTTTGGAACTTATATAGAACCTAAAAAATAAAAGTTATAGAGCTATATAGGAACCGTAACTTATACTTATATAGTCTGATATTTAGGTTCTTTAGAACGGTTATTCAGAATAAAGGTTCTTCATAACTCTTTCAAGAACCTAAACCTTTATAATAACGGTTTCAAGTCCTGGTCTACACTTACGGCCGTACAAGAGTAAAATATTTTTCAATCCTCTATTTTTCTACGAAGTTTCATCAAAATCGATGTGTAACACCCTATAAGGTTGACAGACGTCTAATCGTAGGTATTTCACAGTTATTGGAACGAATAACCGTGGAAAGTATGTTCACTCTGTATTCGTTTACGTTAGGCTGAATGCAAGCGATATATTGTGGAGTAAGAAGGGATCGATGACTGGTCGGGGTCCAATTGACTCGCCCCGCTTTCCTGTTGCCCAGCCCCACCAGTTTTGATTTGGAAAGGTATGCACTCTTATTTTCCTAGTGAACCTGAAAATTGTTATAGGTAAAGTATCGCACAATTTGCAGACAAATGTGGAACTATTATAAATAATAATAGTAGAATGAGGGTTTTGGGAAATCGAATTTTTCACATGTGTTTCTTAGAGGACAGGATTTATGCATCAACTTAATATTAAAAGAAATTATGTTAACAGTTATTTGTTTGCCAGTATGTCAGACGGCAAACAAAGAAATGGTTTTCTCATCCGAAATTCTTGTTATTTCAAATAAATCGATATTTTGTTTTATTCCGATTATATAAAAGACAAATCGAAAGGGACGTTTCAAGTAATTGCCTGCGTGTTTTATGCATAAGGTATTAAACATGAGTTTCTCCTGGTATGGAATTCCGTTTTAAATTTGTGATTATGAAGCAATCAAGGTTAACGCCGAGAATCTGATTGACATATAGTAAAAGAAGCTTTCACAATTTAATGGACCCACACAGTTCAACCCTATCAGACTTTTATTTAAGATATTTTAAATAACTAATTATGTAAAGATCGTCGCAATAAAATGATTACAGATTGTGTGACGCGCCTTGACGATTCAAAATAACCGCAGTATTCGTGTATTAACCCGAATAACATCACTCTTTCGTTGCACCATGCGAAATTTATTCAATTAGTGTCCACGAAGCGACGCAATCCTAAAAGAACAAAGAATCTTCGTTGTGTCAGCAGGTGCAAGTTAATTGTTAAACGCTTTTCTAGTGTCATCGGGGAAGAACGGCGGATGTGCAAGGTCCTAAGAAATGCTGTTCATCAACCAGTAGCCGCCTGGGAATAAAGCTCTTGAAATTACTCAAATGTCTCAATTCAAGATTTCACGGTAAACATCACTTGTTTAATAGTATCTATTGAACATCGTGGTTTAAATTCTACATAAGCAAGAGGTGGAGAGAAAGGAGGAGCATCTAACACCTGCATTTGATTGGAACGCCCATCACGTGTGCTCCAGCGTTGACTTCCCCACGGGAGTAGAACGTTACCTGTTTTAAGAGAATTATATTCAATACGTCATGTTAGTCTTTGAGCAAAACAAGTTGCCTATTAAGAAACCTTCTTTCATGATTTAACTGAGTTGTCCAAACCAGTTTAACGATGATATCGTACAAGTGTAACTCTAATAAAGTAATAAATTCATAGAAGAGATGCATTTGTCGTGTTACATTACATCAAAATTGTTAAACTATATAATAGCTCCAGTAAATCATAAATACTGTTATATGATACTAATGCTGGCATCATTTTACAGTAACAGTTTCGAAAAGTGTAGAATTGCATATCATCGGTTCTTTTTAATAAATTTACATGGTTTCCCTACGTAATCGATGTATCACGTTACTTTTATTTCGAAACTTCTTATTTTTAACCGACTTCAAAAAGGAGGAGGAGTTATAGATTCGACCTGTACCTATGAATTTTTTTTAATGTTTGTCACCGCATAACTCCTCAGCATATGGACCGATTTTGGTGATCTTTTTTTTTATTCGAAGGAGGGCGATATCCCGGTCGTTTCATTCTACACTGCATCAATATTGGCCCTATACTCTGCCAGTACTAGTTAATAATAAAGACTATTGTCATCTAATTACTATTATTTTATGTATGTATGCGCATATCTCCTCAGCATGTTGTGTCAATATATATAAAACTGAAAAACACAAAATAAAAAAATTTAACAAAAAATTAAAACCGACTTCAAAAAATAAAAATGTACTAAAAAGTGAAAAATTATTTTGCCCCTCAATTAATCTACTACTCTTATCTTTTTTAAGTCGGCGCTTCATCATTTGCAATGTGCAAATCTGGCGCTGACTTAAAAAATATGAGAATAGTTGATTAAATGAGGACAAAAATTATTTTTCACTTTTTAGTGCATTTTTATTTTTTGAAGTCGGTTTTAATTTTTTTTTAAATTTTTTATCATGGTAAATATACGATAGTTATTCGAAGTGACCGGGGGGAGGATTAACCTGTGCCTTAGGAGTTGCAGTTTCGATTTCGCAGCTTTTCAGCGGTAAATCGACTGAACTTTGTGACCACAGTTACAAGACCCTACAGAAACCTATATCCTATTGGTGTAATTATCTTATCGTCAAGCGTCGTTCCCTCGCCTCGGCGCGGCGAAGATTCCTGGTGAATTACGAGGATCATACTACGCTGATGCGAGTGCATTCACGTTCCACAGATGGTTCGGCCTCGTCACCTTGCCACCGCACGGTTGTTTCATCGTTGACACCCGTGAAATAAATCAATCGTCCGTATCGTGTGCTGCCTGAAAGAGGATAGTGGAAAGACCGTTCACTAGCGATGGCGGCAGTCAGTTGCCGATGGATAGAACGTTGAAGCAGAAAGTTCACGGGAGTGTGTAATAGGGTGGATCGAAAAAACATTTTTTTTTTATAATGAATTCTAATAGTGCGGAAAAGTTGCCCACCACTATCAGTATTACGGGTGTGAAAGCACAATTGGATTAAGTAATATCTTCTGCTCTGCACTTGAGCTTCAAATTTCGATATTTTGTCAAAAATACAAAAATTCTGTTTTAACACTGACTTCTTGTAGTCAGAAACATTTCTATTATTTTCTTCTGTATCTCTTGTAATGGCAAATTCACCTCGCTCAAAAACTGGAATGTCACAGGGGATAGGGGAATCGCCCGCTCGCCCTCCAACACAGTTCGTCCCGTGACGAACAACGCGAACGAAACCAATCGCGACAATCCGCGGATATGGACAGCCGCTAAGAACCGAAGAGTAGGACTTCTTGGAAGGGATAGAGTGGAGCGAGCGGGTGATTCCCCTTGCCCCTGTGACATTTCAGTTTGTTGCTAGTCCGACTACTTTTCAGCTCGCAACAGTATATCATTCAGTGTGTCTTGTATAGCACTCCATACAGAGTTGTCTTCTAACATTACAATGTCACATTCTAAATTTTCTTTGGTACTCCCGAAAATTTTACGGGTTTCCAGCTTCCTACTTATGAGGATGTCATAAGATACTGTTTAAGTCTGAGACGATCGCTTGGACAAGAAAGTGGTGGAAATAGGGAGCCGCCTTTTTCTACCATTGCAGATTCGGTTGCGAAGAAATTAAAGGAAATATATATATAAAAGCCTCTATACCTACAGTTTCGCAAACACGAGTTTTACAAAAAATTAAAACATATCACTCCCAATATATAAAAATAAAGAGTGACTACAGAAATATCCATAGGTGCTCGGCATTGCAGTCAAAGGTAGATGCGTTTAAAACGGCCGCGTGTAATTTGTTCGACATCGCCGCGTGCAAGTGCCCTGATTTTTCGACTTGTAGTTGTACAAAAGAGAAGAAGGTACCTCTTATTGAACAGAGTTTCCTTCTTGACCAAAGGGGTCCTAGAATTGGTCGCATTGGTGGAGTAGATTTGGTTGAAACGATGAAACTCAACGTGAGATGATATCGAAATGCGAAGATAAATAAGGTTGAGCAAGCTAATGTTCTCGATACCGGGCCCTCCTGCTCCTCAACTCATATTTCATTCCCGTTTAATGAATGCGATTCAAGCGACGAAAGTGTAGACGAGGAATTTCTTCTCTACGAACCACAAAGGAAGAGAAAAAAGTCTTCAGCTCAAATGCGAATTAATTTGACGGAAACTGTGCTTGTCTCACAACGATATGGTGTCAGCGATAGGGCAACAGCACATATTGCCTCTTCTATACTTAAAGATGTTGGACTTGTATCTTCAAGCCAACCTGTTACAGATAGGAACAAAATCAGACGTCAAAAACTTAAAGTAGGCAATATTCTCAAGGAGAAATCACAGGATAATGATCCTATTCTTGGCCTGTACTTCGATAGCCGTAAAGACGATACCATGACGCCAAACGGCATAATCAAAGAGGAGCATATTTCTCTGGTTGCCGAGCCTTGCTCAAGATATATAGGCCATGTGACCACTCTCTTAGGAAATGCTACCGATGAGTGTAATGCCATTAATGAATTTTCCCTAAATGAACTCTCTGGTGGTCTGAATGAGCTCTTAGTTTTGGGCTGTGACGGTACTAATGTCAATACCGGTTGGAAGGGAGGAGTTCTACGGAAGCTGGAGGAAAAGTTAGGGAGGCCAATGCAGTGGATTGTGTGTCTTATTCACTTCAACGAATTGCCGTTTCGTAGTATCTTTGAGTTCATTAATGGGCCGACTTCAGGCCCACACACATACACAGGACCCATAGGCTCAAAATTTCCTGGATGTGAGAAACTTCCCATTGTAAAATATAAAACAATGGACTGTGACATACCTAAGCTTGTCTCTTCAGATCTCAGTAAAGACCAAAGATACCTATTAGAGATATCGAAAGCCATTCGTTCTGGCACATGTCCTGATGAGCTTCGCTTACGAAATCCAGGCCGTATCCATAAGGCACGCTGGCTGACAACCGCAAACAGAATTTTGCGATTATACATTTCTACTAAAACTCCTTGTGCGAAAATGCGAGAGCTCGTCAGATATTTACTTAGTGTGTATGTTCCAATGTGGTTCTCAATCAGAAAGAATCATTCCATAGCAGATGGTACGCGCCATCTTTTTGAGACAATCCGGAGATCTAGATATCTGCCAGTGAAATATCGCACAGTTGTTGATAATTCTATTGCACGTAATGCATACTTCGCTATGCCAGAAAACATACTGCTTAGCATGATGACTGACCATAGGCCAGCCGTTCGTAAAGAGGCACTGAATAAAATACTTAAAGCTAAAGAGAAAGCACAAAATAATGAAATTCCCTTACTAAGGTATAACGTTGTGCCTAAAATAAATTTTAAAGCAAATGATTATACCAAAATTATTAATTGGTCGTCATCAGAGATTTCAGTTACTGTGCCACCAGTCCTCAGAAACGTTACAAATGAGGAACTGGTGGCAAAGCTCTCTAACACTGAATTTGTGCCAGAATGGAACTTCAGTAAGTTTCCCTGCCACACAGTGGCAGTAGAACGCACTGTTAAACTTGTAACTGAGGCTTCAGCCACAGTATATGGCATGGACGCACGAGATCGCAAAATTCGGTCAACGTTACTATCCAGACAAGTGTTGCCGAGATTCGATTGTAAATCCCAGTATTTGAGTGTCCTGAGTGGTGATTATTCTGATTAAGAAACGTATGGAAAGTCCTACATAATATTATGGTTGGTTGGTTGGGTAGGGCTTGGGAGGAGCCCGTAATGCAGCCACCTGCACGTGGTGGGCTCTGGGTCACTTGTAACTATTAAGAAAGTGAGCGAGGAGCTGCATGCAATGCGATGTACGTTCTATATGATATCAAAATGTACTTCTAATTCATTCTACTTCCGAATCAAGGACCAAAAAAGATTCCTCTCGGACTCGAATAACAAATATTATGAAGCTTACCTAATACCTACTTCAGAATTTATTTTCGTTAAAATATCGAAATTTCAAGCTGAAGTGCAGAACAGAAGATATTACTTGATTCAATTGTGCTTTCACACCCGTAATACTGATAGCGGTGGGCAACTTTTCCGCACTATTAGAAATCGATATAAAAAAAAAATGTTTTTTCGGTCCACCCTAGTGTGTAACCATTATCGCAATACATACCGGCGAAGCATAAGTCAAAACATTCAGATTTGATCACTCTACTGCACAAAAATAACCCATGTTCGTACAACGTTAAAATAAAAAACAAGGATTCTATTGCATTATATTGCAAGGCAACATTAATTCTATACAGGGTGGTTCACCTAACTTTGCCACTTGAAATATTTCTGTTATATTTAAAATTCCATAAAAATGTGTCCAACGAAAGTTGTATAGTTCTGTGCGGGTCGGCGTATAGTAACAATAGTTTTATTCAGTTAGAAGGAGTAAATGAAGTACGAAGGTCAACTTTGTTTATGAAATCGAATACAATATTGTATTTGTCAGTATCTGATAGCTACTTTACAAACGAATTCAACGATTTACAACAGCGCTGCCCAAGGTCGCTCCCGCGGGAGGTTGGGGTTCTCCCACTCTCGTTCGCGTTGTCAAGAATACCACGCGACGCTAACCGCGAAGACGCTTGCCCGGCTGGTCCGTCGTGGCAGCCTTGGTAGCGTCGCGCGGTCTCCTTGACAACGGAAGGCACGCTGTGCGAGAGAAACATTGGAAGGGGAAGCAGGCGCGTGAGGAGCCCCTACGCTGGATAGCGCTGATTTACAACGTAACAACTTACTTACGTTCTTCAAAGTCACTAAAGGTCGTATAAACAAAATTTTCTGGGATATATTTCCAAAAAGGACCGGTGGCCGATCGAAATGAGGTTTGTAGGGAGGGGTGGGGAGGGGGTGTGAACACCAAATCTAAAATTGTAGTTTCGAGTATTTATTAGTTTCCGAAATATTAATATCCGAAATATTATTAGTTTCCGAAATATTAATAAAAATTGTTCATTTTTCTTGGAAATTTTTTTTGGACGTTGGTGCAGGGCTCCCTGCCCGGGAGCCCTTTCACCCCCTATTTTTTATTTTTGAAATTTTGTAACCAATATCGTTTTTGGCATCGCCGGACTCATATCGGTTCGCCGGCGTGCTTTGCGCGCCCGCTCGCGTGCGCGCGCCCCCCTCACTGGTCTAACCCCAACCGATGGCCGATCGAGATGAAACTTGGTGGGTATTACGAGGGGTGTGGACAGACCCCAAATATAATATTTTAGCTTCCGCAATTAATACGTTCAAAAGATACAGAGGTAATTGTACATAAACGATTTTTTTTAATCACTTTACCACGGTCGTCCCTCTTAACAATATTTCTCTTGACTTATACCGACACAACGCATTCCACTTTCCCGGGTATTAGTATTGGTTTGGAGCTAGATTAGTGCGGGGGGCGCGCGCCCGCCCGCAGGCGCGTAAAGCATGGTAGCGAACCGATGTGATTTTGACGGTGCAAAAAATGAGACTGTGGTTACAAAATATCAAAAGTGGAAAATGGGAGACGGAAGGGCTCCCGGGCGGGGAGGCCTGCACCAACGTCCAAAAAAAATTCCCCAAAAAATTAACAATTTTTAATTAATATTTCGGAAACTAATAAATACCCGAAGTTACAATTTTAGATTTAGGGTTCACACACCCTCCCCACCCCTCGCCCCAAACCGCATCTCGATCGGCCACCGGTCCCTTTCGGAAGTACAGCCATTTTCTGGGTTGTATACACTGCGTTCCACATTAGAGCATACTCATTTCGCGCAGGGATACACTGTTGATTGGTAGTAAACCAGTAGGGAAACTGCTATGACCAATCGCGAAAGTGCTACGACCAATCGCGTGTGTCAGATCCATGGGAGCTGCGCAGATCGGTCGCAAATCAGTAGGGGCGTTGGTATGCTCTTATATGGAACGCAGTTTAAACAGAACACGAAACTGCCACAACCTCGAAATTGTTGAAACGTTTTATTCAATCACGCACCATTCTTAGAAAAAGCAGTATTTTTTAATTTCCTCGTGTAGGAAGACCGGGGCAGATTGTAACAAAAAAGTTTTCACTGTTTTTTCTCGAAAGTGTTTTCCTCATTCAGGAAATAATTAGCGTGATTTACTACTTACATACATATGTGGTGAACTGATTGCGTGGAAGTACGTCACAAAATCTTGGACACCTAGACACCTAGCATCTTAAACAAATCTGAGCCTTTATTACAATGTGCCCTAGTCCGGGGTAAATTGTAACACATCTGTTTTACTTATTTAAATACAAATATGAACATGTTACATGCCTCTATCGGTTCATCCCGTGCTTGCTGTCCTCGCGTCGCTTTCCGTCGAATCGGCGATTCAGCGAAATCGCCTCGCGCGCGGCAGGCAGGTCGCCGAACCGCGGAATCTATGGTCGTAGGCACAACATGACCATCGACAGCCCGGGCCTCGATATTTCCTAATAAGGAGCGATCGACAGGTGCCGACGGGGCGATTTCCCCCTACGGATTTCGAAAACGCGAGGCACGGACGGTAGCAGCGGGACTTGAAAAGATTCATTCAATTTCGGGAGCTCGAGCAAGGAAGTAACGACGAGCCAGCGGGCTGTCTAGATATCGCGACCTAACCTCCACGTATAGACCGCGAAGCAGACCTGGCCGATCAGGAAGCTTAAGGGTAACTCCATCCGACACACAGAGAACGGCATAGCCAGGAGAAGCCCTTACGCGCCGATTAGGACCGCCAAATACCGCGAGGACGTGTGACGGAACGAGGCCAAAACGATTCGAAGGTTCCCGCGTTCACCGACTTCCGAGTGCTACCAGAGAGCACAGCGAGCGACCACGACCTACGCTCGGTCAACAGATGCCGCGAGCTAGCGGAACATTAGACGGCAAGCGAGCCGTGCGATATTAGAGCGAACAGCGAGCGACAGCTGAGATGAAGGCTGTTTCTAGGTATGTCAATTCGATACTATCTTATGTAACAATATATATGGCATTATTGGTTTCCCTTTAAACCCATTGTACTTATATATTCAATCCCTTATTATCCTCCCTTTCCTTGGTAAGTATAGTCAAGGCGTGCTTTAGCACCTTAACAAGAGCAAGAACCCGGTGAATTATCCAAACCGCTCGGGGTGATTCACAAAAGTCCCTTCAGGGCGTAACAAACACAAATAAACATTTCTAAAAAATATAAATGAAAACACAGATCATTATTAAACATTTGATATACATGAGTTAAACAATCATTGCTTATTCATCTGATTCTATCAAAATCTTCTTCTTCGCGTTCTTTACTTTTGCCTTTATTTTTTTCTACTTTTTGGATTCTCGATTGTTCTGTTGTTCGTTTTGAGCAAGGCCGCACGAGGAGCTGTTTTCGGCGCCTAGCGGCGAGCAACCCGCCTGTCCTGTTGCTAAGGTTAGAATCGGTGACGAGAACTGCAGTAGTGTACGTGCATTTGGTATGACTTGAACCCAGCCATATATACTTACGCTACGAGCACGCACATAGACTCTTGCAGTTCTCCTCACCGATTCTAACCTTAGCAACGGGACAGGCGGGTTGCTCGCCGCCAGGCGCCGAAAACAGCTCCTTGTGCACCCCTGGTCTAGAGCATCTTTTTTCTGGTGTGTCAGCAAATAGCCTGCTTGCTTTATCACCATTTAGAGCGGAGTAAGCAGTAACATGTTACAATTTACCCCGAGCTTGAATTTTTGCGTTTTATCTCAGCAAACGAGGAACTAAACATCAAATTACTAAAATGCGTACACATTGTAATAAACCAATGTGCACTGATTCGTTTGCGACATAGAAGCAAACATTCAAACGGTTTCTAATGACAGTTAATTGATATAAAAGTGCTAAGACAAAATTCTGGGCTATAACCACAAAATGAATACATAGGGGAGACCGGGGCAAATCGGCCACTTCTTTTTCATTGATAAATTTAACTAAAAAAATTAAATGGTTTAATTATGTGAATTATACTATCCGAAAGAGTAATCCCTATAGTACATAATTGCTACAACAAATTTTCATTAATCCCCTTTTCTATGGTCATTCCAAAGAATTTGTAATATAGTGTAAAATCGCCGTTTCGAAAAATGCAGGGATAAATCGGCCACTCCTTCGGGGCAAAACGGCCACCTTTTATTTGGGCTAGATTTTGATTAATTTTTAGTCATAAATGAAAATGAGTCGTTTATTTCTCAGTTACAAATTACAGTAGAGTCAAAAAACTGTTTGAAAAGTTAAGAAGTTCACGTTTTTAGCGCACACATACTGCGGTTTAAATTTTGTTGCACTTTTCAGTCATCTTCAGATTCCGAAGGCAGTTGCATCTTTTGCCTGTCTTCATCAAAGGTTGAGATTCCACATTGGTGGTCGCAACAGCTTTTCTTGGACGACCTCTTTTTTTTGGAGCCGAATTCAAAGAAGCTGATTTTCCCAATGCTCTCACCTGTGTGCTATTTTTTTTGGTTTCGACACGGCTTGCTCCGTCGCCAATTGTTTCATTTCGGGTGAATCCGTTACAATTGCAGTTTTTCGACGTTTTCGCCCTCTGCGCGTTTGCTTCCTTGGTCCCGCTTTTGGCGAAGGTCGTATACTTTCAAGCGTGGATTTTAAAACCTCGAGGTTTTCGGGCTCAGTGGATGCTCTACTGCGTCTGCTCTCATCGTTCGAAACTGCAGAAATGTTGCCCTCGTCCTCAAAATGTGAAGACGATGAAGCAACTGACTCGTTCCCTCTCTCAACCGTTTCGGAATCTGCATGTGACGGTAGCTGACTCTCATCATTTTCATCGGGCTCAAGCACAACAGTGTTTGGGTCCTGTCTATCTGTTACGCTACTTGGTAAAAATTCCAAGTCTTGAAAAATGTCTGGATTGAAAGGAGCGATCCCAGTGCATTCGAAACCAGAAATGATGTTTTGGCTTGTAGCGGCCAGCGATAATGCTTTCGCCACGATGTTGGAAATGTCGTAAATGGTCATGGCTTTTCCTGGATTTGCTGTCATCCAGCTATCGCAGTGTGAATTCATCGCTTTCTTGAAGGGACCAAAAACAGTTCGATCGAGCGGCTGGAGTTTGTGCGAACAATGTGGTGGCATTGTCAGCACAACTATGCCGTTCTTTTTGCAGAAATCTAGTGCATCAATCGACAAATGAGATCCATGGTTGTCGAGAATGAGTAAAATCGGATTTTCCACAGATGCACACACGTGCTGTTGAAAGAAATGTAGAAATTGAAGAAAGTATAGCGCATCCATCCAGCCGCTAGCTTTAGCTGTGCCTTTACAGCTTGGTGGTCCACCATTCAGGAAATAATCCTTGAATTTTTTCTAGGGGAAGATGAAAAACGGTGGTAATGCACGTCCTTCTGCTGACACTGCCAAGGCCATGGTGATAAGAGTACCTCACTCGCCTGAGGTTACGTGCCCAACTTGCTTCACCCCGCGCCGCGCAATGACTCTGTCAGGTCTGTGGATGGTAGTTACCCCTGTTTCGTCCATGTTCCATATTTTGAATGGCCATAAGCGATGTCGATCCAAAACATTCTTCAAATTCTCAAAAAACGCTAATACGTTTGTTCGATTAAAACTAGTCGCCCGGGCCAAAGTAGTTAGTTCGGGTTTTCGACAAATTTGGGTGTCTTTTCAAAAAATACTTCAGCCACTCTTCTCCGGCCATATTCACTGCTTCCCATGACGGTGGTACAGTAAGTTGTAATTTCCGAGAAAAGTCGTAAGCCAAACAATGAAACTCCTAAGCCGAAAGTCCGAAGTACGTGTCATTACAATGAGTCAAGTACTTTGCCAAGGTAACCTCTTGTGCCGTGTTGAAGATCGTATTCCGTCCTTTATGTTGTTCCATAACTTCGTTTTTCTCGATTTGTTCATCAGTAGTCCGTTTTAGCCACCGTCGCAATGTTGTTCTCGGTACATCGAACATTTTTGACGCAGTCGAAATTTTCATACTGCTCTTTTTTACAGCCAAAACTGCTGATTTGATCTTATCAGTGTCGCTTGGAGGTTTCTTGCGATTGTAATTACGGACCATGTTACTGAAAAATGTAGACGATTTTTATTTCTCCTCATAATTATTCAAGCTACAATCGCTTCAATCAATATTTAAACGCATGGATATAACTTTCTTTTTCCAAAGATCGAACTCCACTGCGTAGTCGCGTTTCCGTCCAGACCACGCGACTCCTGCCCCCTCTCCTCATCCCGAAACCGTGAACTGTTTTCCATTGTTGAGCTTCGAATCCACCGACGTCGCTACACTGATGCATATTTGTCTCGGCAGAATCATCTCTCTCTCTATCCATCTCAATTTCTCTATCTTTCTGTCTCTCTCTTTCTCCTTTTAACATCAGCTGCAAGACAATCAGAACACTCTCTAACAGCTGATGGACTTCTTATTTACTTATCGAGACATTATACATACATACTCTTCCATAGAACACCTCACATACACTCACTCACACACTCATGCTCTCGTGACCGACCCGAGTGCTCGGTTATACAGAGCAGTAGTATCTCGACAACATTCGCTGAAAGCATAACGTATCGCCTCAATTCTCAATTTCTCAATAAACCGCACTATTCTCAACAAATTTTGAGTTCTCTCTATACATTTTTTGGTCCTTCGAGCCGGATTGTTGTGAATAGTGCAGTATCAGTAAAGTGAAAAGTGCAGACTCGTTCTCTAAACTCAAAGAAAGTCGCGTGTGTGTGCGGCGATAAGAGTCAACGGTATTCTCTCTCACACTTGTTCTCGCCGCGCTCTCGCGTCTCACCTCTAACCACGCAAGTGCAGTCGTAAGTCTACGTTTGCGCTCTCTCTCTATAGTTGTGATTTTCGCGCATGAAAAGCAATTCGTGCATGTGCGTGCTCTCTAAAAATCAGCTCATCGTGCTCCGGAAGTGTCGCGAAGTTGTTAAATCCGTGTGCTAGTACGTTACAAACGATTTGAACAATGTCGGATTTGGTCGCTACTGTTGTTGGCAAACAGATCACTCAATATGGCCTGATCAGCCGAGCCGTTGCCAATGTGAAGAAAATGGAATTCAAAAAGCGCACCCCCGAGCAAATCCAAACAAGAATCGAGATTCTCGGCAGCAATTGGAAGAAATTCCAAGAAAATCACGATCTTCTCTCGTCCTTGAAAGCTGAAGAAAGATCCGTGCTACCGTACTTTACAGATCATGGTTTCGTCTATTATTAAGGAGCGTACGTTTGAAATTTACCATCCAGTGTTAACAGAAAGACGGAAAGAATTAAAGAAAAATGAAGTAGGACCAATTACTTGGAAGAACACCGTAGCATTACCGTTTTGTAATAATATCTCTAATGACATAAGAAGAATCTTTAGAAAAGCCGGAATTCACACTATTTTTAAATTACCGTTTTACACCAAACAGTTGTTTCCTTTAATTAAAGACAAAATACCTCTTTTAAAACACTCTAACATTGTATATTCAATTCCTTGCTTGGGTTGCAATCAGGTTTATATTGGACAAACATCTAGACTTTTAGAAAGACGGGTATATGAACATAAAAGAAATATTTTTTTATCTCCCTTACAACATACTGCTTTAACCAAGCATTCGTTGGAGTTTGATCATAGGTTTGATTTTGACAATGTTAAGATTGTTGATAAAGAAACTAAATCAGAGAATTCTTTTGGAGACAATTCACATGATTAAACAGCCTAGCGTAAATCTTAGGTATGAAACACCTAAAATACAAGAATATTACGCAACATTACTAAAGAAGTCTTATGATGTTTTTGCTCCATAGAGTTTTATATGATCGAACTGATTTTTTACATATCAGTTTATGGGTATGTAATTGTTTATTTGCTCGTTAACACCTTTTGAGTGTATACACATCATATGAGCAAGAATGTTTGATTACTGCAAACGGTACATCCTTTAATTTTGAATTTCAGGGAGTATAAATATGTATTGAACTGTCAAGGGTATTTACCTTGTTTTCACCTTCTATAAGCAGATGTTTTGCTCACGGTATACGTTAGTCTTATTCCAACTGACTCGGGAGTCACACGTTGTGCCATAGCACTGTTGACTCAATTTCAAAAGCATAATCAGTACTTTATATTGTTCTAACTTTCCTGAAGAGGATCTAAACTAAGATCGAAACGTCGAGAGCCGATATAATTATAATTGCTAAATAGCTTGTTTTTATTGTTTTAATGGACCGAACTAGTGCGCCGAAATCATATATTTTTACAGATCATCAGTACGAACAATGCGAAGAACTCTATGCCGACCAAAAAAGTGAAATTCTCTCGTACCTCAATCAACTCAAGAACAAGATAGGTCAGTCGGTGTCCACTGCATCAAGTGCCCCAAGCTCATCTCGTGCGACGACTTCTCGAAAGCTCCCTCAACTCAACGTGCCCAGCTTCTCAGGATCGTATCGTGAGTGGCAACCTTTCTGTGATCTCTTCTCAGCAATGATTTTCAGAAACACAGAAATCCTTGACGTCGAAAAACTGCAATACCTCAATATGAGTGCCACCGGCGAAGCAGCTCAACTCGTAAGAAAGTACGAAGTCACCGATGAAAACTTCGCGCGTGCGTGGCAAGAACTCGTTGACCGCTACGAGAACAAGCGAGTGATCATCGATACGCATCTCTCCACGTTATTCTCGCTCAAAAAGGTAACTCAACAATCGCCCACCGAGCTTAAAGCTCTGATCGGCGAGGTTAAAGAATCTCTGAGAGCTCTCAGCGCTCTCGGGTGTCCTACAGACGCCTGGGACAGTATCATTGTTTACACGGTGACGCGTAAACTCGATTCGGAATCTCTACTCGATTGGGAAATGCAAATCGGCACCACGACCGAACCCGCGACATTCGAAAATCTCCAAAAGTTTATCTCAGGCCGGATACACGCTCTCGAGGGTTTCGCACGCGCAACCGCGACTCAAAAATCGCGTTCGGCCGCTCCCGCAGGAACGAAAAATACGTCTGGCGCAAAATCACACCAGACTACCGCGCCTCTCAAAAGCGACAACTCTCCGAACGCTGCAACAACCTCATCGTCGTTCACGTGTTCGCTGTGCAATGCCGCGCATTATCTATCAGCATGTCCAATGTATCGTGGCAAACCGGTCGCGGAAAAACTAGACTTCCTCAAACAAAAGAATCTCTGTTTCAACTGCCTCGGTCCGCATCAATTCCGTAAATGTCGTACAGCGAAACGCTGCAGAGTCTGTGGGAATCCTCATCATACGTCGATCCATCGGATCACCAATTCGTCCGACGGTCCAGCTCTGCGCGCGTCAGCCACTCAAGGGACGAGCTCACCACCGAAACAATCGGTACCCATCGCTTCCGGTAGCCAAACAAGTGCATCCGCGCTTCCGCGTCGCGAGGATACTGAATCGAGCGCGCCGGCTTCGACCAATGTCGCTTTAACGTCCTCAATAAAGTACATGCCAGTGTTGCTTGCGACAGCGCTCATCAAGGTCTCGTCATGCTACGGTGACCAGTACGAAGTTCGGGCCCTTCTCGACCAAGGATTAGAAGTATCGTTCAACACGGAATCTCTCGCTCAACGTATCAGATTGGTGCGCAACGGTCAAGTGTCGCTCGCGGATTTATGAATCTCAGCATCGCGTCACGCGTCAATCCTACCTTCTCCCTCTCGATAGGTGCGTACGTGCTCGCGAACCTCACATCCTATCTGCCTTCGATACGAGTGGTAAAGAAACCATGGCCACATCTCGACGGTCTCGAGCTCGCTGACCCAGAATTCTCGTCATCAACTCAAATCGACTTAATCCTCGGCGCCGAAGTCTACAGCTTGATTCTCGAAGAAGGGTTACGCCGGGGCGGCCCCGGGAGCCCAATCGCTCAGCAAACCGCTCTAGGGTGGATTCTATCAGGATCCGTCGCATCCGAATCGGCCTCAAACTTGAGCGTTCGCCCTGCTCAGGGGCTACAGTGCTCAGTCGATCACGACCTTCTCGATCTCGTTCAACGATTTTGGGCACAAGAAGAAATCAATGCTAAATCAAACAGTTCTCCGTCCAACGCAGAAGCCCAGTGTGAACAGCACTTCATCGAAACTCATTCTCGCATGCAGGATGGACGCTACGTCGTCCAGATACCTCTCAACCGACTTCTAGAACATCTTGGCGATTCATATAAACCCGCGTTATACGCGCTCTCGCGTCAAGAGAAAAGATTCGCTGTAAACTCATTTTTGAAATCGGCGTACTTCGAATTTCTCAACGAATACAAAGCACTCGGTCACATGGCTGTCGTTCCGAAATCACTCGTTCCACCGCGTCACTCGTGCAACAGCAAACACGAGTTTTTATATTAACTTCTACTTGGTAAAACTTCCGGTGGCCGATTTACCCCAGTCAGTGATGCCAGAATGAGGACGGGAGCGCTCGAGAATTTCCCCCACCTCGCATGCACACTACGCCGGAGCTGCGTGTCCGTGAGCTCGGCGCTTCGGACAACGTCGGGAAGACGAGAGAGAAAACGAATGTGTGTCTTTCTCTCTCGCTCTTGAAACGCTGTGATCCAAGGTGGGGTGCAAGCGACACGCGGCCGTGCGCGATCTTCCTGAGTGCCTCGAGGCTCGAGATACACTTTTCACTTTCTGACATATGTATAATACTCTTGTAATGAAAAAAAATTTGGAAAAAATTTTGTTAGGGAAATCACGTTTTAAGACCTCCTGATCACGTTTTGACTATTTAGAAAAGAGCTTTTTTTTAAATATCTCATGTATTTTTTATCACGATTACGTTTAAACGGCAAAATGGATTTCAATGAAACTTTATATTAAAATTTTATATTCTTGTCTTAAGATCCGATTAGATCACGAAAAATGATAATTACCCGTTATGGTTCTTCGATTTTTCAGATATACGAACTAAATTCTACATAAAAAAAAGTTAAATAAAGTTCTTCTGTAACTTGTTTAACAGAGAAAAATGTACATTCATAATTGAGGCATTTGATGGAAAAAGGGCACATACGCCAAAATGCCATTTCAAGAAAATCGATTTCAAAGTTTTCATTATAGTATAACTTAATAAAAAGTAATGCAATTAAATCAATTTTTTTTAAGGACGTAGTTACCGTGTCGTTCAAGCGTTCTGAATACAGAATTCATGATTTAAAAATGATATGTGTCTTTATTTATAAATTTTAAACAAGTGGTTTATGTGCCCTTTTTCCATCAAATGCCTCAATTTCCTGTGTTCATTTTAAATTTCCGTACTTTTTATTTGAGCTATTTCTATTTTTCAAACCTTAAAATGAATTTTTTTATTAAAAGACGAATATTTTGATACTGTACATTGGTGAACTTTGTTAAAATTAGAATTCACTCTTGGCCAGTACCATGCACGCTGTAGAAGCCTTCGATAAAAAATATTTTTTCAGAGTATTCAAACGTAATTATATCAAGTTGCGACAAAGAATCACGCACTATTTACAAATTAATTACGCGCAGCGTGCACGTTACCGCTCGATGGAAACTACGGAAAAGTGGTGGTCTCTTCCATCGGGAGGGAAATGTAAACAATTGGTTATGCGAAGCTAACATCGCGATACATGTTGTACACTAAAATGTACAAAAACATTACAAAAATAGAAAAGAAAGGCAGCACGTAAATATATCAATTGGGTTCGATATATTGACGAGATGTAAGACTGAAATAATGCTACAATTGTTTAGATTTCCAAAGGATAGAAAGCACGCAAAGGAATTTACTATAATACATGTTACAGAATTTCGAGATAATTGTTACATATAAAATGAATATAATTAAGAATATACATTTATTTGTACAATTATCTCGAAGTTCTCTCTATGAATCATATGTACAGCAAGCAAGCGAATTTATTGCAAGGATAGAACAAGAATTGCGTGAGGTAAATCGAACAACTATTTACATATTCGCGATGTCCAAAAATCGAATGAAATAAAAAATGGATGAAATTGATAATATTCTGGACATCACTAATTTGCATTACCCGACGTAGAAGGAACATCCGCGAGGCCATCAACGGCATGTAAACGTAACCTACTCTTTTGTTTCTTTGCAAGAATTGGATATAAATGCTCAGATGACATGAGAGATAGATGTATGTCATCTACCTCCATGGTCTGAGCTGTGTCCCCGTACGCTTTTAATGCCGATTTCGTTACGCAAATGGCATTAACGAGGGTCGAACAAAGTCGGTTTCGTTTCTTGTTCTTTATGTCGGGAAGCATGGAAAACGATCTTTCAGCATCGGCGTTTGAATATGGAAGACTTCTAATGGAATTTAATAATTTCTGCAAACATGGATATTTAAATGAGCCTTGATCGTTTCGCGTTAACAACACCGTTTTCCAAACATCATCAAAAGCTAATGTACAAAGGATCTGCTTGTCTTTATATGCAAAATTCAGGTGCAATGTCGACCATTCTTTTTGCAAACCGTCTTCGTCGAAACCGCCCAATTTTTGAGCAATAAAGAGAACACTTTTAAAGGAAGTGTCTCTGTCATTATCTATTAATGCCAAATGAGGCTCAAAAACACATAACTTGCTCAGAAATTCGTCATCGATTGGCAATCGATTACGAATTTCGTTTGCAGCCGTTATGTAAAACTTAATACAATTTTCTCGAACGGTTTTGACAACATCGGGTTTGCCTTCTGCAACTAACTTAGAAAGAAAAATGTCACAATCCGGATCTAAATGAATACTATTAAATGCGATTTGGTTATCGCCTTTTGAAAAATCTATTAATTTTACTAAATCCATGTGCTTCAAAAGCTGCGGTTTCAAAAAATTACGTAAAATATTATACAAAAGAGTTTTGGCAGTAGTTTGAAGCAAATGGATTCTTGTTTGTTGCGACTGAAAGAATAAACTAAAGTCATTGAAATACAATAGAACGTATTCCAAAAACAGAAGATATGCTTTCGCTTCTGGATTTTGCATGATGATAAGCAGGTCTTCCCCAGACTTTGTCTTCTCACTTACGACCAATTCTTTCAGAAATTGCAACACACTGTCCCAATTTTCTAAAAGTGTAACTACGGATGAATAACGCGATAACCATCGCGTAGTACAGAATTTTAAAATTTTGCGGTCAGTAAATTGATAACATTGTTGGAAATCGCGAAAAATGGCCGAGCGTTTGGGACTGCTATAAATGAATGTAGTGACTTTCCGTAATAATTCCTCGCAGACCTCGGGAATGGTAGCGCATGCTTTATGCACTACCAATGCAGAGGAGTGACATGGACACGGCATGGTGAAAAAATTTTCACCGCGAATTTCTGCAAGTTTGGTCTTGAATGACGAGTGACACCCTGTCATGCCAGAAGCGTTATCACACGACAAAGCAAGAATGTTTCCGAACGGAATTTGCTTTTTCCACATGGAGTTCTTAAAGGAGGTAAATATTTTATCGGCAGTACATTCTCGCGCGTCAAGATTAATTAATTCTACTAATTCCGTTCGAACATCCAAAGTCTCGGGTGCGACATACCGAACAATAAACGACATCCATTTCTCATTGGTAATCTCGGATGTTTCATCAATAAATACTGAAAACTTAGAATTCTGTAAAACCAGACTAAGACGCTCTGTTTCCCGTGGACACAGAACGTTCGATATAATATTAGAACACTTTGTTCGACCACACGTCATACGTTCCAAAACATCAGGATCTTTCCCAACGTCTTGGGAAAGTTGAAGATTCGCCTCTGCGGATTGATGCGAAATATTTTTCTCGGCAACTAATGCAGCAAAACGAATAACCAAAGCATAAACAAAACATAAACAAAGCATACGCGACCACAGATCGCGGATCTGACCGTCAAATGTACTTGACGAAAACCAGGCCCGAGCGAACCCTCGAAACGGGAAACGAAAAGAATAGATAGGAAATCGTAAAATAGTAAGAAAAATTCAGAAAGGAGAAAAATCGAAGAAAAGGCTAAAAGAAATAACAGCAAGGTAATGGTGACAGTACCGAACTGCCACAGATGCATTTACCAGTTACCTTTCTCTCCTATTCTTGTACAATAATACCTTTATACCAATTTACACATTTTAGTGTACAACATGTATCGCGATGTTAGCTTTGCATAACCAATTGTTTACATTTCCCTCTCGATGGAAGAGACCACCACTTTCCCGTAGTTTCCATCGAGCGGTAACGTGCACGCTGCGCGTAATTAATTTGTAAATAGTGCGTGATTCTTTGTCGCAACTTGATATAATTACGTTTGATGTGATTACGTTTAGATTTTAGATTTTAGATCATACTCTGAAAAAATATTTGTTATCGAAGGCTTCTACAGCGTGCATGGTACTGGCCAAGAGTGGATTCTAATTTTAACAAAGTTCACCAATGTACAGTATCAAAATATTCGTCTTTTAATAAAAAAATTCATTTTAAGGTTTGAAAAATAGAAATAGCTCAAATAAAAAGTAGGGAAATTTAAAACGAACACAAGAAATTGAGGCATTTGATGGAAAAAGGGCACATAAACCACTTGTTTAAAACTTATAAATAAAGACACATATCATTTTTAAATCATGACTTCTGTATTCAGAACGCTTGAACGACACGGTAACTACATCCTTAAAAAAATTTGATTTAATTGCATTACTTTTTATTAAGTTATACCATAATGAAAACTTTGAAATCGATTTTCTTGAAATGGCATTTTGGCGTATGTGCCCTTTTTCCATCAAATGCCTCAATTATGAATGTACATTTTTCTTTGTTAAACAAGTTACAGAAGAACTTTATTTAACTTTTTTTTATGTAGAATTTAGTTCGTATATCTGAAAAATCGAAGAATCATAACGGGTAATTATCATTTTTCGTGATCTAATGGATCTTAAGACACGAATATAAAATTTTAATATAAAGTTTCATTGAAATCCATTTTGCCGTTTAAACGTAATCGTGTTAACAAATACATGAGATATTTAAAAAAAAAGCTCTTTTCTAAATAGTCAAAACGTGATCAGGAGGTCTTAAAACGTGATTTCCCTAACAAAATTTTTTCCAAATTTTTTTTCATTACAAGAGTATTATACATATGTCAGAAAGTGAAAAGTGTATCTCGAGGCACTCAAGAAGATCGCGCACGGCCGCGTGTCGCTTGCACGTAACCTTGGATCGCAGCGTTTCAAGAGCGAGAGAGAAAGACACACGTTCGTTTTCTCTCTCGTCTTCCCGACGTTGTCCGAAGCGCCGAGCTCACGGACACGCAGCTCCGGCGTAGTGTGCATGCGTGGTGGGGGAAATTCTCGAGCGCTCCCGTCCTCATTCTGGCATCACTGACCCCAGTGGCCGATTTGCCCCGGTCTCCCCTAACGCTCGTTTGTGTCACTAAAACCGACGGTGGTAATATCGTCAAGCAGCTCTCGCATGCTGTGGGTTACCAGAATTGTCGTTCAAAATATTTTACTTATGTTACAATTTACCCCGTGTTACAACATACCCCGGTCTCTCCTACTTTCCGAGATAATCTTATATATGTGGGATCTGAATGGAGGGTTTAGGACAGTAATGAATAATGAATGCACTTATTAGAAATAAGAGGTATATTATATAGAAAAAGCTCGACGCTACGCACTCGCAGTTCGCACTCGCCGTCTGTCTCGCAAGCCAGAGAGGAACGCTTCGCCACCGGGCGCTCCTCTTATGTTCTCGGTCGCGATTCGCATTTGTTATGTTCTAGAAGCGTCGCCCCAGACGCACGCCGCTCATGCATACACGCACACTCCCATGCACACAACAGTCACATCCCCCATATACAACTCAAAATTGTTTGGTTTTTTGTTCTGGGTCAAAAATTGAATGAGATATCTTCCCAGCCGCGGAAAACTGTTTTTCAGAAGAAACTTCTTTTGTTGAGCTGTGGCGCCGCCGTTTTGTATTAATTATTATTTTTAATTGTGATTATGCTTCAATGTACGTACAATAAAGGCATTCAAACAGATTTTGTATTCCATTCACTATACTCGCTTAAACAATTCTCAAAATCAGGCTGCTTTTCCGGGCTCTATAGTGGCATTACTCCTTAAGAGGTGATACCACCCCCGAAAGTTTCGACCCTGAAGTGCTATCTCGAAAACCAGAGGAGATACATGAAAACTTGAAATTGGAAAGTTTCATGGTTTTTATGTACAGTAAGACGGTGCCAACAAAGTGTCCAAAGTACACTTTTGTTCATAACAAAAAAGTTTTTACAATATTATTTTACAACTGTTCCAAATTTACACAATGACAAAAAATCAGTAGTATTTTTTCCAAATACATTGGTATGTTTATGAAATTTTCTCCTACAGTTTCGCAGATTAGGGGTGAGCATGGAATGTTTGGTTCTGTATACACACGTATGTACATAGTAAGAGAGTATTCCCATAAAAAACTTTAAAAAGGTAAAAAAATGCGCCAAGTACATGAAAAAGTCGAGGACGAAAAAGAGTATTATCAAATAAATATCAAATAAATAACAAAAAAAGAAAATAATATAATTACAATATAAAAAAAGATGTGAAATCAAAATGTTAATCAAGATATGAAATGATAATGAAGATAATGAAATCAAGATATTTTCTCGTGCTCAACAGTGAAATTTGAAAATTTTATGAAAATATACAGAAGTCGCCTAACTTGGTAAAAAATTAAAAACTATGCCCCGTTTGGGCCCGGCCAAATATTGACCGATTTCAAAAAAAAATTTTGCCTCCATTTGTCTTCTCCAGACTCAACTTTTCCGCATTAGGTTTAAATTTGAGTTTTCAGATATGAAGCATACATACAAGAAGCAAACAGAGGATCGTTTTAATAAAATCGTTTAATTAATATAATAATACTGTGCCCCAATTAATTTTTCTTTCTCCTCTAAATTATACATTTTTCCACATTCATAATAAAATTCGATTTTGTATACACATACATATATTTCTTAAAACTCTAATATAAAATTATACATGAAAATGTACTTATTGCATTTGCTCGTGCAGCAGAGTTACTTTCTCTTTCGCTTCTGCTTCGATTATACGTAGAACTCATAGAAAAAGGAGTGGCCTTTTACTACAGTAAGTGTAGAGACTACATAATGTGTCCAAAGGATGTGACAGCGTATGGCAGAAGGTCTTGTTGCAGGAATTTAAATGCTAATGGTAATGTAGCGAAAATGAATGAAGAGATCCAATATTATATTTTTAACGCACAATGACTATAATAAAATTTAGTATACCACTGCGGATTTTAAAGTATTCCGAATGTATTTCACAAAAGATTGAAAAGTATCAAGAGAGATGTCTTCAGCATACTTTCTTCACTAATGTGACTTGCTCTACATTGCAATCAGTCCGCCATAATTTTCTTAATTCTTAATGCTATGTCTTTTAGCAAATTTTGTCGATTTACCTTATTTGACAAATTGCCAGAAACTTGCGCGAAAGAAGATGCTTCTCCGTCTATCTAACCTTCTGCGGACAACCTCCAAGCCTTTGCGTCCCCTTCATTTCTATTCAAGCCTTTGCGTCCCCTTCATTTCTATCCAAGCTTGCGCGTCCCCTTCATTTCTATAAGCTTTATGTAGAAATTCTAAATTAAAAATAGTTTGCCGGTATAAAACTATCTGACAATTTAAATGCAATTTGATACAATATATTATTTTGTACATACATGGTATTTCCAGAAACTTATGCCAAAGAAAATGATTCTCTGTCGAACCTTCTGCGGACAAGGTCCAAGTCTGCGACTCTACATAAAAAATCTATTAAAAAAATTTGACGACTTACCTTGTTAATTGAGACCATAATTCCATACCCTATGTGGTGTAAAAACTCGTGACATTTCAAATTTGGACAACTTCGCAGGTTATGATATGAGCGATTAACACTTGGCAAGTTATAATTCAATCGTATAGGTATATATTATGTACAAAGGCGGACAACGATCCCTGCCGAATGATCTCGAGAGTCGACGAATGAAACATGTGTAGCTTCATTTGGCTGAAGGAGTGCGTGTAACGCGTATACGTATATACAGGGTGTCCCAAAAATGCTGCGGTTCCTTGAAGAGGGTGATTCAGGGGGTGATTGCAAACAACTTTTTCCTTTGCGAAAATTCTCTCCGAGGTTTCGTTAACGAGATAATAACAAAAAGCCCCGACCAATCAGAGCGCGAGCCTGCTGCTGGAGCTCCCGCGCTAGCGTGGCCGCGCGCCGAGCCGCGCTGCGACTACGAACAAGCAAGGCGGCATGCACCGAAGGAAATTGCGTAGAATGGCAAATGAAAAAGACGTAACAAAAAAATCGAAACTTTTGCCATGGTTTGTTTGCCATTTGAAGTGAACAATGAAAAAAGGATAAATGGATGAAAATCACGTGTAACGTAAAAAGACGAATACACAGTTGTTTTTTTTTGGACGAATCGAAAATAATAATTATTTGGAGTGAGAGGATAAGGAACACGTAAATTTCCTTTTTTAATAACGTACAAACGAAAAGGTAATGCAACAGGGAACGAATGAAAAATGATCGTAGTTCGTTATTGTGATAAAAATCCGTAGTTCAATAACGGCCAACACTGTTGTTGATAATGAATAAATCCGTTTAAAAACTGCGAAGAAAAATTTACGTACGGAAATTTGGAGAATTATCGCCGGAAATAAGCCATAGCCTGCGTTAGGCTTAAAAAATAATAGTCGCCAATAATGTAACTAAAACTCACCCTTTCGGAAATTCACCTGCAGCTTGAAAACCTGTGTCACTAGGTCACTGAACCGATCCTGGTCATCGACAGACGCGCCGAGTGCACAGCTGATCTCAGGTACACGACACCATCCAAAGTTAAGGGTCGCAACGTCAAGTGCGTCCGGGTTAATGCACCGAATATTCATTTCACTGCACGCCTACTAACACTGACCACTTAATTTATTATTCATGGAACGTGTTGTTCCTACGTTATAAAAATTGGTGGAAATGAATTTTTACTTGGCGTTCGGATCCGTGGGTATTCTCGCACAAATTCTCACGCTGCAGCACTTGCGTCCCCGTTGTTCGGGGGGTACACCCAGAACATCGCGTAATACTCTTGAGCAGAGAACATTTCTGCGACGTGATTGCTTGCTAACTGACAAGATTTTTTCCAAGCGACTTCTTCTACCCCCAAAAAGTTTCTCTCGTTCCATTATGAGTTGATCCCCACCAGGCCAAGAGGCTTCAGGTAAAAAGAAGCCAGCACATTTTCGAAGCACACGTGCTTCACAGAAGTGCAACGAACGAACTATCGTGCACTTTTACAAAAGTCCGCGTTCCGTCCTTTTACTGCCAATGTACCACCCATTGCGTCGAGGTAGGCAACAGACACCACGTGTTTCGGTTCGAAAGGGTCCGAAGAGAAAAGAAACAGAAAGTCCTCGAGTTGCTATAAAGAAAAAAATTCTGTTTCCTGTTTCCGATACCCTGAGTTCACGTCTGCTGCGAGGCGGAACCAACTAAGCCATAAATTACCCAAAACTGTAGGAAACCGTTGTCTACCGTCGACTAGCGAGACAATGCGGTCATAAACCGCGACCCTGGCGAAATGCTCTGGCCGATCAGCCTGATTAATTTTTGGGAACTAGCAATTAAAAAGTATTATTCAACATCAATACGGCTCGCGAAGAGACACAGGAAGAAAGAGAGCATGTAGTTCGCTGACTGCGCGTAGTCCCGCCCGCTTCGTCCTACCTTCAAATTAAAGACGGATCCCTTATCTCTCGAGTATAAACACGCGCTCGAATTTCAAAACAAAAGCACATGTCGACGTATTCCGTGCGAGAGACGGCGGGCTTGAAGTCCGATTGGCCCTAATCTAACCAATCTGCCCTGCATCCCTCCCAAACGGCCACTGTCCTGAAGAGGCCCTCTTCACAGCAATATCTCCTTCCTAAGGCCCACCTTCTCTCGCACGGAATACGTCGACGCATGCTTTTGTTTTGAAATTCGAGCGCGTGTTTATACACGAGAGATAAGCAGGCCCGATTGGCTAGTTTGGGACCAATCGAACCTCAAGCCCATCTTCTCTTGCACGGAATACATCAATGACATCGAAAAGTCCTGCGCCCCGTCTCAGGTAAAGCAACCGCGCGCGATTACAGTCACCTGACCATACCGCTACAACCCCATATTTCTTCAGTGTCTCGCTAGTCGACGGTAGACAACGGTTTCCTACAGTTTTGGGTAATTTATGGCTTAGTTGGTTCCGCCTCGCAGCAGACGTGAACTCAGGGTATCGGAAACAGGAAACAGAATTTTTTTCTTTATAGCAACTCGAGGACTTTCTGTTTCTTTTCTCTTCGGACCCTTTCGAACCGAAACACGTGGTGTCTGTTTCCTACCTCGACGCAATGGGTGGTACATTGGCAGTAAAAGGACGGAACGCGGACTTTTGTAAAAGTGCACGATAGTCCGTTCGTTGCACTTCTGTGAAGCACGTGTGCTTCGAAAATGTGCTGGCTTCTTTTTACCTGAAGCCTCTTGGCCTGGTGGGGATCAACTCATAATGGAACGAGAGAAACTTTTTGGGGGTAGAAGAAGTCGCTTGGAAAAAATCTTGTCAGTCAGCAAGCAATCACGTCGCAGAAATGTTCTCTGCTCAAGAGTATTACGCGATGTTCTGGGTGTACCCCCCGAACAACGGGGACGCAAGTGCTGCAGCGTGAGAATTTGTGCGAGAATACCCACGGCTCCGAACGCCAAGTAAAAATTCATTTCCACCAATTTTTATAACGTAGGAACAACACTTTCCATGAATAATAAATTAAGTGGTCAGTGTTAGTAGGCGTGCAGTGAAGTGAATATTCGGTGCATTAACCCGGACGCACTTGACGTTGCGGCCCGTAACTTTGGATGGTGTCGTGTACCTGAGATCAGCTGTGCACTCGGCGCGCCTGTCGATGATCAGGATCGGTTCAGTGACCTAGTGACACAGGTTTTCAAGCTGCAGGTGAATTTCCGAAAGGGTGAGTTTTAGTTACATCATTGGCGACTATTATTTTTTAAGCCTAACGCAGGCTATGGCTTATTTCCGGCGATAATTCTCCAAATTTCCGTACGTAAATTTTTCTTCGCAGTTTTTAAACGGATTTATTCATTATCAACAACAGTGTTGGCCGTTATTGAACTACGGATTTTTATCACAATAACGAACTACGATCACTTTTCACTCGTTCCCTGTTGCATTACCTTTTCGTTTGTACGTTATTAAAAAAGGAAATTTCCGTGTTCCTTATCCTCTCACTCCAAATAATTATTATTTTCGATTCGCCCAAAAAAAAACAACTGTGTATTCGTCTTTTTACGTTACACGTGATTTTCATCCATTTATCCTTTTTTCATTGTTCACTTCAAATGGCAAACAAACCTTGGGAAAAGTTTCGATTTTTTTGTTACGTCTTTTTCATTTGCCATTCTACGCAATTTCCTTCGGTGCATGCCGCCTTGCTTGTTCGTAGTCGCAGCGCATTCCGGCGAGCGGCTACGCTAGCGCGGGAGCTCCAGCAGAAGGCTCGCGCTCTGATTGGTCGGTGCTTTTTGTTATTATCTCGTTAACGAAACCTCGGAGAGAATTTTCGCAATGGAAAAAGTAGTTTGCATTCACCCCCTGAATCACCCCCTTCAAGGAACCGCAGCATTTTTGGGACACCCTGTATATATACAATGACGGACGACGATCCCGGCCGAATAATCCCGAGAGTCGACGAACGAAGAACGAAACATGTGTTAGTTTCTTTTTGGCTGAAGGTGTGCGTGTAACGCGTATACGTATTATGTCGACAAAATTTGGTTGGACAAGAAGAAGAAGAAGGAGAATCATAAGAAAAATCTTACCGTTTTCGACAGATCCATGAGACAATATTACGATATCTCTGTCATGCGTGGACCGATTTTATTGAAATTGGTCTTATTCGAAAGCTGTTAGCGAATTATATCGTATAGCGCACGTTGCAGGAACGGAATACTCGCGAGGAGGATGAACTTAGTTTAAGGACACTGATTTTAATCTTATATGTAGTATTTACAGTTTGTACAATTATGAAAGCGTTTGTAGAAGCGACACTTGTTCTTACGCAGTAGGATGTTTCACAAGGCAGTACGCGGCACGTAGAATCGGCAAGATTCTAGTAACAAAGCAAGCGCGTTTTATTCAAGCAAAGCAAGGAATTAGCAGGCGGAAGCGATTAGTCAGGTGTTACCTCTCGGACGGCTCGTCGACTAGTAGATCGAGGAAATCTGCGTCGATTTCCTCGAATCCGCGATTCTTCCCCTTCCATCGATCGGCGATCGATGGAAGGTTGCGCACGATCGATGCTCCGCGTGTACCGAAACCCACCCAGAAAGTCGGCCCGAGTTCCTGGAAGGAAGAGTCCCCCTTCCATCGATCGTAAGTCGATGGAAGGGGCCGTGATCGACGCTGCACGCGAGTCAGCGGGCCACAGCTATGGTCTAATTATCGATGGACCTGACAGATGGCGTTTAGATGCTATATTTCGAAACAACTTCGGACAACTTTTACATAGGGAATACAAATAGCTTGTGTCAAAGTAGTCCGACTTGCATGACATTTGGTATGATTTTCGTCAGAAAAACATAAGGAATCCATTGGCGTCACTTCCCTTTCGATACGATGAAGAAAAGGGTTTCTTAATACGATCAAATGGATAATTCACCCTCGACTGCGGAGGGTCGACTTCATTTCGCTACGTTCGACCCAGGATTCGTACCTTTTTCCGGGAAAAAACCATACAAATCGGGTGAGGCAATGCGAAGGTCTGTCCTCGCCACGGGGTACCAGCGCATCTCCATGACAGGCGTTGCTCCAGAATTACCCTGTATCATTTGGGCAGTGTGTGACCCGACTACCCTCCGTGTAATTGGTCTGCGCGAAGTGGGGCGCAAGTTCGATCATTATCAGTACTCCTGCCCGAGAGGAATACGATTTACTTTAATTATAGTACATGTGTGTTTTGTAATAAAATGTTTCTATCGTCTCCTGAATTCAATAACTGGCATCCAGATATCTACGCTCCTACAATCCACCGTCAACACGGCTCGTGGAGAGACACAGGAAGAAAAGGGGTAGCCCGCTGTCGACGCGTGGTCCTCTCGAGTATAAACACGAGCTTCAATATCAGAACAAAAGCAAGCGTTAACGTATTCCGTGCGAGAGAAGGTGGGCATTGCTGTGAAGAGCAATGCTTCAAGAGAGCAGCCGTTTGTGAGGAATGCAAATCCGAATGGTTCTGATACAATCTGCTCCCTATGATTGAAATTTAGTCTAGCAACTTTCACTCCTCCTAACCTAACCAATCGAACTTGCATCCCTCCCAAAAGAACCGGCCATCCGAGCGTAGAAGCAAGTGCGAAATAAAAGTAACGGTGCACTTCTCGATACCGCAGATGTACCTACCTAAGTAGCATTTCTGACGGAAAAAAATTGTCCAGCCTTTGGGCCTGGCGTAGACCTTTGGCAGGTAGGTATCTATTTCAAAAGGCAGTGCCACCCGTGGAGCCAGTAAGACCGTCCCCGGTCCGTGCTATACCAGACAGTTTTCTTCCAGTGAAAATCAGTAAATTTGCAAGCGCAATATCTTAAAAACCAGTGAAAATAAAGTGTATACATTAAAGCTTATTGAATTTGTCTTGGAACGCACTATCAACTCAGGTGTTCAAAAAAAATAGTTCCATTTGAAAAACCGAACTTGACCATCGTATCTTTTAAAATAATAATCGATAAAAAAATTCGTTCGCGCTAATTAATTGGCCCCCTCGAACCATGCAATTCCCTATTTTTTTTATATTTTTATCTCCAATAGTTTAGGAGGAAGCCGGCTGTTTAGCTTTCCCGCGGACACCCTGTACATTGAAATTCCCGCGCATACTCGCGAGCTGGGTGCTTTAGCGCTCCACGGGCACGGACCCGCAGTCCTATAGATATTCCCACGAAAATACGTAACACTTTCATGTACTTGGCGTCGAGACGCTACCGCGTCTCTAGATAATGGTATATAAGTATATAAGTGAATAAGGGTAGAAGAGTTTAAGGGTATAAGGGTATAAGGGTATATAAGGGTATAAGGTTATAAAGGTATACAGGGTGTCCCAGCGAAGACTGGACAGCTGGTTATTTCCTAAAGTATTGGAGATAAAAATTTTTTTAAAAATATGGAATTGCATGGTTCGAAGGGGCCAATTTATTAGCCGAGATGAATTTTTTTGCCGATTATTATTTTAAAAGATACGATGGTCAAGTTCGGTTTTTTAAATGGAACTATTTTTTTTGAAGAGGTGACTTGATTTTCACTTGAAGAAAACCCTCTGGAATAGCAAGCACCGGGGATGGTCTTGCTGGCGCCACGGGTGGCAATGCCTGTTGAAACCGATACCTACCTGCCAAAGGTCTACGCCAGGAATGGCAGGCCCAAAGCCTGGACAATTATTTTCCGTCAGAAATGCTACTTAGGTAGGTAGAGAAAGTAGGGACATGATCAGGAAGCTAAGGAAAAATGCATTTAAAGTGATGATTGTACCTATTAATTAAGTCTTTATTACTCCAAATACAACTATATGTTAATGATTTAACATTTTTTACACACTTTGGACTATCTGAGGTCAGGCGTCTAAATTATTAAACTTTACAAAACAGATGGGAGAAAACCATCCTCCTCCACTCGCTTTTGCCAGCGACCACACTATTATAACACAGTGGCTTCCTAATGATGTATTTGTCACGTGCACTCACTAGCATCTTTTAATTAGGGTTTAGGGAGATGTCCCATCTTACCTCGCTACCCCGTCTACTTCCCCTACATCTGCGATATCGAGAAGCGCAACGTTACTTTTATTTCGCAATTGCTTCTACGCTCGGATGGCCGGTTCTTTTGGAGAGGGATGCAAGTTCGATTGGTTAGGTTAGGAGGTGTGAAAGTTGCTAGACTAAATTTCAACCATAGGGAGCAGATTGTATCAGATCCAATCGGATTTGCATCCCTCACAAACGGCTGCTCTCTTGAAGAGGCCCTCTTCACAGCAATACCTTCTCCCCAATGCCCACCTTCTCTCGCACGGAATACGTCAACGCATGCTTTTGTTTTGATATTGAAGCTCGTGTTTATACTCGTGTAACGGTTTCGAGCGTTGCGTAACGCTCCTTACAGGATTTCGGGATTGATTCGAGTGGCGTGCGATAAAGAATTAAAATTCCAGAACAAGAATTTAACTTAAATAGTGTTTATTCAAGAAAAACTCTTTTAAATGATACATAAAATGTAACTTAACGCCTTAATACTAAAGAAATTAAAGAAATTAATTAGGTTGCGACACTAGGTCGTTACAAAAAGTAAAGCTGATAGTCTTGGGTTGCGGCTCTAGGTCGTTACAAAAGAAATGCCCGTTTAAACGATCGATTTGGAATAATATAACTTAAATAATTAATAGTGACGTTTAGTCGAATGAAAGGAATTAGTTTGTGGATGATGACTCTCGGTCGATGTAGGAATTAGTTTGTGGATAATGACTCTCGGTGGATGTAGGAATTAGTTTGTGGATAATGAGTCTCGGTCAATGTAGGAATTAGCTTATAAATCTAGGAGATTGAATATGTTTAAGCTGAGAATCTTTTGAATTGTTTCTTTGTCATCAGGGGCGGTATTGCCACCTGGAATAGTCTTGTTCCCTCGTCGCTCAGGAGTAATATTACTAACCTGAGAATAATAAGTAGTAATAACTTAGCTTCGACAACTAAGTGGCCTACAAAGCGGCCTCCAAGGCAGAAACCTCTCGCTAGACCTGGCGACTATGGCCTTAGTTTAATACGATCGGCACGACCAAGTGTCCTGCAAGGCGGCCTCCAAAGTTGGAGCATTAAATTTATGTTGGAATCGGCTATTAGGCTTAAATGATTCTTAGTAGCGTCTTGGTTAGACATATGAATATATAATGATTCTCTGTGGGCTTTCTTGCCCGTATTTATACATATTCGGAGTACTGGGAGCGCACCAATAGAAACGGAGTTCGACTATTACGCTTCAATTATTCTCGTCTCGCTCGATCCGTTCTCTAGTCGGTCTACTAAGCGACTGGTTAATGCGCAGGCGCACGCGTGGAACGCTCGGTTCCCTCTCTCATTTGTCATGCACAAATCACAATCACTGCTTCTGATCCTTGCTCTCGTCGATCCGCTGATCGACTGAGGATCGCGCATGCGTTTGATTCTCCCACTCCTTTACACTCAATTCTCTCTTTCGTCATACTCGCGTCTCGCGGTATCCTGAACTAATATTAATATTAATGCTAAACACTCTTATAAAAGTAAGAATAATAGGAATATAATAAGAATATAAGTATTTAAATGATTATTAATTAAGTTTATTAAAAAAAAAGAAAGGGCAGTTTTGGGGTTTGTTACACTCGAGAGGACCACGCGTCGACAGCGGGCTACCGCCTTTCTTCCTGTGTCTCTCCAAGGGGAGTATTGACTGTGGATTGTAGGAGCGTAGATGTCTGGATGCCAGTTATTGAATTCAGAAGACGATAGAAACACTTTATTACCAAACACACATATACTATAATTAAAGTAAATCGTATTCCTCTCGGGCAGAAGTACTGATAATGATCGAACTTGCGCCCCACTTCGCACAGACCGATTACACGGACGGTAGTCGGGTCACACACTGCACAAATGATACAGGGTAATTTTGGAGCAGCGCCCGTCAAGGAGATGCGGCCTGGTACCCCGTGGCGAGGACAGCCCTTCGCAGTGCCTAACCCGATTTTTATGGCTTTTTCCGGATAAAGCGAGTTTCACACTAACCGTCTGGACGGCGGCAAGACGGCGGCCGTCCCACTAGCGCAACGGAGAAGTATGCATCTCTGTCTCCCTTGCGCTAGTGGGACGGCCGCCGTCTTGCCGCCGTCCAGACGGTTAGTGTGAATCTCGCTTAAAGGTGTGCATCCTGGGCCGAACGTAGCGAATTGAGGTCGAGCCCCCGCAGTCGGGGGTGAAATATCCATTAGAGCATATTAAGAAATTTTTTTCTTCGTCGTATCGAAAGGGAAGTGCCAATGGATTCCTTATGTTTTTCTGATGAAAATCATACCAAATATCATGCAAATCGGACTATTATTAACGAAATTAGCTTGAGGTTGTTGAAATGAATTTTCATTTTCATTATCAGTACTCCTGCCTCAGAGGAATACGATTTATTTTAATTATAGTACATGTGTGATTGGTAATCAAGTGTTTCTATCGTCTTCTGAATTCAATAACTGGCATCCAGACATCTACGCTCCTACTATCCACCGTCAATACTCCTCTTGGAGAGACACAGCAAGAAAAGGGGTAGCCCGCTGTCAACGCGTGGTCCGATTGGTTCTAATACAATCTACTCCCTATGGTTGAAATTTAGTCTAGCAACTTTCACACCTCCTAACCTAACCAATCGAACTTGCATCCCTCCCAAAAGAACCGGCTATCCGAGCGTAGAAGCAAGTGCGAAATAAAAGTAACGGTGCGCTTCTCGATACCGCAGATGTACCTACCTAAGTCGCATTTCTGACGGAAAAGAATTGTCCAGCCTTTGGGCCTGCCATTCCTGACGTAGATCTTTGGCAGGTAGGTGTCGGTTTCAACAGGCAATGCCACTCGTGACTACAGCAAGCCCGTCCCCGGTCCTTGCTGTTCCAGCGGGTTTTCTTCCAGTGAAAATCAGTAAATTTGCAATCGCATTATCTCAAAAACCAATGGAAATAAAGTGTATACATTAAAGCTTATTGAATTTGTCTTGGAACACACTATCAAGTCACCTCTTCACAAAAAATAGTTCCATTTAAAAAACCGAACTTGACCATCATATCTTTTAAAATAATAATAGATAAAAAATCGTGTCGGCTAATAAATTGGCCCCCTCGAACCATGCAATTCCACATTTTTTGTATTTTTTTATCTCCAATACTTTAGGAGGAAACCGGCTGTCCAGTCTTCCCGCGGACACCCTGTATAATAGTGATAGCGATACAGTATCGATATATCGGAATATCGATACTTTCCAACCAATACATCGATATTTTGTATCGATACTTAATGTAACGATATATTGCTGTATCGATACTTAACCCATGAATATCGATACACTGGCGGACACCAGCTTCTATGCCGCCGACGCCATCGGCATTCGGCACCATTTTTTATAATAATAATACATTTATTAACGGAAGCCCATTGATACATATGAAAGAAAAAGAACAAAAATAAAGTGAGCACACGAAGCGAAACATAAGAACAATGAATAGAGAACGCAAGAAAGAAAAGTTAAAGCAACAGTCAGCTGTTAACACAATTAATGAATGCATGTTTGAACGAGTACAACGAACCGCCAAAAAGGTTAATCTTACTCGAATATTTATTAACATGAGAAGCAATACGATTAATAGCGTTGAATTTGCCCAGCAATGTTCGATGAGGTTCGATGTAAAGAAGGGAGGTTCGTCTTATATTTCTAATAGGTATATAAGATTTAATAAGTTGAAGAATACCTGAACAGTCAATATTATCATTCAGTAAATTGTATATAAATACCACATCAGAAGTAATCCTTCGTTTTTCAAGCGTCATCAGCCTCAATTTAGCCAGTATTGGCTGGTAATTATGGCAAGCAACTGGCATAGGATCATTTAACTTATATGACATAAAACGAAGGAATTTATGTTGAACGCGTTCGATCATAACGGAAAGATACATGAAATGTGGACACCAGATAATAGCAGCGTATTCAAAATGCGGACGAACTAACGAGACATAGAGAAGTTTAATCGTAGAACTGAGTTTATAGTGATGGGAGACACGAATCATACCCTCCTCCTCTTCCGCCACCACCGCCACATCATCGGCATACGCTAGGGTGTATACCTTCTTACCTCCCAGTCTCACCCCTCCCCATCCACCCTTTTCCAGCTCCTCATCTAGATCCGCCAAGAGCAATGTAAATAAGCTCGGGCTCAGTGGGCATCCCTGCCTTACTCCCCTAGCTGTCCAGAAATCCCTTCCCATCTCGTCCCCCACCCTCACCCTACATACCGTTTCCTTCAGTACCTCCTCACATCTTTCCACCAGCCCCTCCCTCACTCCCCTCTTCCGCATCGCCTTCACTAGCACCTCCCTGTCCACCGAGTCAAATGCCGCATTTAGGTCAATGAAGAATATCACCATCCTTCCATCCTTCCTCGTCACCTGCCTGTTTATCAGGAAATTTAACACGTAAATGTTGTCAATGCAACCCGTTCCTCTCCTAAAGCCGGCCTGACTCGGTGGCAACAACCTCTTCCCCTCCACCTCCTCTCTTAATCTCTCTGCCCACACAGACGCGTATACTTTGTACGCCGTCTGCATCAGCGTGACCCCCCTATAATCTTCCACCTTCTTTCCTGCCCCTTTCTTAACTACCGGTACTACTACCCCTTCCCTCCATTCTTCCACCCATCCCTCCCCCTTCCAAACCCTATTACAAATTTCGCATAACCAGTCCTCCACCTCTACCACCCCATACTTCCATACCTCGTTCGGTATACCATCCACCCCCACTTGCTTTACCATCCTTTAGGTTCCTCACCACCCTTCTCATCTCCTCCTTAGTTAACTCCCCCTCCTCGTCCTCCCCCATCCTTCTTTCCCCTCCTTTTCTCACCCTCCACTCCACTCCTCCTAATAGCCCCCTAAAATAGTCCTCCCACTCCTCCATTTTTATCCCCTCCTCCACCCTCCTTCTTCCCCTCCTCTCACCATTCACTATTTTCCACACCTGCCCTTCTGTCTTTACCCCCTCAACCTCCTTCTCCCACCTTTATACCTCCTTCCTCTTTTTCCCCTCACACATGATTCTATAATCATTTTTCTTTTTCCTATATTCTTTCCCATCTCGACCCTCCCTCCTCCATCGCCTCAACTCCCTCCTTACCTTACCTTCCTCCTCCCTACACTCCTTATCCCACCACCCTGCCCTTCCTACCCTCTCCCCTCCTTCCTTATCACCCCTTTTATCCTATCCATCAACTCCCTCCATTCATCCTGTATTCTTCTGTCCCCTCCCTCTCTCTTACCAAATATCCTTATGAACTCCTCTCTTCCCTTCTCTGCCAAGTTCCCCCTTGCTGACCCTCTTCCCTCTCCTTTTTTTCTCCCCTCCCAACACCTCCCTTCCTTCTCCCTTCAACCATACTACCACTGGGTGATGGTCTGACTCCACCCTTTCAGCCACCTCCATTCTCTCCACCCTCTCCCTCGTCTCCTCATTCCCCAACACATAGTCAATGACCGTAATCCCTCTTCCTCCTGTGTATGTCCACTCCCCCTCCTCATCCCCTTCCACGTTTCCGTTCATTATCCCCCACCCCCTTTCCCCCGAAAAACTACACAACCTCCTCCCCTCCCCATTCACATCTCTGTCCTTCGACCTGTCTTATCTCCCCCCCATATGTTACGTGCCGGTTACTTTTTCAAATTCATTGCCTACACTATCAATTCACAGATGTCGACAATTGATCCAACCATTGCGTGTTATGGGAATCTCCCTCGATCAATAGTCAATTATCTGCGAAAGCTCTCAATAGCTATGATTTTAACTCAGCTTGAAGTCTGTCACGCCGCGGCATATTGTCCCACGCAAAATTGTCGACGCCGTGCGGCTTTCCGAGAACGCCTTGTGTGATAAGCATTCCGAAGCCTAAGCATTGTAGTAGGCCATTTTATATTTTTCTTCCCTGCTAAATTTCTGTTACACTATTATTGGCATCTGATCCAACCATTGCGTGTTGTGCGAGTCCCCCTCAATCAATTGCCAATAATCTACAAACCGTATTATAATAATAATTTTATATGAGCCGTTACGCCATTGCGTTCTTCCATGCGAAAATCTCCCAACACCGTCGACGTTCTTAGAACGCCGAGCGCGATAACAACTTAGATGCTGGGAACGTTCCGAGCGACGACGGTTGGGCCCGTGTGCACGAGGTGCAGAATCAGCGATTTTGGCGCTGTTTGTCCAGAGGCCCGAGTGCTCGGGCCTACCCTGCAATCGCTCGTGGCAGTCGTCTGTTAAATCGCATAGTGCGTAGTCGTTCTGTCCGAGGACATATTGCCGCATTGTTTAATCGGTCTATGAGCCGGAGTTGCATCGTTGTCATAGTGAGCGTGGAAGGACTCAGTTCTCTCGTAGAAACTATATAATCACCTATCATCTTATTCAAAATTTATCATTTCTTGGCAGTCAACTGACAAGTCGCATAGTGCGTGGTTGCTCTGTCCGAGGGACATAACTATTCGTTAAAGTAGTCGTTGAGCCGGAGTTCCCATGTTGTCTTGTAGTGCGTGGAAGGACTCAGTCCCCGTAGAGACTATATATATATATTTTGCGTTTTCACTGTTTTAAATTGTACCGTTTAAATCTGTATTTATATTCTTGCGATTAATATTTAAATACAATACATCGAGACTCAAGATCGACATTGGTGTAGCGTGTGAAGTGTCCTGCGTTTCAGCACCGTGTACCGCAGGCCTCATCCAGGTCACAGAGACAGAGAGAGATAGAGCGAGAGGTTAACATGGAGAGAGACAGACAGAGAGAGAGAGAGAGAGAGAGAGAGAGAGAGAGAGAGAGAGAGAGAGAGAGAGAGAGAGAGAGAGAGAGAGAGAGAGAGAGCCATTGAAAACCGTAACAGTCTTCGTGTAAAATCGTGAGTGATTTTTACTATGTCATCCTATGTATATATCGAATTCGATTATTATAAAGCGCCGATCACGCTATTTTCCTCGAAACTATTTATCTAGAATGTGTAGTATCACACAACCGCGCAAACATTGATCCAACTCATTTAATGAGTTGTGGGTTTCCCTCGATCAATTGTCGTCCGTAGAATACTTGCGTTAAATTGTAACATCTACGACTCTATTGAAAACCCATGTAGAAATCCCCATTTTTGTACCACCTTTAAACATTTCCTTTTGGCTTATTTTGTAATACATGGTAATATTTACTTAAATATCGTCTCATTCTGTTCGAACCTGTCTTGCCAAGATACCACATCCGGATTGGGCAACCTGTATGGGTTGTAGACGAAAGCCGTACCCAAAACAATCCTGATTTTTGCATAATAATCTGATTATGTCAAAATTATTAAAATCTCTTTGAAAATTGTTAAGCATTGCGTGAGAAAATCAACGCCCTCACGTAACACATATCTCCCCCCCTTCACCCCCCGTCCTTGCCTTAAAATCTCCCCCTATCACCATCCTCACTTCCTCCTCTCTCCCCTCCATCCACTCCTTCAACTCCTCCAGCTTCCTCTCTTTTTTTTCTTGGAGAGGGGGAAAATGCATACCCCGACATTTATTGTCGGGGTTATGTGGGACTCCCTGCCTGTAAAATAGGCGGGATACCCACTAAAAACCCCCTCTGGTGGTCTCCACCACGGGGCCTCATGGCGGCGCTCGGAACTTCTGATGTAGTCCGTCGGGCGCCGCTATCATGACGATGAGGCCCCTCCATGCCCCCCCAAAATGTTTTGGGGGAAACCACCACCTAGGTGGTCAGCCCTTTATAAAAATAAATGGGCGACCCACCTCCGCCTCGCGGTATCGGTACACCGCAGTGTGGCCACTACGGACAGTGCAGTGCACCGTTCTTATAAAATAAAAACTTATAAGGCTAAAATTAAAATTAACTTAAAATTAAAATTAAAATAGCCGGATAAAAAACCGCAAAAATGCTGAAATCAGTGAGCCCAATAAGGGTCCCACTGCGTCGCTCAGGCGTGGAGCATACTCCGCTCGCCATCACCGGGGGCCAACCCTCTTTCTTTTGCGGGCGAGTCTTTGTCGAGCGAGGGCCCTATTGGCGGCCGCCATTTGGGCCTGCCTCGCTCGCTCCTCCCGCAAGAGCCGGTTGGCTTCTACCTCCGCCCGTTGCCTCGCCTCCATCACGGACCGCGCAAACGCGGCCCACTTTTCCGTGGAGGAAATGGCTGGGCCCACGAGGGTGGACACCTCCACCGGTGCACCGAGGCCGGCGGCCAGCACCTCGCGCTGGGGGGCGAACTCCGGGCATGCCGTAAGCACGTGCTCAGCATCATCCCGGGCCGCCCCGCAGTCCAGACACACCTCGGAGGGTGCCTTCCCGATTCGATGTTTGAATCGTTGGAAGGACCCGTGCCCACTCAGCAATTGCATGGACCAATAGTCCGCAATCACTGAGGGGCCCGAGGTGTCGACGAAGGTACCGACCGCCGGGACCAAGCGCCTGACCCACCCCGTGGGTGGGGTCCGGTCCCACTCCATCTGCCATTCCTCCATAGCCGCTGTTAACGCGGCGGCTTTGTGGAGACGGGCTCTTTCTTTTAAAATGTTCGGATCGCCACCAAGGGTGGGGTCCTCCCTATCCTGCGCTTTAGCGCAAAAAATTGCGCGCCCCATTTTGGCCTTGATGTACAGGGGCATTCGCCCTGCTAAAACGCAGAACGAGGCAGAGGACACAGTCCTGTATGCCGCTGTACACCGGGTCAGGGCCGTTCGCTTAGCACGGCGGAGAATAGCTCTACTACCCCCAGTGGTCAGCGATACGGCCCAGACTGGCGATCCGTATAAAATGACAGACTCCCACACCGAGTAGTAGAGTCTTCGGGCATGGACGGATGGGCCCCTGGTGTTGGGGAGGAGCGCTTAAAGCGCTCCTGAGATCCGATCCGCCCTGGCTGAAACCTCTTCCAGATGGGTCCGATTGCGGAGGCAGTCAAAGACTACCCCCAAATATCGGACCCTGGCCGCCGTGGTTATATCGGCATCGAGGATCCTCAGACTAACTGTCTTTTGGATCCTCTTGCCGGTCAGGAAGATGGCCTCCGTTTTTTTCTGCCGCCAAGGAGAGGCCAGTTCTTTGGAACCAAGCTCCAATCCTGGGCAGAACGGAGTCCATCTGCCTCCTGACCTGGGAGAGGTCCGCCGCCGAAAACAAAAGGGCGAGGTCGTCGGCGTACGCAATCGCACGCCCCGCCCCGCCCGTATCTATCTCGGTGAGGAGTCCGTCGTAAACGGCGTTCCACAATGATCCTAAAACAGACCCCTGTGGAACGCCCGCATAAATATCACGGACCACGGTGCCCTCGTATGAGTGCACCGTGATCCCCCTATTTCTAAAATATTCCCCGAGGGTTGCCCTGACGTACCGGTCTACCCCTCTCCTGTCCAACTCGCGCAGAATAACATCCCATTTAAGGGTATTAAATGTGTTGTGCCTGGACGCCGGGGGGTCGTGATTCGGGTGTCGAATCACGGGGGTGCTCCTGGTCGTCCTTCACAGTCGTCGTCCAATGGCTCCGAAGGTTCGGGTGAATATGCCGGGACGGAAGGATTCGGTTTGAATCCGAAGGTAGGGGATCGTTGCGGGTTAAAGAGTTGGAACTCACCGCAAGGTTAACAAGTTTATTCTGTCCCGATCTGGGTGACAATGACACTGTGCCTCTCAGGCATGAGCCTCGTATAAGGTCTAAGCTCGCATTGCTCGTACATTGTTCTTATACTGTAATCGGGGCGAAGCGGGGACCATCGGGGTCTCCGCCTTTGGCCTGCTTTTGGGTGTTTCACCATGCGCTGACGGTTTCGGTGCGTTTCCGAAAACGCTTACGCTGTTGTGCTGGATTTCGGCCGCGCGATTGTATCAATCGGAATGTACGCGGTGTCGACACGTCTAGGTGTCGGTTGGGGCACAACAAATGCATTCCGCACGTCGAAGGACAGGAGGACGCAGATCTTCCGGTGGGCCCTGTTCCTCCAGCTTCCTCTGCAAATCCTTATTCACGTATACTCCCACCACCCTCCACCACTCCCCACCCATCTTCACCTTCTTCATCATTATCCCCTCCTTCTCCCCCTCGTCCCCTTCCCTTGTTTCCCACCCCTTCCTGACCCCCATTATCATTCCCCCCATTGCCCTCCCTTTCTTACTCTCCCTCTTTGCCCACTGCTTCTCCCACACATACCCTTCTTGCATTTTATTTCTCACCCTCTCCCAATCTCTTTCCTCTACGCACGTCTCGCATAACACCACCACATCCCATTCCTCCAAACCCTTCCAAAACTCTACATCCTTATTCTTCACCCCCGCCACATTCCAAAAAGCCTTATATCTTCCTTCCCCTACCACCTCCCCCCCTAGCCACTCTCCCCTGCTCCTTTCCCCCCTTCTCATTTCCCCGTTCCTCCATCCATTTCTCGCGTACTTCATCCCACCTCTTCATCCTCCCATTCACCCACATTTTCATGTACCTTACCTGCACACTCATCCCCCTCCTCCTCACCCCCTCTGCCTCTCTTTCTATTTTCCACTTCCCTCTTCTCTCCTCCTCCGTGAGGTCGTCTTCAATCCTCTCCTTCCCGACCTTCAACTTTTTCCTCGCCTCCATTACTTTCCTCTTCTCTTCCCGTCCCACCAACTTCACGAGCACCATTCCTCGTCCATCCCCTCCCGCTCTTCCTATCCTTGCTACTGCCTTCATACCCACCCCCTCCAGCCCTATCCTCTCCCAAAGCTTCCTCATCCCCTCCTCCACTTTCTCTCCTTCCCACCCCAATCCCCTTATTACTACATTCCTTCCCTCTCTATCCTTTCTATCCTGCTTTACCTCCAACTTTCTCAACCTCTGTCTGCATTCCTCCACTTGTCCCTCCTCCACCCCTTCCTTACCCTGTCTTCCTCCCTCCTCCCACCTCTCTACCTTCTCCATCACTTCCACCATCCTCCTGTCCTTTCCCTCCAACTTTTCCAACTTTTCCTCTATTATTTCCCTCCTCGCTTTCTCTTCCTTCATCCACTCTTCCCACTTCCTTCTTTCCCCTCTCCATTCCTCCTCCACCCTTCTTCTTTCCTCCCTTTCTTTCCTCATCTCCTCTTTCATCTCTTTTATCTCCCTTACTAACTCCATCATCACTACTTCCATCCCCCCTTCCCTTCTCCTCCCACTCTTTGTCCCCTTTTTTGGTGACCTATTCGTTTTCCCACTCTTCTTAAACCCTTCCCTCCCCTCTCTCTCCATCGTCCCCCCTCCTCCTCTCTTTCTCTCTTTTTCCCCCAACCACTCACCCCCAACCCCCAGCCACAATCCCACCGATTCCCTTTAAACATGCTCCTCTATCCTTTTCCCCCGTTCAAAAAATTCCCGCCTTCACTGCCAACACTAGGGTGGACCTTAATTCTCGACCATCAGATTTTTTTGGTCCCGCCCCTCAGAAATGTGACACTTGTTGGGAAAATGATCTGGAAAAAATTTCAGCTCGATTGAACCACGAGAAAAGGACGCGCCACGAATTTGAAAATTTTGAACTTTTTAAACCTTGACATAAATATACGTTATGATATATCGTTGAATTTGTATTTTTTTTGTGTTTAAGAATACAAACACAGCATATACGATTGTTAACAAAAAACCTCCGTGACCTTGAAAATTCAAAACAGTGATCTTGAAAAAAAAAAAAATTTTCCTCCCATTATATTCGCCTCTTTATATACTAGAACTTTTGTCTGAAGAGTTTTTTCATATATCCATAAACGATGGAGATATTAAACATTCTCATTTAAACGCCCATATAGCTTGTAGAAAAAAGGTAGACAATGGTATATAAAGGAACATTTTAAATTTCATGTGAAATAGTTGCATTTTTGACAATACTACAGTTTCTTAAATATTTAATTCGTACATGTATTGAAATGCGAGTTTTGAAAGCCTTCGAAATGCAGCTACAGCTGAGTCAGGTAATCAGTTTGTACCCCTCAGAAACCGTTAGAATTATACCTGCGCAGGAAGGGATGGGACACAAGGTCCGAAAACTCATAGTTGGGCCATTATGTTCTGAGCGTTCAGCGAGGTAACAGTGACATATCGTAGTGAAAGTGAAAGTGAAATGGAAGGTATAAGGAAAAAATTATATTTACTCGATCATGACGAAAGTCAAATTATCGGTGCAAAATTGCCATCCAACGGGCAAGTCTTAAGAGTCCTATTACACAATATGCGGAATGTGAAATTGAATCTTAAGGCTAGTGCTTCTTTAGTTATTAAGGAAGTTCAAATATTTTGGGAGAAAGCGCGAATTCCCACGAAAAGACCACAGCATTGCATTGACAAGCTAGATGCATTGTATCAGGAATGGGCGGCTTTGCATAAAAGTTGCAAGCGCAGTACTGAAACCCAAAAAAATCGGGAGAAGGAGTTTTTAGACAAGCTAGATAACCTTTTTGATATTGCACCCGCCGATGCGTTAAAAACTATTAAAATAGAGGAAGACAAACTTTTTCTATTAAATCAACGAAAAAATGGTCGTCCTGGTTCTATGATTGGAAGCGATCATATATTATACCGGAAAGAACAGAGAAAAACGATTCGGAAGGAGCAAGAAGAATCAAGGCAGGCGCAGTGTGAAGCTGTGCAAGGTAAATATTCTTTATGCAATTCATTTTTAAAACTCAAAATACTGATCGTTATCTTGGATACATAATATAAGATATATTGGCCTTTACTGACACTTGTATATCGTTTAAATCAAGACGAAACAATGGACAAAGTAGCATCATCCAGCGAAGAAGATGGTCACCTATCAAGTGAGGGTGAAAATATTGAATTTATTATTCCCGTGAATGAAGCTGGTCCAAGCAACCCTAAAAAAAGACGTGCGCAAATTGATATAATTACGCCAAAGCTTGTTGCAACCCTTGACAAGTGCAAAGTAAGCGATCGTGATGCTGTTCGTATAATAACAGCAACAGCTCAAGCTCTTGGTCATGACCTAGGCGACTTAATTATCAATCGAACGTCTATACGGCGTCATCGCACGGATCGTCGAGCACAACTTGCAGATAAATATCGTGTAGCGTTCAAAGACTGTGAGCTTGGTGCTATTACACTACATTGGGACGGAAAGCTGTTGCCAGCTTTAATAGGCAATGAGAAAATTGATCGTTTACCTGTACTAATAACTTGCAGAGGTACTGAGCAGCTGCTTGGAATCCCTGCAATTCTATCGGGTACTGGAGACAAACAAGCTTCTGCGGTATACGATTTAGTGCAGAAATGGGATTTAGGTAGCAAAGTGCAAGCACTTTGCTGTGACACAACGTCATCGAACATGGGACGTTTCCAAGGCGCATGTATCCTTCTCGAACAAAAATTTGAAAGAGATTTGCTATATTTTCCTTGCCGGCATCACATATACGAACTTGTTTTACGGAGTGTTTTTGATGTAAAGTTAGAGAAATCATCAGGTCCAAATATTCCACTTTTCAAACAATTTCAGCAGGCTTGGCCCTAGATCAATAAATCCAATTTTGTGGCAGGAATTGAAGACGAGTACGTCCACCAATCTACAATTATAAATAGTACTGAAGTGCTGGAGTTTGCAATGCAAACCTTGAAAAATATCAAACAACCACGAGAAGATTATAAAGAATTCTTGGAGCTTACAGTTCTTTTCTTAGGCGGAACTCCTAGAACAAATTATATATTTCGAGTTCCAGGAGCTTTTCATCACGCTCGATGGATGGCCAAGGCGATATATTGTATAAAAATATATTTATTCCGAAAAGAATTTATCTTGACCAGCGAAAAGGCCACTGGAATTCGCGACATTTGTATTTTCCTCGCCAATTTATATTTAAAAGCGTGGATACAAGCTCCAGTCGCAACAGAAGCCCCGCGACAAGATTTGGAATTTGTAAACAATTTATTCGCTTATCGTCAAATTGACGATACAATAAGTCGCACTGCAATGAACAAAATGATCAATCATTTGTGGTATTTGGCACCAGAAACTGCCGCATTATCATTTTTCGATAGTGCCATTGGGAATGACACTAAAATAAAAATGATAGAGGCAATAAATGCCAGTGTAAGCAGTGACGACAACGAATGCCTTAAAAAATATAAAATCCTTCCAAAGGATGTGGAACAATTCGTCTACAAAAAAATGGAACATTTTATTTCTCCTGATTCCAAAAGATTCTTTGAAAGGTTTTTAATACCTACCACATTTTTTTAAAAAGACCCTTCTACATGGAATGATGACGAGGCATTCCAAATTGGTCGAAACATCGTGAAAGGATTAAAAGTGGTAAATGACACCGCTGAACGTGGCGTTAAACTTATTGAAGAATATAACAAAATATTATCAAAAAATGAAGAAGAGAAACAATTTATACTGCAGAATGTGATGGAATATAGAAAGCAGTATCCTGACGTCACAAAAGAGAATTTATCAAAGGATTTTTAAAGCATTTTTAATATAAAGGAACCCCTAATAAATACCTCCGTGGCTATTTGAATTTTTGAGACGCATTTAAGACTGTGTTTGTTAACACAGTCGCGTCTAGGGCAAGATCTGCTCGGTCTTATCGAACGTCCACGAGCAGGTCTGGGACGAAACGCTTAGGGTATCCATAATTTAGAAATTTACATGATAGCTTAAATTCAAGGTGAACGTATTAAGACGTTGTATCGGGAATTGAGACAGGTTCTGCTGGGCCCTACTGACGAGTCCACGAGCAAATCTGGGACGCAATACTTTAATGACATTTCCATTCGTAATTTACATAATAGCTATAATAACTTATTTTCAGTCTTAGAACTGCTTTTCTTCTGTATAATGGAGCGGTATAATGAAAATCAAAAATGTTTAATATCTCCATCGTTTATGGATATATGAAAAAACTCTTCAGACAAAAGTTCTAGTATATAAAGAGGCGAATATAATGGGAGGAAATTTTTTTTTTCAAGGTCACTGTTTCGAATTTTCAAGGTCACGGACGATTTTTTGTTAACAATTGTATATGCTGTGTTTGTATTCTTAAACAGAAAAAAAATACAAATTCAACGATATATCATAATGTATATTTATGTCAAGGTTTAAAAAGTTCAAAATTTTCAAATTCGTGGCGCGTCCTTTTCTCGTGGTCCAATCGAGCTGAAATTTTTTCCAGATCATTTTCCCAACAAGTGTCACATTTCTGGGGGACGGGACCAAAAAAATCTCGCAAAATATATTTCGTCAAGGGTACCTAAGGTCCACCCTAGCCAACACCTCTACCTCCTTTCTTCTCCGACAAGTGTCACCCTGTGCCGTGCTCCTTCCCGCCACACTTCTCTCACCTCTATCACCTAACCTCCAAACCTTCCCTTCTCCCTTCTATATCCCAGTCACCCTCAATCCTAGCCCTATCCCTATTATCCCTATCCTTTCCACACCTCTCCCTCCACCTCCACACTCACACTCCAATCCCCTTTACACCTTGTCTCCACACTTTCCCTACACTTCTATCACCACTCACTTCCAACACACCTTTCACACGCCGCGACCGGAAACGGAAGTCCCACCAATCGCTAAGTCGTATATATCATTAATAAAGAGATATCATTAATAAAGAGGTTAAATAGTAACGGCCCTAATAGAGACCCTTGAGGTACCCCAGAAAGCGCCAAAAACCTGGAAGAGTAAAAGTTCTTATAATTTACCCTTAAATACCTGCCAGATAAGAAGCTAGACAGCCACGAAAAAGCGGCACCCCGGATGCCAAGGGCATCCAGTTTTGATAGAAGGATAGAGTGGCTAACAGAGTCGAACGCTTTACGAAAATCTATATAGACAACATCCACTTGAAGATCCATGTCTATGCTATTGGTTAAGTAATACTGGTAGCTAAGCAGGTTCGTGGTCGTAAATCTACCTGGCATAAAACCATGTTGTTCATTAATTATTATATTTTTAAAAGAGCTAGAGAGTTTCGAGGCAATTAGACCTTCAAATAATTTCGGCATAACATTCTGGATACATATAGGCCTAAAGTTCCGTATGTCACATCTGTTACCTCCCTTAGGCACCGGAATGGCAATGCATGACTTCCACAAAGCAGGAAAGTAACCCGATATAAAGGACTTATTAAATATAATCCAGAGAATACACGCAAAGATGAATCTGCAAGATTTAAAAAAGATTGGAGGGATACCGTCATCCCCCCGGTTACCACCTAGATTAAGGGAACTAAGAGACTCAAAGATTTCACTGTGATGGTAGTCGTTGTCAATTTGATACACCGATTTAAAGTGCTCGGCGAAACACTCTGCAATATCCAAAGGATTGACCAGGTGTACCCCATCAATATGCAAGGAACCAGAAGTGGACTTGTGTGTCCGGAGAGAGTTAGCAAAACGCCAAAATGACTTTGAGTTACCGGGAATTGAAGATTCAGTGTTGCTAACATAACAGTTCCAACACGAATTGGACAGAGCTTTACAGCGAGCTCTAGCATTAGAGAATAGGAGGTAGTCAGAGTATAAGTTCGTCTTTTTATATTTAACATGTAACCTTTTCTTATCCTTAACCGACGATATTAAATCCGCTGAAAACCAAGACGGATAATTAGGATTTCGGGTTGAGCGTATTGGAACAAAATTCGCAATTGCTACTTCTAAATGCTTATAAAGGACAGCGACTGCCATATCCACCGAGAGATCAGACAGCAGGTTATCCCAATCGATTGAAATAAGGAAGTCGTTTATGGCGTCATAGTTCGCACAGGAGAAATCCGGTAAGGTCCTTCGAGCAGGCGAGGGAGGATTAGAGCACTGGGGAGGAAAGGAGAGAATAAGGACAGGATGGTGAGGATCAGGAGGAAGGAGGATCTCGACAGCTCTGTACATGAAGATATTTTTGTTGGAGGAGAAACATAAATCCAGCATACGATTGTATAAATTATGTACGTGGTTAAGCTGTTGAAGATTCAAAAGGTTAAAATATTCACAGATGATGTCCGGCGCGGTGCCTTCTGGCCCATGGTGAGTGGGCAAATGGAAAAGAGTAACATGTAAATCATTATGGAATGAAGAATTAGGTAGGTTATAATCGCCAACGACAATGATTTCAGAATTCGGCAAGCGCTGCCCCGTCAATTCAACGGATTGGCAATGTACATCGTAGTTAGCCGGGTCGGATTGAGGAGGCAGCTACACGGCACACACAATCACTGAAATGTGACCGATACAATCAGATGTTCGATGTTATTTATGGGAGGGTCAATTAAAACACTATGGTGGTTATGTGTGACGCATACCGCGACAAGCACCCCCCCTCCCCCCCCCCCCCCCTAAGACAAGAGCTGGTGTTGTTATTCATATCGCAACGATAAATTATATAGTCCTTAAGAGAAAGTTCAGACTTCGTAAAACTGACATTAAACCAGGTTTCAGACAACACAATGATATCATATGACACACAAGATGTTTACACAACACAAGCGAGGTCCACTAATTTGGTGCGCAGACCACGAACATTTTAATAATATAACAATGGGCTGTAATTTAGTTTCTTTTTCCTTGCGTTTGGTGTGGCGTTGACGATGCAGGGAGAGCCATTGATGTAGCGAATAGTTTTATCCGTGACACCCGCGCTGGTCAAATTATGAGGCTTCATCGTTAGATCTGCAAGATGTTCCCTTTGTTTTGGTGTACAGTCTTGAGCTATCCTTACCGGCCCGCTATATTTGGACTTGTTTTTCAAAATAGCCGTAACGTCTGATTTTGATTTGAGAGCTACACAAACTGGCTTGTTACGACCTTGTAAAATTTTCCCAGCCTAACGGCTTTGATATCCGTGTAATCGGCAGGATAAATCACATTAAAAATGTTCTTGACTAGCTCCACATCTGAATTAGAAACAGCAGGGGAAACCGTAGAAGCTGGACAATCCACCTCCTCAAGATTAAATAGCACCAAGTTGACCGATCTCCTTTCCCTTTCCGCTATCTCCTGGATGACGTTTTCCTGTACCTAGACTGAGAACGAGGACGAGTCCGTCTTTACGGGATTGTTGTCGAGTTTGGTGACTCTATCCGTGAGATCCCTTAAGGGGGTAGACACGGGTAATGCAGCGTTCTGTATACCGACATAATCTGGCCCGAAACATGGGTTTGCGCGCTGACGTTGTTTGTCCATATATGATCGAATTTTGGGCTGGGCGAGGTCTCATTCGAAAGAGGAAGGTTCAGTGCAGCGCCCTCTGGTCATGGTTCGACGGGATTGTGTTGATATCTAATAATACGAGTGTTCAAAGTAGAGCAAAAGTCGACAAAATACACCAGCAAGAATCCAAGTATTTTTAGGTCACTAAAAGAGTTTTGTGACTCAAACGATGAGCAGAGCGCGCTGCACTGAACTTTCCTCTTTCGAATGAGACCTCATCCAGCCCAAAATCTGGTCATATAAGGACAAACAACGTCAGCCCGTGATTGCGTTCCCAAATACGAGTTCCGCCATATTGGCGATAATACAGAGCAAGTCACGTGACAAATTTAGTTGAGCTAGTGGATACGAGATGGCGCCTACACGGGAGGTCTGCCAACGTGGGATCATAGCAAAACTGAAGCGTTAGCTGGATACATGTGCCACAGCAAAAGCGTGATACAGTCAATGTATGAATTTTTGGACGAGTGTAGGTTAGATTATATGCATTTTAGGCATACATTGACTAGAAACTGCTGGAAACTGTGTGCATTTACTAAATTCACGCTTTTACTGTAACACATACATCACCGCTGCCGAATATATGTTATAATTATATGGCCACATTATTTCAAATAAAAAAAGAGATTGGAATTTTTTAATAACACTGGAAGTAGTGATCTACTGATATCATATTTTCAGAATGTGGAAGTTACAGCAATTGTTTGCAATTATTGCTTTTATTATTATTCTTCCGACTATTGTATATAACATATAACAAGGAAAAGTCTCCAAATCGGTCAACAGTTGACTCCTTGATTTTTTTTGTAATTCCTTACGCTCCTATGCAGAGATGGACATTATTTAATTAAAAGAATATACTTCCGAATGGCCCCTGTGGCCGATCGACACGAGGTTTGGGGGGAGGGTGTGTGTACCCTAAATCTAAAATTCTATTTAGCTTCGGGTATTTATTACTTTCCTTCGTTTATTCGAAGGCCTTTCATCTTGGGCTTCGAATAATTTTTCATCTTTCATTATATCTTTATCCTAAGGTCGTATGCAGATGAGGTAAACACCGGTAACAGCTGACTGGATTTAAATACCGTTTACACCGCTAGCAAGTAAATACAACTGTTCGCCTCGAATGCTCAGCGAACACTGATGTTTCATAGCGTCGTCTACACTGTATTCCACATTAGAGCATACCGATTTCGCGCAGGCACGACCCTCAGGAGGCGTTGGCATGCTCGACTCCCCACTTAACCGCCTATGTTTTTCTCTGTCGCACGGCCCTCTACTCTCTCTGTTAAGTTTTCGTGCACTGTTTACGTTGACAACGGCCAGGTCTCGCGTTATTCCTTGGAAATTACCACGACCAATCGCATGCGGTTCAAACTGTGGGTAGTAGTGGGAGCTGCGCAGATCGGTCGCAAATCGGTAGGGGCGTCGGTATGCTCTTATATGGAATGCAGTGTAGCCTCGTCTAGCGTGGTTTGAAAATTGTGTTCAGCGTGGTTCAGCGTATTTGTTCAGTATTATTTACCGTATATCTTTTGATATTTATGAAATATTTGGTATTAGCAGGTATGTTAATATCGTTTAAAATGCATCGATCAGAATGACTATTCGTATTGATTTTACGAGTACCCTACAGGTTGAACTATATTAATTAATATTGTGCATGGTGAGTAAAAAAAAAGGTCATGAAAGGGGGGCAGGAATACATGGGCCGATATGTTCGTATCAATACCGGTGATATCGATACTTCGTCTCCGATATATCAATTGTATCGATACTTCGACTGTCAATACGTATCGATACGAAATATCGATACATGAGGGGATGTATCGCCATCACTAGTATATAAGAATATAGGGGTATAAGGGTATATAAGGTTATAATGGTACATAAGGGTATAAGGTAGATGTCCCCATTGCCCACCACGTCCCCATTAGTGACCAATTATTCATTTATTATTGTTTAGTGCAACACAGAAATCGAAATATCAACCAGAAAGATCAGAAATTATAATTAGAGGTATTTCATTTATTGGTACATACGTTATTTATGTAGCCGTACATTCATCTTTAAGTAAATTCACATGTAAATTTGAACTTGGTCATTGACATGAAAGTGAGAGACTTGGCGGTGGGTGCCGAGGTGACAGGTCAGTTAGAGAGCTGAGGAATTTTAGGAGAGGAAAGGGAGTAGTGGGGCGGAAATGATTAGAGAGTGGTGAGGCACAGGGAGAGGAGAAAAGCGGAGGCGCGAGAGGATAGAGGATCGCAGAATAGGGGAAGTGTGTAAGGAAAAGAGGCGAAAGAAAAGAGACGGGAAAGAGTGAGGTTAGAAAGGAGGTGGCGGAAGGTAAGGGTGCAGTGGAGTGTAAGGGAACACTGTAGTGAAGACGGGAGAAAAGGACAAAAGCGGAGGCGAGAGAGGATAGAGGAGCACGACCTAGAGAAGGTGGGTGAAGGAAGGCAAGAACGGGAAAAGACTGAGGTTAGGATGAAGTGGACGAACAGGCGCGCTTTACGGGAGAGGAGAGACGACATTTAGGGGGAGTAGTGAGAGGCTAAAGGTGGGATCTCCTACCCGCGATTGGTCGCAGCGATTTGACCCAGCGACTGGCCCTAGGCTGAATCTCCTTGCCTGCGACCAGAGGTGTGCTCGGGACGGGCCGGAAACTTTCGGGCGGGATCGAGCGGGGTCCCGAGACTCGATTCGGGCAACAAGCATAGCCGCCATGAGCGGGCAATTTGATTTCAGGTCGGCTCGGCAAATCTCGGACGCGATCGGACGATATCGTTACCAGTAATAGATCAAAATTATTACCCGAGAACATAGAAAAATTATGCTTCTTACACGTTAATTTGAAATAATAAAATATTCGCCTTCCTGTTTATTGTTGTTACTATGAAACATCCAGGAAATATTCCTTTCTGTATGCTTATAGTTGTTCGTACGTTTTCTATTTCAAATCTGAACCTATCCCGGAAAAGATAATACCCTATATATCCCCTTTACATAAAGTACTAAGTATGAAGTATATTTTATTAAGATTTTAAAATATTGTCGATATAAAAATAATCTTCTTACCAAGTTCTGAACATGGTATTTATTTAAGTACGTATATGGACATATTCAGTATTCACAGACTATTTGGTAGCAATGAAAATACATATATATGTAAATAAATAATAAGATGCAAATTATGATTCAACAGGAGACAGAAAGGTAAAAACTTATCACTCTGGTATTGATATAAATTATATACATAATTCTTTTCGTCTCGGTCCTCTCGTAATAGCTGGCTTTCGAGCCGATCGCGTCCGAGTTTTACCGAGCCGACTTGAAATCAAATTGCCCGCTCATGGCGGCTATGCTTGTAGCAAAGAGAAGATATAATAAGAAGCGTCACTCCGGGCGGAACCTTTGAAGTCTTTACTTGACCTTGTCATTTAAACTGGTTGTCTATTCTTTGCTTGTAGCCCGAATCGAGTCTCGGGATCCCGAAACCGTCACATACTATGAAATTCCTGACGACCTTAATCATGTTGACCTGGCATCCCACAACATTAGAAATTAACCACACGCTCGCTGTCTGTGCATAATACCGCGTATTATGAAGAAACCAAAGTCGACTTGATCTAGAGCAGGACATGCTCATCGACAATCACACCAACATCGGATAATCCCATGTCCATTTTTGGAATTTTAGAAATGGTCTCAGTTTCTATGTACACTCACAGTCACACAAACGTATGTTTATGTGAACACCTCATTCTCATCATTGACCATCTCTCTCGATATTGCGGCGTTGCACAGCGGCCGTCCTCCTCGACGAGTCCACGGTCTTCGGGTGTTACCCCCCCCCCCCCCCATCCCTCTCTGTCATGAATGGTGACTCCTCGACCACTCCATTGGCTCATCACTCTCTTTTGTGCACCTAATTGGCAAATTGCAAGGTTGCCAAAATATTTTATATTTTCGCAGGAATGTATCAACACTTTGTAAACAGTGTTTGGTATATAGGATAACATGGATACAGGTTTACAAATATTTCTGCATGTTTTGCCTTGTGGGACAAAAGTGGGCTCAGAGCGAGGCGGAAATTCGAATTATCTTTTACAGCCGGTAATTTAGAATTTTTCGAAGCGAAATTTCTTCATTCGTTTACGGTAGGCAATAATTGCTTGTTTTCGAAGCATTCGTCGGGAAGTATTTGTGTACCTGATGTCGAACAGGGACAATCGACACCGTGCCGTTTCTTTGCAGGGGTTTGAACTTTCTTCGCACTGAGTTAATCCGTTGATTGCTCTGTCACCGGGTGCTACACAGGGACTTGGGACCGGCATGTACCGTTGTCTACCACCGGCTCGCGGGACCACACGGTCATAAACCGCGACCCTGGCCGATCACCCTGATGAATTTTTCACAGCGAGGTGAAAATTCATTCGTTGTTTACGAGCGGTAATATTCATATTTTCCCAAGAACGTTTCTACAATATCCGTTTGCCACATTTCTAAATAGCAATCAAGCACGTGGCGGGGTCTTTAAGAACTTTAGGCATTCTACAGCCTGAGTTAATCCGTATATTGCTCTTTCAGTGGATAGTACATATGTATTTTGGAACCAAATGTGGTAGATATTTTCTTCCCTCACTTCGTCAACAGAGAGAGACGGTCCCCCCTTCTCGAAGAACGATGTTTCCAAAATGTTAGTTTCATAATTATATCAAAACAACAATTACTTTCATGTCATTTTCTCTTCTTTATACAATGAAGTGAAAAATATAAATTAGTTGAAAGCAGAAACCTTGTAGGTACTGTACGAATTCTGATTATCGTTATACCTGGTTATGGATGGGTATTCTTTCATTGGCATACATTTATATTCATAATACGATATCATTTGTTGAGACGAAGTAAAGAAGTTCGAACATAAGGTCATTTAATGTCGCATGAGGTTGTAAATTACATATCGAGGCCTCCAAGAAGTCAGGTACATAAACGACAAACGGTGGTCGTCTCGTTGAACCCTATTTCACCGTGCTAGGCACTTGTTATAATATCTACATATGCAAGATCTGACAAAGATGATACCAATATAGCAATTAAAAAGTATTATCCAACATCAATACGCCACGCGAAGGGGTAGAAGGGAGGTAGTCCGCTGACTGTGCGGGATGCCGCTTGCTTGATCCTCCCGACAAATTCAAGACCGATCTCTTATTTCTCGAGAATAAACACGCAAGGTATAGGGAGGAGATTATATTATGTCCAGTCGGTCCTGCATTCCTTTGAAACGGCAACTTTCCACCGCTGCACCGTAATATCTCCTCCCTATGGCACACGTTCTCTTGCACCGAATACGTCAGCGCGTGCTTTTATTTTGATATTCCAACGCGTGTTTATATTCGAGAGATTAGGTATCACGCGCAGTCAGCGGACCACCCCTTTTCTTCCTGCGGCTCTCCGCGAGGCGTACTGGTCTTTCTGCAGAATAATTTCGTTTCCTACACTATTGCCAAGGAAACATTCTTCGATCTAACATAAGAACATCTTCTTCTTTTGGTAATTGTGCGGACCTTAAAATTAATTTTGGTCACGGTCAACGTTCCGACCATACCTTTTATTCTTTTATACTGTAGCGAAACACGGTTTATTGCCTGCCGAGCGTAGAGGAATTAGCTTGTAGCAATTGGGGATTAATCCTAAATATTGTTCCGCTGTTCTGCAAGTTACTTGACAGATGTTTCCTAATTACTTTATATCGTGTAGGGGGCCGAAGGTCTAGTGTCATAAAGCTGTAGTAAACCGTGGCCCGCTAACAATCCGTTTGGGGCATCACTCATCACGCTACATCATGGAACTTCGCGCGTGTGTCGATAGGAACACTGCACTTTCCATGGCATATTTATCAAATTCTTGTAGTTTTATTGGAACTATTGACGCTAATTGACGTTATTTTCTTAAATAACGTCAAACTTATATATTAACACTTTTAGTATCAATTTCCTTAATAATATTCGGCATTTTTAAATTGCAAAATACAGGATGTTGCATTTTTTCCCATTTTTTGGGATTTGCCCCCACTGTGCGACATAGAATACACGTATTTAATCCATAACTGCCAAATATTCGCGAATGCTTTTTCCGCAGTAGCAAGGTCTAGATTATGTTGATTAGAAAACAAACAAAAAATTTGTTCAGAAGTTTCCGGAAGTGGAACTAAAAAAGGGATGATTGCTGACAATTTGGTTTCTTATGGAAAAAAAACTGTATATAACTAATTATTTGCTATTACTTAACAGAATCGACACTACTCATTTGGGGCTCCAAAAATTGTTTTCTTTATATCACCAAAAATTAAAAGACTCGATTTAAAATTCTGCACGAAAAATACATACAATCATAAACACGTGTTTGCACACAGATCAGAAGTAGGCGTCATGATATTTTTACCGTTTTTAGGTGCTCATATTAGTAGTCTACAGGTAACATAAAAATACATATCTTTTGAATTCTGACTTCTTTCCTTATTTCTTGGGATTCTGTCATACTGTGGCAATGGGTCGCAGTGCGACTGGTCGCTAGACTCCCTCCGGGAGTGCCAGCCTGCGACTAGGTATAATGGGAAACAGACCCTCCTCGCATTGTGTTGCCTCTCGAGTAGCCTAGGCTGGTACTCAAACAGACTCGCGTCAGGCTCCTACGTCTGGCGCATACTCGAGGATCGCAGTCGCTTGTAGGAGAACAGATACATGCTTTCCCATTGCACGAGTATACTGCGACCAGTCGCTGCGATCAATCGCAGCGACCAATCGCGGGTAGGAGATCCCGCCTTAAGAACTCTTGCGTTCGCGGCCGCGATCACACTGTTATGGACAGGAATCTTCGTAACCGAATGATAGACACAATAACTTGGAGCGTGATTTAAAGTACAATTGTTTATTCAGTTCGAACACAACTAAGCCATGCAATGTAAAAGTGATAGCGTAAATATTATAATAATGCGTGGGACGTATAGCATTGGTACAAAAACACTTATATAAATGGTAGTAAATAGTAATATAAGAATATGAATATGAGATACACGTAAATAAGTCACTGAAAATAATAAGGAATTGCAATAAGCGTTATTAATACGATAATAAAGAAAGAAATGAAATAAGCGTTGACACAAAATAATATATGAAACGATATTCGAAATAACAATGATAATTATAGTTGCTTACGGTAGTTGCCGTTGTTAATTAGTCGAGCACTGACTTTATTTAAAGGTGCAAGATTTGAACTTTCGTAGACTTGTGTTGTTAACTTTTGTTGAAATGTTTCTATCGAAGAGAGCTCCTGTCTCGCGGGCCCTCGTATTTATACTCTTTTCAAGATAGTCAGGGATGAAGGGTGTGCGCGGTATGCACCATGGCACGTACGCCAAATATGCGTCGCAGTATTATTTCCGGGGTTTTTATAAGTACGAAAGGTGAGGCTATAATTAGTTTCGTAGACAATAGGATTTCGGACTTCAGGGGTTTTTATATGCGCTTGTACAGAATATGCGCTGCAATATGGTTTCTATTGGAATTGTAGAGTGATTTATAAGGGAGACTCGAAGTAATACCGCGCGAAAAATAGTGGGACGTCACATAATAATAATTTATAATATTGAAAATTATCTGAAATCATTCCCTATGCAAATTATCTTTGTAAAAAGAAGTGAGATCCCCATAAAAAACTGTAAAAAAGTAAAAAACAACGCCAAGTACATGAAAAAGTCGAGGACGAAAAAAAGTATTATGAAATAAATATCAAATAAATCACAAAAAAAAAGAAAATAATATAATTACAAAATAAAAAAATATGTGAATTCAAAATGAGCTGCAAGTACATAAAGGTGCTTTCCAACTGCGCTTAAGATGACACAACTACATATACACAGCTAAAATGTTGTGTTCATAAATTCCATTACACATCTCGCGGACATTTTTTAATTAACCCATCAAAAAGAATTCCATTTGAAAACATTGTCGTAAATTAATTAATAGCTTTACAAAATTAATGATATACAAAAATTGCGCCAATTATAACAATGACTATTTATACAAAGAAAAAAATGTATTAAATAACATTAAGCAGATATATTTTTATACAAATAAATATTTTAATATGATTAAATATTTTCTTCAAAATACTTGGCGCTGCGAAACCGGAAAAATGTTAATTGTCTTAGTATTAATTAATAATTTATAATAATTCCCTTACAATCTAAAATGCATAAACATATACATATACATATTAGAAACCCAGTCAGATTTATTCTACATATATTTAATTCTAATATCATACGTAGCATATGCAAGCGTATACAACACACACATTCACGAACGCACGCACAAGAAAGAAAGAAAAAAAGATTAATGCAATTTATACGTATTTATTCAGTTTAGCAACTCCAATTCGGGGCGCAGCGCCAAGTATTTTGAAGAAAATATTTATTCATATTAAAATATTTATTTGTATAAAAATATATCTGCTTAATGTTATTTAATACATTTTTTTCTTTGTATAAATAGTCATTGTTATAATTGACGCAATTTTTGTATATCATTAATTTTGTAAAGCTATTAATTAATTTACGACAATGTTTTCAAATGGAATTCTTTTTGATGGGTTAATTAAAAAATGTCCGCGAGATGTGTAATGGAATTTATGAACACAACATTTTAGCTGTGTATATGTAGTTGTGTCATCTTAAGCGCAGTTGGAAAGCACCTTTATGTACTTGCAGCTCATTTTGAATTCACATATTTTTTTATTTTGTAATTATATTATTTTCTTTTTTTTTGTGATTTATTTGATATTTATTTCATAATACTTTTTTTCGTCCTCGACTTTTTCATGTACTTGGCGTTGTTTTTTACTTTTTTAAAGCTTTTTATGGGGATCTCACTTCTTTTTACAAAGATAATTTGCATAGGGAATGATTACAGATAATTTTCAATATTATAAATTATTATTATGTGACGTCCCACTATTTTTCGCGCGGTATTACTTCGAGTCTCCCTTATAAATCACTCTACAATTCCAATAGAAACCATATTGCAGCGCATATTCTGTACAAGCGCATATAAAAACCCCGGAAGTCCGAAATCCTATTGTCTACGAAACTAATTATAGCCTCACCTTTCGTACTTGTAAAAACCCCGGAAATAATACTGCGACGCATATTTGGCGTACGTGCCATGGTGCATACCGCGCACACCCTTCATCCCTGACTATCTTGAAAAGAGTATAAATACGAGGGCCCGCGAGACAGGAGCTCTCTTCGATAGAAACATTTCAACAAAAGTTAACAACACAAGTCTACGAAAGTTCAAATCTTGCACCTTTAAATAAAGTCAGTGCTCGACTAATTAACAACGGCAACTACCGTAAGCAACTATAATTATCATTGTTATTTCGAATATCGTTTCATATATTATTTTGTGTCAACGCTTATTTCATTTCTTTCTTTATTATCGTATTAATAACGCTTATTGCAATTCCTTATTATTTTCAGTGACTTATTTACGTGTATCTCATATTCATATTCTTATATTACTATTTACTACCATTTATATAAGTGTTTTTGTACCAATGCTAAACGTCCCACGCATTATTATAATATTTACGCTATCACTTTAACATTGCATGGCTTAGTTGTGTTCGAACTGAATAAACAATTGTACTTTAAATCACGCTCCAAGTTATTGTGTCTATCATTCGGTTACGAAGATTCCTGTCCATAACAGTGTGATCGCGGCCGCGAACGCAAGAGTTCTTAAGGCGGGATCTCCTACCCGCGATTGGTCGCTGCGATTGATCGCAGCGACTGGTCGCAGTATACTCGTGCAATGGGAAAGCATGTATCTGTTCTCCTACAAGCGACTGCGATCCTCGAGTATGCGCCAGACGTAGGAGCCTGACGCGAGTCTGTTTGAGTACCAGCCTAGGCTACTCGAGAGGCAACACAATGCGAGGAGGGTCTGTTTCCCATTATACCTAGTCGCAGGCTGGCACTCCCGGAGGGAGTCTAGCGACCAGTCGCACTGCGACCCATTGCCACAGTATGACAGAATCCCAAGAAATAAGGAAAGAAGTCAGAATTCAAAAGATATGTATTTTTATGTTACCTGTAGACTACTAATATGAGCACCTAAAAACGGTAAAAATATCATGACGCCTACTTCTGATCTGTGTGCAAACACGTGTTTATGATTGTATGTATTTTTCGTGCAGAATTTTAAATCGAGTCTTTTAATTTTTGGTGATATAAAGAAAACAATTTTTGGAGCCCCAAATGAGTAGTGTCGATTCTGTTAAGTAATAGCAAATAATTAGTTATATACAGTTTTTTTTCCATAAGAAACCAAATTGTCAGCAATCATCCCTTTTTTAGTTCCACTTCCGGAAACTTCTGAACAAATTTTTTGTTTGTTTTCTAATCAACATAATCTAGACCTTGCTACTGCGGAAAAAGCATTCGCGAATATTTGGCAGTTATGGATTAAATACGTGTATTCTATGTCGCACAGTGGGGGCAAATCCCAAAAAATGGGAAAAAATGCAACATCCTGTATTTTGCAATTTAAAAATGCCGAATATTATTAAGGAAATTGATACTAAAAGTGTTAATATATAAGTTTGACGTTATTTAAGAAAATAACGTCAATTAGCGTCAATAGTTCCAATAAAACTACAAGAATTTGATAAATATGCCATGGAAAGTGCAGTGTTCCTATCGACACACGCGCGAAGTTCCATGATGTAGCGTGATGAGTGATGCCCCAAACGGATTGTTAGCGGGCCACGGTTTACTACAGCTTTATGACACTAGACCTTCGGCCCCCTACACGATATAAAGTAATTAGGAAACATCTGTCAAGTAACTTGCAGAACAGCGGAACAATATTTAGGATTAATCCCCAATTGCTACAAGCTAATTCCTCTACGCTCGGCAGGCAATAAACCGTGTTTCGCTACAGTATAAAAGAATAAAAGGTATGGTCGGAACGTTGACCGTGACCAAAATTAATTTTAAGGTCCGCACAATTACCAAAAGAAGAAGATGTTCTTATGTTAGATCGAAGAATGTTTCCTTGGCAATAGTGTAGGAAACGAAATTATTCTGCAGAAAGACCAGTACGCCTCGCGGAGAGCCGCAGGAAGAAAAGGGGTGGTCCGCTGACTGCGCGTGATACCTAATCTCTCGAATATAAACACGCGTTGGAATATCAAAATAAAAGCACGCGCTGACGTATTCGGTGCAAGAGAACGTGTGCCATAGGGAGGAGATATTACGGTGTAGCGGTGGAAAGTTGCCGTTTCAAAGGAATGCAGGACCGACTGGACATAATATAATCTCCTCCCTATACCTTGCGTGTTTATTCTCGAGAAATAAGAGATCGGTCTTGAATTTGTCGGGAGGATCAAGCAAGCGGCATCCCGCACAGTCAGCGGACTACCTCCCTTCTACCCCTTCGCGTGGCGTATTGATGTTGGATAATACTTTTTAATTGCTATATTGGTATCATCTTTGTCAGATCTTGCATATGTAGATATTATAACAAGTGCCTAGCACGGTGAAATAGGGTTCAACGAGACGACCACCGTTTGTCGTTTATGTACCTGACTTCTTGGAGGCCTCGATATGTAATTTACAACCTCATGCGACATTAAATGACCTTATGTTCGAACTTCTTTACTTCGTCTCAACAAATGATATCGTATTATGAATATAAATGTATGCCAATGAAAGAATACCCATCCATAACCAGGTATAACGATAATCAGAATTCGTACAGTACCTACAAGGTTTCTGCTTTCAACTAATTTATATTTTTCACTTCATTGTATAAAGAAGAGAAAATGACATGAAAGTAATTGTTGTTTTGATATAATTATGAAACTAACATTTTGGAAACATCGTTCTTCGAGAAGGGGGGACCGTCTCTCTCTGTTGACGAAGTGAGGGAAGAAAATATCTACCACATTTGGTTCCAAAATACATATGTACTATCCACTGAAAGAGCAATATACGGATTAACTCAGGCTGTAGAATGCCTAAAGTTCTTAAAGACCCCGCCACGTGCTTGATTGCTATTTAGAAATGTGGCAAACGGATATTGTAGAAACGTTCTTGGGAAAATATGTATATTACCGCTCGTAAACAACGAATGAATTTTCACCTCGCTGTGAAAAATTCATCAGGGTGATCGGCCAGGGTCGCGATTTATGACCGTGTGGTCCCGCGAGCCGGTGGTAGACAACGGTACATGCCGGTCCCAAGTCCCTGTGTAGCACACGGTGACAGAGCAATCAACGGATTAACTCAGTGCGAAGAAAGTTCAAACCCCTGCAAAGAAACGGCACGGTGTCGATTGTCCCTGTTCGACATCAGGTACACAAATACTTCCCGACGAATGCTTCGAAAACAAGCAATTATTGCCTACCGTAAACGAATGAAGAAATTTCGCTTCGAAAAATTCTAAATTACCGGCTGTAAAAGATAATTCGAATTTCCGCCTCGCTCTGAGCCCACTTTTGTCCCACAAGGCAAAACATGCAGAAATATTTGTAAACCTGTATCCATGTTATCCTATATACCAAACACTGTTTACAAAGTGTTGATACATTCCTGCGAAAATATAAAATATTTTGGCAACCTTGCACTTTGCCAATTAGGTGCACAAAAGAGAGTGATGAGCCAATGGAGTGGTCGAGGAGTCACCATTCATGACAGAGAGGGATGGGGGGGGGGGTAACACCCGAAGACCGTGGACTCGTCGAGGAGGACGGCCGCTGTGCAACGCCGCAATATCGAGAGAGATGGTCAATGATGAGAATGAGGTGTTCACATAAACATACGTTTGTGTGACTGTGAGTGTACATAGAAACTGAGACCATTTCTAAAATTCCAAAAATGGACATGGGATTATCCGATGTTGGTGTGATTGTCGATGAGCATGTCCTGCTCTAGATCAAGTCGACTTTGGTTTCTTCATAATACGCGGTATTATGCACAGACAGCGAGCGTGTGGTTAATTTCTAATGATGTGGGATGCCAGGTCAACATGATTAAGGTCGTCAGGAATTTCATAGTATGTGACGGTTTCGGGATCCCGAGACTCGATTCGGGCTACAAGCAAAGAATAGACAACCAGTTTAAATGACAAGGTCAAGTAAAGACTTCAAAGGTTCCGCCCGGAGTGACGCTTCTTATTATATCTTCTCTTTGCTACAAGCATAGCCGCCATGAGCGGGCAATTTGATTTCAAGTCGGCTCGGTAAAACTCGGACGCGATCGGCTCGAAAGCCAGCTATTACGAGAGGACCGAGACGAAAAGAATTATGTATATAATTTATATCAATACCAGAGTGATAAGTTTTTACCTTTCTGTCTCCTGTTGAATCATAATTTGCATCTTATTATTTATTTACATATACAGTGTGTCCGCGGGAAAGCTAAACAGCCGGCTTCCTCCTAAACTATTGGAGATAAAAATATAAAAAAAATAGGGAATTGCATGGTTCGAGGGGGCCAATTAATTAGCGCGAACGAATTTTTTTATCGATTATTATTTTAAAAGATACGATGGTCAAGTTCGGTTTTTCAAATGGAACTATTTTTTTTGAATACCTGAGTTGATAGTGCGTTCCAAGACAAATTCAATAAGCTTTAATGTATACACTTTATTTTCACTGGTTGTTAAGATATTGCGCTTGCAAATTTACTGATTTTCACTGGAAGAAAACTGTCTGGTATAGCACGGACCGGGGACGGTCTTACTGGATCCACGGGTGGCACTGCCTTTTGAAATAGATACCTACCTGCCAAAGGTCTACGCCAGGCCCAAAGGCTGGACAATTTTTTTCCGTCAGAAATGCTACTTAGGTAGGTACATCTGCGGTATCGAGAAGCGCACCGTTACTTTTATTTCGTACTTGCTTCTGCGCTCGGATGGCCGGTTCTTTTGGGAGGGAAGCAAGTTCGATTGGTTAGGTTAGGAGGAGTGAAAGCTGCTAGACTAAATTTCAATCATAGGGAGCAGATTGTATCAGAACCATTCGGATTTGCATTCCTCACAAACGGCTGCTCTCTTGAAGAGGCCCTCTTCACAGCAATGCCCACCTTCTCTCGCACGGAATACGTTAACGCTTGCTTTTGTTCTGATATTGAAGCTCGTGTTTATACTCGAGAGGACCACGCGTCGACAGCGGGCTACCCCTTTTCTTCCTGTGTCTCTCCACGAGCCGTGTTGACGGTGGATTGTAGGAGCGTAGATATCTGGATGCCAGTTATTGAATTCAGGAGACGATAGAAACATTTTATTACAAAACACACATGTACTATAATTAAAGTAAATCGTATTCCTCTCGGGCAGGAGTACTGATAATGATCGAACTTGCGCCCCACTTCGCGCAGACCAATTACACGGAGGGTAGTCGGGTCACACACTGCCCAAATGATACAGGGTAATTCTGGAGCAACGCCCGTCAAGGAGATGCGCTGGCACCCCGTGGCGAGGACAGACCTTCGCTGTGCCTCAACCGATTTTTATGGCTTTTTTCCGGAAAAAGGTACGAATCCTGGGTCGAACGTAGCGAATTGAAGTCGACCCTCCGCAGTCGAGGGTGAATTATCCATTGCAGCGTATTAAGTAACCCTTTTCTTCATCGTATCGAAAGGGAAGTGACGCCAATGGATTCCTTATGTTTTTCTGACGAAAATCGTACCAAATGTCATGCAAATCGGACTACTTTGACACAAGCTATTTGTATTCCCTATGTAAAAGTTGTCCGATTTACACGACATTTGTAATGATTTTCATCGGAAAACCCCAAGGAATCCATCGGCGACACTTCCATATCCATACGATAGGGAATAACGAATTGTTTTATTTCTTAAAAAGGTAGGTACAGGCTGATTCTGGTGCTGCGCCCGTCACCCCGTGGCGAGGACAACACCCCGCAGTGCCCATAGAATTTTATGGCTCTTTTCGGAAAAAGGTACGAATCCTGGGCCGAACGTAACGAATTGAAGTCGACCCTCCGCAGTCGAGGGTGAATTATCCATTTGAGCGTATTAAGAAACCCCTTTCTTCATCGTATCGAAAGGGAAGTGACGCCAATGAATTCCTTATGTTTTTCTGACGAAAATCATACCAAATGTCATGCAAATCGGACTACTTTGACACAAGCAATTTGTATTCCTTATGTAAGAGTTGTCCGATTTCCACGACACTTGGCATGATTTTCATCGGAAATCCCCAAGGAATCTATCTGCGACACTTCCATATCCATACGATAAAAAATAAAGAATTATTTTATTTCCTAACCAGATACAGGGTAATTATGGAGCAACGCCCGTCAAGGAGATGCGGCGGCCTGGTACCCCGAGGCGAGGACAGTCCTTCGCTGTGCCTCACCCGATTTTTATGGCTTTTTCCGGAAAAAGGTACGAATCCTGGGCCGAACGTAGCGAATTGAGGTCGAGCCCCCGCAGTCGAGGGTGAAATATCCATTTGAGCGTATTAAGAAATTCTTTGCTTCGTCGTATCGAAAGGGAAGTGGTGCCAATGGATTCCTTATGTTTTTCTGACGAAAATCATACCAAATGTCATGCAAATCGGACTACTTTGACACAAGCTATTTGTATTCCTTATGTAAAAATAGTCCGATTTTCATGATGTTTGGCATGATTTTAATCGGGAGAACGCCCGGAATCCATTGGCGTCACTTCCCCTTCGATACGATGAAGAAAAGAGTTTCTTAATATGCTCAAATGGATATTTCACCCTCGACTGCGGAGGGTCGACTTCAATTCGTTACGTTCGGCCTAGGATTCGTACCTTTTTCCGAAAAGAGCCATAAAAATCGGGTGAGGCACAGCGAAGGACTGTCCTCGCCACGGGGTACCAGGCCGCCGCATCTCCTTGACGGGCGTTGCTCCATAATTACCCTGTATCTGGTTAGGAAATAAAATAATTCTTTATTTTTTATCGTATGGATATGGAAGTGTCGCAGATAGATTCCTTGGGGATTTCCGATGAAAATCATGCCAAGTGTCGTGGAAATCGGACAACTCTTACATAAGGAATACAAATTGCTTGTGTCAAAGTAGTCCGATTTGCATGACATTTGGTATGATTTTCGTCAGAAAAACATAAGGAATCCATTGGCACCACTTCCCTTTCGATACGACGAAGCAAAGAATTTCTTAATACGCTCAAATGGATATTTCACCCTTGACTGCGGGGGCTCGACCTCAATTCGCTACGTTCGGCCCAGGATTCGTACCTTTTTCCGGAAAAAGCCATAAAAATCGGGTGAGGCAATGCGAAGGTCTGTCCTCGCCACGGGGTGCCAGCGCATCACACATTTGGGCAGTGTGTGACCCGACTACCCTCCGTGTAATTGATCTGCGCGAAGTGGGGCGCAAGTTCGATCATTATCAGTACTCCTGCCCGAGAGGAATACGATTTACTTTAATTGTGTGTTTTGTAATAAAATGTTTCTAACGTCTGCTGAATTCAATAACTGGCATCCAGATATCTACGCTCCTACAATCTACCGTCAGCACGGCTCGTGGAGAGACACAGGAAGAAAAGGGGTAGCCCGCTGTCGACGCGTGGTCCTCTCGAGTATAAACACGAGCTTCAATATCAGAACAAAAGCAAGCGTTAACGTATTCCGTGCGAGAGAAGGTGGGCATTGCTGTGAAGAGGGCCTCTTCAAGAGAGCAGCCGTTTGTGAGGAATGCAAATCCGAATGGTTCTGATACAATCTGCTCCCTATGATTGAAATTTAGTCTAGCAACTTTCACTCCTCCTAACCTAACCAATCGAACTTGCATCCCTCCCAAAAGAACTGGCCATCCGAGCGTAGAAGCAAGTGCGAAATAAAAGTAACGGTGCGCTTCTCGATACCGCAGATGTACCTACCTAAGTAGCATTTCTGACGGAAAAATATTGTCCAGCCTTTGGGCCTAGCGTAGACCTTTGGCAGGTAGGTATCTATTTCAAAAGGCAGTGCCACCCGTGGATCCAGTAAGACCGTCCCCGGTCCGTGCTATACCAGACAGTTTTCTTCCAGTGAAAATCAGTAAATTTGCAAGCGCAATATCTTAACAACCAGTGAAAATAAAGTGTATACATTAAAGCTTATTGAATTTGTCTTGGAACGCACTATCAACTCAGGTGTTCAAAAAAAATAGTTCCATTTGAAAAACCGAACTTGACCATCGTATCTTTTAAAATAATAATCGATAAAAAAATTCGTTCGCGCTAAATAATTGGCCCCCTCGAACCATGCAATTCCCTATTTTTTTTATATTTTTATCTCCAATAGTTTAGGAGGGAGCCGGCTGTTTAGCTTTCCCGCGGACACACTCTATATGTATTTTCATTGCTACCAAATGGTCTGTGAATACTGAATATGTCCATATACGTACTTAAATAAATACCATGTTCAGAACTTGGTAAGCAGATTATTTTTATATCGACAATATTTTAAAATCTTAATAAAATATACTTCATACTTAGTACTTTATGTAAAGGGGGTATATAGGGTATTATCTTTTCCGGGATAGGTTCAGATTTAAAATAGAAAACGTACGAACAACTATAAGCATACAGAAAGGAATATTTCCTGGATGTTTCATAGTAACAACAATAAACAGGAAGGCGAATATTTTATTATTTCAAATTAACGTGTAAGAAACATAATTTTTCTATGTTCTCGGGTAATAATTTTGATCTATTACTGGTAACGATATCGTCCGATCGCGTTCGAGATTTGCCGAGCCGACCTGAAATCAAATTGCCCGCTCATGGCGGCTATGCTTGTAGCCCGAATCGAGTCTCGGGACCCCGCTCGATCCCGCCCGAATGTTTCCGGCCCGTCCCGAGCACACCTCTGGTCGCAGGCAAGGAGATTCAGCCTAGGGCCAGTCGCTGGGTCAAATCGCTGCGATTGGTCCAATCGCGGGTAGGAGATCCCACCTTTACAGTGTTTACAAACGTACTTTCGTATAGCTTTTGCCCAACCGTACGGCTTGACGTTTTTCGCAACTTATGTGCAGCTTTCTTATACCAATGCAACGGTAAATCCGATTACCGAACCAAAACAAAACCCCACAAGGGATCTAACGGGTGTCACTTAAGTGCGTGATTACTATTTCAACCTTCCCTGGTCGACCAAGTGTTACGAATCTCGCATTCGAGCCTGATTTCCTCCAATACAAGTGTGCAGAATCTCGCATTCTCGCCTGGCTTCCTTTCAACGCTCAGAGTGCAGAATCTCGCATTCTCGCCTGGCTTTCTTTCAACGCTCAGAGTGCAGAATCTCGCATTCTCGCCTGGCTTCCTTTCAACGCTCAGAGTGCAGAATCTCGCATTCTCGCCTGGCTTCCTTCCAATGCTCAGAGTGCAGAATCTCGCATTCTCGCCTGGCTTCTTTCTAACGCTCAGAGTGCAGAATCTCGCATTCTCGCCTGGCTTCCTTCCAACGCTCAGAGTGCAGAATCTCGCATTCTCGCCTGGCTTCCTTCCGACCCTCAGAGTGCAGAATCTCGCATTCTCGCCTGGGTTTCATACAAACCCTCAACGCAGCAAATAGAGAATTCGAGCTTAACCATCCCAAAACCCCCCATATGCCATTGTCCCCTAAGACCTCTACCCGGGACGTGACAATTATATTACTATTAATTGATGACTGGATAATTTTTTCATCCTCTCGGGGTAATTTTTTTTTTAAATATATGGTATACAATATATTGTCATCCAAACTACGCACGCCTGCAAAGCTTCAAGACAATTGAATTGGTGAAACTGGTTTAAATTTGAATTTTCGGATATAAAGCAAGCATGCAAGAAGGAAACAGAGGATCGAAGATGTATAAAATCGTTTAATTAATATAATAATAATAATACTATGTTCCAATAAATTTTTTTCTCTGACGTAGATCACACTGCCATCATCTTCTGCTTCGATTACCTGTAAATATATAAAATCCACATTTTAGTTATTTTAGTTACAACTTAACGTAGAACTTCTACAGAAATAGAGTGGCATTTTGCTATAGTAAGTGTAGAGACTACGAAATGTGTCAGAAGGAGGTGAGAGCGTATGGCAGAAAGTCTTGTTGCAGGAAATTTAAATAAATGCTAATGGTAATAATTCAGCGAACATGAACAAAGAGATCCAATATTTTCAACACACAATTGATTGGTCTTGGAATAAAATTAGTTTAGTATGTTTATTATTGGTGAATTGCAATAATGTTAATGGGAACCTTAAAAATTAATGAATTAATGAATAGCGTGGCAACTACTGTGGATTTTATATTAAAGTATTACGAATGTCTTTCACAAGAGATTGAAAAGCATCAAGGGAGATGTGTTTCGGCGTACTTTCTTCACTAATGTGACGTGCTCTACATTGCAAGCAATCCACCATAATCTATTTTCTTAATAATTCTTAATGCTATGTCTTTTGACAATTTTTGTCGATTTACCTTATTTGACAAATTTCCAGAAACTTGTGCGAAAGAAGATGCTCTGTCTATCTGTCTAATCTTCTCTGGACAACCTCCAAGCTTGTGCATCCCCTTCATTTCTATTCAAGCCTGTGCGTCCCCTTCATTTTTATCCACGTCCTGTGCGTCCCCTTCATTTCTAATAATAAATATATAAGCTTTACATAAGAACTCTAAATTGCTGGTATAAAAATATAAAAATATTTGGCAATTTAAATGCAATGCAATTTGTTACAATATATATTATTTATTTTGTACATGCATGGTACAAATTTCCAGAAACTTATGCGAAAGAAGATTCGAATCTTCTCCGGACAGATTCGAATCTTCTCCGGAAGACTCGAACTTTCTCCGGACAACTTCCATGTCTGCGAATCTACATAAGAAATCTATTAAAAAAATTTGGCGACTTACCTTGTTAACACGTTGCGTCCGGGTGACGTGTACGGTCACGTCATGGAACTCTTGGGCCCGGTCCCAATAAATGTGGAAGGTGAAGAAGAATTTTTCAGGTACCGAATTTTCCTTTTGCATACGCATTCAGTACGAACGTGTTCATCAGTGTGTGCATTTCGTTACAAATTTGCAACGTTTTTCACCATGGTGCAGCTGTTTCTTGTATTTAGGTGAAGGTCAACTATTTTTGGTGCCAGACGCAACGTGTTAATTGAGACAATAATTCAGTCTCCTATTTAGTGTAAAAACTCGTGACATTTCAAATTCAGACAACTTACCTTATTTGATAATTGCAGGTTATGATGGAATGACACTTGGTAGATTATAAAATTCAAAATAGTATACATAGGTATATATATATATATACAATGACGGACGACAACCTCGGCCGAATAATCCCGAGAGTCGACGAACGAAGAACGAAACATGTGTTAGTTTCTTTTTGGCTGAAGGTGTGCGTGTAACGCGTATACGTATTATGTCGATAAAATTTGGTTGGAGAATCATAAGGAGAATCATAAGAAAAATCTTACCGTTTTCGACAGATCCATGAGACGATATTACATCTCTGTCATGCGAGGACCGATTTTATTGAAATTGGTCTTATTCGAAAGCTTATATGCGGTTTACATGAGAAAAATGCCATTAAATATAGAAAATATTGCAGGCGTGATGAGATATTAATGAAATAAGTTTCAGGTTAGGTTGGAATAGCTGTGTTTCGAGTAAAGATACGCGGCAACGACAGGCATATACATATAGGTGTCTTTTCTTTCATGTACTTGGCGTCGAGACGCTACCGCGTCTCTAGATGTATTATTCTTTCTGTCACTGACATTTGGTTCGTTGCTGTACCTCTTGCCCCTAATGATGAATTCTTTATATGTCATAGTATGCCGAAAACTCATAAGTTACAAGTATCATTCACAGAAAATGGTCATAGAGAGTAATATGCGATGACTTTCTATAAGAATTTTTAACAAATTTATATAACTTATCTACTTAATAATAACCAGCGATCTGCTGCATTCATTATACACTTCTACGAAATACAAAAATATGTTCCTCAACAATAAGAAATTCAGCGATAAAGTTTTTAGACTTGTACTACATATGTACTAGAATCAACAGCGACAAAGTTAAACATTCAACTTTTTGACGTAAGCGTTGCATAGCACTTCTATTAAATCCTTAGCTGGCCGATCGAAGCTTTTTGTCCTCCAATCATGATACTCCGCTTCGTGCACTCTCGGTTATACAATTTCGTAGCGCCTCACGATGAACCGTGGAAAAAAAGGAAAAGTCACGACCCGTGCGCCTATGCACGAGCCTCCAGTATGCTACGAGCTCAACCGATTATCTAATGTCGTGTCGTCTATATTTGCAGTGAGCTGAAGTTACGTGAATGGGGGGATCTCTGAACAAAACCTGATTAGCGGAAATTTCACTGAAAGTAAATTTGCATGGATGGAATCAACGTAATTGACCTCTGAATTGATTCTAGATCAATAGTTCTTACATGATGGGTTAATATTGTGTTTAAATCTTATTCGTTCTCATTGTGAAATACAAACAATAAGTACCGAACTTATTATACTTTCTGACAATTTAATAGAAGAATACACTTTTAAACCACGATGGCAATCTGTAAAGAAAAACGCACCATGTTACAATTTCAAATAATTTGAGTTTATGCATTAATTTAGCTGTAGAATAGAGGACTTATGTATTTATCAGAAAAAATACATGAAAACAAATTTTATATGTTCAAAAAAATAATGTAATTTAACCGAAGTCCAATATTCAATTCATACGCATTTAGCAAAACCATGTAAGTCCACAAAAGTTGGAGAATACGTAGATTACTCGTATCCTTTTTTATGATTATTTTTTTTCTTCTATTTTTATTAATTACAATACGATCCTTCATGCCAGTAAGCTTCAAAAGCTTTTTTCTGATCTTACATCTTACGTGCAATTTGACATTTATTTTGACACGTTGTTACGATGTAGAGAAGACACTTGTGCTTTCTCAGTAACGTTAGAGTTTATTGTAGATAGACTTTTATTACAAGAATGAAAACCGTGCTTAAGGTTATGCATTGACAAGTGTTTAGGTCGGTTGTCCGTACCGGAGTCTCTGGCGTCGGTGGAGCTCGAGGGGTTTTATACCGCTTGAGGGAACGACGCTTTCCTCGGGTTTTTGGCGGGAAAGTCAGGCGGGAAAATCGGGTGGGAAAATTTGGCGGGAAGATCCTCTTGGGAGATATAGCGCTAAGATCTATTGCGAAGGGCCGGAGAAATCTGCCGCTAGGATCTATCGGGAAAGGTGTATCGAATGGACCTAACGAGAAGTTATGTGGTGGTCCTTTGTCACGGGTTTGGGATGATCCTTGTCTATTGGCGCCAGCCTGGCGCATAGCGTAACAACGTTGATACTCGTGTAAATTTCTCGCCAAAATCGTTTTGGTAATTATTTAGAAGTTTTCTGTACTCACCGATTTCAATGAGTAGGTAGGCTATGCCGATTCTGGCCCCTAGGGCGAGGGGGTGAGGCGGGGCGGGGGGTACCGCGCTCTTGCACGAGATGGGCGAGGGGGTGAGGCGGGGAGGGAGCACCGAGTTCGCGGGTGAGGGGGATGACGTCACAGGGGAGGGGGATTCCAAAATGGCGTCGAACGAGTTCGTGGGTGAGGGGGATGACGTCACAGGGGAATGGGGATTTCAAAATTTTCCAAATGGCGTCGCGCGCGCAGGTCGAGTTCGTGGGTGAGGGGGCTGACGTTACAGGGGAGAGGGAGGATTTTCAAAATTTCAAAATGGCGTTGCGCGCATTTCGTATTGGCGCCACCTATTGGACGTTTAAGGTACTTTGGGTCCGCGTCGGTATTTGGGCCCGCCTTGGTACATTTTCCAGATTTTTCATACATTTCGTATTGGCGCCACCTGTTGGATGTTTAAGGTACTTTGGGCACGCGTCGCCGCCGCGCAATCTCCGTACGCGTGCGGGGATCGGTGCGCAGGCGCGACCGCAACCGATTCGTGGAAATTCAAATCGCGTCTTCGATTATGATTTCTGAGAAAGAGGGTGGACCAGGAGAAAAGATTTTTCTGAGAAAAGATAAGGAATCATGGCGCGCGACAGGATTGAACGCGTTATGACACCTACGTGCACGCGCTTCATGCCGTGTGTTTATATTTGAATCGTAGGACGGGTACAGCGCACGTGCAATGATGTATACATATAGCGATAATTATTGTAAATCAATCATCGCGATAGCCCATGGAATAAACATTGCACCGCGCCATGCCGTATGTTTATATCTGAGCACGATTGAACGCGTTTTAGCGTCTACGTGCACGCTCTTCGTACCCTGTATTTATATTTGAATCGTGGGACCGATGCAGCGCACGTGCAATGATGTATACATACAGTGATAATTATTTTAAATCAATCGTCGCGGCAGCCCATGGAGTAAACACGACATTGCGTTCGATGATGATTTCTGAGAAAGAGGGTGGTACATAATTTCTGAGAAATCATAGAGGGAACCGCGCCATGCCGTGTGTTTATATCTAAGCATTGACTTTTCCCAAGACCATGCCTCTAAGAAGTAACCTCGAGAAAACGCAATGGCCCTGAAGCAATAAATTATGCGTTGCGTTCACGCAGCGATAATTATTCGGGGTAGAGTTCCGAATATTTCCACGATCGAGAACAGGGCGACGTCTCAAGTACCCTTCTCGAAGGTCTGCAAGTCAAGCGTCGTGGGAGCGTGTACGGGTGAAAAGAATTCGTACGAAGATACGTTCGAACTGCATCTAACGTAAACATAGTGCGATGGCGTCATAAGGATCTCGGATAGGGTATGCGCTTAGTATATTAAATCCTTCAGTCGCTCAGTGAATATTGTGAAATACGTTACGCGTGCATAAGTATCACGGGACATGAACTTTTTCGTGAATTCATACGAATTGTTGCGGGGGATGATCCCACTGCTACGTACCGACGAACAGTGCTACGAATGGTTCAAATCATGTGACGAGTACTTGCGTCTCATCCACGAGCATTTTAAGATCCGAAGAGTATCGGAATCGGAACAACAACGTTTGACATTACTTATGAGTAGTGTTGAAATAGTGCGAACGTGTGTTCGAAGTAAAATAGCGTGCACAGTCGCTGAACTGGACGCGCGAGATGCATTGCTCGCATCATCATCTTCCGATGACGATAACGATGTTGGGGTGAACCATTTATCGACGTTGCTGCAGTTGGACGATGAATCACTGACGATTGAGAGACATAAGATCCGCGACGCGTTAAGTGTACCAACATTATCCGAGACGTCATGGATCAGCATCTTTCAACACGGATTTATGCAATTGTCGCGCGAACATCGTCAATTGTTACGTCATATCGCGCGATATAGTACTGTGAGCAAGTGCACATTATATTGCATCGTTGGTGATAAGGACGTGTATCTTAAGCATACGAAGTACTTTACCGCGGTCGTGTGTACACCGTTAACGCTTCTGCAGGACATTGAGAACGGTACGATCGAAGTATACAAAGTGTTGTGTCCTCGAACATTGACTATTACCGTGGACTCGTTTTTGTGTCATGAATTAGCAAGATTTTTGGAGGAGCACCCGACACCGATTGTGCGACGACAATCGAAGCGTATCATTTTGCCGTTGGGTTTCCGATATCCGAACACGGACCACGTCACCTGGAAGAGCCGTATCACCCATTCGGCACTATTCGTGCGTGTCTGGTAGACAAAAGTATTTGGGAATAAGTGAACATGGAGGTGTTCATGGACACGTACAGGGTTTTATCCCGGATGTCCACGCTTTTACGCTCTGTTGCGGAATTCCAAGACTGGGCGGATCAATGCGACACGAGCCTGCAGCTCATCATCGAATACCAGAGCAGCGGCGGAGTGTCAGTGGCCGCGAAACAACGCCTGGTGTCGTTAATCGCGCGTACGAAGACATTACGTACGATCGTGCGGGCACGGTTTTCGCGAGTAGGGCTCGGGGTGTCGGGTCGATCGACGGTACCTAAGGTCGTATGGGAGGATGTCGAAACCGCGTTTCGGAATCGTATTTCGACTGGTGCTGTCATTAGCGTGGGTTACATCGATCTGCGTCAATTTTTGGAGGGTGCCCGACGAGTGGTGCTCTCGCGAGTGACAGACGCTATCAGGGAACATTCTGGTGTATCCGTCAATACGGTCCTGAACGCGGAGTTTATGTTAAACGAGAATATCGATATGAAAAGTTTCGGTACGCGAAATCGTGTACTATTAATGACTTCGAACGTGCGTGAGTGGTATTCGAAGCACGTGGTCACTCCCACGTTAGTGGCGATCGAGGAATTCCAAGATCGCGACAGTGGATGGGCTCTGAGGGCTGTACTAAACCTCATAATAAACATTAACAAGCATAACCCTCTTCGCGCCGGTTGCGACGTACCACTTCCGCGCGAGGTCGTTCTTAAAAGGGCAGTAATCAATGTGCAGAGCGGGGACAGTGCGTGTTTCTTGTGGTCCGTCGTTGCAAGTTTGTACCCTGCTGCTAAGCATGGGGAGAGGTACGCGTCATACCCACACTACTCGACGGTGCTTCGCACGGACGATGTGACGCTTCCCGTGACGTTGGATCAGCTGGCCAAGTTCGAGAGGTTGAACGACGTGTCGGTGAACGTGTACACCTGGACCGACAAAAGCTGCATGCTACTGCGTCTAACTGAGGACAAGCGAGAGAGACACGCGAACCTGCTACTGATGCAGGATCCCAAGGAGCCCAAACGGTATCATTTCGCGTGCATTCGCAGCATGTCGAGACTGATATCGAAACAACTCGGCAATCATGGACATCAAGTATTCGTTTGCGAAAGGTAAGTAAAATATGGTATATTTCGATCGATGTATTATTGATTATTATGTTTTACTATTGATGTTGTTATCGTTGCAGATGTCTAAGCTTCTTTCACTCGTCCAACCAATTGACGAAGCACAACGTGGACTGCCAGCGTCTGAACGAGTGTGCCATCGAATTGCCGTCCGCAGAGGATAAATGGTTGCAGTTCAAGAATTTCAAGAACAAGGAACGAGCGCCATTCATCATCTACGCGGACTTCGAATGCATGCTGGAGGACGTCCAGCCTGCGGAGCGGATTCAGACGTACTCGTACCAGCAGCACAGAGCGTACAGCGTGGGATACTACATCCATTGTTCCACCGACGCGTCTCTGTGCCGTTATCGCGCGTATCGTCACGAAACCGAGTGCGTGAAATGGTTCGTGCAAGAACTTCGAGACTTTGCGGACATTGCGTATTCGTGGTTGCGAAACGCGAAACCGATGATCCCGCTGACGAAGCAACAGTGGCAAATTTTTAATGACGCGAGCGTGTGTCACGTGTGCGGGAAACCATTCGTCGATACGGACAAAAAAGTGCGCGACCATTGCCATTCGACGGGTGAGTACCGAGGCGCGGCCCACGTATCGTGTAATTTACAATTTCAACGATCGTACACGATCCCGGTAGTATTCCACAATCTATCAGGCTACGACGCGCATTTTATAATTAAGGAGTTGGCGTCCGCGTTCGAGGGGCAGATCGACCTGCTACCGGTGACGAAGGAGCGATACATATCGTTCACGAAACACGTCAAGGGAATCGACGCCGAGAACAATGATTGGAAGAGGGGATTGAAGTTTCGTTTCATAGATTCGTTGAAGTTCTTGGCCGCTAGTCTGGAGAAACTCGCTTCGGACCTCGGCAAAGAACGACTCGCGATTCTACGACGTGAGTTTCAATCCCTGTCGAACGATCAGTTCGACCTCCTGACCAGGAAGGGCGTCTTCCCGTACGACTATGTATCGTCATACGCCAAACTGAACGATACGCGTTTACCGTCCCGCGAAGCGTTTTATAATCAGCTGAATGATCGCGCCGCGTCGGAGCCTGATTACGCGCACGCCGTGAACGTGTGGAACTCTTTTCGCGTGCAGACTTTGGGCGAGTACAGTGATTTGTATTTGAAAACAGATGTGCTGTTACTCGCCGACGTATTCGAGAGTTTCCGCACAGACTGTATCGCGAGTTACGACTTGGATCCCGCGCATTATTTCACACTACCAAGTTTCACGTGGGACGCGATGCTCAAGTACACCGGTGTACGATTGGAGCTTTTGACGGACGTGGACATGTTACTGTTCGTGGAGCGTGGCATACGCGGCGGTCTGAGCCAGTGCTCGCACAGGTACGCGCAAGCCAACAACAACCACCTGCCTGCAGGGATGTACGACGAGTCGAAGCCGTCGACGTATCTAATGTACTTCGACGTCAACAACTTGTACGGCTGGGCGATGTCGCACGCTATGCCGAAAGGAGGATTTCGATGGCTGGACGATGCAACAGTGGCCGCGCTCGACGTATCATCCCTACCCGACGGCGAGGGCTCCGAGGAATCTGAGGGATACCTGCTGGAGGTAGACATCGAATATCCCAAGGAGATCCACGACGCCCACGCCGACCTTCCATTCTGCCCGGTGCGCGAGCACGCGCCAGGAGGAAAACAGACCAAGCTGCTTGCCACGCTCGACGATAAGGAGCGATACGTCATCCATTATCGCTACCTGAAACAGTGCGTCCGACACGGTTTACGCGTGACACGAATTCATCGAGTGTTACGATTCGATCAGTCGCATTGGTTGCGCGACTATATCCAATTGAACACCGGTTTGAGGACGCGAGCCACGAGTGAATTTCAAAAGACTCTATTTAAATTAATGAATAACGCGGTGTACGGGAAGACAATGGAAAATGTGCGGAATCGCGTAGACGTGCGACTGGTGACGCGGTGGGACGGTCGTTACGGTGCGGAAGCGCTGATCGCGAAACCGAACTTTCACAGTCGTACGATTTTCTCCGAGGAGTTGGTGGCCATCGAAATGCGCAAACTAAAAGTGAAGTTCGACAAACCGATATACGTGGGTATGAGTGTGCTCGACGTATCGAAGGAATGTTTGTATGAATTTCACTACGCATATATGCACGCGAAGTTCGGTGATCGGTGTAAGGTCCTGTACACCGACACCGACAGTTTAATGTATAGTGTGGAATGCGAGGATTTGTATGAAAGGATGAAGCGTGACACAACCGATTCGACACCAGTGATTACGCGGTGGACATTCCGTACGGTATGCCCCGCGTAAACAAAAAGGTTCCGGGACTCATGAAAGAATGAGAACAACGGCGCCTGGATGACCGAGTTCGTCGGACTACGGTCTAAGATATACGCGACTAGAACATTTAACGCTACAGTGGGGTCTACGAGTGACACTAAGAAGGTGAAGGGTGTGCGGAGACACGTGGTCGCGAATGATATACAATTCGACGATTACATTCGTTGTCTCCGCGATCTCACGGAGAAAGTGATTCGACAGAACAATATACGCTCCAAAGAGCATAATGTGTATTCCGTGAGTGGGGAAAAGAACGCTCTCAGTCCGTTCGACGACAAGCGGTGTATTTTAGTCGATCGGGTCAGCACCCTTCCGTGAGGGCATTATCGAATCCCCGAGCTCGAGACCCACGAGCGCCTCGAACTTGAGCCTGACGAGTCCCTCGAGAACCCCATTGAATAGTATGTTTGCATGTTTGTATGTTTGTATGTTGTATGTTTGTATGTTTGTATGTCAAAATTATATGTATATATTTTTTCTTACTTTATTATGATTAATTGTACACATATACGAGATGAAGAAGGAGAATACTCGAATAAACGGACAATGTATATATATTTATATGTATTTATTTTTATCTATTTCAGTAACATATAATGCGTTTATAATCGGGAATCATAGAATATCCTTGCTGCTTATCCACGAGTTCCGCGACGAATCGAATCCGAGCCACTTAACGTATACCTGGTTTCCCTTGCGACGAATAATCTTCTCGACCAGATAGACGTCCGGATTCGCGACCGAATGTAGTTCGTACTCGTAGAATCCACCCGAGATCGGCTCTCCCGCGGAATCGCGCAGAATGTACGTCGCCGGGCATGTTCGTTGTACGGTTACAATTTCGAACACTTCGGTCGACCAGTTCGGAGTGTATCCCTTCTCGAAGAGGGTCTTGAACTTACTCACGCGTACCTTGTCACCGACTTTGAATTTCGCGCGTCATCGAACACCTTTCGATGCGGAGGGTGAGGGGGGTTCATTCGCGGCGAACGACAAACGCGTCGTGGGGGTCACGTCAACGGGTCGGGCGTTGATCGTTCGGTGCTTGCGATGATTGTAGGTGTGTACGAGCGCAGGTAACAGGTCAACCCAACGATAGGACGCGTTCAAGGAGAATTGTTTCCACATGAGGTTTTTCAGCGTGCGATTGAAACGTTCAACGATCGACGCTTTCATCACGCTGTACGTGGAGTAGTGGTTGATCCCGCGGGTCTTCACACATCTTTGAAACTCCGCGTTGTAAAACTCCTTACCCATGTCAGTTTGTAAATTTCGTGGACATCTATCGCTCTGCCTCAACACGATCGCGAACGCCGCGGTCACATCGCGTCCACTTTTCGTTTTCACGGGTATGGCCCAAGCATACTTGCTGAACGCATCGATGATCGTTAGTATGTAGTGATAACCTCGATTTTGCTTCGCGTACGGACGCATCTCCACCAAATCGGCCTGCCATAAATCATCGTAGCCGCGAATCACGACGCGTCGCCGCGGGAAATTTCGTCTCGCGGGAGCGTGTAATTCGTTCACTAATTGTACTCGCTCCTTGCTCATGCTTCGCGGGTGGGCGGGGGATGGTTGCGACGTTCCAAGGACATTAGAATTAGTATGAGTTCCTCTAGTGCTCGCAAAACGCAATCGATGCACGGTATTCGCGATCGTTCGTTATTAGGCGTTTCGGATTCGTAGCCGCTAATGTCACCGTCAGTGATCATCGTCGTCGTCGTAGACCCTCGTTCGCTTTTCGCGGCTCCTTTCGTTTGTACAGATCCGTGGTTGTTATCGCAGTCGGCGTCGTTGCCGATGTCGTGAACTCTTCGAGTCTATCATTCAAGTGATCCAAGCGTCGTTCCATCGCGTTATTTAAATCATCCTCTAGCCGAGACAATTGCGCGTTAACGATATCCGTCATCGTTCGTTGTACTCGCGTCTCGAGTTGAGATCGTTGATACTCGGCGTCCAGTCGCGCGCTCGCGATAGCCGTTTCGATTTTTTGGGTAAAGCGTTCGTCCACCGAGGACAATAATCTCGTCATTATCATTCTCGCTTCGTCGCTGTTGTTGTTGTTATTGTTGTTGTTGCCTAACGCGGTGCCAAACTTGTTCACCGACATAACGATGCGCGCGCGCGAACACTACTGACGCGACGATCACCGGATCGTTCAATTTAAGATGCGTCCATCCTCGCGAAGTTCCTCCACGATGGATGCGATTTCGTTATCGTGACCCGTGTGACCTGCCGCGCGCGATGCTACGAGCAATCCAAGCCTATCGACCAATTCGTTCGGATCGTCCCAGTACACCGAATCGATCGCGTTATCGGTGACCGTCATCGATTCGTCGATGGGCAATCCTCGACCTTGTCGCGTGTCCGCACCGTCCGCGCCGCTACCCCTGCCCCTAACGCGTCTGATAACCGATGTTCGCACCCCACCGATTATCGTGGATATGATTTTCTTATATTTGTACCCCTTGTTACCCATCGTGCGCTTACTCAGTGAATGGTTTTGCTTATGCGCATTCGTCGATAACAAGATGCGTCGGTACGAGTGAATATCCGCGTCCGTGTACGTGCGAACGTTGGGTATTCGCATGAATAGCAGTTCGTACAAACCTCGAGTTCCCGCGTATCGCATTATGGTGAGCACGGAATCACCGATCATTAGGTCTTTGTCAGACCCCAAGTATACGCCGTAAACGTTGTCGATTCGTTTCTTCGTATCGGTGAATAACAGTCGTAGATATTCTCGTGACAAGGGTCCCTTGGCGTTCCGTACATACACTTCGATATCATTGAAGGGGCTGCGCAGCGTATCCAAATCGTGAACCTTTGCTGACTACTCATCATCTTGAATTTTTTCGCCGTCTTCGTCGTCGACATCATCAACAGCATCATCTTCATCATCAACATCGTTGTTGTTGTCGTTGTCGTTGTCGTTGTCGTTGTCGTTGTCGGTGTCATTGTCGATGTCATTGTCGGTGTCGTTGTCGTCGCTAGAATCTGGGAGCTTATTCGGACGTTCTTTGATTGTTGACGGAGTAACGGGTCGAAGTCTCTTCGATGATTGTTGTTGATCGTATTCATGTTTTCTCTTCACTGGTCGCGATATAGGCGTTGAGTGCGTATTCAACGTGGACGAGTTCTCGATCAATCGTTTCAGCGGTTCGACGATAGGACGCGTGCTCGCTTCCACAGCCGCTTCCGTAGCCATTTTTCCAATTTTCAAGGCCAAGCCTTTTTTACGTATAACGTCACTGACTTTGGCGATTTCCACCTTTGCGTTCACGCCTCGACGTTTCGTCCCTTTATGGTGTTTCGTTCCTTTTTTATGTTTCGTTTCTTTCTGTCGATGACGTCGGTGATGTTTTCGCGTATGCTTCGCGTCGACATTGCTCGAGGTTATCGTAGTCGTCACCGTCGGTTCGTTGGACATTTCATGTTGCTCGATGAATGACTCGCGGTTTACTGATGTCAGCGAGCTACGACGAACTCGTTAAATCCTCTTCGATATCGACCTTCGTACATGGAACTATCCTTATCGATCACCACGAAATCGTATCGTCGACGCCAGCATCTCGCGCACAAGTCGTTGAACGACTCGAACGTCATGTCTGTGTTCACGTGATCGTTGTACACGCGACGCAAGTTTGTGCCGTCTTGTTTGAATAGCATGAGAAAATTTGCGTTGTCCCTGATCAAATGTTTAGGTATTCTAGCGTATGACTGACATAAATAAAAACAATCCACGTTCGCGTGACGACCCATGGAGAAGTATTCACGTATCGCGTTCTGTTCGTCGCACGCCACGTCGTCGAACACGAAGATCGAATCGGGTCGAGCGTCTCTCGGTGGGACGATCTCAGCATTGTCCGAGTAGGGAAAGTATTCGATTCCATCGACGAGCGACAATACCTGCTCGAGATATCGATACTTTGGCTGATGCAACGATTTCGAGTACACGTACACGTTCTCGAAACGCAAACCGTTCGGACTCTCTAGCATACTTAGAAGCACGTTCGTTTTTCCACATCCTGACGGTCCGCAAATCACGCCTCGCACGCTATTCGGCAACAACGGGCCGTGTCTGTTCGATCGACTCGCATCCCTATCATCCTCGAGCATTCTGTTCGCGGTCACGCGAATAACGTCCGACTGTTTCGAGAATCGCATGTTTGCGGTGTTTCTCAGGTACTCGCGCGCGCGTGTGACGAAGGATGACTATTTATGTTCGTGGCATGCGTCGCGCAGGTCACAATCACTGTGATCGGCTAAGCGTGCGTACGCGTTTATTATTGTAGTAGCTATCGTGGTTATTCTAACGTAGGTATATGGTCGCATCAACGACCGCGACGTCTCGTGAAGTAGGGAAGCAGAAGAAGAAGTGTATCGGATCGGGTCGCGTGAACGGTATCATAAACCGCTTACCATTCGAACTACACGTTCCAGGTTATCAGTTCTGCGGGCCGGGAACGCGTTTGCTAAAGCGATTGGCTCGTGGCAACAAAGGTGTGAATCCCCTGGACGCAGCGTGCCGAAACCACGATATCGCGTACTCTCGTCGAAAGGATTTGGAGGGACGACACGAGGCGGATCGTGCGTTAGCCGAACGAGCGCGAGAACGAATATTCGCGAACGACCCGACCTTTGGTGAAAAAGCAGCCGCGACTGGAGTGTGGGCAACGATGAAGACTAAGACTAAACCCGGCATGGGTATGAGAAGGACGAAACGTAAACAGAGAAAGTCTGGAAAGAAACATCGGCAACTGCGACGACGACATCGTAATCTACGAGTGGCGAAGCGCGGTGGCTTTCTTCAATTTCTTCCGTTCGTGCTACCTGCTTTATCGGCTATCGGGGCATTGGCCGGTGGAGCGGCTGGTATAACCAAAGCGGTCAACGATTCGAAGGCCTCTCGAAAACAGCTGGAAGAGACGTTGCGTCATAATCGGACGATGGAAGGGCGAGGGATGCATCTGACGCCATACAAGCGAGGCTCGGGTTTGAATCCTAGACACCGAAGCCAACGACGGCTGCGATCAAAGAAAAAAAAAACGCCGATCGAGTAGGCGCGTGGCGACGGTGGCGGCGATAACGCAACAACCTATGACGAACCTGCAATTAGAACGCGAATGCGCCAGCATCCCATTCTTTCGAGGGGTGTTTATGCGCGACACACTTGCCACGAGCGTACGAAGCAGCGAATGCGGTATCGTGAATCTGGACGAGAATCGAGGCACCGGTACACACTGGGTCGCGTACGCGAAACGTGGACCACGAGTACAGTACTTTGATAGTTTTGGGAATCTGCGACCTCCCGCGGAATTGATTTACTATTTCGGACGCGGTACAACGATCACATATAATCACAACCGTTTTCAACGTTTCGACGAGATGAATTGCGGTCGCTTGTGCATACAATTTTTACAGCAAAAGTCTATGGAATTATGGCCTATATACTAATAATAACGGTGTGTGTACTAAGATTATGTTACAATGTATCCATGCGTAATGGCGATCCACAACTTCTATAATAAAGACTCATAATATCGATAAATTGCCGAGTATTCGTACGCGCGTGTCACTTCCCCTCTCTCCGTCTTGCGAGTGTAATCTATGATATGTCGTTCACGCTCACGTTAACGGGTCGCAGCAGCGTGCTCACGGTAAACTATTTTCCTCCGATAGATTTGAGTGATGGTCAATACGAATTAGGGCTCGCGGACTTGGAGACGTTTCACACGATACCGAACATCGACTCGAGCAACGATAAATTCTATTTCGGCGTGAACTATGGCACCGAAAACAACACCATCGCTGACACCGAAAACAACACCATCGCTGACACCACTCATGAATGCATTACGATCCCCCACGGCTCCTACGAATTAGATGCTATCGCCGAGTACCTGAAGCAACGATTACTCGATCGATACCCTCGAATACGCGGTAACAACGAGAACAACGATGAAGACAAGTACCCTCTAATGCTACGAGCTAACAATAACACCATGAAAAGCGAGCTGTACTGCTCGTTCTTTGTAGACTTTACGCAACCGAACAATGTGGGCTCGTTGCTAGGATTTTCCTCGAATCGCGTCTTATTACCGACAATCTGGCACGAGTCCGACGTACCTGTGAATATTATAAACGTTAACGTGATCAGAGTAACGTGCAACGTCACTACTGGCGCGTACAGCAACGATAAACCGGTACACACGATCCATGAATTTTCACCACGCGTGTCGCCGGGATATAAGATATCGGAAACTCCGCGACATGTCATTTACCTGCCAATCGTCGCACGAGCAATACACGATCTAACGTTGGGCATCGTCGATCAACACGATCGTCCTATAGATTTCCGCGGAGAAGAAATAACTATTCGTTTGCACGTTCAACGACGTCCACGCGACAGTCTAGCGTGAGCGCACGTGTATTTACGCGTGTGTAGTATGTTAGTGTTAGATCACACGTACGAATCATGATTCGTCGCTACCGCTGCTACTCCTGCCGTCTCTGTCTCGAGTCATCGGCGCAATCCTTTATCGGAAGGTGAAAGTAGAAGAATAAAGACGGGAGGAGCGATAAGAAGAGGACCTATAAGGAGAAGAAAGTCATTGACTCGTCGAAACGTACGTTTCCTACGATTCGTTAGGTTTCATCGCCCCCTATTAAACACGCAACCACGATGTCAGTTATTCTGGACGTGGCGAATACGCCAACCTTCGACAATCGTATCACGAAGATTGAGTTACACACGTACAATCCGTACGCCAACACGACGTTCGATAATAACGACGAGATAAGAATCCCGATACAGCAGCAAGATCTGTATACGCTTCCGTGCGAAAGTTTTCTCTACATCGAAGGTCGTGGCACGTTGACGGCGCAGGACACGAATGGCCCGGCAACGTCCGCGACCGCTGTTCTCGACAATAATTGCGTTGTGTTCATGTTCGATGAGATTCGATACGAATTGAACGGTGTCGAGATCGATCGTTGCCGAAATCCAGGAATCACTACCACATTGAAAAATTACGTTTCGTTGTCGGCCGAGAGAAGCAAAGTGCTTGCGAATGCCGGTTGCGATTATACCATCGATTACGATAAAGATATTTTTCATTCGGGCACTTTCAGTTTCTGCGTACCCCTGAACATGTTATTAGGATTCTGCGAGGATTACAAACACATCGTGATGAACGCGCGGCACGAGCTGATCCTTATACGATCGCGAGTAGATTCGAACGCGATGCACTGCAACTCCGCCACTGCGATACCGAGACTAGAGATACGCAAGGTGCAGTGGCGTATGCCCCACGTCGTTTTGGAGGAAGTGAATAAATTATCGATGCTGCGTATCCTGGAAAGCGGCCGGCCGATCGCGATGAATTTCCGATCGTGGAGCCTGCAAGAGTACCCGTTACTACAAGCGACAACGAAACACACGTGGACCGTGAAAGCTACGTCGCAAATTGAGAAACCCCGATTCGTGATATTCGCCACGCAAACCAATCGAAAGAATCGTCCCGATAAATGCGCTGGTGGATTCGACCCGAATCATCTCACGAACGTTCGACTGTATCTGAATTCCGAGACGTATCCATACGACGACTTGAACTTAGATTTCGATAAGTATAAATACGCGCTCCTGTACGATATGTACGCGAAATTCGGCCGATCGTACTACGGTCACGGAGAACCGTTGCTGAACGCGATCGAATTCTTGCAATACGCACCTATCGCAGTCATAGATTGTTCTAGGCAAAACGAGTCGTTGAAGAGCGCTACGGTGGACGTGCGAATAGATTTCGAATTCAAAGAAAATGTTCCCGCTAATACTTCTGCCATCTGTTTGATCATACACGATCGTATAGTCGAATACAGCCCTTTAACCAACGTGGTACGCAAACTAATATAGCGTGCGTATGTGAACGATTACTACTACTAATACTACTACTCCTACTACTCCTACTGCGGATACCGCTACTGTAAACATGTCACTGTCGAAGACTTCAGTTACTGTTCCGACACCGCCGCCGACGGTACTACCCAAACGAATAATAATGTTCGCTATTGTCGATCTGCAATGTTTCAATATCGAGCGCGAGTTCGTAGCCAAAGAGATCGCGATTCGTGCACACAACAACAACGATAAAACGCCGACGATCAGCCATTGGATCTTCGAACCACCGTACTTTTGGGAACATCTGAATTCGTGGGAGAATCGTCAAGCATCCTGGCTCGCGAAGCATCATCATGGGCTCCGCTGGTCCGATGGCTGCGTTCCATACTCCAAACTTCCGGGACTCCTCACCAGCGTACTCGCGAACATTGACTTCGTCATCGTGAAAGGTGCGGAAAAGAAAACGTGGATGCTGCAACTACTACCTGACATAATCGTCGAGGATGTATGCAATTTGTACGAACTGAAGGAGCGCAAGATAAGCAACAACAGCAACAACAGCAACAACAACAATGCTCGAACTGTCGAAGACGATGGTGGTTACGACGTTGACGATTATTGCGGGATCACGCCTAACACCGTGGGCACTGACGTTCCTAATTTGAAGTCCATGCCTTCGACGAATGCAATTCGATGTGCATTTCACAAGAACTGCGGTGTTTGCGCATTGGAAAATGTCCATAAAGTATGGAATTATATACGTAGCGTCACCTAATGTAAGTCATACACACGCATTGCATCTACTTTGCGCGTTATATGTAGAGAAACGAATATGTAACAATTTTTTTGTTTTCTATAGCAATGAGAACTGCAGCGAAGACGAGCACAACGACAGCGGCGACTGCTCCCTTTACCCACGAGCAAGAATATCCCTCCCGTACGAATGTTGTTTCACGCAAATACTGATTTTATAATTTAAGTACGCATGGATTGATTTACATTGTACATGAATAAACACACGCTGTTTTGAAAAATATATACATTTATTTAAAAAATTGTACATTTATTATTAAACATATATATGCAAGTACTATAGTGGTACGTGGTTTACATCACGCAACATGGATTGTAATCCTAACACTAACAATTCACAATCGATCAATGAATGCTTTTCGAAATGCTCGCTTTCGGAAATTAATTTCACATAATTCGTTGGTACGGAAGCGGTACGTAGAACTTCCACGAAGGTGGCATATTTACTGCTTACAGAGTACATATTTTCAGTCAACCAAGTGAACATATGATCGGTGCAATGTTCATACGCGAACAGTTTACGCATCGTAACTTCCGTCATGTATAAGGTAACGTGATTATCGGTGATTTTAATAAGTTGATCATCATGCATACGCGTGAATTCGATTCGCAAATGATCAATTACGATGTGGGTTTGGGGCGATGTTGCGTTACTGCGTAATCGTTGGAGTATGTCCGTCTCGTTTTGCAGTAGGAGCTTCCACGTTGACATTGAAAAACACACCTCGCAGCCTTTATTGTCGGCTATGGCAATCTCGACGTGGCACGAATCCATGCCAATGCGAATTCCAATAATTAGACGTTTATAAGCTGTTGAGGTCAGTGGGTAATCACGCCCTAGGATCCGTACGATTGTTGGTTTTGGTGTTTTCAACGTTTTTTTGGTGTTGTGGATCTAGAACTGTATGAAACATGTACACGAAATTAATGCTTCGTTCATTTGCGTTTACAGTGAAAGAAGTAAGCGAATGAAGTAAGTGAAAAGTGTATAGTAACGTATACGTACCTCATATTGGACTGTTGATAATGTTGTTGTTGTTGACGTTTATTTGGAAACCCACCATCGTTGACGGATGCGCAGGATGAATCGTTTAAGCTGCGTTTGTACATTTTTATATGCACTACGTATGATTCTCATCGACGGAAAAAATGACGCGAGCGATACTTGTTGGCACTCGAGCGTACGTGGTGTAATGAAGTCCGCAGGACTGACCCACGTCATTTTATACTGATTCACGTACACGTACAAGTCAATGTGTGGAAGTATATATTGCATCACGTGGTGCAGTGTCGCGCTTACTCCAAGGGCTACCGCGACGATATTTACTAAAATCACCGATAATGCATTCTTTATGAACGATATCGACGATGCTATATTCAATGATGATGTTGTCGAGTGGGATAACTAAGTTAAATAAATTACTAAAATCATGAAAATCTATGTACGAATTCTTTTCGCCCTTACACGCTTCCACGACGCTTGACTTACAGCTCCTCGAGAATGATGCTTGAGACGTCGTTCTCAATCATGTAAATACTCGGAACTCTACCCCGAATAATTATCGCTCTATGTTTACGATTGTTGCTTACGCGAACGCAACGCATAGTTAATTTCTTCATTACACGTGCGCTGTATCGGTCCCACGGTTCAAAATATCAAAACGCGTTCAATCCTGACCAAATCTAAACACACTGCATGGCGCGGTGCAATGTCATGTTTACTCCATGGGCTATCGCGACGATTAACTTACAGCCTCCTCGATCGTGAAAATACTAGGAACTTTTCCCCGAATAATTATCGCTCTATGTTTATATCATTGCACGTGCACTGTATTGGTCCCACGATTCAAATATAAACATATGGCATGAAGCGCGTGCACGTAGGCACCAAAAACGCGTTCAATCCTGCTCGGATATAAACACACGGCATAGCGCGGTGCAATGTTTATTCCATGGGCTATCGCGATGATTGATTTACAATAATTATCGCTATATGTATACATCATTGCACGTGCGCTGTATCGGTCCCACGGTTAAAATATAAACACACGACATGGTGCGGTTCACTCTATGATTTCTCAGAAATCATGTACCACCCTCTTTCTCAGAAATCATCATCATCGAATGCAATGTCGTGTTTATTCCATGGGCTATCGCGACGATTGATTTACAATAATTATCACTCTATGTTTATATCATTGCACGTGCGCTGTATCGGTCCCACGATTCAAATATAAACATATGGCATGAAGCGCGTGCACGTAGGCACCAAAAACGCGTTCAATCCTGCTCGGATATAAACACACGGCATAGCGCGGTGCAATGTTTATTCCATGGGCTATCGCGATGATTGATTTACAATAATTATCGCTATATGTATACATCATTGCACGTGCGCTGTACCGGTCCCACGATTCAAATATAAACACACGGCATGAAGCGCGTGCACGTAGGTGCCAATAACGCGTTCAATCCTGTCGCGCGCCATGATTCCTTATCTTTTCTCAGAAAAATCTTTTCTCCTGGTCCACCCTCTTTCTCAGAAATCATAATCGAAGACGCGATTTGAATTTCCATGAATCGGTTGCGGTCGCGCCTGCGCACCGAACCCCGCGCGCGTACGGAGATTGCGCGGCGGCGACGCGTGCCCAAAGTACCTTAAACATCCAACAGGTGCCGCCAATACGAAATGTATGAAAAATCTGAAAAATTTACCAAGGCGGGCCCAAATACCGACGCGGACCCAAAGTACCTTAAACAACCAATAGGTGGCGCCAATACGAAATGCGCGCGACGCCACTTTGAAATTTTGAAAATCCTCCCCCTCCCCTGTGACGTCAGCCCCCTCGTCAACGAACTCGACCTGCGCGCGCGACGCCATTTTCAAAATTTTGAAATCCCCCTTCCCCTGTGACGTCATCCCCCGCACCCACGAACTCGGTCGACGCCATTTTGGAATCCCCCTCCCCTGTGACGTCATCCCCCTCACCTACGAACTCGGTACCCCCTCCCCGCCTCACCCCCTCGCCCATCTCGTGCAAGAGCGCGGTACCCCCCGCCCCGCCTCACCCCCTCGCCCTAGGGGCCAGATTCGGCATAGCCTACCTACTTCAATGATTTTTGGATATGTTGTCGAGGACATGAGTCTGAACAACTTTTTCCTGTAGGGTAAGTGTGGGTATTACTGCGGACTTTTAAGGTACGTTAACTTTAGAACCCTCGGTACGGCGTTCAAATGAATGAAAGTTCCTCCTTCTTTTTTGACAAGAAGGGTGGGACCTTAAAAATTCCATAAAAAAAATGAGGACGGGGTAATAAGCACAGTTAATTAAAAACACAGAGATTTGTCGATCAATGTCATTGCAGGAATTACTGCGGACATGCATGCATTACTGCGTACCAGTTACTAACGAAATACCAGTTACTGCACATGTATTACTGCGGTCTGATATAAGGCGAAACATAACATTAGTACAAATATCACTTGTAGATAGAAAACTTATTTAACTTTCTTCATTTACTAAAATCGGCAGGAATGAGTAATAATTTAAATCTTAGTAATTAGTAGTACATAGTAAGTGAATACGGTTGGAGGAAAGGTTAGGTTGCGCAGTCGTCGGTCCGCAGTATGTAAGTATTTCTTTAATGACTTCCCCTTAGGGTTACATGCTTTCTTCTCCTTCCTCCTCTCTCTTCTCTCTTACATCTTCCCTTAACCTAAACTTAATATTAACTCTTAACCTACTTCTCCGCCCGTCGCCTCTCCCTCTCCCACGCCACGCTCGCTCTGTTCTTAGCCTAGCCTTAACCTATCGCTCTTATTTCTTAATTCTTATCTCTATGCCTCTCACGCCTCTACTTTCGCTCCCTCCCTCCGCCTTCGACTCCCATTTCCTCTCTTTCACTCCATTCCTTCTTTCACTTATTCCCTCCTTCAACCGCCCCCCCTTCTCCCCCGTGCCTCCTTCCCTTTAACCTCCTCATCCATTCCACTCTTTAGCCTCCTTCGTCCAAAATCTTCTTTATCTTTTCCTCTATATTCCCCTCCTCCCCTTCCTCCCGTGTGCACCTCTCCAGCACGTGCTCCTACGTCTCTACCTCGCCTCCACAAACTCTACATCTCCTCTCCTCCTCCCCCTCCCAATACCTCCCACCCCTCATTTCGTTCCCCAGCCTAAATCTCGCAATCCTCCCGTATCTTTCCTCACTCCATCCTGCTTCTACAGGGTGTCCCACTTAAGACTGGACAGCCGGTTTTCTCCTAAACTATTGGAGATAAAAATATAAAAAGAATAGGGCATTGCATGGTTCGAGGGGGCCAATTAATTAGCGCGAACGATTTTTTTATCGATTATTATTTTAAAAGATACGATGGTCAAGTTCGGTTTTTCAAATGGAACTATTTTTTTGAACACCTGAGTTGATAGTGCTTTCCAAGACAAATTCAATAAGCTTTAATGTATACACTTTATTTTCACTGGTTTTTAAGATATTACGCTTGCAAATTTACTGATTTTCACAGGAAGAAAACTGTCTGGTATAGCACGGACCGGGGACGGTCTTACTTGCTCCACGGGTGGCACTGCCTTTTGAAATAGATACCTACCTGCCAAAGGTCTACGCCAGGCCCAAAGGCTGGACAATTTTTTTCCGTCAGAAATGCTACTTAGGTAGGTACATCTGCGGTATCGAGAAGCGCACCGTTACTTTTATTTCGCACTTGTTTCTACGCTCTGATGGCCGGTTCTTTTGGGAGGGATGCAAGTTCGATTGGTTAGGTTAGGAGGAGTGAAAGCTGCTAGACTAAATTTCAATCATAGGGAGCAGATTGTATCAGAACCATTCGGATTTGCATTCCTCACAAACGGCTGCTCTCTTGAAGAGGCCCTCTTCACAGCAATGCCCACCTTCTCTCGCACGGAATACGTTAACGCTTGCTTTTGATCTGATACTGAAGCTCGTGTTTATACTCGAGAGGACCACGCGTCGACAGCGGGCTACCCCTTTTCTTCCTGTGTCTCTCCACGAGCCGTGTTGACGGTGGATTGTAGGAGCGTAGATATCTGGATGCCAGTTATTGAATTCAGGAGACGATAGAAACATTTTATTACAAAACACACATGTACTATAATTAAAGTAAATCGTATTCCTCTCGGGCAGGAGTACTGATAATGATCGAACTTGCGCCCCACTTCGCGCAGACCAATTACACGGAGGGTAGTCGGGTCACACACTGCCCAAATGATACAAGGTAATTCTGGAGCAACGCCCGTCAAGGCGATGCGCTGGTACCCCGTGGCGAGGACAGACCTTCGCATTGCCTCACCCGATTTTTATGGTTTTTTTCCGGAAAAAGGTACGAATCCTGGGCCGAACGTAGCGAATTGAAGTCTACCCTCCGCAGTCGAGGGTGAAATATCCATTACAGCGTATTAAGAGACCCTTTTCTTCATCGTATCGAAAGGGAAGTGACGCCAATGGATTCCTTATGTTTTTCTGACGAAAATCATACCAAATGTCGTGCAAATCGGACTACTTTGACACAAGCTATTTGTATTCCCTATGTAAGAGTTGTCCGATTTACACGACATTTGTGATGATTTTCATCGGAAAACCCCAAGGAATCTATCGGCGACACTTCCATATCCATATGATAAAGAATAAAGAATTTCTTAATACGCTGAAATGGATATTTCACATTTTCACACTCGACAGTGGTGCACCGACCTCGATTTGTCGCGGTCGGCCGAGAATTCATACCTGTTTGAGAAATAAAATAATTCTTTATTTTTTATCGTATCGCTATGGAAGTGACACCGACGGGTGCCTTATGTTTTTCCGATGACGATCATACCAAATTTCATGTAAATCGGACTATTTCTAACCAAGTCAAGTCAGCTTGAAATAATATAAATCGATATTCCATGGAATTTCCTTCATTATGGTCTGAATTACGTCGTTCTTAGTGTCAGCTTCATCGGCGAAACATAAGGAATTGATAGGTGTCGGTTTTGCAAAGATCTGATGAGAAATGCGCAAGTCGAAGATTTCTCACTTCTTATTAGGCACTCGAACCCCTTCGCGGGTGGAAAGCCATAAAATTCGGTCAGGCACTGCGAGTGGTTGTCCTCGCCACGGGGTACCAGGCCGCCGCATCTCCTTGACGGGCGCTGCTCCTTAATTACCCTGTATTTGGTTAGGAAATAAAATAATTCTTTATTCTTTATCGTATGGATATGGAAGTGTCGCGGATGGATTCCTTGGGGATTTCCGATTAAATCATGCCAAATATCGTGTAAATCGGACAAATTTTACATAAGCTACGTTACAATTCGCTACGTTCGGCCCAGGATTCGTACCTTTTTCCGGAAAAACAACCATAAAAATCGGGTGAGGCAATGCGAAGGTCTGTCCTCGCCACGGGGTGCCAGCGCATCTCCTTGACGGGCGTTGCTCCAGAATTACCCTGTATCATTTGGGTAGTGTGTGACCCGACTACCCTCCGTGTAATTGGTCTGCGCGAAGTGGGGCGCAAGTTCGATCATTATCAGTACTCCTGCCCGAGAGGAATACGATTTACTTTAATTATAGTACATGTGTGTTTTGTAATAAAATGTTTCTATCGTCTCCTGAATTCAATAACTGGCATCCAGATATCTACGCTCCTACAATCCACCGTCAACACGGCTAGCGGAGAGACACAGGAAGAAAAGGGGTAGCCCGCTGTCGACGCGTGGTCCTCTCGAGTATAAACACGAGCTTCAATATCAGAACAAAAGCAAGCGTTAACGTATTCCGTGCGAGAGAAGGTGGGCATTGCTGTGAAGAGCAATGCTTCAAGAGAGCAGCCGTTTGTGAGGAATGCAAATCCGAATGGTTCTGATACAATCTGCTCCCTATGATTGAAATTTAGTCTAGCAACTTTCACTCCTCCTAACCTAACCAATCGAACTTGCATCCCTCCCAAAAGAACCGGCCATCCGAGCGTAGAAGCAAATGCGAAATAAAAGTAACGGTGCGCTTCTCGATACCGCAGATGTACCTACCTAAGTAGCATTTCTGACGGAAAATATTGTCCAGCCTTTGGGCGTGGCGTAGACCTTTGGCAGGTAGGTATCTATTTCAAAAGGCAGTGCCACCCGTGGAGCCAGTAAGACCGTCCCCGGTCCGTGCTATACCAGACAGTTTTCTTCCAGTGAAAATCAGTAAATTTGCAAGCGCAATATCTTAAAAACCAGTGAAAATAAAGTGTATACATTAAAGCTTATTGAATTTGTCTTGGAACGCACTATCAACTCAGGTGTTAAAAAAAAAATAGTTCCATTTGAAAAACCGAACTTGACCATAGTATCTTTTAAAATAATAATCGATAAAAAAATTCGTTCGCGCTAATTAATTGGCCCCCTCGAACCATGGAATTCCCTATTTTTTTATATTTTTATCTCCAATAGTTTAGGAGAAAACCGGCTGTCCAGTCTTAGGTGGGACACCCTGTATATTTAATTCTAATATCATACGTAGCATATGCAAACGTATACAACACACACATTCACGAACGCACGCACAAGAAAGAAAGAAAAAAAGATTAATGCAATTTATACGTATTTATTCAGTTTAGCAACTCCAATTCGGGGCGCAGCGCCAAGTATTTTGAAGAAAATATTTATTCATATCAAAATATTTATTTGTATAAAAATATATCTGCTTAATATTATTTAATACATTTTTTTCTTTGTATAAATAGTCATTGTTATATTTGGCGCAATTTTTGTATATCATTAATTTGGTAAAGCTATTAATTAATTTACGACAATGTTTTCAAATGGAATTCTTTTTGATGGGTTAATTAAAAAATGTCCGCGAGATGTGTGATGGAATTTATGAACACAACATTTTAGCTGTGTATATGTAGTTGTGTCATCTTAATTTCACATCTTTTTTTATTTTGTAATTATATTATTTTCTTTTTTTTGTGATTTATTTGATATTTATTTCATAATACTTTTTTTCGTCCTCGACTTTTTCATGTACTTGGCGTTGTTTTTTACTTTTTTAAAGCTTTTTATGGGGATCTCACTTCTTTTTACAAAGATAATTTGCATAGGGAATGATTACAGATAATTTTCAATATTATAAATTATTATTATGTGACGTCCCACTATTTTTCGCGCGGTATTACTTCGAGTCTCCCTTATAAATCACTCTACAATTCCAATAGAAACCATATTGCAGCGCATATTCTGTACAAGCGCATATAAAAACCCCGGAAGTCCGAAATCCTATTGTCTACGAAACTAATTATAGCCTCACCTTTCGTACTTATAAAAACCCCGGAAATAATACTGCGACGCATATTTGGCGTACGTGCCATGGTGCATACCGCGCACACCCTTCATCCCTGACTATCTTGAAAAGAGTATAAATACGAGGGCCCGCGAGACAGGAGCTCTCTTCGATAGAAACATTTCAACAAAAGTTAACAACACAAGTCTACGAAAGTTCAAATCTTGCACCTTTAAATAAAGTCAGTGCTCGACTAATTAACAACGGCAACTACCGTAAGCAACTATAATTATCATTGTTATTTCGAATATCGTTTCATATATTATTTTGTGTCAACGCTTATTTCATTTCTTTCTTTATTATCGTATTAATAACGCTTATTGCAATTCCTTATTATTTTCAGTGACTTATTTACGTGTATCTCATATTCATATTCTTATATTACTATTTACTACCATTTATATAAGTGTTTTTGTACCAATGCTAAACGTCCCACGCATTATTATAATATTTACGCTATCACTTTAACATTGCATGGCTTAGTTGTGTTCGAACTGAATAAACAATTGTACTTTAAATCACGCTCCAAGTTATTGTGTCTATCATTCGGTTACGAAGATTCCTGTCCATAACAGTGTGATCGCGGCCGCGAACGCAAGAGTTCTTAAGGCGGGATCTCCTACCCGCGATTGGTCGCTGCGATTGATCGCAGCGACTGGTCGCAGTATACTCGTGCAATGGGAAAGCATGTATCTGTTCTCCTACAAGCGACTGCGATCCTCGAGTATGCGCCAGACGTAGGAGCCTGACGCGAGTCTGTTTGAGTACCAGCCTAGGCTACTCGAGAGGCAACACAATGCGAGGAGGGTCTGTTTCCCATTATACCTAGTCGCAGGCTGGCACTCCCGGAGGGAGTCTAGCGACCAGTCGCACTGCGACCCATTGCCACAGTATGACAGAATCCCAAGAAATAAGGAAAGAAGTCAGAATTCAAAAGATATGTATTTTTATGTTACCTGTAGACTACTAATATGAGCACCTAAAAACGGTAAAAATATCATGACGCCTACTTCTGATCTGTGTGCAAACACGTGTTTATGATTGTATGTATTTTTCGTGCAGAATTTTAAATCGAGTCTTTTAATTTTTGGTGATATAAAGAAAACAATTTTTGGAGCCCCAAATGAGTAGTGTCGATTCTGTTAAGTAATAGCAAATAATTAGTTATATACAGTTTTTTTTCCATAAGAAACCAAATTGTCAGCAATCATCCCTTTTTTAGTTCCACTTCCGGAAACTTCTGAACAAATTTTTTGTTTGTTTTCTAATCAACATAATCTAGACCTTGCTACTGCGGAAAAAGCATTCGCGAATATTTGGCAGTTATGGATTAAATACGTGTATTCTATGTCGCACAGTGGGGGCAAATCCCAAAAAATGGGAAAAAATGCAACATCCTGTATTTTGCAATTTAAAAATGCCGAATATTATTAAGGAAATTGATACTAAAAGTGTTAATATATAAGTTTGACGTTATTTAAGAAAATAACGTCAATTAGCGTCAATAGTTCCAATAAAACTACAAGAATTTGATAAATATGCCATGGAAAGTGCAGTGTTCCTATCGACACACGCGCGAAGTTCCATGATGTAGCGTGATGAGTGATGCCCCAAACGGATTGTTAGCGGGCCACGGTTTACTACAGCTTTATGACACTAGACCTTCGGCCCCCTACACGATATAAAGTAATTAGGAAACATCTGTCAAGTAACTTGCAGAACAGCGGAACAATATTTAGGATTAATCCCCAATTGCTACAAGCTAATTCCTCTACGCTCGGCAGGCAATAAACCGTGTTTCGCTACAGTATAAAAGAATAAAAGGTATGGTCGGAACGTTGACCGTGACCAAAATTAATTTTAAGGTCCGCACAATTACCAAAAGAAGAAGATGTTCTTATGTTAGATCGAAGAATGTTTCCTTGGCAATAGTGTAGGAAACGAAATTATTCTGCAGAAAGACCAGTACGCCTCGCGGAGAGCCGCAGGAAGAAAAGGGGTGGTCCGCTGACTGCGCGTGATACCTAATCTCTCGAATATAAACACGCGTTGGAATATCAAAATAAAAGCACGCGCTGACGTATTCGGTGCAAGAGAACGTGTGCCATAGGGAGGAGATATTACGGTGCAGCGGTGGAAAGTTGCCGTTTCAAAGGAATGCAGGACCGACTGGACATAATATAATCTCCTCCCTATACCTTGCGTGTTTATTCTCGAGAAATAAGAGATCGGTCTTGAATTTGTCGGGAGGATCAAGCAAGCGGCATCCCGCACAGTCAGCGGACTACCTCCCTTCTACCCCTTCGCGTGGCGTATTGATGTTGGATAATACTTTTTAATTGCTATATTGGTATCATCTTTGTCAGATCTTGCATATGTAGATATTATAACAAGTGCCTAGCACGGTGAAATAGGGTTCAACGAGACGACCACCGTTTGTCGTTTATGTACCTGACTTCTTGGAGGCCTCGATATGTAATTTACAACCTCATGCGACATTAAATGACCTTATGTTCGAACTTCTTTACTTCGTCTCAACAAATGATATCGTATTATGAATATAAATGTATGCCAATGAAAGAATACCCATCCATAACCAGGTATAACGATAATCAGAATTCGTACAGTACCTACAAGGTTTCTGCTTTCAACTAATTTATATTTTTCACTTCATTGTATAAAGAAGAGAAAATTACATGAAAGTAATTGTTGTTTTGATATAATTATGAAACTAACATTTTGGAAACATCGTTCTTCGAGAAGGGGGGACCCTCTCTCTGTTGACGAAGTGAGGGAAGAAAATATCTACCACATTTGGTTCCAAAATACATATGTACTATCCACTGAAAGAGCAATATACGGATTAACTCAGGCTGTAGAATGCCTAAAGTTCTTAAAGACCCCACCACGTGCTTGATTGCCATTTAGAAATCTGGCAAACGGATATTGTAGAAACGTTCTTGGGAAAATATGAATATTACCGCTCGTAAACAACGAATGAATTTTCACCTCGCTGTGAAAAATTCATTAGGGTGATCGGTCAGAGCGTCACGCCAGGGTCGCGGTTTATGACCGTGTGGTCCCGCGAGCCGGTGGTAGACAACGGTACATGCCGGTCCCAAGTCCCTGTGTAGCACCCGGTGACAGAGCAATCAACGGATTAACTCAGTGCGAAGAAAGTTCAAACCCCTGCAAAGAAACGGCACGGTGTCGATTGTCCCTGTTCGACATCAGGTACACAAATACTTCCCGACGAACGCTTCGAAAACAAGCAATTATTGCCTACCGTAAACGAATGAAGAAATTTCGCTTCGAAAAATTCTAAATTACCGGCTGTAAAAGATAATTGGAATTTCCGCCTCGCTCTGAGCCCACTTTTGTCCCACACGGCAAAACATGCAGAAATATTTGTAAACCTGTATCCATGTTATCCTATATACCAAACATTGTTTACAAAGTGTTGATTAGGGTGGACCTTAGGTACTCTTGACGAAATATATTTTGCGAGATTTTTTTGGTCCCGTCCCCCAGAAATGTGACACTTGTTGGGAAAATGATCTGGAAAAAATTTCAGCTCGATTGGACCACGGGAAAAGGACGCGCCACGAATTTGAAAATTTTGAACTTTTTAAACCTTGACATAAATATACATTATGATATATCGTTCAATTTGTATTTTTTTTCTGTTTAAGAATACAAACACAGCATATACGGTTGTTAACAAAAAAACGTCCGTGACCTTGAAAATTCGAAACAGTGACCTTGAAAAAAAAAATTCCTCTCATTATATTCGCCTCTTTATATACTAGAACTTTTGTCTGAAGAGTTTTTTCATATATCCATAAACGGTGGAGATATTAAACATTTTTGATTTTCATTATACCGCTCCATTATACAGAAGAAAAGCAGTTCTAAGACTGAAAATAAGTTATTATAGCTATTATATAAATTACGAATGGAAATGTCATTAAAGTATTGCGTCCCAGATTTGCTCGTGGACTCGTCAGTGGAGCCCAGCAGAACCTGTCTCAATTCCCGATACAACGTCTTAATACGTTCACCTTGAATTTAAGATATCATGTAAATTTCTAAATTATGGATACCCTAAGCGTTTCGTCCCAGACCTGCTCGTGGACGTTCGATAAGACCGAGCAGATCTTGCCCTAGACGCGACTGTGTTAACAAACACAGTCTTAAATGCGTCTCAAAAATTCAAATAGCCACGGAGGTATTTATTAGGGGTTCCTTTATATTAAAAATGCTTTAAAAATCCTTTGATAAATTCTCTTTTGTGACGTCAGGATGCTGCTTTCTATATTCCACCACATTCTGCAGTATAAATTGTTTCTCTTCTTCATTTTTTGATAATATTTTGTTATATTCTTCAATAAGTTTAACGCCACGTTCAGCGGTGTCATTTACCACTTTTAATCCTTTCACGATGTTTCGACCAATTTGGAATGCCTCGTCATCATTCCATGTAGAAGGGTCTTTTTCAAAAAATGTGGTAGGTATTAAAAACCTTTCAAATAATCTTTTGGAATCAGGAGAAATCAAATGTTCCATTTTTTTGTAGACGAATTGTTCCACATCCTTTGGAAGGATTTTATATTTTTTAAGGCATTCGTTGTCGTCACTGCTTACACTGGCATTTATTGCCTCTATCATTTTTATTTTAGTGTCATTCCCAATGGCACTATCGAAAAATGATAATGCGGCAGTTTCTGGTGCCAAATACCACAAATGAAGGATCATTTTGTTAATTGCAGTGCGGCTTATTGTATCGTCAATTTGACGATAAGCGAATAAATTGTTTACAAATACCAAATCTTGTCGCGGGGCTTCTGTTGCGACTGGAGCTTGTATCCACGCTTTTAAATATAAATTGGCGAGGAAAATACAAATGTCGCGAATTCTAGTGGCCTTTTCGCTGGTCAAGATAAATTCTTTTCGGAATAAATATATTTTTATACAATATATCGCCTTGGCCATCCATCGAGCGTGATGAAAAGCTCCTGAAACTCGAAATATATAATTTGTTCTAGGAGTTCCGCCTAAGAAAAGAACTGTAAGCTCCAAGAATTCTTTATAATCTTCTCGTGGTTGTTTGATATTTTTCAAGGTTTGCATTGCAAACTCCAGCACTTCAGTACTATTTATAATTGTACATTGGTGGACGTACTCGTCTTCAATTCCTGCCACAAAATTGGATTTATTGATCTGGGGCCAACCCTGCTGAAATTGTTTGAAAAGTGGAATATTTGGACCCGATGATTTCTCTAACTTTACATAAAAAACACTCCGTAAAACAAGTTCGTATATGTGATGCCGGCAAGGAAAATATAGCAAATATCTTTCAAATTTTTGTTCGAGAAGGATACATGCGCCTTGGAAACGTCCCATGTTCGATGACGTTGTGTCACAGCAAAGTGCTTGCACTTTGCTACCTAAATCCCATTTCTGCACTAAATCGTATTCCGCAGAAGCTTGTTTGTCTCCAGTACCCGATAGAATTGCAGGGATTCCAAGCAGCTGCTCAATACCTCTGCAAGTTATTAGTACAGGTAAACGATCAATTTTCTCATTGCCTATTAAAGCTGGCAACAGCTTTCCGTCCCAATGTAGTGTAATAGCACCAAGCTCACAGTCTTTGAACGCTACACGATATTTATCTGCAAGTTGTGCTCGAAGATCCGTGCGATGACGCCGTATAGACGTTCGATTGATAATTAAGTCGCCTAGGTCATGACCAAGAGTTTGAGCTGTTGCTGTTATTATACGAACAGCATCACGATCGCTTACTTTGCACTTGTCAAGGGTTGCAACAAGCTTTGGCGTAATTATATCAAATTGCGCACGTAGTTTTTTAGGGTTGCTTGGACCAACCCACGGCTTCATCCACGGGAATAATAAATTCAATATTTTCACCCTCACTTGATAGGTGACCATCTTCTTCGCTGGATGATGCTACTTTGTCCATTGTTTCGTCTTGATTTAAACGATATACAAGTGTCAGTAAAGGCCAATATATCTTATATTATATATCCAAGATAACGATCAGTATTTTGAGTTTTAAAAATGTATTGCATAAAGAATATTTACCTTGCACAGCTTCACACTGCGCCTGCCTTGATTCTTCTTGTTCCTTCCGAATCGTTTTTTTCTGTTCTTTCCGGTATAATATATGATCGCTTCCAATCATAGAACCAGGACGACCATTTTTTCGTTGATTTAATAGAAAAAGTTTGTCTTCCTCTATTTTAATAGTTTTTAACGCATCGGCGGGTGCAATATCAAAAAGGTTATCTAGCTTGTCTAAAAACTCCTTCTCCCGATTTTTTTGGGTTTCAGTACTGCGCTTGCAACTTTTATGCAAAGCCGCCCATTCCTGATACAATGCATCTAGCTTGTCAATGCAATGCTGTGGTCTTTTCGTGGGAATTCGCGCTTTCTCCCAAAATATTTGAACTTCCTTAATAACTAAAGAAGCACTAGCCTTAAGATTCAATTTCACATTCCGCCTATTGTGTAATAGGACTCTTAAGACTTGCCCGTTGGATGGCAATTTTGCACCGATAATTTGACTTTCGTCATGATCGAGTAAATATAATTTTTTCCTTATACCTTCCATTTCACTTTCACTTTCACTACGATATGTCACTGTTACCTCGCTGAACGCTCAGAACATAATGGCCCAACTATGAATTTTCGGACCTTGTGTCCCATCCCTTCCTGCGCAGGTATAATTCTAACGGTTTCTGAGGGGTACAAACTGATTACCTGACTCAGCTGTAGCTGCATTTCGAAGGCTTTCAAAACTCGCATTTCAATACATGTACGAATTAAATATTTAAGAAACTGTAGTATTGTCAAAAATGCAACTATTTCACATGAAATTTAAAATGTTCCTTTATATACCATTGTCTATCTTTTTTCTACAAGCTATATGGGCGTTTAAACCAGAATGTTTAATATCACCATCGTTTATGGATATATGAAAAAACTCTTCCGACAAAAGTTCTAGTATATAAAGAGGCGAATATAATGGGAGGAAAATTTTTTTTTTTTGAAGATCACTGTTTCGAATTTTCAAGGTCACGGAGGTTTTTTTGTTAACAATCGTATATGCTGTGTCTGTATTCTTAAATAGAAAAAAAATACAAATTCAACGATATATCATAATGTATATTTATGTCAAGGTTTAAAAAGTTCCCAATTTTCAAATTCGTGGCGCGTCCTTTTCCCGTGGTCCAATCGAGCTGAAATTTTTTCCAGATCATTTTCCGAACAAGTGTCACATTTCTGAGGGGCGGGACCAAAAAAATCTGATGGTCGAGAATTAAGGTCCACCCTAGTGTACACCAAACCGAGCCCGTAACGATCTTAGATGCTCGAATAACCGACGAGAACCTTTGTTGCCCGAGCCGCACGAGATCGCCGTTGCTCGGCGATGTGTCATCGATTATATAGAAACAGAATTTGTTTTTTTTTCATCGTATCAATATGAAAGTGACACAAATGGATTCCTGGCATTCTCCCGATTAAATTGACAGAAAATAATTTAAAGCAGACTATTTTTAACGAAACGGGCTTCCAATTCTGCAAACAAATTTTCACGTAATTTCCTTAATTATGGTCCGAATAATATCATTTCTGGAGCCAATTTGATCGAGAAAACATGACGAATCGATTCACATCACTTTCGCAAACATCTGATTAGAAATGCAGAACTGACGATTTGTCACTGCTTAGTGCGTAACATTGTATGGCCCCGCTGGATTCGAGCGTCGAAACCCACGAAACTCAGCGAGTTGCATGATTGCTAGCGTGAAGGACAAGAGAGGACTTTGCATGGCGAAGGAAAGTCAGCCTTCTATAGAACTCAAATCGAGAAAGACTTTGCTGACAAACTTTACATATGTATATTCGCGTCAAATAAATACTTTAATTGTAAAATTTAGACGACAAACTATTGTTGAATTTCGCCAGTTCTTTCATATGCATCACTTGGTTCGGAATTCCTGATCCCACTTTTTCATGCATTTACCTATTGAAATGTTGCTTCAAGTCATCGGCAAATTGAATTGCTTTTTCTTGTACATACATATATCTGTTCGCGAGTAGGTGTCACGAATGACGCAACTTTGCTTTCCCAAATAAATTCACATTTATCAGGGCCCACGTCTGAACCGCTTGACAAGGAGATTGAACGACGTAAATCGAGTGCGAGTGAAATAGCGCACCAGCGAGAGACCCTCGGTCGACGGCGACTTGAGTCATCCAGTACTGAATATGAAAATGTTCATATTTCTCATTACACCTTGATAAGAGTGTTACCACCGATGGATTGGTGAGTTTATGTCCACGAACATGAGTCGAGACGCAAAGCAATTCGGTCTATTTTTTTTATGAATACATGATTAGGACACACACTACGTTCACTAAAAATGGACCGAATTCCTCCATATCTGACATCATTTTCATCGAGAAACCCTAAAAACTCCATTGGTAATACTTTCCTCAACACTTATCAAACATGAACATTTTATCTGGCCCGTCGGTTTTATTGTTCTCGGCTGTCAACGGGTGGTCTACTGGGGCCCGAAGGTCCTCGCTCGCAGCGAGAAAGCAAAACGGTGGGATGGGTAGGTCTTTCCCGATAAACCGAGCCCAACCATTTGCGTGCGCAGCTTCATGTTGCACGTCAAAAAAGTCTTTTAATTACAATTAGTAATTCAGTTTGTAAGTGCAAGTAAATTTGGCGTCATTAAAATCATGCACAGTTCATTAATTTTAACTAATTGACCTATTCATTTATTTTTTAATTCATTAATGTAGTGCTCTGGTGAAGAACATCGTAATACGTAGCTAATATTCAAGGCCCTAGAATCTACGATATTGTCAATGTGCAATTGAAACGCACGCCACTTCACACTATCGTTTCTTAGCATTCATACGGTGTGATTTTCTAGCTAGAGTCGTCAAACGCGATGCTCGCCAACAAGCATGTGTCTCGCTGAATTTCGTGGGCTTCGACGCTCGAAACCAGTGGGACTATACAATGTTGCACGCTAAGCAGTGACGAATCTGAAGTTCTGCAATTTCTAATCAGATCTTTGCAAATGTGACGTCAATCGATTCCGTACAATTTTATATATAATGTTTGTTCATAACTGCTTTCTGCATAGGACGTGTAATAAGTGTATTTCATGTTCTGTTTCGCTGCTTTGCTAGTAAAAAGATGTCTAACCTAACAAACTTCATTTTCTGGGGACATCCCTTCATCTATTTTCCCTTTTCACTTATAATTCCTTACTTCTAACGTAGAAAATTGTAGCATAAGCACATTTCAAGTAATTAAAATGTACAATGAATTTTCTACGTTTGTAGTACCAGCCGACTTTCCGTTTAAATTTTTATAAGTACAACGCAACAGCTGAGAATTTATTTCCTTATTCAGAATAGAATACGGAAATAGCAAACAGCTCCCTCTCGCGTTTACCGGGCAATCGTCGATCTATCGGTATTACCATTTCTGCACTGAAATGGTATTACCCATAGATACGCGGCTGCCTGTGCACGCGAGAGGGAGCTGTTTGCTATTTCCATATGTTATTTTGAATGTGGAAAGAAATTCTCAGCTGTTGCGTTGTACTTTTTAAACAGAAAGTCTGCTGGTACTGCAAACGTAGAAAATTCATTGTACATTTACTTGAAATGTGCTTATGCTACAATATTCTACGTTGGCAGTAAGGAATTATAAGTGAAAAGGAAAAATAGATGAGGGCATGTCCCCAGAAAAAGAAGTTTGTTAGGATAGACATTTTTTAATTAGCAAAACACTGAAACAGAACATGAAATACATCCTATGCAGAAAGCAGTTATGAACAAACATATATAAAATTGTGTTTGATGTTGAATCCAACGCGTGATTATTATGTGGTCCCTCCTCGAAGTGACAGAGAATATAACCTATGTATATGCTATAAGACAATAAATATTTAGCGGCTATTTCGTTGTATTACGCTACATTTGTGAACTTTTCATCATCCTTCCGAAACATTATTATTACGCCGCAACAGTATCTTTAGGAAATAGGGTATAGCATATAGGTTATATTCTCTGTCACTTGGAGGACCGGATTTTCTGTCCTCGAAGTGAGAAGTGACAGAAAATATAACCTATATGCTAGACCCGATTTCCTAAAGATACTGTTGCGACGTAATAATAATGTTTCGGAAGGATGATAAAAAGTTCACAAATGTAGCGCAAAAGAACGAAATAGCCGCTCAACATTTATTGACATATAGCGTACACATAGGTTATATTTTCTGTCACTTCGAGGAGGGGACCATAGACATATATAGACGGCGGAGATCTGATTAGAAATTGCAAAACTTCAGATTCATCAGTGCTTAGTGCGCAACATTGTATGGCCCCGCTGGTTTCAAGCGTCGAAGCCGACGAAACTCAGCGAGACACATGTGTAAAATAACATATTTGCAGTTTTATAATTGAAGATGTAGTGAACGTTACAGGACTGTCTTTATATATGGCTCTCACAAACAAAATCGCCTGACTTGTTAGACACGAAACCGGGCATACAAATGGTTGCGCATATCGCCGAAAGCATCAGAAAGAATATGTACAGTCTTCCAATGTTTCAATTGTTGAGAAGCCTTTGGGCTCAGTTTATCGGGAAAGACCTACCCACCCCACTGTTTTGCTTTCTCGTTGCGAGCGTGGACCTTCGGGTCCTAGTAGACCGCACGTTGACAGCCGAGAACAATAAAACCGACGAGCTAGATAAAATACCCAGTACAGAAAAATAAAATGTTCGTGTTTTTGATAAGTATTGATGAAAGTATTACCGATGAATTTTTTAGGATTTCCCGATGAAAATTATATCAAACATGGAGCAATTCGATCAATTTTTATTGAACGTAGAGTGTGTTCTAATCATGTATTCATAAGAAAAAATAGACTGAATTGCTTCGTGTCTTGACTCACCAACAATCCATGAATGGTAACACTCACATCAAGGTGTAATGAGAAATTTTGAACATTTCGTATTCAGTACTGGATGACTCAAGCCGCCGTCGACCGAGGGTGTACCGCTGGTGCGCTATTTCACTCGCACTCGGTTCACATCGTTCGGTCTCCTTGTCAAGCGGTTCGAGCGAGGGCCCTGATAGGGGTGAATTTATTTGGGAAACAAAAGTCGCGTCATTCATGACACCTACTCGCGAACAGATATACATATGTACGAGAAGAAACAATGCAATTGCCCGATGACTTGAAGCAACATTTCAATAGGTAAATGCATGAAACTCTGGGATCAGGAATTCCGAACCCAGTGGGGCATATGTAAGAACTGGCGAAATTCAATAATAGTTCGTCGTCTAAATTTTACAAGTATTTATTTGACGTGAATATAAAGTTTGTTAGCAAAATCTTTCTCGATTTGAGTTCTGTAGAAGGCTGATTTTCCTTCGCCATAGAAAGTCCCCTCTTGTCCTTCTCGCTGGCAATCATGCGACTCGCTGAGTTTCGTGGGCTTCGGCGCTCGAAACCAGCTCGGGGCCATACAATGTTGCGCGCTAAGCAGTGACAAATCTGCAGTTCTGCATTTCTAATCAGATCTTTGCGAAAGTGACGTCAGTCGATTCCTCATGTTTTCTCGATCAAATTGGCTCCAAAAATGATATAATTCGGACCAAAATTAAGGAAATTACGTGAAAAATTTGTTTGTAGAAGTGAAAGCCCGTTTTGTTAAAAATAGTCCGATTTAAATTATTTTCTGCCAATATAACCGGGAGAATGCCAAGAATCCAATGGTGTCACTTTCATATTGATACGATGAAAAATAAACAAATTCTGTTTCTTTATAATCGATGACACATCGCCGAGCACGGCGATCTCGCGCGGCTCGGGACACAAAGGTTCTCGTCGGTTATTCGAACTTCTAAGATCGTATTCAGATTTATTGGCCGGTGAGTTTCGTAACTAGGGGTGTGCGGTTACCCGATTTTTCGGGCTCGGGACGGGCCGGCAACTTTCGGGCGGGATCGGGCGGGGTCCCGATACTTTCGTATTGCTCGAGATCCCGACAGTTTCGGGACCCCAAGACTCGATTCGGGCCACAAGCATAGCCGCCATGAGCGGACAATTTGATTTCAGGTCGGCTCGGCAAAACTCGGACGCGATCGGACGATATCGTTACCAGTAATAGATTAAAATTATTACCTGAGAACATAGAAAAATTATGTTTCTTACACGTTAATTTGAAAGAATAAAATATTCGCCTCCTGTATATTGTTGTTATTATGAAACATCCAGGAAATATTCCTTTTTGTATGCTTATAGTTCGTACGTTTTCTATTTTAAATCTGAACCTATCCGGAAAAAGATAATACCCTATATATTCCCTTTACAAAAAGTACTAAGTATGAAGTATATTTTATTCAGATTTTAAAATATTGTCGATATAAAAATAGTCTTCTTCCCAAGTTCTGAACATGGTGTTTATTTAAGTACGTATATGGACGTATTCAGTATTCACAGACTATTTGGTAGCAATGAAAATACATATATATGTAAATAAATAATAAGATACAAATTATGATTCAACAGGAGACAGAAAGGTAAAAACTTATCACTCTGGTATCGATATAAATGATATACATAATTCTTTCCGTCTCGGTCCGCTCGTAATAGCTGGCTTTCGAGCCGATCGCGTCCGAGTTTTGCAAAGCCGACCTGAAATCAAATTGCCCGCTCATGGCGGTCATGCTTGTAGCCCGAATCGAGTCTCGGGATCCCGAAACCGTCGGGATCTCGAGCAATACGAAAGTATCGGGACCCCGCCCGATCCCGCCCGAAATTTTCCGACCCGTCCCGAGGGCCGAGAATCCGAGCCGCGGGACGATCCGCACACTCCTATTCGTAACGCGTATTCTCTCGTCATCGCAGAACACGAGTGAGCCAGAAGTGGTGGGGATAGCGCCAAGCTTCTGTCATGTATAGGCCAAACCGAGCTGCAGCGTAGAAATAAACGCATCAGAATAAGTGTGCTTTAGGCCTTAGCTCCGAAAAAATTCAAGAGCTTTATTGGTCAGAACATTGATTCTTTCTCGATAGCTTCATCTCGTATTGGTCTACGCATTACTTCGTGACGCACACAACTACATATGTACTACGCTGACAATAAGAATAAATAACAGCCACACCGCTACGTTCAGACGGGGCCGAGCAGCATTCCCGTTACCCCACCATACCCTTCGGCGGCTAGGGAACTCCAACTGACAAATCCACGATCGTCAGATGGTGATGGCTGATTTCTCCTCGATCGCTGTTCGCGAAAACGAATCGACCGGCCAATATATTTGAATACGACCTTAGGATAAAGATGTAATGAAAGATGAAAAATTATTCAAAGCCAAAGATGAAAGGCCTTCGAATAAACAAAGGAAACTAATAAATACCCGAAGCTAAATAGAATTTTAGATTGAGGGTACACACACCCTTCCCCCAAACATCGTGTCGATCGGCCAGTGGGGCCATTCGGAAGTATATTCTTTTAATTAAATAATGCCCATCTCTGCATAGGAGCGTAAAGAATAACAAAAAAAATCAAGGATTCAAGTGTTGACCGATTTGGAGACTTTTCCTTGTTATATGTTATACAGGGTGTCCTATCTAAGACGAGACAGCCGGTTTTCTCCTAAACTATAGGAGATAAAAATATATAAAAAATAGGGAATTGCATGGTTCGAGGGGGCCAATTAATTAGCGCGAACGAATTTTTTTATCGATTATTTTTTTAAAAGATACGATGGTCAAGTTCGGTTTTTCAAATGGAACTATTTTTTTTGAACACCTGAGTTGATAGTGCGTTCCAAGACAAATTCAATAAGCTTTAATGTATACACTTTATTTTCACTGGTTTTTAAGATATTGCGCTTGCAAATTTACTGATTTTCACTGGAAGAAAACTGTCTGGTATAGCACGGACCGGGGACGGTCTTACTGGCTCCACGGGTGGCACTGCCTTTTGAAATAGATACCTACCTGCCAAAGGTCTACGCCACGCCCAAAGGCTGGACAATATTTTCCGTCAGAAATGCTACTTAGGTAGGTACATCTGCGGTATCGAGAAGCGCACCGTTACTTTTATTTCGCACTTGCTTCTACGCTCGGATGGCCGGTTCTTTTGGGAGGTATGCAAGTTCGATTGGTTAGGTTAGGAGGAGTGAAAGTTGCTAGACTAAATTTCAATCATAGGGAGCAGATTGTATCAGAACCATTCGGATTTGCATTCCTCACAAACGGCTGCTCTCTTGAAGCATTGCTCTTCACAGCAATGCCCACCTTCTCTCGCACGGAATACGTTAACGCTTGCTTTTGTTCTGATATTGAAGCTCGTGTTTATACTCGAGAGGACCACGCGTCGACAGCGGGCTACCCCTTTTCTTCCTGTGTCTCTCCACTAGCCGTGTTGACGGTGGATTGTAGGAGCGTAAATATCTGGATGCCAGTTATTGAATTCAGGAGACGATAGAAACATTTTATTACAAAACACACATGTACTATAATTAAAGTAAATCGTATTCCTCTCGGGCAGGAGTATTGATAATGATCGAACTTGCGCCCCACTTCGCGCAGACCAATTACACGGAGGGTAGTCGGGTCACACACTACCCAAATGATACAGGGTAATTCTGGAGCAACGCCCGTCAAGGAGATGCGCTGGCACCCCGTGGCGAGGACAGACCTTCGCTGTGCCTCACCCGATTTTTATGGCTTTTTTCCGGAAAAAGGTACGAATCCTGGGTCGAACGTAGCGAATTGAAGTCGACCCTCCGCAGTCGAGGGTGAATTATCCATTGCAGCGTATTAAGTAACCCTTTTCTTCATCGTATCGAAAGGGAAGTGACGCCAATGGATTCCTTATGTTTTTCTGACGAAAATCATACCAAATGTCATGCAAATCGGACTTCTTTGACACAAGCTATTTGTATTCCTATGTAAAAGTTGTCCGATTTACACGACATTTGTAATGATTTTCATCGGAAAACCCCAAGGAATCCATCGGCGACACTTCCATATCCATACGATAAGGAATAACGAATTGTTTTATTTCTTAAAAAGGTAGGTACAGGCTGATTCTGGTGCTGCGCCCGTCACCCCGTGGCGAGGACAACACCCCGCAGTGCCCATCGAATTTTATTGCTTTCGACCCTCGCAGGGTTTGGAATACCATTAAGAAGTGAGAAATGTTCAGGATTTCAAATGTTTGCTTCTTTTCTTCATCGTATCGAAGGGGAAGTGGCGCCAATGGATTCCTGGCGTTCCGTCGATTAAAATCATACCAAATTTCATGTAAATCGGACTATTTTTAACCAAGTCAAGTCAGCTTGAAATGACATAAATCGATATTCCATGGAATTTCCTTCATTATGGTCCGAATTACGTCGTTCTTAGTGTCAGCTTCATCGGCGAAACATAAGGAATCGATAGGTGTCGGTTTTGCAAAGATCTGATGAGAAATGCGCAAGTCGAAGATTTCTCACTCCCTATTAGGCACTCGAACCCCTTCGCGGGTGGAAAGCCATAAAATTCGGTCAGACACTGCGAGGGGTTGTCCTCGCCACGGGGTACCAGGCCGCCGCATCTCCTTCACGGGCGCTGCTCCATAATTACCCTGTATCTGGTTAGGAAATAAAATAATTCTTTATTCTTTATCGTATGGATATGGAAGTGTCGCGGATGGATTCCTTGGGGATTTCCGATGAAAATCATGCCAATTGTCGTGTAAATCGGCCAACTTTTACATAGGGAATACAAATAGCTTGTGTCAAAGTAGTCCGATTTGCATGACATTTGGTATGATTTTCGTCAGAAAAACATAAGGAATCCATTGGCGTCACTTCCCTTTCGATACGATGAAGAAAAGGGTTTCTTAATACGCTGTAATGGATAATTCACCCTCGACTGCGGAGGGTCGACTTCAATTCGCTACGTTCGGCCCAGGATTCGTACCTTTTTCCGGAAAAAAAAACCATAAAAATCGGGTGAGGCAATGCGAAGGTCTGTCCTCGCCACGGGATACCAGCGCATCTCCTTGACGAGCGTTGCTCCAGAATTACCCTGTATCATTTGGGCAGTGTGTGACCCGACTACCCTCCGTGTAATTGGTCTGCGCGAAGTGGGGCGCAAGTTCGATCATTATCAGTACTCCTGCCCGAGAGGAATACGATTTACTTTAATTATAGTACATGTGTGTTTTGTAATAAAATGTTTCTATCGTCTCCTGAATTCAATAACTGGCATCCAGATATCTACGCTCCTACAATCCACCGTCAACACGGCTCGTGGAGAGACACAGGAAGAAAAGGGGTAGCCCGCTGTCGACGCGTGGTCCTCTCGAGTATAAACACGAGCTTCAATATCAGAACAAAAGCAAGCGTTAACGTATTCCGTGCGAGAGAAAGTGGGCATTGCTGTGAAGAGGGCCTCTTCAAGAGAGCAGCCGTTTGTGAGGAATGCAAATCCGAATGGTTCTGATACAATCTGCTACCTATGATTGAAATTTAGTCTAGCAACTTTCACTCCTCCTAACCTAACCAATCGAACTTGCATCCCTCCCAAAAGAACCGGCCATCCGAGCGTAGAAGCAAGTGCGAAATAAAAGTAACGGTGCGCTTCTCGATACCGCAGATGTACTTACCTAAGTAGCATTTCTGATGGAAAAAAATTGTCCAGCCTTTGGGCCTGGCGTAGACCTTTGGCAGGTAGGTATCTATTTCAAAAGGCAGTGCCACCCGTGGAGCCAGTAAAACCGTCCCCGGTCCGTGCTATACCAGACAGTTTTCTTCCAGTGAAAATCAGTAAATTTGCAAGCGCAATATCTTAAAAACCAGTGAAAATAAAGTGTATACATTAAAGCTTATTGAATTTGTCTTGGAACGCACTATCAACTCAGGTGTTCAAAAAAAATAGTTCCATTTGAAAAACCGAACTTGACCATCGTATCTTTTAAAATAATAATCGATAAAAAAATTCGTTCGCGCTAATTAATTGGCCCCCTCGAACCATGCAATTCCCTATTTTTTATATATTTTTATCTCCTATAGTTTAGGAGAAAACCGGCTGTCTCGTCTTAGATGGGACACCCTGTATACAATAGTCGGAAGAATAATAATAAAAGCAATAATTGCAAATAATTGCTGTAACTTCCACATTCTGAAAATATGATATCAGTAAATTACTACTTCCAGTGTTATTAAAAAATTCCAATCTCTTTTTTTATTTGAAATATTGTGGCCAAATAATTATATCATATATTCGGCAGCGGTGATGTATGTGTTACAGTAAAAGCGTGAATTTAGTAAATGTACACAGTTTCCAGCAGTTTCTAGTCAATGTATGCCTAAAATGCATATAATCTAACCTACAATCGTCCAAAAATACGTACATTGACTGTATCACGCTTTTGCTGTGGCACATGTATCCAGCTAATGCTTCAGTTTTGCTATGATTCCACGTTGGCAGTCCTCCCGAGTAGGCGCCATCTCGTATCCACTAGCTCAACTAAATTTGTCACGTGACATGCTCTGTATTATCGCCAATATGGCGGAACTCGTATTTGGGAACGCAATCACGGGCTGACGTTGTTTGTCCTTATATGACCAGAGTTTGGGCTGGATGAGGTCTCATTCGAAAGAGGAAAGTTCAGTGCAGCGCGCTCTGCTCATCGTTTGAGTCAGAAAACTCTTTTAGTGACCTAAAAATACTTGGATTCTTGCGGGTGTATTTTGTCGACTTTTGCTCTACTTTGAACACTAGTATTATTGGATATCAACACAATCTCGTCGAACCATGAGCAGAGCGCGCTGCACTGAACCTTCCTCTTTCGAATGAGACCTCGCCCAGCCCAAAATTCGATCATATAAGGACAAACAACGTCAGGGCACAAACCCATGTTTCGGGCCAGATTATGTCGGTATACAGAGCGCTGCATTACCCGTGTCTACCCCCTTAAACGGCGGCATTATCTCGCCTCTCTTGTGAGCAAATAAAAGAAAAGTTCGATAATTTTGTTAAAAATTAAAAAGTTCTAATAAGGATAAATTATATCTAACAGTTCCCTTCTTCTCCTCTATTTCCACCTGATATATTTGCCCCATGTGTAATTAAGGACAAAAGTATATAAATTATCTTACTTTCTTACTACGCGTCGCGTATTATTTCCTAATAAATGTTAGAAGAACATTGCTCGTTGTGCAGCTTAAGGCACGTTACAATGGGATCCAAAATTTCTTCGATTGTCGAGGAGCACAGTTCCGCGATACAACAAAGGTTGAAATTGTCTGAAAAAAAATAGATTATGCTGTTTCATAATTATTTATACCACCAATTCAGATTTCACGCGAAACAACGAATTTTAAAAAACATTAATATTTTTGTTTATAACTTTTTTCTAATTGTTTAAACAATTGATTTAACTTTTACTATTTGATGGATCTAATTAAAAGAAGTAACTTTCGTCTTGAGATTTTTTTTCTATCTCTTACAGTTCGCGAGTTATAACACAAAATCGGAAAATACACGAATTTTCAGGGGTTAATTTCACCCCCTTAGAGTGATTTTGGGCAGCAAAAAAAATTGCTTTGTAATCAGGAGGAAATCCCCTACATATCCACAAAGTTTCAGAATTTTTTGAATTTCCGGGTTCGGGATCTTCCCTTGTTAGTGCGTTCCGCCCCCTAATTCCTATAGGCTGTAATCAACAGTTTCAAACATACTGGCGAAAATCGTTTTAAATCACCCACTCTACAATTACAAAATTATTACCTGCAAATTTTCTGCAAGCCAGGGCTACTGACTTTCTTTTAAAAGTATTTTCTTCAATCCAGTGAGCTGTCACTCCTAGAAAACTTCTTCTCCCTGACCAGATATCAGCCGTTGTGCATACAAACTTTGCTTCTTTTAAATTATTTTGTATCTCAACAATATTTGTAAGAAACATATGTCCCACTGTTTAAATTATCAATGAATAATAGCTATACCTGCGATATTCAAATGTTCCAGTAATTTTCGAAAATATGGGTCTTTCACTGATCGTAAAGATGACATTGAATGGACAATATAATTTGCTATGTGATTGTTTAAACTTTCTTGCGTGATTCTGGTTCGTTGACGGTTGTCGCGGTTGCTAGTTGATCTAGTCTGAGTGGTATCAGTCAACATTTCCTGTGACGTCCTCGATTTTCTTGTTTGCAAATAATTTTTATATTCACATAAAACTTCATGCCGTCTTTTCAAATGAGAGCGAAAATTCGATGTAGAATGTAATTGTCCTCTCACTTCTACATACTTGGGCTTGCATTTATTGCATACAGCCACCACCGACATAACGGATGACTTTTCCGGAAGGATATAGAAAAATGTGCCATCTAATATGGCACTATTCGAGAGAGAAATAGAAGTAGAAGATGTAGAAGTGTCTGGTCATTAGAAACGTCCACGACGAAAAAGCTAATTCTAAATCTAGTTTTGTTTCGCGCTCGTCTAATTGTCGGGTACCTGAGGCTATTTCCTTAATTCTATCGCCCATATTTCGCACGGAACCGGTTATAGAATTTAGAGTATCATGTATAGTTTCAAAATTCTGATTTTATAATGTGCGTTTGATTTCCTAACAATTCGGCGAGATGATTTTGATCTTTATAGAGCTTATCTATTTCCTTATTATAATATTGCGCGGCGTCGTTGTCCAGAGTTCCGAAGAGGGCCTTACTCAGCGATCCGATGAATCCTAGTGGTACCGATCGCTTGGTACGGGAAAATTGTGGCTTTCCTAGTATGTTGAGTAGCAATTCCTCGTATCGTTTACCATCGAGGAGTTTTCGTTGCAGGGCCGCGTTAAGGTCGTCGGCCGGACAAGACGCCCAGTTATAAGTTGTACATAATGCTTTCATCCTGTTGATTTGGGGTTGGGATTGTGGTCGCGATGTCAATACTTCCGCGACTCCGATGCCCGTGACCAGTCCCCATTGGGTGTGGAAGACTCGGAGAGGTCGGATTTTTTCGTAGTACAAGCCCGGGTTGGGGTTTAGCGACGATATTTTATAGTCTCCATCTATGGTGTTGCTAGGAACGCTCGTCCATAGGAACGTAAATATGAGCAGGCCACGTCCTTCCATGGTGACCATAATTCGGGGTTTTCCGAAATGTCTTACACGGGGAATTCTATTGTTTTAAGTAGATGTCTACTGCAAATACGAAAAACAAGTGAGATTAAGAAAAGGGAAATGAAGGGGTCTGATTTACGGAATGTGGGACCCTGGTTAAGGCCGCCACACACGGTCCAGTCGGCCTGTCAGGTCTGCCTGCGCAGGCAGGCCTGTGCAAGTCGGCTGGACCGTGTGGATGCACTACGCCGTCCGGCCGGCCTGCGCAGGCCAGCCTGTGCAGGCCGGCCTGACGCCACACAGTGGTCGGGATAGGGATAGTTAGTGACATTCATTGTTGTATAATTTTTAAACTATAAAAGATATCGGAATGGCGCCAAAAAACATAAAATGAAAAAATGATTCCTTTCTAATGATTTATAATTGAATATATTGTACGTCCATTTAATGTTGTTTTTTCAATTTTTTCAACTTAATTGTTATAAAAAATTTTGAAAACTGTATATTTAGGAGTTTATTTAATGGTCTTTAAGCGATTTAAATCGCTTGTTGGGAAAAGTTTTAGTTTCCGATTATAAGGAAAAACCAAATAGTACTCTTAGAAATTGTGACGAAATCTGCAGTTTAGTTAAACATTAGTATTCATTTATTCAACGGATTTATTCATTTCAGCGTATTAAGAAATTCGTTATTCTTTATCGTATCGATATGGAAGTGATACCGATGGATTCCTTATGTTTTTCCGATGAAATTCATGCAAAATTTCATGTAAATCGGACTATTTTTAACAAATTCAGCTGGAAATTATATAATTCTTTAATTATTGCTGGAAATTATATAATTATATAGTTATTGTTGTTAGTTTCATTGGCGAAACATAAGGAATCGATAGGCGTCGTTTTCGCAATGATATGATGAGAAATGCGGAAATCCTGGACATTTCTGATTTTTTAATGGATTCCAACACTTTCGAAAATCGAGAGCCATCAAATTCGGTGAAGCAATGGAGAATCCTGTCCTCGCCACGGGGTACCAGGCGGCATCTCTTTGACTGGCGTCGCTGGAGAATCACCCTGTAGTATACATTCAGTAGATTTCGGTAGGAGAAAGTTTATTTTTCCAGCGCGATAAGGACTGTGCAGGCAGGCTGGAGCAAATTCGAAAAACGATTCGGTCGGCCTGAGGCCGCGACCAGATCTGAACCGAACGCCACTTGAGACTCCCTATTCTCCATTGCAGCGTAGTAAGAAATTCATCATTCTTTATCGTATCGATATGAAAGTGGTATCAATAGATTCTTGGCGTTCTCCCGATTAAAATCATAACAAATTTCATGCAAATTGAACTACTTTTACACAAGCAATTTGTATTCCTTATGTAAAAGTAGTCCGATTTACATGAAATTTGGTATGATTTTCATCAGAAAAACATAAGGAATCCACTGGTGCCGCTTTCATATCGATACGATAAAGAACGAAGAATTTCTTACTGCGCTAAAATGAATATTTCACATTTTCACCCTCGACTGCGGGGGTCGACCTCACTTCGCTACGTTCACCCGCGGATTCATACCTGTTTCAGAAAAAAATGATTATTTATTCTTCATCGTATCGATGTGGAAGTGATGCCGATGGATTCCTTATGTTTTTTTAGATGAAAATCATACAAAATTTTATGTAAATCGGACTATTATTAACGAAATTAGCTCGAGGTTATAGGAATTAATTTTTCATGGAATTTCCTTCATTATTTTCCGTGAGAACACTCATGGATCGCCGATTCGCGAGCCTGGGCGATCCTGAGCGAGCCCGTTCGGCTCGCCGATCCACGTGCCGTCTGATTTCACCGGAAGACTGTCGAGCGTCAGTTCTGCAACTACCAATCGTGACTGCACCAAGTGCTTCGTGAAATTCAAAGAGTGTGGTGATCAATTATTAGTATTAGAACAGAAAATGACATCGTCACTTTCTGCTAGACAGAAAAAATGCATAGAGGATTTTTTTATCAATTTATAGAAGTGAACCATGCCTATGCAAAACGAATACTGAAGAGTATCGTAATCGTGACCTCAGAGCTACTGCGTATTTAAAATTAGTCAATTAGTTAAAAGAAATCCAGCCATCCAGCACCAGAAAAAGTGTGGTCAGAAGAATCAACAACATGCACAGCGCCTATCGGAAGGAGTTGAAAAAAATAAAGGCCTCGACGAGGACAGGAGCGGGTGCAGACGAAAGGAGCGACGACGAAACCGGGATCGAGGTAAGTTAAATAAAATAATTTTTTTTTATGCATATTATATTTGAAAAATGTGCACATTATATACAAAGTAAATAATTGTAAATTTTAGATACAGTTGTGTAGGGCCATTCCACGTGAAATCGGACAATTTTCGGAGTAACATTTCGGTTGTTGGTGAAACTTGAATATGTTGTAGTCTTTAATGATATATAACCGTATCTCGAAGAATATTTAAAAAATTTAAAAATTGTTGATCTTACAGGTTTTTGAAATATAGACCTGATCTTTTTTATTCAACTGTCTACATATCTAATATTTTGAATCTATTTCTTTCATTCCACACCTACTGTGGCCTTGAAGGCCATGTGTGCTACATAGTTGAATTTGTCTTGATAAATTCGAAAATCGAATTCGAAACTCGAATTCGAAACTCGAAAAAATATATTACATTTTATTTAATAAAACTGAAGCTCACCGTCATTTCGCGCAAAATAATCCGAACACAAAAAATTGACATTACGTATTATGTTGGGTATAAAAAAGAGTACAAGTTCTCTGTTTTCATTTTTTCTCCAAATACATAACATTTGCAAGAACATTGTATAAAAATGGCAGGTATAGCCGCTTGGCCACTGTTTGTACTGCAAGGCTGAGCCAGACGAGCTGCTGTGCTTCGATGCAGCGTCACATTGAATTAATTTTCATTTGGCCAATTTTAAAGTGTCCTTAGTTTTGAAAACGTGTCCATTTTTATTAAGTACTCTTATGTCTCCACTGTAACCTCCCAAAAGCTCATTTCTATCAGTTTCGCAGTTCAAGATTTATAATTTATTGGAAAAAGGTCACCTTTATATTTCAAAGAGATGTAAGATCCGCAATTTTTAAAATTTTGGAAAATCCTTCGAGATACCATTATATATCATTAAAGACAACAACATATTCAAGTTTGACCAACATCCGAAATGTTACTACGAAAAGTGTCCGATTTCGCGTCGAATGAAACAGCAAATGGTTACAATATATGCGTTAAATTTAATGAACGAAGTTATTTTGCCATGGAATTTCACCTTCATTTACAAAATAATTTATAAAATCTTCTCTCACTTTTTTCGCATCATTAGCCGTATTGCCTGGGTTTCTTGGATTCAAACTTTCCATAGTAGAATGGCTTGTATGAAACCCCGACACAGTAGTCCCATCTTCCGTATTTTCTCGATCAAAAGAATCTGGAGGTGAGTACGAATTCGGCACCGATTTTATTAAAAAATTGTGTAATACACAACTTGCCATTACGACAGAATCAATGTTTTCTGGTCCTATATTAATTTGCGTGTGAAAAATTCTAAATCGTGATGCCATGATGCCAAACGCGTTTTCAACAATACGTCTCGCACGCGATACGCGGTAATTGTATATTTTTCTTGTTTGGCAAATTAAATCTGCTTGTCGAAACGGTTTTAGCATGTCCACTCTCAACGGAAAGGCATCATCAGCTACAAAAACGTAGGGCAAACTCCTAGAAGTGTTTCTGATGATCTCTGCAGTGGGGATCCTCAAGAGCTTGTTCTGAAGTTTTTCAAAAAATTTTGTATTTTGAAGAACACCTCCATCAGAAACTCTGCCGTTTGTTCCAAAATCGCACATGAGGAATTGATAATTTGCATCCACTATTGCTAATAGCACCATGCTGTGTCGACCTTTGTAATTATAGAATTCGGTCCCGCTTCCATTTGGAGGAATAATTTCAATGTGTTTTCCATCAATTGCTCCAAGACAATGTGGAAAGTTCCACCTTTCTTCAAAAACGTTGGCTACATTCCTCCATTCTTCTGTTGTTCGTGGAAACTAAAAACAAAAATATTATTGTTTCAGGAACACGCAGTGCAAAATACCGTGGAAGGACCACCACCATCTGTATCACAAAATCCGGATGGTTGTATCGCGGATGTCGGGGAATCCTCCAACTTGCAAATGGATGAATTCGTATATTTGACAAAAAGAAATGTGTAAATGTCCGAAAAGTTGGTCAATCCATCTAAACCCAAAGCAACTACCGATCATAGTTTTTGGCAAATATCCCCAAATTAAAGTCGAGCGACGGCAACATGTATAGGAAAAAGTTGTTTAGAAACATCCCCGACAACATACTCCAGATCATCGAAATCGGTCAAGACTGCTCTTTTGTAAATAATTACCCAATTACGTAACGCAATAAATGTGATTAAATTAAAATATGGTCATTTTCCTTACCTTCAAATAATCCTTGTGTAGAACTTTATAGAGAGCATCACATGTTTCAGGTATAATATAGGAAAGAGCCTGAGGTGATATTACTGTAGTAAATTTGAGATCTTCGTAACTTCTTCCAGTCGCAAGATATCTCAACGTGGCAGTTAATCTCTTGCGGTGAGATGGCGTCTCTCATATTTGTATTTTGCTTTTGAATGAAGGGAGTGACTAAAGAAAGTAGCCTTAAGTATGTTTCTTCATTCATCCGTAAATAATTGTGCCAATCTTTAGGCGCAAAATGCAATTCCTTTAATAAATTCACGTGTGAATAGCGTTCCCTTTTTTTTTAACCATTCTTTGCACCACACACTTCGTTCTATTTTCCGTTTGGAACAATTTTTTGTTGCTAATAATAAGCCTACTACAGCTAAAGCGTCGTCTGTCGATGTCATGGTCGGCTGACAAAACTGTGAATACTGTAGGGCTGTTCCAGTCAGTGATGCCAGAACCGTGATGACACTCCACGACCAAGCGTACCCTGTAAGGTACCGACACACGCGTGAAAGATTGTTCTTCCTCTTGGGGTTGTAAAGCCCAAGAGACTCCGTTGTACGCGATGTTGATATCTTTATCACTCGCGAAATTATCCTTGAGTGACTATTAAATTACTCAAGTCCGAACGATGACTTGAGTAAGAATTGTTCGATGGTAGTCTTAGTCACGAATGTTTGACTAGATCCACGTTACGTTCCGATCGTTGACGTGTCGATCGAGGTCAAAACGAAAGAATCCACGTTACGGATCCACGTTACGTTCCGATCGTTGAAGTGTCGATCGAGGTCAAAACGAGAGAATCCACGTTATGGATCCACGTTACGTTCCGATCGTTGAATTGTTCGCTCGAGAGATCGTTGACTTCTGTCACCTCTCGCTTTTCGACGTCGAAGGTAGACAAGATATCAGACCTTTGGGAGGTGACAAATTCCTGATTGGCTAGTTTTTCCTCGAAGAGGAGGAAACTTCCTTCCGCGATTTCGGTGGTGGAGGAGGAAGGCCTCTCCTTCTTCGTGACGTAGCAGAGGAAAAACCTGACATCTGGCTAACAAACCTAGCTAGGTTGTTCGGACAGAGCGTTTAGTCAGGGTCGCGGTTTATGACCGTATTGTTCCGTGAGTCAGCGGTGGAGGACGGTAGGTACCGGTCCGAGGTAACCGTGTACCCTCGCTGACAGAGTGATTTAACGGATTATGTCAGGACAGAAGTAGTCGAAAATACCAGAAAAAACGGCACGATGTCGATTGCCTCTTAGTCATATGGCAGGAAAATGGTTCCCAACGAACGTTTCGAGAACGAGCAATTGCCCACCGTAAAGGACTTGAATTTTCGCCTCGCCCTGGACCCGCTTTTGTCTGGTAGGACGGAACATACCCCCCCCCCCCTCAATTTACAAAATATTTTCGATGCTTGATTTGTTATTAAAGATGCGATCCCCTTCTGACTTGTACCGCACCACTACAAGTTGTACTTCGAAAATGTTTTGTAAATTAATACTTTTCTAATCTTTAGTCTTCTGAGAATATAGGAAGAGAAATTAGAGAATAAATAAAGAAAAAAGTAGAATATCCGCACCGGGATTTGAACTCTTGACTTTTTGCTTGCAACCCAAACGCTTCGATGTCGGGAAAACGAATTCTCGCCGGAGAGCGCCGGCCAGGCAGCGCGTACGGCACACGTACGGCTCAAAGAGCCGAGCTGAGCCGAGCCGAGTGCCTGTAAAAACCCATCGGCCGCGAGAACCGAGGAGATCGAATTTTTCCGAGCGGCCCGAAAGAAACCGGGCGGCTTGGAAAGAAGGGAGCCGGCCCAATGAACTTCGAGCAGATCGAAAACTATTTGTCCGATTTATTTGAAACTTGGTACATATATTCTTCATGGTATTATTTCAAATGTAGCATATCATTTTTTTTATGCGATAACCGATTCGTATATAATAAATTTTTTAAATTTGCTTTGTCAGGTAAAAAATTAATAGTGGTATTCATCTTGCTCTCTTTTGTACAATAATTTTTATTCTTCTCAAATCCGTATGCTAATTGTCTTCCTTTACGAGTCACCTTATCCGTGCGGATTTAGCTACAGGTACAGGTAAAACGGCCTTTCGCCCCTACGTCGTAGGACCTATGCGAATATATACTACTACCAATAAAATAATAAAACGTTTCGTACCGACCGTAGCAAAGTATAATGACTTGCCACGCTTATTTCTTAAGGTCCTCCGCTGAATTGTACGTGTCTTGTATTTTTTTCACCGAAGTAATTAAACTAGGGCTGTTCGGGTGCTTGAATATTCGGGCGGCTTGAAATTCGCACCGAGCCGGGACTCGGTTTTCGAGCCGAGCCGGGTACCCGTAAAAATCGGACGGCCCGAAAAATCCGGGTAGTTCGAATTTGTTTCGAGCGGCTTGAAAAATTCGGGTAGTCCGAATCGTTTCGGGCCGCCCGGAAGAACCGGATAGCCCGAATTATTTCGGGCCGCTCGAAAGAAAGTGCTAGCTCGAATTGTTTCGGGTGGCTCGGAAAATCCGTTCGCCTTGAATGTGATTCGAGCAGTTCGACTATGTTGATATCTCGAAAACGTATCCGTAGAAAATCTTTTAGACCTTATTTTGGGAATCAGCGGCCTATTTTACATAAGAAAAAAATAATGGCATCTGCTGCGCAAAATGGCTGTAAACTAGTGTTATTTTCAATTGTTATCGAATATTTCTATTTAACGTTTGCATTTTATTTATTCGCATTATTGATAACCATCATTTACATCCCAGTAGAAAAATATTTCTTAAAATATTCCGTACCGTTCGAAATATTTCACGTACTCAACATAGTCGAACTGCTCGAACCACCATTCAAGGCGTACGGATTTTCCGAGCCACCCGAAACAATTCGAGCTAGCCCTTTCTTTCGAGCGGCCCGGAACAATTGAAGGGTTGGATGCAATAAGGGGACTAGCGCTTGGAAATTGGAAAAATAATTGTCCAAACGCAAAGAAAGATTGGTAAATTAAATGTTATTAAATTGCATTTCTAAAAATAAAGTGTTGTAAAGCTCGTCACGACACACATTTTTTCTATTTACAGTTTGTTTATCCAATCATTACTATTCGAGTTAAAAATTATAAACAAAAAATTTTTCATCGCCCGAAATCATTATTTCTTTAAACTTAAATTGCGATAATTTGAGTAAATATTAAGGGATCGTTATGGGACTTGAAACATAACTTCAGAAAACTCTAGCGAAGCCGTAAAATGTATGCACAAAAACCTTATGTTAAAAAATGTAATAATATTTAATTAAGAAGTAATACTGGACATAACCCATGTTTTTCAACGTTCGCCGTTAAAAAGTATCGAGGCAATTTTGAGGTACATACAACTTGCAGCGACAAGGTTTTTCCTTGATATACAAGGAAGATTTTCACAAATTTTCACACTGATTAATGAATAATTGTAGAAGATATGATGATATATATAAATCTCGCGCGCCACCAACAGTCGGTAGCCGCGTGTAATGCGCTATTTAGCAGTTTTAGCAGTCGCGTTGACTGTTGGTGCCGCGCGGGATTTATACATATCGCCGTATCTTCTACAATTATTTATTAATCAGCGTGAAAATTGGTGAAAATCTTGCTTGTATATTAAGGAAAAACTTTGTCGCTGCAAGTTATAAGTACCTCAAAATTGCCTCGATACTTTTTAACGGTGAACTTTGAAAAACTTGGGTTATGTCCAGTATTACTTTTTAATGAAATATTATTACATTTTTTAACATAAGGGTATTGTGCACACATTTTACGGCTTCGTTAGAGTTTTCTAAAGTTATGTTTTAAGTCTGATGACGATCCGTTAATATTCGTTGGAAAAATAATTTCAAACAAACGAGACGTGTATTTTCGTCGTAATTGCCACCACATGAAATGAGACAAATTCAGTGAAATGAATTTTTCCGAAAGTACTTGCTCTTTTTTAACAGCCTTCAAAAAGGAGGATGTTATAGATTCGACCCGTATGTATGTTTTTTTGTTTATGTTTGTTAATAATAATTTGTATGTTTGTCCTCGCATAACTCCTCAGCATATAGACCGATTTTGATGATCTTTGTTTTATTCGAAAGAGGGCGATGTCCCGGTGGCCCCATCCTACACTGCATCAACATTGGCCCAATATTTTGTCAGCTATGGTTAATAATAAAGACTATTGTCACTTAATTATTATTAGTTTATGTACGTACGCGCATATCTCCTCAGCATGTTGTGTCAATATATATAAAACTAAAAAGTTAAAAATAAAATAATTTTAAAAAATTGAAACCGACTTCAAAAAAAATAAAATAAAACTAAAAAGTAAAAAATAATTATTTCCCTTATTTAATCTACGACTCTCATATTCTTTTAGTCGGTGCCTCATCATTTACACTATGTAAATCTGACGCCGACTTAAAAAATATCAGAGTCGTAGATTAAATAAGAGAAAAAATTATTTTTTACTTTTTAGTTTTATTTTATTTTTTCACGCGCTTCGAACCTCCCGCCAAAATCGCACCCCCGTTTCCGGAAACCACGCCAAGAGCGCAAGAAATAGGGGGTGCGATTGGTGTTCGGTAAATTATCTAATTGGTCAGCATTCGTTCGTTGAAGTAACCAATCACCGCAAATTTCCGACCGCGGGTGTCTTCCCGGAAAATCCGAAGACTGTCGAGCGTCAGTTCCGCAACAACTATCAACCGTGACTGTACCAATTCAACGACTGTTGTGAAATTACGGAAGAAAATGACGGCGTCACTTTCTGCTATGCATAAAAAATGCGTTGAAGAATTTATAGAACTCTACCGAAGTGAACCTTGTCTCTGGAAAATTAATAGTACAGAGTATCGTGATCGTGACCTTAAAAGTACAGCCTACTTAAAATTAGTGAACAAATTAAAAGAAATTGAGCCTTCCAGCACCAAGAAAAGTGTAGTCACCAGAATTAATGGTATGCGGAGCAATTATCGGAAGGAATTAAAGAAAATAAAGGCCTCTATGAGGACAGGATCGGGTACAAACGAGGTGTATAAACCGACACTGTGGTACTTCAACGATCTAAATTTCTTAGATGATCAGGAGACACCTAGAAACTCTCGGTCGAATATTCTAAGCGATGACGACGAAACCTGCATCGAGGTAAGTAAAATAAAATAATTTTTTTTACGCATATTATATTTCAAGAAAGTGAACATTTTATACATTTTATACAAAGTACACAAGTATAAATTTTAGATACAGTATTCCACGTGAAGTCGAACATTTTTCGGAGTAACATTTCGGATCTTGGTGAAACTTGGATATGTTGTAATATTTATTGATATATAAACGTATCACGAATGACTTTTCAAAATATTAAAAATTGTGGATCTTACAGCTCTTTCAAATATAGACTTTTTTATTGAACTATTTAAATATGTAATATTTTGAATCTATATCTCTCATTGAACACCTTGTGTGTCCTTGAAGGTCATAGTATGCCACATGGTTCAATTTGTCTTGACAGTCGCTTTCATATTGTGTGAAACAATATATAGCATTCTATTTAAAAAGAAATGAAGCTCACCGTCGTTTCGCGCAAAATAATCCGAACACAAAAAATTGACATAACGTATTATGTTGGGTCTAAAAAACAGTACAAGTTTTTTGTTGTAATTTTTTTCAAATAAATACCAATTGCAACAACTGTGTATAAAAATAGCAGGTATAGCCGCCTGGCCACTGTTTGTACTGCAAGGCTGAGCCAGACGAGCTGCTGTGCTTCGATGCAGCGTCACATTGAATTAATTTTCATTTGGCCAATTTTAAAGTGTCCTTAGTTTTGAAAACGTGTCCATTTTTATTAAGTACTCTTATGTCTCCACTGTAACCTCCCAAAAGCTCATTTCTATCAGTTTCTTGGTTCAATAGTTATAATTTATTGGAAAAAGGTCACCTCTATAATTCGAAGAGATGTAAGATCCACAATTTTTTAATTTTTAGAAAGTCCTTCGAGATGCGATTATATATCAGTAAAGACTACAACATATTCAAGTTTCACCAACATCTGAAATGTTACTCTGACAAACTGTCCGATTTTTCGTGGAATGGAACAGCAAATGATTATAGTAAATGCGTTAAATTTAATTAATAAAGTTATTTTGCCACGGGATTGCACCCTCATTCACAAAATAATTGATAAAATCTGCTCTAACTTTCTTAGCATCATTAGCCGTATTTCCTGGGTTTCTTGGATTCAAACTTTCCATGTTAGAATTGTTTGTATGAAACCCCGACACAGTAGTCCCATCTTCTGTATTTTCTCGATCAAAACAGTCTGGAGGCGAGTAAGAATTCGGCACCGATTTCATTAAAAAATTGTGTAATACACAACTTGCCATCACAACAGAATCAATTTTTTCCGGTCCTAGATTAATTTGAGTGTGAAAAATTCTGAATCGTGATGCCATGATGCCAAACGCGTTTTCGACAATACGTCTCGCTCGCGATACACGGTAATTATATATTTTTCTTTCTTGGCAAATTAGATCTGCTTGTCTAAACGGTTTGATCATATCCACTCACAACGGAAAGGCATCATCCGCTACAAAAACGTAGGGCAAACTCCTAGAAGTGTTTCTGATATTTTCTTCAGTTGGGATCTTTAAGAGCTTGTCCTGAAGTTTCTCAAAGAATTTGGTGTTTTGAAGAACACCTCCATCAGAAACTCTGCCGTTGGTACCAAAATCGCACATGAGGAATTGATATTTTGCATCCACTATCGCTAGTAGAACCATACTGTGGCGTCCTTTATAGTTATAAAATTCCGTCCCGCTTCCATTTGGAGGAATAATTTCGATATGTTTTCCATCAATCGTTCCAAGACAATGTGGAAAGTTCCACCTTTCTTCAAAAACTTTCGCTACATTCTTCCATTCTTCCGTTGTTCGTGGAAACTAAAAATAGAAAAAAATATTGTTTCAGGAACACGGAATGGAAAATACAGGGCAAACATCTGTGGAATGCATTGCGGATGGTTGTACCACGGATGTCGCTGCTTCAACAGAAGGGGATGAAAATGCAGTTGATACACCTCCAACCCCCTGTACAAGATCGACAGACCAAACTAACGGACCAAGACCGTCAAAAAGGATTGCAAGATCGGAAGAAGCTGCGTTACAGCACGATGTACTGCTGTCTGTGCAACGGCATTTTAAACGTCCAGTAGAGCAGGAGGACCGTTTTGACGTTTACGGGAGAAACGTTGGGATGAAGTTGCGGGACTTGCCCAAAGAGCAGAGGCTGCTAGCCGAACGCATTATTAATGATACGCTCTTTGTGGCCGAGATGGGAAAATTGGATATAGCACATCCGTTAATTTCGGATCAAATAATGAATAGACACATTCATACTCCTACTCCCCCACAAATGCATCATCACTGTCAACAACAAGCATACTCATATAGCCCAACTCCTCGCCCAACTATTCCTAATCCCAGTCCCAGTCCAATGCAACATTATGAACCATATTACCCTTACCATTCTCCATCACCTCAAGTTTTCATTCCGGAAAACTCGGCAGGCTCGTTTTTATTAAATTTAAATAATAATAATAATAATAATCCTAGTGATAATAATAATTGTAAATAGCATTTTTAGTACTTACTTCATATGTATAATTATGTGAATTATGTGTAATTATTTACAAAAGAGTAGTCTTCACCGATTTCGATAACCTTGGAATATGTTGTCTGGTGCATGATTCTGAACAACTGTTTCCTATACACGTTGCCGTCGCTCGACCTTAGGTTTGGAGATATTTGCAAAAAACTGTGATCGGTAGTTGCTTTGGGTTAGATGGTTTGGCCAACTTTTCGGACATTTACACATTTCTTTATGTTAAATCTCCGAAAAGTTGGCCAAACCATCTAACCCAATGCAACAATCGATCACAGTTTTTTGAAAATATCTCCAAACCTAAGGTCGAACGACCTTGTATAGGAAAAAGTTGTTCAGAATCATGCACCAGACAACATATTCCAAGGTCATCGAAATCGGTGAAGACTACTCTTTTGTAAATAATTTGTAACGCAATAAATGTGACTAAATTAAAATATGAATAAATGTTATCGGCGCGTGGCTCGGTCAATTGACTTTTTATTTTTAAAACTTTTCATATATATGTGAAGGGAGGGTAAACTGAATTTCGTCACGTAATTGTGCTATTTTGTTCATGATTGAATTTTGTATGTTGTGTGTATCCTTAATAAGGATTTATTTTATAACATTTTATTTAAATTAAAATATGGTCATTTTCCTTACCTTCAAATAATCCTTGTGTAGAACTTTATAGAGAGCATCACATGTTTCAGGTATAATATAGGAAAGAGCTAATTTCGTTAATAATAGTCCGATTTACATGAAATTTGGTATGATTTTCATCGGAAAAACATAAGGAATCCATCGGCATCACTTCCATACCGATACGATAAAGAATAAATAAATTTTTTTTTCTGAAACGGTCGGAGCGTGTGGATGCACCATCCGGCCAGCCTGTCAGGCCGAACGGAGCGTGTGGAGGCACTACGGGCGTCCGGTCGACCTGATCAGGCCGGCCTGCGCAGGCAGACTTGACAGGCCGACTGGACCGTGTGTGGCGGCCTTTATGAGAGTCGGCCGGAGTAACCCCTCCGGCCGTTTATTGTAAGCTTAAACCGCTGAATACGCTGCATTGGCGTCAAGATGGTTTATCTTTAGTATAAGCATGTTTCAATTTATTAAAATGTTTGATGATCTGTCGGCCCTCATCCGAAATAAATATTGCATTGTTTTGTTCGGTAATTGCTTTTATTTTGTAAGGGCCTATGTAATGCGGATCGAATTTATGCAGTCGAGGTTCCTTAAATACGTAAACGAGGTCGTTTATCGCGAATGTGACTTGGTTACTTTTCCGGTCATAAATATTTTTTTAACGTAATTTGCTCTTGTCCAGATTTGATCGCGCAGTCTTTCGGATTTTGTGTAAACGCTCTACCAAATTTTGTACGTATGTCGGGTACGTTAGCAGCTCCTCGCGGGACATAGGCGTAAACGGATCCCAAGCTAATTGTCCGAAAACAACTTCATATGGAGTGAATTTCGTTGCTTCGTGTACCGAGGTGTTGTACAAGTACATGGCGAACGGAAGGAGCAAATCCTAGTCTTCGTATTTTTCCAAGTAATGTTTTAAGGGGGTAGACACGTCACGTGGTCTGGCCGATTCGGCAGGTCGGTATTACAGCAGATTTTTTCTGCACTGAAATGGTATTACCCATAGATACGCCGCTGCGTGATGCACGCGAGAGGGAGCTGTTTGCTATTTCCGTATTCTATTCTGAATAAGGAAAGAAATTCTCAGCTGTTGCGTTGTATTTATAAAAATTTAAACGGAAAGTCGGCTGGTACTGCAAACGTGGAAAATTCATTGTACGTTACTTGAAATGTGCTTATGCTACAATATTCTACGTTGGCAGTAAGGAATTATAAGTGAAAAGGAAAAATACACGAGGGCATGTCCCCAGAAAATGAAGTTTGTTAGGATAGACATTTTTTAATTAGCAAAACACTGAAACAGAACATGAAATACACATCCTATGCAGAAAGCAGTTATGTACAAACATATATAAAATTGTGCTTGACGTTGAATCCAACGCATGATTATTATGTGGTCCCTCCTCGAAGTGACAGAAAATATAACCTAAGTATATGCTATATGACAACAAATGTTTAGTGGCTATTTCGTTCTTTTACGAAACATTTGTGAACATTCATCATCCTTGCGAAACATTATTATTACGCCGCAACAGTATCTTTAGGAAATCGGGTATAGCATATAGGTTATATTTTCTGTCACTTCGAGGACAGAAAATCTGCTCCTCCAGCTGACAGAAAATCCGCTCCTGCACATTTTCACTAGGCCGGTCGGCGTCATAATAATTCCACCCTGCATTTGTGGTAGTTGCAACGATATTCCTCAGTCCAGTGTACATATGTACACTCTGGTTTGATCTGCAAAAATAAATAAATTTAATAAAAATTATTTTTTGTGTTTATACCACTTGAATGTAAAAACTGATACTTACACTTACTGAAGAAACCATTATTATTGTGTCCTATTTCTCATAAATATTTTCTTGGAATGGCACTGACCCCTTTTGATTCCAGTTAGTTGTCATAGAATCTGTGATAAAAAGTTAGAACGAGTTGTAATCTGAATGCAATAAAAATGTAAATGTATGTATGTTATTTACTTATCTTTATGCTTGCGGAGAAGACTGCCTTCCTTTCCTCGCTTCATAGAGCATGATTTTCAACGTTGATACTGGTTGGTGGAAATATCTAAAGCAAATTCATATATGAGAGGAACATTCATGATGATTTCCAATTAATCCAATTATTTGCATAACAAAAGTATGTGTCATACTTACGCTTTTATACATGTCATTTCCACTTGATATGAAAGAATAGCTATAGGTATTTATTATTAGGAGAGTGTGAAAAGGCCCACCACCACCCCCGTCATAGACGGTCCTATTCACTCTCCGTATGTATCTTCTACATACTTTCTTACTCACATTTTGGAACATTACTTATTCAACAGCTCTTCATATGCGCTGGATGCACTCGCCGGTGCATGAGTGACTTTGGATTGCAATTGCTTATTCGCCAGCTCTTCATATGCGCTGGATGCACTCGCCGGTGCATTAGTCACTTTGGATTGCAATTGCTTATTCGCCAGCTCTTCATATGCGCTGGATGCACTCGCCGGTGCATTAGTGACTTTGGATTGCAATTGCTTATTCGCCAGCTCTTCATATGCGCTGGATGCACTCGCCGGTGCATTAGTGACTTTGGATTGCAATTGCTTATTCGCCAGCTCTTCATATGTGCTGGATGCACTCGCCGGTGCATTAGTGACTTTGGATTGCAATTGCTTATTCGCCAGCTCTTCATATGCGCTGGATGCACTCGCCGGTGCATTAGTCACTTTGGATTGCAATTGCTTATTCGCCAGCTCTTCATATGCGCTGGATGCACTCGCCGGTGCATTAGTCACTTTGGATTGCAATTGCTTATTCGCCAGCTCTTCATATGCGCTGGATGCACTCGCCGGTGCATTAGTGACTTTGGATTGCAATTGCTTATTCGCCAGCTCTTCATATGCGCTGGATGCACTCGCCGGTGCATTAGTCACTTTGTATTGCAATTGCTTATTCGCCAGCTCTTCATATGCGCTGGATGCACTCGCCGGTGCTATTGCGATGTTGTCATCCATCGTTTTATGTACTTTATTTTCTACTCGTACATGTTCCTCCTGTTTTTATGTACGGAGGTTCTCTAATCGGCTGTTGTCGATTGTATCTGCTATCTATTATTTCTGGCAACATGCAGTCCTCATAGAACTTCCTCAGTTTTTCCTCCATCTCTCTTGCCCAGAAACTATCATCTCTTGGTACTATTATAACTTTCATTCCTTTCGGCGTCCATAAACAGAATAAAGCCCGTTGCCTATTCGTAATGTGCAATTGTCCTTGCACTTGATAATAGTAGTGATGATTTTTATTCATTTCATCACCTCGGAAAATACGCCGTATTGCAGGAAGATGCTCTATTGCTTCAGCAGGCGACAAATCCTTCGCCGATTCGGGACATTTTACTTCGATGATGTATCATCGTCTACGAGGCCGTCAGGAGTTGCACCTAAGTGAGGCACAGTAGCATCGATGAAGAGGCCACACGTTAGAATATTGATTCCTAATTCTTCTTCCATTTGTCGCAAGGCGTTTGCCTCATTTTCTCTTCCGTATTGGAGAGAACGTAAATTTTCGAGTTGCGGGTACATTATACTCTTCAAAGTATTTGCCCGTGGTTTTTTCTTTTGTAATCGGCATACCTTGCCGAAATTGGATGCAGTTAATAATTTCTTCCTATAACCGATCCACTTTTCGCTATTCGCCTGATCGCGAGTTTCCATTTCGATCTTGTATCGCGTCGTTTGCCACTCGTGAAGTATAGCCGCGTGCCTTTTACACTCGGAAGAGTATACTGTCTCTTCCATATCTGGTTTTTCTGCACTGGGGCCGTAATCCTGGTCGCACGATTGTTTTTTATTTCGGAAGGAGGATGCTTTCGCTTCTTTTTTATATTCCATTGCCTTTTCTGCTGCACGCTTCCGCCGTTTTTCCTGCTTTCTTACTATGGTTGTCGGCTCTTTATTCATTGCCATACTCAATCTGCTAAACGCCTCTTTCGTGTTATATTGGACGACTGCAGCGGAGACTCTACCCTGATACGAGCCCCCTCGTCCAAAGTTTATCCTTTTGCCTCCGATGAATTTAGCAATGATATTATTAAAACTTTCAACGGCATTGTTATTTAGACCGTGCAGCAAACTGTCAGCTTTAGTGAAAAGTGGCTGCATCGCTTCTTCGATACTTTGATAAATACCAGCTTCTCTCAGTTGTGGAACGTAGTCTACTCTGTTGGGATCAGAGTATTTATTACAGAAGTATGCTAACCTCTGACACTCTTTGTGTTCACCGAAAACGTGACTCGGTACATTCGTCAAGTCTTCCTTCAAATTTTGTATTCGTTGATCGAGTGTTATTTCTTCTTGGAACCGGTATTCCGCAGCTTTCTTTATACCAGTACGCAGGCGGAGAGCATTATTATGTACGACAGCTCTTAGTTCTTTATTGCGGCCTTTTGCTACGATTTCGCTTATTTTTCTACTGAAATTGCGTAGCAGGTGATTGGTGCATTCTATTTTTCGTACCCGCACCATGTACATTTCATATGGATCATTGTCCAATATCTTCTTGTACACACTGCTATCGCCATCGGCAACTAGTGTAGAATATATTAGTCCGTGCATATCTATGCTGCATTTGAAGCCTTCGACAATAGCGACACTTTCCATGCCAGTTGAACTCTGATTACGACCCCAGTTCTTGAAGCAACGATGCTCGCGCGGTTCTTCCTTCCTCGTACCTGCTATTTGGCAAGTCATGCAGAATTTATTCTTCACACTGATGTACAGCACTTTCTTCGTGTGGTATCCCACGATGGCTCCTACGCCCGAAAGAGAATTGTAATCTCCTCCGCGGTAGGACCTTTTCATCCAGCTGCCATCCGCGACAACTGGGATAAACGGTAGCTTGGATTCTGCATGTACGTCGCCTCTTGCTATAGCTAATGCTTTTTCTTCTTTTCCAGCATCTTCCATTTCGCGTTGTGCGGCCACTTCGAGGGCATCGATTAGGTCATTCTGACAGTTCTCGTAGATCCTTTTCGTCATACAGGGCACGTTCACGGCCGTCAGTATGTCCTCCAGTTGATTATATCCGCCGCCCGTCATCATTGTTCCGGCAACAGCAGCGCGGTTGATATCCATAGTGGCATCACTCTTCCGAAGACAGGATATACGCTCTGTGTATTTGCACATTTTGCACTCTACATGATACACATTTTCTAATCCATTCCGTTCACATCTAACTATTTCAAAATGTTGGATGCCACAGCCAGTAATCGAATGTTTTCCAAGATTTTTGATTTGCTCGAAAACATGCGGAAAATCAACGAAGTCGATTCCTTTTGAAATTTGGTTTTCCGGCTGTTCTGGCTCTGCAGTCTCCACCACCCAGTAATCGGCATCACTTCCAACATCTTCGTTGATGTATGTGTCGAAATCTATTTCTTGTGCAATTTCTTCTTCGTTCGACTCGAAATGCACTTGTTCTATAATTTCCTCTTCGTCCGCATTGAAATGTATTTCTTCTTCAATATCTTCTGCGTCCGTATCGAAATGTGCTTCGTCTATAATTCCTTCCATTATTGGAAAATCTTCAAAATGTCCTACGTCTTCTTCGTGTATTACGTCCGTAGGAAAATCACACGTAGCAGATGTGCTTGGAAGTGTTTCTTCGTACGAGGTACCTGCACGCGTACCTGCTTCCGCCACGGTGCCCTGACCTACCGTGAGGCACGCTGCTGTTTTCAATCGTTGCCTGCACGTAAAGAGTCAATAATCAGTAACACGTGGTACATACATAGAAATAAGATAAACATACATTAGAAAAGAAAAGCAGGCATAGTAAAAGAAGCAGGCATAGTAAAGTCTCAATGTAAGTTTAAATGCCCGCTTTTCGCGGAGTACGTGTGAGAGAATACTAACGCAATCAAAATTTAAAATTAAAACTTTTGTATTTTTGGTTCCATTTTCATGAAACTTTTACCAACATGTTTGTTAGAATCTCCTGATTAAAATGATACCAAATACGACATAAATCGGACAACTTTTACTTATCGTTGATACGAATCATTTATATTTATATGTATAATTGTCCAAACCATATCGTGTTTGGTGTCATTTTAATCAGAAAATCCTCACAAATATGTTGGTAAAAAAATTATAAAAATGAACCAAAAATAAAATACTTTTAATTGTGAACCTCGTTTACATCGGTGTTGTCTCTCACCGATTTTCGATTTCGGATCGGGTTACACGATCGGCGCACGAGCCATATTACACGCTTCACTGGTTCCAGGGGCTACCACCCCAACTAGGGGTGATAGAAATTAACACTAATGTTATATAGTCACAATTTTGAACTCTAATCGAGATTTTACTGTAGATCCTACATTTTTAGAAGTTTGTCGACAGTCTCGAACGTAGGAGAAGAGAGCGAGTGGGAAAAAGGACTGCCGATTGTCTCCATCTTTTTCATTCGCTATCCTTCTCTGCGGCCGAAACTTATTACCACTAAATATGTATTATCCAAATTATATCGTGTTTGGTGTAATTAATCATTAGAGAAACATCACAAATGTTACGATACTTTGTTTATGAAAATATTATTATTATTATTGCATTACTGTGAACATCATTCTAAAATATCTTGATGATACGAAGAGGGACGTCTTAGACAACGTGATTCCCTCGCTATGCAAACCGAAGAAAATGCACATTTGGCCTGTTTTCTTTTCACACGCACATATCTGCACAACCGTCTCCGCTACTCGCAAGCGAAGGCAGCCACAAGCAAACAGGTCTGAGTTGCGACACGCGGCTGTGCGAGTATACAGGCACGTGTGCACTTGACCGCGTATGAAAAGAATACTCTTCGCATTTCAATCCTGGGTCATTCCACGCGAATTCGGACACTTTTCGGAGTAACATTTGGGATTTTTGTGAAACTTGAATAAGATGTAGTCTTTAGTGATATATATACGTATTTCAAAGGATTTTTAAAATTTTTCAAAATTGTGGAAATTGACTTTCTTTCATTAAATTATAACTGTTGAACTAAGAGACAGATAAGAATGAGCGTTTGGGTGCTTACACTGGGGAAGTAAGAGTACCTAATTAAAATTATTTCACTGAAAGGGAATAAATTTTTGACCATTTATTTTGCAATTGTTCTAAACAAATGCCATGTTTAAATAGCGGGGCACTATTTAAAAATTTGAAAAAAATGAGGGTATAGTCCTATATGTCCTCTTTACGGGCCCGTTTTCAGAAATACGGACACTTTAAAATTTGCCCCAACTGAAACAGGAAAACTTTTACTATTTTTTATACCCAACATAATACGGTATGTCAACTTTTGGTGTTCGCGATATTTTCCGTGAACCGAAGGTGAGCATCAGTTTTGGAATGCTACATATTTGATTACCCGATATGAAAGTGACTGTCAAGACAAATTGAGGGCTCGGATGCAATAAAGAGACTAGCTCTCGAAAATGAGAAAAACATTTGTCCAAACGCTAAGAAAAATTGGAAAATTACATTTAGTTAAACTGGATTTTAAAAAATATAGTGTTGTAAAACTCATCACGGCACACATTTTTTCTCTTTGCAGTTTTTCTATCGAATCATTAGTATTCGAAATAAAAATTATAAACCAAAAAATTTCTTCGACCATAGTCAATATCTTTTTAAACATAAATTGCGATAACTTGAGTAAATATTAACGAATCGTTATGAGACTTGAAACATAAAACTCAGAAAACTCTAGCGAAGCCGTAAACTATATGCACAAAACCCTTATGTTAAAAAATGTAATAATATTTCATTAAAAAGTAATACTGGATATAACCCATGTTTTTCAACGTTCGCCGTTAAAAAGTATCGAGGCAATTTTTAGGTACATATAACATGCAGCGACAAAGTTTTCCCTTGATATATAAGGAAGATTTACACCAATTTTCACGCTGATTAATAAATAATTGTAGCAGATACGGCGATATGTATAAATCCCGCGCGGCACCAACAGTCAACGCGAGTGCTAAAACTGCTAAATAGCGCACTACACGCGGCTATCGACTATTGGTGGCGCGCGAGAATTGATATATATCGTCATATCTTCTACAATTATTCATTAATCAGTGTGAAAATTGGTGAAAATCTTCCTTGTATATCAAGGAAAAACTTTGTCGCTGCAAGTTGTATGTACCTCAAAATGGCCTCGATACTTTTTAACGGCGAACGTAGAAAAACATGGGTTATGTCCAGTATTACTTTTTAATGAAATATTATTACATTTTTTAACATAAGGTTTTTGTGCATACATTTTACGGCTTCGCTAGAGTTTTCTGAAGTTATGTTTCAAGTCTCATAACGATCCCTTAATATTTACTCAAGTTATCGCAATTTATGTTTAAAGAAATAATGATTTCGGGCGATGAAAAATTTTTAGTTAATAATTTTTAGCTCGAATAGTAATGATTGGATAAACAAACTGTAAATAGAAAAAATGTGTGTTATGACGAGCTTTACATCACTATATTTTTAGAAATTCAGTTTAATAACATTTAATTTACCAATCTTTCTTTGCGTTTGGACAAAAATTTTTCCAATTTCCAAGCGCTAGTCCCCTTATTGCATCCAACCCTTCAATTGTGGTAGCGAGCCGATGAGAGTTTGCAGATTTAAACCAGAAACACTATTATACAGAATAGATACCTGTGACTCTATTGATAGACAATACTTTAGGGGGTGATTCTATGGGGTGGTTCTTCGAGAATAACGAATAAAAGTTTATTCGAATAAGAATTTATTGGAATAAATCGTCGAATAAAAGATAGCCGCTAAACAGGCAATCTGCTAACATATTAATTAAAAACTAGAGGTTTCTTAGAATGCAGAAAGCGAATATGAACTCTGTTTTGTAGAGAAAAATTATTTACGACCACGTTATTTAGAATGAGTTATACATTTTAGCTCCTAACATCATCGTTTGTGGAGATAGAATTATTTTAATTATGTATAAAAATTATGTAGAGTTGCAAATATTTGCCACTATAACTTTTGAATATGTACTCTATAAAGCAAATAGAACAAATAGCACAAAAATTTTCAGGTTCCACGAGGTTCCTGGATATCTAGAGCCTTTCGAACGAAAGTTATTGAAAAATTCCGTCATTTTTATGATTAAATTTTAATTCTGTTCGTTGGTAATTAAAATACTCATGGCTGATTTACTACTTATTTGTACCTCTGCAATCCATTATTCAAAATACTAACAATTTAAATCGCGATACAATTGAGCACTTTTGATATATAGCTGATACTGAAGCATTCTAACAATCGGAGTATAAGCGGCCGCCGACTCGCGCTTACCAAGCCGACTGGCCGAGCCACGCGCCGTCTGACTTCACCTGAATAATGGGCTTTTCAATGAGACAATTTCGCTAAAGGTACACATATGGACGTACATATTGCGGTCAAAATCCACAAAAGAAGAAGCAATGTGTACATATTTCGTATTCAACAAGTAACTACACATGCTCAACATCGAATCGCAAAGCATTGATGACTGTTGCTAATTTTAAACATTATCTTCTACATCACAGAAATAAAATCTGAATTACATTTTTTATCCATTGAAAACGTACAACGATTGAAATAATCACAACTGCATTATAAAGGAAGCATATCTAACGAAACGCGTATACATATGTAGTTTGAACGTTTTATACTAACAAAACGCATATAGTTTGTATAATATATATAACGAAATTTAAAATTTCTACATTTCGGGTCCCATCGGCACGAAAGTTGCAGGAACGAGCTGCTGACATTTTTCACATGAAAATGAGGCCAAACACGGTATAAATCGGATTATTAATTAATTAAATAATGATGAACACACGAATTGGAAAAGAATGAGTGAGACAAGAGGGGTAAAGTAATGACATGCGTCGCGGTGCGCATAGTATAGAATATGTGTACGTAAAGTGTCAAAGATAGCTGTTGATATACATATTTGAAGAATATGAATACTGTATTATATACAACAAAATACCATGTTGCTGCTACTACATCACAAACTGTAACTGTATTCAAATCTGTACCATAAAATATAACTTACATTTGTCGACGCCTTTTATTTTTTGACAAACGCTTTGCAGATAACTTGGGTCGCTTCGCGTTTGCATCACCCTTCAAATAACGATTGTTCCTTGCATCTATGACTTCCTTCTTTGATTCCATGGCAATGGAATGATCACACACACTTATCAACACTACAGTAACGAACCACGCAGGAATGGAACAATTCACAAAATTATGAATATTCCATATGTATCAATATCTGCGCAGTAAATAAAAACCCGATTGCTTTCTGTGTCTTCACCGTAGTGCAAACGGCAGAAAATTGATCAGCTCGCGTTGTCGCTGCGTTACAGATGCTGAGAAGCAGAACAAAAGATAGTGGGAAAAGGACGGATATATGCGTTCTGTTCCTCTCTTTCTCATTAGGATTGGAGTATGCTGATACATTTACATAGAGTATGTACTTCCGGGAATACTTTTTGGTGCAGAAATGTGCACAGGAAAGGATTTTTGATTATCCTGTGCATATACTTTTGACGTATCACCTTGGCGCGCTTGAACCTTTACGCGGGCCGAGATGTGTCGCTCGATCCTTGGTGCAAGCGAAATACAAAATATTGAGTGAGTGAGAAAGACAGTTTGTGCCCCGTCCAGCGATTTCAGGAAAGAATCGCAAATTGTGTAGTATAATCACCCACAGGAGAGGTGGTCATGTGTGCGTGAACCGACGCCGGCGTTTGTTTTCTGGCAACGCTGGCCCTTGAGGCTAGCAAAGGCTCGATCGTTAGAACTACGAGTGACTGCCGAACAGTAAAGATCGTAAGTACCTTCACGCTTACTACTCCTGTCTTTTTCACTATATGTGCCGGTTATTATGAAAGTGGTCTAAGTCCAAATTTTTCGTTTATTACATTTCACTTCTTTTTTACGGATTATATCAACATGATACATAATAAACGTAAAGTTCATTTCTTTTTTTTAAATTTCGACCGACGCCACTTTCGTAATAACTGACATACTTCTACATTTTACTTCCAACCCAAGACTGTATTTAGACATATTCCGGGTAAAGTTTCATTACCGTCATAGTATTGTTGTAATTTTTTGTGCAAAATCTATCGGGTGAGCCGTGATTGTTTGAGTGCCCGCGTGTTTCTCAAGCTGCGTATCGCCATTGCGAGGCTGCGTCGCGGGCCACCATCTAGCATTTTAGCACTCGCGTTGACTGTTGGTGCCGCGCGAGATTTATATATATCGTCATATCTTCTACAATTATTTATTATTCAGTGTGAAAATTTGTGAAAATCTTCTTTATATATTAAGGAAAAACTTTGCCGCTGCAAGTTATATGTATGTCAAAATTGTCTTGATACTTTTTAACGACGAACGTTGAAAAACATGGGTTATGTCCAGTATTATGTACTTTTTAATTAAATATTATTACATTTTTAACATAAGGGTTTTGTGCATACATTTTTCGGCTTCGCTAGAGTTTTCCGAGTTTTATGTTTCAAGTCTCATAACAATCCGTTAATATTTACTCAAGTTATCGCAATTTATATTTAAAAAGAAATTTACTTTGGTCGAAGAAATTTGTTTGGTTTATAATTTTTATCTCGAATACTAATGATTCGATAAAGAAACTGTAAAAAGAACAAATGTGTGCCGTGACGAGCTTTACAACACTATATTTTTTAAAATCCAGTTTAACAAAATTTAATTTTCCAATTTTTCTTAGCGTTTGGACAATTCTTTTTCGCATTTTCGAGCGCTAGTCCCCTTATTGCATCCGAGCCTTCAATTACAGATATTTTGAAACTTGATAACCTCATAATTACAAATTTTGGAAATGTTTGAATTTCAACGCTGTCGAACATGGAAATTCCAGCATTTAGAAACATGAAGATTCCCCTCCTGCGCTAAATCTTGACTAAAGAAAGCCTATATTGTACCCGAATGTACCAAATTGATAAACGTGTACTCTTCTACTGCACTTTCAAATCCTTACGTTCAATAGTTTCACTGTTTCTTCGATTCGCTTTTAGATGGCAAGCAATGCAGAGGAGATGCAATGCAATCTCGAGGGAGAAAAGAAACGGACTCCGTCGCGGGGACGGAGTCCTTCAACCAGCGGGCGGACTGCGTCCCAACGACGGAGTCCTTCACACAGCGGGCGGACTCCGTCGCGGGGACGGAGTCCGTCAACCACCAGCAATGTACGGAAAAGGCGGACTCCGTCCCCACGACGGAGTCCGTCCACCAGCAGGCGGAGATGGTTGAATTTGTGTTGACAGTCGCTTTCATACTGGATAATCAAACATATAGCATTCCATTTAAACAATTGAGGGTCACCTTCGTTTCAAGGAAATTATTGCGAACACCAAAAATTGAGTTACATTATTATGTTCTGTATAAAACACAGTAAAAGTTTTCCTTCTTCAGTTTTTTACAAATACCTACCATATTCGAGAACACTATAAGAATAGCAGATATAGCCGCTTGGCAGTTGCGAGTACCGCACGGCTCAGCCAGTCGAGCGGGTGTGATTTGACGCAGCATCAACTTTCGGCAAGTTTTATAGGGCTAATTTTAAAATGTCAATTTTTTTGAAAATTTGTCCATCAAGGGGGAGGATAGAACTATATTCTCCTTTTTTCAGATTTTTAAAATCGCCCCCGATGTTAAAAACCTGCATTTGTTTAAAATAATTGCACAAAAATGTTTCAAATTCTATTTTTTTAAACTGAAATATTTTTTTCTTAAATCTTCAATGTCTTTTCTATAAACACCGTAAAGCTCATCTCCATCCGTTCACTACTTCCATAGCTATAATTTACTGAAAAAAAGTTAGCACTTACCTTCAAACAGCTGTAAAATCGACATTTTTCAAAATTTTGAAAAATCCTTTGAGGTACGATTAAATATCACTAAAGACTACAACATACTCAAATTTCAGCAACATCCGAAATGTTATTCCGAAAAGTGTTCGATTTCGCGTGGAATGTCCCATTCTCATGAAAGTGTGAAAACGTCTAGACATTATTGCAGTAATTAACAAAAGATTTATGTTTATTTTTCATATTACAGAACAGCGAGCTCAAAAAAGAGCTACAGAAAATGAAATTTGGAGGACGTAGAGGTGGAAGAGGAGGAAGAAGAGGAAGCAGAGGAGGAAGAGGAAGAGGAAGAGGAGTCACTAATGTTTACTACATGTAGTTTTTTTTTAACAAATAATTAATAAATATATGATTCTTGACTAAAGTACGAATTAATTCATGGCCAGCGGATGAAAGGCCTTCGAAAAAAAAAATTATTTATGGCCGACAATTGGATTCCTCATGATTAACTCAATCATAGCGCTTCAAATAAAAATTAGCTCGGGTTATTTTTATTCGTGACGAATAAAGATGAAGTCTCTTTTATTCGATACGTTATTTAAATAATTTTTTATTTAAATAATGCCCATCTCTGGTATTTTGTCATATAATTGAGGCAGTGAGAGCAACAACGGGCTAACCCACATTTTTTTCGAAATTGAGTTAGTAGCAATAACGTATTCCAATAGGCTCCACTAATCATATAAAATAGGGAAAATTTTTTTATGTGGGTCAGTCCGTTGTTGCTCTCACTGCCTCAATTATAACATAAATTCAACAGCGATTTCAAGTGCTGTACATATGTGTCACGGTAAAAGCGTTAATTTAGTAAATGTATACAGTTCCTAGCAGTTCCTAGTCAATGTGTGCCTAAACTGTATACAAAGTTGGGCAAAATGTAATCTAATTACAAATTACAAATTACGATTAAAATGTAATTGTGTAATTGATGAGGTACATTATTTCCTGTAATCGTTAATTTAGGTAGATGACCACAATTTTCTCAACTACCCAAAGATTACAGAAAATAATGTAATCAATTACCCAATTACATTTTAATTGTTATTTGCAATTAGATTACATTTTCCCCAACTCTGACTGCATATAAGCTAACCTACAATCGTATGTCAATGCATATATTGACTGCATCACGCTTTTACTGTGAGCGACATGTATCCAGCTACGTGCTAACACTGCAGTTTTGCTATGATTCCACGTCGGCAGTCCTCCCGAGTAGGCGCCATCTCGTGTCCACTAGCTGAACTAAATTTGTCACGTGACTTGCTCTGTATTATCGCCAATATGGCGGAACTCGTATTTGGGAATGTAGTCGCGAAATTACGTTGTTTGTCCTTATATGACCAAATTTTGGGCTAGGTGAGGTCTCATTCGAAAGAGGAAGATTCAATGCAGCGCGCTCTGGTCATCGTTTGAGTCACAAAACTCTTTTAGTGACCTAAAAATACTTGGATTCTTGCGGGTGTATTTTGTCGACTTTTGCTCTACTTTGAACACTCATATTATTAGATATCAACACAATCTCGTCGAACCATGACCAGAGCGCGCTGCACTGAACCTTCCTCTTTCGAATGAGGCCTCGCCCAGCCCAAAATCTTCTCATATAAGGACAAACAACGTAATTTCCCAAACCCATGTTTCGGGCCAGATTGTGTCGGTATGCAGCGCGCTGCATTACCCGTGTCTACCCCCTTAAGTATTCAGTTAGAACAATGTGACTTCTTTCTAGGGAACCGTTAGTCTGAGGTCGATATCCCGATGTAGTTACATGTTGAATTTTGAAAGTTTGGGCTATTCCCTGTATTATATTGTTAATGAAACTCGTGGCGCGGTCCGTTAGTATTGCACGCGGCGCACCGAAGATCGCGATAAAGTAGCGTGATAACGCATCGGCTACGATGACGGCTCGTATGTCGGGCAGAGGCACGGCCATACAGAATTTGGACAATTGGCATTGCATTGTAAGTACGTGATGATTTCCGCTAGGGGTAGGTGGAAGGGGTCCCACGGTGTCCAAAGCTGCTTTATCATAAGGTCTTGCTGGCGTATCAGTGATTAGCATCGGTTCCCGAGTCTTGATTCGTACGAGCTTTTGTTCTTGGCAGCTCTGGCATCTTCGTACGAAATCCTCTACATCTCAGCGTAAATCTGGCCAGTCAAATAGACTGCGAATGCGTCGGTATGTTTTTGTTACGCCCTTATGCCCTCCTATCAAACTTTCGTGATAGTGACGGATAATATTTTCCCGTTCGTTTTCCGGCGGTAGTTGAATTTCACCTGTGCAGATTGTGATTGTAATGGGCGTTTGTTTAAAAATAATTTTGAAATATTTTTGGAGTGTTTCGGCGTTGAATCGGTGTAAGGTTTCGCCATGCGCCGCTACTCGAAGCGACCGGACGCGTTCGGTTTCTGCGGCGTCCCTGAGCACTGTTAGTGCAGACGCCAGCTCGCATTCTCCCATTTCATGGTAGAAGCTTCCAGCTCCAACGATGCTAAAAAATTTTCCTTCTTCGTTATGAGTGATTATTACATGATTTCGGATTAATTCTTCTGATAATAATTTTGTCTCGTTGAGGAGTCCTATAGCTTTTAGGGTTTTACAAATTGGACTATTTAATATTCTGTCTGCTGATATAAAATGAGCATAATTATCTGGAGAGGATGCAAGCGTGGTCTTTACGATTTTTACTTCGCAGTGCGTTGGTTGAACTTTGTCCAGTGTGTATTTTGATGATTTTTGTATGATTTTTTGAAAGTCTGGTGGGTCGGTGTATGGCCCGAGGGTTGCCCCGTAGCGTTCCGTCGGGCAGGTGACTCAATCATATCTGGCCTTGAACTCGTGCTAGAAGCTTTCCTAGGAGGCGACTGGTCTTTTAGTTGCTCCAGGGTCTCATCCTCTGGACATATCATTGTCGATTGCGGGATGTCCAGGGGTTCTTCATGGAGAGGTATACCCCATGATACTCTCTTCTTCGGGCCCGGTCGTGGTTTTGTCTTTTGGGGACTATCGTTTTCAGGGAGATCCGATGATTCTTCCCTTTTGTGGGGGGGGGGGGGGGGGGACTCCTCACGATGGAAATTTCCATTTCTCTCTGCGGGCCTTGCGGTGTGTTAATGGTCCCGAAGGTGGGGTTCAAGTTATCTGCTTCTATGTATTCCCAGCGAGGCGGCTCGTCAAGACTCTTTAAGAAGGCGAATTGGTCGTACGTGTATTCACCTGCGTACGGGTCTTCGGTTATCATGGGGGCGTCTTTCTTGGAGGAGTCCTCGTCATCAAGGGTCTTCAAGATGGTGATTTCCTCCTGCGTGAACGGACCGACACAGGAGTTATCGCTTAGGATGGTGGAGTCCTCGTTGGTTTCTTCCGGGTCCTCGTCTTCATCCTGGAATTCGGGCATTCCCGTTCGTCCTTCTGTTGTCTCCAGATCGGTAGAGTTGGCTCTGCTCTCCATACCGTCTGTGTCGTCTCCTGCTAGCGTAGGATCGTCCGTAAACGACGGTGGTTCTTCGTAATTCGGCTTCGGCAGGCCTTGACGGCGCTCGGCTATGCGCGTTCCTATACCCTCGTTTTCACTATTCGACGCGGTTTCCTTTGAAGTAGTCGGGAACGCGTGCGAGACCGGATTTCGAGATAACGCGTCTGCGTTTGCATTTCCACGGCCGGGTTTATAGGCGATTTCATAATTATAATCCGCGAGGGTGATCTTCCATCGGGCGAGTCCGGATCTTTTATCGAAAATAACCATTGGAGTGGCAGGTGATCAGTTACCAAGACAAATTTTCGTCCATAAATGTACGTACGGAATTGTTTTACGGCGTAGATTATCGCGAAGCATTCCTTTTCCGTGGTTGAGTAATTTTCTTGGGCAGGGTTGAGTACCTGCGAGGCGTACGCTATTGGCGGGTCCTCACCTATTTTGCCTTGACTTAAAATTGCGCCGACGGCTACGTCGGACGCGTCAGTTGTAATAATAAATGGTTCATCGTAATTTGGATAACGCTAGACCGGCTCTTTGCAGAGTGCCTGGCGTAGATCCTCGAAACTTTCCTGCTGTTTTTCAGTCCAAAAGAATGATATTTTGGTGCTTGTTAAATTTGTAAGGGGTTTAGCGCGTTTTGCCATATTTGGGATAAAGCGACGATAGTAATTTACGAGACCCAAAAATTGTTTAAAATTTTTTCGATTCTTTGGTACGGGGAAGGCAGCGACGGCTTTGATTTTTTCGGGATTGGGTCGTACTCCGTCAGCTGCTATTATATAACCCAAGTATATGACCTTGTCCTTCAAGAACTTGGCCTTCTCCGTCTGTAGGGTTAAGTTATGATCGCGTAAGCGTTCGAAGAATCTCTCGAGTCGGTGTTCGTGCTCTGCGAGTGTGCGCGAATATACAACCACGTCGTCTAGATACACTGAAAGGTGACCGGTTCTTTAATCCGAAAGGCATGCGGAGGTATTCGTAGTGTCCGTCGGGGGTAGTAAACGCGGTTTTTGCACGGTCCTCGGGTGACATAGAAATTTGATTCAAACCGTTTGCTAAGTCGAAGATGGAAAAATATTTGGCTCCGCCTAGTCGATCGAGAATGTCCGTAATTCACGGTAAAGGAAAACGGTCGTCGATAGTTTTCGCGTTAAGGATTCTATAGGCTGGCACCATCCTATAGCGCTTGTTTCCATCCTCGTAGTCCTTTTTCGGGACTACGTGCAGGGGTGAGTTATGTGGTGACGACGAGGGGGCGATTATTCCTAAGTCCTCCAGATTATATATTTGTCTGGCAATTTCTTCGTCCATCAAAGGGGGATTTGGATATTGTCGCGTGAACACGGGCGTTGGGTCGGCCAACGGAATGGTGTGCTCTATAGATGTGGTTCCGCCAAGCGGGTCTCCGGGTATGAAAAATCCGTCCGAATTTCTTTCGACTAAATCTTCGATTGTCCGGCGCGATTCCGGATCTAATTCTTCCAATTTCAATGTTTCGGTTATATGTTGTAATCGTTCTTCGGGGGGTTTTTGTTCAACGCGGTAATCTCCCAAATCTTTGTCTTCATTAGCGTCAAACTCTTCTTCGAAAAAGGGGGAAGGGCAATCCCGCTCGTCGTCTTCGGGACAGTCGCGGTTTTGAGGGCGGCAGGTGTTTATTTCGTTCCCGTTTGACTCCGATTCTGTTGATTCGTTTAAGCGTGCCAGGAAGTCCTCGTGTTTCCGTTTGTATTTTACTAACGAACTTTCTATTTCTTCCGAATTGGAGAAAATTACGGGACTGATCGGGCGTTTCGCTGTTACCATCTTGTGTTGGTAGTAAGAGATTATAGCTTCGTCCTGAAGCAGATACGGGCTCCCGACGAGGCCCGCTATCCCTTCAATTAAACAGGGCATGCGAATTACGTGGAATGTCGCCCAGCTGCCGTTAATCTTCCAAGCAGTCGTTCCTAAAGTCATGACTTTTCCGCTCAAACCGTTGCTTTCGAGGGGGGTTGTACTTAGGACCTGGGCCGTTCGCATACCCGATTTCTAATAGATTTAATGCGGAACCCGTATCTACGATGAATTCTCCCTCACCGTTCTCCAGTTGTTCGGCCTCGACACTTATGCGGGGGGAGTCTGTGCGTAGGAGCGACGTTGCTGGTTCTGACTTCGAGGTGATCTTTGGGCCTGCGATGAGGACCTGCCCCCCTCGTTCCGGTTGAACGGGCGGGCACCCTGGGAGTTTAAATGGTTGTGATTTTCAGAGGATGTTTCGCGCTCCGTCAATCCTCGCGATTCCTGAGTTCGTATCCCCTTGGTTCGCGTGATTCGTATCTTTCTGATTCGAGGGGCTCATATCGTTGAGGTTCGCGAGTTTCATACGATCTAGGCCCGCGAGGTTCGTATGATCTTGGCTCGCGAGGTTGAGACTATCTATCATTCCGAAATCTCCCGCGCGCGGCTCTACCGCGGGGAACGTACGGTCTACGTCCATAGTCAAACGGGCGCTCATCCTGTCTCGTCAGCAAGGCCGAAACGCTCCCGATAATAATCGTCTCGATAGCGAGGGGAACTATAACCGGTGTACGGGGTTTGGCACTTCTCGCACGAGTCATCCTCGTACGGCTGTCTCCAGTCGATCCATCTACGCTGGGGGAAAATATCAACAAAAGTGGTAAGTTACGTTTCGTTTTCAATTCAGAAGACAACAGCGGCTGGCGTATCCATTGCGACAGATTCGCTTAAACGCGCGCGACTACCACTTTCGGGGCCGTACGTTTTGCCAAAACTATTTTCCGGCGGAAAAATGTCTCCTGCATCGCGTGGAGTAGTCAGATTTTCTTCTAGACCCCTAGTTTTTAAAATAAATTGAAAAATATGTGCAAAAATTGTTGCATTTCGAGTGTACTTTTCCCTTTAATCTGTTATTTATAATTATATGGAAAAAAATAGACCAAAGTTGTACTGCTCGACCACGTAAATATAAGGTCAACGAAAAAAGTTTTTTTTTATGGTTAATTTTTTAGATTTCAAGGTCATGAAGTTTTTTTAAGTGATCTTATACTTTGATTCTATATTATTACACAGCGTAAAAAGACAAATTCAACGATATATAAAAAAGTATATTAACAATATACTACAATGGAAAATAAGGAGTTACAAAAAAAATTCAACTCCGATGAGGCACGGTTTGCACACATAATTTTTTAAAAATCTCAAAATTATTCTTCGACAAGAGTAACTAAGGTCCACCCTAATGCACATGGTGTAAAGTACTGCACCTAATTCTGCGGTGAGAAATAAAAATTAAAACTAAAACTGATTTACTGTTTTTCTGAAAAATAACTCGTATCCTATAGAGCAATAACGCTACGTTACATGTATTACTGTTACAAAAATATAAATGTTTTTCAAGTAGGTTGTCCATGACCGCTATATCGGGAATCGACCAAAGTTTTGCCTTGACGAATTTCAAACTACGAAAAAAGAATTGATAATAACTTTGCTGTACATATTTATTAATAATTATCTGTAATAGAGTTTAAAATAATTTCATCAAAAATTTTCAAGAGATTATGTATTTTCCAACATTAAATATGATCTGTTTTAGAATATCCGCAGCAATCGGGGCATCCGCAGTAATGCCCACACTTACCCTATATATTACCGCCACTCGACCTTCGTTTCCAAGATATTTGCACAAAACTTCTGTTGATTTATTCCGATGCAACGCATTCCACTTTCCAACTTGTCCCGGGTATTAGTATTGGTTGAGGCTAGATTTGTGCGGGGGGCGCGCGCCCGTTCGCCGGCGAGTAAAGCATGGTATGGAACCGATGTGAGTTTAGAGATTTGAACAAAAAACTTGCGGATGCCAGTCAACACCCTGACTCTGTTCGGCGGTGCCGACGCCGCCGGATATTAGGATGCCTCTGGTTCTAAAATATAATTTTTCTGCAAGGAAGAGGATACCGTCGAGAGCTCCTGTTGGGTGTGTGGGAACACCCCGTCAACACCCCAACTCACATCGGTTCGCCATCATGCTTTGCGCGCTCGCGAGCGAGCGCCCCCCCCCCGCACTAATCTAGCCCCAACCAATACTAATACCCGGGACAAGTTGGAAAGTGGAATGCGTTGCGTCGAAATAAATCAACAGAAGTTTTTCGCAAATGTCTCGGAAACAAAGGTCAGCTTCGTCATTTGTTTTGTCCCATGCTGGCGCATACGCTGCCACGGACACGTACTGTAGATAGGTATACGGCAGAATACATTATAGTAGTAACAGCAGTTTTTCGCGAATATTTTGGAAACGAAGGTCGAACGGCGGTAACATGTATAGGAAAAAGTTGTTCAGCATCATGTCTCCGACAACATATCCAAAAATCATTGAAATCGATTAGGACAGAAAACTTGTAAATAATTACCAAAATAAGACTATTACTTACCTCAGGCCTGGGAATTAAGTGAACGCAGCGGCCGATTTTCAGAGGCAACGCCTCCTTTCTCCCGCCGCGCGTCTTGCTCCCGCGGCGGCCTAGGAGCTTGGAGCGCCTCAGGCCCGTACCATATGAACCGCGCGTAGCGCATTGGGGCGCCCCCCGTGTCAATAGCTTTCCATATCACCCATGGGGTACTATTATCGATGCGTTTTTTTTTGTCAGTGGCATCCCCGTGCCATCTTCAGCACGACATTTCTTTGAAAACGAGGGAAGGAAAAGGGGCCGAATTCTTCAAAACACTGGAAAATCGACATACCCCAAATTTAGGGATTTCGCGCTCCGAATTTTCTCCATGTTCGGATCCATATATTTGTGCGAATGTTCGTTCTCGAAAATGCGTAGCATTAAGACCGAACAGCCCACAGGGCTAAACGATTCCTCGTTTTCAACTTTGAAACGTACATCGTCGTCCAGCCTCCCCGTTAATATTTTAGATTTGTCCAGTACATCTAAACGTCTGCGAAAATCTAGTTTTCCCAAACATATTTAAACTTTTTATAGTAAAACGCGTTTTTCCAATCCATTATTTATCCCGCGACACAGTGGAATAGGCCTATAGGGGATACCACTGACAAAAAAAAAGCATCAATGTACCCCTGGGTGATGTGGAAACCTATTGATACGGGGGGCGCCCCAATGCGCTACGCGCGGTTCATATAGTACGGGCCTGAGGCGCTCCAAGCTCCTAGGCCGCTGCAGGGGCCAAGATGCGCGGCGGGAGAAAGGAGGCGTTGCCTCTGAAAATCGGCCGCTACGTTCACTTAATTCCCAGGCCTGACTTACCTTATGTGACTTATTGTTCGCATTACACATTTCGTAAACAATACCTTGTAATCGTTCTTGGTTGCGAGACGATTATGGGTGGGACAGAGAAGGAGTTAGATTGCCGACTCAGTCGGTATGGCAGGGTTCGGCGAATGAGTTGAAGCTTGGTGACAATTACAAATGTTTATTTGTTCTACGTGGAGTCACAGTATTTATTTTGGTACAAGCGGTTCCGATCGCGGCGGAGGAGCTACGGATGCTCGGACGGATCGACGCGACGGTGCCCGGCGGCGGCGACTTGCGGCGAGCGGTCAGGACGTGGGATGCGGATTTATTGTAACGTTCTACCCTGGATGACCGTAGAGGCGCATCGGTACGGGAGTCGTATAACAGAGCTTCAGAGTGCAATAGGGTTCTGGCCTAATGGGCGCGGAGATACCTCTCTGACGTAGGCCAAGCGCAAGATAAATCTCGGCCGATTTCGGACTGAGGCTGGTAATGGTACAGTGGTGGCGATGGCCGACAACTGACACACCTCGGAGGTTATCAAAAAGTGAGCGTCTTGTTTGGTATTGCGTGACGCGGTATAGCGACATGCACAAGAGCTCCTGATTTCGCTCGCCGCGGCATTTATATCGTGAGGCCGTACATCTTCGCACGCGAGAACAGTCGCGGGGCCGTGGCCGCCTGGCGGCCGCACAGTGGTCAAAAATCGAAAAAACCTGCCCAAAACCTCAAGATGACCTTTGATTTGTTTAAAAATGGGTATACTAAGGTTTTCGAGGTCGCTGATTAAGAATCTGAAGTCAAAATTGCTAAACATAAAATGGCGGATCCAATATGGCGGACGCGCATATCAGAAAAGCATTAGATTTAATCTAAACTTGGTATCCTGGGGTTTTCGAGGTCGCTGATTACGAATATGAGGTCAAAATTACAAAAACAAAATGGCGGACCTAATATGGCAGACCGCATATAAGAAAACATCAAATTTGGTCTAAACTTGGTATTCTAGAGTTTTCGAGGTCGCTGATTACGAATTTGAGGTCAAAATTTCAAAAAAACAAAATGGCGGACCCAATATGGCCGACCGCATATCAGAAAAACATCAGATTTGGTCTAAACGTGGTATCAGCAGCCAACAGTTTGTACTTTGACGGCCTCTAAAAAAAAGATCAGATTTGTTCCACCTTGGGACTTGTTGGAACTTGTTCACAGAAGTGTAGAGAGTCTGAAAAAATTATTTCCAGCTGCTACTTTTTGCAACTTTGGAACACATATCAAAAAAACATCAGATTTGGTCTAAACTTGATATCCTGGCGTATTCGATGTCGGTGATTACGAATCTGAGGTCAAAATTTCAAAAAAACAAAATGGCGGATCCAATATGGCGGGCGCGCATATCAGAAAAACATCAGATTTGGTTAGCGACCTCGAAAACCATTTTTAAACAAATCAAAGGTCATCTTGAGGTTTTGGGCAGGTTTTTTCGATTTTTGACCACTGTGGGCCGCGGCGCTAACTCGATCCATTGTCTCAGCACCGCGCGCTCGCGCGATGCGTGACGTGACTTCGTGACAACCTTGAAAAAACATTATGTACATTACATTATCCTCTATCTTATACAGGATCATCCATTGAAGTTATTATTATTATTATTATTATTATTATTATTAACGGGAAACCCTTTAGTGTACAGAGATACAACTTAAAAAATATATATATATAAAATTATAACATAAAATAAAATAAAATAATATAAATAAAATAACAGAGATAACAGAGATAAATTACGCTGAGATAATAATTGTTAACATAACATAACATAAAATAAACTGTTTCAATAATACATATAACAGTCTGCCTGTAGTTGCCTTATCACGACTCAAGAGAAAGTTTAGGTTGTTGTGATAGAAGATGCCTAAATAGTCGCGTAGGAAACCGGTCAAGCGAACCTGTAAACAGTTCTAAGGCAGCACAGCACCGATTCCACTCTTCCATCGCACGGTTTAGTGGGTCCACGATGTAGTGTGAATAGGCAGGAACTCTCGGTACAAAGAGAGGTCTCGGACGCAAAGACCTTTGAGGGGCATGATAACAAACCAATGCCACAAGCTCATGACAATTAATATGACCATGGATTACCTTATAGAGGAAGAGCAGATCAGAACAAACACGACGATACGTTAGAGAGGTAAGCCTTATCGTCTGTAAGGCAGGACCATAATCATGATCGCAAAACCGCATAGGGCTACCGGATAACCTCATAGCTAGCCTCAGGTACTTGTGTTGGACCCTCTCAATTAAGCTGATATATAGCTTATGTTTAGGGTTCCAAATTACCGATGCATATTCCAGCTGTGGTCTCACAAGCGCAACATATAACAACTTAAGCGTTCTGGGCTGCCTAAAATTCTTAGCCACTCGAGCTATAAACCCGAGGGTTTTCATAGCCTTGCAAGAGATCTTCCGGTAGTAGTTTCGGAAATCAAGCCCTGTAGCGAACACAACCCCAAGATCATAGACTTCACCCACAACAGTCAATGGGGTGTCACAAAGCTTATACGTCGCTACAATGCCACCAGCAGCCCTATGGGATCTCATAACGACACATTTCACTGAATTCAGTTGCAACTTGTTATCACTACACCACCGCTCAAATCTACCCAGGTCACCCTGCAGCATATCGGTATCCCGCGCACAACTAATAGTCCGGAATATTTTTAAGTCGTCTGCATACATGAGAATCTTACTGTTTTGGAATTTTTCCTTAAGATCGTTTATGAAAAGGAGGAAAAGGAGGGGACCAAGGTGTGAACCCTGAGGGACACCTGAGGAAACATTAATCGGAGAGGATAACTGGTCCCTCACTTTAATGACCTGAACACGACTCTCCAAATAGCTGCCGATCCATAACAAAAGCGACCCCCCTATTCCAATCATGGATAGTTTTTGCTGCAGAATACTATGGTCGACCGTGTCAAAGGCTTTCCGGAAGTCTGTGTAAACGGTATCGACCTGGAGCCCCATGTTCAGTGCTTTAGAGACGAAGCAGTGATAAACCGCTAGATTAGAAGTCGTCGATCTACCTGTCGTTATAACCTACGCCCGCGCGAACAGATGAAAATGGCAACACCGCCCAAATGGCGGACGCATTTTACTACAATCATGCACCGTCCCGGCGTTCGAAGAGATGCCAGCGATCTGGGCAGCAATGATGCCCGAGGTTCAAAAATTTTGTGATGGTCTCTTTCAAATTTACGTCGTAAAGAGCTATTCAGAATTTTCCGGCCCGGGTTGAAAAATTTGGGGCGTTTTTCGTATAACTTTTGAACTATAAAAGATATCGGAATGCAATTTGGTCTGAAAAATGACGAAAAATTATTCCTTGTTAATGATGGATAATTGAACATATTTTACGTTTACTTAATTTCTTTTCTATCAATTATTTAACCATATTTGTTGTAAAAAGCTTTTTGCAACCTGTTTATTTGATACTGCATTTAATGCTGTTTTTAAAAATTGTGGTGTTGATAAACAATAGACTAAAGTCGTTTTCATATTTATTGGCCGGTGAGTTTCGTGAGAGGTATTGTCCCACCATACCAATTGCCTGCCTCGGTGTTCCTTTTCTCTACGTTCTCGCTCCCTCTCGGGCTACGCCGTACGGTGGGAATTGGTGTCCGTGAGGTACATACACACGCAGCGAAGCATCGAGTATATCGCTCATAAACACTTTAACTCGCTCTCTCTCGTACTTAAAAGTACAAATCTATGTATTCTAAAGGGTTCTCCCGTCAAATAATAATAATAATAATAATAATAAAGTACATAAACGGGACACGATTCCGAGCGGTCGTTTCTCGCTTCTTTCTTGCTGAAGGCGAGAACGAGATTCTTTGATCGGGAGTGAGAGTATCTGAGAACGAGTGAGAACGGACGAAAGAGTCATATGTAGTTGCCGTCGACTACGAAAGAGAGAAAGCATGATACTTTGTCTCGCTTCGTCGGTCACGAGCATCGTACGCTCCAGAGTTGGGCAAAAGTTTATCTAATTAAAAATCTCAAATAACGAAAGAAGATAATTAATTTGTATTCGTTATTCGAGGCTCGAATAATCGAAGATATCTTTATTCGAAGAGCAACGAATAAATAATTTTATTCGATAAGAATTTATTCGACGAATAAAGATAACTTTTTTATTCGATAAGGATTTATTGGACGTATAACGATAATTTTTTATTCGAAGGTTTTATTCGAATAAATGCGTTGAATAAATTTTTCATCCGTAGCATTTATCTTGTCGAAGCCTTCAAATAAAGCTACGAATAACTTTCGTCAGCGTCGAAACTTGGTGAGTCACCAAGACCCCACGTCGCCGCTGCCGGTCCTTTGTGTTCGATGCTCGCCACTCGGCCGGGCTCGACCTTCGGAGGCTCGAATAAACATGCTCGACGCTGACGAAAGTTATTTGTGGTTTTATTCGCAGGCTTTGAAAACATAAATGCTACAGATGAAAATTTTATTCGAATAAAACCTTCGAATAAAAAGTTATCGTTATTCGTCGAATAAATTCTCATCGAATAAAAAAGTTATCTTTATTCGTCGAATAAATTCTTATCGAATAAAATTATTTATTCGTTGCTCTTCGAATAAAGATAACTACGATTATTCGAGCCTCGAATAACGAATACAAATTTTATATTGTTACGTTTCGCACTCGGCATAATACAACTCAGCAGTAACTCGAAGGGAACAGAACATCATCACAGTAACGAGAACAGTAACGGGAATGTAATATAACGTGAACAACAGGGTACAGCGGTAATATGAGAGGGATCGTTATGTCGGTTCGCTATGGTGGCTGACTCACGAATGACAGCTTGACAGGCGATCGGTCCGATCGCCTTCTTCTCGCTGTGCTCTTGTCTTCGTCGCGAGCACCAGCGGGCCATGGACTCCCATCCATAGGGTGCTCGCAACACTGCTCCCCTCTCCGGAAAAGCGGGCGTCCCGACCGCGTCGAACCCTCCTCCGAATCTTCGTACCCTGGTCTGAAGAAGTGGTCGTGTTGGCCGCGTGGCTCCTCCAGACCGCCGCCTCGGCATTCGCCTTCCCGCCCCAGGGAAAACCACCCAAAAACCCTGGGCAAGGCGTGGTTACAGCGGGACGGTTGGTGCGTTCCCTCCTTAACAACGTTCCGGAATTCGATGTCCCCGGTCCAACGACGGATCCTCCTTGGCAGTTCCACCGGTGTCCTTGCCCTCTTCCGTGGGTCCCGCGAAGAAGTCCGCGGAGAACTCCGGATGAATCCTCCGCCGAAACGCTCCAGCTCCAGTGTCCCACGACGTTCCTGGAACTCCGTCCTGGAACGCCCGACGACGATCCCTCCGCTCCGACGTTACATCCCCGGAGTCGATGGCCCGTTCACCCGGATCGTCCGCTGTCGCCGGTCTTGCTCCTCTTGCGAAAACGGAAACGCGTTAGAGACCGTAGACAGTCCGTTGAAGCCGCACGAGTCGGGGAGCCCGGAAGGGAGGCCAAGCACGCGAGCGGGGGTTCGCAGCTAGTCACGGGCCCGCAAGCGGCCCAGCCCCCAGTCTAGCCACCGTTCTCGTCAGCTCTGGTTGATTTGGCTCTTCTCTCTTCCATGCTCCTCCAGTTCTCCAATCCTTGGCTTCCTGTTGGCCCCATTCCTCTTCGTGGCCTCTGGTGCTGTTCCGGGAGACCGTCTCGGTGCAGCCCGTCAGCGGCCCCGTCACCGCGATGCCCCCTCCGACCGATCCGTGCGACTGTGTCGCGCGTCCGCCCGGTGATTGGGGACACCATTTCCCGTTTGCTGTCCACCCCGTAGGAAGGGACCCCTTGGTAAGCACTGTACCGGGGACGCGGCCAGGATCCGAGCCAGGAGGGTAGCGGGGTGGTTCCACGTATGTCCGCACCCCGCTGCGGACCGCCACGCTGTTGTGGCACATTCGGGGGGTTCGGGACCGCATCCGAACCGCAGCAGCAGTCCCCCGACACCTCGTCCCTCGTCGTGGGGTATCGTGTTCTCTGAAACAGACTCAAGAACGGGGGCCGGGCTGCGAAGGCAGCCCCCGCAGCCCAGTCCTCCGGATTAGCTTCAACCAATCTTCCTTCTTGAGTCTTCGCGACGTGGGTGTCCCCCGACGTCTTCAGTCCTCTTGAAATTGTCCCTCGTATTTCGCAAGGCGGCGAACGTGGATCACCTTGCACTTCTTCCTTGGTGAGCGTTGAATCCTGTAAACGACGTCGTTGATCTTGTCCACCACCGTATAGGGTCCTTCCCAGTCGGATTGCAATTTCGGGAACTTCCCCTTCACTCTTCGTGGCTGGAATAGCCACACTCGTTCCGCAGGCTGGAATTCCACCGCGTTAACGTGACTGTCGTACCACGACTTCATTTTCGCACTGTAGACGTCCAGACGGCGTCGAACGAATTCGTGGATCCTCTTCATCTTCCCCCGGATCCATTCGGAGTACCCCTGCTCGACGTCCTCGTCTTCTTCCACTTCCGGGGGCAGTCCCCTCCAGAGTTGCGAGGGTAGGCGTAGTTCCTGGCCAAACAGGATCATCGCTGGCGTTAATTGCGTGGCCTCATGACGAGCCGATCTATAAGCGAGGAGGAACATGGGAATCCACTCGTCCCAATCTCGCTGGTGTTCTGAAACAAACATTGCAAGATATTGGAGCAATGTTCTATTCAAGCGTTCCACCATCCCGTCGGACTGGGGATGCAGGGGAGTTCGTGTTTTCCTGATTCCCAGCAGCTTCATCAACTCCTTGAACACGGAGGACTCGAAGTTCCTTCCCTGGTCCGTGTGTATCTCCAACGGAACACCATGACGACAGACTACGTTGTGTAGAAGAGCTCTTGCCACTGTGACAGCTCGCTGGTCCGGCATCGCGATTACCTCCGGCCACCGGGTAAAGTAATCCGCCACGACCAACATAAACCTGTTCCCGGTCCGGGACCTCGGGAGCGAACCCACAACGTCCAGGGCAAGCCTCTCGAACGGAGCTCCCACGTTGTATACTTTCAGGTTCCCTGCTCCCCTCTGACGTGGTCCCTTCTTCGCCGCACAGGTGTCACACCGCCGGCACCACTCTTGAACGTCCTGCCGGCACGTTGACCAGAAGAACTGTTGGCGGATCTTCGCCAAGGTCTTGTTCACTCCGAAGTGTCCAGCCACTGGCGCATCGTGGAACTCCTTCAGTACCTCCGCAACCCTTCCGCGCGGCACCACCAAAAGCCACGAGGTCGCCGTACCATCGTGGGACTCCCATTTCCTAAAAAGCAAACCTTCGTGAACTACCAGCGAGTCCCAGATAGACCAGTAATATTTCAACTGCGGGGAGAAACGAGCAACGTCTTGCCAGCCGGGCTTCTCCCCTTCCACCTTCTTCCTAAGGATGAAGCCGATCGCCTCATCCTCCTCCTGGTTTTGTTTCCACTCGCTCTTCTTTTCATCGCAAAATATCCTGTGGATCTTCTTCGTGATGTGCCCCTCCTCGACCGCTTCTCTCCTCTCCAAACGGTTGCAGTTCCTACAATTTTCTTCGATACAGGGCCTTCTTGAAAATCCATCGGCGTTTCCGTGGGCTTTTCCTGGGCGATGGCATATCTCAAAGTCGTATTCCTGTAGCCGTTCGATCCAACGGGCGACCTGTCCTTCGGGGCGCTTGAAGGTCAACAACCAGCGAAGCGCTGCATGATCCGTCCTTATGAGAAATCTCCGTCCGTAGAGGTAGTGGTGGAAGTGTTCAGTGGACTTCACCACTGCCAGCAGTTCTCTCCGGGTGACGCAGTAGTTCCTTTCCGCTTTTCCCAGGGTCTTGGAGAAGTAGGCTACGACCTTTACCTGTCCTTCGTGTTCCTGTGAAAGGACACCTCCTACGGCGAAATTAGAGGCGTCCGTGTCCAAAATGAAGTCCTTGTCGATCACCGGGTAGGCGAGCACCGGGGCTCCAGTTAATCTCCTCTTCAGCTCCTGGAAAACCTCTTGGCAAACTTCTGTCCAAACGTAATGTTGCTTGGCCTCGGTGAGACGATGCAGGGGCTTGGCGATCCTAGAGAAATCCTTTACAAATTTCCGGTAGTATGTGCACAATCCTAAGAAACTTCTTAATTCAGTGACGTTCTTCGGCTGCGGCCACTCCGAAATCGCTCTGATCTTCTCCGGATCCGTCTTGACCCCGCTCTCGGTGACGATGTGGCCCAGATATTTCACTTCCCGGCAGAAGAAGGAGCACTTCTTGGGGCTCATCAACAATCCGGCTTGACGTAAACGTGAGAACACCGTCCGTAGGCGTTCGAGCTCCTGCCCAAAGTCGTTCCCGTAGATGATGATGTCGTCCAAGTAAACCAAGCAAATTTTCCAGGTCAGATCTCGAAGTACGTCCTCCATCAGTCGCTCGAATGTTGCAGGGGCATTGCAGAGTCCAAAGGGCATCACCTTGAACTGCCAGAGTCCCGTTCCAACTGAAAATGCAGTCTTCTCCCGGTTCTTCTCGTCCATCGAAATCTGCCAGTATCCACTTTGCAAATCCACGGTAGAAAACCACGACGAACCGGCGAGGGCATCCAGAGTATCCTCGATACGGGGGAGAGGATACGAGTCCTTCTTCGTGATCTCATTCAGGCGTCGGAAATCCACGCAGAACCTTATGGTCCCGTCCTTCTTCTTGACGAGGACGATCGGTGAAGACCAGGGGCTCTGGGATTCCTCAATAACGCCCTACGCCAACATCTTCCTGAGTAGTTCTTCGACTTCGGCTCGACGATGTAGGGGCAACCTCCGCGGTGCCTGCTTGATCGGCCGGTGATCCCCAGTGTCAACGGTGTGTTTCACCCAGTCACAGTTTCCGAGCTGAGACGCATCCACGGCGAAAACGTCCTGAAATTCGTAAAGCAGCTCAGCGAAAAGCTTTTTCTGCTTCTCCGACAAACCTGGCGAGCAACGTGTATACAGCTCCTCCAAATGCTGCGGGACGACCATTTCCCCTTCCTCTTCCACTTGCTTCTTCTCCTCGGCGGTCGGCTCACCAAAACGTATCTCCGGTCTGCCGGGAAGGCACAGCACATTCCGGGAAAGGTCGATGCTGCAACGGTGCTTCTGCAGGAACGCCGCTCCCAAGATGCACTTTTCCACCATCTCGACGACGTGGAATTCTTCCACGCTCGAGAGTCCTCCAACGTTGATTTCCAGGCTCCTCTTCCCGAACACTTTCATTTTCTCTCCTGTAGTGGAACGAATGCGACCTTCGTCCCGACGATGTCCCTCGCCGGGCACAGCTCCTTGTCCAGGAGGTTAATAGGAGAACCTGTATCTAAAATGATCTTACACGGTTTTCTATCGACTTTCCCACATACGTAAACCTCGTCGGCCAGATTCCCTCGACGCCCAGTCGCCTCCTGCATCGCCACACTCCTGACGACCGGGGGACTGTTCCTCACGGCCCAGCGTCTCCCCCTTACGCCGTCCTCTTCTCGTTTCCCTCGTAGGGTTTCCTCGTAGGAGCGGCTCTTGCCTGGCCGTTCTTGGCCTTGAAACAATCCTTGTGCAGGTGCCCCGTCTTTCCGCAAATCCAGCACTTCGGCGCCCTCGGCGGGTCGTCCGTACGATACACGGGCTCGTCGGCCCTCCACTTCTTCGCCGGGTACCTTTCAAAATTGTCGGAGGGTTTAGCTTTCCGTTTCTCCGAGTCCCGCCCCCGCGACTCGGCCGCGGGGCCGCGAGACATCGCCTCCACGGCCTCGATTTCGAGTGCTCTGGTCACGGCGGCTCTCAAGGACGTGAAACCGCCGAGTCGCAGTTCCTGCTGCATAACAGAGCTCGACAAAGCCGTCACGAATTGGGACGCGGCGAGTTTGTCGCGGGTTTCCGCCGGGCAGTCGGCAAACGCGGACTGCGCTAAACGTTCAATTTTGGTGGCGAGCGAGGAGATGCTCTCATCTCTCCGCTGCCTATGGCTCTGGAAGAGCACATAATTCAAGTTCGATAGATTTTTCGCTCCGTAGCGGAATTCGAGTGCCGAAACCAAGTCCGAGAAATTTTCGCATTGGGTGGCGGAGAGAGTCGTGAGGACGTTCCTCGCCGAACCCCCAAGGGAAGCGACCAAGGCCGTAGCCTTTTTCTCGTCGTTCCACCCGTTCGCGCGCGCGATTGTCTCAAATTGCATTTTGTATTCCTCCCACGAAGTTTTCCCGTCAAACACCGTGAGTTTGACTGCGTACCCTAGACTGAGCGCGCGGGGCTCCGACAAAAGAGCGGTGGCGGGCGCACCGGCGGGAGCTCGGTTAGGAACACTATTTACAACACCATTTTCAACCCCACCCCGAAGGCCCGGGCCTCCACCAATGGAACCCCGGCCGTTTCGAAATAGAGCGGTTACGACCTGTATCTACTCCTCCATGCCCGACATGCGCGCCTTAAGGGCCGCCTGGGTCCGCCGGCCCTCGGCGCCCTTCTCCCTCCTTCGGGCCTCGTCGTCCCTCCGCTGCTCCTGCAACTGCCCCACGATGCTAAGCTGGAGGGTGGCGAGCATCTCCTGCAGGGAGGCGTCGCCCGACGGTCCTGGGGAAGGGTCCACGGAGACCGCGGAAGCGCGAGTGGGCTTCCCACCTCGAGTGGGCATCCCATCTCTGACACCAATGTTACGTTTCGCACTCGGCATAATACAACTCAGCAGTAACTCGAAGGGAACAGAACATCAACACAGTGACGAGAACAGTAACGGAAATGTAATATAACGTGAACAACAGGGTACAGCGGTAATATGAGAGGGATCGTTATGTCCGTTCGCTATGGCGGCTGACTCACGAATGACAGCTTGACAGGCGATCGGTTCGATCGCCTTCTTCTCGCTGTGCTCTTGTCTTCATCGCGAGCACCAACGGGCCATGGACTCCCATCCATAGGGTGCTCGCAACAATTGTTCGTTATTTGAGATTTTTATTTAGATAAACGTTTGCCCAACTCTGGAGCGTACGATGCGCGTGAACGACGAAGCGAGACAAAGTATCATGGTTTCTCTCTTTCGTAGTCAACGGCAACTACTTACATGTGACTCTTTTGTCCGCTATCGCTCGTTCTCGGATTCTCTCACTCTCGACCAGAGATGGGCATAATCTAGATAAAAATCGAATGAAATAACTTTTCAAATAAAGTTAGCTTATTGAGGAGCGCCAAGGATAAAGCTGGTTTATTCGAAGGCCTTTCAACTTGGATTTCGAATAACGGTTCAACTTTCATTTGATCTTTATACTAGAAGGTCGAATAACCGGCGTGAGCCTTTGCGGCCCGACCCGCGCGCGGTCGCCTACCGGTCAGATTCTCCAGAATCTGAATTTGTTTATTTTTCATCGTATCAATATGAAAGTGACCAATGGATTCCTGGCGTTCTCCCGATTAATTGGACAGAAAATAATTGAAATCGGACTATTTTTAACGAAACGGGCTTTCAATTCTGTAAATAAATTTCTCACGTAATATCCTTAATTATGGTCCGAATTATATCATTTTTGGGGCCATTTTCATCGGGAAGACATGAGGAATCGATTGGTAATACTTTCATCAACACTTGTCAAAAACATGAACATTCTATCTGGCCCGTCGGTTTTATTGCTCTCGACTGTCAACGGGCGGTCTACTGGGGCCCGAAGGTCCTCGCTCGCAGCGAGAAAGCAAAACAGTGGGATGGGTAGGTCTTTCCCGATAATCTCAGCCCAAAAATTTGCGTATGCAGCTACATGTTGCACGTCAAAAACATTCTTTTAATTACAATTAGTAATTCAGTTTGTAAGTGCAATTAAATTAGGCGTCATTAAAATCATGTACAGTTCATTAATTTGAACTAATTGACCTATTCATTTATATTTTAATTCAGTAATGCAGTGCTCTGGTGAAGAACATCGTGATACGGACCTAATATTCTAGGCCCTGGAATCTACGATATTCTCAATGTGCAATTGAAACGCACGCCACTTCACACTATCGTTTCTTAGCATTCATACGGGGTGATTTTCTAGCTAGAGTGGTCAAAAGCAGGGGTTGAAAACAGTTATTATATCGGTTTCGGTTCTTGAAACAGTTATGAAGAACCGATATTCTGAATAACTGTTATAAAGAACCGATATTCTGACTATATCGGTTTCGATTGCGGTTCTAGAACCGTTATTTTTCGGTTCTAGAACCGATATTTTTCGGTTCTATATCGGTTCTGCAAACGATTCTCGTGTCGATTTTATAGTACCTAATTGAGATCGCCAGTATTACGGTTGCAAATTATTCTATATAAGCATAATAAACATACCTTTTACAAAATCATTATGAAAAAAAACAAAAAGTGAAATAATTATGCATACCATTATCTTGTAACATAAAAAGTGTTCTTCAACATAAGTGGTTTTCTTGGTATCGTAATATCGATTCTTTTTTACTTTCGACTGATGCGCGCCATAAACGTTGTATCGCTTGCAACTGTTTTCAACGGCCGGCCGTTGAGACTACTGAATTCTTCGCGATGCTGTCGACAATGTCAACGCGCCGAATGATACAAGTCAAAGCGAGACCGTTTTCTTCAGACGATACCAAAAGTATCATTCCTGGTCTGATCGTCACAGAGAACAGAACAGAAGCCTTTAGTGTTAAAGAAAGGAGCTATTTTACTGACATTCTTTGTTTAAATTAATATTTGATAAGCTTAGTAATAGTTACTATATTCGTGATATACTATATACATATGTGAAAATTTAAATTAGTGTGTATTTAAACTTACTGTTAAATTAGTGTTAATATAATAATAGATTAGTGTTAAAATTAACTAAATTAGAAAACTCTACAATGGGTAGGAAAAAGTGTGACATTGTGCGAAAGTACTTTAAGGGGGTAGACACGGGTAATGCAGCGCGCTGTATACCGACACAATCTGGCTCGAAACAGGGGGTTGGGATTTTTCATCATTCGTCCTTATATGAGCAGATTTTGGACTGGGTTAGGACTCATTCGAAAGAGGAAGGTTCAATGCAGAGCGCTCTTCTCATGGTTCAACGAGATTGTGTTGATATCTAATAATATGAGTGTCCAAAGTAGACCAAAAGTCGACAAAATACACCCGCAGAATCCAAGTATTTTTAGGTCACTAAAAGAGCTTTGTGACTGAAACGGTGAGAAGAGCGCTCTGCATTGAACCTTCCTCTTTCGAATGAGTCCTAACCCAGCCCCAAATTTGCTCATATAAGGACGAATAATGAAAAATCGTGACTTCAGTCCCAAATACGAGTTCCGCCATATTGGCGATAATACAGAGCAAGTCACGTGACAAATTTAGTTCAGCTAGTGAACACGAGATGGCGCCTACTCGGGAGGACTGCCGACGTGGAATCATAGCAAAACTGAAGCGTTAGCTGGATACACAAGCCACAGTAAAAGCGTGATGCAGTCAATGTATGAATTTTCGGACGATTGTAGGTTAGGTTATATGCATTTTAGGCATATAACTGTTGGGAACTGTGTATATTTACTAAATTAACGCTTTTATTGTAACACATACATCACTTGAAATCGCTGTCGAATTTATGTTATAATTATATGGCCACATTATTTAAAATAAAAAAAGAGTTTGGAACTTTTTTACTAATACTGGAAATATTGATTTACTGATATCATATTTTCAGAATGTGGAAGTTACAGCAATTATTTGCAATTATTGCTCTTATTATTATTCTTCCGACTATTGTATATAACATACAACAAGGAAAAGTCTCCAAATCAGTCAACAGTTGACTCCCCGATTTTTTTTTGTAATTCTTTACGGTCCTATGCAGAGATGGGCATTATTTAAATAAAAGAATATACTTCCGAATGGCCCCAGTGACTGATCGACACGAGGTTTGGGGTAGGGTGTGTGTACCCTAAATCTAAAATTCTATTTAGCTTCGGGTATTTATTAGTTTCCTTTGTTTATTCGAAGGCCTTTCATCTTGGGCTTCGAATAATTTTTCATCTTTCATTATATCTTTATCCTAAGGTCGTATTCAGATATATTGGCCGGTCAATTCGTTTTCGCGAACAGCGATCGAGGAGTATGGTGGGGTAACGGGAATGCTGCTCGGCTCCGTCTGAACGTAGCCGTGTGGCTGTTATGACCAATACGAGATGAAGCTATCGAGAAAGAATCAATGTTCAGACCAATAAAGCTCCTGAATTTTTTCGGAGCTAAGGCACACCTATTCTGATGTGTGTATTTCTACGCTGACAGCTCGGTTTGGCCTATACACACCAGAAGCTTGGCGCTAACCCCATCACTTCTGGCTCACTCTTGTTCTGCGAAGGCGAGAGTGAGATGGAACGAGAGCGAGTCAGAAAACGTTGCAAACAGGAGCACCGAGGCAGGCAAGCGGTACCTATGGTGGGAGAATACGCGTTACGAAACGCACCGGCCAATATATCTGAATGTAAAGTCTCGTTAGCCGCTCGCTGGTCGGGACCGGCGTTGAGCCCGTATCATGAACGGAGCCCTAATTCCGAGGCTGAGTTTCTCGCTTCTTTCTGGCCGAAGGGGGGAGCGGGATGAAACGCTTTGCGTGCGCGACGGGCGCGAGCGCTCCGATGGAATCGTGACTGTTCGACGCATGCGCGCCACGGTCAGATAGCCAGGCACGGCACGAGTCTTTTTTGCGCCATAACCGAGCTTGCCAAATTCCGCCATTTATTATAAAACATTTAATTGAGCTTCTTCATGACCTTACTCTAAACTTTTACTTGTAGTTTAAAACCGTTGTGATATAATTTGTAGTATTTCATTTAAAAATTTATTTTCAACAATGCCAACAATGAAAAGGCCATTTTGCGCCTCTTGTCAACCTTACGCCCTAGCAGTTGCCTAATTTTACAGAGTAAAGTCATAAATAATCTCAAATAAATATAATATAATAAAGGGCGCAATTTGACAAGTTCGCCTAGGGCGCAAAAAAGACTTATGCCTGGCCTGCGTCAAGATTTTGCGAAGCGGGTCCCGTACTCACCGTAAGCGCTTGCGACCATCGCGCACGCCCGTCGCGCACACAAAGGACGGAGTGTCAGGCGTCCGAAAGACGGAGCGAGACAAAATATCAACGCGTCGTCTATCTCGTACTGTCCTCGCTCGCTTTCAGTGCCTTCGCTCGCTCTCTTTCCATCTCGCGCTCGCCTTCGCCGGACAAGAGTGAGACAGAAGTGGTGGGGATAGCGAAAAGTCCGTATCGTGTACACCAAACCGAGCCCGTAACGATCTTAGATGCTCGAATAACCGACGAGAACCTTTGTTGCCCGAGCCGCACGAGATCGCCGTTGCTCGGCGATGTGTCATCGATTATATAGAAACAGAATTTGTTTTTTTTTTCATCGTATCAATATGAAAGTGACACAAATGGATTCCTGGCATTCTCCCGATTAAACTGACAGAAAATAATTTAAAGCAGACTATTTTTAACGAAACGAGCTTCCAATTCTGCAAACAAATTTTCACGTAATTTCCTTAATTTTGGTCCGAATAATATCATTTTTGGAGCCAATTTGATCGAGAAAACATGACGAATCGATTCACATCACTTTCGCAAAGATCTGATTAGAAATGCAGAACTGCAGATTTGTCACTGCTTAGCGCGCAACATTGTATGGCCCAGCTGGTTTCGAGCGTCGATTTCTTGCCAGCGTGCAGGACAAGAGGGGACTTTTCATGGCGAAGGAAAGTCAGCCTTATATAGAACTCAAATCGAGAAAGACTTTTCTGACAAACTTTACATATGTACAGTGTGTCCGCGGGAAAGCTAAACAGCCGGCTTCCTCCTAAACTATTGGAGATAAAAATATAAAAAAAATAGGGAATTGCATGGTTCGAGGGGGCCAATTAATTAGCGCGAACGAATTTTTCTATCGATTATTATTTTAAAAGATACGATGGTCAAGTTCGGTTTTTCAAATGGAACTATTTTTTTTGAACACCTGAGTTGATAGTGCGTTCCAAGACAAATTCAATAAGCTTTAATGTATACACTTTATTTTCACTGGTTTTTAAGATATTGCGCTTGCAAATTTACTGATTTTCACTGGAAGAAAACTGTCTGGTATAGCACGGACCGGGGACGGTCTTACTGGTTCCACGGGTGACACTGCCTTTTGAAATAGATACCTACCTGCCAAAGGTCTACGCCAGGCCCAAAGGCTGGACAATTTTTTTCCGTCAGAAATGCTACTTAGGTAGGTACATCTGCGGTATATTTATTTCGCACTTGCTTCTACGCTCGGATGGCCGGTTCTTTTGGGAGGGATGCAAGTTCGATTGGTTAGGTTAGGAGGAGTGAAAGTTGCTAGACTAAATTTCAATCATAGGGAGCAGATTGTATCAGAACCATTCGGATTTGCATTCCTCACAAACGGCTGCTCTCTTGAAGAGGCCCTCTTCACAGCAATGCCCACCTTCTCTCGCACGGAATACGTTAACGCTTGCTTTTCTTCTGATATTGAAGCTCGTGTTTATACTCGAGAGGACCACGCGTCGACAGCGGGCTACCCCTTTTCTTCCTGTGTCTCTCCACGAGCCGTGCTGACGGTGGATTGTAGGAGCGTAGATATCTGGATGCCAGTTATTGAATTCATTAGACGATGGAAACATTTTATTACAAAACACACATGTACTATAATTAAAGTAAATCGTACTCCTCTCGGGCAGGAGTACTGATAATGATCGAACTTGCGCCCCACTTCGCGCAGACCAATTACACGGAGGGTAGTCGGGTCACACACTGCCCAAATGATACAGGGTAATTCTGGAGCAACGCCCGTCAAGGAGATGCGCTGGCACCCCGTGGCGAGGACAGACCTTCGCTGTGCCTCACCCGATTTTTATGGCTTTTTTTCCGGAAAAAGGTACGAATCCTGGGTCGAACGTAGCGAATTGAAGTCGACCCTCCGCAGTCGAGGGTGAATTATCCATTACAGCGTATTAAGAAACCCTTTTCTTCATCGTATCGAAAGGGAAGTGACGCCAATGGATTCCTTATGTTTTTCTGATGAAAATCATACCAAATGTCATGCAAATCGGACTACTTTGACACAAGCTATTTGTATTCCCTATGTAAAAGTTGTCCGATTTACACGACATTTGTAATGATTTTCATCGGAAAACCCCAAGGAATCCATCGGCGACACTTCCATATCCATACGATAAGGAATAACGAATTGTTTTATTTCATAAAAAGGTAGGTACAGGCCGATTCTGGTGCTGCGCCCGTCACCCCGTGGCGAGGACAACACCCCGCAGTGCCCATAGAATTTTATGGCTCTTTTCGGAAAAAGGTACGAATCCTGGGCCGAACGTAACGAATTGAAGTCGACCCTCCGCAGTCGAGGGTGAATTATCCATTTGAGCGTATTAAGAAACCCCTTTCTTCATCGTATCGAAAGGGAAGTGACGCCAATGGATTCCTTATGTTTTTCTGACGAAAATCATACCAAATGTCATGCAAATCGGACTACTTTGACACAAGCAATTTGTATTCCTTATGTAAGAGTTGTCCGATTTCCACGACACTTGGCATGATTTTCATCGGAAATCCCCAAGGAATCTATCTGTGACACTTCCATATCCATACGATAAAAAATAAAGAATTATTTTATTTCCTAACCAGATACAGGGTAATTATGGAGCAACGCCCGTCAAGGAGATGCGGCGGCCTGGTACCCCGTGGCGAGGACAGTCCTTCGCTGTGCCTCACCCGATTTTTATGGCTTTTTCCGGAAAAAGGTACGAATCCTGGGCCGAACGTAACGAATTGAAGTCGACCCTCCGCTGTCGAGGGTGAAATATCCATTTGAGCGTATTAAGAAACTCTTTTCTTCATCGTATCGAAGGGGAAGTCACGCCAATGGATTCCGGGCGTTCTCCCGATTAAAATCATGCCAAACATCATGAAAATCGGACTATTTTTACATAGGGAATACAAATAGCTTGTGTCAAAGTAGTCCGATTTGCATGACATTTGGTATGATTTTCATCAGAAAAACATAAGGAATCCATTGGCGTCACTTCCCTTTCGATACGATGAAGAAAAGGGTTTCTTAATACGCTGTAATGGATAATTCACCCTCGACTGCGGAGGGTCGACTTCAATTCGCTACGTTCGACCCAGGATTCGTACCTTTTTCCGGAAAAAAAGCCATAAAAATCGGGTGAGGCACAGCGAAGGTCTGTCCTCGCCACGGGGTGCCAGCGCATCTCCTTGACGGGCGTTGCTCCAGAATTACCCTGTATCATTTGGGCAGTGTGTGACCCGACTACCCTCCGTGTAATTGGTCTGCGCGAAGTGGGGCGCAAGTTCGATCATTATCAGTACTCCTGCCCGAGAGGAGTACGATTTACTTTAATTATAGTACATGTGTGTTTTGTAATAAAATGTTTCCATCGTCTCCTGAATTCAATAACTGGCATCCAGATATCTACGCTCCTACAATCCACCGTCAGCACGGCTCGTGGAGAGACACAGGAAGAAAAGGGGTAGCCCGCTGTCGACGCGTGGTCCTCTCGAGTATAAACACGAGCTTCAATATCAGAAGAAAAGCAAGCGTTAACGTATTCCGTGCGAGAGAAGGTGGGCATTGCTGTGAAGAGGGCCTCTTCAAGAGAGCAGCCGTTTGTGAGGAATGCAAATCCGAATGGTTCTGATACAATCTGCTCCCTATGATTGAAATTTAGTCTAGCAACTTTCACTCCTCCTAACCTAACCAATCGAACTTGCATCCCTCCCAAAAGAACCGGCCATCCGAGCGTAGAAGCAAGTGCGAAATAAATATACCGCAGATGTACCTACCTAAGTAGCATTTCTGACGGAAAAAAATTGTCCAGCCTTTGGGCCTGGCGTAGACCTTTGGCAGGTAGGTATCTATTTCAAAAGGCAGTGTCACCCGTGGAACCAGTAAGACCGTCCCCGGTCCGTGCTATACCAGACAGTTTTCTTCCAGTGAAAATCAGTAAATTTGCAAGCGCAATATCTTAAAAACCAGTGAAAATAAAGTGTATACATTAAAGCTTATTGAATTTGTCTTGGAACGCACTATCAACTCAGGTGTTCAAAAAAAATAGTTCCATTTGAAAAACCGAACTTGACCATCGTATCTTTTAAAATAATAATCGATAGAAAAATTCGTTCGCGCTAATTAATTGGCCCCCTCGAACCATGCAATTCCCTATTTTTTTTATATTTTTATCTCCAATAGTTTAGGAGGAAGCCGGCTGTTTAGCTTTCCCGCGGACACACTGTATATTCGCGTCAAATAAATACTTTAATTGTAAAATTTAGACGACAAACTATTGTTGAATTTCGCCAGTTCTTACATATGCATCACTTGGTTGGGAATTCCTGATCCCAGAGATTCATGCATTTACCTATTGAAATGTTGCTTCAAGTCATCGGGAAATTGCATTGCTTCTTCTCGTACATACATATATCTGTTCGCGAGTAGGTGTCACGAGTGACGCGGCTTTGGTTTCCCAAATAAATGCACATTTATTAGAGCCCTCGGTCGACGGCGACTTGAGTAGTACACCTTGATAAGAGTGTTACCACCGATGGATTGGTGAGTTTATGTCCACGAAAATGAGTCGAGTTGCGAAGCAATTCGGTCTATTTTTTCTTATGAATACATGATTAGGACACACACACACTACGTTCACTAAAAATAGGCCGAATTGCTCCATGTTTGGCATCATTTTCATCAGTAATGCAGTGGTCTGGTGAAGAACATCGTATTACGGAGCTAATATTCTAGGCCCTAGAATCTACGATATTGTCAATGTGCAGTTGAAACGCACGCCGCTTCACACTATCGTTTCTTAGCATTTATACGGGGTGATTCTCTAGCTAGAGTCGTCAAACGCGATGCTCGCCAACAATCATGTGTCTCGGTGAGTTTCGTGGGCTTCGACGCTCGAAACCAGCGGGACTATACAATGTTGCACGCTAAGCAGTGACGAATTTGAAGTTCTGCAATTTCTAATCAGATCTTTGCAAAAGTGACGTCAATCGATTCCTTACAATTTTATATATAATGTTTGTTCATGACTGCTTTCTGCATAGGACGTGTAATAAGTGTATTTTATGTTCTGTTTCGGTGCTTTGCTAGTAAAAAAATGTCTAACCTAACAAACTTTATTTTCTGGGGACATCCCCTCATCTATTTTCCCTTTTCACTTATAATTCCTTACTGCTAACGTAGAATATTGTAGCATAAGCACATTTCAAGTAATTAAAATGTACAATGAATTTTCTACGTTTGCAGTACCAGCCGACTTCCGTTTAAATTTTTATAAGTACAACGCAACAGCTGAGAATTTCTTTCCTTATTCAGAATAAAATACGGAAATAGCAAACAGCTCCCTCTCGCGTTTACAGGGCAATCGGCGATCTATCGGTATTACCATTTCTGTGCAGAAAAAACCTGCTGTAATACCGACCTGCCGAATCGGCCAGGTCACGTGACGTGTCTACCCCCTTAAGGCTGCCGTCTCATTTTTGTTATGGTCCGATTCGATCGAAGCGTCCCGACTAAACAAACGGACCCTAATGAAACTACTGCGGTCGATAAAACGAACTTGTACAGAGATGACATCTCCAGGTCCTCTGGGTAAACGAATTTTTTACGCATAGTTGCCACATGTTCTGTTCTCTCTGTCTCTGCCGCGCTGTTGCCACAGAGTTCTCTCTTTTTATCGACAAGTCTTGAAGGAATACAGCACGAGAGCTGCGTCTAGCGTCAGAACCTCGCTGAACGTAGCAATAATGAAAGACAGAGAGGTCCGGGAGTGTAAGAAGGAAAGATGGAAAGATACCAAACCTGACACAATTTGAACTATTATTATTAACGAGATTATAAATAAAAATTATTTGCAGAATTTAAAGCCCGTTTCGTTCAAAGTAGTCCGATTTAAATTATTTTCTGTCAATTTAATCGGCAGAATCACTTTCATATTGATACGATGAAAAATAAAGAAATTCTGTTTCTGCATAATCGATCATACATCGACGAGCAACTCCAGACGACAGGTTAGACAGGTGAGCGATACAATGTCGCTCGGCTCGAGCTTCGGGGGACAGAATGAAGGCCTTCGATTAAAAAAATTATTTGTAGCTGACCGATGAATTCCCGTCGAATAAACTGATTCATCCGAGGCGTTTCAAATAAAACTAACTCTAGGTTATTTTTATTCGATGACACATAAAGATGAAGTCTCTCCAATTTGATAGTTTATTTCAATAATTTGTGAAACAATACTCATTTGCGTATCAATATCCATTCTAAACTTCGCAATTCTTATTATCTTCTCTCATTCTGTGCAGTATCTGTGTTTCCTGGTCAAAAAATATAATGATATGATTGTGTCACGTCCCGGGTGAGGTCTTTAGGACGATGACATAGACGGGGTATTATTGGAGGGAACTCAGGCGCGAATGCCAGATTCGAGGCACTGAGAATAAGTGGGATTTCAGGCGCGAATGCCAGATTCGTGGCACTGAATGGTTTGAGGGAATGCAGGCGCGAATGCCAGATTCGTGGCACTGCGGAGAGTTAGGATTCGGGCGCGAATGCCAGATTCGTAGCACTGAACGACCAGGGAAGATTTAAGTAGTAATGATTCCGGTAGTGACACCCGTTAGAGCACTTTGTTTTGGCGTGGTAATTGGATTTACCGTTGCATTGAGATAAGAAATTACACGTAATACTTCCGAGAAATATGTCTAGACGTACGGCTGTACACGGGCCATGCAAAAGTATGTTGGTAAACACTGTAACAGCTCTCGCGTTCGCGAACCGGAATCAGCTGTTGCAGTAGTTTGTTATGATTCTGGGGTTTTCGAAGCCGGAAGATCGTTACAATAACTCGAAACGTTATTCAGAGATAAGATTGTTATTTATTTTAAAGCACTGGTTGATTAATATAATAATGCGTTAGATATTAAGCATTGGCACACAGACATTTATATAAATGTAAATCAATATATGTATATATGTATATGAACATGAAACATATGGTTATAAACAATAGTGAATTATACTGAAATGCAATAAGCAATTAATAACGATAATTATGATGATAAACACAATAAGCAATAGATATGATAAATATGCGTTAAGCATAAGCAAGGAAAGTAATAATAAACACGATAAGCAATAGATATTATAAATATGCGTTAAGCATAAGCAAGGAAAGTGTAACGTTCTCGAACGAGACGTTGCCGTTCTTACAGGAGATTCACGAGTAGCGCGGTTTACCTGTGAATTTGTGGAATTGGTTCGGGTGGCGTGCGATTAAGAAATGAATTTCAAGATACGAGAGTCCTTCTTTAGCAATAAATAACAAATGTTTATTAAAAAATAAATGGTTATTGACCTTTGGTTGCTCGGTCGATAAAACAATATGATTCTTTTATAAGGTAATCGCGTAACGACGTATCGGTCGGTATTAAAGAATATCGCTCGGATTGGGTTTCGACGCTGAGTCGGTAATTAGGAGTATTATATAGGTTTTAGACGCTAACAAGGGACGTTCGGCAACACGGAAATTCAGAAAATTATGAATCTCGGTGTGCAAGTAGAGTAGTTCATCCGTAACACAACCCTATTTTTCGTTGGTGCCATAAAGCATTTTTTAGGGGTGAAATCACCCCTTGAAAAAAATGCAGAATTTTCTTTTCCGTGGAATATCTCGAGAACGGTGAGAGATATCGAAAAGAAGTTTAAACAAAAGTTGCAGCCTTCTTTTATATCTACAAAACAGCGTAAAAATAATTTTCGAAAAATCCATATTTTTCAAGTTACCCCCACCACCAACTCTTAAAATTAAGTTTTTGTATTTTGTAAATATACGCTGGCATACCTCTGGATACTCTCTTTTCATACATATAAATAGTTTAATATAAATAAAACCTCTATTATCGAATTTGAAGTCCATTTTGGCAGTTTCCATTAATAACATGGTTTCCTAAAGCCGTATTTAAATTCTTATTTATGTAAGGTTCAGACAGCTTTCAATTATTTAAGCAAGGCAGTACGTACGTAAAATTGCATCCAAGGTAAAACTCATTAAAACTAATCAGTGACGTGTATGAATCAGTATGATAACAGCACATTCGTACATGCATTACTTGAAGTGTAATCTTATTAGGCTATTTTGGAAACCACACGATAAATAAATAATGCGTGAAGATTCACAATAACTTTGCAAAATATATATGTTACCATTGAAATGACGCAGAATTGCATTGATGCGGATAACCTTGTCGAACCTTCCGATTTGCATAATGCATATGTATATGAATTTTAAATCATTCTGCATCAATTTTACTTACCCCACTAATAACATATATATATAATATTACACCATAGCAGTTTTCATTAATGAAGTGGCCGCATAAAGTAATATTTAAACATTCGCAGTGTCTTTTTGTACACGTTGTATTGTTTGATTATACATTGAAAGAATTATACTAATAGCAGGCGATAGATACATTGAAAAATACGGTTCGTAATTGGTACAATAATGATATTCTTCATAGAAATGATTAAAACAAAAATACTTGCCGCACCATGCACATCGCATAAAAGCCGGCTCCCCACAAATACTACATTTGGGTATAAGCTTTTCATTCCTGAAGTAACAGAAATCTACAGGATTTTGAAATTCGCTGGGATGCGTTTCTAGATATCCGCTTTTAAACCAAGCATATTGAAAAAGGTTTTTGAATCTAGGCGAAGAAAACTGGTTGTGGGTTAGGGACTGCAATTTAATTATTTCATTACGTAAGTGCAAATTGACATCTCTCTCTTGGAGAATCACATTATCCGAAAATGTCCGCACGAAATTTTTCCAAATCCAGAATCCAAACACATCTAAAGGCTGAATGATGCCCGTCGTTTTTTTTGGAATCGTTGAAAAAGTTACTTCCTTGTCTTGTGGAATCGACTGCTGTAACTCATTTGGGCAGTGTCCCGTCCACGAGTCGAGTAGGAGCATGCTTCTACGACCAGTATTCGGTAGATACACTTCGCTAAACCAATTTTTAAAATGTTCAGACGTGAGTTTTCCTGACTTTGAAGCTCCGATGTAAATATTAACCGGACGGAATAGAGTTCTTTGCACTATCGGACCAAGTGTTCCTGTAGATTCCTTCAAAACTATGTATAGTGGTGAAAGAAGATGTCCGCTTGCTGATATAATAGGCATCATAGTGTAGCTATGTGTTGTAGAAGATACCGATTGAATAATCGCTTCTACCGTTTTCACTCCTAATTTCGCCAATGTTCGCCCCGAATGTATTTCCAGGTTGAAACCACTCTCGTCTGCATTATAAATTTCTTCAACTCCGACAGCTGGGATGTTAGACTTTACGCGAGAAACAAACGATTCTGCAATATTTTTGATGTTGTGAATATCTTCAAATGTAAATTGCGTCCTGAATGTTGTTATCTTGCCGGACACAATTCTATGCGCAGTCTTAAAGTTCCAAATCCACCATTTACCTGCCACGAATTGGGGTAGGTCCACCTGGTTTTTTGCCTCCAAGGCCCACAATCTTAAATTCATGTCATGAACAATAGATCTTCTGTCACAAGCTTCTTCAAACTTTTGCTGCACATATTCTGCAATAAATGCAAGTTTATCTGCATTTGTTCCACCTCTCTCTACACTCGCCTCCCACCTGTATAGCTGCTGCAAAGATTTAACCATGCGATAATTTTTCTGTACACTGGTAAGCGTTCGACGTGCCTTTTTTGCGCTTTTCCAAAACGTTACAGCTTTTCTCTTATAACTTAAGTCAACTTGTCCACCTTCATCATCAACAGTACATTCTGCAGGTTCAAAACTGTCTTCTTCTTCTTCTTCTTCTGCAGGCATAATGTACTCTACAACTTGTGCACCATGTGGTTCTGATGGATCGGCATAATCGAGCACATAATCATGTTCAATTAATGGTTTGGCATAATGAAAAATACTGTATTGCTCTGCGTTTGGTATGTATGCTCGAGACTGAATGAAGCCTTGCTGTATGATGTCCTTTAAATATATATGCTTCTCCTGACGTTGTACTATCCCCATTATTGACTACATATTCCCCTAATATTTCTTGTCTTTCTCTATTTACAGACTTCTATTACTTACTTATAAGATTCCTCGAAAAGTTTCTATCCTACTCTATTTACTACGCGACTCTATTTTTCTATTGTTCAGGAATGCGCGGTTTGTTTACGTCGCGGCTCGGTATGTCCTTGGTGCAGGACCATCGTTCTCGCTTGATTGATAGGGATACGAAGGTAGGTTTGAAATAAGTATTGAAGATTAATATGTTGGAAGAAAAATAGAAGAAAATTTATTGGGGCCGTGGTTGGGCCCGTTCATGGGCCTTCAATACATTCAGTGCTACCCCTAATTCAAGGGCTTCCTCGTTTTTAGCATTTAGGTGCATGAATGCTTCGACACATTCATTGCACTGGGCCGCTGTTCCCCATGTGTAAATTTCTTGGGTACAGTTGAGGCAGTATTTGAAATTTACCAGGTGCCTGCGTAGCGTGAGGATGTGGTGGCTTGCCCGGGTGTAATACCTCGTGTCCTCCGCCCTCAGTTTCCGGTAGCACGGATGGCAGATCTTTCGGCGGAATAAATCGTTGAGGTCCGTGCGGTATCCTTCCCATTTTGCCTTCAGGCATACCATTTCTAGTAGCCTAATGTAGGGATCCTCCTGTCTTTCGCGAGGGCGGTGAACCCACTTTTCCTCGTTTGATTTGTTGGACATGGTCTGTACAGGCACACCATGTGTTTTAATAACTCAATTTTATTTGCTTATAATTTTATTCTTTTAATTAATATGTGTTTTGTGCTGTTCCTACCTTAGTTTCTTTTGTGTCAGGTTTTCTTTCCGTCTCTCCTGCTTCCTTTTTACTTTTACTTTTATAGAAAGAATTTTCGCGTGGCTTTTGGCTTGGCGTCACTTTTCAGAATGGTTCTTTGCATAGCCCCCACCACTTTCAAATTTAGCGCTGCGAAGTTGTTAGAGGTTTGCCCTAATGTCCCTAGGGGCGCCACAGTCTGGTGGCGTATAGGCCCTTTTTATTCTGTCCTGGTGGACAACCTTAGTTCGGCGGGGGCTCACAGCTATCTTTACATTGTTGTTTTTCAAGATTTCTATGATTGTATATGGCCCATCGTATTCGTCGCTGAATTTATCCCTTTTTGGTTTTAATACTAATACTTGTTCGCCTCTGTGGTAATTAACTGAGGATACTTTTCGGTCGTAGTAGTACTTTTGTGTATGTTTTGAGTTCGTTAGATTGTGTCTTCCCATTTCGCGGATATTAAATAACTTTGTAACTAACCTATCCACGAAGTCTGGATATGTGGGTAACGAGTCGTTTGGTATTAAACTTGATTGTTGTCTGGCCTTTTTACCGTATATTAATTCGTAGGGAGTGTATTTAGTGCCTTCATGTATACTTGTGTTATAAGAGAACATAGCTTGTGGTAGCCACTGGTCCCATTGTTTTTCTTTAGTTATGTAGTGTTTTAAATATTCGACTAACACATGATGGCTTCTTTCCAGGGAACCGTTTGACTGAGGATGGAACGCTGAGGTTTTGTACTGCTTAATATTAAGAGATTTTGCGAACTTTTGCATGAGCGAGCTGATGAATGAAGTTCCTTGATCCGTCAGAATGGCTTTTGGGCATCCGTATTGACAAATGAAGTGTGTGGTGAATGCTTGGGCTATTTCTTCGCTTGTGAACGAGACTAATGGTATTGCTAATGAAAATTTTGTTAAGTTGTCCTGTATGGTAAGTATATATGATTACCCTGACTTTGTGGGTGGCAATGGTCCCACGATATCCATGGATATTTTGTCAAAGGTATCTAGTGGCGTATCTTCTTTAGTTTTAATTCGCACTAGTTTTTTCTTTTGACAACTTATGCATGTTTTAATGTGTTGCCTCACATCTTTTTTCATGTTTGGCCAATGGTATAAGTTTCTGATTCTGTTGTAGGTTTTGGTTACCCCTTTGTGTCCTCCTACTGGTGACTCATGGTTTTCCTTCATTATTATTAAACGGTCTTGTTCTGATGGCATTTGTACGGTGCCATTACAGATTGTGATGCTGATATTTGTTTGTAAGAACCTTAGTGTGATCATTTGTTTTAATTTTTCCCATGATATATTAGTTTCCGTTTTTGGTAATGAGATTTTGCTAATATTTTTTTCTGTTAATTTATTATATAGGTTCCTGATTACGGTATGATAGGCTTCTTCGTTTGGAGGATCTGGCATTACCATCCCTAAGATGGTCCGTCCTGTTTGGGGAAATTCTATTATATTTCCTGCCTGGAGTGGCAGGGGTAAGGTGATTTTAATTTGTTCCTTATTCAAAAATTCCGTGCTTTCCTTGCCCATTGGTTTGCCATGTGTAGTGATAAATGTGCCTGCAATTTCCCTTCTCATCCATAAATGGTCTGCAATTTCCTTGACTCTGCTTTGACACACTTCTTGGTTGGTTACTCTTGGTAATGCTCATGGTGGTTTTTGCTGTTGTGGTAGTCTCCGTTGTCGCGATGATACTTGCTGTCGGGGTGGTCCGGTAAATGTTTTAAAGTTATTATTTGAATCTTTTCGTATTGTTACTGGAGATATTGGCCCCGTTAGTGTTTCACTGGATTCCCTTGTACAGTATTTTCTACCTCTTATCGGTGGGCTATTTTTCTTGCTGCTACTACTATCACTGGAGTTTATTTTAGGGGGGTTTCTATAAGTATGAGTCCTTGGAACTTCTTCGTTTTCAGTTATTTCCATGATTTGATCCCAATCTTTTTCTGTTACTTCTATCTTCATTCGTTGTGGGCTTTGAGGACGGTTAAGGGTGGTTGGTCTGGGGTTTGACAGTGGAAGACCGATTTGTCCAGGGGAGGGGTGAACCTCTACTGATACCTGAATATTTTTGTCTGCTTCGAAACTATCGGTGGATACCTCCATTTCTTCTGAATCCCCTTTTGGCGTGATTCCCCTCTTTTTCTCCGCTGGTCTGCTTGATGATGTGGTAGATGTTGTCTTATGTTTTCTTTTTAATTTCCTTCTCATTTGTATTTGGTCAGGATTGAATTCGGATTATGACGAGGAGGATGATCCATCTCCCTTTGGTTGTTTCATTGGGCTTGGATTTGGGGATCCCGGACTCGTGGCGGTTTGGGAGTGTGATCGTTTCCCTTTCACTTGTAGCGGGAGTACAGTTACTGGATTCCGCGAGAGGGCATCTGCGTTAGTGTTATATCTCCCGGGCTTGTATATGATTTTGTAGTCATATTCAGCTAGTTTTATTTTCCAGCGCATGAGTCTTGAGGTAGGATTTGCTAGCGTGTGGAGCCATTCAAGTGGCTTATGGTCCATTACTAAAGAAAAGCATCTTCCGTATACGTAGGTTCGGAAATGCTGAACGGCGTATATTAAAGCGAGTAATTCCCGTTCTGTTGGAGCGTATCGTGTTTCGGCATCATTTAATATTCGCGAGGCGTATGCTATCGGTGAATCTTTCCCGATTTCTCCCTGACTTAGAACCGCGCCTACTGCATAACCAGAGGCGTCTGTCGTGATGATAAAAGGTTTATCGAAATCTGGATATTGTAGTATTGGTTCTTCGCATAATGCGTCCCGTAGTGTTTCAAACGCGACTTGTTGTTTTGTTGTCCACTCGAATTGGTGGTCCTTTCTCGTTAAATCTGATAATGGCTTTGCAATTTTTGAAAAGTTTTTGATAAATCTCCGGTAGTATCCGGCTAATCCTAAAAATTGTCTTATATTCTTTGCCGTCTTAGGTTGTGGGAATAGTTTGACTGCTTCTAATTTCTTGGGGTCTGGTCTAACCCCTTCCTCGCTAATAATATGGCCTAAATAGCATACTTCTCTTTTTAGAAATTCGCATTTGTCTGGTTGCAGACATAGGTTGGCTTCCCTTAGTCGTTTCATTAAATCTTATGAATTTTGTAGCGTGTTCTTGAAGTGAGCTAGCGTAGATTACTATGTCGTCGAGGTACACGAATAATTCTATTCCTTGTAATTCAGTTAGTACTTGGTCCATCAATCTTTGGAATGTAGCGGGGGCGTTCTCGAGACCGAAAGGCATTCGGTTGAATTCGTAATGCCCATAGGGTGTTGAAAAAGCGGTTTTGTGTTTGTCTTCTGGATGCATAGGTATCTGATGGAATCCTGATGCTAAATCAAATACTGCGAAATATTTCGCGCTGCCTAGTTGGTCTAATATTTCGACTATATTAGGTAAAGGGTACGCGTCGCCTATTGTCCTTTCATTTAATTGACGGATGTCTATTACGATTCTCCAGCGTTTATTCCCTTAGCTATCCTCTTTCTTAGTTACTATAAACAATGGTGAGTTATACGGAGAGGTTGAATGTTCGATTATTTTGCTTTGTATGAGTTCGTTAATTTGTCGATTGATTTCTTCCTTATGGACTTGGGGATATCGATATTGCTTTACATTTACTCGTGCCTCGTTCATGGTAATTATTCTGTGAGACACAGCGTTCGTTGCTTCCAATTCACTACCAGGTAGGTGGAATCTATCTGCGTATTGTTTTATTAAATTTTCGATGTTAGCTCCTTCTTCAGGATTTAGGTGGTTAAGACGAAGTAGTTCGAGTACTTGCTTAATATGGTCTGGGGATGCTGCTTCCCCTTCAAATTTTACTTCCTCGTACTGTTCTATTTCTACGGAAGGTATTTCGATTTTTATGTCTTTAGAAGATGTGTTAATGGCATAGAGATATCCTATTCCATCGTCGTCTGTTACTATAGCATTACCCATTAAGATTTTGGGGTGCACGTTCAGTTTCGGCACATATCCCGTTTTTAGACCTTGATTCAAAATCTTGATAGGTATTTGATATCTCGTTCGGGCAGGAATTTTTATTTCCACATTTTTAAACGGAAGTAATTCGTTTCCTATCGTGATCCCTAGCCCGGAGTAATCTATAACAGCTCCGCTGTTGTGGAAAAAATCTGATCCTAAAATTCCGTCCTGTGCGGTTGGTAGATTTTTCACTACATGAATTTCAGCTATTGTATTTAATATTCTGGTTTTAATGTATCCTATAGTGTCTGAAGAACCTTCTGTTATTCCTGATAGATTGTAGGTGATGTCGGTAAAAATCTGTGTGCCTGGCGAAACGGCTTCTTCTTTTATTACGCTCAAATCAGCTCCGGTGTCGATCATCATTATTACCCTATTTTGCTTAAATTCTGGACTAGATAACGCTAAACTGGGGGCTCTCCATGTTTCAGATATTCGTAATTTTAGTAAGGCTTGACTGCGTACAGGATTCTGGGAGGAATTCGGCGTTTGTTGTTCGGGATTTGGTGATTCTGCGGATCTTCGTTTGTCGTTATACATTTTCTTTCTACATTCCTGAATCGTATGTCCCCTGTTCTTGCAGTACCTACATTCGACTTGTTGTGATTGACGAGTCGCGGAATTACGCGACGTCGTTGGTGACCCAGAATTATTCTGTGTTGATTGCGGCGCGGTGTTTACATTCCGACATTCCTGAACCGTGTGCCCTACTTTCCTACAATGATTGCAATATTTTGATTTCCAGCTAATTTGAGCTATTTGTCCTGCCGGAAATTTACTGCTACATTCTGTGGCTGAGTGCCCGTACCCGAAACAATTGGTGCACTGCGCGGAGTGCGATAATCCTTCTGCGAATTTATTTCTCATTATATTTTCCTGACACTCTGCCTCGGCTTTGATAGCGGCGCTAATGGCGGTATCGAGGTCAGCGAATTCGACAGTTCGCATTCGTGCGTAGATTTCAGGTTTTAATCCTGTTAAGAAGGCTTTAATAGAATTTGTTTCTGCGGATTCGTTGTATTGCGCTACGTGTAAGGGAACCTCTATTTCATTACAGTATCTCAATTGTAGGAGGATCCCGGAGACTCGACTGCTATAATCTACAGTGGTTTCATTCGGTAGCTGAGCGATTTTCGACAATTCCCCATATAACTGAATTGAAGAATGTAGTGGGGCGGAACGAGAGCTGAGGACTTTAATTACTTCTTCTATAGTATTATAATCGCCGTTAAGTATGACTCGAGAGGCTTGTCCGGATAGTTTACATTTGATTAACTGTACTAAATCGTATTCGGCGTTTGGTGCGATCATACCTTTCGCGTTCCTACAGCATTTCGAGAATTGGTATATTGTAATATTACGCCCGTCAAAGACCGCAACCGTGTCCGCGGCATCGCGAATTCTAGTATGAGGTTGGCGCCCGTTTTCCTGACTTAATTGTAAACGTTGCAGTTCTTCTATAACTGCGTCTACCTGAGGGGTATTTGACCTTGTAGTAGCCATGATTTTGCTTCTTTTAACGCGCCTGACTTCGTAAGAAAGAAGGAGTCACGTTCTTCGCTAGGAGAGTTTATCTCCTTTGCCACGCGTTCGCGGTTTCTAAGCAAATTACATCCCACCGCTGTCACCAAAAATTAACTTCCTGTAACGTTCTCGAACGAGACGTTGCCGTTCTTACAGAAGATTCACGAGTAGAGCGGTTTACCTGTGAATTTGTGGGATTGGTTCGGGTGGCGTGCGATTAAGAAATGAATTTCAAGGTACGAGAGTCCTTCTTTAGCAATAAATAACAAATGTTTATTAAAAAATAAATGTTTATTGACCTTTGGTCCCTCGGTCGATAAAACAATAAGATTCTTTTATAAGGTAATCGCGTAACGACGTATCGGTCGGTATTAAAGAATATCGCTCGGTTTGGGTTTTCGACGCTTAGTCGGTAATTAGGGGTATTATATAGGTTTTAGACGCTAAGTCGGTTATAAGGAATATCGCGTTAATTATTCTAAAGATACGATTCTAAATCGTAATTGAACATAAAGTCTTAGACACGTAGTCTGTATAATGTGTAATACAAGAATTGACACTAGATCGATTTAGTAATGTTGAGTTGAGATATCGAGAGGATGTCTTCTCTCTGTATTGTGGTGGCTTCCAGTTGCCTATCAGCTTGCCCACGCTTTCTAGGATGGTAGCTGAGTGCTAGTGTAAGCGATCTCAGATTGTAGCCAGGTAGCCGGTAAAGGCGTCCCTAGATGGAAGTTGAATTTGGCTTCCTTCCTTCGGATTTGGTAGTGGCTTCTGGTGCCTATCAGCTGGCCCACGCCTTTGATATGGAATGTTGAGGGGCTAATGAAAGCGACCTCGGATAGATGTTGAGGGGCTAGTTAAAGCGGCCTCGGAAGGATGTTGAGGGGCTAGTTAAAGCGGCCTCGGAAGGATGTTGAGGCGCTAGTTAAAGCGGCCTCGGAAGGATGTTGAGGGGCTAGTTAAAGCGGCCTCGGATTGATTGGAAATAGGACGTTGAGTTGAGAAAGACTGTTCTAGACTAGACTATTCAAGACTGAGGGGCTAGTGAAAGCGGCCTCGATCTGGTAGGTTCGGTGGCAAAACCAAGTCTGCTCTCTGCTGCTGGCGAGCCTGTATTTATACCTCTTGTTGGTGCTTGGCCCGCGCCAATCACTAGCTGCGCGATCTCGCGCACCAATTATAATTAGTATCCGGTTCGCGCCACTCGCACACTACGCTCGGATAGTTCGGCGTCCGGTTTATCGTATGGTCTACGCACGCGCGCTCTATTCACTCGCGGCACTGAGTTCACTTGTTTGAAAGGGTGGTTATGCGCGTGCGTTGCGCGTCACAAGATTCTCTCGCGCGCTGTTCGAACGCGCTCTCGCATATGTAAAATATTATCTTAGATATAATGTAAACGTAATTAACAATTTGTGTAAAAACAAAGGAAAAATTTATGGCGGTCGTAGCGGTACGTTACAAGTGTATCAACAGTGATCTTCGTATACCTTGGGAATCACTTCCATTATCGGTAAGTACAAGTAACATCAGGGTAAAGACAAACCTGTCATACTGCAATATTCAGTATTAAGTGCAGGGTAATTTATTTAATAAATTCTCAATTATTTTTTAGTTACAAAAATGGTGAAAAAATATTCTATTGTCGAATTCGCCGATGGTGTCCAGCTGATTCCATCCTGTTGGATGAATCCAGATAGAAGGGAAAGTGCTTGGCCAGGCTATATAAAGAATTTGTGTAAACTCAACAAACTCATAATTAAAGCTGATCTACCTGCAATGGATGATGCCCACCATCGGTGGGATAAATGGCCAATTATTAAGTGGTTTGGATCAGCAGGTAAATTTTTTTCATTGAAGCATTATTACTATTAATTGAACCTCAATATGCATAACTTAATGTGTTACGTATTAATGAATTATTTGTGTCAGATACATATAACCGGGCCACCGAACAGCGTGATAAGGCGATGGACACCTCCACCATTCTAGACTCAGACGTGGTTGAGAAAGAAGATTGAAGAACCAAAAACAAAGAGCAGGAAAGGAAACGTGATCACGGTATAGACATACCGACCGCCGAATTGCCCAAAGAAAAGGAGAAAAAAAAGGCAAACATTGTGGTGTCTCAGAAGTGGATGTGGAAAACGGTATTTTTATATTATTCATTCATTATTTATTATGTAAACAAAAATGAAATAATATTCAGGGTATCCCAAAATTGCGGGACTTCACTCAACATGCTATATCCTGATGCAAACAGGTAGCGAAAAGTCCTTTACCGTACGCTGCCGCGCGTTCAGCTGACTCGCGCGACCCGCCAGTTATAAGTACCGCTAATATTCAACTTTTAATATGTGGAGAACGAAGGCCCAGATCAGAAAACGTTAAAGGACTTTTCGATGTGTCATTGCATGTTCCGACAATTCACGCAATTTTGGGATGAACCAGCGTGCGGAGCAATTAAGCTCTACAATGGAGGGGGGAAAAACACCTTCAGAGTGGTGGTAATGGTGTGCGTGAACTGACGCTGTTCATTAGGGTGGACCTTAGTATAACGATTTATAACGATATATAAAAATGTATATTAACAATATACTACAATGGAGAAAAACGAGTTCCAAAAATAAAAAAACTTAAACTGCGATGAGGTACGTCTTCTCGTTGTCCGATCGATTTCAAATTTTACACACATTATTTTTTCACCCAATGGCACAATCCTGGGGGTGTCCCGAAAAAAATTTGAAAGTTGAAAAATAAGGTCCACCCTACTGTTCAGTCACGCACACCATTACCACCACTCTGAAGGTGTTTTTCCCCCCTCCATTATAGAGCTTAATTGCTCCGCACGCTGGGATGAAGCAACCCACCCGCATGAACATTGGTCTGAGCATGGTGATAATTGTATGATGAATTGCGGGTTCCAATCCAGCGCTTGCATGTTCGTCAACGCCGTCAAGGACAAAGAAAAAACGATCCACCATTTTAGATGAATTTCCTACTTTACCATCAGTTATAGAGGAAAATTCAATGCAAATTTCACTGGACCCCGTACGGCAGCTATTAACAGCATCGCCGGTGTCGTCGCAGCCGAATGAACAGACCTACCCAACATTTTGTACAATATTGACTAAATCTGATTATTCTTAACAAATCATATATGTTAATTAACCTCTCTTATTTTTATTCAGATTTCCAGGAATTTATGATTGGACATACCATGAGGACATCCGAGGGCATGAAAGATATGACGAAACGATTGCAACGAATTGAGGAAAAAATATCAAACAGGACCGATAATGTCAATGTAAGCGAATTCTCCCTTCCGGTGAAAACCGAACTGGATCTCTGGAATTTAAATTTTAAATTACATGATCCACCGACTTTAAATAATATGGTACGTTTTCCGGTCACGTAAGAATAATAAATGTTCTAGTTGTATCATGAAGTGAAAAATTTAAATTTACATTAATTATTTTTATTTTGAGCAGCTAGTTTGTCTTACTGCATTAGTCATGTGAAGATATGGATTAAGTAAAGAGAAGTACTTGAGTATTGTAAACAATAGCAACATTCCTGTAATTTGTAAAATGCATTGCACTGCACTTATACTATTGTACGGCGATGGGATTTTCTTGCACATACAGGTGAAAATTGCGAGGCAATCCGGAACATGCAATATCCCGATGTTAAAAAACATCGAAAAGTCCGTTACGCCGCAGGCCTGCACAGCCAGGCTGCGGTAGTGATCCTCCAGGAAGTGATCGGTATAACCGCTGCCATTTGTCAGCGGCACACTTCACTCACGAACTCTCCCCACCACGGCACTTTTCGATGTCTTTTTGCATCGGTATATTGCATGTTTGAGATTGTCCCACAATTTTGGGACACCCTTTTTTGCTTTCTGCGCTACAAGCAAAAGCTTTTCATATAGTTTCGTTGTAATAATGCATATACTGTATAACTTTGACTTTATTTTGGAGAGCATGAAACATTTATATATATATTATAATGAGGAATGTTCAATTATTTAAAGTAATAAATTGATTAGAATTTCGACCGTATATATGAAATAATTCAAAATTAAAGTGGTTTCGGCGCAATGGTTCGGTCACTTCAAATTTATAATAAAAGCTATTTTGCAGTCGTTATATTTCCGACGTTTCGGTCATTGATTGTGACCCTTATCAAGGAAAGTGAAACAAAAGTGAAATAAAACTGCGTTTGCCTTTAGGCGGAATTTACACGTTAGCCGAAGACGTGCGTTGAGCGCGTCGGTTAGAACGTGACTGAGGTAAACAGTAAAAACAAAGCAGGAGACTCTAGAGGCCGAACGTAATACGTTATAAAGCTGGATTCAAAAATTGAAGGAAACGATATTTCAACCCTCAACAACACGCTGTTTAAAATACCAATGATGTGGTAAACAAAGAAACACATTCAAAAAATGATTAATTACATAACTCAAATATGTAATTCAAGATTGAACTATGGTTAGAGAGTTACAGGACAATTCTAACAGAAAGACAACATCATATCATATCCTTACTGTTTCAATAAGGTTGCGTAATATTCTTGCATCTTAGGTGTTTCATATCTAAGATTTACGCTAGGTTGTTTAATCATATGCAATGTTTCTAATAGAATCCTCCTATTTAAGTTGGTTTCCCTATCAACAATTTTGATATTGTCGAAGTCAAACTTATGATCAAATTCGAGTGAATGTTTTGTTAATGCAGTGTGTTGGAGGGGCGGTAGCAAAATATTTCTTTTATGTTCATAAATTCGTCTTTCTAATAACCTAGAAGTCTGTCCAATATATACCTGGCTACAACCCATGCAAGGAATTGAGTAAACGACATTAGAATTATTTTTCAAAGGTATTTTATCTTTAATTGGTGGAAATAGTTGTTTAGTATACCATGGCAGTTTAAAAATGGTGTGCATGCGAACTTTCTTAAAAATTCTTCTAATGTCATTCGAGATATTGTCACTAAAAGGCATGACCACAGTATTTCTCCAACTTACTGGTCCAATCTTTCTAATTTTTTCCTCTTTAAGTTTTTCCTTTAATACCGGATGATAAATTTCAAAAATACGGTCACGAATGATTGATGAAACCATTTGTGTGGGGTAACCATTACGTTTTAATGTATCCTTAATAAGTAGTAAGTTATCTGGACGAAATTCAGGGTCAGAAAGCAAGATGGCACGATCTATTAATCCCTTTATCAATCCAACTTTATGCTGCATGGGGTGCGCAGAAAAAAATTTATATATCTACCAGACCAACTAGGTTTATGGTACCAGTTGGTAATAAATTTATTGTTCGATCTAATAATAACCGTGTCAAGAAAACTCAAACAAGAATCTTTTTCAATCTCGTAAGTGAATTGAAGTCTATTGTGAAAGCTGTTAAACTTGTCCATCAATATTGGTAAATCATCTAATTTAATGCAAGTAATGATATCATCTACATATCTTTTATAAAAGTTAAGTTGAAAAGGTAACTCCGAGAGAGAAATCGTCTCCAACTCCTCCATCACTATATTGGCAATGACCGGGGAAATTGGAGATCCCATTGCCGTTCCAAAAACTTGTTTGTAAAACACACCATTAAAAGAAAAGATGTTAGCTTCTAACACAAATTTGACCGCTGTGAGAAAATCGTTTTGGTTGATCTTAGTATGTCGTTCAATTTCAGTCCAACGGTTTTGTAGCACCTGTAAAGCTAGATCTATGGGAACATTAGTAAACAAAGATACCACATCAAGAGAAACTAATCGCATTGATTCATCAGGCACCTCGATCTTCCTAATTTCTCTACAAAACTGCCAACTATCTATCGTGTGGTACGGAGATTTTCCAACTATCTTGGATAGAATTTTGGCCAAAAAACTAGACAATTTGTACGTAGGACCACCGATAGAAGAAACAATAATTCTCCAGGACAAATTTTCCTTATGCGTTTTTGGAAGTGCATATGCTCTTGGTACTATGGCATTATAAGTTTTCAGACATTTGCCTGTTTGTTCACTTATCTGTTTTCTTTTTACCATATTGGAAACGATAGAATTTGATTCCCTCTCGAAGGTACACGTATATTCAAATCTGCTTATTAGATATGTGGTTTCATCCCTCAACATTTTCATTACTTCCGATGTGTAAAAATCTTTCTGTACCACCACCGTCGTATTCCCTTTATCCAATTTTAATACCAATAAACTACTATTTTCTTTAAAAAATTTTTTTGTTTCAACTATTTCAAGTTTGGGCAACAACATATTATTAGGTTTTACTAGTTTTGTGGTATAATTGATTATTTTATTGACCATTCTTAATCTGGTTGTGGTTTGTGTGTTGTCATCGGTGATTTTTGTTAACCCTGACTCTATTGATGCAATAAATCTTGGAGAAGTAATGAAATTTCTTGGGACAGGTAGAGTATGTTTAGGTCCTAAAGTTAATACCTTTTTAACATTATGTGGAATATCAACACCAGAGAGATTTTTTAACCAGTTGTTATCATCGGAAGCAATGTTGCTAAATGAAATAAACACATTATGGTCCTCAATGACGTTCCTATCTCTAACTTCCATCAATTTGTTGAATTTTTTAATACATTTGTTTTGGTGAATTTTGAACATTCTATTGTATTTTTTATTTTCAAAGGTGCAAAACTTTTCTAAAACGTGTAAGGGGTGGATAAAACGGATTTCGTCGTCGACGCAAAACTTTTCTAAAACGTGTAAGGGGAGGATAAAACGGATTTCGTCGTCGACGCATAAGGAAAATTTGTCCTGGAGAATTATTGTTTCTTCTATCGGTGGTCCTACGTACAAATTGTCTAGTTTTTTGGCCAAAATTCTATCCAAGATAGTTGGAAAATCTCCGTACCACACGATAGATAGTTGGCAGTTTTGTAGAGAAATTAGGAAGATCGAGGTGCCTGATGAATCAATGCGATTAGTTTCTCTTGATGTGGTATCTTTGTTTACTAATGTTCCCATAGATCTAGCTTTACAGGTGCTACAAAACCGTTGGACTGAAATTGAACGACATACTAAGATCAACCAAAACGATTTTCTCACAGCGGTCAAATTTGTGTTAGAAGCTAACATCTTTTCTTTTAATGGTGTGTTTTACAAACAAGTTTTTGGAACGGCAATGGGATCTCCAATTTCCCCGGTCATTGCCAATATAGTGATGGAGGAGTTGGAGACGATTTCTCTCTCGGAGTTACCTTTTCAACTTAACTTTTATAAAAGATATGTAGATGATATCATTACTTGCATTAAATTAGATGATTTACCAATATTGATGGACAAGTTTAACAGCTTTCACAATAGACTTCAATTCACTTACGAGATTGAAAAAGATTCTTGTTTGAGTTTTCTTGACACGGTTATTATTAGATCGAACAATAAATTTATTACCAACTGGTACCATAAACCTAGTTGGTCTGGTAGATATATAAATTTTTTTCTGCGCACCCCATGCAGCATAAAGTTGGATTGATAAAGGGATTAATAGATCGTGCCATCTTGCTTTCTGACCCTGAATTTCGTCCAGATAACTTACTACTTATTAAGGATACATTAAAACGTAATGGTTACCCCACACAAATGGTTTCATCAATCATTCGTGACCGTATTTTTGAAATTTATCATCCGGTATTAAAGGAAAAACTTAAAGAGGAAAAAATTAGAAAGATTGGACCAGTAAGTTGGAGAAATACTGTGGTCATGCCTTTTAGTGACAATATCTCGAATGACATTAGAAGAATTTTTAAGAAAGTTCGCATGCACACCATTTTTAAACTGCCATGGTATACTAAACAACTATTTCCACCAATTAAAGATAAAATACCTTTGAAAAAGAATTCTAATGTCGTTTACTCAATTCCTTGCATGGGTTGTAGCCAGGTATATATTGGACAGACTTCTAGGTTATTAGAAAGACGAATTTATGAACATAAAAGAAATATTTTGCTACCGCCCCTCCAACACACTGCATTAACAAAACATTCACTCGAATTTGATCATAAGTTTGCTGTAAAATTCCGAAACAAAGTTCCACAAATATCTCCTGCAATGTTCCACAAGGCGGACATAGGAATTTTCTTGAAACGTTTCGGGGACATTCTGTGCAATGTTTCAAATGTTGCAGCGCAACGTAACTGGGACATTTATGCAATAAAGTGTGCTGTAGGGGTATAATCGCTTACGGTCGATGTGCAGGCACTGATTTTATACCGGTTTCATTTAGCACTTTCAATATATATATACTTTAAATACGGGAGAGTTTCCGTAAAAGGAATGGATGCTCCGGCCTCAGGGGCACTTGTATTTATACGATTCTTAGGAATGTCAGGTGTGAGGAGTATGCGAGGTATGCACCCTGACTCATGTGCGAAATATGTGTTCTATAATTAGCCGTGTTTATGATTCACGCGCAAAATATGCGTCGCAATAGGACTTCCGGGGTTTTTGTTTGGGGCGTTCGAAATGGAATACTCAACCCATTGGATGGATTTGGAGTGTTTTAATTGGAAAAGGGGTGAGAATGGTTTTGATTTAGTGTGTCGTAGCGAGGGGGTGAGACGTGGTCTCAAGTTAGCGTGTTTTTGGGACGAGGGACTTGTTTGAATATGAGGGAGGAACTTGTGCCTCGTAGGCCGAAGAGGGGAAGGGGATTTGTAATTGACCATCTTGAAATGGGGTGACATCGCCAAGGTGATCAGTGATTGGGGAAAAGGGGTAAGACTTGAGTTTGAGGGATTTTGATGGAGTTGTGTTGAGATTTATGAGGGAGACTTTAGAATAATACCGCGCGAAAAATAGTGGGACGTCACAATTGTTCCATGATTGTTTATTTAGTTTGTTTTAATAGAATGTAAAACTTTCACATTTTCTATCGTATCGGCATGAACGTTTCAATAATATACTGCTAAGATTTTCCAGATGAAAATGAATTTAAACACGGTATAAATCAGAGTATTTTTAAACGATTTTAATCAGCTTCGATCCTCGGTTTGTTTGTATTTTTGTATGTTTGATGTATGTATGGTTCAAATCTGGCAACTCAAAATTAACCAACTTCCAACTATCGAGTTGTCTTGAAACTTTGCAAGCGTGTGTAGTTTGGATGACAACACAATATTTCAAATAAAAATTAACGCCGAAGGGATGAAATAATTACCCAATCATCGATAAATATAATCCATAACCACAAAACGATTTGGAATCAGCTACTCGCGTTCTTTACCAAAACGACAAAAAGGGACGCTAGTGACATCGTGATTTCCGTAGTAAATACACAATTTATATCGAGAAATGATTCGCTACGTTCGAATACGAAAAAAATTGTAGTACAAGAAAAGAATTATTTTTTAGTCTTTAGTGTATTTTAATTTAGTTTTTAGTGCATATTGAATAAAATCGTTTAACATAATTTTTCTTTTCTTAAATAATTTTTAGCATTATTAGATTAGAAATGTTATCAGACATTATATTTGACGTTTATCTTTAATTATCTAGTGCAGTTCTAGAAATAACCCGATTTATACCGTGTTTGATCTCGTTTTAATCTGGAAAATCTCAGCAGTATGTTACTGAAAATGTTAGGTACGTTTTACAATTTATTAATACATAATCCACTACAAGCAATACTGTATGAGTGTATGCCTTTCGAGCCGAGGGTCAACCCGAGATCAGAAGCCACCGCCGAACAGCCCAAGTCCTTAGCACCAAGAGAGATCGCGCCGGTTCGGGTAAACACGCTGCCGAAAGTTATTTGAAATTTCGAAGCCTTCATATAAAAGCCGAATAAACAACGGATAAAGATGAAAACTTTATTCGACGGTTCAAATAAACGTTCTTCGAATAAGAAAATTATCTTTCGTCATCGAATAAATTCACTTCAAATAAATTTATTTATCCGTGGTGTTTGGAATAAAAATAGCTCGTGCTATTCGCAGCTTCGAATAACGGATAAACATAAAGTATCATTTATTTGAGGTTATCCAGATATTATCTTTGCCCATCTCTGTTCTCCAGCCGCTTCGCCGTGATTCATTCAAGCCTCCCTGATGACAAAAGGGTCATTCCACGCCAACTCGATCACTTTTTTCCCTCGATGTCTCGGATTTTGTTCAACCTTAAATATGTTGTAGTACTCGTGAAATTAGGGAGGGTTTAATTCACCATTTTGTCGATTTCGAGTTTGTTTAAAAAATTTAGGGCCTTGAATTTTGCAATTTTTGCCTATATTCGTGAAAATGGGTTGTACTTATGAATTTTTATCTCGGAAACTATTTGTCGGATTTAGTTGATTCTTACGTCATTTTAATGTAGAAGGATCGGCATTCCTGAATATTTTTGTTTCCGGTTAAAAAATCATTTTTACAATAATACAAATTATAAATAGAGTTTTATTTTGCAAATTGAGGCTCAAGGTAGCGATTTTAAAAATCCGAAAAAAATACCACCATATTCGCTGAAGAATTCTCTATAAAATTAGCTTTTCTCTTGTTGGTAATTTGCATATTCAACGTCGCAGAAAGCTGTTAAAGACAGCGGCAAGGACATCTTTTACAAATATTATTTTCGATTACGTAAGTCAGGATGAACAAATACAACATGCTGCCACCTTAGAAGCTCGCTTTGCAGCAGCATTACCTATCACTGGCACTAGAAATTTCCATAGCTACACGCCAATATCAGACAAAAACATTGTATGCAAAACTTGCTCGTGTGATGAAGCTGGCACTGCGTTCAACACAATGAAATAGTTTCGATTGTTTCCTACTTGCATCCCTTAAGGGGGTAGACACGGGTAATGCAGCGCGCTGTAATACCCACATAATGTGCCCGAAACATGGGTTTGGGGGGATACGTTTTTCGTCCTTATATGAGCAGATTTTGGGCTGGGTGAGGTCTCAATCGAAAGAGGAAGGTTCGATACAGCCCGCTCTGGTCATGGTTCGACGAGATTGTGTTGATATCTAATAATATGAGTGTTCAAAGTAGAGCAAAAGTCGACAAAATACACCCGCAGGAATCCAAGTATTTTTAGGTCACTAAAAGAGTTTTGTGGCTCAAACGATGACCAGAGCGGGCTGTCTCGAACCTTCCTCTTTCGAATGAGACCTCACCCAGCCTAAAATCTGTTCATATAAGGACGAAAAACGCATCCCCGTGATTGCATTCCCAAATACGAGTTCCGCCATATTGGCGATAATACAGAGCAAGTCACGTGACAAATTTAGTTGAGCTAGTGGACACGAGATGGCGCCTACTCGGGAGGACTGCCAACGTGGAATCATAGCAAAACTGAAGCGTTAGCTGGATACACAAGCCACAGTAAAAGCGTGATGCAGTCAATGCATGCATTTTCGGACGACTTTAGGTTAGGTTATATGCATTTTAGGCATACATTGACTAGGAACTGCTGGGAATTGTCTACATTTACTAAATTCACGCTTTTACTGTAACACATACATCACCGCTGCCGAATATATGTTATAATTATATGGCCACACTATTTCAAATAAAAAAAGAGATTGGAATTTTTTAATAACACTGGAAGTAGTGATTTACTGATATTATATTTTCAGAATGTGGAAGTTACAGCAATTATTTGCAATTATTGCATTTATTATTATTCTTCCGACTATTGTATATAACATATAACAAGGAAAAGTCTCCAAACCGGTCAACAGTTGACTCCTTGATTTTTTTCGTAATTCTTTACGCTCCTATGCAGAGATGGGCATTATTTAATTAAAAGAATATACTTCCGAATGGTCCCAGTGGCCGATCGACACGAGGTTTGGGGGGAGGGTGTGTGTACCCTAAATCTAAAATTCTATTTAGCTTCGGGTATTTATTAGTTTCCTTTGTTTATTCGAAGGCCTTTCATCTTTGGCTTCGAATAATTTTTCATCTTTCATTATATCTTTATCCTAAGGTCGTATTCAAATATATTGGCCGGTCGATTCGTTTTCGCGAACAGCGATCGAGGAGAAATCAGCCATCACCATCTGACGATCGTGGATTTGTCAGTTGGAGCTCCCTAGCCACCGAAGGGTATGGTGGGGTAACGGGAATGCTGCTCGGCCCCGTCTGAACGTAGACGTGTGGCTGTTATTTATTCTTATTGTCAGCGTAGTACATATGTAGTTGTGTGCGTCACGAAGTAATGCGTAGACCAATACGAGATGAAGCTATCGAGAAAGAATCAATGTTCTGACCAATAAAGCTCCTGAATTTTTTCGGAGCTAAGGCCTAAGGCACACCTATTCTGATGCGTGTATTTCTACGCTGCAGCTCGGTTTGGCCTATACATGACAGAAGCTTAGCGCTATCCCCACCACTTCTGGCTCACTCGTGTTCTGCGATGACGACAGAATACGCGTTACGAAATACGAATAGGAGTGTGCGGATCGTCCCGCGGCTCGGATTCTCGGCCCTCGGGACGGGTCGGAAAATTTCGGGCGGGATCGGGCGGGGTCCCGATACTTTCGTATTGCTCGAGATCCCGACGGTTTCGGGATCCCGAGACTCGATTCGGGCTACAAGCATGACCGCCATGAGCGGGCAATTTGATTTCAGGTCGGTTTGGCAAAACTCGGACGCGATCGGCTCGAAAGCCAGCTATTACGAGCGGACCTAGACGGAAAGAATTATGTATATCATTTATATCGATACCAGAGTGATAAGTTTTTACCTTTCTGTCTCCTGTTGAATCATAATTTGTATCTTATTATTTATTTACATATATATGTATTTTCATTGCTACCAAATAGTCTGTGAATACTGAATACGTCCATATACGTACTTAAATAAATACCATGTTCAGAACTTGGGAAGAAGACTATTTTTATATCGACAATATTTTAAAATCTGAATAAAATATACTTCATACTTAGTACTTTATGTAAAGGGAATATATAGGGTATTATCTTTTTCCGGATAGGTTCAGATTTAAAATAGAAAACGTACGAACTATAAGCATACAAAAAGGAATATTTCCTGGATGTTTCATAATAACAACAATATACAGGAGGCGAATATTTTATTATTTCAAATTAACGTGTAAGAAACATAATTTTTCTATGATCTCAGGTAATAATTTTAATCTATTACTGGTAACGATATCGTCCGATCGCGTCCGAGTTTTGCCGAGCCGACCTGAAATCAAATTGTCCGCTCATGGCGGCTATGCTTGTAGCCCGAATCGAGTCTTGGGGTCCCGAAACTGTCGGGATCTCGAGCAATACGAAAGTATCGGGACCCCGCCAGATCCCGCCCGAAAGTTGCCGGCCCGTCCCGAGCCCGAAAAATCGGGTAACCGCACACCCCTAGTTACGAAACTCACCGGCCAATAAATCTGAATACGATCTTAGAAGTTCTCGGCGATGTGTCATCGATTATAAAGAAACAGAATTTGTTTATTTTTCATCGTATCAATATGAAAGTGACACCATTGGATTCTGGGCATTCTCCCTGTTATATTGGCAGAAAATAATTTAAATCGGACTATTTTTAACAAAACGGGCTTTCACTGCTACAAACAAATTTTTCACGTAATTTCTTTAATTTTGGTCCGAATTATATCATTTTTGGGGCCAATTTGATCGAGAAAACATGAGGAATCGACTGACGTCACTTTCGCAAAGATCTGATTAGAAATGCAGAACTGTAGATTTGTCACTGCTTAGCGCGCAACATTGTATGGCCCCACTGGTTTCGAGCGCCGAAGCCCACGAAACTCAGCGAGTCGCATGACAAGAGGGGACTTTCCATGGCGAAGGAAAATCAGCCTTCTACAGAACTCAAATCGAGAAAGACTTTGCTAACAAACTTTATATTCACGTCAAATAAATACTTTAATTGTAAAATTTAGACGACGAACTATTGTTGAATTTCGCCAGTTCTTACATATGCCTCACTGGGTTTGGAATTCCTGATCCCAGAGTTTCATGCATTTACCTATTGAAATGTTGCTTCAAGTCATCGGGCAATTGCATTGTTTCTTCTCGTACATATGTATATCTGTTCGCGAGTAGGTGTCATGAATGACGCGACTTTTGTTTCCCAAATAAATTCACCCCTATCAGGGCCCTCGCTCGAACCGCTTGACAAGGAGACCGAACGATGTGAACCGAGTGCGAGTGAAATAGCGCACCAGCGGTACACCCTCGGTCGACGGTGACTTGAGTCATCCAGTACTGAATACGAAATGTTCAAAATTTCTCATTACACCTTGATGAGAGTGTTACCATTCATGGATTGTTGGTGAGTCAAGACACGAAGCAATTCAGTCTATTTTTTCTTATGAATACATGATTAGAACACACTCTACGTTCAATAAAAATTGATCGAATTACTCCATGTTTGATATCATTTTCATCGGGAAATCCTAAAAAATTCATCGGTAATACTTTCATCAATACTTATCAAAAACACGAACATTTTATTTTTCTGTACTGGGTATTTTATCTAGCTCGTCGGTTTTATTGTTCTCGGCTGTCAACGTGCGGTCTACTAGGACCCGAAGGTCCACGCTCGCAACGAGAAAGCAAAACAGTGGGGTGGGTAGGTCTTTCCCGATAAACTGAGCCCAAAGGCTTCTCAACAATTGAAACATTGGAAGACTGTACATATTCTTTCTGATGCTTTCGGCGATATGCGCAACCATTTGTATGCCCAGTTTCATGTCTAACAAGTCAGGCGATTTTGTTTGTGAGAGCCATATATAAAGACAGTCCTGCAACGTTCACTACATCTTCAATTATAAAACTGCAAATATGTTATTTTACACATGTGTCTCGCTGAGTTTCGTCGGCTTCGACGCTTGAAACCAGCGGGGCCATACAATGTTGCGCACTAAGCACTGATGAATCTGAAGTTTTGCAATTTCTAATCAGATCTTTGCGATCGTGGCGTCAATCGATTCCTTATACTTTCTCAATCAAATTGGCCCCAAAAATGATACAACTCAAACCATAATTAAGGAAATTACGTGAAAAATTTGTTTGCAGAATTGAAAGCCCGTTTCGTTAAAAATTGTCCGATTTAAATAATTTTTTCATAAAAAAAATGCGCAGGCTGGATGCGCGTGATTATTACGTGGCCCCCTCCATAGACATATATAGACGGATCAGAAGATGGGACTATCGGCGTGGGGAAGGAAGGCTTGGAAGGGTAAAGGCATAGGTTCAGATACAGGCACGTCGGATAGCTTCGGATGCATTCGGCATGCATAACCACAGCGTTATCCGATTTACTCGTATCGCTCCCCTTACCGCGAACCTTGCCACCCCCCTCAGCTTACGCTCCGCCGTCTATATATGTCTATGGTCCCCTCCTCGAAGTGACAGAAAATATAACCTATGTATACGCTATCTTTTGCGCTACATTTGTGAACTTTTTATCATCCTTCCGAAACATTAGTATTACGTCGCAACAGTATCTTTAGGAAATCGGGTCTAGCATATAGGTTATATTTTCTGTCACTTCTCACTTCGAGGACAGAAAATCCGGTCCTCCAAGTGACAGAGAATATAACCTATATGCTATACCCTATTTCCTAAAGATACTGTTGCGGCGTAATAATAATGTTTCGGAAGGATGATGAAAAGTTCACAAATGTAGCGTAATACAACGAAATAGCCGCTAAATATTTATTGTCTTATAGCATATACATAGGTTATATTTTCTGTCACTTCGAGGAGGGACCACATAATAATCACGCGTTGGATTGATCATCAAACACAATTTTATATATGTTTGTTCATAACTGCTTTCTGCATAGGATGTGTATTTCATGTTCTGTTTCAGTGTTATGCTGATTAAAAAATGTCTATCCTAACAAACTTCATTTTCTGGGGACATGCCCTCATCTATTTTTCCTTTTCACTTATAATTCCTTACTGCCAACGTAGAATATTGTAGCATAAGCACATTTCAAGTAAATGTACAATGAATTTTCTACGTTTGCAGTACCAGTAGACTTTCTAAAGTACAACGCAACAGCTGAGAATTTCTTTCCACATTCAAAATAACATATGGAAATAGCAAACAGCTCCCTCTCGCGTGCACAGGCAGCCGCGTATCTATGGGTAATACCATTTCAGTGCAGAAAAAACCTGCTGTAATACCGACCTGCCGAATCGGCCAGACCACGTGACGCGTCTACCCCCTTAAGCGATTATGTTGCGCTGAGCGGCAGTGGATCGCGCGCCGCCATTGACTACCACTGTCAACATCGCGCGTTTTGCCAAACTATTTCGCTTCTGTATTGAAAACAAAACGAGACTTACCACTTCTGCCGACGCTTGCCAAAGGAACAATGTCTGCTGCATCGTGTGGAATGGTCAGATTTTGTCTCAGACCCTTAGTTATGGAAATAAATTGAAAGATATCTTATATCGCTGTATTCGGGAGGGTTCATAGAATAATTTGACGTAACGAACAATCGAATAACTATTACCGTTTCTACAGAAAAAATGTTCAAAGTTGAAAATTTGCAGTTTTTTTCAAAATCGATTGTCTCAAAAACTGAGGGTGATGGCGACAAACGGGTTGCGGATTCGTTTTCAGGGCACGAAAACCTATAAGAAACGGCTATTGAATGTTACAAGTCCAGATGGCTGTTGTACTGTGTTATCTGTCACTTCGAGGAGGGGACCACATAATAATCACGCGCATCCAGCTTGCACATTTTTACTAGCCCAATTCAACATCGAACACAATTTTATACGTAATGTTTTATCATAACTGCTTTCTGCATAGGACGTTTAATTATCTTGTAATATGTGTATTTCATGTTCTCTCTCAGTGTTTTGCTAATGAAAAAATGTCTAAACTAGCAAACTTCATTTTCTGGGGACATCCCCTCATCCATTTTTCCTTTTCACATATAATTCCTTACTGCCAACGTAGCATATTGTAGTATAAACACATTTTAAGTAATTAAAATGGACAATGAATTTTCTACGTTTGCTCTACCAGCAGACCTTCCGTTTAAATATTTACAAATACAACGCAACAGTTGAGAATTTCTTTCCTTATTCAGAATAGAATACGGAAATAGCAACCAGCTCCCTCTCGCGTGCACCAGGCAGCCGCGTATCTATGGGTATTACCATTTCTGTGCAGAAAAAACCTGCTGTAATACCGACCTGCCAAATCGGCCAGGTCACGTGACCTGTCACAGTGGGCCTTGAATGTGTGCGTACGCTCACACAAGCTAAGTTGAGCGTAGTAAACTAACCGTAAATTACAACTTTCGTCCTGGAATCGGCAAGAAGGAAGTTTTTGCGGGTATAGTTGCCTCCAGTAGACATCTGTGCAGGGTGGTCTGGTGCGTTTGAACGCTAATAAGCACGTACGTTGAAATAATATTGAATTTATGACTCGAAAACTGACAGAATGAAGCTTCTCCGTCACCGGTGGGGGTAGTATATTCGAGTCACGTAGCACCAGCGTATACGCACAGACGAGGTATAGGATAGACCTGTCAACCAATGTATTTTTCTGTCACCGGTTTGGGGGGTCCTAGGACCCCCTTACCATTTTAGTGTCGCATGCAACGATACCGGTGAAGTCTCGAAACATAATGTAACGCTACGCGTGATAAGAATTAGAATTCAACACGGGTAAAACTAGGTCATTTTTTGAGAGTCGACGTTCACGATTTACAAACTTTTCTGTTAGAGTAACAATTTAAAAATCGTCTTATGAACATATTCCATTCAACGGAAGAGAAAGGAGGATGAAAATAAAACGATATCACATTCGCCTTTTAACCTTCCTGTCCAATTCCGGTTTATTTAACGCAAAACAAATTTAATTCGCTTGCAATAATGTAATTTGTGAAAAGAGTGCTTCAATGTTTTTTAAGAACACCTGTTGCTGAACCCCACCCATTCATCATGTGTTTGCGCATACATTAATGATGGTCTATACCAGGGGTGCACAAGGGAGCTGTTTTAGCGCCTAGCTGCGAGCAACCCACCTGTCTCGTTGCTAAGATTAAAATCGGTGAGGAGAACTGCGGTAGTGTACGTGCATTTGGTATGAATTGAACCCAGTCATATATACTTATGCTATGAGCCTACGAGCACGCACGTACACTATTGCAGTTCTCCTCATCGATTCTAACCTTAGCAACGGGACAGGTGAGTTGCTCGCAGCTAGGCGCTAAAACAGCTCCCTTGTGCACCCCTGGTCTATACGATATAATACAGACATATAATAATAACAATAATAATAGTATCGTTCTATTGTACTGTATATTATTTACAAGGAACATATCGTACCCGTACACACCGATTTTGGTGCAATTTTGCAAGTCTATGGAGTAGCCAAAAATATTCGATACACATTTTTGAAAAAGGAATTCATTCTCCTCCATAACTATTAGAAAAATTCATTTGTTTAAACTATATACTAACTGACGTTAACTGACTAATGTTAAATGATGTTCAGATGTTTCAGTAAGTTTATACAGTATGTCCGATTTGTTTGTATATGATTTTTCACACGCTGTTATTTTTCTAACTATTGATAAAGCAAAAAAATGTTTCATATGAAAGTTATTTTATTTGATGGAGGAAACTGAATAGTATAGAAGGGGAAAGGAGTATGCTATTTAGAATGCAAGAAGTGAATATATTTAAGGTTTGGAATACATAAAGTGTTCGACACGGCTGTCCTATGCGAGCGACTGCAAGAGACCAGAGATGGGCAAAAAATTATTTGAAATAAAAATTTATATATGAAATTTTTATTTCAAATAATTTTTTGCCCCTCTCTGCAGGAGACTGCCTTCGTCGGCCACCGATCGTCTCGTTATTTTGTCGATGTCGACGGGCTCGACGTCGCGTTTTCGGCCACGTCCAACAATGCGTTTCCAGACCTCAGAATCTATTGTTCTGGTTTTCTCGACTTCAAAAAAATAAAAATGCGATAGAAAGTAAAATATAATTTTGTTCCTTATTTAATCTACGACATTCAATTTTTTTAAGTCGGTGCCAGATTTACACAGTGTAAATGATGAGGCGCCGATATAAAAAAATTGAGTGTTGTAGATTAAATAACGAACAAAATTATTTTTTACTTTTTAGCGTATTTTTATTTTTTTGAAGTCGGTTTTAATTGTGATTTTCACGCAGGTGGCGAAAAATCTGTCCATACAGGGGTATAGTGCCGCGGTCAACCCTATCGTAGCTAAAAATTTTGAAATTCAGACGGGTACGAGACCTGTCGACATTGTTTTCTAACCTCATTACAGTAATCTGGGGTGTGAGTGGTAAACCGATCATAAAAGCGGAGCGCGCGGCTCGCTTACCTGGGCCGGGAAATTCCCAATAGCTCTTTGGCACATGAATTTGACAGAGACCATCTCAAAATTTTCGAAGCTCGGGGATCACTGCTGTCCAGCGGTCGCTGGCAGCTCTCCCAACGCCGGGACGGCGCATGGTTGTAGTGCAGACATGGGTAAAAAATTATTTGAAATAAAAAATCGTGTACGAAATTTTTATTTCAATTTTTTGCCCATCTCTGATGTAGTGGAATGAGTCCATAAGGCATTGTTGCCATTAAACCTGTTCGCGCGAGCGCGGGTTAAAAGCTTAAATGATGATCCTGTACATTTCTTTTACTATTGTTAATTTTTTAAATTTTCCATCCTTATAAAATCATAATATGCTTAGTTTGAAATAACCGACACAAATGTGAGACCCCGTTTCAAAGATCAGTAACAATGCTTTATGATGGGTCGGTTAATAGCGTCAAAATTGGGGACTTCCAGCTATGAAAATGTTGCAGCCGGAACGTCGCACAAATGCATAATTAATACGGTATAGACACGACACATGCGACTTTTTAACAATAAGACTGTATTGAACCTAGCCTATGCAAATCGAGATTGTATAATGTATTTAATTTTGTTCTTCATCCAGTACCTCTATTATTTACCAAGTCCATGTTTACTTAATTTATTTAATAATGATATAAATTGTCGTATTACAATTATGTGTATTACATTCATCCTGCTGTAATACACCTCACCCAGCCCCTTCCCAAAGAAATGTAACTCCTGAATACTTCAAATGTATGTAGTAATCCGCAGCGTTTCAAGACCATGATACTCATTCATCTTTTTCCTTCAGTGCCGGATCTGTATTCGTACTCAGAAAGTTAAAATTCGATAGCCGGGACATTCTGGCCTTTTCACTGTACGCTCTCTTGAAATCGGTTGAACGGTAACGCGTACCTTTTTTCACGACCCTGATGGGTTCTTAGGTAAAAGTTTTCGAACGACGCGGCTTGGGGGTCATAAACGCTAGAGTAGTGGCATAAGGACAAAGTCAGCAATAGGCCATTCAGTAATGAGTATGCCAATTTCTATCATAGAAGTATCACTAATCGATTACTAGTGTTTTTCTGATGAAAATGACACCAAACATGATATAATTCTGATTATTTTTAATGACTGAAATGGAAAGTACTTGGAGTAAAGTAATCGAGAAAGGTAACGAAGAGTACTTAAATTCTACATTAACTGGCACGGAACTGATATGTGTGCCCAGATCTTAACGTAAGCTATGCCTACGCTCGTGTACTTACATCGTAGATGTTTTTTATAAATTTTAAATCCAGTCAATAGTTAATAAGGACAGAGCCAATCAATTTGTAACGAAACGTAGGAATTTAGGGACCTCGGATCCCAAAACTACAAATATGAATTTTACAAAAATGTTTCAATTCATTATTTTCAATGATTTTTACGTGTCGTAGGATGGGCACCGTCTATTTAGAAACGCGCGGAGTGCAGAGATTTATAGCTTGTCTAAGCTCTCAAGAAGTGTCATATTTAAGCGCCATATAGTCTCCAGATCCCCGACATAGGTTTTCAGCAGTTTTCAGAGAGAAATCCGCGTGAGTCGTTGACAAACCGAGCCAAAGCGTAACTTAGCGAAAGCCCGCCCTCTATGTTAAACTCTGACTCTAAACAAGTCACACACATATAAGCACGCACACATATTTCAGTATTTCAACACATTTCAGAGTAGTTCTTGAGTTGGTCGCTGTTCATGAATAGAGGCCGCTAAATTCAGTCCTCAAATTTTGGGTCGGTAACACAGTTTGGGTGGTGACACGAAGTCCCATAAGGTGATAGGTCTATTGTATACCTCGTCTGTGGTATACGTATACGCGATGTAGTAAACAAACCGTTTCAACCAACTTTCGTCCTGGAATTGGCAAGAAGGAAGTTTTTGCGAATATAGTTGCCTCCAGTAGACATCCGTGCATGCGGATCTAGCGTGTTTGACCGCTAATAAACATTGTACGTTGATATAATAATGAATTTATGAATCGTGTACTGAGACAGACTCCAGAAATGACAGATTGAAGCTTCGAGGATTCTCCGTCAACGACGCTGATGGTATATTCGCGCCATGTAGCATCAGAACCGGTGGAAGTCCAAGCTAGCCGATAAATGTAGGAATAGTTGCCGCAACGTATTGAGCGTCGTATGGCGCTGTTGCCGCATTTCCCGTATCACTATTTGGCCATCAGGGAGGTTTGAATGAATCACGGCGAAGCGGCTGGAGAACGGGGATGGGCAAAGATAATATCTGGAAAAACTCAAATAAATGATACTTTATGTTTATCCGTTATTCGAAGCTGCGAATAGCACGAGTTATTTTTATTCCAAACACCACAGATTAATAAATTTATTTGAAGTGAATTTATTCGACGGCGGAAGATAATGTTTTTATTCGAAGTGAATTCATTCGACGGCGAAAGATAATTTTGTTATTCGAAAAAAGATTATTCGAATCGTCGAATAAGGTTTTCATCTTTATCCGTAGTTTATTCGGCTTTTATTCGAAGGCTTCGAAATTTCAAATAACTTTCGGCAGCGTGTTTACCCGAACCGGCGCGATCTCACTTCGTGCTGAGGACTAGGGCTGTTCGGCGGCGGCTTCTGATCTCGGTTCGACCCTCGGCTCGAAAGGCATACAGTGTTGCTTACGATGGATTATGTATTAATAAAATGTAAAGCGTAACGATTTCAGTAACATACCGCTGAGATATTCTAGATTAAAATGAGTTCAAACACAGTATAAATCGGATTATTTCTAGAACAGTACTAAATAACACTATCTAGAGACGCGGTAGCGTCTTGACGCCAAGTACATGTTTCGACACCCTGTGTATGTCGACTGTCGCAGCCGCTATCATTTAATCGTCGTTCGGCTAATCCAACCTTACCTGAAACTTATTTCATTAATATCTCATCACGCCTGCAATATTTCCTAAATTTGAAGGCATTTTTCTAATGTAAACCGCATATAAGCTTTCGAATACGACCAAATTCCATAAAATCGGTCCACGCATGATAGAGATATCGTAATATCGTCTCATGGATCAGTCGGAAACGGTAAGATTTTTCTTCTTCTGATTCACCAACCAAATTTTCGTCAACATAATACATATACTACGCGTTACACGCACACCTTCAGCCAAAACGAACTAATACATGTTTCGTTCGTCAATCGCTATCTTCACTATGCAATCTACTCCAAATTTTTACAGCTTACAGTCAGGTTATAACCTGACCAGTGTCAAATAAGGTAGGTTGCCAAAATTTGAGATGCCACATGTTTTTACAAATATGTATCGTTGTACCATTGAATTGCAACCAAAATGCAGTCTTAAACACAAGGTAAGTTGGCCAAATTTTAATTGCGTCATGTTTGTATATCATAAATATAACCCATAACCACACATTCAAACGACTTGAAATCAGCCTGTAACCACAAATCAAATCAATTCAAACGATATACAATCAGCATATAACCACAAACCAGTATTACTTTTTAATTAAATATTATTACATTTTTTAACATAAGCGGTTTTAACATACACTTTGCGGCTTCGCTAGAGTTTTCTGAAATTATATTTTATGTCTCATAACGATCCGTTGATATTTCCTCAAGTTATTGGAATTTATGTTTAAAGAAATATTGACTTTGGACGATGAGAAATATTTTGTTTATAATTTTTAGCTCGAATATTAATGTTTGGATAAGCAAACCGTAAATAGAAACAATGTGTGTTGTGACGAGCTTTACAACACTATATTTTTTAAAATACAGTTTGACAACATTTAATTTTCCAATCCTTTTTAGCGTTTGGACAATCATTTTTTGCATTTTCGAGCGCTAGTCCCGTTATTGCATCCGGCCCTTCATTGTTGTGCTGCACGTTAAAAAAACTGCATCGAAATTGATCCATTATTTCCCGATTGTAAGCGATAAAGTAACTCTGAAGTAAGGTAAGGTGACAGCGGAAGTATTTCATACATATACCTACGTAGAGGAAAGGAGAGAAGACGAAGAAGCGGAGTGAAGAGGAAATAAAGATAATTTTCATTCGTTACTTTGAATGAAAGAAATTTATAATCGATTTCGACACAATATTGAAGCATTAATGAATAAAATTGTTTGATCTGTATCCTCTTTGATACTGCAGAGCGTAGAAGTAAGTAATTAATCCCCATAAAAAACTTCAAAAAAGTAAAAAAATTACGCCAAGTACATGAAAAAATCAAGGACGGAAAAGAGTATTATAAAATAAATCATAAAAAATAGAAGATAATCTAGAGACGCGGTAGCGTCTCGACGCCAAGTACATGAAAGAAAAGACACCTTGTATATGAAAGAAAAGACACCTTGTATATGCCTGTCGCTGCCGTGTATCTTTACTCGAAGCACAGCTATTCCAACCTAACCTGAAACTTATTTCATTAATATCTCATCACGCCTGCAATTGTTTCTATACTTAATGGCATTTTTTTCATGTAAACCGCAAATAAGCTTTCGAATAAGACCAATTTCAATAAAATCGGTCCACGCATGACAGAGATATCGTAATATCGTCTCATGGATCTGTCGAAAACGGTAAGATTCTTCTTCTCTTTATGATTCTCCAACCAAATTTTGTCGACATAATACGTATACTACGCGTTACACGCACACCTTCAGCCAAAAAGAAACATGTTTCGTTCTTCGTTCGTCGACTCTCGGGATTATTCGGCCGGGATCGTCGTCCGTCATTATATATATATATATATATATATATATATATATACCTATGTATACTATTTTGAATTTTATAATCTACCAAGTGTCACTCCTTCATAACCTGCAAGTGTCAAATAAGGTAAGTTGTCCGAATTTGAAATGTCACGAGTTTTTACACTAAATAGGAGACTGAATTATTGTCTCAATTAACAAGGTAAGTCACGAAAATGTTTTAATAGACTTTTTTATGTATTCTTATAGAAATGAAGGGGACGCACAGACTTGGAAGTTGTCCGGAGAAGGTTTGACAGAGAATCATCTTCTTTCACATAAGTTTCTGCTAATTTGTACTGTGCATGCACAAAATAATATATTGTAACAAATTGCAATGCATTTAAATTGCCAGATATTTTTATACCAGCAATCTAGTGTTTTTATGTAAAGGTGATGGGTTAAAAGGTAGAAATTGTATGTTTGCATAAGGTGTCTTCTACAAGTCGCTACACACTTTCAAAATGTATCGTTTAATAATATTGTTTGAAATAACTCCCTTACAATCTAAACAAAGATGTGAAATCAAAATGAGCTGCAAGTACATCACAAAAAAAAGAAAATAATATAATCACCCAAAAAAAGAAAATAATATAATTACAATATAAAAAAAAGTGAAATCAAAATGAGCTGCAAGTACCCAGTAAACAAACTGACCGCAGTATGGCAGCAGATTGATGTCAGATTCGAGGAAATTCTGACGTCAGATTCGGGTCCTACTATGTCCGCATTTGACTATGGTTTTGTGGTCAGAGCCTGATGTCAGGATCTGACATCAGATTGACGGCAGATACAGAGCAGATCCGGCTGCCGTGGTCTGACCGCAGATTGGGCGCAGAAATCGAGCAGACTCTGCGCAGCGCGATCTGGCGGCAGATAGGCAGCAGAAATAGAGCAGATTCTGACATCAGGATCTGACCGCAGATTGATATCAGATTTCGATCAGAATATGTTTTTAAATGGGATTCTTTTTGAGGGGTTAATTAAAAAATGTCCCCGATATGCGTAATGAAATTTATGAACACAACATTTTAGCTGTGTATATGTAGTTGTATCATCTTAAGCGCAGTTAGAAAGCACCTTTATGTACTTGCAGCTCATTTTGATTTCACATTTTTTTTTATATTGTAATTATATTATTTTATTTTTTTGGGTGATTATATTATTTTCTTTTTTTGTGATGTACTTGCAGCTCATTTTGATTTCACATCTTTTTTTAGAATGTAAGGGAGTTATTGCAAATTATTAAGACTAAGTCAATTAACATTACATTAACATTTTTTACTTTTTCATGTTTCTTTGTCTTTTTTTGTGTTTTTTTTTTATATTTATTTTTTGATACTCTTTTTCTTCCTCGACTTTTTCATGTATACTATTTTCTTTTTTCTTGTGATTTTTGATAATACTCTTTTTTGTCCTCGACATTTTCATGTACTTGGCGTATTTTTTACTTTTTTAAGTTTTTTTTGGGTAATAATTACAATATAAAAAAGATGTGAAATGAAAATGAGTTGCATGTACATAAAGGTGTTTTGTAATAATCACGGACATTTTAATAATGTGAAGATAAAATTTAACATCTAGACATTTTCCTAGATGTCCGCGGCCTGGAAGTCAAATACTTGGCGTGGCCAGGGAAGGTATTTTCAGATCATCAATACCCATACCTTCCCCCTCGCAGGCTTTCAGATTATTTGTCCATTTAAAATCCAGACAATATGAGTATACTTTCATTATTTGCGTTTTAAATTAATTGTAAGATCATTTATCGACACTGATACCTTTCCTCTCAAAAGTTTTCACATAATTTGTCAATTTAAAACTCTGACAATATGAATACACTTTCATTATTTTGCGTTTTTTAATAATTCTTATTCATCGACACCTTGACCTTGCCTGGCCACGCCAAGTATTTGAAATCCAGGCCGCGGACATCTAAGCAAATGTCTAGATCAGGGGTGCACAAGGGAGCTGTTTTAGCGCCTAGCTGCGAGCAACCCACCTGTCTCGTTGCTAAGGTTAGAATCGGTGAAGAGAACTGCGGTAGTGTACGTGCATTTGGTATGACTTGAACCCAGTCATATATACTTATGCTACGAGCCTACGAGCACGCACGTACACTATTGCAGTTCTCCTCACCGATTCTAACCTTAGCAACGGGACAGGTGGGTTGCTCGCAGCTAGGCGCTAAAACAGCTCCCTTGTGCACCCCTGGTCTAGATGTTAAATTTTATCTTCACATTATTAAAATGTCCGTGATTATTACAAAACACCTTTATGTACTTGCAGCTCATTTTGATTTCACACTTTTTTTATATTGTAATTATTATTATCTTCTATTTTTTTCATGATTTATTATATAATACTCTTTTCCGTCCTTGATTTTTTCATGTAATTGGCGTAATTTGGTTACTTTTTTTAAGTTTTTTATGGGGTATAGTTTACAGTCATTTCTTGACGTAGACTTCATTATGAAATTCTTATGTAAGGTGCTCCCCTAAATTAAAAAATCGACATAAGACGAAATCCTATGGATACGTTTTTGAGATATCGCCCGATGAATATTTTGGTAATTTTTTAAGAAGACGACCCGACGATTATGGCCATATCTCGCGTGAGAGTTGACCGACTTGATTACGACGACTCTGGTAGTTAAATTGCATACAATTATTTCATACAGTGTTTTTCAATCGGACGAATAGTTTAGGTGGAATCGAGCGAAACTTAAGAAAAATGTAATGTTTTGGGGCCGAAATTGAAATCGAAGTTTCAGCAAGTTTCTTATTTTTTACGTAGAGTGCGTGCCTTTATGAAGAAAACAAGCCCAACCTGAGCAAAATCCATACACAAATAGTGAAGTTATAGGCGATAGAGTGGGAGTGCCTATTTCAACATTTCCCTATTTTTGCATTTCTTCCTGTTTCATGGCGAATTACGTATTTGTCTTCAATGAAATCGAATTTTTATGTATTTTGTTTTTTTATTTAATTTTTTAAAAGCAATTCTGGCTCTTTCTGTTTCTTTTGCCCGCATTGAGATTAGTTTCTCTTACAAAGAACCAGTCGTAGTCACCCATCATTGACTCATCCCAGAATCCTTTGTATATGATAATTACATGATAATTCCTATGTCTTCCAAGCTATGTAGTGAATTTTCGATTTCAATTTCAGCCCCAAAACATTACAATTTTCTTAAGTTTCGCTGGTTTCCACCTAAACTATTGGTCCGATTGGAAAACACTGTACGAAATAATTGTGTGCAATTTAACTGCCTTTAATTTAAGAGTCGTCGCGAGCAAATCGGTCAACTCTAACGCTAGATATGGCCAAAAACGTCGAGTCGTCTTCTTAAAAAATTACCAAAATATTCATCGGGCGATATCTGAAAAACGTATCATTAGGATTTCGTTTCATGTCGATTTTTGAGTTTAGGGGACCTCCTTACATAAAAATTTCATAGTGGAGTCTCGATCAAAAATAATTTTTGGATTTTGTAAACTAGTGTAATTAAATATAAATGTAACATTTCTAATCTGATAATACTAAAAATAATCCGATTTATACCGTGTTTAAATTCATTTTCATCTGGAAAATCTCAGCAGTATTTTACTGAAACATTCATGCCGATACGATAGGAAAAGGGAAAGTTTTACATTCTATTAAAACAAACAAAATAAACAATCATTGAACAATCATATAATTATATTTTTTCACAAGAAAATATAAATAGTGCCCTGACTGCATACGTTACATTTCGCTCATTTGCTGCAACAACGACATATATAACTGAAAATTGACGATTTTTAGGGAAACGGGTTTTGTTAACGGGAAAAGTTTTGTTAGACAACAATCGCTTTTTCTATACCAATAACTCAAAAACTGCAAATTTTGAGTTGTGTCATTGTCACAATAAATAAGCAATTTCATTACGAGCGATCTGATAGAATTGTAGGAAGACCGTTGATGGAGAAGAGGAATTACACAAAATGAGAGAAGATAATAAGAACTGCGAAGTGTAGAAGTGATATTGATACGCAAATAAGTACCCGATAAAAAATTTAAAAAATTAAAAAAATTACGCCAAGTACATGAAATAAAAAAAAGACAAAAAATAGAAAATAATTACAAAGTAAAAAAAGATGTGAAATCAAAATGAGCTGCAAGTACATAAAGGTGCTTTCCAACTGCGCTTAAGGGGGTAGACACGTCACGTGACCTGGCCGATTCGGCAGGTCGGTATTACAGCAGGTTTTTTCTGCACAGAAATGGTAATACCGATAGATCGACGATTGCCCGGTAAACGCGAGAGGGAGCTGTTTGCTATTTCCGTGTTCTATTCTGAATAAGGAAAGAAATTCTCAGCTGTTGCGTTGTACTTACAAAAATTTAAACGGAAAGTCGGCTGGTACTGCAAACGTAGAAAATTCATTGTACATTTTAATTACTTGAAATGTGCTTATGCTACAATATTCTACGTTAGCAGTAAGGAATTATAAGTGAAAAGGGAAAATAGATGAGGGGATGTCCCCAGAAAATGAAGTTTGTTAGGTTAGACATTTTTTTACTAGCAAAGCACCGAAACAGAACATGAAATACACTTATTACACGTCCTATACAGAAAGCAGTTATGAACAAACATTATATATAAAATTGTAAGGAATCGATTGACGTCAGTTTTGCAAAGATCTGATTACAAATTGCAGAACTTCAGATTCGTCACTGCTTAGCGTGCAACATTGTATAGTCCCGCTGGTTTCGAGCGTCGACTCTAGCTAGAGAATCACCCCGTATAAATGCTAAGAAACGATAGTGTGAAGCGGCGTGCGTTTCAACTGCACATTGACAATATCGTAGATTCTAGGGCCTAGAATAATAGCTACGTATTACGATGTTCTTCACCAGAGCACTGCATTACTGATGAAAATGATGCCAAACATGGAGCATTTCGGTCTATTTTTAGTGAACGTAGTGTGTGTGTGTCCTAATCATGTATTCATAAGAAAAAATAGACCGAATTGCTTCGCGTCTCGACTCATTTTCGTGGACATAAACTCACCAATCCATCGGTGGTAACACTCTTATCAAGGTGTAATGAGAAATATGAACAATTTCATATTCAGTACTGGATGACTCAAGTCGCCGTCGACCGAGGGCCCTAATAAATATGCATTTATTTGAGAAACCAAAGCCGCGCCACTCGTGACACCTACTCGCGAACAGATACATATATGTATGTACGAGAAGAAGCAATGCAATTTCCCGATGACTTGAAGCAACATTTCAATAGGTAAATGCATGAAACTCTGGGATCAGGAATTCCCAACCAAGTGATGCATATGTAAGAACTGGCGAAATTCAACAATAGTTTGTCGTCTAAATTTTACAATTAAAGTATTTATTTGACGCGAATATACATATGTAAAGTTTGTCAACAAAGTCTTTCTCGATTTGCGTTCTATAGAATGCTGACTTTCCTTCGCCATGCAAAGTCCTCTATTGTCCTTCACGCTAGTAATCATGCAACTCGCTGAGTTTCGTGGGTTTCGACGCTCGAATCCAGCGGGGCCATACAATGTTACGCACTAAGCAGTGACAAATCTTCAGTTCTGCATTTCTAATCAGATCTTTGTGAAAGTGACGTGAATCGATTCGTCATGTTTTCTCGATCAAATTGGCCCCAAAAATGATATTATTCGGACTATAATTAAGGAAATTACGTGAAAATTTGTTTGCAGAATTGGAAGCCCGTTTCGTTAAAAATAGTCTGATTTAAATTATTTTCTGTCAATTTAATCGGGAGAATGCCAGGAATCCATTTGTGTCACTTTCATATTGATATGATGAAAAAAAAACAAATTCTGTTTCTATATAATCGATGACACATCGCAGATCAACGGCTATCTCGTGCGGCTCGGGCCACAAAGGTTCTCGTCGGTTATTCGAGCATCTAAGATCGTTACGGGCTCTGTTTGGTGTACATGATACGGACATTTCGCTATCCCTACCACTTCTGTCTCACTCTTGTCCGGCGAAGGCGAGAGCTAGATGGAAAGAGAGCGAGCGAAGGCACTGAAAGAGAGCGAGGACAGTACGAGACAGACGACGCGTTGATATTTTGTCTCGCTCCGTCTTTCGGACGCCTGACACTCCGTCCTTTGTGTGCGCGACGGGCGTGCGCGATGGTCGCAAGTGCTTACGGTGAGCACGGGAACCGCTTGGCAAAACTTGACGCAGGCCCAGCATAAGTCTTTTTTGCGCCCTAAGCGAACTTGTCAAATTGCGCCCTTTATTATATTACATTTATTTGAGATTATGTATGACTTTACTCTGCAAAATTAGGCAACTGCTAGGGCGTAAGGTTGACAAGAAGTGCAAAATGGCCTTTTCATTGTTGGCATTGTTGAAAATAAACTTTTAAATGAAATACTACAAATTATACTACATCGGTTTTAAACTGCGAGTAAAAGTTAAGAGTAAGGTCATGAAGAAGCTCAATTAAATGTATTATAATAAATGGCGGAATTTGGCAAGCTCGCTTATGGCGCAAAAAAGACTCGTGCCGTGCCTGGCTATCTGACCGTGGCGCGCATGCGTTGAACAGTCACGATTCCATCTGAGCGCTCGCGCCCGTCGCGCACGCCCGTCGCGCACGCAAAGCGTTCGATCCCGCTTCCCCCTTCGGCCAGAAAGAAGCGAGAAACTCAGCCTCGGAATTAGACCTCGGTCCCGACCAGCGAGCGGCTAACGAGACTTTACATTCAGATATATTGGCCGGTGAGTTTCGTAACGCGTATACTCCCACCATAGGTACCGCTTAGCTGCCTCGGTGCTCCTGTTCGCAACGTTTTCTGACTCGCTCTCGTTCCATCTCACTCTCGCCTTCGCAGAACAAGAGTGAGCCAGAAGTGGTGGGGATAGCGCCGAGCTTCTGTTGTGTATAGGCCAAACCGAGCTGCAGCGTAGAAATACACACATCAGAATAGGTGTGCCTTAGCTCCGAAAAAATTCAGGAGCTTTATTGGTCAGAACATTGATTCTTTCTCGATAGCTTCATATCGTATTGGTCATAACAGCCACACGGCTACGTTTAGACGGAGCCGAGCAGGATTCCCGTTACCCCACCATACCCTTGGGTGTAGAGCTGTTCAAACACTTGAATATTCGGGTAGCTTGAAATCCGAACCAAGCTGAAACCCGGTTTTCGAGCCGAGCCGAGTACCCGAATGGGGTACTCGGATAGAACCAAGTAGCTTGAATTTTTCAAGCGGCCCGAAGTAAGCGGGCGGCTCGAACAGAACCAAGCGGATTGAATTATTTCAAGCGGGCCGAAAGAACCGAGCGGCCCGAAAGATTATAGAACCGAACCGAGACGGCAGACGGCCCGAATGTATGTCTGTACACTGTACGTCGAGCAGATAGGTTGGAAATAGGTTATGTAAATCTAACATAATTATAATATAGACTGCGGAAGTATATGTAAATGCATGTTTTTATTGTAATGACTTAAACAAGCGGGATTTTGACAGAAGTATGTTTCATCATTAAGAGGATGTTAGAAATATATTTTCGATTTTACACATTTTGAATATTCTGGATATACGTTGCACATTCTGCATATTTTTCATATTTTTTGCAGATACGGAATTTGTTTACAAATTAGCTTGGTGAACCTCGCCATTAGAATTGAATAGTTTCATATGTTAAAAAGTTTAATAGTGTAATAGTTACATATATATTCAAAAGTTTAGTAATTCAATAGTAGGTACAACGGCTTGATACGTATAATATATAATTATTACAGTATAATTATTAGTATACTACAGTTTTATAAAAGAGGTTGAATATAACCCCTCGTTACCTTTTTCAGCATATTTGCATATTCGCAACATATCATACTTGGATAAACTTCCGCAGTCTACGCATAAATAAATAAATAGACGAATAATTTTTAAACAACAAACACACAATTTAATTTCTTTATTTAAATAATGTAAGGACGCGCTATATACTATTAGATTATAATACTGTATGGGGGACATATCATACTGGTGTTTGACCTTGCGATGACCTTGAAAAGTCCTGCAATGGTCACGTGCCGCCGGCATTAGCTTTACCCGATGTACACCGCGGGGAGGTTGCTCGGTCGGACTTCGTACATCTTGGTGGCTCTGAAAAGAGCCGATTTTGTGCCACGTAGATCTGCTGCAACGAGATAAACACAATTGCAGGGACTGCTAGATAGTTAAAAGTCAATGGAGTTCGTAGATCTCACATTAGTAAATTAATAAGGTTTCTTTACACTTACCAATGTTATTGACGCATATTCGCCGACAGAAAACATAACTGTTCTACCCTCTGTGATAGGAGGCACGAGCGTTTTTCAGTCACTACGTTGCCGGCACGCGAAAATAGCCTCTCGCTATACGCCTGCGATGCCGGCACGCCCAAAATGTGGTTTGCCACGTGGGCTAGTTTGGGATATTTCGCCGCATTTTCCCTCCACCACTTCAAAATACATGTATTTGTGGGCCTCAGTTTTTCCACCATATAACTGTTAATTTCTTTTTCGACGGTGTCGGTGAGTTCATCCACCTCGTTTTTACCGATATCGTCGCAAAAATCCAAAAGCGTTAGTCACTTATCAAAAACGTTGATGAAAACAACCCATCTACGCTTTTGATAAATGACTATCACGCAGCGAGGAATCAATAAATATCCACCATTCTGGCAACGATCATTGGAGAAATGGCAGCGTCCGAAGAAATCGAGAGCATGGAAGTGGCCGAGACGCTTGAAAGCGAGGAACATCCCCTGCATCACCACAGCGACTTCAGACCGGCCCGCAGGAACCGCAGTTCCGTGTAAGAGTGGTTTTCCAAAGTAAATCGGAATGAGAGCACGTGCAACACGTGCGGGAAAGCGTATAAAACGAAGGCGTATAAAACGAAGGCATATGACCAGCCAACACAGCGGGATATTCGAAGCTGAGAATGAGATCAGCGCGGTTGTGGCGAATACAAATGAAAACGGTATGTAAGAAACTATTTTTGCTTCTACTAGTGCATGGAACATTAATTTGAACAATTACATAATTTCCAAATAACCACGTGACTCATACCACGAAATTCGTCCACAGATGCGTCAGATGCTACAAAAATACCCATGCTGGACAAAAATTCCCCGCGAGCAAAGGAAATTACCAGTGCAATTGCCCGCATGATAATCGTTGATTGTCAGCCGTTTTCAATGGTAAGCGACACAGGCTTTCAACAATTAATGAAGGTTGTGGAGCCGAGGTATTCGATCCCCCGCCGTGCGACGTTCGCCGAGGAAATGATACCTGATAGATACCGAGCCGAACGGAAGAAAATTCAGGACGTAATCAGCGAGGATGTCAAAACTGTACGTATAATTTCTCCAATGTTCGTGAAATTTGTCAGTATCTTTTATCAGCAAACTTCACGCTCGTCGGAATCGCTTTCTTCTCTCCCTTGTCACGTACAATATTTTTTTCAACACCTGCATGAAAGGTGTGTTTTGAAAGCCTGCTGAGCGATTCGCAAAGAAATATGCATGTTCGATTGCTTTTTTATTCTGTCGAAATTAATAAATAAGACTATTTATTTTCCAACAAATCGATCGATTAGTCGAACAACAGCATCTTCATACCACAGGGTAACGTCAAAGTCCAGTTTCCTTGGGAGGAAAGTAAGAAATTGCGAATACGCATGCGCGAATACGTCTGAAATTGGTCACTTTGCTCCCGCTGCTGCAGGCGTAAAAAAACACACATTTTCATGCAGGTGTTGAAAAAAACACGTTTCTGACTCGATTTAAGATATTCACATCTTTTAACTGTTTTGGATTAGAAACGAACGTTTGCATTCACGACAGACGGCTGGACGTCGCGGACACTGGAGAAGTACGTGTCGCTGACGGTCCATTATCTTAATGGAAAATTTATATTAAAAAACTATACGCTTCACATTCTCTGTGTAACGGAAGCGCAAACGAGCGAGAATCTAATCGCGATGCTCAAGAACTGTTTGAGCGAGTGGGGGTTGAACGATACGCAATCCAAAATTTACTTTACCACGGACAACGCCTCAAATATTGTGAAGGCTATTAAATTGTGCGATACGTGGGAGCGTATCCCTTGCTACGCTCATACTCTGCAGGTATATAAACAGGAGATATTTAAATGCAAAAATGAATAATAAATCATTCACATTTCATATTTAATGCACCGAGTTCTTTTCAGTTGGTCATAAACAACTGCGTGGACGATTCTGCTGATCTGACTAAAATCATAAAAAGATGCAAACATATTGTAGGGTTCTTCCATCGGTCAGCATCGGCAACCGAAAAACTAAAAGCTGAACAGAGGAAGATAAATCCGGACTCGAAGCCCCTCAAATTAATTTCCGACGTGAGCACGCGTTGGAACTGACGCGGGAAAATGAGCCAACGCTATGCCGTTATATATCTTCAATATACGGCATACGGAAAAGACTGGTTAACCCATTGCAGAATGACGAAACGGCCGACACATGTTGCTCAGACTTCCGAAAAAATTTATTGGCAGAGCTGAATATCAGATTTGATTTTATTAATAATTCAGAATCATTGATACTCGCAATGATTTTGGATCCTCGCACCAAAGACCGTCTATTGTCGGCAGACAAAAAAGCGGCGGCTCACAGAGTCCTGTATTCAGGTGCTTCCGAGTACCTCGACGTAAGCGACGTGGGTGGGGAAAATGTGCAATTGAACCAAACATCACGTGAGTGTGAAACAGTAATAAGATTATGTGATACTGTGTTCAATGTTGTCCGTTATATATTTTGTTTCTAGAAGCAGGACCAGCGCCAGATGCGACGTTAATGGATTTTTACGACGATATCGGTAAAAACGAGGTGGATGAACACACCGACACCGTCGAAAAAGAAATTAACAGTTATATGGTGGAAAAACTGAGGCCCACAAATACATATATTTTGAAGTGGTGGAGGGAAAATGCGGCGAAATATCCCAAACTAGCCCACATGGCAAACCACATTTTGGGCGTGCCGGCAACATAGTGACTGAAAAACGCTCGTGCCTCCTATCACAGAGGGTAGAACAGTTATGTTTTCTGTCGGCGAATATGCGTCAATAACATTGGTAAGTGTAAAGAAACCTTATTAATTTACTAATGTGAGATCTACGAACTCCATTGACTTTTAACTATCTAGCAGTCCCTGCAATTGTGTTTATCTCGTTGCAGCAGATCTACGTGGCACAAAATCGGCTCTTTTCAGAGCCACCAAGATGTACGAAGTCCGACCGAGCAACCTCCCCGCGGTGTACATCGGGTAAAGCTAATGCCGGCGGCACGTGACCATTGCAGGACTTTTCAAGGTCATCGCAAGGTCAAACACCAGTATGATATGTCCCCCATACAGTATTATAATCTAATAGTATATAGCGCGTCCTTACATTATTTAAATAAAGAAATTAAATTGTGTGTTTGTTGTTTAAAAATTATTCGTCTATTTATTTATTTATGCGTAGACTGCGGAAGTTTATCCAAGTATGATATGTTGCGAATATGCAAATATGCTGAAAAAGGTAACGAGGGGTTATATTCAACCTCTTTTATAAAACTGTAGTATACTAATAATTATACTGTAATAATTATACATTATACGTATCAAGCCGTTGTACCTACTATTGAATTACTAAACTTTTGAATATATATGTAACTATTACACTATTAAACTTTTTAACATATGAAACTATTCAATTCTAATGGCGAGGTTCACCAAGCTAATTTGTAAACAAATTCCGTATCTGCAAAAAATATGAAAAATATGCAGAATGTGCAACGTATATCCAGAATATTCAAAATGTGTAAAATCGAAAATATATTTTTAACATCCTCTTAATAATGAAACATACTTCTGTCAAAATCCCGCTTGTTTAAGTCATTACAATAAAAACATGCATTTACATATACTTCTACAGTCTATATTATAATTATGTTAGATTTACATAACCTATTTCCAACCTATCTGCTCGACGTACAGTGTACAGACATACATTCGGGCCGTCTGCCGTCTCGGTTCGGTTCTTTAATCTTTCGGGCCGCTCGGTTCTTTCGGCCCGCTTGAAATAATTCAATCCGCTTGGTTCTGTTCGAGCCGCCCGCTTACTTCGGGCCGCTTGAAAAATTCAAGCTACTTGGTTCTATCCAAGCCGCTCGGTTCTTTCAAGCCGCTCGGTTCATTCGGGTACTCGGCTCGGCTCGATCATTCAAGCCGAGTTAGGCTCGGCTTGCTTTTTCCGGGTACTTGAACAGCTCTACTTGGGTGGCCACGTAACTCCAACAGACAAATCCACGATCGTCAGATGGTGGTGGCTGATTTCTCCTCGATCGCTGTTCGCGAAAACGAATCGATCGGCCAATATATCTGAATACGACCTTAGGATAAAGATATAATGAAAGATGAAAAATTATTCGAAGCCTAAGATGAAAGGCCTTCGAATAAACAAAGGAAATTAATAAATACCCGAAGCTAAATAGAATTTTAGATTTAGGGTACACACACCCTCCCCCAAACCTCGTGTCGATCGGCCACAGGGGCCATTCGGAAGTATATTCTTTTAATTAAATAATGTCCATCTCTGCATAGGAGCGTAAGGAATTACAAAAAAAATCAAGGAGTCAACTGTTGACCGATTTGGAGACTTTTCCTTGTTATATGTTATATACAATAGTCGGAAGAATAATAATAAAAACAATAATTGCAAATAATTGCTGTAACTTCCACATTCTGAAAATATGATATCAGTAAATTACTACTTCCAGTGTTTTAAAAAAATTCCAATCTCTTTTTTTATTTGAAATAATGTGGCCATATAATTATAACATATATTCGGCAGCGGTGATGTATGTGTTACAGTAAAAGCGTGAATTTAGGAAATGTACATAGTTTCCAGCAGTTTATAGTCAATGTATGCCTAAAATGCATATAATCTAACCTACAATCGTCCAAAAATACATATATTGACTGTATCACGCTTTTGCTGTGGCACATGTATCCAGCTAACGCTTCAGTTTTGCTACGATTCCACGTTGGCAGTCCTTCCGAGTAGGCGCCATCTCGTATCCACTAGCTCAACTAAATTTGTCACGTGACTTGCTCTGTATTATCGCCAAAATGGCGGAACTCATATTTGGGAACGCAATCACGGGCTGACGTTGTTTGTCCTTATATGACCAGATTTTGGGCTGGGTGAGGTCTCATTCGAAAGAGGAAAGTTCAGTGCAGCGCGCTCTGCTCATCGTTTGAGTCAGAAAACTCTTTTAGTGACCTAAAAATACTTGGATTCTTGCGGGTGTATTTTGTCGACTTTTGCTCTACTTTGAACACTCGTATTATTAGATATCAACACAATCTCGTCGAACCATGACCAGAGCGCGCTGCACTGAACCTTCCTGTTTCGAATGAGACCTCGCCCAGCCCAAAATTCGATCATATAAGGACAAACAACGTCAGCGCGCAAACCCACGTTTCGGGCCAGATTATGTCGGTATACAGAGCGCGGCATTATCCGTGTCTACCCCCTTAAGATGACACAACTACATATACACAGCTAAAATGCTGTGTTGATACGTTCCATTACTCATATCGCGGACATTTTAATGCGCCAATTATCACAATGGCTATTTATACAAAGAAAAAATCACAATGGTACAATGAAAAAATGTATTAAATACTATTAAGCAGATATATTTTTATACAAATAAATATTTTAATACGAATAAATATTTTATTCAAAATATTTGGCGCTGCGAAACCGAAAAAATGATAACCCTGATAGCCAGATCTGGGCAGCAGAATCTGACATCAGAACCGTAGTCATCTGTGTCCGGCTTAGTATTAATAATTTACAATAACTCCCTTACAATCTAAAATACAAAATCTACATATACATACTAGAAACGCTGTCAGATTTATTCTACATATATTTAACTCTAATATCATACGTAGCATATGCACACGCACACATACACATGTTGTGCCCAGGCAACGCCCAAGCACACGTGTCACCGCTATACATTATACATATTATATTACGTTCGTTACGAAACGTTCGAGACGTTTCCAAGCTAAGACAGCCGCTAGCGACCGAATCTACAAAATCAGCAAAATGCGAACGCATCGCCTCGACCGGGCATGGTAACGCGTACCACGCCCAGCAGGGATATAAAAACCAATTCGACACCGCTAAACGAGGATTCTAGACCCGACTCTCGACCTGTTAACACGGCTAAAACTCTTGTACACCTCAGTCTAGTTTAGTTAAAGTTTGAATAAAGACTTAGTCTCTGAATTTAAACGTACTTGGTGTAGTTCACCCAGTAGATCTTAATCTTTTGTTCACTCCCGAACCTACGATATCGCCAAATCCCGTACCAGCCTTGCGAGCCACCTCGCAGGGCACAACACACACATTCACGAACGCACGCACAAGAAAGAGAGAAAAAGATTCATGCAATTTATACATATTTATTCAGTTTAGCAACACCAATTCGGAGCACAGCGCCAAGTATTTTGAATAAAATATTTATTCGTATTAAAATATTTATTTGTATAAAAATATATCTGCTTAATATTATTTAATACATTTTTTCATTGTAACATTGTGATTTTTTCTTTGTATAAATAGCCATTGTGATAATTGGCGCATTAAAATGTCCGCGATTTGAGTAATGGAATGTATCAACACAGCATTTTAGCTGTGTATATGTAGTTGTGTCATCTTAAGCGCAGTTGGAAAGCACCTTTATGTACTTGCAGCTCATTTTGATTTCACATTTTTTTTTATATTGTAATTATTATTACCTTCTATTTTTTTGTGATACTCTTTTTCGTCCTCGACTTTTTCATGTACTTGGCGTAATTTTTTTACTTCTTTGAAGTTTTTTATGGGGATCTCGCTTCATTTTGCAAAGTATGTATGTATTATATAATATTTTTTGTGATACTCTTTTCTCTCCACGACTTTTTCATGTACTTGGCGTATTTTTTTTACATTTTTGAAGTTTTTTATGGGATTATTATTAACTTCTATTTTTTTGTGATATTTTTTTCGTCCTCGACTTTTTCATGTACTTGGGCTAAACCGTTTCAAACGATTGTGAGAATGGATACAGTAATGCGTAAAAATATGCCACATAAACATATGTTTCCAAAAGTAAAGGGGAGAACATTTCACCTTCCTTTAAATTATCATACGTACTCATATGTCAAGATAATAATAATAGAATGAATAATTGCATATGCAAAACCATCCTGCAAATCATCTTCTGCTTCAATTATCTGTAAATAAATATAAAAAATAAATAGAAATAGAGTGACCCTTTTTGCTATAGTAAGTGTAGCTACTAGTTCCAGTAATAAAATATAATAATTTATTTACAAAATTTATAATTCTTTATTGAAATAAGAAACACTAATTAAATTCATGCATTATCGAAGGTGTCCATGTCGCAATTCAAATTTCGGCAACTTACCTTGTGTTTGAGACTGCATTTCGGTTGTAATTCAATGGTACAACGATACATATTTGTAAAAACTCGTTTATAACTCGGTTATAACTTGACGGCAACCTATCAAAATTTGGAGTAGATTGCATAGTGAAGGTAGCGTTTGACGAACGAAACATGTGTTAGTTTCTTTTGGCTGAAGGTGTGCGTTGTTGCGTGGCTCTTCAGCTCGGCGATGGTCCTAGGGGCTGGGTTGATGCCCGTGGAGCGCAGAACCGCTCTGCTCGGAGTTGCGCGTCCGTGTTTGAATAAATCGACTACAGTTGTACTTTTAGTTTGTATTCTTCGTAGGTTGAAACGTTTTATTATTATTCACAACGACTTAAAGATGGATTATGAATTGTAACTGGGCTCAGGAATAAACGTGTTATCGCTAATACAGTCAAGATTAGAATGGCAATCTTTTAGACTCGTTATTTTACGTTTCTAAGGAGAAACCGACAAAAGCTAGCTCAACGAGCGGCTTCAAATATGCCGGGCAAAAAGGCGAATTTAAACTCGGATTACTTATCATGGCAGACAACCTTCTAGCTGAACCCCCAAGTCTTTCTTATAGTGGAAAACGCATTGTTACCAACTTGAGGTTGCGCGGTACGCAACAGCGTGTAACGCGTACCGAGAGTCGATGAACGAAACATATACTAGTTTCTTTTGGCTGAAGGTGTGCGTGTAATGCGTATATACGTATTATGTCGACGAAAAATTTCTTGGAGAAAAGAATCAGAAGAAAAATCTTACCGTTTCTGACAGATTCATGAGACGATATTATCATATCTCTGTCATGCGTGGACCGATTTTATTGAATTTGGGCTTGATCGAAAACTTATATGCGGTTTACATGAGAAAAATGCTTTTAAATTTTGAAAATATTGCAGGCTTGATGAGCCTTGATGAGCATGTAAATGATAGCGGTAGCGACAGTCGACATATACGGGGTGTCGAAAAATATACTTGGCGTCGAGACGCTACCGCGTCTCTAGATTGTTTCATTGACATGTTTCCCAACTTCACTACCCAACCTCTCTATCTTTCATTATTGCTATCCTCCTTTACGTTCAGCGAGGCTCTGACTCTAGACGCAGTGATTGGCGGGCTCCAGCTACCGCTGATGGAGGGAGAAATACCTACAGGAGCGGTGGTTATGTATGCATGAACTGTGGCTGCGTGCGTCAGTCACGCATACATAACCACCGCTCTTGTAGGTGTCTCCCCCTCCATCGGCGGTAGGTGGAGCTCGCTGATCCCTGCCTAGACGCAGCTCTCGTGCCGTATTCCTTCATGACTTCTCAATAGAAGGAGCTGCGGCAACAGCGCGGCAGAGACCGAGAGAACAGAAACTGTGGCAACTATGCGTAAAAAATGCGCCTACATAGAGTACCTGGAGATGTTACCTCTGTACAACTTCTTTTTATCGACCGCAGTAGTTTCATTAGGGTCCGTCTGTTTATAAAGGACACTTCGATCGATTCGGACCATAACAAAAATGAGATGGCAGCCTTAATTCCCAAGCTTGGTCAAGATCTTCGATATTTTTGCGAATTTGGATCCCAAATTTTAAGGAAACATTTATGACATATCAAACACTGAAAACAAGGATTTTTTTTATCTTTTGGCATATTTCGTTATACAGGGTGTCCCATCTAAGACGAGACAGCCGGTTTTCTCCTAAACTATAGGAGATAAAAATATAAAAAAAATAGGGAATTGCATGGTTCGAGGGGGCCAATTAATTAGCGCGAACGAATTTTTTAATCGATTATTATTTTAAAAGATACGATGGTCAAGTTCGGTTTTTCAAATGGAACTATTTTTTTTGAACACCTGAGTTGATAGTGCGTTCCAAGACAAATTCAATAAGCTTTAATGTATACACTTTATTTTCACTGGTTTTTAAGATATTGCGCTTGCAAATTTACTGATTTTCACTGGAAGAAAACTGTCTGGTATAGCACGGACCGGGGACGGTTTTACTGGCTCCACTTGTGGCACTGCCTTTTGAAATAGATACCTACCTGCCAAAGGTCTACGCCAGGCCCAAAGGCTGGACAATTTTTTTCCGTCAGAAATGCTACTTAGGTAGGTACATCTGCGGTATCGAGAAGCGCACCGTTACTTTTATTTCGCACTTGCTTCTACGCTCGGATGGCCGGTTCTTTTGGGAGGGATGCAAGTTCGATTGGTTAGGTTAGGAGGAGTGAAAGTTGCTAGACTAAATTTCAATCATAGGGAGCAGATTGTATCAGAACCATTCGGATTTGCATTCCTCACAAACGGCTGCTCTCTTGAAGCATTGCTCTTCACAGCAATGCCCACCTTCTCTCGCACGGAATACGTTAACGCTTGCTTTTGTTCTGATATTGAAGCTCGTGTTTATACTCGAGAGGACCACGCGTCGACAGCGGGCTACCCCTTTTCTTCCTGTGTCTCTCCACGAGCTGTGTTGACGGTGGATTGTAGGAGCGTAGATATCTGGATGCCAGTTATTGAATTCAGGAGACGATAGAAACATTTTATTACAAAACACACATGTACTATAATTAAAGTAAATCGTATTCCTCTCGGGCAGGAGTACTGATAATGATCGAACTTGCGCCCCACTTCGCGCAGACCAATTACACGGAGGGTAGTCGGGTCACACACTGCCCAAATGATACAGGGTAATTCTGGAGCAACGCCCATTAAGGAGATGCGCTGGTACCCCGTGGCGAGGACAGACCTTCGCATTGCCTCACCCGATTTTTATGGTTTTTTTCCGGAAAAAGGTACGAATCCTAGGCCGAACGTAGCGAATTGAAGTCGACCCTCCGCAGTCGAGGGTGAATTATCCATTACAGCGTAATAAGAAACCCTTTTCTTCGTCGTATCGAAAGGGAAGTGGTGCCAATGGATTCTTTATGTTTTTCTGACGAAAATCATACCAAATGTCATGCAAATCGGACTACTTTGACACAAGCTATTTGTATTCCTATGTAAAAGTTGTCCGATTTACACGACATTTGTAATGATTTTCATCGGAAAACCCCAAGGAATCCATCCGCGACACTTCCATATCCATACGATAAAGAATAAAGAATTATTTTATTTCCTAACCAGATACAGGGTAATTATGGAGCAGCGCCCGTGAAGGAGATGCGGCGGCCTGGTACCCCGTGGCGAGGACAACCCCTCGCAGTGTCTGACCGAATTTTATGGCTTTCCACCCGCGAAGGGGTTCGAGTGCCTAATAGGGAGTGAGAAATCTTCGACTTGCGCATTTCTCATCAGATCTTTGCAAAACCGACACCTATCGATTCCTTATGTTTCGCCGATGAAGCTGACACTAAGAACGACGTAATTCGGACCATAATGAAGGAAATTCCATGGAATATCGATTTATGTCATTTCAAGCTGACTTGACTTGGTTAAAAATAGTCCGATTTACATGAAATTTGGTATGATTTTAATCGACGGAACGCCAGGAATCCATTGGCGCCATTTCCCCTTCGATACGATGAAGAAAAGAAGCAAACATTTGAAATCCTGAACATTTCTCACTTCTTAATGGTATTCCAAACCCTTCGAGGGTCGAAAGCCATAAAATTCGATGGGCACTGCGGGGTGTTGTCCTCGCCACGGGGTGACGGGCGCAGCACCAGAATCAGCCTGTACCTACCTTTTTAAGAAATAAAACAATTCGTTATTCCTTATCGTATGGATATGGAAGTGTCGCGGATGGATTCCTTGGGGTTTTCCGATGAAAATCATTACAAATGTCGTGTAAATCGGACAACTTTTACATAGGAATACAAATAGCTTGTGTCAAAGTAGTCCGATTTGCATGACATTTGGTATGATTTTCGTCAGAAAAACATAAAGAATCCATTGGCACCACTTCCCTTTCGATACGACGAAGAAAAGGGTTTCTTATTACGCTGTAATGGATAATTCACCCTCGACTGCGGAGGGTCGACTTCAATTCGCTACGTTCGGCCTAGGATTCGTACCTTTTTCCGGAAAAAAACCATAAAAATCGGGTGAGGCAATGCGAAGGTCTGTCCTCGCCACGGGGTACCAGCGCATCTCCTTAATGGGCGTTGCTCCAGAATTACCCTGTATCATTTGGGCAGTGTGTGACCCGACTACCCTCCGTGTAATTGGTCTGCGCGAAGTGGGGCGCAAGTTCGATCATTATCAGTACTCCTGCCCGAGAGGAATACGATTTACTTTAATTATAGTACATGTGTGTTTTGTAATAAAATGTTTCTATCGTCTCCTGAATTCAATAACTGGCATCCAGATATCTACGCTCCTACAATCCACCGTCAACACAGCTCGTGGAGAGACACAGGAAGAAAAGGGGTAGCCCGCTGTCGACGCGTGGTCCTCTCGAGTATAAACACGAGCTTCAATATCAGAACAAAAGCAAGCGTTAACGTATTCCGTGCGAGAGAAGGTGGGCATTGCTGTGAAGAGCAATGCTTCAAGAGAGCAGCCGTTTGTGAGGAATGCAAATCCGAATGGTTCTGATACAATCTGCTCCCTATGATTGAAATTTAGTCTAGCAACTTTCACTCCTCCTAACCTAACCAATCGAACTTGCATCCCTCCCAAAAGAACCGGCCATCCGAGCGTAGAAGCAAGTGCGAAATAAAAGTAACGGTGCGCTTCTCGATACCGCAGATGTACCTACCTAAGTAGCATTTCTGACGGAAAAAATTTGTCCAGCCTTTGGGCCTGGCGTAGACCTTTGGCAGGTAGGTATCTATTTCAAAAGGCAGTGCCACAAGTGGAGCCAGTAAAACCGTCCCCGGTCCGTGCTATACCAGACAGTTTTCTTCCAGTGAAAATCAGTAAATTTGCAAGCGCAATATCTTAAAAACCAGTGAAAATAAAGTGTATACATTAAAGCTTATTGAATTTGTCTTGGAACGCACTATCAACTCAGGTGTTCAAAAAAAATAGTTCCATTTGAAAAACCGAACTTGACCATCGTATCTTTTAAAATAATAATCGATTAAAAAATTCGTTCGCGCTAATTAATTGGCCCCCTCGAACCATGCAATTCCCTATTTTTTTTATATTTTTATCTCCTATAGTTTAGGAGAAAACCGGCTGGCTCGTCTTAGATGGGACACCCTGTATGCCACCCCCTTAAATGTTTAAAAAAATAATTCTCGAAAATAAAAATTCCATTTGTTTTGTTTGCCTTCATAAATGAAAAATGTTCGAGAAGCATTTCCAAATTTGAAAAAGACTTATTTTGTTTTTCGGAATTTTATTGAAAACCGTTTGTCGCGCGGGGAAAAGTGGTAATGGTATAGATAGAGGGCAACCTCATGGATTTTGACGACCGTGAAATATGTTGTCAAGGACGTCATTCTGAACAACTTTTTCCTCTAAACTTTTTGGCGGTCGACCTTCGTTTCCGAGATATTCGCAAAATTATGTTGCTACCACTACATTAAATCCGATCTGTACGTGCATGATGCGGCAGCGTATGCGTCAACACGAGACCATAGGCAGACAACGTCTATACCGGGTAAACTAAAAGGTTCGAGTTAACCAATTCCACGGTAGACTCGAGGTGGTCGGTCGCCGGGGGGATTTGTTATAGTTTTGGCCGTCTCACGGCGCGTGAGCGCCGTGAGAGGGCGGACGGCGCATTTGAGTTTATCACTTAATAGAATATTTATTTCTTAATAATTGAACTTGAGACGCGCCGTCCACCGTCCCACGGCGCTTACGCGCCGTGAGACGGCCAAATCTATAACAAATCCCCCCGGCGACCGACCACCTCGAGTCCACCGTGGATTCAAAGGACCCTAAAATCAACATTTATCTACTTTTTTTGCAAATATCTCGAAACCTACGGCTAGGCGACAGTAACATATATAGAGAAAAGTTGTTGAAAATGACGTCCTTGGCATCATATTTCAATGCCATTGAAATTGGGGGTCATTCCTCTAGTGTGAATATTTACCAAAGATTTTTGCAATTATCTCGGAAACTAAGGTCGACCGCCAAAAAGTTTAGAGGAAAAAGTTGTTCAGAATGACGTCCTTGACAACATATTTCAAGGTCGTCAAAATCCGTGAGGTTGCCCTCTATCTATACCATTACCGGAAAAGTAATACAACATAAAAGATGCTCTTTGTCCGAATCTACAACTTTTGTTTGACATATTTTTTTATATAATCAATAACATGGAGGATGTTATATAAAATCAACTTCTTGAGCTGTTAAATAATTATTTAAATATTCAAGGGCCCAAGGGCACCTTTTCCGGTTATCTGATCGGGCTCAAACTTTACACAGATTTTTTTTTTAATTATTTGGAAGTATTCTGGAGGGTGTCCCGAAGAAAATCTTGAGAAAACAAATTTACCAAGAGTAAATAAGTGCCACCCTAACGCACACTCGTGGAGGTAGCAAGTAACAGTTCCGCGCTCGGCTGTTACCCAGATCCCAGAACTTGAGGAAGTATTTATCTGTGTGAAGTCAGTCTCCTGTTTTTGAAAACTTAAATTTTTGTTGTACCAGTTTGTACTGGGTTTGTACCACGTTGTACCGTTGCGAGTTTTCAAAAATTCGAAACCGTTTTCGAGAAAATGAGAAAAAATAATTTTCAGGCTGCCCCCCCCCCCCCTTGGAAATTATGATTTTTGCGCGATTGTACTGCATTGTACTAGTTGTACCGAACATTGTACCGTTGAGAGTTTTCGAAAATTCCAAACCATTTTCGAGAAAATGAGAATATAAAAATCCAAGCTAGCCCCCCCCCCCCCCCCCTTTATGGAAATTATCATTTTTCGCGATTGTACTGCATTGTACTAGGTTTGTACCGCGTTGTACCGTTCGAAGAAACTGTTTAACTCTTTTGATTTCCGAGAAAAATCCAAATAACCAAAGTCGAGGAAACTCGAGACGTATTACTGAGAAAAAAATTTGCGAAAAATTAAAAACTCGTGGTTGTGATTATTTATCAATTATCAGTAATATAGATAAAAATATGAAAGTAATTTAAGTTCTATCTATCCTAAAACAGCCTAAGGAAATGTTTCATGTGCTTCATATGGTTTATATTTATAATAGCGATAATACTTATATTGTCGTCCCTCTTCATCTGAAAAAATTCGTTCAGGATATTAAAATTCCAAATTAAATCAACAGTAACCAACTCGTTTTATTGTACAACTTGCACAAGACATTGCGAAGCAATCGATTCGTTTGTTTGCACAGTGAATTTTCCATCCACGGTAAATGAAGAAGCTGCACCCACAAAAGACAAAAAGATTATTATTATAAGAACGTCAAGTACCTATTCTACATCAATACACGCGGCAATAAGTCTTCGGTACAAAACCAGCGTATCTTCGATTACGTCGTTCTTCATTCCACAACTTTCGATCAATTACAAGGATATTAAAAGAAGAAAAAATGTACACGCGCACGTGACACAGCCAACACAGATCTTCTCGCATCGGAGAGTCGTCTTCTTCCCCTTCTACGTCCGATCGATCGTTCTTCTGCAGCGATGCCGCTCTTTCGAGCATTAGCATAAGCGATCAGCTTATGTAACTCGAAGAGACTTTCTTTTTACAAAGCCTAGCAGGCATTTTTTTTCGTCTACAGTTAGACAATAGCGGCAAAAGCGTTTTCGCTTTTTCTTGCGGAAGAATCAACGACTTACAATTAGAGGCAAGGTCGCTTTAACGCAATCCTCCTCGTCCCTCTTCACGAACTTTGTCTTTAACCTTTACAGTTTTGAATATATTTGAAAGATTTACACGCGTCGACTTGCTTAATTCCATAAAACACGATGTTTTGATCCGCTCGAGTGGATTCTGTCACCTAGGAGATTTCAAGGATCTCCCTTAACCTTCGGTAAAAACAGAAGCAACTAACAAAGCTAAAAGAAACATCAGTAAACCGGTTTCTCGGATTGCGGAACTATTATTAATATTAAACAATGAATAAAGATGCAAGATTGATATATGTAAAAGGATGCTGAACGAAATTGCTTCAATTTGATATCAAGATCCACCTTTCGGGAAGGCGAGTACCAGTTTGCGCGACCTCCGAATTTTACGATCACGGTGGATGATCAATTTGTAACAAATAAAAATGACAGAAGGCTGAAAGATGTGTCGTAAATCGACAGCCCATATTCAGTTTGTAATGCGTTACATTGATACTCTGAAACACAGCCTGTTTTTTACTGATATTCTCATTTAATAGAGGTTCTTCGATTGTGTAACGCAAGGCCGACATTGTGAAATATCGATGAGTGCTTCGTGAAGATGAACCTTACCAAATTACTAAATAATTGTCTCCATTCTTCATAGTGTTCGACCGTGAATATTTGATTAGCCGTATGGGCTTGACGAACAGGCTGTAAAAAATGAGGATGCATTTTACCGTGTTATTTTTAGAAACTTTACTTAATATTGTAAATCTTTTCCAATGAATTTAGCGCTGGAAAATAAAATTAAGTACGGATCAATTTTCATTACTGTTTTCTAAAACTACGAACGAACATATCCAATGCAAGTTATGTTAAATTTTGTCACTTTACTAATATTCATAATTGTATAGGAGATTCTATACCTGTATGTAAAGTGTCTCGTCTTGTATTCATAAGTTGAACACGTTACTTATAACCATCTTAATAAACACCTCACAATAAAAGTTATTCCAACTTCTTAAGAAAAAATTCTCAATTGCAGGCGCCAAGGACGGTTCAATATTTAGTGAAATCTACATTTTTCTGATGCAGATGGAGGAAAAATAATAAGATTCGTTTAAAAAAAATGGAAATGTAATTTTTGTAAAAGAATAACATGTATGTATATCAGATTTTTTAAATTCTCTATCCAGTTTTACAATTTTTAATTGAAAATAATTTCTGGTACTGAATTAGGTACGCACTGAACGGAATGGTGTAATTATTTGGTAAAAAACTATCCACAATTCTTTCGCCTTTCAGTCATAATTGAACTACGACAAACTAGGCACTGCAATTGCTGTCATTGTTGATAAGTATATGATTTATTTACTTGGCGGAATTAAAAATAGAATAAACTTTTGGAAGTTAGTATACTGGAACATTTATTTCACCCTAATACTTCAAATAGTGTTACACTAATTTTAATGACAAATATAAGTCAAACTATAATATTACTTGGAATTTTGTTTTTCACTTGTATAAAGGTAAGTCAATATGAACATGATCTTTGTATGAGATTGTATCCTTAAGTCCCCTACAACTCAATATGCCATATTCATATTGAAATGTGATTTTTGATATTTTGACATCTTCATAATTGTTATTATTCTTAACAGATTTGTAGAATGTATGTTTAAAATAATTAATTTTGCATCCCATTAAAATGTGCTTACTTTGAACTGCATCTCTTCATCTAGGACAGGCATGCTCAATTGTTCTCTTGGCGGGCGCGGGCGCTGGCGAGTGGCGAGTGGCGGGTGCCCGCGGACCCTGGCGAGCGGCGAGTGTGAATAAAAAAAACACATTCATACTTCAAACGATTGCATAACGATTTAAGGAGACATGTTCTCCTACATCAGTCATGTTTAACAGGCGTGCACGCGGACAGTCGTTGCTCGCCAGCGCCCGCGGGCACGTCTGTTAAACAAGAATGATGTAGGAGAACATGTCTCCTTAAATCGTTATACAATCGTCTGAAAAAACACATTTACGAAATAACCTGATAATACAATTGGAAGTTAATTACCCGATGTAATAACGAAGCAAAAAAATTCCGATAACCCAAATTTTTCATATAATCCATTATAAAAGCCAGATGTGAGAAATTTCTGGGAAAAAATATTTTTACCCAGAATTAATACAATATAAAGTAAAATTGAAATATTGCATTACAAAATGTAGTATAAGAATTTAATGTAATTCAAGATTTTTACAATTAGATGTAGCTAAATTTTTCTTCTTTCTGTGTCTTTTCTCATTTACTGCACTTTTAATACAATTTAGAACTCAGCGATACATATGTGGTATAGTAGATTCTTATTTTGTTTGATCTTTTCTGTCTGTAGCTTTATCAACGTTTTCTATCTATCTGTAACTATTTAGTTTTGAGAATTTTCATGGCTACAATCTGGGAAGTCAATATAGAACACTGCGTGCCAGATCCTCTATTCCTATTGCAATGTCAGATTCTTTTATATTAGTAGTTTTAATTTTATTATTCCTGTAAGGGTAACAAAAAATATACCGTTTGACAGTTTACGTAAGATGCAAATGAAGCCTTTTAAATTCAATTCTTTGTAAAATTGTAAAGCAACTATCGAATCAAGGATACCGTGATTAGTTATAGGTATACATATAGGTATATATTACGATGATTAATTATCGTATGTGTATACATATATACTATATATATATATATATATATATATATATATATATAATTAGTCATCGATACTTAATTCCTCCATAATCGACATTTTGATTATTTGACGTTTGTATAATCGATGTTCTATTGTAAATAATTTCTTTACCACGCAAATTTAACTTAAAAAAGCTGGACTTGTACCTTGTCCCGCGATTGAAACTTAATCGGGTGCTGAACTCGATTTCATTTCATGCGCTTATGGCGCATCAGACGTTAAATAATCGTTTCTTGGATTCAGAACTCTGAACCAGACAGTTCACCTACACACGTTTTATGAAGATTTCCTGATATACCAGCCAGCATTCATTATACCAACCAATTTTGGTAAGGCCCCCAGAGATTCGGTGAGGTGTATTCACACAGTGAAACCGCAATCCTCGTTGCTGGCTGCTCTTCCTCGAATTCCTACCTAACATTCACCGCCTCTTCCTTTGTCGAGCATCGTTGTACCATCTCTGGCTTGGCCAATGCCATTCGACAAAGATTTCGACATCTTCGCAGCAGAATTTTTGGAACCCAACGCAAGGAAGGGATACGATTCATATCGACATCCGAGTATATAATCGCCGTTGGACCGCCATGGAATCAGTATCGTGATTTAGCTCGACTCACAGTAGCACCTGTCTCATCTTCTCAGAGAAACGAATAGGAGACCAATCCAACAACCAACCATGAAACTGGTGCGTGCTGCCTTCGTTTTAATAACGATTCTCTTAACCGGATATCAAGTGTAACCGTGCCCAATTCGAAGTTTGAATGCTTCCACCATCCGATTCATGGAACTCGATATTTCTACGCACGATCGGGATACGTTTCCTAAGTGGAGTCTCTTCATCTTGGAAATCGTTGTTTGTGAGATCACGGTTACGCAGCGTGCAATTAACGTCCACTTAGGATCGTTATGTATCATTCACGATACAAAGATACGCGTAGCAATTGCGTGTAATCGTTATCATTGTTCTTTCCGTTGAAATGGAAATACATTTCGTAGACTTATTTTAAGTAAATCGCCGGCTAACGGATCTCGGTTTACATAACCGCGAAAAGTAGCGTCCTCGCGATAAGAAGACAGTGACGAATCGCACCAAACGATTAAAGGAATATCACTAGATCAACACATTCCCTCGTATCGTTGAAATAGTGACGGCCCCGACTATCGGAAGCTTACATTCTTTGAAGTTACGTGGTTTACATACCACTTACGTGCACATTTCGTGGCAATGAGCTCTCCTTTTCAAATACGCGATATCAGAGGCCGCTATGTACCTAGCCAATTAACAAGATTTCTTCGCTAATGACGTATTCTAGTTCTTGATCGAGCCGCTAACAGTTTTCCTTTCCTTGCAGTTCGTTGCTTTTGCCGTCGTCGTTGTTGTGGCTTATGCCGCTCCTCAAGGCCTACCTCAGAGCGTTCCCCAGGATGTGGTGCTGGTCAAAGAGACACCTTCTGACAACATTGGCGTCGGCGGTTACAACTATGGATACGAACTCTCGAATGGTCAATCTCATCAAGAAACGGCGGAGGTAGTCAACCAGGGAACTGAAAACGAGGCATTGGCCGTTCGTGGCAGCTTCACCTGGGTCGATCCGCACACCAACGTCAGGTACACCGTCAACTACGTCGCCGATGAGAATGGTTTCCACCCGCAGGGTGAACACATCCCCGCTTAAACTGTACATACCCTTAGTTTAAATAAATTTTACGCACAAACACTTGATTTATTTACTTTCGCCCTGTTATCATTCACCTTCCTTTCCTTATTTATATGCCATAGTATTATATACGTCTATATAGCGAGTTCTAGATGTAAGTGGTTAAACATTGAGGACTATCTATTTACCTTGAGGATAAAAAGACTATACACATATTCTCATACGTCAGAAAACCCTTCCCTTTTAAGCTATAATTACAGTAATTGGTCTTATTACTTTTTTACAGCTGATTACTCTTCTTAATGTTTTTAATCTTTTTTGGAGGGGTGGGGGGTTAAAATTAAACAGTAGGTAGTAATGCATGTTGCAAATACATCAGTCAGATTCTACATTTTAAATGGCAAAGTAAAATCAAACCTCTTATGAACGTTCTAGGTGATCTCGCAAAAATTTGTAACAGACAAAAAGTATTTATACCAGGGCTTGAAACCGTTATTATAAAGGTTTAGGTTCTTGAAAGAGTTATGAAGAACCTTTATTCTGAATAACCGTTATAAAGAACCTAAATATCAGACTATATAAGTATAAGTTACGGTTCCTATATAGCTCTATAACTTTTATTTTTTAGGTTCTATATAAGTTCCAAAACGGTTATAGAACCGATTTAATAACTTTTATTTTTTAGGTTCAATATAAGTTCCAAAGCGGTTACAGCACCGATTCTTGTAACGATTGTACAGAATTTTATAGAAAATGAAATGACAACATATTACAACTATAGACTACTGTGTATAACCAAATTGTTTAAAAATTATTATAAATAAGTAAGTAAATATATAAGTGCAATAAATATTTAATACCATAAATACCATAAATCGAAACTTTTACTTGTCAAGTTTATTTTTTCAATTAGGGGCCACCTCACCATTAGGATCATCATTCTGACAACATATTAAAAAATCATTCAAATCGGGGAGCTAGACCCTTATCGGTATAACAACCAAACATTTATATTGACGAATACTTCATATTACAAAAGAATTGTATACGTATGTACAAATGTGTACATAATATATATTTACTTACTTATTTATAATAATTTTTAAACAATTTGGTTATACACAGTAGTCTATAGTTGTAATATGTTGTCATTTCATTTTCTATAAAATTCTGTACAATCGTTACAAGAATCGGTGCTGTAACCGCTTTGGAACTTATATTGAACCTAAAAAATAAAAGTTATTAAATCGGTTCTATAACCGTTTTGGAACTTATATAGAACCTAAAAAATAAAAGTTATAGAGCTATATAGGAACCGTAACTTATACTTATATAGTCTGATATTTAGGTTCTTTATAACGGTTATTCAGAATAAAGGTTCTTCATAACTCTTTCAAGAACTTAAACCTTTATAATAACGGTTTCAAGCCCTGCCTTGTAGTGTGAATTAATGATTTCATAGTGATTTAGACTCTTTTTTATAAAATAAATTATTAATTCAACCATTTCATTGTGTAATTTCACAGAGAACATTCGTTCAGAAAATGTAAAAAATCACTCGACTTCACCTCTCGAAATAATTATATTTTTTGGAACCAATCACAATGACATATATGTATATTTCCTTGAAGTATGACTCAAACCCTTTCGATTGATGTATAATAAAATCCAAGTACCTTTTTTTTAGAAAAAGCTGCGATTAAAAGAAGAAAAAACGGAACTTTCGGAACATGGACGTTTTCTTTTTCAAAATATCTTCAGCATCAAAAAATTTTTGGCTAAACTATAGATATATTCCATTTCCTTATTTTCTGACGAATTGATTAAAAAATGTTGTTTAAATAGGTGCAGCAAATCCTGATATATAGAGGAAAGAAAATACTGGGTCGCGTGGACCCAGTGTGGTGGAAGCGTTAGGAAAATATAGTGTGGTGTTTTGAGGGTTAAGTGAAAGTTGTAAAAAGCATTTGTAATCTTTCAAAAACAAAACTATTTTACTGTTAAAATATTTGTATTTCAAAATTTAATATTAAGATTAAAAATATTTTACGGCCCTGATGCTTCTTGCAATATCGACTTAAGATTCGTAATGATCAATCTCGAAAACACCAGGATATCAAATTTAGACCAAATCTTATGTTTCTCTGATATACTCATCCGCCATTTTGATTTTTGTAATTTCGACTTAAGATTCGTAATGAGCGAACACGAAAACTCCAGGCTAATAAAAAAAAAAAACCCGGAACCGATATTGGTTATAACGTAACCAAAAAATTCTTGATATCGATAATGGTTATCGTAACAAAAAAATGGTCAGTGATAATGGTTATTCGTATCCGCATTTATTGGTAACCAAAAAAATCCGGAATTTCCGTTGTCAATAATGGATATTCGTAACCGAAAACGATTTTGGTCGTCAATAATGGTTATTAGTGACCAAAAAATATTTCTGTTCACAATAATATTTATCAGTTACCAAAACAGATAAATCTAAATATTTTTTAATCACTTCATTTTTCGAAAAGTTTCTGCAGAATTTAATGACGATTGACGTGCGTTTGAATAAGAATTAACGTTTTCTTAATGATTTTTATCGTAAATATTTGAAAAATAACAGTTATTTTGGATCCTTGATTTTAATAAATCTATACAAATACCGTTAGAATTGTTACGCATGTGGAATTTTCCCATACGCCGCTCTCAACCGTTTTTTCGAGCTGTCGTCTGCGTAGGGAAAACGCTCTAAAATCCTTTCGCTTATCATACACCACTAATGGGGGTCATGATCGCGACCAGCTGGATCACGACCATGGAGACGGGAGTGACACAACGACGACCCTTAAGGATTTCCTTATATGGAGATTTGTAGCGAGTTCCCATCCATTTTGGGGCTATACAGGGTGTTCCAAAAATGCTGCGGTTCCTTGAAGGGAGTGACTCAGGGGGTGATTGCAAACAACTTTTTCCTTTGCGAAAATGATCTCCGGGATTTCGTTAACGAGATATTAACAAAAAGCACCGACCAATCAACTCGGCATGCATCGAAGGAAATTGCGTAGAATGGGTAAATGGGTAAAGACTAGGGCTGTGACTATTTGTCAAATTTTTCGGTATTCGAATATTCGAATACTTCAGTTGCCCAAGTATTCGAATACTATTCGAATATTGAAGTATTCGAATACTGATGTATTCGAATACTATTCGAATACTGCTGTATTCGAATACTGATGTATTCGAATAGTATGGTGTGAAGTATAAATCGGGTTCTTTAGGTTCATTTTTTTACAAGCTTTTATTTAGTTTCAGTTGTGAGTTCGTTAGTTTGTCAGGGTGAAATCTTGTAAGCTAATTTTGACCCATTTCAACATATTCGATGGGCTTGAAACTTTGCACACATACGTAGTTCTGATGACAATACAATATTTTCACTAAAAAGCATGAAATATTTTATAGTGAAATTTTTTTTAAAAACAAGGTTTTATTAAAATGTACTAAAAAGGAACCAATAATTTTGATATCGGCCCACATGACTGCCTGAGAAGAATTTCCTCATAAGGTAAGTGCGGATAAAAAGGCCCAGCAGGTAATAAGGCCCACCTGTCATTTATCCTTGGCAGGTGAAATATGGGGTCTGGCCAATGTTCGAAACAATTCTGCTGCACTGATGGAGGGGGAAACACCTACAGGAGCGGTGGTAATGTGTGCATGAACTGCGCCTGCGTCAGTCACGCACTGGATTTAGCCATGATTTTCCGTTATTTGTTTAAAGCCAATCGGCAGAGGCGGATTAAGGTCGGTTGGAGCCCCGGGCGCAAAAGAAAATATTGGGCCCCTTACAAAAAAGGGAAAGACAGGAAAAATAAAATCACGTTAACCATATTTTTAAACACATAAACAGATTATGTACTCATGAAATCAAATTTGGTGTCATTAAAAAAAAGTGGAAAGTTGGTTTTTGTGGGGCCCCTCGGAAGTCGGGGCCCCGGGCGCGCGCCTAGTGCGCCTACTGTTAAATCCCCCTCTGCCAATCGGTACCATGACTTCCTAGAATATCGGAACGTCGTTCGAGGGTTTCCAAAGCATTTGAAGACGCGTAACCAGATGGCCCACGGATATTACATGGCCATGACCATCGTAAAAATAAAAGCCTTTGGAAATGGCGACCACATTAATGTGTTCAAATAAAAGTTGTACACTATCCATGATGTGACTCTTGTCAGGAGTTTACATGATGCCCATCTTGTACCACAGGACGAGGATGATCCAATTATATTATCTTTATAATTATTAGTGGCAACAGATGCTACGCGACGCTTTGAAATGGAATGGAAGCAAGGCCAAAGTATCGTCAGACATGAGCACATCGCTAGCGCATTAGATCCTTGGTACAAAGACCTCAAACATGAAGGGCATTATTTTCTCTTGATTTTTAATCCGGTTAGATTTCAGGACAGACTTGGAATTGCGGAATTACACTGCTCACAATCAAATGAAAAAAAAAACTCGTGCAACAAGGACGCTCTAGCAGAATGCGAAAACTAATGTATCAAAATAAGTACATTTTGTATATTTACATAAATAGGACAATTCAATATTTACGCCCCACGCGTTTATTTCTAGTCATATGAGGGAATTCTTCTCAGGCAGTCATTTGGGCCGGTATCAAAATTATTGGTTCCTTTTTAGTACATTTTAATAAAAGCTTGTTTTTAAAAAAAAATTCACTATAAAATATTTCATGCTTTTTAGTGAAAATATTGTATTCTCATCGGAACTACGTATGTCTGCAAAGTTTCAAGCCCATCGGATATGTTGAAGTGGGTCAAAATTAGCTTACAAGATTTCACCCTGACAAACTAACGAACTCACAACTGAAACTAAATAAAAGCTTGTAAAAAAATGAACCTAAAGAACCCGATTTATACTTCACACCATACTATTCGAATACACCAGTATTCGAATACATCAGTATTCGAATACATCAATATTCGGATAGTATTCGAATACATCAGTATTCGAATAGTATTCGAATAATAACATTCGAATACTCAAATATTCGAAGTTTATTCGTAGTATTCGAATACTTGAAGAAAAATTGAGAGTTTTCGCCGGAAATAAGCCATAGCCAGCGTTAAATTTAGAAAATAATAATCACCAATAAAGAAACTAAAACTCACCGTTTCGGAAATTCACCTGCAGCTTGAAAACCTGTGCCACTATGTCACTGAACCGATCCTGGTCATCGACGGACGCGGCCAGTGCACAGCTGGTTTCACAGTCAAGTGCTTTCGGGTTAATGTACCGAATATTCAATTCCCTGCACGTCTAGTAAATACACTTAATGTATTTTTCATGGAAAGTGTGGTCCCTACGTTATACAAATTGGTGGAAATGAATTTTCACTTGGCGTTCGGAGCCGTGGGTACAGCCGCGCAAATGTTCGTACAGCAATAGTTGCGTCTCAGTTGTTTTGGGCATAAACCCAGAACATCGCGTAATACTCTTGTGTAGAAAACATTTATTTGACACGATTGCTAACTGACTAACAGGATTTTTTCCAAGGAGCTTGCTCTACTCCTAAGTAGGTTCTCTCGTTCCATTATGAGTTAACTTCCATCAGGACAACAGGCCTTAAGTAAAAAGAAGCTAGCACATTTTCTAAACACACCTACTTTGCAGAAGCGCAACGAACGGACTATCGTGTACTTTTACAAAAGGCCGCGTTCCGTTTCTTTACTGCCAATGTATCCATTGTTTCGAGATAGGCAGCAGACATCACGTGTTTCTGTTCGAAAGGGTCCGAAGATAAGAAAAACAGAAAGTATTTGAGTTGCTATAAAGAAGAACATCCTGTTTTTTGTTTCCCTTTTCCGATACCCCGAGTTCTGGTCTGCTACGCTGCGGAACCAGTTAAGCCATAACCCATACAGCACACTGGAGTCTCAAAGGCGCCTTCTATGCGCCTTGAGTGTCCCACGAGCGGCTTACGTCCAATATACGCCTTCTGAGCACCTGATGTTACAAAACGAGGCGCCTTAAAGGTGCCTTGAACAGGCCTGAATTAGGACTCACAGGCGCCTTAATCGGGCCTAGATTAGGACTGACATGCATCTTAATTATTGATAAATTAGCAGGGAGTCGAGACCGAAACAGTAATCGCAATTCTGCTCGGTCTCTTTCCTCTACCGTTCCGAGACAGAGACACCCGGTCTCCTTCCTTTACCGCTGCGATGTAGGAACAGCCGAACGCCGACCGGCCCCTATTCTAGGCCGTGTAGAGCGATACCCGAGGCGCCGTAAGCCACACCGCGGCGACATCACAACATATAAAACATACCTCCATCCATGTAAATAGTATATTTGTAATAATTGGACGACAAGGAAATTGTTACGTCCTGAAGGGACTTTTGTAAATCACCCCGAGCGGTTGGAATGATTTACCGGGTTCGCTGCTCTATCAAGGTGCTAAAGCACGCCTTGACTATACTTACCGGGAATTTGGAGGGTGATAAGAGGTTAAATCAAAGAGTACAAGGGATATAAGGGAAAACCAATGATGCAAAATATATTGTTACAAGAATAATTCGGAATTATCCTACCTTGAGACGGCGCTCCGTCTCAGCTGTCGCTCGCCGTATCGCACGGCACGCTCTCCGACTCCTATGTCGCTCGCGCGCTGTGTCGGTGACCCATACGTAGGTCGTGGTCGCTCGCTTCTGTGCTCTCGGATGGCACTCGGAAGTCGGTCACCTCGTCGGCGTTCGCGGTCTCTAATCGTCTGTTCTCAACGCGTTCCTACGTCGATCACGAGTGACGCGCAAGGGCTCTCCCGGCTGGGCCGTTCACGGTATGTCGGATGGAGGTACCCCTTGCACGAATTACTTTCGGCCGTTCGTAATTCGCGGACTTGACGCGGAGACGCGGTCGCGGTATCTGGACTTCCTACTTCGAGCTCCCGGGATTGAATGAATTCCCAATCGATTCTCGTTATGGGCCGTGCCCCGATCAATCCGCGCGAATGGGGAAAACCGCCCCGTCGGCAGTTGTCGCTCGCCGCACGCGTCGGAAATTTCTGGGCCCGGGCCGGCGGCGGTCACGTTATCCCTACGGCTGTTGCCACGCGGCTCAGCGTAACGTGACTGCCACGCGCGAGGCGATTCCGCTGAATCGCCGATTCGACAGGGAGCGACGCGAGGACAGCAAGCACGGGATGAACCGATAGGGGCATGTAACACCTCCCCACTTAGACATGAAATGGTCTCGAGAGGCCATTTCATGTACACGTGCGAAGCTGTCGTCGCGTACGCTTTCCTAACGGCTTAAAACTACGATTAACGCTATTACAAGTAAGGGGTGCATGGGCGATATAATAAATGAATCGGAATTAGGTAAAAGTGAAACCCATATATTGTTACAAGAAAAGAAAATAATAATTATAATACTAATAATGATGATATGGGAAAAAAGGAAAAAAAAAACAGAAGTGACATTAGCGATGGGGGGGGGGGGGGGGTGGTGGTATACGCTTCTGTCTCGGGCGGCGCTCTGCTGCGAATGTAATGAAACACGAAAATTACAACTTGGTCCCGTCACTTTTAAGTGATTACAATTTCCTGTTTAATTACCTGGTGCCGAGTGGTTGTGCCCCTCACTCTGCTCCGGCTGGGACTATCCAGGGCGCGTCCCGCTCCAGGGGTTGCTCCAAGGGCCTGGGCGCTTCAATAATTGGTAGTGCTGGTAGGTGTCTTGGCTGGGCGTCCAGAATGGCGCGTATGCATCCAGTGCAGTTAGAATTGAGAGACCATTGCAAATGCCGGCCCCGACAGCACACGCACCTTGTGACGTCGATGGCCCGTTTCTCCTCCACGAGCCAATGGATCGGAGTTTTCCGGTATACATGGAAGTCCGCGGGAGGCCGCAACCACGCACACGCGTCGCAAAGGGTTTGGAACTTGGTGACCGGGTGTGTCCACACGCGTCCTTTGAGATCAATGCTTCGTATTGGTCTCACGCAGACTCGCCTCCAGAATGGTGCATGTAGGTGCCGGGGCAGCACTACTTCGGCGAGGGTGGTTCGGACGTACTTTTCGTCATTAAAACGCAGGGCGTACATGTTGCTGTTGCTTGATTTCAAGTTAAATTTTATGGCGACTGTGTCCCGCTTTGCTTAATCTCTACCTTATATGCTATTTTCCCTACCATCTAATTTTCACAGCAGAGCGCCTCGTGGGGACAACGCGCGGGGGGTTTTTGCTGCGATCAGCAACTAAGGTCTAAAATACTTCGAAGTATGGCTCGGAACCCGCGAAACTTCTCGCTCGTTCTACGAGGGCTCTCTCTCTTGTCCTTGTGGATGGTATAACGGGTAGGTCGGAAGGAAAAGATGTGATAGCAAGAGGTCGGGGTCTGGAAATTATTTGAGGAGGAGGACGGGGTGGTGCCATTCCTATATCAACCCTTGCCTCTTTCCTTAGTGGCTCGCGATGTTGGATCCGGCGTGCCTTCAGAAAACGGTATCCAATCCAGACAGTAATGATGATTATGAAGGTTCCTCCCAATCCTGGCAGTCCAAAGGTGACGTATGTTGATAGATTTTCTGTCCGGTGATGTGTTGCTATTTCTCTTGCTTGTCTCTCTATATCGTCCAATGCGATTGCATTAGCTTTCGCATGGGCATCCTGAAGGGTTCCCTGTGGTTCCTTTTCTTGATGGTCAGCCAATATTTTCACGTGATGTTCCGTAAGGGTAGGTAAGATTTCGGAAATATTTATGCCTATGGATGGTTTGTATATCGTTGTGAACGTCTCAGTGTCGACTCCGGATGCCCAAATCTGGTCAGTCCCGAGTTTGGCCTCACAATCTCTCCTCAATTGTAATATTCCTGCCCCCTGGAGCACTTCATATCCGGCCGAATGCTTATTGCACCGTACCTGCAGTGCCAGGGTGTTCTTGACAGAATATAACCAGGTGTTGGGTGTGATCATTCTCTTGAGGAAAGTTCGGCTTCCGGGGAGGGCTTGAATGTTGCAGCTAGGCCACTTGATGTTTTGTGGTTTTAGTAAGGCATCTGTCTCGCAGCTTGGGGCTTTTTCCAAGTCCTGGAGTGGTACGCTGAGTTCGCACATATACATCCGATGGTGTTTCCTGCATCCTGTGATGTAGTTTTCGTCTGGCATGAAGTATTGAGAGTTGACTCTGCTGATTGCTAAATATGCTGTCCTTGGTTTTATGAATATTGGGGTAGAGACGTTGGTCGATATAGCTTGGAATGAAGGGCAGGGTTGAATGTAATAAAGATCGAAAGGAATTTGGTCTAATAAAGGGATGTCGAGTGACAAGATGATCCGTCCCTGTAAATAAACTACGTTTAATTTGGTCACCCCTTGTAGCTGTTCGGAATTCAATTCTTCCGGAGTCAGCGGAAATTCATATGGCGTGGTTTCGCGAATTCTTTCGCAGGTCTGCGCTAGCTGACTTGGGGACAGAACGGCCGGATGTAGGATACCAAGTTTCGCAAACGTGAGCGCGTCGGTTATTACGATCAGAGCGGTCACGTATTCGTCCACGTGCCTGATCATTAGGAACGTCCATGACGAAAAAGCTGATTCTAATTCTACTCTTGTTTCGCGTTCGTCTAATTGACGGGTGGCCGCCGCTCTTTCCCTAATCCTATCGTCCATGTTTCGTATGGCGCCCGACACCGATTTTATCGAGTTATGTATATCCTGAAATTCCGATTTTATAATGTGCGTTTGGTTTCCTAACAATTCGGCGAGATGATTTTGGTCTTTGTAAAGTTTATCTATTTCCTTATTATAGTATTGCGCGTCGTCGTTGTCCAGTGTTCCGAAGAGGGCCTTACTCAGCGATCCGATGAATCCCAGAGGTACCGATCGTTTGGTACGTTGGAGCTGTGGTTTCCCCAATATGCTTAATAGCAGTTCCTCGTATCTTTTACCGTCGAGGAGTTTTCGTTGCAAGGCCGCGTTGAGGTCGTCGGCCGGGCAAGACGTCCAGTTATAAGTTGTACATAAGGCTTTCATCCTGTGGATTTGTGGTTGGGTTTGTGGTCGCGAGGTTAATACTTCCGCGACTTCGATGCCGGTCACCAATCTCCATTGGGTGTGGAAAACTCGGAGAGGTCGGATTTGCTCGTAGTACAATCCCGGGTTGGGGCTTAACGGAGTTAGTTGGTAGTCCCCGTCTATGACCTTAGTGGTGGCACTCGTCCATAAGAACGTGAATAATAGCAGGCCACGTCTATCCATGACTTTCGCGAGGAATTCTATTATTCTAAGTAAATGTCTACTGCAATACGAAAAACAAGTGAGATTAAGGAATAGAGTAATTATATATATGGGATGTGGGACCTTGGTTATGAGGGTCGGCTAAATGAGCCCTTCCGCTGGTCCGTTGTAAGCTGAAACCATTTGGATACGCTTTATTAGCGTCAAGGTGGATTTTCCTTAGTATAAGCATGTTTCAGTTTATCGAAATGTTTAATTATCTGTCGCCCCTCATCCGAAATCAATATTGCATTATTTTGGTCAGTAATTGCTTTTATTTTATAAGGGCCTATGTAATGGGGGTCGAATTTATGGAGCCGAGGTTCCTTTAGAACGTAGACAAGGTCGCCTTCGGCAAATATAACTTGGTTACTCTTTCGGTCATAAATATTTTTCGAACGCGATTTGCTCGTGCCCAAGTTTGATCGCGTAGTGTTTCGAATTTCTTCCAATCGTTCTACCAAATTTTGTACGTATGTCGGATAAGTGAGTAGTTCTTCACGGGCCATAGGCGTAAATGGATCCCGAGCTAATTGTCCGAAAACCACCTCGTATGGAGTGAACTTTGTTGCCTCATGCACCGAGGTGTTGTATGAGTACATAGCGAATGGGAGTAGCAAGTCCCAGTCTTCGTATCTTTCCAGGTAGTGTTTCAAATATTCGGTTAAGACGATATGACTTCTTTCCAGGGAACCGTTAGTCTGTGGTCGATATCCCGACGTCGTTACATGTTTAATTTTAAAAGTTTGGGCTATTCCCTGTATTGTGTTATTAATAAAACTCGTTCCGCGGTCTGTTAGTATTGCACGCGGTGCGCCGAAGATCGCGATAAAGTAACGTGATAACGCGTCGGCCACGGTGACGGCTCGGATGTCGGGTAATGGCACCGCCATACAGAATTTAGACAATTGACATTGCATTGTAAGTACGTGACGGTTTCCGCTAGGGGTAGGGGTAGCGGTCCTACGGTGTCCAAGGCTACTTTATCAAAGGGCCGTGCAGGCGTATCCGTGATTAGCATTGGTTCCCGTGTTTTAATGCGTACGAGCTTTTGTTCTTGGCAGCTCTGGCAGCTCCGCACGATATCCTCTACGTCTCGACGTAAATGGGGCCAGTCTAATAGACTGCGAATGCGTCGGTATGTTTTAGTTACGCCCTTATGCCCTCCTATCAAACTTTCGTGATAGTGGCGGATAATATTTTCCCGTTCGGTTTCCGGCGGTAATTGGATTTCTCCTGTACAAATTGTAATTGACATCGGCGTATGTTTGAAAATAATTTTGAAATATTTTTCGAGCGTTTCGGCATCGAACCGGTGTAAGGTTTCGCCATGCGCCGCTATCCGAAACGAGCGGACGCGATCACATTCCACGGCGCTTCTAAGCGCTGTTAATGCCGGTGCCAACTCATTTTCCCCCAGTTCGTGATAAAAGCTGTTCGTTCCAACGACGCTAAAAACCTTTCCTTCTTCATTACGGGTGACTATCACGCGATTCTTGATTAATTCCTCGGATAATAATTTTGTTTCGTCGAGTAGTCCTATAGCCTTCAGAGTTTTACAAATTGGGCTAGTTAATATTCTGTCCGACGATATAAAATGAGCATAATTGTCGCGAGAGGATGTAAGTGTGGTCCTTGCGATTTTCACTTCGCACTGCATTGTCTGCAATTCATCCTCAGGGGTGTTCGTTCTAGGAAAATTTTGTGGGACGGTGAATGGCCCGATGTTCGCTTCGTATCGTTCTGTCGAGTCAGGCATTTCGATTACATCGGGCCTTGGACTCATGCTGGAATTTTCTATATGGGGCCGTTGATCCTTCAGTTCCTCCAATGTTTCGCCCTCCGGACAAATCATGGTTGATTGTGGGATGTCCAGGGCTTCTTCATGTAGGGGTATACCCCATTATACTCGTTTCTTCGGGCCCGATTTTGGTTTTGTCCCCTGCGGACTGACCTTTCCCTGGGGATCCGATGTTTCTCCCTTTTCCTCTACGGGGAATTCCTCGTCAAGACTCTTCAAGATGGTGATTTCCTCCTGGGAGAATGGGCCTATCCTGGAATCGTTACTTCCAAAAGTGGAGTCCATGTTGTCTCCCTCGATGTGCTGGTAGCGGGGTGGTTCGTCCAGACTCCTCAAGAAGGTGAGTTGGTCCTGCGTTAGCCCTGTATACTTGCCTTCTGTTATCATGGTGGAGCCTTCGTCTCCTGTCTCTAGGAATTCGGGCATTCCCGTCCTTCCTTCACTTGTATCCAGGACAGTTGAGTTCGCCCTACTCTCCAGATCGTCGGTGTTATCCCCTTGTGTTGCTGGCAGCTCCTGACCAAGTTCCTGTCCCTCCAGTGTGGAATCCTCTCTGAAGTCGAATGACGGTGGTTCTTTATAATTTGGTCTTGGCCTGCCTTGGTGACGCGCTCCTGCACGCGTTGCTATCCCCTCATTTCCACGTGTGGGCAATGCTTCCTTTGTGGTAGTCGGAAAAGCGTGCGAGACCGGATTTCGAGATAGCGCGTCTGCGTTTGCGTTTACCCGACCAGGCTTATAAACGATTTCATAATCGTAATGCGCGAGGGTAATCTTCCACCGGGCGAGTCGCGACACCGGATCTTTTACTGAGAATAGCCATTGAAGGGGCCGGTGATCGGTTACCAGGGAAAATTTTCGCCGGTAAATGTATGTTCGAAATTGTTTTACGGCGTAGATTATCGCAAAGCATTCCTTTTCCGTGGTGGAGTAGTTTTCTTGTGCGGAGTTGAGTACCTGCGAGGCGTACGCTATGGGCGGGTCCTTGCCTATTTTGCCTTGACTTAAAATCGCGCCGACGGCTATGTCGGAAGCGTCCGTTGTAATAATAAATGGTTCGTCAAAATTTGGATAACGTAGAACCGGCTCTTTACAGAGTACCTCGCGTAAATCTTCGAAACTTTCCTGGTGTTTTTCAGTCCAAAAGAATGGGATTCTCAGGCTAGTCAAATTTGTAAGAGGTCTAGCGCGTTTTGCCATATCTGGGATAAAACGGCGATAGTAATTTACGAGGCCTAGGAATTGCTTCAAATTTTTCCGAGTTTTTGGCACGGGGAACTCGGCGACGGCCTCGATCTTTTCCGGATTAGGTCGTACTCCGTCAGCTGCTATTATATGGCCCAGATATATGACCTTGTCCTTCAAGAACTTGGCCTTTTCCGGCTGTAGAGTCAAGTTATGTTCGCGTAGGCGTTCGAAGAATCTCTCTAGCCGGTGTTTGTGCTCCGCGAGTGTATTCGAATATACTACCACGTCGTCTAAATACACGAATAACTCTTTCCCGATGAGCCCTCTCAAAACGTGGTTCATTAAACGCTGGAAAGTAGCCGGAGCGTTCTTTAATCCGAAAGGCATGCGGAGGTATTCGTAGTGTCCGTCGGGGGTAGTAAACGCGGTTTTTGCACGGTCCTCCGGAGCCATAGGGATTTGATGGAAACCGTTTGCCAAGTCGAAAACTGAGAAATATTGGGCTCCACCTAATCGATTGAGAATGTCCGTAATTCGCGGCAAGGGGAAACGGTCGTCAATCGTTATCGCGTTCAAATTTCTAAAGTCGGCCACCACCCTCCATCGTTTGTTTCCTTCTTCGTCCTCCTTTTTCGGGACTATGTGCAGGGGTGAGTTATGTGGCGAAGACGAAGGAGCGATTATTCCCAACTCTTCCAGATTGTGCATTTGTCTGGCGATTTCCTCGTCCATTAACGGCGAATGCGGGTATTGGCGAGTGAACACGGGCTTTGAATCGGTTAACGGGATGGTGTGCTCTATAGACGTTGTTTCGCCCAGCGGGTCTCCAGGTACGAAAAATCGGTCCGAATACCTTATAACCAAGTCTTCGATTGTCTGACGTGGTTCCGGGTCTAATTCCTCTAACTTCAGCGTTCCGACTATGTGTTGTATTCGCTCCTCGGGAGGTTTTTGTTCAACGCGGTAATTCCCCAAATCCTGATCTTCGCTAACGTCGAGCTCTTCTTCAGGAAAGAGGGAGGGGCAATCCCGCTCGTGGTCTTCTGGGCAGCAGAGGTTTATTTGTTCGCCGTTTGACTCTAATGCCAATGGTTCACTTAAACGTGTTAGAAAGTCCTCCTGACTCTGTTTGCATGCCGTCAACGTATCTTCTAATTCTTCCGAATTGGAGAAAACTACGGGGCGGATTGGGTGTTTCGCTGTTACCATCGTGCGTAGGTGATACGAGACGATGGCTTCCTCCTGAAGCAGATACGGACTCCCGACTAGACCGGCGATCCCTTCGGGTAAATTAGGCATGCTCAATACATGGAATAACGCCCAGCTGCCGTTTACCTTTAACGCAGTCGTTCCTAATGTCATGACCTTTCCGTTCAATCCGTTAATTTCAAGGGGCGTCATGCTTATAACCATGGCCTTTGAGCTGGCAGACCCGATTTCTAACAGGTTCAATGCTGAACCCGTGTCTACTATGAATTCTCTCTCACCGTTCTCCAATTGTTCGGCCTTGATCCGGATGCGGGGGGACTCCGCGCGTATGAGTCCCGTGGTTGGCTCTGATTTCGAGGTGATCTTGGCGGAGGCGATCTTTGGGCCTGCGAAGAGGACCCGCCCGCCTCGTTTCGGTCGAACGGGCGGGCGCGCTGGGAGTTTAAATGATTGCGATTTTCTGGGTACGATTCGTATTCCGCCTTTCTTGGCGACTCTTGGGATTCATTTCTTCTAGGTTCCGGCGATCCGCGAGATTGGTATCTTCCAGGTTCGCGTGAATTATATCTTTCGGGTTCACGCGGCTCGTATCTCCGGGAGTCATATCTTGGCGACTCGCGGGGTTCATACCTTCCTTGTTCGCGGGGCCCATATCTGGGTGGTTCGCGAGGTGGATATGATCTAGCCCCGCGTGGTCGCGACTGCCTATTATTCCTAAATCCCCCGCGTGAGAATCTTTCACCGGGCTCGTACAGTCTATGTTCATAATCCGACGGGCGTTCGCCTTGCCTCGTCAGCAAGGCCGTCGGACGGCGCTCCGGTGTCGGATCGCGATAATACGGCTCCCGATAATATTCGTACCGATAGCGAGGGGAGCTATAAGCGGAGTACGGGGCAGGGGGTTCGCGATACGAGTCCTCCTCTCGCGGTTGTCTCCATTCGGTCCAACTACGTTGGGGGTCGTACGGCGACGGGGGTCGCGCGCTTCCGGTGTACCCATACGTCTCCTCGCGTGGCAAACCGGACGATTCTTGTTCTCGCCTTTGGGCGTGTAACGCCAAATCGAACGCATCGTCCAAAGATTCGGGATTTGACAAGGCTACTTTAGTCGCAATTCTTTGAGGTAATGCCGTGATAAACGAGGTCCGAGCCAATCGCTCCACGTCCCTAATGGTCCTTTCGACGTTTTCTCCGATTAATTCTTTCGCTCTTACGATCACCTGTCGGTACAGGCGGCTTACGCGGTGAATAAAATCTATTAGGCGCTCCCGGGGAAACATGCTTATACGTTCTAGTTCCAATCTGAGCTCCTCATAACCGCGGCATGGGGAATATCGGACCCGTAGAAGGGAGAGCAGATCGGTCACGCTTTGACAACCTTTCCCCTCGACGTAGTATCTAATAGGATCTTTTAATTTGTATATGAGCTCGGTCAGAAATCGTTCTTCCTGACCGGGTGGAATTCGCTGTATGGCCCGCTGTATCGAGGCAGCGAAGTCCTCTAATGTTACAAAATCAGGGTCGAAACGGGGAATGCCGTCAAGTGCCCGATATACTCTCTCTTCATCTTCTCGGGAACGCCACACGTCTATTACAGACATTTCTGGGTCGTTCGTCCGAGAACCAAAAGATGGTCGGCTGTTTAGGGCTGGTGGTAAGGTGGGAGGAGCAGGGGGTGGAACATTATCTGTGGTATGGGAATTGGAAGAATGTGGCGGGGGTGGTGATCTCAAAATTCCACCCGTCATTGCAATGTAGTAGGAAGTGTAGTCAAGTTACGAGCAGATAAGATTGCGGCTGGTCGCGGTTCGTAGCGACGGCACGCACTTTTATTCTAATAAGAACGGATTTAGAAAAGAAGGAGTGGAATCCCACTTCTGACACCAGTTTGTTACGTCCTGAAGGGACTTTTGTAAATCACTCCGAGCGGTTGGAATGATTTACCGGGTTCGCTGCTCTATCAAGGTGCTAAAGCACGCCTTGACTATACTTACCGGGAATTTGGAGGGTGATAAGAGGTTAAATCAAAGAGTACAAGGGATATAAGGGAAAACCAATGATGCAAAATATATTGTTACAAGAATAATTCGGAATTATCCTACCTTGAGACGGCGCTCCGTCTCAGCTGTCGCTCGCCGTATCGCACGGCACGCTCTCCGACTCCTATGTCGCTCGCGCGCTGTGTCGCTGACCCATACGTAGGTCGTGGTCGCTCGCTTCTGTGCTCTCGGATGGCACTCGGAAGTCGGTCACCTCGTCGGCGTTCGCGGTCTCTAATCGTCTGTTCTCAACGCGTTCCTACGTCGATCACGAGTGACGCGCAAGGGCTCTCCCGGCTGGGCCGTTCACGGTATGTCGGATGGAGGTACCCCTTGCACGAATTACTTTCGGCCGTTCGTAATTCGCGGACTTGACGCGGAGACGCGGTCGCGGTATCTGGACGGCCCTCTGGCTCGTCGTGACTTCCTACTTCGAGCTCCCGGGATTGAATGAATTCCCAATCGATTCTCGTTATGGGCCGTGCCCCGATCAATCCGCGCGAATGGGGAAAACCGCCCCGTCGGCAGTTGTCGCTCGCCGCACGCGTCGGAAATTTCCGGGCCCGGGCCGGCGGCGGTCACGTTATCCCTACGGCTGTTGCCACGCGGCTCAGCGTAACGTGACTGCCACGCGCGAGGCGATTCCGCTGAATCGCCGATTCGACAGGGAGCGACGCGAGGACAGCAAGCACGGGATGAACCGATAGGGGCATGTAACAAAATAAAGGACCTAATTAACCACGAGAGGATTTAACCGAACCTGGCATACCGACTGACGCTATCCTCCTTATCCTCGGAGTGACGACCGTCACAATATATAATCATAAATATCGAGTGTGAGTGTGATTCTTTTTTTCTCAGGCACGGAATAGGCAACGTATTATTCGAAGGCGAAACCAAAAATAACAAAATTCGTACAATATAAAATAGATCGATAGAGTGGGTGAGTTGCGCATTCTTTCCTTAAATTATATAATTGAATATCGATAGGCGAGCGCCGTCTCATGTAAAATTTATTTCATGTATACAATTCGTTTATTGCTAATGCAGAGGTAACGGAGGGTCAATATTGGCATTAGCCAATATTCTGGGGTCACCCTTGGCTCTTCAGCCTCTCTAACACCTGGTAAAAGGGAAAGGAATAAAAGGGATAACTATTCACATTTGAACATTACACTCGAGCAGAAGTTATTTACCGTGAAATCTGCACGATCCTGATAGTCACTCAATGCGGGGCCTGTATAGGACTAGATCTTTGACCCACAATAATAATAAAAAATTCTTTAAATAATTAACTAATAAATTGTACTGTAACGCACGTAGCATTCTTCCGACTAGATCGTCTTTAGATACCGATTACCCGGACTCCACGCTTACCTATGCTACCGCGTAACAGAACACTAAAGGTTGCAGTTACGTTGCGGTGCAACTAGGGAATTCAATCCTGGGATACGGTATCCCGGGATCCCGGGATCCCGGCTGTTTTCTTAATTTCAAAAAACCCGGGATTTGATATCACTAATCCCGAGATTTTCGGGATTTTTTAAAAATGCGAATTATTTTATGAACAACTGAAAAATATAAAAGTAAACAGAATAAATCAACATAGTCGTTCATAATAATAAGCACAATAATAATAATGATTTATTTAAATAAAAATATTGAATCGCATATAACTAACTAAATTGTATTTATTTTTACAATGATATTCCCACTTTCCACTATTTCGAAATCGTGCGAGTTGCAAATTGCAATTTGTCTGAACACGTAAAGTCGAAACTTTGTAGGTCGAAATGCGCCGAACCGGCTTACATCTCTTTGAGGGTGGTGGAATCCTAGAACAAGCATATCAATATTTGTTATCAATTCCTCCGACAAGCATTGAAGCAGAGCGAGCTTTTTCAGCGGCCGGTTATATAGGTAATAAAATAAGAAGTCAGCTAGGAGATGATACATTAGATGCTTTGCTATTTCTTCGTGTACATTTCCAAAACGCTTCATAATGGTTTACTGATATTACCTATACTTATTCAGACTGTTTTTTTATTCTTAAAAATGATTTTAATTTATGTTTGTTTAGTTTAAATAAAGATTTAGAATTTTAACATATAGTAAATCATTTTAATAACTGAATTTTTCTATTACCCAATCCCGGGATTAGCCCCGGGATCCTGGGATAGACTTTAAAAAATCCCGCAATCCCGGGATAGTAAATAATGACCGGGATTGAATTCCCTAGGTGCAACATTGTAACATTGCAGGTAATATTTCTGAGATGTTGCAGAAATTTTCCTATGTCCGCCCCTGTGCAACATTACATGAACTATTTCTGCAGTGTTTCCGAGATGTTACACCAACTATGTCGCAACGTTTCGGAGATTTTACAGCAACTTTCTCGCAACATTTCAGAGATTTTATAGCAATTGTCCCGCAACGTTTCGGAGATTTTGCAGCAACTTTCTCTCAACATTTCTGAGATTTTATAGCAATTGTCCCGCAACGTTTCGGAGATTTTACAGCAGCTTTCTCGCAACATTTCTGAGATTTTATAGCAATTGTCCCGCAACGTTTCAAAGATTTTACATCAATTGTCTCGCAACGTTTCGGAGATTTTACAGCAATTGCCTCGCAACGTTCCGGAAATTTTCTAGCAATAGTCACGGGTAAGGAAATTAATTAAATTACAATAAATACTGACAATTAAATATTCATATATTTTTTCTATACAAGACGACAACAACAACAACAACAATAATAAAAACAATAAAAATAATAATAGTATTGACTTTGGTGGATCTTTTCAAACCCGTGTATGTGGAGTTCCAGGCTCTTCTGCCCTCTTTACTTAAAATGTACTTCATGCAGCATGTAATGATCCTGGAATAATACATGCATTTATTTTACAATTTTAAGTGCTGAAATGTTGATAAATAATGAATTTATTTACTCATTGCTAATTGTACTCTATGTTTGAATGTACTGAATGATTGTTTTTGATATTTTCCGTACCAACTATATTTCCCTGCCACAGAATCCTCTATTAATTTATTTAATATCATCAACGCCATGATCGAAATATTGCTTCCGCAGCTCCTCTCCAATAAATGAATCTATAAAAGGTCATTAATAAAAAGGTCATTAAAAACACCATTCATGTAACGCCAATCACAGGGTGCATTGAAGCGAAGTAATGAAAAAGTAACAATCACCATTACTTTAAATAATTGATCGGAACGTGAAATGAAAGTTATACAATATATGCATGTTTACGAGGAAACTCCGTGAAAAGTAAAAGTTTGTAGCACAGAAAGCACAGAAATATATGTATTTCAAATAATTAAACAACTGCAGTTGGTTAATAAGCATAAAATATATTATATTAGTTACTTTAACTTAAAAATAAGCTCTTTAATTTGAACAATTCAAATCTATTACTTGTGAAATATCTGTTTTTATCCTGTCCTTATGTAGCACGACAGAAAGTACAAGAACATTTATACTTCCATTCCTTTAAACATAAGTCTCTGTAGTCGTTTCATCGTTATCTCCCTTCTTTTCCTAACTCCCAACCGCTCTTTAGTTTAGGTTGTAGAGCAGTAGTTAATGCTGAACCTCCCCTACTCGCCATTGTAATTTTAATTCTAATTTTAATTGTAATGGTACAATAAAGTCATTTAATAACAATAATATTGTCCAAATATAGTAGGGATGCTTGCAGGGAGAAGACAGCCCTTAGAAGTGCCTTCTTGGAAACAGTGTTTTTCAAAATGATTCTAACACAATAAGGCGTTCTTTGAATGTACGAAATTCTGGCCCAGACCCATGTTCTGTAACCAACAGAAATATATATGCAACAAACAAAAATATTTCTTTTTAAGAAGTTCGACTTAACCTACAAATAGTATACAATACTCATAGGTTCTACTTACCCGTGATATGTCAAACCTGCACCAATTCACTCAGGTCTCCTGCGCCACAGAACACCCACGTTCTAACCATTTTTATTACTTAAAAGCAATTAATAAGTAATCACGCTCTAACTATTTACGCTTGTGCTTTCTTACGTGCTTTGGCTTTGCAACCTGTCGCGTCGCATGTGAGTGACGTTACACAACGCCTAGAGCTTCACCACGCGGGATTGGGAAGTTCCACCAGAGCTAACCCTATTATTCTTTTTATTGTTATTAGTATTGTTGTTGTTCTCTTCTTGTATAGAAAAAATATATGAATATTTAATTGTCAGTATTTATTGTAATTTAATTAATTCCCCTACATTTTTTATCCTTTCTGTAATATCACACGAATTTTGCCGATACATCAGTGCTATAAAATCTCCGAAACGTTGCGGGACAATTGCTGTAAAATCGCTGAAACGTTGCGGGACAATTGCTATATTCGAAACTATTTCACAAACATATTTTAATTAATGTTTACAAATATCACAAGCCGCCTTCGTTGAATTCATTTTTATTTGTTGTTTCTTCTTCGTTGTTTTTATCAAAATGAAATTTGGTACACTTCCAATACGCACCTCAACACATAATCCCACCAAAAATTAGTTGATTAACAACAAAGCTTTAAATAACAATCCTAATTGTGAAGAATTTCGAGGTTGTCCTCTTCAAAGCCACGTTGTCGCGTTAAAAATTTTCATTAAAAAAATTACTGTTTGAGATGAGACTACGTTGAGTGAGAGGAGAGGAATCTAAGACAGGTGAGAGAGTTCACTTAACCACTTGTGCGTGAGACCACTTTGTCAGCTTTATTGTAAAACAACTCGATGAGCCGATGAGATGAGAAGAGTGTCCCGATTTGGTGCCACGAGTGATTATATTAAGCACTGTGGCCTGCACCGAGAGCTTACAGTGAAATGAAAACCGCGTGAAAATGCCACGTGGCGTCCACCCGATTATATTAATCGCTGGACTTTGAGCGTTCAATTGAGATGAGATGAGACAAGGTACTGCACGATGTGAAGCACTGAGAAATGCGGTGAGCTGATTAACAGAACAAGATTAGTCGTAACACTTCGCGATGCAATGACTCCACGAACTATCTTAGTTCAAAGCACACAAGAGAATGATTGAGAATATGGCCGCTGGCCGTTACGCTTCTTCTCCGTTCTCTTGGATCGTCGACGCGCACGCTAATTGGTCGATCGATCCGAGCTGATTGGTCCATCGATTGCGGCGACAGTTGATCGATCGCCGCTGATTGGCGGCTTGCCGATCGTTCAGCGCTGCTGAATCGCGGTCCGCGAGGTGCTGCCATGAGTATGAGTGTGGCGGCGTGGAAAACTAATTTCATTCCCAAACAATTACATTATGATTAAAATGTTCAATCAACTACCCGTAAAAAAGAATTGCAATATGGCGAAATTTTTGTAAAAGGACTTAGGAATGTATCAATGTTGCACCGCAACGTAACTGCAACCTTTCTGCAACCTTTCTGCAATTATATAATGTATACACTTTATTTCACAAGAGGACCTTCAGGTTTGGCAAGTTCAGAATATGTTGATACTTAGTGTACGTGAAGGTCTTCACTCGGACATTAATTTCTTAAAGCAGTAAGACGCGCTTTTCAGCCAAATTCGAGAAAATTGACTTTGACAAATTCTGAGTTCCCTTATATACAGGGTGTTCCTTCACCTATGGTCAATACTCTAGAGGGGGCGATTATACAGTGTGTCCGCGGGAAAGCTAAACAGCCGGCTCCCTCCTAAACTATTGGAGATAAAAATATAAAAAAAATAGGGAATTGCATGGTTCGAGGGGGCCAATTAATTAGCGCGAACGAATTTTTTTATCGATTATTATTTTAAAAGATACGATGGTCAAGTTCGGATTTTCAAATGGAACTATTTTTTTTGAATACCTGAGTTGATAGTGCGTGCCAAGACAAATTCAATAAGCTTTAATGTATACACTTTATTTTCACTGGTTTTTAAGATATTGCGCTTGCAAATTTACTGATTTTCACTGGAAGAAAACTGTCTGGTATAGCACGGACCGGGGACGGTCTTACTGGTTCCACGGGTGGCACTGCCTTTTGAAATAGATACCTACCTGCCAAAGGCCTACGCCAGGCCCAAAGGCTGGACAATTTTTTTCCGTCAGAAATGCTACTTAGGTAGGTACATCTGCGGTATATTTATTTCGCACTTGCTTCTACGCTCGGATGGCCGGTTCTTTTGGGAGGGATGCAAGTTCGATTGGTTAGGTTAGGAGGAGTGAAAGCTGCTAGACTAAATTTCAATCATAGGGAGCAGATTGTATCAGAACCATTCGGATTTGCATTCCTCACAAACGGCTGCTCTCTTGAAGAGGCCCTCTTCACAGCAATGCCCACCTTCTCTCGCACGGAATACGTTAACGCTTGCTTTTGTTCTGATATTGAAGCTCGTGTTTATACTCGAGAGGACCACGCGTCGACAGCGGGCTACCCCTTTTCTTCCTGTGTCTCTCCACGAGCCGTGCTGACGGTGGATTATAGGAGCGTAGATATCTGGATGCCAGTTATTGAATTCAGGAGACGTTAGAAACATTTTATTACAAAACACACAATTAAAGTAAATCGTATTCCTCTCGGGCAGGAGTACTGATAATGATCGAACTTGCGCCCCACTTCGCGCAGACCAATTACACGGAGGGTAGTCGGGTCACACACTGCCCAAATGTGTGATGCGCTGGCACCCCGTGGCGAGGACAGACCTTCGCATTGCCTCACCCGATTTTTATGGCTTTTTCCGGAAAAAGGTACGAATCCTGGGCCGAACGTAGCGAATTGAGGTCGAGCCCCCGCAGTCGAGGGTGAAATATCCATTTGAGCGTATTAAGAAATTCTTTGCTTCGTCGTATCGAAAGGGAAGTGGTGCCAATGGATTCCTTATGTTTTTCTGACGAAAATCATACCAAATGTCATGCAAATCGGACTACTTTGACACAAGCTATTTGTATTCCTTATGAAAAAATAGTCCGATTTTCATGATGTTTGGCATGATTTTAATCGGGAGAACGCCCGGAATCCATTGGCGTCACTTCCCCTTCGATACGATGAAGAAAAGAGTTTCTTAATACGCTCAAATGGATATTTCACCCTCGACAGCGGAGGGTCGACTTCAATTCGTTACGTTCGGCCCAGGATTCGTACCTTTTTCCGGAAAAAGCCATAAAAATCGGGTGAGGCACAGCGAAGGTCTGTCCTCGCCACGGGGTGCCAGCGCATCACACATTTGGGCAGTGTGTGACCCGACTACCCTCCGTGTAATTGGTCTGCGCGAAGTGGGGTGCAAGTTCGATCATTATCAGTACTCCTGCCCGAGAGGAGTACGATTTACTTTAATTATAGTACATGTGTGTTTTGTAATAAAATGTTTCCATCGTCTCCTGAATTCAATAACTGGCATCCAGATATCTACGCTCCTACAATCCACCGTCAGCACGGCTCGTGGAGAGACACAGGAAGAAAAGGGGTAGCCCGCTGTCGACGCGTGGTCCTCTCGAGTATAAACACGAGCTTCAATATCAGAACAAAAGCAAGCGTTAACGTATTCCGTGCGAGAGAAGGTGGGCATTGCTGTGAAGAGGGCCTCTTCAAGAGAGCAGCCGTTTGTGAGGAATGCAAATCCGAATGGTTCTGATACAATCTGCTCTCTATGATTGAAATTTAGTCTAGCAGCTTTCACTCCTCCTAACCTAACCAATCGAACTTGCATCCCTCCCAAAAGAACCGGCCATCCGAGCGTAGAAGCAAGTGCGAAATAAAAGTAACGGTGCGCTTCTCGATACCGCAGATGTACCTACCTAAGTAGCATTTCTGTCGGAAAAAAATTGTCCAGCCTTTGGGCCTGGCGTAGACCTTTGGCAGGTAGGTATCTATTTCAAAAGGCAGTGCCACCCGTGGATCCAGTAAGACCGTCCCCGGTCCGTGCTATACCAGACAGTTTTCTTCCAGTGAAAATCAGTAAATTTGCAAGCGCAATATCTTAAAAACCAGTGAAAATAAAGTGTATACATTAAAGCTTATTGAATTTGTCTTGGAACGCACTATCAACTCAGGTATTCAAAAAAAATAGTTCCATTTGAAAAACCGAACTTGACCATCGTATCTTTTAAAATAATAATCGATAAAAAAATTCGTTCGCGTTAATTAATTGGCCCCCTCGAACCATGCAATTCCCTATTTTTTTTATATTTTTATCTCCAATAGTTTAGGAGGAAGCCGGCTGTTTAGCTTTCCCGCGGCAAAAAAAGTGACAAAATTGCGGTAAAGACTTCGTTTTCGAGAAAATTGACTTTGAATTTCACCTAAATACGCGTGCATCGTAGGCGCGTGCCCCTCAAGCTCAAGGGAACTCAGAATTATTCAAAGTCGATTTCCTCGAATTTAGCTGAAAGGCGCGTCTTACTGCTTTGGGAAATTAATGTCCGAGTGAAGACCTTCACGTACACTAAGTATCAACATTTTCTGAAATTGCCAAACCTGAAGGTCCCCTTGTCAGCCGGTTTTCGAGATATTGCGATTGGAAATTTGCTGATTTTCAGTGGAACAAAATCCGCTGGAATAGGAAGCACCGGGGGTAGTCTTGTTCGCGCTACGAACATGAGGCCCACCTTATATCGCACGGAATACGTCAACGCGTGTTTTTGTGATCTTATACTTTCAGTTATAAACGGGACAAGTCCCATAGTTTACATAAAGCATACAATCAATTGAGCTTACATCGTCTGCTACTTATTGCACTAAATTATCATAAATTATATTATGTTACACAAAGCGTAACCTAATATACACTGTATAGTGGGTATACTACGATAGTATACTAAATCTATATACTAAATCGATATTTTAACTGTTTTTGAGCCCTGGTTACTGCGGGACCAGTTGTAAAATCTTTTGTTGTAAAATCTCCCTAAAAGTTGCGTGAACAATGCTGTAAAATCTCCGAAAAGTTGCGTGAACATTGCTGTAAAATCTCCGAAACGTTGCGAGACAATTGCTGCAAAATCTCCGGAACGTTGCGAGAAAGTTGGTGTAAAATCTCCGAAACGTTGCGGGACAATTACTATAAAATCTCAGAAATGTTGCGAGACAATTGCTGTAAAATCTCCGAAACGTTGCGAGACAATTGCTGTAAAATCTCCGAAACGTTGCGAGAAAGTTGCTATAAAATCTCTGAAACGTTGTGGGACAATTGCTATAAAATCTCAGAAATGTTGCGAGACAATTGCTGTAAAATCTCCGGAACGTTGCGAGAAAGTTGGTATAAAATCTCCGAAACGTTGCGGGACAATTGCTATAAAATCTCAGAAATGTTGCGAGACAATTGCTGTAAAATCTCCGAAACGTTGCGAGACAATTGCTGTAAAATCTCCGGAACATTGCAAGAAAGTTGCTGTAAAATCTCCGAAACGTTGCGTGACCATTGTCGAAACGTTGCAGGAGTAATATTGCACCGCAACATTGCTGAAATGTTGCAGGAATCTTCCTATGTCCGCCCCTGTGCAACATTGCACCGCAACGTAACTGCAACCTTTCTGCAACCTTTCTGCAACGGAGTGTGCTGTATGGGCGGTTGGATACTGAGATCGTGCATTGAGTGATTGTTCGTTACTTGAAGCGGTGAATTATCCTATTTTGCTTTATATAAATTCCTTAAAGAGTTCGAGTGTGACGTTCAATTGTCGGACACTTTGGTGGCGTTCTGGATTCTATTTCGAAAATACTATCGTTTATTTTTCTAATTATTACATTTTCGATACTATTTATTTGCCGACTTTGTGTGTGATCTTGTGTTTGTAAACTTTGTACTCAAAATGACGGAAACAGGACGAACCGGTGCTTCGGGCACGAACGCGAATGTTTCTGGAAATAATACTTATAATGATCTAAATGTTTCAAACGCTATGATCACATCAATGGCGGAGTGCTTCACACTTCAGCACAGTACCTTAAACATTCCGTTTTATGATGGCAAAAACATACCTTCAAAAAACTGTTTACAAGATATTAGAAATGGGGCAGTCTTTGTTCCTCCCGCGTTAGAATCGTCGTTCTTTAAAGCAGTGTTAGGCAAATTGCAAAATGCTGCCAGAGATAGCACTTGGGGCAAAACGTTCAATAATCTGGACGAATTAATAAAACATTTAAAAGCCAGATTCGGATCAGATAAAACGTATTCAGATTATCATCATGAAATCGAAAATATTAAGATGAAGTGAGGGGAAGCTGTTAACAACTTCCATAACCGACTAAATATTCTGTTTAATGGAGCTAGATAGTTTTGGAGGATAAATACCCTGAAAATGCGGGACAAATGTTAGAGCCCATTAAAGAGGTATCTCTGGAAGCTTTTATTCGAGGGTTGCCTGATGAAATCACGCGAGCTGTAGTCGCACGTGATCCCAAAAATTTGGAAGAAGCACTAAAATTTGCCCGAAGGGCAGAAATTAAAATCAGATCTGGAATATTGCCGTCCGGTGAAACATCGCGGGTAACGTTCGCGGAAAATAATTATACCACAAATTCAAGACTAATTTCTCCTTTTTATTCGAATTCAAATAATCATGGCACTTCGAGACACTACTAGAATTACTCAATAACCAGACGTGAAGGAAATCGTTCGCGATCGCCATCACGTAATGACTAATCCAACCGATACACAGGATGCTAAATTAAAATCACCTAAACCTACGCAATCAGATTACACTAATTATCTAGAGACGCTGTAGCGTCTCGACGCCAAGTACATGAAAGAAAAGACACCTTGTATATGCCTGTCGCTGCCGTGTATCTTTACTCGAAGCACAGCTATTCCAACCTAACCTGAAACTTATTTCATTAATATCTCATCACGCCTGCAATATTTTCTATATTTAATGGCATTTTTCTCATGTAAACCGCATATAAGCTTTCGAATAAGACCAATTTCAATAAAATCGGTCTACGCATGACAGAGATATCGTAATACAGTAAAGTCTCCCTATGGGCTCGGTTTTGTGCACACGATGAGTGCTTGTCGCTATCCCCACCACTTCTGTCTCACTCTTGTCCGGCGAAGGCGAGAGCGAGATGGAACGAGAGCGAGCGAAAGGCGCTGAAAGCGAGCGAGGACGGTACGAGACAGACGACGCGTTGATGTTTTGTCTCGCTCCGACTTTCGGAGGCCTGACACTCCGTCCTTTGCATGCGCGGCGGGCGTGCGCGATGGTCGCAAGCGCTTAAGGTGAGCACGGGAACCGCTTCGCTAAATCTTGACGCAGGCTCGGCTCAAGTCTTTTTTGCGCCCTGGGCGGAAAGTCGACAATAGGTGCAAAATGGTATTTTCATTGCTGGTATTGTTCAAAATAAACTTTAAAATGAAATATTACAAGTTGTACTATAAGTGGTTTAATACTACGAATAAAAATTCAGAGTAAGGTCATCAATAAACTCAAATAAATGTATTATAATAAATGGCGGAATTTGGCAAGTTCGCCTAGGGCCCAAAAAAGACTCGTGCCGTGCCTGGCTATCTGACCGTCGCCCGCATGCGTCGGGCAGTTACGATTCCATCTGAGCGCTCGCACCCGTCGCGCACGCCCGCCGCGCACGCAAGCGTTCCATCTCGCTCCCCTCTTCGGCCAGAAAGAAGCGAGAAACGAACACTCGGAAATAGGGGCTCTGTTCACGACACGGGTTACCCGCCGGTCCCGACCAGCGAGTACATACGGAGACAATACTGTACATTTATTTGAGACTATTTATGACTTTACTCTGCAAAATTAGGCAACTGTTAGGGCGTAAGGTTGACAAGAGGTGCAAAATGGTCTTTTCAATGTTGGCATTGTTGAAAATAAAGGCTGTACTTCCGAATGGCCCCAGTGGTCGATCGACACGAGGTTTGGGGGGAAGGGTGGGGAGGGAGTGTGGACCCTAAATCTAAAATTGTTTCTTCGGGTATTTATTAGTTTCCGAAATATTAATAAAAAATTGTTAATTTTTTTGAAAATTTTTTCTGGATGTTGGTGCAGGCCTCCCTATCCGGGAGCCCTTCCGTCCTCCTATTTTTCATTTTTGAAATTCTGTAACCACGGTCTCGTTTTTGGCATCGCCGAACTCACATCGGTTCGCTGTCGTGCTTTCCGCGCCCCACGCACTGGTCTAGCCCCAACCGGGGCCGATAGAGATGAAACTTATTGTTAGTGGGTATTACGAGGGGTGTGGACAGACCCCAAATATAATATTTTAGCTTCCGCAATTAATACGTTCAAAAGATACAGAGGTAATTGTACATAAAAGGGTACACCTAAACGATTTTTTTTAATCACTTTACCACGGTCGCCCCTCTTAACAATATTTCTCTTGACTTATACCGACACAACGCATTCCACTTTCCCGGGTATTAGTATTGGTTTGGAGCTAGATTAGTGCGGGGGGCGCGCGCCCGCCCGCGGGCGCGTAAAGCATGGTAGCGAACCGATGTGATTTTGACGGTGCAAAAAATGAGACAGTGGTTACAAAATTTCAAAAGTTGAAAATGGGGGACGGAAGGGCTCCCGGGTAGGGAGGCCTGCACCAACGTCAAAAAAAAAATTCCAAATTAAATTAACAATTTTTTATTAATATTTCGGAAACTAATAAAAACCCGAAGCTACAATTTTAGATTTAGAGTTCATACCCCCTCCCCACCCCTCCCCCCAAACCTCATCTCGATCGGCTACTGGGGCCATTCGGAAGAATATCCAAAATAAATTTTTAAATGAAATACTACAAATTGTACTACAACGGTTTTAAACTACGCGTAAGAATTAATCTGACTGTCGCGCGCGTGCGGCGAGCAGTCACGATTCCATATGAGCGCTCGCGCCCGTCGCGCACGCCGTGAAGCGTTCCATCTCGCTCCCTCCTTCGGCCAGAAAGATGTGAGAAACGAACTCTCAGAATTAGGGCTCTGTTCACGATACGGGCTCAACGCCGGTCCCGACCAGCGAGCCCATAGTATTTCTACGCTGGCAGCCAGAGTTGGGCATTATTATTCGTATAAATCCCCAAGATTTATTCGCGAATAACGAATAACGATTTTATTCGACGATAAATTATTCGTTATTCACAAATAAATCTGTACCGTAAGCATTTATTTTGTCGAAACCTTCGAAGAAAGCCACGAATAACTTTCGTCAGCGTCGAAACTTGGTGAGTCACCAAGACCCCAAGGTCCGTGTGTTCGGCGCTCGCCTCTCGGCCGGACTCGACCTTCGGAGGCTCGAAAAATCACGCTCGACGCTGACGAAAGTTACTTATTCGTGGCTTTCTTCGAAGGCTTTGAAAAGATAAAAGGCTCCCCCAAACCAACGTGAATATCGCCGCGCGGAGCGGACCCGCCGCGTTTCAGCAGTTTTTTATACGTGACGGCTTATGAGCAGCCTTATCTGATCCGCGACGGATTCGCTCCGCGCGGCGATATTCGCGTTGGTTTCGAGCAGAGTTGGGCGAAATGTAATCTAATTACAACTTACAAATTACGATTAAAATGTAATTGTGTAGTTGATTACACATTATTTTCTGTAATCGTTAAGTAAGTTGTAATTAGATTACATTTTGCCCAACTCTCGTTTGGGGGAGTCTTTAAATGCTACTGATGAAAAATGTATTCGACGCATTTATTCGAATAAAACCTTCGAATAAAAAATTATCGTTATTCGTCAAATAAATTCTTATCGAATAAAAAAGTTATCTTTATTCGTCGAATAAATTCTCATCCAATAAAATTATTTATTCGTTGCTCTTCGAAAGGTGCGTTTAAACCAAACGAACGAATGCTCGTTTACCCCCCCACATCGACAATGAAAAGTTACAAGTGAAGATTGCCGTTTACACTAAATGAGCATGTATTTTGTCGAAATGAGGGGCGAACGAGCATTCGTTCGTTTGGTTTAAACGCACCTGAATAAAGATAACTTCGATTGTTCGAGCCTCGAATAACGAATAAAAATTATTTATCTTTTGTTCGATATTTGTGATTTTTATTTAGATAAAGTTTTGCCCAACTCTGGAGCGTACGATGCACGTGAACGACGAAGCGAGACAAAGTATCATGCTGTCTCTCTTCCGTAGTCGACGGCAAATACGTGTGACTCTTTTGTCCGCTCTTGCTCTTTTTCGGATTCTCTCACTCTCGACCAAAGAATTCCAAGAAATTGTGGGGATAGTCGCCGGGCTTCTAAATAACCAGGGATCGCCGGGGCTCCAATTACCAGTTCGCGCACACATAACCACGTCTCCTATAGGTATTTCCCCCTCCATTTGTTTGCGTTGCCTGGTTTGTAGAGCGTCATTTGTTTCAGAACGCACCACAGACGAATCTTCGGATTCACGTTTCACGTTCACGGTTCGCGTTTACGTTTTTTTGTAACGGGTAGAAGGATTTTGAGTTGTGTTGCGTTGTGTTGTATTGTGTTTGTGTTCTGTTTGTTGGTTTAGTGTAAAATGAGTGACATTCTAAATGTGAATATGCAGAATGTGCAAGAAGATATGGACAATAATTCTCCGTATCGTCCGCGACACTTACGTCCGTCCGCAAGGAGATTTTCGAAACGGAAAGTATGTCGCTCAAAGAGAAGGCCTTTGACCCTTCGGAAGAAACAGGAAAGGGGAAAAACGGCAGACGACACTGTCGTAGGACAACATTCAGAAGAAGTGGCCGAGGAACGTATGGTAGAGGAACCATCAACATCCGATGGACGAAATCATACGTCCCAAGAGATAATGCACTTGCCATCCGATGAAGACACTGATACGGCCAGTTCGGGAGAAACTGAAGAGGCGCTGGATGAACTGAGAACCGAAATACCAGAAGGCACGGATGTAGAAAGCAACGAAGAAGAAAACTTCGTTGTAGAAAAAGTTGCGAAGAGCGAGCCGCAAGAACAATCGCGTCTTCTAAATAGCAACGATATCATGAATTTCCAAAATGTGCTTGCTCAATTGCAGAAAATAGGTAAGCATGCAAAACACAGGGAAGACTGTGGCATTGAACACCTACGAATAACTGGTGTGAAACGGCGTGGCTTCAAGAGCATCTTCAGCGTAATGTGCACTTTATGCCATTACAAAGCTGAAATCTACAATCAATCGGACGAAGCCGAAGACGTGGATAGCAATCAGGGCGCCGTTAATGCAACAATTTTATGTGGAGGCGGTTATGCCCAGTTAGAACACACTTTTGCAGGAGTGAACATACGTTGCATGTCGAAGAAAGACTTCGTGAAGAATCAAGATGAATTCGTCAAGTCTGCAATTGCCGCTGCAGAAGAAGAGATGTTAGCAGCGGCTGAAGAAGAAAAACGTTTGGCGATTGAAAGAGGCGACGTTGTTCCCGGATCAGGGACCCCTCACATCCCCGTTGTGGCCGACGGAAGCTGGATGAAGAGATCCTACCGCAGTGGATGTTACGATTCTGCGTCTGGAGTCGGCGTGATAGTTGGCTATCACACGAAAAAAGTTTTATTTTACGGCGTTCGAAATAAAGTTTGCAGAATTTGTCGGATTGCTGCGAAAAAAGATAAAGAACCCCGAAAGCACACATGTTTCAAAAACTGGAACACATCTCGAGCATCGACTGCTATGGAAAGCGATGCTATAGTAGAAGGATTCAATACTAGCGTAGAAAAACGTGGGCTCGTTTATTCTACTCTGATTGGTGATGGGGACAGCAGCGTGTATAAGAAGATTATTGATGCTGACCCATATAAGAGACAGATTCGCGTAAAAAAAATTGAATGCACGAATCATTTGTTGCGAAACTTCTGCAACAAAATGAAAGCGATTGTGAAGAAGACTACACCTGGGCCATTGCGGCAAGCTGTGGAAAGTAGCATTCGCCGGATACGCACGGACGTCGTAAAAGCCGCAAAGTTTCGATACAATCAGAATGTGTCAATCGAAGAGAAAACGAAGAATTTGTATGACGACATACAGAATGTTCCGAGCCACGTGTTTGGTGAATACAAAGAGTGTGCACGACTCAAATATTTCTGCGATGGAAAGAATAAAGAAAATCAAAGAAACATCGTTCCAAAATTGATGAATATTGGTGTGTACCAGGACGTACAAGAAATACTTAGTACACTGTTAGCTCATGCGGAGAGCTTACTCTACAACACCAATAATAACGCTGTGGAAAGTTTGAACGCAATAATTGCCAAGTACATTGGCGGAAAAAGATTAAATTTCGCCGAAAGAGGATCCTATACAGGAAGATGTGCTGCTGCTGTCGTGGAGTACAACAGTAACCAAGTGCACTCGCGATTGAACACAGCAATGAATAAGAAAACCCCCGAGGTTGTTCGCCAAATGGAAGAAAAGAAGAAGAAAGAAAAGGAAAAGAGAGCTGCTAAACAGAAGGAAACGAAGGCTGCGCGATATGTACGCAAGCAATTGCCCTCGCAGAAAGATTCTGATTATGGACAAAATGCACAGAAGCCGGACATGCCATCCGACATGTATGAACTAGAGCGGGAAAAGCATATGCAAATGCTCAGTGACTGGCAAGAGAAAATACATGCTATTGAAGATGAAACCATCGGACAAGCAAAGAACCGCAGATGGTTGCAGTACAGGTCCAAATTGTTGACCGCATCCAATTTTGGACAAGTGTGCCGTCGCCGACCTGACACGCTTTGCGCAAATGCAGTAAAATCAATTCTGTATCCGAAGATAATTAGTGCACCCGCGGTGGAATACGGGAAAGAATGCGAGAAAATTGCTCGTGATGAATTGAAGAAGCAATACACAGATATTGCAGAATGTGGAATTTTCATCGACAGCTGCATCCCCTTCTTAGGAGCTTCACCGGATGGAATCATCGGTGAAGAAGGTATTGTGGAAATCAAATGCCCCAAATCAGCGGAGAACTTTTCGCCGGAAGAAGCTATTGAAAAAGTACCCGCTGTCCGGCGCATGTTCGCACGTAAAACAGGTATTTCAATGAACAAAGCGCATCACTATTTTTATCAAGTACAAGGCCAGTTACATATTACAGACAGAAAGTACTGTATATTTTGCCTTTGGACCCCGAAGGGGCTAAAATCTATAAAAGTAGAGAGAGATGATGCGTTTTGGAAAACAGAAATGGAGCCAAAACTGGTTCAATTTTATTTAGAATGCATGCTACCCGAAATAATAGATAGTCGGCACAATAGGTGCATGTCTATTCGGGAGCCTCAATTTATATTAGCAGAAAGAGCGAAAGAAAAACCGAAAAGCTTGAAAAAGCGAAAGAGGTCTCCCTCCGAAAATAGTGAAACTCCGATCTTATCGAACCGGCGTCGCACCGTACTGTAAAGTGCAGGGCCACTGACTGTGTCAGTGGTCACAAGTGTCAGCAATCGCACTTTCCTCGCGGATCATACGATCACGCGAGTCGATCGACGCCGCTGTAACTTTCCCAAGAAAGTGACGAGGAAAACAATAAATTTGATCGATCCGGCGTCGCACCGCACTGTAAAGTGCAGGGCCACTGACTGCGTCAGTGGTCACAAGTGTCAGCAATCGCACTTTTCCTCGCGGATCGTACGATCACGCGAGTCGATCGACGCCGCCGTAACTTTCCCAAGAAAGTGACGAGGGAAATAATAAATTTGATCGATCCGGCGTCGCACCGCACTGTAAAGTGCAGGGCCACTGACTGCGTCAGTGGTCACAAGTGTCAGCAATCGCACTTTTCCTCGCGGATCGTACGATCACGCGAGTCGATCGACACCGCCGTAACTTTCCCAAGAAAGTGACGAGGGAAATAATAAATTTAATTCACCCTTTAATTTTTTCAGACACATTTCTAAGTTCACAGGAGCAGACAGACAGAAGACAGACGCACGGTAGAAGAAAAGATACACATGCGGATTTACGTTGCAAATTATTTCCATACGTAAGTGTGCCACGTCCGGTTTGGTCAAAGGACGCCAGGCTGGTACATACGGGCGTCGCAGGTATGCATGATGTTCGACGAAATATTGAAACAAACTTTTACTTTTATACCCAACTTACCGAAATGTCTGCGATTATTTGTTACAGGCGGACTTTTTACCAAATTAGTGCAAACGTGGTGTATGGGACAGTAATGCCAGGACAAATGGAATAATAAGTACCATATTTCAGGTAAAGTTTAACAGCTCATAAATCTACAGTAAAATTTTGTACGCTTATGAAACAACAAAGTGTTTCCTAATGTATTTCATAATGTGTTACAGATCAACACTGCCTACGTCATCATTCGGTATGAGCGACCTGGCAAAATTGTAGGAAGACCATCAATGGAGAAGAGGAATTACATAGAATGAGAGAAGATAATATTACAGTATTGTCTCGTTAGCGGATCGCTGGTCGGGACCGGCGCGGGCGTTGAGCCCGTATCGTGAACAGTTTCCTAACTTCACTACCCAACCTCTCTATCTTTCATTATTGCTATCCTCCTTTACGTTCAGCGAGGCTCTGATGCTGGACGCAGCAATCGGACGCGCTACATCTACAACTGATGCAGAGGGAAACACCTACAGGAGCGGTGGTTATGTGTGCGTGACTGACACTCGCAGTTCCGCACACATAACCACCGCTCCTGTAGATGTTCCCCCCTCCATCAGCGGTATTGAAGCCTGTTAATCTCTGCCTAGACGCAGCTCTCGTGCAAGACTTCTCAGTAGAAGGAGCTGTGGCAACAGCGTGGCGGAGACAGAGAGAACAGAAAATGTGGCAACTATGCGTAAAAAATTCGTCTACATAGAGTACCTGGAGATGTCACCTCTGTACAACTTCTTTTTACCGACCGCAGTAGTTTCATTAGGGTCCGTCTGTTTACAAGGGGCGCTTCGATCGATTCGGACCAAAACAAACTTGAGACGGCAGCCTTAATTATCAATCGAACGTCTATACGGCGTCATCGCACGGATCTTCGAGCACAACTTGCAGATAAATATCGTGTAGCGTTCAAAGACTGTGAGCTTGGTGCTATTACACTACATTGGGACGGAAAGCTGTTGCCAGCTTTAATAGGCAATGAGAAAATTGATCGTTTACCTGTACTAATAACTTGCAGAGGTATTGAGCAGCTGCTTGGAATCCCTGCAATTCTATCGGGTACTGGAGACAAACAAGCTTCTGCGGTATACGATTTAGTGCAGAAATGGGATTTAGGTAGCAAAGTGCAAGCACTTTGCTGTGACACAACGTCATCGAACATGGGACGTTTCCAAGGCGCATGTATCCTTCTCGAACAAAAATTTGAAAGAGATTTGCTATATTTTCCTTGCCGGCATCACATATACGAACTTGTTTTACGGAGTGGTTTTGATGTAAAGTTAGAGAAATCATCGGGTCCAAATATTCCACTTTTCAAACAATTTCAGCAGGCTTGGCCCCAGATCAATAAATCCAATTTTGTGGCAGGAATTGAAGACGAGTACGTCCACCAATCTACAATTATAAATAGTACTGAAGTGCTGGAGTTTGCAATGCAAACCTTGAAAAATATCAAACAACCACGAGAAGATTATAAAGAATTCTTGGAGCTTACAGTTCTTTTCTTAGGCGGAACTCCTAGAACAAATTATATATTTCGAGTTCCAGGAGCTTTTCATCACGCTCGATGGATGGCCAAGGCGATATATTGTATAAAAATATATTTATTCCGAAAAGAATTTATCTTGACCAGCGAAAAGGCCACTGGAATTCGCGACATTTGTATTTTCCTCGCCAATTTATATTTAAAAGCGTGGATACAAGCTCCAGTCGCAACAGAAGCCCCGCGACAAGATTTGGAATTTGTAAACAATTTATTCGCTTATCGTCAAATTGACGATACAATAAGCCGCACTGCAATGAACAAAATGATCAATCATTTGTGGTATTTGGCACCAGAAACTGCCGCATTATCATTTTTCGATAGTGCCATTGGGAATGACACTAAAATAAAAATGATAGAGGCAATAAATGCCAGTGTAAGCAGTGACGACAACGAATGCCTTAAAAAATATAAAATCCTTCCAAAGGATGTGGAACAATTCGTCTACAAAAAAATGGAACATTTTATTTCTCCTGATTCCAAAAGATTCTTTGAAAGGTTTTTAATACCTACCACATTTTTTGAAAAAGACCCTTCTACATGGAATGATGACGAGGCATTCCAAATTGGTCGAAACATCGTGAAAGGATTAAAAGTGGTAAATGACACCGCTGAACGTGGCGTTAAACTTATTGAAGAATATAACAAAATATTATCAAAAAATGAAGAAGAGAAACAATTTATACTGCAGAATGTGGTGGAATATAGAAAGCAGTATCCTGACGTCACAAAAGAGAATTTATCAAAGGATTTTTAAAGCATTTTTAATATAAAGGAACCCCTAATAAATACCTCCGTGGCTATTTGAATTTTTGAGACGCATTTAAGACTGTGTTTGTTAACACAGTCGCGTCTATGGCAAGATCTGCTCGGTCTTATCGAACGTCCACGAGCAGGTCTGGGACGAAACGCTTAGGGTATCCATAATTTAGAAATTTACATGATAGCTTAAATTCAAGGTGAACGTATTAAGACGTTGTATCGGGAATTGAGACAGGTTCTGCTGGGCCCCACTGACGAGTCCACGAGCAAATCTGGGACGCAATACTTTAATGACATTTCCATTCGTAATTTACATAATAGCTATAATAACTTATTTTCAGTCTTAGAACTGCTTTTCTTCTGTATAATGGAGCGGTATAATGAAAATCAAAAATGTTTAATATCTCCACCGGTTATGGATATATGAAAAAACTCTTCAGACAAAAGTTCTAGTATATAAAGAGGCGAATATAATGGGAGGAAATTTTTTTTTCAAGGTCACTGTTTCGAATTTTCAAGGTCACGGACGTTTTTTTGTTAACAGTCGTATATGCTGTGTTTGTATTCTTAAACAGAAAAAAATACAAATTCAACGATATATCATAATGTATATTTATGTCAAGGTTTAAAAAGTTCAAAATTTTCAAATTCGTGGCGCGTCCTCTTCCCGTGGTCCAATCGAGCTGAAATTTTTTCCAGATCATTTTCCCAACAAGTGTCACATTTCTGGGGGACGGGACCAAAAAAATCTCGCAAAATATATTTCGACAAGAGTACCTAAGGTCCACCCTAACGTATATACGCGTTACACGCACACCTTCAGCCAAAACGAAACTAACACATGTTTCGTTCTTCGTTCGTCGACTCTCGGGATTATTCGGCAGGGATCGTCGTCCGTCATTGTACATACCTATTTTTTAAATATACCATTGAACTTTATAACCTATCAGTCTTAACCTTGCAAGTGTCAAATAATGGAAGTGGTCCAAATTTGAAATGTCAGGAGCTTTTACACTAAATAGGAGACTGAAATTATTGTCTCAATTAACAAGGTAAGTCGCCCAATTTATTTAATAGATTTCTTATGTAGAGTCGCAGACTTGGAAGTTGTCCGGAAAAGGTTCGACAGAGGAACATCTTTTTTCGCATAAGTTTCTGGAAATTTGTACCATGCAGGTACAAAATAATACCATGCATGTACAAAATAAATAATATATATTGTAATAAATTGCATTGCATTTAAATTGCCAAATAATTTTATATTTTTATACCAGCAATTTAGAGTTTTTATGTAAAGCTTATAAATTTATTACACGGTGTAAGAAAGATAGGTGGACCGACTCTATCCCCACTTCTGTGATCTTAAAGAAAAAGTTACTTGTCCCTCCTGCAGAGGGTATTAGTGTAACATGTGAACAATATCACGTTTACTTCCTTATGTCAGTGATGAGCTATGGGGCGCGTTTTCTCGCGGATGCGCGGCGTTTGCAGTACCGTATCTATGTTAAGGCGCAACTAATAGGTGTAGTGTTATTGGCGTGAAAGTAGCAGGGTGATCAAGTTACCCCATTTTATCGAAACTTGTACTATACTGATGCTAAAATCGCCGCGCATGCGCGAGAAAACCCTACCAGATGTTGTTTCTTTTACAAGGGAAAACGAACATTGGTAATATGGGACGACAGTGTCGTGTAAAAGATTGTTACAATAAACAATCAAGTGCTGCGAATATCACCCTTTTCAAAGCACCAAAGTGTGATGACGGTTTAAATAAGTGGTCGGAGCTCCTTAATTCAAAATTAACACCAAATTCTTATGTTTGTGAAGAACCTTTTAATATATGCGATGTGAAAAGTACAGAAATTGTACGTGATGCTGCTGGTGATGTCATTTGTACACTGTACAAATGTATATGAATTGGTGATAAATGACCTAAATGAAAATTCAGAGAAATTTTCTTTCCCATGTATGAAGCATAAGGAATACACTGTTGCTTACTGCATACATTATTATTTAACTTTAAGAATGCGACAAGTAGCTAGAATAAAAAATAGAGAGCATTCTAAGAGCAAAGAAAAAAAGAAAACAGCCAAACTGTACAACAAATAAATAAATATTTGTATAATTGAAACAAAGTCTTAATGTGTTTATTATAATATTATCATAAATTAATTTTAAAAGTTACAATATTTTACTTTATAAAACTTTTTATTGGAGGTGCCTGAAGTCATTACAAATTTTGAAACCCACTTAGTATTAAGCACGTGGTTATGGCACGGTGTAAAAGAAACATAAGGAAGTAAACCTGATATTGTTCATATTACAGTGGGTCCAGGGACAGTGTGGCCAATGTGTTCCTCGCCGCTGATTGGTGTCGCCATTTTCAGGCAACTTCCGGCAGCTCTTATGTATAGATAGTATACATATATACTTACACATTCTCAAGTTGTACTTCTTACAACTTCAGAGTTGTACTCTATATTGCGCGCGCTTATAAGCCTATGCGCGCGCTTGACCAGGCTGAAACTGAAAATGGCGGCTTCCGGCTCATTGGCCACACTGTCCCTGGACCCACTGTAGTTCACATGTTACACTAATACCCTCTGCGGGAGGGACAAGTAACTTTTTCTTTAAGATCGCAGCAGTTTTGTGGTGGGGGTAGCATAGTCGGTCCACCTATCTTTCTTACACCGTGATTTATTATTAGAATTGAAGGGGACACACAGGCTTGGATAGAAATGAAGGGGACGCACAGGCTTGGATAGAAATGAAGGGGATGCACAGGCTTGGAGGTTGTCCGGAGAAGATTAGATAGATAGACAGAGCATCTTGTTTCGCACAAGTTTCTGGAAATTTGTCAAATAAGGTAAATCGACAAAAATTGTCAAAAGACATAGCATTAAGAATTAATAAGAAAATAGATTATGGTGGATTGCTTGCAATGTAGAGCAAGTCACATTAGTGAAGAAAGTACGCTGAAAACACATCTCCCTTGATGCTTTTCAATCTTTTGTGAAAGACATTCGTAATACTTTAATATAAAATCCACAGTATTCATTAATTCATTAATTTTTTAGATTCCCATTATTTAAATTCACCAATAAATATACTAAATTAGTTTTATTCCAACACCAATAAATTGTGCATTAAAAATATTGGATCTTCTCGTTCATTTTCGCTGAATTATTACCATTAGCATTTAAATTTGCTGCAACAAGAGTTTCAGCCATACACTCTCACCTCCTTTGGACACATTATTTAGTCTTTACACTCACTATAGCAAAAGGCCACTCTATTTCTATATTATAATAAGTTCTACGTTAAGTTGTATAACTAAAAAAAATGTGGCTTTTATATATTTACAGATAATCGAAGCAGAAGATGATGCAGTGTGATCTACGTCAGACTATGTACGCACAAATTCTGCTGCACGAGCAAATGTAATAAGTACATTTTCATGTATATGTATAAATATACAGTGTGTCCGCGGGAAAGCTAAACAGCCGGCTCCCTCCTAAACTATTGGAGATAAAAATATAAAAAAAATAGGGAATTGCATGGTTCGAGGGGGCCAATTATTTAGCGCGAACGAATTTTTTTATCGATTATTATTTTAAAAGATACGATGGTCAAGTTCGGTTTTTCAAATGGAACTATTTTTTTTGAATACCTGAGTTGATAGTGCGTTCCAAGACAAATTCAATAAGCTTTAATGTATACACTTTATTTTCACTGGTTTTTAAGATATTGCGCTTGCAAATTTACTGATTTTCACTGGAAGAAAACTGTCTGGTATAGCACGGACCGGGGACGGTCTTACTGGATCCACGGGTGGCACTGCCTTTTGAAATAGATACCTACCTGCCAAAGGTCTACGCCAGGCCCAAAGGCTGGACAATTTTTTTCCGTCAGAAATGCTACTTAGGTAGGTACATCTGCGGTATATTTATTTCGCACTTGCTTCTACGCTCGGATGGCCGGTTCTTTTGGGAGGGATGCAAGTTCGATTGGTTAGGTTAGGAGGAGTGAAAGCTGCTAGACTAAATTTCAATCATAGGGAGCAGATTGTATCAGAACCATTCGGATTTGCATTCCTCACAAACGGCTGCTCTCTTGAAGAGGCCCTCTTCACAGCAATGCCCACCTTCTCTCGCACGGAATACGTTAACGCTTGCTTTTGTTCTGATATTGAAGCTCGTGTTTATACTCGAGAGGACCACGCGTCGACAGCGGGCTACCCCTTTTCTTCCTGTGTCTCTCCACGAGCCGTGTTGACGGTGGATTGTAGGAGCGTAGATATCTGGATGCCAGTTATTGAATTCAGGAGACGATGGAAACATTTTATTACAAAACACACATGTACTATAATTAAAGTAAATCGTATTCCTCTCGGGCAGGAGTACTGATAATGATCGGACTTGCGCCCCACTTCGCGCAGACCAATTACACGGAGGGTAGTCTGGTCACACACTGCCCAAATGATACAGGGTAATTCTGGAGCAACGCCCGTCAAGGAGATGCGCTGGCACCCCGTGGCGAGGACAGACCTTCGCTGTGCCTCACCCGATTTTTATGGCTTTTTTCCGGAAAAAGGTACGAATCCTGGGTCGAACGTAGCGAATTGAAGTCGACCCTCCGCAGTCGAGGGTGAATTATCCATTACAGCGTATTAAGAAACCCTTTTCTTCATCGTATCGAAAGGGAAGTGACGCCAATGGATTCCTTATGTTTTTCTGACGAAAATCATACCAAATGTCATGCAAATCGGACTACTTTGACACAAGCAATTTGTATTCCTTATGTAAGAGTTGTCCGATTTCCACGACACTTGGCATGATTTTCATCGGAAATCCCCAAGGAATCTATCTGCGACACTTCCATATCCATACGATAAAAAATAAAGAATTATTTTATTTCCTAACCAGATACAGGGTAATTATGGAGCAACGCCCGTCAAGGAGATGCGGCGGCCTGGTACCCCGTGGCGAGGACAGTCCTTCGCTGTGCCTCACCCGATTTTTATGGCTTTTTCCGGAAAAAGGTACGAATCCTGGGCCGAACGTAGCGAATTGAGGTCGAGCCCCCGCAGTCGAGGGTGAAATATCCATTTGAGCGTATTCAGAAATTCTTTGCTTCGTCGTATCGAAAGGGAAGTGGTGCCAATGGATTCCTTATGTTTTTCTGACGAAAATCATACCAAATGTCATGCAAATCGGACTACTTTGACACAAGCTATTTGTATTCCTTATGTAAAAATATTCCGATTTTCATGATGTTTGGCATGATTTTAATCGGGAGAACGCCCGGAATCCATTGGCGTCACTTCCCTTTCGATACGATGAAGAAAAGGGTTACTTAATACGCTCAAATGGATAATTCACCCTCGACTGCGGAGGGTCGACTTCAATTCGTTACGTTCGGCCCAGGATTCGTACCTTTTTCCGAAAAGAGCCATAAAAATCGGGTGAGGCACAGCGAAGGACTGTCCTCGCCACGGGGTACCAGGCCGCCGCATCTCCTTGACGGGCGTTGCTCCATAATTACCCTGTATCTGGTTAGGAAATAAAATAATTCTTTATTTTTTATCGTATGGATATGGAAGTGTCGCAGATAGATTCCTTGGGGATTTCCGATGAAAATCATGCCAAGTGTCGTGGAAATCGGACAACTCTTACATAAGGAATACAAATTGCTTGTGTCAAAGTAGTCCGATTTGCATGACATTTGGTATGATTTTCGTCAGAAAAACATAAGGAATCCATTGGCGTCACTTCCCTTTCGATACGACGAAGCAAAGAATTTCTTAATACGCTCAAATGGATATTTCACCCTCGACTGCGGGGGCTCGACCTCAATTCGCTACGTTCGGCCCAGGATTCGTACCTTTTTCCGGAAAAAGCCATAAAAATCGGGTGAGGCAATGCGAAGGTCTGTCCTCGCCAGGGAGTGCCAGCGCATCACACATTTGGGCAGTGTGTGACCCGACTACCCTCCGTGTAATTGGTCTGCGCGAAGTGGGGCGCAAGTTCGATCATTATCAGTACTCCTGCCCGAGAGGAATACGATTTACTTTAATTGTGTGTTTTGTAATAAAATGTTTCTAACGTCTCCTGAATTCAATAACTGGCATCCAGATATCTACGCTCCTACAATCCACCGTCAGCACGGCTCGTGGAGAGACACAGGAAGAAAAGGGGTAGCCCGCTGTCGACGCGTGGTCCTCTCGAGTATAAACACGAGCTTCAATATCAGAACAAAAGCAAGCGTTAACGTATTCCGTGCGAGAGAAGGTGGGCATTGCTGTGAAGAGGGCCTCTTCAAGAGAGCAGCCGTTTGTGAGGAATGCAAATCCGAATGGTTCTGATACAATCTGCTCCCTATGATTGAAATTTAGTCTAGCAACTTTCACTCCTCCTAACCTAACCAATCGAACTTGCATCCCTCCCAAAAGAACCGGCCATCCGAGCGTAGAAGCAAGTGCGAAATAAATATACCGCAGATGTACCTACCTAAGTAGCATTTCTGACGGAAAAAAATTGTCCAGCCTTTGGGCCTGGCGTAGACGTTTGGCAGGTAGGTATCTATTTCAAAAGGCAGTGCCACCCGTGGAACCAGTAAGACCGTCCCCGGTCCGTGCTATACCAGACAGTTTTCTTCCAGTGAAAATCAGTAAATTTGCAAGCGCAATATCTTAAAAACCAGTGAAAATAAAGTGTATACATTAAAGCTTATTGAATTTGTCTTGGAACGCACTATCAACTCAGGTGTTTAAAAAAAATAGTTCCATTTGAAAAACCGAACTTGACCATCGTATCTTTTAAAATAATAATCGATAAAAAAATTCGTTCGCGCTAAATAATTGGCCCCCTCGAACCATGCAATTCCCTATTTTTTTTATATTTTTATCTCCAATAGTTTAGGAGGGAGCCGGCTGTTTAGCTTTCCCGCGGACACACTGTATAATACATTTTCATGTATATGTAAAATATAAAATAAATAAAAAATTTATTTCTTTAAAATTATTACCAAGATGTTAAAAAAAAATCATTTAAATTTCAAGATATAATAAAACACATTTCACAGGATGGAAAAATCTGAAAGATCCTTGCAATAATTGTGATAATTGAAATTCAAACATAATGAAGAATGTCAATACAACTGCTTCCAAACAAATTCTTATTGCTTGCAAAATTACATTTGTTCGATTGTCACGTCCCGGGTGGAGGTCTTTTGGGGACAATGACATGTGGGGTAAAAGTCAGGCGCGAATCTGTAATCCAGCACTCTGAAGGTTTTGGGGAATGTCAGGCGCGAATCTAAAATCCAGCACTCTGAGGATTTAAAGGAACCCAGGCGTGAATCTTTAATCCAGCACTCTGAAGGTTTTGGGGAATGTCAGGCGCGAATCTGAAATCCAGCACTCTGAGGATTTTGGAGGATGTTCAGGCGCGAATCTTGAATCCAGCACTCTGAGGATTTGGGAGGATGGTTAGGCGCGAATCTTGAATCCAGCACTCTGAGGATTTGGGAGGATGGTCAGGCGCGAATCTTGAATCCAGCACTCTGAAGTTAGGAGAAGATCAGGCGCGAATTTTAAATCCAACACTCTAATCGAACAGGGAAGGTTTAAAAGGTGAATACACACCCGGGGAACACCCGTTAGAGCACCTTATGTTTGTTTTGATTTGGGTAATAAGATTTACCGTTGCATTTATGTAAAGAAAACCACGCGTAATATTTCCGTGAATAGCACAGCTCATGCAAAAGTACGTTTGTAAACAGTGTATGCGCTCTCGCGTTTACAAACAGAAATCAGCTGTTGCGGCAGCCTGTCTTGGTTTGGAATCTTTATAACCAAAGGATGCACACAATAATTCGAAGCGTGATTTAAAAACAAAGAGGGTTATTAACTTTAAACATGGGTACGTTAAAATGTTTAACAGTAATTAACCACAATATTAGAATATGAACATGAAATACAATATGTGATAATTAAGTGAAATGATATTAGCAATAAGCGTTTATACAGAAGAATAGTAATAAATAGCAATACAAAATAATAAATGATCGCAATAAGCGTTTATAGAGAAAACAATATGAATAGCAATACGAAATAATAAATGATCGCAATAAGCGTTTATAGAGAAAACAATATGAATAGCAATACGAAATAATAAATGATCGCAATAAGCGTATATATATACATATTTTGTTGCTGTATATAGTCTATGAGCTTGTTTAAACTACATATTGTTAAATAAATAATTGTATTAATTATTTGTGTCAGATATTGTCCACGTTCGCATATATTCCCTCGGCGGTGGCCTGTGAAATATTAGATTGTATTCTGCGTGTTTAGATTTCGGAATCGTTCCGCGTAATTCCGCATTCATTGCGGATCGTTGCAGGAACGGCGCTCATATATTACGAGTGCAATGTTGCACTCATAACCTATGCGGGTCATTCCTGCAACCACGATCACAGAATTATGAACTTACATATTTGCACTCGCCGTTTTTATTATCTATAATCAATTAAATGGCAATAGTAGGCACACTGGCAGTAATTGGGACATTTAACAGTTTTTCAGAAATATATTTTGTTGCTGTATATAGTCTATGAGTTTGTTTAAACTATATATTGTTAAATAAATAATTGTATTAATTATTTATGTCAGATATTGTCCACGTTCGCATATATTCCCTCGGTGGTAGCCTGTGGAATATTAGATTGTATTCTGCGTGTTCAGATTTCGGAATCGTTCCGCGTAATTCCAGATTCATTGCGGATCGTTGCAGGAACGGCGCTCATATATTACGAGTGCAATGTTGCACTCATAACCTATGCGGGTCATTCCTTCAACCACGATCACAGAATTATGAACTTACATATTTGCACTCGCCGTTTTTATTATCTATAATCAATTAAATGGCAATAGTAGGCACACTGGCAGTAATTGGGATATTTAACAGTTTTTTAGAAATATGTTTTGTTGCTGTATATAGTTTATGAGTTTGTTTAAACTCTATAGTGCTAAATAAATAACAATACATGGACTACAAACATGAACAACATCATTATTTCAAAATCATAAAATCATTATTTTATTTATAAAATACAGTAGACAGGTAAATATTTTTGCGTAACAAGCAGTAATCTGATTTAATATGAAATGAAGGGTAAAATCAGCAGTGTAAGAAGTAGGAAGTAAGTTCACTCATTTACCAATAAATAATTTATAAGCGCGTGTAACAAACCCCAAAACTGCCCTTTCTTTTTTCTTATTAATAAACTTAATTAATAATCATTTAAATACTTATATTCTTATTATATTCCTATTATTCTCACTTTTATAAGAGTGTTTAGCATTAATATTAATATTAGTTCAGGATACCGCGAGACGCGAGTATGATGAAAGAGAGAATTGAGTGTAAAGGAGTGGGAGAATCAAACGCATGCGCGATCCTCAGTCGATCAGCGGATCGACGAGAGTAAGGATCAGAAGCAGTAATTGTGATTCGTGCATGACAAATGAGAGAGGGAACCGAGCGTTCCATGCGTGCGCCTGCGTACTAATCAGTCGCTTAGTAGACCGACTAGAGAACGGATCGAGCAATACGAGAATGATTGACGCGTAATAGTCGAACTCCATTCCTATTGGTGCGCTCCCAATACTCCGAATGTGTATAAATACGGGCAGGAAAGCCCAGAGAGAATCATTCAGACTTATGAACCTAATCAAGAATCATTTAAGGCTACAAGCTGATTCCAACGTAAATTTAATGCTCCAACTTTGGAGGCCGCCTTGCAGGACACTCGGCTATACTAATCGTTTAAACTAAGGCCATAGTCGCCAGGTTTAGCGAGAGGTTTCTGCCTTGGAGGCCGCTTTGTAGGCCACTTAGTTGATGAAGCTAAGTTATTATTATTATTATTCTCAGGTTAGTAATATTACTCCTGAGCAACGAGGGAACAATACTATTCCAGGTGGCAGTATCGCCCCTGATGAAACACTGAAACAATTCAACTGTTCTCAACTTAACATATTCAATTCCTAAATTATAAGCTAATTCCTAAATCATAAACTAATTCCTATATCGACCGAGAGTCATAATCCATTAACCAATTCCTATCATTCGACTAAACGTCATTATTAATTACTTAAGTTATACTACTCCAAATCGATCGTTCAAACGGGCATTTCTTTTGTAACGACCTAGAGTCGCAACCCAAGACGATCAACTTTACCTTTTGTAACGACCTAGTGTCGCAACCTAATTTAATTTCTTTAAATTCTTTAGTATTAAGGCGTTAAATCATATTTTCATGTATTATTTAGAAATGTTTTTCTTGAATAAACACTATTTAAGTTAAATTCTTGTTCTGGAATTTTAATTCTTTGTCGCACGCCACTCGAACCAATCCCGAAATCCTGTAAGGAGCGTTACGCCACGCTCGAAACCGTTACAGGTGTTATTTTTGGTGGCAGCGGTGGGATAATTGATTTGCAAAACCGCGAATTTTGTGGCAAAGGAGTAACCCTCCTATAGCGAAGAACGAGAATTTTTCTTCTTAGATAATTGCGGAGTAAGAGTATCAATCATGGCGCAAAATGATCATCTAAACGATGTGTTAGTCGATATGCAAAACCTGCACTTAGACCAGGAAAATATGCGCCACCCTCAGATTAGAATTAGAGATGCCGCAGATACGGTTCCGACATTTGATAGGCGAAATATTTCCATGTACCAGTATACAAAATGTTGCAAAAACGCAAAGAATATGGTCGCACCAAACGCCGAGTATGGATTAGTACAAATTATAAAAAATAAATTATACGGTCAAGCCTCACGAGTTGTTTTGAATGGTGATTACAACACCATAGATGAACTAATTAAAGTGCTTAATTCTCGCTTTGCTCCACTACATTCGTCAATTCAATTATACGGAGATATGTCCAGAATCGCTCAGCTGCCGGATGAAGCGACTGTCGATTACAGTAGCCGTGTGTCGGAAATTCTCCAACAAATAAAAACGTGTCACGAAACGGAAGTTCCCCAGAATGTCGTGCAGTACCATCAAACTGCGGAAATAAATGCTATTCGGACATTTTTGACGGGATTGAGACCGGAGGTTTACGCGAGAATGCGAACAGTTAACTTCGCTGATTTGGATAGTACTATTAGCGCCGCGATCAGAGCCGAAGCAGAAAACCAGGAGAATTTAATGAGAAACAGACTTGCTGAGGGCCTCTCATGTTCTGTGCGGTGTACTAATTGTTTTGGTTATGGGCATACAACAACGAACTGTAGTAGCAAACTCCCTGAGAGACAAATATCACAGATATCCTGGCAGTCAAAATTCTGCGATCATTGCCGACGAGTAGGACATACTATTCAGGAATGTAGAATAAAAAATCCACAGAATAATTCAGTATTACAACCGACATCTCAAATAGAATGTAGATATTGCAAAATCAAGGGTCATACTATTGACCAATGCCGAAAGAGAATATATAATAATAATAAGAACCGCGAAAGAATTGCAAATGCTAAACCAGAAACACCTAAAGCTTCAAATAATATACAACAAACTTCAACACAAAACCAGGGTGCACTTAATTTGCAAATGTTAAGAATTGGAAGATCACCTAACCTTGCTTTATCAGGGCCAGAATTTAACAAACCTCAAATCCAAATGATGATAGATACGGGTGCCGACTTAAGTGTAATTAAACAAGAATCTATTTCTCCTGACATTCCAATTTATACAGATGCTGTATATGAATTAAAAGGAATAGCTAATAATATTCTTCCTACCATAGGATATATTAAAGTCAAATTTCTAAACACTGAAGCAGAGATCCATGTTGTTGAAACATTGCCTATTGCACAAGACGGACTATTAGGTACGACCTTTTTCAAGGAAATTGGAGCAAAGATAGATTATTCTAGGTCAGCTGTGGTAGTAGGAGACCATATTTTACCATTTGAGAATTGCAAGGTAACCATACCGAACCGATCAAGGTGTCAAGTACAAGTTAAAGTTCTCGCCTCAGATCTCAAAACCGGATACGTACCAAAATTAAATTTACATCCTAAAATCCTAATGGGAAATGCTCTGATTACCAATAATAATGGGTTAGCTAATCTTTATGTTATTAATACATCCACTAAAGATATAACATTAGCGATACCACCCATACAAATAGAACCTTATGAGGAAGTAGAGATACCAGAAATTCTTGAAAGTCCGGAACAAATCGAACAAGTATTAGAATCACTCCGCACTAATCATCTAAATACTGAAGAAAAAGAAAATATAGAAAAGCTAATTAGACGATACTCTGATAGATTTCACCTCCCTGGAACAGGACTAGAAGCTACAAGTGTAATTAAACACAGAATAATTACAAAAACCGAAATACCAATAAATACATAGGTGCATAAGGAAGAAATTAACAAACAAATATGCGAATTATTAAATAATAATATTATTAAGTCTTCATTTTCCCCTTATAACTCTCCAGTATGGATAGTCGAGAAGAAACCAGGCAGTAAAGGGAACAAGAGATGGAGAGTAGTAATAGATTTCCGTGAACTAAATGATGAAACAATAGGAGATGCATATCCATTACCAAATATACTAGACATATTGGATCAACTTGGTAGCGCCAAATATTTCTCAGTATTTGATCTAGCTTCCGGATTTCATCAAATCCCAATGCATCCAGACGATAAACACAAGACAGCATTTTCCACTCCTTACGGACATTATGAATTTAACCGAATGTCGTTTGGATTAAAAAATGCCCCCGCCACATTTCAAAGGTTGATGGATCAGGTTCTTACAGGACTACAGGGTGTAGAATTATTTGTATACTTAGACGATATAGTAATCTATGCTCGTTCACTTCAAGAGCATGCGGTCAAATTCGAAAAATTAATGAAACGACTTAGGGAAGCAAATTTAAGCCTGCAGCCAGATAAATGCGAATTTTTAAAGAGAGAGGTAGCATATTTGGGACACATTATTAGCGAGAATGGAGTTCGACCAGACCCAAGGAAACTAGAAGCTGTCAAGGATTTTCCATTACCAAAAACAACAAAGAACGTGAGACAATTCCTTGGACTGGCTGGGTACTATCGTAGATTTATAAAAGATTTCTCAAAAATAGCCAAACCACTATCAGACCTAACAAAAAAGAATAATAATTTCATTTGGACGAGCAAACAGCAAGAAGCTTTTGAGATATTAAAGGACGCGCTATGCCGCGAGCCTATATTACAATATCCAAATTTTGACGCTCCATTTATTATTACAACGGACGCTTCTGGATACGCCGTGGGAGCTGTCCTCAGTCAGGGAGAAATTGGAAAGGACTTTCCGATCGCATACGCCTCCAGAATCCTAAACAATGCTGAAACACGTTACGCACCGACCGAGCGTGAACTACTAGCATTAATATATGGCATGGAACATTTTAGACCCTACGTTTATGGAAAGAAATGTAGATTGATAATGGATCACAAACCTCTAGAATGGCTGCACAAACTAGCAAATCCAACCTCAAGATTAATGCGATGGAAAATTAGGTTAACTGAGTACGACTATGAAATTATTTACAAACCTGGTAAATACAATACCAATGCTGATGCCCTATCAAGGAATCCAATACCTACTCTTCCTATACAAGCAAGTGAGAAACGAACTCGATCACAGATGACCACTAATACAGAATCTGGGAATCCAAGACCATTAAAACAACCTAAGGGAGATGCTTCATCATGGGACTCAGATAACTCAGACGACTCTGATGACCCAATGATGTATGATTATCAAATAAAACGAAAAACAAAACGGAAACATCAAACAACAACGACTTCACCGTCAGGTGGACCAACTCAAAAAAAAATAAGACCAGGTAATGCAAGTGACGCAGACGACTCAACCGATTCCAATGATCCAATAATAGATAACTGTCAAATTAAACGAAAACTAAAGCGAAAACATCAGATCACGACGACCTCACCGACAGGTCGACCAGTCTGAAAACAGACAAAAGGGGAAGCATTATCAGTCAAAGAATCCTTAAGAACTGAACAGTCCACAGATAGTTATGAAATAACTAAGGATGTTCAAGTGTCAGTAGAAATACATCCTCCCCCTAAATCAGTCATTAATAAAGTAGGATCAGGACTATCCAGAATGGAGGTCGATATAATGTCACCGACGAATCAGCAAGTACAAGGTGAAGCCAAAATCAAACCAATGATCAACGAAGATGAGATAATGGAAATCGACGAAGAAGTAGAAGTCCCCAAAACCCATGTATACCGTGATCCTCCTAAAGTAAATTCTAGCGGCAGTAGCAGCAGCAGCATCAGACTCATCCCTCCTAAAAAAGGGAAAAAATTAGAATCCAGCGGAACAGAATCGGGACGAGTATCGCCATTAATATTAAAAGAAGAAGGAAATGGAAATTATAAAATACTTCCTAAAACCCCTAAAAATAAAAATAAATTTATTAAATCTACCAAATCAGGGAAAAGGAATATTAAACAAAAAGAACCAACCAGGATAATAAGCAATGTTCCAATCAAATGTAAGTTTATGGAGATAAATGATCATTTATGGATGAGAAGAGAGACATTAGCGATATTCATTAATACAGAAGGCAATCCGGTAGAGAAGTCAGGAATAAAGTTGAAAGAAAGAAAGATGTTAGAAATAACCTCAGAGACCCCATTCGAAATAGGAGAAATAATAAAAGTTTCAGGAGGAAAGCAATTAATTTTAGGAATGGTAGTAGAGGATTCTCCGACAATACAGACATATGCCGCTGTATTAGGAAACCTATGCCATAACCTCGCAGAACGGGGTATTAAGAAAATATCACTATCCAAAGAAAGTAATAATACATTATGGGAAAAGATAAGGAATATAATTAAATTAAAGTTTGTACAGGAATATCACAATAACTGTTTGTAATGGAACTATACAATTACCTACGGAACAAGATAGGGAAACAATAATAAAAGAAAATCATAAATCACCAGTAGGAGGTCATAAAGGAATAACAAAAACGTATGAACGTATGTTCATATTATTGGAAAAATATGAAAGCAGATATTAAACACTATATTAAAACCTGTATGAGTTGTCAAAAACAAAAATTAGTTCGAATAAAAACAAAAGAACCTATGGTGATAACAGACACACCATTAGACGCGTTTGATAAGGTATCTATGGACATTGTAGGACCATTACCATATACTCGAGCAGGAAATAGTTACATACTTACGATACAGGATAATTTAACTAAATATTCATTAGCCATACCATTAGTCTCATTTACGAGTGAAGAAATAGCAAAAGCATTTATGAAAAATTTTATATGCCAGTACGGATGTCCCAAGGCAATTTTAACAGATCAAGGCTCTTCGTTTATCGGATCCGTTATGAAGAAATTTGCCAAGGTCCTTAATATCGAACAATATAAAACATCCGCATTTCATCCCCAATCGAATGGCTCACTAGAAAGAAGTCACCATGTACTAATTGAATACTTAAAACATTATATAACAAAAGAAAGACAATGGGATCAGTGGTTGCCACAAGCAATGTTTTCTTATAACACTAGTGTACACGAAAGCACAAAATTCACTCCATATGAGCTCATTTATGGAAAAAAGGCTAGACAACCATCTAGCATAGTACCAAATGATTCACTGAACACATATCCAGACTTCGTCGATAACTTGATGAACAAATTGATAAATATTCGTGAAATAGGTAGGCACAACTTAGAAAACTCGAAATTTCGACAAAAACATTATTACGATAGAAAAATATCGTCAGTCCAATACCATAGAGGCGAAGAAGTAATGCTATTAAAACCAAAAAGGAATAAATTTAGCAATGAATATGACGGACCGTATGTGATTATGGACGTACTGGAGAATAATAACGTGAAACTGGCAATAAGTCCCCTTCTCACCAGAATTGTACACCAGGACAGGATTAAGAAGGCTTACATTTCACCAAACCATAATAATACTAGGGACCATAATCAAATTGGTAATAATGTAGAACCATGACTTCGAAAAGTGGGGAGATCCGCGGGATTAATTAGGACGAGATCAAGTTCAAAAATTCAGTGCGCATTGAGAATTCATTACGCAATAATCAAAATTTAAGTAACAAGTAGTGATAGAGAAGTAGCGGAAAAGAAGGATAATTACAGAAAGTGAAGTGAGTAAAACAATCAGTAGAATAAATTAAATTAAATAAAATAGATTAATAAACTGGGATTTTCTATTTTGATTTTTAAAGATGCCAGTTTTCCATTCTCTGGCAATCCGTCCTACGGATATGGACGAAGAATATTACGGGCCCTGGGACGGGATACTGCCCGAAAATTATCCCACTATTTATTTGAAATTGATGAGGCTGGTGTGCCTTCAAGGACCAGGTTCAATTCATGAGAATCGATATGACATTTTTAAACGAAAAATATGTCAAGAATGCTATGAACGGCTTCCCGAAAGCCAAAGATTTTTTTATCCCATGGCATTTAATCATATCTTCACCCTGGCGAATAGTGCTCTTGCGTATAGAGACTGTAAATTGTGTAACAAAGCTCTGTATACGGTGTACCATGCTAGGCGATGCCCAGAATGCATCGAAATGTATTTTAATTTTGATGAGGAGGGGGCAGACGATGATTTCCTGCGTCAAGGCAACGCAATAAATGTGATCACGCAATGGTGATCACGAAATAATAAAATCGTAAATTTTATTTTCCTATCCAAACTGCGCAACAATACCGGAACAATCGAACATCAAGCGCAGAATAGTAATCGACAGCAGCCGATACGGATCAGTTGGCAATTAATAGCGAAAATTATTATAATTCTAAAATTCCAAAATCGTTATTATAATGACGCATCGTCGTGCGGGCACAAAAAGAATAAAAAACAAAAGAATAGAAACATAATGGCGAAAATTAAATAAAATAGATATTCCTGAAATCGATTGGTGCGACTATTCTAAATTATCCCCCTCTGACCCTCGACAACGAGCATGGAAGTACATATTTCTCTTTGGCTCCGGACAAGCACCACCTCCAACTACTGGAAAAAGATTACCGATGGTGGATGATGAAGTCCAAAAATTCCAAAACATGGACGAGGAAATTCAAAAATTCCAATACATGGACGAAGAAATGGACAGCCCAAGCCCTCCCCTAGACCCTTTTGAAAAAACCAATCCCCAAATCTCTGTCTCTCGAGGACGAGAGATTACCCCGGGCGGCGAGATGTAACAAACCCCAAAACTGCCCTTTCTTTTTTCTTATTAATAAACTTAATTAATAATCATTTAAATACTTATATTCTTATTATATTCCTATTATTCTCACTTTTATAAGAGTGTTTAGCATTAATATTAATATTAGTTCAGGATACCGCGAGACGCGAGTATGATGAAAGAGAGAATTGAGTGTAAAGGAGTGGGAGAATCAAACGCATGCGCGATCCTCAGTCGATCAGCGGATCGACGAGAGTAAGGATCAGAAGCAGTAATTGTGATTCGTGCATGACAAATGAGAGAGGGAACCGAGCGTTCCATGCGTGCGCCTGCGTACTAATCAGTCGCTTAGTAGACCGACTAGAGAACGGATCGAGCAATACGAGAATGATTGACGCGTAATAGTCGAACTCCATTCCTATTGGTGCGCTCCCAATACTCCGAATGTGTATAAATACGGGCAGGAAAGCCCAGAGAGAATCATTCAGACTTATGAACCTAATCAAGAATCATTTAAGGCTACAAGCTGATTCCAACGTAAATTTAATGCTCCAACTTTGGAGGCCGCCTTGCAGGACACTCGGCTATACTAATCGTTTAAACTAAGGCCATAGTCGCCAGGTTTAGCGAGAGGTTTCTGCCTTGGAGGCCGCTTTGTAGGCCACTTAGTTGATGAAGCTAAGTTATTATTATTATTATTCTCAGGTTAGTAATATTACTCCTGAGCAACGAGGGAACAATACTATTCCAGGTGGCAGTATCGCCCCTGATGAAACACTGAAACAATTCAACTGTTCTCAACTTAACATATTCAATTCCTAAATTATAAGCTAATTCCTAAATCATAAACTAATTCCTATATCGACCGAGAGTCATAATCCATTAACCAATTCCTATCATTCGACTAAACGTCATTATTAATTACTTAAGTTATACTACTCCAAATCGATCGTTCAAACGGGCATTTCTTTTGTAACGACCTAGAGTCGCAACCCAAGACGATCAACTTTACCTTTTGTAACGACCTAGTGTCGCAACCTAATTTAATTTCTTTAAATTCTTTAGTATTAAGGCGTTAAATCATATTTTCATGTATTATTTAGAAATGTTTTTCTTGAATAAACACTATTTAAGTTAAATTCTTGTTCTGGAATTTTAATTCTTTGTCGCACGCCACTCGAACCAATCCCGAAATCCTGTAAGGAGCGTTACGCCACGCTCGAAACCGTTACACGCGCGCAAACACATTCATGCGTACATAACAGTTTGTTTCCGCCTTTAGTTATGCGTATGTCGTAATGGTAGAACATAGTCCTGTGTTCGGTTTCTATTAATAACCCACATTTTGCATACTATTTCTGATATCGGCCAATAACACAATCGTCGTGACTCTTCACCAACAATAAAAATCTTTAGGAATGAAGATGGACAGGGTTTCTTATACAACTTATTGCCAGCTACTTGTCGTGTATGGCCTATTATATTATAAACCTCTCCCGTCCCTATTTTTACTATATTTACAATTCGCACAATCCTTTCATCCTTCAACATGAAACAATTGTTTCGATTATCATCACAATGTATATAATACCCATGTGCTTCCAATCTTTTGTATTGTTTCACAGTTGCAGTGAGAAAAGTGGGCGGTAGTGGTCCATTGTCATGCGATCGTTTACAAACAAATTTATCCAAAGTTGCTAACGATTTCTGAACAGATCCCCGCTCCTGTTCTCCATAGCGCCTTGCCAATTGCTGCAATGGCTTCTCAGCTTTCCTTAATGACTTTTTTAATGTTCCTAAAAAGTTTTCAAAGGGAAATGCGCTGAAATGATCTAATACGCCAAAATTTCTAACATCGTTACATAAATGCAGTAGGTTATGTACATTGTGCGAAATAAATTGTTTGCCATATAATACAGCGAAATGTTTAAAAAAATATTTCAATAACTCCTCAGCATATTTAATGTTGGATTCACTCTTAATTAAATTAGGGCTAACTAATATAGTCACCGCCACGTGTAGACTTAAAAAATGGCGATAAATCTGTTTTGATAGTACAGGCTTCAGTACAACAGGACCCGTGTACAGCAAAAATTGCCGAAATTCACCATAAACATTAAATTTTGCGATATGGAGTTTGTGGCTTGTCCACCAATTCTGACGCTTAATGGCCCATAAAGCCATAATAGCAACAGCTTCTTTGTGATCCCCAGGCAAACTAGATGCATATAATCAAGGGGCACATTTGTGATTAATCCAATATTTGGAACTTTCAAAAGAGAGGTTGCATCTCTATGGTAGTTTTCGTCACTTTGTCGTACAAAATCTTCGTCTGTTCGAAGTGCATCAGGGACTTCAGTGTATGGGAAACAAGTAGTCCTCTCAATTGATTTCCCAACAATATGACACTTCGAACAGCTCGAAAAGCCAGTATGACCGTTTGTGCACAGTACGAAGGATTTTGTTGGGGCATCAAGAATAATTTTCGACAATGTCACAGAAAATTCCTTATTGTCGTACATAAATCCGTTGTTTATAAAAAACGTAATTTCGTCAATGAATTTTGACAATATCTCGTTGGATGAATTTGCTTTGCTGTGCCCATAATATACTCCAACAATTGTTATTCTTTTGAAAATATCCTCAGTTATTAATATGGGCCAGAAACTGCTGGAGGAGGCCCTTGACACCGGCAAGCCATCAATGTTTACGGATAGTTTGATTTGTTGCACGCTAATCTTTGCTTGAACGTACATTTCAGCATAACAATTTAAAATTTGTTCTACACCGAAGTGTAAATACTCACCCCCTTGTACTGCGGTACAATTACTTGTACGGGGTGTATGTAATAATGTCCTGGCATCTTTCGGCAATAAACATTTCGGCATATAGGACAAAAAAATTTGTAATAGTTCATTAATCGCTTTATGGGTGATATTATTTCTCAGGGCCCAGTTAGACAAATCCACTCTTAATATAGGACTCTGGGGTTCATTACAATCAACGTCACTCCCTGACTCATCACTGGATGAGTCATGTTCCTGTACACAATGATAGTAATCATTACTTTCATTCAATAATGGATCAACTTCTTCTTCTGCATCACTTTCACTAATTACTTCATTACAAGATTGGTACTCTTCCTGCGAACTATTTCCTTCATTGTCCGATATATGTACATTTGAGTTGGAATTTTCACATTCTAAGAAATGTGATTGTGTAGGAATCAACTCATTAATTATTAATTCTGCACCACTGCCTTGTCCGGTTTGGCCTTTAATACGCTTCACATATTGGCGGACTAGTCTCCTTTTATGCCTATCAGAACATAGACTATAGTCCTTTCTGATACGTTTTTGGTCCGCCATAATAACCTGAACATACAGGAATAAAAAATAATTTTTTCAACACCTGCATGAAAATGTGTGCTTTTTTTACGCCTGCTGAGCGGGAGCAAAATGACCAATTTCAAACGTATTCGCGTAAAATCTTTCTCCCAAGGGAAAAATACTTTACGCGCATGCGTATTCGCAATTTCTTACTTTCCTCTCATGGAAACTGGACTTTGACGTTACCCTGTGGTATGAAGATGCAGTTGTTCGACTAATCGTTATCGATTTGTTAGAATATAAATACACGTATTCATTAAATTCGTCAGAATAAAAAAGCAATCGAACATGCACATTTTTTGCGAATCGCTCAGCAGGCCATCAAAAACACACGTTTCATGCAGGTGTTGAAAAAATATTATATGTGATAAGGGAGAGACGCGATTTCGGCTCGCGTGAATTTCTGCCCTCGCTGCGCTCGGGCAGCAAACTTCACCCTCGTCGAAATCGCTTACTTCTCTCCCTTATCACGTAATGTAGTACTCTGTTGCGTACCGCGCAACCTCAAGTTGGCAACAATGCGTTTCCCACTATAAGGAAGACTTGGGGGTTCGGCCAGAAGGTTGTCTGCCATGAATAGTAGTCCGAGTTTAAACTCGCCTTTTTGCTCGGCATATTTGAAGCCGCTCGTTGAGCTAGCTTTTGTCGGTTTCTCCTTAGAAACGTGAAACAACAAGTCCAAAGGAAGGCCATTCTAATCTCGACTGTACTAGCGATTACACGTTTATTTCCGAGCTCTGTTACAATTCACAATCCATCTTTAAGTCGTTGAGAATAATTATAAAACGTTCAAACTTATAAAGAATACAAATTAAGAGTACAACTGTAGTCAATTTATTCAAACACGGACGCGCAACTCCGAGCAGAGCGGTTCTGCGCTCCACGGGCATCAATCCAGCCCTAGGACCATCGCCGGGCCGAAGAGCTACCCAACATTTTTGGTGACAGCGGTGGGATCGCAGAGAAGAATTTCTGCATTGTGCCGGCTCGGGATCTGCGCAGAGCTGTGGCGCTTCCTCTTCCCCTTGGGTTTTCGCACGGTTTCCCCGAGGGCTAAGGGTAAATACCGGAGAAGGGTGATTTCAGCGGCCGTGTACGCTCCCTGAAATCACATAGCACACGTCAGCGCAAGGGATCGTCGTTGGACTGCAGAGGTCGTCGCTGGACCGGCAGCAGCAGCAGATTGCAGAGGTCGTCGCTGGACCGGCAGCAGCAGCGGACCCCAGAGGTCGTCGTTGGACCGCAGAGATCGTCCCCTGGACGTAGACCAACTACAGAAGCCGACGCGTCAGTTAGATAAGTCGTAGTTTTAAGAGCTTAGTTACGCGGGGCAGACAACCGATTAAATTTCTGTAAAATGCCGCCATATCGCAAAATGTTAAAAAGGTCTAAGAGACGACACGAGCCTGGCTTGAGTTGTGGTAATTTCTTTGAAGTAGAAGATTTGGTAGCAAACCCACCTGGGGCCGAATCTCTTCTTGAAGGGCCGCCGGTAGCCGAAATAAGAACGGTGACGATGCAAGCTCCTATTCCGGAATTTGGGTTGCCAATTAATGGGGACGAGTTCACTCCTGCTAGTAGTGTGGGTACCTTGGACAACGCGTGTTCCCCTCCTGGAAATTCATTTATGCCATTGAAGTTAGCCGTTGATTTAGTTCCACGTTTTAACGGGACAACGTGTTCATTAATCAAATTCGTGACTCGGTGTAAGCTTGCTGGTTCCCGGGTAAAACCAAGTGACAGGACTCATTTGCTAGCTCTAATCCGTAATAAAATCGAGGGACATGCGGATCACTTGATCGCGAATCGCTGCGAACCGGGTACGTTGGATGATTTAATTAGTTCGTTAAAATCAGTTTTCGCGCGGTCTTTTGATGTTGATTTGGTTCAAGACGAGTTGAAAAACGTGTTTCAAAGAACTGCTGAAAACGCTGAAATTTATGGGGCTAGGGTTAGCGAGATACTAAGCCGTGGCATAGAAGCAGCCAAGAAAAAGTTTAATGCGGAACAGTTGATAGGTATCAAAGTACTCCTGAACCAAGCAGCGGTAAATGGGTTTGTCCGAGGGTTACAGAACCAAATCTTTAGATTGCTAATTTCAAAGGACCAAATGTCTAACCTAGAAACCGCTATAGATGTTGCGGCTCGTTTGGAGCGAGAAATCGAACGGGGGAGGCCAGTCGCGAATTCGAACCCAAAAATGGTCACTCGGGATACGGACGTATATACGATCAACTCGGACGATCGCAAATATTTTAGATGTAATCGACCGGGACACCTGCTTGCAAATTGTCCTCAGGGTCGGGATTATCGTTTCGCCCCGTCCGGTTATGGAAGGCTCAGATGCGGGTTCGGCAGGAAATCTGGACACGTTGAAGCACGCTGCTTTAGTAAAAATAAGGCCCGCGAATCGAATGAATCATATTGTCCTCCTGCCACGAGTTCTGGGAATCAGCAACATTTAAACATGAAGGGCGTTCCACAACCTGGCGCAGTGTTGAACAAGCCCCTAATTGCGCGCGTCACAAATGTCGAGTCTATTACCCATTCAACGCACCCAAATACAGTAGATCATTCGTGATGTCCTTGGCACACAGTTCTTTCAATAGGGAATCCGCGCAGTTTTTTGTCGACACTGGGTCTTGGCTCAATCTGGTTAAACGGGAGGGATTAATTACCAATTTGACGATCAATACCGACGTTATTTATAACCTCACCGGTATTGGCTCAGGGGTGGTTCGTACCCATGGCGAGATCATTGTTCCAATCCATATTGTCCCCATCCCCTTTCAAGTTGTGGACGATGAGTTCCCTATAGGAGAAACAGGAATTTTGGAAGTCTCATTCCTTGAGAAACAGGAAGTAACGTTAACGTTCAGGGAGCACTTACCGAATAGTCTTCAATTCAGAGACGGTGAATTGTCTTCTCATGCATTCTCGAGCTTTGAACTACCCCCGCGTACAAAGATTCTAATTGCGGTGCCCACCCATAGCAAGTGTGCATCCGGGTACATGAGGGGGATGGATCTTGGTCCGGGTGTTTTCATGGGGGAGGCATTGGTAAGCCAGGAGCACGGTTTTGCAAAAGTGTATGCAATCAACACTACTGCCGATCATGTCGAACTCAGTCTACCGCCTGTAGAATTGGAGGAATTTTCCATAAAATCCCCTTCACCACATTCCTCTCGTACCGGAGACCCCGGTGTCGATCAGTCAGTTGCTCATGCTCAACGGTTCGCCCAGCTGGTCAGGGCCCTCGATCTGAATAGTCTCAATGAAGCCGAACGGGTTGGGGTCCTGGAATTAATCAATGAGTTCCCGTATCAATTTTACCTTCCTGGGGACAGGTTAGGTCATTCTAAAGACGGTCAACACGCTATAATAACCACTGACGAAGCTCCCATTAATACCAAGCAGTACCGGTTCCCGTTAATTCACAAAGCCGAGATTGAAAAACAGGTAGATTCCTTGCTTAATGGTAAAATAATCCAACCGTCCATGTCGCCCTTTAACTCGCCCGTCTGGATCGTCCCCAAGAAATCTGATTCGTCCGGGATACCTCGTTGGCGAATGGTTATTAATTATAGAAAATTGAATGAGAAGACCGTTGGTGACGCTTACCCGCTCCCCAATATTACCGATATACTGGACCAGCTGGGTGGGGCAAAATACTTTAGTACCTTAGATTTGGCCTCTGGCTTTCATCAAATCCCTGTTGATCCCGTTTCAAAGGCCAAGACCGCCTTCTCAACCCCTCATGGCCACTTTGAATTTAATCGAATGCCATTCGGGCTAAAAAATGCTCCGGCCACTTTTCAGAGGCTAATGGATTTGATACTGTCGGGGTTACAGGGAACGGACCTTTTCGTGTATATGGACGACATCGTCGTGTATTCTGACTCTCTCGAGGAGCACGCTCGTAAATTAAGGAGCCTTTTGGCGCGTTTACAGAATTCAGGGTTAACCCTTCAACCCGAAAAATGCCGATTCTTCCGACGGGAAATTGTTTATTTAGGGCACATTATAACTAGTGAAGGAGTAAAACCCGACCCCGGAAAAATCAGGGCAGTTAAGGAGTTTCCATTACCCAAAACAAGGAAAAATATTAAGCAATTTTTGGGACTTATAGGTTATTATAGGAGATTTATTGGAAATATGGCAAAAATCGCGAAACCGCTGACGGCACTTTTGAAAAAGGATACTCCTTTCCGTTGGGATTCTGTTACCCAAACTGCTTTCGAGACTCTGAGAGACGTCATCTGCTCGGAACCCCTTCTACAGTTCCCTAACTTTTCGAACCCGTTCCTTGTAACCACCGACGCGTCCGATTATGCACTGGGGGCCGTCCTGAGTCAGGGAGAAATTGGGCAAGATCTCCCCGTGGCCTACGCGTCTAGAACCGTGAATAACGCCGAAGTCAATTACTCGACGATAGAGAAGGAGTTATTGGCAGTTTTGTTCGCCGTGGATCATTTTCGGCCTTACCTGTATGGTCAACAATTTACCTTGGTAACTGACCACCGACCGTTGGTCTGGCTGCATAACGCTAAGGATCCGACCTCTAAGTTAATGAGGTGGCGTATCAAGTTGAATGAGTATAATTATAGTATAGTATATAAACCCGGAAGAGTCAATTCGAATGCCGACGCACTCTCGCGTAACCCAGTCAAGTCCATTCGCGCCCCAATTTTCCTCTCGCGATCCTTACAACTGGACGGAACGTGTAACTCGTCTTCGGTTATGTTAAATTAATGAAATTAATTTAACACGCGGGGGATCACTCCAATCGAACACTAATGGCCAAAATCTACTCGGACGCTCGAGGGCAATCGGTGATTCCCAACTCCAGGAACCCACTTCGAGCGGCGTTGGAGGAGGTCAGTGTTCGGTAAGAGCGGATTCAATGTTTGCCGATGAGGGGACATGCTCGCGGGATCTTGACTCGCTGCAGAGGCCTGGGGAGCCTAGTAGGGATCCGACTGAGGTCGTGGAAGGGGCTGACGAGCATGTTAGGAAAAATTCTACAGTGGTCGGAGAGCCCAAGAATTTAGCGACCAAGACCGCACGGGGGATCCCCAGAAATCCGACCTCAATAGGTTTATTTAATTCAAAACTTGGCAGACTTTTGATTACTAATGCTTCTACGGACGAACGGAACGCTGACTTACTCCCAACTCCGACCATTTTTTACACTAAGGATTCCCTCCTTATGCGGATATATAACCTTGCCCACTTTCTTCCGCTTGACCTCGGGGTCACCTCCAATATTGGCAGGACACTGCTGGCACGGACTAAACTCACTATTGAATTGGTAAAAGGGTATCAAATAAGTGTTGGCGAAGCCATGACCATCCCAGGAAACAAATATTATATCTTCCATTTATTTCACAAGGTTACAACGCCTCAGGAGAACACAGAACTTGGCCATATAATATCTTCTGTCAAATCGCTGAAACAACTTATGGACTCGCTAGGCTTGAAATCCATTAGTCTCTCGAAAATTTGCAATAATCTGGAACCAGTTGAGTGGACCCTTGTGGAGGATATACTGAGGAGTGTTCTGTGTGATCCCCAGTATATCATTACTATTTGTACGGGCGAAATTGAGATTCCGTCAAGATCCAGAAGGTCTCAGATTATTAAAGAGTTCCATGAGTCCGTGGTAGGGGGGCATAAGGAGGCGACCAAATTGTTTAATCGTATCCGTGAGCGGTTTTATTGGGCCGGGATGAGGAAAGAAATTGCAGCCTTTACTCGTACTTGTCCAACTTGCCAAAGGAATAAAATGTATTCATCAAAAACTAAACAGCCAATGACTATCACGGACACCCCTAAATTCGCTTTCGAAAAGATCCAAATGAACATAGTTGGACTCTTACCTCTAACTAGGAGGGGGAACAAATATTTATTAACTTTACAGGATAATCTTACAAAGTATTCGGATGCAATTCCTTTATCCACCATTGATTCAATTTCCGTTGCAACCGCTCTTGCTGAGCAATTCATTAGCCGGTTTGGTTGCCCACGTACCATTCACACCGATCAGGGATCCAATTTCACCAGTCAAGTGATGAAAGATTTCTGTAAAATTTTTAAGATACAGAGAATTACATCAACTGCCTTCCACCCACAGTCTTTAGGCTCTCTCGAACGTCCCCATAGAGTTTTTGTCGAGTATCTAAAACATTACTGTACCAAGGTAGATTGGGATGAATGGATCAGGTTCGGTATCTTCTCATATAATTCTTCGGTGCATGAGGCCACTGGATTCACCCCTCATGAGCTCGTTTTCGGTGTCAAAGCCGTCATTCCCTCGGGTTTTGCTAACGAGCAAGTTCCCCGAACGTTCGTTCAACACTTAGATGAATTGTTTACAAGAATTACGACAACTCAAGCTACGGCAGCGAACAAACTTGAACAGTCAAAGCAAAGGAGTAAAATTTATTATGATAGGAATAAAAATCCATGCCAGTTTAAGGTGGGTGACTTCGTTTACCTGCTGAAGGAACCGAGAACGTCGAAGTTTGATCCAAACAGGGTAGGGCCTTATCAAATTATTCGAATGTATAATGATTTAACTGCGGAACTGAAATTGGGACCCAATAAGGTCAAGATTGTACACACGAACAAATTAAAATTAGCCTGTATTAGACCGGATTTGTCCTAAATAATGTAAATAATGTAAGTAATGTAATATAAGTTAGTATAATTAGGTTAGCATGTATGGAAAGGTTAGGCTATTCTCTTCCGCGCACGACATTCCGTGTCTGTAGCAGCCTGCAGTAGTCTACAGGAAAAGCTGTTTCATGCGAAACATCTTTTTGTAAGGGGGGAGGTGTTGCGTACCGCGCAACCTCAATTTGGCAACAATGCGTTTCCCACTATAAGGAAGACTTGGGGGTTCGGCCAGAAGGTTGTCTGCCATGAATAGTAGTCCGAGTTTAAACTCGCCTTTTTGCCCGGCATATTTGAAGCCGCTCGTTGAGCTAGCTTTTGTCGGTTTCTCCTTAGAAACGTGAAACAACAAATCCAAAGGAAGGCCATTCTAATCTCGACTGTACTAGCGATTACACGTTTATTTCCGAGCTCTGTTACAATTCGCAATCTATCTTTAAGTCGTTGAGAATAATTATAAAACGTTCAAACTTATAAAGAATACAAACTAAGAGTACAACTGTAGTCGATTTATTCAAACACGGACGCGCAACTCCGAGCAGAGCGGTTCTGCGCTCCACGGGCATCAATCCAGCCCTAGGACCATCGCCGGGCCGAAGAGCTACGCAACAACTCTTAGAGCATATAAACATGGAGGAAGCATGCAATAGGAGAAAATGTAGACGGCGATAGAAAGAGAAAGATATACCGGAGGAACACCCCCTCTCTCTCTCTCTAGCGCCAGGGGCGGCAGCGCTTTTTATTGAAGGTCCATAATGGAGCCCTAACAAAAGTTAACTCAAAGTACAAGAATAAACAATTAATTCATCCACTTGCATTAAATTTTTTCTTTTCATGTATAAAGTATACTTAACACTTCTTATTCTTCTAAACAGTGAATGCATTAAAATAATAATAATTAAAGTACATTTTTATTTATATATTTTTATTATAGCAATACAACTTTGAACACTTAGCTTGTACGACCATCACAAAACATATTTTCTGTTTAACACTCGAAATGATACCTATACACGGTTACCGATGCCCGTTAGGTTATATTTTATTTATTATGATAGTTTATATTAAGATTTATTTATTATTCACACTTTTGTGCTTTAAAAAACATGCTAAGCAGTTCTGAACTTTACGCGTCATTTGTAATTAAAGTTTGGTAGTAACTATAACCTCTCGGGTACTTAGGGTTGTATTTACTTTGAGTTAACTTTTGTTAGGGCTCCATTATGGACCTTCAATAAAAAGCGCTGCCGCCCCTGGCGCTAGAGAGAGAGGGGGTGTTCCTCCGGTATATCTTTCTCTTTCTATCGCCGTCTACATTTTCTCCTATTGCATGCTTCCTCCATGTTTATATGCTCTAAGGGTGTACTATATAACAATTTATTGAAAAGTATGTACATAGCTTAAGATGATCTACCATCAGTGATACTTACCAGATGTTGAAACGCAATGGTCGAACTGGACAATGCACATTAAGAATTGAAAAGTAGTGCGCGCAGTAATGTCAGAATTTTGTGTACTTTTTTGTACCGCTCTTGCCGACGGTCATGTGGGCCTTGGACAGCTCGATATGAACAATAGATTCTCGAAGAAAGCGAGGCGAATTCAGGTTGTTTGTTCTTGACCAGCAACAGATTTTCGTGTTATCACGGCTGTAACAAACCCCAAAACTGCCCTTTCTTTTTTCTTAATAAACTTAGTTAATAATCATTTAAATACTTATATTCTTATTATATTCCTGTTATTCTTACTTTTATAAGAGTGTTTAGCATTAGTATTAATATTAGTTCAGGATACCGCGAGACGCGAGTATGACGAAAGAGAGAATTGAGTGTAAAGGAGTGGGAGAATCAAACGCATGCGCGATCCTCAGTCGATCAGCGGATCGACGAGAGCAAGGATCAGAAGCAGTAATTGTGATTCGTGCATGACAAATGAGAGAGGGAACCGAGCGTTCCATGCGTGCGCCTGCGCATTAACCAGTCGCTTGGTAGACCGACTAGAGAACGGATTGAGCGAGACGAGAATAATTGAGGCGTAATAGTCGAACTCCGTTCCCATTGGTGCGCTCCCAGTATCCAGAATGTGTATAAATACGGGCAGGAGAGCCCAGAGAAATTCATTCAACATGCAACTTTCATATTCTTATGTCTAGCCGAGACGAAGCTAAGAATCATTTAAAGCAAATTGCTGATTCCAACATAAGGTTAGGCTTCAACTGTGGAAGCCGCCTCGTAGGCCCCTTGGTATTGTCGATCGTTTTGACCAAGGCTATAATCGCCTGGTCTAACGACGTATCTGCCTTGGAAGCCGCCTCGCAGGCCCCTTAGTTGTCAAGCTAGATTTATGATTATTATTCTCAGGTTAGTAATATTACTCCTGAGCAACGAGGGAACAATAATATTCCAGGTGGCAGTATCGCCCCTGATGAAACAGTGAAACAACTCAAAAGATTCTTAACTTAACATATTCAATTTCCTAGATCTATAAGCCAATTCCTAGATTATAAGCTAATTCCTATATCGACCGAGAGTCCTAATCTATAAACTAATTCCTACATCGACCGAGAGTCCTAATCTATAAACTAATTCCTATATCGACCGAGAGTCCTAATCTATAAACCAATTCCTTTCATTCGACTAAACGTCACTATTAATTATTTAAGTTATATTATTCTAAATCGATCGTTTAAACGGGCATTTCTTTTGTAACGACCTAGAGTCGCAACCCAAGACGATCAGCTTTACTTTTTGTAACGACCTAGTGTCGCAACCTAATTAATTTCGTTAATTTCTTTAGTATTAAGGCGTTAAGTTACATTTATGTATCATTTGAAAGTGTTTTCTTGAATAAACACTATTTAAGTTAAATTCTTGTTCTTGAATTTTAATTCTTTATCGCACGCCACTCGAACCAATCCCGAAATCCTGTAAGGAGCGTTACGCCACGCTCGAAACCGTTACACGGCAAGCAAACGAATAAACCTCTGTGATATAAACTGCGAGTTGCATAGTTTCAATTTATCGTTCCTTCGTTATTTCCGAGTTTCTCTTACACATATATATATTTAATTTTTTTTATACTTTTTAATATCTTATAGTTAGTATGCATATTAAATTTTTCTTTATACTCTTTAAGGTTCGTGTTTTTTTTTTTATTTTTCGTTGTTCTTAGTTTTTCGCGTGTTAGTGTGGTGTGTAAAGTAAACAGCGACTTCCATCATCGGTAAGTACGAATAACATCAGGGTAAAGACAAACCTGTCATACTACAATATTCAGTATTAAGTGCAGTGTAATTTATTTAATAAATTCTCAATTCTTTTTTAGCTACAAAAATGGTAAAAAAATATTCCATTGTGGAATTTAGCGACGGTGTACAAGTGATTCCATCCTGTTGGATGAAGAAAGATAGGAGTGAAAGTGCTTGGCCAGGATACATAAAGAATTTGTACAAACTTAACAAATTGATAATTGGTGGTGCTCCTCCAGAAATCGACGATGTTCACCATAAGTGGGTCACTTGTCCGATTATTAAGTGGTTTGGGTCAACAGGTAAATTTTTTTCATTGAATCATTATTTCGATTAATTGAACCTCAATATGCATAACTTAATGTATTACGTATTAATGAATTATTTGTGTCAGACACATATAAGCGGGCGGTTGAGCAACAGGACAAGGCGATGGATACCTCCACTATTCTGGATTCTGACGTGGTGGACGAAGAAACAAAGAGAAAAGAAAGCAAAGGGCGGCGAAAAAATCGTGCTCGCGGTATTGAAATGTCGGCCGCCGAAGCGCCATTCATGAACAAGAAGAAGAAGAAGAAAAGCAAAACCCATAGTATTTCGGTATTAGATTATGAAAACGGTATTTTTATATTATTCAATCATTATTTATTATGAAAACAAAAATAAAGTAATATACAGGGTGTCCCAAAATTGCGGGATCTCACGTAACATGCTATATCCTGATGCAAAAAGGCAGCATAAAGTCCTTTACTAAGTTAAAGGACTTTTCGATGTGTTTTTGCATGAGGATATTGCATATTCCGACAAGTATCGCAATTTTGCGACACCCGCTTGAACATTGGTCGGAGCACGGTCATAATTATATGATGAATTGCAGGTTTCAATCCAGAGCATACATGTTCGTCCACGCCATTAAGGACGAACGAAGAACGATGCAACAATCTAAATGAATTTCCGAGTTTACCAGCAATAGATGCAATAGAAATTTCACCCGGGCCCGTACAGAACTTATTAACGGCATCACCGTCGCAACAGCCAAACAAGGAAATCACCTCAACATTTGGTAAAATATTGACCGAATCTGATTATTCTTTAAAAATCATATATGTTAATTAACTTCTCTTATCTTTATTCAGATTACCAGGAATTTATGATTGCAAAGGCAGACTTCAAGGGGCATCAAAGACATGACAAAAAAATTGGAACGAATAGAAGAGAAATTATCACAAGGATTAGAAAATATAGAGAATTGCGAAAGACTTTTCGATGAGAGGGAATTCTTCCTTCCGGTGGAGACTGAGGATGGTCTCTTCCATTTAGACGCTAAATTGCAGGACCCACCGACATTTAATAATATAGTATGTTTTCCGGTCACGTAAGAATAATAAATGTTGTATCATTTTCAGGACTTAAATAATTTATTAATGACTTTTTATAGATTTATTTACTGAAGAAGAGCGGCGGACCGAACGTAGCAATGATCACGTCCACAATTCTAGGTAAACTAGTAGGAAGTTCTGTTGCCGAAAAGTACAGTTGGCACGGCCGAAAACAGAAAAAAACCATTCATCAACTTCATAAATATAGTGAAGTTAATACTGAGTATGTAATTTTATTATTTTGTCTCATTTTAGTAATTCAAATTGTAAAATAAATGTATGTATTGTCCCAGGTTCAGTACACGCTACATGCAGGGAAATGCAATACAAATGTACCGATGCAGATATAATGCACGCGGCCGGCAAGTGGTTGGCCCAAACTAAAACACGCATCATGCGTGCACAGGTACGCATGAATAAGGGCTATAACAATGCGTTCCTAAGCCAGGCGACATACAGCGGGGAGAGTCACGACCTGCAGCAGCCCTCCCCTGCGAACGCAGTACAACCCTCCCCTGGGAATACACTGCACCCCTCTCCTGAGAATACACTGCAGCCCTCCCCTAGCAACGAAGTGCAGCCTTCCGTATAAATTACTGGCCCAATATAATAATTATTATTTGTGTCATTATATTAATTATTTATCAAAAAGGAATAAATAAATGAATATGTAATTGTCAATGTTTATTATAATTTAATTATTTTCCGTTACATTTCTTTAACATTTCCGTAATATTCTAGTAATATTACGGAAACTGGAATAATTCCTGCAATTTTCCCGAAACGTTTCACGAAAAATTCCTGTAAGATCTCCGAAACGTTGCGCAACCTTTGCTATAAAATCTCCGAAACGTTGCGTGACCATTGCTATAAAACCTCCGAAACGTTGCGTGACCATTGCTATAAAACCTCCGAAACGTTGCGTGACCATTGCTATAAAATCTCCCAAATGATGCGTGACCATTGCTAAAATATCTCAGAAACGTTGCGTGACTATTGCTATAAAATCTCAGAAACGTTGCGTGACAATTGCTGTAAAATGTCAGAAACGTTACGTGACAATTGCTGTAAAATTCCGAAACAATGTTCCAGAAATAACTCTTGCAATGTTACACAAGGCGGACATAGCAATTTCCTTGAAACGTTTCGGGAACATTTCGAGCAACGTCACTGAGACGTTCCTGCAACGAAGTGTGCTGTAGGGGATAGTGCAGATATAATCACAGTCTCAGAATTTATTGAGGTTTTAATGAATCAAGAGGAGAGAGACACATGTCTGGATGACATAGACACTTCCGAATTTTTAAATGAAACAGATTTCACGATTACCGCAATTAGATGTGCTGCCCACACGCTTCAATTAGCCATCTGTGATTTTTAAAAAAAAAAGAAGTGTCACAAATTGTGGAAAAAACTAGGCAAATCGTTGGGAAGTTACGCACGCCTATCTTAAAATCCACATTGTCAGTAATGTATGGAAAAAATACCATTCTTGATTGCACTACAAGGTGGCATTCGACACTTGATATGCTCGAAAGATCATTCGAGCTGAAAACATATTGCGAGTAAATCGAGGATACGGACCTAAAATTATCAGAAATAATGTGGAGTAAAATTTCTGCATTAATTGAAATTTTGAAACCTGCTCGTGTTGCGACAAAGCGTTTGCAGAGTGAACAATTGTTACTTGGCGATTTGTACGAAATTTGGCAGCGATGCATTATCGAAACCGGCCAAAAAGGATAATGAATTTACCAGAGATGTGGTAACTAATATGAAAAATAGACAATCACAGTTACTTGAAAATGAAGTAATTGTGTCCGGAATATACATGTCTCCCCGTTATAATGTTATATTAACAGAACCAATGATTCGTGTGGCTAGAAATTGCCTTCTTCGGACATACAGCAGGATGCAAAGTATATTAAACAGCGCATCCAATACAGAACATAACGCTGTGAGTAACGATGTATCTGATGTCTCAGAAATAGAATTTGAAAAATTATTGAAAGATGCAGAAGCTACGTATGCCTGTAATAAATCATTAACTCAGAGGTCGCAATGCAATATCGAAAATGAAATGGACGAATATTTTAAATAACCTCGGCTAAAAAGTTCCTCGAATATTTTAACTTATTGGAACGCGAAGAAAAACAAAATGCCTGAATTATATGAATTAGCGCAGGTGATTCTAGCCGGTCCACCGACGCAAGTAAGCGTGGAACGACTGTTTTCGGGATTAAAATTTATCCTGCCTCCTCACCGTTCGAAAATGAATTCAGATGTTATAGATAATATATTATTAATTCGATTGAACATACAAAAGCTGGGAGGGGAGAAAGATGCAAACGCTTAAGAAATGAGGAAATTAGAAACAATATAAAATAATTGGATGAGAGCTTTGATATTGTGAGTACATTTAACACTTTAAAATTACATTCTATTAATGAGAAAGTAATATTTAATTTTTTTATCTATTATCTAGATTCTAGGTCGTATCATATGAAATTGCCGTTTTTTAATCGGCATATCACTCGGATGATATTTTAACACGGCGCAGATTTACAGCAAAAATAGAAAGGACTGGAAAACGATTTGGAAAGGACTTCGCAGGATTCTGACAACGTGATTCAAGTGCACGCAATCACGTCCCAGTTCCCAGCAAAATAACGCAGAAGGAATTTTTGAGAAGTATACATATAGTATAGTAAAGTTTTGCAATTGAGCAGCATATTTTGAACGTTGCGACAAAATACATACCTACAAGTTATCAGGTAAACGTTTAGTGATCCAAACTTTGTAAAAGTTTCGTATTCCGTATTTTTTATCTTAATTAATATTAATTTCTCCAAAAATGTTGAGTCTAAAGGTAAATTTCATTACCAGTGTCTTCTTCATTATATAGATAAGTATATTTTTCATATTATGTGTGAAAAATACTGGTGGTTCTTATTCTAATTACAATTAACATCCCCCTTTTATAGTTTTCGGTTTGGAAATTGTTTATTGGCAAAAGGATGACGTTACGCAAAAGAAGACTGAGTCTAATATAAGTACATAATTATCAAGGACGAAAGACACTGTTAAGGGACTCATAGAATTAGGTCACCAACAACGGGGCTTCAGGACAATAGCATTCAAAGGACGAATTATCATAGATATTTTAGTTCAAGATATCAACGAATATAATATGTTTAGAAAATATTCTTTTCAACGAAATGTATATATTTAATTTAATGTGTGTAAATGTAAATGTTTAATATATGTTTATTTAATGTATGTAAAATGTATTTCTTGTTGAATATATGAAAGAATGTGATATATATAACACCAAATTTGATTGTAAAGAAATTCTGTTATAACACTACCAAGTACTTCGTACATTAATTATAATACAAAATGTAATAAATATTTAAAACATGAAATCGAAACTTTTATTTGATATTCCTAAACAAGGTAAGTCTCAATGGCCGTTGAAAACCGTTGCAAACGATACAATGTTTATGCCGCGTATCAGTCGAAAGTCAAAAAGGACCGATATTACGACACCAAGAAAACCACTTATATTAAAGAACACTTTTCATGTTACAAGAAAATGGTATGCATAATTATTTCACTTTTTGGTTTTTTTTCATAATGATTTTGTAAAAGGTATGTTTAAGCTTATATAGAATAATCTGCAACCGTAATACTGGTGATCTCAATTAGGTATTGTAAAATCGATACGAGAATCGATTGCAGAACCGCTCTGGAACCGATATAGAACCGAAAAAATAACGGTTCTAGAACCGATATTATATTGGTCCGAGAACCGAAAAATAACGATTCTAGAACCGTAACCGAAACCGATATAGTCAGAATAACGGTGCTTCGTAACTGTTTCAAGAACCGAAACCGATATAATAACTGTTTTCAACCCCTGATTCAAGCCGACTTGACTTGGTTAAAAATAGTCAGATTTACATGAAAGGGTATAGCCGGTTAAGATGGTCAAATGTGCCCCTGAACCGAATTCAAATCACGATGAGTCATTCGAAAGCTTATAAAAAAAGAATGATTTCTGTCAAGTTTCAACTTCGTATCTCGACCCGGGGGGTAGTAAAGGGTAAAAATAGAAAATCAGGTTTTTGCCGAATTTCTCCTATACCAGCAGATGAAAAATTTTGAAAAAAGTCAGAGACATGTCTATTATCGGTGCACATATTAGGGAATCGCGTCAGATTTTTAAATTGAAAAACCAAGCTGTGAAAAATAAAAAACGCCAAAAAATGCTGAAAAATGCCGGTTTTGTAGCGAAGCAGTCTTGATACTATAATTATATTTTTACTGTAAGTCCGCATCGTTGTTACTATTGTCTTGAATTTTTTTCAGATTTTTCAATTTGGTGCGCCGCAGTTAAACAAATTAAACACCGATTTTTTCGCCGTTTTTTCCGTGTCAGCGTAACTAATAGGTCGAACTTTCGTACATACTTTATGGAATAAGCTTTTTATGCAATCTTCAACATCTTCACATGCAGCAAAACAGCGTAGAAATTAAACGAACTAAACATGCTGTGCCATTACAGTCTAAAATGTAACCGATGAATTCCTAGGGGTTTTCTGATGACAATCATTACAAGTGTCGTGTAAATCGGACAACTTTTACATAGGGAATATAAATAGCTTGTGTCAAAGTAGTCCGATTTCCATGATATTTGGTATGATTTTCATCAGAAAAACATAAGGAATCCATTGGCGTCACTTTCCTTTCGATACAACGAAGAAAAGAATTTCTTAATACGCTCTAATGGATATTTCACCCCCGACTGCGGGGGCTCGACCTCAATTCGCTACGTTCGACCCAGGATTCATACCTTTTTCCGGAAAAAGCCATAAAAATCGGGTGAGGCACTGCGAGAGGCTGTCCTCGCCACGGGGTACCAGGCCGCATCTCCTTGACGGGCGGTCCGCCAGAATTACCCTGTATCAAATGATGCAGTGTGTGACCCGACTACCCTTCGTGTAATCGGTCTGCGCGAAGTGGGGCGCAAGTTCGATCATTATCAGTACTCCTGCCCGAGAGAAATACGATTTACTTTAGCTATACTACAGGGGTGCACAAGGGAGCTGTTTTAGCGCCTAGCTGCGAGCAACCCACCTGTCCCGTTGCTAAGGTTAGAATCGGTGAGGAGAACTGCAATAGTGTACGTGCGTGCTCGTAGGCTCGTAACATAAGTATATATGACTGGGTTCAAGTCATACCAAATGCACGTACACTACCGCAGTTCTCCTCACCGATTCTAACCTTAGCAACCAGACAGGTGGGTTGCTCGCAGCTAGGCGCTAAAACAGCTCCTTTGTGCACCCCTGCTATACTACATGTGTGTTTGGTAATAAAGTGTTTCTATAGTCTTCTGAATTCAATAACTGGCATCCAGACATCTACGCTCCTACAATCCACCGTCAATACTCCTCTTGGAGAGACACAGGAAGAAAAGGGGTAGCCCGCCGCTGACGCGTGGTCCTCTCGAGTATAAACACGAGCTTCAATATCAAAACAAAAGCATGCGTTAACGTATTCCGTGTGAGAGAAGGTGGGCATTGGGGAGGAGGTATTGCTGTGAAGAGGGCCTCTTCAAGAGAGCAGCCGTTTATGAGGGATGCAAATCCGATTGGTTCTAATACAATCTGCTCCCTATGGTTGAAATTTAGTCTAGTAACTTTCACACCTCCTAACCTAACCAATCCAACTTGCTTCCCTCCCCAAAAGAACCGGCCATCCGAGCGCAGATGCAAGTGCGAAATAAAAGTAACGGTGCGCTTCTCGATACCGCAGATGTAGGGGAAGTGGGGGCATGACGGGGTAGCGAGGTAAGATGGGGCATCTCCCCAAACCCTAATTAAAAATGCTAGGCACGTGACAAATACATCATTAGGAAGCCACTGTGTTATAATAGTGTGGTCGCTGGCGAAAGCGAGTGGGGGAGGACGGTTTTTTCCCATCTGTTTTGTACAATTTAATAACTTAGACGCCTGACCTCAGATAGTCCAAAGTGTGTAAAAAATGTTAAATCATTAACTTATAGTTGTATTTGGAATAATAAAGACTTAATTAATAGGTACTATCATCACATTATTTGCATTTTTCCTTAGCTTCCCCATCATGTCCCTACTTTCCTTACCTACCTAAGTAGCATTTCTGACGGAAAAGAATTGTCCAGCCTTTGGGCCTGCCATTCCTGGCGTAGACCTTTGGGAGGTAGGTATCTATTTCAACAGGCATTGCCACCCGTGGCGCCAGCAAGACCGTCCCCGGTGCTTGCTATTCCAGGGGGTTTTCTTCAAGTGAAAATCAGTAAATTTGCAATCGCATTGTCTCAAAAACCAGTGGAAATCAAGTTTATACGTTAAAGCTTATTGAATTTGTCTTGGAACGCACTATCAAGACACCTCGTCAAAAAAAAATAGTTCCATTTAAAATACCGAACTTGACCATCGTATCTTTTAAAATAACAATCGATAAAAAAATTAGTCTCGGCTAATAAATTGGCCCCCTCGAACCATGCAATTCCATATTTTTAAAATTGTTTTATCTCCAATACTTTAGGAGATAACCAGCTGTCCAGTCTTAAGTGGGACACCGTGTAGATGGAATATTTTAAAAAAGAATATTAAAACTTTCTCTTTGAAACCTTTAAGTAGCACTGGGTGGTCAAGTCGCACTAAAGCTATAAGACCTTTGCAGCAAAATCTCAAACAAATTTATGACAATTTAATTGTTTTAAGTAATGATCAAACCCATACAGCACACTCCATTGCAGGAAGATTCCAGCAACATTGATGGAATGTTCCATGAAGAATCCTATGTCCGCCCTTGTGGAACATTCCACGAAACGTTCCGGACATTCTCTGGCAATGCTCACGGAGCATTCAGGACATTCTGTGGCAATGCTCACGGAGCGTTCCGGACATTCTCTGGCAATGCTCACGGAGCGTTCAGGACATTCTCTGGCAATGCTCACGGAGCGTTCAGGACATTCTCTGGCAATGCTCACGGAGCGTTCCGAACAGTAAGGCCAAAAATAAAAATATCGATAGTATAAGTATTTTATACCGTGCTGCGAGGGACACGACGGGGACATGAATGTGTGCAGAATCGTAGTAGCATAACGTCCGTGTGTCATTAATAATAAATATAAAAATTTTTTACCTCAGTAAGATTCGAACCCATGACCTCGAGCACCGTAGACGAACACTTTACCGCTGCAGCTACAACCATTGATTGAAAAGATTACTTACGTATTCGAACTTAAACTCCTACCGTGCATAAATTTAAACTCAAATTATTAAAAAATGAAGGCTCGTTTTGACATTATTATTAGGGTAAACCAACCAGTGAATGACCGAATTGTTGAATGAGAAGCCCAGTAAATGACCGCATACTTTTATTAAGAACTGTACTTATTAATGTTTGTTTAATATGTATAACTAAAAATATGGAATATTAAAAGTGCAACTACACTCCATTTATAAACATATAGTATTTTTTAAATTTATAATTTACATTTCTTTGCCTAATGGTCATTCACTGGTATGCGGTCAATTACTGGTTGGTTTACTCTATTATTATTATTATTATTATTATTATTATTATTATTATTATTATTATTAATATTGTTATTATTATTATAAACGGGAATAGTCCCATAGTTGACATAAAGCATACAACAATTGACCTTACATCGTCTACACAAAGCGTAACCTAATATACAGGAGAAACTTTGAACTTCCTACTCTGAATAATATAGTGTGTGTGAATGTAAAAAATGTGTAGCCGATTTATTTAACAAATCAATGGTGTGTATAAATGTTTCTCCTTTTTCCATAAGGATTTTGTAAAAAAAATGTACATATACAGTAATCTGCACCTACAATAATTATTATTGATATCAATTAGGGAAAAGTCGATACAAGAATCGATTCTGGAACCTTTGTTGTAAAATGTCCGAAAAGTTGAGTGAGCATTGCCAGATAATGTCCTGATCGCTCCGTGAGCATTGCCAGAGAATGTCCTGAACGCTCCGTGAGCATTGCCAGAGAATGTCCTGAACGCTCCGTGAGCATTGCCAGAGAATGTTCAGAACGCTCCGTGAGCATTGCCAGAGAATGTCCGGAACGCTCCGTGAGCATTGCCAGAGAATGTCCGGAACGCTGCGTGACCATTGCCAGAGAATGTCCGGAACGTTCCATGAAGCTTACAGGAAGGTTCCATGTGCAATGTTCCACCGCAACATTGCTGGAATGTTCCAGGAAGGTTCCTATGTCCGCACCGAGGGAACATTCCACGGCAACCCCCATGGAACCTTCCTGCAAGCTTAGGGCAACGGAGTGTGCTGTATGGGAAGTAGAGATTTGAACACAAGAAACATGGCAAATTCCTTATCTAAAAAATTAAAATCCTTTAAATTTTTATGTTCATTAATAATCTGGCGGGCTATGCTCGCAAAAATAGCCGTTGTTCGCAAAATGCTACCGAATCCCAATATTAACATGAATGATTTTACTAAAGCGTTGGATAATTTTAAATAACAGTTTAAATGGGAAAAGAAATGATATCAGTTTTAATGAATATATTAGTGAAGCTACAAAAGCTTGCAGAAGTTATTGATGTAGAACCTGAATTTCCCGATATTCGCAAAAGAAAGAAATCTCGTAAATATTTATACGAATCAAGTGCTGAGTCTGTACAAAATCCCGAACAAAATTTTGAAGTTAATTTTTTTTTCCCATTATATGTAGATACGGCGAAAACTTCAGTAAAAGAAAGATTTATGTTATCAGATCAATGTAACAGTATATTTAGTTTTTTGTGTTCTTTTCATCAAATAGATTACATTTTGAAAAAAATTTGCATGTATCTTGAATAATTTTTACAAAAAAAAGATGATGTTGTGGAAAAAGACCAGGATGGACTGGAATTATTTAATGCAATATTAAATTTTAGGGAAATATTTCCCACTTCGACAAAACCCTTAATTGTTTTAGATTACATTATAAATAATGAATTGATATCTTTACTTCCTAATTTTTCTATAGCTCTAAGAATTTTTTTAACTCTGCCTGTAATTGTGGCACCAGGGGAAGGGAGTTTTTCTAAATTAAAATTAATAAAAAATTACCTTAGGTCATCGATGTCACAGGTGTTACGTATGTGGATTTTTCCCATACGCCGCTCTCAACCGATTTTCCAGCTCGCGTCTGCGAAGGGAAAACGCCCTAAAATCCTTTCGTTTATCACACACTACTAAGGGGGGAGTTCATGATCTCGACCAGCTGGATCACGACCATGGGAACGGGAGTGACGCGACGACGACCCATACGGATTTCCTTATATGGAGATGTCTAACGAACCCACACTCATTTTTGGGACTATATAAACCCTTTGCTTTCAACCCTCTTTGGTTAAAAACTACACAGTAACGCATAGAGTCACGTCGTGTCACGCTCGTACAGAGTTGGTTAAATCTAGTAAGACCGGGCTCGAGTTCCCTTCCGAATCAATAGTTAACCTCATAGAATCCGCGAGTTCGGTTTATATTCTATTTGGCACATTGAAATAGCCGCTCTTACGTACCGCATCACCAGTGCGTCAACACCGTGCAAATTAGTGGTAACTTACACATTTTATTTAATTAATTAACCGCGACACTTACATTTGTACAATAGTTGATTATTGAATATACGAATGGTGTTCACGTGTAAATCGAGTAGATTCGTTAAACCCATCTTTTACCCAGCGATCCTTATAATATTAGTAGCACATTCACACTGATACAACTTTACCGCTCGAGTTGTATCAAACATTAATTAAGAGTTACGAGGTAATACTAACATTTCCTGCGACTCCCTGATCTCGCATCAGGTTCGTTCGCACCTCTCACTAAAACAAGGAATCTTCATCAACCCAGTGACTCCCCGATTTTGCATCGAGTTCGTCCACAAAACCTCACCCACTTTCGGCTCCCTGATTTCGCATCAGGTTCGTTCGTATCCTACAGCTCTCTGATTTCGCATCAGGTTCGTCTGTAAATCTACCAACCTCCGAACAGCTCCATGGTTTCGCACCAGGTTCGTCTGTGAATAATCCAACCTCCTAACCGCTCCTCGACTACGCGTCGAGTTCGTCTGTAAACTTCATCCTAGTGACTCCCTGATTTCGCACCGGGTTCGTTCACGACGCATCACCATCCTGCGGCTCCCTGATTATTAAAGTCAGGTTCGTCCGCGTTTGACTCCATTCCTCGAGGCTCCCTGATTTCGCATCAGGTTCGTCCTCACCGTCAATAATCCTAGCGACTCCTTGAATTCACATCAGGTTCGTCCGCGCCCCTAATTAACAAACTCATAAACCGTATTCCGTGGGAAATACCATTCTCGCCGGCCTCTCACGTTGCCGCAGCCCCGGCGCGTAACACACGAACGCTTACCTAATCTTGCATTATTATCTACAGAAAAAGATATTTGCGAGAATTTGGATTTATCAAAAAAAATTAATGGATTTGCATAAAAAAAGCAAGAAGATTTGTGATTGTGATTTATTTTCTAATTTATGATTTTAATTTTTATTCAACTCTGATCCTTAATCATTACAACTTAATTTTAGTATGATAATAATACAGACTAAGTAAGTAATGCAGTCATGGCCGGTTGGAGCATTTGGGAGCGTGGCCACCGTGATGTTTTCCTGGGCTGCGCGGGGGGGGGGGGGGGGGGGGCTCGGGGCCGATGGTGCGGACGGTGCCGCGGGCGTACAGCGGATGGGGAAACTGTAGTAGTGTGCGGTGCAGGCACAACTTGTACATTCGCGGTGTCAATGACTTCGGCCTCCCCTTCCGCCCGGCTGTGGCGGGCCTCGTGGGGGCTGTGATCATAGGTGCTCCAGCTGGCCATGCCATGACTGGACTAATGGGACAACTTACACGGTCAAAGTTTTGTAAAATCTGGGAAAGAATGATAGCGAGTGCGTATGAACATGAATTTGAATATGGCGCTCTGGCACATGTGACGTCAGAGCGACAGCGAGGAGTGATCCTGGAATGCGAGGAAACCGTGCGGCAGTTCGGCGTGAGACTTCGACGTATGCAATTCCATTTGTACCTTTTGACGCGCTGTTATACAGTTATTATACTCTTTTCTACTACCTACGACAGGCATGGCATTTAAGTGAATTTGACGGCCGATTTCCAGAGGCAACGCCTCCTTTCTCCCGACGCGCGTCTTGGCCCCCGCGTCGGCCTAGGTGCTTCGGGCGCCTCAGACCCGTGTGACGTCCCACTATTTTTCGCGCGGTATTATTTAAAGTCTCCCTCATAAATCACTGCACAACTCCGCCAAAACTCCTTAAAACTCAACTCTTACCCCTTTTCATTCGAAAGATCCAAAATCAAATCAATGGGTTGAGTACCCCCTTTTCAGAAGCCCAAATAAAAACCCCGGAAGTCCTATTGCGACGCATATTTCGCGCATGAGTCACTAACACGTTTTAATTATAGATGCATATTTCGCATATAACGAGTTACGGTACGGTGGGACGACGATCTTACCCCCCACCATGCACCCGAGCGCGGCAACGCGTACCGCGTTGTGCCAACGGTCTTGCCCCCCACCACTCGTCCGCGATTACCGAGAACTGCCGCGAGAGGGTCACGCACCGAGTGACTCTCTCGCTGCCGAAAATGCGCGGACGAGGACATATAGGCCGGGGGGCATAGGTCTATTTGGCAGAGACCGCTTAGAGCGACCGTACAGCAAGTACACCTCCCCCAGAGACCCTCTGTACGATTCCAGTGCCGCCATTAGTTCTTGTGCAATATCAAGCGCTCGTGTAAGCACCAGTTCTCGTGTGACGACAGACTGAGTCACTGCGTCTTTTTGAATATTCCCCCCCACGGTTCCCAGAAGGACAACGTGAGCCATCCTCTGAACGCAGGCCGTTACCCATTATCGATCTCCCGAACAGACTCATCTCCGTTCTCGAGAGCGTCCCCACAGTCTTCGATTCACCCACGGGTTTGCCCATTGGGTGACCGGATCAAAGACTCCCCGACCAGGGTCTAGTGGCAGGGTTGGTCCGCCAAGACACCGAACGGTGAAACCGTCTATCCCCTCCCCCCTCGCCGCACCGCTACCGACGATTCAAATACGAGACGAGATACGCGCTGCGATACACACCGAACCGTGTGCTGCGATACACACCGAACAGTGCGCCGCGATACACACCGAGACCCGCGATGGTTTAAGCCGTTTACACACTGTGTGCCAGCATAGACCTGGCCGGGATACATTGTACATAGCTGTAAGCACGAATAAATTGTCGTACTCTACTTTACCTCTGCGTATATTCATTCGATCGGCAGCCCTGGACCACCGTCCTGAGCTGGCAATACGGTACCTCCATCGTCTCACCGGTAACACCGCGTTAAACGGTTACACGCACATGAGTCATGTTGCATACCGTGCATACCCCTCATACCTGACATTCCTACAAATCATATAGGGTCCCTAAGGCCGTAGTCCTCTTCTACGGAAATTCTCCCGTGAAGTATTAACATATATATATTTAAAAAGCCCGTGGCGTCATTTGGCTTGGCTTGGCGCTGGCATCGGTACATTCGTGACGTCACATTCGCTTCGCGTTGTCGCCACTTGGCTAGTTTGGGGCTGGCATCAATTCACGCACACATTACCACCGTTCCTGTAGGTGTTCGACTCTGCCGGAGTCCTCCGATCCCTGATTTGGCTGCATTAACCCTTAGTATCATGGTTTTATTATTTTACCCAGAAAAATTCTTATCGGTCCATTTTTGTCCACACTTCATCGTAAAAATAAGCAAAAAATTCTTAGTGCAACAATTTTTTGTATAAATGAAAAAATATGGATATAACACCAGTGTTAAATCATGTATAAAGATACCTAAAGTCGTTATCAGATATATTGAGAAATCAGCCACCATCGCCTGATGATCGTGGATTAGCAGTTGAAGTTGGTGTGCCCCCGAAGGGTATGGTGGGGTAACGGGAACGCTGCTCGACTCCGCCTGAACGATGTCGCGTGACTGTCGTTTATTCGTAGCGTAGTAGTTGTGTGCAGAAACCGACGGACTCCAGCTACCGCTGATGGAGGGGGAAACACCTACAGGAGCGCTGGTAACACAGTACAACAGCTATCTGGACTTGTAACATTCAATAGCCGTTTCTTATAGGTTTTCGTGCCCCGAAAACGAATCCGCAACCCGTTTGTCGCCATCACCCTCAGTTTTTGAGGAAATCGATTTTGAAAAAAACTGCAAATTTTCAAGTTTGAACATTTTTTTTGTCGAAACGGTAATAGTTATTCGATTGTTCGTTACGTCAAATTATTCTATGAACCCTCCCGAATACAGCGATATAAGTTATTATTGCAGTATGAACATTTAAATATGTTTAACCAACGATCAAAGGGAAAAGGACACCCGAAATGCACAAATTTTTGCGGATATCTTTCAATTTATTTCCAAAACTAAGGGTCTGAGACGAAATCTGACCATTCCACGCGATGCAGCAGACATTGTTCCTTCGGAAAGCGTCGGCAGAAGTGGTAAGTCTGGTTTTGTTTTCAATACAGAAGCGAAATAGTTTGGCAAAACGCGCGATGTTGACAGCGGTAGTCAATGGCGGCGCGCGATCCACTGCCGCTCAGCGCAACATAATCGCTTAAGGGGGTAGACACGGGTAATGCAGCGCGCTGTAATACCCACATAATGTGCCCGAAACATGGGTTTGGGGGGATACGTTTTTCGTCCTTATATGAGCAGATTTTGGGCTGGATGAGGTCTCAATCGAAAGAGGAAGGTTCGATGCAGCCCGCTCTGGTCATGGTTCGACGAGATTGTGTTGATATCTAATAATATGAGTGTTCAAAGTAGAGCAAAAGTCGACAAAATACACCCGCAAGAATCCAAGTATTTTTAGGTCACTAAAAGAGTTTTGTGGCTCAAACGATGACCAGAGCGGGCTGTCTCGAACCTTCCTCTTTCGAATGAGAGGTCACCCAGCCTAAAATCTGTTCATATAAGGACGAAAAACGTATCCCCGTGATTGCATTCCCAAATACGTGTTCCGCCATATTGACGATAACACAGAGCAAGTCACGTGACAAATTTAGTTCGGGTAGTGGATGCGAGATGGCGCCTACTCGGGAGGTCTGCCAACGTGGAATTATAGCAAAACTGAAGCGTTAGCTGGATACATGTGCCACAGCAAAAGCGTGATACAGTCAATGTATGTATTTTTGGACGATTGTAGGTTAGATTATATGCATTTTAGGCATACATTGACTAGAAACTGCTGGAAACTGTGTACATTTACTAAATTCACGCTTTTACTGTAACACATACATCACCGCTGCCGAATATATATTATAATTATATGGCCACATTATTTCAAATAAAAAAAGAGATTGGAATTTTTTAATAACACTGGAAGTAGTGATTTACTGATATCATATTTTCAGAATGTGGAAGTTACAGCAATTATTTGCAATTATTGCTTTTATTATTATTCTTTCGACTATTGTATATAACATATAACAAGGAAAAGTCTCCAAATCGGTCAACAGTTGGCTCCTTGATTTTTTTTGTAATTCTTTACGCTCCTATGCAGAGATGGGCATTATTTAATTAGAAGAATATACTTCCGAATAGCCCCAGTGGCCGATCGACACGAGGTTTGGGGGGAGGGTGTGTGTACCCTAAATCTAAAATTCTATTTAGCTTCGGGTATTTATTAGTTTCCTTTGTTTATTCGAAGGCCTTTCATATTTGGCTTCGAATAATTTTTCATCTTTCATTATATCTTTATCTTAAGGTCGTATTCAAATATATTGGCCGGTCGATTCGTTTTCGCGAACAGGGATCGAGGAGAAATCAAACATCACCATCTGACGATCGTGGATTTGTCAGTTGGAGTTCCCTAGCCACCGAAGGGTATGGTGGGGTAACGGGAATGCTGCTCGGCCCCGTCTGAACGTAGCCGTGTGGCTGTTATTTATTCTTATTGTCAGCGTAGTACATATGTAGTTGTGTGCGTCACGAAGTTATGCGTAGACCAATACGAGATGAAGCTATCGAGAAAGAATCAATGTTCTGACCAATAAAGCTTCTGAATTTTTTCGGAGCTAAGGCCTAAGGCACACCTATTCTGATGCGTGTATTTCCACGCTGCAGCTCGGTTTGGCCTATACATGACAGAAGCTTGGCGCTATCCCCACCACTTCTGGCTCACTCGTGTTCTGCGATGACGAGAGAATATGCGTTACGAATAGGAGTGTGCGGATCGTCCCGCGGCTCGGATTCTCGGCCCTCGGGACGGGTCGGAAAATTTCGGGCGGTATCGGGCGGGACCCCGATACTTTCGTAATGCTCGAGATCCCGACGGTTTCGGGATCCCGAGACTCCATTCGGGCTCCAAGCATGACCGCCATGAGGGGGCAATTTGATTTCAGGTCGGCTTGGCAAAACTCGGACGCGATCGGCTCGAAAGCCAGCTATTACGAGGGGACCGAGACGGAAAGAATTATGTATATCATTTATATCGATACCAGAGTGATAAGTTTTTACCTTTCTGTCTCCTGTTGAATCATAATTTGTATCTAATTTATTTATTTACATATATATGTATTTTCATTGCTACCAAATAGTCTGTGAATACTGAATACATCCATGTACGTACTTAAATAAATACCATGTTCAAAACTTGGGAAGAAGACTATTTTTATATTGACAATATTTTAAAATCTGAATAAAATATACTTCACACTTAGTACTTTATGTAAAGGGAATATATAGGGTATTATCTTTTTCCGGATAGGTTGAGATTTAAAATAGAAAACGTACGAACTATAAGCATACAAAAAGGAATATTTCCTGGATGTTTCATAATAACAACAATATACAGAAGGCGAATATTTTATTATTTCAAATTAACGTGTAAGAAACATAATTTTTCTATGTTCTCAGGTAATAATTTTAATCTATTACTGGTAACGATATCGTCCGATCGCGTCCGAGTTTTGCCGAGCCGAACTGAAATCAAATTGTCCGCTCATGGCGGCTATGCTTGTAGCCCTAATCGAGTCTCGGGGTCCCGAAACTGTCGGGATCTCGAGCAATACGAAAGTATCGGGACCCCGCCCGATCCCGCCCGAAAGTTACCGGCCCGTCCCGAGCCCGAAAAATCGGGTAACCGCACACCCCTAGTTACGAAACTCACCGGCCAATAAATCTGAATACGATCTTAGAAGTTCGAATAACCGACGAGAACCTTTGTGTCCCGAGCCGCGCGAGATCGCCGTGCTCGGCGATGTGTCATCGATTATAAAGAAACAGAATTTGTTTATTTTTCATCGTATCAATATGAAAGTGCCACAAATGGATTCCTGGCATTCTCCCGATTAAATTGACCGAAAATAATTTAAATCGGACTATTTTTAAGAAAACGGGCTTTCAATTCTGCAAACAATTTTTCACGTAATTTCCTTAATTTTGGTCCGAATTATATCATTTTTGGGGCCAATTTGATCGAGAAAACATGAGGAATCGACTGACGTCACTTTCGCAAAGATCTGATTAGAAATGCAGAACTGCAGATTTGTCACTGCTTAGCGCGCAACATTGTATGGCCCCGCTGGTTTCGAGCGTCGATTTCTTGCCAGCGTGCAGGACAAGAGGGGACTTTTCATGGCGAAGGAAAGTCAGCCTTATATAGAACTCAAATCGAGGAAGACTTTGCTGACAAACTTTATATTCATGTCAAACAAATACTTTAATTGTAAAATTTAGACGACAAACTATTGTTGAATATCGCCAGTTCTTTCATATGCATCACTTGGTTGGGAATTCCTGATCCCACCTTTTCATTGATTTACCTATTGAAATGTTGCTTCAAGTCATCGGGAAATTGAATTGCTTTTTCTTGTACATACATATATCTGTTCGCGAGTAGGTGTCACGAATGACGCGACTTTGGTTTCCCAAATAAATTCACATTTATCAGGGCCCTCGTCTGAACCGCTTGACAAGGAGATTGAACGACGTAAATCGAGTGCGAGTGAAATAGCGCACCAGCGAGAGACCCTCGGTCGACGGCGACTTGAGTCATCCAGTACTGAATACCTATGAAAATGTTCATATTTCTCATTACACCTTGATAAGAGTGTTACCACCGATGGATTGGTGAGTTTATGTCCACGAACATGAGTCGAGACGCAAAGCAATTCGGTATATTTTTTTTTATGAATACATGATTAGGACACTCACTACGTTCATTAAAAATGGACCGAATTCCTCCATATCTGACATCATTTTCATCGGGAAATCCTAAAAAATTCATCGGTAATACTTTCATCAATACTTATCAAAAACACGAACATTTTATTTTTCTGTACTGGGTATTTTATCTAGCTCGTCGGTTTTATTGTTCTCGGCTGTCAACGGGCGTTCTACTAGGACCCGAAGGTCCACACTCGCAACGCGAAAGCAAAACAGTGGGGTGGGAGGTCTTTCCCGATAAACTGAGCCCAAAGGCTTCTCAACAATTGAAACATTGGAAGACTGTACAAATTCTTTCTGATGCTTTCGGCGATATGCGCAACCATTTGTATGCCCGGTTTCATGTCTAACAAGTCAGGCGATTTTGTTTGTGAGAGCCATATATAAAGACAGTCCTGTAACGTTCACTACATCTTCAATTATAAAACTGCAAATATGTTATTTTACACATGTGTCTCGCTGAGTTTCGTCGGCTTCGACGCTTGAAACCAGCGGGGCCATACAATGTTGCGCACTAAGCACTGATGAATCTGAAGTTTTGCAATTTCTAATCAGATCTTTGCGATCGTGGCGTCAATCGATTCCTTATACTTTCTCAATCAAATTGGCCCCAAAAATGATACAACTCAAACCATAATTAAGGAAATTACGTGAAAAATTTGTTTGCAGAATTGAAAGCCCGTTTCGTTAAAAATAGTTCGATTTAAATAATTTTTTCATAAAAAAAATGCGCAGGCTGGATACGCGTGATTATTACGTGGCCCCCTCCATAAACATATATAGACGGATCAGAAGATGGGACTATCGGCGTGGGGAAGGAAGGCTTGGAGGGGTAAAGGCATAGGTTCAGATACAGGCGCGTCGGTTAGCTTCGGATGCATTCGGCATGCATAACCACAGCGTTATCCGATTTACTCGTATCGCTCCCCTTACCGCGAACCTTGCCACCCCCCTCAGCTTACGCTCCGCCGTCTATATATGTCTATGGTCCCCTCCTCGAAGTGACAGAAAGTATAACCTATGTATACGCTATATGACAATAAATTTTGAGCGGCTATTTCGTTCTTTTGCGCTACATTTGTGAACTGTTTATCACCCTTCCGAAACATTATTATTACGTCGCAAGAGTATCTTTAGGAAATCGGGTCTACCATATAGGTTATATTTTCTGTCACTTCGAGGACAGAAAATCCGGTCCTCCAAGTGACAGAAAATATAACCTATATGCTATACCCGATTTCCTAACGATACTGTTGCGGCGTAATAATAATGTTTCGGAAGGATGATGAAAAGTTCACAAATGTAGCGTAATGCAACGTAATAGCCGCTAAATATTTATTGTCTTATAGCATATACATATGTTATATTTTCTGTCACTTCGAGGAGGGACCACATAATAATCACGCGTTGGATTCAAAATCAAACACAATTTTATATATGTTTGTTCATAACTGCTTTCTGCATAGGATGTGTATTTCATGTTCTGTTTCAGTGTTTTGCTAATTAAAAAATGTCTATCCTAACAAACTTCATTTTCTGGGGACATGCCCTCATCTATTTTTCCTTTTCACTTATAATTCCGTACTGCCAACGTAGAATATTGTAGCATAAGCACATTTCAAGTAAATGTTCAATGAATTTTCTACGTTTGCAGTACCAGCAGACTTTCTGTTTAAAAAGTACAACGCAACAGCTGAGAATTTCTTTCCACATTCAAAATAACATATGGAAATAGCAAACAGCTCCCTCTCGCGTGCACAGGCAGCCGCGTATCTATGGGTAATACCATTTCAGTGCAGAAAAAACCTGCTGTAATACCGACCTGCCGAATCGGCCAGACCACGTGACGTGTCTACCCCCTTAAGGCGCGTAACTACCACTGTCGGCACCGCGCGTTTTGCCAAACTATTTCGCTTCTGTATTGAAAACGAAACGAGACTTATCACTTCTGTCGACGCTTTCCGAAGGAACAATGTCTGCTGCATCGCGTGGGATGGTCAGATTTCGTCTCAGACCCTTAGTTTTGGAAATAAATTGAAAGATATCTGGAAAAATGGGTGCATTTTGGGTGTCCTTTTCTCTTTGATCGTTGTTTAAACATATTTAAATGTTCATAATGCAATAATAACTTATATCTTTGTATTCGTGAGGGTTCATAGAATAATTTGACGCAACGAACAATCGAATAACTATTACCGTTTCGACACAAAAAACGTTCAAAGTTGAAAATTTGCGGTTTTTTTCCAAATCGATTTTCTCACAAACTGAGGGTGATGGCGACAAACGGGTTGCGGATTCGTTTTCAGGGCACGAAAATCTATAAGAAACAGCTATTGAATGTTACAAGTCCGAAAAAAAGTCAAAATTTGTTGTACTGTGTAATTGGTGCGTGAACTGCGCCTGCGTCAGTCACACACACATAACCACCGCTCCTGTAGGTGTTTCCCCCTCCATCAGTGGTAGCTGGAGTCCGTCAATCCCTGGTTAGGAGCCTGGCGACTATCCCCACTGTTTCTTGGAATTCTTCGGTCGAGAGTGAGAAGATCCCAGAACGAGCGAGAGCGGATAAAAGAGTCACACATAGATAACACATAACTTTTTTATTCGATGAGAATTTATTCGACGAATAACGATAATTTTATTCGACGGTTTTATGCGTCGAATAAATTTTTCATCCGCAGCATTTATCTTTTCGAAGCCTGCGAATAAAGCCACGAATAACTTTCGTCAGCGTCGAAACTTGGTGAGTCACCAAGACCCCAAGTCGCCGTCGCCGGTCCTTTGTGTTCGGCGCTCGCCACTCGGCCGGGCTCGACCCTCGGTGGCTCGAATAAACACACTCGACGCTGACGAAAGTTATTCGTGGCTTTATTCGCAGGCTTCGAAAAGATAAATGCTATGGATGAAAAATTTATTCGAATAAAACCTTCGAATAAAAAATTATCGTTAGTCGTCGAATAAATTCTCATCGAATAAAAAAGTTATCTTTATTCGTCGAATAAATTCTCATCCAATAAAAAATTATCTTCATTCATCGAATAAATTCTCATCCAATAAAAAAATTATTTTTATTCGTCGAATAAATTCTCATCGAATAAAATTATTTATTCGTTGCTCTTCGAATAAAGATAAGTTCGATTATTTGAGCCTCGAATAACGAATAAAAATTATTTATCTTTTGTTCGTTAATTGAGATTTTTATTTAGATAAAATTTTGCCCAACTCTGGAGCGTACGATGCACGTGAACGACGAAGCGGGACAAAGTATCATGCTTTCTCTCTTTCGTAGTCGACGGTAACTACGTGTGACTCTTTTGTCTGCTCTCGCTCGTTCTCGGATTCTCTCACTCTCGACCAAAGAGTCTCGTTCTCGCCTTGGGCAAGAAGGAAGTGAGAAACGACCGCTCGGAATCGTGTCCCGTCTATGTATTCAAAGTGGTGGGGATGCTTCGCTGCGTGTGTACATACCTCGCGGACACCAATTCCCACCGCGTGACGAGTAGGCGTAACCCGAGAGAGAGCGAAAACGTAGAGAAAAGGAGCACCGAGGCAGGCAAGCGGTGTGGTGGGAGAATACCCCTCACGAAACTCACCGGCCAATAAATCCGAAAACGACTTTAAGGGGGTAGACACGGGTAATGCAGCGCGCTGTATACCGACACAATCTGGCCCGAAACAGGGGGTTGGGATTTTTCATCATTCGTCCTTATATGAGTAGATTTTGGGCTGGGTTAGGACTCATTCGAAAGAGGAAGGTTCAATGCGGAGCGCTCTTCTCATGGTTCAACGAGATTGTGTTGATATCTAATAATATGAGTGTCCAAAGTAGACCAAAAGTCGACAAAATACACCCGCAGAATCCAAGTATTTTTAGGTCACTAAAAGAGCTTTGTGACTGAAACGGTGAGAAGAGCGCTCTGCATTGAACCTTCCTCTTTCGAATGAGTCCTAACCCAGCCCCAAATTTGCTCATATAAGGACGAATAATGAAAAATCGTGACTTCAGTCCCAAATACGAGTTCCGCCATATTGGCGATAATACAGAGCAAGTCACGTGACAAATTTAGTTCAGCTAGTGGACCCGAGATGGCGCCTACTCGGGAGGACTGCCGACGTGGAATCATAGCAAAACTGAAGCGTTAGCTGGATACACAAGCCACAGTAAAAGCGTGATGCAGTCAATGTATGAATTTTCGGACGATTGTAGGTTAGGTTATATGCATTTTAGGCATATAACTGTTGGGAACTGTGTACATTTACTAAATTAACGCTTATATTGTAACACATACATCACTTGAAATCGCTGTCGAATTTATGTTATAATTATATGGCCACATTATTTAAAATAAAAAAAGGGATTGGAACTTTTTTACTAATACTGGAAATATTGATTTACTGATATCATACTTTCAGAATGTGGAAATTACAGCAATTATTTGCAATTATTGCTCTTATTATTATTCTTCCGACTATTGTATATAACATACAACAAGGAAAAGTCTCCAAATCAGTCAACAGTGGACTCCCTGATTTTTTTTTGTAATTCTTTACGGTCCTATGCAGAGATGGGCATTATTTAAATAAAAGAATATACTTCCGAATGGCCCCAGTGACTGATCGACACGAGGTTTGGGGTAGGGTGTGTGTACCCTAAATCTAAAATTCTATTTAGCTTCGGGTATTTATTAGTTTCCTTTGTTTATTCGAAGGCCTTTCATCTTGGGCTTCGAATAATTTTTCATCTTTCATTATATCTTTATCCTAAGGTCGTATTCAGATATATTGGCCGGTCAATTCGTTTTCGCGAACAGCGATCGCGAACAGCGATCGAGGAGTATGGTGGGGTAACGGGAATGCTGCTCGGCTCCGTCTGAACGTAGCCGTGTGGCTGTTATGACCAATACGAGATGAAGCTATCGAGAAACAATCAATGTTCAGACCAATAAAGCTCCTGAATTTTTTCGGAGCTAAGGCACACCTATTCTGATGTGTGTATTTCTACGCTGACAGCTCAGTTTGGCCTATACACACCAGAAGCTTGGCGCTAAACCCATCACTTCTGGCTCACTCTTGTTCTGCGAAGGCGAGAGTGAGATGGAACGAGAGCGAGTCAGAAAACGTTGCAAACAGGAGCACCGAGGCAGGCAAGCGGTACCTATGGTGGGAGAATACGCGTTACGAAACGCACCGGCCAATATATCTGAATGTAAAGTCTCGTTAGCCGCTCGCTGGTCGGGACCGGCGTTGAGCCCGTATCATGAACGGAGCCCTAATTCCGAGGCTGAGTTTCTCGCTTCTTTCTGGCCGAAGGGGGGAGCGGGATGAAACGCTTTGCATGCGCGACGGGCGCGAGCGCTCAGATGGAATCGTGACTGTTCGACGCATGCGCGCCACGGTCAGATAGCCAGGCACGGCACGAGTCTTTTTTGCGCCATAACCGAGCTTGCCAAATTCCGCCATTTATTATAAAACATTTAATTGAGCTTCTTCATGACCTTACTCTAAACTTTTACTTGTAGTTTAAAACCGTTGTGATATAATTTGTAGTATTTCATTTAAAAATTTATTTTCAACAATGCCAACAATGAAAAGGCCATTTTGCGCCTCTTGTCAACCTTACGCCCTAGCAGTTGCCTAATTTTACAGAGTAAAGTCATAAATAATCTCAAATAAATGTAATATAATAAAGGGCGCAATTTGACAAGTTCGCCTAGGGCGCAAAAAAGACTTATGCCCGGCCTGCGTCAAGATTTTGCGAAACGGGTCCCGTGCTCACCGTAAGCGCTTGCGACCATCACGCACGCCCGTCGCTCACACAAAGGACGGAGTGTCAGGCGTCCGAAAGACGGAGCGGGACAAAATATCAACGCGTCGTCTATCTCGTACTGTCCTCGCTCGCTTTCAGTGCCTTCGCTCGCTCTCTTTCCATCTCGCGCTCGCCTTCACCGGACAAGAGTGAGACAGAAGTGGTGGGGATAGCGAAAAGTCCGTATCGTGTACACCAAACCGAGCCCGTAACGATCTTAGATGCTCGAATAACCGACGAGAACCTTTGTTGCCCGAGCCGCACGAGATCGCCGTTGCTCGGCGATGTGTCATCGATTATATAGAAACAGAATTTGTTTTTTTTTCATCGTATCAATATGAAAGTGACACAAATGGATTCCTGGCATTCTCCCGATTAAATTGACAGAAAATAATTTAAATCAGACTATTTTTAACGAAACGAGCTTCCAATTCTGCAAACAAATTTTCACGTAATTTCCTTAATTATGGTCCGAATAATATCATTTTTGGAGCCAATTTGATCGAGAAAACATGACGAATCGATTCACATCACTTTCGCAAAGATCTGATTAGAAATGCAGAACTGACGATTTGTCACTGCTTAGTGCGTAACATTGTATGGCCCCGCTGGATTCGAGCGTCGAAACCCACGAAAGTTGCATGATTGCCAGCGTGAAGGACAAGAGAGGACTTTGCATGGCGAAGGAAAGTCAGCCTTCCATAGAACTCAAATAGAGAAAGACTTTGCTGACAAACTTTACATATGTATATTCGCGTCAAATAAATACTTTAATTGTAAAATTTAGACGACAAACTATTGTTGAATTTCGCCAGTTCTTACATATGCATCACTTGGTTGGGAATTCCTGATCCCAGAGTTTCATGCATTTACCTATTGAAATGTTGCTTCAAGTCATCGGGAAATTGCATTGCTTCTTCTCGTACATACATATATCTGTTCGCGAGTAGGTGTCACGAGTGACGCGGCTTTAGTTTCCCAAATAAATGCACATTTATTAGAGCCCTCGGTCGACGGCGACTTGAGTCATCCAGTACTGAATATGAATATGTTCATATTTCTCATTACACCTTGATAAGAGTGTTACCACCGATGGATTGGTGAGTTTATGTCCACGAAAATGAGTCGAGTTGCGAAGCAATTCGGTCTATTTTTTCTTATGAATACATGATTAGGACACACACACACTACGTTCACTAAAAGTAGGCTGAATTGCTCCATGTTTGGCATCATTTTCATCAGTTATGCAGTGGTCTGGTGAAGAACATCGTATTACGGAGCTAATATTCTAGGCCCTAGAATCTACGATATTGTCAATGTGCAGTTGAAACGCACGCCGCTTCACACTATCGTTTCTTAGCATTTATACGGGGTGATTCTCTAGCTAGAGTCGTCAAACGCGATGCTCGCCAACAATCATGTGTCTCGGTGAGTTTCGTGGGCTTCGACGCTCGAAACCAGCGGGACTATACAATGTTGCACGCTAAGCAGTGACGAATTTGAAGTTCTGCAATTTCTAATCAGATCTTTGCAAAAGTGACGTCAATCGATTTCTTACAATTTTATATATAATGTTTGTTCATAACTGCTTTCTGCATAGGACGTGTAATAAGTGTATTTCATGTTCTGTTTCGGTGCTTTGCTAGTAAAAAACTGTCTAACCTAACAAACTTCATTTTCTGAGGTCATCCCCTCATCTATTTTCCCTTTTCACTTATAATTCCTTACTGCTAACGTAGAATATTGTAGCATAAGCACATTTCAAGTAATTAAAATGTACAATGAATTTTCTACGTTTGCAGTACCAGCCGACTTTCCGTTTATATTTTTATAAGTACAACGCAACAGCTGAGAATTTCTTTCCTTATTCAGAATACAATACGGAAATAGCAAACAGCTCCCTCTCGCGTGCATAGGCAGCCGCGTATCTATGGGTAATACCATTTCAGTGCAGAAAAAACCTGCTGTAATACCGACCTGCCGAATCGGCCAGGTCACGTGACGTGTCTACCCCCTTAAGTATGAATTACAATGTTAAACCAATACTTGGTTTTACAGAATGTTAGATTAGTGTTACATATCTACATTATTATATTCGACATCAAATTTATTCACAAAATAAATCTGAAATAAGTGAGAGAAAAATTAGCATTTACGCGGTATTTTCAGTGGCCCTGACGAAATTAAGAGTTGTAATCAATAATACGAGACAGTGTATCACAGTAGAATTTCTACGAATGTATTTCTGCCGTAAGGACACTTGTTACATATGTTAATATTAAAGTAACGCTTTAAACTTCATGAAAAAGACCCCAGTATGGCGTGCATAATTTTTTCAATTCGTGTAACACGGGTGGTACACTATGATACTGAGGGTTAAAACGAAAAAAATAATTTTAGGGCTAAATACTCCACTGTGGGACGGAGCGAGACGGGGTGTCAGCGCGTCGTCTGCCTCGTGCCGTTCTTCTCTCGCGTTCGACTAAACCAATCTTTTAACGTTTAAATTTTGTACTGTTTCGTACGTCCTACCCACGGTCACTGCGGTTACGGACTCGGTCCGAAGGTAATCTCAGGTACAGACATCCTGTGTCTACTCGACGCTATATTTACTGTTTAGATGTTCCTTTTAGTTTTGAAGTTATAAGACGAAACATTATCTCCCATTTTCGGCACAGTTTTCGTAACGCTCGACTTTTCGTGCATGCCCCCCCCCCCCCCCCAGTTGGTACTGTACCGATTTTAAAGACGTATTCACGTAAAAAATAAATGAATTGGTCAACTAAGGCAGAACTGAGGAAGTAAAGATTTTAATACAAGAACATTGCAACAGTATTCCACATTCCGAGTCGCATTATTCACGGAAAGATACAAAATTAAATTACTTTAATGATAAGACATTAACTTTGCGCGGTCTTTATTATTCCTTTTTATATTACTACAAGTCCGTGACAAAAAATAATTATATTCCAATCGATGAGTCGGCGTACATGAAATATTTTAACCGTCACGTAAATTTTTCGTTTAGTTCGCCACGATCCGATGTTTGTGATCTTTGCTACGCGTACGAAACAAATGGACAACGAAAAGATAAGTACGACGAACATAAGCTTGAAGTAGAAAAGTATAATAAATTTAAAAAATTAAAATTATCGACCGCAAATGTGCTGCACTGTGAATTTGATTTTGGCCAAAATCTTCCGCTACCGAAACTTCCTGTGAATGCGCAGTTTTTTCGTCGATTGATCTGGTTGTATATATTTAATGTGCACGTACATAAAAGTAGTCGTAGCTACATGTTCCATTTCATGGAAGGTAGTTTAAAGAAAGGAGCAAATACTGTGTGTAATTTATTATATTATGCAATTAAGAAAGAATTAGACTTGGACTGTTACAACAAAATTTTGTTGTACTCTGATGCGGCAGGAGGACAAAATCGAAATTATACGATGCTACAATTTTTTTCATTGATATCTACGGAATTTCAAGTAGAAATTCAGCATCTCTTTCCGGTGAGAGGTCATTCCTATTGCCAGTGTGACCGGAATTTTGGATTATATGGAAAGAAAAAAAAGATGCGGGCAAGAATAGAAACCGAAGAAGAATACGTGGAATTAATTAGAACGGCGCGAAATCCCCCTTTCCAGATGGTAGACGTCACAAAAATTAAAATAAAAAATTACGAAAGTTTATTGACGCCCAACAAAGATTTAAAAAAAATTAAAATAAGTCAAATCGTCCATATTATTTATTTTCCCAATGGGCAGGTAGATGTATATTATAGTTATAATGGGGAACCAACTACTATAAAAATGAACACATCTATTGGAGTGGAAGATTTGGAAAAAGCGTCATTGGCTGGCGGAGTAGGAGTGAGTCCTGAAAAACGTAAAGACTTAGAACATTTACTAGAGTATTGTACGTCCAGTGGACAAGATTTCGGCAACAAATTTTTAAGCACATCTGAAAAAAATAAAGTGTGCAAAGAAGACAAGATAAGCAAAAAGAAAATGAAAAAGGAAATATAGGAAAAAGGAGAAAAAGAAAAATTTATAAAAGAACCAATAATATTGCGTGTAAATACTATAATAAAAATGTTAATAAATATTTCGAAAATAATATCGCAATATTTTTTTGTAATATATAATCATATAATAATCAGAAAGTCATGTCTTTGCAGTGTAATGCGAATGGTAAGTAGCGCAGTACGTAGCTACTGACTGTTGGTGGCGCGCGACATTTATATATATCGTCATATCTTCTACAATTATTTATTAATCAGTGTGAAAATTGGTGAAAAACTTCCTTGTATATTAAGGAAAAACTTTGTCACTGCAAGTTATCTGTACGTCAAAATTGCCTCGATACTTTTTAACGGCGAACGTTGAAAAACATGGGTTATGTCCAGTGTTACTTTTTAATGAAATATTACTACATTTTTTAACATAAGGGTTTTGTGCATACATTTTACGGCTTCGCTAGAGTTTTGTGAATTTTATGTTTCAACTTTCATAACGATCCGTTAATATTTATTCAAGTTATCGCAATTTATGTTTAACGAAATAATGATTTTGGTCGAAGAAATTTTTTTAGTTTATAATTTTTATCTCGAATACTATCGATTCGATAAAAAAACTGTAAATAGAAAAAATGTGTGCCGTGACGAGCTTTACAAGACTATATTTTTTAAAATACAGTTTAACAACATTTAATTTTCCAATTTTTCTTAGCGATTGGACAATTCTTTTTCACAGTTTCGAGCGCTAGTCCCCTTATTGCATCCAACCCTTCAATTGTTCCCTTTCGTAGGATAGCCACTTCCTTCACGACAAATCTTCCATCAACGATGAACCCTTGCAGGTCAACAAATGTTGGTACAGCCATTATCGGTACAATTTAGGGGTCCGTTCGCTTCCAAGACAGACGGGAGAATGTAGTCTTTCTCGTAAAGCATCTCGATTTTCATGATGAAATTTTGATATGATTTTGACACATGAGAGGGCAGGCAAGTAGCGTGGCAATTTAATTGCTTTTGCGCACCACGTTTGTCAGTGGATTGTATTCAACCACCCGATCGTGCAGAATCAGACAGTAGGCCGTAGTATTTGCCGGCACATTCTCTTTACACTCGAATTCTATGCGCACATCCACAGTTCCATTCTTGATCGACTCGTTTTGTCGCGAGCAATCAATCACCACGAGGGGACCAAACTGTAAAAATTCAGCCAAGGTGAATAATGCCTCGCTGCAATTATGTCCATAATACGATTTACGGAATTGCGTATACATGTGAAACAAGATAGCATGCTTATTCTTGTCAAAATCTAAGTTCAGATCATCATATGGGTAAAATTCCGAGTTGAGAGAAAGTTTTACATTGGTCAATTTACAGTCGTTGAACCGTGTAACATCTTCGCTCGTCACATTCTTTCGATCAGTCTATAGAACAAGGATAATACATCGCGGCTTCTCCAGCTGTGCAGATGCCTTCACGGCTCACGAATGCTTAGTTCAGATCTGTAGGAGAGGATACTCCTACAGATACCACGAGTGAAAACACATGCTCAGGTTTTGTCCACTTTCTAAAGCATGTAGCAATGATAGCTTATTAACGGCGTTCAGCGTCACATGAGGCATCTGCCATTGCACTTTAAGTAATTCAATTTCCGGTTCCAACATCGACGATCCTATTAGAGAATTGTTATCGTTGCGCGATCGTATTAAAATCAATTCGTGACGCGCATTAATAATTATGCGTTTGTAGTCCTCACAAAATCCCAGAAAATATTTGAGTGGGATGCAAAATTTGAAATGATTTTTCACTATTAGCTCATCGCGTCGTTTCAAGCCCCATCCGGCATTCTCCATATTTTTATCTTTGCCAGATGTCAGCGATATATATAATTCTTAAGCGTGCTAGTTATTCCAACGTTTCTGTTGCGGTCAATCTCCACACCATTCAGCTCGTATCGAATCTCATCAAATAAGAACGCCATGCAATTATTTCCCAACATCACCGTTAATGCATCATTTGGCTTATTTAACTTCAATTTCCCCTCCACGTAGAGGAAACTTTTACATGGTAATGTGTATAAATCCTCCTGCTGTATAGGTATTCTTATCTCATCGCTGTATCCAAACGTTGTGTTGACGTATGGGTTGTATGTGTGAGTCTCGAGCTTGACGATGCGATCATCAAACATCGGCTTTCCTCCAATGCTTAGAATGTCAGCCATTTTTTTCAACTTATATGCGCACAATGAATCCCAATGATTTCAAAAATGCAATGTTGTTGTTGTTGTTGTTGTTGTTGTTGTTGTTGTAAACAATTTCACTTGAAAGAAACGGGTTTCTGGAGTCGTTCAACAGCATCTCATTCGTTCGCACCACGCGTATTATCGCCGTCGTCGTCGTACGTGCAGTCTGATGGTAATCTCTTCACCTCGAAAATCGAGCAACCGTCCGTCTTGATCAACAACGCGTATCGTTAGATCCGTAATGACCCGTGCGGTGATTGGAAGGTAAATGATCTGCGCGGGCGTTTCCGATATCTTATATCCTGGTGGGACTCTCGGAGAAAATTCGTGTATGGTATGTACACGCCTCCCATTGTTGTACGCGCCAGCGGTCACGCTACATTCTACGCGAATAATGTTCACGTTCATGATATTAATTGGATCGTCCGATTCGTGCCGCCGTTCTGGTTCTAATACCCGATTCGTCGAAAATCCCAGTAGCGATCCAATGTTATTGGGCTTTGTAAAATCTACGGCGAACGAGCAGTACAGCTCGCTTTTCATGGTGTTGTTGTTGGGACGCAACACTATAGGATACACATCGTTGTCACCGCCATCATTGTTGCCATCGGTGCCACCGAGATTTCGTGGATATCGCTCAAGTAATCGATGCTTCAAATACCTGGCAATGGCGTCTAGATCGTAGGAGCCGTGGGGAATCGTAATGTATTCATGAGTGGTATCAATGCTGTTGTTGATGTCATAGTTTACGACGAAGTAGAATTTATCGTTGCTCGAGTCGATGTTCGGTATTGTATGATAAGTTTCAAAGGTTGTTAGACCAAGCTCGTAATCATCGTCGCTCAAATCTATGGGTGGACAGTAGCTCACCGCGAGGGTGCTACTCTTGCCGAATAGAGTCAACCTTAAGGGGGTAGACACGGGTAATGCAGCGCTCTGTATATCGACATAATCTGGCCCGAAACATGGGTTTGCGCGCTGACGTTGTTTGTCCTTATATGATCGAATTTTGGGCTGGGCGAGGTCTCATTCGAAAGAGGACGGTTCAGTGCAGCGCGCTCTGGTCATGGTTCGACGAGATTGTGTTGATATCTAATATTACGAGTGTTCAAAGTAGAGCAAAAGTCGACAAAATACACCCACAAGAATCCAAGTATTTTTAGGTCACTAAAAGAGTTTTGTGACTCAAACGATGAGCGGAGCGCGCTGCACTGAACTTTCCTCTTTCGAATGAGACCTCACCCAGCCCAAAATCTGGTCATATAAGGACAAACAACGTCAGCCCGTGATTGCGTTTCCAAATACGAGTTCCGCCATATTGGCGATAATACAGAGCAAGTCACGTGACAAATTTAGTTGAGCTAGTGGATACGAGATGGCGCCTACTCGGAAGGACTGCCAACGTGGAATCATAGCAAAACTGAAGCGTTAGCTGGATACATGTGCCACAGCAAAAGCGTGATACAGTCAATGTATGTATTTTTGGACGATTGTAGCTTAGGTTATATGCATTTTAGGCATACATTGACTAGAAACTGCTGGAAACTGTGTACATTTACTAAATTCACGCTTTTACTGTAACACATACATCACCGCTGCCGAATATATGTTATAATTATATGGCCACATTATTTAAAATAAATAAAGGGATTGGAATTTTTCAATAACACGGGAAGTAGTAATTTACTGATATCATATTTTCAGAATGTGGAGGTTACAGCAATTATTTGCAATTATTGATTTTATTATTACTCTTCCGACTATTGTATATAACATATAACAAGGAAAAGTCTCCAAATCGGTCAACAGTTGACTCCTTGATTTTTTTTGTAATTCTTTACGCTCCTATGCAGAGATGGGCATTATTTAATTAAAAGAATATACTTCTGAATGGCCCCAGTGGCCGATCGACACGAGGTTTGGGGGGAGGGTGTGTGTACCCTAAATCTAAAATTCTATTTAGCTTCGGATATTTATTAGTTTCCTTTGTTGATTCCAGGCATGGAACTAAAGTGAACGCAGCGGCCGTTTTTCGGAGGCAGCGCCACCTTTCTCCCGCTGCGCGTCTTGGCCCCCGCGGCGGGCCTAGGAGCTTCGAGCGCCTCAGACCCGTACCATATGAACCGCGCGTGGCGCATTGGGGCGACACCCGTATCAATAGATTTCCGCATCACCCATGGGGTACTATTATCGATGCGTTTTTTTTGTCAGTGGTATCCCCTGTAGGCCTATTCCACTGTGTCACGCGATAAAAATGGATAGGAAAAACGCGTTTTACTATCAAAATTTTAAATACGTTTGGGAAAACTTAATTTTCGCGCACGTTTAGACGTGCTGGGCATATCTAAAATATCAACGGGGAGGAGAAGTTGAAACTTTCGCATCGATAATAGTACCCCATGGGTGATGCGGAAATCTATTGATACGGGTGTCGCCCCAATGCGCCACGCGCGGTTCATATGGTACGGGTCTGAGGCGCTCGAAGCTCCTAGGCCCGCCGCGGGGGCCAAGACGCGCGGCGGGAGAAAGGAGGCGTTGCCTCCGAAAAACGGCCGCTGCGTTCACTTTAGTTCTATGCCTGGTTTATTCGAAGGCCTTTCATCTTTGGCTTCGAATAATTTTTCATCTTTCATTATATCTTTATCCTAAGGTCGTATCCAAATATATTGGCCGGTCGATTCGTTTTCGCGAACAGCGATCGAGGAGAAATCAGCCATCACCATCTGACGATCGTGGATTTGTCAGTTGGAGTTCCCTAGCCACCGAAGGGTATGGTGGGGTAACGGGAATGCTGCTCGGCCCCGTCTGAACGTAGCCGTGTGGCTGTTATTTATTCTTATTGTCAGCGTAGTACAAATGTAGTTGTGTGCGTCACGAAGTTATGCGTAGACCAATACGAGATGAAGCTATCGAGAAAGAATCAATGTTTTGACCAATAAAGCTCCTGAATTTTTTCGGAGCTAAGGCCTAAGGCACACCTATTCTGATGCGTGTATTTCTACGCTGCAGCTCGGTTTGGCCTATACATGACAGAAGCTTGGCGCTATCCCCACCGCTTCTGGCTCACTCGTGTTCTGCGATGACGAGAGAATACGCGTTACGAATAGGAGTGTGCGGATCGTCCCGCGGCTCGGATTCTCGGCCCTCGGGACGGGTCGGAAAATTTCGGGCGGGATCGGGCGGGGTCCCGATACTTTCGTATTGCTCGAGATCCCGACGGTTTCGGGATCCCGAGACTCGATTCGGGCTACAAGCATGACCGCCATGAGCGGGCAATTTGATTTCAGGTCGGCTTGGCAAAACTCGGAGGCGATCGGCTCGAAAGCCAGCTATTACGAGGGGACCGAGACGGAAAGAATTATGTATGTCATTTATATCGATAGCAGAGTGATAAGTTTTTTCCTTTCTGTCTCCTGTTGAATCATAATTTGTATCTTATTATTTATTTACATATATATGTATTTTCATTGCTACCAAATAGTCTGTGAATACTGAATACGTCCATATTCGTACTTAAGTAAATACCATGTTCAGAACTTGGGAAGAAGACTATTTCTATATCGACAATATTTTAAAATCTGAATAAAATATACTTCACACTTAGTACTTTATGTAAAGGGAATATACAGGGTGTCCCAAAAATGCTGCGGTTCCTTGAAGGGGGTGATTCAGGGGGTGATTGCAAACAACTTTTTCCTTTGCGAAAATTCTCTCCGAGGTTTCGTTAACGAGATAATAACAAAAAGCACCGACCAATCAGAGCGCGAGCCTTCTGCTGGAGCTCCCGCGCTAGCGTGGCCGCGCGCCGAGCCGCGCTGCGACTACGAACAAGCAAGGCGGCATGCACCGAAGGAAATTGCGTAGAATGACAAATGAAAAAAACGTAACAAAAAAATCGAAACTTTTGCCATGGTTTGTTTGCCATTTGAAGTGAACAATGAAAAAAGGATAAATGGATGAAAATCACGTGTAACGTGAAAAGACGAATAAACAGTTGTTTTTTTTGGACGAATCGAAAATAATAATTATTTGGAGTGAGAGGATAAGGAACACGTAAATTTCCTTTTTTAATAACGTACAAACGACAAGGTAATGCAACAGGGAACGAGTGAAAAGTGATCGTAGTTCGTTATTGTGATAAAAATCCGTAGTTCAATAACGGCCAACACTGTTGTTGATAATGAATAAATCCGTTTAAAAACTGCGAAGAAAAATTTGCGTACGGAAATTTGGAGAATTATCGCCGGAAATAAGCCATAGCCTGCGTTAGGCTTAAAAAATAATAGTTGCCAATAATGTAACTAAAACTCACCCTTGTCGAAAATTCACCTGCAACTTGAGAACTTGTGTCACTGGGTCACTGAACCGATCCTGGTCATCGATGGACGAGCCCAGTGCACAGCTGATCCCAGGTATACGACACTACCCAAAGTTAAGGGTCGCAATGTCAGGTGCGTCCAGGTCAACGTACCGAATATTCACTTCACTGCACGGCTACTAACACTGATCACTTTATTTACTTTTCATGGAACGTGTTGTTCCTACGTTATAAAAATTGGTGGCCCCGAAAGGGGCCGATTGTTGTTAATTGATGAGTTGCTCCACATGGCGACCATCATTGTCCACGCATACTTCAGCGCGGAGAACTAGTTGTCTTTGGACGCCCCGTAATGTTTGCGGCGTTATGTTTTCCACCGCTGCGTGGATAAGCGCAATTGCTTCCTCAGGCGTGTCCACCGGCTGACGATACACCTCATTCTGAAATGATTGTTCTACAGCAAATACAAAACGTAAGTAAAAACAAAATATCTACAACAGGAATAAGTAAAGAGTAACAGCAATAATCAAATTACCTTCAGGTAGCCCCAGAAGAAAAAATCCAGCGGATTCATATCCGGTGACCGTGGGGGCCACGCAACGTGGGCCTCTTGCCCGCCGTGGCCGATCCACCTGTCCTGAAAGGTTTCACCTAAATAAGCGCGGACAATATTGGCGAAATGTGGCCCAGCTCCGTCATGCTGGTAGTACATGTTCTGTCGGATCTCATATGGAATATCGTCCATAAGCTCCGGCAGAACATGTTCTAAAAAATATTTATACGCTGGGCCGTCCAGCCTGTCTGGCAGAATGTACGGCCCAACGATAAATTCGCCACAAATGCCGGCCCATATGTTGATCGACCAACGGACTTGTGCTGCACGTGGACGAAGCTCTAAAGGATTTTCGTCGCTCCACACATGCATATTGTGGGAATTGAAGCAACCTTCCCTGTTGAAAATTGCTTCATCCGTCCACAATATGTACGTGGTGAACGACGGATTCCTTAGCACTTCTCCCAACAGCCACCTAGAATATTGAACCCGCTGGATGTAATCCCCGGCGTGCAAATGGTGCACCCGTACATATTTGTACGGATGCAACCTGCGATCCCTGAGGATTCGGTGTATCGTCGTCTTGCTGACACTAAAACAAAATGCAAAAACATCCACTATTAGATAACATTTTTTTTTCTTAATTAATAATTGCTGCAGTTATCTTGAACTGTGACTTACTTTAGGCGACGGCTCAAGATGCGCACACTGATCGTGGGGTCGGCTTCAACGGCGTCGAGGATTCTCTCGATGGTGCCCGGATTTCGCGCTGCTGCGGGTCTGCCCACCTCGCTGCCTCGCGGCATCATGGACCCCGTCGAGAATAGCCTCGATGCTAACCGACGAAATGTATCCTCGTTTGGCGTTTGGATAGCAGGATATTCTAGCGCAAATGCTCGCGCAGCAGCACTTGCGTCCCCGTTGTTCCGGGCGTACACCCAGAACATCCTGTAGTATTCTTGGGCCGTGAACATGTCTGCAACGCGATTGCTAGCTGACTGACAGGATTTTTTCCAAGCAACTTCCGCTACCCCCCAGTAGCTTCTCTGGTTCCATTATGAGTTAACTCCCACCAGGCCAAGAGGCTTTAGGTAAAAAGAAGCCAGCACATTTTCGGAACACACGTGTTTTGCAGAAGTGCAACGAACACTATCACAAAAGCCCGCGCTCCGTCCTTCTACTGCCAATGTACCCATTGCTTCGAGATAGAAAACAAACACCACGTGTATCGGTTCGAAAAGGTCCGAAGGGAAGAGAAGCAGAAAGTCTTCGAGTTGCTATAAAGAAGAAAATACCATTCCTGTTTCCCTTTTCCAATACCCTGAGTTCACGTCTGCTACGAGGCGGAACCAATTAAGTCATAAATTATCCGAAACTGTAGGAAACCGTTCTCTACCGCCGACTGGCGGCACAATACGGTCATAAACCGCGACCCTGGCAAAATGCTCTGGCTGATCAGCCTGATTTATTTTGGAGAACTAGAAATTACAGAGTATTATCCAACATCAATACGCCTCGTGAAGAGACACAGGAAGAGAAGGGGTAGTCCGCTGACTGCGCGTAGTCCCGCCTGTTTCGTCCTACCCTCAAATTATAGACGGATCCCTTATCTCTGGAGTATAAACACGTGCTCGAATTTCAAAACAAAAGCACGCGTTGACGAATTCCGTGCGAGAGAAGGTGGGCTTGAAGTCCGATTGGTCCCAAACTAGCCAATCGGGCCTGCTTATCTCTCGTGTCTAAACACGCGCTCGAATTTCAAAACAAAAGCATGCGTCGACGTATTCCGTGCGAGAGAAGGTGGGCCTTGGGGAGGAGATATTGCTGTGAAGAGGGCCTCTTGAGGACAGTGGTCGTTTGGGAGGGCTGCAGGACAGATTGGATAGATTAGGGCCAATCGGACTTCAAGCCCACCTTCTCTCGCACGGAATTCGTCAACGCGTCGAGAAGGGTATTTCCCAAGGAATACGGTTTATGAGTTTGTTAGTTAGGTGCGCGGACGAACCTGATGCGAAATCGGGGAGCCGCTAGGATTATTGACGGCGAGGACGAACCTGATGCGTAATCAGGGAGCCTCTAGGAATGGAGTCAAACGCGGACGAACCTGATGCGAAATCAGGGAGCCGCAGGAGGGTGAAACGTCGTGAACGAACCCGATGCGAAATCGGGGAGTCACTAGGATAGAGTTCACAGACGAACCTGGTGCGATACCAGAGAGCTGTTAGGAGGTTGGATTATTCACAGACGAACCTGGTGCGAAACCAGGGAGCTGTTCGGAAGTTGGTAGATTTACAGACGAACCTGATGCGAAATCAGGGAGCTGTAAGATACGGACGAACCTGATGCGAAATCAGGGAGCCGTAGGAGGGTAAGGTTGCGTGGACGAACCGGATGCGAAATCGGGGAGCCACTGGGTTGGAGAAGATGCTTTGTTTTGGATGAAGGGTTGCGAACGAACCTGATGCTAGATCAGGGAGTCGCGGGAAATGTTAGTAATGCCTCGTAACTCTTAATTTATGTTTGATACAACTCGAGCGGTAAAGCTGTATCAGTGGGTGAGTGCTACTAATATTATAAGGATCGCTGGGTAAAAGATGGGTTTAACGAATCTACTCGATTTATACGTGAACACCATTCATATATTGAATAATCAAGTATAATACAAATGTAAGTGTCGCGGTGAAATAATAAATAGTGTAGTTAATTACCACTAGTTGCACGGTGTTGACGCACTGGCGATGCGGGGACGTACGAGTGGCTATTTCAAAAGTGCCAAATAGAATATAAACCGAACTCGCGGATTCTATGAGGTTAACTATGATCCTGACGGAGACTTTAGCTCGATCTTACTAAATTTAACCAACTCTGTACGAGCGTGACACGACGTTACTCTACGCGTGACTGTATAGCTTTTTACCCCCGAGGGTAGAAACCAAAGACTCATTATAGTCCCAAAAATGAGTGGGGATTCATTAGGAGTTTCCATATAAGGAAATTCTTCGGGGTCGTCGTCGTGTCATTCCTGTTCCCATGGTCATGATCCAGATGGTCGAGATCATGACCCCCTTAGTGGTGTGTGATAAACAAAAAGGCTTTTAGGGATTTTCCCTTCTCAGAAGCGAGCTCGAAAGTGGTTGAGAGTGGTATATGGGAAAATTCCACATACGTAACATCTCCCCCCTTAGACAAAACATCGCGATTTTCGTGATGCTTTTCAAAAGAAAGAAAAACGCCCCACAAATCCTTTTATAAACAAACGTGTAAGTGAGAATTGTCGGGTGTAGTGTGGTGTGATTCGTGTACTTATCGCTAGGTGTTGCGGGGTGTAGAATTCCTATTTGTTGCTGGGCACCACGTAGCCGATCTGCAGCCAGTGCTCGATGACGTCAAGCGATGGTTGTCCAGGAAGTCGGTCGAGTGTCAGTGTGGCTGTGAGGCCGTCCGGCGTTGACTGGACGTTGGCGAGGAGGCCCTTCCTTCTCGCCATAACCACCTCCGCAATCTGCGTCGTCCTCTGGAGCGGTTGGCGGGAACGCAACTTGACGCCCCTCCGCCGAATCCTGACTGTCTGCCAGGGGAGGGCATGGAACCGGGGTGGTAGAGACCGCAATTCCGCGACGGGGCAGTCCATAGCGATGCCATAGTCGCCGAGGAAGGTGGTGCAGGTGGTCCCATTCACTGCGGTGACTTCGCCACGAAGCCACCCCTTCTTGGGAAACCTTACGGTCACGAATTGTCCCGTCTTGACACTGTCCATTGCTGGTAGACATAGGTGTTGTCTGGACCCCATGTATTTGTTTAGTTCGCGTAGCATGACCTTCGCTGCCTCGCTGTATTTATCCAGGGAGACCCAGAATGTGGTGGGGTCCTCTACGTACATGACCAGGCAGCGGGACATGTTCCCGAGGTCACGCTCCGAGATGATCTTCATTTTCGTGCGAGGATCGATTCTCCTGGGGTCCAATCACGAACGTTGTCGTCGGTTATTTCTTGGAGCACTAGCCAGTCCGGTATGCGTCGATGGGATTTATATTCCGATGTTTGGGTTACCACCGTTTTGATGCTGGTCTTTCGTGTGGAAGAGCTTCGGCCCTTCCTGACGGTTCCTCCAGTGCTGCTGTGATACGGCCTTGGGGTGAGTGTGGTACCCACTCGAGAAGAGGTTTCCCAAGATCCGTGGTGTCCCGTCTGCACGGCTATGGTCCTTGTGCCTTCGTCTGATGGCGTCTGTGTGGAGATGCTCTTGGACATGTGGGTACTGAACTTGTGCTGAGTTGAGGGGCCTGATGCCCAGCTTTTATAGGGAAGGAACCCTTATCGCGCCCCCACCCCGAAACTATACGTGTCCCAGAGGAGGGATTCTTGTGGGAAGATTTCATCCCTTTAGAAAACTGTTGCGCATGCGCTGTGGTTTTCGGATGTACTTGGTATGTTTATCGTTATTTCTTGGTTCTCTTTAGGAGATTCTGTTTTGGCCTGGCGAGGTTTGAACTTCATGACCAGTATCATGTTTACAATGATCAGTATCATTACCATGCCTCCAATGGATGAAAAGGTTGCGATATGTACTTGCTGAATGGATGTCTGGTGAGTTGCGAAATTCCTAGCTCGTTGTTCTATTTCGGTAAGTGATAATGCTGTCGGAAGGTCCTCCCACTTTGTGGATTTTTGCTCGTTCACTTTCAAGGCCTCGAAATGTTACTCGGTAATTTCCGGTATAATTATTGATAGATTATAAGGTTTAGAGGGGTAATATTCAATGTTTTGCGAGGTATCGATGGTTTCCAAGGATTTGAGTTGTACCGAGTCTATTGTTGCTTGGCAACCGGGTTGTAATTTAAAGATTCCAATAGCAGTGATATTTCGTGTTATAGGTTTCTTTCCCTTGCAGTAAATTTGTGTTTTTTTATTTTCTGGCATGAAATAAAGCCATGTAGATGGTGTATTTAAAGTCTGCCAGTACGGTTTCACTTGTGTGGTCAATTTAATGGTACAAGAGTTCCAATTTATCGAAGCGGGGTTCAATAGCAGAGTAGATTCACAAGTTGGTTGTTGATCTGCTTGGTATACTGGTAGGGTAGCTGGTCCCAAAAATTGGTTGTGGTGAAACCGGCAAGTCTTTAAATATTCTTCAGTTGGAGAAAAATATTGTTGTTCATCTGATGAGACCGCAATATACTGTATTTGCGGCTGGATATAAGAGATTACCGTTTTTCCTCCAATGTTGTGTGTTGATGGACAGGGGTATATTTTATATAAGCTATAAGTTTTTCGCTCTAAAAGAGGTATGGTGAGCTCAAAGAGTATCCTTCCTCTGGTAAATATTATGTTTAAGTTTGTTATTTTTTCAATTTGTTCCGTGAGTAATTCTTCGGGCGTTAGAGGAAATTCGTATACTAGTGTTTCCTTAATTTTCTGAGCTGATCTCAATAATTGATCTGGTGAAAGAATAGCGGGGTGTAGAATTCCTTGCTTCGCTAATAATATTGCGTCTATTAGCAGCAGTAGGTTGGTGTTATAGTCGTCTAAACCTCTTTCGATTTCAATTACTGAGTCTCTGATGATTGCTTCAAAGCGTAGTTTGATGATGTCTGATTGTGTCTCTTGTAATGCTTCGGAGTGTACGACCATTGTTTTTGTTAGTTGAGACATGGTTTGAGTTAGATTAACTAACCTTGCATGCGTGATTGAAAATTCTCCCTTTATGATATGCGTCTGGTTTGCTATGATTTCGGTAATTTCACGCTGATCCTTGTAGATTTTGTTTAACTCGTGGTTATAGTATTCTGCATCTTCTTGTGATAAGGTTCCAAATAACATTTTACTGAGAGTGCCGATAAATCCAAAAGGTACACTACGACGTGGCGATGATGTTTTAAGATGTGTGGTGTCACCTATTGCAGTGCGTATTAGATTACTGTAATGCATGGTGTTTTCCTCCTTCTTGATTAATCGAGGTCCTAATTCTTTGCTGAGGCAGTTGATGGAATCGTGACGGTTGCAGAGTTGATTCATCGTTGAGATATGATGCTTTACATGTGGAGCATAGCTAAGAGTCCGGTGTCTCCTTCGAGTGGTGACAGCGAGAGGCAACAGGAGCAAATATGCGAAAATCATGGTTGATTTTCAACTGTCAATGGAGAGTAAGCATGTTTTAGTTTATCCTGATGCTTGGTGATTAATTTATTATGCGTTCGTAATACTACGTTATTCAGGTCTGTCACGTCTACTATCTGGTACGGTCCAATGTAATGTGGATCAAATTTACTAATGCGCGGTTCCTTGAGTACATAGACAGAGTCACCTACGTTAAATGTTGCTGGTTTTGCGCGAGCGTCATAATAGCCTTTCGAGCGGATTTTTGCTTTATTTAGATTATCAGAAGCTATATTGCGAATATTAGTCATATGCGTTATCAATTCTATTAAGTAGTCTCCATACGACTTTAGGTTTTCACCGGTTGGAAAAGAGCTTGGTTCTCGAGCTGGCTTTCCAAAGATTAATTCGTACGGGGTGAAATTTGTTGCTTCATGTGCGGATGTGTTGTAAGAGAACATTGCGAACGGTATTAATAAATCCCAGTCTTCATAATTATCCATGTAATGCTTCAGGTATTCGGTGAGGACGATGTGACTTCGTTCTAGAGATCCATTGGTTTGTGGTCTATATCCTGAGGTGGTGATTTGTTTGATTTTAAATATTTCAGAGAGATTGGTCATAAGTGTTCCGATGAAGCTAGTTCCCTTGTCTGTTAGTATTGCACGAGGTGTACCGTAAATTGCGATGAAATGTCTAGCGAAAGCATCTGCAATTGTAGCAGCTCGAATGTTAGGTATTGCTACGGCTACGCAATATTTTGTTAAGTTATCTTGAATGGTGAGAATGTGTCTGTTCCCACTGGGTGTAATTGGTAAAGGTCCTACTGTATCCAAGGAAATTTTGTCAAAGGCTCCTATAGGTGTGTCGGTGATTAACATCGGCTGACGAGTTTTCGCTCGAACTAATTTTTGTTCTTGACAGCTTTGGCATCTTCGGATGTAGTCTTGAATGTCGTTGCGCATTTGTGGCCAATGGAATTTTGAACGAATGCGTTTGTATGTCTTCGTTACTCCTTTATGTCCTCCAATTAAACTGTCGTGAGCTTCGCTGATGATGTGCTGTCTGTCTTCTTCGGATGGTGTTGTGATGGTACAGTTGCATAAAGTAATCTGTAAGCCGGTTCCTATGAAAACCTCTTCTAAAATCTTGACGAATTCGTTAGATTGTATTTTGTGAAGGTCCCCTGTGGCAGAAATTCGGAATGATTTAATCTGGTTTTCATCCAAGGCGTGTCGAAGAGTTTTCGATCCGTTGAGCACATCTACTCTTTTAATATTATCAAAGAAGTTTTCTGCGATTATTATACTGAAGGTTTTAAATAATCCATTGTTCTTAGTTATCACGTGTCCCTTTTTTGGTTGTTCTGCTGGAGATTTGGTTTATTAATTATCTCAGTGTCTAGCAGTAATTTTCCAACGGGGTTTACTAAATTGCAGTCGGCAGAGATGAAGTGTACGTAATGTCCTTCTTCGGCGGTAAAGGTATTTGAAGAAACAATAATGTGGTATTTGAAGTTTTAAGTGTTTACGTCGCCGAGACGAGGCGATCCGTTGTGCGGGAAAGTGCGTGCTGAAGCGAGAGTGCGTGAAAGATAGAGAGAGAGAGATGCGAATAGCGATGCGTTGCCACGGTTGCCGATGGTGGGGACGGTGATCGCGACGAGCGAGGCGAAGAAGGGGAGTTGCACGTACGACGTTACAGACGACACGTCTTTTCTTATTGTTACTTGTGTTATATCACATTATATTCTTTTAATAAATACTTCTATTAATTTTTTCCTACAATAATTTTATGTGGTTGGTCTAATGGGATCTCTTCCAAATCGTCAAGGTCGTTTGAATCCTCGATTTCAGTAGTGAAGAAAGGGTAAGGGTCAAGCGTGTGGTCAAAGACCCTAGGTTGAGTTGACCTGCTGTCAGGTGGTTGTCCTACACTTGCTTCGGTCGTGGCTCCTGCAGGTAGCTGGTTTATTGCGGGTTGTAAAGGTTCTTCCATGCCTTCTGATGCTACTTGCGGTGTACTGAGTAAATCTTGTTGAACGTTTCTTGCATTTTCTATTACAGTATTTTCGAGCGGCTCCTCAAAGGATATCAGATTGTCAAATACGGTCTGGTTCTTATCTAGAGGGACGATTTGAGTGGAATTTGCTACGGGCGAAAAAGTGTTTATGCTCTCCTGGCGTTCATCTGGCATCGTTACCTCTTGAGATAAGCTGGAAAAAGATCGGTTCTTGTGTATTACCGGAGAATGTTGAACGTTCCCACGTGCGGCTTCTTCTATTTAATCTGAGCTGCTACTTGTCTCCCGGTACTTAGGTCGATTTTCCCTGTCGCGTCGTAACTGTCGTATGCGGTGCCCAATTGTCTCGGTGTTAGCGTCTGTTTTCGGTATCTGGACTTTGAAGTCAGGATCCTGGGGTCCTCGTGGAATAAGTGGTAGGCAGGCAGAAACTGGGTTGCGCGATAGTGCGTCTGCGTTCTTATTCGTTTTTCCGGATTTATGGACAACCTGATACTCGTACTCTAAGAGTCTGAGTTTCCATTTCATTAGTCTTGAAGTGGGGTCCTTGACAGAGTGTAGCCAGACCAGTGGTCTGTGATCTGTAACGAGGGTGAATGGGGTTCCGTAGATGTAGGGCCTGAAGTATCTTACGGCGTAAACCATAGCTAAACATTCCTTTTCCGTAGCCGAATAATTCTTCTCAGGTTTATTTAGGCTGCGGGAGGCGTAAGCAATCGGCAGGTCGTTTCCTATCTCCCCTTGACTAAGTACAGCTCCAATAGCGTAATCAGATGCATCTGTTGTTACAATGAAAGGTTTACTGAAATCAGGGTATTGCAATATGGGCTGTTGACAAAGTTCGTTACGTAATTGCTTAAAACTCTGGGCTAGTTCTTCTGTCCATTTGAATTTGATGCCTTTTCCTAATAAGTTAATTAATGGTTTTGCTTTTGTGGTGAAATTAGGTACGAATCTTCGGTAATATCCAACAAGTCCCAAGAATTGTTGAATGTTCTTCTGCGTGGTGGGTGTGGGAAAATCATGAACAGCTTTTAATTTCCTAGGGTCAGGTCTTACTCCTTCCTTTGAAATAATGTGTCCAAGATATGCAACTTCCTTTCGCAGGAATTGGCATTTGTTGGTCTGGAGGGTTAATCCATGTTCTCGAAGGCGGTTTAACAACTTTTTGACTTTGATATTATGTTCCTGTAACGATGATGCGTAGATCACTATGTCGTCCAAGTAGACAAAGAGGTCTGTTCCTTGAAGTCCAGTGAGTGCTTGATCCATCAGGCGTTGAAAGGTGGGTGGTGCATTCTTTAATCCGAAAGGCATTCGAGAGAATTCGTAATGTCCATTTGGAGTAGTGAATGCTGTTTTTGCTTTATCTTTCGGATCCATCTCTATTTGATGAAATCCACTGGCGAGGTCAAAGACTGAAAAATATTTAGATCCTCCTAATCGATCTAAAATCTCCGTGATTTGAGGTAATGGATACTTATCAGAAATTGTCATTTCATTGAGGCCGCGAAAATCTATTACCAGATGCCAATGTTTCACTCCGTTTTCGTCTTCTTTCTTCGGGACGATCCACAAAGGTGAATTGTAAGGAGATTTTGAAGGTGTAATTATACCATTTGACAATAGCGCGCTGACTTGCTTTTGAATTTCCCTTTGATGTATGAGAGGATACCGATATTGTCTCGTGTTGATTGGAATATCGTTGGATGTATGAATTGAATGTTTAAAGTCGCGGGCCTTACCAAGTTTATCTCCAGGAAGATAAAATCGGTCGGGGAAATCTCTAACTAAATTGGTAACGAAATTTAGTTCCTCCTTGTTCAAATGTTTAGTGTTTAAGGCTTCTAGGATTTTTTGTATTCTATCTTCGTTGGTTTTGAATTTTGACGGGTGTTCTGCAGCTGATGAACCGAAGATATCAAACGGTTCCAATGTTTGTGGTTCTATCTCTACGTCTAGGGGTACATCGCTGGTATTTGTTGCCATAACGTAGCACTTCCCTTTACTGTTCCTTACTACTGCTTCCCCTATGTAAAGATGTTCAAGGGTCTTGATACGCGGTAAATATCCTTCCTTAATCCTCGGGTTTGTTATTGTTATAGCAATCTGTTGCGACGTCCTAGGTTCGATACGATGTTTGGTCGACGTCGGTAGTTCTTCTGTTTGAGGTAGATCTTGATAATTTGAAAAACGTAGAGGTCGGGTTGGTTTGTTCTTTAACACCAAGGTCTGATGATAATAGGAAATTTCCCCCTCCTCCTGTTTTAAAAATGGGCTTCCTATAAGTCCGTCTGCTTCTATTGCAAGCTCTTTTACCACATAGAAAAGTGCGGGAGCTTCGTGGATATGAAGAATTGTTGTTCCTATGGTATGAATTGGATTAATAGTAATTCCGGATAACTCGATTTCTTCCCGAGAGTTTATCGTTGCTTTTTCTCCCAGGGCGTTAATGACTACTAAATTAACGGATGCTCCACCATCAATCAAGAATTCTCCCGTTCCTGACTCCAGTTCTGGAACCTTGGTTTTGATGCGTGGGGCAGGTGCTTCTTTGACGAGTTTTCCTCTTCGAAGCGGACTGTCCTTTGGCGAGCTTCTTTGTTTCCGCTCATCGTTTCGCCTATACGTTGAGCGCGATTGAAGTTTAAAGACTTGTTAGATTCGACAGACGAATCTCGCGAGTCTCGTTGATATCTCGGACTACGCGGATGTTTCCTACAGGATTTTCCGTCATGTCCGGTTATACCGCAATGCCAGCAATACAAACTTGGCTTGCGATCTTTATCGTAATTTTTTAGAATGGAATATTGTTTTTCTCCATCATCTGGATACGGTGAGTCGGAGCGATAAGAAGGGGATTGCGAGGGGCTCCGGTGACGCAAGGTCCAGACCGTCGTGCGTGTCCGTCCTTCTCGTTCCTCTTCAAAACCAGATGTTCTTGTAGACCGATCCCTGTTTTGGTCGTATCTACTCGGAGAAAGGGGGTACGACACTTTACGGTCGTGACGACGAGAATCTTCGGCGTAATGGTCTCGACGAGACCACCTGGACGGCGATTCGTTACGGGGCGACTGTTGTCGATTCCTCAACTTTCTGTCTATCTGTAGCACGGCGTCGTAAGCTTGTTCAAGTGTTTTGATGTCTTGAGTTTGAGTCGACACTTTCCAGGAAATTCGATCCGGTAAACCGTCGATGAAGTTTTACTTAATGTCCTTTTCCATTTCTTTGACGAGGTCTTCAGCGTGATCCAGATATCTTTCCCGAATAGCTCCGCGCGCACAATAAACGAGATGGCTAGTTCTGTCGATGTACTGTCGCAGACTTTCTCCTTCGCGAATTCGTAGTTTCGCGATTTCAACTTGAAAATACGACAAACTTCTTCCCGGCGCGAATCTCTTTTTCAAATGTTGGACTAATGTCTTAACAGAATTGAATTTATGTTCTAACGTGCACCTGCGTGCCGGACCGATCAGTTTCGTTAGTATTATCGCAAGATACTCGGCTTCCGTACTCTCAGGAATCAAAGTTAACCCGTCTTCCACGTTTTGTGCAAAGCGCGTCAGAGATGGACTTTCACAGTCGAAGATTGGAATTGACATAGTAATGTTCTGTATACATGTCCGTTGTGTCAAGAGTGTCATTGAGTTTGCAATTGAAACTGTCAGGTTCATAATGTCGTTAGAAGTGACGTTAGCCGGTGCGTTTGTCATTTTGAAAATTACTAATTGACTTGACTAGAGAAAACTAGTATATTGTCAATACTAAATTACGAGTGATTTTAACGTATTTAAAAAACCCAAAATTTAGACAGCGATTCTAATGCAGTAGCATCCCACCGCTGTCACTAGACTTGTTACGAGCCGGGGCTGCGGCAACGCGAGAGGCCGGCGAGAAGGGTATTTCCCAAGGAATACGGTTTATGAGTTTGTTAGTTAGGTGCGCAGACGAACCTGATGCGAAATCAGGGAGCCGCAGGAGGGTGAAACGTCGTGAACGAACCCGATGCGAAATCGGGGAGTCACTGGGTTGGAGAAGATGCTTTGTTTTGGATGAAGAGTTGCGAACGAACCTGATGCTAGATCAGGGAGTCGCAGGAAATGTTAGTAATGCCTCGTAACTCTTAATTTATGTTTGATACAACTCGAGCGGTAAAGCTGTATCAGTGGGTGAGTGCTACTAATATTATAAGGATCGCTGGGTAAAAGATGGGTTTAACGAATCTACTCGATTTATACGTGAACACCATTCATATATTGAATAATCAAGTATGATACAAATGTAAGTGTCGCGATGAAATAATAAATAGTGTAGTTAATTACCACTAGTTGCACGGTGTTGACGCACTGGCGATGCGGGGACGTACCAGTGTGTAACGTCCGGTTGTCCGGGGACTACTGAAACGCTTCAGGTTCTCGAGAGGAGAGCGGCGTACCCTCGAGTTTAGGATAGGTGGGGGTTCGTTGTCAGAGTTAAGGAGTAAAATCCAACTTAAACTTAACAATGTCTTTATTCAAAATAACACTTAATTCTAATAATGATTATAATATTGCTTACGACTACGATTATATGTGTTTTTTTATGTTTTTGGGTTTTTTATGGGTTTTTTGTTTATGCTTATTGCGCTAATTAAGTTAAATATATGTATATATGTATGTGCTTCTGCAGTAAGCTCGGCCGCTGCCGTTGCCGGAGCGGTTCCCGAAACTTTTGACAGAGTTCGTATTCTATCCTTCTGCTGTGAGAGCGGCCGCTGCCGTTTCCGGAGCGGTTCCCGACACTCGTGGCAGGGTTTGAATTCTAGTGTTCCGTAGACCTTGCCTTCGCTAAGAAGTTAAGCTGCTACCTACTAATAGGAGCAACGCTTGAAACCTCCGTGAAGACAAAGTTCTCAACCGTGAATGAAAGATCCAAAAAGGAGCACCTAGTACCTTTGTACACTGAGAACCAGTCGCTACCGTTTCCGGAGCGTGCTGAAATTCTGCTGGATAGTACGAAGCTGCCTCTAGGAACTAGCATTCATTGGTCGCAGGGACGTGTTCGTATTCGAATGAGCGCCCTCGGTGCTGCGCACGCCTCCTTATATACTAGAAAATTGGCGGGCTGACGCATGCGCAGTACACCTATTTTCGTTATTTTATATTTTACTCGCTTAATACATATTATTATGTGTTGCACTTTTGGCAGTATGTCTAATTATTCTTAACATTTCTATAATATTTGTTTCTCTAATATTTGCTTAGATTATAATTTATATCTTAAAGTATGTACATTGCTTATGCGCGGTAACATAGGTTGGCTCTGCGGTAATGTAGTACAGTTCTGCTTTATCGACGGTCGGTAATTACCGGTTCGAGTCCCCGTGGGACGTTACAAGTGGCTATTTCAAAAGTGCCAAATAGAATATAAACCGAACTCGCGGATTCTATGAGGTTAACTATGATCCTGACGGAGACTTTAGCTCGATCTTACTAAATTTAACCAACTCTGTACGAGCGTGACACGACGTTACTCTACGCGTGACTGTATAGCTTTTTACCCCCGAGGGTAGAAACCAAAGGGTTTATATAGTCCCAAAAATGAGTGGGGATTCATTAGGAGTTTCTATATAAGGAAATTCTTCGGGGTCGTCGTCGTGTCATTCCCGTTCCCATGGTCATGATCCAGATGGTCGAGATCATGACCCCCTTAGTGGTGTGTGATAAACAAAAAGGCTTTTAGGGCGTTTTCCCTTCTCAGAAGCGAGCTCGAAAGTGGTTGAGAGTGTTGTATGGGAAAATTCCACATACGTAACAACAGTGTTGGCCGTTATTGAACTACGGATTTTTATCACAATAACGAACTACGATCACTTTTCACTCGTTCCCTGTTGCATTACCTTGTCGTTTGTACGTTATTAAAAAAGGAAATTTACGTGTTCCTTATCCTCTCACTCCAAATAATTATTATTTTCGATTCGTCCAAAAAAAAAACAACTGTTTATTCGTCTTTTCACGTTACACGTGATTTTCATCCATTTATCCTTTTTTCATTGTTCACTTCAAATGGCAAACAAACCATGGCAAAAGTTTCGATTTTTTGTTACGTAAAGGACCCAATTACTGCCACCTACCCAATTACTGTCACCCTAAGCTGTTTTACGTAAAATAACGAATAAATCTTATAAAATTATGCATAAAAAAAATTTAGCATACCCTGATAACCAGATCTGGCAGCAGAATTTGACATCAGAACCGTAGTCGTCTGTGTCCGCATTTGGCTGCGTTCTGAGGTGCAGATTCTGATGTCAGATGCCTGATGTCAGATCGGCAGCAGATCGACAGCAGATTCTGCCGTTTGCTATGGTTCTGACGTCAGACTCTGCGCTCTCATGCCAGCGCCAGACCCTGCTACCAATTTGATGTCAGACTGGAGGCAGATGGTTATCAGGGTACAATTCAAACTGTTATTTTTATGATACAAAAAACAGTACTTAATTTTTTCTTCGTTAATTTGAATAAAGGTAGGATCTCCTACCCGCGATTGGTCGCTGCGATTGGTCGCAGCGATTTGACCCAGCGACTGGGCCTAGGCTGAATCTCCTTGCCTGCGACCAGGAGTGTGCGGGTAGCCGACTTTTCGGGCTCGGGACGGGCCGGAAACTTACGAAAGTATCGCGACCCCGCCCGACCCCACCCGAAATTTTCCGACCCGTCCCGAGGGCCAGGGACCCGAGCCTCGGGACGATCCACACACTCCTACCTGCGACCAAGTCCATTGCCACAGTGGGGCAGAATCCCAAGAAACAAGGAAACCAGTCAGAATTCAAAAGTTGGGGGAGGATTATGTATTTTTATATATTTCTGATAATAATAATAATAAATCGTGTTTATTCTTATATAATATTTGATACAACGCAGTGGAGTTAGAAATGCAAAGTACAGAATGGGCGAGGCTCAGCGTCGCTGTTATTCATGCCTGACCCGAATATTTCTTGTAAATTACTAATATGTGCTGTGTGCCCCACATGGTCAATAATATTGAATATTACACAATATATTGATCGTCTAGGGGCTGCTTACGGTAAATATTATTGTGCTATATATTGCAGAGTGTCTAGATTAGAATACCCCCTTAATTTGAAGAGAGGACGACGCTGGCGGAACCACGCGCAGTCAGCGGACTACGTCACGGTCAACGTTCCGACCATACTTATCATTCTTTTATACTGTAGTGAAACACGGTTTATTGCCTGCCGAACGTAGAGGAATTAGCTTGTAGCAATTGGGGATTAATCCTAAAAATTGTTCCGATGTTCTGCAAGTTACTTGACAGATGGTTCCGAATTACTTTATATCGTGTAGGGGGCCGAAGGACTAGTGTCATAAAGCTGTAGTAAACCGTGACCCGCTAACAATCCATTTAGGGCATCAGTCATCACGCTACATCATGGAACACTGCATTTTCCATGGCATATTTATCAAATTCTTGTAGTTTTATTGAAACTATTGACGCCAATTCATGACGAATTGACGTTATTTTCTTAATAACGTCAAACTTATACATTAACACTTTTAGTATCAATTTTCTTAATAATATTCGGCATTTTTAAATGCAAAATACAGGACGTTGCATTTTTTCCCATTTTTGGGGATTTACATCCACTGTGCGACATAGAATACACGTACTTAATCTATAACTGCCAAATATTAGCGGTATATGCTTTTTCCGTAGTAGCAAGGCCTAGATTATGTTGATTAGAAAACAAACAAAAAATTTGTTCAGAAGTTCCCGGAAGTGGAACTAAAAAGGGGATGATTGCTGACAATATTTCAATTGGTTTCGTATGGAAAAAAAACAGTATGTAACTAATTATTTGCTATTACTTAACAGAATCGACACTACTCATTTGGGGCCCCCAAAATTGTTTTCTTTTATATCACCAAAAATTAAAACACGCGATTTAAAATTCTGCACGAAAAATACATATAATCATAGACACGTGTTTGCACACAGATCAGAAGTAGGCGTCATGATATTTTTACCGTTTTTAGGTGCTCATATTAGTAGTCTACAGGTAACATAAAAATACATATCTTTTGAATTCTGACTTCTTTCCTTATTTCTTGGGATTCTGTCATACTGTGGCAATGGGTCGCAGTGCGACTGGTCGCAATGCCAGCCTGCGACTAGGTATAATGGGAAACAGACCCTCCTCGCATTGTGTTGCCTCTCGAGTAGCCTAGGCTGGTACTCAAACAGACTCGCGTCAGGCTCCTACGTCTGGCGCATACCCGAGGATCGCAGTCGCTTGTAGGAGAACAGATACATGCTTTCCCATTGCACAAGTATACTGCGACCAGTCGCTGCGATCAATCGCAGCGACCAATCGCGGGTAGGAGATCCCGCCTTAAAACGATACAAAATTTTAAGCAAATATTAGGAGAATGGAAACGATGATTTCCTTACTAGCGAAAGAGAAAACAGGTCGTTAAAGAAAATGCTGTAATTGTAATATTTAAGCTATTAACATAACAAAATATAATGTTTTAAATAATATAAGCATCATAGAAAGTAATAAAGATCCGAATTCACCGATTCATTAAGTCTTTTTATTTATTAATTGGGTGACAGTGATTGGTACAAGCGTTTCCAGCATTTTGGTATTACTGTCATAGCAGTAGTTGCTCATGTACATGACACGACGTAACCTTAAAATGACATAAACAGTATTAGGTTAGCTGGCAGTAATTGGGGCACGGTATAATAGACAGGTGTACCGACTCTATACCTTTAACCCCAACGATTTTGTGTGCCGATTTCTGCTTAGTTCCCCTGGCCGTCGCGAGAGGCGTCGTGACTTAAAAGGCATATACATATGTATTAATGAGACTGTAGTAGTAGAGATTTTAGTGGTATTACTGGGCTTGCCAGAAACAACAGGCTATGCTGTAAATGCCTTTACGAGATCGACGAAATCTGCTGGCCGGCAGAAGAACTAGGACGAAAAAGTCACACATTCTGACACAGTCGTAACACCTGTCTATTACACCGTGAATTGGGGTGTCAGTAAATCAGTCAAATACATTTGAAGGGTGTCAGTAATGGATCCCCATATAAATTTTAGAAATTGATGAATTTATACATAAAAATCGAAGTTTTAAGATCCACCAAAATTTTTTCATCAAGTAAACATATTAAACAATAATAAATAACAAGAACAACATATACTTTTAGTCTATAAGTACATAATTATAAAATAATGTCAGCGTCAACGCTTAATGTGTCAGTAATTGGGTCATTTACCGTACAGTACGGCAAAGTTTAGGAGAACATTTTTCAATAAACGTAAAACGAGATGTATTCGAATTTCTTATAACCCTGTGCACAGAATATGATTGTATAAGACAATTGGTAGAGCATCAAGTAACTTCTACAACTCGATGTAAATCTTGTGATTATACAAAAAGCATTACTTCTGATAATTTAGTTGTTTCAATAGCTATTAACAATTTGAAAAAAAGAAGCTATAATCTTAACGATTTATTAAACGTTACATTTTCACATTGGTATGAATCAGATAACGGATCATGTGAACAGTGTACAGGAAAAGATATTATGTTTAAGAATGAATTAATATTGACGAAAGATATAGTTATTATTCGTTTACTATTATTTTCATTACAAGATGATAAAATAGTCAAAGCAATACGTAAATTTAATATATGTACTATTCCCACAACCATAGTAGTAATAGCTGGACAATCATATAAAGTTATGAATGCTATATTTCATAGTGGTTTATGTATTGAGGATGGCCATTACACCAGTGTATGTAAAGAAGAAGGAATGACTAGTAGTTGGATTGAAGCTGATGACGTGCAAATTAAAAAAAGGCAATGGCCCAAAGGCGCTAAAGATCTTTATATTTTGTTCTTACAAAAAAATGATAATAAATAAATAAGCCAACAAAAATTACCACGCTATGGAATAGCTGAAAGAAGAATGCTGCCATTTGGGCTCCATATCAATCATCAATCAAAACGACACAGTACAATATTGTCGTAAATTAATATCAGAAAACACTACAAAATGTGTGAAATCCCCACAAAATTACCTTTTCACAAAAAGGTACAAAAAGAGCGCCAAGTATATAATCCCATCATAAAGAATCCCATTTAAAAACATTTCTTAAAGTGCTTTATTTAACTTCACGAAAGTAATGATATACAACAATTGCGCCAATTATCATAATGGCAAAGAAAAAATGTATTAAATAATATTAAGCAGATATATTTTTATACAAATAAATACTTTAATACGAATAAATATTTTATTCAAAATACTTGGCGCTGCGATCTTAGTATTAATTAATTAAAATTTACAATAACTCCCTTACAATCAAAAATACATAAACATATACATATACATATTAAAAATGCAGTCAGATTTATTCTACATATATGTAATTCTATTATTATACGTAGCATATGCACACGCACACATTCACGAACGCACGCACAAGAAGGAAAGAAAGAAAAAAAGATTAATGCAATTTATACATATTTATTCAGTTTAGCAATACCAATTCGGGGCGCAGCGCCAAGTATTTTGAATATAATATTTATTCGTATTAAAGTATTTATTTGTATAAAAATATATCTGCTTAATATTATTTAATACATTTTTTCTTTGCCATTATGATAATTGGCGCAATTGTTGTATATGATTACTTTCGTGAAGTTAAATATAGCACTTTAAGAAATGTTTTTAAATGGGATTCTTTATGATGAGATTATATACTTGGCGCTCTTTTTGTACCTTTTTGTGAAAAGGTAATTTTGTGGGGTTTCAAATTAACGTGTAAGAAACATAATTTTTCTATGTTCTCAGGTAATAATTTTAATCTATTACTGGTAACGATATCGTCCGATCGCGTCCGAGTTTTGCCGAGCCGACCTGAACTCAAATTGTCCGCTCATGGCGGCTATGCTTGTAGCCCGAATCGAGTCTCGGGGTCCCGAAACTGTCGGGATCTCGAGCAATACGAAAGTATCGGGACCCCGCCCGATCCCGCCCGAAAGTTGCCGGCTCGTCTCGAGCCCGAAAAATCGGGTAACCGCACACCCCTAGTTACGAAACTCACCGGCCAATAAATCTGAATACGATCTTAGAAGTTCGAATAACCGATGAGAACCTTTGTGTCCCGAGCCGCGCGAGATCGCCGTGCTCGGCGATGTGTCATCGATTATAAAGAAACAGAATTTGTTTATTTTTCATCGTATCAATATGAAAGTGCCACAAATGGATTCCTGGCATTCTCCCGATTAAATTGACCGAAAATAATTTGAATCAGACTATTTTTAAGGAAACGGGATTTCAATTTTGCAAACAAATGTTCACGTAATTTCCTTAATTTTGGTCCGAATTATATCATTTTTGGGGCCAATTCGATCGAGAAAACATGAGGAATCGACTGACGTCACTTTCGCAAAGATCTGATTACAAATGCAGAACTGCAGATTTGTCATTGCTTAGCGCGCAACATTGTATGGCCCCGCTGGTTTCGAGCGTCGATTTCTTGCCAGCGTGCAGGACAAGAGGGGACTTTTCATGGCGAAGGAAAGTCAGCCTTATATAGAACTCAAATCGAGAAAGACTTTGCTGACAAACTTTATATTCATGTCAAACAAATACTTTAATTGTAAAATTTAGACGACAAACTATTGTTGAATATCGCCAGTTCTTTCATATGCATCACTTAGTTGGGAATTCCTGATCCCACCTTTTCATGCATTTACCTATTGAAATGTTGCTTCAAGTCATCGGGAAATTGAATTGCTTTTTCTTCTACATACATATATCTGTTCGCGAGTAGGTGTCACGAATGACGCGACTTTGGTTTCCCAAATAAATTCACATTTATCAGGGCCCTCGTCTGAACCGCTTGACAAGGAGATTGAACGACGTAAATCGAGTGCGAGTGAAATAGCGTTCCAGCGAGAGACCCTCGGTCGATGGCGACTTGAGTCATCCAGTACTGAATATGAAAATGTTCATATTTCTTATTACACCTTGATAAGAGTGTTACCACCGATGGATTGGTGAGTTTATGTCCACGAACGTGAGTCGAGACGCACAGCAATTCGGTCTATTTTTTTTTTATGAATACATGATTAGGACACACACTACGTTCACTAAAAATGGACCGAATTCCTCCATATCTGACATCATTTGCATCGAGAAACCCTAAAAACTCCATTGGTAATACTTTCCTCAACACTTATCAAACATGAACATTTTATCTGGCCCGTCGGTTTTATTGCTCTCGGCTGTCAACGGGTGGTCTACTGGGGCCCGAAGGTCCTCGCTCGCAGCGAGAAAGCAAAACGGTGGGATGGGTAGGTCTTTCCCGATAATCCGGGCCTAACCATTTGCACGTCAAAAAATTCTTTTAATTACAATTAGTAATTCAGTTTGTAAGTGCAATTAAATTAGGCGTCATTAAAATCATGCACAGTTCATTAATTTTAACTAATTGACATTTATTTTTTTATTTATTAATGTAGTGCTCTGGTGAAGAACATCCTAATACGTAGCTAATATTCTAGGCCCTAGAATCTACAATATTGTCAATGTGCAATTGAAACGCACGCCACTTCACACTATCGTTTCTTAGCATTCATACGGCGTGATTTTCTAGCTAGAATCGTCAAACGCGATGCTCGCCAACAATCATGTGTCTCGCTGAATTTCGTGGGCTTCGACGCTCGAAACCAGCGGGACTGTACATTGTTGCACGCTAAGCAGTGACTAAGTGTATTTCATGTTCTGTTTTGGTGCTTTGCTACTAAAAAAATGTGTAACCTAACAAATTTCATTTTCTGGGGACATATTGTAGCATAAGCACATTTCAAGTAATTAAAATGTACAATGAATTTTCTACATTTGTAGTACCAGCCGACTTTCCGTTTAAATTTTTATAAGTACAACGCAACAGCTGAGAATTTCTTTCCTTATTCAGAATAGAATACGGAAATAGCAAACAGCTCCCTCTCGCGTTTACCAGGCAATCGTCGATCTATCGGTATCACCATTTCTGTACTGAAAATTACATCAGGTTTTTTGTGCACTGAAATGGTATTACCCATAGATACGCGGCTGCCTGTGCACGCGAGAGGGAGCTGTTTGCTATTTCCGTATTGTATTCTGAATAAGGAAAGAAATTCTCAGCTGTTGCGTTGTACTTATAAAAATATAAACGGAAAGTCGGCTGGTACTGCAAACGTAGAAAATTCATTGTACATTTTAATTACTTGAAATGTGCTTATGCTACAATATTCTACGTTAGCAGTAAGGAATTATAAGTGAAAAGGGAAAATAGATGAGGGGATGACCTCAGAAAATGAAGTTTGTTAGGTTAGACAGTTTTTTACTAGCAAAGCACCGAAACAGAACATGAAATACACTTATTACACGTCCTATGCAGAAAGCAGTTATGAACAAACATTGTATATAAAATTGTGTTGGATCTTGAATTGGACTAGTGAAAATGCGCAGGCTGGATGCGCGTGATTATTATATGGTCGGCTCCTCGAAGTGACAGAAAATATAACCTAAGTATATGCTATATGACAACAAATGTTTAGTGGCTATTTCGTTCTTTTACGAAACATTTGTGAACTTTTTAGCATCCTTCCAAAACATTATTATTACGCCGCAACAGTATCTTTAGGAAATCGGGTATAACATATAGGTTATATTTTCTGTCACTTCGAGGAGCCGACCACATAATAATCATGCGCATCCAGCCTGCGCATTTTCAGTAGCGGATTTCATGAACGGATTCTGAACTGGATGTATTATGAAACACAATGTTTACGGGGTTTATTACTATTTTATTTGTAAAAGATGCTTCAATTCTTTGAGTGTTCCTGTCCATATAACCGTTGGCTATACAAATAATATAAAAAAAAGTATTAAAAAATATTGGGAAACACCGAAGTTATAAGATTTTTTCCGCGAATCCTATGTTACGTGCCCCACTGTTGGGTGTTACCATCGCAGGCCATCCCGACGCAAAGGATAGAATAATGATTACACGGGAGTACACACGACTGAACTATATTGTTACATAGAGCAATATCGGTTACAAAAGTACGACCCGCACGTCCGAACGCTATGGCGTTCGGTACAAGACAGTCTTCTGGTCGTCGTCCAGATCGTCCTCTCGAAGGTGGCCGACCTTCTTCTATCTTCAGTTACGAGTACCAGCAGATTATGCACGGGCGCATACCCGGTGCTCGCAACACTGCTCTCCCCTCTGGAAGAGCGGACGTCTCGGCCGCATTGAATCCTCTTCGGAATCTTCGTACCCCTGCCTGAAGAAGTGGTCGTGCAGCCCCGTGGCTTCTTCAGACATCCGCCTCGGCATTTGCCTTCTCGCTCAGGGGAAAACCACGGAAAAACCCTGAGTAAGGCGTGGGTACAACGGGACTTATCGATCTGCCACGACGAAACGCTCCAACTTCTGGTCCCGCGACGTCTCTGGAAGTCTGCAGCTTCCTGTCCCACGACGTCTCTGGAACTCTGCAGCTTCCTGTCCTACGACGTCTCGGGAACTCGGCAGCTCCTTGTCCCACGACGTCGCTGAAACCCTGCGGCTCTTGGTCCCACGACGAAATCCACGGGGAGCTCCGGGCGCGTTCCTCTTCCGTGTGGCCCACGACGAAATCCACGGAGAGCTCCGGGTCAGCAGTCAGCTACCGCGGGGCTTCTAATTCTCCCTCGACGAAACGCCCCTGGTCCTTGTCCCACGACGTCCCTGGAACTCCACTCTGGAACGTCCCACGTCAACTCCAACGCTCCGACGCTGCATCCTCCTTCGTGCAGCCTCCGGAACCCCGTGCAGACTCCAGCGCTGCCTCGTTTGCAGGCAGCCTTCTCCAGAAGGACGTCCGACGACGTCTCCACTTCTTCGGCGACGTTCCCTCCTCCTCGTCGAATCTTTGGTCGCGGTCGACCCTCTGCCCCAGGGACTCGTCCTCGATGTCCTTCCGGTGGCCGTACGAGCTTGAGACTTCAATCCCTTCACGGCTCCGGATGCCATGCAAAAGAGACGGAGAAGCATTAACATTTACTTTCATTTGAGAGAATTCGTTGGAGCTGAAAGAACCGGGAAGACGGAAAGGCGGGACGGAACCGATAACAGGGGATCACAGTTCATGAGCATGTTATCGGCCCGTTCCCCGATCAATCTGCCCAGCACCCCAGCTCGTCTGCATTTTCTTTCTTCTGGGCTTCTTGTCCTCTTCTCCCTCTCTCAGGCCTTGGCTTTCAGATGGCACCATTCCTCTTCGTGGCTTCTGGTGCTGACCCAGGGGACCGTCCTGTGCGTCCTGTTAACGCTCCCGTCTCCGCGACATCTCCTCCAGCCCATCCAAGCAGTCGCACCGCTTGTCCGACTGGTGGTTGGAGATGCTATTTCCCGGCTGCTGTCCACCCTGTCGACGCGGACCTCTTGGTTTGCACAAACCGGGGAGAAGCCATGATCCACGCCAACAGGGCTAGAGAAGCGGTTCCACGTATGTCCGTGCTCCACTGCGGACTGCTATTCTGTCGTAGCACAGACGGGGAATTCGGGAACGCGTATCCAGACCGCGGTGGCAGTCCCCCGACACCTTGTCCTTCGTCGTGGGGTTTCGTGCTCTCTGAAACACTTTAAAGAAACAGAGGGCTGGGCTACGAAGGTAGCCTCCGCAGCCCAGTCCAGTAGATTAGCTTACCCCGAGTCTCCACCAAGGCGAACACGAACAAAAACAGTGTTCGCGAACGTTTTCGTCTGTTCTAGTCGTGTCCACTCCGGCGCAAACATGAACAAAACTCAGCGTATGAATCGTATATGAATGTTTTGTTCTGTTTGCGGCGGTGTGGACGCGACAAGAACAGAGGAAAACGTTCGCGAACAATGTTTTTGTTCGTGTTCGCCTTGGTGGAGACCCGGGGTTATAGACTAATCTTCAGACTCTTCGTTCAGAACTTCAAACTCTCTCCTCGAGCGAGAGACTTCCTGGTTCTTCAGTCGGCGAACGACCCATCCTGTCTAAACAACTCCACTCTTCGGGGCTCTCTCTGATGGGGAATTCGGCCATTCTGCGACGATCTTCGCCTTCGAACTCCCTTCGTCGCAGCTCAGTAACTCCGCGCACTCCAGGCGCCTCCACGTTGCTCCGGTGGTGCCTGCGCTTTGTAAACTACATGCTTATACTTACATTTTGGAACATTGCTTATTCGACAGCTCTTCATATGCGCTGGATGCACTCGCCGGTGCAATAGTGACCTTGAATAGCAATTGATTATTCGACAGCTCTTCATATGCGCTGGATGCACTCGCCGGTGCAATAGTCACTTTGGATCGCAATTGCTTATTCGACAGCTCTTCATATGCGCTGGATGCACTCGCCGGTGCAATAGTGAACTTGAATAGCAATTGATTGTTCGACAGCTCTTCATATGCACTGAATGCACTCACCGGTGCTATCGCGATGTTGTCATCTATCGTTTTATGTAGTTTCTTGTGTACTCGTACCTGCCCCTCCTTTTTGTATGTACGGAGGTTCTCTAATCGGCTGTTGTCGATTATATTTACTATCTATAATTTCTGGCAACATGCAGTCCTCATAGAACTTCCTCAGTTTTTCTTCCATCTCTGTTGCCCAGAATCGATCATCTCTCGATACTGTTGTAACCTTCATTCCTTTTGGCGTCCATAAACAAAAATAGGCCCGTTGCCTTTTCGTTATGTACAATTGTCCTAGCACTTGATAATAGTAATAATGATTTTTATTCATTTCATTACCCTTGAAAATACGCCTTATATTACCAAGTTGCTGTATTGCTTCAGCAGGTGATAAATCCTTGGCCGATTCAGGACACTTTACTTCGACGATTTTATCACTGTCCACGAGGCCGTCAGGAGTTGCACCTAAGTGAGGCACAGTGTCGTCGATGAAAAGGCCACACGGTAGAATATGGATCCCTAATTCTTCTTCCATTTGTCTCAAGGCGTTTGCCTCATTTTCCCTTCCGTATTCGAGAGAACGTAAATTTTGGAGTTGCGGGTACATTATACTCTTCACAGTATTTGCCCGTGGTGTAGTCTTTCGTAATCGGCATACCTTGCCGAAATTGGATGCAGTTAATAATTTTTTTCTATAACTAATCCACTTTTCGCTATTCGCCTGATTGCGAGTGTCCTCTTCGATCTCGCATCGCATCCTTTGCCAGTCATGGAGTATAGCCGCGTGCCTTTGACACTCGGAAGAGTATACTGTCTCTTCCATGTCTGGTTTTTCTGCGCTGGGACCGTAATCCTGGTCGCACGATTGTTTTTTTATTTCGGAAGGAGGATGCTTTCGCTTCTTTTTTATATTCCCTTGCTTTTTCTGCTGCACGCTTTCGACGTCCTTCCAGCTTTCTTGCCATGGTTGGCGGCTCTTTATCCATTGCCGTACTCAATCTGCTAAACGCCTCTTTTGTATTATATTGGACGACTGCAGCGGAGACTCTGCCCTGATACGAGCCCCCTCGTCCAAAGTTTATCCTTTTGCCTCCGATGAATTTGGCAATGATATTATTAAAACTTTCAACAGCATTGTTATTTAGACCGTGCAGCAAATTGTCAACTTTAGGGAAAAGTGGCTGCATCGCTTCTTCGATACTCTGATAAATACCAGCTTCTCTCAACCGTGGTACGTAGTCCTCTCTGTTTGAATCAGAGTATTTCTTACAGAAGTATGCTAACTTCTGACACTCCTTGTGTTCACCGAAAACGTGACTCGGTACATTCGTCAAGTCTTCCTTCAAATTTCTTATTCGTTCCTCAAGTGTTATTTCTTCTTGCAACCGGTATTCTGCAGCTTTCTTTATACCAGTACGCAGGCGGAGAGCAATATTCTTTACGACAGCTCTTAGGTCTTTATCGCGGCCTTTTGTTGCGATTTCGTTTATTTTTTCACTGAAATTGCGTAGCAGGTGATTGGTGCATTCTATTTTTCGTACCTGCGCCATGTAGTTTTTATATGGATCACTGTTCAATATCTTCTTGTACACACTGCTATCGCCATCGGCAACTAATATAGAGTACACTAGGCCGTGCATATCTATGCTGCAATTGAAACCTTCGACAATAGCAACACTCTCCATGCCGGTTGAACTCTAATTACGACCCCAGTTCTTGAAGCAACGATGCTCGCGCGGTTCTTTCTTTTTCGTACCTGCTATTTGGCAAGTCATGCAGAATTTATTCTTCACGCTAATGTACAGCACTTTCTTCGTGTGATATCCCACGATGGCTCCTACGCCAGAAAGAGAATTGTAATCTCCTCCGCGGTACGACCTTTTCATCCAGCTACCATCTGCGACAACTGGGATAAAGGGTACACCGGATTCTGGATATACGTCGCCTCTTGCTATAGCTAATGCTTTTTCCTCTTTTCCAGCATTTTCCATTTCGCGTTGTGCGGCCACTTCGAGGGCATCGATTAGGTCGTTTTGACAGTTCTCGTAGATCCTTTTAGTCATACAGGACACGTTCACGGCAGTCATTATGTCCTCCAGTTGATTATATCCGCCGCCCGTCATCATTGTTGCGGCAACAGCGGCGCGGTTGATATCCATAGTGGCATCACTCTTCCGAAGACAGGATATGCGCTCTGTGTATTCGCACATTTTGCACTGTACATAATAGACATTTTCCAGTCCATTCCGTTGACATGTAATTATTTCGAAATGTTCGATGCCACAGCCTATAGTCGAATGTTTTCCAAGATTTTTTATCTGTTCGAAAACATACGGAAAATCAACGAAGTCTATTCCTTCTGAAACTGAATTTTCCGGCTGTTCTGGTTCTGGATTTTCAACCACCCAGTAATCGGCATCACTTCCAACATCTTGATTCGTTTCTTCGTTGATGTCTCTTACGGAATGTATCTCATCCCTGTCTGTGTCCAAATCTATTTCTTGTGCAATTTCTTCTTCGTTCGACTCGAAATGCACTTGTTCCACAATTTCCTCTTCGTCCGCGTTGAAATGTATTTCTTCTAAAATATCTTCCGCGTCCGTATCGAAATGTACTTGCTCTACAATTCCTTCGATAATTGGGAAGTCTTGAAAATTTTCTACGTCTTCCTCGTGTATTTTGTCCGTAGGAAACTCATACGCAGCAGATGTGCTTGGAAGTGTTTCGTCGTACGAGGTACCTGCACGCGTACCTGCTTCCGCCACGGTGCCCTGACCTACCCTGAGGCACGCTGCTATTTTCAATCGTTGTCTGCACGTAAAGAGTCAATAATCAGTAACACGTTGTACATACATAGAAATAATAAAAACATGTATTAGAAAAGAAAAGCAGGCACAGTAAAAGAAGATATAGTACAGTAAAGTCTCGATGTAAGCGAAAGCCTCGGCACGAAGTACGTTTAACCCTTCGTTGACTCTCTGGGTGTGAACCACCCATAAGCTGATTTTGACGCTCTGAATCTTTTATATGCAAAATAAATACCTTTTTTCAATGCCGACTTACAAACAATTTTTTCTCGGAAAATATTATATCCGAACATCAACTCTGTAGATTTTTAGCTTCTAATATTGAAAGAACCCCGCACTAATTACATGGGAAATTTAATCCCGGTTAATCTCGTTCATTTTCACATATGTTGCAGCTTATGACCTGGTGAACAAAAAATGTAATAGGCAAAAACGTCTGTGATGGATAATTATTGAGATACAGCTAATCAAATGGCAAATAGAAAAGTTGCGGTAGGCTCGCGCTACGCCTCACTTTGACTTTGACCAACGGTCTCTCTGCGCTTTACCACCTCGCTAGTATTTCCCCCTCCATCGCACCGTCGATCTGTCAGAAGTGGTGAGGGACTACGCTGCATGAGGGATCTGGCGTTTAGCTAGCCAGCAGAAAGCTATGAAATCGTTGCCGATGCTGGAGGACGAAATCGACGCTAACACTGTAGTAATACATTCCGCTGTCCGATTGCTTAGCGCAGCACGCGCGCTCTATTTTTAAACTGTTACATTATGGCATATAGAAATCGAACTTGCTGCTATGTTTGCAGTCATAGTTTTCGTAATCGACAAATGTCGCGAATAAATGGCGAAGAAAATGTTATCAAAAAGGAAATTGCAATTCTTAGACGCCACCGATTAGGTTCTGAACCCATTGATATAGGGGCTGAAAGTCGGCTATGTTTTAATTGTAATTTATCTATTGAGGATGAAGTAAAGCAAATAAATCGCGATCCAGCTTCTTTAAGACTGAACATTGTTACTCAAACCCGAAATAGTTCATGTATATTTTGCAATTCCTCTGCAAATGTCCATCGGCTTTCTCTAGAATGCAGGGTAAATGTTTTCGTTATGAAAAATATTTATATCCCTGAATATGTTAATTGCTGTAATCGACATTTAGATAGCAATGGTCATATTTTACAACCATTACTTTCCGCCTTGCGTTACATAAATAGACCATTTGTAATAAAAGGGCAGCAGTTGCAAGCTTTTCTACAGGCACTTCGAGATGTAGCAAACAGTAAAAGTTGCTACGACAATGAAAACTGTTTTACAGATGATGATTTTAAGACTGTAGCACCTATTACAAAATAACAGTTTCAGGATCTGTATACATACTGCGATCGAGTGCCTCAAGAACACGGTGTCCGAAACATTAGTAAAAAAGACCCTTTGGCTTTTTTATGTAAGTTACGGCAAGGATTATCTGACGAATTTCTTAAAGTCATTTTTTGATATTCCTCTAGACAGTCGGTAAGTTTAGCTATTACCAAAGTTCGACAGTCTTTATTACAAAGATTTGTCCCGATGAATATTGGTTTTCAAGCAATAACTCGAGATGAATATATAACGAATCATGTTACGTCTTTTGCAAATGAGTTATACAATTCTGAACCGAGTATTTCAAAAGTAATTGCTTATATTGATGGGACTTATTCGTATATTAACAAAAGTAGTAACTTTCGTGTTTTACGACAAACGTATTCCGTACATAAAGGTCGACATTTGGTAAAACCAGCGTTAATAGTTGCTCCAGATGGATATATACTGGCTATTCAAGGACCATACTTTTCTGACTCGCGAAATAATGATGCTCGAATGTTAAATAGCGAATTTGAACGCGACGTGAATGATATGAGACAATGGTTCCAAGAGGGCGATATTTTCGTATTAGATCGTGGGTATCGAGATGCCCAACCGTTACTACGTGAATTAGGCATTGATTACAGGATGCCAGCCTTACTTGAATGCCATCAGAAACAACTATCTACTGAAGAGGCAAATGAGTCTCGATTGGTGACGAAAACAAGATGGATAGTTGAAACTAGAAATGGGCATATTAAGTCTATTTTTAAGTTTTTTAACCACATAATTAATATGCACCATATTCATCATCTTGGTGAATTTTATAATATTGCAGGGGCTATAATTAACAAACATCACCCGCTAATTTCAATGGAAGGCGCTAATACAGAATTGGCACAAGAACTTCTTCATAAGTCCAAAGAAGTTAATGTTGTGCACGCACGAGTTGAAATTGAAAGGCTGTGCTATAGAAATGCAATGTGGATACATTTAAATGACGAGCATTTACATAATTTTCCGCACCTGACCTTAGAATATTTACGAGATTTGACGATTGGAACATTCCAGGTTAAAATTCAGGATAAAATGCAGCGTGACGACACAGAAGAGTTTCAATTAGATTCGCTCCTTGACGAACCTGGTCTCATAAGGGTACGAGAGTTTTCACGGTTTAGAAATGCTACAAAACATCAAATATTTATAGCATACAACATTCTTGAATTAGATGGTGTAGACGATGATACCGAGCCAATTTTAGGTTATTATTGTACCTGTAAATCTGGTGCAAGGACCCTTGGTACATGTTCACATGTGGCAAGTGTGCTGTGGTACCTAGGGTATGCAAGGTATCAAGACAATGTTCGTTATCCGTCTTCGTTATTGTTAGAAACAATATTAGATGCTGCTCACAGACCACCGCAACAACATCCAAACGAGAACTTCAATATTGCTAATTCTGACTGAGTTGTCCTTAGTAAAGTTCGAGGAAAGCAGCTTTCTCAACGATTCGGATGATTGAAGTCATCAACATATGGAATAACCTTTTACTATACATATACGTATGTTTCGGTTGGCCACAGTTTTCGAATTATGCGAAAATATGTTTTAATGTTAGGTCAACCTGTAGAAGGACCACTCCCTGATAGTTTTGGATAGAATGTTTTTTAATACCTCTGTATATATAAAAAAAACTATATATAATATCAATATAAATATAAAATATAATATAAAACTGTAGATATATAAAAACAGGAACAATGGCAAAAAAGCAGTTGCTTGCGAAAATACTGTATAACGTTATGTCAACGTTCTGTACGATTCGTAACGATTGTACTGCACTAGTATGTAATTTTACCCAGGAGGGAATCCTTTTCAATGTATGTATACAGATGAGGCGGTAGCTTTTCTAGAATTGCACCCTATCTTTGCTTACCCGCTTCTAGAAAAAACAAGGAATAAGGAGAGTTGCGCCCTGCCGATGCGAGACAGCGCGAGCCTGCCGTAACTTTTCTATTTGCCGTTTGATTAGCTGTATCTCAATAATTAGCCATCACAGACGTTTTTGCCTATTACATTTTTTGTTCACCAGGTCATAAGCTACAACATATGTGAAAATGAACGAGATTAACCGGGATTAAATTTCCCATGTAATTAGTGCGGGGTTCTTTGTAAAAGTTACAATTTTTTAAAGATTTTCTTCGTTTTTTCTCGACATGTGGTAATCTAGAATTATTTTACAAAAGCTGTGATAAAATTTAAATAAAAAAATTATTGGAATATATTGTAGAGACCTTGAAATTGACCCATGATTTTTTTCATAATGATTGGATTCTTTGGATGAGAATGGCAGTCGTTCAAAAATTGCTCTGTGTGTGAGCCACCCAGGTATGTCAAAGTTGATCGAAAAAAAGGTGTGTCAACGAAGGGTTGAGAGGGGGGGAGGGGGAGGGAGAGGGAGAGGGAGAGGGGGGAGGGGGAAGGGGAGGGGGAGGGGGAGGGGGAGGGGGAGGGGGGAGAGGGAGAGGGAGAGGGAGAGGGAGAGGGAGAGGGAGAGGGAGAGGGAGAGGGAGAGGGAGAGGGAGAGGGAGAGGGAGAGGGAGAGGGAGAGGGAGAGGGAGAGGGAGAGGGAGAGGGAGAGGGAGAGGGAGAGGGAGAGGGAGAGGGAGAGGGAGAGGGAGAGGGAGAGGGAGAGGGAGAGGGAGAGGGGGAGGGGGAGGGGGGAGGGGGGGAGGGAGAGGGAGAGGGAGAGGGAGAGGGAGAGGGAGAGGGAGAGGGAGAGGGAGAGGGAGAGGGAGAGGGAGAGGGAGAGGGAGAGGGAGAGGGAGAGGGAGAGGGAGAGGGAGAGGGAGAGGGAGAGGGAGAGGGAGAGGGAGAGGGAGAGGGAGAGGGAGAGGGAGAGGGAGAGAGAGAGAGAGAGAGAGAGAGAGAGAGAGAGAGAGAGAGAGAGAGAGAGAGAGAGTTGGTAATAATATAATTGAAATGGTACAACATTGTATATGACACACAGGACCATATTTCTAATAAATTATAACCTGAAGGAATAAAAAATTTTCCAAACAAACATTTTGTCAGAAAGGATAGACCGGCAATCCCAATCATTGTCATATTTTTAACGTTGTACCTCCTAAAATTCAACGAGGGGCTTGATATTTGGTTTTATGGAACGTTGTAAAATAACGAAGAAACGAAGGGTCCGAGAAACACGTGTCGTTTGCCTTTCGCGAAGTAAACCCTACTTGACCGCGCCGGTGTTGGAGATCCGTCTGGTTCTCGTCAACGAGCACGCTTTCACGCGCATCACCCTGTCTCTTTAGATAGCTTTTCGAAAGCGTGGGACTGACCTCGACTTTCGTTACCCCGCACAAGGCGAGTCGATGGGGGCGCGAAGCGTTGGTTTCGGTTTTTCGGCAAGGGCTGCCTGCCTGTAGCCCAGATGGGCAAAATTTTTGCCTGTATGGCCATTGGGGTCAGTTGGATTTTAGCTTGAGTCAAGAAAAATATAATTACTTTTCTTACGTCCGGACAGATGTTTGTGGTACTCAGGAATGCATGAAAAATTTCGCGATCGATATTTCCAGGAAACGGGACCGAACGTTCTACGAAGCTGGAGACGTTATTCTTCATTGATCATTCGATGTGATCAAGATCTCGGTTACGTTTGTTTATTTTAGATAAAGTCAACCCTACCCATAGATGGGGATACCGATTATGTATTACCCGGACGAAATCCCCGAGAAATCGAAATTCCATCCTGTGACAACTCAATAAAAGAATATACCGTTCTATTACAAAAAACTAATTTGACCTTGACATCGCTTCCAGTACCTCATTCATAAAAAAAACGTTTGTACCATTATGACCGATGGAACAGATGCCAAACAGGAATATGTATAAGTCTCACTTATTGGAGTAGTTGGTAGGAGTGTGCGGATCGTCCCGAGGCTCGGGTACCCGGCCCTCGGAACGGTTCGGAAAATTTCGGGCGGGATCGGGCGGGGTCCCGATACTTTCGTATTGCTCGAGATCCCGAAGTTTTCGTGATCCCGAGACTCGTTTCGGACTACAAGCCTGACTGCCATGAGCGGGCAATTTGATTTCAGGTCGGCTCGGCAAAACTCGGACGCGATCGGCTCGAAAGCCAGCTACTTCGCGAGAGGACCGAGACGGAAAGAATTATGTATATCAATTTATATCAATACCAGAGTGATAAGTTTTTACCTTTCTGTCTCCTGTTGACTCATAATTTGTATCTTATTATTTATTTACATATATATGTATTTTCATTGCTACCTAATAGTCTGTGAATACCGAATATGTCCATATACGTATTTGAATAAATACCATGTTCAGAACTTGGGAAGAAGACTATTTTTATATCGACAATATTTTAAAATCATAATATAATATACTTGAATAGGGTATAGTAGTAAGTCTAGGCCGGTTCCAACGCAGGTCCTCTGAGGGGAGCGCGGGGGCGGAGGGAAGTGAGGGCGCGCGGGGGAGCGCGGCGGAGGGAAACATGGGCGCGGGGCCTGCGGGGAGAGGAAGACCGGTTGCGCGCGCACGAGCCGCGGAGTGGGGGAAGCCGCGATGATGGAGAGGATCAGTCCGGACCAGGGGGGTGACACTCATAGAGGCTTGGAATGTAACCGCCGTATAGTACTCCTCCACAATGGTAGGCAGCGCTGTATGCAATTTAGTTTCAAGATTATCCACTAGATGGTGCTGACCACACTAATTGAGGGCGGCAAATTCAAAACTTGTGTTCGGTTCTTACTTAAATTAATTGAACTGAAGAAATGACTAAGATAGGTACAATTTCTGTATGACTGCACACAATTATCTTGTAAGCATTCTGTATACAATTTAAAAGTGTGCACTGTCATACAGAAACTGTATCTCAGTCAATTATTTTGAAGGAAAGAAAAATTGAACAAAGTAAACTTTTTGTAAACATACAACATATTTTATTATATTTACTTATTTGACACTTTACTGTTTTCATTTTTACAAAAATTATACATACAATACTTAATAATATTAGTAATAAATATATCAGACATATTGTTTTTATGACTACATATAAAACTAAAATTTACATGATGTTTTACATAATACGCGATGAAAAACTTAAGATTACGCCTACTATAATATTTATGTAACATATATTTAGTAATATTATATAGTTTTATAATGCACCGCGAGAAACATTAATGAAACAATATGATTTTTATATTGTATAAAATAATTGTTCATATAGTAATAATAGTCACATTCCGTACCTTGTATAGAAGGTAACCTTTGAGAAGGTATTGCTGTACGGACCAAGTACATATTTGAAGATTTATCCTTGATCGTGAAATGCAGATGGCATACACGAACATTTCTGTAGATACGCATCGGGTCTACCTCCACTAGTTTGGGATTACCAATTACTTCGATCCATATGTTAAAACGTGCTGCATCTTTAGTTGGATTTGGAAATCGATGCCTTGCTGACGTCCGATCTTCACACCCGGGCACACAACATTTCATGTGGCTGGGCATGATGATTCTAGAAAATAAATAAAATATGCCTGTGTACTGTACGGGCTCTTGTTCCGTGCAGTGTATGGACCACTGTGCGGATACTTAATATGCTATGTCACTTATCTTTGTTCCAGTTCGATGTTTATGACCTGTATCCTGATGTCTTGCAATGTTCTTTATCCGAGTCGCTATCAGGTTGTGGCTTCAATGAGTTACGAAATCGCTAGAAGAAATTTAATGGAAAATGAGGATGTTAGTGCAAGCAGTAATTTCAGTCCCAGTCAGCCAAGTCTGTTCAAGCAGATTTTGCCCAACACATGCTACAAATGTTTGTCGACAGAAAGACTACAGATTTGATAAAGGATCTCTTATATTCCTACAGTTTGCTGACTGGTATGGTAATAAAAATAATTCCACTCAAGAAATTGACGGTCGTGCAATCGCAGATGCGATTGTGAATAGTGAAAATGAATATTAACTTTAAAGTATCTTAACATACATACCTATTGATTGTAGTTTTTAATATACAAAACTAATCAATAAAACTAATTAAACACACACGAAACCACGATACTGAATGCTACTTGAGTTTGACTTGGCTTTGCTTAGTGTTGCTTAGCTTGATCACGCTTGGCAACGCTTGGATTGAACCAGATTGAACTGTAACGGTCGTAACGGTCAATAATAACCGCCAAATTCAACTGAATTCAACAAAATTGCGGCAAATGCAGCCTGTGGTCAGCACCATCTAGTGGATAATCTTGAAACTAAATTGCATACAGCGCTGCCTACCATTGTGGAGGAGTACTATACGGCGATTACATTCCAAGCCTCTATGAGTGTCACCCCCCTGGTCCAGGCCGAGCCGCCGCGGAGATCTCTCCAGACCGGACCCACCATCGGAAAATTTTCAGAGGGGGAATGACCCCCGAAAAATCTCTTTCAGACCTAGGCCCACCCCCGAGAACTTTTTCAGAGGGAGGGAATGACCTTGGCCCACCCCCGAAATTTTTTTCCAAACCAATATGTGATGGAATTTTCCCCCAACACAGAGAAATAATAATTTATTTTTATCGGATGAAGTCGGGAAAGATCGGCGTTTTACAAACCACATATTCCGAGGAGGGAAAGAGACAGAGCATTACTTTAAAAAGCTAAATTCGAGAGAGGGAAAGAGACAGCGCTACATGGTGGTACAATCGCATTTTATTCTACAGCTAACAAGTTTTCGAAGCGTTCCGATTCAGCGTCGCAGCGTATCGCGCGATCGTGTATAATTCGACTCCTCTGGAGCGGCCGTGCAGGGTGACGTCATTTGGCAGCGCGAAGTACGAAATAGAATTATGCGGTGTCAGCAAATCTTAGAGTTAGGTAGCGAGGAGAGGAGGAGGACGTGTAAATAAAATGGTACAATGAAATACGATTAAGAATATATATTGTTACAAAATATAGAATATAAAAAAGAATATGAATTTAAAAAATTAAAATAGAAGGAGAATATAAATATAAAAAGAATATAAATAGAAATATAAAAATAGAAATATAATAATAATAATATACAATAAAAATAATAAAAATAGAAATATAAAAATAGAAATATATAAATAATAAAATATATAACTGAAAGAAAAAATATAAAAAAATAAAAACTATTGGGGAGGTGGCGATGGTGAGGGGGGCGATGGTGGCGATGGTGAGGGGGGCGATGGTGGTGGTGATGGGGGTAACCCCCGCACATCGAACAGCGGCAGCCCCCGCGCACTGATTCGCGGCGGCGGCGACGGTGATGACGGTGGCGAGGGAGGCAGCGGCCGCGGCCTACTCATGTCAATCCATGGTGGCGATGGGGACCGTGGCCGCTGCAGGTGCCCCATCCGGAGGTATGGCACCCAAGGGTGCCGCAGCCGTGCGACCCTCACGGGGCCAATAACTGGCCCCAACCGCCAAATCCGCGGCTCTGGGTCGGCTGCAGCCTGGGGTGCAGCCTCCACCAACCTCGCCTGCAGCATGAAAAACATGTCCTAGAACACAAACGTCGATATAATAATGATACATTAAACATCATAGACATCAAATGCATAAAACAATGCATTGTATTACATACCTGTGGAGGCGGTGGCGGCGACGAAGGCGGCGACGGCGACGGCTGCGGCGAGCCCCAATCATGGGACCATGCAGGTGATCGTGGCGGTGACGGTTGTATTGGAGGCGACGGTGGTGGCGTGTCCTAGAACATACAATAACCGATATAATATCACCTGATTTGATCTCACTTGATTTCAAAAGGTTAAACGCGATAAATGTCAAAATATTGTAAAGTACATACCTCAGAGCTGTCACAGTCGCGCTCAGGGTCGCACTCCGGGGCGATTCGTGATAATCCCATTTTTCACTAAATATATCACTGTGATTAAATCGTTCACAACTGATAGCTGTCGAGCTTTGAAGACAACTCGTCCCGCAGCGCTCATACAATTTGTCACCCATGCCTAAAGTTGCATATGTTGCAAAGTAGGATGCCTTTGTTCTATGTGCTCCACCTGCATTTTCGCTGACCATCTTTACCATCTACATCTTCTTCGAATTATTCACTGACCATCCTATCCTTCTTCTTTGACACATCATTCGACTAGATCACACCACTTTCAACGTGAATCGAACGTGTAATGAACGACTTTGAATGTAAATCGAACGTGAATCGTACCACTCTGAACGTAAATCGAACGGGTATTGAACGGGCATTGAACGTGAATCGAACATGAATCGAACGGCTTTGAACATGAATCGAACGTGTATCGAACGGGTATTGAATGTGAATCGAACGTGAATCGAACGGCTTTGAACATGAATCGAACGTGAATCATACCACTCTGAACGTAAATCGAACGCGTTAGAAGAAGGAAATGCAGCGCATCTGCAACCTTTTAAAATTAGAGATGCGTTTGCAAGTTACTTAATTACATCCTAAGTGATTTATGCGAGTGGCATTGGGTGGTGTAAATAGCTTTTTGTGCATGAAATTGTAGGGGAGATTTGAAGGTCAAGTTCATTTGTTTAAATGAAATATCATACATATTTACTCATAATATGATGGTGTTTGTTAAGAACGTGCGCAACGTTGTGTCGCATAAGGTAATTCAGTGTAGTACAAGGTTATACATTAATGACATCCTATGGAGACAGGGCAACGCAAATCGTGGATCGTCGCGTAGGTAAAACCCTACGTGACCGTGCAATGTACTCTACATATGTACTACGACCTTGTACTACATGTAATGACTTTATGTGGTACACCGTTGCACTCGTCTTAACAAACACCATCATATGAATAAAGATGTATAATATTGCATTGAACAAATGAACTTGACCTTCAAATCGTCCCTACAATTTCATGCACAAACAAACTACTTACTGTATATATATGTATATATATTTAATATTAAGTTAATTAAGTATATATGTAAGTAATTCACACATACCTGGCATGTTCAAGGTTCTCCCAATTTGTTCCCACAGTGTCATTTTATATTTGTGATCAACATAGCGTGGATTCGCCATGTCAAATAAAACTGCGTGCTGCCTCACGAGCGCGATCAATTGTTCATCGAACATTGTGTTCACACTTCCGTTATATTTCAGCGTTTGGTATACGTCAAGACTCGGAAGTAGACTGACTTGGTGCTCCAAGTCACCCGACCTCGTAAGTTTCCATTTTCCTATGGTACTTCTAATTGGTCATTTACCTGAATGGAAATAACCAATCATGGTTGCCGATTTCGAAACCTCCCTTGTTTTACTCATTCGAAGCGCTTCTTCGAGCCGGGGGTACGACGAGCACCTTCGGAAGGTATAGCCATAAAAACGAAGATAGGATAGTCCCAAAGTCGCACGATTAACTTCAAGCCATTATTATTGCAAAACGGAGTCAGATCGAACACTTGGCCATACAACATTTTGGATCATTTATTAAACCTCTCTGCGTACCCTGTGAATATTTCTTAAAATATTGGTTACGCCTTGTATAGTTACTCTTATGTTTATATGTATTGAATGTTTGAATTTTGTCTTTAAGTGTAATTTGTACATTTATATGTATTAGATGTGTTTGTGTACGTTTATAAATATCATTGCTTATTAATTTTTGGAAATATAACCGTCTCTCGAGAAACTTTTATTTATGTACCTGTGACAGATTACCAAGCGTTCTCTCAGTGGTATCGATTGTTTCTACTTGGGGTGAAACTATACTATTCGCCCCGCTTTTGCAGAAACATCAATAAAAGAAAAATTTTTTTTAGTAATTCTTTAATTTTTTTCCTAAACACATTAAGTGTGACAAAACTCCACTCAAAATACACATTTAAAATATATCAGCAATATTCGTCCATCATTAACGTCAATAATTTCCCGAATATATTAGTCATTTTGAAATGACTGTATCTTCGCGAAAAATGTCTTGACAGTCGCTTTCATATTGGCTAATCAAATATATAGCATTCCATTTAAAAAACTGAAGGTCACCCTCTTTTCAAGGAAAATATTGCGAACACCAAAAATTAAGATGCCGTATTATGTTGTGTACAAAAAACAGTAAAAGTTTTCCTTCTTCAGTTTTTTATAAATACCTACCATATTAGAGAACACTGTATAAGAATAGCAGATATAGCCGCTTGGCCGCTGCGAGTACCGCACGGCTCAGCCAGCCGAGCCGGTCTGATTCAGAGATGGGCATTATTTAAATAAAAAATTATCTAAATAACTTTTTAAATAAAAGAGACATTATATGTATGTGTCATAAATAAAAATCACCCAGAATTATTTATTATTTGAAGCACCATAAATAAAATTTGGAATCGACGGGAATTTATCCGAAGATCCATAAATAAAATTTTCAATCGACGGGAATTCATCCGAAGCGCATAAATAAAATTTTCAATCGACAGGAATTCATCCATAGCTTCGGTCAATTTTCTCACTTTCATTTATATTTGTAGCGGAGAAGCTTAAATAACTCTGGGCGTGGCTTGGAAGCCCTCGGGCCTCAAGCGCCTTTGCTCGAAGCCGCCGGGCCCTCGGGGCGAGCGAGATGCTCGGCGACGTGTCATCGATTATACAGAAACGAAATTTCTTTATTTTTCATCGTATCAATATGAAAATGACACCAATGGATTCCTTGCATTCTCCCGATTAAATTGATAAAAAAATATTTAAATTGGGCCAGTTTTAACGAAACGGGCTTCCAATCCTGTAAATTAATTTTATGCGTAATATCGTCCCAGATCTTAACACGGTCAGGTATGCGTGTCTATACTTACAACTGCAATATTGACAATACCGGCGATTCTACGGTCTAGAATATTTGCTCCGTATTGCGATGTTCAATCCACATTAAAAAAAATTTTTTTTGCCTATTTTATATGATTAGTAGAGCCTATTGGAATACGTTATTGCTACTAACTCAATTTCGAAAAGAATGTGGGTTAGTCCGTTGTTTGCTCTCACTGCCTCAATTAACGATATTACGCATAAAATTAATTTGCAGGATTGAAAGCCCGTTTCGTTAAAACTAGCCCAATTTAAATATTTTTTATTGACTTGACCTTCAAATCTCCCCTACAATTTCATGCACAAAAAGCTATTTACACCACCCAATGCCACTCGCATAAATCACTTAGGATGTAATTAAGTAACTTGCAAACGCATCTCTAATTTTAAAAGGTTGCAGATGCGCTGCATTTCCTTCTTCTAACGCGATCACTCTCGGGTGTACAGTGTTTGATGCTGGTGTTCTATTGGTTGCGGGTGCAACGCATACCTCTCTTTTCCGGATAAAATTGTGTAAAATACACGTCGCCATCACAATGTAGTCGACGTGGTCGGGGGTTGCTTGAATTCGTCTATTGTATATTCTAAATTTTTGTGACAAAATGCCAAATGCATTTTCAACATAACGCCTGGCTATAGTCAACCGATAGTTGAAGTTACTTTTTTCGTCTGTGGTTAATTGAGGTCCCGGAAATGGCCTCATTCGATATCTTCTTAGGGGAAATGCCTCATCCCCTACAATAACGTACGGTGCTGATACAGAAGTGCCCGGCAGAGGCTCATCGGGGGGTAAACGGAATGTGCCGTTTTCCAATGCCTCCCCTAAATTGGAGTGAGCTAGTATGCCACCGTCGCTATTTTTTCCGTAACTTCCCACATCCACCGCGATAAAATTATACTGGGCGTCCACCAGTGCCAGCAGCACTGTTGAAAATGTTTTTTTGTAATTGAAATACAAACTTCCACTATTTGCTGGAGATTGTATTTGGATATGTTTCCCATCTATTGCTCCTATACAATTTGGGAACCCGGTACGTTGGAAAAACTCTGCACTGATTGCTTTCCATTGTTCTTCGGTTGGAAGAGGCATTGCTTCTTGCATTAGTGTTTTAACTATCGCGTTGCACGTTTCATGTGCAATCACCGATGCGGTGGTGTGCCCAATTCGATAATTATAAGAAATTGATTTAAACGAATCTCCTGTAGTAAGATACCTAAATCAGAAATTAAAAACCATATTTAATTGAAAAGTAAAAAAAAGTCGGAAAACATTTATACACAGCGCAATATTGTTTTTAACATAATATCGCAATATATGTACAGGATGTTTTATAACAAATTCGCTTGTACTATTTCTTATAAGACACTCTGTACAGTATTATACTTCCTACTTCCTATTCTGTAATTACTGAATAATTGAAATTATTATTACTGTCTTTTTAGCATTGGAATGCAAGATGGGGAAATATAAGGGACCAATTCCGCCGCAATTTGGCCAAAAAGCCAAAAAGTGGGCAGGCCGCGGAAAAGCCAAAACCATATAAATATGGTAAAGTTTTAGAATTTCTATTGCCCCACATGAGCGAGAGGGACACAATATCAAACATCCCCACACGAAAGGTCCCACGTATCATAAGTTCCGTGATAGTGGACAAAAATAATCTACCCATCGTCCGCGTGGAATCAGCAACTGCGGGTAACCGACCAACTCAGGAGCCTGTGGCCGAGCCACATGAAAAAATTACACCCGTCGTCCCCGTGCAATTGGGAACAGCGGGAAACGGACAAAGCCAGGAGGCTGTGGCCGAGCCACAAGAGCACATACGTGCAGCGACAAGAAAACGGAACAGATCCGTCTGCGAGCACGATTCAACACCGGCAACCGTACTTATGGAATATATTTTACGCAACAACGACGAACGCAACATTCCCGAGCATCCGATGATGTCCTTCTTAAAAAGTATGGGACAGATTTTAGTAACTTTATCGCCACGTGCCCAACATGCAGCCAGGGGGCGCATTTTTAACATCGTGCAGCAACTCGAATACGAAAGTTTGAATCCATCAGCCAGGGAGCAACAGTCGTTGTCGAGTTGGTTGCCACCTCATACCCATGCTTATGATGGTCCCTCCACGTCCCAGGGATTCTCACCAGCTCCTCCCATACACCACGACTACCCCGAAGTACAGGATGAAAATCACGACTACGAGGCAGACAATCCCCAATAGTTGGAAGTTCTTTTTTGTAAGACAATTAATTTTTATTATGACGAAGTGTTACTCCGAAAAGTGTATCTATTTTGTAAATATTTCACCGTGTACTTGTTGTATTTTATGTTTATGTTTATATGTATTGTATGTTTATATGTTTGTATTTTGCGTATTCAGTCGGAAGCAGGTACACCTCACCTTGAATGAGGGGAGTACATATGAGGAGGATTCCTCTAGAGGGGTTTTTTAGTGGGTATACCAAATTGGGAGTCCCACATAACCCGTGGCCTAATGTTACGGGTATGCGTAAAGCATTTTCCCCCTCAAAAAAAAAAAAAAAAAAACCTCACCTGGATATTTCTTAACGTATTCCAGATAGAAAGAAATGTTTATATGGTAATTGCATGGTTCGAGAGCACAAATTTATTAGACCAGACAAATTTTTTCTTACATTATTATTTAAACAGATACGATGGTCAAGTTTGATTTTTTTAAATGGAACTATATATTTTTTTACAAATCACTTGATAGTGCGTTTCAAGACAAATTCAATAACCTGTAATGTATACACATTATTTCAAATAGTTTTCGATATTGCGTTTGCAAATTTACTCTTTTTGACTGGAAGAGAACACGCCCGAATAGGAAGCACCTAGGGTGGTCTTGTTTACGCCACGGGTGGCACGCGCTAGACATTGCCTCTTGAAACAGATACCCACCAATAGTCTATGCCAGGAGTGGCAGCCCCAAAGGCTAGACAATAAGAAAAATGCCACCAATATAGCAATTAATAAGTATTACCCAACATCAATACGTTTCGTGGAGGGACACGGGTACATTACAGGTTATTGAATCTGTCTTGAAACGCACTACCAATTGATTTCTAAAAAAATATATAGTTCTATTTAAAAAACCAAGCTTGACCATCGTATCTTTTAAAATAATAATCTAAGAAAAAATTTGTCGCGGCTAGTAAATTAGCTCCCTTCAACCATGCAATTGCATATAAACATTTCTTTCTATTCTGAATACGTTAGGAAATATCCAGCTGTTTACTGTTCCCGCGGACACCCTGCATATTTGTATTCTGCGGTTTGTGCACGTTTATTATTACTATTTTCTGTTATTTCCTGCACATGTAACAAATAAACTTCTGTACCTACCTCAGACAGATTGCTAAGCGTTCTCTCGGTGATATCGACCGCTTCCAGTTTGTATCGTTTCTGCTTATTAGTAGTTCGATTCTATCCAGTAGGGCATCAAACGTATTTCTGGACATCTTGAAGTAATTGTAAAATTTGTCCTCATGGTCAATTAGCGTATTGTAAATTTGATATTCTCCTTGCTGGCTTCTATTTTTCCACAGAGGGTGGACACTCCACCTTCTCTGCCTTCTTCTGTTTTGAGGTTCTTCCAATATAATTGCCATTATAGCTAAGTGCTCCATAGGAAATGAATAAGGCATTACGAATGACAGAACTCAAAGGTCTTCACTGGTCGAAAATTTGTTCAGAACTGATCAGTCACTCGCTTTCGACCAGCTAAAAAGGCGTAGGCAATAAAGTCATGAAGCTACACCTCGGGACCTTCGCTTGTCAGGTATGACTCCTCTAGGGTAAATCCCGGAGACGCGGTCGTGCCGGAGAGTTGGTCGAGTCGCCATATTTCAGACTCTATACGGAAAAACACGTTAAAGTGCAGACGAATTACTTCTCCAGAAGCCAAACAGTTGAATGAATAGCGTAATTTCGCTTCCTTCTGTGTTTTTTTTTATTTATAGGCTATAAAAGATAAATTGAGGTTACATTTAACCTCTTTTCTCAACCAGTGGTGTACAGAATTGTATTTAAAATATACTTCTAAGTTTATTTCCGTTTAATGTTTGGGATAACAAGATAGTAGAGATATTGAGGGCCAATGCAGCCAAAGTATTTGGCCATATTAACTCTTCCTCTGAAAGCTAAGGAGAAGACCATCTCTCGCTGCAGAAAGGTGAGATGGTCGAGTTATGATTTTTTTATTATTTTTGTTTATTTTTATTTTTTATTATTATTTTTGTTTATTTAGTTTATTTCTTCACTTTTGTATTCATTTGCCTTACTAACCGCCAGTAGGTAATTCACTTTTTCTTTCATGTGTTCTTTACTTGTTTAGCGTAAACGAATTAAATATCAATGAATCTGTAATTGTATTCACTCATAAATAATTTTACTTGATTAGTTTTAATAGCCATTTTATATTAGGTCGACCGCGTCTCTCGGATTTACCCTACGTGTTGGGAGCATAAAATCTAGCAGCGTTGCACTTCGACAGGGCACGCACTCCAGTCGTCTCAACGAGTGGCCACCGAGCACGGGCCCAGCGGCAGTGATGCCAGATTCGGGACGGGAACGCTCGAGAATTTCCCCCACCTCGCATGCACACTAGGCCGGAGCTGCGTGTGTGCATGCGCCGAGCTCGCGGACACGCAGCTACGGCGTAGTGTGCATGCGAGGTGGGGGAAATTCTCGAGCGCTCCCGTCCCGAATCTGGCATCACTGCCCAGCGGGCGACGAGCAGCCGCCGAGCACGGCCGGGCCCGGACGCCCCGGATGACTCAGAGGTTCCGAGCTCTCCATAAGCTTTAGCATAGAGATTCCGCCCGGTACGGACGGCTCGGCTCGGTGGCTGTATAAACGGACCTTAATTATGCAACCCAAGTTCAAGTGAAGATATCGCAGACGTAAGCCACGTTTCCACCAAAACGATAACATCAAAAGACACTGCCTGTGTAAGTACAGAGTGTACGAGAGTGTCCAACTTAGTTCGCAGACCACGGACATTCTGAAAGTAAACTAAAGGGTTCAGATCGCGTTTTTTTGCGAAGAGTCATTGCTTATTCTACCCGGCACAATCTTGGGAACACCACGAATATATCTGATGGTCATGTGAGCCCCCCCCTGCTCATGAAGATCCATGTGCTTCGCCCTGAGCTGCGCAAACGACTCACGTTGTTGCCTGGTCTGATCATCGGAAATTTTATACGGGCCTTTATACCGATGTTTACTCTGAAGTACCCTCCTCACTTCAGCTACGGAGTCGAGACGGATACAGAGAGGCCTGCAGGGTGGTTTTCCAGGTTTGGCAAGGCGATGGACTACCAGAGCTTGGGTGTCAAGGGGGCAAATCTCGCTCAGCACAGCGCGAGCAGCTTCCACCTCGGCAGATTTGATGAGTACGGCAGACGATTCACGAGACTCCGGCATCCCAAAAATAATAATATTTCCCGATATCATCTCCCTATCATTCAGCTCCTCAATGACATCATCGGTTGAGGGAGTGGGCAGCTGTTCCACAGTGTTAGGGAAATTCTGCATGCTAACGCCATCTCCGTGGGCCCACCGATAATTAGGCAATGGCAACGGCGCGCTGACTCATGTGGAGCGTCGATCACGGCCCCTTCCATCGCCTTACGATCGATGGAAGGGGGACTGCTATTCCTTCCAGGAAATAGATCGCGATTCCTGGAAGAGGCTCTTGGTTCGCGACTCCGAAACTGTTAACACGTTTACTTATATACGCTACGCGCTTCTCTTGCTAGCGCTTTTAACTCTCAACAATTACTCATCTGCCTAGTAATTGCTTTAGAGCTTGCTGCGTGGCTTCTACTCCTGCTTGAATGCCAAGTTCTTCCTAAATTCGTTGTGGCTTACATTTAAGACATTTCATAGTGTAAATAGTTGTCTAATACGAGTGACCTTTGTACATAATTATAACTGTAACGAATATACGTTTTCGTGCTCCTCTAATCGGTTTAAATTAAATGCTGTGCTACGTTAATTGTGAACTAGTTTTCCTTGCGCCGATCCGATAAACATTATAAACATTTTTTGGTCCTTCGAGCCGGAGACGGTGCCTGTGAAGCAGTTCGAACGTTCGGTAGTGTGGGTCAACCGTCGCGCGTGACCTCCACTTGCAAACAGTTCGCGAACGTTCGGTAGTGCCGCTCAACCGTCGCGCGTGACCTCCACCTGCAAACAATGAGTCACCTCATTATAAGTCAACGCGACCTGAACCGCCGAATCTTGTATGCCTTCGAGAATTTGAAGAAACTAGGATCAAATAAGTTCACCAGAGCTAACGTGTCTTCGCGATTAGCGGCCCTTCGTAAAAATTGGGCCAAATTCGAAATGCAACACGACAAATTGCTCGCCATACGATCTGATCCGGAAATAGTGGACGATCAATATTGGTTGGACGACGAACCATCCAACACCGAAGAGGGATTCCTCGAGGAGGAAGCTCTTCTCCTGGAGAAATTAGAGGAGATCACGAAGAATGAGGAAATAGTAAATCGTACACTAGAGCGTTTGGCCTCCGGAGAGCAATCGAGTGACCATTCCACTGCTGTGGCCGCTCGTCCTACGTCCTCGCTCCCGAAGATACCGTTACCTACCTTCGAGGGCAAACATAAAGACTGGCCGTCGTTCCAAGGGCTCTTCCGCTCCCTGGTGGTCCTGGACCAAGCATTGACGGATGCCGAGCGCCTGCATTATCTGCGAGGCGCTCTTACTGGTGATGCTGAGCTCCTCCTTCGCAACATACCTGAGAGCGAAGAGAATTTCCAAGTTGCTTGGGAGTTACTGCGCGACCGCTATGACAATCAGCGCCTGGCGGTTAAGAGTGTACTGGCGAATATTTTTGAGTTACCTACACTCAAGCAGGAGTCGGGACCTGAGCTCAAGCGGATGTTTTACACGCTGTGGGACTCCGTCAAGGCTCTGGCTACCCTGAAGAGGCCCTTCGACGCCACTGGCGACTGGCTCGTCCACTTCGTGGCGGCGCGGTTGGATCCCCAATCCCGTCGAGAATGGGAGACCCGGATTGCAAGGACGAAGACACCTCCGACCTTCGACGAGATGAAGGATTTCCTCGAAGCACGAGTCAACACCGTGGACGCACTGGAGGAGAGTTGCAAGGGCACGGAGGGACGATCTCCTCGACCGGCGCGCTCCGCCTAAACGCTTCCGCTCTTCTGGCCTTTCCTGCGCGCCGTACGATGACATCCCGCGGCCGTTTCGTCCACTTGCTGGCTTCGAGACGACCGCCACTCTGGTGCAGGTGGCCCGCGGGATACCTGCCATCCCTACAGGCCCTCAGCAGTTGGATAAGGCCAAATGAGATATCCGTTCCACGCAATTAGCCATCTCGCGTTAGAAACATTGTACATCTGCTTACATGTGTTTTCTTACTTGTTTAGCTTCGCAGGGACTTTCACGTGGGGTCGTCCCCAAATGTCAACATGACCGCTACCTCGACGCAACGATGACGACCATGGTGCTCACGCGATCACCGCTACATCGCGAACGCGTCTTACGTCTTGTGTCCCGGTCGCCTAAGACGTGCTCTATTTAGGCGAAGATTGCAATCACGACTACTACTGCTCGCGTGCGTTTGCTGCCGCGAGATAAATCCGCTACTGCTCGCGCGCCTTTGCTGCCGCGAGATAAATATGCTTGTACCGCGCTTCTCTTGCTGGCGCTTTTAACAAACCTGGCCCTAGCTGCTTTGGGCTTGCTACTGCTCGCGCGCCGTTGCTGCCGTGAGATAAATCTGCGTTGCTGCTCGCGTGCGTTTGCTGCCGCGAGATACATACTGCCTCAACGTTGGGGTTGCGCGACGCCGCCACATGAGCTCAGCGACGCCACTGCCACGAGAACGGACTATGCCACGCCTATCGACCAACACATCGATTTCAGCTAGCGTCTATATTTATTCATCGGGTGATGAATCCCGGGGAGGAAATGTTAGGGAAATTCTGCATGCTAACGCCATCTCCGTGGGCCCACCGATAATTAGGCAATGGCAACGGCGCGCTGACTCATGTGGAGCGTCGATCACGGCCCCTTCCATCGCCTTACGATCGATGGAAGGAGGACTGCTATTCCTTCCAGGAAATAGATCGCGATTCCTGGAAGAGGCTTTTGGTTCGCGACTCCGAAACTGTTAACACGTTTACTTATATACGCTACGCGCTTCTCTTGCTAGCGCTTTTAACTCTCAACAATTACTCATCTGCCTAGTAATTGCTTTAGAGCTTGCTGCTTGGCTTCTACTCCTGCTTGAATGCCAAGTTCTTCCTAAATTCGTTGTGGCTTACATTTAAGACATTTCATAGTGTAAATAGTTGTCTAATACGAGTGACCTTTGTACATAATTATAACTGTGACGAATATACGTTTTCGTGCTCCTCTAATCGGTTTAAATTAAATGCTGTGCTACGTTAATTGTGAACTAGTTTTCCTTGCGCCGATCCGATAAACATTATAAACACACAGAGATGACCAAGTTGTCCTCCAGCGCCTTGACACGCTCGGACAACGAATTAATATCCGATTTCATTACACCCAAATCAGCTCTTAAGTGTACGAGGATGTCCTCACGCAAGGCGGCAAGCTTCAAATCCATCAGGTCACCCACTATGTCCCTGATCATGTCCGCTGAGGGTAAGGCAGAGAGTGATTGGAGAGTGGCCGCCGGTAAAGTCACCAGAGATTGTATCGGCGAGGCCATGGGCTGGCTAACGGCGGTTTGAGTCGTTGGAGAACCAGCGTGGCAGTTTAAAAAATTCTTGTCAAACCAAGGATGACCCGAACGACTCAGACATGAAGGTCCAGGATGGCAGATCACCCTGCATCCCGGACAGGTGACTGGGTTGGCAACGGAAGTTGCACAACCCTTACATTTTTTCGAACCAGCAGGCATTTCACTCACTGACAGACTAACGGTCAACGACAAACAAATCAGCCAAAAACCCTATACAGCACTGCTTGATTCAATAGAATTAGATAGCACTCATCCAGTTCCTGCACACGGGCTTAATAATATTTAAACCGGCACACCACAGGGATCTAAAACAGCCCCAAAAGACACGGTCCAACAACTTCAACGGACCAGTCAAACACTCACAGACAGACACGTATTAACGCACGCGTAAACAAAACAGGCCACTTGTCACCTCGGCGGCTGAAGACAGACTGATTTAATTTAAAACATCTAATTGACTGTGTCCACACGCACTACCTAATTAAATTTATATTTATATAAGTATATAAAATTGTATACTTACCAAAGACAGAAAACGTAACATGAAAATAAATAACTAAATAACACATATAAGCACAATAGCACAAAAACCGTAAATCGAAAATTAACAAGTTGGAAAGTATATTCCTGTTACGACCGACATTTTGTTGCATGCATGACTGTACCATGTTGCTATGGATGCTTCTGTCACGGGGAAATACCCACATTTGGTGACAGAGTATATTGGTTCGCACGTGTTCTGCTGGACGGCTCGGAATAGCACGTGGAACCAGTGAAAGTGAAATAAAATAATGTTTTATTTCTAAATAGGACTCGTAACACGACAACTCCTTAGAGGTAGACGCTGTCTAATAATAATTTCAGCTCGCGCAGTACGCTTATCTATTAATTAGACTTAGAGTCAGGCAGAATGAACGTCACACGACAATAGGCTTGCAACGACTGACTTTCATTTATTTTCCACTTGGCAACGGAATCGATTATTAATATTGGAATTTACAGAGTGGAGGGGCGATTCTTATCATTATGTCTAGAGTTCTATCGGATGTGAAGCATCGAATTGCTGGGTGGCGATGGAGTGTCGGACGGCGTGACACCCCCCTTTCTGGATTGAACTTCGTTCCCGAAGTTTTAATTTCAGGACTCGCTGAATCGTAGCCTTCTGGTTGGAGATGTGATAGTTTTCAATGTGGGGAAACTGGGCGGTGTAGGCGATGGTACTCCTGAGGCAGCTGGAATTTCAGAAGTACAATGCATGGACATAGAGCTGGCAGTATTGTGATGGTGTTGACCAGCTGTGTTTGTATTAAAACAATTGTAAAAGTTGCATGGTTTACATAAACATAGGAGTACTCTCCATAATCTAAGCTTAAAAACTAGATACAATAATGATAGTATAACTAAAGTGCCTGTGAGGATTTGTAGAAAAGTCCGGGTAGATTCGGAACGAGAAAAGAATGAGTTGAGATTTCTTGGGCTTCTTTGGTTATATCGTCAAGGAGTCTGGATTTATGTAGAAGAAAGGAGGATGATAGTATTTCATCTTGAAGTTCGGGTATTCGTCCATATACGGTGACTGTATTGTTTAAAGAAGGTAGGGTAAAGTTAGGAATGCCTAGTGGAATGGCGAGGGATTTTGGATTCATTTCGTTCATGCTTGAGTAAAGCGTAACTGTGCGTGTGTCCTATGCATCTTGGTCGCCTTTCTATTAAGTTGGTTCCGGAGAAATGAATGGTAACCGTGCCGATTTTGTCAGGGCAAGTGACTCGAAGTACTGTTGCACCATAGGACCCGTGAATCCAAGAATGTTTAGAATGTAAGGGTACCCAAATAGTTTGTCTGGTTATGACGATTGAAATAGGACACGAGTATCTGTTGGCTGGTAGGCGGTCTAGGGCTAAACGTAAGCAAGGATCGGTTAGTTCGGAGTTGAGTGTAGGATAGAGATGTTCGCAAATATATATATCGTTTAAGACGAGACACTTGTCGATTTCTCGCTCGGTGACAGTTGCTGCGTTTCATGATCGATTAATATAAAGTTTTCGCCATGTGATATAGCGTGTAGGTATTGTTCCGTGAGTAAGGGAATAGTTACTAACGCGTACAAGGTATACGCGGTTTCTTCGATGATAGGAATTTGAATTTCAAAACATAGTTTGTTACCGTTTAGTACGAAAATGTTTGTTTTTGCGACCTTAAGGAATTTGTGGGCAAATTCGTCAGGATCAGTGGTTATTAAGGGGGTAGACACGGGTAATGCAGCGCGCTGTAATACCCACATAATGTACCCGAAACATGGGTTTGGGAGGATACGTTTTTCGTCCTTATATGAGCGAATTTTGGGCTGCGCGAGGTCTCATTCGAAAGAGGAAGGTTCAGTGCAGGGCGCTCTGGTCATGGTTCGACGAAATTGTGTTGATATCTAATAATACGAGTGTTCAAAGTAGAGCAAAAGTCGACAAAATACACCCGCATGAATCCAAGTATTTTTAGGTCACTAAAAGAGTTTTGTGACTCAAACGATGACCAGAGCGCCCTGCACTGAACCTTCCTCTTTCGAATGAGACCTCACCCAGCCTAAAATCTGTTCATATAAGGACGAAAAACGTATCCCCGTGATTGCATTCCCAAATACGAGTTCCGCCATATTGGCGATAATACAGAGCAAGTCACGTGACAAATTTAGTTGAGCTAGTGGACACGAGATGGCGCTTACTCGGGAGGACTGCCAACGTGGAATCATAGCAAAACTGAAGCGTTAGCTGGATACATAAGCCACAGTAAAAGCGTGATGCAGTCAATGCATACATTTTCGGACGACTTTAGGTTAGGTTATATGCATTTTAGGCATACATTGACTAGGAACTGCTGGGAATTGTCTACATTTACTAAATTCACGCTTTTACTGTAACACATACATCACCGCTGCCGAATATATGTTATAATTATATGGCCACATTATTTCAAATAAAAAAGAGATTGGAATTTTTTAATAACACTGGAAGTAGTGTTTTACTGATATCATATTTTCAGAATGTGGAAGTTACAGCAATTATTTGCAATTATTGCTTTTATTATTATTCTTCCGACTATTGTATATAACATATAACAAGGAAAAGTCTCCAAACCGGTCAACAGTTGACTCCTTGATTTTTTTTGTAATTCTTTCCGCTCCTATGCAGAGATGGGCATTATTTAATTAAAATAATATACTTCCGAATGGCCCCAGTGGCCGATCGACACGAGGTTTGGGGGGAGGGTGTGTGTACCCTAAATCTAAAATTCTATTTAGCTTCGGGTATTTATTAGTTTCCTTTGTTTATTCGAAGGCCTTTCATCTTTGGCTTCGAATAATTTTTCATCTTTCATTATATCTTTATCCTAAGGTCGTATTCAAATATATTGACCGGTCGATTCGTTTTCGCGAACAGCGATCGAGGAGAAATCAAACATCACCATCTGACGATCGTGGATTTGTCAGTTGGAGTTCCCTAGCCACCGAAGTGTATGGTGGGGTAACGGGAATGCTGCTCGACCCCGTCTGAACGTAGCCGTGTGGCTGTTATTTATTCTTATTGTCAGCGTAGTACATATGTAGTTGTGTGCGTCACGAAGTTATGCGTAGACCAATACGAGATGAAGCTATCGAGAAAGAATCAATGTTCTGACCAATAAAGCTCCTAAATTTTTTCGGAGCTAAGGCCTAAGGTACACCTATTCTGATGCGTGTATTTCTACGCTGCAGCTCGGTTTGGCCTATACATGACAGAAGCTTGGCGCTATCCCCACCACTTCTGGCTCACTCGTGTTCTGCGATGACGAGAGAATACGCGTTACGAATAGGAGTGTGCGGATCGTCCCGCGGCTCGGATTCTCGGCCCTCGGGACGGGTCGGAAAATTTCGGGCAGGATCGGGCAGGGTCCCGATACTTTCGTATTGCTCGAGATCCCGACGGTTTCGGGATCCCGAGACTCGATTCGGGCTACAAGCATGACCGCCATGAGCGGGCAATTTGATTTCAGGTCGGCTTGGCAAAACTCGGACGCGATCGGCTCCAAAGCCAGCTATTACGAGCGGACCGAGACGGAAAGAATTATGTATATCATTTATATCGATACCAGAGTGATAAGTTTATACCTTTCTGTCTCCTGTTGAATCATAATTTGTATCTTATTATTTATTTACATATATATGTATTTTCATTCCTACCAAATAGTCTGTGAATACTGAATACGTCCATACACGTACTTAAATAAATACCATGTTCAGAACTTGGGAAGAAGACTATTTTTATATCGACAATATTTTAAAATCTGAATAAAATATACTTCATACTTAGTACTTTATGTAAAGGGAATATATAGGGTATTATCTTTTTCCGGATAGGTCCAGATTTAAAATAGAAAACGTACGAACTATAAGCATACAAAAAGGAATATTTCCTGGATGTTTCATAATAACAACAATATACAGGAGGCGAATATTTTATTATTTCAAATTAACGTGTAAGAAACATAATTTTTCTATGTTCGCAGGTAATAATTTTAATCTATTACTGGTAACGATATCGTCCGATCGCGTCCGAGTTTTGCCGAGCCGACCTGAAATCAAATTGTCCGCTCATGGCGGCTATGCTTGTAGCCCGAATCGAGGCTTGGGGTCCCGAAACTGTCGGGATCTCGAGCAATACGAAAGTATCGGGACCCCGCCCGATCCCGCCCGAAAGTTGCCGGCCCGTCCCGAGCCCGAAAAATCGGGTAACCGCACACCCCTAGTTACGAAACTCACCGGTCAATAAATCTGAATACGATCTTAGAAATTCGAATAACCGACGAGAACCTTTGTGTCCCGAGCCGCGCGAGATCACCGTGCTCGGCGATGTGTCATCGATTATAAAGAAACAGAATTTGTTTATTTTTCATCGTATCAATATGAAAGTGACACCATTGGATTCTTGGCATTCTCCCGGTTATATTGGCAGAAAATAATTTAAATCGGACTATTTTTAACAAAACGGGCTTTCACTTCTACAAACAAATTTTTCACGTAATTTCCTTAATTTTGGTCCGAATTATATCATTTTTGGGGCAATTTGATCGAGAAAACATGAGGAATCGACTGACGTCACTTTCGCAAAGATCTGATTAGAAATGCAGAACTGCAGATTTGTCACTGCTTAGCGCGCAACATTGTATGGCCCCGTTGGTTTCGAGCGCCGAAGCCCACGAAACTCAGCGAGTCGCATGATTGCCAGCGAGAAGGACAAGAGGGGACTTTCCATGGCGAAGGAAAATCAGCCATCTACAGAACTCAAATCGAGAAAGACTTTGCTAACAAACTTTATATTCACGTCAAATAAATACTTTAATTGTAAAATTTAGACGACGAACTATTGTTGAATTTCGCCAGTTCTTACATATGCCCCACTGGGTTCGGAATTCCTGATCCCAGAGTTTCATGCATTTATCTATTGAAATGTTGCTTCAAGTCATCGGGCAATTGCATTGTTTCTTCTCGTACATATGTATATCTGTTCGCGAGTAGGTGTCATGAATGACGCGACTTTTGTTTCCCAAATAAATTCACCCCTATCAGGGCCCTCGCTCGAACCGCTTGACAAGGAGACCGAACGATGTGAACCGAGTGCGAGTGAAATAGCGCACCAGCGGTACACCCTCGGTCGACGGCGACTTGAGTCATCCAGTACTGAATACGAAATGTTCAAAATTTCTCATTACACCTTGATGAGAGTGTCATTCATGGATTGTTGGTGAGTCAAGACACGAAGCAATTCAGTCTATTTTTTCTTATGAATACATGATTAGAACACACTCTACGTTCAATAAAAATTGATCGAATTGCTCTATATTTGATATAATTTCCATCGGGAAATCCTAAAAAATTCATCGGTAATACCTTCATCAATACTTATCAAAAACACGAACATTTTATTTTTCTGTACTGGGTATTTTATCTAGCTCGTCGGTTTTATTGTTCTCGGCTGTCAACGGGCGGTCTACTAGGACCCGAAGGTCCACGCTCGCAACGAGAAAGCAAAACAGTGGGGTGGGTAGGTCTTTTCCGATAAACTGAGCCCAAAGGCTTCTCGACAATTGAAACATTGGAAGACTGTACATATTCTTTCTGATGCTTTCGGCGATATGCGCAACCATTTGTATGCCCGGTTTCACGTCTAACAAGTCAGGCGATTTTGCTTGTGAGAGCCATATATAAAGACAGTCCTGTAACGTTCACTACATCTTCAAATATAAAACTGCAAATATGTTATTTTACACATGTGTCTCGCTGAGTTTCATCGGCTTCGACGCTTGAAACCAGCGGGGCCATACAATGTTGCGCACTAAGCACTGATGAATCTGAAGTTTTGCAATTTCTAATCAGAGCTTTGCTATCGTGGCGTCAATCGATTCCTTATACTTTCTCAATCAAATTGGCCCCAAAAATGATACAACTCAAACTATAATTAAGGAAATTACGTGAAAAATTTGTTTGTAGCATTGAAAGCCCGTTTCGTTAAAAATAGTCCGATTGTTCGTGAGACAGATGGGTTGAGTGAGCTTTGTATATATTGTTTTAAACCTTTTATATTTTATTACTTCTGTACATATGTTCTTAGTCTTCTACTTAATAGCGCGTAAGAAATATGTATCATTACATTGTTTGTATTTGGGCGCTCTCGCGTGACCAATCGGTGATCGGCCCGGTCTCGCTCTCGTTCCCGTGGTTAGGGTGGACCGAGTAGCTCGGGCCGCGGGCGCGGTGGAGAGGGGCGGGGTCGGTCCCCTCCCGGTGTTTCGCGAGATAACGCGTTTACCTGTCTTGTTCGCGTACCGCTATCGTAAGCACGCGTTGGCTGCTTCGTTTTGTCTTTCGCGAGTGAGTGTGTTTGGCCTCGGGCTTCGAGCCTTTTCTCTCTAACTCGCGACTAGATTAAGTGGCTTGAAATTGTTCGAGACGAGTTGGTCTCGATCTACGTCGATCAGAGGATCGGCAATAAAGCAACCTTATCACACCACGCTTGCTCCCAATTTCACTTTGATCCACCATTACTATCCTACAATTGTTCCGAGCGTGATTAAGTATTTCGAAACCGAAATCCATTTCGCTCAGTTTCTGGTCCTTCGAGCCGGATCGTGTGTGGGTGTGTGTCCGGATCTCTTTGGATGCTCCGGATTAAATCGGAGTCTTACCGGTACGTGTTCGCGGGAGTGTGCTTCGCGAACCTTCTAGAAGCTTCCACGGTACGTGTTCGCGGGAGTGTGCTTCGCGAACCTTCTAGAAGCTTCCACGGTACGTGTTCGCGGGAGTGTGCTTCGCGAACCTTCTAGAAGCTTCCACGGTACGTGTTCGCGGGAGTGTGCTTCGCGAACCTTCTAGAAGCTTCCACGGCACGTGTTCGCGGGAGTGTGCTTCGCGAACCTTCTAGAAACTTCCACGGCACGTGTTCGTGGGAGTGTGCTTCGCGAACCTTCTAGAACCTTCCACGGTACGGGTAGCAAGTGCACAGCGAAGTGCTCCACGCGTTACCACTTCTTCTCTGCGACTTCCGTTCGGTGTTTCGGGAAAAGTGAGCTGATACTGTGGTACCTCGCGACGCTGTTCGTGTGGGTCCCGTGTGTGCTCCGAATTGTTTTTCGTCGTACAAGCGTGCACGCGTTCGCTTCCGGGTGAAAAATGGAGTCCGCGCTGGATGATCTCCTTCTCGTGCAGGCCGAAATCGCCGGACGTATTGAACGGTTTCTGATTAACCTACGCAAGATGGGGAGAAACAATATAACTCTTTCGGTGTTGGAAGCCCGAAGGGAAGCCTTTTGGAAGACTATTGGAAGACCTTTATGTTGGGTCATCGCAGTGTGATTCGCGCCCCGGAGGCTTCCGCGAGTGACTACGTTAAGGACGATCGGTTCGCGAACGTTGAGGAGGTTTATCTACAACATTCGGCCACGTTGAGAGACATGCAACGCGAGTTGGAACCGAACTCTGCACGTGCGTCCACGGGTGATTCCACTTCGGGACGTGCTGACGAACACGATTCCGCCCTTCCGAAGCTATCACTACCGACTTTCTCAGGAGATCTCTTGGCGTGGGAGAGCTTTCGTGATCGCTTCAGGTCGTTGATTCACGATTCTACCCGAATTTCCGAAGTCAGGAAGCTGGAATATTTAAAGTCGGCCCTGACTGGTGAGGCAGCGACGATGTTGGAGCGCACCAACATCACCGCGGCGAACTACGACGGCGCTTGGAGCAGTCTACAAAAAAGGTACGAAAATCAACGTATTCTCTCTGCCGAGCGCATGAGGAGCCTTGTGAATTGTGCTCCGGTGACTAAGGCGTGCCCTACCGAGATCAAACGCCTGCTCGATGAGTTTCGTCAGGCGATCGTCTCCTTTACGTCTTTGAAACGACCTGTAGCGGAATGGGATGAATGGTTCATCTTTCTTTTCGCTGAAAAATTGGACTCCACGTCCCGCCTCGACTGGGAAATCACTCTTACCGACCGCACGACGTGCCCTAAATTTTCGGATATCGAGGATTTCTTCGAGAATCGGGTACACGCCCTCTACGCTGCGCACAATCAGGAGCCAGCTCCGCTCTCGAAGCAACGTGACGCAAAAGGGAGAACGAAGACGTCCGACCGTTCTAGGACCGCGTTGCCGGTGAAAGCTGAAGCCCAATCTAAGAAAGGCAAACCAAAACGTCAATGCCCGCTGTGTCAGGGCACTCACCACTTGAATTATTGTCCGAAATTTAAGGGGATGAGCGCCGCCGATCGCAAGGCTCAGGCAGTTAAGGTAGGCGTTTGTTTATCTTGTCTGAACCTTGGACATGTTGTATCAGCTTGTCCTTCTGCGTTTCGATGCCTGGTGTGCGAATCGAAGCACCACACTTTACTGCACGACGCTTACGTGCCTTCCGAGGTCAAGAAGGACATCAACAACGATGTTCAACCAGAATCCATGTCCAAGGCTGTGGTGAATTCAATTTGTGCCAAACGTTTGGTGCTCTTGGCGACGGCCCGTGTTCGTCTCTGGACTCCGAACGGAGAATTTATCTCCGTCCGAGCGGTGCTTGATCAGGGCGCCGATGCTTCCTTCGTGAGCGAATGGGTGGCCCAAACACTTCGTCTGAAGAGGAGGGCTACGCATGTTACCCTTGCTGGCTTCCAGGGTCGCGATGTCGGGGTAGCCAAGCACGAGGTCGAGTTGATCGTAACAGCTGACTTCGACTCTTCTTTTAGACACTCATTTCATGCATTGGTGACGCGAGCAGTGATGCCTCCGACCCCTTCTCGCCTGGCTCCAGCGACTGTCTGGCCTCACATAAGGGATCTGCACCTTGCCGATGAGGAGTTCTACTCGCCGTCCCAGGTTGATCTTCTACTTGGCGCTGATGTCTGCTGCGCACTGTTCGGAGAGACGCGCCAAGGGCCAGCTGGTACTCCTGCTGCGACGCATACACCATTTGGCTGGGTTCTTTTCGGCCCGGTTGCTCAGTCAGCTGCCGCCAGTCCTGCATCGCGCCGTGTGTTCCACACGCGCATCCAGGACACCTTATCCGTTGAGCTTCAACGTTTCTGGGAGGTGGAGGAGATTTCGGAGCCCACGCCTGTGAGCCCTGAGGATGACTGGTGCGAGGAGAACTTCGTGGCCACTCATCAGCGAGACAAGACAGGGCGATACATCGTCCGTCTACCTTTCCTTCGGAACTGTCAGAGCACACTCGGCTCATCCAGGCCAGCCGCTTTGAGGACGCTGCTCAACAACGAGCGCCGTCAACAGAAGGACCTTCGGCTTCGTAGTCACTACGTGGAATTCATGGAGGAGTACCACCGTCTTGGACACATGGAACTTGTGCCAGAGGGATCGAGAGCGGCCACTCAGCTCTACTATCTTCCCCACCATGCGGTGTGGAAGGGTGATGGGGAGAACAGTAAAATCCGCGTTGTGTTTAACGCCTCTTGCTCTTCTTCTTCAGGAGTCTCTCTAAACGACCTGCTGACACCCGGTCCGAAGCTTCAAACCACGCTGTGGAGCGTGCTGACGAGGTGGAGGCTCTTTCGAATCGCGTTCTCCACGGACATCGTCAAGATGTTCAGGCAAATCTTGGTACATCCGTCGGATCGAGACTGGCAGCGTATCCTGTGGCGTTCGGATCCCAGTCACTCGTTAGACACGCATCGATTGACTACCGTGACGTACGGAACGGCTCCCGCGCCGTACTTGGCTCTAAGGGTGCTACGACAACTCGCTCTGGATGAAGGCGAGCGCTTCCCGCTTGGCGCGCAGGTCCTTTTACATCACTCTTACGTGGACGACCTTTTGGCTGGTGGTCACGATTTGGAAAGTGCGAAGGCAGTTCAACAGCAACTCATCGAGATCTTGAAGGCTGGGGGCTTCAGCCTCAGCAAGTGGGCCAGCAGCCACCCTGCCTTGAACCCGCACAATTCAGAGAGGACGAAGCTATTCCAGGAACCGGACACGCATGGGGCGTTGGGTCTCGTATGGTCTCCAGCCTCGGACACCCTGTCCATTAAAGAACCGGTCCTGCTCCAGGTCCAGTCGGATTATTGCTGGACCAAGAGGAAAGTACTGTCGGAGTTGGCGCGCCTCTTCGACCCCATGGGCTGGTTCGCCCCTGTGCTGGTCAGGGGTAAGATTTTAATGCAGGATCTCTGGCTCTGTGGTGTAGCCTGGGATGAACCAATTCCCCCGACGTTGGGCTGCTCGTGGAGCTTGTTCCGGGAGAATTTGCGAGGTCTCGGGGAGATCAAGGTTCCCCGTTGGATATCCTACGTTCCAAATGAGGTCCAGGTCGAATTTCACGGGTTCTGCGATGCCTCTGAAGGGCTTACTGTGCTACTGTCTTTCTCAGAGTCCATTTTATGAAGCAAACTCAGACGTCTTCGAATCTTCTGGTCGCCAGAACCAAGGTCGCGCCGGTTAAGGTTATAAGTGTGCCGCGTCTTGAACTGTGTGGTGCAATTCTTCTTGCTAGACTACTGACTCAAATGCAACAGGAATTGGATCTTCAAGGTGCCAGAGCTTTCGTCTGGACCGACTCTTCGGTCGTGATAGCCTGGACCCGATCACACGCGTCCCGTTGGAAACCATTTGTGGCTCATCGAGTGGCGGAAATTCAGCGCCTCTTACCTGACATTCCCTGGCGTCATGTTCGCTCTTCGGACAATCCTGCCGATCTGGCGACTAGAGGGATGGATCTTCCCACTTTCAAGGAACTTTCGCTTTGGTGGCGAGGCCCTCCGTGGCTAATTTGCTGTCCATCGGAGTGGCCTGAGGCTAAACTAGATTTGAAGCAGGTCGAGGCTCCTGAGCAGAGAAGCACGGTGCTTGTCAGCACTGTGCACGAAAAACGAGAAAATGAGCTGTTAGCCCGGTTCTCCACTTTCTCTCGACTTCGTCGAATCATTACCCTGGTTCGACGTTTTATCTTTAATTTAAGGAACACTGGTCAAAGACGATTGGGGTTTCTTACCTTGGTCGAACTGTCAGAGACGCGGTTCCTTTTGTGTCGTCTAAGCCAATTGGAGACGTATTCTGATGAACTGGAGGATCTTCGCAAGGGGAGGCCAATAAAACTAGCCTCTCCCTTATCGCCTCTTCGGGTCTTCCTTGATGAACAAGGGCTCATCCGAGTCGGTGGCAGACTCCGACACGCTGCGGTGCCATCGGACTACAAGCACCCGATTCTCATAAGTCGACGCTCTTCGTTGGCACGACCTCTCGTAACTGACGCACATCTGGCTACCTTGCATGGTGGTTTTACCTTAACACGCTGTTATTTGTTACAAGGTTATTGGATTCCTAAAGGTCGTACCTTGATCAAGGAGGTGGTTCGACATTGCATACGATGCTTACGATTTCGTGGAGCCACTGGGATTCAGCAGATGGGAGACTTGCCAGCCGCTAGGCTGCGACCTTCCAGGCCATTCCAGAGAAGTGGTGTTGACTATGCAGGACCACTTATGTTGCGCACCTCTAAAGGAAGGGGACATAAGGCTTATAAGGGCTGTGTCGCCGTGTTCGTGTGCCTTTGCACCAAGGCAATCCATCTGGAAGTAGTCTCGGACTTGACTACTACTACCTTTATCGCTGCCTTCCGCAGGTTTGTCTCTCGCCGTGGTCACTGTGCTGAAATGCTCAGCGATAACTCAACCACGTTTCGAGGAGCCGATGGGGAGTTGAAGAAGCTCTTCAAAGCGGCGTCCAACTTCTTCAGCGAAGTCGCTGAGGTTCTGGCGATGGATGGCACGAGATGGTCTTTCATACCCCCTTATTCGCCTCACTTTGGAGGCCTATGGGAGGCCGCAGTGAAGTCGGCCAAGTACCACCTGCGTAGAGTTATGGGAGATCATACTCTGACGTTTGAGGAACTTTCAACGCTGCTGTGTCAAATTGAGGCTTGCCTCAATTCAAGGCCGCTTACTCCACTATCTGATGATCCATCAGATCTGTCTTCACTGACTCCGGGTCATTTTCTGGTTGGCGAGCCTTTGGTGGCCGTCCCAGAAACAGATTCCACGGACCTGTCAGTCCACGGGTTACCCCGGTGGAAACTGGTATCTAATTTACGCGATCATTTTTGGCGTAGGTGGCTCCACCCGAAATGGAGAAGGCGTCAGTTGGACTGGAAAGTCGGAGACCTTGTGTTGATTAAGGATGAACTCTTACCGCCCACTAAGTGGCCTTTGGCCAGAATCTTGGAGGTTCATCCAGGGAAGGACGGACTGGTTCGAGTCGTGAAGATTCGCTCCCTCCACAAAACTGCCGTTCGCTCCATCGGGACGCTGTGTCCATTGCCTGGGTGGACACCGGAACTTTCCACCAGACCCACGTCTACTCAACCCACTTCACTACTTGACACACCGTAGTGTCAACAAACGTCGACCGTTACGGCGGGCGGTGTGACCACGTCGGATCTCACCTCACCGTGTTCGCCGATCGATAAGTTTGCGCCCCCTGATTTGACCATGGCCCATGGGATTGCTGGGATCGAACGGCTGCGTATCGATTCTTTGCGGTTTTCGAGAGGTGCTCGATAGCGACTAACGTCACTTATTGTATTCGGTTTTACTTCGTCGTCGTACCCTCAGACGAGGCGGGCGGTATGTTCGTGAGACAGATGGGTTGAGTGAGCTTTGTATATATTGTTTTAAACCTTTTATATTTTATTACTTCTGTACATATGTTCTTAGTCTTCTACTTAATAGCGCGTAAGAAATATGTATCATTACATTGTTTGTATTTGGGCGCTCTCGCGTGACCAATCGGTGATCGGCCCGGTCTCGCTCTCGTTCCCGTGGTTTGGGTGGACCGAGTAGCTCGGGCCGCGGTCGCGGTGGAGAGGGGCGGGGTCGGTCCCTTCCCGGTGTTTCGCGAGATAACGCGTTTACCTGTCTTGTTCGCGTACCGCTATCGTAAGCACGCGTTGGCTGTTTCGTTTTGTCTTTCGCGAGTGAGTGTGTTTGGCCTCGGGCTTCGAGCCTTTTCTCTCTAACTCGCGACTAGATTAAGTGGCTTTAAATTGTTCGAGACGAGTTGGTTTCGATCTACGTCGATCAGAGGATCGGCAATAAAGCAACCTTATCACACCACGCTTGCTCCCAATTTCACTTTGATCCACCATTACTATCCTACAATTGTTCCGAGCGTGATTAAGTATTTCGAAACCGAAATCCATTTCGCTCACCGATTTAAATAATTTTTTCATAAAAAAAATGCGCAGGCTGGATGCGCGTGATTATTACGTGGCCCTCTCCATAGACATATATAGACGGATCAGAAGATGGGACTATCGGCGTGGGGAAGGAAGGCTTGGAGGGGTAAAGGCATAGGTTCAGATACAGGCACGTCGGATAGCTTCGGATGCATTCGGCATGCATAACCACAGCGTTATCCGATTTACTCGTATCGCTCCCCTTACCGCGAACCTTGCCACCCCCCTCAGCTTACGCTCCGCCGTCTATATATGTCTATGGTCCCCTCCTCGAAGTGACAGAAAATATAACCTATGTATACGCTATATGACAATAAATGTTGAGCGGCTATTTCGTTCTTTTGCGCTACATTTGTGAACTTTTTATCATCCTTCCGAAACATTATTATTATGGCGCAACAGTATCTTTAGGAAATCGGGTCTAGCATGTAGGTTATATTTTCTGTCACTTCGAGGACAGAAAATCCGGTCCTCCAAGTGACAGAGAATATAACCTATATGCTATACCCGATTTCCTAAAGATACTGTTGCGGCGTAATAATAATGTGTCGGAAGGATGATGAAAAGTTCACAAATGTAGCGTAATACAACGAAATAGCCGCTAAATATTTATTGTCTTATAGCATATACATAGGTTATATTTTCTGTCACTTCGAGGAGGGACCACATAATAATCACGCGTTGGATTCAACATCAAACACAATTTTATATATGTTTGTTCATAACTGCTTTCTGCATAAGATGTGTATTTCATGTTCTGTTTCAGTGTTTTGCTAATTAAAAAATGTCTATCCTAACAAACTTCATTTTCTGGGGACATGCCCTCATCTATTTTTCCTTTTCACTTATAATTCCTTACTGCCAACGTAGAATATTGTAGCATAAGCACATTTCAAGTAAATGTACAATGAATTTTCTACGTTTGCAGTACCAGCAGACTTTCTGTTTAAAAAGTACAACGCAACAGCTGAGAATTTCTTTCCACATTCAAAATAACATATGGAAATAGCAAACAGCTCCCTCTCGCGTGCACAGGCAGCCGCGCATCTATGGGTAATACCATTTCAGTGCAGAAAAAACCTGCTGTAATACCGACCTGCCGAATCGGCCTGACCACGTGACGTGTCTACCCCCTTAAGTGTTTAATATCAAAATTCGATTTTAATATTGAAAGAGTTAATTTGACTTGCTCCTGATTGAGTAATATTGGATCGATTTTGCCTTGTCTGCCGTTAGTGACTAGTGATCGGAGGTTTTCGATCATTTCGCTGTGTTCCGTTACAATTTCAGAAAATTCGAGTAAATATTGTAACGTTAGTTCCTGAGTTTCTAATTTGTGTATCGCGACATTAGTTGTACTCGATAGGTTTTGTATGAAAGTGGTTATTTTTAGCTTAAACGTTTCCTGATCCCTGAGTGTCGTCTTCAGAATCGATGTTTCGTTCGCGATGAGAGTGCTAAGTTTACGGTTATCTGCATATAGTTTTTCTATCTCTGTGTTATAATAATTAGTGTCTGTTTGGCTAAGAGTGCCGAATAATATATTAGCTAGTTCGCCTATTGGGTTAAGTATTCCCCTTTTTTGTCGTACATTATGTTCTAGATTGATAGGTTTGCTATATCCTAGACTGGTTAACAATGTATCTCTTTGAGTTAAACTACGCTTAAATCTATTGATAATATGGTTCAATACAGACATAGTGAGCGGGCCTGCCTTGGTGAGAAGTGGGTGATGCAGAGCCTGTGTTATTTGCAGCTCTGATTGTCGCACTTCTCTGAGGTCCACGTAGACTATTGTTTTCCACTGCTTGTAGTAGAGTCGTGTCGGCCCGATGGGATCAAGGTGAAGATTCGGGGTGTGCTCGAATCGCGTGACGGTGAAGGGATGAATATCATCACCTAGTACTTCTGAGATGAGAACGAGTATTGGTAACAGCATCATTTTACCCTGTAACAGTTCAAAATTGTTAACGCGTATATGGTTTAAGTCGATTTCCGTGGACTCTGTAGCTCCAATTGTCCTTTAAAATATGATAATTAGGAGAGTTGGACGTCAATATGGTGTACGGTCCCAACCACTCGACGTCGAGTTTGGACGTAGGAGAATCATTATGTAGCATTACGAGGTCCCCTTGGTTAAAAATTTGCTGATAGCGAATGAGTCTTGCGTCTTGTTGTTTCTTATGTTTTTCTTTATTCGCTTCAATGCGTTTTCTTGCTGCTTCGATGTAGGCGTTGTGCCGCTGTTTCCAGGAGTGAATTAACGTGATTTTGGAGAGAGCTGGGGTGGTGGATATGGTGGATGGTAAGTTTGCCTTGCGACCGAACGTGAGTTCGAATGGTGTAATTCCAATTCCATCATGCGATGCGGTGTTATAGCCAAAACATATCATGTTCAACTTTTCGTCCCAATTGCAGTCCTTCCCGTGTAAGGCTGTTCGTATAAGATTTCACTAGGGCATGCGTTCTTTCCAGTGCTCCGTTACTTTCGGGATGGAAGGCTGTGGTTCGAATGTGCCTGATATTCAAGGTGTTTTCAAAATCCTGTATCAACTGGCTGACGAAATTGGTACCATTATCCGTGAGGACATGCTTAGGTGATGAAAATATGTACAGGTAGTGATTGATGAGAGCATCTATGATGTTTGTTGTACGGGTTTCTTTCAGAGGGATGAGCATGAGATATTTTGTGAGCATATCTTGTATGGATAAGATGTACACGCTTCCGTTGGCTGTTTGAGGTAGGGGTCCATAGATGTCCATGGCAATTTTGTCGTTAGGTTCCAGAGGTGTGTCAGGGATGACTGCTTCTTCGCGATATCTTATACGGGTCGATTTGTTTCGTTGGCAGTTATCGCATGTTTTAACAAAATCTATGACGTCTTTTTCAAGATTCGTCCAGTATCCTTTCTCCTTTACTTTGGCGATAGTTTTGTTTTCGCCTAGGTGTTGTCCGATGCCAGAATTGTGACATTCAAGAATGAGAATAGGTGAATGAGAAAAAGTGATTTTAGCGTTAGGAGTGTACCTGTCGTCAAGAAATCGCAAATATTCTTTGATCCAATACCGTTCGATGTCCGAGTATGGGTCTGATGAGAGTTGGACTTATATATTCTTGAGGTTTTTATAAGGTCGTTTTTCGATCATTTCTTTGAGTCGAAGGAGCCATGCGTGGTCGTTGTTCGGTCTTAGTTCTTCGCGAAATACTCGAATCCATTGACCGCCGTGCGCGTTTGGTTCGGTGTCCAGTACGTGAAGTGATCGATCCCGCCAAGCGTTGAATTCGCGCGATAGCGAATCGTGGGAAATGGATGGTTCTGATGCGGCTGTTGAAGCTGATTCCGTGTCGGAGGTATCTGGATCTTGTAAAACTGCGTGTGGTAGCGAATCGTCGAGATCTGATGGAGAAGCTGTGGGACTAATGTGCTCTTCTAGCGGCTGATCTGATTCCATCTCTTCCACGAGTGTGTCAGCGTTCATGCGGCGGTTAACTAAGACGCGGGACAGTGCGTCGGCTGCTGTATTTTCTTTCCCTTTGCAGTCTTCAATGGTGAATTCGTATTCCTCAAGGCGGAGTCGCCATCGTAACAATCGAGACGATGGGTCTTTAACGCCGAACAGCCACTTAAGTGCCATATGGTCGGTGATGATTTTAAACTTTGTGCCTAGGAGATATTGTCGGAGACGTTTAACTGACCATACGATAGCTAGGAGTTCCTTTTCCGTTGTCGTATAATTCCTTTCTGCATCATTTAGCGTACGTGAGATAAAGCAACATGGGTGACCGTCTTGTGAAAGGATTGCTCCTAAACCTTCGTTTGATGCATCGGTCGTGAGTGTAAAGGGCTTAGAGTAATCTGGATAGCAAAGTACTGGTTCCTCGCATAGTTTTGATCGTAGGAGTTCGAATGCGACTTGACACCTGTCTGTCCACGCGAAAGGTACGTCTTTACGTGTTAGTTCGGTAATAGGCTTTGCAATTTTTGCGAAGTTGCGAATAAATTTACGGTAGTATCCTGTAAGACCGAGGAATGATCGAGCTTCGTTAAGATTCCGGGGTACTCTGAAGTTTTTTACAGATTCTAAAATTCGCTCGTTTGGTTTTATACCATGAGGCTTGATTCTGTGACCTAGATACTCGAGTTCTGGTCTGAGGAACTCGCATTTGTCAGGCTGAATTTTGAGACCTACTTCCCGTAATCGTTGGAAGATTATTGCAAGATTGCGATTGTGCTCGTCTAGGGATGAGTCGAATATAATTATGTCATCCAAATAAACGAAACAGTATTTTCCAGTTAATCCTAACATTGCCTTGTCCATCATACGTTGAAATGTCGATGGAGCGTTTTTTAAGCCGAATGGCATTCGTGTATATTGATAATGACCATCAGGTGTGGAAAACGCTGTATATTTCTTGGAGTTGGGGTGCATTGGGATTTGGTGAAATCCGGACTTTAGATCGAGGGCCGAGAAAAATTTGGCTTTACCTAAACTGTCAAGTATATTATCGATTATGGGTTGTGGATATGCGTCAAGGGCAGTCAGTTCGTTTAGTTTACGAAAATCCACAACTACTCTCCATTTTATTTTCCCACTCGCGTCCCTTTTCTTAGCGACTACGTGCAGCGGTGCGTTATAATCTGAGTCGGATTCTTCTATTATGCCCTTTTCCAACATTTCGCTAACCTGTAACTTTACTTCTTGTTCATGGCATTTCGGCAGTCGATACGGTTTGATGAATACAGGTTTATCGCTGCTTGTCGTAATGCAGTGCGATGTTAGTTTATTTGCGGGTAACGGATCGTCATTAAACGAAAATATGTCAGAGTACGAAAAAAATTATTTTCTCTAATGGTTCCCGGATGTTCTTTTCCAGATGATTTGTTCGGATATTATCCATCAGTTGGCGTAAACGATGTCCTAATGGGGCGTTTTGGTGTTCGAATGTGATATTATTGATAGGGGTACGAATATCGGAGTTGAGAAGATTCGTAAATAGAACGCGTTGCATCCCATTATCTGTTTGAATTGTCCCTGAGACGGTTTCTTTCGCGGGGATAGCAAGTTCGTTTATCAATGGAATCGTCAGTTCGCTTATAGTAAGCGTTTTGCTGGTAATAGTAAAATTATGTGCGTCGAGGAATGGTAGTCCGATTATCCCGTCTTCTAATATCGGGAAATCATCTGGTATCTCAAAGAAATCATGTATTTTGCCTAAACTGGTGAGTTGTACCCTTCTATTGGTTGTATGTAAATCGCGACCCATGCAAAAATTTTGGTTCTCTGGAATTCTTGTTAACGTTTTATCGAGTAGCGAGGATTTTATCAGATTTATTCCTGATCCTGTGTCAATGAGTAGTCTTCCTTTACTTCGCATTCCTCCAAGCTGCGCGTGGATGTGTCGTAGTCTACCGGAGGTTCGTGATACTCTTGGTGTTGCAACTCCGTCAGTTGATTTACACGAGGCGGGAGTTTGCTTTGCTGGCGTAAATGAAAATTTCGTTTTCTACATTGGTTGATTGTATGCCCCATTATACTACCATATGTACACTTCATGTTTGTATGCGGTGCGGGTGATACTGGAATATTTGAAGGACTTTCGGTAAGCGCAGCTGCCGTCGGATGGGAACGGCTTGTCGATGATTCCTGTGTCGTGCGTGATGATTGGAGTCGCCTTGGTAATGGCGCGATCCTTGAACTTAGTTGGGAGCGAGAGGATGCTTCGCGTAACCATGTTTCAGTTTCTGACGCGCATTGCTGGACAAGTGTTAAATTTAGAGGGTGCCGGGCGTAAACTAACTGGCTGATATCTGGACGGAGATTTTGAATATATGTTTGGTTAGAGGATTCTTCTTCCGAGTCAAGCATTACCTTGCGTGCTTGGGGTTTCGCGTAATTATATTGAATTGTGTATCTTAATTCACTATATTGCTGGCGAAATCTTAAGTTGTACGAATGCACGGATTCCGTGTTGCCTTGTTTGATATCCTTTAGCTTGCAACGCGCGTTTCCTACTGTAGTTGCTGGCGCTACGTGCTTCCGTAAAGCGTCGTAAAGTTCGTCATAAGAATTAATCGATAAATGTCTAATGCTTCTTTCTGCATGTTCTGTTATCTTCTCAGCAATAATTAAACGTAATAGAAAGTGTTCCTCCTTACATTGCGTGCGGGCTATCTTAATGGACGTTATAAAATCTTCGACTCCAGTGTCGTCGCGACCGCGGAAAGATTTGATCGTGCGTACTACGTCCTTTGCTGGGATATTGGCACGGTGATTCACGATCGGAACGGACGGAGTGACGTTCGGGTCATGCCAGGCGCTTCCTCCAGGACGCGGAACAGGTTCGTCGTTTTCGTTTTCCGATATGACGGAATGATGTGATTGTTCGTCGTCGGTGGTCATGAGTTTACCTATTCTAGCTCCTATCTCTTTAATTTCTGCTCTTCTTGAAGCATTCTCTTGAGTTAACACAGCGATGTCTGTCTGTAGTATTGTGTGGTTTTGTTCCATATTTGTCATTAGTTTAGTCAACGTAACGTTAACACCTTTGACTAATGCTTCAAGCTCATCTAATCTTGCCTCCATTTTTGTGACAAGGGATTCGTTTTCAGACAAGTCCGTATAATATTCAACGCGAGATTCGCGGTATGTTATAAAGGAATGGTGTGCCACGCTTACCTTTGATTCCTTATAGTGGAAATTCTCAGGCCGATCTTCCTGTTGTCGTCTCGCTGGCTCTCACAGTCCCTTCGTTGGGTGCAGGCTCTCGCAGTCCTGGCCTAGGAAGTTTGGAGAAGACACTTATCACCGCAGGAGATCGTGATCCTGGCAGGATCGCCAAAATGTCACGGGGAAATACCCACACTTGGTGACACAGTATATTGGTTCGCACGTGTTCTGCTGGACGGCTCGGAATAGCACGTGGAACCTGTGAAAGTGAAATAAAATAATGTTTTATTTCTAAATAGGACTCGTAACATGTTACGAGCCGGGGCTGCGGCAACGCGAGAGGCCGGCGAGAAGGGTATTTCCCAAGGAATACGGTTTATGAGTTTGTTAGTTAGGTGCGCGGACGAACCTGATGCGAAATCAGGGAGCCGCTAGGATTGTTGACGGCGAGGACGAACCTGATGCGAAATCAGGGAGCCTCTAGGAATGGAGTCACACGCGGACGAACCTGATGCGAAATCAGGGAGCCGCAGGAGGGTGAAACGTCGTGAACGAACCCGATGCGAAATCGGGGAGTCACTAGGATAGAGTTCACAGACGAACCTGGTGCGAAACCAGGGAGCTGTTAGGAGGTTGGATTATTCACAGACGAACCTGGTGCGAAACCAGGGAGCTGTTCGGAAGTTGGTAGATTTACAGACGAACCTGATGCGAAATCAGGGAGCTGTAGGATACGGACGAACCTGATGCGAAATCAGGGAGCCGTAGGAGGGTAAGGTTTCGTGGACGAACCCGATGCGAAATCGGGGAGCCACTGGGTTGGAGAAGATGCTTTGTTTTGGTTGAAGGGTTGCGAACGAACCTGATGCTTGATGAGGGAGTCGCGGGAAATGTTAATAATGCCTCGTAACTATTAATTTATGTTTGATACAACTCGAGCGGTAAAGCTGTATCAGTGGGTGAGTGCTACTAATATTATAAGGATCGCTGGGTGAAAGATGGGTTTAACGAATCTACTCGATTTATACGTGAACACCATTCATATATTGATTAATCAATTAAGGTACAAATGTAAGTGTCGCGATGAAATAATAAATAAATGTGTGTAGTTACCACTAGTTTGCACGGTGTTGACGCACTGGCGATGCGGGGACGTACGAGTGGCTATTTCAAAGTGCCAAATAGAATATAAACCGAACTCGCGGATCCTATGAGGTTAACTTTGATTCTGAGGGAGACTTTAGCTCGATCTTAACCAACTCTGTACGAGCGTGACACGACGTTACTCTACGCGTGACTCTATAGCTTTTAACCAACGAGGGTAGAAACCAAAGGGTTTATATAGTCCCAAAAATGAGTGGGGATTCATTAGGAGTTTCCATATAAGGAAATCCTTCGGGGTCGTCGTCGTGTCATTCCCGTTCCCATGGTCGTGATCCAGATGGTCGAGATCATGACCCCCCTCAGTGGTGTATGATAAGCAAAAGGATTTTAGGGCGTTTTCCCTTCTCAGAAGCGAGCTCGAAAGTGGTTGAGAGTGGTGTATGGGAAGATTCCACATACGTAACAAACACGACAACTCCTTAGAGGTAGACGCTGTCCAATAATAATTTCGGCTCACGCAGTACGCTTATCTATTAATTAGACTTAGAGTCAGGCAGAATGAACGTCACACGACAATAGGCTTGCAACGACTGACTTTCATTTATTTTCCATTTGGCAACGGAATCAATTATTAATATTGGAATTTACAGAGTGGAGGGGCGATTCTTCTCATTATGTCTAGAGTTCTATCGGATGTGAAGCATCGAATTGCTGGGTGGCGATGGAGTGTCGGACGGCGTGACACTTCGGATATTTATTAGTTTCCTAGATATTAATAAAAAATTATTGTTAATTATTTTTACAATTTTGTTTGAATTACATACACGTAGCTGCGAACCCCCTAACGAGGGGCCTTCTCGCCTCTGATTCCGAATAAATACCAAAATATTTGTTGAATATCTTGAAATTTAAAGGAGTCCGGCGGTAATATGTATAGAGAAAAGTTATTTAAAATGTTGATCTTGGCAACACATTACAAGGTCATTAAAATCGGTGGTGAGGACCCTATTTCCAATAATTATCCTACATTTTTACGACATTTCGCAATTCTGCTGCTATGATTTCTAGCGAGCATTTATAGTTTTAACCTACATAATTTTAAAAATATGTGCGAAAAATTGATACCTCGACTATACTTAATTTATTTATGTTGTACAAAATGAAATCCCTAAGCGCGAGGCCCGAGGCAAGGGCACCGCTTGCTCAGTGCTAAGAGCGGCTGTGCCTCCCCACGAATTTGGGACAATGTGTGCGAACGTGATACGTAAAAGCGCGACGCGACGTACAGGGTAGACGTGTAATTATTCGACCATTCGAATTTTCGAATAATTTCGAAAACGAATAATTTCATCGAATTTTCGAATATTCGAATAATGAGGAGTATTCGAACATTCGAATATTCGGAGCGATCGAATTTCGGATTGTAACGAATAGGAAGCTGAACATGCAATATTTATTCATACTTTACCGTGAAATTCTTTTCATATTGGTCTTTACAATTATTTGTTTTTCAAACGAAAAATTTGGAATTTTATTAATCTTTGGTTCTATGAATTTTGCAACGAAGGGTATGAATTCTATTTAAATTTAGGGACCTAGTGTATTTAAATGTTGAATCATAATTCTCGTTAATAGCAATAGTAGTAATTGTATTCCTTGCTTATTTTCGAAGCGTTCATCAGGAAACATTTGCTTGCCAAATGTCGAATAGGGGGCATTCGGCATCGTGCCGTTTTTTCAGGGATTTCGACCGTCTTCGCTCAAAGTTAATCCGCATATTGCTCTATCGGCGAATGGTACATTTGGTAACCATCCGTACCTGTATGTACCGTTGTCCACCGCCGACTCTCGGGGCAATGTCGCCATAAACCGCGACCCTGGCGAAATGCTCTGTCCGATCATCCGGCTAGTTTTTGGGACCAGCTGGTTGTAAATACATTTCCTCCACCTCGTCAAGACGACGAAGGTACCCCCTCCACTGACGAATTAACAGAGGGAGGTCCCTCCTCTTCTTCAAAAGTGTAAACAATTGGAATACGTCACCTCCCAATATTATGGACAACGCGTCTACCATCCGAACGCCGGAAAAGTTATCGAGTGCTCTTATTAAAGTCATCGTTCAGCTTATGTTTTGGCTCATATTTACAGAAATTAATAATTTATACCAAAGACAGTAAATACTTCATCAACTCATTCATAGAAGCCCCCAATAAAAAGACTAATGATTATGCTACCTTTGTACAGTCTACACTGCATTCCACATTAGAGCATACCGATTTCGCGCAGGCACGACCCTCAGGAGGCGTTGCTACGCTCGACTCCTATGTTTTTCTCCGTCGCACGGCCCTGTACTTACTCTCTCTGTTAACTTTTCGTCCACTGTTTACGTTGACAACGGTCAGGTCCCGCGTTTGGGATGTACCAGTTATTCCTTGGAAATTACCACGACCAATCGCATGTGGTTCAAATTGTGGGTAGTAGTGGGAGTTGCGCAGATCGGTCGCAAATCGGTAGGGTCGTCGGTATGCTCTAATATGGAATGCAGTGTATGTACTGCAGCCATTTAAAAAATAATTCATTGGGCAGAGCAGACCTTAAAGTATAAACAAATGGACATGTTTTTGATAAACAGGTGAATATTAAATTTGGCGAGTTTCTTTAAATTATTTATTAAATAAAAATAAATATAATATATTAACTACTAATTTTATCATTAGTAGTAATATAGTCACTCGGTAACTCGGGAGGTAACGGCGTACGTGAGAACGATCGGCGTCGGAAGGACCCGAGTCCTTCCGACGATCAGTTACCAGTCGACTTCGATGGCGTGCGTTAAGCAGTCACGCATTAGTGCGTGTTCTCTTATGTCCTGTTCTTTCAATATATATTATATCTCTATTTTTTATAAGGCCTGTTATTATTGAGCCATACTATCTACTACAGTAAATAGGTTTATTTTTTGCCTTTCGGCCTCAAAATGGGGTTACATGTGTTATGTGTGTAAGTGTTTCTGGGACTGTTAAGGCGGCCGTCTCCTCGGGCGTTGAATGTGTGCGTACGCTCACACAAGCTAGGAAACGCGTGTACGTATACGCGCTGTTGTAAACAAACCGTTTCAACCGTTTTTCGTCCTGGAATCGGCAAGGAGGAAGCTTTTGCGGGTATAGTTGCCTCCAGTAGACATCCGTGCAGACGGGTCTGGTGCGTTTGAACGCTAATAAGCACCGTACGTTGAAATAATGATGAATTTATGACTCGAAAACTGACAGAATGAAGCTTCAAGGCTTCTCCGCCACCGACGCTGGTGGTATATTCGAGCCACGTAGCATCAGATTTATACGTATACGCGCTGTTGTAAACAAACCGTCTCAACCGTTTTTCGTCCTGGAATCGGCAAGAAGGAAGTTTTTGCGGGTATAGTTGCCTCCTGTAGACATCCGTGCAGGCGGGTCTGGTGCGTTTGGACGCTAATAAGCACCGTACGATGAAATAATGATGAATTTATGACTCGTGTATTGAGACAGAATGAGGCACAGACTCGAGAAATGACAGAATTATGCTTCAAGGATTCTCCGTCACCGGCGTTGATGGTACATTCGCGCCATGTACCGTCAGAACCGGTGGAAGTCCATGCTAGCCGATAAATGTAGGAAAGACATAGTTGCCGATACGTATCGAGAGTCATATCGCGTTGTTGCCGCATTTCCCCTATTACTATTTTATCATCAGGAAGGCTTGAATGAATCACGGCGAAGCAGCTGGAGAACAAAGATGGGCAAAGATAATTTCTGGATAAATTAGAATAAAAGATTCTTTATGTTTATCCGTTATCTCTATTCGAGCTGAGGATTTGGGCTATTCGGCGGTTTCTAATCTCGGTTCGAGAGGCATATAGTGTTGCTTGCGGTGAATTTTGTATTAATAAAATGTAAAACGTAATGTTTTTACCCGACTGCGGCACGTACAGGAGGGTATTGTGTTTATCAGGCTATGTTTGTAAACTGCTACTTAGCAGTTTTAGCACTCGCGTTGACTGTTGGTGCCGTGCGGAATTTATATATATCGCCATATCTTCTACAATTATTTATTAATCAGTGAGAAAATTTGTGAAAATCTTGCTTGTATATTAAGGAAAAACTTTGTTGCTGCAAGTTATACGTATCTTAAAATTGCCTCGATACTTTTTAACGGCGAACGTTGAAAAACACGGGTTATGTCCGATATTACTTTTTAATGAAATATTATTACATTTTTTAACATGAGGGTTTTGTGCATACATTTTACGGCTTTGCTTGAGTTTTCTGAAGTTATGATTTAAGTCTCATAACGATCCCTTAATATTTACTCAAGTTATCGCAATTTATGTTTAAAGAAATAATGATTTTGGACGATGAAAATTTTTTGTTTAGAATTTTTAGCTCGAATAGTAATGATTGGATAAACAAACTGTAAATAGAAAAAAATGTGTTCTGACGAGCTTTACAACACTATATATTTTAAAATTCAGTTTAATAACATTTATTTTTCCAATCTTTCTTAGCGTTTGGACAATAATTTTTCCCTTTTTCGAGCGCTAATCCCCTTATTGCACCCGACCCTTCAATTGCACAATGATTATACAAAATATTACATCCTTCTACGTATAAATAAAAAAAATTAATACGCAAATTAGTATTGTTTCATTGACATGTTTCCTAACTTCACTACCCAACCTCTCTATCTTTCATTATTGCTATCCTCCTTTACGTTCAGCGGGGCTCTGACGCTAGACGCAGCTCTCGTGCCGTATTCTTTCAAGACTTCTCGATAGAAAGAGCTTTGGCAACAGCGCGGCAGAGACAGAGAGAACAGAATATGTGGCAACTATGCGTCAAAAATTCGTCTACAAAGAGTACCTGGAGATGTCACCTATATACAACTTCTTTTTATAGACCGCAGTAATTTCATTAGGATCCGTCTGTTTACAAGGGACGCTTCGATCGATTCGGACCAAAACAAACTTGAGACGGCAGCCTTAACTCAAGATTGTGCTTTCGTTTTGACTTCTTCCTTCATCTTGTTCTTCTTTTTTTCTCCTCTTTTCCAGAACCATTCTCATCCACTCCGCTCCTTCTTCTTCTCCCTTTAGTATCCCTCGGATCGTTGAATTTACTCTTTTCAGCTTCTTACAGTCTTGTAGCATGTGACCCAGCGTCTCTCTAGTCCCATTACATAGTCTGCATACTGTGTCTTTTTCCTCCTTCCAGTACTTGCTTCCCCGCTCTTCATTCCCACATCTGAACCTTGCAATCATGCTTTGATCTCTGCCTCTGTAGTTTCTGTTTAGGTAATTTGCTCTCTGGTTATCCCTGATTTCTGCGTAATGTGCGTTGTATCTGCCTCCTTGTATTCTGTCGTACTGCCATTGAACCTGCTCTGCCCTGTCTCTTTGCGTTAGTTCCTCAGCAAACTCTCTTCCTCTCCTTCTTTCTATTTCAATTTCTTGGATATCCACCATTTTTTGCCTGTAGAATGCGTCTCTCATTTCCTCCCATTTCGACTTTTTCTTTGCTTGCTTCGCGTCTATTTCCTTCCAGCATTCTTGTACTATTTTGTTCTTGTTCAGCCGTTTCGTTTTCTCCTCATATTTTATTGCTCTTTTCCCCGCTTCTATCCTTACTTTGTCCGTTTTTGTTTCCTCCAATATTAGATATGCTGGTGTATTGAAGTCCAAACCTAAAGTCCACCTTATGTATTTCTCCTGTATTTTCTCTACCTTTTCTGCTTCCATCCATCCCCAAATTTCTGACGCGTACAACAAGATACTTTTCACTATGCTTCTGAATATTCTCATTCTTCTCTCAAAATTGTTCTTGAACATTCTTTGTCCTATTCCCCATATCTGCGCCATTGCTATTCTAGTTTTCTTTATGACTTCCCTTATATGCATCTCTCTGCCCCCCTTTTTCTGGAAATTATATCCCAAGTATTTGAACTCCTTTACTTCTTCCAGACTGTGCCCCTACCAGCCCCATTCTTCTCTCTTCTCTTTTCCTCTTCCTTTATGGAAAATCAGCACCTTAGATTTCTCTGCGTTCAATTGCAACCCTTTCCTTTCATGGTATTTCCCGAATCTTCATATCGTGTCCTTAAAATCCTTTGTTTCATTTGCTAGTAACGCTATATCGTCCGCATATGCTAGAGTCCAGATTTTTTCTTTTCCTACTCTTACTCCTCCTACTTGGTTTTTTCTCATGGTTTCCTCCAAGTCCGCTACATATATTGTAAATAACGTTGGACTCAGTGGGCATCCCTGTCTTACTCCTTTTGTTGTCCAGAATTCGGATGACATTTCTCCGTTTGTTTTTATAGTATTTCTTGTTTCTTTGTAAATTTCTCCGATTCTCATCCTCAAGCGTTTACATATTTCCTTTCTCTTTATGATGTTCTGAAGTTTTACTCTATCCACTTTGTCGAATGCAGCGTTTAGGTCCGCGAAAAGATATACAGCTTCCCTCCTTTTTTCTGTATTTCTCTGTTAGCTACATAGTTCAGAATAAAAATGTTATCTGTTGTCGACCTACCGCTCCTGAATCCTGCTTGCGTTTCTGGTATTATGTGGTTCTTTTCCAATTCCTCTTTTAATCTTTTTTCTAGGACCATAGTATATATTTTGTACGCCGTGTTTAGGATCGTCATCCCCCGGTAGTTGCTTACCTTTTCTCTACCTCTTTTTTTGAATATTGGTGAAATCACCCCTTCTTTCCACCTCTCCGGGAATCCTTCTCCCTTCCACAGTCTATTGAAAATTTCTGTGATCCTTTTTACTATTTTCACGTTACCGTAAATCCAGGCTTCGTTTTCTATTTTGTCTTCCCCTGCTGCTTTCTTCTTTTTTAATTTCCTGATTTGTTCTTTTACTTCTGCTTCTGTTATTTCCTCTTCCTCTTCTCCTTCCGTGTTGTCTATTTCTTCCCACTCTTCTACTTCTTTTTTACAGTCGACGCCTTCTAGCAATATTTTAAAATGATCCTTCCATTCTTTTAAATATATTTTATTGGAGATCCCTATTCTTTTCTTTGTTTGTTTATTTATATATTCCCAGATTTGATTTTCTCCCTTTAGTTGCATTATCTCATTTTCTGTATTTTCTTGTAATTCCCTCCTCCTTTCTTCGCACACTTTTGTGTACTCCCTTCTTTACTTTTGGTAGTCTTCTTTGTCTCCTTTGTCCCTTCTCCAGTTCTTAAGTGCTTTCCTGGCTTCTCTTTTCTTTTTTGTACAATTCGCATTCCACCACTTAAAGCTGCCCAATTTCCATTTTTTTATTTTTACTTCTTCTTTCCGTACTGCATTATTTATTTTTCCTACCATTTCTTCTACCATTTCATTCACCTCTGTCCTATTAAAGTTTATTTTGTTTAATTCCATTTGAAACTCTCTCCTTCCTTCCTCTGTCCAGACCCTTCTCTCTCTCCACCTCTCCTCCTGATTTCCCTCTCGTTCTCACCTTTTATTTCCCCTATATAGTTTTGCTATCAGCGGCATATGGTCTGACTCAACTCTTTCTTCCACTGTATTTCTTGATATCTTCTTTCGCCTCGACATTTGTTATTATATAATCTATTACTGTGCTGCCTCTCGGTCCCGTGTATGTATACTCTCCTTTATCATCTCCCTCCATATTCCCGTTCAGAATATTCCATCCTCTTTCCTCCACCATCTCTAATAACAACTTTCCCTCTGTGTTTGTAACTTTATCTTTTGATCTCCTTACGTCATGCTTTTCTTCTATTCTAAAATCGCCCCCTTCCTGTCCAATTCTCGCATTGAAATCTCCTCCGATTATCAGTTTCTCCACCTCCCTCTCCTCTATTATCTGGTCTAGCTCTTCTTTCGTCTCCTTCATATCTCTGCTGTACACTGTTATTACTCTCCATTTTTCATTTTGTATCCTGATTCTTCTCTCTTGAATATGTTCCGTTTCTGCGTTCGATTCCGCCTCTTCTTTGCCCTTTCTTGTACCTGTGATAATTTCGCCTATCGCTCTCCCTTTTTTTCTCTCTCTGGTGGCATATTTACATTTTCATGAGAATTCTTGTGGCAATTTATCTTTCAATCCTTCCCATTGTTTCTCTTCAATCCACGTTTCTACTACTCCTATTACATCGAGTTCTTTTAAGAAATCCCAAAACTGTTTGTCTTTGCTGAATAATCCTGCTACATTCCAGTATCCTATTTTAAGTGTATCTATTTCTCTTTGACTGCTTATTTTTCCTTTCCCAAATCTGTGTACCCCCTCCCCCGCATATCTGCATCCGCAGGCGCGCGGGGAATGGGTGTTGGCACTTCCTTTTGTCGTGCTTTCGTTGTCCTTGTAAACTCTGCGATCCTCCAATAATTTAGAGGTTCACAGAACTTTGCCGACTCCAAAAATTTACCTCTTTCAGCCCACCATCCTCTTTCCAAATAAATGTCTTATCGTTGATTTTTACTTTCCTGTACCCAACTTTCACCTTTGCCCCTTGCTCCCTTTCCGGCTTGGCTATGTCTTTAATATTTTTTTGTATCTCCCTTTCCTTTTTCGTCAGGTCATTGTCAATAAACAGCCTCTTATCTTTCAATGTACTCTTCTTTAGCATTACTGCTCTTTTCTGTTGCCAGCTTTTTAACTTCGCTATCAGTAGCCCTCTTTTCTCTCCCATTCCTACCCAGTAGGCTTCCTCGATTTCTGCTTCTACCTGCAATTCGTGCCTTAACACATACTCCACCGTATCCTTCGGCGTCTCTTTACGCGGTAAATTTTCTCCCCTTAGGGTGATATTATTTCTTCTCTCTCTTTTTCCCCTGCCCTCTTCTTTCCTTTCTAGCCCCTCCAGTCTTCCTGTCAGCCCCTCTGCCTGAACCTTCTTGGCCTCCAGTACTTCTATCCTTCCTCTCATTTCCTTCCTTTCCTTTTCCCATATCTCATCCCTACTCTTCCACCCGCCCCTCAGATCCTGCATTCCCTGCCTCAGATCTTTATTATCTTTTCTCAACTCTTCCATGTCTTTCTTAACTGCCAGCACAGCTTCCATCAATTTGTCTAATTTTGCATTCATTTCTTTTTCCTGCTCTGTCTTCTGGCTGTTTGGCGTTTCTGCAGTTCCTATAACTACCTCAGTTTTCTTCATCGGAGGTGACCTTCCTACTTTTCTCGCTTTTAAGAATTCTTCCTCTATTTCCTTTTCGGCCCTTAACCTCTCCTACTCCTCCTCGCCCACCCGTTTCCTCTCGAATCAGTCCAGTATCGAGCCTTCGCTGTCCGCTCTTCTTCTTCCCAGCTGTTCTGCCAACGATGGTCGTCCCCTTCTTTTCGTTTCCTTTTGCACTTCCCCGCCTTCGCCTGTTCGGCTCATCAGAGTCACCGCTCTTCTTTACCTACTGCTGTCTCCGCTTTATCTTCTTACTTCATCCACTCCCGTAGATTTCACTTATCCTTGCCACGTATCTTAGACTTCGGGCACTCGTTTCACACCTTCTCTTCTTCACCTTTTATCACACCCTTCGGCTCTTTATTAACTGTCGATTATACTATCCACCGGAGCCTTGTCTACTCCCCTCGTTTTCCACCCGACCTCGTAATTTTCTGCGCACTTTTGCCACACTTTTCGCCTATTTCTTTTGCCTGTCTCCATACACACGTTATTCTCTCGCGCACGTCACGTGGTTCCCCTAATTTTATCATTATATCTGTATACAATTTATTTATATACTATTTATGTTTATGTAAACAACAGCACCCTTTCTTATCAAACGTTCGTGACGCAGAAATCATTCGAAAACACAGTCGTGTTCGTTCACTGTCAACGCATTATTCTCGTTAAAATATAATTATATTCGGAACAAAAATATCTGGGCCACCGAAATATAGATATATATTATTATATGAAAAAAGCATTATATTGTATTTCCTACTTTTTGGGGAAGAGGGTCAATCATTTTATAGGGGTCAACATCTGTATGCGTTACCCTATTCGAATACAGTATTGTCTCGTTACGGGTTCAATTTGGTGTACACGATACGGACTTTTCGCTATCCCCACCACTTCTGTCTCACTTTTGTGCGGCGAAGGCGAGAGCGAAATGGAACAAGAGAGAGCGAGAGGCACTGAAAGCGAGCGAAGGCGGTACGAGACAGACGACGCGTTCATGTTTTGTCTCGCTCCATCTTTCGGACGCCGTGACACTCCGTCGTTTGCGTGCGCGACGGGCGTGCGCGATAATCGTAAGCGCTTACGGTGAGCACGGGAACCGCTTCGGAAAATCTGGACGCAGGACCAGCTCAAGTCTTTTTTGCGCCCTAGGCGAAATTGCCAAATTGCACCATTTATTATAATACATTTATTTGAGATTATTTATGACTTTACTCGGACTTCCGTTTCCGGTCGCGTTGGGTGAAAGGTGCGCTGAATGTGAGTGGTGTTAGTGGTGTAGGGAAAGTGTGGAGAGAAAGTGAAAGGGGGAGTGGAGGGCGAGTGTAGAGGTGAAGGGAGAGGTGTGGAAGAGACAGGGATAAGAGGGAAAGGGCTGGGATTGAGGGTGACAGGGATATAGAAGGGAGAGGGGAAGGTTTGGAGGTTAGGTGTGAGAGGTGAGAGAGGCGTGGCGGGAAAGGACAAGGAGAAGTGCTAGGGGTGACACCTGTCGGAGAGGAAAGGAGGTAGCGGTGTTGGTAGAGAAGGCGGGAAGTTTTGAACGGGGGATAAGGAGAGAAGAGTATGTTTAAAGGGAAGATCGGTGGGAACGTGGTTGGGGGGAGTGGGGGAGAAGGGCAGACGGGTGGAGAGGGGAGGAAAGGGGTGGGGAAGGACAAGGGGAGCGAAATGTTAAAGGAAAGGGATAGGAAGGACAGTGGCAGTAGTGTGGGGAGCAGTGTGGGGAGCTTAGAGAGTGGTGGGGGGAAAAAGAGAGGAAGAGAGGAGGAGGTGGGGAACGTGGAGAGAGAGAGAGGAGGGGAGGGTTTAAGAAGAGCGGGAAAACGGAAAGGTCACCAGTAAAGGGGGGCAAAGAGGGGGAGGAGCAGGGGGGAGGGGGAATGGAAGGAGTGATGATGGAGTTAATAAGGGAGATACGGGAGATGAAAGAGGAGATGAGGAAAGAAAGGGAGGAAAGAAGAAGGGTGGAGGAGGAGTGGAGAGGGGAAAGAAGGAAGTGGGAGCAGTGGATGAGGGAAGAGAAGGCGAGGAGGGAAGGAATAGAGGAAAAGTTAGAAAAGTTGGAAGGAAGGGACAGAAGGATCGTGGAAGTGATGGAGAAGGTAGAGAGCTGGGAAAAGGGAGGAAGAAAGGCTAAGGAAGGGGTGGAGGAGGGACAGGTGGAAGAATGGAAGCTGAGGCTGAGAAAGTTGGAGGTAAAGCAGGATAGAAAGGAGAGAGAGGGAAGGAGGGATAATGTTGTAATAAGGGGATTGAGGTGGGAAGGAGGGGAAGTGGAGGAGGGGGTGAAGAAGCTATGGGAGAGTATGGGGCTGGACAGGGTGGGTATGAAGGAAGTGGCAAGGATAGGAAGAGCGGGAGGGGATGGACGAGGAATGGTGATAGTGAAGTTGGCGGGAAGGGAGGAGAAGAGGAAAGTAATGGAGGCGAGGAAAAAGTTGAAGGTCGGGAAGGAGAGGATTGAGGACGACCTCACGGAGGAGGAGAGGAGGGGAAAGTGGAAGATAGAAATGGAGGCAGAGGGGGAGAGGAGGAGGGGGATGAATGTGCAGGTAGGGTACATGAAAATGTGGGTGAATGGGAGGATGAGGAGGTGGGATGAAGTAAGCGAGAAATGGATGGAAGAGCAGGGAAACGAGAAGGGGGGAAAGGAGGGGGGAGAAAGACTAAGAGGGGAGGGGATATGGCAGGGGAAGGAAGATATAAGGTGGCTTTCTGGAATGTGGCGGGGGTGAAGAATAAGGATGTGGAGTTTGGGAAGGGTTTGGAGGAATGGGATGTGGTGGTATTATGCGAGACGTGGGTAGAGGAAAAGGATTGGGAGAGGGTGAGGAACAAGTTGCCAAAGGGGTATGTGTGGGAGAAGCAGTGGGCAAAGAGGGAGAGTAAGAGAGGGAGGGCAATGAGGGGGATGATAATGGGGGTCAGGAAGGGGTTAGAAATAAGGGAAGAGGACGGGGCCGAGAAGGAGGGGATAATGATGAAGAAGGTGAAGATGGGGGGGGAGTGGTGGAGAGTGGTGGGAGTGTATGTGAATAAGGATTTGCAGAGGAAGCTGGAGGAGTTAAAGGAGTGGGTGGAAGGGAGAGAGGAGGGGGTGAGGGTGGTGATAGGGGGAGATTTTAACGCCAGGACGGGGGGCAAAGGGGGGGAGATATGGGGGGAGATGAGGAAGAGAAGGGATTGGAAAGTAGAAGGTCGAAGGACAGAGAGGTGAATGGTGAGGGGAGGAGGCTGTGTAGCTTTTTGGAGGAGAGGGGGTGGGGGATATTGAATGGAGGCGTGGAGGGAGATGAGGAGGGGGAGTGGACATACACAGGAGGAAGGGGGAACACGGTCATTGACTATGTGCTGGGGAACGAGGACACAAGGGAGAGGGTGGAGAGAATGGAAGTGGCTGAAAGGGTAGAGTCGGATCATCACCCAGTGGTAATCTGGCTGAAGGGGGAAGGTAGGGAGGGGTTGGGAGGGGAGAAAAAGGAGGTGGGAAAAGGGTTAGCAAGGGGGAACTGGACGGAGAAGGGGAGAGAGGAGTTTATAAGGGTATTCGGGAAGAGAGAGGGAGGCGGAAGGGGAATACAGGAAGAATGGAGGTAGTTGAGGGATAGGATAAAAGGGGTGATAGGGAAGGTGGGGAAAGGAGGGGGGAGGGTAGGACGGAGAGGGTGGTGGGACAAGGAGTGTAAGGAGGAGAAAGGGGAGATAAGAAGGGAGTTGAGGCGATGGAGGAGGGAGGGTGGAGATGGGAAAGAGTATAGGAGAAAGAAAAAGGAATATAAGCGTATGTGTGAGGGGAAAAAGAAGGAGGAGGTAGAAAGATGGGAGAAGGAGTTGGAGGGGGTGAGGACAGAAGGGCAGGTGTGGAAAATAGTAAATAGTGAGAGGAGGAAAAGAAGGAGGGTGGAAGAGGGGATAAAAATGGAGGAGTGGGAGGACTATTTTAGGGGGTTATTGGGAGGAGTAGAGTGGAGGGTGAGAAAAGGGGGGGAAAGAAGGAGGGGGGAGGATGATGAGGGGGAATTAAGTAAGGAGGAGGTGAGAGGGGTGGTGAGGAAGCTGAAAGATGGGAAGGCAGGAGGGGAGGATGGTATAGCGAACGAAGTATGGAAGTATGGGGGGGTAGAGGTGGAGGAGTGGTTATGGGATATATGTAATAGGGTTTGGATGGGGGGAGGGCTGGGTGGAGGATTGGAAGGAAGGGGTAGTGGTACCAGTGGTTAAGAAAGGGACCGGAAAGAGGGTAGAGGAGTATAGGGGGGTGACGCTAACGCAGACGGCGTACAAAGTGTACGCGTCTGTGTTGGCAGAGAGGTTAAGAGAGGAGGTGGAGGGGAAGAATTTGTTGCCACCGAGTCAGGCCGGCTTTAGGAGAGGAAAGGGTTGCATAGATAACATCTATGTGTTAAACTATTTGATAAATAGACAGGTGACAAGGAAGGGCAGAAAGATGGTGGTGTTCTTCATCGACCTAAAGGCGGCTTTTGACTCGGTGAACAGGGAGGTATTAGTGAAGGCGATGAGGAAGAGGGGAGTGAGGGAGGGACTGGTGGAGAGGTGTGAGGAGGTTTTGAAGGAAACGGTGTGTAGGGTGAGGGTGGGGGAAGAGATGGGGAGGGAGTTTTGGACTGCTAGGGGAGTAAGGCAGGGATGCCCACTGAGCCCGAGCTTGTTTACCCTGCTGCTGGCGGACTTAGATGATGAGCTGGAAAAGGGTGGATGGGGAGGGGTGAGATTGGGGGGGAGGAAGGTGTACACGTTGGCATATGCCGATGATGTGGCGGTGGTGGCGGAGGATGAGGAAGGAATGAAGGGTATGATGGCGAGACTGCAAAGGTACATGGACGAAAAGGGGCTACAGCTGAATGTGGGAAAGTCAAAGGTGATTAGGTGTAGGAAGGGGGGGGGGGGGGGAGGCGGAAGAAGGTGGTATGGAGATGGAAGGGTAAGGAGGTGGGGGAGGTGAGGGAGTATCAGTATTTAGGGTATACCATGATGGCGAATGGGGGACAGGAGGCCCATGTAAGAGATAGGGTCAGGAAAGCGGCGGCGGTGATGGGGCTGGTATGGGGTATTGGGAAGAGGGGGTTTGGGAAGGATTGGGGGAAAAGGGTTTGGTTGTTTGACAAATTGGTATGGGCGATGGTGGGGTATGGAGTGGAGATTTGGGGATGGAAGGAGAGGGACAGGGTAGAGGGGTTGCAGGAGAGATATTTGAGATGGGTGTTGGGGGTGGATTGGTGCACCCCGGGATATATGGTAAGGGAGGAAATGCAGCGGGACAAGATGAGGGGAAGGGCAGGGATGAGGGCGTGGACATATAAGAGGAAGTTAGAGGAGGGGCAAGGGGGGGAATTGGCGAGGGAATGTTGGGAAGAAATAAAAGGTAGGGCGAGAAGGGGAAAGGTGTTGGGGGGATGGGAGGATGAAAGGAAGGGGTTTTTTGAGGAGAAAGGGTGGACAGTGGAGGAAGTAGAATTGGTGAGGGGAAAGGGAGAATTGAGGGGGGAAGAGTTGGTATGTAGGGGGAGGAGGTTAGAGGAGACGAAAAGATGGGAAAGGATTAGGGAGTCAAAATACAATAGGTGGTACGGAATGGTAAAAGGGGTGGGGGTGCCAGGGTATTTGAAGAGGGGGTGGGGTGAAAGCAGGTGGAGGAGAGTGGCAAGGTTTAGGCTGGGGAATGAGATGAGAGGAGGGAAGTACTGGGGGGATGAGGAGGAGAGGAAGTGCAGGGTGTGTGGATGGGGGGAGGAGACGTGGGAGCACGTGTGGGAGGTGTGTGCGGACTGGGGGGAGGGGAGGGGGTGGCAGGAAGTGGTAAGGGAGGTGTTGAATGACGACGGAGGGGGTGAGGAATGGATGAGGAGAGTGGAAGAAAGGAGGGGGGGTGGAGTGGAGGAATGGAAGAGTAAAGATTGAGAGCGACAGGAGGCGAGCGGAAGCGGGGGTCGGATGGTAGGGAAAGGAGGGGGGGGCGAGCGAGGCGTGCGTGCGAGGCGGGGGAGAGAGAGAGAGAGCGGGCGAGGCGGGGGAGAGAGAGAGAGAGAGAGCGGGCGAGTAGGTTAAGTTTAGGTGTAAGTAGAAGTAAGAGCGGTTAGTGCGTAAGGATTTTTTTGTTTGTTTTTGGTTAGATGTAAGGGTGTAAGAGGATTGTAAACCCCTAGGAGACACAATAAAGACTACATACATGACTTTACTCTGCAAAATTAGGCAACTGCGGGCGTAAGGTTGACAAGAGGTGCAAAATGGTCTTTCCATTGTTGGCATTGCTGAAAATAAATTTTTAAATGAAATACTACAAACTGTACTGCAACGGTTTTAAACTATGAGTAAAAATTAAGAGTAAGGACATGAAGAAGCTCGATTAAATGTATTATAATAAATGGCGAAATTTGGCAAGGTCGCCTGGGGCGCAAAAAACACTCGTGATGTGCCTGACTATCTGACCATGGCACGCATACGTCGAGCAGTTACGATTTCATGTGAGCACTCGCGCCCGTCGCCCACGCCGCCCCGCAAGCAAAGAGTTAGATCTCGCTCTCCCCTTCGGCCAGAAAAAAGCGAGAAACGAACACTCGGAATTGGGGCCGTATTCACGATACGGGCTCAACGCCGGTCCCGACCAGCGAATCCCTGACGAGACAATACTGTACTTGGATTATTCGAATATTCGTAACAGCATTTACCATAAGGCGCAGTAGGCGCAAGCCGGGGCCTCACTCTTTATGGGCCCATATTTTAACCTTCACTCTGTGTACTAACAGTTTAACGTTAACTGTGTATAGGTATGTAATTACACCCCACGCATTTTCAGTCACAAATGTACAGAAAAAACTGTAGCTGCGTAAGTTTTATTAATTTTTAAGATGATAAGTGATGAAAGAATTACAACACATAATTTAAAACCACGAGTTTTTAATTTTTCGGAAATTTATTTTTCTCAGTAGTACAACTCGACACTTTGGTTATTTTGATTTTTCTCGGAAACCAAAAGAGTTAAACAATTGCTACGAACGGTGCAACGCGGTACAAACCTAGTACAAACTGGTACAACCACGAGTTTTTAATTTTTCGGAAATTTTTTTTTCTCAGTGGTACGACTCGAAACTTTGGTTATTTCGATTTTTCTCGGAAACCAAAAGAGTTAAACAATTTCTTCGAACGGTAAAACGCGGTACAAACCTAGTACAAACTGGTACAACCTCGAAAATTTAAGTTTTCGAAAAAAGGGGGGCTAACTTCACACAGATAGAAATGTCGGAAGCAAAAATGGTTCCAAAATGAGAAGCAAAATTCACATTTAGTATCCTGACCTGCAGGGGTACCGTTTACACCACTTTGATTTTCCCCAACCAGTTCCCCGATGACTGTCTACCCAGATTACCAGGGGTGTGCGGGTACCCGAATTTTCGGGCTCGGGACGAGCCGGTAACTTGGGGGCGGGATCGGGCGGGGTCCCGATACATTCGTATCGCTCGAGATCCCGACAGTTTCGGGATCCCGAGACTTGATTCGGGCTACAAGCATAGCCGCCGGGAGCGGGCAAATTGATTTCAGGTCGGCTCGGCAAAACTCGGACGCGATCGGACGATATCGTTACCAGTAATAGATTAAAATTATTACCTGAGAACATGGAAAAATTATGTTTCTTACATGTTAATTTGAAATAATAAAATATTCGCCTCCTGTATATTGTTGTTACTATGAAACATCCTGGAAATATTCTTTTTTGAATGCTTTTAGTTGTTCGTACGTTTTCTATTTTAAATCTGAACCTATCCCGAAAAAGATAATACCCTATGCAGGGTGTCCGCGGGAAGACTGGACAGCCGGTTTTCTCCTAAAATATTGGAGATAAAAATATTAAAAAAACAGGGAATTGCATGGTTCGAGGGGGCCAATTTATTAGCGCGAACGAATTTTGATTTCGATTATTATTTTAAAAGATACGATGGTCAAGTTCGGTTTTTCAAATGGAACTATTTTTTTGGAAGACCTGAGTTGATAGTGCGTTCCAAGACAAACTCAATAAGCTTTAATGTATGCACTTTATTTTCACTGGTTTTTAAGATATTGCGCTTGAAAAATTTACTGATTTTCACTGGAAGAAAACCCTCTGGAATAGCAAGGACCGGGGTCGGTCTTACTGGCACCACAGGTGGCACTGCCTGTTGAAATAGATACCTACCTGCCAAATGTCTACGCCAGGAATGGCAGGCCCAAAGGCTGGACAATTCTTTTCCGTCAGAAATGCTACTTAGGTAGGTAGGGAAAGTAGGGACATGATGGGGAAGCTAAGGAGAAATGCAAATAAAGTGATGATTGTACCTATTAATTAAGTCTTTATTACTCCAAATACAACTATAAGTTAATGATTTATCATTTTTTACACACTTTGGACTATCTGAGGTCAGGCGTCTAAGTTATTAAACTTTACAAAACAGATGGGAAAAACCGTCCTCCCCCACTAGCTTTTGCCAGCGACCACACTATTATAACACAGTGGCTTCCTAATGATGTATTTGTCACGTGCCTAGCATCTTTTAATTAGGGTTTAGGGAGATGCCCCATCTTACCTCGCTATCCCGTCATACCCCTACTTCCCCTACATCTGCGGTATCGAGAAGCGCACCGTTACTTTTATTTCGCACTTGCTTCTACGCTCGAATAGCCGGTTCTTTTGGGGCGGGATGTAAGTTCGATTGGTTAGGTTAGGAGGTGCGAAAGTTGCTAGACTAAATTTCAACCATAGGGAGCAGATTGTATCAGAACCAATCGGATTTGCATCCCTCACAAACGGCTGCTCTCTTGAAGAGGCCCTCTTCACAGCAATACCTCCTCCCCAATGCCCACCTTCTCTCGCACGGAATACGTCAACGCATGCTTTTGTTTTGATATCGGAGCTCGTGTTTATACTCGAGAGATAAGGGATCGGTCCGAATTTTTATAGAGGACCACGCGTTGACAGCGGGCTACCCCTTTTCTTCCTGTGTCTCTCCACGAGGCGTATTGACGGTGGATTGCAGGAGCGTAGATGTCTGGATTCCAGTTATTGAATTCAGGCGATGATAGAAACACTTCATTACAAAACGCACATGCACTATAGTATTAAAGTAAATCGTATTCCTCACGGGCAGGGGTACTGATAATGATCGAACTTGCGCCCTACTTCGCGCAGACGGATTACACGGAGATTAGTCGGGTCACACACTGCACAAATGATACAGGGTGATTCTGGAGGTACGCTCGTCGAAGGATGCGGCCTGGTACCCCGTGGCGAAGACAACCCGCCGGCAGTGCCTCACCGAATTTTATGGCTTTTTACGGAAGAAGGTATGAATCCTGGGCCGAACGTAGCGAATTGAGGTCGAGTACCCGCAGTCGAGGGTGAAATATCCATTACAGCGTATTAAGAAATTCTTTTCTTCGTCGTATCGAAAGGGAAGTGACACCAATAGATTCCTTATGTTTTTCTGATAAAAATCATACCAAATATCATGCACATCGGACTAGTTTGACACAAGCTATTTTTATTCCCTATGTAAAAGTTGTCCGATTTACATGACATTTGTAATGATTTTCATCAGAAAACCCCAAGGAATCCATCAGCGACACTTCCATATTCATACGATAAAGATTAAAAAATTATTTTATTTCTTAAACAGATACAGGGTAATTCTGGAGCAACGCCCGTCAAGGAGAGATGCGGCCTGGTATCCCGTGGCGAGGATAGCCCTTCGCAGTGCCTTACCCGATTTGATGACTTTCGACCCTCGAAGGGGTTCGAGTGCCTATTAAGATGTGAGAAATCTTCGACTTCCGCATTTCTCATCAGATCTTTGCGAAAACAGGGCCAATTGATTCCTTATGTTTCGCCGATGCAATTGACACCAAGAACGACGTAATTCGGAGCATAATGAAGGAAATTAAAAATTCCTTTCCATAACCTCAAGCTAATTTCGTTAATAATAGGCCGATTTACGTGAAATTTGGTATGATTTTCATCAGAAAAACATAAGGAATCCATTGGTGTCACTTCCCTTTCGATACGATGAAGAAAAGAATTTCTTAATACGCTATAATTGATAATTCACCCTCGACTGCGGGGACTCGACCTCAATTCGCTACGTTCGGCCCAGGATTCGCACCTTTTTCCGTAAAAAGCCATAAAATTCGGTGAGGCACTGCGCGCGGTTTGTCCTCGCCACGGGGTACCAGGCCGCATCCTTCGACGAGCGTAGCTTCAGAATAACCCTGTATCGTTTGTGCAGTGTGTGACCCGACTACTCTCCGTGTAACCGGTCTGCGCGAAGTAGGGCGCAAGTTCGATCATTATCAGTACCCCTGCCCGTGAGGAATACGATTTACTTTAATACTATAGTGCATGTGCGTTTTGTAATAAAGTGTTTCTATCGTCGCGTGAATTCAATAACTGGCATCCAAACATCTACGCTCCTACAATCCACCGTCAATACGCCTCGTGGAGAGACACAGGAAGAAAAGGGGTAGCCCGCTGTCAACGCGTGGTCCTCTATAAAAATTCGAACCGATCCCTTATCACTCGAGTATAAACACGAGCTCCGACATCAAAACAAAAGCATGCGTTGACGTATTCCGTGCGAGAGAAGGTGGGCATTGGGGAGGAGGTATTGCTGTGAAGAGGGCCTCTTCAAGAGAGCAACCGTTTGTGAGGGATGCACATCCGATTGGTTCTGATACAATCTGCTCCCTATGGTTGAAATTTAGTCTAGCAACTTTCACACCTCCTAACCTAATCAATCGAACTTGCATCCTTCCCCAAAAGAACCGGCCATCCGAGCGTAGAAGCAAGTGCGAAATAAAAGTAACGGTGCGCTTCTCGATACCGCAGATGTAGGGGAAGTAGGGGCATGACGGTGTAGCGAGGTAAGATGGGGCATCTCCCTAAACCCTAATTAAAAGGTGCTAGGCACGTGACAAATACATCATTAGGAAGCCACTGTGTTATAATAGTGTGGTCGCTGGCAAAAGCGAGTGGGGGAGGACGGTTTTTTCCCATCTGGTATGTAAAGTTTAATAACTTAGACGCCTGACCTCAGATAGTCCAAAGTGTGTAAAAAATGTTGAATCAATTAAAGTGTATACATTAAAGCTTATAGAATTTGTCTTGGAACGCACTATCAACTCAGGTCTTCCAAAAAAATAGTTCCATTTGAAAAACCGAACTTGACCATCGTATGTTTTAAAATAATAATCGAAAACAAAATTCGTTCGCGCTAATAAATTGGCCCCCTCGAACCATGCAATTCCCTATTTTTTTTTATATTTTTATCTCCAATACTTTAGGAGAAAACCAGTCTTCCGGCGGACACCCTGTATATACCCTTTACATAAAGTACTAAGTATGAAGTGTATTTTATTAAGATTTTAAAATATTGTCGATATAAAAATAGTCTTCTTCCAAAGTTCTGAACATGATATTTATTTAAGTACGTATATGGGCATATTCACTATTCACAAACTATTTGGTAGCAATGAAAATACATATATATGTAAATAAATAATAATATACAAATTATGATTCAACAGGAGACAGAAAGGTAAATACTTATCACTCTGGTATCGATATAAATGATATACATAATTCTTTCCGTCTCGGTCCCCTCGTAATAGCTGGCTTTCGAGCCGATCGCATCCGAGTTTTGCCCAGCCGACCTAAAATCAAATTGCCCGCTCATGACGGTCATGCTAGTAGCCCGAATCGAGCAATACAAAAGTATCGGGATCCCGCCCGATCCCGCCCGATCCCGCCCGAAATTTTCCGACCCGTCCCGAGGGCCGGGAACCCGAGCCTCGGGACGATCCGCACACTCCTACAGATTACTGTTGCTGCGACCCCCTCAACCATTCTTTCCGCGCTGCCTGACAACTGACTCCTGCGACAATGACACACCCCAAAAATCAGTCATACCGAAACACGTCACACGTTACTCTTCCAAACAGTACCTGTTCATTCTCCACATTCATTGTACAGTTTGTAGAAAAATTATTGGTCTTGGCTCTTAGGAGGTGAATCTACACCTCTGGATCGGTGGAAATTTGTAAAAAAAGTCCGCGAAATTGTTTATAGCATTGAAAATTAATGTTAATTTTTTTTTACATCAGCGTACTTTGCGCGTTGATAAGGGAAAATGTTTTAAAAAAGCCATATGGCGCAAAGGAACCCTTTGGTCAGGAAAAATTGTGAAAGAATTCGCAACAAATTGATTGTGTCGTGTTACACGTATAGGCATGGGCCCACCACTACTCTGCTGCTGGACACAAGACACATCATATGATTAACATAATTTATTAATCATTTCTTAATTAGTTATTATAGGAAGTGTTGAAAACGATAAACGAAAGTGTATCTCTGTACAAAGAGTATCCCGGGTATACAGTTGAAAAAAATTGAAAAAGTTGGAAAAGTTAATATAAACTCCGCAAATAATTTATTAGGGAATTATAAGATAGCAGAGATTCGATACATCGTAAGCGAAGTTGTACAATGCTTCTCCGTTGTATGGATCTGTAGAGTTGCTGATTGATATGCAGGGTGTAAACGGTATACGTAACAATATTTTATGGGATGGTAGGGGAGATCCAATGGAACATAAAAGTCCTATGACATAGTGTCCGATCTGTCTCCATTTTACAGTAAATAATGCCTAAAAGTTTGCACCATGCGTTTGAAACGGATAGTAGCTCGCGCATGTTGGTGAGACCAACACATTGAAATAGGGTGTTGTTTTCTGATCTTTCATGTAATTCCCAAAGTGGTGTGTTTTTCGGAAGGAAAAACTCATAAGAGTGATCCTCCAGCGACTAGACTCAAGGAGATGCCGCATGGTATCCCGTGGCGAAGACAACACCCCGCGATGCCTCACCGCATGTTTATGGCTTTCGACCCTTGAAGGAGTTTGAATACCCATTAAGAAGTGAGACCTCTTCCAGCTCCGCATTTCTCATCAGATCTCTGCGAAAACGACGGCAATCGATACCTCTCGTCATCTTTTGGTTGTCATTTAAAGTGTAAAACGAATAAAAGATAAATCGAGAGAAAATCATGCCAAACGTAAAAAGACGAATACAAATTTTTTTTTAAAAACAGAATCGTAAATAATAATTATTTTAAGTGAGCGGACAAGAAATACGTAAATTTCGTTTTCAAATATCCCATAAACGAAAAAGTAATGTAACAGGAAATGAACAAAACATGATCGTAGTTCGTTATTGTGATAATAATCCGTAGTTCAATAACGGCCAACACTGTTACTGATAATGAATAAGTCTGTTTAAAAACCCCGAAGAAAAATTTAGGTACGGAAATTTGGAGAATTATCGCCGAAAATAAGCCATTGCCTGCGTTAAATTTAGAAACTAATAATCACCAATAAAGAAACTTAAAACTCACCCTTTCGGAAATTCACCTGCAGCTTGAAAACCTGCGTCACTAGGTCACTGAATCGACCACTCAATCGACGTACACAGTTCACAGCTGGTTCCAGGTATATAATACCATCCAATGAAGTTAAGAGCCGCAACATCAAGCGCGTTCGGGTTAATGTACCGAATATTCACTTCGCTGCACGGTTACTAACACTGATCACGTAATTTATTTTTCATGGAACGTGTTGTTCCTACGTTATAAAAATTTGTGGAAATGAATTTTCACTTAGCGTGCGGAGCCGTGGATACAGCCGCGCAAATGCTCGTACAACAGTAATTGCGTCTCCGTTGTTCTGGGCATAAACCTACAACAACGCGTAATACTCTTGTGTAGAAAACACTCCTCTGACGCGATTGCAAACTGATTGACAGGAACTTTACCAAGAATCTTCCTCCATCCCCGAAGTAGTTTCTCTCGTTCCATTATGAGTTACCTCCCACCAGGACAAGCGGCTTTAAGTAAAAAGAAGCCAGCACATTTGCAAAAACAAACGTGCTTCGCAGAAATACAAAGAACGAACCATCGTACACTTTCACAAAAGCCCGCGCTCTGTCCTTTTTTTGTCATTGCTTCGACAGCAGAAACCACGTATTTCGTTTCGAAAGAAGAATATGCATACCATTCCTATTTCCCTTTTCCGATACCCTGAGTTCACGTCTGGTTCGAGGCGGAACCCATTAAGTCATAAATTACTCACAACTGTTGGAAACCGTTCTCTACCGCCGAATCGCGGGACAATACGGTCATAAACTACGCCCCTGGCGAGATACTCTGGCCGACCAGCCTGAATAATTTTTGGGAACTACCAATTAAAAAGTAATATCCAACATCAATATGCCTCGCGGAGAGACAAGGGAGAAAGGGAGTACCTATGTAGTTCGCTGATTGCGGTTAGTCCCGCCTGCTACCGCCCCCCCCCTTCAAATTAAAGGCAAATCCCATATCTCTCCAGTATAAACACGTGCTTGAATTTCAAAACAAAAGCACGCGTTGACGTAGCTGTGCGAGAGAAAGTGGCCTTTAAGTCCGATTGGTCCCAACCTAACCAATCTGCTCTGCATCCCTCCCAAACGATCACTGTCTTGAAGAGACCCTCTTCACAGGAATATCTCCTCCCCAAGGCCCACCTTCTCTCGCACGGAATACGTCAACGCGTGCTTTTGTTTTGAAATTCGAGCGCGTATTTATACTCGTGTAACGTACCGCTACCTACCGCCATAAATTTTTCCTTCTGTTTTCATACAAATTGTTAATTGCGTTCATATTATACCTAAGATAGTATACCACGCATGGGAGAGCGCGTTCGAACAGCGCGCGAGAGAACCTGGCGACGCGCAACGCATGCGCATAGCCGACGATTCAAACAGTGAACTCAGTGCCGCGAGTGAACCAAGCGCGCGTGCGCACACCGTACGATCAACCGGACGCCGAATAAACCGAGTCTAGTACGTGAGTGGCGCGAAACGGATGTTAATTCTAATTGGTGCGCAAGATCGCGCAGCGAGTGATTGGTGCAGGCTAAGTACCACAAACCGGTATAAAGACAGGCTCGCCAGCAGCAGAGAATCAGACATGGTTCTGCCACCGAAACAACCAGACCTAGATCGCTTTAATTAGCCCCTCAGTCTCGCAAGTCTAAAGGAAGTATATCTTAAACGTCCTGACACACAGTCCTCAACTTCCTTTCGAGGTCGCTTTAGCTAGCCCCTCAATTTCCTTTTGATGGTCGCTTTAACTAGCCCCTCAATTTCAACCGAGGTCGCTTTAACTAGCCCGTCGACTTCCATCCTAAAAAGCGTGGGCAAGCTAATAGGAAGCTACTACAAATCCGAGAGAAGGAATCCTCTCCAATTCTCAACATAACATTACAAATTGACCAAGCGTCAATTCTTGTATTATACATTATACCGACTTCATGTCAAAGACTTTATGTTCAATAGCGATTTAGTATCGTACCTTTAAATTAATTAACGCGATATTCTTTATTATCGACTTAGCGTCAAAAACCGAAATAATACTCCTTATTACCGACTCAGCGTCGAAACACAAATCGAACGATATTCTTTAATACCGACCTATACGTCGTTACGCAATTACATTATAATCAGTTATATTAATTTATCGACTGAGTCTCATATTACATATTCCATTTCGACCAAGGGTCAAAAACCATTTATTTTGAATAAACTGTTTTTGTACTTATTGTTAAAAAGACGGACTCTAGTTCGTGAAATTCATTTCTTTATCGCATGCCATCCGAACCAATCCCACAATTCCACGGGTAAACCGTCCTACTTGTGGAATCTCCTGTAATTAACGGCAACGTCTCGTTCGAGAACGTTACACATGAAAGATAAGGGATCCGTCTTTCATTTGAAGGGAGGGCGAAGCAGGCGGGACTACGCGCAGTCAGCGAACTACATAGGTACTCCCTTTCTTCCTGTGCCATTCCGCGAGGCGAATTGATGATGGATAATACTTTTTAATTGCTACATTGGTGGCATCTTTCTCACACGTAGCATATTTAATTAAAAACGGAACAAGCTGACTTGTGTACCGCCCTAAAAATTAATCAGGCTGATTGGCCAGAGCATCTCGTTAGGGTCGCGGTTTATGACCGTATTGTCCCGCGAGTCGGCGATATAGATCGGTTTCCTACAATTTTGGGTAATTTTTAGCTTAATTGACTCCGCCTCGCAGCAAACGTGAATTGAGGGTATCGGAAAACGGAAACAAGAATGATATGCATTTTCTTCTTTATAGCAACTCGAAGACCTTCGGTTTCTCTTCTCTTCGGACCCTTTCAAACCGATACACGTCGTCTCTGTTGTCTATCTCCAAGCAATGTGTACATTGGCAATAAAAGAACGAAGCGCGGGTTTTTGTGAAAGTGTACGATGTTCGTTCTTTGTAACTGACCGCTGGCTTCCGGACTGCTGGCTTATTTTTACTTAAAGCCACTTGTCCTGATGGGAGGTAACTCATAATGGAACGAGAGAAACTATTTGGGGACGGAGGAAGATCCTTGGAAAAAATCCTGTCAGTCAGTTTGCAATCGCGTCAGGGAAGTGTTTTCTACACAAGAGTATTACGCGTTGTTCTGGGTTTATGCCCAGAACAACGGAGACACAATTACTGCTGTACGAGCATTTACGCGGCTGTATCTACGGCTCCGCACGCCAAGTGAAAATTCTTTTCCACCAATTTTTATAACGTAGGAACAACACGTTCCATGAAAAATAAATTAAGTGATCAGTGTTAGTAACCGTGCAGTGAAGTGAATATTCGGTACACTAACCCGATCGCACTTGACGTTGCGACCCTTTACTTTGGGTGGTGTGGTATACCTGGGACCAGCTGTGCACCGTTGATGATGAGAATTGGTTCAGTGACCTAGTGACACAGGTTTTCAAACTGCAGGTGAATTTCTAAAAGGGTGAGTTTTAGTTACTTTATTGGTGATTATTAATTTTTAAATTTAACGTAGGCTGTGGCTTATTTCCGGCAACAAATTGCCACCACTGCGCGCCTGGCCTAAGAGCACTTCTAGAGTTTTCGTTCACTTGTTTCTTATTTTCTAGCTGACGACCCTAAGTGCCGCCGCCACCCCAAACAGATCCTCAATGGGACCGCTACTGTAAGGGGTCCGTACTTTCTCGGTTACTGGGTCATCTTGAACAGCTCAGAACGGGCGGTCTTTGTGCTACAGCTCATCTGTGTGCATGTAGCGACGATCATTTCCACAAACATCTCCGATGTTTAAACCTTTATAACAGCTAAACTATACGAGATACAACAAAATTTATTCAGACCATTTTACTCTACTGGTGGTCTCCAATGTATCTGCAAAATTATGGAATCCTGCGACTATTAGTTTAACGTACAGACATGTTAATTTTGAGGCATTATTACTGTAAAATGGAGACAGATCGAACACTATGTCATAGGACTTTTATATTCCATTGGACCTCCCCTACCACCCCCTAAAATATTGCTACGTATACCGTTTACACCCTGTATAAATGAATTATAATTTTCATTCCTACCGCTTGTAGCGCTGTACTCTTATGTCATGCTTAGCCGTTAACGTTGGATGCGACACGGAAATGATAATGGGGCTCTAGAAAGCACAGACCAGGTATAGAATAGACCTTTCACTCTGCCAGCGGCAGTGGCCGCGGTGAAAGCACCGGTTCTCGTTGGATCACCGAAGTTAAGCACCGCGGAGCGCGCACCGGGGAGAGATGGGTGACCGACCGTTTATCTCTCTCCCGGTGCGGCGCTTGCTGCTGGCACGGCACGGCGACGTCGCGTTAGGGGGGGGGGGGCGAGGGTCGTGTCGGCATTTCTTGGGATGGGCTTGCCCCCCCCCCCCTCGCCTGGTCCGTTCTTAAATGCAACGTGGCCAGGTGACGCGGTGACGCGGTGACGCGGTGACGCAGTCACGCGATGTCGCTGTGTCGCGGGGTCGTGGGGTGGGTGGTGACGGGGACGCCTCCCGCCCTGGTTTAGCCCCAGCGACCCCGGGATGAGGGTGACGCGGTCGTGTGACCCGTCGCGCGTCGCCCAGAGTTGACGTGGAGGGTGGAGTTCGGCCGCGTGAGCGCGGGCGCCTTCTCAATGGTGCTCGCGTCCGTACGACTCCCCCCGAGGAGGGGCTCCCTGCACAGGGAGCACAGTAGGCGGCGGCGGGGAGCTTCATATGCATCCGTGGAGGGGGGGGGGGGGAGGCAAGCGAATGTAATCGCTAGTTTGATCTCGCACCAGTCCCCCCCTCGTATGTGCGCTCTCCGCGCTAGGGGGTCACCTTGGTGGTTTTAGTGGGTTCGAGTCCCACATAACCCCTGGCCCTCCCCCGAGGGTTAGGGGTATCCGTGGGGATTTCCACCAAGTCAAAAAAAAAGACCTTTCACTCCATTGTGTTCAGTATCACTCGATGTTGGGGCTCTAGAGCCCCATTACCATTTCCGTGTCGCATCCAACGTTAACTGCTAATCATGAAATAAGAGTGCAGCGCTATAAGCGGTAGGAATGAAATTTGTAATAGCGGTGAGAATTTATATGCAGGTGTCAAATTAATGCAGCATTTTTAAAAGGCAAATAAACATTTCCTATTTTTTCATCAATCCGAAACTCTACAGACCCATACAACGGAGAAGCATTGTATAACTTCGCTTACGATGTAACGAATCTCTGCTATCTTATAATTCCCTAATAAATTATTTGCGGACATGGGTTTATATTAACTCTTTCAACTTTTCAATTTTTTTCAATTGCATACCAGGGATACTCTGTGTACAGAGATACACTTTCATTTATCATTTTGAACACTTCCTATAATAACTAATTAAAAAATTATTAATAAATTATGGTAATCTTATGATGTATCTCGTATCAAGCCCCATGCCTACATATACGTGTAGTCAATTAGTCAATTAGTAGCGACATTGTACGGGGGGATCAACGGCGGGTGCCACCGAACCCAGGCGCCGCTCGGACCATTCAGCCAGTGAGCGTTCAAACATAAGGAGTTCGGATGTTCCCCAGGGCCAACCGCGCCGCCCGGTAAGACCGCTCCTCTTCCTCTGTGCGATCTGCACCACAGATTCCGAGGGCCTCCCTATTATAGGAGGTGCGACTGCGCCACTCGGCTCTTTAGGCCCCGCACCTGATCTCTCGGCACGGCCCGTGAGACGGCTCGGTTAAGAGAAAGGGAAGTGGCTTTGGGGGCCGCCTCCTCAAGGTGCACAATAACCCATAGTAGATCTACCCCGTTACTCCGATGAGGCCATGCTTTTTATAGGCCCGGACCAGCTTGCAGACTCACCGTACTCGCGAGGGGGACCTTCGTCGGGGGAGGGCGATCCCTGCCTAGACACACCTGGATGTGCCGGAGTTTTACGCGTTGCGCCAGCCTCCCCCTCGGGCCGACGAGACCAGCCCGTCACTAATTGTCTCGCCGCGGTTTATAGAATGGTGTCCCGACGCCGTACTATCGGACACCCTATCCACCCCCTTCTCTAGATTTGATATCGTGGAACTTCTGGACCGGAAGGCCGGTATCCGTTCTTAGAGTCTCAGCCAGACTTTTGGCCGCCGAGGTCTGGATTGCGTACCCTTTTTTGGCAAGGCTAACTACGTTCCCACCCGCCTAATCCCCGTGCCCCTGACCCCCCCTGAGTTTACTCCCTCGTCCTCCTAACGTACTCCCCTTTGTTTCCCTCTCCTGCACTCGTGAGAAAATCTGGCCCATTGGTTGCCCCAGTCCCTCCCCCCTCGACCTGTCGTACATTTAAAGCCGGGCTAAGCTAGACTGTTCTACCCTTGGGTCTGGGATCCCTTCCCCCCTCCCATTCCCGGTGAGGCTCGTTCATTCCACTATCTGATCGGGGTCCGAAAGCGAGACACCATTCGGGTGGGGCGGCCAGGACCCGTCCCTACGGGTGGATCCGTATCTAGGTGTGTTCAGCCGGTGCGCCGGTAATCGCCCTCAGCGTTAGAAACGCCTGCCTTGCCTGCGACCTGCTTCCGCTCGGTCGCCTCGTTTGACCGCGCGGCCGTTGCGATAGCAGTCGTTATCGTTACTTTTCCCATCGTCAACCTTGCTTTCTCTGTGCTCTGTGCCCTTTTTCTATCCGTCGAGCCCCTCCTTGGCTCGTCTTCGTTTGCGTCGGGTGTTTTGTTCTCTGTTGTCCTAACCTCCTGATCTGTTTGCCTGCGGGACGGGTCGTGGGCGGAAGCGGGGGGGGGGTGTCCCGTCAAGATCGGTGTTACCCCCGTGCTAGGCCGGGATGCCCTCAGGACAGGGGTGGCCCTCGCTAAGGACCTAGGGGTCCTCCGTCTCTGAGCACCGTCGACCGGAACTCCTTTGTTCGTCACGTGCTCCAGTACCAGGGCCCGGGTGTCCATGAGCGCCACGGTCCGTGTAATGTCCCATGATCCACCCGAACACGCGATTCCTTGTTCCCTTCTGTTTTCCGACGCCGGTCTTTCTTCCTCGTTCGTCTTGATATTTGTTTGGAGGACAGGGGGGACGGGTACGATGGGGAATCCTCAGGTAGCGTGTGTTGCACCCGTCTACCGCGGGGCTACCAGTTCGGGAGATGTCACTGACCCTGAGTCCCTTCCCGTCCTCCGTAATGAGATCTGTCTGAACGGAGGGACGTCTTACGGGGGGAAGCGACGGGGAATCCCAGGTAGCGCGTTTCGAACCCGTCTGCCGCGGGACGACCAGTTTGGGAGATGTCGTCGATCCTTACGCCAGCGCATCCTCGGTAGTCTCGACTCTGTTGCTGTGTTCGGTTTTCGCGATTCCCTTGTTTCGACCCCTGTCACCTGCCTTCCTGCTTTCGGGAACGAACCTCACGCGAGGGAAGTCTTGCGGGGGGGTACGATGGGGAATCCCGGGCAGCACATTGTGATCCCGTCTGCCGCGGGGCTAGCGGTTCGGGAGATGTCATCGACCCTTACCCCTGCACATCCTCTATGCTTTCCCTGGATACACGTTTCTTGATCGCCGGTGCTGATTCCCGTTCCTGCTCCACCTGTATCGCTGAGAGTTTCCTTCCCACCCAACATTCTCGATTCACGATCTAACTACCCGTTGCCCCACGTGTCGGGACGCATCCTTGCATCTAGCGCGCTATACGTTTCTACAATTTCGATTTTAAATTAATTTAATTTAAATTAATAATATGGCTATGGAAGGGGGCCCCTGCCACCGCCCCCTCGGTGGGCCACGCCGTGGGGCGTCACTCCCGTGTATCGTTCGGTTTGTGTTCTAACGCTTTTAGAGCGTTGGCTATGCCCCCGCCGGCGAAACCCACTGCGGCGGGTTCCCGCCAGCGCGGTTCTTGCGAACAGGTCCTCCCCTTCTGTAGGAGCTGGATCCCTAGACAGTCTTCCAGGGATTCACCTCCTCCAGGAATTTCGCGATCCTTTCGACGCAAAGCCTTTTAACGTTACTCGGTTCTATGATCTCATCGTCTAGCCATCTTCTCCTCTTCGCCATAGTCCTAGGACAGTCGCACAGCACCTGTTTACTGTCCTTCCTTTCTACCTCGCACAACGAGCACATATCTGTCCATCCTTTCCCAATTCTAAAGAGATGGGCGTTCAGCGGCGCGTGTCCGCACAACACGCCCACCACGTTTCTCGCGTCCACTCTCTTCAGACCCATTATACTTGTAGCTCTGTTCTCGTTGATTTCCATTCCTAGCAGTTCCTTCGACGCCATGCATCCGCTAGATCGTGCCCACGTTCTTGTTCGTTCGTTGTCTCTCCATCTCCGCAGAACCTCTTTGAATGCCACCGTGGCTATAGGTGGAATTACTTCCCCTTCGCCTCGTTCTCTGCTCGCTCCTTCTTTCGCTAACTGATCCGCCCTCTCGTTTCCTTCTATCCCTCGGTGTCCAGGCAGCCAGCAGATACGGATCGTTTCCACTCTTCTGCCTATTTCATCCAGCGCCTGTCTACACTCCAGTGCGGTCTTCCATATGAATATATCTCCTCCAAGCGCCATTATAGCTGCTTGGCTGTCGGTGCAATCGCTATTCTCCTTTGCCTATTCTCCCTGACACCTCTATATTCATCCGCGGTGCCTGTTCCTCTACTTGTTGTCGCTACCCGCAATCTGCCGCCCTGCGTAAGCCTCCGGTCTCTCTCCTCCTCTTCCGTCGCATCCGGATCCGCCTTGATACAGTATGTACATTCTAATATGGCTACTATCTCTGCCTGGAAGACCGTAGCGTATACTCCTAAACTTCTATAGTCTTGTTTCCCATTCGCGCTGCCCTCACACCATGCTGCTCCTGTCAACCCGTTCTGTCTCTTGGATCCGTCCGTGTACCATATCGCATTGTGCCTCCGATCGAGTTCCTCCATGTTCCAGTTCGCTCTAGGTAAGATTTCTATCTCGAATTGCCTGTCGAACATGTACCTCTTAACGATCAGGTCCCTGGGTAACGTCTTCATGCGATTCAATTCCTCTCCACCCTCTTCCTCGAGTATCCAACTATGACTCGTCGGGTTCCCTTTTCGCCAGTGCTCCCAGCTTTGTAACCTAAGCATTGTTCTCATCACGAGCTCCTTGATCCTGATATGTAACGGTGGGATATTCGCTATCATCTCCAGTGCCCTGGTGGGGGCCGTCCGCATTGTACCGCAAATCCTTCTTAACGCGATGCCATGTATACCATCCAATCTCTGACGCACCGATGACATGTTCATAGTCCTCCACCATATCCCGGCCCCAAAAGTCAGGCGCGGGATTACAATGGCTCCGTATATCCATTTCACTACCTCTGGTGTGAGTCCCCATGTCGGTCCTACCATTCTGCATATCATGTTCATATTGCTCTTTGCCCTGCGAATTTGCTGGAAAACGTGTTCCCTCCATGTTAGCGTGTCGTTCACCACCATTCCCAGATATCTGACCTTCCTGGATAATCTCAGTACTTGACCCTGATATCTGAGTCCCCCGTACGTATGTGTCCTATTGATATTTGCGATCCTAATTACTTCCATTTTCGCCGGGTTCACCGATAAACCTGTTCTCTCGCACCAATCCTCCAGAGTACATAGAGCTCTTTGTATCTTCCTTTCCGCGATTTCCATTTTCTTGTCCGAGACCCTAAACACCACGTCATCCGCGTATGCCGATACGATGACCCCGCTGTTCTCTATATCGTACAATAAGCTATCCACCGCCAGGCTCCATAATAACGGTGATAGTATGCCCCCTTGTGGGCAACCCCTGTTTGCTTTCCCTTCAGCCGTGGCCTCTCGTCTGTCAGTGCGTATCGTTCTATTCATTAGTATCGCGTTTATCCATTTGATTATCGTTTCACTGGCACCGAATCTTCTTAGCGCGCTGATGACCACCGCGGTAGCCGTTCTATTGAAGGCCCCTTCTTTGTCGATGAAACAGGCTAACGTCACCTTCTTGTCCTTTTTAGCTATTTCCACATCTCTCACGAAATGATGTACCGCCACTTCCACCGAGTGGCCAGCTCTGAAAGCGTGCTGGTAACGATGCAACGGTCTGGCCGTCAAAATCTCATCTTTGATGTGTCGATCCACCATCCTTTCCATTGTTTTCATCACGTTCGACATCAGGCTGATTGGTCTAAATGATTTAGGTGTTGTGTTGTCCTCTTTACCTGGATTGGGCAAAGAGACCACTTTTGTTACCTCCCACGCTTCCGGTATCAATACCAGGGCTAAGCTACCCCTCATTAGCTCCACCGTTGCTTCGGTGATAAAGGGTACCGCTTCTTTCAGTGTCTTGGGATATATTGCGTCCACTCCTGGTGCCTTGTATGGTTCGAACGAACCTATCGCCCATCTGAGTCTTTCGTTGTTTATTATCCTGCAAGCTTCCATTCTAGCGGCATTGTCCACCTCGCTGTCCGGATTGTCGATCGAGATTACCGCGTTAAATGCGTCCCTTGCTGCTTCTTCCACCTCGTTGTTTTCCGCATCAATCGGTTGTTCCCTTGCGCATCTCTGTATGCCCGGAAAGTGTTCTTCTAGCAGCATCTCCAATATCTCCTCGTCCGTTTCTGTGTAGCTACCGTCCTCTTTCTTGAGCGCCCCCAGCATCTCTTGTGGATTTTTCTCCAGTATCCTTGTCAGTCTAGCTACTTCCGGTATCCTTCTCATGTTGCCGCAATAGTCTCTCCAAATGTTCCTTTTAGCTTTCATCACTGCCTTAGCGTACCGTCTACGTGCCCTATTGGCATCGGCGCGTAACCTCGCTTTCCTTCTTGTCTGACCTCTCGCTGATCTGACCGTGTTTAAAGCTTTTCGTGCTTGCCTTTGAAGATCGGCCAGCTCTTTGCTCCACCACGGAGTTGCAATCTTGTTTGACACTTCCTTCTCCTCCGTGGCTTCCTCCCATGCTTTCGTCATGTATTCTAATAATCTGTCATTAGCTTCATTTAGCTCCTGTTGATTACCGCACCTCCTGACCGGAAGATCCGTCGCGTTCGTGGCCAACTTTTCCGGATATAATTTCCAGTCCGCGGCCCTAGGGTTTCTTTTCAGTGTTCTTTCCACTTCTACGTCCTCTCCTATTTGGAACCAGATGTATCTGTGATCCGAAGCACTGTCCTCTCTCAGAACGGTCCATCCGCTCACCGCTCCTGTCATTCCAGCCGTAGCCAGTGTGATATCCAGAACCTCCACTCTATCTGCCGTAATAAACGTGTATTCTTTTCCTGTGTTCAAGCACGTCAGTCCATGTTCCACAACGTAATCCGCCACTTTCTCTGCTCTGTTGTTAGTATCCGTGCTTCCCCATATTTCGTGTCTGGCATTGGCGTCCATTCCTATAACTCCATCTATCTGTCTGGCCTCGCACCATTCCACTATATTTCTACACATCTCGCCAGGAGGATCCTCACCCCCATTTCACGGGAGATAAGCTGACGTGAGTATGAGACCTCTATTATTGATCCCTCTCTTCTTGATTTTAATCGTAGCCACATCTGCGTTACTCAGTTGGGGTAAAAATGTCGCTGTTATACCCTTCCTCGTAACAATACATGCTCTCGCTCTGTCAGCAGATCTCGTCGCGTATGTAACGCCCACTTCCGACAGTCCCCTCGGGGCGCCGTACGCTACCCATGGGTCTTGGATCAGTGCGATGTCCAGTTTACGTGTGGCCATCAGGCGTACCAGCGTCTTAGTTGCCGCTGCAGAGTGGTGGAGATTTATCTGGACCACCATGTTCTTTCGCTGACGGGTCTCGTCGTCTCTCTCTCTCTGCCTTCTCGCCCCGGATCTCGCCCGATAATGCACGCACAGGACACTCTCGTGTTCGCGGAACTCGACGCGAGAGAGAATTCGGTTATCGAAATCGGGCCGATGTATCACCGAAGATATCGAACGAAGGAAGCGAACGCACCGTATGATATCCGCCGACCGATTGCGTCGCGCACGAGGCACACACAGAGTTTTTGTTCGTTTAGGTCGTCTAAGGTTAAGCTTCGCTGGCTGATCGTCTCGCTTCGTGTTTACGACTCTACATATACGTGTAACTCTACACAATCACGTCGTTCCGAAATCTTTAACAATTTTTCATGTTACCAAAGGGTTCCTTTGCGTCATATGGCTTCTTTCAAACATTTCCCCTTTTCAACACGCAGAATACGTTGATGAAAAAAAGAATGGTAAATTTGTTGAATAGATCTCTTCACCGATTTCAATAACTTTACATACAGTAGAGCGTCAATTATCCGAACTGCTCGGGACCGAGGTAGTTCGGAAATTCGAATTGTTCGGATAATCGAACAGTTCGGAGAATGAAGCATGCATGTATTATACACAGTTTATAACTATAGGAATTACAATACAGTGTGTCCGCGGGAAAGCTAAACAGCCGGCTCCCTCCTAAACTATTGGAGATAAAAATATAAAAAAAATAGGGAATTGCATGGTCCGAGGGGGCCAATTATTTAGCGCGGACGAATTTTTTTTATCGATTATTATTTTAAAAGATACGATGGTCAAGTTCGGTTTTTCAAATGGAACTATTTTTTTTGAACACCTGAGTTGATAGTGCGTTCCAAGACAAATTCAACAAGCTTTAATGTATACAGTTTATTTTCACTGGTTTTTAAGATATTGCGCTTGCAAATTTACTGATTTTCACTGGAAGAAAACTGTCTGGTATAGCACGGACCGGGGACGGTCTTACTGGTTCCACGGGTGGCACTGCCTTTTGAAATAGATACCTACCTGCCAAAGATCTACGCCAGGCCCAAAGGCTGGACAATTTTTTTCCGTCAGAAATGCTACTTAGGTAGGTACATCTGCGGTATATTTATTTCGCACTTGCTTCTACGCTCGGATGGCCGGTTCTTTTGGGAGGGATGCAAGTTCGATTGGTTAGGTTAGGAGGAGTGAAAGTTGCTAGACTAAATTTCAATCATAGGGAGCAGATTGTATCAGAACCATTCGGATTTGTATTCCTCACAAACGGCTGCTCTCTTGAAGAGGCCCTCTTCACAGCAATGCCCACCTTCTCTCGCACGGAATACGTTAACGCTTGCTTTTGTTCTGATATTGAAGCTCGTGTTTATACTCGAGAGGACCACGCGTCGACAGCGGGCTACCCCTTTTCTTCCTGTGTCTCTCCACGAGCCGTGCTGACGGTGGATTGTAGGAGCGTAGATATCTGGATGCCAGTTATTGAATTCAGGAGACGTTAGAAACATTTTATTACAAAACACACAATTAAAGTAAATCGTATTCCTCTCGGGCAGGAGTACTGATAATGATCGAACTTGCGCCCCACTTCGCGCAGACCAATTACACGGAGGGTAGTCGGGTCACACACTGCCCAAATGTGTGATGCGCTGGCACCCCGTGGCAAGGACAGACCTTCGCATTGCCTCACCCGATTTTTATGGCTTTTTCCGGAAAAAGGTACGAATCCTGGGCCGAACGTAACGAATTGAGGTCGAGCCCCCGCAGTCGAGGGTGAAATATCCATTTGGGCGTATTAAGAAATTCTTTGCTTCGTCGTATCGAAAGGGAAGTGGTGCCAATGGATTCCTTATGTTTTTCTGACGAAAATCATACCAAATGTCATGCAAATCGCACTACTTTGACACAAGCAATTTGTATTCCTTATGTAAGAGTTGTCCGATTTCCACGACACTTGGCATGATTTTCATCGGAAATCCCCAAGGAATCTATCTGCGACACTTCCATATCCATACGATAAAAAATAAAGAATTATTTTATTTCCTAACCAGATACAGGGTAATTATGGAGCAACGCCCGTCAAGGAGATGCGGCGGCCTGGTACCCCGTGGCGAGGACAGCCCTTCGCTGTGCCTCACGCGATTTTTATGGATTTCCACCCGCGAAGGGGTTCGAGTGCCTAATAAGTAGCCCGCTGTCGACGCGTGGTCCTCTCGAGTATAAACACGAGCTTCAATATCAGAACAAAAGCAAGCGTTAACGTATTCCGTGCGAGAGAAGGTGGGCATTGCTGTGAAGAGGGCCTCTTCAAGAGAGCAGCCGTTTGTGAGGAATGCAAATCCGAAAGGTTCTGATACAATCTGCTCCCTATGATTGAAATTTAGTCTAGCAACTTTCACTCCTCCTAACCTAACCAATCGAACTTGCATCCCTCCCAAAAGAACCGGCCATCCGAGCGTAGAAGCAAGTGCGAAATAAAAGTAACGGTGCGCTTCTCGATACCGCAGATGTACCTACCTAAGTAGCATTTCTGACGGAAAAAAATTGTCCAGCCTTTGGGCCTGGCGTAGACCTTTGGCAGGTAGGTATCTATTTCACAAGGCAGTGCCACCCGTGGAGCCAGTAAGACCGTCCCCGGTCCGTGCTATACCAGACAGTTTTCTTCCTTTGAAAATCAGTAAATTTGCAAGCGCAATATCTTAAAAACCAGTGAAAATAATGTGTATACATTAAAGCTTATTTAATTTGTCTTGAAATGCACTATCAACTCAGGTCTTCAGAAAAAAAAGTTCCATTTGAAAAACCGAACTTGACCATCGTATGTTTTAAAATAATAATCGAAAACAAAATTCGTTCGCGCTAATAAATTGGCCCCCTCGAACCATGCAATTCTGTTTTTTTTTATATTTTTATCTCCAATAGTTTAGGACAAAACCGGCTGTGCAGTCTTCCCGCGGACACCCTGTATATTAATTATTACGGTCGAAATAAAATTTATAAATAACTTATAGGAATTACACGTAAAATTACTTATTAAATACAAGAATACTATTGCGTTAATTTATATTACGCAAAAGTCAATCAATCAATCAATACCGCTACACTCGTTCTAAGCAGTGGTGGGGATAGTGATGATGCAGCTCTGGTTCGGATAATCGAGGTTCGGATAATTGACGCTCTACTGTATGTTGTCAGTGTCGTCATTCTGAACAACATTTTCCTTTAAACATTTTGACGGTCGACCTCAGTTTCGGAGATATTAATAAAAAACTTTCGGCATAATATATTGAAATCTGTTTCATAGTATTAGTATTGGTTGGGGCTAGATTAAGGCGGGTGGGGGGGGGGGGGCGTGCGTAAAGCATGGTAGCGAACCGATGTACGTGCTAAACTCAGTAATTCTAGTGTTAAGTAAAGTTTTTTGCGAATATTTCGTAAACCAAAGCCGACGGCCAAAAAGTTTAATGGGAAATGTTGTTCAGAATGATGACTTTGACAACATATGTGAAGGTCGTTGAAATCAGTGAAGAGGTAGCTTTTCGACAAGTTTACAAAAAAATTTAACATTAATTTTCAATGATATAAACAATTTCGCGGACATTTTATTTTACAAATGTCCACCGATCCAGAAGTGTAGATTCACCCCCTAACAGCAACGACCAATAATTTTTCTACACACTGTACAATGAATGTGGAGAATGAGCAGATAGGTGTGTTCTGTAGGAGCGAATACTGTTTGAAAGAGTGACGTGTGACGTGATTTTGGTGTGACTGATTTTTGGGGTATGTGATTGTGGCAGGAGTCAGTTGTCGGGCAGCGCGCAAAGAATGGTTGAGGGGGTCGCGTCGCGGCAACAATAATCTGGATAGACCGTTATCGGGTAAGTGGTTGGGGAAAACCCAAGTGGTGTAAACGATACCTACTCCTGCAGGTCAAGATACTAAATGTGACTTTCGCTTCTCATTTTGGAACCATTTTAACTTCCGACCTTTTGCCTGTCTTCTAGCATCTAGACATCGAGAAATAGTTTGGAATGGTTTTAGGAAAAAATGTTTCCAATAAAAGTTGCTTGTTTTCTAACGTGGATTACGAAAATTCCACCCTCGCTTTAAATACAAGGAGAGATGAGTGCGAGCCAGTACCGAATATTTCGTTCTCATACGTGTAATGAATCTTATTTGCTCCCGATATTTCATTCCAATTGTGTTTTTATTGATGAATAAATGACACATGAAAAGTACCCCTTTCGCTTGCTCTTTAAATAGTCCAAGCGCCGACCACGCGAGAGAAAGTATAGGCACCCGAAAAATAGGAAAGTCTCGTAAGGAACGGTCCGTCCGTGTCAATAGGAAAAGCGAATTATTTCTCGACAAACTCGGGACGGGACCCCCGACATAAAAAAATTTAGGCTTGCTGCACTCGCGCTCGTTCGACTCGATGTTGGGTCTTTAACCCTCCCATTGAAAGGATGGCACACCGATGTTACGAGCCGAGGCTGAGGGCAATGTGAATGGCGGCTGTGAGGCCGAGGATTGAGTTTGTTTTTTGGAGTTTGTTAGTAGCGGACGAACCGGGGTCTGGTATCCCCGGGAGCCGCTATAAGGAGGTTGGTTGTCGTGGACGAACCGGGGTCTGGTATTCCCGGGAGCCACTAGGAAGGTAAGCTTTCACGGACGAACCGGGGTCTGGTATCCCCGGGAGCCGCTAGGAAGGTGGAAGTCGTGGTCGAACCGGGGTCTGGTATCCCCGGGAGCCACTAGGAGGTTGGTTGTCGTGGACGAACCGGGGTCTGGTATCCCCGGGAGCCACTAGGAAATGTTAGTTTAGCCTCGTAACTTTATAAAGTGATACACCTTGAGCGGTAAAGGAGTATCTATGTGGGTTTATCTCGAAGAGGAAATTCAGATAATGGTTAATTTAAATAAAAGAACTCTGGGTTAGAAATAACTAATTATATTCTATAAGTTCAGTCTTTTACAAATGTTTTTAGTGTTTAATTGTCGCGGTACCTAAGTCCACCTCTCGGTTTTGACGCACTGAGAAATGCGGGGGTCTCAAAGAGTTTAATAGTAACAACACCTATCAGCAACTCTACGTACTGTCTGGTTTAAGTTGAAGTAAATAAGCCTCTTTCGTCTATGCGTACTAGATTTGAAATGAGCCCCCGAGTGTAGATTCATGGCCCTTTTATACGGTGAAATTCGGTTAGAAAGTAGTGGGGACATGAGTGCCTTCATTGAATATTAGTTTTCGGGGAAAACTCGGTTGCATCACACCACTGCAGGAAACGGTGACCCCGCCGGGTCACGTGCATTCCGGACACCCGAAAGGGTTAGAAAGTCAAAGATAAGTCTGCGTACGTAACACCTCCCCCCTTAGATAAAACATCGTTTATTACGATGCTTTTCCACCTTTCGGTGTCGGAATTGCACGCGACCAAACAAAATATTACTCACTCGTGCAGAGGTGTGATGAAACCAAACCTTCTGCGGCCTATTGCGGTGTGTGTATGTGATAATTGTTGTGTACTGTGGGGCGATGTCGTGGGTGATGGGTGGCATCAGTCTTCGTTCCTCTGGATAGGGTCCTCTCTGCAATGCCTCGTATTGAACTGTGCCTTCAGCAAGTCACCAGGGGTCCAGTCCTTAATGTTGTCGTCCGTCAAGTGGGCCAGCATCAGGTCGTTTTCCCAATAATATGAGACTATGGTCCCATTGTTTTTATAGATTTCTTTCGCCATCTGGTCCGTGAGGTCCTCTTCGGTCGCCTGACACCCATGGTCAGTGCCCCAGGTAGTCTTTGTTTGGCTGCCCCTTGCTCGAGCTACCTCTCCTTGGCCCGGAACGAATTTTCCGGTGGGAAAGATCACATATCCGACTCGGATTTCTTTGGTCCAGGCGCCTTGCTCCCCGGTTTGCACGGAGATGGTGCGCGTACCTTCGTCGGTTTCGGTTTGTGTACTTTTGTCGGAGCACATTTCGATGTTCACCCTTTGAGCGTTGCAGTGAAACTCTGAGGTTTTTTGGGGTGACTGAGTCCTTTTATTCAGAAAAACGGTCTATTCCTATAGAGTTAGCCTATCTTAACTATTATTGCATTTTTCCTTCTTTATATGACAGTCAGGGCCGATTTGGGGATGAGAGGCTTTCGCGGGACCATGTTGGGTGTTGACGGCTTAGTATCCTTCATTTCAAGTACCTCCACCGACTCCTGCGAGATAACGCCGTCTTCGGTTACACTGGCCGTATTCATTGATCCCCTTCTACACAGCGGTTTCAATTTGAGGATTCCCAATACTGCACCGGCCATCATAAACAATGTCATCACGCTTCCCCCGGTGTAGACTCCTGTGTTTAAATGGGTTTCAAAAGTGCTGCGTGATTTTAGCTGCTGTGCTTGATGTTCGATGTTCTTTAGAGAAATGGCTGCTTCCGTCCTGCTCCATTCTTTACCTTGTTGATTCTTAGTGTTTATATGAGTTAATTCCTCCAAGATGTTTAGATGAGGTTCACCAAACTCCGGTGAAAGTTGCGTTAGATTTATTGAGATTTCCGGTGCATATAGATGTTCCTCGATAGTGGACAAGGTGTTCAATGATTGCACCTGCGTGGAATCTGTGGTTGCTGCACATCCGGGTTTTAAGCGAATTATTCCAGCATTGTGAATATAATCCGTGCCTACTGATCGTCCCTTGCAGAAAAACTGAATCCGTTTCTCCGCCTTTGCGTAGTACAACCTGGCTTGCTTGGATTCTAGTGGTTCCCATATCTCACCAGCAAGTAGTGATACCTGAACGTCGCACTTTTTCCAAGTATCCTGGTTTGGTTTGCGTAGTAATTCCACCTCGCAAATTCGTTGGGCTTCTGTCTTGTACATCGGCAAGGCGGCTTGGCAGATGACTTGCTTGTGGTGATGGAAACAGTTTCGTATAAATTGTATATCCGGCGTGGCATAGGTACGTTCGTCCATTGACATTGCCATGTACGGGGCAGTAGCTTTTACATAAAGAGTTAATTGTTTCGATCTATAAGATTGTGTTGATGGGTTCGAATGAATTCTGTACAGATTGAAAAATTCGGAATCTAACAGCGGCACCGTCAGCTGGAATAACGCTCTACCCTCAGTACATACGATCTTGAGTTCCGTAATACCGTTAATTTGTTCAGAAAGTAATTCGGTAGGAGTCAATGGAAACTCATAGGTGGTGGCATTCTTGATCTTCTCAGCGGCGGTCCAGAGTTGTTTGGGTGACCAGATGGCAGGATGTAATATTCCTTGTTTTGCAAATAAAATAGCGTCCACCATTATTATAAGATGAGAACGGAATTCGTCAGTTGCTGAATCCAATACGAGCATCCAGTTCCGTAGGAAATTTTCCAGTCTCGTCCTCCGAATGGCGTATTGGGTTTTTTGTAATGTCTCAATTATTGTAGTGGATTTTTGAACCAAAGCCTGAACCTGTGCAGAGACATTCTGAATTTGTGAATTGAAATTGTCAAACTCTGAACGTACAATATGGGTTTGGTTTATTATTATTTCGGCTATATCTCTTTGTTGTGAGTATAACCGATCGAGTGCTTGATTATAATGGACTTCGTCGTCTTCCGATAAAGTGCCGAATAGGACTTTACTAATTGTGCCGATGAACGATAAGGGTGCGCCCCTGGTAACACGAGTTCCTCGGGACCGTCTACGTTGACCCCCTCCTAAGGTTGCTCCTAGCATGTCGCTGTATCTGCGGCTGTCTTCTAGTTTTTTAATTATGGCTGGGCCAAGCTCGTCTGCGGGGCACGCGTCGAGTCCCCTTCTAGTACAAATGTCTTTGGCACGCTTGATATGCTCCTCCACGGCTGGCCTGTTCTTTAAATAATCTGTTATCTCGAGAGAGGTTACCAGTTTCCATTGCGTACGGTAAAATCTCAAGGGTTGCAGTCTTTCGAAGTACAACCCAGTGTTATATTTCAATGGAGTGATGGTGTAATCTTCCCCAGCAAATTTCGCAAATTCGGTGAGTCTCGGCTTCATAAATGTGCAAAGTCCATGGTTGTACGCAGAACAACGTCGAAAGCTTCCTGTATACTTCTGGATAATCCGTAGGTCTAACTCCATCCCAGGGTCCATAAAATTCTTCTCCCTCGTCTTCTTCGGATCGGAAAAGATTGTGTGGCACTGGCATAATGACTGGAAGGAGTATGATGATTTTCATTCTGATTCCGAAGAATCGTCAGGATGAAATGCGTGCTTTAATTTATCCTGATGTTTAGTAATTAGTTTGCGATTATCAGTACTCAGGACTACGTTATGTAAATCTGATACGTCAACTATTTTATATGGTCCGATATAATGAGGATCGAATTTGCTTAATCGAGGTTCCTTTATAACGTAGGCGTATTCCCCTTCTTTGAATTGTTGCGGGCGTGCTCGTCTGTCGTAGTACCGTTTTGATCGTTCCTTTGCTCTGTTGAGGTGATCCGCTGCAGTGTTGCGGATATTTGTCATCCGAGTGATTAGTTCTGTAAGATAATTCCCGTAGGTTTCTGTATTTTGATCGACATCAAAAGCACTGGGAAAACGAGCCATTTTTCCAAATACCAGCTCGTGTGGTGTGAAGTTAGTGGCTTCGTGCACAGATGTATTATAGGAAAACATGGCAAATGGAATGAAGATATCCCATTCTTCATGCGACTCCATGTAATGTTTTAAATATTCTGTAAGGACGATATGGCTTCTCTCCAAAGAACCGTTTGTTTGAGGCCTGTATCCGGAAGTAGTTAGTTGTTTTATCTTGAAGATTTCAGCGAGGTGTGTCATTATCTTTCCCACAAAACTGGTTCCTTTATCCGTTAATATTGAACGCGGTGTCCCAAAGATTGAAATAAAATGACGTGCAAAAGCATCTGCGATTGTAGTGGCTCGAATATTCGGTACTGCAACTGCGATGCAATATTTCGTGAGACTGTCTTGCATTGTTAGAATGTAACGGTTCCCAGCAGGAGTCTCCGGAAGAGGTCCAACGGTGTCCAAAGCTAGTTTATCGAAGGGCTCCAAAGGCGTATCGGTGATGATCATAGGTTGCCGTGTTTTTGCTCTAACTAATTTTTGTTCCTGACAGCTCTTACATTTCCTGATGAAATCCTGTACGTCTCTTCGCATACCAGGCCAGTGGTATTTGGTTTGTAGTCGATTGAATGTTTTGGTAACACCTTTGTGTCCTCCAACGAGGCTGCTATGTGATTCCTCAATCAGTTGTTTCCTGGTATCTTCTGGTGGATTTTGAAGATTACTGCTTGATATGGTTGACTGTGGTATGGTTGGGATATTGGGTGGTTCCTCTTGATCCGAACTGCTATCTTCAGGTGGTGAAGATTCAGAATCTATCAGAACGGTATCCACCATCCTGGGAGTATTTGTTCCAAGGGATAAATTTTGTAAAGGGATGGATATATTTTGTAAAGGGGTCGTCATGTTTCTTAGAGGAATAGGTGTGGATGTGATAATTGGATTACTGAACGTGGATGATGATACTGGTGATATAGGGAGATTGGAACCGTTTGGTCCTTCCATGATTGTCTGTGAAAATAGTTGACTTTGATCTGCGGGTATTAATGTAGCGTCCAAGGAATTTGAGTCACAGAAAGGATTTGAATCTGCGGTTAAAGTTCTGTCCTCCTCAATGGGTTCCTCCTCTTCCCGGTTTACCGGTGCAGGTTGTACGGTTGATAATGAAGGAGGTAATATTTTCCTTTTTAACGTGGTTTGTGGTGGTTTAGTTTTTCGCTGTGTTCGGCGAGCAACTGGTGTAGTGGCTTCATCAGAATCTTCGGAACTGGGTTCTTTGTAGTTTAGCTTCACCTTTTGGTTTCGGCATAATGTCCTGATGCGATGTCCTATGGTGTTGGTGTCAGAGATCATCTTCCCCTTAGAGGAGAGAGGTAAGCAAACTGCTGTAGGGTTTCGTGATAATGCATCAGCATTTTTGTTGATTTTTCCAGCTTTGTGCACGACCTTGTATTCATACTCAAGAAGTTTTAGTTTCCATTTAACTAATCGCGAAGTCGGATCTTTGACCGAATGCAACCAAACCAAAGGTCGATGGTCAGTAACTAGAGTGAACTCCTGACCAAAAATGTATGATCTAAAGTATTGAACTGCGTATACCATGGCTAAGCATTCTTTCTCCGTGGCGGAATAATTTTTCTCGGCTTGATTTAAGCTTCGGGAAGCATAAGCTATTGGTAAATCAGAACCTATGTCTCCTTGGCTTAGAACTGCTCCGATTGCGAAATCTGAGGCGTCTGTAGTGATGACAAATGGTCGGTTGAAGTTTGGATACTGTAGAATTGGTGCTTCACAAAGCTCGTCTCGTAATTTTTCAAAGCTTCGCTGTTGCTCTTCGGCCCATTTGAATCTAATTCCTTTTCCCAAAAGTTGAATTAATGGTTTTGCCTTCAGTGAGTAGTCTTGAATAAAACGGCGATAATATCCTGTTAAACCCAAGAATTGCTGGATGTTTCTTTGTGTCTTGGGCACAGGAAAGTTCTTCACTGCTTGCAACTTCCCTGAATGCGGTTTTACCCCATCTGCTGATACTATGTGTCCCAAGTATGCAACTTCTTTGCGGAGAAATTCACATTTGTTGGTTTGGAGTGTGAGTCCGTGTTCACGCAGGCGATTCAATAATTTCCTAACTTTGATTTCGTGTTCCCGGAGCGACGAGGAGTAAACCACGATGTCGTCCAGATATACAAATAATTCAGTTCCTTGCATACCTGTTAAAACCTGGTCCATAAGGCGTTGGAATGTTGGTGGTGCGTTCTTCAACCCAAAAGGCATACGCGCAAACTCGTAATGCCCATACGGAGTGGTGAAAGCCGTTTTCGCTTGGTCCTTTGGATCCATTTCGATTTGATGGAAACCATTGGCCAAATCAAAAACTGAAAAATATTTTGCACTCCCCAGCTTATCCAAAATTTCAGTAATCTGAGGAAGTGGATATTTATCACTGATGGTTTTTTCATTTAACGCCCGAAAATCGATGACCATACGCCAGCGTTTGTTGCCATCAGAATCGGCCTTTTTAGGTACGATCCACAGGGGTGAATTGTATGGTGATGTAGACGGTTTGATAATGCCTTGTGATAACAATGCTCCTACTTGCCGTTGAATCTCCTCTTGATGTACAAGTGGGTATCTGTACTGTCTTGTATTAATAGGAATTTCGTCAGTTACGTGAATAGAGTGATGGAAATTTGGAACTTTATCAAGGTTATCTCCTGGCAAGAAAAACCTATCAGAGAATTCTTGAATAATGTCCTCAATGTGTCGTTTTTCTTCAGGATTAAGGTGATCAGTTTTTAGGGTGTTCCATATATTCTGACCTCTATTTTGTTCGTTGATGGGTTGTGATAAATACGATGAAATTGGGTCTTCGTCGGAGGTGTCCATGGTATCGTAGGGTTGTAAATATTGAGGCTCCAAATCTATTTCTTCTTCCTCGTCTCCGGTGTTGGTGGCTAAAACGTAACATTTTCCATCTTGATTAGATACCACAGCTTCGCCGATGAAAACGTTCTTTGGTGTCTTGAGACGCGGAAGATAACCTTCCTTGACCTCCGGGTTGGCCACTAACAACGCTATCTGCTGCGTTGTCCTTCCAGGAATTCGGTGCTTTATTTTGGAAGAGTTGAACTGTTCCTCCATTTCTGGGAAGTTAATAAATCTGATAGGCCTAACCGGTTGACTGTGAGTGACGAGTGTTTTGTGATGGTAGGAAATCTCTGCTTGCTCTTGTAGCAAAAAAGGGCTTCCTATGAGACCATCTGCGACTACGGGGAGATCTTTAATCACATAGAAATACGCTGGAATGCCATTGATATGCAACGTAGTGGTTCCCAAAGTGTGAATGGGCGAAGGAGACAGACTCGTTATCTCTATCTTTTCTCTGGAAGTGATTTCGGCCTTATCTCCTAATACGTTAAGGGCGACTAGGTTAACGGAGGCCCCTCCGTCTATGAGAAACTCCCCTTGTCCGTTTTCCAATTCTGGGACGTCAACTCTGATTCTCGGTATTGGCGCCTCTTTGAATAATCTTCGTTCTTCTCGTCGGTGAACCGGATTGTTTTTGGGCGATCCTTTTTTAAAACACTCACCGGATCGCCGTTGCGATGAGCGTCCTCGAAGTTTAAAGATTTACTTGGTCCGGCGGACGAAGTTATCGGTGATTTAGTTCTACGCTGAAATCTGCTTCTTTCCCTACAACTCTTCCCGTCGTGCCCCTTCACGCCGCAATTCCAACAGTATAATTCTTGCCTATCACTATTTCTCCCAGTGTATTTCCTATCGCGGTAATTACCCTGTTCTGACGCGTCAGAATTATAGGATGGGGAACGTGAATCGCTCCTACGTAAGGTCATAGCCGTCACGCGTTTTGGTCGATCTTCGTATTCATTTTCCGAACCAGATGCGCTCCTGTCCCTAAAGTATTGCCTGCGATAACGCGAGGGAGAGGGTGACTGAGGGTACAGAGGTCGCGGCCCGTGATCCCGTTCACGGCTCCGTCTTCTTCCGCGATACTCGTCGTCATAATCTATCGATCGGTCGTCGTGGGTTTCACGGCGATTCCTGAGGCGACGATCTACTAGGAGGACGGCCTCAATCGCCTCGTCCAAATCCTTGTGTTTTTGGCCCAATGCCGCCATTCGCCACGCAACGCGTTCCGGTAATCACTCGATGAAATTCTCCAGTATGTCTTTGTCCATTTCCTTCGTTATTTCATCGGCGTTCGCACCGTACCGATCCCGAATTGCTGCGCGAGAGCGATGAGCGAGATGACTAACTCGGTCGATATATCTTCTTAAAGATTCGTCGTTACGAATTTTAAGTCGAGCGATTTCCCCTTGGAAATGCGCTAGATTACGTCCCGGAGCGTAACGTTTTTTAAGATATTTTAATAACTCCGACGTATCAGAAAATGTCTTGTCCCGAATACTAATTCTCGCAGGACCCGTGAGTTTTGTTAATACGATTGTCAGATATTCAGTCTCCGTATTTGGCGGTATCAATGCCAACCCGTTTTCTACATTCTGCGCGAAAACCGAGAGGGCTGGAGTCTCACCGTCGAAAACCGGAATTGAGGCTGCGGCGTACTGTATGCAGTTACGCTGTGTAAGTAATGCCATTGAATTGGCCATTGACAAAGTCAGATTAGCTATATCCTCCGGAGAGGCCGAGGCTTGGCTTCCGGGCATGATTAATTAATAAAGTAACGACCCGAACAGGCGTTAAAAGTAAAAGCGAAAGATTTTCTTTCCTTTTACAGATAATTTGATTGCTTCAAATTATCCGAACCGTTCACGGACCGTGCGTGAGGTAATTTAGTGTGCAACGAGGGCAATACAAAATTGGTTGAGTCTCGTACAAGAACTCGTTACAAGATTCGCAAAGAACTACAGGCGGATTACGCTGAAACCGATGTTCTAATGCGGTACTTGATATTTCTTTAGGCGTGGTTAAAGCACACTGTGAACAGATTTTGCTACCATCGACCAAGGTTGTAGTCCAACCTTTAATACAAATATTCTCGCGATATTCCGGCCTAACTCTAATAGGCCTTCTCGGACGCGGGGCCGTAAGATTTGGCTTGTGCCGAAAGCACATCAAAATCTGAATAACCAGCTAAGAGAATAAATCCCACCGCTGTCACCAATTTGTTACGAGCCGAGGCTGAGGGCAATGTGAATGGCGGCTGTGAGGCCGAGGATTGAGTTTGTTTTTTGGAGTTTGTTAGTAGCGGACGAACCGGGGTCTGGTATCCCCGGGAGCCGCTATAAGGAGGTTGGTTGTCGTGGACGAACCGGGGTCTGGTATTCCCGGGAGCCACTAGGAAGGTAAGCTTTCACGGACGAACCGGGGTCTGGTATCCCCGGGAGCCGCTAGGAAGGTGGAAGTCGTGGACGAACCGGGGTCTGGTATCCCCGGGAGCCACTAGGAGGTTGGTTGTCGTGGACGAACCGGGGTCTGGTATCCCCGGGAGCCACTAGGAAATGTTAGTTTAGCCTCGTAACTTTATAAAGTGATACACCTTGAGCGGTAAAGGAGTATCTATGTGGGTTTATCTCGAAGAGGAAATTCAGATAATGGTTAATTTAAATAAAAGAACTCTGGGTTAGAAATAACTAATTATATTCTATAAGTTCAGTCTTTTACAAATGTTTTTAGTGTTTAATTGTCGCGGTACCTAAGTCCACCTCTCGGTTTTGACGCACTGAGAAATGCGGGGGTCTCAAAGAGTTTAATAGTAACAACACCTATCAGCAACTCTACGTACTGTCTGGTTTAAGTTGAAGTAAATAAGCCTCTTTCGTCTATGCGTACTAGATTTGAAATGAGCCCCCGAGTGTAGATTCATGGCCCTTTTATACGGTGAAATTCGGTTAGAAAGTAGTGGGGACATGAGTGCCTTCATTGAATATTAGTTTTCGGGGAAAACTCGGTTGCATCACACCACTGCAGGAAACGGTGACCCCGCCGGGTCACGTGCATTCCGGACACCCGAAAGGGTTAGAAAGTCAAAGATAAGTCTGCGTACGTAACACCGACATAGCGCGAACCACTGTAGTGGTGCATCCCTATCACTTACCCTGTGACTTGCTGTCGCCCTTCCCCTTGAAGGTGTGAAATAGTGAAAAGAGACAAGGCAGATAGCTGAAAAACAAAGTCGCATCAAGTTCGATATAATATGTACTCTACGAATGCTTCAAATACTTCCAAAAAATTGTTTGAACTGGATGGAATATTTATTACATTCTGCTGCATGATAAATTGAATTATTTGTTTCATTTCTGTATCATGTTTTAATAAATATATCAATATGTTTGAATTTATATTAAGTGTCGTTCAATTGGTTTATTACACACGCCTCACATGGCATGTTTATACTTTCAAGAGTAAAACAGCGCCCTTTCACGTTCGTATTTATTGTTTCATTTTATTATTTCCGCATTCAACGGCTGGCTATCCGAAATGGACTGAGCATAGCTTCGAATCTGTTTCATAATCAAAGTAATAGGATGGAAAACGTTGAATATCTCAGAAACAATAAGCTTTAGGATTAATGCACTTTAGTACTTTCATACACAGAATTCGCTATTCTATTGAATTTGACGATAAAAAATTTGACAGGCCATTTGAAAAAATAAAATTGACTTCCACATCCGATCTATCCCTGTAAAGAAACTAGATTCACCGTGTTTTGTGTTTCTTACAACCAGACAACTTCTCTAAATAATATTTTCGCTTATTACTTGAAATAATAGGTGTTTGAGGTGAACCGAGTTAGTGGGACACCCTGTATAACACAGCTTCTATACTTTTCTCGGTGATACCGGCAGCTTTACCTGCGTCAAAGACGAGCTATAGAATAGACCTATCACTTTATGGGACTTCGTGTCACCACCTAAACTGTGTTACCGACCCATAATTTGAGGACTGAATTTAGCGACCTCTGTTCATAAACAGCGTTCAACTCAAGAACTACTCTGAAATGTGTTGAAATACTGAAACATGTGTGCGTGCTTGTATACGTGTGACTTGTTTAGAGCGAGAGTTTAACATAGAGGGCGGGCTTTCCCTAACAATAAGCTAAGCTTTGGCTCGGTTTGTCAAGGACCCACGCGGATTTCTCTCTGAAAACCTATTTCGGAGATCATGAGCATATATGGCGCTGAAATATGGCACTTCTTGAGAGCTAATACAAGCTATAAATTGCAAGATGAAATTGATTTTAGTATTTTACGTGTAGTGGAACATTTAACTAATATTTTCACGTGTCGCACGCCGAAAAATATTAAAAATTGACGCTGTTACTGACATTCTTACAAATCTCTGCACTCCGCGTGTGTCTAAGTAGACGGTGCCCATACTACGACACGTAAAAGTCATTGAAAATAATTAATTGAAACGAGTAGGCATAATAGGCCGGTTCTAAATCAAGTGTAGGCGAGGGGGTGAAGCGGGGCGAGGGGAACTGCAGCGTAGGCGAGGGGGAGGCGGGTGGGGGGACCGTGACTCGTGGAGGTGGGGACCGCGACCCAGGAACACTGGAGGGGGAATGGGCCTTGAGAGCAGGTGGTGGTGGGGGTACTTCGATGACACGTCACGCGTTGTAGGAAGCGATCCGCAACCCTCTTATCGCCCCAAGGTCAGATCGAACCCGATATCTGCGACGTTTGAATCGGATGTACGAGAGAGGGTTACGATATTTTTGTATGTCTCTCTCCCTCGCTCTCTAGGACCATAGACATACAGCAATATTCATACGGATATTGAAGGTCAATTTCCGAGAATAACGAGGTACGACGCGTAGAAGATGCAACTCGAAACCTGCATTTTCGTATTGCGTAATCCGATAATAATGCGCAGAGAGGTACGATATTTTGTATGTCTCTCTCTCTCTCTCTCTCTCGCTCTCTAGGACCATAGACAAAACATACGGATATCGAAGGTCAATTTCCGAGAATAATGCGCAGCATCGGTGCGCGCTATCTCGAGACCGCAAAAATTCAAAGCGGACAGCGGCGACGTTTGAACAAGGAGCGCGAGAGAGGTACGATATTTTTGTACATCTCTCTCTCTCTCTCTTTCTCTCTCTCGTTGTCGGAGGTCAGAAAAAAACATACGGCGGCACGACGCGTAGGAGATGCAAGTCGAAACCTGCATTTTCGTATCGCGTAATCCGATGAAAATGCGCAGAGAGGTACGATATTTTGTATGTTTCTATCTCACTCTCTAGGACCATAGACTAAACATACGGATATCGAAGGTCAATTTCTGAGAATAATGCGCAGCATCGGTGCGCGCTGTCTCGAGACCGCGAAAATTCAAAGCAAACCGACGCGCTTCTGTTCGCGATAATTTTTTAAGGTAAACTATCGAGAATAATACGCCCATGTGTAAAAGCGCAATATGATATCACGTAACAGCAGAATATGATGTGTATAAGAATAAAGCGATGTAATCGAATACTGTTGTCAGCAGTCCATTGGGCTAGAGATGATTATCAAGAACATATTCGGTGTGAGAGATGTGATATTATTCGAAATGCGTAATAAGAGGTATAGATGTTTCGAGATCCTAACATACCTAGTCTTATTGTAAGAAATGAACGGTGAAAGAAACGTTACATAGTTTTGGAATAAGTGATATTCTGTGCGGACTGGAAAGGATCGTGCATGGTATCAGATAATACAGGTTTTCGTATGAAAAAAGTATTTATTGGTAAAGCAAATAGACATGTATACATTATTGGTGTACGTTGCGAGCATCGCGTATAATCGAATCCAAGCATAACGCTAATAATTCACAATCTAACAAAGAATGCGGTTCGAATACTTCGCTTTCTGAAATGAGTTTTTCATAATCCGCTGTCTGTGTCGTAGCGGCGCGTATAATGGCTACAAAGGAAGCGTATTTGATGCTTACGGAGTCTAGAATTTCCGACAACCACGAGAACATATGATCGATGCAGCGATCGTATTTAAACATTTGACGTATCGTAGCTTCGGTCATGTATATGGTTGAACTGCTATCCGATATTTTGGTAATTCGTTGACTTTTGATTCGCGTGAAGTCGATGCGCAAATGATCGACGATGATAGGATCTTGATTCGATGAAGTTGGGTCGTTATGGAAACGTCGAAGTATCTCCGCTTCTTGCTGTAGCAGAAGTTTCCACGTAGACATGGTGAAACACAGTTCGTTGGATTTGTTGTCTACTATGGTGATTTCAACGCAGCACGAATCCCGACCGATACGAATTCCAATTGCGATGCGTTTATAGGTAGTCAAGGTCAATGGATAATCACGTCCCATAATTCGTAAGATTGTTTTCTTGGACGATGTTGCAGATTTATCGCTGTAAGAATCACACGCGCAGAGTTAATGCATCGAACGGTTTCGTGTAAATCGAAAAGTATGCAAAAAGTGTACTACATAGGTACCTTATATTCGAACGGTGCATTGTAGTAGGAAAATCCTGATTGTTACAGCGGTTGAGGTGATTATCGTCCATGTAGGAAACAGCGTTGCAATGTCGGTTGAACATTTTTTTAATACGCACTACAGCTGATTTTGCTGAACGGTTGCGAACACTAACTATGCATGCGCGAACGTACACGATGTAATGTGGTCCGCAAGACCGATCGGTTCCACTTTTATAGTGGTCTGAACTCACACACATGTGCAAAAGTATAGTTTGTTGGTGGTGGGGATAGTGAAGTTGTACACAGTATGAAAAAGGAAAAGGAAAAGGTGGAAAAAAACGTGATGAGGGGGAAAAAAAAGTGCAGGAAGAAGTGTACAGTGAGATGTGTATAATGAAAAAAATATAAATGGAAGAAGCAAGTATCGATGTATAGTTTAATGAAAAATAATAATAATATCAATAAGAGTATGAGGTATGATTAAAAGAAAAGAAAATTACAGTATTCGCTCCGTAGAATAATAATATCACAGCGTCTATGATGTACGACGAGCACAAAACCATGCAGCATGCGGTCCGTAGAATCTGGAAACAATAACAGAAAGAAACGGTTAAGCAGATCGTAGGATTGTTTTCACGTATATAATAATATAGGAAATCATCACTCACCTTAAATTTCAGATCGCATATACTTCCAGATTTTCTGCACGTTTTCCAGCGCGCACATACAACCGTTGCCGCCGTTGTGGAAACCACATCTTATTGTGTTCGTTGCAGGCATTGCTTTCAGATTAGGAACGTTCGTATCAGGCAAGATTCCACAATAATCGTCGTCCACGTCGAAGCCATCCGTATCCTTGTTGTCGTCGGAGTCGTCGGTGTCGGAGCCGGAGTCGGAGTCGTTGAAGTTGTCGTTGTCGTTCTTCTTCTTCTTCTCATACATCTCAACGATATCTATGATGGCCGGATCCGTTCGTAGGAGCAGTTGCGACAACCAGGTCTTTTTCTCCACGCCCTTGACGAACACCACGTCGACGGTTACGAGCTCGCGGGCGAGGATTTCTGGAAGCCTGTGGTACGGTACCCAACCGTCGGACCAGCGAAGTCCATGATGATGTGCCGTGAGCCAGGTCGCTTGACGCTTCTCGAACGATGACAGGCGAGCGCAGGAGTACGGTGCTTCGAAAATCCAATGACAGATGGTCGTTTCCGTGTCGCGATTGTTTGCGAGAATCGCAATTTCCTTAGCGACGAACGTGTTGCGTTCGGTCTTAAAGCCTTGCAGGTCAACCACGACGGATAACATTGTTAGGTAGTAATATATATAGTAAAACAACTGTTACCGACGGCTGCAGATGAGCGAGTGACGTGTTTTACGATCATCTTCACTGGTATAGTAGTAGTAGTTGTAGTAGTAGTAGGAGTAGTAGTAGTAATAGTCGTAGTCGTTGGAGTCACGTGATTTTTCGCACCACGTTCGTCAAAGGACTGTACTCGACGATGCGATCGTGTATGAGTAGACAGTAGGTGGTGGTGTTAGCGGGTACGCTCTCTCTACACTCGAAGTCGATTCGCACGTCAACCATTGCACTCTTCACCGACTCGTTCTGTCGAGAACAATTGATGACCGCGATAGGAGCATATCGCAAAAATTCGACCGTGTTCAGCAACGGTTCACCGTAACCGTGGTACGAACGGATAAATTTCGCGTACATATTGTACAGGAGCGCGTATTTAGATTTATCGAAATCCACGTTCAGGTCGTCGTACGGATACGTTTCGGAATTCAGAAACAATCGTACGTTCGCGAGTTTGCACGGATCGAATCTGCTCGCGCTTTTCTGGAGATTATTCTTTCGATCGGTTTGCATAGCGAATATCACGTATCGCGGTTTCTCGATCTGCGACGAGGCTTTCACGGTCCACGTGTGTTTCGTAGTCGTTGCAGCAACGGATACTCGTACAGTTCCCACGATCGGAAACTCATCGCGATCGGTCGATCGATTTGCAGGAGACATAGCATCGACAGTTTTTGCGTGTCTTCTAACGCGACGTGCGGCATACGCCATTGTATCTTGTTGATCGCGAGTTTCGGTAGTATCGCTGAGTTTAGAGAGGCTGCGTACATCGCGTTCGTATCGAGTCGCGCGCGAATCAGAATCAACTCGTGTCGCGCGTTCATCACGATGCGTCTGTAATCTTCGCAGAATCCCAGTAACGTGTTCATGGGCACGCAGAAATTGAACGTCGCGCTATTAAAAATGTCTTTGTCGTGCGCGATGGTGTGATCCCAACCGGCGTTCATCAACGCTTTGCTCCTGTCGACGGACAACGACGCGTAATGTTTCAACGCGGTGGTGATTCCCGGATTTCTGGAACGATCGATCTCCACTCCGTCCAATTCGTATCGAATCTCGTCGAACATGAACGCGACGCAGTTGTTGTCCAAGAAAACTCTCGCAGCGGCTTTCACATCAGCAGCAGTCGTTGAGGCTGCCATCAGAGAGACGCGTCCTTCGACGTAGAGATAACTTTCGCACGGGAGCGTGTACACATCTTGTTGCTGAATGGGTATTCGTATCTCCCCCCTCCAGGGTCGACCACCTTGAGCGTGGTAAGGGGGCTCTGGGGGGGGGGGCGGCTATGTTCTCCTTCGGACGCTGGGCTCGGAATCTGTTCTGTGCCTAGCGGTCGGGGGGGGGGGGGGGGGATGCTGCCCCCCTGGCTAAGGGTCGGCCAGGCTTCGTCGTTCGCGTCCCTCCCCGTGTGCTGTCGGGTGGAGCATCTGGCTCTGGCCCACGTAGGCGAACTTATCAGTGTTGGCAGGAAATTTCCACCGTGCTTCATCTCGCCTGGCCTTACCTTATTTCCAGATGTGCAGCCTTGTGTAGGGCTGTTTCCTGGTGGGCCCTCGACGGTGCTACCTGGTCCTTTCTGGGCGAGGTCCGTCCGGGGTGAGCTCCTGCAACATAATTAGAGTCTCACACAGAGAATAATGTCCGTAGTACACCTCGGAGTTTCGTAGGATACTTATCTGACGGCTGCAGTTTCGCCTCTCCTTTAGTTGGCCGCTGATGGTGTCATAACCGCGGCTGGCCCTGGTGCCATTGGTACCTGTAAAACTAAATAGAAGGAGTGGAGTAAATAATATAAGAGAGAGTAGTTTGTTGGGTGGGACACCTACGGTGTCTTGCCCCCGGTGGTTCCCTCCCGCCCACACGCTTTGGGTGGGGGCGGGTGGGGCCCTCCGGGAACCTCCCCCTCTCCCTTACGGGAGAGTAGTTTAGGGGTGGTAAGTGAGCTGGGTGAGGGTATGTGAGTGTATACGGGGTCCCCCCCCCCATCCCGGTTGTTTGCGGGTGGGGGGCTTGAGCGGCGATAGGACCGTTTGGTCAGTTGGTCCCTCCGTTTCGGTAGTTTGGCCGGGGCCACAAGAACAGGGCCCGAGTTTGGAGAAACCCGCTGGGCGGTGGGGCCGTCGCCCTTAAAGACATTTAATGGAATCATGCCTAACACAAGCCGTGCCTCGGATGAAAATACGGCGAATGCTGGGTTGAGACCGCCCCCACCTCGCCACGTCGGCAGCGAGATGGGCGTAAGAAATAAGCCCGATGACACCGAGCCGAAGCAGCGGGCCGGTGTCACTGGGGCGGGCACTAATGTGCCATTGCACGCCCTGGAAGGAGCTACAGCTGCTGGACCTGGCGACTTGTTTTTGGACTTCTCTTTGGATTGTGGAATAGATGTGTCTAAGGGGGGGCTGGGAGCTGCGTCCGGCGAGGACGGCAAGCACAATAGGCCCACGAGTAAGAAGGAGGCTGGTACAATTGGGGAGTTTTTCCAGCGAATAGTTAACACCCCGGCGAGGGGTAAGCCAGACCCCGCGGTCATTGACCTGGGGAATGACCCCATGATTATTCCTGAGACCCCTCCCCCCTCATCGAGGGTTGGGGCCCGGAGGGGCTCCTCTTCTGCCCAACAGACCCCTCCGGGGACGAATAAGGATGGTCCTCCTCCCCCTTTTGATATCTTTAGGGGGAGGACAATAGCGAGGTCGCCCCCATTGGAGAAACCGGGCGGCCCTCCCTCGTCCTCCTCCATGCAGGGGGGGGGGAGCTCGACTCCCCCTGTGGGGACCAGAAGCCGGCTAGCAGGGAGTCAAGGCCCAAGGGGAAGCGCCCGGTGGTCCTCCTCGATAGGCTCCCCCCCGACAGGGTGGGGCTGGCTAGACTTAGGTCGAGCTCGGCCACGCGGGTGGAAGATGCCCGACATGGGCCGAGGGAGGGCCCCCAGAATACGAGTTTTTGGTCCCTCGGATCCCGCTAAAATCCTCGGAGGTGCGCGGCGGGACCGGGGTAGCAGGCTCCTGTACGCCTGAGGCTAAGGCCGACAGGTTGCTGGCCGAGGTGGCCACCCTGCTAGGGGCACTTACTAAGACGTGTGCGGACTTCGCCTAGGCGGTCAGGTCAAAACAAGTCTCATCCACGCGAGGAGTGGTGAGGTTTGCGGAGCATCTGACCACGGACTGCGAGAAGGCAGCAGCCTCGTTGGCGGAGGTGATGGCCACCAAGGCGATCCATCGGTGGACCTCTGGCCAGGACACCCCTAAGGAGAAAGGAGAGAAGGGGGGGTTGATGGAGACGGTGGCTTTGCCCCCGCCCCCCCCCCCCCGGCAGGACTTAGTCAAGAGGAGTGTGAGGGACACGGCGGTCCAAACGGACCCAGCGACCCCGGCACCTGCTTCTTCCCCCCAGACTGATGGGGGGAAGAAGGACAAGAAGAGGCCCCGGACGTCCCCCTCGGAATCTGGGGGAACCGTCAAGAAGAGGCTGTTTGCCGAGCCCCTGATGACCCCCCCCCCCCCCCCAGGGCGGTGTGGAGGCCCAGGACGAGGGTAACACCGGAGGGAAATTGCGTACCCTGGGTGGCGACCCCAGACCCACCCAGGAGGGTGGGCGGCGACAGGAGGGGAACAAGCAGCAGAAGCAGCAGCAGAAGAAGAAAAAGGATAGGGTGGGTAACCCCCCCCCCCCCCCCAGTACCGTGAAGGCCCCCGGTTCCTGGAAGGTGGGCGGGGAGTGTAGCGCGGCGGCAAAGAAGAACCCCCCTGGGGACCACCCGGCCGCGATGAGGATCCCTGTAGGTGAGGCGGCTGCTGATGCGGCCCTCGGCCCTCCCCCCCCCCCCCCCGGACCGGGCTCCTTGCGAGCGGGGCGGCCCCGTTGAGATCCCGGGGTCTGACCCCGGGCCGGGCCCCTCCTCGGCCTCCGCCCCCCCCCCCCCCCTCCGGAACAAGAGGGTTGGGTCCAGAAACCCACCCGTGGGCAGGCCCGAAGGGAGAGGAGGCGGAGGCACGCGTCAGGCCCAAAAGCGCCCCCCGCAGGGGACGGGTTCGGTGGACCGGCAGCCCGGTCAGCCCGGTGGCCCCCAATACCATTCCTCTAATGTGAGATCGAGAGCGGGCCCGGGCTCGAAGCCCAGGCCCCCTAGAAAGAGGCCGGAGGCGGTCCTGGTTAGGGTCGCCCCCACCTCATCATACCTGGAGACGTACAGGTCTCTCTTGTCCCAGGGTAGGGAGGTGCTCCAGGGCGTGGTCGGAGTCAAGAAGACTCGGTTGGGCCACGTCCTGTTGGAGCTTGACAAGAAAGCGAGCGCCCGAGACATGGCCGCTTCCTTGAGGGCTAAGCTGGGCGACGCGGCCCCGGTGTGTTCCCCCTTCCTCGACCAGACAGCCTTGGAAATTAGGGGAATAGACCCCACGGTCGAGGGCCCTGAGGTGCTGGCCGACCTGGGGGCGGCCCTGAAGGTCGACCCGCTGGCCCTGAAGCTGAAGATGCTCCGGCTTGACCAGCAAGGCACCCAGACAGCGGTGATTGAGGCCCCGACAAACGCGATTAAGGCCGCAACATCTGGTCTCCGCTTTAGGTCGGGGCTAACAATTGTGCGCTGCCGAGTCCTCCCCAAGCTAAGCAGATGCTACCTCTGCCACCAGCTTGGCCACCTGGCAAAGGCATGCCAGGCTGTAAAGGAAGGGGAGGAGCTCTGTAGGAGGTGCGGGGTCAGCGGGCACACGATCGCTAATTGCCCAGCCGCCCGAAGTGCGTAATATGCACAAAGGACGGTATTACCGGGGCTAGGGCTGCCCACGTCGCGGCCTCGCTGGGTTGCCCGGCGAATAAAAGGAAGCCGGTTGTGGAGGGCCGCTTTAGGAAGGGGGGAGGAGTGTCTGGATAGTTTAATGCCTATTAAGTTGATCCAGATAAATCTCAATCGATCCTGCCTCGCCCAGGACATTATGCTGCATTATGCGTCTGTCTTGGGCGTTGACGTGGTTGCAATTTTTTAGCCTTTCCGCCAGTTGGGGGGCTGGTTCAATGACGCCACGGGGGATGCCTCGGTGTGGGTAACGGGGTTCAATAAACGATTCCCCACTAGTGCCCCCAATCTGTCGGATGAAGGGGTGGCGGTGGCGATTCTTGGCGATGTTGCCATCGTCAGTTGCTACTGCCCCCCCCCCCCCCGGAGGAAACTCCCCGAGTTTGGGAGCTATTTGGATGTGTTGGAGGGGGTCGTGGCCGAGGCCAGAACCATCGCTAAGGGAGTTATCGTGGCGGGCGACTTTAATGCCAAGTCCCCGGCATGGGGCGGGAAGGTCCTTGATAGACGGGGAGCCGCCTGCCTGGAGGCCTTCGCCAGGTTTGGGCTTGTCCCAAACAGGTTGAGGGACCGGGCCACGTTTTTTCACCACAACAGGGGCTCCTCGTTTATTGATGTTATGTCAACAGACCGGGTGACCGCCCGCCGCGTGCTAAAGAGCCCGGTTCTGTCCTCTGTCACGTTCTCCGACCACCGATATGTTGCCCACACCCTGGCTGAACCAAGGAGGGGCGGGATCCCTCCCCCCCCCCCTGAGTGGGCCCAATTCTCGACCCGGGACTTTAATCCGGCCCTCACTCTCGATAAGTACCGATCCCTCCGCCTTGCGGAGGGGGGTAGTTCCGGCGACCGACGGTCCACCCGGTCCCTGCCCCTGGCGGGCAGGCGACCAGGCTTCAGTCCCTCCTTGAGGAGGTGTCCGAGGCCACCCTCCCCCGTAGACCACCATCGCGAGGCTCCCGCAAGCCTAATGCCTGGTGGTCCCAGGAGATTGCGGAAGCCCGTAGAGCCTCCTTCAGAGCCAGGAGGTGGTTTCAGCGCCGGAGGAAAAAGGGCGCCCCTGATGCCGAAGAGGCCAGGAGGGCGTACGCTCTGTCAAGAAAGGAGGTGCAGCTGCGGATTTGGAGGGCCAAGGAGGCACTCTGGACGGAGCTGTACTCAATGGTTGACTCAAACCCCTGGGGCAGGCCCTACAAGGTGGTTATGGCCACCCTAAAGGGCCGCCCCCCTAGGACGATCATGACCCCGAGTCAGATCCGCCATATTTTGACAGAGCTGTTTGTCACCTCTCCTCCGGCGGTGCTGCCACCGAGACCCACTCATGGCTCTGTTATCAGCTGGGTCTCCAGGGGGCCCGACGACGACGTTATTAACGCCGTCGACGGGGCTCTGATTGGTGAGGCGGCCTCCAGGATTAAGTCCGCTAAGGCCCCTGGCCTCGATGCGGTCCCGTCCCAGGTGGTGGCCTGCATTCTTAGGGCCCACCTGGATCTCTTCGGTGATATGGTTCGGGACACGCTGCGCAGAGGGACTATCCCTTCCTCTTGGAAGAGGGCTAGGGTGGTCGTAATACCCAAGCCGGGTAAGGACCCTGGGTCCCCCTCTGCGTACAGGCCCATTAGCGTCCTCCCTGCCCTTAGTAAGGCATGGGAGTACGCTATTAAGGGCCTGATTGAGAAGTATATTCGGCAGGATGCGTTCCACCCATCCCAGTTCGGGTTTCGAAAGGGGGTGGGGACGGTCGATGCGGCCGCCGTGGTCACCCGGATCGCGCACGGCTGTTCCAAGAAGAACCGCCTGTGCGCGCTGGTGGCCATCGACGTCCGGAACGCATTCAACTCGTTGAGCTGGGACTTGATCCTGGAGGAGTTGGGGGCGAGGGGGGTCCCGCCGGTCATAAGAAGGTTAATCCGGGACTACTTTTCGGATAGAGCGGTCGTGGTCCACAACGAGGAGGAGCACGTCGAGATGGGCATCTGGGCAGGGGTACCACAGGGGTCAGTTATTGGCCCCTTCCTGTGGAACCTCGTCTATGACGACCTCCTGGCGCTTTTCGGCTCTGACCGGTTCATTCAGCCAGTTGCCTACGCCCATGATCTGGCCCTGGTGTTCTCCTCGAGGGATTCTGAACACCTCGAGGAGATGATCTCGAGCACGATGACCAGGGTTGGTAAATGGTTCCGGAGGGCGGGGCTGCAGGTGGCCTCCGCGAAAACGGAGATTATCCTGTTGACCGGTCAGAGGGGAAATAAAGTCCTCCCGTTTGAGGTCCTCGGCGCCAGCGTGATGTCCGCTGAGGTCATTAAGTACCTCGGTATCATGCTGGACTGCCGCGGGAGCTTCAAGCTACATCTAAGGGAGGCAGCGGCCAGGGGGGACAGGGTCATGGGTGCCCTGGCGTCCCTCCTCCCGAATATAGGCGGCCCGTCGGTGCACGCCAGGCGCCTATATTACTCAGTCTGGGAGTCCGTTGTTTTATACGCGGCCCCGGCGTGGGTCACGGCCCTCGAGGTTGGGGTAAATAGGGCTTTCCTTAGGAGGGCCCAGAAGTCGGCCCTGGTTAGGTCAACCACCGCCTACAGGACGGTGGCCTACCAGGCCCTCTGTGTGCTGGCAGGGCGTATGCCGGTCCACTTTAAGGTCCGTATGTGGGCGGACGTGTTTAGGGCTAAGATGGCCCTTAGGGGTGACCCCGCTGTTGGGGGGGATAAGGCCCGACTGGCGGCGGCCGTATCCTTGGCCAAAAAGGAGGCGCTCAGTGCTGTGATGGGGGCCTGGCAGGCGGCGTGGGCTGCCTGCGACCCCTCCAACTGGACCAGGAGGTTGGTCTCCTCGGTTGAGACCTTCGTGGGAGGGGAGAAGGCCCTCCTTCAAACGGATTACTGGCTCACCCAGCTGCTGTCCTCCCACGGGTCGTTTAACGCCTTTAAGGCCAGAATTGCCAAGGCCCAGACCACGGTGTGCGACGACTGTGGGGGGGCTGTAGACAACGCGGAGCACGTCCTCACCGAGTGCCCCGTTTACGAGCAGGAGCGGCGGGTGTTGGCCGGAGCCATTGGGGCCCCGGTCGAGGCCTCGTCGCTCATCGACCGGGCAACAGCGACCCCGGAGTGCTGGAAGGCGCTCCGGGTATTTGCGGAGCACTCGATGAGGGACAGGGCCGGTAAGGAGCGGGCGAAGGAGGCGGCGGCTCGCGCGGTCAGAAATGAGGCCCTTAGGGCCGAGGCGGCCGCCAGGAAACTTGAAGCTAGGAGGAAGCGGGGGAAGAGGAAGGGACAATTCCCTCTCCCCCGAATGGATCGCCCCGCGAAAAAGATGAGGGTCCTCCCCCCGCCGTCCCCCCGGACGCATGGTGGAGTATGGGGGGCTAGACCCCCATAGATATTGTGATGCCGGTGCACGGGGCCCGATTGGGGCACTTGCCCGGCTCTGTAAGGGGTCGCGAGGTATGTTATATCGCGCATTTATCCCAGCCCCCCTCCTCTCCTGTGGGGTTTTGTTATGTATTTATATATTTATCGTATTTATTTATTTTATTTTATTTAATTTACTTTATTATTTACGTATGTTATATTCTTATACGTTATATTTTATGTTGTATATTATATTGTATTGGTATTTTACTTTATATTTTACATTTTTACACTTTTACACCTCTTTATACTTTATATTGATACCTCTGATACCTTGTATTTTTATTATTTTATATTTTATATTTTATATATTGTATTATACTGTACGTTATTTCTTATTTTACTAATTGTACCTAGTGACTCGGTTTATTTATTTATTTATTTATGCTTTCATCCGCGGCCTCCCCCCCCCCCTCTCCTTTTAGGTGAGTTTGTGTTCGCGTATTTAACCGTCCCCCCCCCTATTGTCCGTTGTCCTGTAAATCGGATAGGTCCCCCCCCCTCCTTTTGTGGGGGCCTAGGTTTTTATTTTTGTCCCCCGTAGTTTTCGGGTGGTATGAGGTGACCCAGCGGCCTATGTGCCCTTTGCTGGGCGCCAATGTATTGCGAGGTGCCCCCCTTTAAGGTGGGGGAGGGAGGAAGTACTACCCAGAAGTGCCCCTCTCCCCCAAGGGCATGCGGGTAGGTGGTATACACCGGAGGGGGTTTTTAGTGGGTATCCCGGCTTGATGACGGCGAGTCCCACATAACCCCGGCCAAACAGCCGGGGTATGCATACAGCATTTTCCCCCTCTACAAAAAAAAAAAAGGGTATTCGTATGTCATCGTTATTGTCGAACGTCGTGCTCGCGTACGGATTGTAAGCGTGCACCTCGATCTTCGTGATACGATCGTCGAAAGTCGGTGTACTCGTCACGTCCAGTATGGTATACATCGTGTTAGACATGTGTGTATATAAGTGATATATATATTAGTATGTTACGATGAATCCCAGGGTTCGTAAGAAACGCGCGTTTCGATGAGTCAACGGTTTGCCGCTTCTTTGTCCTCTTCTTATTCCTCTTGTTCCCGTTCCGCTTCCTGTTTTTATCAGGGTGGTCGTTGATGTTTCGTCTTGACGATAATGCGTTGCAGAGACCAGAGGAGCGGTATCAGCGGAGTCGTACGTGCGATCGAACACCAACATGCTATGCACTCACGCTATTTTATCGCGCGAACGCCGTTGTACGTGCAGGCGAATCGTTATTTCTTCTCCGCGAAAATCTATAGGACGATGGTATTGATCGATGATGCGTACCGTTAGATCGTGTATCGCTCGTGCAACGATCGGCAGGTAAATGACGTGTCGCGGAGTTTCCGATATCTTATATCCCGGGGGTACGCGAGGTGAAAATTCGTGAATCGTGTGTACCGGTTTTTCGTTGCTGTACGCTCCGGTAGTGACGTTACACGTTACTCTGATCACGTTAACGGTTATGATGTTCACAGGTTCGTCGGATTCGTGCCAGATTCTCGGCACTAAGCCACGCGTCGCTGAGAATCCCAACAACGAGCCCACGTTGTTCGGTTGCGTAAAGTCCACGAAGAACGAGCAGTACAGTTCGCTTTTCATGGTCTTATTGTTAGCTCGTAGCACTAGCGGATACTTGTCGTCATCATGGTCGTTGTCGTTATCGTTCTCGTTGTCACCGCGTCTTCGAGGATATCGATCGAGCAGTTGACGTCTCAAGTGCTTGGCGATAGCGTCTAATTCGTAGGAGCCGTGGGGAATCGTGATGGATTCGTGAGCGACATCGATGGAGTTGTTTTCGGTGTCATAGTTCGCGACGAAGTAGAATGTATCGTTGCTCGAGTCGATGTCCGGTATCGTGTGAAACGTCTCCAAGTCGGCGAGTCCTAGTTCGTACTGTTCGTCGCTCAAATCTATCGGTGGAAAATAATTGACCGTGAGCACGCTGCTCTGACCCGTTAACGTGAGCGTGAGCGACACCGTACCACCGCTGAGGGTTACGCTAGCGAGACAGAGAGAGAGAAAGTGACTCTGACGTACGGTTGCGCGTCAATTTATCTTGAGTAGCGCCTAGGCCAGAATTCCAGAGCTTTTTGTCGCAGAAATTGTACGCACAAGCGACCGCAATTGGTCTGATCGAAACGTTGAAAGCGATCGTGATTGTACTTGATCATGATCGTAGTTGTCGTTCCCCGTCCGAAGTAATCGATCAGTTCCGCGGGTGGTCGCAAATTCCCAAAACTATCGAAATACTGCACGTGCGATCCGCGTTTCGCGTACGCAACCCAGTGCGTGCCTTCACCGCGATTCTCGTCAAGATTCGCGATACCGCATTCGTTCGGTCGTACGCGCGCGGGGAGTGTGTCACGCATAAACACTCCCCGAAAGTACGGTACGTCGATACCAACACTCGCGCTCTAATTGCAGGTTCGTCATAGGTTGTTGTTGTTGTTGTAGCTGATGTCGCATTATCGCAGCAGCCGTCGTCGCTGCGAGCCCGATCGAGCGGAGTTTTTTTTTTCCTCGATCGTCGTCTCAGGGTCATGCCGGCACCGCGCTTGTACGGTGCCAGATACATTCCTCGTCCTTCCATCGTCCGATTATGACGCAACGTTTCTTCCAGCTGTTTTCGCGCGGACTTCGCGTTGTTGACCGCTTTGGCGATACCAGCAGCTCCACCGGTTAATGCCCCGATAGCCGACAGAGCGGGCAGAAGAAGCGGAAGAAAGCCTCCGCGTTTCCCTACCGGTAGGACACGGCGTCGTTGTCCTTTGGACTTGCGTTTCTGTCTCGTAGTTCTTCTTCCTCCTTCTCCTCTTCTTCTTCTTCTTCTCATACCCATGCCGAGTTTAGTCTTTGCTTTCATCACGGTCCACACTCCGGTCGCAGCGGCTTTTTCACCGAAAGTCGCGTCGTTCGCGAAAACTCGTTCTCGCGCTCGTTCGGCTAACGCGCGATCCGCCTCGTGTCGTCCCTCCAAATCCTTTCGACTCGAGTACGCGATATCGTGTTCCCGACAAGCGGCGTCCGGCGGATTGATACCTTCGTCGCCGCGAGCCAATCGCTTCAGCAAACGCGTCCCAGGTCCGCAGAACTGATACCCCGGAATGTGTAGCTCTATCGGTAAACGATTTATGATCCTGTTCACGAGTCCCGATCCTGTTTTCGTTGACTTCTTCCGCTTCTTCTTCTTCGTTGTTGGTCTACGCGTTACCGCAACCATATGCGTGAAAATGTGGATACACGGGGATCCAAGGACAGTCGTAAGTCAACGGTTCTTCGATAGCGATCGATTCGAGGAGCGCTACGATTCTGATTCGCTCGACAGGTATCGCGGGTATAAATAGCAGTGGCGTTACGATTTCGGCAGGTTAGGGAGAACATGCGATTTGCGAAACAACCGAACGCTATTTGCGTGACCGCGAACAGGACGGTGGAGGATTTGGCGTGGGACGAGAGTCGTTCGCGCAGACACGGTTCGTTGTTGCCGAACAGCGTGCGAGCCGTGATCTGCGGTCCGTCCGGGTGCGAGAAAACGAACGTGCTTCTCAGCCTGCTGGAGAGTCCGAACGGATTGCGCTTCGAGAACGTGTACGTGTACTCGAAATCGTTGCGACAGCCAAAGTATCGGTATCTGGAGCGAGTGTTGTCACGCGTCGGCGGACTCGGATACTTTCCCTACTCGGACACCTCCGAGATCGTACCACCGAGAGACGCTCTGCCCGATTCGGTCTTCGTGTTCGACGACGTGTCGTGCGACGAACAGAACGCGATCCGCGAATACTTCTCCATGGGCAGGCACGCGAACGTGGATTGCTTTTATCTGTGTCAATCGTACGCGCGAATACCGAAACACTTGATCAGAGGCAACGTGAATTTTCTCGTGCTGTTCAAACAGGACGGAACGAACTTGCGTCGCGTGTACAACGATCACGTGAACACCGACATGACGTTCGAGGCGTTCAACGACCTGTGCGCGAGATGTTGGAGACGACGCTACGATTTGGTGGTCATCGACAAGGACCGTGCCATGTACGATGGTCGTTATCGACGAGGATTTAACGAGTTTGTGGTAGCTCGTAGACCTCAGTAGATCGCGAGTCCTTCGTCGAGCAACACCAGGATGTCTAAAGAAGCAGCAACTAGCGGTATCAACATGGAGATCACGCAACAACAAGGAATGAAACAGAAACGACGTCGTCGACAACAACAACAACAACAACAACCACGAGAGGTCGAGACGAAGAAGAAAATTGTTAAAATCAGCGACGCTATACGACGAAAGTACATGAACCTGAAACTCGGTAAAATGGCAACGAAAGCTGCTGCGGAGGAGAACGCGCGTCCGATCGTCGAACCGCTGAAACACTTGGTCGAGAACACAGCTACGTTGAAAACGAATCCAGCGATACCATCGAAGCCACGATCATTGCTCGTCAAGCCAAAACATCAGAAACAACAACAACAACTACGTTTGAAGAAGAAGAAACAACTATCCTTTACTCCGTCCATTGCCGAAGCGACGATACGACCCGAAACAACTCCGCTTCCGGATTCGCATTCGTACGACGACAACGACGACGACGATGACGACGACGACGACAGCGCCGTCTACGAAACAACCGAGGAACAAGAGCCGTACCATGGTGAGACGGACGAAACGATTCGAGAAGTTCTCGATCCAAAAACCATCGCCACAACCACCGTCGAAAACCTCGACGCGTACACCCGAAACGCCTCCGGACCGCTGTCGCGCGAATATCTGCGCTTGTTCTTCACCGACGACAAGAAACGGATCGACAACGTGTACGGCGTGTACCTAGACGACGACGAACAGCTGATGATCGGTGATTCCGTGCTCACTATCGGCGAGCACGACAACGTTATCGTGAAGGGGAAGCGATACGCGGGTACGCGAGGCTTGTACGAACTGCTGTTCATGCGATTGCCTAACGAGCAAGCGTACACGAATGCTGATCTCGACGCGTACCGTGACATCTTGTTGTCGACGAACGCGCATCGACGGGGTCATTCGGCTAGCAAACCTACGCTAGGCAACAAGGGCTACAAGTCCAGAAAGATCGTGTCGGTGTTGTTGAGTAGTGGAGACCGCAACGTCGGCGGGATCGCGCGCGAAGGTAGCGGATTACCTATCGACGATGCGATGACGGTCACCGATAACGCGATCGATTACGTGTACTGGGACGATCCGAACGAATTGGTCGATAGACTACGATTGCTCGTGCCATCGCGCGACGCCGGACATACCGGACACGATAACGAGATTGCCTCCATCGTGGAGGAACTTCGCGAAGCCGGTCTCATCGTAAATTGATCGGTCGGATCGACGACGCGTCAGTATCGTTCGCGATCACCGTCAGCCCAACATGTCGGTGAACAAGTTTGGCACACCTTTGTACGTTAGTACCGTTGATGCTACTGGTGATACCTGTGACAACGATCAACGCGTGGAGACGATTCGCTCGCTGAATCTGTACGTCGCGAATTACGTTCGGGAGAACGCGCTGTGTCTGACCAACGATCGGTCAACGTTCGACGCGATGGAACGCAAGATGCGTCGCGTGGCGCATCCGACGGAGGATACCGACGCTGCGACGAAACGATACGTGGGCAACATGGAACGTACCATCGGACGTACTCTCGACACTATGGAGGAAGACATGTACGAAGTGACGACGAAGCGATTGGAAGCTTTAACGACTGTGATAAATACTGCGATGGGCAAACGTCTTTGTGACCTGGAGAAATCGATAAATATCACGATGCAGCAACGCTCCGATCATTTCGATGATAAACTCGTCGAGCTTACGACACCGGTCACGGAAATACAGAAACGCAAGGAAGCGAGACGATGAGCAACGATTACGACGACGACGACGACAACAAACCCCGTCAACACCGTACGTGCTCCGAGTGTCTGGTACAGTATCTGCTGCTGGTCGTGGAACGTTACCGTCATCACCGCTATGGGTACGAGTAAGGAGCAAATACAATTGGTCGACGAACTGCACGCTCCCGCGAGACGAAATTTTCCGCGGAGACGCGTAGGTACTCGAGGCTACGACGATCTTTGGCAGGCAGATTTGGTGGAAATGCGTCCGTACGCGACCCATAATCGTGGATATCATTACATACTCACGATCATCGATACGTTCAGCAAGTACGCGTGGACCGTGCCTGTGAAAACGAAAAGCGGGCGCGACGTGACCGAGGCGTTCGTTACCGTTTTGCGACGAAGCGGCAGATGTCCAAGAAACCTACAAACCGACATGGGAAAGGAGTTCTACAACGCGGAGTTTCAACGATTAACTAAGACTCGCGGAATCAACCACTACTCGACGTACAGCGTGATGAAAGCGTCGATCATCGAGCGTTTCAATCGTACGCTGAAGAATCTGATGTGGAAACAATTCTCCCTGAACGCATCCTATCGCTGGTTGGATCTGCTACCCACGCTCGTGCATACCTACAATCAACGTAAACATCGCACGATCAACGCGTGACCCGTCGACGTAACCTCCGCGACTCGTTTGCCGTTCATCGTATACTCCGGATCGGATATCGAGCAACGTCAGCGACAAAGTACGCGTGAGCAAATTCAAGACGATCTTCGAGAAGGGATACACGCCGAACTGGTCGACCGAGGTGTTTGAAATCACGGCGGTACAACGAACGCACCCTGTAACGTACATTCTACGCGATTCCGCGGGAGAGCCGATCTCGGGTGGATTCTACGAGCACCAACTGCATTCGGTCGCGAATCCGGACGTCTATCTGATCGAGAAGATTATTCGTCGCAAGGGGAATCGAGCGTACGTGAAATGGTTGGGATTCGACTCGTCCAAGAACTCGTGGATACAGGACAAGGATGTTTTGTGACACAAGAATGAATCCTTATTCTTATTACTCACATAAAATATACGTTTATTCGATTCTTTGTATTTCAAACACAAAAATAAAGCAACAATATATATACACATATATATATATATATATATATATATATATATATATATCACAATACTTGTACACCATTTAAGGGGGTAGACACGGGTAATGCAGCGCGCTGTAATACCCACATAATGTGCCCGAAACATGGGTTTGGGGGGATACGTTTTTCGTCCTTATATGAGCAGATTTTGGGCTGGGTGAGGTCTCATTCGAAAGAGGAAGGTTCGATGCAGCCCGCTCTGGTCATGGTTCGACAAGATTGTGTTGATATCTAATAATATGAGTGTTCAAAGTAGAGCAAAAGTCGACAAAATACACCCGCAGGAATCCAAGTATTTTTAGGTCACTAAAAGAGTTTTGTTGCTCAAACGATGACCAGAGCGGGCTGTCTTGAACCTTCCTCTTTCGAATGAGACCTCACCCAGCCTAAAATCTGTTCATATAAGGACGAAAAACGTATCCCCGTGATTGCATTCCCAAATACGAGTTCCGCCATATTGGCGATAATACAGAGCAAGTCACGTGACAAATTTAGTTGAGCTAGTGGACACGAGATGGCGCCTACTCGGGAGGACTGCCAACGTGGAATCAGCAAAACTGAAGCGTTAGCTGGATACACAAGCCACAGTAAAAGCGTGATGCAGTCAATGCATGCATTTTCGGACGACTTTAGGTTAGGTTATATGCATTTTAGGTATACATTGACTAGGAACTGCTGGGAATTGTCTACATTTACTAAATTCACGCTTTTACTGTAACACATACATCACCGCTGCCGAATATATGTTATAATTATATGGCCACATTATTTCAAATAAAAAAAGAGATTGGAATTTTTTAATAACACTGGAAGTAGTGATTTACTGATATCATATTTTCAGAAAATATAATTAATGCATTTATTATTATTCTTCCGACTATTGTATATAACATATAACAAGGAAAAGTCTCCAAACCGGTCAACAGTTGACTCCTTGATTTTTTTCGTAATTCTTTACGCTCCTATGCAGAGATGGGCATTATTTAATTAAAAGAATATACTTCCGAATGGTCCCAGTGGTCGATCGACACGAGGTTTGGGGGGAGGGTGTGTGTAGCCTAAATCTAAAATTCTATTTAGCTTCGGGTATTTATTAGTTTCCTTTGTTTATTCGAAGGCCTTTCATCTTTGGCTTCGAATAATTTTTCATCTTTCATTATATCTTTATCCTAAGGTCGTATTCAAATATATTGGACGGTCGATTCGTTTTCGCGAACAGCGATCGAGGAGAAATCAGCTATCACCATCTGACGATCGTGGATTTGTCAGTTGGAGTTCCCTAGCCACCGAAGGGTATGGTGGGGTAACGGGAATGCTGCTCGGCCCCGTCTGAACGTAGACGTGTTATTTATTCTTATTGTCAGCGTAGTACATATGTAGTTGTGTGCGTCACGAAGTAATGCGTAGACCAATACGAGATGAAGCTATCGAAAAAGAATCAATGTTCTGACCAATAAAGCTCCTGAATTTTTTCGGAGCTAAGGCCTAAGGCACACCTATTCTGATGCGTGTATTTCTACGCTTCAGCTCGGTTTGGCCTATACATGACAGAAGCTTGGCGCTATCCCCACCACTTCTGGCTCACTCGTGTTCTGCGATGACGAGAGAATACGCGTTACGAATAGGAGTGTGCGGATCGTCCCGCGGCTCGGATTCTCGGCCCTCGGGACGGGTCGGAAAATTTCGGGCGGGATCGGGCGGGGTCCCGATACTTTCGTATTGCTCGAGATCCCGACGGTTTCGGGATCCCGAGACTCGATTCGGGCTACAAGCATGACCGCCATGAGCGGGCAATTTGATTTCAGGTCGGTTTGGCAAAACTCGGACACGATCGGCTCGAAAGCCAGCTATTACGAGCGGACCGAGACGGAAAGAATTATGTATATCATTTATATCGATACCAGAGTGATAAGTTTTTACCTTTCTGTCTCCTGTTGAATCATAATTTGTATCTTATTATTTATTTACATATATATGTATATTCATTGCTACCAAATAGTCTGTGAATACTGAATACGTCCATATACGTACTTAAATAAATACCATGTTCAGAACTTGGGAAGAAGACTATTTTTATATCGACAATATTTTAAAATCTGAATAAAATATACTTCATACTTAGTACTTTATGTAAAGGGAATATATAGGGTATTATCTTTTTCCGGATAGGTTCAGATTTAAAATAGAAATCGTACGAACTATAAGCATACAAAAAGGAATATTTCCTGGATGTTTCATAATAACAACAATATACAGGAGGCGAATATTTTATTATTTCAAATTAACGTGTAAGAAACATAATTTTTCTATGTTCTCAGGTAATAATTTTAATCTATTACTGGTAACGATATCGTCCGATCGCGTCCGAGTTTTGCCGAGCCGACCTGAAATCAAATTGTCCGCTCATGGCGGCTATGCTTGTAGCCCGAATCGAGTCTCGGGGTCCCGAAACTGTCGGGATCTCGAGCAATACGAAAGTATCGGGACCCCGCCCGATCCCGCCCGAAAGTTGTCGGCCCGTCCCGAGCCCGAAAAATCGGGTAACCGCACACCCCTAGTTACGAAACTCACCGGCCAATAAATCTGAATACGATCTTAGAAGTTCGAATAACCGACGAGAACCTTTGTGTCCCGAGCCGCGCGAGATCGTCGTGCTCGGCGATGTGTCATCGATTATAAAGAAACAGAATTTGTTTATTTTTCATCGTATCAATATGAAAGTGACACCATTGGATTCTTGGCATTCTCCCGGTTATATTGGCAGAAAATAATTTAAATCGGACTATTTTTAACAAAACGGGCTTTCACTTCTACAAACAAATTTTTCACGTAATTTCCTTAATTTTGGTCCGAATTATATCATTTTTGGGGCCAATTTGATCGAGAAAACATGAGGAATCGACTGACGTCACTTTCGCAAAGATCTGATTAGAAATGCAGAACTGCAGATTTGTCACTGCTTAGCGCGCAACATTGTATGGCCCCGCTGGATTCGAGCGCCGAAGCCCACGAAACTCAGCAAGTCGCATGATTGCCAGCGAGAAGGCCAAGAGGGGACTTTCCATGGCGAAGGAAAATCAGCCTTCTACAGAACTCAAATCGAGAAAGACTTTGCTAACAAACTTTATATTCACGTCAAATAAATACTTGTAAAATTTAGACGACGAACTATTGTTGAATATCGCCAGTTCTTACATATGCCCCACTGGGTTCGGAATTCCTGATCCCAGAGTTTCATGCATTTACCTATTGAAATGTTGCTTCAAGTCATCGGGCAATTGCATTGTTTCTTCTCGTACATATGTATATCTGTTCGCGAGTAGGTGTCATGAATGACGCGACTTTTATTTCCCAAATAAATTCACCCCTATCAGGGCCCTCGCTCGAACCGCTTGACAAGGAGACCGCACGATGTGAACCGAGTGCGAGTGAAATAGCGCACCAGCGGTACACCCTCGGTCGACGGCGACTTGAGTCATCCAGTACTGAATACGAAATGTTGAAAATTGCTCATTACACCTTGATGAGAGTGTTACAATTCATGGATTGTTGGTGAGTCAAGACACGAAGCAATTCAGTCTATTTTTTCTTATGAATACATGATTAGAACACACTCTACGTTGAATAAAAATTGATCGAATTGCTCCATGTTTGATATAATTTTCATCGGGAAATCCTAAAAAATTCATCGGTAATACTTTCATCAATACTTATCAAAAACACGAACATTTTATTTTTCTGTACTGGGGATTTTATCTAGCTCGTCGGTTTCATTGTTCTCGGCTGTCAACGGGCGGTCTACTAGGACCCGAAGGTCCACGCTCGCAACGAGAAAGCAAAACAGTGGGGTGGGTAGGTCTTTCCCGATAAACTGAGCCCAAAGGCTTCTCAACAATTGAAACATTGGAAGACTGTACATATTCTTTCTGATGCTTTCGGCGATATGCGCAACCATTTGTATGCCCGGTTTCATGTCTAACAAGACAGGCGATTTTGTTTGTGAGAGCCATATATAAAGACAGTCCTGTAACGTTCACTACATCTTCAATTATAAAACTGCAAATATGTTATTTTACACATGTGTCTCGCTGAGTTTCGTCGGGTTCGACGCTTGAAACCAGCGGGGCCATACAATGTTGCGCACTAAGCACTGATGAATCTGAAGTTTTGCAATTTCTAATCAGATCTTTGCGATCGTGGCGTCAATCGATTCCTTATACTTTCTCAATCAAATTGGCCCCAAAAATGATACAACTCAAACCATAATTAAGGAAATTACGTGAAAAATTTGTTTGCAGAATTGAAAGCCCGTTTCGTTAAAAATAGTCCGATTTAAATAATTTTTCATAAAAAAAATGCGTAGGCTGGATGCGCGTGATTATTACATGGCCCCCTCCATAGACATATATAGACGGATCAGAAGATGGGACTATCGGCGTGGGGAAGGAAGGCTTGGAGGGGTAAAGGCATAGGTTCAGATACAGGCGCGTCGGTTAGCTTCGGATGCATTCGGCATGCATAACCACAGCGTTATCCGATTTACTCGTATCGCTCCCCTTACCGCGAACCTTGCCACCCCCCTCAGCTTACGCTCCTCCGTCTATATATATATCTATGGTCCCCTCCTCGAAGTGACAGAAAATATAACCTATGTATACGCTATATGACAATAAATGTTGAGCGGCTATTTCGTTCTTTTGCGCTACATTTGTGAACATTTTATCATCCTTCCGAAACATTATTATTACGTCGCAACAGTATCTTTAGGAAATCGGGTCTAGCATATAGGATATATTTTCTGTCACTTCGAGGACAGAAAATCCGGTCCTCCAAGTGACAGAGAATATAACCTATATGCTATACCCAATTTCCTAAAGATACTGTTGCGGCGTAATAATAATGTTTCGGAAGGATGATGAAAAGTTCACAAATGTAGCGTAATACAACGAAATAGCCGCTAAATATTTATTGTGTTGTAGCATATACATAGGTTATATTTTCTGTCACTTCGAGGAGGGACCACATAATAATCACGCGTTGGATTCAACATCAAACACAATTTTATATATGTTTGTTCATAACTGCTTTCTGCATAGGATGTGTATTTCATGTTCTGTTTCAGTGTTTTGCTAATTAAAAAATGTCTATCCTAACAAACTTCATTTTCTGGGGACATGCCCTCATCTATTTTTCCTTTTCACTTATAATTCCTTACTGCCAACGTAGAATATTGTAGCATAAGCACATTTCAAGTAATTAAAATGTACAATCAATTTTCTACGTTTGCAGTACCAGCCGACTTTCCGTTTAAATTTTTATAAGTACAACGCAACAGCTGAGAATTTATTTCCTTATTCAGAATAGAATACGGAAATAGCAAACAGCTCCCTCTCGCGTTTACCGGGCAATCGTCGATCTATCGGTATTACCATTTCTGTGCAGAAAAAACCTGCTGTAATACCGACCTGCCGAATCGGCCAGACCACGTGACGTGTCTACCCCCTTAATTGAATGTTTAATATTATATAAGTATAATAAGAAAAATTAATACTTTTCACACACACATTTATAAAGTATTTACATACGCTTCCGCGATTTCTATCATACTTAGGTATACTCAATCTATTTCATATCTTATTCACTGGAAGCACTTACGACATTACCCACACTATGTCCATACATTGCATACTTTTTTTTATTTTTTTAAAAGAGGGGGAAAATGCATTACGCATACCCCGACAACACTTATGTCAGGGTTATGTGGGATTCTCCATTTCTGGCATACCCACTAAAAACCCCCTCTACGTTCATATAGTGTATCATATACATTACAAAAATATCGTACGCGACATTACTACTACTACTACTACTACGTATATACATATACATATACATATAACTACTGTATCTACTTAAGCATATACGCATCACTATCACTATCACTATGGTAGTTATCACACTCGGGAATCCGATAGTGTCCCCACGGAAGGGTGCTGGTCTGGTCGGGAAGTACGTATCGTTTATCGTCGTACGGACTGAGCGCTGTCTTACACTCGCTCACTGAATAAACGTCGTGCGTTCACGCACGGATATGGTTTTGCCGTATCGTCGTTTCCGCGTGCTCGCGAAGACACCGCACGTAGTCCTCGAAACGTATCTCTTTCGCGACCACACTCCTCTTAACACCCTTAACTTTATTCATCTCGGTCTCGATCGTTGCAGCCGACGTGTCGCACACTCAAGTCGCGTACATTTTGGACCGCAGTCCCACGAACTCTGTCATTAACGCACCGTTGTTCTCATCCTTCATTAGACCCGGCACTTTTTTGTTTATGCGCGGCATACCGTACGGGTTGTCTGTCGCGTAATCACTCGTGTCGAAGCGCACACTGACATCACTTTTTATCTCTGCGTAAGCGTCCTCGCACTGCAGCAGATACATTAAACTATCTGTGTCCGTGTACAAAATCTTACACCTATCACCGAACTTTGTACGCATATAGTCATAATGAAATTCATATAGGCATACCTTGGACACGTCTAGCACACTCATACCCACGTATATGGGCTTATCAAATTTCACTCTCAATTTACGTAGTTCGATAGCGACTAGGTGCTCGGAAAATATCGCGCGACTGTGGAAATTTGGTTTCGTGATCAACGCTTCGGCGCCGTAACGTCCGTCCCACCGCGTCACCAATCGCACGTCCACTCGCTTTCGCACATTTTCCATAGTCTTTCCGTACACGGCATTGTTCATTAATTTGTACAGTGTTTTCTGGAAATCACTTTCAGCTCGCGTCCTCAACTCCGTGTTCAAAGTGATGTAGTCGCTCAACCAAGGTTTCTGATCGAAACGTAGAACAGGATGAATTCGCGATACGCAAAGTCCGTGTCGAATACACTGTTTCAAATAACGATAGTGGATCACGTATCGTTCTTTATCGCAGAGCGTGGCGATCAGCTTACTTTCCTTACCAACGGGCGTCTGCTCTCGCACAGGACAGAACGGAAGGTCCGCGTGCTCGTCGTGAATGTCCCGCGGATACTCCAGATCCACTTCCAGCAGGTATCCCTCTGATCCATCGTCCGCCGGCAAGGAGTTTGCGTTCAACTCGGATACCTCCGCCTCGTCCAGCCATTGGAATCCGCCGTACGGCATCGCCTGCGACATCGCCCATCCGTACAGGTTGTTCACGTCGAAGTACATCAAGTACGTTGATGGTTGTGACGCGTCGTACATCGATGTCGGCAGGTACATGTTGTTAGCGCGAGCGTACCTGTGCGAGCACTGGCTCAGGCCGCCGCGTATACCACGCTCCACGAACAACAGCATGTCCACGTCGGTGAGCAGCTCCAATTCGACACGCGTGTATTTCAGCATCGCGTCCCACGTAAACGCCGGTAAAGTACAGTAATGCTCGGGATCCAGTTCGTAGCTCGCGATAGATGCACTGCGAAAGTTTTCGAACACGTCAGCGAGTAACAGCACGTCAGTCTTCAGGTACAGATCACTGTACTCGCCTAATGTCTGTATACGAAACCCGTTCCACACGTTGGTTGCGTGCGCGTAATCACACTCCGACACGTTGCTATCGTTCAAGCGATTGTAGAACGCGTCACGAGGCGGTAGTCGCGTGTCGTTCAACTTATCGTACGACGCTACGTAATCGTACGGGAAGACTCCCTTTCTGGTGAGGAGATCGAATTGTTCGTCAGGGAGATGTTGGAACTCGCGTCGGAGAATCGTTAGTCTGTCTTTGCCGGGATCCGACGCGAGTTTCTGCAGACTCGTGGCCATAAACTTGAACGAATCGACGAATCGAAACTTCAACATTTTTCGCCAGTTCTTGCCATCGCCCCTGAGGTCCTCCACGTTCTTCGTAAACGAGATGTATCGTTCTTTCGTTAACGGTAGGAGGCTGATCTTTCCGTTGAACGCGTCTGCCATCTCCTTGATAACGAAGTGCGCGTCGTAGCCGGACAGGTTGTGGAACACCACAGGTATCGTGCACGAACGTTGGTAGCGCAAGTTGCACGATTTGTGTGCTGCACACCTGTACTCGCCCGTCGAGTGGCAATGATCGCGCACTTTCCTGTCGTCCTCACCTCGGTCGAAGGGTCCTCCGCACACGTGACACGCGGTAGCCTCGTGATAACTCCGCCACTGTTGTTGTGTTAACGGTGCCATCGGTTTCTTGACGCACAACCACGAGTACGCAACGTTCGCGAATTCCCGCAGTTCCCGCACAAACCACTGTACGCAATCGGTATCGCCGCGATACGCTCGATATCCGCACAGAGTCGGGTCGTCGGAACAATGTACGTAGTATCCTACGCTATGGGCTCTGTGGCGTTGATACTCGTACGTGCGACGATGATGCTCCATCGATGGCTGCTCCAGTTCCTCCATCAAACACTCAAAATCCGCGTAGATGATGAACGATACGCGTTCCTTGCGTTCGTGATGTTGGAACCGCAACATTTTCTCCTCTTCCGATGGCAATTGCATCGCGCACTCGTTTAATCGCAGGCAATCCTCGGTGTGCCGCTCCAATCGCTCCGCCGAGGAGAAAAAGTTGAGGCACCTGAAACGTAGACGTAAACAAAAAAACATGTAAACGCTTCTTCTTCATCTATCACGTATCGATCGAAATTTTTTTTTTTAATTGTTATTATTCTTATTTGCTTACCTATCACAAACGAACACACGATGTCCATGTTTGCTGAGTTGTCCAGAAATCAAACGGGAGAGATTGCGAATGCACGCGAAATGGTACCGCTGCGAATCCTTGGGATCCTGGACCAGCAGCACGTTCGCGTGTCTCCCTTCCCGCTTGTTGCCGGATACGCGTAGCGGTACGCAACCATCCTCGTCGGACCATAGGTATATGTTCACAGACACGTTGTTAACATCCTCGAATTTCTGCATCTGGTCCATGGACATGGGGAGTCGCACACCATCCGTATGGAGCACCGTCGCATAGGGTGGATACGACGCAATCCTGTCCCCGTTAGTATCAGCTGGAAACAAACTCGCGACGACCGACCGCAAAAAGCACGTGTTGTCGTTGCACCGAACGTTCACCACCGCTCTTTTTACCATGATCGCTCGCGGAAGCGTCACATCACATCCGGCACGAAGTGGATTATGCTGGTTTACGTTTATTAGAAGATTCTGTACTACCCGTAAGGTCCAACCACTCTCGCGCTCCTGAAACTCCTCTATCGCGATCAACGTCGGAGCAACCACTTGTTTCGCGTACCACTCGCGAACATTCGATGCCATAAAAAGTACGTGATTACGTGTCGCGAAACTCTTTACGTCAGTCACGTCCCGCAACATGAATTCAGCGTTTAGCACAGTGTTCACTGAAACGCTGCAGTGCTCCGTAATAGCGTTCGTAACGCGCGATATCACCGTTCGACGGGCATTCTCTAAGAATTTGCGCGGATCGACAGCCCCCACGTTTATCACAGCCCCGGTCAACAAACGCCTCTTGAACGCGGTTTCCACTTCCTCCCACACGACCTTGGGTAACGTTGCTCGAACGGCGAGTCCACACCCTACTCGCGATAATCGTCCTCGCACTATCGCGCGCAATGTTTGTGTTCGCGCGAGCAACGACACCATCCGCTGCTTCTCCCACACCGGCACGCGTTCACCTCGTTGATACGCGATCATGTAACGTATCGTCTCGTCGCACCTGTCCATCCAATCGCGAAATTCCGCTGTCGTTCTCAAAAGTTCAGACATCCGAGACAACGTCACAAACGCGTTCTTGAACGTTTCCATGTTCTCGTTCTTTACACGTATGTACGTGATTACTTGAAATAAAAGACTCTTTCCGACGCGTTACCATTCGCGACTTTGTCTTGTCGAAGATGCGAGTTGCCTTAAATATACTACCATTGCCACCTCAACTCTCCCCACCCCCTTGCATCCCAATGGAATAATACCTAGAATTGTACCTTAAGTCATATTGTGCTTTTAAGCTTGTGTGTATTATTCTCGAAAGTTCACCTTCGATCATTATCGTAAACAGAAGCGCGTCGGTTTGCTTTGACTTTTCGCGCACCGATGCTGCGTATTATTCTCGGATGACGCGATACGAAAATGCATGTATCGATTTACATCATCTTCTACATGTCATACCGCCGTATGTTTTTTCTGACCTCCGACAACGAGGGGGAGAGAGAGAGAGATGTACAAAAATATCGTACCTCTCTCACGCTCCTTGTTCAAACGTCGCCGCTGTCTGCTTTGAATTTTCGCGGTCTCGAGATAGCGCGCACCGATGCTGCGCATTATTCTCGGAAATTGACCTTCGATATCCGTATGTTTTGTCTATGGTCCTAGAGAGCGAGTGAGAGAGAGACATACAAAATATCGTACCTCTCTGCGCATTATTATCGGATTACGCAATACGAAAATGCAGGTTTCGACTTGCATCTTCTACGCGTCGTACCTCGTTATTCTTGGAAATTGACCTTCAATATCCGTATGTTTTGTCTATGGTCCTAGAGAGCGAGAGAGAGAGACATACAAAAAATATCGTACCTCTCTCTCGTACATCCGATTCAAACGTCGCAGATATCGGGTTCGATCTGACCTTGGGGCGATCAAAGGGTTGCGGATCGCTTCCTACAACGCGTGACGTGTCATCGAGGTATCCCCACCACCACCTGCTCTCAAGGCCCATTCCCCCTCCAGTGTTCCTGGGTCGCGGTCTCCACCTCCTCGAGTCGCGGTCCCCCCACCCGCCTCCCCTCACCTACGCTGCAGTTCCCCTCGCCCCGCTTCTCCCCCTCGCCCCGGCTGCGGTTCCCCTCGCCCCGCTTCTCCCCCTCGCCTACACTTGATTTAGAACCGGCCTATTATGCCTACTGAAACGTTGTTGTAAAATTTATATTATAGGTTTTTGGGACCCGAGGCCCCTAAATCCCTACGTTTCATTACAAATTGATTGGCTCTGTCCTTATTAACTATTTAAAAGATTTAAAAATTATAAAAAAACATCTACGATGTAAGTGCACGAACATAGGTATCGCTTACGTTAAGATCTGGGCACACATATCAGTTCCGTGTCAGTTCACGCAGAATTCAAGTATTCTCCATTAATTTCCTCAATTACTTTACTCCAAATACTTTCCATTACAGCCATTAAAAATAATTAGAATTATATCATGTTTGGTGCCATTTTCGTCAGAAAAGCACTAGTTCAACCGATTTCAAGAGAGCGTACAATAAAAAGGCCAGAATGTCGTGGCCATCGAATTTTAACTTTCTTGAGTACGAATACAGATCCGATACTGATAGAAAAAGATGAACGAGTATAATGGTCTTGAAACGCTGCAGATTACTACATAAATCTGAACTATTCAGGAGTTACATTTCTTTGGGAAGGGGCTGGGTGAGGTGTATTTTGTGGACAATCAAATCGATTGCAAATTGTTTCTCAATTTATTAATGAATTAACAAGAACAGCAATAAATAGTAGAAGATGGATAAACATTTTTAACATAATCATTATCAATTCACTGCTCTATCATTTCGTTGCTTGGGATGAAATGCTTTGCATCTATTGTATTCCATTTTGATTTTTCGTGTACAGGATATCTCTTCTTTTCTGTAAACACATAGAAATAATATTAGCGATTATCTAAAATACATGATACAAATAAATGAAATACTTGAATGTGTTATTGATAGCCTCAGAGAATCATTAGAAGAGAGCAGTGAAACATTAAAGAAACTAAGGCCGCGGTCACACGAGCGTTTTTTCGACGTCCGTCGCGATGGACGTCGTGACTGACGCCGTAGCGTAACATTGTAATGCGTAGGACCAGCCACACGAGCGTCGTGCTTCAAATTTAACGTCCGTGCAACGATCACATTAACGCTCACCGCATTAAATAATTTAATTATTTAACCTTCATTCAGTCTCTTACATGTTTCCGGCAGAGCAATTAGAAACCATTGTCTGCCTTAATTGGAGAAAGATTTTAAGATTGTTATGAAACCCAAATAATAAATAATCTGTAGAAGTGAATTAGTGCCTTTCTTTTATCTTAGTTCCACTATCACTACTATTTGATAGTGTTAACAGGATGGGCCACGTGAAGGCGTAGAAGAAGGACTTTGCCATCCCGGAATACACTCAATGTTTTTGAAACCGAAAAACTGAAATGCTCATTACCCGTAACCAACATTCAAAAATGCAAAGCGATTGCCAACACCACAAAGGGAAGTATAAAATGCAAAATGCAAAATAAAAAGCACATAAATTGAAACCTTGAATGTATTCTTGATTTCTGAAATTATTTCTAATGGTTCAGCCAGCACTTCAGATATTGTCCTCTAAAAACAAATTCCTGGCGAAGGGAGGCACAATTTTACATAGTTGCCATCTGTTTCGCGAAACATCTACAATATTTTCTGAATATGGTCTCGGATAAAGCCATGTTGTAGGCTCTATCCAAGGCATTTACGAAATATTGTCGAAATGTTCAAGAAAAAGATGGCAACCATGTGAAGTAAGACCGTGCTAGGCTGTGCATTTGTGTTGCAGAGGACACCATGGAATGTGCCGGCTATATCGATCATATACAGGGTGATTCTGGAGCTACACCCGTCAAAGGATATCGGCCTGGTACTCCGTGGCGAGGACAACCCCCCGCAGTGCCTCACCGAATTTGATGGCTTTCGACCCTCGAAGGGGTTAGAATACCATTAAAACGTGAGAAATGTCCAGGATTTCCGCATTTCTCATCACATCTTTGCGAAAACGACACCAATCGATTCCTTAAGTTTCGCCGATGAAACTAACACCAAGAACGACGAAATTTGGACCATAATGAAAGAAATTCCATGGAAAATCGATTTATATCATTTCAAGCTGACTTCATTAAAAATAGTCCGATTTGTATGACATTTGGTATGATTTTCATCAGAAAAACATAAGGAATCCATCGGTGTCACTTCGATATCGATACGATAAAGAATAAAGAATTAATTTATTTCTGAAAAAGGTATGAATCTTCGGCCAACCCCGGCAAATCGTGGTCGACCCCCTGCAGTTGAGGGTGAAAATGTGAAATATTCATTTCAGTGTATTAAGAAATTCTTTATTCTTTATCGTGTGGGTATGAAACTGATACCGAAGGATTCCTTATGTTTTTCCGATGAAAACCATACTAAATTTCAAGTAAATCGGACTATTTTTAACGAAGTCAATTTGAAATTATGCAAATCAATTTTTCATGTAATTTCCTTCATTATCGTCCGAATTACGTCGTTTTATGGTGTCAGCTTCATCAGCGAAACATAGGGAATCGATTGGCGTCGTTTTCGCAAAGATCTGATGAGAAATGCGGAAATCCTGGACATTTCTCACGTTTTAATGGTATTCAAACCCCTTCAAGGGTCGAAAGCCATCAAATTCGGTGAGGCACTGCGGGGGGTTGACCTCGCCACGGGGTACCAGGCGGCATCTTTTTGATCAGACGCACCGAGAGAATCACCCTGTACACAGAGAAATGCATGCATAACTACTTTAAAATTATGTACACGTCTTATAATTACAATCATGCAATGCAAGTAGACTATTTCGCTGAATACAAAAAATACCTAAAAAAAGCACGTTTACAGGTTTTGGAAATGTTGCAATCTCGAACCGCAATTCCTACTAACAGAATTGCGTAGTTTCTGACCGAGCCATATCGTATCTTTATGGATTTTAACCGTCATTGCAAAATAAACCATATCTTGACGGTGTGCAGCACATTCACTGTCGGCAAACCAATTCGGATATTTTGTATGTACAGTGTGAGTTATAATCCGAAACAGTTTATCTAAAATGATTGTTTCGCTGCGCAATGCTGGATAGAAATGATCAAATAGAGCATTGATCATTTTAAAAACAAGTGAAAACTCTAGCGTTGGTGTTACCAGGTGCCCGAATTCTGTCTCCTCCCTTACAATATACGACCGAAATGCAATTAAAATCTGTTCATCCCGCTGAAATTCGCGACCTGCATCAATAAAAATAGCGCGACATCTGGGACAACGCGATTTGTCCGTGCTTTTTTTGGCAACGTAACCAGCGAAATACTCCACTGCACATGTTTCTAAGGAGCACGTTGACGTCGACAATGATTCTATCAAATCTTCAAGCACTTGCATATCCGGATTATCGATGTCATCGCACTCCTCAGTCACATTTGTATCGCGACTGCATGCAGCATCATTGTCTAACGCGGATGGAACTTGCGGTGAGAGCATATCCCCCTGTAAAAGCGTTTCGTCGTCGTCGGTTAAACAATTACTATTTTCAGAATTCGTATTCAAATTTAGTACAATGTTTTTCCTTAGCGCGAGACGCACCGCTTTTACAGAAGGACTTTGGTTGTAACTACCACCATGCATTCTGAGGACGGAAAAAAGATTCTCTACTACATCGGTGTTCAAACGCGATGTCATTAGAAATAACGCGGCATCCTCGTGCAAATCATCCCAGAGCTGCAACGTGGCATTTACAGATTGCCGTAATCCTAACAAACAAGGCAATGTCTTTAAACCATTTGGACAAATAGCAAACCAATTCGCGATACTGTCGCGCTGTTGTAATAAGTTATCTCTAACTACCGGATATGCATTTGAAATCGTGCACTTGTTTGGATTAGAATCATAAGCTGCTCTGCTATTTAAGTTGTCGAACAAATTATTGAGGGTTTCAAAAAAGAAGCTGGCAGTATGCTGTACGGTATTCGATCTTATGCATCCAGTGGCGCATGCAGTAAGCAGGGCAGAAGAAACTCTATTACTAAAAACTTGTAAAGCAAGCTTACATTTCATTTTATCAAAAGAATTTGGCCGTACGTGTTTTTCGGATAGTTTGTAAGCTGCTCGCGTACCTTTACCAGACTCTAAATCCCATAGTTGAACAACATCAGACCAAGAAACTCGCGAACCGTTAATTGAAAAATCATACTTTAATAAATCATTTCTGATGTTTTTGAATAAATGTAAATAATCAAACAAAAAGTAAATTTTCTGGCCATTTTTTGAAAAATGTGGACGTTCAATGGTTACTCTTCCTTGTGCCATGCTTTGATTGCTTGTTCCTTGATCGGAAACAACAGCTCTAATTTTCAAGCCCGTGTCATGCAATGCATCTAAAACTGTGTCCAACAAAAAACCCAAATTCGCATTAGTTACGCCATTCTTTGTAATAAAGAATGCTACTGGTTGTTTCCAATTACTGAACAAGCCCCTGACCATAAAAACGAGTACCCGTGTACCCACTGCCAGCTTTCTGCCTAAAGGGCCTAAATCTTCAAAGCCCTCGATAATTTGTTTGTCTGGGTGGAAATCAAAACACTTTTTGATGTTCATTTCATCGAAAGACAGAACGCAATTCCGGTCCAAATCACGCATATGTGCTGCTGTAATTTTTAACGCGGTAAATAAATTCTGGCAAATGCCAGGCCAAATATCGATTTTAGAAAACAAGCGAATAATGGTGTTTGGGGTCGGAAGATGAAACTTCAGAGTGGCGCGCATTTTACTGTACAGAGAGGGCGAAGTGTAATGCAATGTTTGGCACAATCTCTGTTCCTTCGACGTAGAATTTTCCGATTTACGAGTGTGAAATAGCTGCATGAAAATAAATGTTAAAAGAAACCCTGTAACTCTTTTCGCGATAGCTTTCTTCAGGCAGACATCGCTGATGTCACCTGACGAAAGTTTCTCCTTTAAGCGATTTAATACTCTACACTTCGCCCTGAATTGCAAGCGAAGAGCACTAAATTTGCCCTTCACTTGGTCTATTTCCTTCTGAAGCTTCATCACCCGATCCTTTAAACAATTGTTTTCTGTCTCTGATGGAACTTCAGAGAAAATTATTCGACATAAAGTGTCTACTACATACATATTTTCTCTTTAATTCCGCGTTTGGCATTTCCACCCAGTCGTCTATACCGCAATTAACCATCAACGTTATTAAGCGTTCATTATCCGAAATTGGAAGCGCATGAAATGTTCTTCCATCATCATTATCGCGACTTGTCTCTTATGATGCTCCATTAGGTACTACGCAATACAACACTACGCACAGCGTCTACCAATATTGCACTAATATATGTATTTAGAGAGAACGTACCTTGTCACCGAATGTCACCTTATATAAACTTCACTGTCGGCACAAAGCACACGGGGATTGTTCGATTCTCACTTATTGTTCGTCAGGACAATTCCGCACACGCACACCGCACGCGATCCGCGAAGAAGAAGAAAGCCCGCGCCGGGCACGCACGCTGGTCAAGCCGATCATTGTATCGTCGCTACGCGACGATCGGCATTTGTTATCGGCCACGGCGGCAAAATCTCCTACACTTTGCAAGCAGATCGTTAAAATGGATAGGTCGGTGGGTGACAAAAGCTGAAGGTTTATACACTCTGCCGCAAAATTAAAGGAACACTATAATTTCCAGAAAATTTCGGTCATTTTCAAAAGGCTTTATCTCTGCGAAAAATGGTCGAAAAAAATATTTAAAATACGCATTTTAACGCTCGAAGTTTCTAGTTTTTGAATCAAGAACTCAATTTTTTGTATCCATTATGATACTGTTTTAACAAGATCAACCGCAGGAAACAATGTTTCAGAAATTTGTTTTCCCGTCAATCCAATGAAGAGCTCTTGTAGAGCAAACCTTTCTCTTTAAACTGCGTTGTTTGGTTTTGTTGTATGATTTTTATTGACCGAGTTGTTCGCGTTCAAAGCAAAAAACGTACTTTTCACTTTGAACTCGTAAAACTTGTAAACTCATGATCGTAGATAAATTTTCATGAGTGTTTTGGAAAGTTAAGAAAGTTTCCTTTCTGCAGTTGTAGTTGCCAATTTAATGACATTTTTTTTAATCGTATTAAACCCATTTTAAAATGACCCCAAAAATGGCATACTTACTATTTTTTAGAAAACATGATACCACTTCAAGGAAAATCATGGAATCATTCAAGTGTTCACGTTTTTTGCGAGTTCAAACTATCCTTAAACACTGTACAAAAGGCCGGACAGATTACATTTTTTTTCCGAGCACGTTGATCAAACATACGATATTGTCTGAAAAGTTTTAGGAGTTCCAAGTGAAAAATACCTTTTTTGCTTTAAACGCGAATAACTCGGCCAATAAAAATCATACAACAAAACCAAACAACGGAGTTCAAAGAGAAAGGTTTGCTCTATAAGAGCTCTTCATTGGATTTACGGGAAAAAAAAATTGTTTGGCCGTGCATACGTTCAAACTATGGAAAAATTTCTGAAACTTCGTTTCCTGCGGTTCATCTTGTTAAAACAGTATCATAATGGATACAAAAAATTGAGTTCTTGGTTCAAAAACTAGAAACTTCGAGCGTTAAAATGTGTATTTTAAATATTTTTTTCGACCATTTCTCATAGAGATACAGCCATTTGAAAATGACCAAAATTTTCGGGAAGTCATAGTGTTCCTTTAATTTTGACGTGGAATGTATAGCCTCAAAAATTACTGCAGTTCCTCCACCACTTCGTTGACTACCGACCTAACAAGAAAATGTAGCCATCCGCACCGTATCCAAGCGCAAGGTTGCCGAATAAGAAAATAGCAGGTCAGGTTTGACTCCTTTACCTGTTGCAGAGCATAAAGTTTGGCAACATTGTGTTCGGATTTGACTATTGACCGCTCCTTCCTCCATGCGCCCGAAACATGCAAATTGTTCATGCATTTGTTGGCATTCAGATAAAGGCCCTCGCCGAGCCCGTGCCAAAATTATTCGAGCTTCGAATAACCGTTCGAATAAAGTTGCAAATAAAAATCGACCATAGTTTACTTGAAATTTGCCACCAATGTTCATAAAGATATCCGGATAAATTATTGTTCAAACATGCGCTCCATACCCATCGTTGAGCGCGTTTTGAAATGCATAACAAAAATATACAATAGTTCCATTTAAAAAAATTACGTTGATATTGATATCTCTGTAAATAATAGCTTAAAAGCAAATCCTAACATTCTATTATAAGCCGTGCGACGGCCGTACGGGATACAATGTATGTATCCCTAATGTGTGGGCCTCGCGCCGAGTGACCTTCGGCGAACGCATTGTTGGACGTGGCCGAAACCACGACATCGAGCCCGTCGACATCGACAAAAGGACGAGACAATCGGCGTCCGATGAAGGCAGTCGCCTGCAGAGTTGGGTAAAATGTAATCTAATTACAAATTGCAAATTACGATTAAACTGTAATTGTGTAATTGATTACACATTACTTTCTGTAATTGTTAATTTGGGTAGTTGACCATTTGGTTTTGTCAACTATCTAAATGAACGATTACAGAAAATAATTACACAATTACAGTTTAATCGTAATTTGCAATTTGTAATTAGATTACATTTTGCCCAACTCTGCCGCCTAGCCTAGGGAAAATGCGCAAGCTGGATGCGCGTGATTATTATATGGTTGGCGCCTCAAAGTGACAGAAAATATAACCTATGTATATGTTATATGACAATAAATGTTTATTGGCTATTTCGTTCTTTTACGCTACATTTGTGAACATTTTATCATCCTTCCAAAACATTATTATTACGCCGCAACAGTATCTTTAGGAAATCGGGTATAGCATATAGGTTATATTTTCTGACATTTCGAGGACAGAAAATTCGCTCCTCGAAGTGACACAAAATATAACCTAACTGAGAGACTGTACAAATGTTTATTACGCGTTGTATTTATATAATATTTCTGATCGAAATTTATAGAAATACGTGCAAATTATGCTTCTATCAAAATTTATTAGTAAACGGAATTATACAACATGTTTCTTGAAATTAGTCGTAACATTCAGGCCGTTTTAAATTTTAAATGTTTCCGATAAGATTTAGTTTTAATTCCTATCACGCGTAGCATTACAATCTATTTCAAGACTTCACCGGTAACGTTGCATGCGACACTAAAATGGTAAGGGGGTCCTAGGACCCCCCAAACCGGTGACACAAAAATACATTGGTTGATAGGTCTATTCTATACCTCGTCGGTACTTCAGAACGGTGACACTGAAGACATTAGAGTGAAAGGTCTATTCTATACCTGGTCTGTGGTGAAAGGTCTATCCGATACCTGGTCTGTGGGCCTTCTTATACCTTGCCTGTGGTACTGTGTAATTTTCCGGAACTTGGTATCCGCCGATAAAGGTACGTCACCAACATTCCTTTATTACCAACCGCCGGATATATGTTTTCAATTCTCACCATTAAGATCGTTGCAATCTTACTCCAGGCTAGAATGGATAATATCGGATACTAATTATAGATGGCAAAACTGTCTCATGACCCTTCGAATCATATAATAAAAACTTCCATCAGATGGTAGCTTCCGTCGTCCGTGATATTGCTCCCCTGATCGCCGTACATACAATAAATCAAAAGCCACCGAGCAAGTCGCACCACCGTTCGGTCCCGATTCCAAGCATCGCGGTCTCGCAGTTCCATTCACCGGCATTGACGTCACTGGAAACGGCCAAGATCCCGGACAAATGTGTGCAACGGTCGACCGTTAGCCGGTAGCGTCCGCAAAACTCGATCCTCCGCTTCGGAATCAGGCATCTGGTTGCGTCACGCGCCGATACAAGCGAACGGGCGCGCACGGACACGCTGCTTTAAGCTCGGGCCGGTTGACGCGAGAGGGATCATCCAAGAGAGTCCTGTCTGGCAGTCCTTGACGCAGGCCTCGATCCCGGCGAGAGATGGGCAAACTCGAGATCCGTGAGAGATCCAACCACTCCGCTTCCACCAACGAACGACTCCTCCGACCAGTTCGATCGTCGTTCCCTCGAACGGTATTGTGCGCGCCGCGCGGAATCTTCCTCCATGGATCTCGACGCAGAGGGCTTTTTTCTCCCTCTTTCTTCTTTCTAGCCGCCTGACAGCTTATAACCGGTACGAAGACGCGAGTTTTCTCGCTGTCAAGGAAGCCGGCACCGAAGGTCATCTCCGTCGATCGATCGCGTTTCCGTGTAAAACGCGCGCTCGCTGTGGAACTTATCGAGGCGAGGCAGTGGCTCCTCTCTTCTTTTTTCAATACACTCGCGTGTGATGGAATTTCGATTGACGATCATGTTTATGGCGAAGGTGTTCGAGGGATTTGTTGTGATGTTCGGGGGAAATGATTGTGAAGATTAAATGCTGCACGGTGTTGTTTGCAAAATAAATAGATGAGTAATTTTTAAAAAATTTAATTATCTCTTCATCTCCCATACAATGTACGAGGTTCGATTCTCTTCTTTATTCCTTTTGTTATAATTTTATATATAATATGTTCCTTAAAATAACTTTACTTTTACCACGTTTTTAAAGTCCTCGTTCGTCTGAGTAACTTTCACTGGGAACAATTTTTTAGATAACATATGTATGAAAAGTTAGAGAAGGATTATGATTCGGTCATATTGGTTCGGAAACGTGTCTGACCCTGGACAATCCGTTTTCCCTTGCTCCATTGCAGATCCTCTCTCGTTTAGTGATTGACATTGATGCTGCATTCGTAAAAAATAAATACTAATTCTAAATCATACTTGCATATTGGGGTGCTCCTTATTTTTAAACTTTAAAATATATATTGTCTGACCCTCTTAAAATCTTCTATTTGACAAAAAAAATATCTCCGTGTTTTTTATTTGTATATTTTTATATATAAAGGTCGCTCAAGGACTTTATATTTCGCATGTAGGGGAGACCGTGGCAAAATCGAGACGTTAAGAATAAAATCTCATAACTTTGACATTATTAAGTAAAAAACAAATTGCAATTGGGATTCATTAGAATAAACTCTTTTTTAAATAATCGTACATACCCAATTTGTTTAATAGAAGGAAAAATACAAAAAATAATGATTTAAAATATGATCTGTTTTTAACCTAGGTAAAACCGGGTACCATACTAGATACTGGCCCTAACACCAATAACAACGAAACTCATCCAATTCTCCAGTCCCCCAACCAGTTAGAACAAGCTGTAAAGGAAAAGATTTTTTTTTTTTAAATTTATACCAAAATAGTAATATTTCATTGCCGTTGAACGACCTTTAATCCTTAATATATTTTAATAAAATTGTAGACGAAATTCTTTTAAACTATTTGGAAGCTTCTGAGTGGGTCAGAAGAAATTTTTAAAAAATTTAATTTTTTACCATACATGTAAGGACCACCCTATTGAATATACCATCCAACAGCTCGTCAATTTTTACGCTATCACTGAGACCGTTTCACTAACGAAATGTACAGAGTCCGACACTTCTAAGCCGAGAGGCAACTATATTCGCGCACGATATTTGCCCATCGAAGCGATCAGTCGAGCACACTGTCGAACTTCGCCTAAACATTCGGAGAAATACCCTGCTGAGGGAAGTCCCAGCGTGGGATCGACGTTGGTGTCGATATCGATCAAGCGGGAACGTAATCTCTCGGGGATTTACCGTTATCGTAGACCTAAGCGTAAAAGCACGTGTTCGTTGCAACTGGCTTATGCACTTGCCGCGAAAAGGGAGGAAGGAAAGTGAAAGTATCGAGGGAAACCTTAACAATATTTCCACGTTTGCAGAGACTGTCAAGGTTGCTCGATCAACGCCGAGGCTCCGTTAGAATTTAATCTTGCCTGATCGAGCGTTAGAGCGGATGCTTTTTCAAATCGCGTGGTATCTGAACGGGGGATCGCGCGAAAATTATTCATAAATAATCACTCGTGTCTGGCTCGTTCTCAATCCCCTCTGAGGGATCGGTAACCCACAAACAGGTACTATGAAAATCACTAGGAATGGTGTCACGTGTCTCTGGAAATCGTACGATTTCCGTGGCACGAGTGCAACAGATGGAGTAACAAAGAATTTGTAACTGAAGGCAAAAGAAAAGTTGCAACAAAAATGCCATTAACTTGCTTCATATTTAAAGATACGTTACTACTCACCAAAATTTGTCCACCCACGTTAATTTTCCATAACCTGTCATAATTGTATTCATACACTTCAGAATAAGTTTGAATTAGAATTTAAGTTCATATTGGAATATTCAAAACAACCGACTGCCGATCAATGAGGACTAAAAGACGATTTCAGCATCAGGTGAATCTCCAATGCCTCGACATTCCAAAATAAGCAATATTGGTAAATAAATCAATAATATCAATCCCAAATTAATCTCTATCAGCAGCTGAGGCAACACTGAACACCCATTCAAAGAGGAATGGGGCCCCATGGAGCTTCTATATCAGGGCTTACTTAAAAACTTATAAATCGCCGTCAGTTATCAGCGATTGATCACACGACGAGGAGGAAGTGCGTTGATTTTTTTCCACCCAGATCCTGCACCCGTGTAAGTGTCCCTTTGGTATAATTAAGCACCGACGTGTACGCGAGAGACATCGAAACTGGGTCTTGTCAAGGAAGTGGTTTATGTGTTGCACGTGCACCAGTGTGGCACACGGTGCCTGTACGTCCGTTAATATACGTGCCTTATGAATACGATACCCCGAATCTCTAGAATTTCGACTCGCCAAGGAAACCCGCGCAATCGAGAGAATTTCATGGGAAACTGGCCCAGCCGGACGATCAAGGATATGGACATTTAAAGTGCTTCCCAGCCGATAATTAAACTCATTTTACGGTTTAATGGCGATGCAAGTGAACGATCCAACACAGAAATGTATATAGGCAGGTAGCTCGCGACGAATATATAGGTTGTTTTTCAAACCTATGGTCATACTTTAGCAGAACATTCTCTGGTAACCATATCGATGGGAAAACGTTGTAGGAGAGTCTGTAAACGACGATGACGAATAATTTATCAATACTTCATACGCTTGCACATTCAAATATTCCACCAACGCGTAATGAGCACTTTATGTGTCTCTTTTTTACGTTTCTCATTGCAGACTCCTAGTAGCTACAATTTACGGCTGCGTGATTCACTGTAGCGCGTTTCTTGAAGCCTCGTGGCATGGTGTACGAACACGAGTGTTACAGGAAGACTGCATATGGAAATATGTGGGCGAAGTTCATTTTTTGAGTATTTCGAGATTGTTATGCAAGCTCGAAGAGATCCGCGGCCAAGTTTGAAGAATTATGAACTTGTATTTCAGCACGTGTGCCTTCTATCTTCAGATTTTAGATTGCTAAACTGAATAGTATGGAACTTGTGTAAATTTACCTAAATTCAAGGCCGGATCAAAGGGGGGTGTGCAGCCCCAGGCTACACTTTTCAGGGAGGCCCCGTTCTAAATCTTCCATTTATATAAAAAAATAATTGAATGAAATTTTGTTTACTGCTTCTCCTTTGAAATAATTAGAAATTACACTAAACGTTTATTTTAAAACATCTTTGCGATGTTTGCCTTTTAATATTATTTATTGTTAAAACATTCTTTTTCGTTACGATTAAATTTTATATAACATTATTTAAAATTAATTGTTTGTGTCACAAAACAATTTTACACCCCCCCCCCCGCCCGCGCTTTTGAACCAATGAGGTGCTCAAAGGATTGTTAACCCCGGGCCCACATTCGGTCAAGCCTAGATTCACTTCAAAGTACTAAAGAACCACTATTAGGTACAGAAGCATTTCGTGTTGCACAGACTCCCATGTGACTGCTCTGTACTATTTCACGCAGGAGATACAAAGGAATTTCTACCTTTGACCAAGAAATATGCAATTTCATTAACGAAAAACAAAAAAAGGGGAAGTAAATTTTATTTTGCAGGGATATGGGTGCACTTATAAGAAGGATGCCAAACGTTAATACCATTCACGTGTCCCCTTCTCACGAAGCAATGAAAGAAACAATAGTTTGTTAAAAAAAATTTAATGTGCACTGCATTCCATATAAGAGCATACCGACGCCCCTACCGATTTGCGACCGATCTGCGCAGCTCCCACTACTACCCACAGTTTGAACCGCATGCGATTGGTCGTGGTAATTTCCAAGGAATAACGCGAGACCTGGCCGTTGTCAACGTAAACAGTGCACGAAAACTTAACAGAGAGAGTAGAGGGCCGTGCGACGGAGAAAAACATAGGCGGTTAAGTGGGGAGTCGAGCGTGCCAACGCCTCCTGAGGGTCGTGCCTGCGCGAAATCGGTATGCTCTAATGTGGAATGCAGTATACATATGGTTACTCACAAAAGTATCCGTCCACCCCATATGTAACATATTTTACATATTACATCAACTTCAAGGCAAGAATTCGTAATTATAATTTACATTAATATGAACCTTCATTATTACAAATAATTTAAATTTCATTTATACGAACGTAATTACAATAAGTTAATGTTCAAGTAAAGGGTCTAGCTGGATAAGCATAGTGAAAAGTGCCCTTGAACCGATTTTAGCTGGCAATGCACCTTTCAATAGTGTAGCACAGGAAAACATTGTATACCAAGTTTCAACCCCCTATCTCAACCAGGAGGGTAGTTATAGGGTAAATTCGAATTTTCGGTTTTTGCCATATTTTCCCTATTTAATGGTCAGCAAAAATTCTAAAAAAAATCTGAAATATTGTAGACATGATTGTGTATGATTGTGAATTTTTTCAGATTTTTTCGTTGCAACTGCTAAGTGTAAGAAATAAAAAACGCAAAAAATGTCGAAAAATGCAGATTTCGTGTTGAAGTTTTCGAGCGACTAGATTTTTAATTATACAGTAGTTAGATATTGACATGACTATTATCTACAATTTTTTTCAGATATTTCGGTAAGGTGCGCCATAAATAAAAAAAATCAGAAAACGATATTTTCGAGATATTTCGCGTGAAAACGTGATAAGTACTTTCAATTTTTGCATTTCCGTCATACAGTGAATGCATTATATGATTTTTAATATCTCTACATTCGACAGAGTAATATGTAAACGGAGGGAATCAAGTTAATATGATTAATTGGAAGTGTATACGCACCATATATCATATGGTACGAAAGAATCATTCAGCGCCACAGTTAGCGGAGTGGTTAGAGTGTTAGACTCCAAAACCGCTGCATACTCTCTTTTGTCGTAGGTTCGCACCCCACCAAGGTCCAATTTTTTTTTTCATGATATAAAATTTTTTTCATCGTTGATTACATGACAATACACGATATTCATTTAAAAATGTTTCTAGAATATTTTTAAAATATTTTATCTTAAGGTTTCCATAAAAATAATTTAAATGCACCGCCGCGCCGGCCGGTTTTCTGCCTATACAGCTGTACACTACAGCTAGCTTATGGCAATATTTTTACGTTTATTTTTTTAAATCAGCCATTAATCGGACGCACTGCGACCACAATCGAATGAGGACGGTGTACGTTGATAAAAGAATGGCGAATCCAACCAGTGGATTCAGAATACGTATCATAAGCCAATACCACACATCTATTCCATTGACAAAATAATTATAAACTATCCGGAGCTAGAACAATACATAGGCAGAAAACCGGCCGGCGCGGCGGTGCATTTAAATTATTTTTATGGAAACCTTATGATAAAATATTTTTAAAATATTCTAGAAACATTTTTAAATGAATATCGTGTATTGTCATGTAATCAACGATGAAAAAAATTTTATATTATGAAAAAAAATTGGACCTTGGTGGGGTGCGAACCTACGACAAAAGAGAGTATGCAGCGGTTTTGGAGTCTAACACTTTAACCACTCCGCTAACTGTGGCGCTGAATGATTCTTTCGTACCATATGATATATGTTGCGTATAACCTTCCAATTAATCATATTAACTTGATTCCCTCCGTTTACATATTACTCTATCGAATGTAGAGATATTAAAAATCATATAATGCATTCACTGTATGACGGAAATGCAAAAATTGAAAGTACTTATCACGTTTTCACGCGAAATATCTCGAAAATATCGTTTTCTGATTTTTTTTATTTATGGCGCACCTTACCGAAATATCTGAAAAAAATTGTAGATAATAGTCATGTCAATATCTAACTACTGTATAATTAAAAATCTAGTCGCTCGAAAACTTCAACACGAAATCTGCATTTTTCGACATTTTTTTGCGTTTTTTATTTCTTACACTTAGCAGTTGCAACGAAAAAATCTGAAAAAATTCACAATCATACACAATCATGTCTACAATATTTCAGATTTTTTTTTAGAATTTTTGCTGACCATTAAATAGGGAAAATATGGCAAAAACCGAAAATTCGAATTTACCCTATAACTACCCTCCTGATTGAGATAGGGGGTTGAAACTTGGTGTACAATGTTTTCCTGTGCTACACTATTGAAAGGTGCATTGCCAGCTAAAATCGGTTCAAGGGCACTTTTCACTATGCTTATCCAGCTAGACCCTTTATGTCAAATTCTGGTTTATCTGATTCCATTCTTCTAGCAAAATTACTTTGAACGTTTCTTTCTGTAGATGGCACCAACTAAAAATATATTAATCAAGTTTGATACCAGTGGAAATTATAAGGTATAATTCTGAATTTAACATTTCTTACTTAAATAAATAAAATATGTTATATGAGGTGGGCGCCATATATCAAGTAGAGAATATTAATTATTTTGCACACCAGGCGAAAATCGCCAAAAGTTTCAATTTCAGAATTGAACGAGATACAGACGTCACAAGCGCGTCATGGAAGGCCGCAAAAGCTCCAAAAAAAAGCGGCCAGCGATAACTCATCCTTTCCTCGCAACCTGCAATTTTAGTTACTATTAAGCGTCCATTACAGCGTATCCAGCAGCTGTCGATTTCAATAACTGCTCGCGCCGAAGGGGTTCGCGGGACGTTAATGGAGACACTGTGCAGGTTAAGTTTGTAATTTATTTTTGAGTTCGATAATAGATTTTTTTTATTGAAATTGTATAGGGTACTGGAAATATATCCCTCGAAGGGTAAATTGAAACGAAATGCGTTGGAAAATATTTATTATACTGTTAACTTATTTGTTGTCGGAATTGTATTAATTGCAATAATAAACAAATTGATGTCACGGAAAAGTAATTTCCAACAAAATGGCTACCATGTACTTTTGAGAACTCCATCTTTGTCAGTTTTTGTAACATAAATCGAGAAGAAACGACAAAATTCATAATCACACTATAGACAGTATATTTTACGAATAGGTATACTATCAAAACTTGAAGTCGATTCCTTCATTAGTTTTTAAGAAAGCTTGCCAACCACAAGACGACTTTCTTTCACCCGAATCAATTTAAACAACAAATAACTTCTCTTAAGACCACCACTTTGTAATATTTTCCACTTCACTTTCCCGTGAAAGTGCAATAAAGAAACCATCACCGAATTCAAAAACAAGAGGTAAAATCGACCTTACTCTGCAACCTAAGTTGTATCACCCTAACCGCAGATAATGGACGCACTTCGCAGCCCAGTGTTTACTGCGTTTGTTAACGGCCGCCGACGATTCGACAGTGTCAAAGAATTCTGGAGCGCAGAAGTGTCGATGGAGGTGTGTGCGTGCGTGTGCACGGGGGGGGGGGGGCTCGTTCCACGTAGCCTCTTCATTGTCCCAGTCCCTGATGGTTGGGCCCAGCGTCGAAAACCTGTCGGCCGGCCGCTTTTTACGCGCGCCGGCAGATACCGCGTATACGCTTCTCGGTCACTTTCTTTCGGGCGCATGGGCCCCGAACGGGACACGGGGCTTTTTCGTGCCCCGCTCCACATCCTTTGTCCGCCGCTAATTATATGTCATCGAACACAGTAGCGAAACCAGAACGACTGATCGCGGCGAAACCGCCCGGCCTCGACGAATGATAATTAATCCCGAACGGGCGCCGTTGCTGATAGCCGTGTCGCAAATCGCGACCACGCTTGCGAAACTGACGGGGAAATTTCTGAATGGCGGCGAGGGCCGCGGAAAAGTGGACGGTCGACTACTACCGGTTATCACCCGGGTTGTCATCCTGGCGACTTGACTTTGGACAAGCTCTCACGGCGTTTTAAAAACGGGGCGTCTGGTTACACTCCGGCAGGTGGGGGGGGGGGGGGGTCTCGTGATTTCAGGGACGCTCTGATGTAATAATTGTTAGACGTATTATTATTATTATTATTATTATCATTACCATTATCGTCATCGTCATCGTCAGGTGTTTTCACTTCCTTCCATATCGATACGATAAAGAATAAAGAATTTCTTAATATGCTGAAATGAATACTTCACATTTCCACCCTCGACAGCGGGGCGTCGACCTGGAATCGCTGCGGATCGCAGCTTGCGGTTGGCCGAAGATTCATACATGTTTCCGAAATAAAATAATTCTTTATTCTTTATCGTATGGATATGGAAGTGACACCGATGGATTCCTTATGTTTTTCCGATGAAAATCATATCAAATTTCATATAAATCGGACGATTTTTAACGAAGGCAGCTCCAAATGATATAATTCGATTTTTCATGGAATTTCCTTCATTATGGTCCGAATTACGTCGTTCTTGGTGTTAGTTTCATCGGCGAAACATAAGGAATCGATTGGCGTCGTTTTCGCAAAGATGTGATGAGAAATTCGGAAATCCTAGACATTTCTCACTTTTTAATGGTATTCAAACCCCTTCGAGGGTTGAAAGCCATAAAATTTGTCCTCGCCACGGGGTACCTACCGAGGTTCGAACCAAGAGTTTCGAGACTTCGAAGCCGATCACTACTTCGAATCCGTTCAGACTTCGAAGCCAACCAAGACTTTTCAAGAGCTTCGAATCATGTTCGAAGCGCTTCGAAGTTTTCGTCATATACAGGGTGTCCCACCTAAGACTGGACAGCCGGTTTTCTCCTAAAGTATTGTCGATAAAAATATAAAAAAAATAGGGAATTGCATGGTTCGAGGGGGGCAATTTATTAGCGCGAACGAATTTTATTTTCGATTATTATTTTAAAAGATACGATGGTCAAGTTCGGTTTTTCAAATGGAACTATTTTTTTTGAAGACCTGAGTTGATAGTGCGTTCCAAGACAAATCCAATAAGCTAAAATGTATACACTTTATTTCCACTGGTTTTTAAGATATTGCGCTTGCAAATTTACTGATTTTCACTGGAAGAAAACCCTCTGGAATAGCAAGGACCGGGGCGGTCTTACTGGCGCCACGGGTGGCACTGCCTGTTGAAATAGATACCTACCTGCCAAAGGTCTACGCCAGGAATGGCAGGCCCAAAGGCTGGACAATTCTTTTCCGTCAGAAATGCTACTTAGGTAGGTACATCTGCGGAATCGAGAAGCGCACCGTTACTTTTATTTCGCACTTGCTTCTACGCTCGGATGGCCGGTTCTTTTGGGAGGGATGCAAGTTGGATTGGTGAAATATCCATTACAGCGTATTAAGAAATTCTTTTCTTCATCGTGTCGAAAGGGAAGTGACGCCAATGGATTCCTTATGTTATTCTGATGAAAATCATACCAAATATCATGCAAATCGGACTACTTTGACACAAGCTATTTCTATTCCCTATGTAAAAGTTGTCCCATTTACACGACATTTGGTATGATTTTCATCAGAAAACCCCAAGGAATCCATCGGCGACACTTCCATATCCATACGATAAAGAATAAAGAATTATTTTATTTCCTAAACAGATACAGGGTAATTCTGGAGCAATGCCCGTTAAGGAGATGCGGCCTCGTACCTCGTACCCCGTGGTAGACCTTTGGCAGGTAAGTATCTATTTCAACAAGCAGTGCCGCCCGTGGCGCCAGTAAAACCGCCCCGGTCCTTGTTATTCCAGAGGGTTTTCTTCCAGTGAAAATCAGTAAATTTGCAAGCGCAATATCTTAAAAACCAGTGGAAATAAAGTGTATACATTTTAGCTTATTGGATTTGTCTTGGAACGCACTATCAACTCAGGTCTTCAAAAAAAATAGTTCCATTTGAAAAACCGAACTTGACCATCGTATCTTTTAAAATAATAATCGAAAATAAAATTCGTTCGCGCTAATAAATTGCCCCCCTCGAACCATGCAATTCCCTATTTTTTTGATGTTTTTATCGACAATACTTTAGGAGAAAACCGGCTGTCCAGTCTTAGGTGGGACACCCTGTATATAGATTCGAAGCGCTTCGAAGCGCTTCAGATCCCATCACTATACACGGCACGATCGGAAGTGAAATATTAAGGAATAAATAAATATAGCATAACCTATCATTATTCTGTGGAGTGAAGCACATCATTCCCCAGATAGCATCGTACATCCCAAGGACGTCCGTTTCATGTCCAGTTTATATCCGAACGCCCTACGTCCATTTTGAACATACCTAGGATGTTCTTAGGACTTAAATTTCGGATGTTCTAGGTACGTCCGTTTCTTAAGTCCTACGGACGTTCTTAGGACTTAAATTTCGGATGTTCCAGGTACGTCCGTTTCTTAAGTCCTACGGACGTTCTTAGGACTTAAATTTCGGATGTTCCAGGTACGTCCGTTTCTTAAGTCCTACGGACGTTCTTAGGACTTAAATTTCGGATGTTCTAGGAACGTGCATTTCTTATGTCCTACGAATGTTCCCAAGACTTACATTTGGTATGTTCTTGGAACGTTCATTTCTTAAGTCCTACAGATGTTCCCAAGACCTAAATTTCGTACACATATGTTCTAGGAACGTCCTTTTCTTAAGTCTTACGAATGTTCTTAGGATTTAAATTTCAGATGTTCTAGAAACATCAAACAATCTTGTAAGTCACGTGATTGTTTTGCACGACTACATTTCGAATGTTGCGAGAACCTTCGTCTCGTAAGTCTTGTGAATGTTTAGAAGAACTGAATTTCAGATGTTAGAAGAACAACCGTCTTGTAGGTTTTACAGATAATTAAGGTTAGATTGCAAAACAGTCTTATGATTGAATCTCGCCTTTGCGTTATTTTTTTGTGCAATGCAGTCGCTGAAATGTTGAAATGTTCCCAGATAGCACACGACGTCTTAAGACAGACATCTTTAATTCTTACACACACGACGTCTTAAAGACGTCTGTCTCTTAAGATGTCGTTAAAACATCTGTCTTGAAACGGATGTGAAATTTTAAACAATGAGTCAAGAGGTCGAATGATGATATTCTGTAGAATATTTCGCGTCAATGCGCATTTTCTAAAAACAATTAAATACAGGTATATACCTAGAAATTAGAAGTAGTTCCAAAGAAGTGTATTGGGTAATTGCGAAAACCGGTTGTTTCGTAAGTTGGGAGTCTGGGGTTCGATTCTCGTCACCGGCAATTTTTTTTCTTTTTTTTTTCTTAACATCCTAACCCAGACCTGATGAAGACATCTTTAAGACGTTTTTATGACATCTGCAAAATTTTTTTAAGACGCCTTTTGGACGTATTTAATTTTACTTTCGGACATTCAGAAAACGTTCTGAGAATGTCGGCACAGCACGTCCTCAGGACGTTCCACTTTGTAAATAGGACCTTCCTAGGACATTTAAAGAACTTAACGAGGACGTACAAGGGACATATGGACCTTCTCGGGACATCCTTCGAACGTACAGTACGTCCGGAACGGACGTTCTTGGGACGTACATAAGATGTCTTTGTGCTATTTGGGTCATTAGTCAATCCAGTTTTACTCAAATTAGTCAAGATAGTGGTAAATTTCCATCGTACTATTCCACATAATATACTACTTAATTATAATAAATTATATATTTCCAAAAAACACATATAAAGTGTAATCCACATGATTAGATGGAAATGAGATATGGTCTACATGCGATACAAGGCGGTCCATTAGAAACAAAACACCAAAATGATTCTCTTGATTTTGAGAATGTAAAAAATATTCTCAATACCTATGTTTTAAGAGATAAATGTAGTGCATACGTTCGTACGATCCTTAGCATGTAATAATTAACGCAAATCTGTGTAGCAATATTCCCGAAAAATTACTTAAACGATCAATACAAATTTACAACTTACAATCAGGGGTTAACAATGGAACTCGAAACTATACATGATACCTCAGGTTTTCCCATCAGAACGGTGCCAGAATATTCAATGAGTAAAATAAGGAAAAAATGCCATAAAAACATAAGCTCATAAATGCTTTATTAAAAAGTTATAACAAAAATACGAAATAACAACGGACTGGTTTTTTGTTCAGTACAACATAGGGGCAGATTGGCGATATTTATCTAATCTGTTTGCGCAGGCTGTACGTACTAATTGAGGTGACATCGAACGAAAAACCAATCCGTTTTAGCAAACCATTTATGAGCCTACGCTTATGACATTTTTCTCTTATTTTCACTCATAGAATATGCTGGCACAGCTGGCACTGTTTTGCGGGAAAAATCTAAGGCAGCCTGTATAGTCGCCAATGAACTTAGAATCAATCAGAAAATAAAAGAAGGTAGGGTAAAGGGCCCAATTACTGTCGCCCTAGCTGTTTTACTTAAAATAACGTATAAATCTTGTGAAATGATACATAAAACAAATTTAGCATACAATTGAAACTGTTATTTATACAATGCAAAAAAAACAGCATTTAATTTGTTCTACATTAATTTGGATAAGACGATCAAAAATTTGAAGCGGATATTAGGAGAGTGAAAACGATGACTTCCTTACTAGCGAAATAAAAAACAAGGCGTCAAAGAAAATGCTGTAATTGTAATACTTAAGCTATTAACATAACAAAATATAATGTTTTAGATAATATAAGCATCATAGAATGTAATAACGATCGAAATTCAACGATTTATTAAGTCTTTTTATATAATAATTGGGAGACATTGTATTGGTATAAGCGTTTCAAGCATTGTGGTATTACTGTCACAGCAGTAGTTGCTCATGTACATGAGACGACATGCCCTTAAAATAAGATAAACAGTATTAGGTTAGCTGGCAGTAATTGGGGTGTCAGTAATTCAGTCAAATACATTTTAAGGGTGTCTGTAATAGATCCCGAAATATATTTTTGAAATTGATGAAATTATACATAAAAATCGAAGTTTTAACATCCACCAAATTTTTTTCATGAAGATATTTTTCATAAACATATTAAACAATAATAAATAACAAGAACAACATATACTTTTAGTCTGTAAGTACAAAACTATAAGATTATGTCAGGGTCAACGCATAAAGTGTCAGTAATTGGGTCTTTTACCCTACTTATTGCTGTTTTATTAAACAAACAAATGCAAGTAACACTTCCGCCACACAAGACATTAAAAATTGCTAATATAAAGGACACTACAATCACTGAAAAAAAACAATATCAAATCAGAATACAATTTGTCATAAAATATAATTTATTTAAAATTTTCCCTGTAATACACACACATCACTCTTCAAACAGATAATCAACCAATTTAAATACCCCAACACGAAGCTCGCCAAATTTCCTACCACAGTTTCTTACACCCATAACATTCAATAGATCCCACCTAAACAGTAGTATAACCAGACGCGCATCCGCGCAAGCCCACAGAAACACGAAAGGTACTGGCAATTTGCGGACGCGTCAGGACAAAGACCGTCAGCAGGAGCAGACGGAATCATTAGAGGAAGCATCATTGGTTAGTTTTTTTCCATAAACCACTGATGGTTGCACTCCAGTAGCTACTATGTACTGTCCGGAGATATGCGTAATTTGATATCCATCTGCTAAAATAAAACACGAGAAAGCCCCGCGGAAGAGAAACAAAAAGAGAACGAAACGCCTCGAGAAAGATAGTTCGAACGGAAAGCGAAGAACAAACATCAAGATAATAGTATATCGATAATGGGACGGTAAACGTCGAGCAAAACGCGGCGGCTATAGTATTTAAACGATAAGTAAAGCGGGTATACCTTAGGAACAGCTGTTCCGGCTAATGATAGCCGAGTGGAACACGGCTTCAACTTAGATCCGCGCGCTCCTTTTTATAATTGGCACGCTCGTTTACGAACTCGCGCTTGTTTCGCGATCCGATGAGACCGATAAACTCTCCATCGCCGCACGCTGCACAGTGGGACGACGCGAACAAATTCCCGGACATTGGCGAAAATATGAAGTACCTTTTTTTATTGATATAATTATATGAGCATTATCCTTGAGTACTAATGGATACGAAATTATGAAAAAATAAACTTTTTAAACATTTTAAATCCAGAATTTTTAACAGTAAATACGTTCACTTTTGGAGACGGCTGTCATATGAATGTAAATAATTAGTTTTACAATAATGAAAAAATTTTCTACCATCATACTACATATTGGGGTTGATTGTTACGAAGATGTTTACGTAAAAAAAACCCCAAATTTAATGATTTTATTTATGTTTTTCAACCTGTCAAAAAATTTGTTTTTTGTCGATTTAAAAAAATGTCCAAAATTGTCCAAAAAAAAATTCATACCCATTTAATCACTAAACATTCTAGTTTTAGAAAATCCGAACTCCAGCTGCGTCAACTTGCGATTTTGAGCAGAATTAATAAAATTGTGTACGCATGTGGGACGAAACGAGTAAACATGTATCTAGACATTCCTATTCTTATACCCGATTGATTATGTCTTTATGATGTCTTTATGGAAATGAATATAAATATGATATAGCGAACCATAATTCATAAAATTAGGTTATTATTATTAAAGTTAGTTAAACCTTAATAAATAAACGACGAAGCATCGCATCGCTTTCTTATTTTCTTAAAAAGAAATATATGTTTTAGAAATAGATTTGGGCAGTCGAAATTATCATCAAACGTAATATTTATATAAAATTCTATGCATAAATTAAGACAGCAAAACACACTTTTCAATATCTGTAGTAATTTTCGTATTCATATAAATACTAGTTCTATGTAGATCCTTTTTAAGGCTTGCCGGTTTCACTGTCCGTGTCTACATCACATTCTAGTGTATTCTGAAACAATATTGTTACTCAAGGAGCAGACAAATGAAAGGAGTACAGAAGAATCGGTGGATGCGGTATGCTTTCTACAAAGTGATTTGGATAGTACATCGGAAACATTATGAAAGCATTTTTGTAAGCAGCTTTTCTTATTAATATCACTATACGTATTTATCTTTGATATCTGTTTTTTGACCGGTTATTAGTTCAAGATCAACAAAAAATGACAAGAATGAAATAGTTTATGTGTGTAATATTTATGCCAATTTTGATAAAGAAATGATAGGTCACATACAAGCAGTTTGAATGTCCAACAATTTATACGTTTCGTCCCACTGCTTGTTTTATCTTTCTTTCTCATATTCATTTTTGCAGGAAATAATAGTTCATCTCCTGAAGCCCTTTATATTTGCACCGAAAACCAGACAAAACTATTTTAAAATTTGCTAAATTTTCAAAGTCTCGTGAACTTTGCTAAAATTCATCCAAACTGGATGAAACAACACCATTTTAAAGTTTGAACTTTCTACTTTTCGACTCGTTCAAACACATTTATCGAAATGGGTGTCTAGGGGGTAAAATCCGCCCTCAAAGAAGAGTGTGCCAAACTGCAAAAATTTGTTGATGTTTGTCAAATGCTAGAGAGTGCAAAAAATATTTTTTGCAATATTTATGTTTACTGCCGGAAAGTATGATCATTTGCCTTTAAAATAAGTTGAACCTCATCAAAATAGGATGTTTTTTAACAAAGATACGGCCATGTCCAGAGATGTCTACGTTTCGTCCCACTGTGCGCCGGTCAGATCGCTCCGAGATCTCTCCGCGCGCTTTGTTCCCCCGCCCGTCGCGTCGCTGTTACCCTGGTAGAATAGTTGCGCTCAGTCGTCATCCGCGGCGATTTCATAAATCTGCCCCGATCGATTCGTGTTCTCACCTGTTCACTAGCTAAATATGAATATTACCGGGGAACAGCTGCCCCCCCCCCCCCCCCCACCACCACCACGTCTCTGATCCTCAGATAAGCAGGCTTTTTGTACGGCCTGGTCTGATTTGCATTCGAGAACAGAGAACCGTGATACGCCGGCGACAAGCTCTGCTGACCATTTATCGCTCTGGCACCGATCCTGACGTCCTGCGCGCACCACTGCGTCCGTAATTACGTTTACGTACGTACGTGACGGTTGTAAATTTTTCGCGTTTCGTAATTATACGCCTGTAGCCAACGCACGACCAATCTAATGTTGCATTTAGCCTGACGGCCGCCTCCCCTCCTCTTCTCCTTCCCTCGTTATAGAGCGAGCCAGCACGTCCGCGGAAAGCCTTGATCTGATGTCGCAACCATTTTATTGGAGGCGCGCGCGGCTGTCTCTTATCGCTGGCGGAGGCTCGATAACAGAAACGCGGCGAAAGTCGTTGTCTTTGAGAAACCTCGACAGGCTGCTGGATTCGTGGGTTTTAGTGGAGGACTCTGTGAACTTTAACATTTTCTTTGGAAGTGTTCGCCACTGTAAGATGGCTGACAGTTGAGTTCGATTTTGGAGCCATCTGGAGGTTGTTGAATTTTTGTAGGTTTTGGGGGATTTTGTGGTATTTCCCTAGTAGCATTTTTGGTTGGCCAACGGTAGCCAACAGTTGGGAATTAGATGAGATATAGTTAGTGTTTTGCCTACAAATTCCCAACATAGGGCCTACGGCAAAAAACTTACAACAGTTTGCCAACGAATATTCAATGTTGGGCCTACAATTATTATAGTTGGTTAATTAACAAAAAGTTACGACAGTTTGCCTACGAATATTCAATGTTGGGCTTACAATTACTATGGTTCGTTAATTAACAAAAAATTTACAACGACGATTAAATGTCATCTTACAAACGACAAAAAATTTGCTACATCCAAAAACTTGTTATTATATTCCAAGTTGTGATTTTTCTTTTCTTATTTATAAATACCTAATGGGGACGTCTGTCTTGAGACGAATGTGAAATTTTAAGGAATGAGTCTAAAGGTCGAATAATGCTATTTTGTAGAATATTTCGCGTCACTGCGCAGTTTTTATAAACAATTAATATTAGTTATGTACCTAGAAATTAGAATTGTCTACAAGGAAATGTGTTGGATAAGTGGGAACAGCGGTTGCTTCGTAAGGGTAGTTCCCGTTTGCTTCGTATGGCGTAGCTGACTCAGTAAATTCGAAATAGTCGAAGTAAATTCTTAAATATAATAACAACAAAACAAAATAATCCTAAAACAAGTCTTATATAGTAAAATCAGTCCTTTAAGAAAGCACTACAGAAACATAAAGAAAAGAGGGCTTACACCTGGAAGTAGAAAGTATTTCTAACCTAGAAAGTCCACCACATGGACATGCAAAAGACAAGGAGGGAGAAGTATAATTTGTACAATTCAGTGAATTGATAAATAACGATAGAAAGAGGAAAGGAAGTCCTACAGTAACACAAGAACCAAAAATGAAGAAAGCGGGAAAGAAGAAAAATATAAATATATCGGAAATTGAACTACGAAACAAATTTGAAATACTACAAAATGAAGACCAAAATGAAATGATAACTGAAACTGATAATGCTGATAAAGAACAAGAAAAGGATATTAACAAAACCAATAAGTACAAAACAGTGCCCATTGTACTACATGGTAGCACAAATTCGCACAATGAACTAATAAATAAAATCAAACAGCATGTAAAAGATAAGTTTCACATAAAATATAGTAACGATAGAACCACTATACACACTACAACCTTAGAAGATTACAAGAATTATTGAAAAATATTGATGACAAAACACAGTACCATACATACACAAATAAACAGGAAAAGACAAAAGCATTTGTAATCCATGGACTCGCAGCTAACACAAACACAGGAGACGTTGTCACAGAACTAAGAGAACTAAACATAGATGTAATTAAATGTACAGAAATGCATAGTACATATAATCCTTTATATGCTAATAACAAAGGAGAATATAAATCTCAGTACATTAAATCAAAGGGCCAGATACTTGGCGTATACCAAAAGAAACTGGGAAAAATATTATAACAAGAGATTGATTACACAATGTCATCGATGTCAGGAGTGGGGACATGTAACATCAAACTGCCACGTGGCACCAAAATGCTTGAAATGTGTAGGCAACCACCTAACAAATGTCTGCAAGAAGAGCAGAGACGAACCTGCAATTTGCGCAAACTGCAGAGGTGATCACCCAGCAAATCACATTAAATGCGAGGTGTACCTTCAAAGGTTGGAATGGATCAACAAAACTAAGGCAACAACAGCTATGAAGAGAACATCCCCATACAATCAACATCAACAAGCTCAGGAATATCCACAACAGCAGCAACAGACACTAAGCATGAATAGCAGAATACACTTCCCATCCATAGGAGCAACAAAAAATCAGGTGTACATGACAAAAGAACAAGAGGCAAGGAACACAATAAAACCTACAGGTACGGGTATTAGCTATAAAGATGCATTACTGACTAATAACAATACTAACGAAAATGCAAATCAATTAGATGATCTACAAACATTATCGAATGAGATGAATATGTTAAATCAACTAGTAGATGTAAGATCAATGATAAAATTAGTCAGCCACTTAAATAAACAGTTAATTAAATGTAGAACGCCAATGGAAAAATTTCAAGTGTTCTATAATTTTAGTATAACAGCAAACAATGGCTTCAATTAAGTTATGTAGTTGGAATGCAAATAGCATCAAGGGCAAAATAACAGAAGCAACAAATTTTCTATATAAAAATGAAATTGACATACTATTGGTGAATGAAACCAAGCTGAAAGGTACAGAAACATTAAAAATTAAGGGTTACAACACTTGTACTGAAAATAGGGACAATGGCGTAGCTGTGATAATAAAGCAACAAATACCAAATGAAAGAATAGATATTAATAGCTCAATCTCATTAGAATATATCTGTATTAGACTTATAAGTGGTGTACATATAGTGGCAGCCTATAACAAACCTTTAAATAATATTACAAACAGGAACCTAGATGCATTACTATATATAGCACATAAGGTACTAATTATTGGTGACCTGAACGCTAGACACTCTAACTGGAACTGCCACAGGAATAATAAAAATGGCACGACAATAAATAATTATGTGCAAAATAACAATGTAACTGTATTGTATACAGATACCCCAACACACACACCATTCAATGGTGGTATGCCTACAACTATAGACATTGTAATAAACAAACAGGTTAAAAATATTACGCAACCTATTACATTAAGTGATCTAGATTCAGATCATTTACCGGTAATATTTAAATTAGGAAATGAGCATATAGACAAAATAGAAAGATGTATCTTTGAATATAAAATAGTAGACTGGGGAAAATTCAGGGAAATCCTAGATAGGAGCATTAGCATTAAAAATAACATTAACACTAAGGAAGAGATAGAAACAGCAACTAATAATCTAACGAAAGCCATACAAAAAGCAAGAGACAACACTGTAAGAACAAGATCAGTAAGGGCCCAAGGTACACAGCTCTCCGATTCCATAATCGAACTAATTAAGGACAGAAATTACATGAGAAAGAAATGGCAAAGAACTAGTTTACCAGTCTACGGGGAACTCTTCAAAGAATTGGTAAGGGAAGTAAAGAACCAAATTAGAACGTATAGAAATGAAAAATGGGCGCAGAAATTATCAAAAATTAATACACAGGATAAAAGTTTATGGAAAATGACAAAGGTTTTAAAAACACAGTTTGAAGCTATTCCCTCCTTAAAAAAGGGTAACAGAGTTGCACTAACAGATGAAGAAAAATCCAATATGTTAGCAACACAATTTGAAGCAGTACACAACATAGAGTTGACCAATAACACAGCAGAACAAAACAAGATAATCCAACAAGTACACAGTTTTATCAATAACACTGAAGAACAAGCAGAGGCGGAAAAACAAAAACATACTTCACCACAGGAGCTGGTCAAACTAATCAAAACAGTAAGCTCACATAAAGCCCCAGGAATTGATAGGATCCAAAACATAGTACTTAAAAATTTATTAAAAAAAGCCATAGTCCAATTGAACTACATAGTAAACGCAATTCTTGAACACACGCATTTTCCTGAATACTGGAAAAAAGCAAGCGTAATGCCAATTCCTAAACCGGCAAAAGATAAAACAGACCCTACAAGCTACAGACCGATAAGTCTGTTAACCACATTAAGTAAGATAACAGAAAGGATCATTTTGGATAGACTTCGGGATCATGAGGAAAAGTACAAGTTAACAAGGGACGTTCAGTTCGGCTTCAGGAAGCAGCATAACACAGTCCAACAAGTGATACGTATTATAAATGATATAAGCCTAAATTTTAATAATGATAAAATAACAGTATTAGTATTATTAGATATACAGAAAGCCTTTGACAAGGTATGGATAGATGGACTAATATATAATATGATCAACCAAAACTACCCAGGACAGTTAATAAGACTAATCTACTCGTATATGATAGGAAGAAAATTTAAAGTGATATACAATAACGCAAAATCTGCTCTAAAGGAAATCAAAGCAGGCGTACCCCAAGGATCGGTTTTGGGACCGCAATTATTTAAGATATATCTCAATGACATACCAGAATTCCAAAAAACTGCAGATGATACAGCAATATACGCACATTCATTCAATGCAATAGTGGCTGCAAAACAAATTCAGATACATATTAATCAATTAGAAAAATACTACGACAAATGGAAAATAAGTCTAAATCCGGACAAAACTGATGTGATAGTATTTAGCAAAAAGATAAAACATAATAAAATATTTACACCTATTACACTGTATAATGAAAAAATAGTACCAACAGACAGTGTTAAATACCCTGGGGTTCATTTAGATTCCAAACTAATGTACCATAACCATATTAAACAAACAATTAGAAAGACATACGCGGTAATAAGGAAAGTTTACTCACTTATGGCTAAGAACTCGACAGTACAAACCAAAAACAAAAGGCTAATCTATACATCTATTCTAAGACCTATCATAATGTATGCAGCACCTGTATGGTATTCTTCAGCACTAACTAATATAAAGAAACTGCAAGTCCTCCAAAATAAGTGCCTTAGACTAATTTTAAATAGAGGCAGGTATGAAAGGATAGCAACTTTGCATAAGGATGCACAGATACCGCTAATATGGGATTATATTAAGGAAATATCGCAAAAATTCTATACTACTCAACTTAAAAATGATACTAAACTCTTAGACAATATAGGTGATATTATATATAATAATACATTATTTAGAATTAAGCACAAACTTCCATATCAAAGGCTACCATTAGTTTACCAAAGAAGCGCATGAGAGCAACTAATAAGACTTACATAGTTTAACTAGATGTAATAAGTAATACTTGTAAGGGTGTAAGTGTGAATGAGTGAGTGCAAATGAATGGAAGGGTGTGAGAGAGAAAGAAAACAAAATAATAGTTTAATGACATTTATTTCTTAATTAACCACATAAGCGAAAGGCGACGAACAGAGGCAATTATCTAGAACAGGTTTTTTCTTTTTATACTAGTTTTCCTGTATAACAACCGAAATTTAACTAAGGGTTGCGATTTGATTCTTCGAACATTATAATGATGAAGCCAAGGAAAAAGGACTCCTACATCCATAAAAGAAACCGTAATATAGGATAGAGCCACATGGGAGGCAGGGACCTACATATAACTAAGGGGCAATAAATTAAGACTGTGATTAATTTAACATAGGTTAAGTTATTTCATGTGTATTCGCAATTATAATTGTTAATAAATGTTTGGAAAAAAAAGGTTGCTTCGTAAGCGGAAAGTTTGGGTTCGATGCTTCTCACCCCGAATTTTTTTTTTCCTAAGACGTGTTTACAACCTGAAAAAGACGTGTTTACAACGTCTTTTAACGTTCTTCAAGATGCCTTCTGGACGTCTGTACGACGTCTTTTGGAAAGAAACTGTTGGGCTTATGGAAAGAAACCTTCAGTTGGGCCTATGGAAAGAAACCTTCAATTGGGCCTGCGTTGGTTACAATCGTTGGCCCATTTAAAAATAGCGCGACACTTCAACAGTTGGCCAACGGATATCACATCATTGGCCCAACAAAGTCCCAGCAAATAATTGCTACTAGGGTTCTGGAAGAGAATTGAGATTTTCGAGATTATATGTATTGGTGGTTTGTAGTTTTAAGTGGGACTCGATATTGTTTTAAGTAACTGGTGAGGTAAATGGGGAGGAGGGAAATGTTTTTTAGAAGAAGCCCTAAGAGCAGTAAGATTATGAGATGGTATCAAATTTTAATAGACTATTCTGATGTTTTGTGTAGTAGATTATTAGTGGCAAATACTGATTTTTTAGGTCATGTATAATGAACGCTGTGTAGGTACTCTCACTTCGGACGTGACACGAAGCTTCTAAGTGGAAATATCGATGTCAAGTCGGGCGTGACGCAGGACTGCAAACGGTATAAACATCATAATAACATTAATAAAATTTATTCCATTAAATATTCTTCATTTAACAATTGAATTTAATTTATTCATACTATTTATTGTTTTAACAAGAATAATTTGATCACCTATTATAATTGAGGCATTGAAAGTAAAAACTGATTAACCCACATTGAAATTTTTTTTTTCTTTTTTATATAAGTATAACTATTACGGATCTACGGACTAACGTCCGTTTTCGCTCTCAACGCCTTATATGCATCAACAACTTTTCAATAAAACTAATTCTATAATAATTTATTTATAACTGAGTTATAAATGATCTATAACTTTTAAATCATCTACAATACCGAACTTAAAATCTCTGGTTTGATTCATGAAACGAATCCTAGAATATTAGCTGATACGATGACTTTATTATAAATAATGGCTTACGCATTTTACATTGACTTCCTTTGTTTGGCAAACTGCGAATAAAGAAATACGTATTCTGATACAATATTGCTTTAAAATTGATAAATTAACCTTGAAACTCATCGCCTATTATAAATCAATACTATATTCAATGTAAAATCTCATACTTTCATAGTGCTCTTCTACGGATCTTCTACTTACGTAGGTATATATAATATTAGCAAAATTTGTTATTCGTTCGAGTATAGGTACTCCATTGGTTTTTCTGTCCATCTTTGGCAGTGAATGATACGACTTTTTAACTCCCTATCGAGGAATCTGATTAAATTAGGATTGAATATTCCTGTTTGGATCTTCCATGTTTCCTCGGTTAGGAACAGAGTTCGAAGTTGAGAAATATCTCGATGCTTCTAAATAGATTGCAATCCGTAGAAGGCTGGTGAGTAAGACGGATGATGGCTAAAGGAGGGACATTGTAGCCCTATTGTTATGATGTTTTAGAGGTCTGCATTGCCACACGTCGTGTTACGTTAGCATGACGCAGAATTAACCCTTGACATCGTACAGCTCTCTATACAATAGCCGACCTCAATAAATCGCAATATTGTTATTATGAAGTAATGGAGAGCCTCTTATTTGAACCATTGGATGTGATCACCATTTTTTTGGCGAATTAGCTAAAACAGTTTCATTAGAGCGAACTGGATGTTTACAGGACAGAAATTAAATAAGTACATACAGTAGAGTCTCGATAAACCAAGTTTCGCTTAATCAGGCACGAGAAATGAGCGATTATGTGGCGAAAATCGATATATTTAATATGAACACTCGTCATTTTGTAGTAAATTAATTGTGGGCACAAGAATATCTAATAACTACATTTTCTACAACTACTTCTTCTTAACTACATTTGGTCGAATTTTTTATTATCGGATGAACCAGGTTGAAGCTACAGTGGTCACCGCAAAATGTTTGAAAAAAAACACTGCCAAGTATGATTATATTTCGGGCCTCGTTCTTCGAGATCACATGTAGTAGTCTACTTTGTCTTGACAATTCACAACGTTTTAGAGATTTTTAAATGTTCGCGCGCTGAGTCCGACCTCCTTGAACTTGCGCGCTCTCCTTTCATTGTTTCTTCGTTGTGCTCAGACACTTCGCACGTTGATTTTTATACCTTCGGAAAAATTACATTAATCTGGTTTATCCCAACTTATAACTATCGGAAAGAATAAGAAGAGGAAGCGCTCATCACGGAGCAGAGATAGAAGTAGAGAGAGAAGTAGGACAAAGAGTCCTGACGATGTTAAAAAGAGGCTAAAATTCATCGAGGAAACCTTGCGTTGCCTCGTAAAGGACGCCGAAAAGAAAAGGTCTAGGGAAGAGAAAACAGATTCTCCACCAAGAATAGACAATAGTTCTTTGCCTGAGAATTCGGAGAACTTGAATGAAGGATTCAAAGTCCCGACAGGTAAGAGAAATATTGAACATGCGTAGTTCACAGCCGAGGTTAGAATTTGACGGCGGAGCTTCTCCAGAAGGAAGGCCACAAGCCGATTGTTTGGGATTGGTCCAAACGGCCACAGGCCAAGCCGGCGCGGATTCGCTGCCGATTCCGCGCGCGGTTCGAACCGGCTAACGCGACCAAGTCGTGGTATGCACGATCGCGGTGATGAGATCGGTCGGGCCATCTGTTGACGCACACCTCAGCTAATTAGACGGCTCTCTCTCTCTACCGTGCGACCGGCATTGTGTCGCCGGTACAGTCCTCGTCCCGCTCGAGCCGAACAGCTGTTGGGTGGGGTGCTGACGTCACAGAATTCGGCGAAACGGCCCGATCCATCACCGCGATCGCTCTCTCTTCTAAGAATTGTCAACTAGACAAGTACTTCTCCTATATCTCACGTGCTTGCGCATTGCTGGAACGTTCCAGAATTATATTGTGCTATCTACTCAGATCCGTCATTATTTCTCGCGCGCTTTCGCGTTATTGTAAATAGACTCAGTACTCTTTGTTACAGCAATAAGACCTAAGTGTAATTTATTGTGCAACGTCTTGTAAATACAAAGTGTCCGTGACCTTAGTTTAAATCTAACGACTATACTTATCAGCTGTTCTTAAAAGACTATCGTATACACTAAGTTAATCCTAATACTTAATCTAATTCGCGAACGCTCGAAGCTTCGGCGTTTCGCTCTTAAACATTGGTCCTTCGAGCCGGAGCCGGTAAAATCGCGAGAGCTCTCGAGTGATCGGTTCCGGAATTTTCTACCGCGACCACGTGGTGACTGTGTCCGCTCTCGACCTTCGCGATGGTCGACAGGATCAACATCCCGAACATTCACGGGCGATACAGCGAGCGGGCTCCAATCCTGCTCAGGAGAAGTCGGAAGAGGCGAGAAGGACGACGCTCACGTCGCTGCAACGCTGCCTACACTGTTTAGACAGCACCCTGTGTGTTGGCGGGCGGCTGCAGCACTCGCTACTGTCCTTCAGCCGCTACTCCCTTTCAAGCCACGAGTCATCCTACCTGCTGAGTTCCACTGGGCCACGCTCCGGGTCGACGAGACGCATCAACGAGACCTGCACGGGGGTAACCAGCTCACGCTGTCCACGTTCCGCCAGCACTGCTGGTCGCTGCGAGGACTGACGAGGGTGAAGGCGTCCATCCACCGCTGTCCCACCTGCGTGCTTTGGAACAACAACTCTCTACCTCAATTAGAACCTATTCTTAGAAACGCGATGCAATATGTAGTCTACGTTGCTTATCGTTCTTTTTACACGATCCAACAAGGATCTCGTACTGTCAGACGCCGACACCTCACATCACTTTCTATTTACTTCGCGTGCTCGCGTCGATTCATGTTGCACTTGCAACTAACCGTAGACTTACTGATTTCGCGTACTTGCGCCGATTCACGTTGTGCTTGCAACGGTCAGTATTTTCTATTGTCTTCACGTGCTCGCGCCGATACATGTTGCACTTGCAACTAGCCGTAGTCATACTGATTTCGCGTACTTGCGCCGATTCACGTTGTGCTTGCAACGGTCAGTATTTTCTATTACTTCGCGTGCTCGCGCCGATACATGTTGCACTTGCAACTAGCCGTAGTCTTACTGATTTCGCGTACTTGCGCCGATTCACGTTGTGCTTGCAACGCTCAGTATTTTCTATTGTCTTCGCGTACTCGCGCCGATACATGTTGCAACGAAACTCGCAGCTGCGAAACGGGACGATCCCACTCATCCACGACCACCTCAATATCGTCATTCTTGCACCGCACAACATTGTACACCGCTGAAAACCAGGATTCCGCCTATAGGCGTTTAGCAATTTCGTCATACTGACGAAGGCGGGCGGAATGTTTGGGATTGGTCCAAACGGCCACAGGCCAAGCTGGCGCGGATTCGCTGCCGATTCCGCGCGCGGTTCGAACCGGCTAACGCGCCCAAGTCGTGGTATGCACGATCGCGGTGATGAGATCGGTCGGGCCATCTGTTGACGCACACCTCAGCTAATTAGACGGCTCTCTCTCTCTACCGTGCGACCGGCATTGTGTCGCCGGTACAGTCCTCGTCTCGCTCGAGCCGAACAGCTGTTGGGTGGGGTGCTGACGTCACAGAATTCGGCGAAACGGCCCGATCCATCACCGCGATCGCTCTCTCTTCTAAGAATTGTCAACTAGACAAGTACTTCTCCTATATCTCGCGTGCTTGCGCATTGCTGGAACGTTCCAGAATTATATTGTGCTATCTACTCAGATCCGTCATTATTTCTCGCGCGCTTTCGCGTTATTGTAAATAGACTCAGTACTCTTTGTTACAGCAATAAGACCTAAGTGTAATTTATTGTGCAACGTCTTGTAAATACAAAGTGTCCGTGACCTTAGTTTAAATCTAACGACTATACTTATCAGCTGTTCTTAAAAGACTATCGTATACACTAAGTTAATCCTAATACTTAATCTAATTCGCGAACGCTCGAAGCTTCGGCGTTTCGCTCTTAAACACCGATCGTTTTTTATGACTGAGAGATCTTACTCACAAGAGCAGACAAAATCAGTACATGTAATTCCCCTTTCGTTTCGTCTTCCTTTAGACATTGGAAGTTAGGTTTTTGACGGCAGAGCCTCTCCAGAAGGGAGGCCGCAGACCGATCGTTGTTTATGACTGAGAGATCTTACTCACAAGAGCAGACAAATCAGTACATTTATTTTTCCCTTTCGTTTCTTTTTTGTCCTTAGAAAATGCGTCGCAGACGATAGATAAAGAAAATGCGTCACCAAATAAAGACGAGGCGCCGAAAAACAATATGGCTGACGAAAAAACGGGCGAGGTTATTATACTAGACGAGTATGTTCTCGAAAAGATGGGGGAGGACCCAACAGTCGTATCTAAAAAAGACCATGAATTTCATCTCGAATTAACACGGAGATGGAACAGCTGGTTAACTAATAGCCTAAAAGCAGAGGACAAAGAAAAAACACTAAATAAGTATTCTAAGAAGGGTTCATGCGCACTAAGGTCGGGGCCATATATATTGGCCGGTGAGTTTCGTGAGGGGTATTCTCCCACCACACATTTTGCTTGCCTTGGTGCTCCTTTTCTCAACGTTTTCTGACTCGCTCTCGTTCCATCTCGCTCTCGCCTTCGCAGAACAAGAGTGAGCCAGAAATGGTGGGGATAGTGCCAAGCTTCTGGGGTGTAGACCAAACCGAGCTGTCAGCGTAGAAATACACACATCAGAATAGGTGTGCGTTAGCTACGAAAAAATTCAGGAGCTTTATTGGTTAGAACATTGATACTTTCTCGATAGCTTCATCTCGTATTGGTCTACGCATAGCTTCGTAACGCACACAACTATTACGCTAAGGACAAATAACAGCCAAACGGCTAGGTTCAGGTGGAGCCGAGCAGCGTTCCTGTTACCCCACCATGCCCTGCGAGGGCCACGCAACTCCAACTGACAAATCCACGATCGTCAGATGGTGGTGGCTGATTTCTCCTCGATCGCTGTTCGCGAAAACGAATCGACCGGCCAATATATCTGGCCCCGACCTTAGAAGCACCAATAGTAAATAAAGAGCTTATAAAAGCTATCCCTGAAGCCACTTTGAAAAGGGATAAGCATTTTATGCATACACAAAACTCAGTTGGTTCAGCTTTATCAGCGTTAGGTTCGGCTATATCTACGTTACTCTCTGAAAATGATGAAGAGGTAGATAGACTAGAATTGTTGGAAAAATTACTTGATGCGGGAAAAATACTCACAGACATTTTTCATACCCAATCGAAGGCTAGAAAGGCCTTTATTTCTCCAACCTCGAATTCAATAAAACCGTTACTTGATAAAGCCCCAACAGATCAATTTCTATATGGCGCAAAAATGGGCGAAAATATCAAAGATGATACAGCTTTAGAAAAACTAAGCAAAATGATTAAGCCCTCAAAATATCAACCATAGATAGGTTCAGAAAACAGGGAAGGCCCACTTGCCGCACAGAGACAAGTGGGCCAGACACAAAAATTCAGACCCAACAGGGTCATGAAATTCAAATACAGGCCCAAAGAAACATGGAAATCGAATCAGAATCGACGTCCATACCAGAGCGCACCGTATCAGAGTGCCTTACACCAGAGTGTGCCGAACAACCGGCGTTACAATGCGAAAAAGTAAAGGTGAGTAAAACGTCGGGAAGGTTAAAATTCTTTCTCAAGGAATGGCTTAAGATAACGAAAGATACAACCATATTAACTTGCATCAGTGGATACAAGGTACCTTTTATGAATGTACCTAGTCAACAAAACATCAATTTCCAACCAAAGTTGTCTAGTGAAGAAAAAATTGAATTAAGGGTGTCCATTGAAAAGCTTCTTGCAAAACAGGCCATTGAAAAGTGTGAATCCGTTGAAGGACAATTTTTATCTCCATACTTTGTAGTTCCAAAACCAGACGGATCCAATAGATTCATTTTGAATGTTAAAAAGTTAAACAAATTTATAGAAAAAAGGCATTTTAAGATGGAAGATCTTAGAACCGCTTCAAAATTAATTATGAAAAATTACTTTATGTGTTCACTGGATGTTGAGCGTTAGTTTACCGGACCACCAAGGACGCACAAGGATACCTTGTCCTTTTCGACGCTACATCTGTCAGACAGTCAGTTTGTCAGTCCGCGCCTCGTAGACCTGATACGAGGGTTGTAAATACCCGGCGTCACCGTACTTAGCGTGAAAATTCAGGCAATCTACTCGAGTCACGGTCGAGGGTTTCCAGACAGCCAGGATAATAAACAGATGGCCGCGCGATGATCGGCTCATGGGAAATATTCTCGTTAAGATTTCCCTTTCCGCTGTTTTTCCACGAACCATTTCCACATCACGTTTCACCAATAGCCAATAGTTTCAACCACCTCTTTTTCCAAAGACACACCCTCTGAAGGAGGTCCCATCGTCTTCCTGTGTGAAGTCAGGCTCCTCCGCGTCAGAAGCCAACAGAATTTAAACATAGACACACGAAGTCACATTTTTGTACACGAGTATAGACCAGGGCTTTCTCAAAAACAATAAAGTACCTCTTCATTGTTAAACTGTTAAACTAAGTGTCTCAATTTATTGAACGGCAAACCAATCGTCTATAATTTCAATACAGTGATCTCTTGTGACCGTAAGACATTGCAAGAGATAGTGACATTGCGTCGAGGAGCTTTACAACCTCTATCAAATCGTCGCTGTGACGCTACACTGGATATTGAAGATGCTTATTTTTGTATTCCAATACACAAGGATTATAGAAAATTTCTTCGTTTCACTTTCGACGGAATCATTTATCAGTTTAATTGTTTACCGTTTGGAATTTTCTCAGCCCCAATGATATTCTCAAAAATCATGAAACCTGTTATGAATACACTGCGATTAAAAGGTCATATATCGTGTATATATTTGGATGACATCCTATGTATTGGTAATACATATCAGTCCTGTTTAGAGAATACTCGCGATACGATATTCCTTCTTGAAAAGTTAGGGTTTACTATAAATTATAAGAAAAGCTCATTGATACCATCAAGGATTTGTAAATATTTAGGTTTTCTTCTTAATTCAGAAAGATTTGCAGTAGAATTAACAGAAGAAAAGAAATCATCTATTAAAGAATGCAAAATAAGAAATTTTGCAAAATTCCTAGGATTCTTGAATTCTTGTTGCCCTGCAGTTACATATAGTCCGGTATATTGTAAAGGGTTTGAAAGAGAAAAATACCTAAGGTCGGTATCAAATATATTGGCCGGTGAATTCGTTTTCGGGAACAGCGATCGAGGAGAAATCAGCCACCACCATCTGACGATCGTGGATTTGTCAGTTGGAGTTGCGTGGTCCTCGCAGGGTATGGTGGGGTAACGGGAACGCTGCTCGGCTCCGCCTGAACCTAGCCGTTTGGCTGTTATTTATTCTTAGCGTAATAGTTGTGTGCGTTACGAAGCTATGCGTAGACCAATACGAGATGAAGCTATCGAGAAAGTATCAATGTTCTAACCAATAAAGCTCCTGAATTTTTTCGTAGCTAACGCACACCTATTCTGATGTGTGTATTTCTACGCTGACAGCTCGGTTTGGTCTACACCCCAGAAGCTTGGCACTCACTCTTGTTCTGCGAAGGCGAGAGCGAGATGGAACGAGAGCGAGTCAGAAAACGTTGAGAAAAGGAGCACCGAGGCAGGCAAACTGTGTGGTGGGAGAATACCCCTCACGAAACTCACCGGCCAATATACATGATACCGACCTTAGCTTTGATTATGAGTAGTGGAAATTATGAGGAAAAAATTACTATATCTAACTCCTTGAAAGAAGACTTAAATTGGTGGAAAGAAGCCCTAACTATTGGACGAAATCTCATGAGGAGTAATAATTATAAAATAGAAATAAATACAGACGTCTCGCTATCAGGCTGGGGAGCTTACTCAAATGGAGAGGTCACGTATGGGTTTTGGAACGAAGTTGAGAAAAAATTTCATATTAATTACCTGGAGCTCATTGCAATTTTTTTCGCTCTTAAATGTTTCGCTTCGCATTTAACTGATTGTGAGCTTCTAATTAGAAGTGATAATGTAACAGCTATTTCTTACATTAATCGGATGGGGGGCGTACAACTTCCGAAATTTAATAATTTATCTCGACACATATGGAAGTGGTGTGAAAAACGAAAAATATGGCTATTCGCATCTTACGTACCATCAAAATTAAACGTTGAAGCTGATATCGCTTCTCGAGTTAAGAATATTGATACAGAGTGGGAGTTAGCAGATTTTGCAATAGAAAGGATAATTAACGAATTCGGCAGTTTTGATATAGACCTATTCGCTTCAAGGATTAACAAAAAATGTGATAAGTTTTGTTCTTGGCACCAAGATCCAGAAGCATTTAAAATAGATTCTTTTACCATTTCTTGGGAAAAATGGAAATTTTATGCATTTCCCCCCTTCTCTTTGATATTACGAACCCTAAGAAAAATCATCAATGATAGAGGCAGAGGGATAGTAGTTGCACCTTATTGGCCTAAACGGCCATGGTACTCTATGTTTTTATCGTTACTTGACAGCCCTCTCATAACGTTTTCACCTAATAAAAACTTATTAGTATCTCCGGACAGAAAAATGGAACATCCTCTAGCGGAAAGCCTTTCACTGATGGTAGGAGTATTATCTTCCAAGCCTTCCCAAACAGAGATACATCCCAGCAAGCTGCAAAAATTTTACTGGCATCCCTGTCACCATCAACGCTAAAACAGTACAGTGGAGGCTTGAAAGAATGGTGGTCATTTTGTCAAGAAGGAGGATATGACTTTTATAATGCATCAAGTAACGTGATTGTCGATTTCTTAACGGAAAAATTCGAATCAGGGGCTTTGTATGGTTCTATAAACTCTATGAGATCGGCAATATCACTCATATAAAAAAGTAGCCTGTCAAATGACATAACGCTAAACAGGTTCTTAAAAGGAGTATTTAAATTGAGACCACAGGAACCAAAATACTCAAATACTTGGGACCCAGAAATTGTACTAGCATTCATCGAGAACCTACCAGATTCAATAAACTTGCAAGAAATTTCCGAAAAGACGGTCATGTTATTAGCATTGGCTACGGCTCACCGCGTGCAAACGTTATCTATGATAAAGATCGAAAACACTAAGCAGTCAAGTTCAGGGTTAGAAATAAAGATTCCGGATTTAATAAAGACCTCTAAGTCGGGTGCACTGCAACCTAATTTAGTGTTGCCGTATTGTCAAGAAAAGCCCAAACTCTGCGTTGCCACTGCTGTTTCAAAATATTTAGAAATAACACAGGATCTTCGCACTAATTGCAAACAATTAGTCGTTGGGTAAAACAAATTTTATCAAAATCAGATATTGATACTTCAATATTTACGGCACATAGTACTCGCCATGCAACAGTATCTACGGCATATCGAAAAGGTATAGATCTGAAAGTTATTAAAGGCACCGCGGGCTGGTCAGGGAAATCTAGGGTATTCGCAAGATTTTATAATAGACCAATCGAGAGAACTAATAATGACTTTGCGGCGGAAATATTAAGTAATCCTTTGTAATAGTTGTTTTCTAATAAAAAAAAAAAAAAGATCTCAGCTCTTAACATGTACATGTAATCTCGAAGAACGAGGCCCGAAATATAATTGACAATCAAACGAACTTACCTGTACGTGAAGTTCGATTGTAATTATATGAGGACCTCGTTCGAGATGATTACACCCCACCCAGAGCTAAGGTACTTAAACCCAAAAATTCCCGTAATCATCTCATCACTTATAGAAAAAAGATCTTTGATACCTCCCAGCTCTAAAAAATGAAAGGAGAGCGCGCAAGTTCAAGGAGGTCGGACTCAGCGCGCGAAAATTTGAAAATCTCTAAAACGTTGTGAATTGTCAAGACAAAGTAGACTACTACATGTAATCATCTCGAACGAGGTCCTCATATAATTACAATCGAACTTCACGTACAGATAAGTTCGTTTGATTGTCAATTATATTTATATATTGCATTGCAAAAAAATACTACAAGAACTTTAAATATATATTTTTGAATACACAAACGTTTATATAAAAAAGTCTTCAAGTTTTACAAAAAGAATCCAGAAAATACATGTGTCTTCAGATCTCACAGGTAGGCATGACCCTTTAAGGGGAGACATAACATAACATAAATTGAAGAAAAAAATGATTGGTCTATTTTACATAACTACTAGAGACGCTACAACCGGCGCCGTTTTGCATCTCGAAGAAAATCTATTTCAGACACTGCTCTATTTCTTTCGTATTTATTATAATTTTACTGTTATAATTTTTTATTTATTTATTCTAATGTTAAATAAAGTACCCTTAAAGATCCGTAAGGATTAGCGCATTGGTATCTTTGCAAAAAATTCCTAACAATTGATACAAAAATAAGCAGTTTATATGGTGTTTGGGAATGCATTCATTCCCAAAGCCGCCACTCTCACTCTCGGCGCAGCACCTCACGGACTCAGCTCAGAATCACAAATCGACGGTCGATCCGCCAATCAAAGACGCTGAACGACGGTCGATCACCAATCATCGACGCTCCTCAACCGACAACCATCCAATCAGCTCATCGTTTGAAACGGTTCGGTCGGTTGTAGAATACGCGTAGCAAATCACATTTCACCACATTTATTGCTCAACCAATCAGATTTCCCCACGTCTGTCGATCTTCGAGAAGGTTCGAGACGACACCGGTAACGGAAATGATCATCCATCGCTTAATCAATCTTGTTCATGTAGCGTGATAGAAAAGACGTGTCGCGTGCGATATAGTGTTTTCATAATCAACTCGTGAATTCTCAATCCATCTCTGCTCAATGTAATCGCTCAACGAGAGTCTCAAGCTACACCGTGCTCAGCTCAATACTCTCTCTATATTCACTGTGCTCAGCTCAACTCACTGTTACGTTTATCAAGTGTGTTTCAACAAATCTCTCCTGTTCACGTAGCGTGTAGATTCAGACGGGTCGCGTGCGATTAAGTTTAATTCTCACCTCGTGTTCTCTCAACTCGTGAATTTCTCAAGCTCAGTGCATTCAATTGTTCTCGGAACGGCTCATCTCACATTTGTATCAATCATTGTGTTAATTGTGGATCGGTCGTGTGTGAGTTTTGTGCATAGCGTCGCTATCACGTGTGCTCACCACGTGCTGTTTTAAGGCTCACGGGCTCATTTTGTACGCTTAAACTCATATCAAACTGTTCGTGCTCATCCTACAAGTATTTTAAATAAACTCGACGCTACTCATTTTAAGTGCTGTGTTGCGTGCACCTTTTCACCGTCGTTCCTAACCTCACTCGCATCCAGCGCGCTCAACCTAGTCAATTCTCAAACATATGGGCTTCTCCCCTTAATTCGAAGTCGTATAGATAGACTTCTGTTTCTCGAAACGTTTTGTTCCGAGTGTAACTTTTCTTGGGCATACCCACGTACACACAGATTTTAAGTTTCTCATCAGTGTAACGTTCTCGAACGAGACGTTGCCGTTTGTTACAGGAGATTCCACAAGTAGAGCGGTTTACCCGTGGAATTGTGGGATTTGGTTCGGGTGGCGTGCAATAAAGAAATGAATTTCACGAACTAGAGTCCTTCCTTTTAACAATAGGTAACAAAAGATAATTTATTCAAGAAAATAAATGCTTATTGACCCTTGGTCACTCGGTTGGTAAATTAATACAATTCTGTCTAACTTAATATCGTTATGACGTATCGGTCGGTACTAAAGAATAACCCTCGGTTTGGGTTTCGGCGCTGAGTCGGTAATATAGGAGTATTACTTCGGTTTTTGACGCTAAGTCGTTTATAATGAATATAGTGCTATTTACACTAGAGGTACGATTCTAAATCGTAAATGAAAATAATGTCTTTGACACGTAGTCTGTAATAACGAATAATGAAGAATTGACGCTAGGTCGATTTGGTAATGTTAGTTGAGAGTGCGAGAGGATTCCTTCTCTCTGAATAGTGCTGGCTTCAAGTTGCCTATCAGCTTGCCCACGCTTTCTAGGATGGTAGCCGAGTGCTAATGAAAGCGATCTCAGATGGTAGCCAGGTAGCCGGTAAAGGCGTCCCCAGATGGAAGTCGATAGTGGCTTCCTTCCTTCTGATTCGGTCGTGGCTTCTGGTGCCTATGAGCTGGCCCACGCTTGGTAGGATGAGGTTGAGGGGCTACTAAAGCGGCCTCGAAAGGAAGTTAAAGGGGCTACTCAAAGCGACCTTGTATGGTGTTGAGGGGCTACTAAAAGCGGCCTCGTAGGAAATAGTATGGTGTACGAAGATTTAGAGTAACTTCCTTGGACTGAGCTAGACTGAGGGGCTGGTGAAAGCGGCCTCGATCCAGTAGGTTCGGTGGCAGAACCAAGTCTGCTCTCTGTTGCTGGCGGGCCTCTACTTATACTCCAAGTCGATGCTTGGCCCGCGCCAATCACTAGCTGCGCGATCTCGCGCACCAATTATAATTAGTATCCGGTTCGCGCCACTTTGACACTACGCTCGGAATAATTCGGCGTCCGGTTTATCGTACGGTGTGCGCACGCGCTCTTTGGTTCACTCGCGGCACTGAGTTAACTGTTTGAACGGGTAGCTATGCGCATGCGTTGCGCGTCACTTAGTTCACTGTTTCCCGCCGCATGGGATGTCGCTCGCACGTGTTTCGCGTGTCCTTACTAATAATGTAATAAAAGGAGTAAAATGAACTAGAATGATAACTTAACTAGGAAAAAATGTACATCGGTTCGTAGCGGTACGTTACATCAGTGTCAACGGTTTCAATTCGGTATTGATATTACACTTTTGTGTGTACAGCAGCTATGTGTATCATCTTCTGAAGATTTACGTATATAATTTAAATGGTGAAATACGACAATAACGAAAAATTTGCACTGAGATGGTCACTGATGTTTCTTACATGGAAAGTTCCGGTTAATCTGAATTCACGATATGGGTTCCGCTTACTTCGGATTATCACGGTTCTACTGTAACTTTTTTAATAGCCTGTATGCATAGAAATGCCACAAAGCCTCCAAAATCAGAAGAACTCGAGTATGCAACTAAGTAAGTCGATAGTAACAATTAGCAACAATCCCCTTTTATAATATTCAAAGAACCTGCAACCAACCCCCGCCCGCATATAAGGTAAGGTAAATTTAAGAAAGAAAATAAAAGAAAACACATTCAACATAAGTACCTATTACAGAATATAATTCTAACTTAATAGGTAATATTAAAAAAAAAACGTGGCGACTCTCCAGAAAATACTTCGCGATCCACAGATTGGGAATCACTGACTTGATAGCAACTGAACGTATTAGCTATTAATTTGTAGTTTTAGTTATAAGTTTGTAATTTTAAGTTACGTGTAAGTTAATAGGCCAACTTTTATAAAAACTTTGGGCCACCCACCCAATTGATTACAAGTTACAATCGGCATCTACTAAAAGTAATTAAGATGCACAAATTTCGAAATTTTCTTTTTCACACGGATATACAATTCTACGTTGAAAAAATTGACACAACAAGCGTGCAAACATACTGTAATTGTACATGTTCCTGTGTGTCTAACATCCTAAGCAAATAATGGTATTACAAAAAAATATGGACAATTGAAATAAAAAGAGTATAATGACTTGTGTAGGTACTTACGTTCCGCGTTTAAATAACTGGCATGTTTGTTACCACAAGTGAATGCAATTCTCGAACACTCGTTTTTATCTGTTTCGATTAATTGAAAAATCGTTACTAGAAATTGTTTCCCTAGCGTTTTTCGCGCTCCGCTGCTGGGTCTCTATGGGTATCAGCGAGAACCGTCTAATCCGTGATCTCTCTCTCGAAGAAACGATCGAACCAGGGGCTGAAAGAGAAGAGTCATGATTTAATACGGTAGCACGTCGCGACTTTAATTCGAGGAACAAGATGGAGGCTGGTGTTAATCCGTCTCGAGCGAGGGACCCGCAGCGATATGTGACGGAGAAAAATCGCGATGTGATGTACAGGGTGTCCCGTTATTAGTGAGGTTATTACTCGGTGGATAAAGTCAGCATGCTGATATAATGACACAAGTTTATATAAACAGGGACTTAAAGTAACGCTGTCATCAAGTTACACAATTATCCCTACTTCGTTTCCAGACACATCAATTTTGCTTGCAATTGTGATAAAATAAATTTGAGGACTCAGTTACGTAAGAACAGGGGAGGCCAAAAGACACATTGTGAAAGTGAAAGTGTTAAAAACGGGAGACATCAAATATAACAAATTTAATTAGTTTAGATAAATTGATTTTAAGAAAATTAAATTTAAACATCTATAGCAGATTATTTCAAATAGTAGATCTAAAAAAAAGAAATGACTCAAAATTCATAAGAAACGCTTTAGAGATGTTGAGCGTTAGCTTGTCGCCGGACCACCAAGGATGCACAAAGGCGCCTTGTATTTTTCAAAACTCCATCTGACAGACACTTGGTCTGTCAGTCCGCGCCTCGTAGACCTGGGACCATATTAAACTCATAAATTCACTGTATCGGAAACGCAGGCGATCAGCCCTAGTCAGGGCCAAGGGTCCCAGGATGGGACAGACGGCCTCGCGACAACCATCGCACGATTCACCAACACTTTGACCAGGATTTCCCTTTCTTATAGTTTGTTACCACCTACCATCAGATCATTTCCGCCAATAGACAGCGTTTCCTACCACTGCGTTATTAAAAGTCCACCCATAAAGGGCATCTTCGAATTTGCCTTATAGCCAGCAAGAGAGTCCCAAGGCAGTCCAAATTTATACCTCGCACGAGTAACTTGGAGAGACTCATACAATTTAGTGCAGACTCACATTTGTTAACTACCATAGTCAACTTTGTTAAAGTTCAGTTTAAATACAGTTTACATTGTTAATGTTAATGTGCGGTGCCTCGACTTCTTCAAATGCAACCTTTAATCACACCTTCTCCAGTAATCTTTTGTGGTCGTAAGACACCGCAGAGAGAGGGACGTTTGCGCCGTCGGAGATTTACGACTTCCAAAAACAGGCGACACAATTAGTTCACAACAAGAGATCTTTCAGATTGTAATACTGCCGCATTGAAAAGTAATTTTCTGACATAAAACCTCTTATTAACTGTTATGCTTCTGTAGAAAACCTATGTTATTTGTATACATACATAGAACAACTGGGATTCATTTACAAAGCAGAAATTGGTACAGTTCTATTTAAAATTATTCCAGTTGCATCTTACAGGCACATCAGTGCACCCATGAAAAAAATAATATCTTTCCCTCTGTCACTTGTCTATCACCAAGTAGGAAAAGACCTTTTCTTTGTTTTCTTTTTATGCGGGGATAAGAGCTCTCAAGGTTTCTCCCGTGAACCTAGTTGCAATATTACCTTTTGATTCTTTTGTCTTCATATTACGCTTCGCATTCACTTTTCTCTTGCGTTTGCCAGTTTGGTTCTCCTCAGTAGAAGACCTCACTCCTAATTTGTAGTGCTACCCTGTATATTGTATAGTTATGGGTGTTTCACTGCTGAAGCTCACGCCGATCTTTTTGATTCATTGTAACCACCGTTATACAGGATATTGTCTTCCTAATAAATACGAGTCGAGGCGGCGGTAATTATTTTCGCGGGCCGGTAGCGACCCGTGATTGCGCGTCGCGGTCTAATGGAACGGGGAATATTGAATTTTAATTCCACTTAATCCGGGGCTACAACTTTACTACGCAAACTGTAATTAGCTTAACGGGAATCGGCGTACAATGGCTCTTGAACAAATCATTAAAACATTCCGTCCGCGGTTACGTGTGCCACACATCGAGTTGACAATTATGACTTTTCTCTCGTCTCGTGGCTAATTAGGATCACCTTTCGAGTGATTAATTGATTGTACATCGTGTAGTCCTGTAAGGAACACATGAACAACGTCATATGGTTAATATCTTGGAGATAGGTAGGTAGGTAGGGGAAGGTGGGGTAAAACGGAACGTTTAACTTTGGAAGGTGATAACTTAAAATAGGGAGGAGAAAAAGACACGAGACTTCAACAGGAGTCTTCAGTGGACCTTAGACAATAAGAAAATCAAGGTCATTGTTAAGAAAAATCTTTGGGAACGACGGAAATGGTGGGGTAAAACGGAATACCCACTCGAAGACCGTGTAAATGTACAAAATCTTTATTTTTATGATTTAAAATGTATTAATTTATGTTAAAATCTATAAATATATGTTTTAGGTCTAACTATTGCAAATAAAATATAACAAAAATATATATTATACATATAAGAGAAAATATTTTATTAGATAACATGAAAATTACGGAAAATAATCAAATATAAATGTAATATCGTAAAAGAAGGATAAATTAATACAGTTTGTTTATTATTTTATGAACAATAAACGGGCCGGAATCACCCGCTGGCTGGAATTATACCCCGCTTTCCCCTACACGCGGATTTTTACATGAATATCAATACTTGCACGGAGAACACTTCTGGATTAAATGATTATGTTATTTATTACAACTTAAACTAACAGTTTGATCGAATGAAAGATGTATCTCATACATCATAATTTTCTATACAAAATCAATTTTTTTAGAAACAAGGAAAGTAATTAAAAGTTTAATCTACAATCTAATAATTAAAAGAGATAATAAACACGTACTAAGAGACGTTTCCATTCTTCCCCATGTATAATAGGCGTTCCGTTTTACCCCGCGAAAAGTGTTCCGTTTTGCCCCACGTGCAGTCATTTAGTAAACATTTAATATTTACACTTCAGCGTGAGGTAAAGAACTTTTTATATACGTCAAAATGTAGCGTAAGGACTATAGAATCCAACGATGTACTTGCCGTTATTAATTTTCGAAATCCAAGTACCGAAAAGTGGTCGAAAGTCCAACGCAATATTGAAACGTCGATACCGGAAATTTTTCCAACTCTCTTAATGGAAAAATAACTTGTGCAGGGGTCTATGGTCTATCACAAAATGCTATGAGGACCCTTTAGTTCCATGTCACGCAGTACCAACTCATTCGCTGCTCTTATCTAACAGAACCATTGGTGTTCCGTTTTACCTACCCGTTCCGTTTTACCCCACTTTCCCCTACATTGGGTACAAAGATGGGCATAACTTTTATTTAAGTAAAAATTTCGTATGAAGTTACTTTCACTTTTATTGGATCCGTTATTTAAATAATTTTTTATGTAGTTAATACCAAGCTCCGATTGGTTACCTGAAATACCAACAAAGATCGAATGAAACTGTTAAAATTTTCAATTGGTTATGAAATACCACTAATGTTTTAAATATTATCTTTTCTGTTCCAAGAAACCCGATAAAATGAAGTGTACCTATTCAATGAAATTTATATTCCATACATTTTCGCATAAATAGGGAACTTTTATTTTCACGGAAGTAGAAAGAAAAGATCCAGTTGAGCAGGAACATTTATTCGGGTTTGTAAAAGATAATGTTGTGGCAAGCAAATTTCCCTTTATGGTTTACATAGGTTTTGTTCATATTTCCTTTTAGTAAAATAAAATAATTATATAAACATCATAACTTGCTTTCGCTTCTGTAATTATCCTGCTTCCAATTCCTTAAATAATGCTAATTAAGAAAACAATTCTATCTTTTAAATTTTGCCTTGAAACATCTGTTAAAAAATATATGACACTTCAGAACTTTCATTAATCAAATACAAAATAACGGTTAAAACTGAACTTTTACAACAGAGTTAAAGTGTTAATGTACAAAGTTAACTTAAAACAGAAAATAAATGATTTAAAAGTTAAATGTTCATAACTTTAATTTATAAAAGTTCACAGTTTCTTTCGATCCCTAAATACGAATTAAAAAATCCAAAAAACGCTTTTTTGGTACTACTGAGTTTAAAATTCTAGGATTCAATTTATTAGAAGAATTCTAGAACATTAGATGATGTTACACTTTTGTTATAAGAAATTGCTTTGACGATTACAGTGATGAAGTTCTTGGATCGACTTCCCTTCATTTGCCAATTATAATATAGGTAATACTGCTCTGGAATTAGTAGTTTAACCAGGAAATTTCATTTCCTCTGTCTCAGTTTCACAGTTTAAACTTTCATAGTGCTCTTTTACTTATCTAATAACTTTACGTGTTCACAGTCGTGCACTCTCGCGTGTAAAGTACCCCTATAACGTATCTTCCGTGAATACTATCAAACTGAACTCCTACATTTTTCCATCACCAAAATTAATACACTACACTTCGGGGGATTTTCATTTCCATCGTGAAAAAAAGCGATTTTTCTGCATTTTTTCACAGCTTGAAGTATGTAATACCTATAGCCGTTTCAATGAACCACTTCATGAAATATATTTCAAAATTTAAACGCAATTTTCTCGAACAACGTTGTCCGATTTGCAGGAAGTCATATCTCCAAAAGGAATCAAGATATTGACTACAAATTTTAACACATACATCTCCAAGTTTGGCCCTAGACCAGGGTTGACTAACTGGCGACTCACGAGTTGCCGGGGGCTCCTCCGCCTTGCGGCTACGCTGAACGGCCCCCTCCATACCTACTGAACATTGACGATCGCAGTCGAATTCGTCCGTCCCTACACAGACATAAATATATTCAATTGCTACGGCCGGCCACAGCCATACATTTACATATAATTATAATTAATACGACAATACGAACTGATATATACTTACTTTTACTCGTCTCTGTGAATGTGAACGTGCACATTGAGGCCGGGTCATATTATTGACAAGGGATGGTATATCCACATTAATTTTTGTTATGGCTATCCTTAACAGCGAAGATAATGAATGGTCCGTTAATCTTGACCGATATTTACTTTTTATATTTTTCATAACGGAAAACGCACTTTCGCAACTGTACATACTAGAATTAAAAGCGTTGGAATTCCATCATTTTCCATCCTGCAATGGAATTGCTAGTGAACGCCCAAATGCAAATTTTGTGAACTTAGTACCAATACTAATCAAAATAAAGCAACAATTTAAAAAGCGCTTTACAGATTTCGATACATTAATGAAAAATGAGCTTATAATTTTTAATAATCCAAAAGGATGTAAGATCGAAGACCAAGAAATTTATTATCGAGTTGAATTGTGTAATTTGCAAGCAGATCCGTTCGTACTCGCCAGAAATGAATATGGACAGGAGTTTTTTAAATTATTATCAGAAGAAAAGTATCCGAAATTGGTGGATTTGGGTTTAAAAATTTCATCGATGTTTGGATCTACATACAGATGCGAAAGTGCGTTTTCCGTTATGAAAAATATAAAAAGTAAATATCGGTCAAGATTAACGGACCATTCATTATCTTCGCTGTTAAGGATAGCCATAACAAAAATTGATGTGGATATACCATCCCTTGTCAATAATATGACCCGGCCTCAATGTGCACGTTCACATTCACAGAGACGAGTAAAAGTAAGTATATATCAGATCGTATTGTCGTATTAATTATAATTATATGTAAACGTATGGCTGTGGCCGGCCGTAGCAATCGAATATATTTATGTCTGTGTAGGGACGGACGAATTCGACTGCGATCGTCAATGTTCAGTAGGTATGGAGGGGGCCGTTCAGCGTGGCCGCAAGGCGGAGGAGCCCCCGGCAACTCGTGAGTCGTCAGTTAGTCAACCCTGCCCTAGACCAATTGAAAATATGAAATAAGTTTTTTCAATTGACAAAAATATACCACAGTTTCCCGAAAATGGCGGTGTTCTATCTTTTAAAGCTAATCAAGAATTTTCGTTAATCAAGAATTCACTCGAAATTGTTTCAGCTGAAACTGGAGGTGAGATTTTTGCTTTGCCATCAAATGGCGATTTTTTTCACAGTCCATACTTCAACAGCTTATGTAAGCCGACTGTATTCCTATTTTGAAAAGAACAAAATATCAAAGTAAACTATATTCTATTGTTACGTATGCAGATGACCCGACGGGGTCACCGTTTCCAGCAGTGGTGTGATGCAACCAAGTTTTCCCCGAAAACCTTATATTCAATGAAGGCACTCATGTCCCCACTAATTTCTAAGCCGAATTTCACCGTATAAAAAGGGCCACGAATTCACATTCGGGGGCTCATTTGAAGTCTAGCACGTTTAGACGAAAGAGGCTAGCGAGATCGAGTAACGTTCTTCTCCAAGTATTAATTCAACTTAAACCAGACAGTACGTAGAGTAGCTGATAGGTGTTGTTACTATATTACCCCCGCATTTCTCAGTGCGTAAAAACCGAGAGGTGGACTTAGGTACCGCGACAAACATAAACTGTAACAACTGTAAAGGACTGAGTTTATAGAATATAATTTGTTATTTCTAATTCAGAGTTTCTCTTATTTAAATCAATCATCATCTGAATTTCCTCTTCGAGATAAACCCACACAGATACTCCTTTACCGCTCAAGGTGTATCACATTATAAAGTTACGAGGCTAAACTAACATTCCTAGTGGCTCCCGGGGATACCAGTAGTAATGGGATCTGAAGCGCTTCGAAGCGCTTCGAATCTATATATATGACGAAAACTTTGAAGCGCTTCGAACATGATTTGAAGCTCTTGAAAAGTCTTGGTCGGCTTCGAAGTCTGAACGGATTCGAAGTAGTGATCGGCTTCGAAGTCTCGAAACTCTTGGTTCGAACCTCGGTAGGTACCCCGTGGCGAGGACAAATTTTATGGCTTTCAACCCTCGAAGGGGTTTGAATACCATTAGAAAGTGAGAAATGTCTAGGATTTCCGAATTTCTCATCACATCTTTGCGAAAACGACGCCAATCGATTACTTATGTTTCGCCGATGAAACTAACACCAAGAACGACGTAATTCGGACCATAATGAAGGAAATTCCATGAAAAATCGAATTATATCATTTGGAGCTGCCTTCGTTAAAAATCGTCCGATTTACATGAAATTTGATATGATTTTCATCGGAAAAACATAAGGAATCCACCGGTGTCACTTCCATATCCATACGATAAAGAATAAAGAATTATTTTATTTCGGAAACATGTATGAATCTTCGGCCAACCGCAAGCTGCGATCCGCAGCGATTCCAGGTCGACGCCCCGCTGTCGAGGGTGGAAATGTGAAGTATTCATTTCAGCATATTAAGAAATTCTTTATTCTTTATCGTATCGATATGGAAGTGACACCGATGGATTCCTCATGTTTTTCCGATGAAAATCATATCAAATTTCATGTAAATCGGACTATTTTTAACGAAGGCAGCTTCAAATGGTATAATTCGATTTTTCATGGAATTTCTTTCATTATGGTCCTAATTACGTTGTTCTTGGTGTTAGTTTCATCGGCGAAACATAAGGAATCGATTGGCGTCGTTTTCGCAAAGATCTGATGAGAAATTCGGAAATCCTAGACATTTCTCACTTTTTAATGGTATTTAAACTCCTTCGAGGATCGAAAGCCATAAAATTTGTCCTCGCCACGGGGTACCTACCGAGGTTTCGAGCCAAGAGATTCGAGACTTCGAACCCCATCAAGACATCGAAGCCGACCAAGACTTTTCAAAACTTTTCAGCTTCGAATCATGTTCGAAGCGCTTCGAAGTAGTCGCCTGACATTCAAGACCGATTCGAAGCGCTGGGAACCGACTCCGGAGTCCCATCACTAGATACCAGACCCCGGTTCGTCCACGACTTCCACATTCCTAGTGGCTCCCGGGGATACCAGACCCCGGTTCGTCCACGATTTCCACCTTCCTAGCGGCTCCCGGGGATCCCAGACCCCGGTTCGTCCGCGAAACTTGTCTTCCTAGCGGCTCCGGGGAATACCAGACCCCGGTTCATCCGCTACCAACAAACTCAAACAACCAAATTCAATCCTCGGCCTCGCAGCCGCCATTCTTATTGCCCTCAGCCTCGGCTCGTACCACTATGTACAACCTTGTGTTAAAATGTCAATTGATTCACACTAATAACTGTCCTGCAATAAATTCTTGAAGAATACTTATTCCAGTTCGCAAATGAGAATACCGCCTAAAATTGAACAATTTTGTCACTATATAGTTGAAATATATTCCTCTGGTTTCTACCCATTCATATTAAAGAACACCACAACTTTATAGCATCCAATTACTAGGCCGTAACGTATGAAATGTCCGTCTTCTTCAGTTAAAATAAATATGCTTTTACTTTTCATCGAAGTAAGTTTATTAATTCAAGAATGTGCCGTTGGAATCAACATACTTTTGCCAGCGAGATAAAATGCTCCGAATACCATTTTCAAAAAATATTGTTCTGGATTTTATAAAATCCGACAAGGCATTTTCTACTGCCTCTAGATTTAGAAATGTCTAAAACTGTTCTGTCCTGTATAAAACTTTCTAATCCGTAGAAGAGAGATCGGGTGAATATGGTGGATGGTGTAAAACTTGGTTTTTAATTTATGCAATTTTTTAATGTGTCTCGCGAAACATGTGGGAAAGTGTTATCGTGAAAGAGAATAGGACCTCGCCTATTTATCACTAACGGCTGTTTTCCATTCAATTTTTGGTGCAATACTAAAATAAATTAAAAGAAACAAATAAAAAAATATAATAAAGTATTGAAAACCAACGACAAATAGTATCTACGTTCATTGGCACTAAGGTAAATGTCCCCATTACCGACCGCGTCCCCATTAGTGACCAATTATTCATTTATTATTGTTTATTTCAACACAGAAAGCGTAATATCAACCAGAAAGTTAAAAAATTATAATTACAGGTATTTAATTTATTGTTTCATACGTTATTTATGTAGCCGTACATTTATCTTTAAGTAAATTCACATGTAAATTAGGACTTGGTCATTGACATGAAAGTTGACAGATTCTACCAACGTGAGGTTATACTACAGATATCATTAAACTCGCAAATTTTACAATAAAAATACATGGATCCATGCAGTAACTTACTCAAATTGACTAGAAATATATACAGAATTATAAAATAAAAAGAAAATATTCATTTTCTTTCATTAATGTAGAAGAAAATCGTGGTCGGAAATAGGTACCGTCAAAGACAGGTCTGTACCAGTTTTCGGACATATTACAAATGGTGTTGTTAGACCTAACTAAAGTAATCAAGTAATTTTTTAATTATTATTTTGTGTACATTTGATTTGTACTCAAAATTGAGTACAAATAGTACTAACATAAATATATTTTCTTTGGAAAATAACAATGGTGAAAACAAAGAAAAAGGAGCAGAAGCGCGCGAAATACACGGAAACCGAGTTAATCGAAGCAATATGTAAAATAAAATCTGGAGGATCCATAAAGGAAAAGCGCAGAGATTTATTTACAGAAACAAAACGGGAAAGAGGAGAAAAGGAGAATAAGAGTTTTAGCTGCAGAAGAGCGAAAGAAAAAGATTGAAGAAGAAAAGAAACGGAAATTATTAGGAAATAATAGAAAACATAAAAGATTATCTTATACAGATTATAAATTGTTTAATTTTCATAAAATATTAATAAAAACAGTTTGTTATACTCATGAACACAAATTTAATAAACAAAATGATGCATTTACAATGGGAGAAACTGCTGGTCTATAATGGGGACGTGAGACGGTCAATAGATGGTACAAGTTGGTCAATAAAGGGGACATCAGGTCCAATTTAATTTTCACCATAATTTTGTGTAAATAGTCAAATATCACTCTAAAACTAATTTGATTAAGAAACTAGGGACTTCAAAAAATACAATGATCCATACTTTACTCAAACATTGTCGTATATTAGTAAAAAAATGACTATTTCCAACCAGTCACACTCTTAAACGGTCGCTAATGGGGACATTTACCTTATTTGCCCCCAAAACTACATATCATCGTACCGTTGCAAATAGAATACTGAGGAACTTTCAACACCATTTGAAACAAACGCTGCGCGAAACAAAGGAACACAGATCGACACTGAATTTTATGTAAACTATACTGCAGGTGAACGATATATTCCTTGATACCATCTTGATGAAGAATTTAAATTCTAAAGCGTTGAAGCGATCAGTTCATATGTTCTGGCCTAATGGAATCTTCTAGTTTCTGTATCGGACGTTCCCCTCTGAATCCCCCATAATTTCCTCAATTACCGTAGCACACGTCCAGCTGACAATTACAATCGTTTTCCCGTTTCCACTCCAATTAGCCCCAGCCTCTCGATCCATCGATCGTACATCATGTGATCGTCCGAGGAGCACCTTAAACGAACGTATCGGCCGGAACGTGGACCCGAGGATCGTAAAACGATGAATATCTCGGCGATGCAACGGTTTCCTGGAAATTTGTCAAGATTCCCATCGAGGATCCGCGGAAGGAAAAAAACGACGAGGAAAGGAAGAAATCGTCCGTCGAGGGGAATCTGAGCGAGCCATCGATTCTTAGCGGCCGATCCGCGACGGCACGAGGCGAGGCGAGGCTACGCGCACCGGCCCGGCGAGGATATTCTCGTTCGGTTTTACGAGGAGCTATCTGACTTATCCATATTCTAATGGACGTGTTCAGCGTGATGGCTATAAAGGCGTAGCGGCGATTATCTAGAAACGGAACCGCGAGTAAATAACCCAGTTGCAACTTGTCCGTGGAAATCAACCTTGTTTCCCCATCTTATCGCGATACACCGTCCCGAAGACGGGAGGCGCGTTATAACTCAACGGTCAAAGAAACGATATACGCTCCTCCAGCCTGCCGGAACAGGCCGCGCAAGCTCGCTTATCGTAATTTGACTTGCCGCAATTTCTTTCCACCGTCGGCTATTACAGCCGTGTGAAAGTGCCGGAAAGTGATGGCTGCAGTCTCTGATCTCCTCGCGGGCTCGAAAACCGTGCAACAGGAATAAGAGATGGGGGAATTCGTATCTGTGCACTGTGAATATTCAGTAGAGAGAAGAAGAAATTCCACGAAACGGTACCCAATTCGATCTGATTCACGGCGGATCTGCTGCTCCGCGAATCAAGTCTTCTTTGGTCACTGAACTCGAAGGTGAATGAAAACGCGTGGAAAATCGAGAACACGAATGTAAACTCTTCGCTTCTGTTTGCCTTTGAATTATTTAATTTGCTCTTGTTGAAAGTGTGCAGGCTTGGGATTACAGCATACCTCGTTTATAGCCCCGTAGATGGATATCACAGTGTATCAATAAACGGGGATTTGTATTTTTGGAAAAAAGTTATTGGGAATAAAACCACCACTGCAGAGTATATACATTTTACCCAAGGTAACTGTTCATAAAGGTACATACTAATTGTAAGAAGGAGACGAAAAATAAGTAGATTAAGACTATGATATAAATTTTGCAACTTGCAACTGCTCGCAACGCACAACGCGAAGTAGCTTACGATATAAATTCACAGGGCCAGCGAACAGAAGAACAAGCAGAAAAACAGCAACGGCGCCACGTGTAGAATAATACAGTAAAGTGCAAGGGCGCGAAAAAACAAAAAACAAAAAACAAAAAGAAACAAACCACACACGGGCTATGTACATACATTCCTCCAACTAATGTGATTCCACCCTGAAGCCACTAACAAAAAACAAAGGTGGAGATTTTTTTGTTCGTATCAATACAAATATAGGGCTTGGATTTTTTATATAGTTTTTAAAGCAATCTTTATTTGGCTAAATTTTTTTTTTTTATGAAAAATTGTACAGAATGACACACTCCCGGGAATGACTGGATCATCTGAAAAGGAAATACAAAAAAGATTATAAATAGGAATCTTTGAATCTTGACCTAGCGTGGGATTTTCTCAAAATTCGAATTATCTTGGAAATTATAACAGTTTGAAGAATAGACTTTAATTTTTTACATAAAAATTTGCACTGAAATGCTTGTGAAAAATCGAGTAATTGAAATATTCAAAAAATCCTACACTAGGTCAAAGATAATATATTCCTGTTTATACATATATATTTTTTGTACTTCCTTCTCAGATGATCCAGTCATTCCCGGAAGTGTGACCCAGTTTTCTGTAGTGCTCCGGGAAGCCATTTTGTTCGCCGACATTTTGTACTATTTTTCATACAAAATTTTTTTCTAGCAAAATAAAGATTGCTTAAAAACTATATAAAAAATCCAAGCCCTATATTTTTATTTATACGAACAAAAACAATCCCTAACTTGGTCTTTTGTTAGTGGCTTCAGGGTGGGGTCCCCCCTTAATACAGTGGTCTTGTGGCGTTGTGATTGTTTAGAAAGAATTGATTTAATAGTAAACCCTCGTTTCATGTGTGACTATCTCCTCCGTTCTAAGCGGGTCTAGTTTATTTTAGTGGTTTCCTGCGAGGCAGTTTGCTTCTTTGGAGCAGCCTAAATTACCGGATAGATTTGGAAGGGTGACAATTGTGTCTACAATGTTTTGTGCCTACTTTCCAGAACAAAACTGCTATTTCAGTCATCACGTTTCACTTCGTTTTATGTCGCTAGTTAATGGATTCTTTGCGAAACAGCGAATGTATGTCACCATACGAAGTAGTTCCGTCATTCCATTTCAAAACTTTCTTGCTCGATTAATTATCATGGTTTTCTGTCTAGTTTTCGCGTTACGCGAGATTTTAACATTCGATTTATACCAATTTCCGCGTCAACGACAGTAGCTTATCAGCCCTAAATCAGAAACAAACCTAGCCTGTCATTTCTTGCGACTGGTTCTTGTTAACTGGTTCACTTATCGATAAGAAGTGTCTCTAGTGCGTTTTGAAATGTGTATTCAGAAATGACAAATTGGAGTTAACTCTATATGTGTAGGTATACACCACGATACTTCACTCGTACCCAAAAGTTTGGAATCTCTCTGTGAATTAAGAACAGTAGAAATTTTCTCGTTAAAGAAATAAATTCAAGTGCTTATCTCGCGCGATAAGGTGCTAATGAGGAGAGGTCTATAACTGGAAACGCGAAATGATCATTTATTTTCGTGATATTTGCGTTTTATAAAATCGGTTATAATAGTCGACACTCGGAATTAACATTTGTCCCAATTGTACCTACCTTAAATCGATCGACGCGCATTGCCACCATATTACGCAGACCAATATTAATTCCGTGCGTCAACTATGATAACCGATTTTTTAAACGCGAAAGTCTCGAAAGCAAATCGGTGATATTTCTTGAAAGTCAAAAGGGTGATGTTTCTTGAAAGCCCCGTCGAGCCCTACAAGTTCATATACGACTCATTACAAATTACAAAATCGCGTTTCCAGTTCTGGTCCTCTCCTCGTAAGCTTGATGGAGATACGGAATATTGCAATCATTGCTAAAAGAGTTAACCTTAAATTTGGAAAAAGTTTGTCGTACATATAATTGATTTCAATACAAATCATCAACTGATTCATACTGTTTAGTTAGCTCTGGGTCAGGTTTGGATTAGTTTTGGTTCTTTTCCTAACAGAAATGTAATAAATATAATATAATAAAATGGAGGCGCGCCTAAATGACGACTTAACTCTCCTTGCCCACTTAGCAGGTCAACGAACGCTACTGTTTTCCAAATCGAATATACTTAATCCTCACTAAACATGCTTCATGTGGGTTATGATTCAATTTCGAAAGTAGAGCTGTTGAAACCCGGGAGAACGGGTACCCGGGTACCCGTAAGATACCTGGGAAGAAAAAAATTCCCGGGTAGGCGCTACCCGGGTAAAATACCCGAGATACTCGAGAGTCTCGAGATCTCATAGAGTACCGTTTCATAATTGAAGCCACACTGAGCATCATGGCCTTCGGGTCGAAGGCAGGTACCGCAGGGGGTTGACCTCGCCACAGGGTGCCAGACGGCATCTTTCTAACAGGCATCGCTCCAGAATTACGTTCTGTACTCTGTAAGTTCTCGAGATTCTCGAGAGTCTCGGGTAGTTTTCCCGGGTAGCGCTTATCCGGGAATTTTCTTCGTCCCAGGTATCTCACGGGTACCCGGGTACCCGGGTATCTCGGGTACTCGGTCCACAGCTACAGCCCTATTCGAAAGTTTCGTCGTGCTTTTTTCCTCGTGCCCCGGGCTGGTGTAATTGCCGTCGGATGCGGAGGATTCGTGGAAGTTACGTGGACGACGTCAAAAGAAGTCGGTCTGCCGTAGCTTCAGGAGCTGCGACAAAGACTTTTCGACGCGCATGGTTGCTCCCTGGACCGAGTCGTAATCGTTCTTCAGCACATACCGCGCGATCTACCTGGTGGATTCTGTGTCCAGTACGCTTAAGAAAATAAGTATTTCAGATTATCGGGTTGAAAAGTGACATAGACGCTCATGCTGCGAGTTGTAGGAATGAAATTGTGGGCCAAAATCAACTATCAATGCATCTGCTTTTCAAGTGGAAAAATAGGAGGTTCTGCACGCTCTTGCAAGTAATTCCGTAATTTCTGATGCTCACTTGTGGTTTGTCTTCTTGGCCTCAAAGTTCATGCGGACATTATGGGTAGGTAATTAACGCAGGTCTGCGATGAAGAAACTGTTTTTCATACTTTAGCTGCTTTTAATATATTTGTAGGTGCGAATTCGAAAAAGAATAAAAATTTCATAACACATCGACTGCGGATGGCTTTAGGGGTGCTGTTACGGGTGGTGCACGTGAATATTAGAATTTAATAGAAATTTCTAGGGAATTATAAATACTATGTCGCCTAGCCACATCACTCACAATCAGTAGTGAACTGAGTATTTTTTCACTACTACTTTCTTTCATTCGCATATTACAACAGAAAAACGCCAAACCAAGTTCTGAAAAACTGTATATGATAGAGCAAATCTGAGATTATTTTTGCATTTAGAAGTCCAAATTCCCATGCTACCAGTATACAGGCTTTAACATGTTTTTATGACCCCCATTTTTACAGCCCTGTGTTATTACAGGTGTGATGTATAAAATGCCCGCAGCTGGGGATGAAAGAAAAATGTCCCGCCCAACGGAACAACAGCCGTTAGGTACAGCCGTAAAATAATTCTTGCAAAATTGAAAACACCCACACCCGCAGTTGGCCCGCAGTCAAGGCTGGCGTGAGGCAGATTTCGGCTTCGCTCAGTAATTTCGATGCACCGTTATCCACCTTCTGACTTGTGGAACAACATGCTCGTAAACCATCACACCTGACAGACATCTTTTAATAATGGCACGGGTAATTTCTAGAATTGATCACCTTTTGGCAAACAAATGTTCTGTAGTGGACTAACGACGGAAGAGAGGTTATCCTCCATTTCCAAAAGAAATTAATTATTAATAAAATCGATGTTTGCATGAACATACTAAGTATTGCTATTTCTAATCCTTAAGGGGGTAGACACGTCACGTGACCTGGCCGATTCGGCAGGTCGGTATTACAGCAGGTTTTTTCTGCACAGAAATGGTAATACCGATAGATCGACGATTGCCCAGTAAACGCGAGAGGGAGCTGTTTGCTATTTCCGTATTCTATTCTGAATAAGGAAATAAATTCTCAGCTGTTGCGTTGTACTTATAAAAATTTAAACGGAAAGACGGCTGGTACTGCAAACGTAGAAAATTGATTGTACATTTTAATTACTTGAAATGTGCTTATGCTACAATATTCTACGTTAGCAGTAAGGAATTATAAGTGAAAAGGGAAAATAGATGAGGGGATGACCCCAGAAAATGAAGTTTGTTAGGTTAGACATTTTTTTACTAGCAAAGCACCGAAACAGAACATGAAATACACTTATTACACGTCCTATGCAGAAAGCAGTTATGAACAAACATTATATATAAAATTGTAAGGAATCGATTGACGTCACTTTTGCAATGATCTGATTACAAATTGCAGAACTTCAGATTCGTCACTGCTTAGCGTGCAACATTGTATAGTCCCGCTGGTTTCGAGCGTCGAAGCCCACGAAACTCAGCGAGACACATGATTGTTGGCGAGCATCGCGTTTGACGATTCTAGCTACACAATCACCCCGTATAAATGCTAAGAAGCGATAGTGTGAAGCGGCGTGCGTTTCAACTGCAAATTGACAATATCGTAGATTCTAGGGCCTAGAATATTAGCTCCGTATTACGATGTTCTTCACCAGAGCACTGCATTACTGATGAAAATGATGCCAAACATGGAGCAATTCGGTCTATTTTTAGTGAACGTAGTGTGTGTGTCCTAATCATGTATTCATAAGAAAAAATAGACCGAATTGCTTCGCGTCTCGACTCATTATCGTGGACATAAACTCACGAATCCATCGGTGGTAACACTCTTATCAAGGTGTAGTGAGAAATATGAACAATTTCATATTCAGTACTGGATGACTCAAGTCGCCGTCGACCGAGCGCCCTAATAAATGTGCATTTATTTGAGAAACCAAAGCCGTGTCACTCGTGACACCTACTCGCGAACAGATACATATATGTATGTACGAGAAGAAGCAATGCAATTTCCCGATGACTTGAAGCAACATTTCAATAGGTAAATGCATGAAACTCTGGGATCAGGAATTCCCAACCAAGTGATGCATATGTAAGAACTGGCGAAATTCAACAATAGTTTGTCGTCTAAATTTTACAATTAAAGTATTTATTTGACGCGAATATACATATGTAAAGTTTGTCAGCAAAGTCTTTCTCGATTTGAGTTCTATAGAAGGCTGACTTTCCTTCGCCATGCAAAGTCCTCTCTTGTCCTTCACGCTAGCAAACATGCAACTCGCTGAGTTTCGTGGGTTTCGACGCTCGAATCCAGCGGGGCCATACAATGTTACGCACTAAGCAGTGACAAATCTTCAGTTCTGCATTTCTAATCAGATCTTTGCGAAAGTGACGTGAATCGATTCGTCATGTTTTCTCGATCAAATTGGCCCCAAAAATGATATTATTCGGACCATAATTAAGGAAATTACGTGAAAATTTGTTTGCAGAATTGGAAGCCCGTTTCGTTAAAAATAGTCTGATTTAAATTATTTTCTGTCAATTTAATCGGGAGAATGCCAGGAATCCATTTGTGTCACTTTCATATTGATACGATGAAAAAAAAAACAAATTCTGTTTCTATATAATCGATGACACATTGCCGAGCAACGGCGATCTCGTGCGGCTCGGGCCACAAAGGTTCTCGTCAGTTATTCGAGCATCTAAGATCGTTACGGGCTCTGTTTGGTGTACACAATACGGACTTTTCGCTATCCCCACCACTTCTGTCTCACTCTTGTCCGGCGAAGGCGAGAGCGAGATGGAAAGAGAGCGAGCGAAGGCACTGAAAGCGAGCGAGGACAGTACGAGACAGACGACGCGTTGATATTTTGTCTCGCTCCGTCTTTCGGACGCCTGACACTCCGTCCTTTGTGTGCGCGACGGGCGTGCGCGATGGTCGCAAGTGCTTACGGTGAGCACGGGAACCGCTTCGTAAAAACTTGACGCAGGCCCGGCATAAGTCATTTTTGCGCCCTAAGCGAACTTGTCAAATTGCGCCCTTTATTATATTACATTTATTTGAGATTATTTATGACTATACTCTGCCAAATTAGGCAACTGCTAGGGCGTAAGGTTGACAAGAAGTGCAAAATGGCCTTTTCATTGTTGGCATTGTTGAAAATAAATTTTTAAATGAAATACTACAAATTATACTACAACGGTTTTAAACTACGAGTAGAGTAAGGTCATGAAGAAGCTCAATTAAATGTATTATAATAAATGGCGGAATTTGGCAAGCTCGCTTATGGTGCAAAAAAGACTCGTGCCGTGCCTGGCTATCTGACCGTGGCGCGGATGCATCGAACAGCCACGATTCTATCTGAGCACTCGCGCCCGTCGCGCACGCCCGCCGCGCACGCAAAGCGTTCCATCCTGCTCCCCCCTTCGGCCAGAAAGAAGCGAGAAACTCAGCCTCGGAATTAGGGCTTCGTTCATGATACGGGCTCACGCCGGTCCGGACCAGCGAGTGCAGGGTTGCCAGATCAAGCCTGATCTTTTGCCGGAGATTTCAATTTCGTGGAGGATTGGAGTGGGGAAAGTGAGAAAAAAAGGGCGAAGAAAAAAACAGGCATCTAAAATTCATTATAATAATGACTTCTTATAAACGAGTAATAATAATAATAATAATAATAATAATAAAAGTATTATGAATAGTTATTAGAATTTGTTACAGATTTTAATAGATTTCTATTTTGTTTATGGCACGCTGCAACATATTCTCTATTCTGCTGGAGATTTTTATTGTGCCTGCCTGAGGCCGGAGACAACGGTTCAAAACCCGAGACTCCGGCTGAATGCCGAAGATCTGGCAACCCTGAGCGAGCGGCTAACGAGACTTTACATTCAGATATATTGGCCGGTGAGTTTCGTAACGCGTATACTCCCACCATAGGTACCGCTTAGCTGCCTCGGTGCTCCTGTTCGCAACGTTTTCTGACTCGCTCTCGTTCCATCTCACTCTCGCCTTCGCAGAACAAGAGTGAGCCAGAAGTGGTGGGGATAGCGCCAAGCTTCTGTTGTGTATAGGCCAACCGAGCTGCAGCGTAGAAATACACACATCAGAATAGGTGTGCCTTAGCTCCGAAAAAATTCAGGAGCTTTATTGGTCAGAACATTGATTCTTTCTCGATAGCTTCATCTCGTATTGGTCATAACAGCCACACGGCTACGTTCAGACGGAGCCGCGCAGCATTCCCGTTACCCCACCATACCCTTGGGTGGCCAAGTAACTCCAACAGACAAATCCACGATCGTCAGATTGTGGTGGCTGATTTCTCCTCGATCGCTGTTCGCGAAAACGAATCGACCGGCCAATATATCTGAATACGACCTTAGGATAAAGATATAATGAAAGATGAAAAATTATTCGAAGCCCAAGATAAAACGCCTTCGAATAAACAAAGGAAACTAATAAATACCCGGAGCTAAATAAAATTTTAGATTTAGGGTACACACGCCCTACCCCAAACATCGTGTCGATTGGCCACTGAGGCCATTCGGAAGTATATTCTTTTATTTAAATAATGCCCATCTCTGCATAGGACCGTAAAGAATTACAAAAAAAAATCAGGGAGTCAACTGTTGACTGATTTAGAGACTTTTCCTTGTTGTATGTTATATACAATAGTTGGAAGAATAATAATAAGAGCAATAATTGCAAATAATTGGTGTAACTTCCACATTCCGAAAATATGATATAAGTAAATCAATATTTCCAGTATTAGTAAAAAAGTTCCAATCTTTTTTTTTATTTTAAATAATGTGGCCATATAATTATAACATAAATTCGACAGCGGTTTCAAGTGATGTATGTGTTACAATAAAAGCGTTAATTTAGTAAATGTACACAGTTCCCAGCAGTTATATGCCTAAAATGCATATAACCTAACCTACAATCGTCCGAAAATTCATACATTGACTGCATCACGCTTTTACTGTGGCTTGTGTATCCAGCTAACGCTTCAGTTTTGCTATGACTCCACGTTGGCAGTCCTCCCGATTAGGCGCCATCTCGTGTCCACTAGCTCAACTAAATTTGTCACGTGACTTGCTCTGTATTATCGCCAATATGGCGGAACTCGTAATTGGGAATGCAATTACGAGAATACGCTTTTCGTCCTTATATGAGCAGATTTTGAGCTGGGTGAGGTCTCATTCGAAAGAGGAAAGTTCAGTGCAGCGCGCTCTGGTCATCGTTTGAGTCACAAGACTCTTTTAGCGACCTAAAAATACGTTGGTTCATGCGGGTGTATTTTTTCGATTTTTGCTCTACTTTGAACACTCATATTATTAGATATCAACACAATCTCCTCGAACCATGACCAGAGCGCGCTGCACTGAACCTTTCTCTTTCGAATGAGACCTCGCCCAGCCCAAAATTCGCTCATATAAGGACGAAAAGCGTATTCTACTAAACCCATGTTTCGGGCCAGATTGTGTCGGTATACAGCGCGCTGCATTACCCGTGTCTACCCCCTTAATGGAACCTAATGCATCCCTAACACTACGATTTTACGTTGCCTGATAATATTTATTAGGCGTGCAGCTTAGACTTACAGCATATTAAAGCAATTAACTTCTGGTTTTATAAACAAATATTTCCCACGGTAATAAAAGATTGTATAAAATCTGTGCTCTTAGTTTCTGATGGGAAAAGCTTTGATTGTCACAGATTGTCAAGGGGGTTAAATAAGGGGGGAGGGGTGGGATGTCCATATTTCATGCTAGCCTATATTTTCGGTAGGATTCTACAGAGTAATTATGCAAAATTTGGTCCAGATCGGATAAAAAAATCGGGATAAAAACGATCCTATATGTTATTCCTGATCCTAGACTACGTGTATACAAAATTGTAGAAAAATCCGTTGCGTACTTGCGTCGTGATTGAGCAACAAAGATTCAAACTGAGGTTATAATCATAAAACAGTGACTAATTGTAAGAATAGTTGGAGTAATGACCGTTTCCTTTTAATCATTTTTTTAATATTTTTAATAACTCATTTGTAATTTCGTTTCTTATTACACACAGTCCAGCAAACTACGTTCTACCTACTACCTTCTTGCCGTAATTTTAGATATCTACTTGCTTCAAGTAACCTTAAAAGAAATTTGAAGACAACTGACACTACCTCCTCAAACTGAAGTGAAGTTACTTGAATTCAAGCGACTTGAAGTCAAGTGACTTGACTAATGAGAACGAGGCTTTAGCGCCCACCTTATAGCGTGCGCAATTTAAATGTCAATACACGCGGGATACGAAATATTTCTAGTTCCGTGATATGCACATGTACTTATGTAGTAGGGCGCGTCTTCATAGACGATGATGACGCTCGACGCAGTCTTCGACTTTGGTATTTGTTTTAAATTTGGTGGGACTCAAACACTTTTCGAGGGGGTAGGTAGGTAGGAACGATGGGAGAGTGTTGGGGGTTTAGGTATAACGTTTCGGTTTCGTTAATAAATGCACCTTTTCTTTAACTTTTCTTCTTAATCTTCTAAAAAAAAATTATAAAAAAAATTTGTAAAAAAAGTAATTTATAATTTTTTTTTAACGTTGGGAAATCTTGAAGAGGCAACTCGACGCCTCCAGAGGGGAATCCCCCGGGGGCGACAGGGTACTCTGGGATTTTTACCCACTCCCTTACAGCACACTTCGTTGCAGGAACGTTGCATAACCGTTGCAGTACATTGCAATGTTGCCGTTTGGTTGCAGGTTGCATTGCAACATTACTGCAACATTGTGGAAACATTGCCGTGGAATATTGCAATGGACATGTTTGTGCAATGTTCCTGGAATATTGTGCACACATTGCCATGCAATATTGCAATGGCTACGTTTGTGCAACGTTTCGGTAATATTGCGCACACATTGCCATGCAATATTGTAATGGCTACGTTTGTGCAACGTTTCGGGAATATTGCGCACACATTGTCGTGCAATATTGCAATGGCCCCGTTTGTACAATGTTTCGGAAATATTGCGCATACATTGCCGTGCAATATTGCAATGGCCCCGTTTGTGCAATATTTCGGGAATATTGCGCACACATTGCCGTGCAATATTGCACTGGCCCCGTTCGTGCAATGTTTCGGAAATATTGCGCATATATTGCCGTGCAATATTGCGCATATATTGCGATACAACCCACGTGGAACGTTCCTGCAACGTTGACCTCAAAATACGGTGCAACATTGCACTCGTAACGTATGAGCGCCGTTCCTGCAACGATCCGCAATAAATCCGGAATTACGCGGAACGATTCCGAAATCTAAACACGCAGAATACAATCTAATATTTCACAGGCCACCACCGAGAGAATATATGCGAACGTGGACAATATCTGACATAAATAATTAATACAATTATGTATTTAACAATATATAGTTTAAACAAACTCATAGACTATATACAGCAACAAAAGATATTTGTAAAAAACTGTTAAATGTCCCAATTACTGCCACTGTCCCTACTATTGCCATTTAATTGATTATAGATAATAAAAACGTTGAGTGCAAATATGTAAGTCCATAATTCTGTGATCGTGGTTGCAGGAACGACCCGCATAGGTTATGAGTGCAACATTGCACTACGTAACGTATACGCGACGTTCAGGCAACGAATCCGCATTGAATACGGTCTTACATATTTGCACTCGACGTTTTTATTTGTTAAAATCAATTAAATGGCAATAGTAGGGACACTGGCAGTAATTGGGACTAATATTTCTTTTTTACAAATATCCTTTGTTGCTGTATGTAGGTTAACACATAGCTAAATCCTTATAGTTATAATTAAGTAATTGTATTAATTATTTATATCACATATTTTCCACGTTCACATATATTCCCTCCAAGGTTACCTGTGGAATCTTAAACTATATTCTGTGTGTCGACATTTCATGAACGTTCCGCGTAATTCCGTATTCTGTGATTGTCGTTGCCGGAACGTTGCTCATACGTTACGAGTGCAATGTCGTAACGTAAAGAATACGGAATTACGCGGAACGTTCCTGAAATGCGAACACGCGGAATACATTCTAAGATTCCACAGACAACGTCCGAGGGAATATATGTGAACGTGGAAAATATCTGATATAAATAATTAATACAATTACTTAATTATCACTATAAGATTTAAGCAAAATGTTAAACTGTATACAGCAACAAAAGATATTTGTAAAGAAGTCTGAGCAGTGAAATGTAAATCCACACACACTAAAAACTACAAAATAAAAAAAATATAACAAAAAAATTATGTTAAACGATTCTATTAAAAATGCGCTAAAAACTAAAAAATAAATATTTTCTTGTAATACGCAGGATATTTCATAACAGGGTATGAATCAACTTAATACAACATCAAGCGTCGAAATGAATTTGTTGCGAATCTTCGTTTTTGAATAATTTGAGTTTAAAGTGTTGGACGGTAGGACAATATCTTAAAATACGTAAGCAATCTTTTCAATCAACGGTTGTAGGTGCAGCGGTAAAGTGTTCGTCTCCGGTGCTCGAGGTCATGGGTTCGAATCTTCACTGAGGTAAAACAATTTTCTATTTATTAAAAAAATACGGACGTTATACTACTACGATTCTCTGTACACATTCATGTCGTCTCGCGTCCATCAAAGACAACGGTGTATATACCTTAATTAGTTAGTACCGATATTTTTATTTTTGGCCCTACTGCCCGAAACGTTGCGTGACCATTGCTGTGTAATATTTCAGAAATGTTGCGTGACCATTGCAGGAAAATCTCCGAAATATTGCGTGACCATTGCTATAAAATCTCCGAAACGTTGCGTGACAATTGCTGTAAAATTCCGAAACAATGTTCCAGAAATAACTCCCGCAATGTTACACAAGGCGGACATAGCAATTTCCTTGAAACGTTTCGGGAACATTTCGAGCAACTTCACCGAGACGTTCCTGCAATGAATTGTGCTGTAGGGGCTGAAACCCGACGGCCACTATGAAATGTTTAATAATTTACATGTAAATATCTCTATTATTAAGGCCTATTGGCTTAAACGCTCGGACACTTAGTTACTTATTTTCGACACAGATCCATCGTGCCAACCCTCATCAAAATCGATGCCTATCACACCCTGTCCTCCCCTTGTTAGTTTGTAAAATGGTAAGAATTCCTTATAGTAAAAAGAATTTGCATACTGTAGATTCTCCTACAATATTCAAACACCTTGTATATGATTCTGAATTTTCCTAGGAGGCTTCTAAGGTTTTGTATTTGCGCATGTCCCTTTGAGAGATTTTTTAAGTGTAAGATAGAATGATGGTTGGCATGAGATATGCCTGAAGAGTGTAGTAAGTGTAACAAAATTTTCAGTTTAAGAAGAATAAATTAAATCTATTGAGGAGCAGAGGCATCATCCAGGCGTGGGGCCTGAAGGATCCTATCTTCCACGACCAAATCTAATCCACATCTAACCCAGGCCACTGTTGGTGTAAAAACGACAGAAAACGTGTGACTACATACAAAATACGAATCAAATGTCCCAAAAATACCTCATAAGAAAGGGGCCTCATTCTGCAACTATTATTCACTACTTCTTGCATTGCCAATCGTGAGACCTACAATCAACCAATATCAGAAAACAAGATAGAACTCCTTCCATTGCCCCTGACAGTTATTCCTCCACCAGTAAAAGAAAACGAATGGGACCTGAATCTCACACAGAGAGAAACATTACAGATAAATGGTACATTTACCTAAGCGCACTGCGAGCACATTTCACGTGTTACGACCCCATGTGTATCCGCTTACGTATCGCTGACCACAGTAATAACCTTACTACGAACGCTATAATGCAGCGGGATACGCTGTGAAATAATGCAGATATAGCAGTAAAACAGCAATGGACGTTAACATATCCCCCGCCTGAAACTATCCCTAGTTAAATCCGAAAACTATTTCCTCTTACAACACCAGCTGGCAACGAGGAATTTCCTATCCAGTAAAGTACGAAATAATTTCTTCTCTTAACAGCGGACGCTTTCGTAGCATCTGAAATCATGAGAAAGATAAATCGTTTCCCAACGAAAAGTTACAAATCGACATCCAAAGGAAGGATGTCGAGCATAGGCGATAAAAATCAGAGAAATCGATTCTATGGCGCTATCCAATGCAAAGATCGATGAAAGCCATGGATCAGCAATTATTTTGGGGAACGTTCGTTTCCATCGTGCAAAAGAGCAGCGCCGACGGCGATTTCACCGCCAGATAGCGACGTGGACGAGGCTCCGTGTAATTTTGGGATCACTCGCTACACCCGGGAGAAATTCTGGTTATAAATAAATGAGGTCCCGCACTCCGTTTTGTTCTTTCCTCTGCGTCTCTCCAGCATCCACCGCTTCCCTTCGTCTTCCTTCCTCCCCTGCTCGGCCAACGGCCGCAAGCGCATGAATTAACCAGCTGCCTCCGTTTAATTGGTCATCACCGTTAATGCGTCGTTAATATCTTACGTTAACGCGCGTTAAACGTTCCCCAGGAGTTCCTTGGGGCATAAGTATCCAGGACGACGGTGTTTGTGGAGAGAGAATTTCACATGGACGTGTTTACGGTTTATAAACGGTCCTGTATATGGCTGGGGAATGGCGGCTGGCTTTCGATGCGTCGCTGATTTATTTACTTCCTTGAACGAGCTCTCGCGGCTGAGTTATTGCTGGCAGACCGTCTTTCGCGATAATGTAATCATACAGCTTCTATGATAATTTATCGTAACACACTTTGGGCGGTCTTGTCTTAGGGAAATGCTCGTTCGATGGAGTTACGCGCTCTTCGCTGAAGCTCGATCGTCCTCAAAGGAAGTTTCTGCTGCGGTGTGATCAAAACTCTGCATTCTATGACAACGGCGCATCAGCAGCGGCTCAACTCGTAGACGTGGTGATAAATTCTGTCGACGTGAAGTTGTTCATTGGCATGCAGCCCTACTGACCTACGGTAAGCAAGACGCTGATCGTCGAATTGCCGCATTTCAGGCGTTTCTGACCCGAATTGGTAAACATTAACCTGTTAACAATTGACAAATTATATAAAACGAGTTAACTCGTTTTGCCCATGACAAGTATAAATATGCCTTAATGTTATTTCTGGTATAAAATAGAATGATAAAACTAAAGACAGAGGGATTCACCGATAAATAAATAAACAATTTATTCAAAAGAGGGGGTACCACGTGACGTGCGCGAGAGAATAACATGTGTATGGAGACAGGCGAAAGAAATAGGCGAAAAGTGTGGCAAAAGTGCGCAAAAAATTACGAGGTCGGGTGGAAAACGAGGGGAGTAGACAAGGCTCCGGTGGATAGTATAATCGACAGTTAATAAAGAGCCGAAGGGTGTGATAAAAGGTGAAGAAGAGAAGGTGTGAAACGAGTGCCCGAAGTCTAAGATACGTGGCAAAGATAAGTGACATCTACGGGAGTGGATGAAGTAAGAAGACAAAGCGGAGACAGCAGTAGGTAAAGAAGAGCGGTGACTCTAATGAGCCGAGCAGGCGAAGGCGGGGAAGTGCAAAAGGAAACGAGAAGAAGGGGAAGACCATCGTTGGCAGAACAGCTGGGAAGAAGAAGAGCGGACAGCGAAGGCTCGATACAGGACTGATTCGAGAGGAAACGGGTGGGCGAGGAGAAGCAGGAGAGGTTAAGGGCCGAAAAGGAAATAGAGGAAGAATTCTTAAAAGCGAGAAAAGTAGGAAGGTCACCTCCGATGAAGAAAACTGAGGTAGTTATAGGAACTGCAGAAACGCCAAACAGCCAGAAGACAGAGCAGGAAAAAGAAATGAATGCAAAATTAGACAAATTGATGGAAGCTGTGCTGGCAGTTAAGAAAGACATGGAAGAGTTGAGAAAAGATAATAAAGATCTGAGGCAGGGAATGCAGGATCTGAGGGACGGGTGGAAGAGTAGGGATGAGATATGGGAAAAGGAAAGGAAGGAAATGAGAGGAAGGATAGAAGTACTGGAGGCCAAGAAGGTTCAGGCAGAGGGGCTGACAGGAAGACTGGAGGGGCTAGAAAGGAAAGAAGAGGGCAGGGGAAAAAGAGAGAGAAGAAATAATATCACCCTAAGGGGAGAAAATTTACCGCGTAAAGAGACGCCGAAGGATACGGTGGAGTATGTGTTAAGGCACGAATTGCAGGTAGAAGTAGAAATCGAGGAAGCCTACTGGGTAGGAATGGGAGAGAAAAGAGGGCTACTGATAGCAAAGTTAAAAAGCTGGCAACAGAAAAGAACAGTAATGCTAAAGAAGAGTACATTGAAAGATAAGAGGCTGTTTATTGACAATGACCTGACGAAAAAGGAAAGGGAGATACAAAAAAATATTAAAGACATAGCCAAGCCGGAAAGGGAGCAAGAGGCAAAGGTGAAAGTTTGGTACAGGAAAGTAAAAATCAACGATAAGATATTTATTTGGAAAGAGGATGGTGGGCTAAAAGAGGTAAATTTTTGGGGTCTGCAAAGTTCTGTGAACCTCTAAATTATTGGAGGATCGCAGAGCTTACAAGGACAACGAAAGCACGACAAAAGGCAGTACCAACACCCATTCCCCCGGCGCCTGCGGATGCAGATATGCGGGGAGAGGGGGTACACAGATTTGGGAAAGGAAAAATAAGCAGTCAAAGAGAAATAAAAATTTAGAGCTGTTCGAGTACTCGATTATTCGAGTAGCTCGAAATTCGAGTCGAGCCGGGACTCGGTTTCCGAGCCGAACCGAGTACTCGAATGAAGCGAGCGGCTGGAAACAATCGGGTGGCTCGAACGATCCACATGTTTCGTTCGTCAATCGCTACCTTCACTACGCAATCTACTCGCTTTTTAATCGAGCCGCTCGGTTCTTTCGAGCGCTCGGCTCGGATCGGTTATTCGAACCGAGTATATCCCGGCTCGCTTGTTCCGAGTACTCGAAAAGCTCTACTGGTGGCATATTTACATTTCCATGAGAATTCTTGTGGCAATTTATCTTTAAATCCTTCCCATTGTTTCTTTTCAATCCACGTTTCTACTAATCCTATTACATCGAGTTCTTTTAAGTTCTCCCTGAAGCAAACAGTTTTTTCCTCAGACATTTTCTCGTATCATTAAAAGCAACTGAAATATTTTAGGATTAAATATTTTAGATTAAGCAACGTTGCGCAACATTACAGGATCATTGCAGTAACATTACAGGAAAGTTGCGGCAACATTGCAGGAACGTTGCCGCAATACTGGTGCAACGTTGCATCAACATTGTGCAAACGTTACCAAATGTTGCCGTAACGTTGCCGAAATATTACAGGAACGTTGCCGTGCAATATTACAACGCAAAATTGATGCAACTATGCAGCAATAATTCTATGTCCGCCCCGTGCAATGTTGCACGGCACCTTCCAGTGTTCTGACTCTCCGAGCCACCCTAAACAATTCTTCCGAGTCGCCCGAAGCAATGCGGACTACACGGTTCTTTCGAGTGGCCCGAAGAAATGCGAGCTACCCGAATTTTTCGGGCCGCCCGAAAAAATTAGAGCTACCCGGAGTTTTCAGTCCGCCCGGATTTTATGGGTACCCGGCTCGGGCCGGTTGGTCGAGCCGAGCCAGGCTCCGCTCGCTTTATTCGAGTACCCGAACAGCTCTATTGCAGGCCCCCTCCCACTAATACCTATTCGTAAACAGTCTCATCTCGCTACTCTTAACCCAGAACAAATCTACACCTAACCTAAAGTCCATCACCTCTATTATAGTACTTGAAAAAATTTCTAACTTTCTACCCTCACATCTCCATATTTATTCATGTCCATAAAGAAGTTTCACGTGTCCGTCTAGAGGCAGCGTCCATCGACTGGGTTCCGGTTTCACGGCCCAGAGACGATCAGTCACGGCACGGCTGGGCTTCCATCTGAAAAAGTCAGCGAAACACGCGTTTTTACTCGTCCCTGGTGATCTAATTGAAACCTGCCCCGCATGGATCAGGAAGCGACCAGCTAAAAGGCGAGATGCGAAATTAGGGGGTCTTGGGACCGAGCAGCAAAAAGTCGACTGTTATTTCTCAATTAAGCCGCCGACATGTCTCGATGGAAACGCGCGTTCCGCAAACGTTTCGCTCTGGTATCTGACCGCCAGTTTCTTACCATTATTATTATTGCTGCCCCTCGTAATCTACGGCAATCGGGCAAACGGCGGGGTCAGCCGCCGTAAATTCGCCGGCGAGCCGTAATGGCCGGTGATTTGTCGTCTCTTTTATAATTATATTAGAATTTATAACGGCGGGGCCGAGTGTGACTTTCTTTCGGCGTTGCCGGCCTCCTCGTAAAACGTGTCGTGCGTTTCGCGTTACGGTTCGTATGTCAATGCCGATGGCTACGCTTGTGGCCTGACACCTTGTAGCGCGGCAGACACAGGATGGGTTGACAAGGGAAGATCACCACCCCGGAAATTCAAGAAATTGTGAAACTTTGGGGATATGTAGAGCAGTGCTCGCAAACCGATGTGCCACGAGGCGATGCTATGTGTGTCCCAGCGCGATGCCTCCATGAAGAGAAAAAGCACAAGTGTTTTTCTAACAAAGTTCTTCAATTCTAGTTTTAATAAAAAAATGATAAGCGGTCGTGCTTGAAGTGTCTTGAACAAGAACTTCAAGTTGTTCTGTTAAATATCAAGCTGAATATTAAACTATTGTGTTCATTAAAACAACCACAGGTATCACATTAGCACATTAGTTATAGTCAAAAGTTAATATTAGTTATAGTTGCATGTTAATATAGTTAACCTTCCGTAGTCACATCTTCTTATAATCACAAATTGGTCAAGTGGGGTTCACTGCAACCTAGCAGCATTTTTGAGTTGCCATTTTCGTATTTTTGAATCTTTCACATTCGTAATACTCATAAAATAATGCTCTAATAGTCTTTTTCTAGAAATGTAAATTTTGATATGATGAAATTTGTAGCTGAAAAAACAGCTGTGGAAAAAGATGATTATTTTTGTTAAATTCACCAAATTTTTAAATTTGAATAGTAAGGTTTAAATTCATTTCGAATTCGTAAAGGCGCGACGTTTGAATGCTACACGCCGTATGACCACGACGGGTTAATAGGTATTAGTTATAAGTAAAACAATGTTGTTAGTTCCGTTAATTGCTATGTTAAATTTATCAAATGAAAAACCATAAATAAATAAATGTAATGTTTGTAGGTACAATACACTTTGTAACTTCTATATGTTTTTCATATGTAGTTTTGCTTGTGGTGTACCGCGGGATTCTCGGAAGCGTGTGCCGAGGGTGAGAAAAGGTTGGGAATACTGATTAGAGGATATATAGGTAGGTGCGTAACACGCAATTTTTTTGCTGCCCAAAATCACTCTAAGGGGCTGAAATTGACCTGAAAATCCGGCTGTTTTCCGATTTTGTGTTATAACTCGTGAACTGTAAGAGATAGAGAAAAAGTTTTCAGGCAAAATTTACTCGTTTTAATTAGGAGTATTAATATACAGTTCTTACAGTTCGCGAGTTACAGTAAATTCTCGTTATGAGCCCGACGAACGAGGCTGGCGGCGGGCTCGTAGCGCGTTGTGGACACTATTCCGTGGGGCCAATGGCGCGAGTGAGAAAACCCAAGAGCAAACAAGAGGAAACGAAAGAGCCTTTTGCTCGTTCCTGGGTTTGCCCACTCTCGTCCAAAGGATTTCAAGAAATGGTGGGGATAGTCGCCGGGCTTTAAACGCGTGGTAGAAACGGGCTCATTGCGAGCATTTACTGTATAACAAAAAATCGGAAAAAAACAACTTTGTCAAGGGGCAATTTCACCACCTTAGAATGAACTTGGGCAGCAAAAAAATGCGTAATATCTACCTATACATATATCCTCTACATATTCCCCGTTTCATAATTTTTTGAATTTCCGAGATGGGGATCTTCCCTTGCGAGATTCGAGGTGCCACTGTGAAGGGGGTGATTTTGCAGCCGAGTGCTAGTCGAAATTATGGAACCTACTTTTTCTGTACGGCTTTGTTTTCGAGGAAACTGACTGGAGTACAGAAGATTGCTAGGAATTAGGAGAACGCAGTAGCAGAGTACTTATATTAGGTATAATCCTTGTGCAAAAGTCAGTCGAAACTGTGAAACAAGAAATTGAAAAGGGACTTCGAGGTTATTCGTCAGCTTATCCAATTTGATCCTTCGTACCATTACAGCGATCTCCCATTTCCCACTTTCTGGGAATCCGACCAGTGATTCTGACGAATCGGCGTCCGAGGAGCGAGAACACCACGCGACGCTAAATATTAATCGTTACGCAACAAGGCGCGACTCTACGTTTTGCATTCCACCCTTCCTTCCCGAGCAGATTGACAGGCCGGTGACCCAGCTATTACGCTACCAACAGATTATTCCGCACTTTTATCATTCAGATTCTCAATTAAGCGGGCTGCTGTCCACCCGTTCCGAGCGGGTCCCGCCTTCCCGCGCGCACGCCCGCTGTTCGCGATCATTTCTCGCTCTCGTTCCCCACCCGTTCGTTACTATTATCGTTATTACGGCCATAATCTCCCGTCAGCCAACAAGATATCGTCTTAGGGACAGTTTCGCGCGGTCCGGCCGTGTCGATGGATAATGGTCTGTGACTTCTCGCGCTCTTTATGATGCAAATCGCTCGAATTCTATGCCCCTAACCTCCCCTTCCTTCCCCTCCCTTCTCCTACGCCTCACCCACACTCTTCGCGTCTCGCTTCCACCTTGAACCCCCGTATCTGTTTCCTTATCATTTTTTTCCTTTCTGACCCTTTCCCTCTGTCTTTCTCTCCTTCGCCTGTGCCCCCCTCCCTCCTCCTCCTCCTCGTAGCTTGCCCCGCACGCTCAACGATTCCGCGAGCACGTACGATCAAGCCGACGAAACGAAAGAACGGGCGATCGTAAATGGGAAAAAAGCGCGTCATGCAACCGTCGATCTCGTATCTGTCAGCAGATAACATCGAATTCCTGGCGGCGAGCTCACCCACTCTCCCGTGGCAAGCCAGCCAACCTACGAACTACAAATAAACGCCGCCCGGTTAACGTTTATCCGTAAATCAATTTAATCGTGCGTACAGACCGCGATAGCCATCGACGGGGTCTAATGTAATCGTCCCAGTCGGACGTCGGCGGTCAGCGCGCGTGCGCGTATGGGGTGGGAAGTGCGGTGGGGATGGACGGTCTTCTTGGAAATCGTTGACGAAAATGAAGAATTTCTTTTTCAATTAATTACAAAGAAATAAATTGAAACAGAGACTTGTTCTTTTGTACAAAGTTTATTAACATCATAAACTTTGTAAAACAATAATTGTAAAACAATAGCAAGTAATAAAACATTTCCACAAGAAATAAAGCTACTTTTCTTTACCAAATTATTAAAATCTTCAAACTAAATTTACTCAATTTCAGATCATTGAGGGCTGATAGATTTCTGCATAACTTGGACCGATTGATGTCTAGACACTCTCGACATAGGGATAATAGGAATCGCTGGAGTAAAATCGATGTCAAAATATTTTGGATATGGGAATTGCTAGAATAAATAAAGGAGCAAGTGTCCAAATACTCCGGACGTAGTACATACCATAAAGGCTTACACCGACGATCGTTCCTTTCGTAATGATCTTGTTACTGGAGCATCGACGAATCAGTTGTGGAAGTTTCCTTCGTGTTTCTCGATCGGTTATTACATGGACAAAAACTGATCGGATAAGAGAGCCAACAAGAAAGCGAGTACTCGCGAAATGTGGCCACGACACGCTTTAAAGGCTGTTTATCGCGTTGCAAATTTTTTGCCAGGCACTACGTTCGATTATTGCATGAAAAAATTGCTGATAAGTAACGTGGACGGGGGGTTCGCGCCTTGTACAGTGTCGAAATCAGGGCGACGTGCACGCCGTAATCGTTGTTCCTTTCGTAATTGCGTTACGGGGAGACGGAACGAAGCAGTCGCGTTGCTCTTTTGTAATGATGCTCATTACTTTTTATGTAATTTCAATGAAGCACGAGTAAATAATGTGCCAGTTGCTGTGGCGACGAATGACGTCTTGGGTTCCTCTTTGAATGATATTCGATTTTAATCAATGTTTGGTAATTCGCTTTTTGGGACTACTTTGAAAGTAGAAATTTGAAGTCCTGATAAAATTGAAATATAAATTAGTTGTATATCGTGTTAAATAGACATGTTGTGAAAAACGAGTGTTTTTAAATTTTTTTGAACACTAAATTTTTAGTTATTCGATTAACAAAAACTTATTCGGAATGTTTGGTGAGATCCGGACCTACTATCAATAGTTTGCTAACTTACCACCCCAGCGCTGACATCTAAGCCACGCCTCCACTAAGTTTGCCAATAGGAAACCGTAGAGTTTTGTTGAATTGATAGTTTGAGCAGACTCGAATGTTTACTAATTTCAGGATTTTACGGGTATTTATTAAACTATTTAGAACTAAAAGAAGAAAAAATTATTTAACGTATATAACTATTAAATAATTAGTTACATATTTAACTTCCCCCTTATTGCCACATAATTACATTCGTCATTCGATAATTATACCGAAATAAAGTTGCAATACATATATTGAATAAACAGAAAGAGAAACAAAAGCATCGGATAATGATAGAAAGTTATACGCTATTAAAGACAAATCTTAATTCAGTAAAAGTTACTTCCAATAATACTTTTTTCATCACGCTTCAAAGAAAGATACACTTCTGAGCAGTAATTTTAAGTATCTGAAAATATCATTACACAATTATTCACACAGGGAAGAATAACGAAACCGAAATCATGTTGCAACGCATTGATATTAGTATCTCATTACTTTTTTGCTGGCAGCAGCTCGCACTAGTGATGCAAGTAGAATATGACGTATTATACAGACACGAGGCAATTCATTTACTTCGAAAGCGCGAAAGGGTTATTAATAACCGACTGATCCGTTGTAATTTACAATTTTGTAACGTATCTCGCCGTTCAGTGGAACGACAAAAGAAAATCATTAACAATTAATAATGTCTCTGGTCTACTGCCTGATCTCATAACGCGTCGATAACCAGAGACACCAAGTACGGGGTCATAAATTACTGTACGGTGATAAATTTGCCAGCATTTTACTGAATTGTCACGTTAGAGAAAAATGTCCATTTATCCTTATCGAGGATCGCGCTCTCCACGAGGCTCTGGTTAATCGAGCTTCAAAAGGCTCGTTACGTATCCAGTAAGTTATGCCGTTTATTCAGAAGTAACTGTCTACCTTCGCGAACAGCAACAATTATTCAGATCTCTATTGATGCAAGAATGACATAGTATAATAAATAATACGATCTAATATAATAAATAATTTATTTTGAAAATCTAAGTTCAAATTCGTTGTTAGCTGTCAGCAAAACTCACAATGGCCGATTTAATATGGTGGGTGATATATTAACCCTCGGTTGTCACACCTCCTTTTTCGAACGTAGTTGTCACACTGGGTCAATTTGACCCAGCCAATTTTCAATGAGCTGGTATTTAAAAACTATTTGTTAAATTAAGATGCAAAAATTCTGAGATAAAGTTTGAACATTGTAGAATATATGCCGTTGAAAGTTGACGTTTATAGTACGGTCTTTTGAAGTTCTGTAAGACGCCTTTTGGACGTCTTTAAGACGTCTTTTGGAATGAAATCTTCAGTTCGGCCTATGAAAAGAAACCTTCAGTTGGGCCTTTATGTTAAGTGACTTGGGGCCTGCATTGGTTACAATCGATGGCCCATTTAAAAACAGAGCGACACTTCAACAATTCGCCAACCGATAACACATCAATGGCCCATCAACTCCCAACAAATAAATGCTATTAGGGTCTTTTCAACTATCCTCAGACTCACAAACCGAAACTTTTATTTTTATGTCACGACCCATACGTACCACCATCATGCCCATTCATCACGAAGTGGCCCAGTTGTTACATTCGACGGAGCATCAGTGTCTCTTCCCATCCCTCCTCTAATTAATTCGCCCGAAATATGTTTCCACATAACGAGCCGCAAAAAGCTACTTCATTAAGACATAAGGATTCGCCGAACACGCGGATCCCAGTCGGGGAGCGAAACAACGGTGGTGCTTCCGGTTTCGTGTCGCGCGCTTCGCCACGACTCGCCGTCTTTGCTGCAACTGCGGGGACGGAAAGAGAAGGAGAATCATCGCTAAAATCCTCCGGAGGGAAGGTGGAGAAGAGGAGGAGCGGAAACGACGAAATATTTTTAAAAGGTTGGGCTCCGCTCCTCGAGAAACGGACCGCGGCTGCCTAATTGCGGATATCTTACCATCGGCGTAAGCAAGAAACAGATTCATACCGGGCTTCCAAGGGGAAACCTCAGTGCTTGCGAAAATTCCTTCGATTCAGGGTAAATACCCGAGCGATATCGAACCGTGGAATTCGCGACAGCTTCACGTTTCCTAGAAATTCTGTGTCGCAACGCCTTCTACGTCACTCCCCATTTGTTCCCCGCTTTCTCCTGTCCTCTTTATTAATTCCATCCATGTTTCAGCTCCGCGACTCCTGTGTGCCCTGACAGGGCGTAAGTACTACGCTTTTGAACTGATGGAAAAATGATTTAGGCTCGGGGAAGATGGGCGGAAGAGCGCCGATTGAGGAAGCTAAATATTTACGCCACTGTGGCAAAGCAAACTGAAATTGTAACCGAAGTCTGCAATAACGATCGGTTAATGAGGGTAACTTGCCGACCATTAAAGCAGAGAGCCAGGAGGGAATACCGTGGAAGCCATTCAACTGACATGTCGAAAAAATTGGGCTCCTTTCATTAAGGGGGGAAGCCACTGTGACGGTCGAAAATAAAGGCTATTTTCAAGACATTCTTTTATAATGAAATGTAACTTTCTACGAAAAATCTTTATTACCAACTGAAAATACATATCTTTAACTAATATTTTATGCTTTGAGATTGAAAATTTTTCGGTAGTATGGCCACAGCATACGATAACGTTAGGCTCTGCACAAAAAAAATACAAAACGGATGCACGTATAACTTTCCAACAATTGATTCGAATTTAAAATTTCGCACGGTTTCTTAAAGTATATTTCAATAGCTTCAGTTGCACGTACGGGTTTAAAAAAATATTAATTTTTGAAGAAATGGCGTACTTAAGAAGAAATCTTGACCAAAAAGTATCAAAAATCAACATGTTTTTTCAATGTTACTGTTGAATGAATTATTCGATCAAAAAACTGGTACGTGCAATTGAAGATAATTGTATTACGAATATTCCCCGAAAATTTCAAGTGAATCCGATAAAAATTGACTGAGTTATCAATGCATCCAGTTTGAAAAATGTAGTTTCGAGATAATCGCGTTTAAAGTTTTGACAGCAGTTATTTGGGAAGTAACATCGGAATTTTTCAATTTACTAAAGTGCATCCACTCCAGGGCCATAAAATAGATCATGTAAATCAGCTGCATTGTCTTCCTCCTCGTTTAAGCCACATCTTCGTCGTAATCGACCTTCATATGTCGCTGCTTGCGCTTTTCGGTCGGCAGCAGATATACGTAACGCGTCCTGCTTGTCTCGGTACGCAGCGGCTGTTGGTCCAATTTTAACATTCAGATGTTCCAATATCCGTAGGAGACCAGTATGACCATCATTGAAGAGAATTGTGGCCAAATAAGCAGCTAAATGTACTATGACGGCCTTACTTGATAGTGTTTTAGGTGCGAACTTCCAAACGAGAGCGTTGAAGCTCTCGTTATTATTCTGAGTGAATCCACCTAAACATTTTTTTAATAGTTCTTTGTCACTTAAGTCTTCATAAATAGGGGTGATGGCAACAACAACATCCTTATGCAATGGCGTCTTATGTATATATTGATCCAAATTATTGTTGGCCTTCGATTTCTGCCACATGCACCAAGAATCCGCGCCCTCCGGGCAGTAGTGATGTTTCGGCGATTTATCTGTTGAGGTCTTATGGTATAAAGTGGCCCACACTGCTTTATACATATCATCCACAGAATTGGCATTTCTACGAATTGCTAGCCCATAGTAAGCACTTAACTCGTCTATGAGTTTTCCTGTAAGCTTACCTCTGCCCCCGAGTCCTTTATTATTTTTCTTGCACACACGAAGTCTTGCGCCCATTCTTTTCTGCACATGATTGATACATTCTTTCTTTTTACATTTGAATCGTACGATTCTATAATTCCTTTGTATGTCCGACTGTCGCCATCTCCAATGTAGTTTATATATTTATTGTGAAGCGTCTCAGATCTTTTAAACATATCGCAAATTCCGTCCACTTCCATTTTACCTGCGGAGCCTTTATGGTTTGCAGAGCACTCTGCTTCGTGCGACTCTAACCATTCTTCATATTCTGCACTATTGTTTTTCTTCTCCCAATAAACACATGCTCTGCAGTAAGAGGATTTTATAATCACGTCAAGAACTTTATTTGTATAATACCCAATAAGACTCGCTATTCCGAAGAGCGAACTGAATCCTCTTTTTTTCCAACTTCCGTCGCCGGAAACAGTAAGTCCTGTCGGTTCTGCAACATTTTCTGCTTCTGCAGTTTTTTCCATTTCCTCTTTCCCACTTCTATATAGCGAGTAATCGCACACGGTTTTCGCTGCATTGCGAATACGCTTAACGACACTATCATAAAACGAATGGAATACAGGTCGTGGTAAATCCATAAAAGCACAAAACTTTTCAGCTCCTTGAAGGCCAACTCCCAATAGACGCATCGCGAATATAAATCTGGTATTTATTTCGTAAGCATTACGAATTAATGGACACGAATCGATATATTTGGCGTCACAATTTGCACACATTAAACCCAATTTGAATCCAAGTCCACGTGTGCTTGATTCCTCGAACTTAATGTCACCTCCGCACGTTTTACAGCTCACATGTTCACATACAGCGGAAAAAAAGTAAAAATGTTCAATATTCTATAACTAATTGACTGATCAATAATCACGTCGGTATGACATGCTTTCAACTTCTTTGCAGATGTACTCCTATTCTCAACACTATTCTCCATTTCAAACCGATTTGGAGGCCTATTCCCTTTTTTGCCATCCGTATGCCGTTTCGTATGCCTTTACGATCCATATTTCACCTTGCTTTAACTAATGCTTACTGAGAATTTGTTCTGACTCTTACTGGTATTTCTTTCTGACTGATTGAGCGGTAGAATCCCTACTTCGCGGAAGCGGACGGATAGTAAAACAATAAACCGCGTTTTTCCCAATTCCAGTAATTAGGGAATTTCCCACCCCCTCGCGCATCGCGTATTTATTGCCTTTATTATCCGGGAAATTTCCAACACCCCGGGGGCTATCGGGCGCAAGGAAAGCAAGACTCGGACCCTTTACAATAAACTCTGACATTTCCAGCCGGAACATTCTTTTAGAAATTGCTAGATGAAAATAAAACACTTTGCAACTCAAAGATAGCAGAAGTATACATCTAAACAATATATAAACATATAATCCCTCTTATTACATTTGGATTCTTGGACATAAACTGTCCGGGCGATCGACTCCAAGCCACCCGCGCGGGCACTCGGATCCGAGCGCTGTACTACCTATACAAAACCTGCCGTAGCTCCGAGAATTTTTCGAAATCCACTTTGAAACTGTGCAGGTATAATCTTGAAACCCCAAGCATTAAGAAAATGCAAAAAAAAAAATAGGAAAAAAACAATTTCACAGTGGCTTCCCCCCTTAACCTTCGCGCACGAGTTCTGGGTCGGGACGTTCGAAAAAAAGTTGCGCTATCGGGATGGGGTTCCTCGAAGCGAGCCAATCACATGGCCACTGTGCCATTGACAGCTTCGTTAAAGTGATGTAAATTATGGTGATTTTTTATGTATTGTGTAATTATAACGTACCTAATTGTGGAGGTGCGATCTCTGAGTGGCAAAAGCTCATCTGCACATTTATGGAAAGTTTGAGGAAGGATAAAAGAAACGCTTCATGCAGGAAGGAGTTTCTAAAACGTAACTGAAAAATTAGCGAAGAAGCTTGCTTCAAGGAAACACTAACGTTGTATAGAATTTTGAAGATGGAAGTTCAGATTTCAAATGCATGTGTTTTGCTTCGATTTGGGAGGTAGAACATATCTCTTTAACATTCTAGGGCGACTCGGTGTATTATGCTACTTATTAATAATTTCCTATTTAATTCAGAGATGACGATACAATTGCGCGCTCATTCCGTTTAGTTTAGCTTTTATCTCCGTTTATTTTCATCAAATCCGGGTAAGTTATAAAATACTGTCTTGATCTAATTCTATACTCTAACTAGCGTATAAATTTTCCATACTCCTTTTCATGGTCATGTGGGGTAAGATGCCAGATGATTCGACTGAGGCAGTAGTTCCACAGAAGTGCAATATGTGAACTCGATTATTACAATTTAAGAAGGACTTACATGTGACTGGATAAGAACTACTTGTTGCAAAAATAGGTCCATGAAGACTGCACAAGTGCCTACCCCTGCAGCACATTTGTTACAGAAATGTCTCAGTTACATTCCGGATTTAAAATTTGGAACATTGCACGGAATATTGCCGAAAAGATACAAGTAAATTGCTATGTCCTCCCCAGTGCAACATTGCAGGATATATTTCTGCAATATTGCTTCGGGATTTTACAGCAATGGTCGCGCAACATTTCTGAGATTTTACAGCAATGGTCGCGCAACATTTTTGAGATTTTACAGCAATGTTCGCGCAACATTTCTGAGATTTTACAGCAATGGTCACGCAATATTTCTGAGATTTTACAGCAATGGCCCGCTACGTTTCGGGCAGTAGGGCCAAATATAAAAATAACGGTATTTTATATACATATATATATATTAATTTAATTAAATAACCGACGTGTCTGTGATGAAACGGCGCTCGCAACGTATGAGCAAGATTTCAGCATTAAATCCGCAATAAATCCGGACTTACATATTCTCACTCGACAATATTTAACTTTTTCATTACACATTAAAAATTAAATGTCAATGGTAGGGACATTGGCAGTAATTGGCACGTGTAACACTTGTTTACAAAAATCTTTTGTTGTTGTATATAGTTTATGAGTTTGATTAAACTCTATAGTGTTAATTAAATAATTGTATTAATTATTTATATGAGATATTGTCCACGTTTGTATATATTCCCTCGGTGATAGCCTGTGGAATCTTAGACTGTATTTTGCGGGTCGACATTTCAGGATCGTTCCGCGTAATTCCGGATTTATTACGGATTTATTGCTGAAATCTTGTTCATTAGTTGCGAGCCCCGCTCCCAAGCGACGATCGCAGAATACGGACTTACATATTTTCATTCGACGTTTTTATTATCTGTAATCAATTAAATGGCAATAGTAGGGACACTGGCAGTAATGGGCACATGTAACACTTATTTGCAAATCTCTTTTGTTACTGTATATAGTTTATGAATTTGTTTAAACTCTATAGTGTTAATTGAATAATTGTATTAACTATTTACATCAGATATATTGTCCACGTTCGCATATATACCCTCAGTGATAGCCTGTGGAATCTTAGACTGTATTCTGTGTGTCGACATTTCAGGATCGTTCCGCATAATTCCGTATTCATTGCGAATTCGTTGCTGAAAGGTTCCACGTGGGTTGTACCGCTATATATGCGGAATATTTCACGGCAATGTGTGCGCAATATTCCCGAAACATTGCACAAACGTGGCCATTGCAATATTACACGGCAATGTTTCCACAATGTTGCAGGAATATTGCAATGCCACCTGCAACCAAACGGCAACATTGTAATGTTCTGCTACGTTTGTGCAACGTTCCTGCAACAATGTGTGCTGTACGGGCACTAGAAATTGGAGACTGTTTACTTTGTAAGGAATAGTTATTTTTTGAAAAATATTTGAACGTTTCACAGATTACGAATGGTTTTGATTACTATTATCTTAAATAATTTAATTGTTCATTTTCACCAATTTTGAATCGATAATTCCTAATTCAGGGTTTTAGGCATATTACCCATCACCTTCGATACATTGCCACTTTTTGAAGAGTTTCGTAATTTTAAGTTTATTATTAAATTATAAGTACTAGATATCTGTAATTATTAGCAAATCAACATTAAATAATCATACTTTCATATATGGTGAATGTCCCAATTTCTACTCATTTAAGAGGTTACTCGTCATAAAGAACCCATACAGCACACTCTCATTGCAGCATAGTTGTAGGATCGTTGCAGTACAAGATTGAAATTTTGCACTGCAACGTTGTCGCAACGTTGCTGTGTCCGCTTCCTGCAACAATTCGGTCAGTAGGTCCAAAAATATAAATAACGCCCGTGACGGACGTGACGATATTGAACGTGTGCAGAGAATCATAGAAGTACAAACCCTATTAACTTTTTCTCACAGAAAATTTTTTTCCCCCAAGGGGATTCGAAACCGGCGACCTGTAGCGTCGTAAGCGAACACTTTACCGCCGCAGCTACAACCACTGATGGATAAGACTGCTAACGTATTCGAACTTATACTCCTATCGTACAAAACTTTAAACTCAAATTATTTAAAAACGATGGCTCATTTTGACAAACTCCATAAGAACTTTGTAACACTATAGGTATGTGCTACAACTTCCACCCAGTGTCATTCTACACATTAAAATATACTGGGGAATCACCTAACATTTAAACTTAAAATATCTCCGTTGTTTTTAATGATACGAGAAAATGTCTCAGGAAAAAAGTGATTGCTAGACAAAAAGGACAATTTGTATTTTTATTGGCTATAACGTTACACTAAAGAAAATACGTCATCCCATTAAAAAAGCCATTGATGATCTTGAAATTTCGGGAAATATAACCTTGAGAACAAAAATCGTCTCCGTCAGAATAATTGGCTCCCTGAAGCAAACATTTTTTTTCTTAGACATTTTCTCGTATCATTAAAAACAACGGAAATATTTTAGGTTGAAATATTTTAGGTTAAGCAACCGTGCGCAACATTGCAGGGAAGTTGTGGCAACATTGCAGGGAAGTTGCGGCAACATTGCAGGAACGTTATTCTGTGTTTGATGATAATTCTTGATGATAAAAAAATAATAGTCAAACATTAAAAAACTAATTTTGTATTACATATTCATGATCAGTACACCTTTGGCTTGAATATTAATAAATAAAAATTGAAACTAAACATAAAAATCTTTCATTTATAAGCAAAAAACGAAAAAGTGAGAAATATCCGATTCGCCCCGAAACTTGGGGCGAATCGAATAATCCAGAAATCTCTGAAGAAACTGAAATTTTCATAACAAACTCTTTAAAATCAACTTAAACAAATCTAATTTAATGACAGTGAAGTCTGTGACAATACTTAGAACACATATCGGAAGGATATTGCCATTTTTTACCGCCTTTGTCAGCACAATTATCGTAGCACCACTCTTCTCAGATAATCTTCTGAAAGTGGACGAATTAATTTTTCACCACAGTATATACAATGCCATCTGCTTGAGATTATTTATTTATTTTTTTTAGACATTTCTTTAGACTTAATTTATATCACAGCTTCTTCTATTTTTTTGGGGGGACACGATGATCCTTGATTGCTCATTTTTATGTATGTACGAATCATCTGTATATAAACAGTTATCATATTTATAATCATAAAAATACTCATATGAAAAAAAAAGAGTGATCCGATTCGCCCCAAATTAAGGGGGTAGACACGTCACGTGGTCTGGCCGATTCGGCAGGTCGGTATTACAGCAGGTTTTTTCTGCATTGAAATGGTATTACCCATAGATACGCGGCTGCCTGTGCACGCGAGAGGGAGCTGTTTGTTATTTCCATATGTTATTTTGAATGTGGAAAGAAATTCTCAGCTGTTGCGTTGTACTTTTTAAACAGAAAGTCTGCTGATACTGCAAACGTAGAAAATTCATTGTACATTTACTTGAAATGTGCTTATGCTACAATATTCTACGTTGGCAGTAAGGAATTATAAGTGAAAAGGAAAAATAGATGAGGGCATGTCCCCAGAAAATGAAGTTTGTTAGGATAGACATTTTGTAATTAGCAAAACACTGAAACAGAACATGAAATACACATCCTATGCAGAAAGCAGTTATGAACAAACATATATAAAATTGTGTTTGATGTTGAATCCAACGCGTGATTATTATGTGGTCCCTCCTCGAAGTGACAGAAAATATACCCTATGTATATGCTATAAGACAATAAATATTTAGCGGCTATTTCGTTGCATTACGCTACATTTGTGAACTTTTCATCATCCTTCCGAAACATTATTATTACGCCGCACCAGTATCTTTAGGAAATCGGGTATAGCATATAGGTTATATTTTCTGTCACTTGGAGGACCGGATTTTCTGTCCTCGAAGTGACAGAAAATATAACCTATATGCTAGACCCGATTTCCTAAAGATACTGTTGCGACGTAATAATGTTTCGGAAGGATGATAGAAAGTTCACAAATGTAGCGCAAAAGAACGAAATAGCCGCTCAACATTTATTGTCATATAGCGTATACATAGGTTATATTTTCTGTCACTTCGAGGAGGGGACCATAGACATATATAGACGGCGGAGCGTAAGCTGAGGGGGGTGGCAAGGTTCGCGGTAAGGGGAGCGATACGAGTAAATCGGATAACGCTGTGGTTATGCATGCCGAATGCATCCGAAGCTAACCGACGCGCCTGTATCTGAACCTATGCCTTTACCCCTCCAAGCCTTCCTTCCCCACGCCGATAGTCCCATCTTCTGATCCGTCTATATATGTCTATGGAGGGGGCCACGTAATAATCACGCGTATCCAGCCTGCGCATTTTTTTAATGAAAAAATTATTTAAATCGGACTATTTTTAACGAAACGGGCTTTCAATTCTGCAAACAAATTTTTCACGTAATTTCCTTAATTATGGTTTGAGTTGTATCATTTTTGGGGCCAATTTGATTGAGAAAGTATAAGGAATCGATTGACGCCACGATCGCAAAGATCTGATTAGAAATTGCAAAACTTCAGATTCATCAGTGCTTAGTGCGCAACATTGTATGGCTCCGCTGGTTTCAAGCGTCGAAGCCGACGAAACTCAGCGAGACACATGTGTAAAATAATATATTTGCAGTTTTATAATTGAAGATGTAGTGAACGTTACAGGACTGTCTTTATATATGGCTCTCACAAACAAAATCGCCTGACTTGTTAGACATGAAACCGGGCATACAAATGGTTGCGCATATCGCCCAAAGCATCAGAAAGAATATGTACAGTCTTCCAAAGTTTCAATTGTGGAGAAGCCTTTCAGAAATGTTGCGCGACCATTGCTGTAAAATCTCAGAAATATTGCTCGAACATTGCTGTAAAATCTCAGAAATGTTGCGCGACCATTGCTGTAAAATCTCAGAAATGTTGCGCGACCATTACTGTAAAATCCCAAAGCAATGTTGCAGAAATATATCCTGCAATATTGCACAGGGGCGGACATAGCAATTTACTTGTAACTTTTCGGTAATATTCCGTGCAATGTTCCAAATATTAAACCGCAATGTAACTGAGACATTTCTGCCACAAATGTGCTGAAGGGGAGATGCAATGTTATAATAGGACACTTAAAGGGGACACCACAATAATGGCCCGAAAAGTAAAGGTATCTTTGGAAATTTATCAGAAGTAAACTACGTAATGAATCTTTTTTTAAACTTTCAGGACTTTTTATTGGATATTTAAGTTAAACGAATATCTTTTTTTAAATTTATTTAAACAGATTTACAAGCTGTACAGGACGAGGTCCCTAGCAGGCGGTCTCGGGCGATGCAGTCCGTCGCTGTGACGATTGGTCGAGTCACCTATTTGCGCACATTTATAATGACTGGGCACACGTATTTTGTTTATTGGCTGAAGTAGGCACATACATTGTCGCACCGCGCGACGAAGAGAGCGAACAAAACACATCGAGATCGAGTGGGATAGAGCGATCTGACCGCCGAATGCCACAGCAGTAGCGTAGGCATCTCAGATACTTCCCTGAACATATTGTAAAAAATAAGGAAATTTGTCATGTTATTATATATTAATGGTAAACCGTCTGAGATGCCTACGCTATAGCTGTGACGTTCGTCGGTCAGATCGCTCTATCCCACTCGATCTCGATGTGTTTTGTTCGCTCTCTTCGTCGCGCGGTGCGACAATGTATGTGCCTACTTCAGCCAATAACCAAAATACGTGTGCCCAGTCATTAGAAGTGTGCGCATATAGGTGACTCGACCAATCGTCACAGCGACGGACTGCATCGCCCGAGACCGCCTGCTAGGGACCTTCTTTCGGCCGGCTAATAGTAAAGTTCCATTATGCAAAATTTGTCCTTCTAACTCTGGAGTATGGAAAAATTGTTTACAATGTATTATTTTCATATAGAATTTTAAATGTTAGCTTGAATAACCTTGATGTTGTTACTCTGATTGACTTTAGCATCCCTAATCGTTTCAAGTAGTAAACTCCCATTACTGTGTTGAACAAAAACTTTCACCTGCAATATGGCCAACTTGTACGGATATCATATAGATTTTCTTTGTACATCCCTTGCTGTATTCAGGGGTACCGTCTATCTATAGTAGTGGTGGCGAACCTATGACTCACGAAGGCATTTTAGATGACCCACGCGTTGATTTTTATAAACTTATTTTTTATATCATAAAATAGAGAACTGTCAATCGAAAATATTAAAAAATTAAATTATAACAAATTTCTCTGTGAACAAATTTTCGGTGTTTCCAAATTATTGGTACACTTTTTTCCACCCCACCCCCCTTTCCAGGTGACGTCACTGACTTTGTGACCCACGGGCTAGTATTAAAAAATAATGAACAAAATTTGACTTCTCGAAAAGGTTCGCCGTCACTCATGTATAGAGTATTAAAGAAGACAATTTTATATTTATTAATCTTTGTTATTCTGCTATCTTTTTCCTCTAGTGCAGAACCCTGTGTCCTCTACTTGCATTTTCTTTACTTGCTGTGTATCCTAAAGCTAAAGGTGGCCAGATGTTTTATGTTGGACTGTTGGACGTGTTCAAATAAAAATAAAAAACGCTTGACACGTTCGTGAGGACACCATTTTCTTAGTTTATTTAATTGTACATCGTTACTACGTATTGGATCTATCTTGTCATGCGTTTATTAACATAAAAATGATAAAAAAATATATACTTCGGATAAATTAATAAAAAATGTTAAAAAAACACTCTTTTTATAACAAAAAGTTAACTACATAGAAAATAACACGAAAAATAACATCAATACCTATCAAAAATAACTATTTAATAAATGTAACAATAATATCAAATAAAGAAATACAATAGTTAGTTATATATATTTTTCCGCAGAGTGAATCTTTTTTAATAAATCTTCATTCCTTGAAATATTCTTATAAAATTCTTCACAAGAATTGGAAAAATAAGGGGTTTTACCTTGTCAGGCGACCGAAAAGAGGCGAATGTTTGTGAATTTTTTTTGAAAAAGCGGAAGCATATATATTTTTACAGAACTTTTTGCATTTAAAAGAGTAACATTTAAAGATCATTTGACAATTTTTTCGTAGAAAAATATTTACGTTTATAATAAAGTAACAACCGACATCTAAGAAGCCTTTTTAAAAATTTGGTTTTGCGGCGTGCACTGCTATTCGGAACCAGCTTATCTAAAATATAGAAACAAAAACGATTTCGTTAATATATTAATGCATCCCCTGATTAACGGAGGGAATTTCCGAAATATTAATTTACAACATAATGACGGCTATTTAAAGTTGAGGTCCGGATTTTATCGCGTGATTTTTGTTCAAAAGAAAAATATTTTTGTACGAAAAAGTTACTAAATGTTCTTTAAATGTTGGTTCTTCATGTGCAAAAAGTTCTGTCAAAATATATGCTTCCGCTTTTTCAAAAAAAAATCACATACATTCGCTCTGTTCGGCCGCCTGACTAACAAATATTGTAAGTATAACTCCTTAACTTGTAAGTATAACTCCTTAACTTGTGATATTGCTCTCAATGTGAAAATGTTAAAAAGGTTACATGTCCAATTCGGGATAGTTTTCAATGCGAGACAAACAATTAAAACCCGGGGCAGTTCCGTCTGGTCACTTCACTTAAAAGGTTCCGCCCGTTAATAAGTCATATTATTGTTATAAAAAAAGGCATCGTGCAGGGAAGTATCAAGCATTCTAGATCCCGAAAAGAATTCTGTTTCCAAGTAGAATACTCGAGTTCCTCGTTCCCGAGGCCTGAGCTTCTACAAAACGACCATCGAAACCACGTTCCTTTCGAAATCTATTTTTACCAAGCCGCGCGTTAACCTGATTATTGATCCAATTACGTGCCATCCGCTAACAAGAAGCCACGTCCCGAGAAATTCAGCAACATCTAATAATATCTATCGATTCCGCGATCGTCGATCAACGAAGCGCGGGGCAAGAAAATTGGCCGGAGCGATGAGCGTTAAACTACTTATATATCTGGGCACGAGTCAAAAGTCGATCGACACGATCGATTAACGTCCCTACCGTCACGCGAATCGCGCTGCTATCTCGCCGATTGAGGGGAAAAGGAAGAAAGCACGGGAACCGGTCCGCCAGGAAGAAAAGAGGAGGCGCGGAAGGGAAAAACCTTCCGTGTAAGCGGCCTTCAATTTGATACGACAGCGACTCGCGGCTTGATCCCGGGCTGATTAGACCGTTCCTTCGGTGCACCTACTCATTAATGCACGTAGCCACGAGAGGAAGAGGAGTCCGCCGCGCGGAGTCGGGCCGCGTTACTTTAATAGACGTAGCAAAACTAATGGATGACAGGAATAAGAAAGTCGGACTTCTCTCGTGCAGCGCGGCGCACTCGCAGCCCGCCGCAAAAACACGCCGCTTATCGCCGCCTCCATCTTGTATTCTGTTTTTGCCGCGAATAATTATAACAAACTAGCATACGCCGCGGCCCACGGGGTTCTCCAGTTTCTTGGATCGCGCGGCATGAAAACCGCGGTTTCGATGCTCTGCCCCACGTTGGATAAGCTCGTGAAATCTCCCATCTATTTTTCCGCCTTGTTTCGTTCCACCGCTTATCCGACACTAGAATCACACGGAATCAGACGGCTGGGACGCGTATAAGCCTCAAACTTGATCGCTTTATTACGATACACCACCTCGCCCGTCGTTAATTAGTGTCCCTCCAACCCGAGACGCGTAAAGGTGGACGCCTCAGCCCGCGACGTTTCCCTCGTCCCGTGCAATTAGACGCGTTTCGAGATGTGCTTGCGTGCACGGAATTATTACGTCGCGCACGCTTGACGTGCAGATCGATTTGCACGATTTTGTCGTTGGGACCTTTTTGCTTTCGTGGGCTGTCTGCGCGCGATGGTGGAGGGTTGGAGGAGCGCTGGAGGGAATAAAGGTTGTGTGATGGCTTATTTGTGGTGTTTTGCGAGAAGGAAGACTGGAGGGGAGGATTCGGTTAGGTTATTTACCGTGGAAGTTGCGAAGAATGGGTTTTATGTAGAAAAAAGTTCTTATTTTACGGAAATTTTGAAATGGGGGTGTTTTTGACACAGGTGGGCAAAAAATTATTTGAAATAAAAGTTTGTGTACGAAATTTTTATTTCAAATAATTTTTTGCCCATCTCTGGTTTGTGTTGGCTTATATGTGATGTTTTGCGAGGAGGAAGGGGAAAGTGGGAGGCCTTGGTTAGGTTATTTCTTATGGAAGTTGGAATGTGGCTTTAAATCCTTTGTAATCGTCATTTGAGGTGGGCAGATATCTAAACTGCGTTCCATATAAGAGCATACCGACGCCCCTACCGATTTGCGACCGATCTGCGCAACTCCCACGGATCTGACACACGCGATTGGTCGTAGCACTTTCCCTGCCGGTTTATTACCAATCAACAGTGTATCCCTGCGCGAAACAAATATGCTCTAATGTGGGACGCAGTGTACTGTTAATAAAGAAATTAAGGGATACAGATTTGGTAACTGTTAATAGTGAAATATGGGTACAACTCACAGCTTATATATGGGCGTAAATTACTCGGTGTAATATGCCACAGTTAATTTTGGAACGTGATATGTCACAAGTGTAAGTAGATACAGGGAAAAACATAAAACTAAGATAAAAGTCCCCATTTCTACTCATGTACCGATTTCTACACATTTCGTATTTTTCTCATTAATATGCGCGTTACGTTTGGACTATAGTAGTAACGAAATAATTTTAGATTATTTGAACATTTACGCGAATTTTGCAAGGTATTGGGCTGAACAAAGTGCAGCATAAACAACGAAAAACTTTTAAAACGAGAGACCCACGATTTTTCGATCGTGTTCTCGCTGTTTGTGCTAAAGAACAGCGACACTATTGGTATTCGATAATTGGGCAGAAAATAGTCTTTGTAGTGAAAGTTCTTATTTAGTAACAAAAACAGATACCGTATTATACTCTGGATTTATATTCGTTTACTATTTTTAATTTTTTTAAGTAGAAATCAGGTGAGTAGGTTTACGTTGAAGTGAATCACCGCCATGTCCGCATTTCTACTCACCACACTTTTAGTAACATTATCTCACAATTCAATGTATGCTGTAACCCTTACTTCTATTCGAAGGTATTTTATTTTGTATTTATCATTATCTTATGCTTTACTATTGTGTTACAAAATCTCACCACACAAGATGTAACTTATTTTAACCTGAAAAGGCAATATAGGGTAGACCATAAAAAAATATTTAAATCGGGCCAGTTTTAACGAAACGGGCTTTCAATACTGCAAATTAATTTTATGCGTAATATCGTCCCAGATGAAAGTGATACCACACCTGACAAAATTTTAACTATAATTGAAGCAGTAAGGGCGACAACGGACCAACCTACATTAAAAAAAAATTTGTTTGCCTATTTTATATGATTAGTAGAGCCTATTGGAATACGGTATTGTTACTAACTCAATTTCGAAAAGAATGTGGGTTAGTCCGTTGTTTACTCTCACTGCCTCAATTAACGATATTGCGCATAAAATTAATTTGCAGGATTGAAAGCCCATTTCGTTAAAACTGGCCCGATTGAAATATTTTTTTTATCAATTTAATCGGGAGAATGCAAGGAATCCATTGATGTCACTTTCATATTGATACGATGAAAAATAAAGAAATTCCATTTCTGTATAATCGATGACACGTCGCCGAGCAACTCCGCGCTGTAGATTAGACGGGTGAACGATACAATGTCGCTCGCCTCGAGGACCCGACGGCTTCGAGCAAAGGCGCTTGAGGCCCGAGGGCCTCCAAGCCACGCCCAGAGTTATTTAAGCTTCTCCGCTACAAATATAAATGAAAGTGAGAAAATTGGCCGAAGCTACGGATGAATTCCTGTCGATTCAAAATTTTATTTATGCGCTTCGGATGAATTCCCGTCGATTGAAAATTTTATTTATGGATCTTCGGATAAATTCCCGTCGATTCCAAATTTTATTTATGGTGCTTCAAATAATAAATAATTCTGGATGATTTTTATTTATGACACATGCAGATAATGTCTCTTTTATTTAAAAAGTTATTTAGATAATTTTTTATTTAAATGATGCCCATCTCTGCGCAGGGGTTTCCAGAGTTTGACGCTTCCAAAATAAGGCACATTTTAGGGAATTTTTTAAAGAAAAGTATTGAGTATTATAATTCCAATCTCTGTACTTTTATTAACTGAAATTTGAAAAATGTGTTCAAATTTGTATATGCAATAATAGTAATTTAGTTCAAAGTTATAATGGTAGTAATAACAGGGGTTTGAAAAAAATAGTTTGTTGCTGACGAGCATGATTTTGGCTGTCGTCATCATCTGAAACAAAAAACGTATAATCTTTCTTAATCTATATGAGTGTGGTTATCGTATGAACTTTAGTTCATGTTGAACGAATAATGTGAAAACGCACAAAAATGGTTGTATTTCAAATGAAAACATTAATTTTTTTTGGAAAAGCATCTGTTAGTTTTCTGTGTTGTAAAATTGGATTTTTGCAAATAATTACTTCATTCTAGTTCACACGATAAGCACACTCATATAGATTAAGACAAGTTTTATGCTTTTTGTTTCCGATGACTACGACAGCCAGAACCATCTTCGCCAGCAACAAACTTCCTTAAACCCTTCTTACTGCTATCATTATAACTTTAAACAAAATTATTATTACTGCATACAAAAATTTAAACATTTTTCAAATCTCAATAAACCCTCCGTATCCTGTGCCTGAGTCCATTTTAACCCACCGCTTGAGATTGCTGACGCACACAGTGAGGGAGCTGTGTATGTCAGTCGCGGCCAAGCGATCATTTAGCTGTGGGGGGTGTCGTAAAAGCATAAACTGGGCCTTTCCGGTGATCATGTTGGAACAACAATGTGAAGCTCGAGACAATACCATATTATACTGCGCGTCTCGTTCTCGATGATTACTTGTAGTACTGCCAAGTACGCGGAAAAATACACAACGCTTAGAGTTTAAATAAAAGAATATTTTTGGCACACGAGACTCACGTGTCACGTGCGCGCCCTAGCATGCTCATATTGTTTTGTTGTGCGAATGAATATACACGTTTAGTATATTACAGTAATTTATTGATTATTAAAAGAATTTAAGCAAAATGGGAAAGTCGAAGAAAAGAGATCTGTCTCTTTCGCGTTCAAGAGAACGTGAAAGAGAATCTAGGAAAACGTCCAAAAAGTTAAAAAATATGCAAGAGCAGCTAGATAACCTAACAAAGGGGTGGATGGAATTTATGCAATGTCAAAATTCTTAAAAAAAATATTACACAAGATTCAACAAATCCTGTTGAAGGTAATTACCTTTATTATGACTTTTTAAATAAAGCACGATCTTCCACACGAATCATCGTGCTTTAGGGTTAGTTCAACAAGAACGATACCCAGTTCCATACGAACAAAGGGAAGATAATTGTGTAAAGTTCCATACGAACAAAATTTACACGTATACCTACGCAAAGCGTATTAATATAATACAAAACTCCCTTTCAGATGAAAGTTTATTGTCCAATAAGGAAATTGCAGGCGAAAATATTCCCCTGGAGTGTCAAATAATCTCGCAAAGACAAATACAGTCTCCCGAGGATAAAAATGATCGGACTTGCTCAACCGATAATACGCAAACTAACCTAGATGAAACTAAAAGTGGCGATCTCGATGTGGAGCTGTTGGAAATGTTTGGGGAGAAAATCCCTTCTACAGAACCGGCACTAAGAATAGATGCAGGTATTGTAAAGTGATGGAAAGAATGGATGTCAAAAGGCTTATCAGAAGAAGATAAGCAAGAAGTTTTAAAAAAATATCCGAGACACGTTGAATCCCCGACGCAAGCGCCAAATGTTAATTTAGAAGTAAAACGTCATCGGACGGAAATTGCCAAAAAACGAGACCAACACTTCACTGTTACACAAAATTGCGTTGGGTCAGCTATTATATCGCTAGGCGCAGCGATATCAATGGATACGTCTAATCCGGATGAAGCAATTGATTATGTTCAATTAATGAAGCATCTCTGGGACACAGGAAAAATCTTATGTGATGTTTATCATCAGCAGTCTCTCACGAGAAAATCTTTTATCACGCCTACCTTGGATAAAGATATTAGACCAACATTAGACGCTAGCGTAGCAGATGAGCGGCTCTATGGTAAAAAAATAACAGAGCAGGTTAAGGAAGAAAAAGCAATTGAAAAAGCTTCCATTACACTCAAGGCTCCCGAAAAACAAGGTGTAAAACAGATACAGCAGAAAACCGCGACACAGGGAAACTGGCGGAGCCTACCTGCAAGGTACATGCAGGTAGGCGGGAATTTTCCGAAAAAACAATTCACAAATGTGAGGTACAGGCCCAAAACGACGACTACACGACCTTTCCAGAGAACCAACAACAGCGAGAAGAGGCAGATGTCGAGCAAGAAATAACTACGGTAATCACTATAGCTGGTAGACTTCGGTTTTTCATAAAAGAATGGAGAAGTATAACCGATGATAAATTCATTCTTCAATGTTTAAATGGATATAGCATTCCGTTTGACAAATATCCTGTTCAGAATGTTGAACAGAAAGAGCCCATATAGTCTTCTAAGGAAAAGGAAGGAATTAAAAAAGAAATAAGCGAGTTAATTTTAAAGCAGGCTATTGAAGAATGTAGAGAATGTAAAGATCAATTCATACCAACATACTTCCTGGTCCCAAAGCCAGATGGCTCTAATAGGTTTATAATTAACCTTAAAAAGTTAAATAAATTTATAGAACCTATACATTTTAAATTGGAAGATTTAAGATCGGCTAGAAACTTACTATCTAGGGGTGCGTATATGTGCACATTAGATTTAAAGGACGCATATGTGTCACATACTTCCTGTGTGTGAAACCGATAGGAAATATTTAAGATTTAGATTTGAAGGGATACTATATCAATTTAAGTGTCTTCCTTTCGGATTATGTACGAGTCCGTACATCTTTACAAAAATGATGAAACCTGTAATAAATACACTTCGCTCTCAGGGATATTTATCAATCATAAATCTAGACGATATTTTGTGTTTTGGCGATAACTATGATTCTTGTAAAATAAATTTAGAAAATACTATAAAACTACTGACAAAACTTGGTTTTATAATAAATTATAAAAAGAGTGTTATGACGCCTAGTAGGAGATGTAAATATCTCGGTTTTATTCTAGATTCAGAGAAATACTCTATAGATTTGACTAGTTCAAAGGAAAATCAAATATGTAAATTATTAGACGGTCTTAAAAAAGATAAAGTGTATAAAATTTGAGAGTTTGCCCATATACTTGGGGTATTAATAGCAGCTTGCCCTGAAGTCGAATATAGTAAGACCGGAAAGAGCAAAATGGCTAGCGTTACCTATAAATAATAATGACTTTGAAGGTTATATAAAGGTTAGTGAAGGTGGTATGGAAGATTTTCGCTGGTAGAGGAAAAATGTAATGATAGGTGTTAATCCAATAAAAACGCAAAATTATAGGCTTGTTATAAGCTCAGACGCATCTAGAATAGGATGGGGTGTTGAAGCAGATGGAGTTGTTACTCATGGGTTTTGGAACCAGGAAGACCATAAATCTCACATCAATTATCTTGAGCTATATAAAATGTTTTGCCGAAAACGCATATAACTGCGAGGTCTTACTTCGTATAGATAATATGCCCGCAATTGCCTACATTAATAAGGCGGGAGGTATTAAATTTAAACATCTGAGCGAATTAGCAAGACAGATTTGGCAATGGTGTGAGGGCCGAAAGATCTGGTTAGTTGCTTCTTACATTCCTTCAAGGGAAAACGTACAGGCCGATACTGCGTCTAGAATAAAAAATCTAGACACAGAATGGGACCTATCCCAGAAAGCATTTGTAAAAATAATGTGTTCAGAATCGCGTCCAAAATCAATAAAAAATGTGAAAGATTTTGCGCAAGATATCAGGATCCGGAAGCTGAGATAGTTGACGCTTTTACAATTTCGTGGGAAAAGGAAAGATTTTATGGTTTTCCTCCTTTCGCTCTCATATTGCCAACTTTGCGTAACATTATTAATGATAAAGCATCAGGTATCATGGTTACGCCATTATGGCCTAATCAACCATGGTACCCGTTTGTTAGTATCGCTATTTACGAAACCCCCATTGGTACTGAAACCATCAACGGACTTATTGCTTTCCCCTTCCAGACAAACGAAACATCCGTTGGCGCAAAATCTCTCACTAGTGGCAGGGATATTGTCAGGCAAGCTTTCCTGAACAAAGGAGCTACAGAGGAATCAGTAGATGTAATGGTAAGGTGGCCGTTCCAATGAGCGGCTACAGCCGCCAGCGACCGCGGCTAGCGGCTACAGCCGCAAGCGACTGCGACTGGCGTCGTCGGAAATGGTATTTCCTATAGCTAAGCGTCAACGCCATGGCCCCACCAGTGCAACGACGCGCCGCACAGGACCTTTTCGAGCACTTGAAAAAAGGGTCTATTGTCGTATGAGGTCTCGAGGACCGTCGAAGACAGTGAAAGACTAGCCTTTTTTTTATATGTACATCGTGCTCTGTTTATCTGCCACATTGAAGAAGTCAATGACATTTGGGTGTTTCTTTTCAGATATCGGAATGAAATTTGTGGCAAAAAATAGGATAAACCTATTCCTTTCTAGTGATGTATAATTTAATATTTTTTACATCTATTAATTTGTGTTTTCTATTTTTTAACTCAATCGTGATAAAAAATTGAAAACAGTTTTTTTGGTACTTTATTAGTGTTTTAAGTCGCACGTTGGGGAAACATTCGGTTTTCAAGTTATAAGGAAAAGTCGAATAGTAAGGGAAGTAGCCGAATATCGTTTTGTTTAAATTAATGATCAGTCATTTGCGATAAAAATCATCTTTTATTAGTAATTCATTAGCGAGGACAAGCCTCCGCAGTGCCGGACCAAATTTTAAGGATTTCGACCCTCGAAAGGGTTGAATACCATCAAAAAGTTATAAATGTCCAAGATTTCCCAATTTCTTATCAAATCTTTGCGAAAACGACGCCAATCGATTCCTTATGTTTCGCCGATGAAACTAACACCAAGAACGACGTAATTCAAACCATAATGAAGGAGATTCCATGACAAATCGAATTATATCATTTGAAGCTGACTTGGTTAAAAGTAGTTCGATTTACATGAAATTTGGTATGATTCTCTTCGGAAAAACATAAGGAATATATTGGCGTCATTTCCCTCTCGATACGATGAAGAAAATCACTTCTTAATACGTTGTAATGGATATTTCACCCTCGACTGCGGGGGGTCGACCCCGATTTTCCGAGGTCGGCCGAGGATTCATACGTGTTTCAGAAATAAAATAATTCTTTATTCTTTATCGTATCGATATGGAAGTGACACCGATGGATTCCTTATGTTTTTCCGAAGAGAATCATACCAAATTTCATGTAAATCTAACTATTTTTAACCAAGTCAGCTTCAAATGATATAATTCGATTTGTCATGGAATCTCCTTCATTATGGTCTGAATTATGTCGTTCTTGGTGTTAGTTTCATCGGCGAAACATAAGGAATCGATTGGCGTCGTTTTCGCAAAGATCTGATGAGAAATTCGGAAATCCTGGACATTTCTGACTTTTTAATGGTATTCCAACCCTTTCGAAGGTCGAGAGCCATCAAATTCGGTGAGGCACTGAAGGGTCCAGTCCTCACGTGCCTTGCGTGCGAGGCGACTGTCGGGTTTTTAACATAATCAAAGGTGCCTCGCGGCCGCAAGAGCAAAAATCGCATGTTGGGGAAATATATCTTAAAATAATAATCGAAAAAAAAATTCATCTGCGCTAGTAAATTTGCCCCCACGAGCTATGCAATTGCATATAAATAATTTTTTTTATCTCCAATACGTTAGGAAATATCCAGCTGTTTACTGTTCCCGCGGACACCCGCGGATTAATAAAAAGTCACGCTTTTGTTCACAGCGAATAATATGTGAATTCTTAAAGACGGCAAACTTACGTTTTTGATTATCCTTTGAATATCTGGCAACCAGATGTTGTCGAAGCCGTCTTTGAAAATACCAAATTGCCGACCATAAACGATAAATGAATTTTCTCTTCGTTCACAACTGTTACCTCCCAGAGGCTGCTTCGTTTGGGATAATTAAGGACACATCATAAAGGCAAAATACAGAACATAATATAAAGGTCCAAAATATAATAAAATTTGAAAATATAATAAAAAGCGGCCTTTTCGTTAATCCGTATAGGTATTGCTCTGTCACCGGATGGCAGGTATAGGTAAATGGTGACTTCCCACCCGTAAGCACTGTTGTCCGTCGTCGAAGTGCGGGACAATACGATCATAAACTGCGACTCTAATGAGACGCTCTGGCCGATTAACCTGGCTAGTTCTTTGGAAACATCTGGTTCCATTAAACCCGAAATATACTCAAATTTTACACCTGAGGTTCCCTACGCGTAGCGAGTTCAATATAGTGTATTTAGTTTTTACTAAACAGTCGAAATTGAAGAATCCTACGTATCCGCATTTCACAGTTTGGTCTTTAGTTTATGTTGACAAAACGCCAAAATGAACCAACAATTTATAAGAAGAAGGAGTAAAAAATTAGTAATTTTTAATATATAACATTTGATATATTACGAATCTGATTGCGTGACTGGATTCGTTATAAAAAAGTACATCAGTTTCGCCTAACAGATTATTCTATATGGTGCATATTTTCCGAGATATTGCGGCAAACGTGTTTTTCACCTCCAGATATGGATGATTGCCGATAAAAGAAAATACGTGTCAAATATTTAATGTTTCAATAATTTGTGGTATTGCCTTTTGATTTGATAATAGTTCGACCCTTCTTGGTATGAAATTTACTTAGTTGAATATTATAGCAGGTTGTATTTTGCTCTACTACTACACACATAGACCATTTCAAGTGCTCGAAACCAAGTGGGATCCCGAACGCTGCGCGGCTGGTGTTTGGCCTCCGCAGATCGCGGCTAGGAAATTCGGCCTAGACGCTTCCGCGCGAGGCTGTTTCGCAAAGTGATCATGATCGCGGTATGGAATTTCCAGATATCCAACTCCGTGAGGCGTGCCTCGCGAGGAATCCTCGCAAAGTCGATACGCACCTTATGGCCCACCTTTTCTAGTACCCAATACGTCAGCGGGTGCTTCTATTTTGATATTGCAATTGATACAAAGTGTTTATTACAGATATAAGAGAGTTCCTATTCTTTGGCAATACGGCGTCAGGCCGCTTGCTGTATCTAAACTCTCTCTTCATTCAAACAAGCAATCCTTTGAAGAATTTCCATATATTTTTATACTACATAAAAAGGCGAATTGAATAACAATAACAGAATTTATCATTTGAAGTATCTGATGTTAAAATAATTTTAAATGTATTCAATGTGTTTGGGAATGAAATTAGTTTCCCACGCCGCCACACTCATGCTCATGGCAGCACCTCGCGGACCGCGATTCAGCAGCGCTGAACGACCGGCGAGCCGCCAATCAGCGGTGATCGATCAACTGTCGCCGCAATCGATGGACCAATCAGCTCGGATCGATCGACCAATTAGCGTGCACGTCGATGATCCAAGGGAACGGTGAAGAAGCGTAACGGCCAGCGGCCATATTCTCATTCATTCTCTTGTGTGCTTTGAATCAGCTCACTATTAATCAGCTCACCGCATTTCTCAGTGCTTCACATCGTGCAGTACCGTGTCTCATCTCATCTAATTGAACGCTCAAAGTCCAGCGATTAATATAATCGGGTGGACGCCACGTGGCATTTCACGAGGTTTCATTTCGCTGTAAGCTCTCGGTGCAGGCCACAGTGCTTAGTATAACACTGCGGCACCAAATCGGGACACTCTTCTCACCTCATCGGCTCATCGAGTTGTTTTAAATAAAGCTGACAAAGTGGTCTCACGCACAACGTGGTTAAGTGAACTCTCTAACCTGTCTTAGATTCCTCTCCTCTCACTCTACTTAATCTCATCTCAAACACATTGACGTACCGCATTAAAACACAAAGTAAAAGAAATGAATGTGTTTCCAAAACATGGTTTGTTATAATTGGAAATATATTTATATATTTTTAAAAAACACTTTGTATCAATATATTGATACACGCTTTGTTATAATTGGCAAATTTACCAGTTCATCTAGGTGCCAGAAAAGTGACAAAAAAATATAAATATTGAAGAAAAATGTTTTCCTTTCAAGGCTGGCGTTCCAATGTGCGGCCGGCGACTCCGGCCGGCGACGGTCCCACTTGTGCAAGGGAGAAGTATGCATCTGTTTCTCCCTTGCACTAGTGGGACCATCGCCGGTCGCAGTCGCCGGCCGCACATTGGAACGCCAGCCTTGAAAAGTATGAAATATATTTATATTTGTAATAAACACTTTCTATCAATAAAGCCAACGAACGTATGCACCGACCTAATAATGCCTATTTCATATGATTAGTAGAGCCTATTGGAATACGCTATTGGTACTAACTCAATTTCGAAAAGAATGTGGTCTAGTCCGTTGTTTGCTCTCTGCCTCAATTAATTAATTTGCATGGACTGAAAGCCCGTTTCGTTAAAAGTAGTGGGATTTAAATATTTTTTTGTCAATTTAATCGGGAGAATGCAAGGAATCCATTGGTATCATTTTCATATTGATACGATGAAAAATAAAGAAACTCCGTTTCTGTATACATAAAATGAGATTATATTGCAATGAGAATATTTTGACCTCACAATCTTTTCTATATTTATTAAAATCTTTATTTCTGGCTTCTTGGGTCGCTTCACCCAATTAGCCGATTGGAAGGTTGCCCAAATATTGTATAATTTCGTAAGAATGTATTAACACTTTGTGAACAGTACCTATCTATTACATTGGTACCAGAATAACATGGATACAGGTTTGCAGATATTTCTGCACTTTCCATAGTATGTATATTTATCAAATTTTTTTAGTTTTATTGAAATTGTTGACGTTATTTTTTTAAATAACGGCAAACTTTGTTATGAGTTGTATATTAACACTTTTTTTATGAACTTGCTCAATAATATTCAGCATTTTCAACGCGCAAAATGGAATGTTGCATTTTTCCCCTATTTCTTGGGATTCAGGCCCACTGTACGATATAGAATACAGGTGATTACTCCATTATTGGAAAATATTGTCAAATCTTGTTTTCGCAGTTGCAAGGACAAATATATGTTGATTACACAAGTTCGCGGAAGGTAACTAAAAAGCCGACAATTACTGATATTTTTTCAATGGGTTTCTTATGGAAAAATTACTGCATATAACGAATTATTTGCTATTACTTTGCAGAATCGATACTAATCATTTCTGACCCCTTTAACTTTACTTTAACAAACTTTAAAAGACACGATTTAAAATTCTGCATAAAACAAAAAATTTGACATGTGTTTACACGCAGATCAGATGTAGCCGTTATGATATTTTTACCTTTTTTTATAAGAGCTCATATTATTAGTTTACAAGAAATATGTATATAAAAAAAACATAATTCCATAAGTTATGAATTCTGACTTCTTTCCTTATTTCTGGACAATCTGTCTGAATGTGACGATGAATCGCAGCAGAGCGGCTAGAGTCGCTAGACTGCTTCTGGAGGAGTAGAGCGGCAGCCGCAGTGCGACTAGGAGATGGCGGAAAACAGACACTCATGGCATTGTGTTGTGTCTCGAGTAGCCTAGGCTGCTCATGAACCAGACGCGCATAGGCTATAGCAATCATGGCGCGGCCGCAGCAGTCGCAGCCGCTCATAGGAGTTGGGATGAATGTTTTTCCATTGTACCAGTGTACGCGGCTACAGCCGCAGTCGCCGGCCGCAGTCGCTAGCGGCTGTAGCCGCCCATTGGAACGGCCACCTGTAGACTCAGCGACTCAAGCAACCATAAAACAGTATGAGGGATGCTTGAAAAAATGGTTAACGTTTGCAAATGAAAGGGGTTTTAAATGTTTTTAGCCCCTGTAACACTGACGTAATATCTTTTTGAACCTTAAAATTTTGAGAAGGCGCCAGTTACGGGTCATTAAATTCAATAAGATCCGCGATCTCTCTGATATCAAAGAATGACCTCTCCAAAGACGCACTTATATATAGATATTTGCGTGGATGTTTTAAAAGAAGGCCTCCTAAACCTAAATACGACACTACGTGGGATACCGAAGAAGTCTTATCTTATATTGAAAGAATCGATTGCCTCGAAAACTTAAAACTGAAAGAAATTTCTGAGGTAATTGCTACGCTGCTGGTCCTTGTCACAGCACATAGACTGCAGACGCTAGCTGTAATTGATATTAATAATATCCAATAATCATCTACAGGCGTGCAGATTAAAATCCCAGACTTGTTAAAAACCTCGAAGCCGGGAAAGATGCAACCAGTAGGGGAGACTGGGGCTAAGCCGCCACTTTTTTGGCGGTGCCAATTTTCGGCAATAAAATAAATAATTTTACCATACATATTTATACTGTTGGAAAGAGTAAAGCCTGAGCTACAAAATTACTATACGATATAATGTTTATCTGGCATAGTGTAATGAAGAAATCGAAAAATTGACGTTGGTGTATTTTCTGAAATGTCAAAAGCGCCGGGGCTAAGGCGCCACCCCCCTGGGGCTAAGTCGCCACCTTTCTTTCGTACCAAATTGTTAGTAGAAAATGAAAATTGTTTGAGGGATAACACTCAAAGATGTGTTATTTTTTTTTATTATTTTATTTTATTATTTTATTTGTTATTTTATCGTTCAGTCTCAGCATTTTTCCTAGGCCGCCCTCTTTTCCGTGGAACATTTTTCTCGAGAGATTTTCGAATTTCGGCGTGAGGCGAAACAATTAACTGAGGCGTTTACAATTAAAGATAGAGTGAATTCGACTAAGTGACAATTAAGAATGTGGCGACATAACCCCAATGGCTTTGTGGCGACTTAGCCCCGAGCGCCAGTCACAACTTCGGTCGTTCAGAAAATATTTTAGATAAAAGAAAATGAAAAGTTTCATATCAAAATCGTGTTTGGCATGCTTAATTCTCTAAGAATCACTTACCTTCAGATTTTCCGCGATGAGTGCGAAGGTGCAAATCGGTATTTTTCGTTGCGAAAACAAATTCTCTTTCGGCCACTTTTCATAGCAACCAACACGTTTAACGAAATAAAAATTACAATTTAGTACCTAAATTCACCATACTCTGTCGGTCGCATTGAAATCTGATTGAAGATCTAGATTAACGACCGCGAGATCATACGATGTATAGATTCGGAGATATTTAAAAGTGGCGACTTAGCCCCGGTGGCGGCTTAGCCCCGGTCTCCCCTACTAAATATACCTTTCTTCAGAGAAAGATAGAAAGTTTGCGTAGCTTCAGCTATTCTACGATACTTAAAAATGACTGAAAAGCTCAGGTCAGGTACAAAAAATCTTTTTGTGTCGTCAATTCGACCACACGGACAGATAGGAGCGCAGACGATTGGTCATTGGATAAAATCACTATTAAACAAAGCAGGTGTTGATGTCGATAAATTTAGTGCATATAGCACGAAACATGCATCTGTTTTCTCGGCGTACAGAAAGGGAGTGGAGGTAACCACTATAAGAAGAACAGCGGGATGGTCCAGCAAATCTAATACATTTGTACGTTTTTATAATAAACCAATTCAGAATCCAAATGATTGTTTTGCACGAGCTGTATTGACTAACTGTCCTCAGTGATATTGTATTTCGGATTAAAAGTTAATAAAATGTTCTTTTGACAAAAACATAGTTTATATAAGAAATAAAGAACTAGAGAAACGATATCACAGACACTAAACTTCTACAAATAATCATCGAGAACGAGACGCGCAGTATAATTCACCGAACAAACGAGCCCGCCAAAGGCGGGCGATGTTCGATCGTAATTATATGAAGCATCTCGTTCGAAGATGATTACCACCATATCTTGTTCATATCTTGTAATCATCTTGTTCATTTTCTGTGATAACATTTAAAAAAAAAAAAGAAATCTGAAAATATGAGGTTGCTAGGGCGCGCACGTGACACGTGAGTCTCGTGTGCCAAAAATATTGTTTTATTTAAACTCTAAACGTTGTGTATTTTTCCGCGTACTTGGCAGTACTACAAGTAATCATCGAGAACGAGACGCTTCTTATAATTACGATCGAACTTGGCCCGCCTTCGGCGGGCTCGTTTGATCGGTGAATTTTCCTGGGAGAAAACAAAATGGGCATATGGCCTCTCTAGTTATAGAGTTCTCCACCACGAGACCTTATACCGAAGAGTGGGGAGTGAGCATATCACGGTCGAGCTCGAGGGCGCACCGACCGCCCTAGGGCAGACTTGGTGTGCACCCCCGTCTTAGACTGTACTCTGTGTGTCGACATTTCAGGATCGTTCCGCGTAATTCCGTATTCATTGCGAATTCGTTGCTGAAACGTTCCACGTGGGTTGTACCGTAATATATGCGCAATATTTCACGGCAATGTGTGCGCAATATTCCCGAAACATTGCATAAACGTGGCCATTGCATTATTATACGGCAATGTGTGCGCAATATTCCCGAAATATTGCACAAACGTGGCCATAGCAATATTGCACGGCAATGTGTGCGCAATATTCCTGAAACATTGCACAAACGTGGCCATTGTAATATTGCACGGCAATGTTTCCACAGTGTTGCAGGAATATTGCAATGCCACCTGCAACCAAACGGCAACGTTGCAATGTACTGCAACGTTTGTGCAACGTTCCTGCAACAAAGTGTGCTGTAGGGGAGCTTTTATGAATGTACTACAAGTGCGAAGATCCATAAAATTGATGTGCTTTTCCTTCTTTAATCCATGTCAATTAACTGCCAATGATCTCCAGTTTACGGTGCATGTTTTCAAAGACACTAAATAGACAAAAAAAAAGCTTGACGTTCAGCAATACTGTTCTCATCAGGTATTGAAATCTCCGGGCGCGCGTTCTGTCCTCATCAGGCATTGAAATCTGCAGTGTGCCAGAGATGGTACTGCGTCCATTAGTCATTGAAGTCCCCAGGCCGCCAGAAGTAGCGTTATCTTTATACTTTCAATACTCTGTACAGACAGCTATTTCTTATGTCTTCTTAAAAGAAAGTGCTTCCACAATTATGTTTACGTTTCAGAGCTGTTACGTGGCGCTGAAAAATGTGGAAAATCTGGCGATCCCAAACTTTCTCCACGAGGGCGGCGAGCACTAGTCGCATGCTTGATAATTACGTAATCACGGCGAGTTTCCGCTTCCCGAAGCCTCTTGATCCGTGTCAGTATGTTAATACGTGACGCGTAACCACGCAATTAACGCGAACGTCGGGCACCCTAATCCGATGAATTCGAGACGAGCGTCCGCGAGTTAAATGTCGACAAATCTTGCCGATCCCGCGACAAGGGATATCTTTATGAACGGAATTTTCCACATTCCACAGATTTCAACGCTTTCGTGTCGCCGGGTAATGGTCGCTCAGTTTCTCATCTCCATCGACTCTGACGTGGTACGTCATAAATAATATTCATAAATTAAATGCTCATAATTCCGCCTCCAAGCAAAGTTTCCCGCACGAACCCGATCCACGTCGTGATCCGCGACATCGCATCGCCCGCGGACATTGTACTCTTTTTCGCGAAAGCGTTCGACCGCTTTGAATGTGTAACAAATTCTATTTGATTTAGGGTTTTATGAAACTGTACCACGTGTGCGGTAATGAAAGTGATGTTTCTTTGATGATTTGAATTACAGACTTAAGGGGAGGTTCCGGTCTAAATATCGATTTTTTTTATTTCTTTTTTCGAATGTTCAATCTTTTAAGAATACGTGTTTAAAAGGATTTTTTGAAATTCGTAAAATTCCCGTTGTTATAGGCATTTGAGTAGCGGCAGATGCATGCTCGCGTAAAACTTTAAACGCGTTTTTCTCGAATCAGTGTTCTTAAAATCGGTGGAACCTGTATCTCGAAAAGTTATTATCCGATTCGAATGAAACTTTTTTATTTTGAAGAATATACTTCTGCCTCGTGGACAGACCAGTAATATTAAAAAAAAATTTGTAATTTTCAAAGGTGTTGAAAGGACGAAACATATAGGGGGAAAGTGATTTCAAAATTCAAGTGTCATTATTTTCTGAAAAAAATGACATATTTTGTACTTTTTACTGGTCAGTCCACGAGCGAGTTTCATGCCCTTTAATAATCCGGCTTTGTTTTTTATTTCAGACCAATGGTTTAGGTGCTACAGGTTCCACCGTTTTGGATGAATTTGTTGACGCCTCGACTTTAACGACTCCTCAGTGCCGTCTGCAATGAAAAAGTATAAAACAAAAAATTTATTTCTATAGTTTAACACATCCTTAATACAGTGCAAAAAAGTCCTATTAAATTATATGTAGTAGTTTTCCTTTAATTAATTTTTAAAAATCAGCTATTTTATGGACTCTAGACCGGAACCACTCCTTAAGAGGGTATTCTCGTGTAAGGAGGAATTTTCGTCGCGTTATTTCGGAATTTTTTACAAAGAACCCATAAATATTATTATTATTCAGTTTATTGCTACATGCTTATTGATATTTAAACCATCTATACAAATTTTGTCAATAGAAAAGAATGAAAATGAAACGTAGTTGACTGCTTTAAAGCAATCGTGAAAAAATACATGCGGCCATGATTAGGCTCATTCTGGTGATCTGAAACAAAAAAGTCCCTACCGAATTATGATAAAATATTTTGTTTTTAAACTTTCACAGACCTTTAAAGTTGACAAAATGTGCGAAAATCGAAACTTAATTTTCAAACCGCCCCCATTTGCTTAATTTTCAATATTTTTATACCTTTCTGGTACGGACTATAGCCAAAGGCATACAAATCAGGAATTTCTTTACATTTTTTGTTTCAGATCACTAGAACGTGCCTAATCATGGCCACAGTGACCCCATGTTTTTTCACGATTACTTTAAAGCAGCCAACTGCGTTTGATTTTCATTTTTCTCTATTGACAAAATTTGTAGAGATGGTTTAAATATCAATAAGCATGTATCAATAAACTGAATAATAATAAAATTTATGGGTTCTTTGTAAAAAAATTCCGAAATAACGCGACGAAAACACCTCGTCAGACCAGAATACCCCCTTAACACATAAGAATACACTGAATGCGGATCACCATGTAAAAAAGGTTTATAATTTATCGCTAAGTTTGAATAAAATAAATTATACGAGATCCTGTAATTAATCAGTGTATTCTTACTGCTACTACTGCGAGTACAATATTGGAGACACTTGGTCCCATCAATTAGTTTCTGTAACTCCATAAAACTCCAAAAAATGAGACTACTTAGATTACCTTATGTATATTTACACAACCATTCTTTTTCACTTCGCTTTATTGGTTTGCCCCCTTCACCAAATATCGATAAGCAATTGTGGCATATTACTCAACAACATTATATTCAACACGATTTAACTAATTGCCAGTAATTTACTATGCCATTGCACATTGTGCCCTCCACAATGTCTCCATTTCCTCTCCAACTCGTCCTTTCATTCATCCAAGTTCCATGAGCGATCTGAGCAACCTGTTACACGCACAGAAGGGGAGAACACTACTTAGCGTGTAACTGTAAGCGATACTGCGATACGAACGTATGTACGTGTCCCCCGAGAGGAAAGACGTTTCTGTCATCTGTCGTTTATTTGCTTAAAATATCCAGTGGTACAGATGTACCTGAGTCGTACTTTCCTCGGTGCACTTAAGCGGCCGTAAAACTCAAAGCGAGGGCCGTTCCAATTAGGGGAAAATGGGGGCAGGCTGGATCGTCGAGAATTGGTGGAACTGAGACGCGCAAGAGTGCTCAGGATATTATTCCTTAGTTATTAGAATTCATACGTTGCATTCGACGCGAAAAGTTGGAATTCCTTGTCCCTGTGCCTCACATGGATCTTTTCGTGTTCTTCGGGGTGAATGGGAAATCGAGGAGGGACCCAGGGTTTCATAGCAATTTTATCGTTGATACTGGGAGCTTGAACAGGTACTTAGAGTCTTGGGTGATGTATCGTCGACTTTACTTAAGATACTAGTCGGGTACTATTAAGTACAGACGCTTTTCTGTGTTTATGTAGTACTTTGGTGGGTTTATGGTGCTAATAATTTGTTTCGTATCTTTGATATAGATGTAGCTTTTAGTGTAGATGTTTCTTGGGGGGCTGCGTTTAACCTTCACTCTGTGTAGTAACAGTTTAACGTTAACCGTGTACAGGGGTATAAATAGACCCCACGCGTTTTCAGTCCCAAATATACAGAAAAAACTGTAGCTGCGTACGTGTTTGTGAAGTTTTATTAATTTTTAAGAAGATAAGTACAAAAAATTAAACCATTTAATTTAAAATACAAAAATTAAAGTTGTGTATAAATAATAAAAAATAAGTCTAAGATGCATCATCAGGATCGGTGTGCATTATTTCTGCATCGTGAATTTCGGTGTTTATGCATTTGTGACAAATATTGTTGCTATGATTTTTACATGTTGATTTTTTACAAATGTAGCAGCTCAAGCTGGTCTTATGTCTCTATACCGAAGGCACATGTAGCATCTGCGTTGAGATCTCTTACTTCTCTTGCTGGTGCTGACAAGGGACGTTCGGCAACCCGAAAATTCAGAAAATTATGAAACTTGGTGTGCAAGTAGAGTAGTTCATCCGTAACACAACCCTATTTTTTGTTGGTGCCATAATGCAATTTTTAGGGGTGAAATCAACCCTTGAAAATAATTCAGAATTTTCTTTTCCGTGGAATACCTCGAGAATGGTGAGAGATATCGAAAAGAAGTTTATACAAAAGTTGCATCCTTCTTTTATATCTACAAAACCGCGGAAAAAAAATTTTTCGAAAAATCTATATTTTTCAAGTTTTCCCCACCACTAACCCTTAAAATTAAGTTTGTGTATATTTTAAATATAAGCTGAAATACCACTGGATAATCTTTTTTCATACATATAAGTGATTTATGTGTTATATTTTTTTTGCAAACGAATAAAGCCTCTATTAGCGAATTTGAAGTCCATTTTGCAGTTTCCATTAATAACATGGTTTCTTAAAGCCATATTTAGATTATTATTTATGTACAGTTCAGACAGCTTTCAATTATTTAAGCAAGGCAGTACGCACCTAAAATTGCATCAAAGGTAAAACTCATTAAAACTAATCAGTGACGTGCATGAATCAGTATGAACAGCACATTCGTAAATGCATTACTTGAAGTGTAATCTTATTAGGCTATTTTGGAAACCACACGAACAATAAATAATGCGTGAAGATGTACAATGACTTTGCAAAATACATATGTTATTGAAATGACGCAGAATCGCATTGATGCCGATAACCTTGTCGAACCTTCCGATTTGCATAATGCGTATGTATATGAATTTTAAATGATTGTAAATCAATTTTGCTTTTACATCACACTTATAACATATATATATATATAATATTACAGTTAATATTAAATTTAATTACAACATTATAGCAGTTTTCATTAATCAAGTGGCCGCATAAAGTAATATTTAAACATTCGCAGTCCCTTTTTGTACATGTTGTATTGTTTGATTATACATTGAAAGAATTATACTAATAGAAGACGATAGATACATTGAAAATTACGCTTTGTAATTGGTACAATAATGATATTCTTCGTAGAAACGATTGAAACAAAAATACTTGCCACACCATGCACATCGCATAAAAGCCGGCTCCCCACAAATACTACATTTGGGTATAATCTTTTCATTCCTGAAGTAACAGAAATCTACAGGATTTTGAAATTCGCTGGAATGCGTTTCTAGATATCCGCTTTTAAACCAAGCATATTGAAAAAGGTTTTTGAATCTAGGCGAAGAAAACTGGTTGTGGGTTAGGGACTGCAATTTAATTATTTCATTACGTAAGTGCAAATTGACATCTCTCTCTTGGAGAATCACATTATCCGAAAATGTCCGCACGAAATTTTTCCAAATCCGGAATCCAAACACATCTAAAGGCTGAACGATGCCCGTCGTTTTTTTTTTTGGAATCATTGAAAAAGTTACTTCCTTGTCTTGTGGAATCAACTGCTGTAACTCATTTAGGCAGTGTCCCGTCCACGAGTCGAGTAGGAGCATGCTTTTACGGCCAGTATTCGGTAGATACACTTCGGTAAACCAAGTTTTAACATGTTCGGACGTGAGTTTCCCTGACTTTGAAGCTCCGATGTAAATATTAACCGGACGGAATAGAGTTCTTTGCACTATCGGACCAAGTGTTCCTGTAGATTCCTTCAAAACTATGTATAGTGGTGAAAGAAGACGTCCGCTTGCTGATATAATAGGCATTATAGTGTAGCTATGTGTTGTAGAAGATACCGATTGAATCGTCGCTTCTACCGTTTTCACTCCTAATTTCGCCAATGTTCGCCCAGAATGTATTTCAAGGTTCAAGCAACTCTCGTCTGCATTATAAATTTCTTCAACTCCGACAGCTGGGATGTTAGACTTTACGCGAGAAACAAACGATTCTGCGGTATTTTTGATATTGTCAATATCTTCAAACGTAAATTGTGTCCTGAATGTTATTATCTTGCGGGACACAATCCTATGCGCAGTCTTAAAGTTCCAAATCCACCATTTACCTGCCACGAATTGGGGTAGGTCTACCTGGTTTTTTGCCTCCAAGGCCCACAATCTTAAATTCATGTCATGAACAATAGATCTTCTGTCACAAGCTTCTTCAAACATTTGCAGTACATATTCCGCAATAAATGCAAATTTATCTGCATTTGTTCCACCTCTCTCTACACCCGCCTCCCACCTGTATAGTTGCGGCAAAGATTTAACCATGCGATAATTTTTCTGTACACTGGTAAGCGATCGACGTGCCTTTTTTCCACTTTTCCAAAATGTCACTGCTTTTCTCTTATAACTTAAGTCAACATTTCCACCTTCATCATCAACAGTACGTTCTGCAGTGTCAAAACTGTCTTCTTCTTCTTCTGCAGGCATAATGTACCCTACAACTTGTGCACGATGTGGTTCGGATGGATCGACAAAATCGAGCACATAATCATGTTCAATTATAATGGTAGGGAATGTATGTTTTGAAACTTTTTTATAATGTCCCGAATTTCATTGTGCAGTTCCGTTTCTACCGAGTTTATAGGTGTCTGTATTATACAACGCCCGCTAATTCCTTAAAACCGAAGCTGAAAATCTGAGCTCTGAATTGATTTGTGGCCAATAAAGGAATGTCAAGTATAAAAAGTGACAGAGGAATCAGTGTTCGAGCGGAGAACGAGAATACAATTGGAATTAGCAAAGTTGATTTCACAATCTTTGCGTGTGAACTTTTTTAATGTTTTTTGTGAATTAAAGGTACAATTGGAATTAGCAAAGATGATTTCACAATCATTGCAGGTGAACTTTTTTAGTGAATTAAAGGGAATTAGCTTCTTTCATACATGAGTCATGTTTTTTTTTGGGGGGGGGGGGGGGGATTTCATCACTTTTTTCATAATTTGTTATCAATTATTAAGTGCCCTATTTCCTATCGGTCTTCATCCTCAAATCATACATACAGCTAAATCTAACGTAGAAGTACAAATAATACTGTTTTTTGTTCTCGAATTTTTCATGTATTTGAGGGGGGTAGGGCAGAGGAGTGACATTATAAGATTTCTGGAAAAGGTTGACGGAAAGGACCCCGTGGAGGTGAAAATTGTACCCAGTCAGCAATAATCAATAAAAATATTACCCATAACCACAAATCCAAACGACTTGATATCAGTCACTCGCGGTTTTACGAAAAAGACAAAAAGCCGCTGCGTTTGGGTAGCTAGTCGCATCACGAGGTCCGTAAATACACACTTTATTTCGAGAAATGATTCGTTACGAACGAATAGAAAAAAAAATAAAACATTGAGGCGTGTTCTCAAACAAGAAAGGATGACTTTGGGCAGCATTAAAGATTGCAATGGAAAATGTATAATTTCGAGGAGAAAAAAAATTTGGAACATAGTATTATATTATTATAAATTAAACGATTTTAAATTGGATATATATTAATTATAATTTTAATGGAACTATTTATTTACAATTGTTTATTTACAAAATACGCCCGCTCGGCCACGACCACGGCTCCTGAGTCTTCACTAAATCTCGCAGGGTACTCGCCTGCGAGCGGAGGTTGACGGCTTGCGCCCGTACCGCCTGGAGGGTGGCCCAATGCTCTTGACGGGTCCGCACCCTCCAGCCGCTCCTCTTATGACGCTTCGACGTGTATCCTCCTGTAATTAGTAATAAACGTCAGCAATTATATTATAATAATTTTTAAATTATTGGCACGCGCAGATAAAAATGTTCGCCTCCCCTGATATAGGCTAAACCGAACAATTTTTATATTGTAAAAACATAAAAGGGTATTTAATTAAAGTATTAAGAAATAATACCATGTGCCGTGGCTGGGCCCTGTGGTGGTGGTGGTGATGGTGTTGGTGGCGGTGGTGTTGGTGGTGGTGGCGGTGGTGGTGATGGTGGCGGCGGCGGCGGCGGCGGCGCCGTAGTTGCGACTGCCAACGACAGCCAACCGGCCTGGGCTCCCCTGATATAAGCTAAAGTCAACAATTTTAATTATATTGTTAAAAGATAAAAAGTATTAATTAATAGTATTAAGAATTAAAACCGTTTGTCGCCGGCTGCTGTGGTAGTGGTGGCGACGCCGCCGTTCTCGGCACCTTGTTCGCTGCCGGCATCATTCGAGTCTGGAAAAACGAATTTGAATAAATGTATATATAACATTTTTTTATTATTTAATTTTTCTGTAAGCTTATCGTTAATAAAACTCACCATCAAGTAGGGCGGCCTCCCGCATTTTCTACAAAAATTAATAAACAATTTATTAACCAAAAAAATCATCCAGAGTTCATAAAAGTGGCGTAAGATAGAAGAAAGTCATACGTTAAGTATCAGTGGACATAGACCGTAACTGTATAACAAATAATATAGCGACTTACCTTGTTAATTGAGACAATAATTCAATGTCCTATATGGTGGAAAAACTCGTGACATTTCAAAACTTTTGATAACTGACACATGCATGTTATGATTGATTGACAGCTAGGTGACATTTACTAGCGAGCCGAAAGCAGCGGCTTTTTGCCTTTTTCGTCAACTGCGCAACCGCATTTTCAGCAAAACCATTCCGGATAACTTCAGCTAGTGATCCTCTAGGTAGTGATCGGCAGATGTGTCCACCATTTTCGCCTAAAGCGGAAGTCGCAAATTGGCGGGCACATTTTGAAATAACCGAGCAAACTGAAGTTGTACTATTTCCTTCTGCCGTTCTTCATACAAATTAAAACATGTTAGGTTAAATACATTAGACTGTTTCTAGATCTCTACGGAGCACGTAGGGTTTTCTAACTTTACTTAAAATGTAAAAGACTAAAATGGTAAATTTCGGGTCAGGCATAATAACAGCGATACTGAGCCTCGCCCTTTCTGTACATTGCGTCTCATGAAACTTCATACTTACAAAATCTGCACGCGTTAGCAATAGTTTGCATGTTCGAAAATGACAGCATTAAATGAAGTTTGCTGCTGATTCCACTTTTCGCTCAATGTTGTGGAATCCAATTGGTAGATGTTATTGCTTCGCCCAATAGGAAAAATTACGCAGATAAACGGTGGTGGGGCTAGGCACGTACCAATTACGTGCGAGCAGTATCTCTTTCTTTTTCTACTTGTTTACTTGCTCTCTCTACTTCCGGTTCCGGTGTCGACCAATAGAAAACGGCGGCCACATCTGCCTATCACTACCTAGAGGATCACTAACTTCAGCTTACGAAAGGCGACATCTACCTGCGTCAATTGGAGAAGTAAAACGAGAATGGCGACATCTACTGGCGTCAAGTACTAGCGCTACGTGCTGTCTGACTGTCTCGTAAAAAAAGTATCATTTTGCTAACTATTAATTGAGAATAATTCTTTTATCTTTTAGAAAAACAGCTTGATACATTAAGTAAAACGACAAATGGGTTCGAAAAAAAATAATTATTCGCTTAATCATGTTAAAACACCGGGACTATGTCATTAGACAAGATAAAAGACCAAAATAGCTACGCAGACCTGTCAATTTCGCTATCATTCGTGTATAGAGACGTGGTCGCTCAGTGTGCCTATAGGTAGAGGGGGAAGGGGAATTAGCTTCCAGACGCGACCGCGTCTGTTGATTTTAGGTGCGTACTGCCTTGCTTAAGTAATTGAAAGCTGTCTGAACTGTACATAAATAATAATCTAAATATGGCTTTAAGAAACCATGTTATTAATGGAAACTGCCAAAATGGACTTCAAATTCGCTAATAGAGGCTTTATTCGTTTGCAAAAAAAATATAACACATAAATCACTTATATGTATGAAAAGAGATTATCCAGTAGTATTTCAGCTTATATTTAAAAAATACACAAACTTAATTTAAAGGGTTGGTGGTGGGGGTAACTTGAAAAATATGGATTTTTCGAAAATTATTTTTCCGCGGGTTTGTAGATATAAAAGAAGGATGCAACTTTTGTTTAAACTTCTTTTCGATATCTCTCACCATTCTCGAGGTATTCCACGGAAAAGAATATTCTGAATTATTTTCAAGGGGTGATTTCACCCCTAAAAATTGCATTATTGCACCAACAAAAAATAGGGTTGTGTTACGGATGAACTACTCTATTTGCACACTGAGTTTCATAATTTTCTAAATTTTCGGGTTGCCGAACGTCCCTTGTGAGTTAGGTGGGAAGAAAATAAATAAACACACTCTGAACATATGTTAGTGTACTAAGGTCGGTATCATATATATTGGCCGGTGAGTTTCGTGAGGGGTATTCTCCCACCACACAGTTTGCCTGTCTCGGTGCTCCTTTTCTCAACGTTTTCTGACTCGCTCTCGTTCCATCTCGCTCTCGCCAAGAGTGAGCCAGAAATGGTGGGGATAGTGCCAAGCTTCTGGGGTGTAGACCAAACCGAGCTGTCAGCGTAGAAATACACACATCAGAATAGGTGTGCGTTAGCTACGAAAAAATTCAGGAGCTTTATTGGTTAGAACATTGATACTTTCTCGATAGCTTCATCTCGTATTGGTCTACGCATAACTTCGTAACGCACACAACTATTACGCTAAGAATAAATAACAGCCAAACGGCTAGGTACAGGCGGAGCCGAGCAGCGTTCCCGTTATCCCACCATACCCTGCGAGGACCACGCAACTCCAACTGACAAATCCACGATCGTCAGATGGTGGTGGCTGATTTCTCCTCGATCGCTGTTCCCGAAAACGAATTCACCGGCCAATATATTTGATACCGACTTTAATTAGCATCATCGTTACAATGAAGAAAGACTATAATTTACCAAACACTTACAACTAATTCAATAAAAAACCTATCTTATTTCTTTGAAATGTAAGCAAAGACCGAACTGAAATTGCATCAAATCATTTTAGAGATAATGACATTACGCTGAACAAAAAATTATTAAAAACCATATATTTTAGGCAACAGGAATGTAAATACAAAACACACTGTAGAAAAATACTAACGCAGCTGCTTGCAAAAATTAATTTTTGTATGGGGAATATCGGGGTCCATACCCCTACAGCACACTTAGTTGCAGGAACGTTGCAGAAACGTTGCTAGACATTGCAATGTTACCGTTTGGTTGCAGGTTGCATTGACATATTACTGCAACATTGTAGAAGTATTGCCGTGGAATATTGCAATGGACACGTTTGTGCAATGTTTCTGGAATATTACGCACACATTGCCGTGGAATATTGCGCACATACTGCGGTATAATAATCCAGGAATATTGCGCACACATTGCCCTGGAATATTGCAATGGCCACGTTTGTGCAATGTTTCTGGAATATTGCGCACACATTGCCGTGGAATATTGCAAGGGCCACGTTTGTGCAATGTTTCTGGAATATTGCGCACACATTGCCGTGGAATATTGCGCACATACTGCCGTACAATACTCCCGGAATATTGCGCACACATTGCGGTGGAATATTGCGCACATACTGCCGTACAATACTCACGGAATATTGCGCACACATTGCCATGGAATATTGCGCACATACTGCGGTACAATACTCCAGGATTATTGCGCACACATTGCCGTGGAATATTGCGCACATACAGCCGTACAATACTCCCGGAATATTGCGCACACATTGCCGTGGAATATTGCGCACATGCTGCCGTACAATACTCCCGGAATATTGCGCACACATTGCCGTGCAATATTGCGCACATACTGCCGTACAATACTCACGGAATATTGCGCACACATTGCCATGGAATATTGCGCACATACTGCGGTACAATACTCCAGGATTATTGCGCACACATTGCCGTGGAATATTGCGCACATACTGCGGTACAATACTCCCGGAATATTGCGCACACATTGCCGTGGAATATGGACTTACATATTTTCACTCCTCACCTACGCAAAGCGTTCCTGAAATGCAAACACACGGAATACAGTCTTAAATACCACAGGAAACCTCCGGGGGAACATAGGCGAACACGGAAAGTATGTGATATAAATAATTAATAACATTACTTAATTATATAACTATGCCGTTCAAGGAAAGTGTTAAACTATAAACAGCGACAAAAGATATTTGTGAAAAAGAAATATTAGATGTCCCAAGTACTGCCAGTGTCTCTACTATTGCCATTTAATCTATTGTTCATAACAAAAACGTCCCGCGATGTCGAGTGTAAATTTAGAAGTCCGTATTATTGGCGGACGCTGCAGGAACGGCACCGTGTGCCGTTCAGGCAACATTCGTATATAATACGGATTCACGCGGAGCGTTCCTGAAATGCAAACACACGGAATACAGACTTAAATACCACAGGAAACCTCCGGGGGGAACATAGGCGGGCACGGAAAGTATGTGATATAAATAATTAATAACATTACTTAATTATATAACTATATTGTTCAAGGAAAGTGTTAAACTGTAAACAGCGACAAAAGATATTTGTGAAAAAGAAATATTAGATGTCCCAAGTACTGCCAGTGTCTCTACTATTGCCGTATTTAAACCCTATAGTGTTAATTAAATAATTGTATTAATTATTTATATCAGATTTTGTCCACGTTCGCATATATTCCCTTGTTGGTTGCCTGTGGAATCTTAGACTGTATTCTGTATGTCGACATTTCATGAACGTTCCGCGTAATTCCGAATTCGGTGATTGTCGTTGCCGGAACGTTGCTCATACGTTACGAGTGCAATGTTGCACTCGTAACCTATGCGGGACGTTTCTGCAACGTTCGAAAAGAATACGGAATTACGCGGAACGTTCCTGAAATGCGAACACGCGGGAATATATGTGAACGTGGAAAATATCTGATATAAATAATTAATACAATTACTTAATTATCACTATAAGGTTTAAGCAAAGTGTTAAACTGTATACAGCAGCAAAAGATATTTGTAAAGTAGTCTGAGCTGTGAAATGTAAATCCACAAACTCTAAAAACTACAAAGTAAAAAAATATAACAAAAAAAATTATGATAAACGATTGCTTTAAAAATGCGCTAAAAACTAATAAAAATTATTTTCTTGTACTACGCAGGATATTTCATAACAGGATATGAATCAACTTAATACAATATCAAGCGACGAAATGAATTTGTTGTAAGATATCCGACTCCACGATTAGGGAGATGTAACGGGGTTTGTCAAAACGAATCTTCGTTTTTGAATAATTTGAGTTTAAAGTGTTGGACGGTAGGAGCATATGTTAAAATACGTAAGCAATCTTTCCAATCAACGGTTGTAGCTGCAGCGGTAAAGTGTTCATCTACGGTGCTCGAGGTCATGGGTGTTCGAATCTCACTGAGGTAAAAGAATTTTCTATTTATAAAAAAACACTGACGTTATACTACTACGATTCTGTACTCGTTCGTGTCGTCTCGCGTCCATCAAAGACACGGTATATATATACCTTAATTAATACCGATATTTTTATTTTTGGCCCTACTGCTCGAAACGTTGCGTGACCATTGCTGTGTAATATCTCAGAAATGTTGCGTGACAATTGCAAGAAAATCTCCGAAATGTTGCGTGACCATTGCCATAAAATCTCCGAAACGTTCCGTGACCATTGCTGAAAAATCCCAGAAACGTTCCGTGCTCATTGCTGCAAAATCGCCGAAACGTTGCTGTAAAATTCCAAAACAATGTTGCAGAAATATCTCCCGCAATGTTGCACAGGGGCGGACATAGCAATGTACTTGTAACTTTTCGGGGACATTCCGTGCAATGTTTCAAATGTTGTAGCTCAACGTAACTAAGACATTCCTGCAATAAAGTGTGCTGTAGGGGTATGCACCCCTGTACACGGTTAAGCGCTCAGGTGCCTTTGAAGGCTACTACTGCATTCAAATTCAGCGATTTCAATGAAATTTTTATCAAATTCTCTGTGAAAAATATCAGAGATAGCATTCCTAAAAGATACTTGGGAAAGTTCCATTTGGTAACTCTTTATTTACGTTTTTATCAGCTTGTGGTACATTTGTACCCCTGTACACAGAGTGAAGGTTAAGACTTTCGTAGGATCGTGGCAGCATTTGTCGAAGACTCCTGTTTTATGGATAAAATGTTGAGTGAATGTTAGAAATAATTACAGTAGGTAGCAAAATTATCATATTCGAACAAAAAGGTGTGAGATTTTGTAAGTTTAAGCGATGGAATAAAATATGATGTCTCGTTTTTCATGATGATAATACTAATTTTTAATACTAGTATATATATATTTAAGAATGCAAATTAAATACATTTAGGTATATAGATTTAAGACTATATTGTATGAGAAATACAATTACTAAATTTTTGGGTGACTCCGTCTTTAGCTTTCATGACGGCTTGGATTCAGCGTGGCGTGCTTTTAATGCATTCTGTGGCTACATCCTGTAGTTTTGGAATATTCTGCCATGCTTATTTGTAATAATTTTATCCCCGCCCTTTTAAAAACAAATGAGATTTATATGTTGAAAAATCACTCGCCATGTTGCCAGATGTTGTAGCCAATCAAATAATGAAGAAACAATAACATTCATACATTGTTACACAGCCACGACTTTCCCAGATTTTGACGAAAATGTTTTGAGTATAATAATTTGGCTACCCTCTGTATATTCTGCGATGTGCATTGATATGTTAACATACAGCACACTTCGTTGCGGCAACGTTGCAGGAACGTTGCAGCAACCTTGCTATGTTACATGGTTGCAGCGCAATGTTGCCGCAACGTTGCTGCAACTGCCATTTAAACCTAAAATATTTCCCATGTTTTCAATAATACGAGAAAATGTTTAAGGAAAAAAATGTTTGCTTCAAGCAGACAATTATTCTGACGGAGGCGAGTTTTTGTCAAGATTATATTTCCCGAAATTTCAAGATCATCGATGGTTTTTTTATTAGGATAACGTGTTTTCATTACTGTAACATTATAGACAATAAAAATACAAATTCAACCATGTTCAATATGTTGTCCTTTCTCGCTAGCAATCATTTTTTTCCTGAGACATTTTCTCATATCATTAAAAACAACGGAGATATTTCAAGCTTAAATGTTAGGTGACTCACCCTGTATATTTTAGTGCGTAGAATGAGTCAGGGTAGAAGTTGTAGTACATACCTACAGTAGCGGACAAAAATGTTACCACTTTTTCAAAACACCCAACGTCTATTACTTTTTAATATCAACTTAAAACTGCAGTATGTGCCTAATATACATATTCTGAAAGAGAATTAAAAGCTGTACAAAACCCAGTTACAGTTGAATTTATTTTGCTAACAAACAAAAACCCTACATAACATTAAACGAGATAACACATTTTTATAGCCAACAAAATGTTACCACATTTGAACATTAATAACAAAAATCTAATAGTTTGCGGGAGCACCTCTTGCTTTTAGGACAACCTAAAAAGTTACTAAACATAGCCATTTGTCGGCCCCAAAACTGTGTTACCCCGTTCAATGTCATATAACACTTTTCTTTGTCAGTTAAATAAATTCAACTTTAACTGAGTTTTATACAGCTTTAAATTCTCCATCAGAATATGCATTTCAAGAGGAAGAGACACGGTAGTGTCTCGCACCAAGTATATATAGGTATATGCGCAGCGTGAGACACAGAGTGCTCTATAACGCCACGACCCGCTATCAAGAACGCTTCGATTATCGAATCTCAATAACGGTTGATCCGATTAGATTTTTAATGGTCTTAATGGATAGCTTCGGTTTGATTTACATCAGAAAAGTGTCTTTGTTTTGTTCCTACGTGCCTTATGAGGTGAGATATTTTAATGCAATGTTCCAATTTGGCGAATTTTATGTTCTTAAGATTAAGAATCGTCATCTTCAAGTATAGGCAACAGGAGAGCATGAAAGGGTTACGGTCAATCGCGTAACAAATTGTTGTCACGTGACAGGTAGACAGAGAGCACATCTGTCGAGGTAAACGTAATCTAGCTAGTGTCAAACAATCATAACCTGCCAGGTGTCAAATAATATGTGTCAAAACTTTTGAAATGTCACCAGTTTTTACTCCATATAGGACACTGAATTATTTTCTCAATTAACTACGTAAGTAGTCTCTAGGTAACTAGCCAGAATGTTTTAATAGACTATTTATATAGAGCTTATAGAAACGGAGGGGACGCACAGACTTGGAAGTTGTCCGGAGAAAGTTCGACAGAGAAACATCTTCTTTCGCATAAATTTCTACAAAATAATATTTGTTTTTATATCAGCAAACTATTTTTCACATTAGAGTTTTTATGTAAAGCTTATAGAAATGAAGGGGACGTACGGGCTTGGATAGAAATGAAGGGGATGCACAGGCTTGGAGGTTGTTCGGAGAAGGTTAGATAGACAGAGAAGCATCTTGTTTCGCACAAGTTTCTGGAAATTTGTCAAATAAGGTAAATCGACAAAATTTGTCAAATTAGCATAGCATTAAGAATTAAGAAAATTATGACATTCTGCTTACAATGTAGAGCAAGTCACATTAGTGAAGAAAGTACGCTGAAAACGCATCTCCCTTGATACTTTTCAATCTTTTGTGAAACATATTCGTAATACTTTATTATAATTCAGAGTATTTTCCCACGCTATTCATTAATTTTATTAGTTTCCCATTAACAATATTTCAATTCACCAATAAACATACTAAATTAATTTTATACCAACACCATTAAATTGTGCGTTAAAAATATTGGATCTCTTCGTTCATTTTCGCTAAATTACCATTAGCATTTAAATTTTCTCCTACAAGACTTTCTGCTATACACTGCCACCTCCTTAGGACGCATTATGCAGTCTTTACACTTACTACACCAAAAGGCCACTCTTCTTCTATAAGTTTTATAAGGCTGTTATATATTTATAGATAATCGAAGCAAAAGCGAAATTAAGAGACACGGTAGTGTCTCGCGCCAAGTATATAGCTACCCGTCAAAAAGAATCCCGCTTAAAAACATTGTCATAAATTAATATATCCTATTAAAAAGAATCCCATTTAAAAACATTGTCGTAAATTAATAGCTTCACAAAACTAATGATATACAAAATTTGCGCCAATTACAACAATGGCTATTTATATAATGACAAAAATGTATTTAATAATATTAAGCAGATATATTTTCATAAAAATAAATATTTTAATACGAATAAAATTTTTAATTATTTTACGAAAAAATGTTAATTGTCTTGGTTACTAAATAAAACAATATAAAACAAGACAAGACACCATTGAGACTAGAAAGATGTATATAATAATATTAAGCAGATATATTTTCATAGAAATAAATATTTTAATACGAATAAAACTTTTATTTTCAAAATACTTGGCGCTGCGAAACCGAAAAAATGTTAACTAGTAGGTAAGGTATGAGAGTTCTGGACCAAATTGGGGCGAGGGGGTGAGGCGGTGCGGGGGTACCGGCCGCGGGCGCGGGGGCGAGGTGGGGAGGGGGTACCGCGCTCTTCCGCGTGATGGGTGCGGGGGTGAGGCGGGGGAGGGGGTACCGCGTTTGTGGGTGAGAGGGTGACGTCACAGGGGAGGAGGATTTCAAGATGGCGTCGACCGAGTTCGCGGGTAAGAGGGACACGCCACAGGGGAGAGGGGGGATGTATTTTCAAATTTCAAATGGCGTCGCGCGCATTTTATACTGACACCATCTGTCGAATGCTTAAGGTACTTTGAACACGTGTCGTTACCGCGGAATTTTCGTACGTGTGCGAGGATCGGTGCGCAGGCGCGAAAGATAAGGTGCGAAAGGATCTAACGTGGATGCTATAATTCAACACCGATAACTATTCGAGATTAATTAACCTAAATAGCGTAACCATCTCATGAAAGAATGCAACGTCGCACTCGTATAAAAATCCACCGACGAAATGTAATTCGACGCGCTGTCGCGATAACTATTCGAGAACGATTAATCTAAATAGCGCAACCGCTTTACAGGGAAGGTGGAAGATAGGTAAGTAAACCCGACATATTAATATTAAGATTTTCAAGATTGAATAATTTATTAAACTTAATTCTCCCACTCGACTACATCGCCAGCAAATAGGGCACTATCGTCGTCGTCGATAAAAATGACATCCCCATCATCGTCAATTTGCTCGGGCTTAGTCTGAATTGCAATATCGCAAGCGTTAAGTCCCGATATTGCATTCGCATAAACTGTGTCAAAATTAATCTTTTTGGCATTGACACAGTTCCGCCAAACCACGCTCTGTGGAGCACCCGCACGATGCCGCTGATATATATTTCCAAATACATCATTATCTTCATCATCATCATCGTCGGCATCTAAACAGTACGTCTGCTGAGCATGTCGATTCAGCCAAAATTGCTCATCCCCGTAATGATCACTCGGTGGTTCATCAATTGCGGTGTCTGCATTATGAAAGACTTTTAAAAAAATATCGCCATCGTGAGCAACTTCAGCCTCGTGGACGATATCATCCCGAATTTCTTCGGTTTGAACCTCAACATTCCGACACGTAACGTATACTTTCGGGCTAGAGGTACGGATCGGTATCACAGCACAGGTGATCGTACCGGAAGCTGGACGATTCAAATTCACGGGTAATGACATAATCTGAAACCAATTTTTCTTATAATTCTCAAAGTTACTAACACAACGATTCACTAAAATATGATAATGGAAACTTACGGTATAATCGCTTGTATTTCCGTGCGTTGAATTACTGCCGATATCCTTCAAAAGCAGTCTCCTTCAAAATTATGCACTTCCAAAAATAATCCACTTCAAAAGCGATTCACTTCGAAGCAATTGCACTTAAGGTACGCGACTTAGATATGGTAAATTCTTAAAATGTTTCTCGCGGTAACGTACGTCTTGACCGTCGTAGTAGCATTTGAGAACTGATTTTAAGGGGCTGCTTCACGATGACATGCATACGGGAGTATAGCGAGATAATTATTCGGGTATCACCCAACGTATTTTGAAACCCCCGTGATGGGTATAAACACCCTTATCATGAAAGCTGGAATTCAATACGCGCGGTAACGCATCGAGCAAGCGCTACATCACGTCACCCGATTGAAACGTTGAGGATGAGAGAGTTCGAAGAAAAGAGAGTTCGAAGAAAAGAATTCGAAGCGATAACGACTCATGAATCTCGGCTAGGGTAGGTGGTTAGTACATTCAATCAGAGCCACGCATCGTTCGATAAACATCTTCGCGATCATTCTTCCCCTGAGTTTTCGATATCCGGATCAGAACCGCATCAGGCGGAAGAGTCGCATCAACCACTCGTGTCTGCTAGTGCGTGCCTTTTAATTGAATATTAAAGCAGAAGAAGTAAACATGGAGGTATTCATGGACACATTCGGGGTTTTGTCCCGGATATCCGGGCTTTTACGCAGTGTTGCGGAATTCCGAGACTGGGTGAATCAGTGCGACACGTGCTTGCGACTTATCGTCGAGTATCAGTGCGGCGAAGGAGTGTCGATGGCATCGAAGCAGCGTCTGGCATCGCTAATCGCGCGTATCAAGACATTACGTACGATCGTGCGGGTACGGTTTTCGCGAGTAGGACTCGGGGTTTCGGGTCGGTTGACGACACCTAAGGTCGTATGGGAGGATGTGGAAACCGCGTTTCGGAATCGTATTTCGACTGGTGCGGTCATTAATGTGGGTTACATCGATCCGCGTCAATTTTTGGAGGGAGCCCGACAAATGGTGCTATCGCGCGTGACAGACGCTATCAGAGAACATTCTGGTGTGGCCGTGAATACGGTCCTGAACGCTGAGTTTATGTTAAACGCGAATACGGACATGAAAAGTTTCGGAACGCGAAATCGCGTACTGTTCAGGACATCAACCGTGCGCGAGTGGTATTCGCGGTGTGTGGTCACTCCCACGTTAGTGGCGATCGAAGAGTTTCAAGATCGCGACAGTGGACCCTAAAGGCTGTGTTAAATATTCTAGTGAATATTAATAGGCATAATCCACTTCGAGCCGGCTGCGACGTACCACTTCCGCGCAAGGTCATTCTTAAAAGGGCGGTGGTGAACGTAAAGAGTAGAGACAATGCGTGCTTCTTGTGGTCAGTCGTCGCTAGTTTGTATCCTATTGCTACGCATGGGGTCGCATCGTACCCACACTACTCGGAGGTGCTTCGCACGAACGATATGACTCTTCCCGTAACGTTGAACCAGCTGGCGAAGTTCGAGAGGTTGAACGACGTGTCCGTAAACGTGTACACGTGGTCCGACGGAAGCTGCGCGCCTCTGCGTTTGACCGAGGACAAGCGGGAGAAACACGCGAATCTGCTACTGGTGCAGGATCCCAAGGACTCCCAACATTATCATTTCACGTGCATTCGCAGCATATCAAGACTCGTATCGAAGCAACTCAGCAACCACAATGGCCAAGTATTCGTTTGCGAAAGGTGAGTCAAATATGGAATTTTCAATTGATATATACTATTTATTCTTTTTGTTTAATTATTATTAATACTATTATCGTTGCAGATGTCTCAGCTTCTTCCATTCGTCCGAGCAATTGACGAAGCACAACGTGGACTGTCAACGTCTGAACGAGTGTGCCGTTGAATTGCCGTCCGCGGAGGATAAATGGCTGCAATTCAAAAATTTCAAACACAAGGAACGAGCGCCATTCATCGTCTACGCGGACTTCGAATGCCTGCTGGAGGACGTCGAGTCTGCGGAGCGGAGTCGGACGTATGCGTACCAGCAGCACAGAGCGTACAGCGTGGGATACTACATCCATTGCTCCACCGACGCGTCTCTGTGCCGTTATCGGGCGTATCGTCACGAAACCGAGTGCGTGAAATGGTTCGTGCAAGAACTTCGAGACTTTGCGGACAATGCGTATTCGTGGTTGCGGAACGCGAAACCAATGAACTCGTTGACGGATCAACAGTGGCAAAGTTTTAACGAAGCAATCGCGTGTCACGTGTGCGGACAACCGTACGTCGATGGGAATAAAAAAGTGCGCGACCATTGCCACTCGACGGGCGAGTACCGAGGCGCGGCCCACGTGTCGTGTAACTTACAATTCCAAAGATCGTACACGATACCGGTAGTGTTTCACAATCTATCAGGTTACGACGCGCATTTCGTGATTAAGGAGTTGGCGTCCGCGTTCGAGGGACAGATCGACCTGCTACCGGTGACGAAGGAGCGATACATATCGTTCACGAAACACGTCAAGGGAATCGACGCCGAGAACAATGATTGGAAGAGGGGATTGAAGTTTCGTTTTATAGATTCGTTGAAGTTCTTGGCCGCTAGTCTGGAGAAACTCGCTTCGGACCTTGGCAAAGAACGACTCGCGATTCTACGACGCGAGTTTCAATCCCTGTCGAACGATCAGTTCGATCTCCTGACCAGGAAGGGCGTCTTCCCGTACGACTATGTATCGTCATACGCCAAACTGAACGATACGCGTTTACCGTCCCGCGAAGCGTTTTATAATCAGCTGAACGATCGCGCCGCGTCGGAGCCTGATTACGCGCACGCCGTGAACGTGTGGAACTCTTTTCGCGCGCAGACATTGGGCGAGTACAGTGATTTGTATTTGAAAACAGATGTACTGTTACTCGCCGACGTATTCGAAAGTTTCCGCACCGATTGTATCACGAGTTACGATCTGGATCCCGCGCATTATTTCACGCTACCGAGTTTCACGTGGGACGCGATGCTCAAGTACACCGGCGTACGATTAGAGCTTCTGACGGACGTGGACATGCTACTGTTCGTGGAGCGTGGCATACGCGGCGGTCTGAGCCAGTGCTCGCACAGGTACGCGCGAGCCAACAACAAGCACCTGCCTGCTGGGATGTACGACGAGTCGAAGCCGTCGACGTATCTAATGTACTTCGAAATCAACAACTTGTACGGCTGGGCGATGTCGCAGACTATGCCGAAAGGAGGGTTTCGATGGCTGGACGATGCGACAGTGGCCGCGCTCGACGTATCATCCCTACCCGACGGCGAGGACTCCGAGGAATCTGAGGGATACCTGCTGGAGGTAGACATCGAATATCCCAAGGAGATCCACGACGCCCACGCCGACCTTCCATTCTGCCCGGTGCGCGAGCACGCGCCAGGAGGAAAACAGACCAAGCTGCTTGCCACGCTCGACGATAAGGAGCGATACGTCATCCATTATCGCTACCTGAAACAGTGCATCCGACACGGTTTACGCGTGACGCGAATTCATCGAGTGTTGCGATTTGATCAGTCACATTGGTTGCGCGACTATATCCAATTGAACACTGGTTTGAGGACGCGAGCCACGAGCGAATTCCAAAAGACTCTATTTAAATTAATGAATAACGCGGTGTACGGGAAGACAATGGAGAATGTGCGGAATCGCGTAGACGTGCGACTGGTGACGCGGTGGGACGGTCGTTACGGTGCGGAAGCGCTGATCGCGAAACCGAACTTTCACAGCCGCACGATCTTCTCGGAGCAGTTGATGGCAATCGAAATGCGTAAACTGAAAGTTAAGTTCGACAAACCGATATACGTGGGTATGAGTGTGCTCGACGTATCGAAGGAATGTCAGTATGAATTTCAGTATGCATATATGCGCGCAGAGTTCGGTGATCGGTGTAAGGTTTTGTACACCGACACAGACAGTTTAATGTATAGTGTGGAATGCGAGGATGTGTATGAAAGGATGAAGCGTGACGTCGCCCGATTCGACACGAGTGATTACGCGGTGGACAATCCGTACCGTATGCCCCGCGTAAACAAAAAGGTTCCGGGACTCATGAAAGATGAGAACAACGGCGTCTTGATGACCGAGTTCGTCGGACTACGGTCTAAGATGTACGCGACTAGAACGTTTAACGCTGCAGTGGGGTCTACGAGTGAGACTAAAAAAGTGAAGGGTGTGCGGAGACACGTGGTCGCGAACGATATACAATTGGATGATTACATTCGTTGTCTCCGCGATCTCACCGAAAAATCGATTCGACAGAACAGTATTCGCTCCAACCAGCACGAGGTGTATTCCGTGAGTGGGGAAAAGAACGCTCTCAGTCCGTTCGACGACAAGCGATATATTTTAACCGATCGGGTCAGCACCCTTCCGTGGGGGCATTATCGAATCCCCGAGCTCGAGCTTGAGCCCGACAAGTCCCTCGAGAATCCCATTGTATAGAATGCTTGTATGTTTGTATTTTTTTGCATGTACATATGTTATTTATTTATGTTATTTATTTATGGATATGTAATATATGTATAGCGTAGAATATAACCAAAATTATATTTTTTCTCTACTTTATTAAGCTTAATCGTACGCATATATGCACGAAGAAGAATGAGAATGTGAATAAACGGACAATGTATATATATTTATATGTATTTATTCATTAATTTATTTGTTCCTGTAACATCAAGCACGATAACGAATCAGAGAATATCCTTGTCGCGTATCCACGAGTTCCGCGACGAATCGAATCCAAGCCACTTAACGTACACCTGATTCCCCTTGCGACGAATAATCTTCTCGACCAGATAGACGCCCGGATTCGCGACCGAATGTAGTTCGTACTCGTAGAATCCACCCGAGATCGGCTCTCCCGCGGAATCGCGCAGAATGTACGTCACCGGGAACGTTCGTTGTACGGTTACGATTTCGAATACCTCGGTCGACCAGTTCGGAGTATACCCCTTCTCGAAGAGGGTCTTGAACTTGCTCACGCGTACCTTGTCACCGACGTTGAATTTCGCGCGGAGTCGAACACCTTTCGATGCAGAGGTGGAGGGGGGTTCATTCGCGGCGAACGACAAACGCGTCGCGGGGGTCACGTCAACGGGTCGGGCGTTGATCGTCCGATGCTTGCGATGATTGTAGGTGCGTACGAGCGCAGGTAACAGGTCGACCCAGCGATAGGACGCGTTCAAGGAGAATTGTTTCCACATGAGGTTTTTCAGCGTGCGATTGAAACGTTCGACGATCGACGCTTTCATCACGCTGTACGTGGAGTAGTGGTTAATCCCGCGCATCTTCGCGCATAGTTGAAACTCCGCGTTGTAAAACTCCTTTCCCATGTCGGTTTGTAAATTTCGCGGGCATCTATCGCTCTGCCGCAATACGGTCGTGAACGCCGCGGTCACGTCGCGTCCACTTTTCGTTTTCACGGGTATGGCCCACGCGTACTTGCTGAACGTATCGATGATCGTTAGTATGTAATGATATCCACGATTTTGCTTCGCGTACGGACGCATCTCCACCAAATCGGCCTGCCACAAATCATCGTAGCCGCGAATCACGACGCTACGCCGTGGGAAATTCCGTCTAGCCGGGGCGTGTAATTCGTTCACTAATTGTACTCGCTCCTTGTTCATGCTTCGCGGGTGGTCGGGGATGGTCGCGACGTTCCAAAAACGTTAGAATTAGTATCAGTTCCTCGAGCGTACGTAAAACGCAATCGGTGCACGTATTTCGCGATCGTTCGTTATTAGTCGTTTCGAAATCGTAGCCGATATTGGCAGCATCATTGATCATCGTCATCGTCGCCGTAGACCCTCGTTTGCTTTTCGTTTGTACCGATCCGTGGTTGTTATCGCAGTCGACGACGTCGTGAACTCTTCGAGTCTGCCTTTCAAGTGATCGAAGCGTCGTTCCATCGCGATATTTAAATCTTCCTCTAGTTGGGACAATTGCGCGTTAACGATATCCGACATCGTTCGTTGTACTCGCGTCTCGAGTTGAGATCGTTGATACGCGGCATCCACTCGTGCGCTCGCGATAGCCGTTTCGATTTTTTTGGTAAAGCGTTCATCCGCCGAGGACAATAGTCTCGTCATTGTCATCGCCACTTCGTTGTTGTTGTTGTTGTTATTGTTGTTATTACGTAACGAGGTGCCAAACTTGTTCACCGACATAACGATGCGTGCGCGCGAACACTACTGACGCGACGATCACAGGATCGTTCAATTTAAGATGCGTCCATCCTCGCGAAGTTCCTCCACGATGGATGCGATTTCGTTATCGTGACCCGTGTGACCTGCCGCGCGCGATGCTACGAGCAATCCAAGCCTATCGACCAATTCGTTCGGATCGTCCCAGTACACGTAATCGATCGCGTTATCGGTGACCGTCATCGATTCGTCGATGGGCAATCCTCGACCTTGTCGCGTGCCCGCGCCGCCCCTAACGCGTCTGATATTCGATGTTCGCACCCCACCGATCACCTGGGATATGATTTTCTTATACTTGTACCCCTTGTTACCCAGCGTGCGCTTGCTCGGCGAATGGTTTTGCTTATGCGCGCTCGTCGACAATAAGATGCGTCGGTACGAGCGAAAATCAGCGTCCGTGCACGTCTGCTGGTTGGGTTCTCGCATGAACAACAATTCGTACAAACCCCGAGTCCCCGGGTATCGCGTTCCGTTCACGCGAATGTCATCACTGTCCGCATCGATGGTGAGCACGGAATCGCCGATCATTAGATCTTCGTTGGACCCCAAGTATACGCCGTACACATCATCGATTAGTCTCCTGCTGTCGGTGAAGAACAGTCGTAGGTATTGTCGCGACAAGGGTCCTTTGGCATTCCGTACATACACATAGATATCATCGACGGGTTTACGCACCATATCCGAATCGTAAGCCTTTACTAACGACTCATCATCATGAATTTTTTCATCGTCTTCATCGACGATATCATCAACAACATCATCATCAATAACATCATCGACAACATTATCTTCATCGACAACTTCGTCAACATCGTTGTTGTCGTTGTCGTTGTTGTCGATGTTATCGTTGTCGTTGTTGTTATCGTTGTCGGTGTTGTTGGCGTCGTCAGCGTCGTCGTCGTAGTCATCATCATCATCGTTGATTCGCGTCAACGTTGCTCGTGGTTATCGGCGTCGTCGTCGTCGTCGTCGGTTCGTTAGACATTTCGTGTTGCTTGATGAACGACTCGCGGTTTACTAATGTCCGCGAGCTACGACAAACTCGTTAAATCCTCTTCGATACCGACCTTCGTACATGGAACTATCCTTATCGATCACCACGAAATCGTATCGTCGACGCCAACATCTCGCACACAAGTCGTTGAACGACTCGAACGTCATGTCTGTGTTCACATGATCGTTGTACACGCGGCGCAAGTTCGTGCCGTCTTGTTTGAATAGCATGAGAAAATTTGCGTTGTCCCTGATCAAATGTTTAGGTATTCTAGCGTACGATTGGCACAAATAAAAGCAATCCACGTTCGAGTGACGACCCATAGAGAAGTATTCGCGTATCGCGTTCTGTTCGTCGCACGCCACGTCGTCGAACACGAAGATCGAATCGGGCCGAGCGTCTCTCGGTGGAACGATCTCAGTGTTGTCCGAGTAGGGAAAGTATTCGATTCCGTCGACCAGCGACAACACCTGCTCGAGATAACGATACTTTGGCTGATGCAACGATTTCGAGTACACGTACACGTTCTCGAAACGCAAACCGTTCGGACTCTCTAGCATACTTAAAAGTACATTCGTTTTTCCACACCCTGACGGTCCACAAATCACACCTCGCACGCTGTTCGGCAGCAACGGGCCGTGTCTGTTCGCTCGACTCGCATCCCTATCATCTTCTAGCATTCGATTCGCGGTTACGCGAATAACGTTCGACTGTTTCGCGAATCGCATGTTGGCGGGGTTTCTCAGGTACTCACGCGCGTGTGACGAAGGATGACTATTTATATTCGTGGCACGCGTCGCGCAGGTCACTATCACTGTGATCGGTGAAGCATGCGTACGCGTCTATTATTGTAGTAGCTATCGCGATTATTCTAACGTATATGATAGCATCAACGACTGCGACGTCTTACAAGAAGAAGAAGAAGAATCTGAAGAAGAAGAATCTGAAGAAGAATCTGAAGAAGAAGAAGAAGACTGGATCGGGTCTCGTGAACGGCATCATAAACCGTCTGCCATTCGAACTACACGTTCCGGGTTATCAGTTCTGCGGACCGGGAACGCGTTTGCTAAAGCGATTGGCTCGTGGCGACGAAGGTGTGAACCCCCTGGACGTAGCGTGCCGCGACCACGATATCGCGTACTCTCGTCGAAAGGATCTAGAGGGAAGACACGAGGCTGATCGCGCGTTAGCCGAACGAGCGCGAGAACGAGTGTTCGCGAACGACGCGACTTTTGGCGAAAAAGCAACCGCGACTGGAGTGTGGGCAACGATGAAGGCTAAGACTAAACTCGGCATGGGTATGAGAAGGATGAAACGTAAACAGAGAAAGTCTGGAAGGAAACATCCGCAACGGCGACGACGACATCGTAATCTACGAGTGGCGAAACGCGGTGGCTTTCTTCAATTTGTTCTGTTCGTATTGCCCGCTTTATCAGCTATCGGGGCATTGGCCGGTGGAGCGGCTGGTATAACCAAAGCGGTCAACGATTCGAAGGCGTCTCGAAAACAGCTGGAAGAGACGTTGCGTCATCATCGTGCGATGGAAGGGCGAGGGATGCATCTGACACCGTACAAGCGAGGCGCGGGCTTGAACCCGAGACGGCGGCGTCAACGACGAGTGCGGACGAAGAAAAAAAAAACGCCGATCGCGTAGGTGCATGGCGAGGGTGGCGGCGATAAACCAACAACCTATGACGAACCTGCAATTAGAGCGCGAGTGCGCCAGCATTCCGTTCTTTCGAGGGGTGTTTATGCGCGACACGCTTCCCACGCGCGCACGCAGCAACAAATGCGGTATCGCGAATCTGGACGAGAATCGAGGCACCGGTACACACTGGGTCGCGTACGCGAAACGCGGGTCACGAGTACAGTACTTTGATAGTTTTAGGAATCTGCGCCCACCAACGGAATTGATCCACTATTTCGGGCGCGGTACAACGATCACGTACAATCACAATCGTTTTCAACGTTTCGACGAGATGAATTGCGGTCGCTTATGCATGCAATTTTTACAGCAAAAGTCTATGGAATTATGGCATACGCACTAATAACGGTGTGTGCTAAGTTTTCGTTTCAATGTAACCATGCGTAATGGCAATCCATATTTTCTTTAATAAAGACACATAATATCGATAAATTGCCGAGTATTCGCACGCGCGCGTCACTTCCTTTCTCTCCGTCTCGCGAGTGTAATCTATGATATGTCGTTCACGCTCACGTTAACGGATCGCAGCAGCGTGCTCACGGTAAATTATTTCCCACCGATAGAGTTGAGCGATGGTCAATACGAATTAGGACTCACGGACTTGGAGACGTTTCACACGATACCAAACATCGACTCGAGCAACGATAAATTCTATTTCGTCGTGAACTATGACACCGAAAACAACTCCATCGTCAACGCCGCTCATGAATACATTACGATCCCCCACGGTTCCTACGAATTAGACGCTATCGCCGTGTATCTGAAGCAACGATTACTCGATCGATATCCTCGAAAACGCGGTAACAACGATAACGCCGATGACGACAAGTACCCTCTAATGCTACGAGCTAACAACAACACCATGAAAAGCGAGATGTACTGTTCGTTCTTTGTAGACTTTACGAAACCCAACAATGTAGGCTCGTTGTTAGGATTTTCCCCGAATCGTGTCTTAATACCGAGAATCTGGCACGAGTCCGACGTACCCGTGAATATTATAAACGTTAACGTGATCAGAGTAACGTGCAACGTAACTACCGGCGCGTACAGCAACGATAAACCGGTACACACTATCCACGAATTTTCACCTCGCGTGCCGCCGGGATATAAGATATCGGAAACTCCGCGACACGTCATTTACCTGCCGATCGTCGCGCGAGCAATACACGATCTAACGCTACGCATCGTCGATCAATACGATCGTCCTATAGATTTTCGCGGCGAAGAAATAACGATTCGTTTGCACGTTCAACGACGTCCTCGCGATAGGTAGCGTGACCGCACGTGTATGCACGCGTGTGTAGTATGTTAGTGTTAGATCACACGTACGAATCATCAATCGTCGCTGCCGCTGCTACTCCTGACGTCTCTGTCTCGCGTCATCGGCGCGACCCTTTATCGATAGGTGAAAGTAGAAGAATAAAGACGGGTGGAGCGATAAGAAGAGGAGAAGCAAGCCGTTGACTCGTCGAAACGCACGTTTCCTACGATCGCTAGGATTCATCGTTGCTTATTAGACGCGCAACCACGATGTCGATTATTCTGGATGCGGCGAATACGCCAACCTTTGACAATCGTATCACGAAGATCGAGTTACACACGTATAATCCGTACGCCAACACGACGTTCGACAATAGCGATGAGATAAGAATCCCCATACAGCAACAAGATCTGTACACGCTTCCGTGCGAAAGTTTTCTCTACATCGAAGGTCGTGGCACGTTGACTGCGCAGAACGCGACAGGTCCGGCAACGTCCACGACCGCTGTTCTAGACAATAATTGCGTCGCGTTCATGTTCGATGAGATTCGATACGAATTGAACGGTGTCGAGATCGATCGTTGCCGAAATCCAGGAATCACTACCACGTTGAAAAATTACGTTTCTTTGTCGGCTGATAGAAGCAAAGTGCTCGCGAATGCTGGTTGGAATTATGCCATCGATTATGATAACGACATTTTTCATTCGAGTGCATTCAATTTCTGCGTACTCCTGAACGTGTTATTAGGATTCTGCGAGGATTACAAACATATCGTGATGAACGCGCGGCACGAGCTGATCCTCATACGATCACGAGTCGATACGAACGTGATGCACTGCACCTCCGCCACTGCGTGGCCGAAACTGGAGATACGTAAGGTGCAGTGGCGTATGCCCCATGTCGTTTTGGAGGAAGTGAATAAACTATCGATGCTGCGTATCCTGGAAAGCGGTCGTCCGATCGCGATGAGTTTCCGATCGTGGAGCTTGCACGAGTACCCGTTACTGCAAGCTACAACGAAACACACGTGGACCGTGAAAGCTACGTCGCAAATCGAGAAACCCCGATACGTGTTATTCGGTACGCAAACCGATCGAAAGAATTGTCCCGATAAATCCGCGAGCAGATTTGACTCGAATAATCTCACGAACCTTCGACTCTACTTAAATTCCGAGGCGTTTCCGTACGACGACTTGAACTTGGATTTCGATAAGAATAAATACGCGCTCCTGTACGATATGTATGAGAAATTCGTTCGATCGTACTATGGTCACGGAGAACCATTGCTGAATGCGATCGAATTCCGTAAATACGCGCCTATCGCGGTCATAGATTGTTCTAGGCAAAACGAGTCGTTGAAGAGCGCCACGGTGGACGTGCGAATAGATTTTGAATTCAAAGAAAATATTCCCGCTAATACTACCGCGTACTGTTTGATGATACACGATCGTATAGTCGAATACAACCCTTTAACCAATGTGGTACGCAAACTAATATAGTGTGCGTACGTGAACGATTATTATTACTACTACTAATACTACTACTACTACTGCGGATACTGCTACTGTTTTAAAACGATGATGTAGATGTCAAAAGTCCGCAGTTACTGATTCGCTACCGACGCTACTACTTATACGAATAACGATGTTCGCCGTTATCGACATGCAAGGTTTCAAAACCGAACGTGATTTCGTCGTGAAAGAGATCGCGATTCGCAGCAGCAGCAGCAATACCGATGAAACGTCGACGATCAGCCACTGGATCTTCGAGCCGCCATACTTCTGGAATCATCTGAATTCGTTCGAGAAATGTCAAGCGTCCTGGCTCGCGAAGCATCATCACGGTCTCCGCTGGTCTGATGGCTGCGTTCCATACTGGAAACTTCCGGAACTGCTCGCCAGCGCACTCGCAAACATCGACTTCGCCATCGTGAAAGGTGCGGAAAAGAAAACCTGGATGCTGCAACTACTACCGGACATAATCGTCGAGGATATCTGCGATGTGTACAAGTCGAAGGGGAAAAAGATTACCAACGCTCGAACCGTTGAGGACGACGGTGGCTACGACGTTGACGATGATTATTGCGGTATCACGCCTGACACCGTGGATCCCGACGTTCCTAACCTGAAGTCTATGGCTTCAACGAATACCTCGCGATGCGCGTTTCACAACGACGGCGGTGTTTGCGCGCTGGAGAATGTCCATAAAGTATGGAATTATATACGTGGCGGCACCTAATGTAAGTCATACACGCGCATTGCATCTACTTTACGCGTTATATGCAGAGAAACGATCATATAACAATTTTTTTCTATTTTCTATAGCGATGAGAATCGCAGCGAAGACGAGTACAACGGCGAAGATGAGTACAACGACAGCGGTGACTGTCTCCCTCCACTTTACTCGCGAGCAAGAATACCCCTCCCATACGCAACTACTAACTTTATAATTTTAGTATACATACATACATACATACATGGATGGTCATTAATAAATATGCACTATTTTGTAGAAAAAAAAATACATTTATTTAAAATATATTTAAAATATATTTAAAAAATACACATTTAAAATACACATTTAAAATATATATATATACATTTAAAATTATACATCATATTTTTATTCTTTTAATTTCCGCCGTGACGTTACGTCCTGCAACACACAGAAAAAAACACCAAATTATTATTGTATAAAACGTTGGTAATAGTGCGCGATAGGGGAGAGTCATACAGTACCGAGCAGCATACAGTACCGACCAAAGCTAGATCTCGCTTTTAATGTTAGTTAACTGTACTATCGATGGAGAAATAAATAAATAAATACTAGAGTCCGTAGCAACATATTCCGGCGACATTCTTTTTCTTTCGGTATTACCAGAGTTCTAAGCATTTATCGTTTACGCTAGTGTTTCGGACGACAAAAGTTATTTTTGTTCGCCGCGAATTACAACTTTTTTAATTCAGCGAATTATTAATCTTTATGATAAAATTCAATAAAAACAATTTATCCTCTTTTATTGAGCACAATTTGTACTGCAAATTACTTTTTTTGAAATTTGATTTTTTTTAAATTTGATTTTTACCAACAACAGCCCAAGTTATAGTACAAAAAAAAAACTTAGAGTGGTCGGTACTGGATGACAATTTTGCATTGGCTGCGAATTACAACTTTTTATTCCTACGAATTATTAATCTTTACGATAAAATTTGTGAAAAACTATTCGTCTCCTCTTATTAAGCACTAATTCCAATACAAATTACTTCTTTGAAACTTGATTTTTTACCAACAGTAGCCCAAGCTACAGTACAAAAAAAAACTGAAAACGGCCGGTAGCCTCGACCGCCTAGCCTCTCGAATCTTCCGTCGCAATTCGCGACAGATTCGACCATCACGCCTCGTCGGGTATTCACGTCGCTGAAACAAAAACACATGACTCGATTAAAACATCATCGAATGATGTGTGCGCACCAATATATAATTTTACGAAACGTCTCTTACGAGTAGCTGGATGATAATGTCGATGTCGCCATCCCTGGCGTGCGCCTCGATGTCTTCTCGACGCTGAAACAAACGTGTGAATCGATTAAAACAACGTCGATTAATGTATGCGTATCAATACATTTTTTGCGAAACATCACTTACGAGGCGTCCGACCGTCCCTAGATATTCCGTCGTCCAATCCGCCATTTCATTATCGCGTTCATGCTGTAACAAACACACGAATCGACTAAAACATTGTTTAATGGTGTATGCGAATCAATATAATTTTTTCTGAAACATCACTTACGACAAGGCTAATCAATTTGCGCCGTTCCGCGCACCATGCTCGCATGAGAGTATCACGCTCGTGCTATAACAAATGTACAACTTCATTAGAAGACCGCCTAATTGAATGCGCGCACCAATTCAATTCACATAAACTGAAAAAAAACTATACTTACGATTTTTTGAAGCATGGCATCGCGCTCCTCAATCCATGCGCGTTCAATTTCCCCATGCCGTTGCTGTAACAAACGCACAACTTCAATATATTATCCTCGAATGAAATACACGCACCAATTCAATTTACACAACTATACTTACGATGCATCGCCGCATCATAGCGGCATTAGGGCCCTTTACACGGACGTTCCAGCGCGCGTTCCGGCGCGTCACACGCCGCGCGGCGCGCAAAAGTACGTGAACGCCGGAGCGACGCTCCTTCGTGCACGCCAGACGGTTAGACTCGCCACTACTTAGAGACAGCGAGTTCGGCCTGATATTTCTACGGTCGACATCTACATGTTTTTTCCACGATCCACCGCAGTGGTGTATTGTGTACTACCTGTTCGATGTATATGATCGATCTGCGAAACGATCGGCAAGACACGATCGCGATATATGTTCGCGAAAAGTATACGAATTCTTCGATATACCTGGCTAGTACGTTTATTACGGTTGCTTTCCTTATAGGGTAAAAGACCCAATTGCTGACACCTAACCAATTACTGTCATCTTAAGCTATTTTTCTTAAAATAACCAATAAATAAACGTTGTAAACTCATACGAAAAAAGAATTACGTAATTCAACCTATAATCTATACTATAGATTATATACTATAGTTTATTTATTCGTTATTGTAAGTAAAATAGCTTAAGGTGACAGTAATTGGTTAGGTGTCAGTAATTGGGTCTTTACCCTATTTATTTTCTTTTTATTAGGTTCTTTGCTCGTTCTGGTCATCGTTCGGACAATGGAATGCCTACTCCTTTTATGAATTGTATTGTTTGTGTAAAAGTAGTCCGATTTGCACGACATTTTGGATAATTTTAATGGGGAGAACGCCAGGAATCCATTAGTGTTACTTTCATATCGATACGATGAAGAATAAAGAATTTCTTAATACGCTGTAATGAATATTTCACCCTCGACTGTGGGTCGCCGACCTCGATTCGCTGCGGTCGGCCAAGGATTCATACCTGTTTCAGAAAAACTGTATACTTTATTCTTTATCCTATCGATATGGAAGTGATACCGATGGATTTCTCATGTTTTTCAAATGAAAATTATGCCTACCAACTTTCATATAAATCGAACTATTTTTAACGAAATTATGGAAATCAATTTATTACAAAGATTCCTTAATTACAATCCGATTTGTGTCGTTTTTGGACCATTTTCATCGGGAAAACATAAGGAAACGATTCACGTCACTTTCGCCAAGATCCGGTGAGAAATGTAGAATTTTCTATTCGCCACGTCTTAGGGGGCAAGATTGTACGGCCCCCCTGGTCTCGAGGGTCGAAGTCCTCGAAACCCATCGAGGCACGGCTTATCGACGGCGTTGCCTCTGGAGTCTTGGCTGCCAGGATCGGCTGCCAGGCTCGTCGCGCGCCTCAGGATTTCTGCACTGTTAGAAATCCTGAGGCGCGCGACGAGCCTGATTTCAAGTGCCGTTTTTTCCTTTTCTAACTACCTTTTCTGTCTCTTATGTAAACTCTTCTGGAGTCAAGGTTGGAGCGCGGGCAGGAGCGTGGTGCTTTCTAGCACGCGGGCAGGAGCGTGGTGCTTTCTAGCACGCGGGCAGGACTGTGGTGCTTTCTTGCGCGCCACGCAAGAGCGTGGGTGAAAAATTTGACCTGCATCACGAGCAATCAGAAGACTACCCCCTTCTTCAAAACATCTTGCATATTACATCTCTTCATCATTTATCTTACGTATAACATCACTTGCATACCTATGTGTATGTATTGTCTATCAATATTAGTTTTTATATTAAAACAAGCAGTGACATGGTAAATTATTGCCGTTGATAGTAATAATTATGATCGTCACAACAGGGAATGTGTTAAATGCAATTTCATTTGCCATCGCATTGTCGGGGAAACATTTGGACATTTTTTAAAGTACCCTTGTAAAATTTTACAGTCGTTATAACTGAGTCATAAAACATTTCCAGAATTTGTAGCACCTTCAGCTCAACCAAAAGTAGCTTCCTAAAAACAGATGTTTCAGTGTACCCTACAGTAACAGTATTTATGATATCCTCTACTAGCCAGGTATATCGAGGAATTCGTATACTTTTCGCGAACATATATCGCGATCGTGTCTTGCCGATCGTTTCGCAGATCTATCATATACATCGAACAGGTAGTACACAATACACCACTGCGGTGGATCGTGGAAAAAACATGTAGATGGAGTCGACGTAGAAATATCAGGCCGAACTCGCTGTCTCTAAGTAGTGGCGAGTATAACCTTCTGGCGTGCACGAAGGAGCGTCGCTCCGGCGTTCACGTACTTTTGCGTGCCGCGCGGCGTGTGACGCGCCGGAACGCGCGCTGGAACGTCCGTGTAAAGGGCCCTATTCATCCCCCTAGTCAGTGGTGGTCTGATGTAATCAAATGCTGACATTTCGTTTTTTTTTTTTTTTTTTAAACTGTTGATGGCGCGGTTTTTTTAAAACTGTTGATGGCGCGGTTATAAAACACACTAGCCCGTGCGGTGGCGGTCAACGCCCTTATATGCATTTCGGTTCTTTAGGCTAGAGCGCCAGCCCTGCACGTTGCGTGGTAGGGGTATTCGTGGAGTAGGTGTGGTGGGGGCGTCCGTATCACAGTTTCTTCTCCCTCGATGATTTGATACTAATTATTCCAGCTTATAGTGCACTTTTATGATTCGCACCGCGAATCGTCTTCGACTCTTCTGCGACACGTGTACATCTTGAATTTAGCGCGTACGCTATTTGAATCTGCCGCGCACGTCATTTGAATTTATCGCGCGCTAATTCTCTTGCACATTGGTGTGTACGTATACGTGAATCTGTATAAAAGCGATGTTGGTCAGTCCTGTGGACGTCATTACACCACGTTCGCTCGAGTGCTAACAAGTATCGTTCGCGTAAATTTCTTCATCGCTCAGTATAATCGTACATAGTGCATATCAAGATGTACAAACGTAGCTTCAACGATTCATCCTACGCATCCGCCATCAATGGTGATTACCCCAAAAACGTCAGCAACAGGAACATCCTCATCAACAATCCAATATGAGGTACGTACGCGTTATTATACACTTTTCACTTACTTCATTCACTTACTTCTTTCACTGTAAACGCGAGCGAACCGAGTATTAATTCCGTGTATACGTTTCTTACAGTTCTGGATCCGCAACGCCAAAAACAGTGAAAACGCCAAAACCATCAATCGTCCGAATCCTAGGGCGGGATTACCCGTTGACCTCAACAGCGTATAAACGGCTCATGATAGGAATTCGCATTGGTATGGATTCGTGCCACGTCGAGATCGCCATAGTCGACAATAAAGGTGGCGAGTTGAGATTCTCAATGTCTACGTGGAAGCTCCTACTGCAAAATGGGGCTGACATTCTTAAAAAATTACGCGATAACGTAACAACACCCCAGACCCACATCGAAATTGATCATTTGCGAATCGAATTCACGCGCATGCACAATGATCAACTCGCCAAAATCACAGATAATCGCGTTACCTTATACATGACGGAAGTTACGATGCGAAAACTGTTCGCGTATGAACATTGCATCGATCATATGTTCACTTGGTTGACCGAAAATATGTACGCTGTAGCCAGTAAATATACCGCGTTCGTAAACGTTCTACGTAGCGCTACCGCACCAACAGATTATGTAAAATTAATTTCCGAAAGCGATCACTTTGAACAACATTCTTTGATTGATTGCGAATTGTTAGCGTTAGGAATGCAATCCATGTTGCGCGATGTAAAGCATGTACCGCTATAGTACGCGTATATGTTTTAATAAATGGATGATTTTTCACGTTAATACCTGTAACGATTCATTTATAATATCCTTTCCTACTAATACGGTGGATAATTACTTATTCGTAAAGCATTCGTTGGGGTGGGTATTTGTATGTCGGATGCTCAAGAGTCAATCGACATCGTACCGTTTTCTTTGGGAATTTCGAGTATTTTCACTCCGTCGAGTTGCCCTGTCAGCGGGTGGTAAGTGGCAACCTCGAACCTGTACATGCCGCTGACTCGCAAAACAATGCGATCATTAACCGTAACCCTGGTAAGACGATTCGACCGAAGAATCGGGCTAGGTTTGCTAGCCAGATGTCTGGTTTTTTTCCGCCTTTAGCGAATGACAATTATATTTTAGGATAGGTAGTATGGACGGTCCTGACACTGGTCTGATGTAAATCAGATATCCATGGGTGTAAGGTTTTCTTAGACTTTGATATCGGTTTAAGTACGAGTTGGCGGTTACTCAACGCCTGGGAAAACTCGAGAGTTTTCGTCTCGAATGTTATCCTCACGCGGTTCACGAGTACTCCATTGAATCTTACACTCTCTCTCTCTCTCCCACACGCTGTAGCATGCGTCCGATGCGTTACCACGTATATCGAATTACAGCGTTGGTGATAAGGCACCGGTCCCAAACTTTAAAATATTCGTCCGCGGATGTTTATACAAGCGCGACGTTACGTTCTTTCACGAGGCAGCTGCGCTATTTAGATTAATCGTTCTCGAATAGTTATCGCGACAGCGCGTTGAATTACATTTCGTCGGTGGATGTTTATACGAGCGCGACGTTGCATTCTTTCATGAGATGGTTACGCTATTTAGGTTAATTAATCTCGAATAGTTATCGGTGCCGAATTACAGCGCCAACGGTTGCGCGCGAGACACTATCTTGAAATCCTCCGCCCCTGTGACGTCACCCCCTCACCCACGAACGCGTGACCCCCTCCCCACCTCACCCCCGCACCCATCACGCGGAAGAGCGCGGTACCCCCTCCCCACCTCGCCCCCGCGCCAGCGGCCGGTACCCCCCGCACCGCCTCACCCCCTCGCCCCCATTTGGTCCAGAACTCTCATACCTTACCTACTTTAACTAATCGTCTTGGTTAATAAATGAAACAATATATAAAACAAGACAAGACACCATTGAGACCAGAAAGAAAGAAAAAGATTTTAATGCAATTTATACATATTTATTCAGTTTAGCAACACCAATTCGGTCGAACATCTCTTTTCAAAACCTCACGAATAAAATGGTATCGAATATCGATATGCTTGGTTCTCGGATGAACTATTGGATTTTCTGCCAACAACTGTGCGCCAAGATTATCATTGTGGATTGTAATTCCGGTCAAATCATGAAAACCCAGCTCCTTTATGAACTCATTTAAATATACAGCACCCTTTGCACATTCCGCTAACGCCATATACTCCGCTTCTGTTGACGATAGAGCAACGGTTCTTTGCTTTTGCGATTTCCAAGTTATCGCTCCTCTACATAAGGTAAACACGTATCCAGTGACTGATCTTCTATCGATTTTGCACCTTCCCCAATCAGCATCCACGTGTCCTTCGATGCTATCATCCGACTTCTGATAATTAAGACTATAATCAACAGTCCCCTTAGGTACCTTAGTATTCTTTTAACCGCTACCCAGTGCGCATCTTCATGACAGTCGTTGAATTGAGCCAATATACTGACTGCATGATTGATATCAGGCCTTGTCGCTATTGCTAAGTACATCAGGCCACCAATCAACTCACGATATGGCCTCCCCTTATTGCCTGCATCCTTGCTGCCTTTGCTGAAAATTACATCCTTATCCATCGGAGTGGATACCGAATTACAATTTTCCATTCCATAACGTTTAAGCATATCGAGAATGTATCTTCTCTGCGTCAAATAGATTTTGTTGGAGTCTCGATTAATTTCAATTCCTAAACAATACTGTACAGGTCCAAGATCTTTAATATCAAATTCCTTTTGTAATTCGTCCTTGACTTGTTTAATCCATTTGCGATTAGAGGATACGATTAACATATCATCAACATAAATAATCATATACAATGCTTGATTTCCACGTTGACCGTGGTACACGCATGGACCAGCAACGGTTGGTGGAAGTCCAAGGCTCTTCAGCTTACGACTGAGCATCTCGTGCCATTGTCTTCCAGCTTGCGAGCAACCCGTAGATAGCTTTTCTTAACTTACATATTCCATCGCTTTGATTACTCCCTTCCCTTTTTAATCTCATCGCAATATTCTTGATATTCTTGTCTTCACTCTGATCGGAAATTAACTCTTCTAAACATTCTTGAAGTAGTTCAGGTTTTTCCATATAAACCTCTTTCTCGAGACTTCCATTTAAGTATGCACTAGTTACATCTATCTGTTCGATGGTCATATCAAATTTAGCAGATAAAGCCACCAGCAATCTAATGGAGTCTAGTCGCGCAACAGGCGGTGAAAGTTTCCATGTAATCTATTCCTAGACGCTGAGCATATCCTTTTGCTACTATTCGAACCTTTCGTTTATCCAGAGATCCATCTGCTTTGTATTTATTTGTTAACACGGTCCTACATCCAATTACTAATTCGTTCGATGGTCTCTGTACTATACTAAAAGTATCATTCTTTATTAAATTCCTTATTTCTTGCTTTATCGCTTACTTCCACTCAATACCTTCATTTCCGTTTAATGCGTCCTTCAAAGGTATCTCAACCATATTGGCCTAGTGTGAAACCATATTCACTTCACGTTCGCGATGCATGTTGTCTTCATTGGAAATTTCATTCGTTTCTCTTGATTCATCTTGACTTACGTTATTGTCACGGTTTTCTTCAGCGGTTTCAACATCCTGATCCGCAACTATTCTATTTGATTTCTGCCGAAACAGTTTTCTTGGACGTCCTCGTTTCCCTGTACGAATTATCCTGGGTCGTCAAGGTGCTCTACATTGAGACATTTCCTCTTCGTTATTTGGTCCACCTTCATTTCTGTGAACTTCATTATAGTTTTCTCGATTGTCGCTTTCTAGAATTATTTCCATGTTATCCCAATTATTCGTCTTCACGTGGTCGCTATTGCTCCGATTGAGTCGTTCTTCTAGTACCTTGACGTCTCTGGAAAAAACTACTTTCCTCTCACTAGGAATCCATATCTTATAAGCCTTAGCCTCTTCTGAGTAACCGATGAAGGTTCCACATTTTGCCTTAGGATCCAATTATTCTTTTCTTAGATTCTTATTTAATATATATGCTTTCATTCCAAAAGCTCTAAAATACGTAAAACAAGGTAATTTTTGGCACCATAATTCGAAAGGAGTTTTTCCCTTTAGACTAGTAGTTGGACATCTGTTTCTAATATAATTGTCCGGATGCACACATTTCCTTTCGCTTCTACATTTGTCGAACCGTTACTGGCTAAATTTAATTTTTCATGAGTAGATGGCTGTAACTGTGTGAATTTCGACTTATCTTTACACAGATGGGTTGTACAACCACTATCCAAACACCAGTACTTTCGTTCAGGATCATCATATACCGTACACGCATTACTAGTTGCCCAACTCTCAGCATAATACAGTTCGTTTACAATTTTTGCTGCGGGTCTTCTATTCGTATCTCCTGAATAACATTCTACTGCACGATGTCCAAGCCTTCCACATTTAAAGCATTTAATCTTTGGCTTCCATGCGGTCCTTGGTTTTTGATGGCCTTTATCCACTTCAGTATGCCCTGATAACAACCCTGCCTGCAGTCTGTCAGCAGATGGACAGCAGGGTCTGACAAGGCAGGGTCTGCCGGCAGATGGACGGCAGATCCGCAGCAGATACTGCCTTCAGATGGCGCTATTGGATGAGTCAGACGGGCAGCAGGATCTGCTGCGGATCTGCCGGCAGATGAACGCAGATCCGCAGCAGATCCTGCCTTGTCAGGGTCTGCCGGCAGAACCGTAGTTGAATGCGGACATAGACGGCGCCGGATCTGCCGGCAGACCTGGTTATCAGGGTGGATTTGTTCTTTACCTCTATAATTTTTAGGTTTAACAGCCAACGCTCCAGGGTCATCTTTACGCTTTTAATGTCTCGTCCCGAATTCCTCTAGAATTTTAACCTTTAAAATATCCAAACCCGGCATCTCGTCCCTGGACTCTATTGCACATCTAAAATTTTCAAACCCTTCGGGCAAACTGTTTAGCAGCATGGCACTTTGCAACTCCTTATGTACATTAATGTCCATTTCGGCCAACTTATCTACTATCTCAATAAATTTGTTCATATGTTCGCGGATATCATCACCACTAGACATATGATGAGTAGTTAATCTCCTTAATAATAACGCTTTTTTCGCTGGCCCTTGGGATACATATATTGAACGGAACTTTTCCCATACTTCTCTAGCAGTCTCGCACCCTTTAATTTGTTATAATTCGGACGGACTAGTACACAATATAAGAGCAGACTTAGCTTTTTGATCTTCTTCATCCCATGCTTCTGCTGCAGCTGCCGTTGTCGCATCATTATCAATAATCATAGGACGAGTTATCCTTCCGTTTACATATTTCCATCCATTATTCTTCTTAAGAAGCGCTTCCATCTGGACACACCACGTATCATAATTATCCTTATTGAGTGTCTCAATCCTTGCAACGCTTCCAATACTATAGGACATTATTATTTTTCTTTGTAACACGCCACGTGCTTAACCTCACTTTTAATCACCCCGAAATGTCCCTTCTTTATTACTTTTAAAAACAAAAAGAATATGGACTAGATATCTGGGCCCATAACCTGTTAGGATTATAAGACGACAGTGGAAGAGTACTTGGTGGTAGCACTATTTATTAGCTTAGTCAATGTTATAAAGTATATCGTGTCAGTGTTATAATACTGCGTGTACTTCGTCAACCGGTAAGAAGCCATGAGGCGGAAGTTACGTCAAGCAGATCCCTGCCAACCTGTACGCGGACTGTCCTATTGGTACTCCTGACAATATTAATTTATGACAATGTTTTTAAGTGGGATTCTTTTTGATAGGATATTAATTTACGACAATGTTTTTAAGTGGAATTCTTTTTGATAGGATATTAATTTATGACAATGTTTTTAAGTGGGATTCCTTTTGACGGGATTATATACTTGGCGCACTTTTTGTACCTTTTTTTAAAAAAAGGTAATTTTGTTGGGTAGAAAGTAACACTGCTGCACGAGCAAATGTAAAAAATAAGCACATTTTCATGTATAATTTTATATTACCAAAGAATGGCTCTGACATAAAATTGATTAGTTGATTATGAAAACCTGTGTTTTATTCATCATCAAACCTTAACTAGTCCGTCTTGCCCCACCTGTCCCTACTTCTTCTGCGACGGATTACAAATTCTTCTGTAATTAGTACTGCAAAATGTGTAAAATCTGCACAAAATTATCTTTTTTAAAAATGGTACAAAAATGCGCGCCAAGTATACGCGCGCGAAGACGCTTTCGTAAATTTATTACCCCATCAAAAAGAATCCCATTTAAAAACATTGTCATAAATTAACAGCTTTACAAAATTTCCGCCAATTCCCACACAGCACCATGACATTGCAGAGACGTTGCAGGTTCACTCCTATGTCCACCTTAGCAATATTGCAGGAGTGTATTCCCGCAACGTTTCGGAGATTTTACAGCAATAGTCCCGCCGCAACGTTTCGGGCAGTGAGGGACGCAACGACGTGAATGTGAGTAGGCAGAATCGTAGTAGTATAACGCCCGTGTGTCTTTTTCTCATAAAAAATTTTTTTCTCCAGGGGGTTTCGAACCGAGGACCTGTAGCATCGTAGACGAACACTTTATCGACGCAGCTGCAACCGCTGATTGATAAGATTGCCTACGTATTCTAACTTATATTGCTACCGAGCAAAACTTTAAACTCAAATTATTCAAAAACGAAGGCTCATTTGACAAATACCATTAGGGATTTGTAACACTATAGGTGCGGATTACAACTTCCACCCGGTGTCATTTTAGGTTAGGTAGGAAAACAGTCTTCAGACTGAACCTTTGCATTTGTCTTTTATTCTTACTTCTCTCTTGCTTGATTGTATATACGTATTTGTGCAATAAAGACGTTTAATAATAATAATAATAATAATTTCACACATTAAAATATATAGTACTTACTCTATCTAAAAAAATTAAATTGATCTTCAAATCTCTTCTATAATTTCATGTACAAACAAGTCTCACGATAACACTTTTTTCATATCTTCAACGGCCAACGAGAAATTCTAGCGTATACAGTTAAATGAAACATACTGTAGAATCAATTCAACGTCATGTACATATTTCGACAAATTTTGTCAAAGTCATAATTGGTTCAGAATATTGCTGTAATTTTTTATTTATTTATTTGTATAATATATATATACAGGGTGTCCCACCTAAGACTGGACAGCCGTTTTTCTCCTAAAGTATTGTCGATAAAAATATTAAAAAAATAGGGAATTGCATGGTTCGAGGGGGGCAATTTATTAGCGCGAACGAATTTTATTTTCGATTATTATTTTAAAAGATACATGCAAATCGGACTACTTTGACACAAGCTATTTCTATTCCCTATGTAAAAGTTGTCCGATTTACACGACATTTGGTATGATTTTCATCAGAAAACCCCAAGGAATCCATCGGCGACACTTCCATATCCATACGATAAAGAATAAAGAATTATTTTATTTCCTAAACAGATACAGGGTAATTCTCGAGCTACGCCCGTCACCCCATGGCGAGGACAACACCCCGCAGTGCCCATAGAATTTTATGGCTTTCGACCCTCGAAGGGTTTGGAATATCATTAAGAAGTGAGAAATGTTCAGGATTTCAAATGTTTGCTTCTTTTCTTCATCGTATCGAAGGGGAAAGTGATGCCAATGGATTTCTGGCGTTCCGTCGATTAAAATCATAGCAAATATCATGTAAATCGGACTATTTTTAACCAAGTCAAGTCAGCTTGAAATGATATAAATCGATATTCCATGGAATTTCCTTCATTATGGTCCGAATTACGTCGTTCTTGGTGTCAGCTTCATCGGCGAAACATAAGGAATCGATAGGTGTCGTTTTTGCAAAGATCTGATGAGAAATGCGCAAGTCGATGGTTTCTCACTTCTTATTAGGCACTCGAACTCCTTCGCGGGTCGAAAGCCATAAAATTCGCTCCTTAACGGGCGTTGCTCCAGAATTACCCTGTATCTGTTTAGGAAATAAAATAATTCTTTATTCTTTATCGTATGGATATGGAAGTGTCGCCGATGGATTCCTTGGGGTTTTCTGATGAAAATCATACCAAATGTCGTGTAAATCGGACAACTTTTACATAGGGAATAGAAATAGCTTGTGTCAAAGTAGTCCGATTTGCATGATATTTGGTATGATTTTCATCAGAAAAACATAAGGAATCCATTGGCGTCACATCCCTTTCGACACGATGAAGAAAAGAATTTCTTAATACGTTGTAATGGATATTTCACCAATCCAGCTTGCATCCCTCCCAAAAGAACCGGCCATCCGAGCGTAGAAGCAAGTGCGAAATAAAAGTAACGGTGCGCTTTTCGATTCCGCGGATGTACCTACCTAGGTAGCATTTCTGACGGAAAAGAATTGTCCAGCCTTTGGGCCTGCCATTCCTGGCGTAGACCTTTGGCAGGTAAGTATCTATTTCAACAAGCAGTGCCACCCGTGGCGCCAGTAAGACCCGGTCCTTGCTATTCCAGAGGGTTTTCTTTCAGTAAAAATCAGTAAATTTGCAAGCGCAATATCTTAAAAACCAGTGGAAATAAAGTGTATACATTTTAGCTTATTGGATTTGTCTTGGAACGCACTATCAACTCAGGTCTTCAAAAAAAATAGTTCCATTTGAAAAACCGAACTTGACCATCGTATCTTTTAAAATAATAATCGAAAATAAAATTCGTTCGCGCTACTGAATTGCGCCCCTCGAACCATGCAATTCCCTATTTTTTAAATATTTTTATCGACAATACTTTAGGAGAAAACCGGCTGTCCAGTCTTAGGTGGGACACCCTGTATATATATATATATATATATCAACGGGTTAAAACCCTTTATTGCATAGTTGAGACGTAAGATAAGTATGTTACAAAATCGATTAGAAATACAGAAAAAGCAATGACGGAAAGTAAAATACATTAAATAAAGCAGAGTGAGGAGAAAGCAAAAGCATTAAATTCTGGAAATCGGAAGGTTAACCGTACGTTTAAAAGAGCATAACGTATTATTAAAAAAGTCGAGTGTGTCGCAAAAACGGTTCGCGGTTACACAGAGACGGTTGAAACAGTTATTGTGGCCGTAGAGATGTGTCTATAATATTTTTACTACAGTATTGCACGGCAATATGTGCGAAATTTTTTTTGGAGTTGCCACTGGAACATTGTACGTTGATGTGCGCGCAATATTGCAGGAATATTGTAGGATCGCTGCCACTGGAACATTGGAGTGGCAACGTGTGCACAATATTGCTGCAATATTGCAAGAACGTTGCTTCTCAAATATTGTACGGCAATATTGCAGCATCATTCCTGCAATATTGCAATGCAACCTGCAATAACGCAATATTGCAGCAACGTTCCTGCAATATTCCTGCAACGAAGTGTACTGTATGGGTTATAACAATGGCTATTCATACAAAGAAAAAATGTATTTGTTGAATTGAGCGATGGAAAAACAAATAAAAGAATAACTCTGGGTTATACACTATGTAATTAACTGTTTATTAACAAACACTTCCAGTCCCGATCGGTTTACGTGCTCTCGCATGGAGCGTTAACGACGGAGTAGGCCGATCGGAAACAGATCCGTATCCACGACACGTCGGTCACAATATCGTAGAGAGGGGGGATCAAAGCGCGAAGATTCAAAAACTTCAACACTCCCGCCATTTTAGCACTTTGATACCCTCTCGCCTAACCCTAGGTTACTACATAAATACTCGAATCGATTCTTGGCTAACGGTTTGGTTAGGATATCGGCGCCTTGAATATCGGTTGAAACATACGCTACGGTTATTTCATTCTTTCCAACTCTTTCACGGATGAAGTGATATCTAACATCGATGTGTTTAGTGCGTTTATGATATTCTTGGTTTCTCACCAATCGAATGGTACTCTGATTGTCAATGTAAAGGGTAGTCGCATTTTCGCATCGATGTCCTATGTCACTTAGCAGACGTCTCAACCATATAGCTTCTTTGGCAGCCGCTGCTGCTGCAACGTACTCAGCCTCCGTAGTGCTTAGTGTAACTAATTTTTGACGCTCGGATGACCATGTCACTGGTCCATTTGCTAAACTAAAAACATAACCCGTTGTAGACCTTCGAGTTTCGAGGTCACTAGCGAAATCGGAATCTGAGTAACCTATGAGCTCTGGCTCGCTCCCGCCCTTTCTGTATTCTATACCATGATCAGTTGTCCCTATCAGATATCTAAAGATTCGTTTGACCGCTTGCCAATGATTTACATCGTGATTATTCAAATATTTGCTAACCGCGTTTGTAGAATAAGCAATGTCCGGACGGGACACAGTGGATAGAAAAATAAGTGATCCGACTGCTTCTCGGATCACGTAAGGTACGTCGTCCTTGATTTGCCCTGCGTCTTCTACCGGACGCAAAATCACGTGCGGATCAGCGGGTACACTTACAGGTTTGGCGTCTTTCATCCGAAATTTGTTGCTAATACTCTCTGTATAAGCTTTCTGATGTATAAACATCGATCCATCCATTCGATTACGATCTATCTGTAGTCCAACAAACAATATCGTAGAGAGGGGGGATCAAAGCGCGAAGATTCAAAAACTTCAACAGTATTAAATAATATTAAGCAGATATATTTTTATACAAATAAATATTTTAATAGGAATCAATATTTTATTCAAAATACTTGGCGCTGCGAAACCGAAAAAATGTTAATTGGCTTAGTATAAATGATTTACAATAGCTCCCTTACAATCTAAAATATATAAACATATACATATACATATTAGAAATGCAGTCACATTTATTCTACATATGTATATTTAATTCTAATATCAAAAAAGAAAGAAAGAAAAAGATTAATGCAATTTATACATATTTATTCAGTTTAGCAACACCAATTCAAGGCGCAGCGCGAAGTATTTTGAATAAAATATTTCTTCGTATTAACATATTTAATTGTATAAAAATATATCTGCTTAATATAATTTAATACATTTTTTTCTTTGTATAAACAGCCATTGTTATAATTGGCGCAATATTTGTATATCATTAATTTTGTAATGCTATTGATTTACGACAATGTTTTTAAATGGGATTCTTTTTGATGGATTAATAAATTTACGAAATCATCTTTGCGCGCGTATACTTGGCGCGCACTTTTGTACCTTTTTTCGAAAAAGGTAATTTTGTGGGGATTTCTACCCCTACAGCACACTTTGTTGCAGGAACGTTGCACAAACGTTGCAGTACATTGCAATGTTGCCGTTTGGTTCCAGGTGGCATTGCAATATTCCTGCAACATTGTGGAAACATTGCCGTGCAATATTGCAATGGCCACGTTTGTGGAATGTTTCAGGAATATTGCGCACACATTGCCGTGCAATATTGCTATGGCCACGTTTGTGCAATGTTTCGGGAATATTGCGCACACATTGCCGTGAAATATTGCGCATATATTGCGGTACAACCCACGTGGAACGTTTCAGCAACGAATTCGCAATGAATACGGAATTACGCGGAACGATCCTGATATGTCGACCCGCAGAATACAGTCTAAGATTCCACAGGCTATCAGCGAGGGAATATATGCGAACGTGGACAATATCTGATATATATAATCAATTCAATTATTTAATTAACCCTATAGAGTTTAAACAAACTCATATACTATATACAGCAACAAAAGATTTTTGTAAAAAAGTGTTACACGTGCCAATTACTGCCAGTGTCCGTACTATTGACATTTAATTTATTATGCGTAATGAAAAAGTTCCGTATTGTCGAGTGAAAATATGTTAGTCCGGATTTTATTGCGGATTTACTGCTGAAATCTTGCTCATACTTTGCGAGCGCCGCTCCCAAACGGCGATCGCATAATGCGGACTTACATATATTCACTCGACGTTTTTATTATCTATGATCAATTAAATGGCAATAGCAGGGACACTGACAGTAATTGGCACATGTAACACTTATTTGCAAATCTCCTTTGTTGCTGTGTATAGTTTATGAGTTTGTTTAAACTCTATAGTGTTAATTAAATAATTGTATTAATTACTTATATCACATATGTCGACAAACGGAATACAGTGTTACATATCACAGGCAACCTCCGAGGAAATATATGTAAACACGGATAATATGTGATGTAAGTAATTAATACAATTAATTAATTAGCACTATAAGGTTTAAGCAAACTGTTAAACTGCATACAGCAATAAAAGATATTTGTAAAGAAGCCAGAGCTGTGAAATGTAAATACACAATCACTAAAGACTACAAAATAAAAAATATATAAAAAAATTATTTTAAACGATTGTATTAAAAATGCCCTGAAAACGAAAAAAAACCCATTATTTTCTTATATTACGTAAGATATTTCATAACAGAATACGAATCAACTTAATAAAACATCAAGCGTCGAATTGAATTTGTTGTGAAATATCCGGCTCCACGATTAGGGAGATGTAATGGGGTTTGTCAAAACGAAACTTCGTTTTTGAATAATTTGAGTTTAAAGTGTTACACGGTAGGTGTATAAGTTCGAATACGTAAGCAATCTTCTCAATCAACGGTGGTAGCTGCAGCGGTACAGTGTTCGTCTACGGTGCTACAGGTCGCGGGTGTTCGAATCCTCCCCGAGGTAAAAGAATTTTCTATTTATAAAAGATACACGGACGTTATACTACTATGATTCCTCTGCACACTTCATGTCCTTGGGCCCCATCACAGACGCGTCCGTTATATAATATATATGTATATAAAATACCGTTATTTTTATTTTTGGCCCTACTGCCCGAAACGTAACGGGACCATTGCTGTGAAATCTCAGAAATGTTGCGCGACCATTGCTGTAAAATCTCAGAAATGTTGCGCGACCATTGCTGTAAAATCTCAGAACTGTTGCCCGACCATTGCTGTAAAATCTCAGAAATGTTGCGCAACCATTGCTGTAAAATCCCGAAGCAATATTGCAGAAATATATCCTGCAATGTTGCACAGGAACATAGCAATTTACTTGTAACTTTTCGGTAATATTCCGTGCAATGTTCCAAATATTAAACCGCAATATAACTGAGACATTTCTGCAACAAATGTGCTGTAGGGGTAATAACATCAAAATTCCAAATTCTCTATTAGAAGTATACAATCTTCTATTCACTAATTCTAAAAGGAGGTACTAAAGAATCTTATACTACATAAAAAACTAATTGCAGAAACGAAGAGAAAGTTAGAAACGAGTGGTAAAAAATTAATATCAAGTCTCAAATTTCGTATGAATCAAAAACAATCTTTCTCCAACAACCACGCGACAAGGGAATTGTTTAAAAACAGAAAACGGTACTAAGGGAACCTCAAGGTTATCCTGAAAGCTTGTCAGAGATAATCGGAAAATGATTTGCAGAAAACATGATTAGAAAGTCGTAATGGGATTAGAAATTTTAAGGAACGATAGCGGGCGGTTACTGACCGCGAAGATGAAAACAGAGATAGGCAGGCGAGCATCGACAATGTTGCTCCTATTTATTATTAGCAGGGTACCCATATTGTTCCGAGCGTTCTATATATAGAACGTTACGTGTTTGCCACTGAAATGTTCGCGAATATCCTGGAAGAAGCCTATGTGGGCCGTTCCTGTGAACTCGGGCGGAGACTCTTGGTTCGTGCGAACCAGACGATGACAATAACTGTAGATACAAGCCCGATAGCCGGTTATGCCAGAGGGGGAGAAAAAAATAGTCATTAAGCATGTTGTTCTTTGGAACTATGCATGCATGAATTATTCATGCTGCGCTCTTCTCGATAATTCCTCGAAACGATGGAAAGTGAAACGTTCACTCAAGTTCATCGACGTTACGTCGTCGCACGAACGTACACGTATTTTTAAGGGTTTAACGATGATCCTTTGTTGACTTCTTTGGGATAATATGCAGTGTGTTATCATTAAGCGTGACGAATCAGAGGATGTTCAGTTGATGTAGACTGGAAGATCTTCTTTCTGTTACTAAATGGGTCTTATCCGTTCATTATAAATAAATAAATAAATAAAGAGATTAACTTCCTTAAGTTTAGAAGGGATTCTTCAATTTGATGACCGTAGTTAAGTAATATTGCAATAATTGTGAGGTAGACAGGGCCGCATTTACCACCAGGCACATTAGGCGCAAGCTGGGGCCTCACACTCCATGGGGCCATGTTTTAAAAGTGTGTATGAATTTGATTAACTGAAATAGACTTGTTCTTTGAGGCATCATCCGAGGTGGACTCTCCAGAGTGATAGCTTGCCCGATGGCAAGTGGTCCACGTGGGCCCCCTTAAACATCAGACAATATGTTAAAAATGGTAATGACATTTTAGTAGCTGGAAAATATAATAGAAGTTTCAATATTATTACTGTAGGTATGCAACTAAAATTTACGTTGTATTACTATTTTAAATGATAGCCGTATAGTTGTGGGTAGGCCCCCGCCTGATAACCAATATTTTTAGACCAAGTCCACCACTGGGCCCCGTAATGAGGTTGCGCCATGGTGGATATGTATAATTCCTTGCTTCGACAAGTGGAATATATTTGTTCAAAGCAGACGAGGAATTTTTGACAGACTCCGGGGTTTCTCCGGGGTTCAGAATAATTTTTTTTAATTATTACGTTTAGATAAAAATATTATGAACATTTTCCTCCATCACACGTGACAAACGGAGACAAATAAACCACTCGCATCATCAAAGTCGGGAATAGGCTATACTTCTGACAATGTCATGTCGACTAACAAGGGAACATCCCGAACCCGAAAATTCAAAAAATTCTGAAACTTTGTGGATATGTAGGGGATTTCCTTCTGATTACAACGCATTTTTTGCTGCCCAAAATCACTCTAAGAGGGTGAAATTAACCCCTGAAGAATCGGCTATTTTTCGATTTTCTGTTATAACTCGCGAACTGTAAGAGATAGAAAAAAAGTTTCGAGACAAAAGTTAATTCTTTCAATTAGATCTACCAAATCGTGAAGGTTTAATCGATTGTTTAAACAATTAGAAAAAGTTATAAACAAAAATATGAATAGTGTTTTATAAAAATCGGGTTTTCACGTGAAATCTGAACTGGATGTTTAAATAATTATCAAATAGCATAATCCATATTTTTTCCATACAATTTCAACTATTGTTGTATTGCGGAACTGTGCTCCGCGACAATCGAAGAACTTTTGGATCCCATTGTAACGTGCCGTAAGCTGCACGACGAGGAATGTTTTTCTAATATTTATTAGGAAATAATACGCGACGCGTAGTAAGATAGTAAGATAATTTATATACTTTTGTTTTTAATTACACATTGGGTAAATATATTAGGTGGAAATAGACGAGAAGAAGGGAACTGTTAGATATAACTTATCCTTATTCGAACTTCTTATTTTTAACATAATTATCGAACTTTTCTCTTATTTGCTCACCAAACAAGCGAAACAATGCAGGCGTTTAATAAGCGATTTAAGTATAGTTAGATAACTTTGTAAACACTTGTGTGATTATGAATTATTCTTCATGGTGATGAAACTCTTCAAAAAAATGTTGAAAACATAAATATTGCTTACACAACGCACATCGTCCCCTACGGCACACATAGTTGCAGGAACGTTGCAGCAACGTTGCAACACATTACAATGTTACCGTTTGGTTGCAGGTTGCATTTCAATATTACTGCAACATTGTACAAGTATTGCCGTGGAATATTGCAATGGACACGTTTGTGCAATATTTATGGAATATTGCGCACACATTGCCGTGGAATATTGCGCACATACTGCGTTACAATAATCCAGGAATATTGCGCACACATTGCCGTGGAATATTGCAATGGCCGCGTTTGTGCAATGTTTCTGGAATATTGCGCACACATTGCCGTGGAATATTGCGTACATACTGCCGCACAATATTCCCGGAATATCGCGCACACATTGCCGTGGAATATTGCGTACATACTGCCGTACAATATTCCCGGAATATTGCGCACGCATTGCCGTGGAATATTGCGCACATACTGCCGCACAATACTCCCGGAATATTGCGCACACATTGGCGTGGAATATTGCGCACATATTGCGGTACAAGACTCCCGAAATATTGCGCACACATTGCCGTGGAATATGGACTTACATATTTTCACTCCTCACCTACGCAAAGCGTTCCTGAAATGCAAACACACGGAATACAGTCTTAAATACCAGAAGAAACCTCCGGGGGAACATAGGCGAACATGGAAAGTATGTGATATAAATAATTAATAACATTACTTAATTATAACTATACGGTTGAAGCAAAGTGTGAAACTATAAACAGCGACAAAAGATATTTGTGAAAAAGAAATATTAGATGTCCCAAGTACTGCCAGTGTCTCTACTATTGCTATTTAATATATTGTTCATAACAAAAACGTCCCGCGAAGTCGAGTGTAAATTTAGAAGTCTGTATTCTTGACGAATGTCGCAGGAACGTTTCACAGTGCCATTCGTGCAATATTCGTAAATAATACGGATTTACGCAGAGCGTTCCTGAAATGCGAACACACGGAATACAGTCTTAGATTCCACAGGCAACCTCCAAGGGAATATATGTGGACGTGGACAATATGTGATATAAGTAATTAATACAATTACTTAACTAGCACAACAGGGTTTAAACAAGCTCATAAACTATATACAGCAACAAGAGATATTTGTAAAAAAGAAATATTAGATGTCCCAATTTCTGCCAGAGTCACTACTATTGCCATTTAATTTATTGTATTTAATAAAAAAGTCCCGCGATGTCGAGTGTAAATTTACAAGTCCATATTATTTACGAATGTCGCAGGAACGTCTCACGGTGCCATTCGTGCAACATTCGTAAATAATACAAATTTACGCGGAGCGTTCCTGAAATGTGAACACGCGGAATACAGTCTTACATTGCACTTGCAACTGTCAGCTGCGGCCCTAGACAGCTAGCTTCGCACCTGGGGGTTTTTCATACTCCTGGTCAGGAACGTCCCGCGTAAATCCGTATTATGTAGGAATGTTTCCTGAACGGCACACGGTGCCGTTCCTGCGACGTTCACACATAATACGGACTTATAAAGGGTATAGCCGGTTAAGATGGTCAAATGTGCCCCTGAACCGAATTCAAATCACGATGAGTCATTCGAAAGCTTATAAAAAAAGAATGATTTCTGTCAAGTTTCAACTTCGTATCTCGACCCGGGGGGTAGTAAAGGGTAAAAATAGAAAATCAGGTTTTTGCCGAATTTCTCCTATACCAGCGGATGAAAAATTTTGAAAAAATTCAGAGACATGTCTGTCATCGGTGCACATATTAGGGAATCGCGTCAGATTTTTAAATTGAAAAACCAAGCTGTGAAAAATAAAAAACGCCAAAAAATGCTGAAAAATGCCGGTTTTGTATCGAAGCAGTCTTGATACTATAATTATATTTTTACTGTAAGTCCGCATCGTTGTTACTATTGTCTTGAATTTTTTTAAGATTTTTCAATTTGGTGCGCCGCAGTTAAAAAAATTAAAAACCGATTTTTTCGCCGTTTTTTCCGTGTCAGAGTAACTAATAGGTCGAACTTTCGTACATACTTTATGGAATAAGCCTTTTATGCAATCTTCAACGTCTTCACATGCAGCAAAACAGCGTAGAAATTAAACGAACTAAACATGCTGTGCCATTACAGTCTAAAATGTCTATCATATTTTCAACGGCGTCAATGGTGCAGCGGTAAAGTGTCCGACTGTTGAATCGCTGCGAACTTTTTGAACGTAGGTTCAAGCCTCGGAATTTCTATGTCCCACAGGGTCATTTTTTTTCACATTAATTATGTATTTTTTCGATTTCTAGCTATATGACAATGATCGATATTTATATACAAATGTTTTAAAAACATTAAAAATATTTTAATAATTGAAATATACATAAACATAACTTGAGAAGATTTTGATGCCACCGTTTCTCTGATCAAGTATCCCGTCAATTACAGTATTGTTGTAACATTCCCTGCACTAAATTAATATTATATGAAATTGATTTTCCAATCTCTTACCTTTAACAATTGTGGATGGATTACAGCAACAATTGTGTGTTGTTTTGTAATTATTTCGCCTCTTCTTATAGATCATACAACTCATTCTGGTTTCCAAAATTCAAAAGTTAAACAATGCTATAATTGGCATGATACCTAACAATAGTTTTCAACTATTGAAATAATTTTAATACGTTTTTAAAACATTTGTATATAAATATCGATCATTGTCATATAGCTAGAAATCGAAAAAATACATAATTAATGTAAAAAAAAATGACCCTGTGGGACATAGAAATTCCGAGGCTTGAACCTACGTTCAAAAAGTTCGCAGCGATTCAACAGTCGGACACTTTACCGCTGCACCATTGACGCCGTTGAAAATATGATAGACATTTTAGACTGTAATGGCACAGCATGTTTAGTTCGTTTAATTTCTACGCTGTTTTGCTGCATGTGAAGACGTTGAAGATTGCATAAAAGGCTTATTCCATAAAGTATGTACGAAAGTTCGACCTATTAGTTACTCTGACACGGAAAAAACGGCGAAAAAATCGGTTTTTAATTTTTTTAACTGCGGCGCACCAAATTGAAAAATCTGAAAAAAATTCAAGACAATAGTAACAACGATGCGGACTTACAGTAAAAATATAATTATAGTATCAAGACTGCTTCGATACAAAACCGGCATTTTTCAGCATTTTTTGGCGTTTTTTATTTTTCACAGCTTGGTTTTTCAATTTAAAAATCTGACGCGATTCCCTAATATGTGCACCGATGACAGACATGTCTCTGAATTTTTTCAAAATTTTTCATCCGCTGGTATAGGAGAAATTCGGCAAAAACCTGATTTTCTATTTTTACCCTTTACTACCCCCCGGGTCGAGATACGAAGTTGAAACTTGACAGAAATCATTCTTTTTTTATAAGCTTTCGAATGACTCATCGTGATTTGAATTCGGTTCAGGGGCACATTTGACCATCTTAACCGGCTATACCCTTTACACTCGACATCACAGGACGTTTTTATTAAGTTCAATAAATTAAATGGCAATAGTAGGGACACTGGCAGTAATTGGGACATCTAATATTTCTTTTTTACAAATATCCTTTGTTGCTGTATGCAGTTTAGTACATAATTTAAACCGTATAGTTATAATTAAGTAATTGTATTAATTATTTATATCACATATTTTCCATGTTCACATATATTCCCCCCGAGGTTGCCTGTGGAATCTAAGACTGAATTCCGCGTCTTCGCATTTCAGGAACGCTCCACGTAAATCCGTACCCCACAAAATTACCTTTTCACAAAAAGGTACAAAAAGAGCGCCAAGTATATAATCTCATCATGAAGAATCCCATTTAATAACATTTCTTAAAGTGCTATATTTAACTTCACGAAAGTAATGATATACAACAATTGCGCCAATTATCATAATGGCAAAGAAAAAATGTTTTAAATAATATTAAGCAGATATATTTTTATACAAATAAATACTTTAATACGAATAAATATTTTATTCAAAATACTTGGCGCTGCGCCCCGAATTGGTATTGCTAAACTGAATAAATATGTATAAATTGCATTAATCTTGTTTTCTTTCTTTCCTTCTTGTGCGTGCGTTCGTGAATGTGTACGTGTGCATATGCTACGTATGATAATAGAATTATATATATGTAGAATAAATCTGACTGCATTTTTAATATGTATATGTATATGTTTATGTATTTTTGATTGTAAGGGAGTTATTGTAAATTTTAATTTATTAATACTAAGATCGCAGCGCCAAGTATTTTGAATAAAATATTTATTCGTATTAAAGTATTTATTTGTATAAAAATATATCTGCTTAATATTATTTAATACATTTTTTCTTTGCCATTATGATAATTGGCGCAATTGTTGTATATCATTACTTTCGTGAAGTTAAATATAGCACTTTAAGAAATGTTTTTAAATGGGATTCTTTATGATGAGATTATATACTTGGCGCTCTTTTTGTACCTTTTTGTGAAAAGGTAATTTTGTGGGGATTTCACACATTTTGTAGTGTTTTCTGATATTAATTTACGACAATATTTCGTTTTGATTGATGATTGATATGGAGCCCAAATGGCAGCATTCTTCTTTCAGCTATTCCATAGCGTGGTAATTTTTGTTGGCTTATTTATTTATTATCATTTTTTTGTAAGAACAAAATATAAAGATCTTTAGCGCCTTTGGGCTATTGCCTTTTTTTAATTTGCACGCCATCAGCTTCAATCCAACTACTAGTCATTCCTTCTTCTTTACATACACTGGTGTAATGGCCATCCTCAATACATGAACCACTATGAAATATAGCATTCATTACTTTATATGATTGTCCAGCTATTACTACTTTGGTTGTGGGAATAGTACATATATTAAATTTACGTATTGCTTTGACTATTTTATCATCTTGTAATGAAAATAATAGTAAATGAATAATAACCATATCTTTCATCAATATTAATTCAATCTTAAACATAATATCTTTTCCTGTACACTGTTCACATGATCCGTTATCTGATTCATACCAATGTGAAAATGTAACGTTTAATAAATCGTTAAGATTATATCTTCTTTTTTTCAAATTGTTAATAGGTATTGAAACAACTAAATTATTAGAAGTAATGCTTTTTGTATAATCTGTTACGAGCCGGGGCTGCGGCAACGCGAGAGGCCGGCAAGAAGGGTATTTCCCAAGGAATACGGTTTATGAGTTTGTTAGTTAGGTGCGCGGACGAACCTGATGCGAAATCAGGGAGCCGCTAGGATTGTTGACGGCGAGGACGAACCTGATGCGAAATCAGGGAGCCTCTAGGAATGGAGTCACACGCGGACGAACCTGATGCGAAATCAGGGAGCCGCAGGAGGGTGAAACGTCGTGAACGAACCCGATGCGAAATCGGGGAGTCACTAGGATAGAGTTCACAGACGAACCTGGTGCGAAACCAGGGAGCTGTTAGGAGGTTGGATTATTCACAGACGAACCTGGTGCGAAACCAGGGAGCTGTTCGGAAGTTGGTAGATTTACAGACGAACCTGATGCGAAATCAGGGAGCTGTAGGATACGGACGAACCTGATGCGAAATCAGGGAGCCGTAGGAGGGTAAGGTTTCGTGGACGAACCCGATGCGAAATCGGGGAGCCACTGGGTTGGAGAAGATGCTTTGTTTTGGTTGAAGGGTTGCGAACGAACCTGATGCTTGATCAGGGAGTCGCGGGAAATGTTAATAATGCCTCGTAACTATTAATTTATGTTTGATACAACTCGAGCGGTAAAGCTGTATCAGTGGGTGAGTGCTACTAATATTATAAGGATCGCTGGGTGAAAGATGGGTTTAACGAATCTACTCGATTTATACGTTTTTCACCATTCATATATTGAATAATCAATTAAGGTACAAATGTAAGTGTCGCGATGAAATAATAAATAAATGTGTGTAGTTACCACTAGTTGCACGGTGTTGACGCACTGGCGATGCGGGGACGTACGAGTGGCTATTTCAAAGTGCCAAATAGAATATAAACCGAACTCGCGGATCCTATGAGGTTAACTTTGATTCTGAGGGAGACTTTAGCTCGATCTTAACCAACTCTGTACGAGCGTGACACGACGTTACTCTACGCGTGACTCTATAGCTTTTAACCAACGAGGGTAGAAACCAAAGGGTTTATATAGTCCCAAAAATGAGTGGGGATTCATTAGGAGTTTCCATATAAGGAAATCCTTCGGGGTCGTCGTCGTGTCATTCCCGTTCCCATGGTCGTGATCCAGATGGTCGAGATCATGACCCCCCTTAGTGGTGTATGATAAGCAAAAGGATTTTAGGGCGTTTTCCCTTCTCAGAAGCGAGCTCGAAAGTGGTTGAGAGTGGCGTATGGGAAGATTCCACATATGTAACAAATCACAAGATTTACATCGAGTTGTAGAAGTTACTTGATGCTCTACCAATTGTCTTATACAATCATATTCTGTGCACAGGGTTATAAGAAATTCGAATACATCTCGTTTTACGTTTATTGAAAAATGTTCTCCTAAACTTTGCCGTACTGTAGGGTAAATCAGTGATGAGCAACCCGCGGCCCGCGGGCCGCATTTGGCCCGCCAGCCGCAGACCTGTGGCCCACCTGAATATCGCCCATATATGTTTTTCACGAACGAGCTTGGATTAGTTATATTTATGTATTTAATATTGCGGCCCGCGTAGAGAAGTTGGTTTCCATTTGTGGCCCACTTCTGACAAAAGGTTGCTCGCCACTGGGGTAAATGACCCAATTACTGACACATTAAGCGTTGACGCTGACATTATTTTATAATTATGTACTTATAGACTAAAAGTATATGTTGTTCTTGTTATTTATTATTGTTTAATATGTTTACTTGATGAAAAAATTTTGGTGGATCTTAAAACTTCGATTTTTATGTATAAATTCATCAATTTCTAAAATTTATATGGGGATCCATTACTGACACCCTTCAAATGTATTTAACTGATTTACTGACACCCCAATTCACGGTGTAATAGACAGGTGTTACGACTGTGTCAGAATGTGTGACTTTTTCGTCCTAGTTCTTCTGCCGGCCAGCAGATTTCGTCGATCTCGTAAAGGCATTTACAGCATGGCCTGTTGTTTCTGGCAAGCCCAGTAATACCACTAAAATCTCTACTACTACAGTCTCATTAATACATATGTATATGCCTTTTAAGTCACGACGCCTCTCGCGACGGCCAGGGGAACTAAGCAGAAATCGGCACACAAAATCGTTGGGGTTAAAGGTATAGAGTCGGTACACCTGTCTATTACACCGTGCCCCAATTACTGCCAGCTAACCTAATACTGTTTATGTCATTTTTAAGATTACGTCGTGTCATGTACATGAGCAACTACTGCTATGACAGTAATACCAAAATGCTGGAAACGCTTGTACCAATCACTGTCACCCAATTAATAAATAAAAAGACTTAATGAATCGGTGAATTCGGATCTTTATTACTTTCTATGATGCTTATATTATTTAAAACATTATATTTTGTTATGTTAATAGCTTAAATATTACAATTACAGCATTTTCTTTAACGACCTGTTTTCTCTTTCGCTAGTAAGGAAGTCATCGTTTCCATTCTCCTAATATTCGCTTAAAATTTTGTATCGTTTTATTCAAATTAACGAAGAAAAAATTAAGTACTGTTTTTTGTATCATAAAAATAAGAGTTTGAATTGTATGCTAAATTTTTTTTATGCATAATTTTATAAGATTTATTCGTTATTTTACGTAAAACAGCTTAGGGTGGCAGTAATTGGGTCCTTTACCCTATATGTATTTAAATTGCGCATTCCATTTTCATATCGATGCATTAATATCTTCAAAACATTTGTTGACACTTAGCACTTAGTAGGTTATTTATAATATCTCTGTCGAGCTGTCAGGTTACAACAACTTGTTACGCGATTGGCCGAAACCCACATCCAATGAGCGACGTGCCTGAGAGACATTTCCTCACCCTTTCATACACCCCTCTTGCCAAGAAGTGTAGGACGATGACGATGAAGAAATTTACGAACATGAAAATCGGCAAATTGCCACTTTACATCGAAATATCTCAGCTCATAAGATCCATAGGAACAAAACGAAGACACTTTTCTTATGTAAATCAAACCCAGGCTATCCATTAAGACCATTCAAAATTTAATCGGATCAGCCGTTATTGAGATTCGGAAATCTCAGGGTTCTTGATAGCGAGTCGTGGCGTAATAGAGCCACTCTGTGTCTCTTGATTATTTACGAATGTTGCACGAATGGCACCGTGAGACGTTCCTGCGACATTCGTAAATAATACGGACTTGTAAATTTACACTCGACATCGCGGGACGTTTTTATTAAGTTCGATAAATTAAATGGCCATAGTAGGGTCACTGGCAGTAATTGGGACATCTAATATTTCTTTTTTACAAATATCTTTTGTTGCTGTATATAGATTATGAATTTATTTAAACCCTATAGTGTTAATTAAATAATTGTATTAATTATTTATATCAGATATTGTCCACGTTCGCATATATTCCCTTGTTGGTTGTCTGTGGAATCTTAGACTGTATTCTGTGTGTCGACATTTCATGAACGTTCCGCGCAATTCCGTATTCTGTGATTGTCGTTGCCGGAACGTTGCTCATACGTTACGAGCGCAATGTTGCACTCGTAACCTATGCGGGACGTTTCTGCAACGTTCGAAAAGAATACGGAATTACGCGGAACGTTCCTGAAATGCGAACACGCGGAATACATTCTAAGATTCCACAGACAATCTCCGAGGGAATATATGTGAACGTGGAAAATATCTGATATAAATAATTAATACAATTACTTAATTATCACTATAAGGTTTAAGCAAAGTGTTAAACTGTATACAGCAACAAAAGGTATTTGTAAAGAAGTCTGAGCTGTGAAATGTAAATCCACAAACTCTAAAAACTACAAAGTAAAAAAAATATAACAAAAAAATTATGTTAAACGATTCTATTAAAAATGCGCTAAAAACTAAAAAATAAATATTTTCTTGTAATACGCAGGATATTTCATAACAGGGTATGAATCAACTTAATACAACATCAAGCGTCGAAATGAATTTGTTGTGAGATATCCGACTCCACGATTAGGGAGATGTAATGGGGTTTGTCGAAACGAATCTTCGTTTTTGAATAATTTGAGTTTAAAGTGTTGGACGGTAGGAGCATATGTTAAAATACGTAAGCAATCTTTCCAATCAACGTTTGTAGCTGCAGCGGTAAAGTGTTCGTCTACGGTGCTCGAGGTCATGGGTTCGAATCTCACTGAGGTAAAGGAATTTTCTATTTATAAAAAAACACGGACGTTATACTACTACGATTTCTGTACTCGTTCGTGTCGTCTCGCGTCCATCAAAGACACGGTATATATATACCTTAATTAATACCGATATTTTTATTTTTGGCCCTACTGCCCGAAACGTTGTGTGACCATTGCTGTGTAATATCTCAGAAATGTTGCGTGACAATAGCAAGAAAATCTCCGAAATGTTGCGTGACCATTGCTGAAAAAACCCAGAAACGTTCCGTGACCATTGCTGAAAAATCCCAGAAACGTTCCGTGCTCATTGCTGCAAAATCCCCGAAACGTTGCTGTAAAATTCCAAAACAATGTTGCAGAAATATCTCCCGCAATGTTGCACAGGGGCGGACATAGCAATGTACTTGTAACTTTCCGGGAACATTCCGTGCAATGTTTCAAATGTTGCAGCTCAACGTAACTAAGACATTCCTGCAATAAAGTGTGCTGTAGGGGGTATGATAGCATAATTGCCGCATATGGAACAACGAGGTCGATGTATGAAATCTTGTTGTGAAAAACCGAAATATACTGGATTTTCAAACTGATTTGGTTTCTCTAAATTTAAGTTTATCTAAATAAAAATCTCAAATAACGAACAAAAAATAAATAATTTGTATTCGTTATTCGAGGCTCGAATAATCGAAGTTATCTTTATTCGAAGCGCAACGAATAAATAATTTTATTCAATGAGAATTTATTGGACGAATAAAGATAACTTTTTATTCGATAAGGATTTATTCGACAAATAACGATAATTTTTTATTTGAAGGTTTTATTCGAATAAATGAGTCGAATAAATTTTTCATCCGTAGCATATATCTTTTCAAAGCCTGCGAATAAAGCCACGAATAACTTTCGTCAGCGTCGAAACTTCGTGAGTCACCAAGACCCCAAGTCGCCGTCGCCGGTTCTTTGTGTTCGGCGCTCGCCACTCGGCCGGGATCGACCCTCGGCGGCTCGAATGAACACGCTCGACGCTGACGAAAGTTATTCGTGACTTTATTCGAAGGCTTTTTCTTTAAAGAAAAATGCTGCGGATGAAAAATTTATTCGACGCATTTATTCGAATAAAACCTTCGAATAAAAAATTATTGTTATTCGTCGAATAAATTCTCATCGAATAAAATTATTTATCCGTTGCTCTTCGAATAAAGATAACTTCGATTATTCGAGCCTCGAATAACGAATAAAAATTATTTATCTTTTGTTCGTTATTTGAGATTTTTATTTAGATAAACTTTTGCCCAACTCAAGAGCGTACGATACACGTGAACGACGAAGCGAGACAATGTATCATACTTTCTCTCTTTCGTAGTCGACGACAGCTACGTGTGACTCTTTTGTCCGCTCTCGCGCGGTCTCGGATTCTCTCACTCTCGACCAAAGAATTCCAAGAAATTGTGGGGATAGTCGCCGGGCTCCTAACCAGAGATCGGCGGACCCCAGCTACCACTGATGGAGGGGGAAACACCTACAGGTGCGGTGGTTATGTGTGCGTGACTGACGCAGACACAGTTCACGCACACATTACCACCGTTCCTGTAGGTGTTTCCCTCTCCATCAGCAATAGCTGGAGTCCGCCGGTCCCTGTGCACAACTACTACCGTAAGAATAAACAACAGCCACATGGCTTCGTTCAGGCGGAGTCGAGCAGCGTTCCCGTTACCCCACGATACCCTTCGGGGGCCCAGAAACTTCAACTGCCAATCCACGATCGTCAGATGGTGGTGGCTGATTTCTCCTCGCACGCTGCTCGTGAAACCGAATTCACCGGCCAATATATCTGAAAACGATTTTAGAAGCTGTTTGCAGCAATTTGTATAAATTGGGGCAATAGTCTTTATTAATTTCTGTTTTCAGATTTTTTAAATTTATTTCGGTGTTCTTTTTCTGTAACATATTTTTTTATTATTTTTGTTTCAGCCTGTAAGGTCAAAATGTCTATATTTAAAACACGTTTATAATTTGCTACGAAAGACTCTCCGCCCTCCAGGCCCAACTTTACAAATGAGGCAACTGACTGCGCTAACGGTAGATTTTCAAATCTATTTTTGAAGTTAGTGATAATATTGTCCATTGCTTGATTATAAATATTTATTTTCCAATATTCGGAAGGCTTTGTATCTGATGGCAAGTCCATCAAATTACCTTTACCTAGAGTTGACTCTATCACGAAGTCATTCATTCTCTTCGGTTCTCTTTTCCTTTTCGAGACTTGAGTAGGTTCCAAAGAAATGTGTTCTTCTGCGAATTCCTCGATTTCACTCCAAAGACCAACGAATTGGTTTCTGCTTTCCTTGAAACTAGTTATAGTATCCGTTATTATATCACTCGCTCGATCAAGAGTTGCATTTTTACTTTGAATGTACATCAACTATTGATGATACTGAGTGAAACACAAATGTACAAACAACAAAATCTGGTTTCGTGATGCAACTCAGTATACCACGTGCCTCCACAGAGTTCTTGTCTTGAGCCTGGCTGATTTCTTCTTCCAGAACTTTTTTAATTGCATTATAATTAGACAATATTGCTTTGCAGTTTTTATACCGACAGCTCCATCTTGTATTACTTAAGCTTCCCATTTCACAGCCGGATTTGATATCAAGAGCGTCATCAATTTTCTTAAGGGGTCAGTTCACTGTGACGATTTGAAAAAAGTCGAATTTTTTTTCTTCAATTTTCATAAGTACATATATTCAAGAATGTGCTGGTAAAGTATCGTGGTCTGATTCGCTTTAGTTTGGCTGCTATAGCCGAAACTTACAGAGTAGGCGGAGCGCTCAGCGAAACGCGCTGACAACCGCTCCAGAGGTACTCGGCACACGATGTTTCGGGCACTGACTTGTCTCTATACCTACTTTTATTAGATGCATCATTTAACCATAAAACTTTTTATTACGTAAAACGGCCCCTTCCATGCAATAACTGATTCACCGTATAATCCTCCTTACAAATAGGAAGCAAAGTATGTTGGTTATACCTGTGAATTCAGTACGTTTTCGTATTTCTGAGTGACAACACTTCGAAATATGAACAAGAAACAGAAAAGAGGGAGCTCTCAGCGACCGAGCAATATTGCTCGGAAACAAAATTTCACGGGAATCAGCATACACTTGATGCGTGTTTTGCGGGTACATCGTCGGCAAAACTGCACAGAAATGCTGACTCTAATTTCAACGTGTGCATTGATCCGAGAGTGAACTATTGTTTTATACAATTTAATTTAGTTTTTCTCACTTTGAAACAATTAATAAAGTGTAAGGATTGCAATAGTGATGTGCCATTTTCAAAACATGGACAGCGAGGCTTAGGTTTTAAATTACGTGTAAAGTGCTCGTGCAAAGAAACATTTATAAATTCTTGCCCGATGATCAACAATGGGTTTGACATTAACCGTCGATTAGTGTCCGCGATGCGAATGCTCGGCATCGGTTTCGGCGGGATTTTTGCGGACTAATGGCCAGGGATTCTACAAAACTTTATATTATAAAATTGTTGACAATATAAGGATAGCTGTAAAATCAGTTTTTAATGCGGTTTTAAACAAAGCCGTCAACGAAGAGAAAAGTTTGAGTGATGAAGCAGGTAAACCAGCAACTGAACTTACAGTTTCAGATGACGGGTCATAGTCCAAGCGTGGCTTTTCTTCGCTTTTAGGCATCGTCACACTAATCGGCAAATATTCTAACAAAATTCTGGATATACTTGTAATATCGAGTATATGTAGAGGTTGTCAACAATGGGCCGATAAAGAAAATACAGTTGAATATGAGGCTTGGTACACCGATCACGAAGAGCAGTGTGACGCAAATCATTCTGGCAATGTTGGTACAATGGAGGTCGACGGGATACTGGGAATGTTCGAAAGATCTGAGGAGATGCACCAAGTAAAATATGCATATAATAATTGGAGATGGCGACACGAAAACATTCAAGGCTCTGTTGGATAAAAAACCGTATGGAGATAATTTTACAGTGAAAAAAAGGAATGCGTATTACACGTTAAAAAACGCATGTATAGAAGAGCGAAGGAGGCGAAAAAACAGCTGACCTTAATTAAAAAAGGTAAAATAAAGTGAGAATAAAGAAAAGCCAAAAAGAAAAAGAAAAGGTACTGCCGCTCCAAAGAGAGATGATTTAACAAATAAATTGATGCAAGATCTTTCAACATACTACGGTTTGAGCATACGTCGTCATCCAGATTCACTAGAAGAAATGAAAAATGCAATATGGGCAACCTACAGACACAAGATATCTACAAATGAAAATCCCCAGCACTTACTCTGTCCAGCGGGACCGGATTCTTGGTGCGAGTATCGCACAAATGAACATGCAGGAACTCTGCAGAATTTTAGCCATCCACCTGCACTCAGTGACGAAGTTGCACAAATTCTTAAACCAATTTACGAGGATCTAACATCAGATGATTTATTAGAAAGATGCTTGGGAAACGAGACAGAAAACAATAATGAAAGTTTTAATTCGTGCGTTTGGCATCTCGCTCACAAGCATATCTTCTGTGAAAAAAAGGTTTTGGAAATTGCTACGTATTGTGCAGCGTGTGTTTTTAACGAAGGTTTTGCACCTATTCTGCAAATTATGAAGGTCATGGGAGTGAAATTGGGCCAAAAGCCTTCGCTTTCGCCGAGCGCCACGACGCAGCGCGCATGGCGACCGCTGACAGTCGCAGCTCATGGGATTCAAAAGAAGCTCGGATTGTTCAAAGAAATGAGAAATCAGTTCAGACTGAGCACTTTGAAGAGGCTGAAGGCATACTGTATGGAGCAGGCATCGCCGATAAGTTGTAAGTAAACATATTAATGAAAAACCACAACTTAAAACTTTAAACGCGATTATCTCAAAACAACATTTTTTCAACTGGTGCAGGTGATTGCAAAACAACTATTTGACCAATCAGTTTGAAATTTTTACACATTATTCAGCACATCAGTGGCTATGGCCAGGACCACGGAAACCTTTTTTGATTAACCATTTCATACTTTTTACAAAGCAAAATGCTTGAAAAATTCACCAGATTTCGACACTTAAACTTCAAACCTCCGCCATTTTGTTAATTTTTTATCAGTAAATATAATTCTGGTTCCGCGATAACCACATTCATAATGATTATAAAACTCACTGGGAATTTTTTGTTTCAGATGCGTCGTTCTCCCGGTATCACGTGCACCAGCACTACATCGCTTTCTCAAGGCGCTCACATCAGTACAATATATATTTTAAAAAAAATGTTAAAAATTTACAATAGATTTTTTCAAAAAATTCTGAAACTTTGTGGATATGTAGGGGATTTCCTTCTGATTACAACGCAATTTTTTTTTGCTGCCCAAAATTTATTAGGAAATAATACGCGACGCGTAGTAAGAAAGTAATATAATTTATATACTTTTTTCTTTAATTACACATGGGGCAAATATATTAGGTGGAAATAGAGAAGAAGAACTTATCCTTATTCGAACTTTTTATTTTTAACATAATTATCGAACTTTTCTCTTATTTGCTCACCAAACAAGCGAGACAATGCAGGCGTTTAATAAGCGATTTAAGTACCTATAGTTAGATAACATTGAAAACACTTGTGTGATTATGAATTATTCTTCATGGTGATGAAACTCTTCAAAAAAATGTTGAAAACATAAATATTGTTTACACCACGCACATCGTATGATAGCATAATTGCCGCATATGGAACAACGAGGTTGATGTATGAAATCTTGTTGTGAAAAAGCGAAATCTACTGGATTTTCAAACTGATTTGGTTTCTCAACAATGTATCCACTTTTATACCATGCGTAAACAAACACATCGTGATACTTTGGTGATGAAAGTTGATTATGAATAAGAGACTGTAATTTAATGACATTATTCCTTGCATTTAGCTGCACATCGTAATTAAACAATAATACAAGGTCGGAAAATTTTCGTACCAAGTTTTTCCATATCCGGAAACCATATACATGAAGCGGTTGTATCATTCCTGTAGTTTTTTTCGGTATTGTGTATATTTCCACATGTTGATTAGCTGGTATACCGTTTCGTAATGTGGATGGACAGTGACCAGTCCACGAATCCAATAACAAAACGCTTCGATATCCCGCATGTGGTAGATATACGTTTGTTAACCATTCCATAACCAGTTCACCTGTTAACTTTCCAGATGTGGACGGCTGTATATAAATATTCCACGGTCGAAACAAAGATTGTTGTACACGTGGACCAAAATTACCACCCTTTTCCTGCAGAACAATAAATAGCAGAGAGAGTAGTTTCCAAGAAGCTGATATTGTGGGGAATATGGTATAGCTTTGTGTAGTAGCGGATATAGATTGTACGACTGCTGTAACTGTTTTGGTTCCTTGTTCAGCTAAAGTACGGCCCGAATGTAATTCTAGATTGAATCCGCTTGCATCAGCATTGAATGTATTGTTTGTTCCGATATCTCTAATACGAGGTTTTACATTATTCATAAAAGTCGAAGCAATTTCATTTAATTGCACGGTATCTGTACCGTATGATCTGGTAATAAATTTGTTCACTTTTCTTGAAACTATTTTATACGTTCTCTTAAAATTCCAGATCCAATGTCCAGATGCTTTAAAATTTTCCAACCCTGTCTCTTCATTAGCTTGTAAGGCCCATCTTCGAAGATCCAAATCATGAATAATGGCATGAGTTTCACTCCTGTCAACAAACTTATTATACACATATTCAGAAATTTATAACAATTTTTCCTGACGTGTCCCTCCCCTGTTCACCGTTTCTTCCAATCTAATGAAAACAAGGCAATTTTGCATAGATATAAAACAAATAAGTACGAAGCACCTAATGTAACGTTCTCGAATGAGACGTTGCCGTTCTTACAGGAGATTCACGAGTAGAGCGGTTTACCTGTGAATTTGTGGGATTGGTTCGGGTGGCGTGCGATGAAGAAATGAATTTCAAGATACGAGAGTCCTTCTTTAGCAATAAATAACAATGTTTATTAAAAAATAAATGGTTATTGACCTTTGGTCGCTCAGTCGATAATTAATATAATTCCTTATATGGTAATCTAGTAACGACGTATCGGTCGGTATTTAAACAATATCGCTCGTTTTGAGTTTAGACGCTTAGTCGGTAACTAGGAGTATTATTTCGGTTTTTAGACGCTAAGTCGATTATATGTAAGATTGCGTTAATTAATCTATAGGTACGATTCTAAATCATAATTGAACTTAAAGTTTTTGACACGTTAGTCTTTATAATTAGTAAACAAGAATTTGACGCTAGTTGAGTTGAGATTTCGAGAGTATTCCTTCTCTCTGTATTGTGGTGGCTTCCAGTTGCCTATCAGCTTGCCCACGCTTTCTAGGATGGTAGCTGAGTGCTAGTGTAAGCGATCTCAGATTGTAGCCAGGTAGCCGGTAAAAGGCGTCCCTAGATGGAAGTTGAATTTGGCTTCCTTCCTTCGGATTTGGTAGTGGCTTCTGGTGCCTATCAGCTGGCCCACGCCTTTGATATGGAATGTTGAGGGGCTAGTTAAAGCGGCCTCGGAAGGATGTTGAGGGGCTAGTTAAAGCGGCCTCGATCTGGTAGGTTCGGTGGCAGAACCAAGTCTGCTCTCTGCTGCTGGCGAGCCTGTATTTATACTCGTTGTTGGTACTTGGCCCGCGCCAATCACTAGCTGCGCGATCTCGCGCACCAATTATAATTAATGTCCGGTTCGCGCCACTCGCGTACTACGCTCGGTTTATTCGGCGTCCGGTTGATCGTGCTGTCTACGCACGCGCGCTCTATTCACTCGCGGCACTGAGTTCACTTGTTTGAAAGGGTGGTAATGCGCGTGCGTTCCGCGTCACAAGATTCTCTCGCGCGCTGTTTGAACGCGCTTTCGCATATGTAATATATTATCTTAGATATAAGGTAAACGTAATTAACAATTTGTATAAAAACAAAGGAAAAATTTATGGCGGTCGTAGCGGTACGTTACACTTCACATAACAGTACATCGTTTACCACTCACCTATACAATTGATGTATGGATGAAACTTTTCGAAATTTATGTTGGACAGATTGTAAAAAAAGCCGTCTCTTCTTACCTCTCTTCCAAAATTCAACAGCCTTTGTTTTATATTCTAGAGTCACAAAACCTCCTTCTTCTGGTATACACTGCTCTTTTTCGAAAACTATCGGTTCTAAAAGTTCTTCGCGTGTAGGTACATATATATCATCCACAAATTCTACAGAATGTGGTCTAAACGGTTCCAAAAATTCTAATGTAACATCAGCTTCCATTGAAAATGATGTGTCTTCTTGCGATTTAATAAGCATGTCTTTTATTATGTCGTGTAACTCCATTTCTCTATTATTAATAGGCGTCTCATTATTGTTCTCAAGTAAGAATGTTGTCATAAGTAAACGAATTACATTTGCAGGATGTATAGGAACCATTTTCAACACTACCCATTTGTTACACAGAATCAACGTACGTTTACTGTTAACACCTATACATAAACTACAATTAACTAGTATTTCTTATTCGTAATGAGTCTTTTCTCTTCAAATGCCTTCGATGCTACTGACAATAATAACGAGTCGAAGCATTTATTACTTTTGTCGTCAGGACACACCTATAGAACTGATAATACCTATCTTATACATATACATATGGCATATGTGTATGTATCTTACTTTATCACGTCTGAGGAAAACATGTTTGGACAGTGAAATGTCTTATTAAAATTGATCATCTGTATTTTCTTTGCAAATAAAGTATCATCCGATAAGAATACGAATATATGTATTCTCATTATTAATGCTCGAGAGAACACTAGACATGAGATAATACTTTGATGGGAGACAAAAGTAGGTATATATTCACATCACACGAGTGTTTTCAAAGTATTAAACGCCTGCATTGTCTCGCTTGTTTGGTGAGCAAATAAGAGAAAAGTTCGATAATTATGTTAAAAATAAAAAGTTCGAATAAGGATAAGTTATATCTAACAGTTCCCTTCTTCTCGTCTATTTCCACCTAATATATTTGCCCCATGTGTAATTAAAGACAGAAGTATATAAATTATCTTACTTTCTTACTACGCGTCGCGTATTATTTCCTAATAAATATTAGAAAAACAGATCCAAAAGTTATTCGATTGTCGCGGAGCACAGTTCCGCAATACAATAATAGTTGAAATTGTATGGAAAAAATATGGATTATGCTGTTTCATAATTATTTAAACATCCAGTTCAGATTTCACGTGAAAACCCGATTTTTATAAAACATTATTCATATTTTTGTTTATAACTTTTTCTAATTGTTTAAACAATTGATAAAACCTTTACGATTTGGTAGATCTAATTGAAAGAAGTAACTTTTGTCTCAAAACTTTTTTTCTATCTCTTACAGTTCGCGAGTTATAACAGAAAATCGAAAAATAGCCGATTCTTCAGGGGTTAATTTCACCCTCTTAGAGTGATTTTGGGCAGCAAAAAAATTTCGTTGTAATCAGAAGGAAATCCCCTACATATCCACAAAGTTTCAGAATTTTTTGAATTTTCGGGTTCGGGATGTAAGAGCTTCTTACACGATTCAATGAGTATTACATTTCATTCAAGTGCTAAAAATTTGCATAAAACTTCCTGCGTTCAATGGGAGGAATCATTAGAGCATAGGTTTATATGTACGATTGAAACACTATCTGTCTACAATGTATGTATCCCGTGTATAGCCAGATCGAAGATCGAATTGCATTCCCTTCATGACACAGAAACGATCGCGGTTGGTCAACATAGATGATCGTCTACTTTCTCATGAAAATGCTCAGATACACGTCCACGATTCACGCTACAGAAGCTCGCTGATTATTATTAGTACAGTCGAACCTCGATAAGTTGAAAATTTTCTTCATTCCCTTCCGATCCGCTGCCCCTACAGCACACTTTATTGCAGGAATGTCTTAGTTACGTTGCCCTGCAACTTTTGAAACATTGCACGGAATGTCCCCGAAACGTTACAAGTACATTGGTATGTCTGCCCCCATGCAACATTGCGGGAGATATTTCCGCAACATTGTTTGGAATGTTACAGCCAACATTTCGGAGATTTTATAGCAATGGTCACGCAACATTTCGGAGATATTACACAGCAATGGTCGCGCAACATTTCGGGCAGTAGGGCCAAAAATAAAAATGTCGGTAGTAAGTAAGGTATTATTTATATACAGGGTGTCCGCGGGAAGACTGGACAGCCGGTTTTCTCCTAAACTATTGGAGATAAAAATATAAAAAAAATAGGGAATTGCATGGTTCGAGGGGGCCAATTTACTAGTGCGAAGGAATTTTGTTTTCGATAATTATTTTAAAAGATACGATGGTCAAGTTCGGTTTTTCAAATGGAACTATTTTTTCTGAAGACCTGAGTTGATAGTGCATTCCAAGACAAATTCAATAAGCTTTAATGTATACACTTTATTTTCACTGGTTTTTAAGATATTGCGCTTACAAATTTACTGATTTTCACTGGAAGAAAACTGTCTGGTATAGCACGGACCGGGGACGGTCTTACTGGCTCCACGGGTGGCACTGCCTTTTGAACTAGATACCTACCTGCCAAAGGTCTACGCCAGGCCCAAAAGCTGGACAATTTTTTTCCGTCAGAAATGCTACTTAGGTAGGTACATCTGCGGTATCGAGAAGCGCACCGTTACTTTTATTTCGCACTTGCTTCTACGCTCGGATGGCCGGTTCTTTTGGGAGGGATGCAAGTTCGATTGGTTAGGTTAGGAGGAGTGAAAGTTGCTAGACTAAATTTCAATCATAGGGAGCAGATTGTATCAGAACCATTCGGATTTGCATTCCTCACAAACGGCTGCTCTCTTGAAGAGGCCCTCTTCACAGCAATGCCCACCTTCTCTCGCACGGAATACGTTAACGCTTGCTTTTGTTCTGATATTGAAGCTCGTGTTTATACTCGAGAGGACCACGCGTCGACAGCGGGCTACCCCTTTTCTTCCTGTGTCTCTCCACGAGCCGTGTTGACGGTGGATTGTAGGAGCGTAGATATCTGGATGCCAGTTATTGAATTCAGGAGACGATAGAAACATTTTATTACAAAACACACATGTACTATAATTAAAGTAAATCGTATTCCTCTCGGGCAGGAGTACTGATAATGATCGAACTTGCGCCCCACTTCGCGCAGACCAATTACACGGAGGGTAGTCGGGTCACACACTGCCCAAATGATACAGGGTAATTCTGGAGCAACGCCCGTCAAGGAGATGCGGCGGCCTGGTACCCCGTGGCGAGGACAGCCCTTCGCTGTGCCTCACCCGATTTTTATGGCTTTTTCCGGAAAAAGGTACGAATCCTGGGCCGGACGTAGCGAATTGAGGTCGAGCCCCCGCAGTCGAGGGTGAAATATCCATTTGAGCGTATTAAGAAATTCTTTTCTTCGTCGTATCGAAAGGGAAGTGGTGCCAATGGATTCCTTGTTTTTCTGGTGAAAATCATACCAAATGTCATGCAAATCGGACTACTTTGACACAAGCTATTTGTATTCCCTATGTAAAAGTTGTCCGATTTACACGACATTTGCCATGATTTTCATCGGAAATCCCCAAGGAATCCATCCGCGACACTTCCATATCCATACGATAAAGAATAAAGAATTATTTTATTTCCTAACCAGATTTGAAATTTCAACGCCTGTTTATACTTGAGAGATAAGGATTTATACTCGAGAGATAAGGAATCTGTCTTTAATTTGAAAGGAGGACGATGCAGGCGGAACCACGCGCACTCAACGGTGTACCCCTCTTCTTACTGTGTCTCTCCACGAGGCGTATTGACGGTGGATAATACTTTCCAATTCCTATATTTGTGGCATCTTTCTCGCGTGCGTCGGGACAAAAGCGAGCTCAGAGCCAGACGAAAATTCATTCGCTCTTTACGATCGATAATTTATTATTTCTCCAAGAACGTTTCGACAATATCTGTTTGCCAAATTTGTAAAGGCCAATAAAAAACGTGGTGACATTGTCCAGTCTGAGTTAATCCGTATATTGCTCTGTCGGTGGGTAGTGCGTACGATGACTTCGGACCCGTACTATGTACCGTTGCCTACCGCCGACGCGCGGAAAATCCGCTCATAAACCGCGACTCTGGCAAGACACCGCGGCCGATCAGTCCGGTTAGTTTTTGGTAACCAGATGTGGCATCCTCCACCTCTATTTCATCAGGGTAATTCTGAAGGTACGCCCGTCACCCCGTGGCAAGGACAACACCCCGCAGTGCCAATCGAATTTTATGGCTTTCGACCCTCGAAGGGTTTGGAATACCATTAAGAAGTGAGAAATGTTCAGGATTTCAAATGTATGCTTATTTTCTTCATCGTATCGAAGGGGAAGTGGCGCCAATGGATTCCTGGCGTTCCATCGATTAAAATCATACCAAATTTCATGTAAATCGGACTATTTTTAACCAAGTCAAGTCAGCTTGAAATGATATAAATCGATATTCCATGGAATTTTCTTCATTATGGTCCGAATTACGTCGTTCTTAGTGTCAGCTTCATCGGCGAAACATAAGGAATCGATAGGTGTCGTTTTTGCAAAGATCTGATGAGAAATGCGCAAGTCGAAGGTTTCTCACTTCTTATTAGGCATTCGAACCCCTTCGCGGGTGGAAAGCCATAAAATTCGGTCAGCCACTGCGAGGGGTTGTCCTCGCGACGGGGTACCAGGCCGCCGCATCTCCTTGACAGGCGTTGCTCCCTAATTACCCTGTATCTGGTTAGGAAATAAAATAATTCTTTATTCTTTATCGTATGGATATGTAAGTGTCGCGGATGGATTCCTTGGGGATTTCCGATGAAAATCATGGCAAATGTCGTGCAAATCGGACAACTTTTACATAGGGAATACAAATAGCTTGTGTCAAAGTAGTCTGATTTGCATGACATTTGGTATGATTTTCGTCAGAAAAACATAAGGAATCTGTTTGAGATGAGATTAAGTAGAGTGAGAGGAGAGGAATCTAAGACAGGTTAGAGAGTTCACTTAACCACGTTGTGCGTGAGACCACTTTGTCAGCTTTATTTAAAACAATTCTATGAGCCGATGAGATGAGAAGAGTGTCCCGATTTGGTGCCGCAGTGTTATACTAAGCACTGTGGCCTGCACCGAGAGCTTACAGCGAAATGAAACCGCGTGAAATGCCACGTGGCGTCCACCCGATTATATTAATCGCTGGACTTTGAGCGTTCAACTGAGATGAGATGAGACACGGTACTGCACGATGTGAAGCACTGAGAAATGCGGTAAGCTGATTAACAGAACAAGATTATTCGTAACAATTCGCGATGCGATGACTCCACGAACTTTCTTAGTTCAAAGCACACAAGAGAATGATTGAGAATATGGCCGCTGGCCGTTACGCTTCTTCTCCGTTCTCTTGGATCGTCGACGCGCACGCTAATTGGTCGATCGATCCGAGCTGATTGGTCCATCGATTGCGGCGACAGTTGATCGATCACCGCTGATTGGCGGCTCGCCGGTCGTTCAACGCTGCTGAATCGCGGTCCGCGAGGTGCTGCCATGAGCATGAGTGTGGCGGCGTGGGAAACTAATTTCATTCCCAAACATTCCTCCCGCCGTCAGCAACAGAGTTGTTGAGGTTACCCTGAAACATTCAAAATTGCCAACTTTGCGATTGGCCTCGTTAATGTGGTGGTCGCGGTCTTGACGGTCACGACCCTGGTGAGACCATCCTTCCCAGGATGCAATGTGAGCACCCGAGCAAGTGGCCACTTGCTCGGAGGAAACCTTTCGTCTGAGATGAGCACCAATGACCCGACCTTGATGTCATTGGAGGGATGATGCCATTTTCAAATGGCCTGTTGACGCTGCAGGTAGTGAGCTGACCATTGAGTCCGGAATTGTTGCATCCTCTTCTGGATGAATTGCCATCGTGCTGCTGGTGAGAGAGCTGAGTGTTCCACTGATGGTTCCGGCAACGTTGAGAGCGGTTTGCCGATGACAAAATGAGCTGGCGTTAGCGTTGAGATGTCCTCAGGGTCATCACTGAGAGGCTCGAGCGGTCTTGAATTGAGCATGGCTTCAATCTGGGTGAGAAGCGTACTGAACTCTTCAAATGTGAGCACAGTGTCACTGACGGTTCGTGGTAGATTATATTTCATGGACTTGACGACCGCTTCCCATTTACCTCCCATGTGAGGTGCCGCTGGTGGGTTGAAACACCACGTTGTATTGTCGTTGACAAATAGAGAAGCCAATTCCTGATGATGCTGTGAGCCCTGAGTGAACATGCTCTTGAGATTTGCGTCGGCACCAACGAAGTTGGTTCCGCAGTCTGAGTAGATGGTGTGTGGAATCCCACGTCGTGATGAGAATCGCCTGTATGTGGCGATGAAGCCTTCGGTTGAGTAGTCTGTCACCAGCTCGAGATGAACAGCTGACGTTGTCATGCACACAAAAACACAGATCCAGCCCTTTTGTGTTTTTGCTCCTCGCCCTTTCCATGTTTTGAGAGTGATTGGACCAGCGTAGTCAATTCCAGTATGTGTGAATGGTTGTGAGGGTGTAACTCTAGAAAGAGGTAGTTGGCCCATCAGCTGATGGGCACGGATCCCCCTTTGTCGAGCACACACAACACACCTCAGTATATGAGACTTCACTGGAGCTCGACCTCCGATGATCCAGTAGGTCTGTCTGATGTGAGCGAGAGTGAGCTGAGTGCCTCCATGAAGAGTTCGTTTATGAGAGTGGTCTATAATCAGATCGGACAGACGTGAGTTGCGAGGTAAGATTGCAGGATGTTTACCTTCATAATCAATGTGAGCGTTACGAAGTCTGCCTCCAACTCGTATGACTCCTTGTTCATCGATGAACGCAGTGAGTCGACTGAAGGCATGAGATGAAGGCAACGTTGAGTTCGAGCTGATAACTTTCAATTCGTGGTTGAAGTAGATTGCCTGAGTCATCTTGATCCAAAAAATGCGGGCCGTTTCCAAATCCTTTGGTGTGTGTGAGATGAGTGGCAACGAAACAGGCAATTTTCTTAACCTTGAGATGAATCTGAAACAAGCTGAAGTAATGCGAATCAGTTTGTCGAGAGAAGAGAATTTGTATATGAGCTCCCAGTGATATTTGATTTCTTGAATGTTGAGTAAGGTCGAGAATCCTGGACGAGCCTCTAGTGCACTCGAGTCGTCCTGATACAATGATTGTGATGGCCATGAGTCACTGGGTTGAGAAAGCCATGATGGTCCCGTCCACCATAGCTGATGATGTTCAAGCTGAGATGTCGTGAGGCCTCGAGAAGCGCAATCAGCTGGATTCGAAGTGCCTGGAACGTGTCTCCAATGCGAGTGTGGTGAGAGTTCCTGAATTTGAGCGACACGATTCCTGACGTACTCCTTCCAGCGTGAGGCGTGAGAGTTGATCCATGTAAGTGCCACTTGAGAGTCCGTCCACAGATGAGTAGATTCAATGTTGAGCTGAAGAGTTGCTTGAACATACTTGGCAAGCTTTGCCAGCATCAATGCTGCTGTGAGTTCGAGTCTCGGGATTGTGAGTTTCTTGAGAGGTGCTACCTTAGTTTTGGAGCACACCAGTGTCGACACTGTGAGATTTGTGGACGGTGAGATAACGGTAATGTACACTACCGCTGCCATAGCGAGCTGAGAGGCATCAGAGAAGCCGTGGAGTTCCACGACCGAATTAGAGTAGGTGTTGAACCACCTGGGAATTGAGAGCCTGGCCAGGCTTGTGAGATCTTCTCTGATGGAATACCAATGAGATGTAACTTGAGGTGGCAGTGGATCGTCCCAACGAAGTTTGTGCAGCCATAACTCTTGCAGAATCATTTTTGCTCGAATTATGACTGGTGATAGGAAACCAAGTGGATCAAAAATTTGAGAAACTTCTGACAGAATGATGCGTTTCGTTGGGATTGAGAATGAACTGAGAGGTTTCGATGAGAAGGTGAAGTTGTCCTGGAAACTGTTCCATTGCAACCCCAGAATTTTAGTATAGCAGTCGTCGAGTGAGATGGTTGAGCTTTGGGCTCTTGAGCTGGAGGATGTTTCTTCGAGTAGTGCAGGATGCGTTGAATGCCATTTGGCGAGTGGAAAACCTCCCGCGTGACACAGGCCTTTCAGTTGTTGTGCAATTGTAATGAGTTGCTCACCTGTGTCAGCGCCGCCAAAGATGTCGTCGACATATCGTGCATGAGTTATGGAGGGTACAGCCAGTGGAAAGCGGTGCCCTTCGTCCTCCACCAGTTGCAGTAATGCTCGAACAGCCAGAAACGGTGCAGCCTTGGTGCCGTAAGTGACTGTCGTGAGCCTGAATGATGTTTCTTTCCCTTCCTCGTCCATCCACAGTATGCGTTGGAGATCTTGATCGTCTTTGTGAACTCGGACTTGTCGGTACATTTTTGTAATGTCTGTAGCAAAAATGAACCTGTGCTGCCGAATCCACAGCAGCACGTCTGAGATGTTGAGCAGAAGGTTACGCCCTGTGTGCATGAGATCGTTAAGAGAGTACCCAGATGACGTGGCACACGAGCCATTGAAGACAACCCTCACCTTGGTGGTTTCGCTGTCGGGCTTGAGCACTCCATGGTGAGGAAGGTAAAAGATTGGATTGTTATGAGATGAGATTGATGGTGCTCTTACCATATGGTTGAGATGTTCGTATTCTGACATGAAATCTTGATAGAGTTTACGATACCCATCGTCCCTGTTGAGCTTGACGAGAGTACGCTTCAAGCATGCATGGGCTGCTTGATATGAGTTGCCCAATGCACTAGGTGGTGACTTGAGAGGGATGCGAACGATGTATCGCCCTGTAGCATCTCTGGTGTGTGTTGCTCGAAAGTGATCTTCGCACTCTTGCTCTTCAGAGTTGAGTTGAGGTGTCACTCGGAAGCTCCTCTTGAATCCAGAACTTCTCCAATAAATCACGTACGGACGGCTCGCCCTCTTGTACAAGTGATGTATGATATGATGATTGGGTGAGAGTGTTGGAAGAAGCCACTGGTCCAAGTATGAGCCATCCGAAGATTGAGAGTTGAGCGATCGGCATGGATGGAGAGCCCTTGATTACGTTCTGCCTTATGATCTGTCCATATGTGTCAGCTCCGATGATAATGTCGACAGGTCGTGGTTTTAAGAAGTCAGGATCTGCCAACGTGAGCCCAGCAAGATGTGGCCAATCTTGGTTGGGCACCTCGGCTGAGGGAACCCTGGAAGACACTGATCTGAGAACATGAGCTTGAAGGGAAATTGTTACCGGTCGGTGGATTGAGTGCAGCGTTAATAGGGCCCTTTACACGGACGTTCCAGCGCGCGTTCCGGCGCGCGTTCCGGCGCGTCACACGCCGCGCGGCACGCAAAAGTGCGTGAACGCCGGAGCGACGCTCCTTCGTGCACGCCAGAAGGTTATACTCGCCACTACTTAGAGACAGCGAGTTCGGCCTGATATTTCTACGTCGACTCCATCTACATGTTTTTTCCACGATCCACCGCAGTGGTGTATTGTGTACTACCTGTTCGATGTATATGATAGATCTGCGAAACGATCGGCAAGACACGATCGCGATATATGTTCGCGAAAAGTATACGAATTCCTCGATATACCTGGCTAGTAGAGGATATCATAAATACTGTTACTGTAGGGTACACTGAAACATCTGTTTTTAGGAAGCTACTTTTGGTTGAGCTGAAGGTGCTACAAATTCTGGAAATGTTTTATGACTCAGTTATAACGACTGTAAAATTTTACAAGGGTACTTTAAAAAATGTCCAAATGTTTCCCCGACAATGCGATGGCAAATGAAATTGCATTTAACACATTCCCTGTTGTGACGATCATAATTATTACTATCAACGGCAATAATTTACCATGTCACTGCTTGTTTTAATATAAAAACTAATATTGATAGACAATACATACACATAGGTATGCAAGTGATGTTATACGTAAGATAAATGATGAAGAGATGTAATATGCAAGATGTTTTGAAGAAGGGGGTAGTCTTCTGATTGCTCGTGATGCAGGTCAAATTTTTCACCCACGCTCTTGCGTGGCGCGCAAGAAAGCACCACAGTCCTGCCCGCGTGCTAGAAAGCACCACGCTCCTGCCCGCGCTCCAACCTCGACTCCAAAAGAGTTTACATAAGAGACAGAAAAGGTAGTTAGAAAAGGAAAAAACGGCACTTGAAATCAGGCTCGTCGCGCGCCTCAGGATTTCTAACAGTGCAGAAATCCTGAGGCGCGCGACGAGCCTGGCAGCCGATCCTGGCAGCCAAGACTCCAGAGGCAACGCCGTCGATAAGCCGTGCCTCGATGGGTTTCGAGGACTTCGACCCTCGAGACCAGGGGGGCCGTACAATCTTGCCCCCTAAGACGTGGCGAATAGAAAATTCTACATTTCTCACCGGATCTTGGCGAAAGTGACGTGAATCGTTTCCTTATGTTTTCCCGATGAAAATGGTCCAAAAACGACACAAATCGGATTGTAATTAAGGAATCTTTGTAATAAATTGATTTCCATAATTTCGTTAAAAATAGTTCGATTTATATGAAAGTTGGTAGGCATAATTTTCATTTGAAAAACATGAGAAATCCATCGGTATCACTTCCATATCGATAGGATAAAGAATAAAGTATACAGTTTTTCTGAAACAGGTATGAATCCTTGGCCGACCGCAGCGAATCGAGGTCGGCGACCCACAGTCGAGGGTGAAATATTTATTACAGCGTATTAAGAAATTCTTTATTCTTCATCGTATCGATATGAAAGTAACACTAATGGATTCCTGGCGTTCTCCCCATTAAAATTATCACAAATATCATGCAAATCGGACTACTTTTACACAAACAATACAATTCATAAAAGATTGTACGGCCTCCCTGGTCTCGAGGGTCGAAGTCCTCGAAACCCATCGAGGCACGGCTTATCGACGGCGTTGCCTCTGGAGTCTTGGCTGCCAGGATCGGCTGCCAGGCTCGTCGCGCGCCTCAGGATTTCTGCACTGTTAGAAATCCTGAGGCGCGCGACGAGCCTGATTTCAAGTGCCGTTTTTTCCTTTTCTAACTACCTTTTCTGTCTCTTATGTAAACTCTTTTGGAGTCGAGGTTGGAGCGCGGGCAGGAGCGTGGTGCTTTCTAGCACGCGGGCAGGAGCGTGGTGCTTTCTAGCACGCGGGCAGGACTGTGATGCTTTCTTGCGCGCCACGCAAGAGCGTGGGTGAAAAATTTGACCTGCATCACGAGCAATCAGAAGACTTCTTCAAAACATCTTGCATATTACATCTCTTCATCATTTATCTTACGTATAACATCACTTGCATACCTATGTGTATGTATTGTCTATCAATATTAGTTTTTATATTAAAACAAGCAGTGACATGGTAAATTATTGCCGTCGATAGTAATAATTATGATCGTCACAACAGGGAATGTGTTAAATGCAATTTCATTTGCCATCGCATTGTCGGGGAAACATTTGGACATTTTTTAAAGTACCCTTGTAAAATTTTACAGTCGTTATAACTGAGTCATAAAACATTTCCAGAATTTGTAGCACCTTCAGGTCAACCAAATGTAGCTTCCTAAAAACAGATGTTTCAGTGTACCCTACAGTAACAGTATTTATGATATCCTCTACTAGCCAGGTATATCGAGGAATTCGTATACTTTTCGCGAACATATATCGCGATCGTGTCTTGCCGATCGTTTCGCAGATCTATCATATACATCGAACAGGTAGTACACAATACACCACTGCGGTGGATCGTGGAAAAAACATGTAGATGGAGTCGACGTAGAAATATCAGGCCGAACTCGCTGTCTCTAAGTAGTGGCGAGTATAACCTTCTGGCGTGCACGAAGGAGCGTCGCTCCGGCGTTCACGTACTTTTGCGTGCCGCGCGGCGTGTGACGCGCCGGAACGCGCGCCGGAACGCGCGCTGGAACGTCCGTGTAAAGGGCCCTAATGAGGCGACGCCTCTTGTCTGCGTGGACTTCTTCCCTCCAATGCCAATGATTGAGATGGATGACTGAGATCGCTTGAGATTGAGTTGAGTGATGAGCTCCTCCTTGACGAAGGTGAGCTCTGATCCAGAGTCTATGAGTATACGAACCAGATGAGTTGACATTGGTGAGCTGAGATGAGCTTGAGCGGTTGCTAGAAGCGTGAGATGGCTGCATGATGAGAGCGAGTGAGCTGAGTGTTCAGGGGTGAGCTGAGCTGAGGGGTCGACGACTGCGTTGAGACTTCAGCGTGGTTGAGATGTCGATGACTGTGACGCCTCAGTCTGAGGTGGAGGTTGAGCGGGCCTGGAGTCCGGGATGTGCAGCATAGTGTGGTGCTGGATCCCACACTGCTTGCACTTGTGCGGCGACTTGCAGTTTGCAGACGAGTGTCGACCGCAACAGTTGTAGCACAACATGTTGTTGGCTACAACCTTCCTCCTTTCCGCCACAGTCATCCCCCTGAGCTTTGGACACACAACGATGAAGTGGTCCCCGTGGCACAGGTCACGAGGGAAGCTCTTCTGTCGTGAGGGGCCTTGCGTCGCTGAGAATCGTTGAGCAGATGGCCTCGAAGGTGCCTTCGCCGATGAGCTGGTGGGACCTTGGGAGGACGGAGCCTCCGCCCTCTCCAGTGCCCTCACCCTATTGTGGGCAAAGTCCTTGATTCGCTGGAAGGTGGGGTACTCGTTTGCCGATGCCATTGACGTCTCCCACGCTTCCCTCGAACCTTTGTCCATCTGGCGTGCCACGAGATGGGTCAAGATGACGTCACCTAAGTTCGTGGTCACGCCAAGTGAGATGAGCGACGTTTTTGCACCTTCGACGCTGGAGATGAGCTGCTTCAGTGCTGCCGACACCTTGAGATTGCCAGGCCTCGATGAGTAGAGCTTGTCCAGCTGCGCCTGGATGAGATGGCACTTGTTTGCGTACGCCTCCTTCAACATTTCCCAGGCTGGAGTGAAGGAAGCCCCCTTCAAAGGTAGAGCCTCTACCTTCTGGGCTGGTTCACCTGCCAGGCTGGACAACAGATATTGGAGCCTCTCAATATCTGTTAGGTCCTTGCGGTGGATAATGAGCGCAGAGAACAGCTCGCAGTATGCAGGCCACTTCGTGTAGTCGCCTGCAAACGTAGGCAACGCCAGCTCAGGGAGCTTCCCTGGAGCTGACGCTGAGCTCGCTGAGCTAGAGGCACCCGAAGGCTGAAATAGAGCCAGTTCGTCTGCCAGACGACCGATGTGGATGCGGATGTCAGCTTGCAGCTCCTGCATCTGGAACAAGCACTTTTCCTTATAATAAGGATGGTCGCGCTGCGACCTAGGCCACGCTGCCTCGAAATAGGCGTGCTCCTTCTGAAACGCCTTGAAGAGCTCGTCGGCCTGCTGCCCGTACACTTTCAGCTCCGTCATTGTGGCGTTGGGGGCACACTTTGGTAGGCGCCTCTTTAGAGCCGTCATCGACTCCAGCCGTGTGAGCTGAGTCTCAGCTCTGGACAAAACCTCTGACGGCACGCCAGAGGGAGACGATGCCCTTGTCTCTGGTCCAGTGAGTGGGAGACTCCCACCTGATCCCGTTGGGAGGTTGAGAACAGGCGTCGTTGGCCTCGACGCCGTCTGAGATCTAGTCGTCGACTTCTGCTCGTCAGACTGCATTTTGAGGTTATGTTGTTGAGATTTCACACACGCACAATCACCACTGAGAGTTCACTGTCTTAGATCCGGCTCGAAGGACCACAAAATGTTTGAGATGAGATTAAGTAGAGTGAGAGGAGAGGAATCTAAGACAGGTTAGAGAGTTCACTTAACCACGTTGTGCGTGAGACCACTTTGTCAGCTTTATTTAAAACAACTCTATGAGCCGATGAGATGAGAAGAGTGTCCCGATTTGGTGCCGCAGTGTTATACTAAGCACTGTGGCCTGCACCGAGAGCTTACAGCGAAATGAATCCGCGTGAAATGCCACGTGGCGTCCACCCGATTATATTAATCGCTGGACTTTGAGCGTTCAACTGAGATGAGATGAGACACGTTACTGCACGATGTGAAGCACTGAGAAATGCGGTGAGCTGATTAACAGAACAAGATTATTCGTAACAATTCGCGATGCGATGACTCCACGAACTTTCTTAGTTCAAAGCACACAAGAGAATGATTGAGAATATGGCCGCTGGCCGTTACGCTTCTTCTCCGTTCTCTTGGATCGTCGACGCGCACGCTAATTGGTCGATCGATCCGAGCTGATTGGTCCATCGATTGCGGCGACAGTTGATCGATCACCGCTGATTGGCGGCTGGCCGGTCGTTCAGCGCTGCTGAATCGCGGTCCGCGAGGTGCTGCCATGAGCATGAGTGTGGCGGCGTGGGAAACTAATTTCATTCCCAAACAGAATCCATTGGCGTCACTTCCCTTTCGATACGATGAAGAAAAGGGTTTCTTAATTCGCTGTAATGGATAATTCACCCTCGACTGCGGAGGGTCGACTTCAATTCGCTACGTTCGGCCCAGGATTCGTACCTTTTTCCGGAAAAAAAACCATAAAAATCGGGTGAGGCAATGCGAAGGTCTGTCCTCGCCACGGGGTACCAGCGCATCTCCTTGACGGGCGTTGCTCCAGAATTACCCTGTATCATTTGGGCAGTGTGTGACCCGACTACCCTCCGTGTAATTGGTCTGCGCGAAGTGGGGCGCAAGTTCGATCATTATCAGTACCCCTGCCCGAGAGGAATACGATTTACTTTAATTATAGTACATGTGTGTTTTGTAATAAAATGTTTCTATCGTCTCCTGAATTCAATAACTGGCATCCAGATATCTATGCTCCTACAATCCACCGTCAACACGGCTCGTGGAGAGACGCAGGAAGAAAAGGGGTAGCCCGCTGTCGACGCGTGGTCCTCTCGAGTATAAACACGAGCTTCAATATCAGAACAAAAGCAAGCGTTAACGTATTCCGTGCGAGAGAAGGTGGGCATTGCTGTGAACAGGGCCTCTTCAAGAGAGCAGCCGTTTGTGAGGAATGCAAATCCGAATGGTTCTGATACAATCTGCTCCCTATGATTGAAATTTAGTCTAGCAACTTTCACTCCTCCTAACCTAACCAATCGAACTTGCATCCCTCCCAAAAGAACCGGCCATCCGAGCGTAGAAGCAAGTGCGAAATAAAAGTAACGGTGCGCTTCTCGATACCGCAGATGTACCTACCTAAGTAGCATTTCTGACGGAAAAAAATTGTCCAGCCTTTGGGCCTGGCGTAGACCTTTGGCAGGTAGGTATCTATTTCAAAAGGCAGTGCCACCCGTGGAGCCAGTAAGACCATCCCCGGTCCGTGCTATACCAGACTGTTTTCTTCCAGTGAAAATCAGTAAATTTGCAAGCGCAATATCTTAAAAACCAGTGAAAATAAAGTGTATACATTAAAGCTTATTGAATTTGTCTTGGAACGCACTATCGACTCAGGTCTTCAGAAAAAATAGTTCCATTTGAAAAACCGAACTTGACCATCGTATCTTTTAAAATAATAATCGAAAACAAAATTCGTTCGCGCTAATAAATTGGCCCCCTCGAACCATGCAATTCCCTTTTTTTTTTATATTTTTATCTCCAATAGTTTAGGAGAAAACCGGCTGTCCAGTCTTCCCGCGGACACCCTGTATACCATATACCGTGGATTCGATGGACGCGAGACAACATGAATGTGTGCAGAATTGTAGTAGTATAACGTCCGTGTGTTTTTTATAAATAGAAAATTGTTTTACCCCCAATGAGATTCGGAACCCATGACCTCGAGCACCGTAGACGAACACTTTACCGCTACAGCTACACCGTTGATTGGAAAGATTGTTTACTTATTCTAACTTATGCTCCTACCGTTCAACACTTTAAACTCAAATTATTCAAAAACGAAGATTCGTTTTGACAAACCCCATTACATCTCCTTAATCGTGGAGCCGGATATCTCGCAACAAATTCATTTCGACGCTTGATGTTGTATTAAGTTGATTCATATCCTGTTATGAAATATCTTGCGTAGTACAAGAAAATATTTTTTTTTTAGGTTTTAGCGCATTTTTAATACAATCGTTTAACATAATTTTTTTTGTTATATTTTTAGTATTTTGTAGTTTTTCGTGTTTGTGGATTTACATTTCACAGCTCAGACTTCTTTACAAATATCTTTTGTTGCTGTATACAGTTTAACACTTTGCTTAAACCTTACAGTGATAATTAAGTAATTGTATTAATTATGTATATCAGATATTTTCCACGTTCACATATATTCCCTCGGAGGTTGTCTGTGGAATCTTAGAATGTATTCCGTGTGTTCGCATTTCAGGAACGTTCTGCGTAAATCCGTATTCTTTTCGAACGTTGCAGGAACGTCCCGCATAAGTTACGAGTGCAACATTGCACTCGTAACGTATGAGCAACGTTCCGGCAACGACAATCACAGAATACGGAATTATGCGGAACGTTCATGAAATGTCGACACCCAGAATACAGTCTAAGAGTCCACAGGCAACCAGCGGGGGAATATATGCAAACGTGCACAATATCTGATATAAATAATTAATACAATTATTCATTTAACACTATAGAGTTCAAACAAACTCATAAACTATATACAGCATCAAAGGAGATTTGCAAATAAGTGTTACATGTGCCAATTACTGCCAGTGTCCCTACTATTGCCATTTAATTGATTATAGATAATAAAAACGTCGAGTGAAAGTATGTAAGTCCGTATTCTGCGATCGCCGTTTGGGAGCGGCAATCGCAACGTATGAGCAAGATTTCAGCAATAAATCGGCAATAAACCCGGACTTACATATTTTCACTCGACAATACGGAACTTTTTCATTACGCATAATAAAGTAAATGTCAATGGTAGGGACGCTGGCAGTAATTGGCACGTGTAACACTTTTTTACAAAAATCTTTTGTTGCTGTATATAGTTTATGAGGGTGTTTCAACTCTATAGTGTCCAATGAATAATTGCATTAATTATTTATATCAGATATTGTCCACGTTCGCATATATTCCCTCGGTGATAGCCTGTGGAATCTTAGACTGTATTCTGTGTGTCGACATTTCAGGATCGTTCCGCATAATTCCGTATTCATTGCGAATTCGTTGCAGAAACGTTCCACGTGGGTTGTACCGTAATATATGCGCAATATTTCACGGCAATGCGTGCGCAATATTCTCGAAACATTGCACAAACGTGGCCATTGCAATATTGCACGGCAATGTGTGCGCAATATTCCTGAAACATTGCACAAACGTGGCCATTGCAATATTGCACGGCAATGTATCCACAATGTTGCAGGAATATTGCAATGCAACCTGCAACCAAACGGCAACATTGCAATGTACTGCAACGTTTGTTCAACGTTCCTGCAACAAAGTGTGCTGTAGGGGAATGTGTGCATGATATTGTTCATTGCTGAATGATAATATTTTCTAACGTATATATCGCAGAAACTATAGAGGTACCATTGGGGCAAAAAGTCCCTCAGACTGAGAATACATATTTTATCATTTGTTTTCTTAATAAGATGGCGAAACTATAAAGAAATGATGCCAATGTCTTTAAATAGTGTTTTTGTTTTAGTTAAGCAATTTTTTTTATTTTTTGTCCAAAGTAAGCCTCTGACACATATTTTTATTTTTCTTGTAAAGAAGTCATGCTTTCCAGTCAATATTGTATACCTTAATGAAACGGTTTAATAAATATTTGATGATTTGAATAGTTTTTTACTTATTTAGTTTAATATTACACAAAATGACATTAGGGACTTTCTACCCTATGCAAGAAGTCCATTTTGCATTGACAAACATTTTGTGGTATAACTCAACAGAAAGTAATAGTATCAACAAACGAATTTCGTGAGCGTAAAGCATAATGGTTATAGTTTATACAAAATAACACCAGATATCTCTAGATTGTTAATACTAAATATTACACAGGTTTATACGGAAATTGGGACATTTAGCCCCACCTTACCCTACATAGGTTGTAGGTATATAATAAACAATTGACCTTTAAAACTTGAATTTGTCTTGTTTTACAGCTTTACAAAAAAAATAACTGTCGAATTTTCGTTTGTTGAACCTCTCTTACTCGACAACTCGATAAGCCGAAACCTCTACTCTTCGAAATCTATAATTCAAAGATCTTTTCCCTTCCCTTGAGATTCGAGTAATCGAGGGTCGCTGTACCACACTGTATTTGTGGAGAATGTTTAAAAAATGAATATCGGATATGGAAAATTTATCAAAAAGGCTAACTACAATCTTAAAATCCATTTATGTATACAGTTTCTACATCACTGGTTTTCCTTTCTCGTCCAATCGAATCGTCTGAAGCAAATTCAAAAAAATACTTCAGGTATGAGAGGGTGAAACTCGTTAAATACGACGACACATTTTCGATGGGACGTCGAGTCACTTTCAAGTGGTCAAACAGCCTTAGTGACGTCAAGGGGCGCAAACAAAGTTGACAAAAATTCAGTTCCACGATCCACCATTGTGTTTTGCACTCTTTTTGACTCGTTTCTTTTAGCCAGGATAAAGAAACTCGTTCGTCGTCTGCCCAGGCTTCTACATACATATATTTCCTCACGACTATTTTAATTCCATCGAACTTCTGTAATTGCAGAACCCTCACGCGAGCAGCTAAGGCGACTCAACTAAATCACGCAACCGTGAAATTACACCCACTCACGCGTTTATGCTTAATCACGCACGCGGCGCACTCGTGTTGCTCTAATTTGAATATCGCTGATTCGATTGTTCTGCTGTTCGATCGGAGAGCGCCATTAACTCTGGAACATCTTAATAGGCAAAGAAGTAGAGATACTGCAAACAATTGACATGTTTACACTATTTATCAGGTTTTATTAAACCTTTGGTGGTACACAGGTTTCTTCGGTGCATGCAGTGTTCTAAAGAGGTCAGATTTGTCTCGAAGATTTCCTCCCAGCAAACACCAAACACCCACTACCGAAACGAAAATCTCATTACACACAGAAATTACCTTGAAAACTGCAAAGTTGCCTGACAAAACTTCTGCTTGAACTCTGACGAGCTACCAAAAATTACCCGATTCACACTGTCCATCTTTGCACTACTATCTCCATAATACGCGGCTCTGGTTCTGCACAGAGTCCAGCAATATGAAAACGTTGAGATCTCTAGGAAATGCGAGAATCGAACCGATACACGTGGTTTCATTGAAACGGACAGGAGGAATGAAGGTCTCGATTCCCGCGCGGACTTTTCCAACGCCGTTTTCTCCCTTCACCCTTTCAGAATCGAGCCACTGACAGCACGCTGCGGCCGTTCCATTCGCCCATTTGCATCCACGAATAAATTACAGGCCGGCGTAACGTAGTCGTCGATCGTGGCGTAAAAACGATAAGGGTTACAGACGTCGATCGGCCGCCGGTGTGTGCGAGAAAACCCGACGCTACAAGTCCGTCTCGCGTCTCTCCTCCGCCACTCCGATGGAGGAAGAGAGCCGGCTAGCAATGGGTTACCGTCGTAGAAATCATCGATGCAACGAGGCTGGATGCAAATGCGCTGGTCTGCGTGCGCCCTGGTCTCTGCGGGAATGCGGAGATTGATCGAATAGGTAAACATTCGCCGTGGATTCGACGATGAATGGGAGGAATGGCGAAATGATTTACGAACGCTGGAAAGCTTCCCGTTTCGATCGTTTCGATTCTGCTCTCCTGGAAGCTAGCAAATCTTTCTACAGTCGAGCCCCCATAGGCAGACACTCGATGATCCGAAGTTCGCTTAATTCCTCTGATTTATCTGATGTTAATGGGTCTCCCCAGTTTGGCACTCAAAAGATAAGGCAAAATTTGGGGAATTTTTAAAAATGTATTGCCGTATAGGTATCTGTTAACGTTTCTTTTTTATTCAAACAAATTTTCCCGATTTTTAGGCGAAATCTTATTCAGATTCAAATCAGGGTGATTCGTCTTTTTCAGAAGGCTGCTATTTTAACATTTTTTTATTTTCCTTAATGAATCTACTACCACAGATAGCCACATTCATATATATTAAGCTTTCAGTCAGCACTTTGTATCTGCCATGTTTTTTTCATTGTCACACAAAAATTCATAACAATAGGTCAAGATACAATAGAAGAGCCTGTCAAACCTCAAATATATTTGTCGAACCGTTTTTGAATAAAAAATTCACAAAGAATTGTTTTTGTCAACAAGGCGCAATTCCCCCCTAAGTTTTCAAATATGACTCCACGCCTTGCAGAGCATCGAATCCAAAAACAGAAACTTCTCAGCTAAAATTATCCCTAATCTCAAAAACACATGTCTCAGTACCTTCTTAGCTTATTCCTCGTTCAATCTTGACGCACGATATTCATCTTCAATGAACAATACCAATTTACTCCAACATCCCTTCTCCACGATCTCCTCCACCCCATTTGCAAGGCGCTGTACTCCCAGCCCAGCGCTCCACTTAACTATCCATCAGATAAAAGTTCTGGCGCCTTCTACGAAAGTGGAAGATAATTGCAATGGTAACGCCGACCGTTGCAACTAGGCGATATACTAGGCATAATCGCCTCCGATCCTTGCCCGGGCATTAAAAAGCGTTCACTCGCAACCTTCTGTTAACCCGTCCCGAGTGAGCCGTGTTTTCGCGTAAATCCATTCGTGCCGCACCAATGGGATGAATTAAATCGGTAGATACGGTTGCCAGTCGGCTGGGGCCGATGACGTTTCCCGTCTCTCCTCCCCTGGGAGGCGGAGGCCCGTGGAAAATATTTGCGTAGCATCGTGAGGCAAACGCGGTGATTTACGAGCCATTATCCACGGCTGATCGAGGATCGCTAACGATGGCTGCAGGGAAATTAATCGTTCTTGGTAATTATTTCGTCGGTTTCTCCGTTCCTTGGAACTCGCTGACGGGAGAGCCGAGTCGCGTTGCTCGTGCTCCTTGAAGAGCAATTGTACGTGTGTATGTGCATTTAAAAAAATTTATATTATAAATGTTTATAAGCGATATGTTGGTATTTCAGATGTACGTATTCAGTGCGAATTCTGTCAAGAGGCGACGTTGGTTTAAGATAGTGATCCTCCAGGGAGTGATCGGTATAACCACAGCCATTTTTCAAGATTTGGAGCAAAACCGGAAATAAACATAACCTAACCGTTCACTCTATCTCTTTCTATCAGTATTTATGTCTCTTTCTATCAGTTTTTCTGTCTCTTTCTATCAGTATTTCTGTCTCTTTCTATCAGTATTTCTGTCTCTTTCTATTTTACAGTTTCTTTCTCTGTCTACTTCCGCTTTTGCTCCAAATCGCAGCAAACAATCAGCGACGATATACGTTGTTCCGATCACTCTCTAGAGGATCACTAGTTTAAGAGAGCCACGAACATGTACAAAACGCGTGGATCATGAAGTACTTGAAAAGTATTCCGTGACATTTCTGTGGAATGTAACTGATACAATGGTTTTGCGTATAACCACCTTGTAGTCTGCCTTTTTTGTGGCATAGGTACAACTTGATAGAGCTGTTCAAGTACCCGGAAAAAGCAAGCCGAGCCTAACTCGGCTTGAACGATCGAGCCGAGCCGAGTACCCGAATGAACCGAGCGGCTTGGGTAAAACCAAGTAGCTTGAATTTTTCAAGCGGCCCGAAGTAAGCGGGCGGCTCGAACAGAACCAAGCGGATTGAATTATTTCAAGCGGGCCGAAAGAACCGAGCGGGCCGAAAGAACCGAGACGGCAGACGGCCCGAATGTATGTCTGTACACTGTACGTCGAGCAGATAGGTTGGAAATAGGTTATGTAAACCTAACACAATTATAATATAGACTGCGGAAGTATATGTAAATGCATGTTTTTATTGGAATGACTTAAACAAGCGGGATTTTGACAGAAGTATGTTTCATCATTAAGAAGATGTTAAAAATATATTTTCGATTTTACACAAAATGTGGTTTGTCACGTGGGCTAGTTTTCTGCCGTCTCGGTTCTTTCGGCCCTCTCGGTTCTTTTGGCCCGCTTGAAATAATTCAATCCGCTTGGTTCTGTTCGAGCCGCCCGCTTACTTCGGGCCGCTTGAAAAATTCAAGCTACTTGGTTCTATCCAAGCCGCTCGGTTCTTTCAAGCCGCTCGGTTCATTCGGGTACTCGGCTCGGCTCGGAAACCGGGTTTCAGCTTAGTTCGGATTTCAAGCTACCCGAATATTCAAGTACTTGAACAGCTCTACAACTTGATAGAAATTACAAGGTAAATGCGGGTGAGATGGCACGGCAGGAGAGATGGCGCCATTTTATGTTAGATGAGCCAGCCAACTTACCCTAGCTGGAATTGTACTCCTAAGTACACGTCTATGTCAAAATTGCAGATTTTATTAGAAAATCGAAAGAACTGGATGGATACCGATTAATGTCAAAGCGAGTGGTTAAGCAGAGTCCGCATTAAGAGAAAATCGGTTTACCGAGGTATCGCTATAAAATGAAGATGAATCACACATTTTGTGAAGCAAGAGGCAAACACTATTTCTGCAATTATTGTAGGAATCAGTGACGTAATGTTGAAAACAGGAGAGAGAGAGCGTCACGGCGCCGGGATCGAACCCGACCAGCACAATTAACCACCACAACTACGCCGACTTTCCGTGGTCCCTTAATCCGGACCCCTTATTATGGCATGGAGGTTCCCGATCCCACATTATCAACCACTCTTCTTCAGACAAAATATCGTTTCAAGTAAAAAAAAATACATTTAAAACAACATGTCACCGATTTCATTTAAACTTTGCACACAGTTAGACCACACATTGTGTAATAATGTGTTAAATCTATAATGCACACAACTCAAGATTTCTGGAGTAAATCAAATTCATGGTAGTAGGTAGGCTATGAGAGTTCTGGACCAGGATGCTCGAGGGGTGAGGCGGGGCGGGGGGTACCGCGCGCTCTTCGGCGTGGGCGAGGGGGAGGGGAGGGGAGGGGGTACCGAGTTCGTGGGTGAGGGGGTGGGGAAGGGAGGGGGTGCCGAGTTCGTGGATGAGGGGGATGACGTCACAGGGGAAGGGGGATATGAAAACTTTCAAAATGGCGCCGCGCGCGCAGCTCGAGTTCGTGGGCGAGGGGGCTGACGTCACAGGGGAGGGGGAGGATTTTCAAAATTTCAAAATGGCGTTGCGCGCATTTCGTATTGGCGCCACCTATTGGATGTTTAAGGTACTTTGGGCACGCGTCGCCGCCGCGCAATCTCCGTACGCGTGCGGGGATCGGTGCGCAGGCGCGATCGCGACCGATTCGTGGAAATTCAAATCGCGTCTTCGATGATGATTTCTGAGGAAGAGGGTGGACCATGATTTCTGAGAAAAGATAAGGAATCATGGGGCGCGACAGGATTGAACGCGTTTTGACACCTACGTGCATGCGCTTCGTGCCGTATGTTTATATTTGAATCGTGGGACCGATACAGCGCACGTGCAATGATGTATACATAGAGCGATAATTATTGTAAATCAATCATCGCGATAGTCCATGGAATAAACATTGCACCGCGCCATGCCGTGTGTTTATATCTAAGCATTGACTTTTCCCAAGACCATGCCTCTAAGAAGTACCCTCGAGAAAACGCAATGGCCCTGAAGCAATAAATTAGGCGTTGCGTTCACGCAGCGATAATTATTCGGGGTAGAGTTCCGAATATTTCCACGATCGAGAACAGGGCGACGTCTCAAGTACCCTCCTCGAAGGTCTGCAAGTCAAGCGTCGTGGGAGCGTGTACGGGTGAAAAGAATTCGTACGAAGATACGTTCGAACTGCATCTAACGTAAACATAGTGCGATGGCGTCATAAGGATCTCGGATAGGATATGCGCTTAGTATATTAAATCCTTCAGTCGCTCAGTGAATATCGTGAAATACGTTACGCGTGCATAAGTATCACGGGACATGAACTTTTTCGTGAATTCATACGAATTGTTGCGGGGAATGATCCCACTGCTACGTACCGACGAACAGTGCTACGAATGGTTCAAATCATGTGACGAGTACTTGCGTCTCATCCACGAGCATTTTAAGATCCGAAGAGTATCGGAATCGGAACAACAACGTTTGACATTACTTATGAGTAGTGTTGAAATAGTGCGAACGTTTGTTAGAAGTAAAATAGCGTGCATAGTCGCTGAACTGGACGCGCGAGATGCATTGCTCGCATCATGATCTTCCGATGACGATAACGATGTTGGGGTGAACCATTTATCGACGTTGCTGCAGTTGGACGATGAATCACTGACGATTGAGAGACATAAGATCCGCGACGCGTTAAGTGTACCAACATTATCTGAGACGTCATGGAACAGCATCTTTCAACACGGATTTATGCAATTGTCGCGCGAACATCGTCAATTGTTACGTCATATCGCGCGATATAGTACTGCGAGCAAGTGCACAGTATATTGCATCGTTGGTGATAAGGACGTGCATCTTAAGCATACGAAGTACATTACCGCGATCGTGTGTACACCGTTGACGCTTCTACATGACGTCGAGAACGGAATGGTCGAAGTATTGGAAGTACTGATTCCTAATACAGCAACAATTCCAGTGAATAGGTTTTTGGGTCGGGAATTGGTCCGGTTTTAGATGATCGTACGAGCTTGCCACGAAACTCCACGCTCGTCCTTCTACCATTAAGTTTTCGATATCCAGATTGCGAGTATGATCGCATCACCTGGAAAAGTCGCATCTTGAAGTCAGATGAAATCGAGCGTCTCTGGGAAATTAACTATTTGTGAACATGGAAGTGTTCATGGGCACGTACAGGGCTTTGTCCCGGATGTCCGAGCTTTTACGCAGTGTTGCGGAATTCCGAGACTGGGTGGATCAGTGCGACACGTGCCTGCAGCTTATCATCGAGTACCAGAGCAGCGGAGGAGTCTCCGTGGCCGCGAAACAACGTCTAGTGTCGCTGGTCGCGCGAATAAAAACATTACGTGCGATCGTGCGGAAAAAGTTTTCGCGAGTAGGGCTCGGGGTTTCGGGTCGATCGACGGCGCCCAAAGTCGTATGGGAGGACGTGGAATCCGCGTTTATAGGTCGTATTTCAACCGGTGCGGTCATCAACGTGGGACACGTCGATCCGCGTCGATTTTTAGAGGGTGCTCGACGAACTGTGATCTCGCGCGTTACGGACACTATCACGGAACATAAGAGCGTGTCCGTGAATACGAACTTAAACGCGGAGTTTATGTTGGGCGAAAATACTGACATGAAAAGTTTTGGTACGCGAAATCGCGTACTATTCGAGACATCGAGCGTGCGCGAGTGGCATTTGAAGCACGTGGTCGCTCCCACGCTAGTGGCGATCGAGGAGTTTCAAGATCGCGACAGTGGATGGACCCTAAGGGCTGTGCTAAATATTCTATTGAATATAAATAAGCACAATCCACTTCGAGCCGGTTGCTACATACCGCTTCCGCACGCTGTCGTCCTGAAAAAAGCGGTGGTGAACGTAAAGAGCGGGGGCAATGCGTGCTTCTTGTGGGCCGTCGTCGCTAGTTTGCACCCTGCTGCTACGCATGGGGACAGGTACACGTCGTACCCACACTACGCTACGGTACTTCGCACGGACGATATTACTCTTCCCGTGACGTTGGATCAGCTGGCAAAGTTCGAGAGGTTCAAGGACGTGTCCGTAAACGTGTACACATGGTCCGACGGAAGCTGCGCGCCTCTGCGTTTAACCGAAGACAAGCGAGAGAGACACGTCAACCTGTTACTGGTACAGGATCCCAAGGACCCCAAACGTTACAATTTCGCGTGCATTCGCAGCCTGTCGAGGCTGATTTCGAAGCAGCTCGGCAAACACAATGGTCAAGTATTCGTTTGCGAAAGGTATGTTAAAAAATATTTTAATCGATATATTCTTAATTCTTATGTTTTATTATTATTATTATTAATGCTATTATCATTGCAGGTGCCTCAGCTTCTTCAATTCGTCCGAGCGATTGGTGAAACACACCGTAGACTGCAAGCGCCTGAACGAGTGTGCCATCGAATTGCCGTCCGCTGATGACAAATGGTTGCAGTTCAAAAACTTCAAGAATAAGGAACGAGCACCATTCGTCGTGTACGCGGACTTCGAATGCATGCTGGCGGTCGTCGAGCCTGCGGAGCGGAGTCGTACGTACACGTACCAGCAACACAGAGCGTACAGCGTGGGATACTACATTCATTGTTCCACTGACGCGTCTCTGTGCCGTTATCGCGCGTATCGTCACGACTTCGAGTGCGTGAAATGGTTCGTGCGCGAACTTCGAGACTTTGCGAACATCGCGTATTCGTGGTTGCGGAACGCGAAACCGATGATCCCGCTGACGAAGCAACAATGGCGAATTTTTAATGACGCGAGCGTGTGTCACGTGTGCGGGAAACCATTCGTCGATACGGACAAAAAAGTACGCGACAATTGCCACTCGACGGGTGAGTACCGAGGCGCGGCCCACGTATCGTGTAATTTACAATTTCAACGATCGTACACGATCCCGGTAGTATTCCACAATCTATCAGGCTACGACGCGCATTTCATAATTAAGGGGGTAGACACGGGTAATGCAGCGCGCTGTATACCGACACAATCTGGCCCCAAACATGGGTTTGCGCGCTGACGTTGTTTGTCCTTATACGAGCAAATTTTGTGCTGGGCGAGGTCTCATTCGAAAGATGAAGGTTCAATGCAGCCCGCTCTGCCCATGGTTCAAAGAGATTGTGTTGATATGTAATAATACGAGTGTCCAAAGTAGAGAAAAAATCGACAAAATGCACTCGCAGATTCCATGTATTTGTAGGTCTCTAAAAGAGTTTTCTGACTCAAACGATGAGCAGAGCGGGCTGCATTGAACCTTCCTCTTTCGAATGAGACCTTACCCAGCCCAAAATTTGCTCATGTAAGGACAAACAACGTCAGCCCGTGATTGCATTCCCAAATACGAGTTCTGCCATATTGGCGATAATACAGAGCAAGTCACGTGACAAATTTAGTTGAGCTAGTGGATACGAGATGGCGCCTACTCAGGAGGTCTGTCAACGTGGAATCATAGCAAAACTGAAGCGTTAGCTGGATACATGTGCCACAGCAAAAGCGTGATACAGTCAATGTATGTATTTTTGGACGATTGTAGGTTAGATTATATGCATTTTAGGCATACATTGACTAGAAACTGCTGGAAACTGTGTACATTTACTAAATTCACGCCTTTACTGTAACACATACATCGCCGCTGCCGAATATATGTTATAATTATATGGCCACATTATTTCAAATAAAAAAAGAGATTGGAATTTTTTAATAACACTGGAAGTAGTGATTTACTGATATCATATTTTCAGAATGTGGAAGTTACAGCAATTATTTGCAATTATTGCTTTTATTATTATTCTTCCGACTATTGTATATAACATATAACAAGGAAAAGTCTCCAATCCGGTCAACAGTTGACTCCTTGATTTTTTTTGTAATTCTTTACGCTCCTATGCAGAGATGGGCATTATTTAATTAAAATAATATACTTCCGAATGGCCCCAGTGGCCGATCGACACGAGGTTTGGGGGGAGGGTGTGTGTACCCTAAATCTAAAATTCTATTTAGCTTCGGGTATTTATTAGTTTCCTTTGTTTATTCGAAGGCCTTTCATCTTTGGCTTCGAATAATTTTTCATCTTTCATTATATCTTTATCCTAAGGTCGTATACAAATATATTGGCCGGTCGATTCGTTTTCGCGAACAGCGATCGAGGAGAAATCAGCCATCACCATCTGACGATCGTGGATTTGTCAGTTGGAGTTCCCTAGCCACCGAAGGGTATGGTGGGGTAACGGGAATGCTGCTCGGCCCCGTCTGAACGTAGCCGTGTGGCTGTTATTTATTCTTACTGTCAGCGTAGTACATATGTAGTTGTGTGCGTCACGAAGTTATGCGTAGACCAATACGAAATGAAGCTATCGAGAAAGAATCAATGTTCTGACCAATAAAGCTCCTGAATTTTTTCGAAGCTAAGGCCTAAGGCACACCTATTCTGATGCGTGTATTTCTACGCTGCAGCTCGGTTTGGCCTATACATTAGTGATGGCGATCTTTTGTTGGATCGATCTAAAATCGATCTTTTTAGGGAAAATAAGATCGATTTTTCACCCATCTTTTTTAATTCCGATCCATCAGGGATCGATCCCTTTTTCTTTAGGATCGGTTAAAAAAAATTAATTTTATATTTAGTAAGTGCCAGACAATGATGGCTACGTAAAATACACATCGTATAATACATGCATATACACATGTATTATACTCGAATATTACTGATCGTAGTCATATTGGATACGTTCAGCAGACTCAACTGTTGAGTGATCTCATTAGATTTTACTCTGAAGTTGTACGTTATATAAACTCTATACTTATTTCCTAGTCCTTCTTGTTTTAATTAACTTATTGCCCAATTGTCCAATTACAGTAAAGTCTCTCTATGGGCTCGGTTTTGTGCACACGATGAGGGCTTGTCACCTATCCCCACCACTTCTGTCTCACTCTTGTCCGGCGAAGGCGAGAGCGAGATGGAACGAGAGCGAGCGAAAGGCGCTGAAAGCGAGCGAGGACGGTACGAGACAGACGACGCGTTGATGTTTTGTCTCGCTCCGTCTTTCGGAGGCCTGATACTCCGTCCTTTGCATGCGCGGCGGGCGTGCGCGATGGTCGCAAGCGCATAAGGTGAGCAGGGGAACCGCGTCGCTAAATCTTGACACAGGCCCGGCTCAAGTCTTTTTTGCGCCCTAGGCGAATTTGTCAAATTGCGCCCTTTATTATAATACATTTATTTGAGTTTATTGATGACCTTACTCTGAATTTTTATTCGTAGTATTAAACCACTCATAGTACAACTTGTAATATTTAATTTTAAAAAAGTATATATAAATGAATTATTTAATCTAAGACGCGTTATTTATATATTTTCTTTGGCTATGTACATACCGATCGCTGCCCGTAAGCTTGGCTGGTCCCTGTAAGCAAAATTAGGCGGCTGCCTAGGGCGGAAAGTCGACAATAGGTGCAAAATGGTATTTTCATTGCTGGTATTGTTCAAAATAAACTTTAAAATTAAATATTACAAGTTGTACTATGAGTGGTTTAATACTACGAATAAAAATTCAGAGTAAGGTCATCAATAAACTCAAATAAATGTATTATAATAAATGGCGGAATTTGGCAAGTTCGCCTAGGGCCCAAAAAAGACTCGTGCCGTGCCTGGCTATCTGACCGTCGCCCGCATGCGTCGAGCAGTCACGATTCCATCTGAGCGCTCGCACCCGTCGCGCACGCCTGCCGCGCACGCAAAGCATTCCATCTCGCTCCCCCTTTGACCAGAAAGAAGCGAGAAACGAACACTCGGAATTAGGACTCGGGTCTCCATGAGGGCTCATCGCCGGTCCCGACCAGCGAGCCCATAGGGAGACTTTACTGTAGTCAGTTACATTTTAATGTTCAATATTTGATATTTGATATTTTTGTAATTATTTATAGCTGAATAAATATTTGAAGAGTCTAAGGATACAATTTTCGCGATGGTCATTATAACAAGAAACTACTTGTGTATGAAAATTTATCATTAAAAGTACTATATTAGTACTATAGAAATGTGATCAATTAGGGCGAGAATAAAGTTAATTTAAGTATCCCTTTTAGGATCGATCTTTGAAGATCGATCTTTTATTTTCACGATTGATCGATCTTATAACCGATCCTTCATAAAAGATCGATCTTATAACCGATCCTTCATAAAAGATCGATTCTTAGGATCGATCTGATCTTTGTCCAGGATCGCCATCACTACTATACATGACAGAAGCTTGGCGCTATCCCCACCACTTCTGCCTCACTCGTGTTCTGCGATGACGGGAGAATACGCGTTACGAATAGGAGTGTGCGGATCGTCCCGCGGCTCGGATTCTCGGCCCTCGGGACGGGTCGGAAAATTTCGGGCGGGATCGGGCGGGGTCCCGATACTTTCGTATTGCTCGAGATCCAGACGGTTTCGGGATCCCGAGACTCGATTCGGGCTACAAGCATGACCGCCATGAGCGGGCAATTTGATTTCAGGTCGGCTTGGCAAAACTCGGACGCGATCGGCTCGAAAGCCAGCTATTACGAGGGGACCGAGACGGAAAGAATTATGTATATCATTTATATCGATACCAGAGTGATAAGTTTTTACCTTTCTGTCTCCTGTTGAATCATAATTTGTATCTTATTATTTATTTACATATATATGTATTTTCATTGCTACCAAATAGTCTGTGAATACTGAATACGTCCATATACGTACTTAAATAAATACCATATTCAGAACTTGGGACGAAGACTATTTTTATACCGACAATATTTTATAATCTGAATAAAATATACTTCACACTTAGTACTTTATGTAAAGGGAATATATAGGGTATTATCTTTTTTCCGGTTAGGTTCAGATTTAAAATAGAAAACGTACGAACTATAAGCATACAAAAAGGAATATTTCCTGGATGTTTCATAATAACAACAATATACAGGAGGCGAATATTTTATTATTTCAAATTAACGTGTAAGAAACATAATTTTTCTATGTTCTCAGGTAATAATTTTAATCTATTACTGGTAACGATATCGTCCGATCGCGTCCGAGTTTTGCCGAGCCGACCTGAAATCAAATTGTCCGCTCATGGCGACTATGCTTGTAGCCCGAATCGAGTCTTTCGCCCGAAAGTTGCCGGCCCGTCCCGAGCCCGAAAAATCGGGTAACCGCACACCCCTAGTTACGAAACTCACCGGCCAATAAGTCTGAATACGATCTTAGAAGTTCGAATAACCGACGAGAACCTTTGTGTCCCGAGCCGCGCGAGATCGCCGTGCTCGGCGATGTGTCATCGATTATAAAGAAACAGAATTTGTTTATTTTTCATCGTATCAATATGAAAGTGACACCATTGGATTCTTGGCATTCTCCCGGTTATATTGGCAGAAAATAATTTAAATCGGACTATTTTTAACAAAACGGGCTTTCACTTCTACAAACAAATTTTTCACGTAATTTCCTTAATTTTTGTCCGAATTATATCATTTTTGGGGCAAATTTGATCGAGAAAACATGAGGAATCGATTGACGTCACTTTCGCAAAAATCTGATTAGAAATGCAGAACTGCAGATTTGTCACTGCTTAGCGCGCAACATTGTATGGCCCCGAGCTGGTTTCGAGCGCCGAAGCCCACGAAACTCAGCGAGTCGCATGATTGCCAGCGAGAAGGACAAGAGGGGACTTTCCATGGCGAAGGAAAATCAGCCTTCTACAGAACTCAAATCGAGAAAGACTTTGCTAACAAACTTTATATTCACGTCAAATAAATACTTTAATTGTAAAATTTAAACGACGAACTATTGTTGAATTTCGCCAGTTCTTACATATGCCCCACTGGGTTCGGAATTCCTGATCCCAGAGTTTCATGCATTTACCTATTGAAATGTTGCTTCAAGTCATCGGGCAATTGCATTGTTTCTTCTCGTACATATGTATATCTGTTTGCGAGTAGGTGTCATGAATGACGCGACTTTTGTTTCCCAAATAAATTCACCCCTATCAGGGCCCTCGCTCGAACCGCTTGACAACGAGACCGAAAGATGTGAACCGAGTGCGAGTGAAATACCGCACCAGCGGTACACCCTCGGTCGACGGCGACTTGAGTCATCCAGTACTGAATACGAAATGTTCAAAATTTCTCATTACTCCTTGATGAGAGTGTTACCATTCATGGATTGTTGGTGAGTCAAGACACGAAGCAATTCAGTCTATTTTTTCTTATGAATACATGATTAGAACACACTCTACATTCAATAAAAATTGATCGAATTGCTCCATGTTTGATATCATTTTCATCGGGAAATCCTAAAAAATTCATCGGTAATACTTTCATCAATACTTTTAAAAAACACGAACATTTTATTTTTCTGTACTGGGTATTTTATCTAGCTCGTCGGTTTTATTGTTCTCGGCTGTCAACGGGCGGTCTACTAGGACCCGAAGGTCCACGCTCGCAACGAGAAAGCAAAACAGTGGGGTGGGTAGGTCTTTCCCGATAAACTGAGCCCAAAGGCTTCTCAACAATTGAAACATTGGAAGACTGTACATATTCTTTCTGATGCTTTCGGCGATATGCGCAACCATTTGTATGCCCGGTTTCATGTCTAACAAGTCAGGCGATTTTGTTTGTGAGAGCCATATATAAAGACAGTCCTGTAACGTTCACTACATCTTCAATTATAAAACTGCAAATATGTTATTTTACACATGTGTCTCGCTGAGTTTCGTCGGCTTCGACGCTTGAAACCAGCGGAGCCATACAATGTTGCGCACTAAGCACTGATGAATCTGAAGTTTTGCAATTTCTAATCAGATCTTTGCGATCGTGGCGTTAATTGATTCCTTATACTTTCTCAATCAAATTGGCCCCAAAAATGATACAACTCAAACCATAATTAAGGAAATTACGTGAAAAATTTGTTTGCAGAATTGAAAGCCCGTTTCGTTAAAAATAGTCCGATTTAAATAATTTTTTCATTAAAAAAATGCGCAGGCTGGATACGCGTGATTATTACGTGGCCCCCTCCATAGGCATATATAGACGGATCAGAAGATGGGACTATCGGCGTGGGGAAGGAAGGCTTGGAGGGGTAAAGGCATAGGTTCAGATACAGGCGCGTCGGTTAGCTTCGGATGCATTCGGCATGCATAACCACAGCGTTATCCAATTTACTCGTATCGCTCCCCTTACCGCGAACCTTGCCACCCCCCTCAGCTTACGCTCCGCCGTCTATATATGTCTATGGTCCCCTCCTCGAAGTGACAGAAAATATAACCTATGTATACGCTATATGACAATAAATGTTGAGCGGCTATTTCGTTCTTTTGCGCTACATTTGTGAACTTTCTATCATCCTTCCGAAACATTATTACGTCGCAACAGTATCTTTAGGAAATCGGGTCTAGCATATAGGTTATATTTTCTGTCACTTCGAGGACAGAAAATCCGGTCCTCCAAGTGACAGAAAATATAACCTATATGCTATACCCGATTTCCTAAAGATACTGGTGCGGCGTAATAATAATGTTTCGGAAGGATGATGAAAAGTTCACAAATGTAGCGTAATGCAACGAAATAGCCGCTAAATATTTATTGTCTTATAGCATATACATAGGGTATATTTTCTGTCACTTCGAGGAGGGACCACATAATACTCACGCGTTGGATTCAACATCAAACACAATTTTATATATGTTTGTTCATAACTGCTTTCTGCATAGGATGTGTATTTCATGTTCTGTTTCAGTGTTTTGCTAATTAAAAAATGTCTATCCTAACAAACTTCATTTTCTGGGGACATGCCCTCATCTATTTTTCCTTTTCACTTATAATTCCTTACTGCCAACGTAGAATATTGTAGCATAAGCACATTTCAAGTAAATGTACAATGAATTTTCTACGTTTGCAGTACCAGCAAACTTTCTGTTTAAAAAGTACAACGCAACAGCTGAGAATTTCTTTCCACATTCAAAACAACATATGGAAATAGCAAACAGCTCCCTCTCGCGTGCACAGGCAGCCGCGTATCTATGGGTAATACCATTTCAGTGCAGAAATGGTAATACCGATAGATCGCCGATTGCCCGGTAAACGCGAGAGGGAGCTGTTTGCTATTTCCGTATTTTATTCTGAATAAGGAAAGAAATTCTCAGCTGTTGCGTTGTACTTATAAAAATTTAAACGGAAGTCGGCTGGTACTGCAAACATAGAAAATTCATTGTACATTTTAATTACTTGAAATGTGCTTATGCTACAATATTCTACGTTAGCAATAAGGAATTATAAGTGAAAAGGGAAAATAGATGAGGGGATGTCCCCAGAAAATGAAGTTTGTTAGGTTAGACATTTTTTTACTTGCAAAGCACCGAAACAGAACATGAAATACACTTATTACACGTCCTATGCAGAAAGAAGCAGTTATGAACAAACATTATATATAAAATTGTAAGGAATCGATTGACGTCACTGTTGCAAAGATCTGATTAGAAATTGCAGAACATCAGATTCGTCACTGCTTAGCGTGCAACATTGTATAGTCCCGCTGGTTTCGAGCGTCGAAGCCCACGAAACTCAGCGAGACACATGATTGTTGGCGAGCATCGCGTTTGACGATTCTAGCTACAGAATCACCCCGTATAAATGCTAAGAAACGATAGTGTGAAGCGGCGTGCGTTTCAACTGCACATTGACAATATCGTAGATTCTAGGGCCTAGAATATTAGCTCCGTATTACGATGTTCTTCACCAGAGCACTGCATTACTGATGAAAATGATGCCAAACATGGAGCAATTCGGTCTATTTTTAGTGAACGTAGTGTGTGTGTCCTAATCATGTATTCATAAGAAAAAATAGACCGAATTGCTTCGCGTCTCGACTCATTTTCGTGGACATAAACTCACGAATCCATCGGTGGTAACACTCTTATCAAGGTGTAGTGAGAAATATGAACAATTTCATATTCAGTACTGGATGACTCAAGTCGCCGTCGACCGAGGGCCCTAATAAATGTGCATTTATTTGAGAAACCAAAGCCGTGTCACTCGTGACACCTACTCGCGAACAGATACATATATGTATGTACGAGAAAAAGTAATGCAATTTCCCGATGACTTGAAGCAACATTTCAATAGGTAAATGCATGAAACTCTGGGATCAGGAATTCCCAACCAAGTGATGCATATGTAAGAACTGGCGAAATTCAACAATAGTTTGTCGTCTAAATTTTACAATTAAATTATTTATTTGACGCGAATATACATATGTAAAGTTTGTCAGCAAAGTCTTTCTCGATTTGAGTTCTATAGAAGGCTGACTTTCCTTCGCCATGCAAAGTCCTCTCTTGTCCTTCACGCTAGCAATCATGCAACTCGCTGAGTTTCGTGGGTTTCGACGCTCGAATCCAGCGGGGCCATACAATGTTACGCACTAAGCAGTGACAAATCTTCAGTTCTGCATTTCTAATCAGATCTTTGCGAAAGTGACGTGAATCGATTCGTCGTGTTTTCTCGATCAAATTGGCCCCAAAAATGATATTATTCGGACCATAATTAAGGAAATTACGTGAAATTTGTTTGCAGAATTGGAAGCCCGTTTCGTTAAAAATAGTCTGATTTAAATTATTTTCTGTCAATTTAATCGGGAGAATGCCAGGAATCCATTTGTGTCACTTTCATATTGATACGATGAAAAAAAAAACAAATTCTGTTTCTATATAATCGATGACACATCGCTGAGCAACGGCGATCTCGTGCGGCTCGGGCCACAAAGGTTCTCGTCAGTTATTCGAGCATCTAAGATCGTTACGGGCTCTGTTTGGTGTACACGGTACGGACTTTTCGCTATCCCCACCACTTCTGTCTCACTCTTGTCCGGCGAAGGCGAGAGCGAGATGGAAAGAGAGCGAGCGAAGGCACTGAAAGCGAGCGAGGACAGTACGAGACAGACGACGCGTTGATATTTTGTCTCGCTCCGTCTTTCGGACGCCTGACACTCCGTCCTTTGTATGCGCGACGGGCGTGCACGATGGTCGCAAGTGCTTACGGTGAGCACGGGAACCGCTTCGCAAAAACTTGACGCAGGCCCGGCATAAGTCTTTTTTGCGCCCTAAGCGAACTTGTCAAATTGCGCCCTTTATTATATTACATTTATTTGAGATTATTTATGACTTTACTCTGCAAAATTAGGCAACTGCTAGGGCGTAAGGTTGACAAGAAATGCAAAATGGCCTTTTCATTGTTGGCATTGTTGAAAATAAATTTTTAAATGAAATACTACAAATTATACTACAACGGTTTTAAACTACGAGTAGAGTAAGGTCATGAAGAAGCTCAATTAATGTATTATAATAAATGGCGGAATTTGTCAAGCTCGCTTATGGCGCAAAAAAGACTCGTGCCGTGCCTGGCTATCTGACCGTGGCGCGGATGCATCGAACAGTCACGATTCCATCTGAGCACTCGCGCCCGTCGCGTATACTCCCACCATAGGTACCGCTTAGCTGCCTCGGTGCTCCTGTTTGCAACGTTTTCTGACTCGCTCTCGTTCCATCTCACTCTCGCCTTCGCAGAACAAGAGTGAGCCAGAAGTGGAGGGGATAGCGCCAAGCTTCTGTTGTGTATAGGCCAAACCGAGCTGCAGCGTAGAAATACACACATCAGAATAGGTGTGCCTTAGCTCCGAAAAAATTCAGGAGCTTTATTGGTCAGAACATTGATTCTTTCTCGATAGCTTCATCTCGTATTAGTCATGACAGCCACACGGCTACGTTCAGACGGAGCCGCGCAGCATTCCCGTTACCCCACCATACCCTTGGGTGGCCGCGTAACTCCAACAGACAAATCCACGATCGTCAGATAGTGGTCGCTGATTTCTCCTCGATCGCTGTTCGCGAAAACGAATCGACCGACCAATATATCTGAATACGACCTTAGGATAAAGATATAATGAAAGATGAAAAATTATTCGAAGCTCAAGATGAAACGCTTTCGAATAAACAAAGGAAACTAATAAATACCCGGAGCTAAATAAAATTTTAGATTTAGGGTACACACACCCTACCCCAAACATCGTGTCGATTGGCCACTGGGGCCATTCGGAAGTATATTCTTTTATTTAAATAATGCCCATCTCTGCATAGGACCGTAAAGAATTACAAAAAAAATCAGGGAGTCAACTGTTGACTGATTTAGAGACTTTTCCTTGTTGTATGTTATATGCAATAGTCGGAAGAATAATAATAAGAGCAATAATTGCATATAATTGGTGTAACTTCCACATTCTGAAAATATGATATCAGTAAATCAATATTTCCAGTATTAGTAAAAAAGTTCCAATCTCTTTTTTTATTTTAAATAATGTGGCCATATAATTATAACATAAATTCGACAGCGGTTTCAAGTGATGTATGTGTTACAATAAAAGCGTTAATTTACTAAATGTACACAGTTCCCAGCAGTTATATGCCTAAAATGCATATAACCTAACCTACAATCGTCCGAAAATTCATACATTGACTGCATCACGCTTTTACTGTGGCTTGTGTATCCAGCTAACGCTTCAGTTTTGCTATGACTCCACGTTGGCAGTCCTCCCGAGTAGGCGCCATCTCGTGTCTACTAGCTCAACTAAATTTGTCACGTGACTTGCTCTGTATTATCGCCAATATGGCGGAACTCGTAATTGGGAATGCAATTACGGGAATACGCTTTTCGTCCTTATATGAGCAGATTTTGAGCTGGGTGAGGTCTCATTCGAAAGAGGAAAGTTCAGTGCAGCGCGCTCTGGTCATCGTTTGAGTTACAAGACTCTTTTAGTGACCTAAAAATACGTTGGTTCATGCGGGTGTATTTTGTCGATTTTTGCTGTACTTTGAACACTCATATTATTAGATATCAACACAATCTCGTCGAACCATGACCAGAGCGCGCTGCACTGAACCTTTCTCTTTCGAATGAGACCTCGCCCAGCCCAAAATTCGCTCATATAAGGACGAAAAGCGTATTCTACTAAACCCATGTTTCGGGCCAGATTGTGTCGGTATACAGCGCGCTGCATTACCCGTGTCTACCCCCTTAAGGAGTTGGCGTCCGCGTTCGAGGGGCAGATCGAACTGCTGCCGGTAACGAAGGAGCGATACATATCGTTCACGAAACACGTCAAGGGGATCGACGCCGAGAACAACGATTGGAAGAGGGGATTGAAGTTTCGATTCATAGATTCGTTGAAGTTCTTAGCCGCTAGTCTGGAGAAACTCGCTTCGGACCTTGGCAAAGAACGACTCGCGATTCTACGACGCGAGTTTCAATCCCTGTCGGACGATCAGTTCAATCTCTTGACCTTCTATAATCTATAATCGTAATATATAATCGATAATCGTTAGTATGTAGTGATATCCTCGATTTTGTTTCGCGTACGGACGCATCTCCACCAAATCGGCCTGCCACAAATCATCGTAGCCGCGAATCACGACGCGTCGCCGCGGGAAATTTCGTCTCGCGGGAGCGTGTAATTCATTCACTAATTGTACTCGCTCCTTGCTCATGCTTCGCGGGTGGTCGGGGGGTTGTTGTGGCGTTCCAAGGACATTAGAATTAGTATGAGTTCCTCTAGTGCTCGCAAAACGCAATCGATGCACGGTATTCGCGATCGTTCGTTATTAGACGTTTCGGATTCGTAGCCGCTATTGTCACCGTCAGTGATCATCGTCGTCGTCGTAGACCCTCGTTCGCTTTTCGTTTGTACAGATCCGTGGTTGTTATCGCAGTCGGCGTCGTTGCCGATGTCGTGAACTCTTCGAGTCTATCATTCAAGTGATCCAAGCGTCGTTCCATCGCGTTATTTAAATCATCCTCTAGCCAAGACAATTGCGCGTTAACGATATCCGTCATCGTTCGTTGTACTCGCGTCTCGAGTTGAGAACGTTGATACTCGGCGTCCAGTCGCGCGCTCGCGATAACCGTTTCGATTTTTTGGGTAAAGCGTTCGTCCACCGAGGACAATAATCTCGTCATTATCATTCTCGCTTCGTCGCTGTTGTTGTTGTTATTGTTGTTGTTGCGTAACGCGGTGCCAAACTTGTTCACCGACATAACGATGCGCGCGTGCGAACACTACTGACGCGGCGATCACCGGATCGTTCAATTTAAGATATGTCCATTCTCGCGAAGTTCCTCCACGATGGATGCGATTTCGTTATCATGACCCGTGTGACCTGCCGCGCGCGATGCCATGAGTAATCTCAGTCTATCGACTAATTCATTCGGATCGTCCCAGTACACGTAATCGATCGCGTTATCGGTAACCGTCATCGATTCGTCGATGGGCAATCCTCGACCTTGTCGCGTGTCCGCACCGTCTGCGCTCGATCGTGAAAATACTCGGAACTCTACCTCGAATAATTATCGCTTAGTTGCTCGCGTGAACGCAACGCCTAATTTATTGCTTCGGGGACATTGCGTTTTCTCGAGGGTACTTTTTAGAGGCATGGTCTTGGGAAAAGTCAATAGCGTTACCGGATAGGCAATATGTGGGGGGTCCTGACACTGGTCTACTGTAAACCAGACATCCTAGGGTCTATGTACGAATTCTTTTCACCCGTACACGCTCCCACGACGCTTGACTTGCAGACCTTCGAGAAGGGTACTTGAGACGTCGCTCTGTTCTCGATCGTGGAAATATTCGGAACTCTCCCCCGAATAATTATCGCTGCGTGAACGCAACGCCTAATTTATTGCTTCAGGGCCATTGCGTTTTCTCGAGGGTACTTCTTAGAGGCATGGTCTTGGGAAAAGTCAATGCTTAGATATAAACACACGGCATGGCGCGGTTCGCTCTATGATTTCTCAGAAATTATGTACCACCCTCTTTCTCAGAAATCATCATCGAACGCAATGTCGTGTTTACTCCATGGGCTGCCGCGACGATTGATTTACAATAATTATCACTATATGTATACATCATTGCACGTGCGCTGCATCGGTCCCACGATTCAAATATAAATACAGGGTACGAAGAGCGTGCACGTAGACGCCAAAACGCGTTCAATCGTGCTCAGATATAAACATACGGCATGGCGCGGTGCAATGTTTATTCCATGGACTATCGCGATGATTGATTTACAATAATTATCGCTCTATGTATACATCATTGCACGTGCGCTGTATCGGTCCCACGATTCAAATATAAACATACGGCACGAAGCGCATGCTCGTAGGTGTCAAAACGCGTTCAATCCTGTCGCGCTCCATGATTTCTTATCTTTTCTCAGAAATCATGGTCCACCCTCTTCCTCAGAAATCATCATCGAAGACGCGATTTGAATTTCCACGAATCGGTCGCGATCGCGCCTGCGCACCGATCCCCGCACGCGTACGGAGATTGCGCGGCGGCGACGCGTGCCCAAAGTACCTTAAACATCCAATAGGTGGCGCCAATACGAAATGCGCGCAACGCCATTTTGAAATTTTGAAAATCCTCCCCCTCCCCTGTGACGTCAGCCCCCTCGCCCACGAACTCGAGCTGCACGCGCGGCGCCATTTTGAAAATTGTCATATCCCCCTTCCTCTGTGACGTCATCCCCCTCATCCACGAACTCGGTCGACGCCATTTTGGAATCCCCCTCCTCTGTGACGTCATCCCCCTCACCAACGAACTCGGCACCCCCTCCCCTCCCCACCCCTTCACCCACGAACTCGGTACCCCCTCCCCACCCCCTCGCCCTCGCCGAAGAGCGCGCGGTACCCCCCGCCCCGCCTCACCCCTCGAGCACCCAGGTCCAGAACTCTCATAGCCTACCTACTCATGGTTTTGTCTTTTCCGAAAAAGACAACTTTATGGTTTTGTTGTTCCTGAAACCGAGAACAATGTGAACAACTAATTACAGGTGTAATTGAAAATTTGTAACAATATATACATATGCCTGGAATTACCATGTAAATTACAGTCAAGCTACCATTGTCATTTAATTATTCCTTCACGTACGCACAAGTACGATTGCACACAGGGTCGGCCCGAGCCTTTACCGCGCTCTAGGCGAACTTATCAAATTGCGCCCTTTATTTATAATACATTTATTTGACTTTTTTGATGACCTTACTCTGAATTTTTATTCGTAGCTTAAAATATTTATAGAACATCTTGTAATATTTCATTTAAAGTTTCATTTTAAAAAATGCCAACAACGAATAGACCATTTTGCGCCTCTTGTCAACTTTACGCCCTAGATAGCTGCCTACTTGTGCGTATAGGGACGATTCGGACTTGACTGCATATATCGAGGGTCTGCAAAAGGCAACACTGCGAGCTTGATTTCCTCTCAAACTAGTGACAAGGGAACACCGCGAATCCTCACTCGCCGATTGGACTGCAACTTTGTGGATTTATAGAGTGACTCAAGACAAGAATAACGGTATGTTTCCATCGTGCTCAATCGCCCTTTAAGGGTATGAAAACTAACCTCAAAGTCAAATAGGCATTCCCACTTTTTCGCGTACCAATAAAAGTTTAATGGTACTATAAGCGCTGCAAACTTGTGGTAACAAAACGTTGCGAAAAGTTCTTCTCCCAAAAATAAATTTACCTCACGTTTCATTTAACAATTTTTACATTTTTATAATAACTAAAAATATAGGGTATTTGTTCTGAATTCAACCATGCATATGCATTTTATAATGCACTATGGGCTTCTTATGCAGTTACACGATGAGTGGTATATAATGACATTTTTTATTCAAATCACCTTACAGGTCGTAATTTTTCAGTAAACTTGACGATTTTTTTTTTAATTCTGCGCAATTAAATTCTCTATCGATCTGTCCGGCCGGAATTTTGAATTTCGTTGCTGAGACTTTTATATTTAGCGAAATATACAACACTTTTAGAAGATCAATATCTGTGGACCTTTTTGGCCGCCGGTTCGGAATTTAAAATCAGATTTGCGAAATTTAAGATGGCGAATCCAGTATGTTGAAGCGAAATTGAAGAAAATGGGCTTATTCGGAAGAAACTTAGTGCGTATAGATTTTCGGGAACGTTGATTACGAATATGAGGTAATTATTACAAGGATAAAAAATTTAATTTGTACCACAAATCGTAAAATTGTAAAATTTATAATGGCGAATCGATATTCGTATTTTTTACAAATTGTTAGGCATCTCATAAATGTGTACGTGATTTTGAATATTTAAACGTGTTCGTCTGTGTTCACACGCGTTCTTATAGTTGACTTTTCTGATTCAATATTCATGAAATTCAATATTTTTAATGTTTGATATTTTTGGAAGTCCTGATTCACATAACGTTTTATCCTACTTAGTTGCCTTTAGAAATCCGATTTTATTATGTGCAATCTTGTTTGAAAAGTAGGATTTGGGAGCAAATCTTTGATTTTATGTTTATGTACGTGTCTAAAAATATCGAACATTAAAAATTTTGCTCATCAATATTGAATCGGAAAAGTCAACTAGGTATATTTGACATATTGGATTCGCCATCTTCAATTTCGAAAATCTGACTTTAAATTCGGAACCGGCGGCCAAAACGACGGCCACAGGTACAGATCTTCTAAAAGTGCTGCATATTTAGCTAAATATAAAAAAATCAGCAACGAAATTCAAAATTCCGGCTAGACAGATGGATAGCGAATTTAATTGCGAAGAGTTTTAAAAAGCAGCGTCAAGATGTCTGAAAAATTACGACCTGTAGGGTGATTTGAACAAAAAATGTCATTGTGTACCACGGGGGGACGGCAAGTACTACACGGTGCGCGCGGTTGCGCGGTTGCGCGCTCACTGTCTTAATTCAAAATTTTAATCAAATCGGTTACTCAACCTTCGTGCACCCCCTTACCGAGCCTACTCCCAGCGACGCGCAAAGCGGCGCCTTGGAGTCACCCTCCGCATATTAGCCCGAATGACAGCTGATCCGAGGAATTTGCCTTGTGTCACCTTCGGGACAATAATTTCCATTAGCCACCGTTCGACTGAAAAGCGGCCCCGCAGCGTGTCGACCATCGTTAGAACGCGAAATTGTGATATGTCGGTCGCGTGAGCGCTTGTTAATGCACCGCGCCGCACCGCCCGCAATGTTGGCTCGCGCTGCGCTCCGGGAGAGAAGTGTTTAGAAATCGTGTCGTTAATTTGATGCTGCTCGCATAGTTGGGCAGCGGCTATTCGAAAGCGGCGATCGCGCAGCCGTAAATTTGATTTCAGGAACAATACGATGCCTGGAAGATGCTTGCCCGTTTCGTCCTACTTCTGGGCCCGTCTCTGTCGTCAGCGTCGTTTTGTTGCCGCCCGCATCGTTCCACGTGCGCGCGGGCGATACGTTTGGCTGTTTACCGTCTCTAATTATAAATTCCCCTTAATCCCTCCCTCGTCCCTTCTCTTCTGTACATCTCTTCGCGTCCTTAAAATGGTGGCCATAAACGGCGAACACCACCACCGGACTCTTTGTTACTTCTCGCTCTCCTGTTCCCGTTTAAGTTCTCTCGCTTTTCTTCTTTTTCAGATTCTAAAGCCGTGGCTGATGGTGTTCGTGTATGGTTCGATTTTTTTATTTATTTTCTTACTTGGTGGGATCACATGGCGTCGATTCTGCGAAGCTTGTCGATAGTTGCAGGAATAAGTGGAGAAAATGGTGGGGCATGGGTGGAAAAGGGGGTGCAGTTTTGGATAAGCTTGGATCTGCGAATGTATTGGGAATAAGTAGGCGTGTTGCTTTGAGGGTCGTCGCATCTGCTTTTATGGTTATAATGACAGGATATTGATTAACTGTCTTTGATTAGGTATAGATCGTGGTCTTATTTAGGGAAACCGCTTCGCTTTCAGAAAATAGAATCAAGCAACGACGCTTGTTAAAACGCAAACAGGAAGTTCGGTCATTGGCAACCGGCTATACGGGCCTGTGACGGGAAGTGAATTTTTAATCGCTATTACCTACATTCCTCGATCCAAAATTATTTGCGAAGCTTGCGTAGCTACTTCCCAACAATGTGAAGACTAACTGTGATGTTAATAGTGTGAGAAAGAAGCATGTAAACAAGCTTGAAGTGCTCAATATTATCTCGTATTCAAAAAGAAATGCCGCAAAATAAATTTTGTTTTTATAAACATTTAGAAAAAAACCCCTCCCATCGAAATATTCTATGGAGGGTTTAGAAGCTAATCAGTCTACATAAATCCAACTTTCCCTGAAAATCAGTTATGTAGTTCGGAAACCCCTTGCGTTAAAACTTTCAGTTTATAAATCCATTAAGTCACTACTTTCATGCTAAGCGATAAATTGTAGTAAAAGTAAAAGTAAAATAATTGACTCATGTTGACCACCGAATTATTAGTAAAAATTATTTAGTGCTCAGTGTAAATTTCGGTTGTAATGTTAATGTACTTACACTGATTGGCTTCTGATCCCTCCATATGCAGAACCTGCTCCAAATTCTCAAAACGCTCAAAACAAATGTAACACATTGCGACTGACCTAATGCATGAGAAATTTCATTGCATTCGATATCAAGAAGTGAGAACGACATGCATTTCCTTTCAAACCCAGAAAGTGCAAAGGTCGATGGCCCCTGCTGGTTTCAGAACGCGTAATCAGAAGAAATCGATTGCAATGCTTAACCAGCGTTGCAATTAAGTTCTTTCATTGAGCAGAGTCCAATCCAGCTCTACCGTCGCTCTGGGAACAAATAATTTGGCTGCCCTTTACGTATATTTAATTATAAATAATAATTTCAAAATATAATTTTTGACAGTGAGTGAAATTTTTGTAGGTACTTGTTGAATAAAAAAAGCCTTACTTATTTTTTCAACCGTCTTTTCAAGAAGTTTTACTTTTCTACCAATTTTGCCGCTCTGGGCAGTTGCGTTACTTGCGCCTCCCTAGATCAGGGCCTGTCTAGGGTTTATACAAAAACCGACTTTTGAAAAAAACCGGTTTTCGAATTCCACCATTCCCAAACAGTTTTCGAATTTTCACAAAAGAATATTATTAAAATAGAAAATAAATATTTGTAGTTATTTTAACATTTTTCATCTTTTTAATATTTATGGACTTACAAAAATATGACAAAATAAAATATATTCTATCTGTACGAAACCAAGTAAATAAAAAAAAATTAAAATAACTAAAATCCGTACAATTTTTAAGTTTATTTAATCTTTGTGGATTTTCAAAAATATAACACATTAAACTACACTGCACACAAAACCAAATGAAAAAACCAAAACAACTAAAATCCGTACAAAATGCAGATTATAAATCTTCATTTCATTTAGTATTTTTCTTCCGAAAATATGAACTCATGAGGATTCGTTTTACAGTAAATTGTTACCTACTACAATATGCTTGTGTCTGAGGCGATTTTAAGTCAAAATGTTAACGTTTTTAATTAAATAATTAATTCATTTTTACGTATTAATTCTAGTATACAAAACCGGTTTTCTAAATTTAAAAACCGGTTTCCGAATTTTACATATTTATAAAAAAGAAAAACGGTTTGTAAACCCGGTTTTTAAAAACCGACAAACCCTAGGCCTGTCATGGAGAACTCAAAGATCCGTAAACACTCACAAGTAAACATTCGCCTATAAGGAATGGAGTTTCCCGATTTGGAATATATATTTTCAAATTACTCATAGTAACTAAGAAATCCTGAAAATTATATCTGCAATGGACCTATTTTACTCATGTTCTCAATAACATTCAATATAGCCTCAAGGCGTATGCGAAAAACGGCAAAATCCTCTTATTTATGAATACTTGGCTAAAATCTAGCATCTGCATGTTTTAAGGTGCTGAATTCGAATAAAATATACAGTTAGTAAAAAAAGTATTTGGACAAAGCGTCGACTTTGATATTTATTCATATAACCACTATTAAAAAGAATTAAGCGGATCTTAACTATAACAAAATGAAAGCTTAAACATTATGCTTTACTTCTGCTATAAGGAAAAAATATAATCCTTAGTTTTATATCCAGAAAATAATAAATCTTTGTCAAGTGTAGTGTAACGCGCCAAAAAAAGTATTTGGACAGACGAGTTAAACTGTATAAAGTAATTAATAATCTTTAACTAATATCTAGTAGGATATCCTGTCAATTTAATCGGCAGAATCACTTTCATATTGATACGATAAAAAATAAAGAAATTCTGTTTCTGCATAATCAATGATATGTACATCGCCGAGCAACTCCAGGCAACAGATTAGACGGGTGAGCGATACAATGTCGCTCGGCTCGAGCTTCGGGGGACCTCAAGAATAGAGGCCCTCGATTAAAAAAATTATTTGTGGCCGACGGATGAATTCCCGTCGAATAAACTGATTCATCCGTGGCATTTCAAATAAAACTAACTCTGGGTTATTTTTATTCGACGACAAATAAATATAAAGTCTCTTTAATTTGATAGTTTATTTCAATAATTTATGAAAGAGTACTAATTTGGGTATCAATATCCCTTCTAAACTTCACAATTCTTATTATCTTCTCTCATTCGGTGCAATATTTATGTTTACTTGTGAAAAAATATAATGATATGATTGTTCAATGATTTGTATATTTTGTGTGTTTTAATAGAATGTAAAACTTTCTATCGTATCGGCATGAATGTTTCAGTAACATACTGCTGTGATTTCCCAAATAAAAATGAATTTAAACACGGTATAAATCAGATTATTTTTAAACGATTTTATTCAGCTTCGACCCTCGGTTTGTTTGTATATTTTTTGTATGTTTGATATATGCATGGTAGAAATCTGGCAACTGAAATTTAACCAACTTCCAACTATCGAGTTGTCTTGAAACTTTGCAGGCGTGCGTAGTTTGGAGGACAATACAATATTTAAAAAAAAATTAACCCCGAAGGGGTGGAAAAATTACCCACTTATCAATAAATATAACCCATAACCACAAAACGACTTGAAATCAGCCACTTGCGTTCTTTGCGAAAACGACGAAAAACCGCTTCGTTCTGAACGCTAGTGGAATCGCGATTTCCGTAGTAAAAACACAAACCGAGAAGTGATTCATTACGTTCGAATAGGAAAAAATTGTAGTACAGAGACTCGAACTGGGATCAGAAGCCACCGCCGAACAGCCCAAGTCCTCGCTGGTCGGGACCGGCGCACAGTGGGGCAAAGTGGCGAAGTTTGTTTCAAACTCAAAGAACTTTTGATAGAAATGAGATAGAGTGATGATTTTTTTTTAAATTAAAGCTGAAAAATTGCAGAATAAGGGAAAATTAATGAAATTATGGTACGAACGTTTTTTACCATTGAAAATCTTTGTTAAACTTGAAATTTTACAACAAAAATATGTTTTGTCCAATACCATGTTCGGTTAGAATTTTTTCTTGACATGTTGTACATCATTTCCTATAGATTTTGTCGCGCTGATTTCAAATCCGTTCGCAAAATTTGTCTACTACCTAAGGATTTTGAAAAAAAAACGATTTAAAGTTTAACACAGATTTTCAAAGGTAAAAAACGTTCGTATCATAATTTCATTAATTTTCCCTTATTCTGCAATCTTTCAACTTTAATGCAATCTTTTAACTTAATTTAAAAAAAAATCATCACTCTATCTCATTTCCATCAAAAGTTTTTTGATTATGAAACAAACTTCGTCACTTTGCCCCACTGTGCGGCGCGGCGTTGAGCCCGTATCGCGAACAGAGCCCTAATTCCCAGTGTTCGTTTCTCGCTTCTTTCTGGCCGAAGGGAGGAGCGAGATGGAACGCTTTGCCTGCGCGACGGCCGCGAACGCAAAGGACGGAGTGGTCAGGCGTCCGAAAGACGGAGCGAGACAAAACATCATCCCGTCGTCTATCTCGTACCGCCCTTGCTCGCTTTCAGTGCCTCTCGCTCGCTCTCGCCTTCGCCGGACAAGAGTGAGACAGAAGGAATAGGGAAAAGTCCACATCGTTTACACCAAACCGAGCCCGTAACGAGACAGTACGGTAGTATCTTCTATTTGAGTTATCCAGATAATATCTTTGCCCATTTCTGTTCTCCAGCCACTTCGCCGTGATTCATTCAAGCCTCCCTTACGACAAAATAGTAATAGGGGAAATGCGGCAACAGCGCGATTCGACTCTCGATACATCTCGGCAACTATGTCTTTCCTACATTTATCGGCTAGATCGGACTTCCACCGGTTTTGATGGTACAATGCACGAATATACCATCAACGCCGGTGACGGAGAATCCTTGAAGCTTCATTCTGTCATTTCTCGAGTCTGTCTCAGTACACGAGTCAGAAATTCATTATTATTTCAACGTACGGTGGTTATTGACGTTCAAACGCACCAGACCCGTCTGCACGAATGTCTGCTGGAGGCAACTATACCCGCAAAAACTTCTTTCATGCCGATTCCAGGGCGAAAGTTGTAATTTACGGTTTGTTTACTACATCTCGTATACGCAGGGCCGGCGGAATCATTATGCAAGTTACGCGCCGCATAAGGGTGCCAGTCGAATGGAACGCTAAAAAACTGTAACGCACGCTTAATAATAAAGGAATCGAAGCCCTACATTAACGGAATGTACACCCCGTAAAGACAAAACATATTAAATAGAAAACAGGTGCAAAAATTTGGAGGAACCAAAAATTTTCTTGCATAAGGGCATCAACTAACCCCGCGTCGGCCCTGCGTATACGTCACGCTGGTGCTACGTGGCTGCAGTACACCATTAGCGCCACCAACGGAGAAGCCTTGAAGCTTCATCCTGTAAGTTTTCGATTTAGAAATTCATTATTATTTCAACGTACGGTGCTTATTAGCGTTCAAACGCACCAGACCCGGCTGCACAGATGTCTACTGAAGGCAACTGTACCCGCAAAAACTTCCTTCGTGCCGATTCCAGGACGAAAGTTGTAATTTACGAATTGTTTACTACACGCGTATACGTACACGCTTTTCCTAGCTTGTGTGAGCGTACGCACACATTCAAGGCCCGGTGAGACGGCAGCCTTAATGACTTCCGCTTCAATTTTAAGCCATTCTTCCTTTAGTTGAGCAATAAATGCTTGACGATTGGTAGTTTGCTGTTTCCGTACTCTTCTTTTAAGTTCCTCCAAGAGGTGTTCTATGGGGTTCAAGTCCGGTGATTAGGGGGGGGGGGGGTGTTTGTAAGAATTTTGGGGTGTTGTACAGGATCCATTCCTTGACAATTCGTGATGAGTGCTTCGGATCGTTATCGTGCTGGAATAAGTAAGCGTTTTGTAATCCATGTTTTGCTGCACTTGCTTTCAAATTTGATTTTAAAATATTTAAATACGTAAAACGATCCATTATGCCATCTATTGTGTGCAAATTTCCAACTCCATTTGCACTCATGCATCCCCATACCATAACAGACCCGCCTCCGTGTGTGACAGTAGGGACTAAATTCCTCGATTTCATTTCTTCTCTTGGCTTCCTCCATACCATTCTTCTTCCATCCGAACCAAATAAGTTAAATTTCGACTCATCGGAAAATATAACTTTATTCCAAAACTCTTTGGACTTGCTCACGTACTGCTTTGCGAATTGCAGCCTCTTCATTCTGTTTATTTTACTCACGAACGGTTTTTTCCTCGCTATACGCCCATGCAAACCAGCATTTTTCAAAACATTTCGGATTGTTTGTGGTGTAACTGTCGTTCCTGTCGCTTTTTTTAACGTCGTGGCTAAATTAGGTGCACTAACATCATTGTTTTTTTGTACTTCACGTAGAATTATCCGTTCTTCTCTAACGCTGATTTCCTTTGGTCGGCCGATACGATGCTTATTCTCCAATGTATTTTCACTTTTATATTTTTTTATTATATAGCCGACGGTAGAATGCGATTTGCCTGTAAGATTTCCTATTTATCTGTACGTTTTGCCTTCATTAAACATGTTCACGATAATTTCTCGCTCGCCCAAAGAAGTTTCTTTAGTTTTAGGGCTCATTGTTAGTTAGAACGGTGAAACTGCACAACTGAACGCGTGGATTGTTGCCACTGAAGTACGAGAAGCTTACAATGTAATTTTCGTGAAACAGAAGCGATTGTCTTCTGTTCCTTACGGCATTTTTCATCTGTCCAAATACTTTTTTTGGCGCGTTGTACTACACTTGACAAAGATTTATTATTTTCTGGATGTAAAACTAAGATTTATATTTTTTCCTTATAGCAGAAGTAAAGTATAATGTTCAAGCTTTCATTTTGTTATAGTTAAGATCCGCTTAATTCTTTTTAATAGTAGTTATATGAATAAATATCAAAGTCGATACTCTGTCCAAATACTTTTTTTACTAACTGTATATTCCAAATCGGGAAACTCCATTCCATATAAGTGAATGTTTACTTGTCAGTTAACTAATATTCCCCGTTTAGAGACAACGTTCACCTATTTGTAAAAGTTCCAAATTCAATAAAACGCCGCAGGAAACAGAAACCAATGCTCCCATTTCACCTTCGTATCGAAGGCATTAAGAATTTTCACGAAAAAGAGAACAACGATGTACAATTACGGACTCGCGAGTGCGCTTGTTCGCACGCCACTCTGCTGTTCGCCGAATGTTAATTAAGTCCATAACGAGGTGAATTTACAATTTGCACAGCGCGCTAGCACAAGGCTCGCTCCTTCGATTGCAACTCTCGAGCAGAAGTAGCAAGGAATTTTTCTTTCAATCTGACCGATCGAAAGTCGCGATCCTCGTACGCCATCTTCGCTGCCGCAACTTTGCGCGGCGGCAATTATAATTATTACTTTCGAATGCATCGACACCGTGACACGTGTTGCTAATCAGGGTACAGGCCGACGATTTAGTAGCGCTCTTATCTATGTACAAGCTGGTTTATCGCGGTCTGTCGAAAACGGCGTCCCGTGTCGTATTTTATCGCTGCCCGACAATGTCGCACCCCCCCCCCCCCCTACCCGCCCCTCCCGCTTCTAATGGTTCTTTGTTGTTCGGACGCGTGATTTTCCCTCCTACACCTTGCACCGTTAACTCCGGCGATAATATATTTCCGAAACGAGCAACCTCCCGGCTAGTGGCTACCAGTCTTTGTAACCTTTTAACAGGTTTGTGCTGCTGACAAACGATAGGGGGCGCAGAACGCAAAGAGGAAACGTTGAAATGTTAATGTATGGGCGAGGAGAAGTGTGCGAGTAAGGATCTGTGATAGGTATTTAGTTTTTAGTGTAATCGAGGGAGATTTAGTTACTTGCAACTTGCAACTACTACAAAGAAATACGTAAAGTAGCGGACAAAAATTTTACCACTTTTTCGATTTGCTTTACTTCTGTTATTTTTCAGCAGCAACTTAGAACTGTGGAATGTTTAAGGGGGAATCCTATTTTGGGGGCTAAAAACGTAGCAAATATTGTTTTTTTTTTAAAGAACCAGAGTGTTGATTCATCTGAAATTTGTACCATGTTTTTGTTATTAATTTTTTATAATAAATATAGGAGTTACGCATAATCGACCATAATCGTGATATTTATCTTCCAAGTAATCTGACAATGAATCATAAAAATGAAATGTAGCTTGAGTTTGATGAGGCCAGAATAAAGCAGAAAATTTATTCAGCAGGGTGATGAGTTTTCAAATCAAACCTTAATTGTGCTATCAAAATTCGCCAATTTTCTTATGTAACAAAATAAATATATAACTTATAAAACATATGTAAAAACTAAAACAACGTTTCACTTTTCTGTTTCAGATTACCTGAAAGTTAAATGTCATGCACAGCAGCGGACGACGAAGATTGCGGGACGCGATGGTCGATGAGGCACAACTCCTATATGTATTATTCAAAATTAATAATAAAAAAACTGCAACTTCTTTAACGATGCATAAAAACATGGTCCAAATTTAAAAAAAAAAAGAAATGCCAAATTTTACTACGTTTTTAACCAAAAATTAGGATTCTCCCTTAATATACACATTCTGATGGAGAATTTACAGCTGTATAAAACCCAGTTAACGTTGAATGTATTTAACTAACAAACAAAAGTTTGTACGTGGCATCGGATGAGACAATACATTTTTTAGGCCAACAATCGAGGTACCGCTGTTGGTAACTTTAAGCTTTAAACTGGGTTTTAACTGGGTTTCTGCACAGCTTTTTAATTCTCTATCAGAATATTGGTTCTGGGTTGGTTCAATTTTAAGTTGATGTTGAAAAGTAATGAAAGTAGAGTGTGTAAGTAGTATTTTCATGGGAATACACTGGGTAACTCTTGTTTTTGTCTTTCTCTTATACTAGAGAAAAAAGTTTAAACGAATAATTTGCAAATTATCGTCTTCTTGTATATTCTATCCTCGCACTTTTACACGTAGCGTCCAACAAAACTCGTTCATTGCGCCATGCAACTGCATCATTGCACTTGAAAAAAAGGCGTGTTTATTTCAAGTTAGACCTCTTTGAAATTTTCCACTATTGATTCTGTTTGCAGTTAAATAAAGGACAGCTCGGTTCACAAAACAGTGCCAGTGGATTTCGCGGGTATGTAGGTACCTAGTATTACGATCGAAGAATGTTATCTCGGTGCATGTGCAATCCGTAATAGATTTAGAATTGTGCATTTGAAGATTTCGTTGCAGAAATTGCAAGCAGGTGTTCTCGATTACCATTTGTTCGATATGAAACATGTCCACAGAAACAGCAGCCGAGCGGAAACTGTTCAAACGACCGGAAAACCGCGTTAGAGGCTAGTCGAAGCGCACGCGTACTCGTGTAACGAGCGTCCTAATGAATACGCGTTTGAACGAACGACCGTAGAGACTTCGTTTCGCAAACGAGCTACTGAAAACGAGAGTGAAGGCAGTCCGAAAAGTGGAAAATATCGAAAATAATGCATTCCGTTCATATCCTTTTGCCTTATAGCATTTTAGTTGGAGTTTCAGGTTCCCAACATAAAGCAACATTTATGATACTTTCGTTCCCAGATGCTCGTTATCTTAATCTCCCACTATGAAAATGATGTATTTCTATTAGCAAATAACTTCTCTGAAGATTAAGTGAAATAATACCTATCAGACCTTTTCCTATTGAACCTCGTCCCTTACAGTCAGTATTACATTTAATTGGTAATTACATATCTACTACATAATAAATGCAGCATTTATCTCTGCTATTATAATTTCTGAGTATAACAATGGAACATTATTATTATTATTACAAAAACAGAGTTCAAAACAACTGCCTCGTAATAAATCGATTAACTATGATCAGCTCTTCCGCGTGGGGAACTGATGCGCCATTAATCATCCCGAAGATGTCCTGTATCGACAACGATGAAATCAACAACTGTTTGAAATATCGATCGCGGCTACCTTTGATCTTTTTACTAAAATTTATTTATAAATGTCTATCTCTGTTTTACCAGCGATTTTTAATCGATCCTCGATTTCTTTCTTTCAGGGGAACCCCTGTCTCCCCCTTTCAATGTCTTCGCTGCAACTGGTTGAGCAAGAACGAGTATAATTCTGTTTCGATAGTACTGGAGATAAACGAATGATCAGAATCCTCTTTCCTGCTAATGAAGGGGAACCGGGGTCGTCTTCCGAAATGAATTGTTGAGGAAAACCAAGAGACACGCATTTCATGGTGACTCTCGACGACTTCGTAAGGTAATTGAACTTTCTCTCTTACACGAGGCATCGTAAACCCTCATATGTCGTGTAAATTTTCCACGTTCCCTTAACTGGGCCCTTGCAAATCCATCGATAAATTCCACGTTCAGTGTTCACAGTTTCGAAAATTTTTATAGTGTCTTATAGAATGTAGATAGGTACTTATAGTGTCCCGTGTGAAACCTAATAAGCGTGGAGAGTGGAAGGAAAGTCACTGTGGCACTTGTCACGAGACCGCATCGATGCTCTTCAGTATGTCTCGCCATGTAACTTTCCGTCGAACGACAGAATACGGTTAAGCTTCGAAAAAAATGTCCCGTTTTCGGCGAATGTCAGTCACCCAGATATCATCACATATATTGATTGTCAAAGAAGAATCAGACGAGACATTACAGGTTACGGCTTCAATATTATCAACTAAGAAATTTCTGTTGATTCTTTATAATGTAAAAAAATGTTTCTGATTGACATAAGCGATGCTTATTCCCCTACAGCACACTTTATTGCAGGAATGTCTTAGTTACGTTGAGCTGCAACATTTGAAACATTGCACGGAATGTCCCCGAAAAGTTACAAGTACATTGCTATGTCCGCCCGTGTGCAACATTGCGGGAGATATTTCTGCAACATTGTTTTGGAATTTTACAGCAACGTTTCGGGGATTTTGCAGCAATGAGCACGGAACGTTTCTGGGATTTTTCAGCAATGGTCACGGAACGTTTCCGGGTTTTTTCAGCAATGGTCACGGAACGTTTCGGGGATTTTTCAGCAATGGTCACGGAACGTTTCGGAGATTTTATGGCAATGGTCACGAAACATTTCGGAGATTTTCTTGCAATTGTCACGCAACATTTCTGAGATATTACACAGCAATGGTCATGCAACGTTTTGAGCAGTAGGGCCAAAAATAAAAATATCGGTATTAATTAAGGTATATATATACCGTGTTTTTGATGGACGCGAGACGACACGAACGAGTACAGAATCGTAGTAGTATAACGTCAGTGTTTTTTTATAAATAGAAAATTCTTTTACCTCAGTGAGATTCGAACCCATGACCTCGAGCACCGTAGACTGGCGTAGACGAACACTTTACCGCTCCAGCTACAACCGTTGATTGGAAAGATTGCTTACGTATTTTAACATATGCTCCTACCGTCCAACACTTTAAACTCAAATTATTCAAAAACGAAGATTCGTTTCGACAAACCCCATTACATCTCCCTAATCGTGGAGTCGGATATCTCACAACAAATTCATTTCGACGCTTGATATTGTATTAAGTTGATTCATATCCTGTTATGAAATATCCTGCGTAGTACAAGAAAATAATTTTTATTAGTTTTTAGCACATTTTTAAAACAATCGTTTATCATAATTTTTTTTGTTATATTTTTTTACTTTGTAGTTTTTAGAGTTTGTGGATTTACATTTCACAGCTCAGACCTCTTTACAAATATCTTTTGTTGCTGTATACAGTTTAACACTTTGCTTAAACCTTATAGTGATAATTAAGTAATTGTATTAATTATTTATATCAGATATTTTCCACGTTCACATATATTCCCTCGGAGATTGTCTGTGGAATCTTAGAATGTATTCCGCGTTTTCGCATTTCAGGAACGTTCCGCGTAATTCCGCATTCTTTTCGAACGTTGCAGAAACGTCCCGCATAGGTTATGAGTGCAACATTGCACTCGTAACGTATGAGCAACGTTCCGGCAACGACAATCACAGAATACGGAATTACGCGGAACGTTCATGAAATGTCGACACACAGAATACAGTCTAAGATTCCACAGGCAACCAACAAGGGAATATATGCGAACGTGGACAATATCTGATATAAATAATGAATACAATTATTTAGTTAACACTATAGGGTTTAAATAAATTTATAATCCATATACAGCAACAAAAGATATTTGTAAAAAAGAAATATTAGATGTCCCAATTACTGCCAGTGTCCCTACTATTGCCATTTAATTTATTGAACTTAATAAAAACGGCCCGTGATGTCGAGTGTAAATTTATACGTCAGTATCATGTGCGAACATCGCAGGAACGGCACCGTATGCCGTTCAGGAAACATTCCTACATAATACGGATTTACGCGGAAGGAGTATGGAAAAACCCCAGGTGCGAAGCTAGCTCTCTAGGGCCGCAGCTGACAGTTGCAAGTGCAATGTAAAGGCGCGTCCAGACGTTGCGCGGCATGCGCGCGAGGCACGCCTCGCGGATCGGAGGATCTTCGGAGACTACCTGAACATGGACAATTCCAAAGCAACTTGGAGCTACCTCGAGCAAAACTCGCAGGGTGATTCTCCAGCTACGCCGGTCACCCCGTGGCGAGGACAACAGCCTGCAGTGCCCCATCGAATGTTATGGCTTTCGACCCTCGAAGGGTTTGGAATACCATTAAGAAGTGAGAAATCATCGACTTCCGCATTTCTCATCAGATCTTTGCGAAAACGACGACAATGTATTCCTGGCGTTCCGTCGATTAAAATCATACCAAATATCATGCGAATCTGACTACTTTGACACAAGCTATTTGCATTCCCTATGTAAAAGTTGTCCGATTTACACGACATTTGGCCTGCTTTTCATCGGAAAACCCCAAGGAACCCATCGGCGACACTTCCATATCGATACGATAAAGATTAAAGAATTATTTTATTTCCTAACCAGATACAGGGTAATTCTGGAGCAACGCACGTCAAGGAGATGCGGCGGCCTGGTACCCCGTGACGAGGACAGCCCTTCGCTGTGCCTCACCCGATTTTTATGACTTTTTCCGGAAAAAGGTACGAATCCTGGGCCGAACGTAGCGAATTGAGGTAGAGCCCCCGCAGTCGAGGGTGAAATATCCATTATAGCGGATTAAGAAATTCTTTTCTTCGTCGTATCGAAAGGGAAGTGGTGCCGTAATGGTTTCCTTATGTTTTTCTGATGAAAATCATACCAAATATCATGTAAATCGGACTACTTTGACACAAGCTATTTGCATTCCCTATGTAAAAGTTGTCCGATTTACATGATATTTGGTATGATTTTCATCAGAAAAACATAAGGAATCCATTGGCACCACTTCCCTTTCGATACGACGAAGAAAAGAATTTCTTAATCCGCTGTAATGGATATTTCACCCTCGACTGCGGGGGCTCGTCCTCAATTCGCTACGTTCGACCCAGGATTCGTACCTTTTTCCGGAAAAAGCCATAAAAATCGGGTGAGGCACAGCGAAGGGCTGTCCTCGTCACGGGGTACCAGGCCGCCGCATCTCCTTGACGGGCGTTGCTCCAGAATTACCCGGTATCTATTTAAGAAATGAAATAATTCTTTAATCTTCATCGTATCGATATGGAAGTGTCGCCGATGGATTCCTTGGGGTTTTCCGATGAAAATCATGCCAAATGTCGTGTAAATCGGACAACTTTTACATAGGGAATACAAATAGCTTGTGTCAAAGTAGTCAGATTTGCATGATATTTGGTATGATTTTAATCGCCGGAACGCCAGGAACCCATTGGCGTCGTTTTCGCAAAGATCTGATGAGAAATGCGGAAGTCGATGATTTCTCACTTCTTAATGGTATTCCAAACCCTTCGAGGGTCGAAAGCCATAACATTCGATGGGGCACTGCAGGCTGTTGTCCTCGCCACGGGGTGACCGGCGTAGCTGGAGAATCACCCTGCGAGTTTTGCTCGAGGTAGCTCCAAGTTGCTTTGGAATTGTCCATGTTCAGGTAGTCTCCGAAGACCCTCCGACCCGCGAGGCGTGCCTCGCGCGCATGCCGCGCATCGTCTGGACGCGCCTTAAGACTGTATTCCGCGTATTCACATTTCAGGAACGCTCCGCGTAAATTTGTATTATTTACGAATGTTGCACGAATGGCACCGTGAGACGTTCCTGCGACATTTGTAAATAATATGGACTTGTAAATTTACACTCGACATCGCGGGACGTTTTTATTAAGTACAATAAATTAAATGGCAATAGTAGAGACTCTGACAGAAATTGGGACATCTAATATTTCTTTTTTACAAATATCTTTTGTTGCTGTATATAGTTTATGAGCTTGTTTAAACCCTGTTGTGCTAGTTAAGTAATTGTATTAATTACTTACATCACATATTGTCCACGTCCACATATATTCCCCTGGAGGTTGCCTGTGGAATCTAAGACTGTATTCCGTGTGTTCGCATTTCAGGAACGTTCTGCGTAATTCCGTATTCTGTGATTGTCGTGGCCGGAACGTTGCTCATACGTTACGAGTGCAATGTTGCACTCGTAACCTGTGCGGGACGTTTCTGCAACGTTCGAAAAGAATACCGAATTACGCGGAACGTTCCTGAAATGCGAAAACGCGGAATACATTCTAAGATTCCACAGACAATCTCCGTGGGAATATATGTGACCGTGGAAAATATCTGATATAAATAATTAATACAATTACTTAATTATCACTATAAGGTTTAAGCAAAGTGTTAAGCTGTATACAGCAACAAAAGATATTTGTAAAGAAGTCTGAGCTGTGAAATGTAAATCCACAAACTCTAAAAACTACAAAGTAAAAAAAATATAAGAAAAAAAATTATGATAAACGATTGTTTTAAAAATGCGCTAAAAACTAATAAAAATTATTTTCTTGTACTACGTAGGATATTTCTTAACAGGGTATGAATCAACTTAATACAACATCAAGCGTCGAAATGAATTTGTTGTAAGATATCCGACTCCACGATTAGGGAGATGTAATGGGGTTTGTCAAAACGAATCTTCGTTTTTGAATAATTTGAGTTTAAAGTGTTGGACGGTAGAAGCATATGTTAAAATACGTAAGCAATCTTTCCAATCAACGGTTGTAGCTGCAGCGGTAAAGTGTTCATCTACGGTGCTCGAGGTCATGGGTGTTCGAATCTCACTGAGGTAAAAGAATTTTCTATTTATAAAAAAACACTGACGTTATACTACTACGATTCTGTACTCGTTCGTGTCGTCTCGCGTCCATCAAAGACACGGTATATATATATACCTTAATTAATACTGATATTTTTATTTTTGGCCCTACTGCTCGAAACGTTGCGTGACCATTGCTGTGTAATATCTCAGAAATGTTGCGTGACAATTGCAAGAAAATCTCCGAAATGTTGCGTGACCATTGCCATAAAATCTCCGAAACGTTCCGTGACCATTGCTGAAAAATCCCCGAAACGTTCCGTGACCATTGCTGAAAAAACCCGGAAACGTTCCGTGACCATTGCTGAAAAATCCCAGAAACGTTCCGTGCTCATTGCTGCAAAATCCCCGAAACGTTGCTGTAAAATTCCAAAACAATGTTGCAGAAATATCTCCCGCAATGTTGCACAGGGGCGGACATAGCAATGTACTTGTAACTTTCCGGGGACATTCCGTGCAATGTTTCAAATGTTGCAGCTCAACGTAACTAAGACATTCCTGCAATAAAGTGTGCTGTAGGGGTAAGAGAAACATTTTACCCCACTCTCCCCTAGGTGGTCCAAGCGGAAAGTACTTTTTTTTGCTCTGATCGCGAATAACTCGGTCAATAAAAATCATACAACAAAAGCAAAAAAAAAAATCAAAATTAAAGAGAAATGTTTGATCTAGAGCACTTTGTTGGAACTAGGAACCTACGTTCAAACTAGGCAACAATTTCTGAAACTTCATTTCCTGCGCTTCATCTTAATAAAACACTATCATAATGAATGAACAAAAAATCCTTGAGTCCTTGATTCAAAAACTAAAAACCTCAAACGTCAAAATGCGTATTTTAAATATTTTTTCGACCGTTTTTCGCAAAGATATAGCCATTTGAAAATGACCAACATTTTCGGGAAATTATACTGTTGCTTTAATTTCGACGCAGAGTGTGGCTTTAGCTAGATACAAAAGTGTCGTCGTGTAGACGTACCTTTATTAGATTTCTCTGAAGTGTGGAGTGGTAATCACATTAGAGGAGTACAAAGCGTACCATCTTCATACAAAAAAATCGAAAAGTGTTTTACAGTAAACTCTCATAACACGGAACAAAAATTGCGACAGCCCTCCTACATATAACGCGGTACTGTCCAACGCGGTTTCCATATAACGCGGTACGAATTATGTAATATGATTTGTACTATGTAATTCGTGAGTTTCTTACAACGCGGTTTCCATATAAGTAACGCGGTACGAATTAATCGCGTTACAGGGGGGTTGATTGTACAATTTTTGCATTTATATAATCTTTCTTATCTTAAATTTAAAACGTCAGCAAATAGTGTCACCCCTGATGGGACTACCCCATTTAAATATCCTAGTAGTGTAACGCGATAAAGTCCTCGCAAAATGGAAAGGACGAGGTGTAAAGGACAAATTTTAAAAAAGAAGTCCTTGTGTGTCGCAGATTCAAAGAATTTCTGCGACAAGTGGTTAAGCAACCGTGGACGCCACGCACGGGAGCAGGTCATCATATTTTGAATAACAACCTACTCTGAAATCTCCCGAAGATGAGGGGTACCGCTGCCATAAATGGTGCAGGAAGGCACGTCGGATTACCGCAGCATTTCTCGGGATTCCCCTTTCCTGATCATCGTCAGTGGCGTGTCGGATTTCTTGAACATCGCTGAACGCCAGTCCCCCGTACAATCGGTTGAAAATGCCGTTCCAGTGACCATAACCCACATATATGTATGAAGGAGAAGGTACCCTCTTTTTAGGCATGTTTGGGCGATTTTGGAGCAATTATTTTAATTACAGTGAATCCACCTAATTTCTCAGTAGGTAAGTACATAAAGTTACTCACAAATGTATCCGCCCACCACTTACGTATAACATGTTTTAATTATTTAAGGTAATGTTACATTCAGAATTACACATTACCTACAATTTCCATTAGTATAAATCTGGTTTAATAAATTTTTAGTTAGTAGTATCTACCAAAGAATGACTCAATAAAATTTTGCTAGGAGGATGGAACAACATAAGCCCGAATTTCACGAGAAATTAGTTGAATCTATGCATAACAGACTAAAGTAGGAATATTAGAAGAATACGTAGGGTAGATGTACCGTTTGTGGCCATTGCACTGTTTTTGGCCATGTGCATAATTATCTTATTTTTAAATTGCTAGCAGATCATCATTATGTGGAGAATTTCACATCATAAATATTTTGTTTAGTATACCGCCAGAAATTATTATATTTTTTAAGAAGTGGCCAAAACTGGTACAATACCTTAAAGTGGCCACAAACGGTGCATCTACCCTATTAACTTATTGTAATTACGTTTATATAAATTAGATACCTATTAAATTCGAGCGAATATTTTATTGCACGTTCTTTGCTACTTCCACAGATAATAATGTCGCGTCTCGCGAATGAGAACCTTTATACGCAAGTTGAAGGCTGAGAACCTCCACGGCATCGACAATAGCATGCATGACCATATAAGGCAATTTGCGTTCGGCCGGGCCAAGAGTCAAAAACAATGGAAAATTGACGGCAAGCGCGAGCCGGTCGCGGCATGATCGCTGGAACATTCGATCTCGAGCCATAGCGGCAAGCACAACTCACCATCAGTATACCAATAAATTTATTTTATTCATTCTAAACCACCTTTTCCTCAACCATCATCATTCAACGTCTAAATTCGTTCTATCGACATTAATTTACCGATTAGAACAGGCGGTCATCTCGCGAGCGAAGGAAAGCAATTCTTTTTCGAATTCGTGAGGTCTGTGACCGTACAAATAATACTTTTTAAATAGACTGTGTACAACTTTTCAATTGAATGCACCCAAAACAATAAGTATATTAATCAACGTTTAGGTGAATGTGAATTAGAATTGCGATTTCTTACTATGAAGGCGATTTAACATGTAAAATATGTTACATATTGGGTGGACGGATACATTTTTTAATAACTGCATGCTTATTGAAACTTATTATTACAGAATTATTTTTGGAAATATTAAAAATTTATTAGAAAAGCAAATTTTAATTTTATATAATTAAATTGTAATTTAAGTTTAGGCCGTCAATAACGTCAAATACTTATTATATAGTCGGTACCTAGTAGTAGTAGTATATATCTGGAAAATGGCGAACTAATACGTCTTCCATTGGCAAAGTGTTAATAGTCGTGCTTGCAACCCACAATTACACACCTAACCCAGTCTTAAATGCACTATGAGTAACTAACAACTGATCATGTATGTAGGTTGTAGTTCGTGGAACGATATTTCTGAGCTGGTTCTACATTCACTGCTAGACAAAATGATAAGTCACCCTATTATATTCCCGGGAACATATGCATGTATGTACATACGCACGCTAATAAAATAGAGAAGGATAAAGGCAAGGAAACTATTCTTCGCATCCGATAGTAATATAAATAGATAAAAAATATTAAAAGAGTTCACTACAGGAGAATCTTTTGAAATAATAAATTTTGCTTAATTTATTATGTTTGTTAATTTAATACAAACATGATATTCAATCCTATTTCCAGTGATATGTATTTAGAATATTCTAACATTAGTTTGGAAGACTGAAGGAATATGTCGGACTTGGTCTTTCTTTTTCATTCCTATAATCACGCCGCAAAATTTGGCAACGTTCAGTTTATTTTCTCTCCGTGCATACAATGAATAAAAATGTCAAACTTTTTTTTCATTTATTAGCTACTTATCAAGAGACACGGTAGTGTCGCGCGCCAAGTATATAGCTATATGCGCAGCGCGAGACGCACAGTGTCTCTATTACGCCACGACCCGCTATCAAAAACCCTGAGATTATCGAATCTCAATAACGGCTGATCCGATTAGATTTTGAATGGTCTTAATGGATAGCTTGGGTTTGATTTACATAAGAAAAGTGTCTTTGTTTTGGTCCTACGTGCCTTATGAGCTGAGATATTTCAATGCAAAGTTCCAATTTGACGAATTTCACGTTCTTAAGAATTAAGCATCAACGTCAAGTGTGGGCAAGAGGGGAACATGAAAGGGAGAGGAAATGTCTCCAATATGCGCGTCGTTCATTGGATGAAGGTTTCGGCACTTTCGGCCAATCGCGTAACAAATTTTTGTCACGTGACAGCCAGAGAGAGAGCACATCTGTGGAGATAAACGTAACCTCGCTAGTGTCAAACAATCATAACCTGCGAAGTGTCAAATAAGGAAACTTGTCAAAATTTTTTAAATGTCTCGAGTTTCTACACCATTTAGGACACTGAATTATTGTCTCAATTAACAAGGTAAGTCGCCAAAATTTTTTAATAGACTATTTATGTAGAGCTTATACAAACGTAGGAGACGTACAGACTTGGAAGTTGTCTGAAGAAGGTTCGACAGAGCACCATCTTCTTTCGCACAAGTTTCTACAAAATAATATATTGTTCTTATACCAGCAAACTATTTTTACATTAGAGTTTATATGTAAAGCTTATAGAAATGAAGGGAACGCACAGGCTTGGATAGAAATGAAGGGGACGCACAGGCTCGGATAAAAATGAAAGGGACGCACAGGCTTGAATAGAAATGAAGGGGATGCACGGGCTTGGAGGTTGTCCGCAGAAGGTTAGGTAGACAGAGAAGCATCTTGTTTCGCACAAGTTTCTGGAAATTTGTCAAATAAGGTAAATGGACAAAATTTTTCAAATTAGCGTAGTGTTAAGAATTAAGAAAATTATGGCGTACTGCTTGCAATCTAGAGTAAGTCACATTAGTGAAGAAAGTACGCTGAAAACGCATCTCCCTTGATACTTTTCAATCTTTTGAGAGAGATATTCGTACTACTTTATTAAAATCCACAGTAGCTCCCACGCTATTCATTAATTTAATTAGTTTCCCATTAACAATATTTCAATTCACCAATAAACATGCTACATAAATTTTATTCCAACACCAATAATCTGTGCGTTAAAAATATTGGATCTCTTCGTTCATTTTCACTAAATTCCATTAGCATTTAAATTTTCTCCAACAAGACTTTCTGCCATACGCTCTCACCTCCTTCAGACACATTATGTAGTCTCTACATCTATAGCAAAAGTCCACTCCTTTCTATAAGTTCTACGTTATGTTGTAACTAAAAAATATGGCTTTTATATATTTACAGATAATCGAAGCAGAAGATGATGCAGTGTGATCTACGTCAGAGAAAAAAATTTATTGTGACATAGTATTATATTAATTAAACGATTTTATTCAGCTTCGATCCTCTGTTTGCTTCTTGTATGTTTGATTCATATCTGAAAACTGAAATTTAAACCAATTCCTCTAATCCAATTGTCTTGAAGCTTTGCAGGCGTGTGTAGTTTGGATGACAATACAATATATTAAAAAAATAATAATCCGTAAAGGGTGATAAAATTATCCAGTCATCAATAAACACTAAAAAATGTGTGAAATCCCAACAAAATTACCTTTTTTTAAAAAAAGGTACAAAAAGTGCGCCAAGTATATAATCCCGTCAAAAAAGAATCCCACTTAAAAACATTGTCGTAAATTAATATCCTATCAAAAAGAATCCCACTTAAAAACATTGTCGTAAATTAATAGCTTCACAAAACTAATGATCTACAAAATTTGCGCCAATTACAACAATGGCTATTTATAAAAAGACAAAAATGTATTTAATAATATTAAGCAAATATATTTTCATAGAAATAAATATTTTTATACGAATAAAATTTTTAATTATTTTACGAAAAAATGTTAATTAATTGTCTTGGTTAATAAATAAAACAATATAAAACAAGACAAGACACCATTGAGACAAGAAATATGTGTATAATAATATTAAGCAGATATATTTTCATAGAAATAAATATTTTAATACGAATAAAAATTTTATTTTCAAAATAATTGGCGCTGCGGAACCGAAAAAATGTTAACTAATTGTCTTGGTTAATAAATGAAACAATATATAAAACAAGACAAGACACCATTGAGACAAGAAAGAAAGAAAAAGATTTTAATGCAATTTATACATATTTATTCAGTTTAGCAACACCAATTCGGTTTCGCAGCGCCAAGTATTTTGAAAATAAAATTTTTATTCGTATTAAAATATTTATTTCTATGAAAACATATCTGCTTAATATTATTGTATACATATTTCTTGTCTCAATGGTGTCTTGTCTTGTTTTATATTGTTTTATTTATTAACCAAGACAATTAATTAACATTTTTCGTAAAATAATTAAAAATTTTATTCGTATACAAATATTTATTTCTATGAAAATATATCTGCTTAATATTATTAAATACATTTTTGTCTTTTTATAAATAGCCATTGTTGTAATTGGCGCAAATTTTGTATATCATTAGTTTTGTGAAGCTATTAATTTACGACAATGTTTTTAAGTGGGATTCTTTTTGATAGGATATTAATTTACGACAATGTTTTTAAGTGGGATTCTTTTTTGACGGGGTTATAATGTATACGGAACAATTTTTTAAATATACTTTTAATTGTGTTTTTTCAATCTTATCTGGAGGTATAAATCGCGGCATTGAATAGAAATACCTACCTCCCTGGCGGGAGTGATTTCAGCTCACAAACTCATCTGAAACAAAAAAACCAAACTGATTCTTAATCATTATGAGTACCGCTATCGCAGGTGCCGGAATTAGCCACGTAAGTAAAAAATTAACTAAATTGCGCGCATTCAAACTTCCAGTCTCGAAATTTGCCATTTTTACTTGAAGTTTGAATGCGCATAATGTTGTTAAATTTTGACTTACGTGGCTAATTCTGACACCTGCGATAGCGGTACTCATAATGATTAAGAATCAGTTTGGTTTTTTTGTTCCAGATTAGTCTGTGAGCTGAAATCACTCCCGCCAGGGAGGTATTTCTTTTCAAAGGCGCGATTATTAGGCACCTCGAAATAAAGTTGAAAAAACACAATTAAAAGGGTATTTAAAAAATTGTTCCGTATACATTAAACGTAGCTTAAGAAACGAAAATAAAAGTTTGCCATTGTTATTATTTGTATTCACTGAGAAAAAACCTGAATGTTGCCGAACTTTGGGGCGCGAGGAATGATCCCTTAAACTATTAAATGCACAAATAAATAGTCCAGAACTTCTCCAACAGATTAATTTAAATGCAACAGAAAGACAAGTCTGGAGTTATCGATTACTGAATCTCAAACTGAATACCTCTTCATTTACATAGTGACACCGATCCGGTTACTAGGATATGCAACTTATAAGGGAAGTTAGGCAAGCCGGAAGTTCAGAAAATTATGCAACTTTATGTGCAAATAGAGTGTTTCGTCCGTAACGGAAACCTATTTTTTGTTGGTCCTACATATAACGCTGGTTTAGGGGGTGAAATCACCCCTTGAAGACAATGCAGAAATTTCTTTTTCGTAGAATATTTCGAGAACAGTGAGAGATATTGAAAAAAGATGCATCTTCTTCTATATCTACAAAACTGCGTAAAACTAATTCTCGAAAAATCCATACTTTTCAAGTTAGCCCTACCATCAACCCTTAATTCGTTAATTATTTTTACTAATTCCTTCACAATAAATTTTAAACATTTGTATATAAAAGGAGTCTTCCGTAAAATAACAAAACGAATAGAAATAAAAGTAAAACGTGTTGTCCATCAATGTAAGTAGTACGTGTATGTATATCGAGGAGAAATTAGCGATCGAAAGCGTCAGCCAAAAGATCGAGGAGAGCTCTCACGTGCGCGCGCATGCAACTTGTGAATGCCGATCCGAGGGCTGGTGCGATAGTGTCATCGGTTGGAGGAACTTGTCGCGGTACTTCTGCCAAGCGTCGGATCGATTGAACCGTATAATAAGATCCGACACTTGGCGAATTACCTGTAACCCGAGAACGTGCAATTACCCGCGGGAAGGAGGGGAGTTCGCTCTCGGACGACTGAATTTTTCGGTCATCGATTGCGGTCACGGAGCAGTGTGAATTTTCGAACCCAATCATCAACACTTTACGCTCGTTCGCCGAACTTCGGGAATGTGCTTACACAAGACAGAGAGAAAAGTGCGGGCCCGAAATTTCGGTCCGTGTACCACTTACGGGCACGAGGAAAAAGGGCCTGTCACGTGTATCTACCGCCCCTCGATTTCTCGTGACGTATTCGCTCGTTGGCGAACGCTGTACCACTGACAGGTTAATAGGAAACTGACAGTGTATTCGTTAACATGTACCAATGGTATCAAAGTGAAAGTGTGCGCTGCTCACTACAGAACCAAGAGACCGAGCGACGAAAGAATAGGAAAGCGGCGAAGGTGTCGTAGAGATAGAAATGGAGCGTGCACTTGGCATTAGAAGAACAGTTTGTGTTTGAAGGTTCGAAGTATTGTAAAGTCTTCGCGCACTGTTCCCAAAAAGTCCATGTTACGCACAGCTGTTCCCTTCATCGAAGCGAAACCACAAAAAGAAATAAATCGCGTAAAGCCACTGGGAGGAAAACATCTTCCCCACATCCTGCGGAGTTTCCAATTTCGAAGATAGCGATCATTGTTCTTAAACTTCTCGTATATCAAAGAAGACCATCAGAGAATCTCGTCGACCGACCGGGAAATTCGGTACAGCAGCCTGTGAAATATCATTCGATACTCTATAAGCCAGCTGATGCACTGCTAACGAGAACGAGGCATTATCGTGCTCAGATAGACATCGGCGATCGCGTGTAAGAGGAACGAAATCTCCCGCTGATCTCTCCAGGTTTGACCGAACCAGAAGACTGGCTAGAGACGAAATTATCAGCTGATAAAACGTGCAACTTATCGTGGAGTGTTTCTACTGTGGGGGTGCGAATGATGCTGTTAAGGCGTTGCAGCCAGATTGTGTTTCAGTGACGAGTCGCTGTGTCTCTACATCGCGTCAGCTTTAACTGTTGTAAGATAGCTAATCGATGGCTATATGGTAATTGCGTCCAAGATATGCTTGTTAGATCTTGCTATGGGTGCAGCTAAGGTCTCCTCTTTGATGTCTTTTGCAGCATTGCGCTGGGTCGTTGGTGCAGGTTCCACGAATTAAAACACAAAAACTAAACGGGGTAGCTAGTTGCCTTCGAATATCCCCAGCTGCAATAGGGGAGCTGCACTGTACATATTTTATAATATACTGTCAAAATTTGGCGTTAATTTATGCACTAGATTTTGAGAAATTTTGATTTCTGTGCAATCACAAACTGTTTTGTTTCATATTATAGTTTAGATATCAACTTTGGTGACAAATAACTTTGCGCAAAATGAGTATTTTTTTGCTAAGGTCGGTATCAGATATATTGGCCGGTGAGTTTGTTTTCGCGAGCAACGATCGAGGAGAAATCAGCCACCGCCATCTGACGATCGTAGATTTGTCAATTGGAGTTGCGTGGCCCTCGCAGGGTATGGTGGGGTAACGGGAACGCTGCTCAGCTCCGCCTGAACCTAGCCGTTTGGCTATTATTTATTCTTAGCGTTAATAGTTGTGTGCGTTACGAAGCTATGCGTAGACCAATACGAGATGAACCTATCGAGAAGGAATCAATGTTCTGACCAATAATGCTCCAGAATTTTTTCGGAACTAACGCATACCTATTCTGATGTGTGTATTTCTACGCTGACAGCTCGGTTTGGTCTACACCCCAGAAGCTTGGCACTATCCCCACCACTTCTGGCTCGCTCTTGTTCTGCGAAGGCGAGAGCAAGATAGAACGAGAGCGAGTCAGAAAATGTTGAGAAAAGGAGCACCGAGGCTGGCAAGCTGTGTGGAGGGAGAATACTCCCCACGAAACTCACCGGCCAACATATCTGATACCAACCTTAGTTTCTACCACGACACTAGTGATCCAGCTCAGGCACCCCGCGATGAGCAGTTCCCGTCTCGTGGGCATACTTTCAGGGAGTAATCATCCACGAAGCAAGTCCCAATCCCTGGGGGATTACTTTTTATTTAGTCGTTTAGTCCTCACTGATACCAAATGAATGCGATAACCACAGAATATTTCACGAGGCTCGATAGAAGCATCTCGATCGCTATTCTACGGCAAATGTAGACGCACCATTCTACGGTTACTCACAAAAGTATCGGCCCACCCTATATGTAACCTATTTTACATATTAAATCGACCACACAGTAATAATTAGCATTTCTAATTCAGATTAATATACTTTTGCTTTGGGTGCATTCAATTGAAAAATTGTAGGTACACAGTTTATTTAAAAAAGTAGTATTTGTGGAGTTGTTTGTCCATTATTATTATTATTATTTCTTATTTTGTTCAATAGACGGCGGCCTTTTGGGTCCAGATGGCTCCACCGTTGTGTGAAATGCCATCTAGTGTTCTTTTGATATGGTGTTTGTTCTTCCAGTTCCGGCCTTGTGGCCGGCATGCATGGTCTATTGGTGCGCACGTGTATTCTATTTCTATAATATATATTCTTAATACCATCTTAGATCAAGTAATAAATGTGTGTTTTATTTTTCCTTGCAGTATTACTCGTGGAAATAGCAAAGACCGCGCAAAAAAATATTAGCCTAAATTCAATATCTAATTTATACAAACGTAATTACAGGGAATGAATATTCTTCTAATATTCTTGCGATCTTATTAGAAGCCATTATGCATAGATTCAACTAATTTTCAGTGAAATTGGGGCTTATCATGTTCCATCCTTCTAGTAAAATTTCATTGAGTAATTCTTTGGTAGCAGATAGTTCTTTAACTAAAAATATATTAATCAAGATTTATACCAATGTAAATTATAACGGGCAGTTCTGAATTGAACATTTTTGAAATAAGTAGGTAAAATATGTTATACGTATGGGGTGGGCGGACACTTTTGCGAGTACAAACTGTATGTTCACACTGGTGATCTGAAATGTAACTACCTTGCAAAGGTAAAGAATATACATATATGTTAGCATGCATTATGCCGTCCTTAGTTAAAATGTCCTATCTAGTGTTTCGAAATATCTGAGAAAACTGAAGTTTTATCACTTTCTTTGTGCCGTTGTTGTTTCTCTTCTTTCAATTTAAAAATGTAGTCATTATTTCTTAACAGGCTAATATAATCTTTTGTAATAGGTCTACCGGCAAATTAAGGTCCCATTAACGTAGGAAGTAATTAAATGTTTCAGATAGGATATTTTAACCATCTGAAAAGCAGTTAGAATAAATAAATTAGACTGTTTCTATGTAGATCTCTACAAAGCGGGTAGGGTTTTCCAACTTTACTTAAAAACGTAAAAGACGTGTAGAACTTGAAATATTTCAACATATCTTGAAAAATGAAAAGAAATTTAAGGATACTTTAACTAAGGAGGTCAGGATAGTAAAAACTCTATCTGCGTTGGGAGCTTAGAATTTAACATTCCTACATCAAGCAATCCAACAGTCACAATTAAGTACACTGTGTTTCACAGTGAAAAGGGAGACAGTGAACGTATCAGCGTATCATTTTGCTGCGCCACCTACATAAGGACAACGCTTTTATATATAAACTAACGACAAATATTAATTTGCACAGTTATGACCAATATTAACCCCTTGCACTCCAACTTAAGGAGAGACCTTTCTTTAATTACTGCAATGTTATGAAACAAAGAACTTTAGAATAGAAATACACATAGTACAGTAGCTTCGAACTAAATAACTCATTGAACTCTACAAAGACTCGAACTGCAAAGGATTAATACTAACTTTCAATGAATTCCAATGAATGAAAAATTGGTTAAGAACAGGTTTGTTTAAAAGTAGAATCATTATACACGCCCTGTTACAACTTTTGGCAAATGCGGCTCGGCAGTCAACGGCGTTAAAATACGTGCGCACAGAGATTAGCATAATATTTTATCGACTCCCGTGCCGTGGAATCGTTAATAACACAGTCACGGATACCCATACCCTTTCCGCGTGTCCTTGCGCGAGCGGGGCCCGTTCATAAAGCACGCGCGCCTGCCTGTCCACCACGCTATTGGCCCCAGCAACGCTCGGGCCCCATTTGCGTTGCAACGAGCCCGACATGCATCTCGCTGCCTGATTTTTCCGCCAGCCGGATATTTATGCGCTCCGCGACGCCTGTTACCACCACGAATAAGTAGGTGGATAATTGCGTTTACGTCGAGATCGAGAATAGCCGTAGAAGCGGCGCGAAAAGTTAATCATGCGTTGCCCACCGTTCGCGTTCTTCCAACGGGGGCACGCGGTTTCCACCGTCGCGTCGCGTTAGGGCCTGTTCATACGAGAAAACTGTGCGTTTCAAGTTTTCATAATTGCGGCCTAAGTGTTTAATAATTAAAAGAAAGAGATGGGGTTGTTAGTTCGATTTTAGGATTGGATTGCAAGTGGAGTGTTTTAGCACGAATTTGTTGCATATGTACTTGGATTTTTTGGTGTAATAAATATAAAATAGTTGTCGAAAAGTTAAGTAGGTTCATAGTTGTACTCGCATAGTATAGTTAAGCTTAATGCAAAATACATTGGCTGTACTTCCGAATGGCCCCAGTGGCCAATCGACACGTGGTTTGGGGGGAAGGGTGGGGAGTGGGTGTGGACCCTAAATCTAAAATTGTTTCTTCGAGTATTTATTAGTTTCCGAAATATTAATAAAAAATTGTTAATTTTTTTTGGAAATTTTTTTTGGACGTTTGTGCAGGCCTCCCAGTCCGAGAGCCCTTCCGTCCCTCTATTTTTAATTTTTGAAATTTTGTAACCACGGTCTCGTTTTTGGCATCGCCGAACTCACATCCGTTCGCTGCCGTGCTTTCCGCGCCCCACGCACTGGTCTAGCCCCAACCGGTGCCGATCGAGATGAAACTTGGTGGGTATTACGAGGGCTGTGGACCGACCCCAAATTGAAAATTTTTCCTTCAGCAATTAATGCGTTCAAAAGATACAGAAGTAATTGTACATAAAAGGGTACACCTTACCGATTTTTTTTAATCACTTTACCACGGTCCCCCCTCTTAACAATATTTCTGTTGACTTATACCGACATAACACATTCCACTTTCCAACTTGTTCCGGGTATTAGTATTGGTTTGGGTTAGATTGGCGCGGGGGGCACGCACACGCTCGCGGGCGCGTAAAGCATGGTAGCGATTGTAGCGAACCGATGTGAGTTTGACGATGCTAAAAATGAGACTGTGGTTAGAAAATTTCAAAAGTGGAAAATGGGGGGACGGAAGGGCTCCCGGGCAGGGAGGCCTGCACCAAAGTCAAAAAAAAATTTCCAAAATAAATTAACAATTTTTTATTAATATCTCGGAAACTAATAAATACCCGAAGCTACAATTTTAGATTTAGGGTTCGCACCCCCTCCCCACCCCTTCCTCTAAACCTCATCTCGATCGGCCACTGGGGCCATTCGGAAGAATATCCAATACATTTACTCAACACATCAAACTCTTGTCAACAAGTAATTTATGCATTAATTTTGTTAGTTGTCCGACAGCACCAGATAATTAAGAATAGCAACGTTCCTGCACTTTCTAGCTATCAAAATAAATTTTATTATCGGGCTGCTCTCTGATGCACGATTTCTATGATAAAGCAAAAACGTTAAGCAACAAGCTTCGGCCACCCCTTCCAATTTAACATCCTTGTTAACAGTAAAAATATACCAAGATCGTGACATCGCAATGCACGAAGCTAACGAGTGTATTCAAAACCACCTATTCTCACCTTCACCTATGTTTATCCTATCCAAATATCAAATCGTACAGCTTAATCACTCCCTTAAAAAGGGGGTGACCATCACTTTCAACAAACATTCTCGGTCGACAATGATCACCGCGGCACGAAATTACTTAACAAAACAGTAGACTCAACTGAGTTCAACGAAAATAATATTTCACAAGTCATTGCACCACATTTACCTCGATATAAACTCACCCTCATCATGCCCCAATAAAAGATAAAGAAATACGATACACTAATCGATTTAAAGTTTCAATGGCGGTCATTGCAAATCTATTAATCACGACTGACGAAATTTAAAACATAACCATTTCAAGAAACTTTAATCCAAATCTTAGGCCACCAAAAATTCCTTCTCGAACGATATGCTGGCCAAGTTGGGTCTGTTGACACCTGCTTTTGTGCACCCTCTACAAAAAGTGCCCGCTGTGTACCGGTTTACTTGGGTTCCAAGTAATCCCCCTGGCCAGCCAATGATACGCATTATAAATACAATTTCAACGATCGTTACGTGTCACGCGCACCTTCCGCGAGCGTTTGATGGATCCCCAGATTTATGGCTGGTTATGAGCGCTAATGCGAGTTTCGTGTACGTCGTGTGCCAGACGTGATTTAGTATCTTAATAGGACACGACGGTGAAATCTGGCTCGATCGGTCTCCGTCTTGCCCGCGATAATTATTTCAATTGTGAGAACGATCCCCGTCATGCACTCGTCTGGTGAAGAAGGTCCCCATGCGTCGGGCGATGCGTTTCGTAACGCCGCGTCTCTCCATTTCCAGTCGTAAAGGTGTTCCCTCGATCTTTAATTTTATCTTCCCGCTTTCTGCTAACGAGATCGTCCAAGATCGTTGGAACTTTATTACCCGCTAACGATATTGTCGGCCATTTGAGTTGCTAATTTGCCGGGCGCATTCGAGATATGTGTGTTTATGATCGAGGTGGAAATGCTTTAGGAAGTTTTAGCGTGGGAGCGACTTTCTTGGAATCCTATCTTTCAGGATGCTAAGAGTGGGGAGTATGATTGAAAGGAGATATTATTTTGTGATCTGGGGAAGTTTAGTGTAAAAGGGCACTTTCTGGAAGACACCTTACTTTGGATAAATGGCATTAGTTTCACAGCGATGGTAATTACAGAATCAGAGCTTTTGGAGAATTTGATTTCACTTCCCATACAGCATACTCTCGTTGCAGCATCTTTGCAGGATAGTTGCGGCGCAAGATGGCAACGAGCCAAGCAAGGATGCCGCAACTATGCAGCAATAATTCTATGTCCGCCTGCTGCAAAGTTGCACGGCAACTTTGAGGCAACTTTGCACGGCAACTTTGAGGCAACTTCGCACAGTAACTTTGAGGCAATAGGTATTCAAATGAATTAAAAAAAAAAAATAATGCCAACAGTGAGATGCGAACTGATGACCTCATGGTTACTAGTCGGGAGCGCTAGGCACAAGCCCACGCTATTCGTTGGTGATTACTTTCAATCAAATGTATATATATACACTCCACATTTTTCAAAGTCGATTTTCTCGAATTTGGCTGAATTCTTACTACTTTGGAAAATTAAAGTCCGAGTGAAGACCTTCGCGTACACTAAGTATAAACAATTTGCGGTATAGTTGTGGCATAGATGCGGCAAAGCTGCGGCAAAAGCTGCGGCAAAAGCTGTGGCAAAGTTGCGGCAAAACCTGTGGCAAAGTTGCGGCAAAAGCTGTGGCAAAGTTGCGGCAAAAGCTGTGGCAAAGTTGCAGCAAATTTGCGGCAAAGTTGCAGCACAGTTGCCGCATAGATGCGGCAAATTTGCGGCATAGTTGCGGCATACTTGCGGCATAGTTACGGCATAGTTGCGGCAAAGTTGCAGTGCAACTTTGCAACGCAACTATGCAGCAACTATACAGCAACAATTCTATGTCCGCTCCGTGCAATATTGCACGGCAACGTCGCAGCAACCATCCTGCAACTTTGCCGCAACGAAGTGTGCTGTGTTTTACAGCAATTGTCACGCAACGTTTCGGACATTTTATAGCAATGGTCACGCAACATTTCAGAGATTTTCCTGCAATGGTCACGCAACATTTCTGAAATATTATACAGCAATGGTCACGCAACGTTTCGGACAGTAGGGCCAAAAATAAAAATATCGCTACTAACTAACTAATTAAGGTATATACCGTTGTCTTTGATGGACGCGAGACGACATGAATGTGTACAGAATCGTAGTAGTATAACGTCCGTATTTTTTTTATAAATAGAAAATTCTTTTACCTCAGTGAAGATTCGAACCCATGACCTCGAGCACCGGAGACGAACACTTTACCGCTGCACCTACAACCGTTGATTGGAAAGATTGCTTACGTATTTTAAGATATTGTCCTACCGTCCAACACTTTAAACTCAAATTATTCAAAAACGAAGATTCGTTTTGACAAACCCCATTACATCTCCCTAATCGTGGAGCCGGATATCTCGCGACAAATTCATTTCGACGCTTGATGTTGTATTAAGTTTATTCATACCCTGTTATGAAATATCCTGCGTAGTACAAGAAAATATTTTCTTTTAGTTTTTAGCGTATTTCTAATAGAATCGTCTAACATAATTTTTTTGTTACATTTTTTTTATTTTGTAGTTTTTAGTGTTTGTGGATTTACATTTCACTGCTCAGACTTCTTTACAAATATGTTTTGTTGCTGTATACAGTTTAACATTTTGCTTAAATCTTATAGTGATAATTAAGTAATTGTATTAATTATTTATATAAGATATTTTCCACATTCACATACATATATTCCCTCGGAGGTTGTCTGTGGAATCTTAGAATGTATTCCGCGTGTTCGCATTTCAGGAACGTTCCGCGTAATTCCGTATTCTTTTCGAACGTTGCAGGAACTTCCCGCATAGGTTACGAGTACGACATTACACTCGTAACGTATGAGTAACGTTCCGGCAACGACAATCACAGAATACGGAATTACGCGGAACGTTCATGAAATGTCGACACACAGAATATAGTCTAAGATTCCACAGGTAACCTTGGAGGGAATATATGTGAATGTGGAACATATGTGATATAAATAATTAATACAATTACTTAATTATAACTATAAGGATTTAGTTATGTGTTAACCTATATACAGCAACAAAGGATATTTGTAAAAAAGAAATATTAGTCCCAAATACTGCCAGTGTCCCTACTATTGCCATTTAATTGATTATAATAAATAAAAACGTCGAGTGCAAATATGTAAGACCGTATTCAATGCGGATTCTTTGCCTGAACGTCGCGCATACGTTACGTAGTGCAATGTTGCACTCATAACCTATGCGGGTCGTTCCTGCAACCACGATCACAGAATTATGGAATTACATATTTGCACTCACCGTTTTTATTATCTATAATCAATTAAATGGCAATAGTAGGGACACTGGCAGTAATTGGGACATTTAACAGTTTTTTACAAATATCTTTTGTTGCTGTATATAGTCTATGAGTTTGTTTACACTATATATTGTTAAATACATAATTGTATTAATTATTTATGTCAGATATTGTCCACGTTCGCATATATTCCCTCGGTGGTGGCCTGTGGAATATTAGATTGTATTCTGCGTGTTTAGATTTCGGAATCGTTCCGCGTAATTCCGGATTTATTGCGGATCGTTGCAGGAACGGCGCTCATACGTTACGAGTGCAATGTTGCACCGTATTTTGAGGTCAACGTTGCAGGAATGTTCCACGTGGGTTGTATCGCAATATATGCGCAATATTGCACGGCAATATGTGCGCAATATTCCCGAAACATTGCACAAACGGGGCCATTGCAATATTGCACGGCAATGTGTGCGCAATATTCCCGAAATATTGCACAAACGGGGCCATTGCAATATTGCATGGCAATGTGTGCGCAATATTCCAGGAACATTGCACAAACATGTCCATTGCAATATTCAACGGCAATGTTTCCACAATGTTGCAGTAATGTTGCAGTGCAACCTGCAACCAAACGGCAACATTGCAATGTACTGCAACGGTTATGCAACGTTCCTGCAAAGAAGTGTGCTGTAGGGGTATGTCACCTAAAAAAGGGGTATGTTCACGGCGTAGGTGATTTCCCGACTCAGGCATATCCGAAACAAAAAATTCCAAACGATTCTTAATCTGTATGAGTATCGCTATAGCCCCTAGCACAATTAACCATTTTTGTCGAGGAATAACAAAATGGCGCCGGTTTGAAAACAAAATTGTTAATTGAGCTACGGGCGATAGCGAGTAGCGACACTCGTACAGATTAAGAATCATTTAACATTTTATGTTTTAGATAAGCCTGGGCCGGGAAATCACCTACGCCACGGACATACCTCTTTTCTGTAGGTGTCACACCGACACTATAAAAAAACATATGAAACAAATTAAAAAAAATCTTTTTCAATTTATTTTGTATAATATAAGAGTATTAATAACTTCCAAAAAGATTTATTTCATTATATGTTGCATTTATTGAGAAATAATCTTTAAAAATAGCTTCATTTTACGACCGATCAAAGTAGAATGACCCCTTTAGTATGTAGAATTAGTCAGGTGTATTGGTTTGGTATTGACGTTAAGAATTGAACTGGAAATTAGGATATTCCAAAGAAGGGCAGGAAAACAATGGATGGATCGAATTACGATTCACTGATTATACAGTATGCTTTGATAACTCCGGTATATGGAGTTTTCACGAGCGCCTTCGCGATATTGAAATAATATTTTTTCTGATAATTTTATGGCGTAAGGGTTCGTTTCTCTCATCCAGAAAGGAAAATTTTCAAACTCTTCTTGATGAAATTGACAGGGGGCATTAGTTGGAACTTTTTGACGATATTGTTGATAAAATCTTGTCTCTGTAGCTAACTGTTGTTAACCAGATCAACTTCTACCTGGAGTGTTTACTAAAACTGGCTAAGATACAAAAATGGACGATCTGTACTCTCAGAGAACGAGAAAGAAAAAAGGGATAGGCAGGTAGTCTTATGGCCAGACGTGATTTCCCAACCTTACGACTGGAAGCTTCAATTCGTCTGCAACTTGTCAAGTGTATCTTATTAAATGATTTTTAAATGTAGATTTTTTAAATGGATTTTAATCAGTCCAATTGTCTTGAAACTTTGTAGGCGGGCATGGGTGAAATGACAATACAATTTTTTTTATAAAAGAAGGCCATAAATGAAAAGGAAAAAATTGAAGAAAATATAAAAAAAATCCATAAACACTAAAAACTTGAAAATAAAAAAATATATAAAAAAAATTATGTTAAACGATTTTACTAAAAATGCACTAAAAAATAATTATTTTCTTGTACTACAATTTCAATGGTGATATGTGACTTTAAATAAAATCATACAAACTCTGTGATTATCCTGTAGAATTTTTCAAAACAATTGTAAAGAAAAGGTATAATCACAGTTTGTATGATTTTACATAAGTCACAACTATCACCAATGAAATTGTAGGACACGAAAAGAATTATTTTTTCGTTTTTAGTGTATTTTTAGTAAAATCGTTTAACATAAACTTTTTTTCGAACATTGCTTTGAGGGAAAGTTATTCAAATTCATAGAAACATTAATGTATACAACCATTGTAATAATTTTAATTATGATTCGAAATTTACGAATATATCTTAATTACTTTTTTTACTTGTTTCTGATTCTATTAAGAATTTCTAGTTTCTCTGATATTTTTACCTGAACTCACCTTAAACACAAAAACGTGTGATATATTTACACTTCACGATGGCTTCCGCAGACAGAACCCTCAAAAACGAACTGTATCGACAAATATTTACATCGTTGAATTGTTAAAGTATGAAATGGCAATTGGATTAAATTGAAGGTAAGTCAATAGAAATTGAAAAGGAAGTACAATATTCGCTAAAATCGTGTCACCTCGGTTCGTAGGAGGAATACGAGCGAATTCCATTGTTCCTCGTCACCGTTGTTACGACACCCCCGTCCATTCATTACGAGCGCCGACAGCAGCGTAAAATTTTCGCAATTACAGGGCGTAAACAGCGGCCCGTACAAGCCACTTTACTTTATCTACCGCCGCTTGTCAAACATTATAAATAGACATGAGACAGTGCTCCAACGAGTACTTCGCGCCATACGTCAAACTTCTAACTTGAACGTCGAAATAAAAGCTAGTAGTCGCTTTCAGCAGTCCCCGTTCAACTGCAACCCCAGTTCTCCTGGAATTCAAGCGACAAGAAAATTAAATTACACAGTTACGTCAAGTCATAAACATTTTTACTACAATTCGCTCAAATGGTATTTAACACGATACTCCACTAACTATCTACTAATTATAGGCATTACAAAGGTCATTTCTTCGAATTCTACTATACTCAAATGTAATAATTCTCATAATCTTGGTATTTGCGGAGTTTCATTCGTTTAAAAAATATTTACAGTTTACCATGTGACATCTTCATCATTTTTAAAGAATATTAATAAATATTGAAAGGTGGAATCAGACGGCTCGTGGCTCCGCGAGCCTGGCTAGTGGAGCCGCGATCCACGAGCCGTCTGATCGGTCATGGCTCCGCTCGCCCGGGCTCGCTAAGCCGACTTGACGAGCTAGACGAGCCGAGCCTGTTTGCGGAGCCACGAGCCACGAGCCGAGCCACGAGCCGAGCCACGAGCCGTCTGATCGGTCATGGCTTGCCGAGTCGGGCTCGCCAAGCCGACTTGACGAGCTAGACGAGCCGAGCTAGTTTGCGGAGCCACGAGCCGTCAGATCGGTCATGGCTTGCCGAGTCGGGCTCGCCAAGCCGACTTGACGAGCTAGACGAGCCGAGCCAGTTTGCGGAGCCACGAGCCGTCAGATCGGTCATGGCTTGCCGAGTCGGGCTCGCCAAGCCGACTTGACGAGCTAGACGAGCCGAACCACGAGCCGAGCCACGAGCCGTCTGATTCCACCTGAAGAAGCACGCACCTTCAGCTTATATCCTACTTCACATTGTTTATTAAGTTTCGTAACAAAGTATACTAAATAAAATTTTAAGGGAGTCATTCCCAAAACACGAATCGACCATCAAGCAATGAGAATGTGGCGTGTGGCCGAATGAGGAAGAATTATGACATAGAATGAATGAACTTTGCATGTCCTGGATGCGAATGTTTAGGGAAATAGATAGCGTTGTTTAAATTTAAGAATTTGGTTGCAAGTGGGATGTGAGTCGATATGTATTGAACGAAGGATTACAGTTTGGATGGAATAGAGTATATCACGTGAATGATTCAGAGCAGGGATCCGAACCGCCTAGTAACCCTAACCCTTACCCGGTTAACCAAGGAAGGTTTCTGTAACCCGTAGTAACCGCGAGGGAACGGTTCTTAAATTCTAGAAGAAACCGAAGTAACCCGGTTAACCCGCTACGAGCCGGTTACTAGCGAAATAAGACAGTCTTGTCTAGACTAGACAGTCATTTAAGGCAAGGAGCTACGCCCGACAATGGATGCGGCCTGGTACCCCGTAGCAAGGACAAGCCCCCGCAGTGCCTCACCGAATTTTATGGCTTTCGACCCTCGAAGGGGTTTGAATACCATTAAAACTTGAGAAATGTCCAGGATTTCCGCATTTCTCATCAGATCTTTGGGAAAACGATACCGATCGATTCCTTATGTTTCGCCGATGAAACTAACACCAAGAACGACGTAATTCTGACCATAATGAAAGAAATTCCATGGAAAATCGATTTATATGATTTCAAGCTGACTTCGTTAAAAATAGTCTGATTTACATGAAATTTGGTATGATTTTCATTGGAAAAACATCAGGAATCCATCGACATCACTTCCATGTCGATACGATAAAGAATAAAGAATTATTTTTTAAACAGGTATGAATCCTCGGCCGACCGTAGCGAATTGAGGTCGGCGCCCCGCAGATAAGGGGTGAAAATGTGAAATATCCATTTCAGCGTAAAAGAAATTCTTTATTCTTTATCGTATCAATATGGAAGTGACACCAATTAATTCCTTATGTTTTCCTGACGAAAATCATACTAAATTTAATGTAAATCGGATTACTTTTACATAAGGAATACAAATTGCTTGTGTAAAAGTTGTCCGATTTACATGACATTTGGTATGATTTTCATCAGGACAACATAAGGAATCCATTGGTGTCACTTCCATATCGATACGATAAAGAATAAAGAATTTCTTACTACGCTGAAATGGGTATATCACATTTTCACCCCTTAACTGCGGGGCGCCGACCCCAATTCGCTACGGTCGGCCGAGGATTCATACCCGATTCAGAAAAAAATAATTCTTTAGTCTTTATCGTATCGATATGAAACTGATGTCGATGGATTCCTTATGTTTTTCCGATGATAATCATACCAAATTTCATGTAAATCGGACTATTATTAACGAAATTAGCCTCAGATTATGGAAATGAATTTTGAATGGAATTTCCTTAATTATTTTCCGAATTACGTCGTTCTTGGTGTCAGTTTCATCGGCGAAAGATCTGATGAGAAATGCGGAAGTCGAAGATTTCTCATTTCTTAATAGACAATCCAACCCCTGTATTATTCCAATACTACTGTAACCGCATTAACCCGGTTAACCCGGTTAGTCGGGTTACAGAGGAATTCTGTTACCCGGTTAGGCGGGTTAGTCGACGGTACGGCGTACCAAACCGGGTACGGGTTAGGGTTCGGTTCCCTGATTCAGAGCCAATCAAATGTTGATACGTTTGAAAACTATACTCTTGACCACCAACTATGTTCCAATATACTCCTATTCACACAATACTATATCACATCGTTAATCAATTTTAATTTTAGACATACAACACTGCATTCAAATCACAACTTGTAGCTCACACGCCCCTCCCTACAAAAACCACCCTGACACCGCGTGCCCTGTTTCACTTCCTCCTACATGTAGCGCGTTCTTCGTAAATATTGTCTGTTAAATACTAACATATATTAATAATTTATCGTGTTTATTTTTAAATCGATTAACGTTGCTAAACAAACAAACAAACAAAGAGTTAGATTTTATATAGGTACAGTGATACAATAATTATTTGAACAATTTAGACATTCTTAACTAACTTCTTATTACATTTATTAATTTGCCCATTTCCTAAACTATCAATATTAATACCATGGACACCCTGCATTTCTTACAAACTGCCCCGCCCCCGCTATAATCTTTCAAGGCACCGTACTCAATGTAAATGTTTGGAGGGTCGCCTAGCGCGGCAGTGGAACAAACCCAAACGAAAACGAGCAGCGAAAGACGAGGGAAGGACGTTCCCGCCAGAGGCTTCCCACGGCCGAGATTTTCACTCAAGTCGAGGAAGCTGCGCCAGGGCAGGCGAATGAATATTCAAGGTTTCCCGTTCGGCCACGGGGGAGCCGCGATCCCGATATCTGCTTTGGCAATCGATTATGCGCGCGGCCACGCATTACGTCGCGTTCAATGCTCGTTACTGCGAAACAGCGGCCGCTATTAATCACCTGTTCCGCGGCCTGCTCGCGGAGCAACGTTCGCCGCGAAAAATCTTCGCAGGGAGAATTGAAACGTACACCTCTGACACACTTTCTAGGCGTATTGTGCGACCGTCGATACCGGTGCCTCCCACATCGCGCCGCGCCGCGACGAGCAGGCCGGAGACAGAGGGGAGTAGAACGCGGGCAGCGCATTTCAGAGATTGATTGACTATTGAAACGATGGGGTGGGGGGACGCGTGCCGCGATTTTTACGGAAGGACGGATGCGTTCGGAAGGGTGACGGGACGCGAATGGGCACGCGTCTCTAGTTGACAGCGGGATTATGTATGGCTGGCTGCTGAACTCTGGCTTACGTTTTTCGACGGCAGCTTCGACGATGATGATAGCAGCCCTCTTCATTCAGCGAGAAAACAAGCTTGGATGCGAGAAGAGGTTTAACTGTTCCCTGGCAGATATTGGAAATAGTAACTTATGGATCAATTGTACAATAGAACCTGGGCGATCTGAATTAAGGGGACTAGGCGGTCGAAAAGTCGATTTGTTTATATTAAAATTCGCAAAATTGTTGATTTGGCAGCTAAAGAGGTCAAACGGTAATTTAGGTATAGCATCGCCTGTGCCCAGAAACTTTAAATGCGTCTTTCTCGAATCTTTTTTTTCTCTTGGTTTTCGACTACTTGCGTTCAGATAGACGTGAAAAAATTACTGGAAGTGTAAAACATGTGCTATTTCGCGCCAAACCTCTGATATGGTCCGCAAAAATTCGATATTTTCATCAAAAAATTAAAAAGTCACGGATTTTTAATAGCGCATAAACGCGACCAAATTTTTTCTTGAAATTATCGCCGTTTTTCGGCCACCAACTGAATAATTCTGTTTTAATTTGATCACAAACAAGAATCACATCTTGCAATTCAATTACGTCACTTTTTAAGACCAATATTACCTGAAAACCACAAAAGAACGTTAAAATGTTTATTAGTCATCACCGCCATTTTTAAAGCACATGTATATTTCACACCAACTTTTTTTCAATCTCTATGATAATAATAAACCTTGGGTAAAAGGATACACCTGAATTTGCTTTCATTTTCTTTTTTACAAATGCATTAAGCTAAGTGCGGGTAATAAGGCCCACCTAAGGATCTATAATTAAAAAAAAAAACTTGTACATATTCTTGAAAACCTTTTTTTTTATATAAATATGTGGACATTAAACTATTAACTGTAATATTTGTTACAATATATGAACACAACAAATACGAAAATTAATAGGTTTCTAAAAACCTTGTAAACGGGCTTTGTTTCGTGTAGTGCAGGTGATAAGGTCCACCCACCTATTTAGTATGTACAATTCGGGTAAACAAAGACATCTTCTTCCTCATGTGTGAGCCCAACGCAATCCTCGTATATCCGGGTCAGACACATGACACAGTGTCGCATATCACTCTTGAATGCAGTTCTGCATAATTTGCAATACCAATTATCTGCAGAGTTGCCGTTCACGTTTTCTCTGGAGGTGGATGGCATGGGCTCTTGTTCCCACCATCTTGTCTTTTTTCTTCTGGTTGAAGTGACACGTGCTTTGGAGCTCTTCTCAATATCGTTCCTGCTTTGGGAGGGGCCTCTGGGTACTGCCTGAGCCTTAAAGCCCACTTAATATTTTGGTGAGTCTTATTATCTGTTTTGTCACTTCCTCATTGCCGAGGTTATATGTTAAGCGTGCACTTTACAAAATCATCAATTTTCTGGGAATATGTTGCCAACATATGTACTTACTTATACATAGTACCTATAGTTGTACAGTAATAGAATAATGATTACTCCCAATACAAAGCCAAGAAACCGACGTTATTCTTATAACTGTAGCAACGCTGGCGAAAAATTTCTTGAATTTACAGCCGACAAATGTTATATTAAGCGCACGGAAACTCTTCGAATGACATTTTCGTATGTAATAAAAGCAATAAATGACACTACCAGTATTGTAGATTGACCTACCAAGGATAAATAACAGGTGGGCCTTATTTCCCGCACTTACCTCACAAAGAAAGTGTTTTTTTTTTTCACGGAAACCGACTGCCTAGTCCCCTAGGGGCTGTTCCGATCTAGAGCCCAAACAAATAGATGATATTTAGGAATTAATTGAAGGAAAACTCCTACATATAATTTAATGGGACTAGTTACATTGTATTAAGTATGTCTTAAACTATAGAAATGATTTTTTTGTTTTATATTTAATGATTGCAGACGGCACTGGGGAGCCGTTAAAGTCGAGGCGTCAAAAAATTCATCCAAAACGGTGGAACCTGTAGGACCTATACGATTAGTTTGAAATAAAATACAATGCCAGATTATTAAAGGGCATGGAACTCGCTCGCGGACTGACCAGTAAAAATTACAACAAATTATATTTTTTGAGAAAATGACGACAAATGAAGTTTGAAATCAATTTTCCCTATATTTTTCGTCCTTTCAGCGCCTTTAAAAATGACAAATTTTCACTTTTATTTTTTAAATTCCACTGGTTTCTCCACGAGCCAGAAGTATATTCTTCAGAATAAAAAAGTTTCAGTCGAATCGGATGATAACTTTTCGAGATATAGGTTCCACCGATTTTAAGAACACTGTTTCGAGAAAAACGCGTTTAAAGTTTTACGCGAGCGCCAAAGGTGGCCAAAAGTCGATTTAAAAAATTTCGCATATGTTGTAAAATTTTTGCTGCTCGAGGCAGTTGAATATGTTAGAAACAATGTAGCAATATTGTTTTTTTCATTTGTGCACTCATAAAGCAACGGGCTTCGTCGAAAGTTAGAAGATTTTAGAGCACTCATTTCTTTCTTAACCATCCTCTGAAACATTGTTGGCTTAATAGTGATTTTTACATGTCGTAAGGAAATTGAATGAATTCTTCCATTATAGAAGCTTTTCTGGTAAGTACCTATATACTACACTTTCGAACAGGTTTTAAGTTTTTATCATATATATTTGTATAGTTATTAACGTTTGAAGATAATCAAGAATTCAGTAAAGTTTCTTTACAATTATAAGATTTCATTAACGGTTTTGTTATACTTCCGGGTGAGACCGGATGCTTTTTTCCGTGTCATTACATTTGATAAAGATTTGTGATCACAATGTAAAAAGAAATGGTTCCGGATTCGTCCGGATGGAAGTTTTATAGCTAATTTAGCTAGAAATGACAATCGAGAGTTGCAGCGTTTCACGTACGCCTGTACCATCGCATTACTGTGTTAACAGGTACGAGACCCATAGCATGAAAAACAAGTAATCCCTTCCTCAAAGAAACCATAGAAATGCTGCTTCCTGGTGACTATTTAGGACAGGTCCTTGGACACACAAGATTCATGTTTCCATGATGAAGAGGACGTAGCTGAAGTGACTTCCGGCGCGACGAGGAACCGTGGATAGTCTGATTGATCGTCGATTTATTTTATTGCGACACAAATATATTTTTTTAGATCAATAAAGTATTTTTGTTTTTTATTAAACAACAAAAAATAATTTTGGCCAATTTTTTGCAATTATTGACGCCATATTGGAGCTGTCATTTTGAATTTTTAAGTTTTGACATCAGATTCAAAAACAGCGACCCAGAAACCCTTATATACCAAGTTTGAACAAATTCTAAAACATCTAGAATTTTGGCCAGCTTTTGAGGCCAAATACCCTACTGTGCGCCAAGTTGCCAGGTGTTAGCCATGCATTTGCCGCTACTCAAATACCTATAACTTCGGGAATTTTACCATTTTCAAAAAATCCTTTTAAACACGCATTCTTAAAAGGTTGAACATTCGAAAAAAGAAATAAAAAGAAATCGATTTTTAAACCGGAGCCTCCTCTTTATAGGGAGACATGATCGTTCGAGTGATGAAATTTTTCGACAGTGGGACACTCATTTTTCTTGTGGTGATTATTCCATTTTTTAGAAAGAACGATACAAGTAACAATTAGTACCAAAAATGAAAAGTGAGTCGAGGCTCACAGATTTGTTATCATTATTCTTTGTTGTGGGAGTGTGAGTCATATCAGAATCAGTCCGTCGAATTAGCGAGAAGTGTACATCTATGAAGGTATGAAATTTTGACTGTTTATATCTTAAAAATTATTGAATATGTACACCTATCATTTTACATGTATCATTAGGGATCTGCCTGTTACCATTCTGCAAAAGCACGTGAACATCGATAATCGAAGTTGGAAAATTAATAATGCGATATACTTTGAGCGATAAAAGTATATCGTGGGTTCACCTCAACGGGAAATTCAAATGGTGTCTTGGTTCTTAAAAGGAAAAAGTCCCAAGTACATAAGTACATACAAACATCCATAGATATACCTATATTATCCAAGAGTGAAATGATCTTACAATTGGTGTAGTGTTTTGGTCAAGAAGCTAATTCCACTCTGTAATTTTGACGCACTGAGAAATGTGGGGGTCTCAAAGAGGATGATAAATAAGTAATACCTGACACCAATTTTACGTACATTATGGTTACTAAATGTTTCAAGGGGACTAGATCGTTCGCAAAATACAAAAGAAGAGTTTACATCGGAAGAATGGATTTTAGGATCTACGTTGATTAAGTATTTTTTAATCTAATGGGACTAGTGTGATTTTAACACCGTGTGTCTAATGTGTTCACGCCTGCAATGTCAATTTCATCCTAAAGCAATCTGCATACATAGTACATATCCATTTTGATCGTTATTGTGCATAGTTCGTGTCTGTTTCGATAGTAAAGGGCATAGGTGCATACTATGTACATATCTAATCATGGGAGGACGCATACTGTTCGGATAATAGTACGTTCGAATGAGAGAACATTAGGTTAGAACGCTCGGATAACAGGTGTGCGGATACTAGAGATTCTACTGCACCTACTTACAAATGTATAATAGTATAGGTACTTACTTTCATGACACTTTCTTTATACGGCATGGATCATGGCAAATAATTATTACGCTAAATTGAGGATTATTGAATATCACAAAATATAGGTAAAATTAGTACCTATATAGGTAAGTATAATATACAAAGTTTAAATTTTCTTTTTTATTATTATTATTATTATTATTATTATTATTACTATTAAACGGGTGGACACCCTTTGGCTACATAACGCAAGTAAAAGTACATGCTGCATAAGCGAGGTTATAAGTTATAAATAGTTATACTAAAGTCATTTTACTTATTTAACGATTTTATTACGTAGGTAGAGTAGGGTAGGGTGGGACTAAAAGTCCCGTTTTTCGTATAAACCTATGTAAAATTTAGTATTAACAATCTAGAGATATCTGGTGTTATTTTCTATAAACTATAACTATTATACTTTGCGCTCACGAAGTTCGTTTGTTTATACTGTTATTTTCTGTTGAGTTGTTATACCATAAAATGTTTGTCAATGCAAAATGGACTTCTTGCCCCACGCACGGGGCAAAAAGTCCATTGCGTAGGGTAGGAAGTCCCTAATGTCTTGTCGTGTAATATTAAACTAAATAAGTAAAAAACTCTTTTCAAATCAACAAATATTTATTAAATCAATTCTTTTTGGTATACAATATTGAAAGGAAAGCATGACTTCTTTACTAAAAAAAATAAAAATATGTCAGAGACACACTTTGAACTAAAAACTACAAACTAAAGAAAGTTTATAGTTTGGCCAGCTTATTATGAAAACAAATGATAAAATATATATATTCAGTCTGAGGGACTTTTTGCCCCAATAGTACCTCTATAGTTTCTGCGATATATACGTTAGAAAATATTATCATTCAGGAATAAACAATATCATGCACACATTACTAAAGGAACATACAATCTTAACGTACTTGGCTGATACGCTTTTAAACTGTTGTTTACTTCGTATAATAAAACAACAAAGACGACGAATTTCTTTCAGTTTTCGATACATAAAATAACGAAGGCGTCGTGTAATTCCCACGAACGTCCAGGAGCGAGTGGCGACTCTGTGGTCACCTCCGTTTCTACTCGCCTTTTACTAACAATAAGTATACCTACTGCGAAACTCAATGCATTGTTTAGGAATAGAGATTTTGAATTCGGGACTTTTTACCCGCCGGACTTTTAGCCCCACCCTACCCTACATGGTGAAGGAGAGAATTTATTTTTTGTGTTATTGAAATGTTATTACACCTAACCATATCCACTTCAAATCCTATATCTTGATTTATATGCAACAATAACACCGATTTAAACAGCTAATCGCAGAAATAGTTCAATTAATTAAATTACTATGTGAATGCCAGTTGAGGGCACTGGAAAGGCCTTGAAAACTTTCACCTTGCTTTCCTCCAAAAATGTTGAGTAGCGCTCCCAACGCATTTAACACATTATTACACACGTTGTGCACTAACTGCGTACGAAATCTCAACCAAACCTGCGACCTGAACCACAAGCACTCCCCTTGCGAGCACTCTTCCACAACGAAACCTATCTCTCAAGTATATCCATATTATACTGGGCTACTGGCAAAGCAGGTTTAAAAGAAAAAAATACAATTTCAAATTTTCCTACATTTCGAAATTCCTTGGTCTCCTAATCTTCCTCAGCATAATCCTAAACATCACTTCAAAAGCCCACGCGTTAAATGGGATTGCCCCTCCAGTTACACCTGTCCAACAATTAGCCAAAGGCTAACGGTGCGCGCAGGGGGCTCGACTAAAACTCGTTATTAAACCACGATCAGAAAACAGACCTGGCTGGTCCGGACAGCAGCATCGAGGTCCAAGCAAACCGTTTTACTCGGTCCGCGTACACGGAGCACAAAGAGGAGGCACACGGCAAGCAACTGTAAAATACACCCAATCTCGAAGGCCGTCCACCTTGCGCTTATACCGGGTGTCCCGTGTAACCGGTCTCGTTCCGCTCCCCCGGCGATCGTTATCGAATTAACGTTAATGCCTTTACGTAACGCCGGTGAGCCACGTCCTGCGTTTCCACTGATACCGGTTCTCGTTCGTGCACACCCGATTTTCCGTTCTCAGGCTCCCCGAGCGGGACGAAAATCTACCAGCCGCGCAAAGGACACGTCTAGAGGAAGCTTTCGCAACGGCGCGGTTATCGGTCCAATTATCGCGCCGCGGATGCTTTTCTGATCTTTCCAGTGTCGTTCGGTTATTCGAATTGATAATTTCGAAACGGGTATACCTTCGGAATGGTGACAAACCTTCGTGCTCTAAAGGGGCCAAAAGATTTACGCCTCATCAGATTGCAAGTATTTTTAGGAAGTTCTAAAGAGTTCTAAAGATCATGATATGAAGCATTGAGAGCAACAAAAGGACTAACCCACATTTTTTGCGAAATTGAGTTAGGCTGTAATAATCATATAAAATAGGAAAAATTAATTATTTTTCAATTTGGGTTAATCCGGTTATACTCTCAATGCCTAATATATTTTTCATTTTATCCAAGTTCTTCTCTCATTTTTTTTAAACCTATGTGTAATGAGATTGAGTTTGTTTCTAATGATCTTCTTGATTTTTTAGTTCTGGGTATAATAAAATGTTTTATATAACCATCCCTGCACTTTGTGTTTTTAAATACCTAATTCCTCGAATTCCCTGACCGATATCCCCTACAGCACACTTCGTTGCAGGAACGTCTCAGTGACGTTGCTCGAAATGTTCCCGAAACGTTTCAAGGAAATTGCTATGTCCGCCTTGTGTAACATTGCAGGAGTTATTTCGGAAACATTGTTTCGGAATTTTACAGCAATTGTCACGTAACGTTTCTGACATTTTACAGCAATTGTCACGCAACGTTTCGGAGATTTTATAACAATGGTCACGCAACATTTCGGAGATTTTCCTGCAATGGTCACGCAACATTTCTGAAATATTATACAGCAATGGTCACGCAACGTTTCGGGCAGTAGGGCCAAAAATAAAAATATCGCTACTAACTAATTAAGGTATATACCGTTGTCTTTGATGGACGCGAGACGACATGAATGTGTACAGAATCGTAGTAGTATAACGTCCGTATTTTTTTTATAAATAGAAAATTCTTTTACCTCAGTGAAGATTCCAACCCATGACCTCGAGCACCGGAGACGAACACTTTACCGCTGCACCTACAACCGTTGATTGGAAAGATTGCTTACGTATTTTAAGATATTGTCCTACCGTCCAAAACTTTAAACTCAAATTATTCAAAAACGAAGATTCGTTTTGACAAACCCCATTACATCTCCCTAATCGTGGAGCCGGATATATCGCAACAAATTCATTTCGACGCTTGATGTTGTATTAAGTTGATTCATACCCTGTTAAGAAATATCCTGCGTATTACAAGAAAATATTTAGTTTTTACTTTTTAGCGCATTTTTCATAGAATCGTTTAACATAATTTTTTTGTTATATTTTTTTTATTTTGTAGTTTTTAGTGTTTGTGGATTTACATTTCACTGCTCAGACTTCTTTACAAATATATTTTGTTGTTGTATACAGTTTAACATTTTGCTTAAATCTTATAGTGATAAATAATTAAGTAATTGTATTAATTATTTATATCAGATATTTTCCACGTTCACATATATTCCCTCGGAGGTTGTCTGTGGAATCTTAGAATGTATTCCGCGTGTTCGCATTTCAGGAACGTTCCGCGTAATTCCGTATTCTTTTCGAACGTTGCAGGAACGTCCCGCATAGGTTACGAGTACGACATTGCACTCGTAACGTATGAGCAACGTTCCGGCAACGACAATCACAGAATACGGAATTACGCGGAACGTTCATGAAATGTTGACCCACAGAATATAGTCTAAGATTCCACAGGTAACCTTGGAGGGAATATATGTGAACGTGGAAAATATGTGATATAAATAATTAATACAATTACTTAATTATAACTATAAGGATTTAGCTATGTGTTAACCTACATACAGCAACAAAGGATATTTGTAATAAAGAAATATTAGTCCCAATTACTGCCAGTGTCCCTACTATTGCCATTTAATTGATTATAGATAATAAAAACGGCGAGAGCAAATATGTAAGTCCATATTCTGTGATCGTGGTTGCAGGAACGACCCGCATAGGTTACGAGTGCAACATTGCACTACGTAACGTTTGCGCGACGTTCAGGCAATGAATCCGCACTGAATACGGAATTACGCGGAACGATTCTGATATCTCGGCACGCAGAATACTGTCTAAGATTCCACAGACCACCACCGATGGAATATATGCGATCGTGGACAATATCTGACATAAGTAAATAATACAATTATTTATTTAACAACATATAGTTTAAGCAAAGTCATAGACTATATACAGCATCAAAAGATATTTGTAAAAAACTGTTAAATGTCCCAATTACTGCCAGTGTCCCTACTATTGCCATTTAATTGATTATAACAAATAAAAACGTCGAGTGCAAATATGTAAGACCGTATTCAATGCGGATTCGTTGCCTGAACGTCGCGCATACGTTACGTTGTGCAATATTGCACTCATAACCTATGCGGGTCGTTCCTGCAACCACGATCACAGAATTATGGACTTACATATTTGCACTCAACGTTTTTATTATCTATAATCAATTAAATGGCAATAGTAGGGACAGTGGCAGTAATTGGGACATTTAACAGTTTTTTACAAATATCTTTTGTTGCTGTATATAGTCTATGAGTTTGTTTAATCTATATATTGTTAAATACATAATTGTATTAATTATTTATGTCAGATATTGTCCACGTTCGCATATATTCCCTCGGTGGTGGCCTGTGGAATATTAGATTGTATTCTGCGTGTTTAGATTTCGGAATCGTTCCGCGTAATTCCGGATTCATTGCGGATCGTTGCAGGAACGGTGCTCATACGTTACGAGTGCAATGATGCACCGTATTTTGAGGTCAACGTTGCGCGAATGTTCCACGTGGGTTGTATCGCAATATATGCGCAATATTGCACGGCAATATGTGCGCAATATTCCCGAATCATTGCACAAACGGGACCATTGCAATATTGCACGGCAATGTGTGCGCAATATTCCCGAAATATTGCACAAACTGGGCCATTGCAATATTGCCCGGCAATGTATGTGCAATATTCCCGAAACATTGTACAAACGGGGCCATTGCAATATTGCACAACAATGTGTGCGCAATATTCCCGAAACGTTGCACAAACGTAGCCATTGCAATATTGCATGGCAATGTGTGCGCAATATTCCCGAAACGTTGCACAAACGTTGCTATTGCAATATTGCATGGCAATGTGTGCACAATATTCCAGGAACATTGCACAAACATGTCCATTGCAATATTCCACGGCAATGTTTCCACAATGTTGCAGTAATATTGCAATGCAACCTGCAACCAAACGGCAACATTGCAATGTACTGCAACGGTTATGCAACGTTCCTGCAACGAAGTGTGCTGTAGGGGTACTTGATTTTGTTTTGTACAGAGTATGATTTCTGGCCTCAATGTTGACTATGGCTTCCTTTAAAATCCAAGTATTTCACAGAAAGCCAGGCATAAAATGAATATGAATGCTTCTTCTAAACGAATGATCGTTCAGGAATGTACCTTACCAAATAATGGCATTCATTTAAATGAGATAAAATGTTTCATGTGTGATGGTATTTCTAGTCAATGAAAAAACTTCGCATAACTAAATACTTTACATTAAAAATAAAAACGAAACTTCAAACCAGTTAACTGCGTATCAGCAAGAATTGAATTCGAGTCCTAATTATTGGAGTCTGAACAATGAAGAAAATTCGCACAAATTTCGATCATTCCGTGTGTGCATTATTGCGAAGCGGAATTAGTAGAAATTCACATACGAAGGTATGAATACCAGATCTTATGTTGCAATAAGGGAAATAAATAATTAAAAACAACTAACGAAAGAATTCGCACAGATTTCACTGTGGAGAAAATGCCAAAGAAATGGTCGATGTTTCGCGCACGAAATCGTGACCGATGAGGAAGATTTGCACAGAATTTGAATACTGTTCATGCCAGAAGAAAGTTAAACGTAAATCAGCTGAAATATAAAGTGATGAAGATACAGGAAGGATTAGCGCACGTTTCACCGATGATCTAGTTGCAAGTAAAATTTTCGTTTACTTTATTCCCAAGCGCCATTGCGCTATGCTCGCAGAATAACGCAGAAAATTCCCGCGGAATCAGAATGTTTCGTGCTGGGAAAGAAAAACCAACTATGCGAAACGCGGAACCAGAAAAATGCATGCGTAAGTGAATGTTTAATGAAAGTTTCATCGACGATCAAATTGCAAATGCAGCCCTTGACATTCTATTTTCGATCGAGTCCGTGAAGAATGGAGGAGATTTACAATGATCTCAACATTCCGCGTATTCTCGAAGCGAAACTCGAGCTACAATAACTTTTGTACAGCAACGAAACAACGTTTTCTAAAAAAAATAGTATAGTTGGCATTTCAAATAGTATTTAATCCATAATATCACGTGTGACACACTAATTGCCCATATATCTGAAGTGAAAAATGCTCCACGGTTGAATGATTATCTTTTCACGAATTTTTAAACCAGTCGGTGTCAATTTAAATCCCGTCCTATCCATATACCTCATTTTAATCAAATTTTTGTGATGGGAGCAACTATGATAAACATGATTTGAATAAATTCCAAGAAAGATCCAATTCCTGTCAACCAGGTTAAAGTATAACATCTAAGTCAACAAGTAAAAAATTCAAATTCCTAAGAAAAACAACTGTTTCACCGAAAAACATCAAACTGTTATACCTACAAAAACAAGCAGGAACAGCAGAGATACCAAATCCTTTCAAGTCTCTCACTCTTTCCGTCCAACACCACCAATTGAAAAAAAAAATTGAAATATAATATTGTCCCCATGAAATTAGAGGGGGTTTAAGTCATCGTCTCTTATCTCTCCGAATCAAACCATTTTAAGAGGGAGGATACAATTAGCAAAATAAAAGTAACACTACCTACATATGTTTCGATTCCTGTTTCTCAGTATGTATTCTTTTTACATTTCTCTCATATTATCGACTACATTTTAATCGAAGATTTCGCTAAAGCACTGTGTAAGTTTTACTGCACTTTTAGTAAACCTTGTAGTGTTTGCGTTTTTAAACGCTCAAAACTAAAAGTATTGTAGGATAATTTTTTAAATCGACCGATCAAATTGTCAATTCAGTTCTAAAAAGATTGAAAAAAATATCAAAATCGCTCCAGTAGTTTCCGAGACGATGTTTCGCGAATAATAATATAATCATGAATATAATTATAAGAAGAAATAAATGAGTTGATATCAGTACCTATAGTACACTTTTTTCTCCCAGATCGTTTGCATTGCATCACGCGCGAGGTGCTTATTCAATTTATTTTTGATGTACACAGACTTGTCCGAACAATTCTGATTATGTCAGAATGTTCGAGGAAATGTACTTACCTACTTTAGTAAGAATTTTTTTTGGCCATTTTCAACTGTACCCTCTCTCTTAAGGGGACTAGGCAGTCGAAAAGTCGATTTTTACTGAATTTTCCGAAAGTATTATGTTTTCGGAATAAAATGCCGCTTGGTTTATATTAAAATTGGCAAAATTGTTGATTTGGCAGCTAAAAAGGTCGAGCGCTTTTCTCGAATCTTTTTTTCTCTTGGTTTTCAGCTAGTTGCGAATGAACCGAGGTGAAGATCGATTTGAAAAAATTACAGAATGTGTAAAACATGTGCCATTTCGCGCCAAACCTCTGTTATGGTCCGTAAAAATTCAAGATTTTCATCAAAAAATTAAAAAGTCCCGGAGTTTTAGTAGCGCACAAACACGACCGAATTTATCTTGAAATTATCACAGTTTTTCGGCCACCAACTTAATAATTCTGCATTCATTTTAGTTTTTATTGGTTCAGCGCGCAACTACGGATGCCACAAACAAGAATCACACCTTGAAATTGGATTACGTCACTTTTTAAGACCAATATTACCTGAAAACCACAGAAGAACACCAACTTTTTTTCAATCTCTATGATAATAATAAACATTGGGTAAAAGGATACACCTGAATTTGCTTTCAATTTTTTACAAATGCATTAAGGTAAATGCGGGTAATGTTTACCAGTCAGCACTGCCATTTTTAAAGCACATGTAGGTATATTTCACACCAACTTTTTTCAATCTCTATGATAATAATAAACATTGGGTAAAAGGATACATTTTTTTACAAATGCAATCCAAAGAATGTTTTTTTCACGGGAAACGGCTGCCTAGTACCCTTGAGGGGTTATGTCTAGTTGGCAGGCGTGATTTATCTAGTTCGTGAACGAAGGATTTTTAAAAAAAATTATGTTAGACAGAATGGCGGCTGTTTAACCGAAAATCATGATTTTTCGATATCTGAATTGTTCGTTTTTCGTGAATTAAAAATTGAGTTTTCATCAAAAACAAAAATCGTACGTTCACGCACCAGATAAACTTATATGCTAACAGAATCTTCTTCACTTTCCGATTTCAGATGATCCAGCTCGGAGAAATCGTGCTCGCCGCTAAAAAAATAGCTTCCGGGAGAGTGGCTGCTATTCGTTCATTTTTTAATATTTTTCTATAACAAAATCACCGAGAGTTGCTGAATGCTTTTAAAATAAGCAAATAGTTGCAAAAAATATATATTAGATTTTCCACAAAAAATTCACGAAAATCACGTTCTTTTTCGCCAGCCACTTATTGAGTGCGATTCCCCCGATCCTAATTATCTGAAAACGTGGCCCACATCCATTCCCAAGCAGCACGTAAAGTAGTCTCCGACTTTATTCAAACAGAAAGCGAACTCAGCCACGATTAATGCAAGCAAGGAACCAGGCAGTGAATGCTGCCAACGCTCCATATTCTTCTCTCAAATGAACCTTCGAACAATAGAGGAAATTCGCATAGGATCCAGAGAGCGGCAGGATGGTCCCGCGAAGGATGACTAACGGGACCGTTTGCATGAGAATTCGGGAAGCGGAGATTTGACCGTCGGATTAAGAAACGAACGCCTCCCCGCCGATCTTCGTCCACGACAAAAGGGGGGCCTCCCATTTTATGCGATTCTTCCATGACAGTAACGGGTCCCAGGGCCACAACTTTCGGAGAGGCGCAATTAAGTTTTACCGTGCCGTCTCCTCTCGTCTCGTCTCGTGTCCGCCTAACTGTAACTTATTCGCCACTCTTTTGTCCCGCCATTAGGGAGCGTCGTCGCGTTTCCTGTCGATCCAGGATCAAGATCGGCGCAGGCTAGATCCGCGCGTTGCGTCATCGGATGCCATCGCGGATTGCTGCTCGCGTGCATCATTACTAATGATAAACAATTATCGAACTCGACTGGAATTCAGCCAACGACGATGGAGGATAGTTGCTGGTTATTTTTAGGAAATGAGAATGTGGGAATTGTGATAGGGTTCAGGCGGATGTAAATGGGGCTGCTGGAATGTGGGAGGCTGGCTTTATTGGATAGTTGAGTATTTGAGGGGATAATAATTGAGTTTGCTAGAAGGAAGTTTGATGTGCTTGAAATATGGGTGAGTTCTCGAGGAATCTTTGTGAAATAATTTAGAGTGGATTTTGAAGTGTTCCTGGTGGGAGAAGATTAAGTCCGATTGTGTGAAATGCCTGTTTTCGAAAGATCTCTAATTGTAAATGGAGTTCTCCTACTTTAAGCGGACCCTCCGATCAAAGCCCTTAAAAATCAGGTGATCTTTAAGATTTTTTTACAAGAAGAATATTTTTGGCATTTATTGGTACATTCGTTAAGGTGCAAAAAATATTTTTGTTTCATGTTTTCGGTCTTGATGCATTATCTAGGTGGTGCTTAGTGCAGGCGCTGCTAAAAAGAGCCAATACATTTATTCACAGGATCGTCTGAAATCAAAAATTCAAAAAATTTCGTAAAATTTATTTCAATGGCCATCGCAGCACCCTTTGATCAAAACTACGATGTTGGTGCACATTTGAACGAAGTAGTGCAAAACGCGGGTAATTTTCCGCACAAATGTGCAGATGAAAAACCGGTGTTTCAAAAAATTATGTTATGGGGTGCTGCGATAGCGAGTCCAATTACAAATAAAATGCCTCAAGGATTTTTTGAATCGGTTCATTAGTTCTTCTAAAATCGTGGTTACCGTTTCGAAATATCGTGTTTCGAGAAAAACGTGTTCAAAGTGTTCTCTCGGCTCATACGCGCGTTCGGAATTTGAATTAGTTATGTGACTGTAAAATCTATACCGTTACGAATTTTGGTGTGAAACTTTCACAGGGTATTATCGGGATGTTATACTACAAAAATGTATATAAAAAAAATCGATTTTCTGAAAACATTCTGTATCACATAATGTGTATTATACCTATGACACTAATTCCTCTAAAATGCTAAATCCATTTTGCAGACCATCTTTACACGCGATTGCAACTCAGTCCCAATAATAATTTTTCGAATTTCCCATTTTGGGATCTTCCTTCCTAGGTGTAAAATCCAAACTCACATTGTCTACGACTCTAATTTCAAACCATCTTGCAGACGATTTTTTACACACTATTGTAAAACAACTTTTCAAATTCCCCATTCTGAAATGTTCCCTCATTGTCAGTTGAAAGCCATACCCACGTTGCCCAGGCCTCGCTACATTCATATTGCAGACGATTGGTAAACGCGATTGAAACCAGTGTCGCATGTCGATCGCGCGTCTCCTTACAGCAGCCGAGTAATTAGAGCTCAACGAAACGAGCTCCCCATAAATTTCCTCGACGAGTCCAATAATCGTGGGCTCGACAGCGGGACGTCTATCTGCGACTTAATTGGCCCGGATAAAAGCGACGCGGATGAACGCGATACAGCGTTGTCTTATCTGCGACCTGATAAGACGATCCACGGAAACAGGTCGTGCGTGTAGCGGCGCAAAAATCCAGCCGACGTCGAGTGATTAAGCGGCCATCCTGCCTCGTTTGCATAGTTATAAACTTAAGTAAAAAATTAATTTAAAACTTTTTTCTAACCGTGGAGTAGGTATATGCATAATGTGAATCATACTAATTCTCCAGATTCACGATCGGTTTAAAAAGAGAAGATTCAGAATTTTCTTAAGATTGCTATTCCACTCTACTTAGTTATTTAAAAATATGACATTGAACTCCCTTGTTGAGGATCGTAGTTGTTCATTATTTTTAAGTGGTGGGGATTAAGCTGCTAAGGCCCCTAACTAAATATTCTGCACTACTGTACATTCGGCGAGAAAATATCGCTTTAATTACTACAAACGTATGATGGGGAGTGGTTCAACTTCTCACCGATCCGAATAGGTGAGAGCCTATGGCTTTGTCCTAACACCACATTCACGAAATATAGTAAAGGTCTTCGCGACGTAAACGTCAGTCGTGTGAAGTGGAACACTACTATTTTTTAATCGAGTGTTGCTTACAGAAATGTAATAGGTAAGTGGTAAAATTAATAGGGTTTGTATAAGTGGTTTGCAGACGAATCAAGTGCTCAGGAACCTCTCCGTCGTGATTCTTTAGGCATTAGCGCTGTAAGGTCATTCTAGCGCTGTGATGAGATAAGTGCAGTCCTGTAACAAGTAGGTAGCTAAGAACACATTTAGTGACTTGTAATCTCATAAACATCGCTTTACGTATCATCTGAGTGGATTTCGAAGCAGCCACTAGATTCCTGTAAAGCGCAGTACCTTGTGCAAGGCGCCTAGCACAAAAGAACAACGAATTAGCAGATGCTGTTCAAGGAATAGCGCATATGAAACCAGCAGCTCCCAGCATATCAACAGTTCTTACCAAATAGCAGCTCATAACAAGACGGGAACGAGGAAGCATAGGAACAGGACACCTGTGTAAAAAACGGGATGCCTGAATTCGTAGACGGCTCGTTGACGTCTCGCGAACCAGTCCGAGAATGGCATCGAACGATATTCCTGCCCCTATCCCCGGCGGCGACTCCGCCATTAAGACGAATGCTCTAGATAGAGGAGTCTTTGGCCGAGTTTGCGGTACTGGCCGCGGTTTTCGTGATCGATCGTGCTGCCACTGCCAGGGCCTCACCCTGGGCTACGTTTAGACACTCGTCTGGCAGATGAAAGCATTTTTTGCGGGGCACATAGACGTTAATGTGCGAGAGGAAGTTGAAGAAAAAGATTCTCTGTCATTCATTTATCAATATTCTTCGACATAAATGATATAGGTAGGGGACAGTAGAGTTAAATTAAAACCAAATTATTGATTCTAATCAGATTCACTTCATAGATAATTGAACTTTGATTAATTATAGAGAAGTTAAGAAGTTTCAAATAAAACAAATACGAACATGTATACATATATACAAAGTGACCCCGTGATTTTATTTAGAATTACGTAACGGAACTGCGAAAAAATTATGCTTTGGTGGGTAGTATAGGTTTAATGCACTGTAGACTCGAAATACTCGAAGGTAAAATTATAAGAAAAGGTGCGGGAATATTTCACGACCATTATGTTCGCGGTCACGCGCAGCCTTCCGTCGTGACAGTTTCCTTAATACTAAGCATAGCGAATTACATGTAGGGTACATCCGGGAAACGCGGTCGACCTAATATAATATCCCCTACAGCACACTTTATTGCAGGAATGTCTTAGTTACGTTGAGCTGCAACATTTGAAACATTGCACGGAATGTCCCCGAAAAGTTACAAGTACATTGCTATGTCCGCTCCTGTGCAACATTGCGGGAGATATTTCTGCAACATTGTTTTGGAATTTTACAGCAACGTTTCGGGGATTTTGCAGCAAAGAGCACGGAACGTTTCTGGGATTTTTCAGCAATGGTCACGGAACGTTTCTGGGTTTTTTCAGCAATGGTCACGGAACGTTACGGGGATTTTTCAGCAATGGTCACGGAACGTTTCGGAGATTTTATGGCAATGATCACGCAACATTTCGGAGATTTTCTTGCAATTGTCACGCAACATTTCTGAGATATTACACAGCAATGGTCACGCAACATTTCGGGCAGTAGGGCCAAAAATAAAAATATCGGTATTAATTAAGGTACATATATACCGTGTCTTTGATGGACGCGAGACGACACGAACGGTACAGAATCGTAGTAGTATAACGTCTGTGTTTTTTTATAAATAGAAAATTCTTTTACCTAAGTGAGATTCGAACCCATGACCTCGAGCACCGTAGACGAACACTTTACCGCTGCAGCTACAACCGTTGATTGGAAAGATTGCTTACGTATTTTAACATATGCTCCTACCGTCCAACACTTTAAACTCAAATTATTCAAAAACGAAGATTCGTTTCGACAAACCCCATTACATCTCCCTAATCGTGGAATCGGATATCTCACAACAAATTCATTTCGACGCTTGATGTTGTATTAAGTTGATTCATATCCTGTTGTGAAATATCCTGCGTAGTACAGGAAAATAATTTTTATTAGTTTTTAGCGCATTTTTAAAACAATCGTTTATCATAATTTTTTTTGTTATATTATTTTACTTTGTAGTTTTTAGAGTTTGTGGATTTATTATTATTATTATTATTATTATTATTATTATTATTATTATTATTATATAAACGGGACAAGATCCCATAGTTTACAGGTACAAAAACAGCAACACATTACAAAGAATAGCGCTAAATACAAAGAATTACTAAGAATTATCAACATCGATGTTACAAGACAAATTGTATAACAAGGAACGGAACGAACTACGAGTACAATTAAAAGGGTCAATATCAATGAAGTGCTGGTTAGCCACGCTCATGGCACGATTTATGGGGTCTACAGAGTAATGTCGATACTGGGGAAGTCTCGGGACGAATAAGGGCCTAGATCGCAAGTGCCTCTGAGGTGCATTGAATGAAATAGAGATATTTAGGATATTTAGGACATTATACAAGAACATCATATCCGCTACGCGTCTACGATCAACGAGAGCAGGGATATTCAGGGAAGCCATTATCGGGCCGTAGTTATGGTCAATACGATCCATAGGGCATCCCATAATTCGAGCCGCGAACCGCAAAAATTTATCCTGAACTCTTTCTATCAACCTACAATATTTGCTATGCTTCGGATTCCAAATGACTGAAGCGTACTCAACATGAGGTCTAACGAGGGCAACATAAAGTATTGCTTCAATATTTTGAAAGTGTCTCGTAAATCTGGAAATAAATCCCAAGGTTCTTAATGCCTTTCCAGTACATCGCATATAGTGGTTCCTGAAGTCAAAGCACGGCATTATAGAAACCTCTAGGTCAATAACATCCGACACCTCTATAAGCGTATCGCCCGCTAACTTATAAGGGAAGTTTAAACTATAGGCACCACGCGTAAACCTATCCAGGTCATCCTGCATGATGGCCGCATGCTGCTGGCATTGGATTTTTCTAAAGACCTTGAAGTCATCCGCATACAACAAAAAATGAGTACCCAAGAATACATCAACGAGATCCTTAATGAACACATTGAAAAGCAGCGGACCTAAGTGAGAGCCCTGGGGAATACCCGAGGTGACATGTACCGGTGCGGAGAGGTGGTTGGATACTTTAACATTTTGCACGCGATCAGAAAGATAGCTTCTAATCCAGGCTAAAAGAGGCCCACAGAAACCCCACAAGGCCAATTTACGGAGAAGAATTGAATGATCCACCGTGTCAAAGGCCTTCCGGAAGTCCGTGAATACTGTATCCACCTGCGAGCCTTCGTCGAGGGCCTTGGACACGAAACTATAATAAACGGCAAGATTAGTCGTAGTAGAGCGCTTCGGGACAAACCCATGCTGTTCCTTACAAAGGGAGCCAGCGATGCTAGGCGATATGGATTTCGTAACAATCTCTTCAAATAATTTAGGCATTACAGACAGCTTAGTAATAGGACGATAATTCTCGACATCCGACCGATCCCCCGCCTTAAAAACAGGCGTAACTAAACTGTTCTTCCACACCTTTGGAAAGGAACCACGTGCTAATGACGTATTAAAGATGCTCCATAAGGGCCTCGAGAGAATAAAACTACAGTGCTTGAGGAATACAGGGGGAATACCATCTGCACCGAGGAAACGCCATGATGCATATTACTGGGGAGACCATTATTACCCCGTTTTGCTTTAACAAAGTTCCAGAAAGTCTTAACATTATGCTGGACAGAATTTTCAACAGTTACGATGTATGCGCGATAATTTTTCTTCATTAAGACCTTACATTGAGACCTAAGATTAGAAAAGCTCCAATAATCACACAGAGAATTAGTGATTTTGAACTCTTTATGAGCTTTCTTCTTCTGACCAATGAGGTACTTTAAGCGCGGTGAGATTCATCGAGGGAAAGACGAGCGTTTTATCATCCTTTGAGGAATAAAGGCATCTATCACCACTTTGAGGTGAGAGTACAGGTGATCAACAGCACTATCCGGGTCGATCCCATGTGTGATACAATCCCAGTCCACTGAATTCAAATAGTTGATCATACTAGGATAATCACCACGCTTAAAATCGTAGTAAGTACCACTTACGGTCTGTTGGTCAACAGAGGGAGCAAAATCTTTTAGACTTACAATTTTCGGAGGATGATACGCATCCGGAGGTATAAGGGGATCTATAGCGCGTTCAATAGTTATATCGACAAAATTTACAAAAATTAAATCTAACATGGTATCCTTAGAGTTAAAAATAGTGTTCACCTGAGCAAGGCCACAGTAACCATAACCTTCACGGATTAGGTCAATAGCTGTTGATTCAGCCAGAGAAATGTCAGGTTTTTTCAAACAAGCCAGATACCGTTCTTTAAGCCAGATAGCATGTGGAAGATTAAAGTCTCCAAAAATACAGAGCCTATCAACACTGTAGTCGTGAAAAATGTCCATAACGGACCCAACATGATAGTCATAAAGAGCCGAAGGGGACCCAGGTGGGACATAAATCGCGCCCAAAATTAAATGAGTGGAATGGAACCGCACTCGCACAAAGAGCTGCTCCAGATCACCACGCTTAGGGTCAATCAGGGAAGAAGGCAGTGTATTCCTGACAGCAATGATAACCCCACCACCCCTGGAGAAATTACTCGTGAGAAAAGACCTATCCGTCCGAAAGACATTATAGTCACATAAGCCAAGCTCAGATGACGAAATTGACGAATTGAGCCATGTTTCGATAAGAATTATTATATTAAAACAGGCTGTCGACGACATAATGGCTAATTTTAAATCTTCTAGCTTAGTCCTAAGTCCTCTTACATTTTGGAAATAAACTACAGGATCGCTTAGCGGTTTTTTGTTGCGGGGTCACAAGACTTACCACTTGTGACAATTTTAAGGACACCATGAGTGTAGCGAATAGTCTTATCTGTATCACCACGGTCATGCAGCTCACGCAGTTGGGCCCTAAGCTGCTCCAGCGCCTGCCGTTGGACGAGCGTCTTGTCATCAGTGATCTTGCAGGGTCCTTGGTACCGAGCCTTATTCCTTAAGATGCCCCTAGCTACATCCACTGACTTGAGGCTCACACAGAGAGGCCGAGGAGATTGACCTTTCACCTTCCCAAGCCTATGAAGCCGCAAATCCGAATAGTCCGATGGTAAAATCTAACTGAAGATCTGCTTGATGCCCTCAATGTCTTCTCTCCTTGCAATGTCCAGGGAAGCATTACTCGATTCAGGGAACCCATGAACTATAACGTTCTGGGCCCTGAACTGCCGCTCATTGATTTCAGCAACCACCTCTTCAGTAGCAACAGGACCAGAATGCACCTTGTCATTTAGAGCAACAGGATTTGCCTCAAGCTGGCGTACACGTTCATTTAAGTCGCCAACCGTAGTGCGTAACTCTGACAACTCCGATCTGATGCTGGCGATCATTTCCTGGCGAAAATTGTTGAGCTCGACCCTCACTACTTCACCGATTAAGCCTCTCAGCTCATCCACCGATGGAAAGGATGGTTGTGTCAACACCGACTGTGACAAAGCCGGGGACAAGGAGACATCTCGCGGACTAATTAGAGAAGAGGAGCCAGCCCCACAATTTAAAAGCTTGCCGTTATACCATGGATGGCCTGTACGGCCAAGACAGGAGATTAAAGGCGGGATTTCCTAGACACGATCGGCCGCGGCGGCTGGCGGCGGTCCCACTAGTGCAATAGAGAGGTTATGCATCTGTGTCTCCGTTGCGCTAGTGGGACCGCCGCCGGCCGCCGCGGCGAATCGTGTCTAGGAAATCCCGCCTTAACGCGACCAAGTCGCGGTATGCACGATCGCGGTGATGAGATCGATCGGGCCATCTGTTGACGCGCACCTCAGCTAATTAGACAGCTATCTCGCTTCACCGTGCGACTGGCTTTGTTTCGCCGGTGCGGCCCTCGTCTTGCTCAGGGCGAACAGCTGTTGGGTGGGATGCTGACGTCACAGAATTCGGCGAACCGATACGATCCATCACCGCGATCGCTCTCTCTTCCAAGAACCGTCGACTCGACAAGTATTCTTTTATCTCGCGTACTTGCGCCTCACTGGAACGTTCCAGGACTCTTTGATTCGAACAGCAACAGTAAATAAGCGCATTGAATTGTTACTAGTTTAATTAGACAAACGTGTAAAACATTGTGCAACCGTGGTGTAAATATATTGTGACCGTGACCGTGACCTTAGTTTAAACTTAACGACTATTCTTAACGGCTATCCTTATCGATTATCTTATACACTAAATTAAGCCTAAATCTAAATCTAATTCGCGAGCGCTCGAAACTTCGACGTTTCGCTATTGAACAGTAAAAAAGAAATATTAGATGTTCCAATTACTGCCAGTGTCCCTACTATTGCCATTTAATTTATTGAACTTAATAAAAACGTCCCGTGATGTCGAGTGTAAATTTATAAGTCCGTATTATGTGTGAACGTCGCAGGAACGGCAACGTGTGCCGTTCAGGAAACATTCCTACATAATACGGATTTACGCGGAACGTTCCTGACAAGGAGTATGGAAAAACCCCAGGTGCGAAGCTAGCTCTCTAGGGCCGCAGCTGACAGTTGCAAGTGCAATGTAAGACTGTATTCCGCGTGTTCACATTTCAGGAACGCTCCGCGTAAATTTGTATTATTTACGAATATTGCACGAATGGCACCGTGAGACGTTCCTGCGACATTCGTCAAGAATACAGACTTCTAAATTTACACTCGACATCGCGGGACGTTTTTGTGATTAAATGGCAATAGTAGAGACACTGACAGTACTTGGGACATCTAATATTTCTTTTTCACAAATATCTTTTGTCGCTGTTTACAGTTTAACACTTTCCTTGAACGGTATAGTTATATAATTAAGTAATGTTATTAATTATTTATGTCACATACTTTCCATGTTCGCCTATGTTCCCCCGGAGGTTTCCTGTGGTATTTAAGACTGTATTCCGTGTGTTTGCATTTCAGGAACGCTTTGCGTAGGTGGGGAGTGAAAATATGTAAGTCCATATTCCACGGCAATGTGTGCGCAATATTTCGGGAGTATTGTACCGCAGTATGTGCGCAATATTCCACGCCAATGTGTGCGCAATATTCCGGGAGTATTGTACGGCAGTGTTTGAGAATGAGCGAGGATGAGAATTGAGAGGAATCTTAGACAGGTTAAGTTGACACTTTTGCTGTTTCAGTGAAAAACCTCGTCAGTTTATTGAGTCAAACGTTAGTAATAAGCACAGTTGAACACTTTGTCAAGGTTCACAATGATATTATTGATCACTGATCACGTTGAGATGAGACTGAATGATGCTGCGTGGATGCACCACGTGGCGTCTACACAATTTTATTAATTGGCTGCGCGTGAGAGTGCAAGGTGAGATGAGAATTACACTGAACAAGCTACTTGAGCATGTAATGAGAATGAGCACTGGTTGAGTGTGAGAAAAGCAACGAAAACAAGTGAAAGAATACGAGACGCTCTAAAGACCGTTACTGGCTATGAGATACGAAAACGTGAGTGAGAACATGGCCGAATTCATCCGTGCTTCTTTTCCGTTCCCTTGGATCGTCGGTGTGGCACGCTGATTGGCCCATCGATCTTCGATGATTGGTCGATCGGTGGGCACTGATTGGCGGCTCGCTTATCGATCAGCGTCGCTGCATCGCGGTCCACGAGGTGCTGCCATGAGAGTGAGTGTGGTGGAAGTGAAAACTATTACGTTCTCAAACAGGCAGTATGTGCGCAATATTCCACGGCAATGTGTGCGCAATATTCCGGAAATATTGTACGGCAGTATGTACGCAATATTCCACGGCAATGTGTGCGCAATATTCCGGGAATATTGTACGGCAGTATGTGCGCAATATTCCACGGCAATATGTGCGCAATATTCCAGAAACATTGCACAAACGCGGCCATTGCAATATTCCACGGCAATGTGTGCGCAATATTCCTGGATTATTGTAACGCAGTATGTGCGCAATATTCCACGGAAATGTGTGCGCAATATTCCAGAAACATTGCACAAACGTGGCCATTGCAATATTCCACGGCAATGTGTGCGCAATATTCCAGAAACATTACACAAACGTGTCCCTTGCAATATTCCACGGCAATACTTGTACAATGTTGCAGTAATATTGCAATGCAACCTGCAACCAAACGGTAACATTGTAATGTGTTGCAACGTTTCTGCAACGTTCCTGCAACTATGTGTGCCGTAGGGGATGGCTGTTAAAACAAATATAGAAATTACTTATTTTATCAGCACACACCTATATGTTCAGAATTTTATGCTGATTCAGAAGAACTTATCGATATTTGCTTTAAGACAATATTTACTGTAAATCGAGTTAAAAACCGAAGTCGTGATATCTGACCACCTCCCCCGAGGTGCCGGGAGAAATGGTTTTAGTCGTTGGCAGAGACCACTCGCATAATTATTCGTGGAAAATTAACAAAGGATAAAGCAAAATTATTTATGAGTGAATACAACTACAGATTCATTGATATTTAATTTGTTTACGCTGAACAAGTAAAGATTACATCAAAGAAAAAGTGAACCACCTACTAGCGATTAGCAAGGTAAATGAATACAAAAGTGAACAAGTAAACTAAATAAACAAAAATAATAATAAAATAATAATAAAAAATAAAAAATAAACAAAAATAATAAAAAAAATCATAACTCGACCGTCTCTCCTTTCTGCAGCGAGGAATGGTCTTCTCGTTAGCTTTCAGAGACAGAGTTAATATGGCCAAATACTTTGGCAGCATTGTCCATCAATATCTCTACTATATTTTTATCCCAAACATTAAACGAAAATAAACTTAGAAGTATATTTTAAATACGATTCTGTACACCGCTGTTTGACAAAAGAGGATAAATATAACCTCAATTTACCTTTTAAAGCGTATAAATCCAGAAAAACGCAGAAGGAAGCGAAATGATGCTATTCATTCAACTGTTTGCCTTCCAGAAAAGTAATTGGCCTGCATTTTAACGCATTTTTACGTAGAAAGTCTGAAATATAGCGACTCGACCAACTCTCCGGCCCGACCGCGTCTGCCGGATTTACCCTAACAATATCGCGGGAGGTCAGGACAAGCGAATTCAGCGAATATCCGGTGTTCGGCTTTACCCCGCGCTCGCAATTCCCCCACTCTCCCTTATATCTTCGTCTTGTTGGTAACATCGACAAAGTCCACTTTTCTTCAAAAATGGGATTCTGATATTTAGCAACTGTTAAGTGCATTACCTTTTGGAAAGGATCGGTAACTTATTTTTTAAAACAAAGTGGACTTGGTCAGCTTCACCAACAAGCCAGCGATATATATTTGTTATGGTGGTGGATATTGATAAATGAATGACGGAGAACCTTACTTGTTGATTTCTTCTTGTATGACACGTTTGAAGTGCCACGAGGAAGCATTCTTGGTTCTGTTAACTGAATCTTGCGCGTCCAGGTTTTATAATGTGGCCATCTTTGCCTGCGGCAAGTAATTAAATAATTTAAGTAAAAATGATGCTGGTTATGGAAAATACAGAATTTGAGTTGAAAGGAATGATTTTGTTCTTAAAATGGAAATAGCGTTAGAGAGGGATGGAAATACTAATAAACTTGTAAATCATGAAAGTAATTTGTCCAATCCATTAAAGAGTACGAAAAAGTATCTTGTACAGACTCAACCGACTGAAGTGTCGAGACAATACATTGCAGATCTAATTGTAAGTTTGTGATGTGCGATCGCTAATGAGCTTGAGCAGCTCGCGACACGCATCATTTAGCAAATTATAGTAAAGTAAAGGAGATGCGAGCCAACGAGCAAAACCACTGTTCGGGTGATTACTATTACACACACTACCTTTTTGAGTTCAGCAGATCATAGACTGGGAAATTACAAAAGGACCAGTTTCAACGGAAAGCATTAAACTCTCTGGACAGTGTGTTTTTGCTCTTGTTTTCTTAGCTCTCTTGGTACATGCTTGGACTGCGTTTATTGCTGCCATAACATTGCGAAATTTCCTGTGCGGTTTAGTAGCCACAGATTTATGGGGAAGAACTCCATGGTACTTTGCCAACAGCTATCATATCTTTAAATGTAAGAATATTCTTTTAGTTCTAGGAACATCGGCGTGTAGATAGTGGTGATTAAAAAAATTGAAAATAATAATGTGTACATTTTTATATGTGTGTTTAAATTGTTTCTTATTATATATACTTCTTTATTGATATTTAATTTCTATTTGCTAGATCGTGGTATTATTATTCATATTTGAAACTTTCGTTTGTCTATGACTACCTATATGTGGATATTGAAAATTGGGAGAATGGACGTTTAAAGTGGAAACCCTATGTAAAAGCTTCTGAAGCTCTTCGCAAAGTATTTTAGTTTTGAAAAAAGAATAATTCTTCAAATTGATATTTCCGTAAAATCTATTAATCTTGTACGGATATTATTCAGCTTTATTAGTAGGAAATTTAATTCTGAAACTTGATATTCTATTTCAATTTCATGCACAAACACGTCGAGTAAAAAGTAGAAAATCTATGATCCTTTTCATACGGAACACTTCTGTAAATCACAATTGGTGTTTCAGAGCTAACCACTTTGCAGATGCAACACAAGGTTAAACAAAGTGACAAATATAGAAAATATATCAATATAACGAAAAATATAATTTGCTAGTTAGCTACAAAAGTGTCTCGAGTGAAAAGGATCTTACAACGAAGAAACACGCGGAGTGTTAGGGCCTTTTCACACGAGACACTTTTACATATGGCGACTGGTATGGCCACTAGTGATGATGTTAGTTTAATAAAAATACAAAAAAACAGAAAGCATGAGATTATATCAAAGGTATCAGTTGCCTCCTTCAATTAGCAAAAGTATCTGAAATGATAAGGCCCTCGCAAAAGGGACTCATATAAAATGTTAGGCCCGTTTCACACGAATTTCTGTGGGTCACATAAATCCACTTAGCAGGGCCACATTGCCTTAAGGAAGATTGAAGGAAATAGGAAATGTGTGAATACATAAGACACCAGCTGTCAATCACAAAAGTGGCCAACGTAAAAAGGCTCCAACGGACCCAAAGTGAATATACTGGAAAGATTTAACAGTTTGAATATTATCACGGTGCTCGACGATAATGTCCTGCCTTGCCTTGGAGTGGGTTTCTCCCACAATAAAACATGTATACGCGCAGGACTATAATTTTCAATTATAGCGTAGACGCTGATGGCCATGCTGCACCGAGTTGTTTCAGCCAATTTGTTTAAACATCAACATAAAACACCTTCGAAACCATTCGAGACGAGCGATTAAAACTTTCCTGAGAACTTTCCTAAAACTTTCTCTCGGTAAAAAATCTGGGAATCCATTAGAAAATATTTCGAGAATATTGGACGTTACCCTGAAAACTCGAGAAATCTATCTGACGCTTCACTATCTAGTTGCGTCTCGTTAATCTGAATGTATCCGATGCCAAGAAATAAATACTTTTTCATCTTTCTTCGCTTACACCATTTTCAATCTCTCAAGTCCACGCAGCAATATGCTAATAAATCAGTTATCAAGTAGCACATTCACACTCCATGTTTTGAAATCAGAATCTATTAACTCCTAGCAGTCACATTTCACGCTCTTTTAAGCTCATTTACCTATCTCATCGCGTTCCTCGACTTTTCATTAGAACCAAGCGACGTTATGATGTATCATCGATTGACTGTTGCTGCTATGGAGCGTGATCTTGATCTCGAGTGCCATAAGTTTAGACGGGACGGTGGAGGAGGCGAGGTTTCACCGAGGCGCGATTTCCACGCTGAATAGGTTAAATTTAGCCGCTGACAGGACGCGAATAGGCGCGTTCCCTGGTCGAACAGCTTCCATTGACTATCTATTATTTATGAGCGTGCGTCGAGTTTTGCCCGTTGTGACATTTGGATGAAATATTGTATATCGACGGGCGGACTGCGTGGGCGGTTGTACGAGAATTCATGCGAGGTTACGGTCCTCTGACGTGTTCCATTTTGACCTGACAGAAGGACGTTTAAATCGTGGCTAGGGCGACCTAAGATCTTCATGATCTTGATTTCTACGCCGATATCCTGTACCACTCTTTGGATAAAGCGCTGAGTCTTCGTGATCTATAAATTTCACCGTTTTGTCAGTTACAAATATACATAAGCCATTTATTCGAGTTTAGCATTGATAAGATTTTGATAAATAATCGTGTATGCAGACTTGGGTGATATTTCTGGAAGCTTTTGAAAAATGCAATTTTAGTATTTCTATAAGGGCTGGGATTATTCGAATAATTTAAAATTCGAATATTTTACAAGTATTCGAATACTACGATTAAACTTCGAATATTTGAGTATTCGAATGTTATTATTCGAATACTATTCAAATACTGATATTGATGTATGCGAATTGTATGGTGTGAATTATAAATCAAGTTCTTTAGCTTCATTTTTTTACAAGCTTTTATTTAGTTTCAGTTGTGAGTTCGTTAGTTTGATATCTTGTAAGATAATTTTGACCCACTTCAACATATCCGAACGGCTTGAAAGTTTGCACACATAGGTACGTAGTTCCGATGACAATACAATATTTTCACGCGTTTATTTTTAGTCATATGAGGGAATTCTTCTACGGCAGTCATTTGGGCCGGTATCAAAATTATCGGTTCCTTTTCTGTACATTTCAAAAGAAACTTGATTTAAAAAAAAATTTTACTCTAAAGAATACTAATGTATTCGAATACTTAAATATTCGAATAGTATTTGGATACTTGGATATTCGAATTATATTCGCCAAATAATTGCGCAACTGAAGTATTTGAATATTCGAATACCGAAAGATTCGACAAAAAATCCCAGACCTAATTTGTATGAACCAAGATGAATTATTTTTAACCGACTTCAAAAAGAAGGAGGTTATAGATTCGAACTGTTTGTATTTTTTTTCATGTTTGTCCCCGCATAACTCCTCAGCATATGGACCGATTTTGATGCTCCTTTTATAATTCGAAAGAGGGCGATGCCCACCTCCCCACCTCCCCACCTCCCCACCTCCCCACCTCCCCACCTCCCCACCTCCCCACCTCCCCACCTCCCCACCTCCCCACCACCACCCCGGTGGTCCCAGCATACACTGCATTGACATTGGCCAAATATTTTGCCAGTTCTGGTTAATAATAAAGACTATTGTCATCTAATTATTATTATTTTATGTACGTACGCGCATATCTCCTTATATCAATATTTATATATAACTGAAAAGTTGAAAAAAAAATTTTTTTACAAATTAAAACCCAATTCAAAAAAATAAAATTGCACTAAAAAGTAAAAAATAATTTATTCCCTTATTTAATCTACGACTGCCATATTTTTTTAATCGGTGGCTCATCATTTGATTATATAAGGGAAAGAATTATTTTTTACATTTTAATGCAATTTTATTTTTTTGAAGTCGGTTTTAATTGTCAAAATTTTTTTTTATTATCTAAATAGATGTGTTTTTATATGGGTGTTTTTGGCATCCTACTTAGACCAGTAAGTAGATTATCTTGTAATTGTAAGTAAATTATGGGAAATTATTTCACATAATTGGCAGTGATGATTTAAATCATTTCTTACGACAATGAAACCGCAATGAAACCGCTAATTTTCCTAAAATTTTGGACATATTCATCGACAGTAAATAATAAATATTACGTAAAATTCTGACATAAGTTATTTAAGAATCTATTGTATTTATCTGAACACTAGAAAAATATTAACGCCAATAACTTGATTGGCAAGCAAATTTCAATGTTCAGCTTGGCACTTACAAAGCTGCATTAATCTACTAAAAATTAAGCCACGATTGTAACCAAATTAAAACCGCTAGGATTAGTCGACAAAAAATTCATTGAAAAAATTTTCACCCAACCAGCAGAACGTCAAAATTTTCGAAGCAATTCCTCTCTATGCCAACACCCAACAAAACTACGCGTTTCCTTATCATTTCCATTTCGACACTGTCCCGTTCAATTCCACCTCTCCCCCGCACCTTATCTCACATTGCGACTTATCTTATTTCCTCGATTCATTCCACTTTCACCCATCGATCATTTCACCATGCCATCTCAAGCTTTCTAAAACCAAACAAAATTCCAACAATCGAAAAACGATCATCATCCATTAACAAAAAAAAAAGCAAAAACAAAGATGAACAATACCAATCATTCGAACGACTATTCAAGACCCCACTTTCTACAGTCAATTTGGACTGTCAAAAAAAATATCCTTCAAGTAACATCGACCGATAGACTAAATATTCATCGTTCTTTCAAACACTGGCGCCCATTGCCATCGAATCGCCGTCGAAATTCGTCTATCATTGCGATCCTCGATAGGTCCGGGCGTGCACAGACTCCAAGGATGTGAAGGAGCACCCTTGGAATTCGTCCTGTCCCATAGGAAACTATGAGGGCTATGGGTGAGCCTCGAAAACGTCTGGTCGCCTTTCAGCAGAAAGACTTCCTTGTTCGCATCGGCCCGTTATCAATGGGCGAATCGCTGAAACCTGACAGTGATTTATCGATCTGACCTCGCGATGGTGTACCGGGGTCACGGAAATTGCGGCGGAAAGGTTCTTTCTTTCCTGTGGATCGCCGTTTGATCGCGAGAGGGGGCCCTGGATATTCGCGTGGTTCTGTACTAAATTGGCCGCGCCTATCGCCGTTACATCGAATCGACGGGGCTTTATTTCAACGTCAACGGGAATTTTCAGTGCTCAGCCGCCTCGTTAACTTGACAAATCGCTCTTCCTGCGATTAGCGAGGATCTATGATTTATTGTCCGGGATCACCTTACAAGGGAGAGGTCGCGACATCGGCGAGCGCTTTTCGGGCGACATGGCGATTAGAATGTAGGGACGGATGGGTATGAATGAGTTGTAGGGCACTTTCTGATAGAGGGGGCAGATTTGTGTTATGCTTAAAAAAAATTAAAACCGACTTAAGAAAAATAAAAATGCCCCAAAAAGTAATAAATAATTGTTTTCCTTATTTAACCTACGACTCTTCATTTTTTTTTATGTCGGCGCCTAATCATTTTCATTGTGTAAGTCTGACGTCGACTTAACAAAATTAAGAGTCGTAGATTAAATAAGGAAAACAATTATTTATTACTTTTTAGGGCATTTTTATTTTTTTTTAAGTCAGCTTTAATTTTTGTTATTTTTTACTTTTTAGTTATTTAAGTTATATAACTGAATTTATTTTAAAAGGAATGGGCAGGCCTACAAAAGGAGCTGCTTGTAAAAAAAAATAAGCAACTTGAAAAAGTGGGAATAAGGATTTTTCAAATTCGTTGTTATTATCCAGTACTGACAAAGTATTGGGCCAATATTGATGCAGTGTAGGGTGGGACCATCGGGGCATCGCCTTCTTTCGAATAAGAAAAAGATCATCAAGATCGGTCAATATGCTGCGGAGTTATGCGCGGACAAACATAACAAAAAATACGTGCGGGTTGAATCTATAAACTCCTCTTCTTTTACGTCGGTTAAAAAAACATTCATCATGGTACTAATTGGGGAACATATTCTATATAATAACAACGAAAGAATCATCCAAAGCAGACCGTCGCGTCCGCGCGAACAGACATTAAAACTGGAATTCTAGATAATTCTAGTGTATCTACTGTGGTTTGCAAAAAAGTTGACATCCGGATGCTGAGCGGGGCAAGGGGGTTACTTTGCTCGCATTGGCTTCCACCGCCTGTGTACTAGGGGTGTTCGATTCACTTCAAAGAATCGATTCTTGAATCGATTCAATATCGGATTGTGAGAATCAATCCTTCTAAAAAATCGGAACCATCGAATCGATTCTGGAAGAATCGCCAAAATCATAAAACTTTTTTTCCAAAATTAGTACATATGGAAGTCGGTTTTGAATAATTTTGGAAGAATCGATATAAAAATTACTTTTGCAAGGAACAATTGGGATGGAAACAAGCAAGATATATAAATAAAATGATGAAAAAGCACAATATTAAAATCCACACCAAAAAAAAAATATTTATACAATATTTAATTATAATTCAATACGTACCAACTTCTGTATTCATTTATTGTATTCCGTAAAGCTTCTAATAAAACTTCTAGTAATCACTCAACAACTCACTCACTGCTGTGCACTGTGCAGTGTGCAGTGCCATAAGTGGCCACAAGGAAGAATGGTAAAGAAAGATCCAGAACTGTCAAGAATCATGCAGAACATAAGAATTGTATATAAATTTGGCGCGAATCCTGTATAAATTTGAGCAAGCAGTTTGATTGATCCTTTCACTAGTGGCAAGTAATTCCCCCAGAGGGCAAAAAATCGATTGTCGATTCTTACATCAAAGAATCAATTCAGGGGAAAGTCGGATACCAAAGAATCGATTCAAAAGATCGATCTTTTAACCAAAAGAATCGATTTTCCGAAGAATCGAATCGGAATCGAACACTCCTACTGTGTACCGTTCGCTGACTTTGTATTGGTGGACATTGTCGCGTTGGCCAATGCGAGCAAAGTAGCCCCCTTGCCGCATTTAGCGTCCGGGCGCCTTCTTTTCTGCAAACGACAGTAGATAATCAAGAGACACGGTGGTGTCTCACGCCAAGTATACATATGTTTATAGACATTACGCCGCGACTCGCTATAAAAAACCCTGAGATTACCGAATCTCAATAACGGCTGATCCGATTAGATTTTTAATGGTCTTAATGGATAGCTTGGGATTGATTTACATAAGAAATGTGTCTTCGTTTTGTTCCTACGTGCCTTATGAGCTGCGATATTTCGATGTAAAGTTGCAATTTGCCGAATTTTATGTTAAGATATTTTCTCCGTCGTCAAGTGCAGGTAAGAGGGGAACATGAAAGGGAGAGGAAATGTCTCCAATATGCACGTCGTTCATTGGATGAAGGTTTCGGCACTTTCGGCCAATCGCGTAACAAATTGTTGTCACGTGACAGCCAGATAGAGAGCACATCTGTGGAGGTAAACATAACCTCGCTAGTGTCGAAAAATCATAACCTGAACAAGTGTCAGATAAGGAAACTTGTACAAATTTTTTAAATGTCACGAGTTTTTACACCATATAGGACACTGAATTATTGTCTCAATTAACAAGGTAAGTCGCCAAAATTTTTTAATAGACTATTTATGTAGAGCTTATTGAAACGGAGGGGACGTACAGACTTGGAAGTTGTCCGGAGAAGGTTCGACAGAGAAGCAACTTCTTTCGCACAAGTTTCTACCAAACAATATATGGTTTTTATACCAGCAAACTATTTTTACGTTAGAGTTTTTATGTAAAGCTTATAGAAATGTAGGGGACGCGCGGGCTTGGATAGAAATGAAGGGGACGCACAGGCTCGGATAAAAATGAAGGGGACGCACAGGCTTGGTGGTTGTCCGGAGAAGGTTAGATAGACAGAGAAACATCTTGTTTTGCACAAGTTTCTGGAAATTTGTCAAATACGGTAAATCGACAAAATTTTTCAAATTAGCGTAGCATTAAAATTAAGAAAATTATGGCGTACTGTATGTAAAATAGAGTAAGTCACATTAGTGACGAAAGTACACTGAAAACGCATCTCCCTTCATAGTTTCCAAACTTTTGTGAAATAAGTTCTACGTTAAGTTGTAAGTAAAATATGGATTATATATATTTACAGATAATTGAAGCAGCAGATTATGCAGTGTGATCTACGTCAGAGAAAAGAATTTATTGTGACCTAGTATTATTGTGGGATCAGGAACCTCCATCATAAGAGAGGACACGGGAATGACTACCATCGGGAAGTCGGCGGTAGCCGAGTTGGCTAAGGCAGCTGGCCAGCGCGCAGAGGATCGCGGATCCGAGTCCCGCTCCGAGGCTTTCCTTTTTTCCGTGATCCTACATTATATTAATTAAACGATTTTATTCAGCTTCGATCCTCTGTTTGCTTCTTGTATGTTTGGTTCATATCTGAAAACTCAAATTTAAACCAATTCCTCCAATCCAATTGTTCTTGAAGCTTTGCAGGCGTGCCTAGTTTGGATGACAATACAATATATTTAATTTTTAAAAAAAAATAACCCCGAGCGGGTGATAAAATTATCCAGTCATTAATAAACACTACAAAATGTGTGAAATCCCAACAAAATTACCTCTTTTTAAAAAAAAGGTACAAAAAGTGCGCCAAGTATATAATCACATCAAAGAGAATCCCACTTAAAAACATTGTCGTAAATTGATACCCCATCAAAAAGAATCCCATTTAAAAACATTGTTGTAAATTAGAATTCCATCAAAATGAATCCCAAGTAAAAACATTGTCGTAAATTAATAGCTTTACAAAACTAACGATATACACAAATTGCGCCAATTACCACAATGGCAATTTATACAAAGAAAAAAATGTATTAAATAATATTAACCAGATATATTTTTGTTCAAATAAATATTTTAATACGAATAAATATTTTATTCAAAATACTTGGCGCTGCGAAACCGAAAAAATGTTAATTGTCTTGGTTAATAAATAAAATGAAACAAGACAAGACACCACTGAGACAAGAAAGAAAGAAAAAGATTTTAATGCAATTTGTACATATTTATTCAGTTTAGCAACACCAATTCGGTTTCGCAGCGCCAAGTATTTTGAATAAAATATTTATTCGTATTGAAATATTTATTTGTATAAAAATATATCTGGTTAATATTATTTCATACATTTTTTTCTTTGTATAAATAGCCATTGTGATAATTGGCGCAATTTGTGTATATCGTTAGTTTTGTAAAGCTATTAATTTACGACAATGTTTTTACTTGGGATTCATTTTGATGGGATATTAATTTACAACAATGTTTTTAAATGGTAATAAATAACGTGGTACCACGGGGTCTTCGACTCTTTCAAATAAAAAAAGAATCATCGAAATCGGTCCACGTGTTGCAAAGTTACGCGCGAATATATATACATTAAAACTGGAATTCTAGATAATTCTAGAGTATATAGATAATAATAAAAAAAAATTAACATGGTACCACCATGGTACCTCTTCATACTCTTCCAAATAGAAAAAGTATCATCGAAATCGGTGCACCTATGCGGAAGTTATGGCTGAACATACATAATTCAAAGATACGGATCGGATTGAGTAACCTCCTTCTTTTTGAAGTCGATTAATAAAAACTGATCTTGATATTTCGACCGGTTTGCTCTCTATACAGGGGTGACAGTTTTATTTGTAGGATTATAAATAGTGTTAATTTACGTGATTTCAAGTTACGTTAATTTTATTGTAGTTTCAATAGTGTTATGGAGGAAAGGAATAGCAATGTTTTATGTTAGGTGACTCTAGAATTTATAGACAAACTGCGAAGTCGTTAAAGTTTTTAAGTTTTTGATTGGTCAATGTCGAGAGTGCTATGAGACATCACAATTTCTCCACGTAATATGTATCCGTATTATTTCTGTAAAATGTTAGGAAATGTATAGAATGCGATTTTACTCGACGTATAATGGCGTACTATCACATTATATTATAAATGATATCTTTTACAAGTAGACGGAATTCATCAAAATATCCCGTAAATGCGTCGTGACATCACATTATTCCCACCACTGACTATTGGTTACATACTACTTAGTTATGCACAAATATGCCAACCCTCAAAATGATAAAACATTATTCAAACGCAGTATGGATCCCATAATACTTTGTTATAAGATCTTTATTTTGTAAAAAATGACCAACCCATAGAACGACTCTTACATTAGGGTAAATCCGAGAGACGCGGTCAGGCCGGAGAGTTGGTCGAGTCGCTATATTTCAGAGTCTAAACGTAAAAATCCATTAAAGTGCAGACCAATTACTTCTCTAGAAGCCAAATAGTTGAACGAATAGCGTCATTTCGCTTCCTTCTGTGTTTTCCTGGATTTATAGGCTATAAAAAGTAAATTGAGGTTACATTTAACCACTTTTGTCAAACAACGGTGTACAGAATCGTATTTAAAATATACTTCTAAGTTTATTTTCGTATAATGTTTAGAATAATAAAATAGTAGAGATATTGAGGGACAATGCAGCCAAAGTAGGTGGCCATATTAACTCATCCTCTAAAAGCTAACGAGAAGGCCATCTCTCGCTGCAGAAAGGTGAGATGATCAAGTAATGATTTTTTTATTATTTTTGTTTAGTTTTTCATTTTATATTATTATTTTGTTATTATTTTAGTTTATTTACTTTATTTATTCACTTTTGTATTCATTTGCCTTGCTAATCGCCAGTAGGTGGTTCACTTTTTCTTTGATGTGATCTTTACTTGTTTAGCGTAAACAAATTAAATATCACTGAATCTGTAGTTGTATTCACTCATAAATAATTTTGCTTTATCCTTTGTTAATTTTCCATGACTAATTATGTGACTGGTCTCTGTCAACGACGAAAACCATTTCTCCCGGCCCCTCGGGAGAGGTGGTCAGATGTCATGATATCAGTTATTAACCCGATTTATAGTAAACATTGTCTTCAAGCAAATATCGGCCAGTTTTTCTGAATCAGCATAGAATTCTGAACATATAGGTTTGTTCTGATAAAATAAGTAATATCGATATTAGGTTTAATAGCCATTTAATATTATGTCGACCGCGTCTCCCGGATTTACCCTATACAATTATTAAAACTACCACGCCATAGTTCCATTTTAGACTCAAAAATCAAAGGCTACAGAAAATTAAAAATAATATTAATTACACGACGCACTATTAATTAACCCAATTGAAAACAATGTAAAACACTAATGAGAAATAAACTATACCCCACAGAAATAAAGCTACTTTTCTTTAACCATTAAAATCTTCAAACTAAATTTACTCAGTCCCAGGTCATTGAGAGTTGGTAGCATTCTGTACAACTAGGCCCAGAATTTGTGCCGCAAGTGATGGAAAATCAAAGAAAGTCTCCACTGTCATTACAAGAATCTAAGTCGCTACAAGAATCTAAGATCACGAAGCCAATAGTGTCTCAAATCTCAAAGACCACAAGGAACACCTTAACCGTTTGCACTCTTTAATAATTTTCTGGATGCGTTCCACCAGATCCAGATGAAATTGAAAAAAAAGTCACGAAGCATAAAAATGACCTATTTTTCCTAATAAAAATATAAAAATACGAGAAACTAATGAAGCATCAAAAAGGGTTAACCAAAGCATCGAAGCTCCAAGCACCAATAAAAACAGATGCAAGGAAAGGCAGAACCGATGAAAGTTCATCTTGTCGTGGGCGCAGACGCGCGGCTAATTGTACTGCGCGCGGGAGAGTCAATTACGCAGAAGGAAAAAATGGGAAGAAGGGCAGACGTACAATGTGTTTCCTGCCGGGACGTACAGCGGCCGCGGACTTTCGACAGAAAATGGCCGGACACGAGAGGCATCTACTTTCTCATGAAATCCACGGTTACCCTTTTCGCTGCTTAGTAGGACAAAATATATCAGCCGGCCGTGGCCGATCGTCAGTGTACGCCCCTGGCCATTGGGTGCCTCCTCGGAACAGCGAGGGCCTCCTTTTGCTGAGGTAACAGCGATGAACACGAGGAAGGAGAAACAGACTCTCTCGATCTTCCTTAAAGTAGGTCTCGGGAGCGAAGGAAGCGCGACAAGGAAGCCGAGCAGGACGAACGAGGACGCGGCTATGACACGGGATAGACCCGCGGCTAAGGAGCCGGGCAAAAAGGACAAGAACACGCTGGTGGAGTAAAAATCATGGAAACACGTATGTACGCGCGGGGGGAGAGTGCACCTCAACCTGCAGGCGCTTCTTCCTCGTCGGAGCGTGACCAATAACCATCGCAATCGTCCCGGGGATTAACAAGCAAACCGTGCTCTCGACTCCTAGCTCACCTGTGCACGGCCAGTGGCACAGAATCAATTGGCAGACCAAGGAAATCATGGCTTCCCCCTTCCCCGGTTTTTAGTGCGCGGCGAGGGTACTTGGATGAACGTGTAACGAGGGATGACTCGAAATGCTGCAATACATACACTGTTTGGTGGAACACATTTGGGGAGCTGGTTTTGTTACAACGTTTGTTGCAAAATTCAGCGTTATTTGCTTCCTAATAATTGTGTATATAATTGTGTAATAATATTCCTTAATTTCCGGTAAATGCAAGTTTAAAATTCAGTGTGTTACAATAAATTACAGGCAATGATTGAAAGCTATTGAAAAATACAGAAGTTCTTCCTCATTTAGATTTGTAAAAGGAACTTAGAAAGTAACTGCTTCCATAAATCCCTAACGATTTTAGGATGGAATGATGGACTTGGTCAGTCTTACGAATATGCCAACGATATATGTTGGTACTTTTGGTAGTTGAAGGGTGGGATGCTTGTAAAGCAATATTCTAGGGGTCACACGTACTACAAGCTAACGAAACTGTAATTAAGTTGCAGTGATTGCGCGCGCAACTATGATGAGCACATAGTATACACTAATGTCTAATTATTCCTACAGATACTGATTCACAGTGTATACTGATTTTCGTTTCTTCGTCCTGGGAAAGACTAATTTTTTAACACGATTTTCTCGATAAATTCTAAGAACTCGATTTTCTCGACGTATTGCACACTATATGTATGTCAAGAGTGAGCCAAATCGGTGACTGAAATATCATGCACTCTCTAAATTACCTTACTAAACATTTTTTAAACGAACAGGTAGTTTGCTCTCTCCTTGCACCCATTGTCCATTAGATAACACAATGAAAAAAACTTTTGCGGAGAAAGTAAATTCACGAATTCGATATTCAATATCTGGATCTATAAAGTTTAAAATGCCATCTCTCACAAGTATCACTGTTTAGCAAACCAACGTATCAAATTCAAGAGAGTGCATTGATTAAAATACGTTTACTTCTTTGTTTTGTGACGTGTTACTTATTTTTGTAGTGACAGAAGGTGTGAGCTCTTATACTTGCACAAGTGGTAAAATATAAATATAATATATTTCTTGATTGAATTGATCCCAAGTGGAGTACAGGAGAAATGTTGAAAAACCTGTATAGCTTAAAACTTTGGTTCCCGAAAAAGATGGCGAGGTATCGTTCCCAGTTGTTGCCTTCAAAGTTACTGCAGCTTCTTGTGCATTATAATGCTAATTTAAGCAAAGGTAATTACAGCCAGAACACGTTGTATACGTTTGGGCAACCATGCAAGTAATCCCGTTGCGCTCCCACCGGTGCAACCGTGTTACGACAGGTGCAAGATGCACCCCACGTGAAAGGTCGATTTTTGTTGTGAATGGGCGCGGTCCCTGATGCCACGCGATAACGGTCGAGGATACGCTTAATTCTCAAGTGAATGTGACAACGTTTTTATCGATAAATCAGCATTACCGCTGCCGGCGGACACAGCGGAGTTCGAACCAGAGCGCGATTAATCGAGAATGCAGTATTACACGCGATCTGGCCTCCGCTGACAGTGAAACTGAGGACAAGAGCAGAGCGCTAGAACAGTACCAGGCGCGATTGTATGTTCATGCTTCAAGAAACTCGATTGTCCCGTGATACCCTTTTGAGCTTCAATTCGAGCACTGCATACCACATTAATTTTATATAAATAAATGACGTCACTGGTGGCCAGGTTACCACAAAAATTCTTTGACTCGATACAGTTTTCTTCCGAACACAATGAAAGAGTCCTAATCCATTGACTATGATAGAATTGCGATACTCCTAGGTACGTGGGACTCTATGAGCTTGGAAATGGGAAAAATTAATTTTACAGAACGAAAACAGCTAAATTCTTAATAAACATCCAACATTTTCTTTCAAATTGTTATCATTCTGTAGTTTGTTATCTTTAGGGGCCCTCCGTGTTGCCGACCATAGTGGCAACCATAATAAAGAAAATAAACTTTAGTCTTTCCATTTCAGATGATTAAATAATTTTTTGAAGAAGACCAAAAAGCTGAGAAAAGTTCCGTGTATTACTTTAAACATACCTTAATATGCAGGCAAAACACCAGAGAGTATAAACTTATGGTTTTTGTTTAATAAAATCCTGGAAATGGCGTTGAAAAACGGGCAATGCGCGCAAAAATCACGCAAAAAACATCAGAACCTCAACTTTAAAACGCCGCCATTTTGTTTTAAATTAATAATATTCCGGAAATCTCCTCCGTGAATCAGAGGATACATTAATATACTAACGAAATCTTTTTTGTTTTCTTATTTTAGATAATCTGATTCCGAATGGGCAGTGCTCACCCCAAAACAACTTTTTAAAAAGGCTCCTTGGATGTCGGTTGTAATTTTATTATAAACAGAAATATTTTTCTACAAAGAAATTACCAAATGTTCTTCAAATGTTGCTCTTTTAAGTACAAAAAGTTCTGTAAAAATATATGATTCAGTTTTTTAAAAAAAAATCACGAACATTCGCCTCCTGACCAGGTAGGGTAGGGTTGGGCTAATAGTCTCGTTCTTCGTATAAATCTGTGTAAAATTTAATACTAACAATCTAGAGATGTCTGGTGTTATTTTGTATAAACTATAACTATTATATGCTTTACGTTCACGAAGTTCGTTTGTTGATACTGTTATTTTCTGTTGAGTTATACCACAAAATGTTTGTCAATACAAAATGGACTTCTTGCCACACGCACGGGGCAAAAAGTCCATTGCATATGGTAGAAAGTCCCTAATGTCTTTCCGTGTAATATTAAACTAAATAAGTAAAAAACTCTTTTCAAATCATCAAATATTTATTAAACCAATTCTTTTTGGTATACAATATTGAAAGGAAAGCATGACTTCTTTAAGAAAAAATAAAAATATAAGTCAGAGGCTCGCTTTGAACTAAACACTAAAGAAAAAGTCGCTCAACTAAAACAAAAACACTATTTAAAGACTTTTGGCATCATTTCTTTATACATTGCCCATCTTATTATGAAAACAAATAATAAAATATATATTTTCAGTCTGAAAAATTTTCAGTCAGTTAAAAAATATTATCATTCAGCAATAAACAATATCATGCACACATTACTGAAGGAACATACAATTTTAACGCACTTGGTCGATACGCTTTTAAACTGTGGTTTACTTCGTATAAAACAATAAAGACGACGTATTTCTGTTAGTTTTCGATACATAAAATAACGAAGGTGTCGTGTAATTCGCACGAACGTCCAGGAGCGACTGGCGACTCTGTGGTCATCTCCGTTTCTTCTCGCCTTTTACATAGTATACTGCGAAACTCAATACATTGTTTAGGAATAGAGATTTTGAATTCGGGACATTTTACCCGCCGGACTTTTAGCCCCACCCTACCCTATAGCCCCTTAAACAAAACTCACGGGTACTTAACCCGCGAGGAAAGCAATCCCTTAAAAACAAGAATCTATAGGCGACAAGAACGATACTAGTGCTAATTTATCTAACATACAACTTCGGATTAAGCGAAATTCTGATTACCGATTCTCCACTGTAAATTTTTCTTCCCCCTCCGCCCTGTTGCTTGAAATTCTTCTAGCTAAATATGTATTTCGTTCGGAAAAGAATCACCCCCCATAAGAATGACGAACTAGTAACAGGACACTAATATAATCTATACCACATTGGCGAATAATCCCCATAAAATACTTCGTGAAAGGCCCCTAACGAAACCAGCAATGAATCCTCGGGCCAGCAACATTTTCGCCCATAACAGTCAGCTCTACCGTGGAACGAGCTTCGAATACTTCGGTAATCCGAATCCCACTGCACAAATTATGCACTTTACTACCCTAGAATTTCGTTTCACCGTGATTCGCCGTTAAAAAGACGCTCCGCACGTTCACGGGAGTGATAGTCGGCCGGGGTATTGCCGAGACTCACTACGTGGATGCTTCGCACCGCAACAATTTATGGCCGATATAAAATCCATAGACCAACCGCGCAAATACACTCGAATGGCAAGCTCTTTCCCATTTTTCACGATCGGTGTAATTACGAGACACGATAACGACACGAGTCTTACTATTCGCCAGCTGATAAGAATCTTGCAGTTTTAGATGTTTCGATGCAGGGGAGAAAAATCTGGCGATATGCAGTGCGTATTATTAGACTGCAAGATATTTTCAGTGAAAAACTGTATAGTTCAGTGCCGCGAACTGGTGATAGAATTAGCTGGCCAATAACTATGCAATAATGTTAGCTGGGACGGTTCCCCATCCCCTACAGCACACTTTATTGCATGAATGTCCCAGTTACGTTGCGCTGCAACATTTGAAACATTGCACGGAATGTCCCCGAAACGTTACAAGTACATTGCTATGTCCGCAACATTGCAGGGAGATATTTCTGCAACATTGTTTTGGTATTTTACAGCAACGTTTCGGGGATTTTGCAGCAATGGTCACGGAACGTTTCGGAGATTTTATGGCAATGGTCACGCAACATTTCGGAGATTTTCTTGCAATTGTCGTGCAACATTTCTGAGATATTACACAGCAATGGTCACGCAACGTTTCGGGCAGTAGGGCCAAAAATAAAAATATCGGTATTAAATTAATGTATATATATACCGTGTCTTTGATGGACGCGAGACGACACGAACGAGTACAGAATCGTAGTAGTATAACGTCCCTATTTTTTTATAAATATAAAATTCTTTTACCTCAGTGAGATTTGCACCCATGACCTCGAGCACCGTAGACGAACACTTTACCGCTGCAGCTACAACCGTTGATTGGAAAGATTGCTTACGTATTTTAACATATGCTCCTACCGTCCAACACTTTAAACTCAAATTATTCAAAAACGAAGATTCGTTTCGACAAACCCCATTACATCTCCCTAATCGTGGAGTCGGATATCTCACAACAAATTCATTTCGACGCTTGATGTTGTATTAAGTTGATTCATATCCTGTTATGAAATATCCTGCGTAGTACAAGAAAATAATTTTTATTAGTTTTTAGCGCATTTTTAAAACAATCGTTTATCATAATTTTTTTTGTTATATTTTTTTACTTTGTAGTTTTTAGAGTTTGTGGATTTACATTTCACAGCTCAGACTTCTTTACAAATATCTTTTGTTGCTGTATACAGTTTAACACTTTGCTTAAATCTTATAGTGATAATTAAGTAATTGTATTAATTCTTTATATCAGATATTTTCCACGTTCACATATTCCCTCGGAGATTGTCTGTGGAATCTTAGAATGTATTTCGCGTGTTCGCATTTCAGGAACGTTCCGCGTAATTCCGTATTCTTTTCGAAAGTTGCAGAAACGTCCCGCATAGGTTACGAGTGCAACATTGCACTCGTAATGTATGAGCAACGTTCCGGCAACGACAACCACAGAATACGGAATTACGCGGAACGTTCATGAAATGTCGACACACAGAATACAGTCTAAGATTCCACAGGCAACCAACAAGGGAATATATGCGAACGTGAACAATATCTGATATAAATAATTAATACAGTTATTTAATTAACACTATAGGGTTTAAATAAATTCATAATCCATATACAGCAACAAAAGATATTTGTAAAAAAGAAATATTAGATGTCCCAATTACTGCCAGTGTCCCTACTATTGCCATTAAATTTATTCAACTTAATAAAAACGTCCCGTGATGTCGAGTGTAAATTTAGAAGTCCGTATTATTGGCGGACGCTGCAGGAACGGCACCGTGTGCCGTTCAGGCAACATTCGTATATAATACGGATTCACGCGGAGCGTTCCTGAAATGCAAACACACGGAATACAGTCTTAAATACCACAGGAAACCTTCGGGGGGAACATAGGCGAACACGGAAAGTATGTGATATAAATAATTAATAACATTACTTAATTATATAACTATACCGTTCAAGGAAAGTGTTAAACTGTAAACAGCGACAAAAGATAATTGTGAAAAAGAAATATTAGATGTCCCAAGTACTGCCAGTGTCTCTACTATTGCCATTTAATCTATTGTTCATAACAAAAACGTTCCGCGATGTCGAGTATAAATTTAGAAGTCCGTATTATTGGCGGACACTGCAGGAACGGCACCGTGTGCCGTTCGGGCAACATTCGTATATAATACGGATACACGCTGCAGGAACGGCGCCGCGTGCCGTTCAGGCAACATTCGTATATAATACGGATTCACGCGGAGCGTTCCTGAAATGCAAACACACGGAATACAGTCTTAAAGACCACAGGAAACCTTCGGGGGGAACATGGGCGAGCACGGAAAGTATGTGATATAAATAATTAATAACATTACTTAATTATATAACTATACCGTTCAAGGAAAGTGTTAAACTGTAAACAGCGACAAAAGATAATTGTGAAAAAGAAATATTAGATGTCCCAAGTACTGCCAGTGTCTCTACCATTGCCATTTAATCTATTGTTCATAACAAAAACGTCCCGCGATGTCGAGTGTAAATTTAGAAGTCCGTATTATTGGCGGACGTTCGTATATAATACGGATTCACGCTGCGGGAACGGCGCCGCGTGCCGTCCAGGCAACTTTCGTATACAGGGTGTCCGCGGGAAGACTGGACAGCCGGTTTTCTCCTAAACTATTGGAGATAAAAATATAAAAAAAATAGGGAATTGCATGGTTCGAGGGGGCCAATTAATTAGCGCGAACGAATTTTTTTATCGATTATTATTTTAAAAGAAACGATGGTCAAGTTCGGTTTTTCAAATGGAACTATTTTTTTTGAACACCTGAGTTGATAGTGCGTTCCAAGACAAATTCAATAAGCTTTAATGTATACACTTTATTTTCACTGGTTTTTAAGATATTGCGCTTGCAAATTTACTGATTTTCACTGGAAGAAAACTGTCTGGTATAGCACGCACCGGGGACGGTCTTACTGGATCCACGGGTGGCACTGCCTTTTGAAATAGATACCTACCTGCCAAAGGTCTACGCCAGGCCCAAAGGCTGGACAATTTTTTTCCGTCAGAAATGCTACTTAGGTAGGTACATCTGCGGTATTGAGAAGCGCACCGTTACTTTTATTTCGCACTTGCTTCTACGCTCCGATGGCCGGTTCTTTTGGGAGGGATGCAAGTTCGATTGGTTAGGTTAGGAGGAGTGAAAGTTGCTAGACTAAATTTCAATCATAGGGAGCAGATTGTATCAGAACTTCAATATCAGAAGAAAAGCAAGCGTTAACGTATTCCGTGCGAGAGAAGGTGGGCATTGCTGTGAAGAGGGCCTCTTCAAGAGAGCAGCCGTTTGTGAGGACTGCAAATCCGAATGGTTCTGATACAATCTGCTCCCTATGATTGAAATTTAGTCTAGCAACTTTCACTCCTCCTAACCTAACCAATCGAACTTGCATCCCTCCCAAAAGAACCGGCCATCGGAGCGTAGAAGCAAGTGCGAAATAAAAGTAACGGTGCGCTTCTCAATACCGCAGATGTACCTACCTAAGTAGCATTTCTGATGGAAAAAAATTGTCCAGCCTTTGGGCCTGGCGTAGACCTTTGGCAGGTAGGTATCTATTTCAAAAGGCAGTGCCACCCGTGGAGCCACTTCATCACCCACGCGACTTTATGTGGGCCTATGCATTTCACAGACTGCCACTAATAATCCAAATTCAGAAACTTCATTTCAACGAACTGCCATTACACTTAGAACCTACGCAGTTAAATGTTTTTAACACTTTGAAAAATACACTAGAGAACGATATGCCTGTAATGGTATCAGAGGCAGATCCAGGAGCAGTGCGGTCAGATTTCAAAAACCTAGGGCGGAAACACGTAAGGGAAAAAGCGCAACCAAAGAAATCGCATGTCACCAAAATACAAATTGAATGTTTTGAATCAGAGTTATAGTTTCATTGGATTAGATGATAAAAGTACAGATATAAAAGTACCTTAACAATATTTATTTGAAAATATGTACGTTAATGTTTTGAACCTTTTTATTATCAGTAAAAAATATATTATTTCTTCAACATTGTTAACCTGATCTGTTTCATTTTCAATTTCAGATTGATACATGTTGGAATTAAACCTCCAAAACATATCTTGAGTTGGTTCGAATATTTTACAACAAATAGAATTTACATCGAAATAAGATCTTCTAAACATTATCGACAATCATCACTCACCAACACAACAGTCGGATAAAACCAACAGAAAATAAATAAAGAAAGAACAAAAAGTGAAAGGCAATTTAGTTTTTAGTAATCGCTCAGATTGCAGTTTACGGTTTTTGTAAAAAATCAAGTGCAAATTAACTTTCAAAATCGCCCAACTTCGCCACTCTGCCCAGGAGCCTTTCTTTGAGGGAGCAAAATGTGAAAAAAGTGAAAAATAAATAAGTACATATTTGAAACTTCTATTACAAGATTTAAAATTTGCTAGATTTTAAATCGAAGATCTTTAATTTGAAGATTTTAAAATTGTGATTTATATTTTAATATCTCTATCAGATACTGTAGCCTAAATAATTAAATACATATTAATTCTTTATACATTATAAACAATGGACGATCGCCTCTATCACCCTCTCTGGATACGTCCCTGGATGCCACCCCTCCAATTACAATGTCTTAATAACCACGTGACGAACGTGTCATTTGCAGATGGGAGAAGGGAATCGAGGCGAACAATCCATAATGAAAAAGACGCAACGATCACTGGTCTAACGATCTACGCCGAGAAAAAAACACTTCGGCCGACATTAGGTGCGCGACGTGACCATCGACGTCGCCTTTAATAAACGCGCGCTGCGCCGCTGCTTTCTCCGTGTAAAGCGAATTCACCTCGACCATAGCTAAAGAAACACCTGAGGGTGGTATTTAGAGATAGACACACAACTTACGTGCCTCTAAACGACACGGTTTTCGGTAACTATCGCGTTCGCAGCTACTAAAAATACGGAGAAAGATGTAATTCGTGGTACGAGCGAATTACTGCGAACAACAGATTCTGAACGACTTCATTTGTCAGAAATTGATTCCGAATATTTATTTATTCTTATATTCTGTGTATAATGCACTTTCAGTTTAGAAATTATTTTTAACACCATCTCTGTACACCACATCTTCAATATTTTAAATAATAATAAAGATAATCATAAAATAATAATACTTTAATACTAGATGTCTTCAAAAGTATCCTTAACCCGTCGACTGCCATGGGAGTCGTCAAAGATCACCACCTCGAATTTATAACTTTTCTTTAGAACGCTGATAATAAATAAACCCTCAGATTTACATACTTCTGAAGCATATTACTGACATAAGGAATGATGTGTAGTAACAAGTGTATCGTTAAACCGCGAAACATTCTTATTCCAGACTAAAGTAAATGTCCCCATTACCGACCGCGTCCCCATTAGTGACCAATTATTCATTTATTATTGTTTATTGCAACACAGAAAGCGTAATATCAACCAGAAAGTTCAGAAATTATAATTAGAGGTATTTCATTTATTGTTTCATACGTTATTTATGTAGCCGTGCATTCATCTTTAAGTAAATACACATGTAAATTAGGACTTGGTCATTGACGTGAAAGTTGACAGATTCTAATAACGTGAGGTTATACTAAAGATATCATTAAACTCGCAAATTTTACAATAGAAATACATGGATCCATGCAGTAACTTACTCAAATTGACTAGAAATATATACAGAATTATAAAATAAAAAGAAACTATTCATTTTCTTTCATTATTGTAGCAGAAAATCGTAGTCGGAAATAGGTACAGACCGTCAAAGACCGGTCTGTACCAGTTTTCGGACATTTTACAAATGGTGTTTTAGACCTAAATAAAGTAATCAAGTAATTTTTTAATTATTAAATTTTGAGTACATTTGATTTGAACTCAAAATTGAGTACAAAAAGTACTAACATAAATATATTTTCTTTGGAAAATAACAATGGTGAAAACAAAGAAAAAGGAGCAAAAGCGCGCGAAATACACGGAAACCGAGTTAATCGAAGCAATATATAAAATAATATCTGGAGAAACCATAAAGAAAAGAGGCAGAGATTTATTTACAGAAACAAAACGAGAAAGAGGAGAAAAAGAGAATAAGAGTTTTAGCTGCAGAAGAGCGATAGAAAAAGATTGAAGAAGAAAAGAAACGGAAATTATTAGGAAATAATAGAAAACATAAAAGATTATCTTAAACAGATTATAAATTGTTTAATTTTCATAAACTGTTAATAAAAACAGTTTGTTATACTCATGAACACAAATTTAATGAACAAAATGATGCATTTACAATGGGAGAAACTGCTGGTCAATAATGGGGACGTGAGACGGTCAATAGATGGTACAAGTTGGTCAATAAAGGGGACATTAGGTCCAATATAATTTTCACCATAATTTTTGTGTAAATAGTCAAATATCACTCTAAAACTAATTTGATTAAGAAACTAGGGACTTAATAAAATACAATGATCCATACTTTACTCAAACATTGTCATATATTAGTAAAAAAATTACTATTTCGAATCAGTCACACTCTTAAACGGTCGCTAATGGGGACATTTACCTCTATGAATGAATGCGAGTGAACGGAACAAGCGTGACAATCGCGTGATAGTCCACCGGTTAAGGGGGGAGTCTTATTTAGGACGCCATGAATAAGCTGATTCTTGGGTTTTTTTTTCTAAGAAACTGTTAAGCGGATCTTTCCCAAACGTACAGGGTATCTCCATAAAAAACTTCAAAAATCGAGGACGAGAAAGAGTAAATCACAAAAAAAATGGAAGAAAATATACATTGTAAAAAATTATATGAAATCAAAATGAGCTGCAAGTACATAAATGTGCTTTCCCGCAGCGTGCAAAGGCGACACTGTGTAACACAATAAAAGACAAAAAAAGATGTCCGCGGCCTGGAAGTCAAATACTTGGCGTGGCCAGGCAAGGTATTCTCAGATCATCAATACTCATACCTTCCCCCTCGTAGGCTTTCAGATAATTTGTCCATTTAAAACTCAGACAATACGAGTACATTTTCATTATATTGCGTTTTAAAGTAATTGTAAGATCATTCATCGACACCGATACCTTTCCTCTCACAAACTTTCACGTACTTTGTCTATTTAAAACTCTGACAATATGAATACACTTTCATTACCTATTTTGCGTTTTTAAATACTTCTTATTCATCAACAGCCTGATCTTGCCTGGCCACGCCAAGTATTTGACCTCCAGGCCGCGGACATCTTTTTTTGTCTTTTATTGTGTTACACAGCCTTTGCACGCTGCGGGAAAGCACCTTTATGTACTTGCAGCTCATTTTGATTTCACATCTTTTTTTATAATGTATATTTTCTTCCATTTTGTTTTTTGTGGTTTACTCTTTTCCGTCCTCGACTTTATCATGTACTTGGCGTATTTTTGTACTGTTTTGAAGTTTTTTATGGAGATCTCACTTCATTTTACAAAGTAGGTATGTATGTATTATAAATGTATATAGTAGTGTTGCGAGCACCCCATAGATGAGAATCCATGGCCCGCTAGTGCTCGCGACGATGACAAGAGGACAGCGAGAAGAAGGTGATCGATCCTTCGGAACTCCCGTCCTCTTCCGTGTGTCCCCCGACGTCCCGGGAACTCCGCTCTGGTACGTCCAACGACGACTCCACCGCTCCGGCGTCATATCCTCTCGGACCCGGTTCCCTGTCGAAGCCTCAGTCACGGTCAGCCTTAGGGGTTCGTCCTCAATGTCCTTCCGGTAGACCCGTTCCTTTGCAAAAGAGACAAACAAACGTTAACGCCCTGTTTTGACGGCAATAAAGACAAGGGCCGGGCTGCGGAGATAGCCTCCGTAGTCCGGTCCAATTAAGATGGAGTGAATCCTGTCGCGTTCTCCCCTGTCCCCTCCCAGGTCTTCCTGCAGCCGCTCTACCCCAAGGGCGACTTGGAACTGCCGGCAGCTGATTCTTCTCCTCCGTCGTCCTCCTCGCCCAGCGTCTTTCGCACACCAACCTTCCCAGATCTTGACCCAGCTCGTTGGGTTCCGCCTCTCGCGGGGTCAGGCTCGCCGAACCCGCGCCGATCCCGAGCCGATTCCGCGACGGTGTTCGACCCCGAACTCCCTCCGCCGCGGCTGTAGCAATTACGTCTCCCCAGGCACGTCTTCATCGCTTCGGTGGTGCCGCGCTCCTGGGGACGCCGCTCGCCATCAACACAACTGCATGGATCCCCGGCCGTCACCGAGAGCCGCACACCCACCAACCCTTGGTGCGGTCCATGCGCTCCTGGACGTCTCCGCATCCCTGTCGGAGTCGCATCCCCGCCACCAACTTCGCGACGCTGCCTCTAAAGCGTCGCAACTCGGCCTCGTGTAACGACGACCGACGCTGCCCCTAAAAAACGGTTTCCTCGACAGTTGACAGTGGTGTAGACGGGCGATAAAAGCGGAGAACAGGACGAGTCATTGAAACATGTTGGGAACAGATTGCATATGGGAGATAGTCGGCATGTTGGGGGAACACATGGGGAAAACAGGGAGGAGCACAAAACCGATGGGTCGACACCGCCCGTGACTCGCTAAGGATCTAACTTCAGAGCGCGCTGTCATTCGCCGAAAGCGCATCTCTCCTGTCGCGTTTGTCGATAATCGTCCTCTACATTACCCAACGCGAACGATACAACCAAAATCCGGATTCCTTTTCGTGGGCCGGCTTTCCGAGCCTCCAGAGCCAACCCAGCAATGAGCTCCTGGTTCCTCACCATCCTGACAGCATCCTCGCCGAAACCCCGAAGTCGCTCTGGCGGGCCTCGACCGCCGCCGCCGCTCCCGCCTGTCTCCTTCGAAGTCGGCGGGCCTCGACCGCCGTCCCCCGCTGCTCTTGTGGCTATCCCTCGTTCCCGCCGCTGCTTCTGCGGCTGTCCCCCGTTGTCCAGCTGCAAGCTGAATGTCGAGTCCTCTTCCGTCCTCGAAGAGGGATTTGCATCTCTCGCAACGGCTCCTCGCGTATCGCACGTGAAAGCTCCTTGCGTTTCTTCGGGATCCGTGGTTACGGATCCCATTTCTGACACCAATGTTGCGCCGGGGTGTTTCCATCGCAGGCCACCCCGACGCAGAGGAATAGAATGAATAATCACACGCGAGTGCTCATTGCACGACTCTGCTACATTTCGTTACACTGCGCCATATAACGTAGGCCGGCACGTCCGGCCGCGCCCGCGTATATTCCAAGACTCTCCAATGACAGCTTGACAGGTGATCGATCCGATCACCTTCTTCTCGCTGTCCTCTTGTCATCGTCGCGAGCACTAGCGGGCCATGGATTCTCATCTATGGGGTGCTCGCAACAGTACTTTGTGTACAGTACATAGTGCGCGAAGCAGCTTATGGCGCTGAAAGCAGCCTTTGGCATTGAACGTATTTATTTAACATTGAACTGTATTCACAACCACAATTATTAACACCTTTCGAAGAAAAATATGTATGCATTTTTAGTATTTCGCGGCCAAGCTTGTTTTTCTACTCGTAAATCATCAACGGACACCCACGTTGTGCCCTTACCCCTTACCCCTTACCATACTCGTGTAATGACCATCGTTAATACTTTTACCGTGGTGGAAAATCGCCGCCTTAAGCTTATTATAACAGTGATCTACCAATTGTATTTTAGTAGTAGGTATCGCTTTGATGTAGAAATTTTCCACTTCACTTGACGACCATGTAAACGTACAAAATCTTTATTTTTATCATTTAAATTAGAAAGTATTCATTTATGTATATATTTGTAAAAACACGTTTATAACTTGGTTATAACTTGACGGTAAGCTGTCAAAATTTGGAGTGGATTGCATAGTGAAGATAGCGATTGACGAACGAAGCATGTATTAGTTCGAGTGGATTGCATAGTGAAGATAGCGATTGACGAACGAAACATGTGTTAGTTTCATTTTGGCTGAAGGTGTGCGTGTAACGCGTATATACGTATTATGTTTGACGAAAAATTTTCTGAATAATCAGAAGAAGAAAAATCTTACCGTTTTCGACAGATCCATGAGACGATATTACGATATCTTTGTCATGCGTGGACCGATTTTATTGAAATTGGTCTTATTCGAAAGCTTATATGCGGTTTAAATAAGAAAAATGCCTTTAAATTTAGAAAATATTGCAGGCGTGATCAGATATTAATGAAATAAGTTTCAGGTTAGGTTGGATTAGCCGGGCGACGAGTAAATGATAGCGGTAGCGACAGTCGACATATACAGATTATAGTTCAGATTCAAACAATAAAAATTAATTTTTTCGTTACAAAGTGTTCGGTAGAAATGGAGATATATGAATTTGGGTTGTACTTCCGAATGGCCTCAGTGGCCGATCGACACGAGGTTTGGGGGGAAGGGTGGGGAGGGGATGTGGACCCTAAATCTAAAATTGTTTTTTCGGGTATTTATTAGTTTCCGAAATATTAATAAAAAATTGTTAACTTTTTTGGAAATTTTTTTTGGACGTTGGTGCAGGCCTCCCTATCCGGGAGCCCTTCCGGCCCCCTATTTTTCATTTTTGAAATTTTGTAACCACGGTCTCGTTTTTGGCATCACCGAACTCACATCGGTTCGCTGTCGTGCTTTCCGCGCCCCACGCACTGGTCTAGCCCCAACCGGAGCCGATCGAGATGAAACTTAGTGGGTAATACGAGGGTTGTGGATCGACCCCAAATATAAAATTTTACCTTCAGCAATTAATGCGTTCAAAAGATACAGAAGTAATTGTGCATAAAAGGGTACACCTTACCGATTTTTTTTAATCAATTTACCACGGTCACCCATCTTAACAATATTTCTGTTGACTTATACCGACATTCCACTTTCCAACTTGTTCCGGGTTTTAGTATTGGTTTGGGTTAGATTGGTGCAGGGGGGGGGGGGGGGGACGCGCGCCCGTTCACGGGCGCGTAAAGCATGGTAGCGAACCGATGTGAGTTTGGCGATGGTAAAAATGAGACAGTGGTTAAAAAATTTCAAAAGTTGAAAATAGGGGACGGAAGGGCTCCCGGGTAGGGAGACCTGCACCAACGTCAAAATAAAATTTCCAAAATAAATTAACAATTTTTTATTAATATTTCGGAAACTAATAAATACCTGAAGCTGCAATTTTAGATTTAGGGTTCACACCCCCTCCCCACCCTCCGCCCAAACCTCATCTCGATCGGCCACTGGGGCCATCCGGAAGAATATCCATGCATGAATTCGGTCCAAGGGCTCTCGCCGCCAGAGTTGCAAATTTACGATTATGTTGGAGGCCCCAATTCTTTCCTGAAATCAAAAAACCAAGGATTTTTTTATTTCTAGTATAATTACATTATCGATGTACCTAACGCACGAAAATAAAATTAAAAGTTGGCAAATTGGTGGGACTTCAAAGACAAAGTTACGATTCTGCCCCAAGATATTTCGTACTATTTATGGCAAAAGAATTCTTCAATTTAATTTATTTATAAAAGTTGTTTTATGAAAGTATTTATAATAGTGGTTTTTTTTGTTTCAGGGAAGAATTGGGGTCTCCAACATAATCGCAAATTTCATATATTTCCATTTCTACCCACCACTTTGTAAAGAAAAAATTATTTTGTATTGTTTGGAGGTGAAATAAACTACCCTAAAAGTTTGGAAAAGATTCGCTTAACAGTTTCTTAGAAACAAATTCGTCCTAAATAGGGCTCCCCCCTTAACCCCTACAGCACACTTCATTGCAGGAACGTCTCAGTGACGTTGCTCGAAATGTTCCCGAAACGTTTCAAGGAAATTGCTATGTCCGCCTTGTGTAACATTGCAGGAGTTATTTCTGGAACATTGTTTCGGAATTTTACAGCAATTGTCACGTAACGTTTCTGACATTTTACAGCAATTGTCACGCAACGTTGCGGAGATTTTATAGCAATGGTCACGCAACATTTCGGAGATTTTCCTGCAATGGTCACGCAACATTTCTGAAATATTACACAGCAATGGTCACGCAACGTTTCGGGCAGTAGGGCCAAAAATAAAAATATCGGTACTAACTAATTATGGTATATACACCGTTGTCTTTGATGGACGCGAGACGACATGAATGTGTACAGAGAATCGTAGTAGTATAACGTCCGTATTTTTTTTATAAATAGAAAATTCTTTTACCTCAGTGAAGATTCGAACCCATGACCTCGAGCACCGGAGACGAACACTTTACCGCTGCACCTACAACCGTTGATTGGAAAGATTGCTTACGTATTTTAAGATATTGTCCTACCGTCCAACACTTTAAACTCAAATTATTCAAAAACGAAGATTCGTTTTGACAAACCCCATTACATCTCCCGGTAATTATTTAGAAGTTTTCCATCCTCGCCGATTTCAATGATTTTTGGATATGTTGTAAAACTCAACATTCTGAACAACTTTTTCCTATACATATTACCGCCGCTCGACCTTCGTTTCCGAGATAATCGCGAAAAACTGTTGCTACTACACAATGTATTCTGCCGTATATCTACCTGCAGTACGCGTCCGTGGCAGCGTATGCGCCAGCATGGGACAAAACAAATGACGAAGCTGACCTTGGTTTCCGAGATATTTGCGGAAAACTTCGGTTGATTTATTCCAACGCAACGCATTCCACTTTCCAACTTGTCCCGGGTATTAGTTTGGTTTGGGTTATATTAGGGCGGGGGGCGCGCGCCCGCTCGCGGGCGCGTATCGCATGGTAGCGAACCGATCTGAGTTTAGAGATTTGAACCAAAAACTTGCGGATGTCCGTCAACACCCCGACTCACATCGGTTCGCTACCATGCTTTACGCGCCCGCGAGTGGGCGCGCGCCCCCCGCCCTAATCTAACCCAAACCAAACTAATACCCGGGACAAGTTGGAAACTGGAATGCGTTGCGTCGGAATAAATCAACAGAAGTTTTTCGCAAATATCTCCGCAACGAAGGTCGACATTGTATTCTACGTATACGTACGCGTGCGTAGCAGCACAGCGTTCGGCGATTCGATTTTGTTCTCGATTCTTTTTTAGTAAACTCATGTTCCTTCTTGCTGACCTATCAGTAGTAATTCACGAGCCTCTAACAGTCAAGCGTCTTCAAGAAGTACAAGTTAAATATTACTGTTTTATTTACAAATCCAATTATAATGAAATTACATGAATTTCTATCTTTGTGTAATAATTATGATAGTTTGATCCAGTTTTTAATTGAACAAAAAGTTATTCGTGATACGATGAACTGTATAAAATGCCAGAAACAACTGATACTTGACCGTGAAAGATTAATGTATCATATGTACAAAATCGAAACAAAAAGAAAATAAAAACGCAATGTGCTGTAAAAATAAGGGCATTTCATAATACATGGTTTGAGCACATTCACCTACCAATTCAGACTGCATGCCGGTTTATTGCCTATCACATAATGCTTCGACCTCCCCGACAGCAGTTTATAATGAACGAATTAAATATATCATCATCCACGGCTGTCGACTGGGCTAGTTTCTGCCGGGAATTATGCACATTATGGGTTGAACAACACTCAGTCCGACTAGGAGGTGAAGGTATTGTTGTAGAAATTGATGAAGCAAAGATTGGAAAGCGAAAATATAATAAAGGCCGCTTAGTTACTGGACAGTGGATTTTTGGAGGTATCGAGCGAACAAGTAAAAATGTATTTATTCAACCAGTTAAAGATAGAACTGCTGAAACATTACTGGCAGTCATTAAAAAGTGGATCAAACCGGGCACAACAATAATGTCGGACGCTTGGAAATCGTACAATTGCTTAAACAGTCAAGGTTACAAACATCTAATTGTTATTCATACAATGAATTTTGTCGACCCAGACACCGGCGCACACACACAAAACATAGAGCGTGCGTGGCGAGACACGAGAGCCAATATACCCCGTTATGGAAATCGCAGTTATCATTGCGTTGGGTACATTAGTGAGTTTTTATTTCGACGTCAGCATAGTTACGAGAATCGTATAATGGCATTTTTCACCGTCATGGCAGAAATGTTTCCAGCTGGCGACTAAATAACAAGCAGGAATGAATAGTCTAATGTTCAATTACTCCTACACATACTGTAACTTGCTGCACCAAATAAATTTAATATAGATTAAAATTGTCCTTTCATTTATCACCAAACTTGTTGACAGATCAGAGATTGGTTAACTCGAACCCTTTAGTTTACCCGGTATACACGTTGCCTGCCGGTCACTGCGACTTAAGATGCCGAAACAGTAAATGAACGGCTGTCTCGTGCTGATGCACACACTGCCGCATCATGCACGTATGGGCCGAATACATTGTATAGTAGCAGCAGTTTTTCGCGAATATCTCGGAAACGAAGGTCGAGCGGCGGTAACATGTATAGGAAAAAGTTGTTCAGAATCGTGTCCCCGATAACATATCCAAAATTTATTGAAATCGGTGAGGATGGAAAACTTCTAAATAATTACCCATCTCCCTAATCGTGGAGCCGGATATCTCGCAACAAATTCATTTCGACGCTTGATGTTGTATTAAGTTGATTCATACCCTGTTATGAAATATCCTGCGTATTACAAGAAAATATTTATTTTTTAGTTTTTAGCGCATTTTTAATAGAATCGTTTAACATAATTTTTTTGTTATATTTTTTTTATTTTGTAGTTTTTAGTGTTTGTGGATTTACATTTCACTGCTCAGACTTCTTTACAAATATCTTTTGTTGCTGTATACAGTTTAACATTTTGCTTAAATCTTATAGTGATAATTAAGTAATTGTATTAATTATTTATATCAGATATTTTCCACATTCACATATATTCCCTCGGAGGTTGTCTGTGGAATCTTAGAATGTATTCCGCGTGTTCGCATTTCAGGAACGTTCCGCATAATTCGGTATTCTTTTCGAACGTTGCAGGAACGTCCCGCATAGGTTACGAGTACGACATTGCACTCGTAACGTATGAGCAACGTTCCGGCAACGACAATCACAGAATACGGAATTACGCGGAACGTTCATGAAATGTCGACACACAGAATATAGTCTAAGATTCCACAGGTAACCTTGGAGGGAATATATGTGAACGTGGAAAATATGTGATATAAATAATTAATACAATTACTTAATTATAACTATAAGGATTTAGCTATGTGTTAACCTACATACAGCAACAAAGGATATTTGTAAAAAAGATATATTAGTCCCAATTACTGCCAGTGTCCCTACTATTGCCATTTAATTGATTATAACAAATAAAAACGTCGAGTGCAAATATGTAAGACCGTATTCAATGCGGATTCGTTGCCTGAACGTCGCGCATACGTTACGTAGTGCAATGTTGCACTCATAACCTATGCGGGTCGTTCCTGCAACCACGATCACAGAATTATGGACTTACATATTTGCACTCAACGTTTTTATTATCTATAATCAATTAAATGGCAATAGTAGGGACACTGGCAGTAATTGGGACATTTAACAGTTTTTTACAAATATCTTTTGTTGCTGTATATAGTCTATGAGTTTGTTTAAACTATATATTGTTAAATACATAATTGTATTAATTATTTATGTCAGATATTGTCCACGTTCGCATATATTCCATCGGTGGTGGCCTGTGGAATATTAGATTGTATTCTGCGTGTTTAGATTTCCGAATCGTTCCGCGTAATTCCGGATTTATTGCGGATCGTTGCAGGAACGGCGCGCATACGATACGAGTGTAATGTTGCACCGTATTTTGAGGTCAACGATGCAGGAACGTTCCACGTGGGTTGTATTGCAATATATGCGCAATATTGCACGGCAATATGTGCGCAATATTCCCGAAACATTGCACAACCTGGGCCAGTGCAATATTGCACGGCAATGTGTGCGCAATATTCCCGAAATATTGCACAAACGGGGCCATTGCCATATTGCACGGCAATGTATGCGCAATATTCCCGAAACATTGTACAAACGGGGCCATTGCAATATTGCACGACAATGTGTGCGCAATATTCCCGAAACGTTGCACAAACGTAGCCATTGCAATATTGCATGGCAATGTGTGCGCAATATTCCCGAAACGTTGCAGAAACGTAGCCATTGCAATATTGCATGGCAATGTGTGCACAATATTCCAGGAACATTGCACAAACATGTCCATTGCAATATTCCACGGCAATGTTTCCACAATGTTGCAGTAATGTTGCAATGCAACCTGCAACCAAACGGCAACATTGCAATATACTGCAACGGTTATGCAACGTTCCTGCAACGAAGTGTGCTGTAGGGGAACATGACTCCCAAGTAGAACTCAAGATGGTGTCATATGTCTGATGATTTCGCAAGCCGAATTACTGCATCACAGTGATCAATCGAAACCCGACATTGAGAATAATAAGAGAACATAATAATCTGCAAAGGTTCGTCGTGTTATTTCACCCAAACTACCACGAATATTTACGAACGCTAGCTTGCAAGTGGAAGTAGTGAGTAATAGACAGACACGCCAGCTTACTTCCACGCCTGCGACTGTTTCGAAAATGAAGAACTTTTATTCTACATTTCCCATCTATTTTCACACAGAATCAGTCCATTTTTTATTGTATTCATAAATCAAGCCCCACCCTCTGTAAAAGGCTATTATCCATAAAATTTCCCACTTTATCTTGTACATGGTACTCGTGCGAACGCTTTTAGCGCCGGTACCACGATAAAACATCGCCAGACGCGGATCCAGGTGAATTGTTGGCAAAAAGTGGCGTAAACGTTGTCACGAGCGTCAACCAGGCGACTTGTTATGTTTTATTGTCCGCAGGTATGCCATTTGACCAGACACTTAAGGATCGACTCGCATTCACCCCGATCTAATTTAGATGTACAGTGGTCATTAGACTAATGCACGAGAGGAAATATTGTGCGCTGGGATTGTGGGAGAATGGACGATGTGGGATAGCCTATGGGAGAGCTTTATCAGCAATGTGTATTCTACGTAAAAGCTTCGCGAAGGATAATGCAAAGTGACAAATTTCAATTTCTAATCATTAGGATGCGGACCGCTAGATTTTTTGTCTGTAACCCCTTCGACTTGAGTCAACAACCCTATCACACGAAATGTGGGACTTAGACTTCAATCAATCACAGGCGATCAGAATCAAATGTAAAGATTGGAAAGGCGATAAGGTTGTTGTCTACTCTGACCGATTGTACGATAGACACTATATGTATCTTAGAATACCCTGTTAGAATTTTAAGTCAACTCGTTCATCGGATTCCAAGAAATCTTAACACTCGCAATGTAACTGCTTTGCGGATGGATTGACTTCAACGATGAATATTTTTTATTAGTGTTTGCTTTACACTTATAAAATGCTGACAGGTGGGCCTCCTGCAAGGTCTCAGAACTGGTAAGCTAGCTCAGGTATCCCGGAATTCCCAGTTCCCGTTCTGAGGACTTGCCTCTGGGGTATAAAATGCCCATGAAACAAGTCCCAGGTCCCAAGGGTTTTATAGCAGTAATAATTTATATTTCTGTAAGGTTAGGCTAGATTATATATTTTACGCCGCGTCCTAATTAAATGTCGCACAACGAAAAAATCGTTGTCGCCCGACCGACTGACAAATACTGACCAATACAGCGAGAAGGACTTTTGTTTGTTTATCGTCGTATTGGTCGGTATTTGTCGCTCGATCGGATGACAACGATTTTGTCGCTGTGCGTCATCTTATTAATTCGTGGCGTTAAGGGGGTGATCAATATGTCCAGGAAGAGTATTATCATTGGTTTTGTATCAGGATAATACTTTCCTGAACATATTGTGAAAAATAAGGAAATCTTTATGTTATTATATATTAATTAATGGTTAACCGTCTGAGATGCCTACGCCAAGTACTTTGGCGTTCGTCGATCAGATCGCTCTATCTCACTTGATCTCGATGTGTTTTGTTCGCTCTCTTCGTCGCGCAGTGCGATAATATATGTGCCTACTTCAGCCAATAACCAAAATACGGGTGCCCCGTCTTTAGATGTGTGTCCAAATAGGTGACTCGACCAATCGTCACAGCGACGGACTGCATCAGCCGAGACCGCCTGCTAGGGATCTTCTTTCGGCCGGGTAATAGTACCTATACGGCGTCTGCACCCTGTAGCTCTGCAAATATTATGAATTGGAAAAAACGCTTTTGCACACTGACTAGGGACACTATTCGCTCCGAGCGCCTAGCACACCTAAATCGCCATTTAAGAGAAGAACACTTTATAGATCAACCGAAAAATCGAAAAAGAATTTCCATAAACCCCTTCTAAAACATGTCAAAAATATATTCTCAATATTATAGTGATCCTGGTATGATCCAATAGTATCCTGGTGAGTATACTAGTAACTCCGTACTAACTCACGCCTCCGAGCGCCGAGCATACCTAAAACGCATTTTCAACGCGGTTTTCTCAAAACCACGTTTACAAAATTGGTGCCGGGGATAACTCAAAAACTATTTGACCCATCATCTTCAAATTTTGCACACTTTTAGTTTATAATATTCCTCGGAATATGAACCACAATGTTTAACTAAATTATTAATTTTAACAACTGTTTTTAAATAAATATAAAGCGAATTTTTGGCGAAAATATTCCGCCATTTTTAAAATATGCAATTTTTTACACCATTTGTGGTTCATATTCTAAAAATGGGCACATACATTGAAAAAAAAATTATTGGTCTGTTTCACATAACTACTAAGAGACGCTACAACCGGCGCCGTTATGCATCTCGAAAAAAAACATAATTCAGATACTGCACTATTTCTTTTGTAGTTATTATAGTTTTACTTTTATAATTTTTTTTTACTTGTTATAGTGTTAAATAAAGTACCCCTAAAGTTACGAAAGGATTGGCGCATTTGTACCTTTGCAAAAATTCCTAAAAATTTATACAAAAATAAGCCGTTTATACGAACTTCTCCCCTTAATAATTAAGGTTAGATTTAAGGTTAGGTTGCAAAACAGTCTTAAGACTGAACATCGCCTTTGCACTATATTTTTTCTTTTTACATCTTTCTCTTTACTTCTTCTTTCCATTCTTGTATTGTGTAATAAAGACGCTTAATAATAATAAAAGAATGTACATACGGGGCAGTGAGAGCAACAACGGACCAACCCACATTAAAATTTTTTTTTTCCTAGTTTATAATTTATATTCGTAGGGCCTATTGGAATACGTTATTGCTATATATATATTAGGGTGGTCCTTATTTTTCAACTTTAAAATATATATTGTCTGCCCCTCTTAAAATCATCTATTTGACAAAAAAAATATCTCCGTGTTTTTTATTTGTATATTTTGATATATAAAGGTCGCCCAAGGACTTTATATTTCGCATGTAGGGGAGACCGGAGCAAAATCAGGACATTAAGAATAAAATCTTATAACTTTGACATTATTAAGTAAAAAACAAATTGCAATTGGGATTCATTAGAATAAACTCTTTTTTAAATAATAGAACATATTCAATTTGTTTAATAGGAGGAAAAATACAAAAAATAATGATTTAAAATAAGATCCGTTTTTAACCTAGGTAAATCAAGATACTGGCCCTACCCTAGTAGCATTTATTTGCTGGGACTTTGTTGGGCCAATGACGTGAAATCCGTTGGCCAACTGTTGAAATGTCGCGCAATTTTTAAATGGGCCAAAGATTGTAACCAACGCAGGCCCAATTAAAAGTTTCTTTCCATAGGCCCAACTGAAGGTTTCTTTTCATAAGTCCAACAGTTTCTTTCCAAAAGACGTCGTACAGACGTCCAGAAGGCATCTTGAAGAACTTGAAAAGACGTTGTAAACACGTCTTAGGAAAAAAAAATTCGGGGTGAGAAGCATCGAACCCAAACTTTCCGCTTGCGAAGCAACCGCTGTTCCGACTTACCCAACACATTTCCTTGTTGACAATTCTATTTTCTAGTTACATAACTAATATTAATTGTTTATAAAAACTGCGCAGTGACGCGAAATATTCTACAAAATAGCATCATTCGACCTTTAGACTCATTCCTTAAAATTTCACATTCGTCTCAAGACAGACGTCCTCATTAGGTATTTATAAATAAGAAAAGAAAAATCACAACTTGGAATATAATAACAGGTTTTTGGATGTAGCAAATTTTTTGTCGTTTGTAAGACGACATTTAATCATCGTTGTAAATTTTTTGTTAATTAACCAGCCATTATAATTGTAGGCCCAACATTGAATATTCGTTGGCAAACTGTTGTAAGTTTTTTGCCGTAGGCCCTATGTTGGGAATTTGTAGGCAAAACACTAACTATATCCCAACTAATTCCCAACTGTTGGCTACCGTTGGCCAACCAAAAATGCTACTAGGGTAGCACCTATAACAAGGAAACTCATCCAATTCTCCATTCACTCTAGTTAAAAAAATCACAATCACTGTCGTGATTGAAGTTAAATCACGACCGTGATCGTGAATCTGCGATCATTGTGATAAATCACTGTTAGTGATTTTGCACTCCATCTCTAAATATAACAATGCCAATTGTGGCAGCGCTGGAGACACGTCTCTTCGCACACGCTTTTGAAAACAGTTAATAACTTCACAAATACACGAGATAGTTCCGTGATAAATTTTCTATTCCATCTCGAAACGTTAGCAAATATATGAGGAGAGTTTCGAATTCCTTGCTCCTACAATCTTTTCTACACTAAGCCCTAAAGACCAACAGAGCGACGCGCCAAATAGGAATACCTCTTTAAGCGTTCAACGGTGCATAAACCTAAATCGGTCGAGTTATCGCGAGGAATCGTGGCTTCTTATGTTTCTCCGTTGAACCGGAAGGAGGTTTGTCTCTGCGCCCGTTTATCCTGCATCTCGATGCCCCTTTTGTGTTTGCTCAGCCACGCCTGAGGATCGTACGGCCTCGCAGGAATGAGTGGATCTTCTCTAATCCGTTCGTTTCCATAAGCATAGCATGCGATACGCTCGATATTATTGACCGTATCATCCATTGGCGTCGCTTTTACAACTTCGGGACCCCGTTGTTCCGGGTTGTGTGCTAGATGGCCAGAGGTTCGACGATCTCGAGAACGATTGTCGTTGAACGGCGTACATTGGTAAATTAGATTAATAAATTTTACCGCTCAACGACACTTCGCTCCCGGTTTTCTTGTGCAGAAATATTTGTGTCACTTCTATTTCACGTACTTTCTCAGTAATAATCGATAGTCGAGGGGAGCTGGGGGTGAGTAGCATTGCCACGAATTATGTAGTGTCAGCGATGCCTTCGAGCGGGTACATTAGTAAGTGCTAGCAGTAGTAATTACTTAGTAGCATCTAGAAAGAAAAGAACTAGGTAGTGTAGGTGAAGGGATGAGTGAACTACTGGGAGAACTGAAGTAGTGAATTAATGAGAGTAGAATCTGTCGAAGCAAGGGGGATCTTGGTGAACTAGTGCTAACCAATTAATAGAAAGAGCGGTTGGTGAATAGATAGGGCAGACTGCACACTCACACCTCCTCCATGTGAAACTTTAAAAATTCTAATTACACTTGAATCAAATCACAGATGAATGTACAAAGAACCCTTGAAATTCAATTTGACATAAATCTAGAACACTGCAGTGGTACGTCTCTAGGCACGACTTTCGTCAACGCTAGTAGAATACAATTTTCGCGTATCACGCGCCGAAAACAGCGACGCCAATGGCGGAAGCATGACTCACGCGGCTCGCAGATTTCGATCGTTAATAAGAACCGTTCACAATAAGAATAATCATAGTAATAACAACCACCACGGTAATAGACGAGTAAGAGGCACGGTAACGACACAACGGTGTCCCATTGTGCGCGCCCCTGTCCCGATACCAGGCACGAACTGGCCTGAACAATCGGAAGAAACGCGAGGTGGAATCGATAGCGGCTATGGTGGTCACACTTTGCTGCCTCGGGATGTACCCGAGTACCCGTGGCATACCTCACTAATAGTCACCGTGCACTTTTTTCCTCTTCATTGCTCTCCGCCTTTCTTTACGCCGCTGCACATAGGTCACTTAAGGCCCATTTTCACACGAGACACTTTCGTCACTTGTAAATAGTAGATACCCTGGGCATCAGGGTCCGATCTAGGGGGGCGCAAGCAGGGCGTCTGTCCAGAGCTGCAAATTTGGGCGCGGCAAAATTGGTAGAAAGCGGAAATTAAAATCAATAAAAAAGTAAAAGTTTTTGAAAGAGGGTAGACAAGTAGGTAATACGGGTTTGAATGTAGTATCAAAGTTATAAATTGATTTTCAATAATTACCAAATTTTGTACAAAAGAAAAGGCTCTTGGTATTTAACAAACACCTACAAAATTTTTCCCTCATTGTTAAAAATTATATTTTCAAATAATTATTTATAATTAAATATAAAGGGCGACAAAAATCATTATTTCCCAGAGTGGGGGAAAGCTAGATCGGAACCTGCTGGGCACTAGGGTAGCCCTTATTTATACGTGCCGAAATATTTTTTTTGTATTTCTTTGCTCTCGCCTCCTAATATGAAATAGGGAATATTTTATTATGAAATGCAACCATATTAGGGGGTGAGGGCAAATGAAATCGCATGTTGAAAATAAGGGGCACCCTACTGGGCACATGCATTTCATAAGAATGGTACTGGTTTAATGTTTGGGCTATAGGTGGCCTGCCAGTCGGTCATGTCGCGGACACGGGGTTTATTTTCAACCATTATGTACTTACAAGATGATTCCGGAATCGTGGTGCAATGATAGAAAAGACGATTCCTCATGTAAAAGTAGGTAGAAAATATAGAATGAAATTTTTTCATATAACGCTCCATTTCAGAGAAAATGGAATTTGAAAACTCGTTCGATACACGGGCAATCGGCACCTGACTAAAAATCAGCAGAGTTGATCAGCAAATATGCTGCAACTGTAAATTAAATGAATGTCGTTAAAAAGTAGTTTAAATTAAATGAATGTCGTTAAAAAGTAGTTTTATGAATTCAGTATTTTTCATCAGGACTTTGCTTTCGAGAAAATCAACCTTCCAAATCCGTTAAGTGTGCCTGCACTGGATTAAGGATGGATTCCATTTTCAAATCAATAATTTTGACAAAAACCCATGTGGAGGATGGGTCCAAATGCACCCGTGTCCGCTACTCGACGATTGAAAAGGTGGGGTTAGGAGGCATGTGAATTCATTCGAAATGTGAATACGAATCAGAAAACTGTTTCATGTGAAAAGGAATTTCACGGTGTCAACGTGCTACTTGCTACTTTGTACATTAACACTGCAAGTCTGTTGTAAAAGTTCAGTTTTAGCAGTTATTTAGTAATCAATTAATAAATGTTCTTTTATCAGTTCAGATATTTCAAGGTAATAATATATAAAAGTTAGAATTATTTATTTAATTAGCATTATGTACCCCATTACGGGAAATCTGCTTTTCATAACTTTTACTTTTTCAAAGCAGAATAAATGTTCCTATTTAACTGGAACTTTTTTCTGCTTCTAAGAAAATAAAAGTTCCCTATTTATGCAAAAATGAATGGATTAAAACTTTCAGTGAGTTTTATAACTGTTTTCATGGAAGAGAGAAGATAATAACCAATCAAAAAATTACTGTTATTTCATAAACTACTTGAAAATGTACTATGTCTCTCTTTCATAAGGGCTCTGTAGCAACTCTGTCTAAAACAGCTGACTCATCATCACACTCTCCATGTCAGGTAGAAATTTGCGCGGAACCAGACTTACTCATCTGGCTACTAAGGACCATGGGTCATCCGCTCCCCAAACAACTGCTAATATATTTGAGATTTAGGGCAGCATTTCCACTGAGCATATTCCATACATCCATTCCATTCTTTCAGAGTACTCAGTCTTGTACTTCAGTTGTACTTAGATAATAAAAATATATTATATTCCCAAAGTATAATCGGTCTATGACATTTCACACACGACTTTCCAACAAAGAAGATTCTCATACTGGGTCAGTAGATACTGCAGTTTGCTAAAGAGTCTGAAGTCACAGTCATTCCGAAGTCACAAGTGGCGAAGCCAGCTAAATGGAAGTCGTTTACACCAGGATGATTCGAATACTAGTTAAATTAATCCCTCCAGCAAGTGATCGTCGTAACTCGTTCAATAGACACTTGACTGGGAATAGGCACTTGACATTTGAGCGCTTCGCAATTAAAAAAGTTCCACCTTGCTCGAAGTGAAAAGCGAAAACTTCTTCGCTTTCTTAAAAAAAAGTCCATAATCGAACGTTTCTATTCAACAAACGCACACACTGTGCTTTACGTTCCATTTGTCACGTTGGGAGCAGAGGGAATATCTTTAACACCCATTCCTCTGCCTAGGTCTTTGTCGTACACGCGAGTTTCTTCTTTCATTAAGATGTAATCATTGCTTTTAACGAAGCCGAACGCTCCTTTAACGACCAGCCGGCCAGGGCATTAGCGCGATAGGAAGGAAATCATCTTCATTATGCTGGTGAAACATTATGCTGTGGCAAACCCAAGGTTTTTATCGAACCACTAGCGAACACGTAATTTCCATCGGTTATGCTCTCTGAACGCTGTGTTCCAGCCATTATTAGATACCGTTCCGTTGGGATCCCTCAGATCCACCGCGTTATCCGACCGATTGGTAATCTTGATTCGCGGGAGAAAGTATTTCAAGCAATTATACCCAAGTAGATCAGATGTTCTTTTTTCGTCTATCGACCATCGATCCCGCGACTCATTTCAATACGAACCCCATGTGAACGTTTGCAGCCGGATACGTTTTCATTCATAAGATCGAACGACCTGCTCGTGACCTAGCTTATCTCGGCTCTGTTTGACAAGCCTGCTGCGTAAATTGCTCTAATGCACGGTTTTATTGTTCCACTTAATGCAGATGGAAATGGAGGGTGAAACGCGCGCATAAAGATACGTACGTGTATGTGGATCGAAAATATGCTTTCAGCGCCCATAAACTGCGTGGAATGGGTACTCGTTCGCTGGGCATAATAAACGAAAAAGTTTCTAAATGGGTCTACGTGTATTCTGTTATAATTGATTGATATTCGTTCGTTGGACGCCTGAGGCCAACAGTTATAGAGCTACCATAGTCGTAATATACTGCGAATGACTAATACCTGATTGTGTAGTATGTCGTTGTAAGCGTGATACTTTCCAGTTTCCATTGTGACTTTGTAAACTACTGGATGAAATATAAAAAATATTTTTTGTTCTTTCTGTACGCGGCCATCTCGGTATGTTCCAGCGTTTTGAAAAGCGTCATATTACGTGAAAATATTTATGAAAATAAACTGAGGTAAATATTACCCGTCAAAAAAGAATCCCACTTAAAAACATTGTCGTAAATTAATATCCTATCAAAAAGAATCCCACTTAAAAACATTGTCGTAAATTAATAGCTTCACAAAACTAATGATATACAAAATTTGCGCCAATTACAACAATGGCTATTTATACAAAGACAAAAATGTATTTAATAATATTAAGCAGATATATTTTCATAGAAATAAATAGTTTTATACGAATAAAAATTTTAATTATTTAACGAAAAAATGTTAATTAATTGTCTTGGTTAATAAATAAAACAATATAAAACAAGACAAGACACCATTGAAACAAGAAAGATGTATATAATAATATTAAGCAGATATATTTTCATAGAAATAAATATTTTAATACGAATAAAAATTTTATTCTCAAAATACTTGGTGCTGCGAAACCGAATTGGTGTTGCTAAACTGAATAAATATGTATAAATTGCATTAAAATCATTTTCTATCTTTCTTGTCTCAATGGTGTCTTGTCTTGTTTTATATATTGTTTCATTTATTAACCAAGACAATTAGTTAACATTTTTTCGTAAAATAATTAAAAATTTTATTCGTATAAAAATATTTATTTCTATGTTACGTATGTGGAATCTTCCCATACGCCGCTCTCAACCACTTTCGAGCTCGCTTCTGAGAAGGGAAAACGCCCTAAAATCCTTTTGCTTATCATACACCACTAAGGGGGGTCATGATCTCGACCATCTGGATCACGATCATGGGAACGGGAATGACACGACGACGACCCCGAAGAATTTCCTTATATGGAAACTCCTAATGAATCCCCACTCATTTTTGGGACTATATAAACCCTTTGGTTTCTACCCTCGTTGGTTAAAAGCTATAGAGTCACGCGTAGAGTAACGTCGTGTCACGCTCGTACAGAGTTGGTTAAGATCGAGCTAAAGTCTCCCTCAGAATCAAAGTTAACCTCATAGGATCCGCGAGTTCGGTTTATATTCTATTTGGCACTTTGAAATAGCCACTCGTACGTCCCCGCATCGCCAGTGCGTCAACACCGTGCAAACTAGTGGTAACTACACACATTTATTTATTATTTCATCGCGACACTTACATTTGTACCTTAATTGATCATTCAATATATGAATGGTGTTCACGTATAAATCGAGTAGATTAGTTAAACCCATCTTTCACCCAGCGATCCTTATAATATTAGTAGCACTCACCCACTGATACAGCTTTACCGCTCGAGTTGTATCAAACATAAATTAATAGTTACGAGGCATTATTAACATTTCCGCGACTCCCTGATCAAGCATCAGGTTCGTTCGCAACCCTTCAACCAAAACAAAGCATCTTCTCCAACCCAGTGGCTCCCCGATTTCGCATCGAGTTCGTCCACGAAACCTTACCCTCCTACGGCTCCCTGATTTCGCATCAGGTTCGTCCGTATCCTACAGCTCCCTGATTTCGCATCAGGTTCGTCTGTAAATCTACCAACTTCCGAACAGCTCCCTGGTTTCGCACCAGGTTCATCTGTGAATAATCCAACCTCCTAACAGCTCCCTGGTTTCGCACCAGGTTCGTCTGTGAACTCTATCCTAGTGACTCCCCGATTTCGCATCGGGTTCGTTCACGACGTTTCACCCTCCTGCGGCTCCCTGATTTCGCATCAGGTTCGTCCGCGTGTGACTCCATTCCTAGAGGCTCCCTGATTTCGCATCAGGTTCGTCCTCGCCGTCAACAATCCTACCGGCTCCCTGATTTCGCATCAGGTTCGTCCGCGCACCTAACTAACAAACTCATAAACCGTATTCCTTGGGAAATACCCTTCTCGCCGGCCTCTCGCGTTGCCGCAGCCCCGGCTCGTAACATCTATGAAAATATATCTGCTTAATATTATTATACACATCTTGTCTCAATGGTGTCTTGTCTGGTTTTATATTGTTTTATTTATTAACCAAGACAATTAATTAACATTTTTTCGTAAAATAATTAAAAATTTTATTCGTATAAAAATATTTATTACTATGAAAATATATCTGCTTAATATTATTAAATACATTTTTGTCTTTGTATAAATAGCCATTGTTGTAATTGGCGCAAATTTTGTACCTATATCATTAGTTTTGTGAAGCTATTAATTTACGACAATGTTTTTAAGTGGGATTCTTTTCGATAGGATATTAATTTACGACAATGTTTTTAAGTGGGATTCTTTTTTGACGGGATTATATACTTGGCGCACTTTTTGTACCTTTTTTTAAAAAAGGTAATTTTATTAGGATTTCACACATTTTTTAGTGTTTATTGATGACTGGATAATTTTATCACCCTTTACGGGTTATTATTTTTTTAATATATTGTATTGTCATCCAAACTATACACGCCTGCAAAGCTTCAAGACAATTGGATTAGAGGAATTGGTTTAAATTTCAGTTTTCAGATATGAATCAAACATACAAGAAGCAAACAGAGGATCGAAGCTGAATAAAATCGTTTAATTAATATAATACTATGTCACAATAAATTTTTTTCTCTGACGTAGATCACACTGCATCATCTTCTGCTTCGATTATCTGTAAATATATAAAAGCCATATTTTTTAGTTACAACATAACGTAGAACTTATAGAAAGGAGTGGACTTTTGCTATAGATGTAGAGACTACATAATGTGTCTGAAGGAGGTGAGAGCGTATGGCAGAAAGTCGTGTTGGAGAAAATTTAAATGCTAATGGAATTTAGTGAAAATGAACGAAGAGATCCAATATTTTTAACGCACAGATTATTGGTGTTGGAATAAAATTTATGTAGCATGTTTATTGGTGAATTGAAATATTGTTAATGGGAAACTAATTAAATTAATGAATAGCGTGGGAGCTACTGTGGATTTTAATAAAGTAGTACGAATATCTCTCTCAAAAGATTGAAAAGTATCAAGGGAGATGCGTTTTCAGCGTACTTTCTTCACTAATGTGACTTACTCTAGATTGCAAGCAGTACGCCATAATTTTCTTAATTCTTAACACTACGCTAATTTGAAAAATTTTGTCCATTTACCTTATTTGACAAATTTCCAGAAACTTGTGCGAAACAAGATGCTTCTCTGTCTACCTAACCTTCTGCGGACAACCTCCAAGCCCGTGCATCCCCTTCATTTCTATTCAAGCCTGTGCGTCCCCTTCATTTTTATCCGAGCCTGTGCGTCCCCTTCATTTCTATCCAAGCCTGTGCGTTCCCTTCATTTCTATAAGCTTTACATATAAACTCTAATGTAAAAATAGTTTGCTGGTATAAGAACAATATATTATTTTGTAGAAACTTGTGCGAAAGAAGATGGTGCTCTGTCGAACCTTCTTCAGACAACTTCCAAGTCTGTACGTCTCCTACGTTTGTATAAGCTCTACATAAATAGTCTATTAAAAAATTTTGGCGACTTACCTTGTTAATTGAGACAATAATTCAGTGTCCTAAATGGTGTAGAAACTCGAGACATTTAAAAAATTTTGACAAGTTTCCTTATTTGACACTTCGCAGGTTATGATTGTTTGACACTAGCGAGGTTACGTTTATCTCCACAGATGTGCTCTCTATCTGGCTGTCACGGGACAAAAATTTGTTACGCGATTGGCCGAAAGTGCCGAAACCTTCATCCAATGAACGACGCGCATATTGGAGACATTTCCTCTCCCTTTCATGTTCCCCTCTTGCCGACACTTGACGTTGACGATGCTTAATTCTTAAGAACGTGAAATTCGTCAAATTGGAACTTTGCATTGAAATATCTCAGCTCATAAGGCACGTAGGACCAAAACAAAGACACTTTTCTTATGTAAATCAAACCCAAGCTATCCATTAAGACCATTCAAAATCTAATCGGATCAGCCGTTATTGAGATTCAATAATCTCAGGGTTTTTGATAGCGGGTCGTGGCGTAATAGACACACTGTGCGTCTCGCGCTGCGCATATAGCTATATGTATACTTGGCGCGAGACACTACCGTGTCTCTTGATTTTGTAGCTTAAGGGGGCCGTCTCACCGGGATACCCGGTTTTGCACAAAATGTGCATAACAAAGAAACGAAAAGGAGGACGTTATCAAAATTAAAACTAAATCTTAATAAAGGACTGCAAGTAAAGGGAAAAAAAAACCACAAAATTAAACAAAATATCGATAGATAATGATAACAGTGGCGATGAAAATGATGAAGATATTTGCATTTATGTCCAAGAATCCATATGGTTCATTGAAATTGAATGAAGGTTGGGTGCAGTTTACAGCTTATTCTAACTGGTTGAGAGACTGAAGAATTGGATGAGTTTTGTTGTCATAGGTGCTGGGGTCAGTATCCAGTATGGTACCCGCCCATACAGCACATTTCGTTGCAGATAGGTTGCAGAAAGGTTGCAGAAACGTTGCGGTGCAACATTGCAACGTTGCAGGTAATATTGCTGAAATATTGCAGAAATCTTCCTATGTCCGCCCCTGTGCAACATTGCACCGCAACGTAACTGCAACCTTTCTGCAACGTTTCTGCGCCGAAGTGTGCTGTATGGGCGGTTTTACCCATGCTATGGTGTAAAATCGTAAAAACGAATCATATTTTAAATCGTTATTTTTTCGTATTTGGTCTTCTATTAAGAAAATTGGATATATACTATTATTTAATAAAGAGTTTATGCTATTGAATCCTATGTGCAATTTCTTTTTTACATAATAATGTCAAAGATATGAGCTTTTATCCTTAGCGTCCCGATTTTGCCCCGGTCTCCCCCACTATGATTACTGGAACACTTTGTACTTTTGCAAGTCTGTGTAGCTAACTTAAACTGACAACGTATCATCTTCGTATCACTGGTCTATTCTGGGAAATCCTCATTCTATAAGATATTATAATTCTTTCTGGTGGGCCTATTTTCTTTTCCTTGCCGTTCACAGTTTAAACTTTTTGTTCGCCACTACTGTAGCTCTAATGTTTTAATGTCCAGAAAACATTAGGTGAGAAGATTTGAGATCAAGAAGCTGTTCGAAAGCCTTTGCTCAGAAACGTGCATCCGCGGGACTGTTAATTGTTTCTACGTGATTCCTCGTGATCGATTCGCCCTATAGTCAAAGTATGCACCCTGTGACCCAGGGACCGAGGCATCTCGTGATTTATCCGACCCACGATCGCTTCGGCCACGACCGTCGGTCGATTCGCTCTGACCCGTCGCTCGTAATTCGACTGGGCCGAGTGTCCACTTCATCATCGCTTTCATCGCAATTAGACACCGCGGTAAACAGATATAGGTACAAGCCGCCGCGCGGATCAAACGCCATTTAAGGATCATAGATCTCGCCTTTGAATTTCACCCGCGCCGGACTCAAGGGCAAACAGGCGGCAACGTTTGCTCCAACATCTTCGCGTCGATTCTCGGAATATCAAACCCTACTCTTTCCCCGAGTTCAATTTTGCTTTCTAATTGGCAACCAAAACCGAATTTGGTATCTTCTGGATAATGAAAGATGAAATGATCCATAAAAGTGCTATTGTACCGTGTGTTTCACCTAACTTTATCACCGAAAATATTTCTGCTATATTTAAAATTTCATAAAAATGCTTCCGACAAAATTATTTTTTGACAAATTTGAAATCTTGTAATGAGTCTTGTAAGGGTCTTCTAATCCCTTTGAAAGTAGCAGGCAAACTCAATTTTTTTATATTTTAATAATCTAATAAAATTCGTAGCATCTTTTCAAATTAATTTCACTGTTAACTCAGGACAATCGAGTATTTTTTTCATTATTTTTTACATTTTTTTTCATGGACATCGTCCACATTTCAAATTTCATAATTTAAAAGTTAATGTTTGAATTTAAGGGGTTAATTTGTAGTACAATTGACGAAGGGGTGAATCAATGAAAAGAATTTCGCTTCAGAAAAGAAATATTTTCCCATAATACTCCTGTAATGTTATAAATTGCATGAAATTTGAAATTGTACGTTTTCCTCTTTCGTATATCTGCACAATATCCTTTCTAAGGACAATTTCTGCACCTGCAAGTTTTTCCCCCACACAAAGTTCGTACAGGATTTGAAAAATAATCAACAAAACACGTTCACCGATTCCACACAAAAATCCATAACCTTCCAGATGATTTTTCTCATGCGAAACTGGCACACACGTTAATGAAGTCGCTATAAAAACTAAGCGACGGGCTGAACCTACGGCAGCAACTATTTAATGTATTTCTGTTTCTTCGCGTGAAGGCTGTCTCTACGCGTTAGTTGCATCTAAAATGTTGAAGAAGTAATATGGAAAGCTGCCAGTCCCAATCAATACCACCAGGCAAAATTCCAAACTGGTTTTTCTTTTAATTACTTAGAATCGACTTCGATTCGCCAACGCAAAGATTTCTCTCCATAATCATTTCTTAATGATTCATCAAGTTGGCTGCGGACAGTTTTATAAAACGTCGATGAAAAATGTCCTCCTAAACGTACACTTGCTTGTTCTCGAAGCGAACGATGCTTTTTATTTCGCAAGCAATTTCTATCGCGCTTTCGGATGGCCATCGTCAATTATTTTTACAAAATGCAACATGTTTTGTTTGCCTAATGGAATACCAGGGCAAATCATAAAGTGGAACACACGTTGAAGATAAATTTGTATCGCGCAAAATAGGATAGATGGGAGCGTGTCCACGTTTTTGATGCGTTTCTTCCTTTTCTCAATCAATTCAACTCGTTTTTCTGTTCACTTCTTCCTACGCCCGACGAAAGAGCTTCTATGTTCTGTATTCAAAGAAAGCTTAACCCCTTTTCGATGTAGCTTCGTCATTAGGAAAGCGATGCAAGGTGCAGACCTACTTATTAAGACTGGAACGGTAGAAATATGTGTTTCTTAATATTGTAGCAACATTCTTTGATAAATTTACAGTACAGTTATAGCTTTGCTGATTTTTTAGCGAACTTAAGCGGGAGAGTAGAAGTCAATTTATTAATGGAATTGTTATTGTAAAATTACGCCATGTAAAGCAGAATGTGATCCTTTTAAATCTAACTCAATTGTATTGGATGGACGAATTAGATAATGATACTCAGAAATATGGAAAAATATCGAGGTAGGAAGCGTAGTAAATCACAAGCTCAGATAACGATATTTAACAATATTTAATCATCTGATACTAATTTCTATAAAATTATAATGTAACAGGAAAGTTTAAAAAATCGCAAATAAAGTATTCTCAAAGAGAAAATATTTCTATTTCTCGAGAAAATCGGCAATTACTACCCAAGAAATATTATTGAAGCGTCAGCTGTACAAAGATTAAATAAATCTTAAATCTCCATAATCTCTGGCTTTCAGAAGCCTTGTGATGAGAAAGAGTAAAAAAGATGTTTATGTAATTAAGAGTCGAATTATAAATCAAGGATGCTTGGGTAGCAGCGCGAGTGGCTAGGGAATCCCAGCCCATACGACACCGACGCATCGTTAACGATCACCGATAGCATGATAAATAGTTTTACTCGGATTTCTAATCCTGAAAAAAACTCCTGCAGAATGTGCCACTTTCGCCCGTGTTCAAACAGCAGACCGCCTACTCGGTGTTTCGCATTTAGGTACTTTCAATGTAACAGCGTCGATCTCGATAAAAAAGGTAAATAAATATTCCGATTTTTATCCTGTCGAACTTCAGAAAGTAGAACAAATATTTCTGTTCCAATCAACTATTCAAATCGCATGCCGCTATCAGTGGCTCGCTTCGAACGTGAAACAGATATACCTATGCTCCCACTTTCTTCGAGATGATTAATAAAATAATAAAGATTGATAATTTTTAATGCCATTGTGACCTGGAGTTTTTAAAAAAAATTAAATTAAATCACTTGTATTACTAAAATAGAAACAATTTCCCAATGCTGACAAACGTTAAAATTCTTTGGCTTATATCCAGCATCGAAAAGTATTTTTCATCCACTGTAGTAAGTACTGAATAAGTACACTAAATCTTTAACTGTATTCTTAACATCCCACAATTCATTCAACTTTATTATTGTTTATTCCCTTACATCTAGGTACATAATTATATTTTTTAATTCTTCAGAAGGATTCCATAAAACCTTTCTGAAAAAGTATTGCAGTAGTATCACGCCTGAAATTCTAAGAAAAATATTAAAATCTTATGAACGGTACGGTATAATCCAAATAGTTAACATCCCAATTGTCAAGTTTGAATAACACGTTACTATGCCACTTTTCGCCTTAACAATCTAATATGTAAACATATTATTCCAGTTCCATTTGTGTGCCTACTTCACTTGTTGCCAATTTTTCTTTGAAAAATATTTTTTGAAGAAATAAAATATATTAAACTCCTTCACATGGAAACCCGAAACCCTAGTAAATACCATCTAGAATCTCACAAAGCTGCCCATGTAACTATCCCAGGTATATTAGATTTAAAAGAATCACCCCTATCATTACATTAATATGACTTCAATATTAATACTGCTAAGCAGTTCTACAATAGCCTGTATTCTCAATTTACCAAGCTTTCTCATGCGTGCCATATTAAATGAATCCGTGCACACTCGTCTGACAGACTGTCCATACGCCTGGCTACTAGGGAAGCATGATTCTCCATGTGCCTCTTGCGTTTTCCCTTCAGACACAAGATAACGGTGCGAGCAAAGTTGCCAGATCGGCGAGCCGCGATTCCAATCTTATCTATAACGCTGCTTCAATTAAATCAAATTTCTGTTTCGAGCCGATGCTTATCCACCTTCCCTTCCCGTTTTTCTATCGAGGAATGGGATCGTAAATTAAACAATGTGGCTCGAGAGCCCCTTTAACAGGAGAAAATCAGCAGAGGCGCAGCTGTTACTGATCATCGTTCAGCATTTTTCGCGGGAAAACACCTGCGGGGTATGATACTATCGATATGGGAGCTCGTGACCAATTATATCAGATAGCCTAGCGTAGTAAACGAAAGTAGCCGACATGGAAATCGATCGTGGACCGATTGGAGACTGGCCGGAGTCTTATTAATGAAATGTCGATCGTTCGACGAGCGTTGGTTGTTCGAGAACCTAGTTGCTCGCCATCGTTGCATTGTCGCACGAAAATTGGCCGAGTGTCCACGGTAAGATTGCTCCTGATCATCATCGTTATTGGTTCTGACGAAATTGTTGTTATTAGGCGATAGGGATCTCGTGAATGTCGCGATCGAGTTTCATCAAACTTTCTAGACTAGGAATAGATTCTATGGGGAGATATCTTGAGGCAGGAAGGATTGCAAGACTCGAATTGGGTGACAACGAGTGGGTACTCAAATTAGTATTGTGACTTGCACTGATTCTTGTGACGATAGTCTGTCACATCTCATGAAATTCAATATAATTCGCGGCTTAATGGTTAATCTTTTACGAAAGTTTATAGTTGTCGTGTAGATTCTGTGGCAGAATAATTGAGGAAGAAAGGCGCTTTTCGAAGTGAATGACTAGTGCTGTTTGGTTTGAGGATATTGAAGCTTGTGAAGAGTGTTGGACACGTCTCCAAATTCAAAATAGTCTTCAGCTAAGTGATTATATTTTTTACGAATTTTTATAATAATTGGGGTCATTTTTACCCTTCGTTGACCACCTCTTTTTTCGATCAACTTTAACATACCTGGGTAACTCACACCCAGATCAATTTTTGAACTAGATTACCATATGTCGAGAAAAACCGAAGAAAGTTTTCAAAAAATTGTAACTTTTACAATTTTCAATATTAGAAGCTAAAAAGCTACAGAGTTGTTGTTCCGATATAATATTTTCAGAGAAAAAATCGTTTGTAAGTCGGCTTTGGAAAAAAGGTATTTATTTTGCATATAGAAGGTACAGAGCGTCAAAATTAGCTTATGGGTGGCTCACACCCAGAGTGTAAACGAAGGATTTTATCTATTTCTAGTAAAATACAGAGAGGTTACCACTGGTGAATTTTTATAAAAGTCAAGTGCAATTTAAATCTCCTCCTAGTGATACAGAGTGGTTACTACCTGTTGTATAGTGATAGCTTCCATGAAGAGAAGTATCGATTAAAAAATGACGGATCCATTCGAGTTGAATGGCGACTACTCAAATTTGATTGTGAGACCACTAGCTCCTGTAAAGAGATCTTGTCACATGTCTCCAAATCGAAAATAATCCACGGTCAATCAGTTACTTTTGTACAAATTTTTATAACAGTCGAAGACACTTTAAGCGTCTTACTAACATAGGACAGTAAGATAGGACAGTTAATATTTTATCCGTCATTATTACACAAAACATTGTAATTACTGACCTGCGAGCTAAGATATTCATTCAAAATTAGTGAATGCAAAATTTAAATCCCTGTGCCCTAAAAAAATAAACTTGGACTGTAGAGGAGCTAATCATTCCACTCGAAATAGACGATTTCTTGCAATCGACACAAGTCCTCGTGAAATTAAGGGAAGTTTAAGTCATCATTTCGCTGGTATCGAATTTGTTTAAAAAATTCAGAACATCAAATTTCTGATCTCTGAAATTATGAACCATATGGAGTTCATTTATTATACTTCATTCTAATCGAGAAGAACTAGTCTCTGAACAAATTTCTCAAAAACTGACCCCGAAGAATAAAGCAGAACAAATTCTTTTCAATTGAAAATACTCGAGCACTGTACCTACATTTCAACTACACCTATCCCGCAAACGATAAAAATTAGTCAAATAATAATTTGGAGTCTTTCCTACATTTTCCCATCCCACTCCTGTTCGTTGACTCTCACCCTGCACCTCTTGACACACCTAAACGCCCACAACTCTTCAGCGAAACTACTCAAAGCAATTACACACAGTTACGCTCGCATGGAACCCTCTGCACGCTTCATCATAAATCCCATCGTGCTACCAATCATTTAAACGTTATTAAGGTATCAAGATAACAAAGATTACTTATGAATCATCTGCTGGGATCGGTGGTAATATCGAGCAAGGTGCAAGCAGCGCAAGGTGGGAAACGCAATTTACCGGCGATTGCCTTCTAATTTATACCACTCGCAACTAGGGAGTAAAAGTATCGAGCACTCACTTCGTGCACTTACTTCTTTTAATATACGTGGCTCCGCGAAAGATTACTTTTCGTTTCGAAACAGTTCCATCACTGTCGCGGCTCTCAGCGTACGCATAAACAACGGAAGCATAGGTACAAGTCGCGACAAAGTTTATCGACAACCGGACCGTTAGCTTTGCAGTCAATTAAATTAACGTCGAGCCTGCACTTCCCTCTATCCACAAGAATCATTTTCTGTATTTCAGTTATCACGATCTATGGACGCTCGTCCACACGAGTTACTTAAAAATTTTCTGCTTAATTTATTTTAATCGAAAGAGCAGGCGTGCTGTGGGCTGTGGGTCAACCATTCCACTGGTGATTAAATTTCGGTGCGAATAAATTAGCGCCACGTCACAGAGGCAAGGGCCATTTTCGTGGCGGGAGATATGCTTCGCAATAAAGCTTTACGGAACTCGCAATTGGAATAAATTGACGTTAAGCCACGAGAATGTACCGTTACTGTGGGAATGCAAGGTGCTTGAGACTGTTCTATTTAACGAAGAAAGGGATACCGCTTTGCAAATAAAAAAATGGCGAGCGCCGCAATCAACTACCAACCGAGATGAATTAATGAAACGACGGCCGCTGCAGGTGCGAACGATTAAAGTGAAAATGCGGGATACAGTTTAGAGTTTTCTATTTGGCTTACTTGAGCCGAACAAAAGACATTTATCCTGTCATAAACTTTGTTCCTTTCACGGGGCAATTAATTGTGGATCGAAAGATAAATAAATCAAGGATTGGGTCAACGGGGAGTTAGTTAAGACACCGAATCCCTTCTACTGTGAAAGCATCTTCTTTACCATTTGAAGATAATGCTGGAATGCACCGCGATTCATTTATAAGTTGGTACCTATTTTGTTGGTGTTAGGAAACAAAATATGGTATGTGAGATAATATTATATAGTTTTTCGGGAATTAATTTTTTAACTGATTAAGAATCAGAATGTAGAAACAGGCGTATTAATTAAATGTTGTCCATTTAAAATTGACCATAAAGATGTTGGTTGTATCGAGAATCATAGGGCGCTAAACAATTGAAACAAAGGGATAAAATAGCCCGTTCATCTAGTAAAATTTGTCGATTTGGAGGTATGAGTCCTACTCAATTGGGATCCTATTTAACCCCTCCCACTTAATATAGTGTGACGTACACAGCCCCGCCACGGGATCACGTTGGTTAGTGTCCGCCAGCGCAACTAGGGGCCTAATCTTCCTAATTCTTTCTCGCAAGTCCCCTTAAGGGGGAACCCCACCCAGAAGCCACTAAAAAGTTTCGGATTTTTTGTTCGTATAAATAAAAATATTGGGCTTGGATTTTTTATATAGTTTTAAAGCAATCTTTATTTTGCCAGAAACGACATTTTTTATAGAAAATTGTACAAAATCGCGACGAACAAAATGTCTTCCCGGAGCACTGAAAAAAAACACTGGCCCACACTCCCGGGAATGACTGAATCATCTGAGAAGGAAATACAAAAGAGATATATAAATTGGAAAATATTATCATCCATGTAGCGTAGGATTTTCTCAAAATTCGAATTATTTTGGAAATTGTAGCAGCTTGAAGAATTTACATTAATTTTTAAACGATTTTATTCAGCTTCGATCCTCTGTTTGTTTGTTTGTATGTTTGTTTGTATGGTTCAAATCTGAAAACTCAAAGGGTATAGCCGGTTAAGATGGTCAAATGTGCCCCTGAACCGAATTCAAATCACGATGAGTCATTCGAAAGCCTATAAAAAAAGAATGATTTCTGTCAAGTTTCAACTTCGTATCTCGACCCGGGGGGTAGTAAAGGGTAAAAATAGAAAATCAGGTTTTTGCCGAATTTCTCCTATACCAGCGGATGAAAAATTTTGAAAAAATTCAGAGACATGTCTGTCATCGGTGCACATATTAGGGAATCGCGTCAGATTTTTAAATTGAAAAACCAAGCTGTGAAAAATAAAAAACGCCAAAAAATGCTGAAAAATGCCGGTTTTGTATCGAAGCAGTCTTGATACTATAATTATATTTTTACTGTAAGTCCGCATCGTTGTTACTATTGTCTTGAATTTTTTTCAGATTTTTCAATTTGGTGCGCCGCAGTTAAAAAAATTAAAAACCGATTTTTTCGCCGTTTTTTCCGTGTCAGAGTAACTAATAGGTCGAACTTTCGTACATACTTTATGGAATAAGCCTTTTATGCAATCTTCAACGTCTTCACATGCAGCAAAACAGCGTAGAAATTAAACGAACTAAACATGCTGTGCCATTACAGTCTAAAATGTCTATCATATTTTCAACGGCGTCAATGGCGCAGCGGTAAAGTGTCCGACTGTTGAATCGCTGCGAACTTTTTGAACGTAGGTTCAAGCCTCGGAATTTCTATGTCCCACAGGGTCATTTTTTTTCACATTAATTATGTATTTTTTCGATTTCTAGCTATATGACAATGATCGATATTTATATACAAATGTTTTAAAAACATATTAAAATTATTTCAATAGTTGAAAGCTATTGTTAGGTATCATGCCAATTATAGCATTGTTTAACTTTTGAATTTTGGAAACCAGAATGAGTTGTATGATCTATAAGAAGAGGCGAAATAATTACAAAACAACACACAATTGTTGCTGTAATCCATCCACAATTGTTAAAGGTAAGAGATTGGAAAATCAATTTCATATAATATTAATTTAGTGCAGGGAATGTTACAACAATACTGTAATTGACGGGATACTTGATCAGAGAAACGGTGGCATCAAAATCTTCTCAAGTTATGTTTATGTATATTTCAATTATTAAAATATTTTTAATGTTTTTAAAACATTTGTATATAAATATCGATCATTGTCATATAGCTAGAAATCGAAAAAATACATAATTAATGTGAAAAAAAAATGACCCTGTGGGACATAGAAATTCCGAGGCTTGAACCTACGTTCAAAAAGTTGGCAGCGATTCAACAGTCGGACACTTTACCGCTGCGCCATTGACGCCGTTGAAAATATGATAGACATTTTAGACTGTAATGGCACAGCATGTTTAGTTCGTTTAATTTCTACGCTGTTTTGCTGCATGTGAAGACGTTGAAGATTGCATAAAAGGCTTATTCCATAAAGTATGTACGAAAGTTCGACCTATTAGTTACTCTGACACGGAAAAAACGGCGAAAAAATCGGTTTTTAATTTTTTTAACTGCGGCGCACCAAATTGAAAAATCTGAAAAAAATTCAAGACAATAGTAACAACGATGCGGACTTACAGTAAAAATATAATTATAGTATCAAGACTGCTTCGATACAAAACCGGCATTTTTCAGCATTTTTTGGCGTTTTTTATTTTTCACAGCTTGGTTTTTCAATTTAAAAATCTGACGCGATTCCCTAATATGTGCACCGATGACAGACATGTCTCTGAATTTTTTCAAAATTTTTCATCCGCTGGTATAGGAGAAATTCGGCAAAAACCTGATTTTCTATTTTTACCCTTTACTACCCCCCGGGTCGAGATACGAAGTTGAAACTTGACAGAAATCATTCTTTTTTTATAAGCTTTCGAATGACTCATCGTGATTTGAATTCGGTTCAGGGGCACATTTGACCATCTTAACCGGCTATACCCTTTAATCCACATCCAACTATCCAATTGTCTTGAAACTTTGCAGGCGTGCGTAGTTTGGATGCCAATACATTATTTAAAAAAAAAAATTAACCTCGAGCGGGTGAAAAAATTACCCAGTGGTCAATGAATATAACCCATAACCACAAATCTAAACGACTTGAAATAACCACTCGCCTTCTTTACGAAAATGACACAAAACCACTGCGTGCGGGTCGCTAGTCGCATCGGGATTTGAAATTAAATAAAAGATATTTCTAATGAACTCTGAGCTGCGAAATGTAAATCCATAAACACTAAAAACTAGAAAATAAAAAATATATAAACAAACATTTTTATATTAAACGATTTTACTAAAAATGCACTATAAACTAAAAAGTAATTCTTTTCTTGTATTGCAATTTCGATGGTGTTTTTTCACTTACACTAAAATCGTGGAGCAGGGTATCTCACAACAAATTCGTTTCGACGCTTGATGCTGTATTAAATTGATTCATATTCTACAGGGTGATTTTCTCGGTGCGCCTGATCAAAGAAATGCCGCATGGCATGGTCAACCGTGGCGAGGTCAACCCCCCGTGGTGTCTCTCCGAATTTATGGATTTCGACCCTCGAAGGGGTTTGAGTACCTATGAAGAAGTGCGAAATGTCCCGTTGACGCATTTCTCATCAGATCTCTGCGAAAACGGTGCCAATCGATTCCTTATGTTTCGCCGATGAAACTAACACCAAGAACGACGCAATTCGATATGGTAAACAATAAACAATTCAGTTGTTCTGAAACAGGTATGAATCCTCGGCCGACCGCAACGAATCGACGTCGACCCCCCGCAGTCGAGGGAGAAAATGTGAAATATTCATTTCAGCATAGTAAGAAATACTTTATACTTTATCGTATGTGTATGGAAGTGACACCAATGGATCACACCTTATGTTTTTCTAATGAAAGTCATACCAAATATCATGTAAATCGGATTACTTTTACACAAAGAATACAAATTGCTTGTGTAAAAGTAGTCCGATTTACATGATATTTGGTATGATTTTACTCGGGAGAACGCCAGGAATCCATTGGTGTCACTTTCATATCGATACGATAAAGAATGAAGAATTTCTTAATAAGCTGAAATTGATATTTCACATTATCACCCTTGACTGCGGGGGGTCGACCTGAATTCGCTACGGTGGGCCGAGGATTCATACCTGTTTCAGAAAAAAATAAATTTGTATTCTTTTTCGTATCGATATGGAAGTAACACCGATGGATTCCTTATGTTTTTCCGATAAAAATCATACAAAATTTCATGTAAATCGGACTATTATTAACGAAAATAGCTTGTGGTTAAGGAAATGAATTTTTCATGGAATTTCCTTCATTATTTTCCGAATTACGTCGTTCTTGGTGTCAGTTTTATCGGCGAAACATAAGGAATCGATTGGCACCGTTTTCGCAGAGATCTGATGAGAAATGCGGAAACGGGACATTTCGCACTTCTTAAGAGGTACGCCAACCCCTTCGAGGGTCGAAATCCATAAATTTGGAGAGACACCACGGGGGGTTGACCTCGTCACGGTTGACCATGCCATGCGGCATTTCTTTGATCAGGCGCACCGAGAAAATCACCCTGTAATATGAGAAACATCCTATTCCACGATTTGATTTCAAGTGAAAGAACACCATCGAAATTGCAGTACAAGAAAATAATTATTTTTTAGTTTTTAGTGCATTTTAATAAAATCGTTTAACATAAATTTTTTTTTATATATATATTATACATACCACTTCGCACTCAAATGCTTGTAAAAAGTCGAATAATTGAAATATCAATAAAATCCTACGCTAGATTGGAGAGAATAGTGTTTTAAATTTTAAAAAAGAAGTAAATTGGATGAAAGTTTTCTGAGATATAGTGTGGGCCAGGTTGAAAAATGCTGTTTCGAGAAAAACGCGTTTAAAGTTTTCATTAAAGTTTTCATGGCGTTCAAGCTCTCGTTATTGTCCTGATTGAAACCTCCTTCGCATCGTTTTAGAAGATCGTCCGAGGTGAGATCTTCGTCCCTAATTTACTTTGATACCTAATACATCTATTTCACTATGATAAAGGCGCGTCTTTCTTTCAAATGCGGTTCCAGGCCCCTCTTTACCTGACGTGACGCGCTGTTACAGCTTTCACTGTAACTCCTTTAACCCTTTAGCACGAAACGTATCATATATGATACATTCCTTTTTTTTTGCCGCTTCGCCGTTTGCATTCGCATTTCGCTGTTTGCAACAGTTTAAGTGATACATGTTTAGCGTAGTTTTATTCACTGAAGAAATTTGGACCTACCTGAACCCTGTAGGGGAGACCGGCGATGGTTGTCTCATTTTCTTATTTTGATTTTTTTAGAGGTTATAGCTGCAGGGAAGTTCATTCAAACTTAGATTAATATAAACTAAGTACCTACGTCCGAAATATAAAAAAAAATTGGTCCTATAGATTTTGTCAGCCAGATTAGGAACTACTTCACATTATTTGCAGGAACTATTTTGTGACAACATACCCCGAGGTCGGGTTGGTTGTCACAGTATCTGGGGTTAATTGTCGCACATTTAGATAGCTAAGTTTATGAATAAAAAGTCGATTCAATTAAGAAATTAATATAATTTTTTATTGTAGTTCTGACAATATCACGGTAGAGTGCGATAATTTATGTTATAATCTTTTACAATCCCTCTTATTGTGTAATTTAATTGCCCTTTTTAACCTCTCTTGCCGCACGTAACATTAATTCCGGGGGCACCTTACCTCTGGACGTCTTCTTATTATAAGTTCGCGGCATTATTATTGAGAACTGTTGCCAAACAAACAAGAAAATATAATATCACATGCGGCAAATACCTAACCCCAAATGTTCTGTGACAACTTGCCCCAAACCGTTAAACAATTTCACCCCTCTAAACATGTATTAAAAAGTTTAAAAAATGTAAAAAAATCATTGCAGTAAGTTAGAAAAACTCTAAACTACGAGAATAATGCAACAATTTCATAGTCAATACTAAGAAACAACCTATACTTACTTGATAGTAAGTACGGCGTAATTTATTTCGAGCACACGAGAACAAACAATGACACAATGTGGCTCCATGCGACCCCACAACGACTTGTGTGATGCGGAGGGAGGCGGTTTACGCATCGCCATGGAGTATTAGTACATTCCTATTGTATATAGTTTCTTTGCTATAGCGGTTGTGACAACCTACCCGTGTAACAACCATCCCCGGTCTCCCCTATTCTTTGGTTTTATGCATTTTGATCTCTGAAAAAAATAAATTAGAATAATAAAAAAATATTTTTTGTATAAAAAATATATAAATTCAGATTATTTTTAACGATAAAAACAAAACGGGATATTTTTCCTTCAACGGGATCTAGGTGCAGGCGCTAAATGGTTAATACTGCGAATATGAAAGAAAAACGTTTCAACACAATATTCTACACACCTTAGCTTTAAAATAAAATAAAAAAATTTTTGAATTTTTCAAAAATTTCTGGGTGGGTCCCCCCTAAAGGAGGGAGGGGGGAAGGGCTTGCGCCTTGTTGGGCCGCAAAATAGGTAATTTTTTGAGCTGTACTTCCGAAAGGGACCGGTGGCCGATCGAGATGAGGTTTGGGGGGTGGGGCGGGGGCGGGGCGGGGGGTGCACCCTAAATCTAAAATTGTAGCTTCGGGTATTTATTAGTTTCCGAAATATTAATAAAAAATTGTTACTTTTTTTGGAAAATTTTTTTGGACGTTGGTGCAAGCCCCCCTGGCCGGGAGCCCTTCCGTCCCCCTAATTTTTATTTTTGAAATTTTGTAACCACGGTCTCGTTTTTGGCATCGCCGAACTTACATCGGTTCGCTGTCGTGCTTTCCGCGCCCCACACACTGGTCTAGCCCCAACCGGTGACCGATCGAGATTAAACTTGGTGGGTATTATGAGGGCTATGGACAGACCCCAAATATAAAATTTTACCTTCGGCAATTAATGCGTTCAAAAGATACAGAAGTAATTGTGCATAAAAGGGTACACTTTACCTCTTAACAATATTTCTGTTGACTTATACTGACACAACACATTCCACTTTCCAACTTGTCCCGGGTATTGGTATTGGTTTGGGTTAGATCGGGCGGGGGGCGCGTAAAGCATGGCAGCGAACCGATGTGAGTTTGACGATGCTAAAAATGAGACTGGGGTTACAAAATTTCAGAAGTGGAAAATGGGGGGAAAGTAGAAATCCCGTGTAGGGAGGCCTGCACCAACGTCAAAAAAAAATTCCAAAATAAATGAACAATTTTTTATTAATATTTCGGAACTAATAAATACCCGAAGCTACAATTTTAGATTTAGAGTTCACACCTCCTCACCACCCCTCCCCCAAACCTCATCTCGATCGGCCACCGATCCCTTTCGGAAGTATATCCATTTTTTGTGAATTTTGTCTACAAAAACGGTTCGACAAATTAATTTCAGGTTTGGCAGGCTGTTTCACTGTATCTTGAATTATTGTTCTGAATTTTGGTGTGACAGTGAAAAAGAAACATGGCAGATACAAAGGGGGCGTTGAAAAATAATCGGGTGGTGCTGGCGTTGACGAAAAGTACTGTTAGGTTTATCGGAAGCATAAAAAAGTAAAGAGATTGTTAAAATATATGAATGTAGCTATGGGTGGTAGTAGGAAATTTGAATAAAAAAGAGTCATTTATGTAATATTTAATAAAGATCGTAGTTAATATAATATATTTCAATATTACATAGGAAATTTGAATAACAAATATTAAATTTCCCATGTAATATTTAATAGAAATCCTATCTAATTTCCTACTTAATACTAAATACATTACATCCTAGCATTACATAAGAAACAGATATAAGGAATAATAATTATCCTCTTTTACATCTGATAGAGATACTACATAATTTCCCACTTACAATTAATATTTAATATTCAATGGGAATCTCCTATCTGATATTATTAATATTTCTTATGAAATTCTTAATATTTGATATTGAATAGGTACTAAACGTTAAATATCCCATATGACACTTAACAGAAATCCAGCTGATTAAAATACATGAAACTCAAACTATTCCAGCACCAAGCAAAAATCGTTTCAATCACACACCAAAAGCACTTTCCAGTCTTCTTGCTCCCACATCCTACTGCACGCTCGGTTCACTCCAGGATGCCTCGCGAACGCAAGTGACCGAGTGGGGTGTTCGTTCACCAGCGCTGCACTTGCACGTCCTGGCGTGTGTCCCATGGCGTGTTCTCGAGTCCTCAAGGTATGGTCGTGGGATTCGCCGAAGCGTGTCTCCTAGGAGTGTGCGGATCGTCCCGAGGCTCGGATTCCCGGCCCTTGGGACGGGTCGGAAAATTATCGGGCGGGGTCCCGATACTTTCGTATTGCTCGAGATCCCGTCAGTTTCGGGATCCCGAGACTCGATTCGGGCTACTAGCATGACCGTCATGAGCGGGCAATTTGATTTCAGGTCGGCTCGGCAAAACTCGGACGCGATCGGCTCGAAAGCCAGCTATTACGAGGGGACCGAGACGGAAAGAATTATGTATCTAGAGACGCGGTAGCGTCTCGACGCCAAGTACATGAAAGAAAAGACACCTTGTATATGCCTGTCGCTGCCGTGTATCTTTACTCGAAGCACAGCTATTCCAACCTAACCTGAAACTTATTTCATTAATATCTCATCACGCCTGCAATATTTTCTATATTTAATGGCATTTTTCTAATGTAACCCGCATATAAGCTTTCGAATAAGACCAATTTCAATAAAATCGGTCCACGCATGACAGAGATATCGTAATATCGTCTCATGGATCTGTCGAAAACGGTCAGATTTTTCTCCTGATTCTTCTTCTCCAGTCAAAATTTTCGTCAAACATATACATACGTATAATATAACGCGTTACACGCACACCGACGAACTAACACGTTTCGTTCTTCGTTCGTCGACTCTCGGAATCATTCGGCAGGGATCGTCGTCCGCCATTGTACATATATATACCTATGTATACTATTTTGAATTTTATAACCTACCAAGTGGGAAATGTCAAATAAAGTAGGTTGTCCGAATTTGATTTGAAATGTCACGAGTTTTTACACTAAATAGGAAACTGAATTATTGTCTCAATTAACAAGGTAAGTCGCCAAATTTATTTAATAGATTTCTTATGTAGAGTCGCAGACTTGGAAGTTGTCCGGAGAAGGTTCGACACAGAAGCATCTTCTATCGCATAAGTTTCTGGAAATTTGTACCATGCATGTACAAAATATATATTATAACAAATTGCATTGCATTCAAATTGACAGATATTTTTATTATACCAGCAAATTATTTTTAATTTAGAGTTTATATGTAAAGCTTATAGAAATGAAGGGGACGCACAGGACTTGGATATAAAAATGAAGGGGACGCACAGGCTTGGATAGTAGAATTGAAGGGAACGCACAGGCTTGGATGGATAGAAATGAAGGGGATGCACAGGCTTGGAGGTTGTCCAGAGAAGATTAGATAGATAGACAGAGCATCTTGTTTCGCACAAGTTTCTGGAAATTTGTCAAATCAGGTAAATCGACAAAATTTGTCAAAAGACATAGCATTAAGAATTATTAAGAAAATAGATTATGGTGGATTGCTTGCAATGTAGAGCAAGTCACATTAGTGAAGAAAGTACGTTGAAAACACATCTCCCTTGATGCTTTTCAATCTTTTGTGAAAGACATTCGTGATACTTTAATATAAAATCCACAGTAGTTGCCATGTATTCATTAATTCATTAATTTTTTAGGTTTCCATTAACAATATTGCAATTCACCAATAATAAACATACTAAACTAATTTTATTCCAAAACCAATCGTGTGTTGAAAATATTGGATCTCTTTGTTCATGTTCGCTGAATTACTACCATTAGCATTTATTTAAATTTTCTGCAACAAGACTTTCTGCCATACGCTCTCACCTCCTTCTGACACATTTTATAGTCTCTACTCTTACTATAGCAAAATGCCACTCTATTTCTATAGAAGTTCTACATTAAGTTGTAACTAAAATAACTAAAATGTGGAATTTATATATTTACAGTTAATCGAAGCAGAAGATGATGCAGTGTGATCTACATCAGACTATGTACGCACAAATTTTCAGGTAGGGTTTTGCATTGCATACGCAATTATTCTTTCAATGATCTTGACATATGAGCGCATGTGATAATTTATTATAAATAATTAGTAAATGTGTCCTATTTTTCAGTGAGCAATGCAGGCGAAGAGAATTATTTCAACAGCTGAAAGAGAAGGGCTGCATGAGCAAATGAAATAACCACATTTTGATGTATCAAAAAAAAATTATTGTTATTATTTATTTATTTATTGGTCGCCACGGCCCCGGCCCCGGCCCCGCTCCCAGCCACGGCCGCGGTATCGGTCGCTGATGATGTTCCGGAGGGCGACGGCCTGGGCCCTCATCATTTCTAGGGCTATTCTATTCTCCTCCTGGGCCCTCACCCTCCATCCGCCTTTTCGGTGACGAGCGACGTACGGTCCTGTAATTAGTAGTATAAACAATAAATTTATTAGTGTTTAAATTTAGACTTGGGTCAGTCCACGCCAACTCGATCACTTTTTTCCCTCGATGTCTCGGATTTTGTTCAAACTTGAATATGTTGTAGTCCTCGTGAAATTAGGGGGGGGGGGTTTAATTCACCATTTTGTCGATTTCGAGTTTGTTTAAAAAATACGGGGCCTTGAATTTTGCGAGTGGTACGGTCGGGCGACCGTAATAGCGGAACGCGCGGCTCGCTTATACCTGAAACGGCGCGCGCCGCTGTCTTTAACAGCTTTCTGCGACGTTAAATATGCAAATTACTAATAAGAGATAGTCTGATTTTATAGAAAATTCTTCAACGAATATGGTGGTATTTTTTTCGGATTTTTAAAATCGTGACCTTGAGCCTCAATTTGCAAAATAAAACTTTATTTATAATTTTCAATGTCGCAAAATTAATTTTTGGATCTGGAAAAAAATTATTCAAGAAGGCCAATCTTTCTACATTAAAATGCCGTAAGAATTAACTAAATCCGACAAATAGTTTCCGAGATAAAAATTAATAAGTACAAACCATTTTCACGAAAATAGGCAAAAATCGCAAAATTCAAGGCCCTGTGTTTTTTAAAGAAACTTGAAATCGACAAAATGGTGAATTAACCCCCCCCCCCCCCCCTTATTTCACGAGGACTACAACATATTCAAGTTTGAACAAAATCCGAGACATCCAGGGAAAAAAGTGATCGAGTTGACGTGGAATGATCCACTTATTTTCGTACATTCTAAAAGCGTATAACTTCTTAAAATGTGTATATGTTTTATGTATGTATTTTATGTATATTTATGTATATTTACCATCAGCCGGGGCCTGGCTCGCTGCTGCTGGTGGTGGTGGCGGTGGTGGTGGTGGTTGTGGCGGAGCCGAAGCCCGTGGTGGCGGAGCCGAAGCACGTGGCAGCTCCTCCATGTTAAAATTCGCCAGTTCGGCGTCAATATCTAAAATTAATTTTATCATTAAGGCTGCCGTCTCAAGTTTGTTTTGGTCCGAATCGATCGAAGCGTCCCCAGTAAACAAACGGACCCTAATGCAATTACTCCGATCGATAAAAAGAATTTGTACAGCAATGACATCTTCAGGTACTCTGGGTAGACGAATTTTTTACGCATAGTTGCCACATGTTCTGTACTCTCTGTCTCTGCCGCGCTGTTGCCAAAGCTCTTTCTATCGAGAAGTCTTGAAAGAATACGGCACGAGAGCTGCGTCTAGCGTCAGAGCCTCGCTGAACGTAAAGGATAGCAATAATGAAAGATAGAGAGGTTGGGTAGTGAAATTAGGAAACATGTCAATGAAACAATACTAATTTGCGTATTAATATTTTTTATTTATACGTATATGTATAGAAGGATGTAATATTTTGTATAATCATTGTGCAATTGAAGGGTCGGGTGCAATAAGGGGATTAGCGCTCGAAAATGGGAAAAATTATTGTCCAAACGCTAAGAAAGATTGGAAAATTAAATGTTATTAAACTGAATTTTAAAAAATATAGTGTTATAAAGCTCGTCAGAACACATATTTTTTTCTATTTACAGTTTGTTTATCCAATCATTACTATTCGAGCTAAAAATTCTAAACAAAAAATTTTCATCGTCCAAAATCATTATTTCTTTAAACATAAATTGCGATAACTTGAGTAAATATTAAGGGATCGTTATGAGACTTAAATCATAACTTCAGAAAACTCAAGCGAAACCGTAAAATGTATGCACAAAACCCTCATGTTAAAAAATGTAATAATATGTCATTAAAAAGTAATATTGGACATAACCCATGTTTTTCAACGTTCGCCGTTAAAAAGTATCGAGGCAATTTTAAGATACGTATAACTTGCAGCAACAAAGTTTTTCCTTAATATACAAGTAAGATTTTCACAAATTTTCACACTGATTAATAAATAATTGTAGAAGATATGGCGATATATATAAATTCCGCGCGGCACCAACATTCAACGCGAGTGCTAAAACTGCTAAGTAGCGCATTATACGCGGCTGCTGACTGTTGGTGACGCGCGAGATTTATATATATCATCATATCTTTTACAATTATTTATTAATTAGTGTGAAAATTGGTGAAAATCTTCCTTGTATACTAAGGAAAAACTTTGTCGCTGCAAGTTATACGTACCTAAAAATTGCCTCGATACTTTTTAACGGCGAACGTTGAAAAACATGGGTTATGTCCAGTATTACTTTTTAATTAAATATTATTACATTTTTCATCATAAGGGTTTTATGCATACATTTTACGGCTTCGCTAGAATCTTCTGAAGTTATATTTCAAGTCTCATAACGATCCGTTAATATTTACTCACGTTATCGCAATTTATGTTTAAAGAAATAATGATTTTGGACGATGAAAATTTTTTGTTTAGAATTTTTAGCTCGAATAGTAATGATTGGATAAACAAACTGTAAATAGAAAAAATTATGTGTCCTGACGAGCTTTATAGCACTATATTTTTTAAAATACAGTTTAACATTTAATTTTCCAATCTTAGCGTTTGGACAATAATTTTTCTAATTTTTGAGCGCTAGTCCCCTTATTGCACCCGACCCTTCAATTTCAAAGCATACAATTTGAATAAGGTACATCACCGAAGTGTAACAGGCCGATCGTAATGAAATTTATGAATGCTATAATGGTTCTAAAAACATATGACGCTTTCTTTTCTATCAAGCTATACATCAAATTATCTTTTCTCTCAACAAGAATTGTCTGTTCATTGGAGATTATTATCTTCTCTCATTTTATGATAAATAATATACCATGTATATTACCACGAATCCAGATCACTACTTACGAGTCCTTCCAATTTTTTTATTTCTATCTCGCAATTTTGAAAATTATATATCGTAGGACATTTCTAAAGACACCTCATTTGTCCCGTGCTCACCGTATGTGCTTGCGACCATCGCGCACGCCCGTCGCGCACGCAAAGGACGGAGTGTCACGGCGCCCGAAAGACGGAGCGAAACAAAACATCAACGCGTCGTCTGTCTCGTACCGTCCTCGCTCGCTGTCAGTGGCTCTCGCTCGCTCTCGTTCCATCTCGCTCTCGCCTTCGCCAGACAAGAGTGAGACAGAAGTGGTGGAGATAGCGAGGAACCCGTATCGTGTGCACCAAACCGAGCACATACGGAGACAATACTCCTCGTTACTTACGAGGCCTTCCAATTTTTTTATTTCTATCTCGCAATTTTGAAAATTATATATCGTAGGACAATTCTAAAGACACCTTATTTGTCCAAATCGGTGTGTCCGTACAGGTTCTAGAGCGTAACATCTGGACATACAAACATAGCCTGATAAACACAATACCGTCGGGTAAAAACATTACGTTTTACATTTTATTAATACAAAATTCACCGCAAGCAACACTATATGCCTCTCGAACCGAGATTAGAAACCGCCGAATAGCCCAAATCCTCAGCTCGAATAGAGATAACGGATAAACATAAAGAATCTTTTATTCTAATTTATCCAGAAATTATCTTTGCCCATCTTTGTTCTCCAGCCGCTTCGCCGTGATTCATTCAAGCCTTCCTGATGATAAAATAGTAATAGGGGAAATGCGGCAACAACGCGATATGACTCTCGATAAATATCGGCAACTATGTCTTTCCTACATTTATCGGCTAGCATGGACTTCCACCGGTTCTGACGGTACATGGCGCGAATGTACCATCACCGCCGGTGACGGAGAATCCTTGAAGCATAATTCTGTCATTTCTCGAGTCTGTGCCTCATTCTGTCTCAATACACGAGTCATAAATTCATCATTATTTCATCGTACGGTGCTTATTAGCATCCAAACGCACCAGACCCGCCTGCACGGATGTCTACAGGAGGCAACTATACCCGCAAAAACTTCCTTCTTGCCGATTCCAGGACGAAAAACGGTTGAGACGGTTTGTTTACAACAGCGCGTATACGTATAAATCTGATGCTACGTGGCTCGAATATACCACCAGCGTCGGTGGCGGAGAAGCCTTGAAGCTTCATTCTGTCAGTTTTCGAGTCATAAATTCATCATTATTTCAACGTACGGTGCTTATTAGCGTTCAAACGCACCAGACCCGTCTGCACGGATGTCTACTGGAGGCAACTATACCCGCAAAAGCTTCCTCCTTGCCGATTCCAGGACGAAAAACGGTTGAAACGGTTTGTTTACAACAGCGCGTATACGTACACGCGTTTCCTAGCTTGTGTGAGCGTACGCACACATTCAAAGCCCGAGGAGACGGCAGCCTTAAATGACTGGAAAAATAATAAATTTGAATAAACGTAGATATATAAATTTTTATTATTTACCTGCCAATAAGGCGTCCTCCATATTTGCCTACAAATATTAATAAACAATTAATTATCGGATAATATATATAAATATATATAAATAAAAGATCAACAGTTCATGAACCTGCGTATGATAGAAGAAAGTCATACATGTAGCGCAAGGGTACGTATTTTTCCATTGCAAATTGGAAATTAGGAAATATATAAATTTAAAAACTAAAATAGTGTATGATGCGAAATTATAAAAATTACATTACATTATATTTAATACAAAAAACTGTAACTTATTATAACATTATTTTGTGAAGGATTCGCAGTTGTAACTAGTAGTAAAACAAGAAGATATTGCACACGTTGAAGCATATTCTATGACTTATAACGCCAACGATTAGAAATATATCAAACATATCTGAGTTGAACGTAAATGAACATGTAAAGTACAACATTTTGAAAGTCTTTGATAGACACTTCGCCTATGTTAACTATCAATGGTAGTAGACCGTAATTGTATAGCAAGTAATACAACAAGAACATAGTGGATACATAGAAGCATATTTTAAGTCGGATGTGTTTCATATTTCTAATCGCTGGCGTTACAAGTTAGAATATGCTTCAACGTGTCTATCTTCTTGTTTGTTGTATTACTTGCTATACAGTTACGGTCTACTTCCACTGATAGTTAACGTAGGCAAAATGCCTACCAAGAACTTTCAAAATGTTGTACTTTACATGTTCGTTTACGTTCAACTCAGATATGTTCGAACGATTCGCAGTTGTAACTAGTAGCAAAACAAGATGATATTGCACACGTTGAAGCATTACTATGACTTATAACGTCAACGATTGGAAATATTATCCAACATATCTGAGTTGAACGTAAACGAACATGTAAAGTACATATAGTACATAAAGTAGATATTGCACACGTTGAAGCATATTCTAACTTGTAACGCCAGCGATTAGAAGTCTGAAACACATCCGAGTTAAAATATGCTTCTATGTATCCAATATGTTCTTGTTGTATATATTACTTGCTATACAGATACGATCTACTTCCATTGATAGTTAACGTAGGCAAAGTGCCTACCATAGACTTTCAAAATGTACTTTACATGTTCGTTTACGTTCAACTTAGATATGTTTGTAATATTTCTAATCATTGGCGTAATGAGTTATAGATAGAATATGCTTCAACATGTGCAAAATCTTCTTGTTTTACTACTAGTTACAACTGCGAATCGTTCACAAAATAATGTTAATGTTAATATGTTACAGTTTATTGTATGATTGAATAATTGAAAGGGTTGTAAAGTAATGATGAGAAGAAACATATTTTGTAATAATGTAATGTAATTTTTATATAATCCGAATTTCTAATTTCAAATTTGCTATTGAATAATACGTATCCTTGCGCTAGATGTATGACTTTCTTCTATCATACGCAGATTGTAATCAGAAAATTTAAGTGACGAAAAAATCTCACGAATCACGAATAAAACTAACGAACAAAAATAAATCTCACGAATATCTCACGAATAAAACTATCGAATACAGATAACCGGGCTAGAGCATATGAATAACGATAGCTATGAATGAATATATGAATAGTATTTTTTTTTTACTTACATTATCAGTCATTCTCTTGCAGCTCCACGATCGAGAATGGGCTTTCTCGCCACGTGAAACGATGAGGCGAGCTCCTCCGCTGCTCTTTTGTTTTTTAAGGAGCCCGCTTTTGGCATAGATACGGACACATTCTGCCGCGGGCTCTTTGAATTTTTGATTTTTAAGCCGGGAAGCTAACAAGGGGACGCCACGGATGTGGAAATCGCTTTTGGAACAATAGTACATATGGGGGTCGTAGTATTCACGTAGTATGAAAAAATACCATTTCGGCTTTTTGTCGAATGGGTTAACAATTTTTCCCGTGGAAATATATATTGAGGATATTACGTATTATATATAGTACGTTATATATATTAAATAAAAAAATAATAAAAGTACACTCGCTGAGCTGCTTTGCGCTATTCCGAGTATTCCGAGTAAGCTTTACTGGCTACAAACGCGCTTTATCTTCTAGCATCACTCGATGGGCTGCAGTGCGCCGTAAACGCGTGGACGTGTAACGAAGATAGATCAGAATTTATAATTTATTGGGATTTCCTTACTTTATCCTTACTTTTAGTACCCGTGACAGTGAAAAATTTGTAAAAAAGAAGAAGCTGAAATTCTGAATCTCCATAAAAAACTACAAAAAAGTAAAAAAAAATTACGATAAGTACATGAATTATCTTTGTAAAAAGAAGTGAGATCCCCATAAAAAACTTTAAAAAGGTAAAAAAATTACGCCAAGTACATGAATTAGCTTTGTAAAAAGAAGTGAGATCCCCCCAAAAAAAACTTTAAAAAAGTAAAAAATACGCCAAGTACATGAAAATGTCGAGGACAAAAAATAGTATTATCAAAAATCACAAAAAAAAGAAAATAGTATACATGAAAAAGTCGAGGAAGAGAAAGAGTATTATCAAAAAATAAATATAAAAAAAACACAAAAAGAAGACAAAGAAACATGAAAAAGTCAAGGACGAATGAAGTATTATTATCAAATAAATATAATCACATAAATAAAAAATAAAAAATATAATTACAATATAAAAAAAGATGTGAAATCGAAATGAGCTGCAAGTACATCACAAATAAAAAAGAAAATAATATAATTACAATATAAAAAAAGGTGTGAATTCAAAATGAGCTGCAAGTACATCACAAAAAAAAGAATATAATATAATCACCCAAAAAAAGAAAATAATATAATTACAATATAAAAAAAGGTGTGAAATCAAAATGAGCTGCAAGTACATCACAAAAAAAAGAAAATAATATAATTACAATAAATAAAAATAACAAATATAATCACAATATAAAAAAAGATGTGAAATCAAAATGAGCTGCAAGTTCATCACAAAAAAATGAAAATAATATAATCACACAAAAAAAGAAAATAATGTAATCACACAAAAAAGAAAATAACATAATTACAATATAAAAAAAGATGTGAAATCAAAATGAGCTGCAAGTACATCACAAAAAAAGAAAATAGTATAATCACAAAAAAGAAAATAATATATTTACAATACAAAAAAGATGTGAAATCAAAATGAGCTGCAAGTACATAAAGGTGCTTTCCAACTGCGCTTAAGATGACACAACTACATATACACAGCTAAAATGCTGTGTTATTCCATTACTCATATCGCGGACATTTTAATTAACACATCAAAAAGAATCCCATTTAAAAACATTGTCGTAAATTAATAGCTTTACAAAATTAATGATATACAAAAATTGCGCCAATTATAACAATGCCTATTTATACAAAGAAAAAAATGTATTAAATAATACCCATCAAAAAGAATCCCATTTAAAAACATTGTCGTAAATTAATAGCTTTACAAAATTAATGATATACAAAAATTGCGCCAATTATAACAATGCCTATTTATACAAAGAAAAAAATGTATTAAATAATACCCATCAAAAAGAATCCCATTTAAAAACATTGTCGTAAATTAATAGCTTTACAAAATTAATGATATACAAAAATTGCGCCAATCATAACAATGGCTATTTATACAAAGAAAAAAATGTATTAAATAATATTAAGCAGATATATTTTTATACAAATAAATATTTTAATACGAATAAATATTTTATTCAAAATACTTGGCGCTGCGCCCCGAATTGGTGTTGCTAAACTGAATAAATATGTATAAATTGCATTAATCTTTTTTTCTTTCTTTCTTTCTTGTGCGTGCGTTCGTGAATGTGCGTATGTGTGCGTGTGCATATGTGCAATAAATCTGACTGTGTTTCTAATATGTATATGTGTAATATGTATATGTTTATGTATTTTAGATTGTAAGGGAGTTATTGTAAATTATTAAGATTAAGTCAAACCATTTTTTCGGTTGCGCAGCGCCAAGTATTTTGAATAAAATATTTATTCGTATTAAAATATTTATTTGTATAAAAATATATCTGTTTAATATTATTTAATACATTTTTTTCTTTGTATAAATAGCCATTGTTATGATTGGCGCAATTTTTGTATATCATTAATTTTGTAAAGCTATTAATTTACGACAATGTTTTTAAATGGGATTCTTTTTGATGGGTATTATTTAATACATTTTTTTCTTTGTATAAATAGGCATTGTTATAATTGGCGCAATTTTTGTATATCATTAATTTTGTAAAGCTATTAATTTACGACAATGTTTTTAAATGGGATTCTTTTTGATGTGTTAATTAAAATGTCCGCGATATGAGTAATGGAATAACACAGCATTTTAGCTGTGTATATGTAGTTGTGTCATCTTAAGCGCAGTTGGAAAGCACCTTTATGTACTTGCAGCTCATTTTGATTTCACATCTTTTTTGTATTGTAAATATATTATTTTCTTTTTTGTGATTATACTATTTTCTTTTTTTGTGATGTACTTGCAGCTCATTTTGATTTCACATCTTTTTTTATATTGTAATTATGTTATTTTCTTTTTTGTGTGATTACATTATTTTCTTTTTTTGTGTGATTATATTATTTTCATTTTTTTGTGATGTACTTGCAGCTCATTTTGATTTCACATCTTTTTTTATATTGTGATTATATTTGTTATTTTTATTTATTGTAATTATATTATTTTCTTTTTATATTGTAATTATATTATTTTCTTTTTTTTGTGATGTACTTGCAGCTCATTTTGATTTCACACCTTTTTTTATATTGTAATTATATTATTTTCTTTTTTTGGGTGATTATATTATATTCTTTTTTTTGTGATGTACTTGCAGCTCATTTTGAATTCACACCTTTTTTTATATTGTAATTATATTATTTTCTTTTTTTTTGTGATGTATTTGCAGCTCATTTCGATTTCACATCTTTTTTTATATTGTAATTATATTTTTTATTTTTTATTTATGTGATTATATTTATTTGATAATATATCATTTATATCGAGACCAGAGTGATAAGTTTTTACCTTTCTGTCTTCTGTTGAATCATAATTTGTATATTATTATTTATTTACATATATATGTATTTTCATTGCTACCAAATAGTCTGTGAATACTGAATATGTCCATATACGTACTTAAATAAATACCATGTTCAGAACTTTGGAAGAAGACTATTTTTATATCGACAATATTTTAAAATCTTAATAAAATACACTTCATACTTAGTACTTTATGTAAAGGGAATATATAGGGTATTATCTTTTTCGGGATAGGTTCAGATTTAAAATAGAAAACGTACGAACAACTAAAAGCATACAAAAAGGAATATTTCCTGGATGTTTCATAGTGACAGCAATATACAGGAGGCGAATATTTTATTATTTCAAATTAACGTGTAAGAAACATAATTTTTCTATGTTCTCAGGTAATAATTTTAATCTATTACTGGTAACGATATCGTCCGATCGCGTCCGAGTTTTGCCGAGCCGACCTGAAATCAAATTGTCCGCTCATGGCGGCTGTGCTTGTAGCCGGATCGAGTCTCGGGATCCCGAAACTGTCGGGATCTCGAACAATACGAAAGGCAAACGCAGTTTTATTTCACTTTCCTTGATAAGGGTCACAATCAATGACCGAAACGTCGGAAATATAACGATTGCAAAATAGCTTTTATTATAAATTTGAAGTGACCGAACCATTGCGCCGAAACCACTTTAATTTTGAATTACTTTTGAAGGTATACTTCAATTACATTGTTTGTATTAGGTTCGACTGGTGATGTTACCCGAGGCTATCACAAAGATTATTTTCAACCACAGAATATCAAATTTTTATAGATTTGTATATTCGTATATTTGTATGAAAAATAGATAAAGAAATTATACTGCAAAAATCATTCGATAAAGAAAATTGTTCAGCTTCCCTCGTTTACTTCGACGAACGTTTCACATCTGTAATGATTTCTGATATTAACACCTCGTTACCGTAATTACCTCGAAGAAATTGGAGATGCTTAATGTATCGAAGATCGTGATTAATCTACGGTGTCCTGGAAAGTCCTAGTTGCGTACGGAATACGTCCGAAGTTTTACCTGCTCGTCCAGTTGAAATAAAATGGAAGGTTAATCACGGATGGCTATATTGCGTGCAGATCATGTGGTTCTTTTGGTGAGTCATAAAACTAACCGTATCATTACAAGTCAATTTTCAGAGAAGTTAGCGTTTCATTTCCTAATTATGACATTTCGGGCATTCTTTAGGGAGCGCTCTTCTGCAATCAGAAGACTTGATTCGTGGGATTGGTCGTTGAAATTAAGAACGTTTGGTTATTTTTAAAGTACAGAGGTACAGATATATTACTTTTAGGGCCGTTTATTTTCGATTCAAAGTGGGGATAGTTTCAGAGTTGGACAAAATGTAATCTAATTAGGGGAAGGTGGGGTAAAACGGAACGCTTAACTTTGGAGGGTGATAACTTAAAATCGGGAGGAGAAAAAGACACGAGACTTCAACAGGAGTCTTCAGTGGACCTTAGACAATAAGAAAATCAAGGTCATTGTTAAGAAAAATCTTTGGGAACGACGGAAAATGAAATTTACCGGAGGTATTGAAATCTTCGTCTCGCTCAAATGGTGGGGTAAAACGGAACACACACTCGAAGACCGTGTAAACGTACAAAATCTTTATTTTTATGATTTAAAATGTATTAATTTATGTTAAAATCTATAAATATATGTTTTAGATATAACTATTGCAAATAAAATATAACAAAAATATATATTATACATATAAGAGAAAATATTTTATTAGATAACATGAAAATTACGGAAAATAATCAAATATAAATGTAATATCGTAAAAGAAGGATAAATAAATACAGTTTGTTTATTATTTTATGAACAATAAGCGGGCCGGAATCACCCGCTGGCTGGAATTATACCCCGCTTTCCCCTACACGCGGATTTTTACATGAATATCAATACTTGCATGGCGAACACTTCTGCATTAAATGATTATGTTATTTATTACAACTTAAACTAACAGTTTGATCGAATGAAAGATGTATCTCATACATCATAATTTTCTATACAAAATCAATTTTTTTAGAAACAAGGATAGTAATTAAAAGTTTAATCTACAATCTAATAATTAAAAGAGATAATAAACACGTACTAAGAGACGTTTCCATTCTTCCCCATGTATAATAGGCGTTCCGTTTTACCCCGCGAAAAGTGTTCCGTTTTGCCCCACGTGCAGTCATTTAGTAAACATTTAATATTTACACTTCAGCGTGAGGTAAAGAACTTTTTATATACGTCAAAATGTAGCGTAAGGACTATAGAATCCAACGATGTACTTGCCGTTATTAATTTTCGAAATCCAGGTACCGAAAAGTGGTCGAAAGTCCAAGGCAATATTGAAACGTCGATACCGGAAATTTTTTCAACTCTCTTAAGGGGTTAAGACACAATAACGAGCCAAGAAAGCAGACGATTTTTAGACGACGATCATAAGAAAAGTAAATATTCGATTAATATAAGGTTTTGTGTTTTAGTTCACTATGTCATGAACTATAAGAAAAGCATATAATATTTTCAAAATAACATTTGTACGCCGGGCATTTAAAATGTCCATTTTTTTTCGGATGGCCAACTGGTGGGCCGGATTCCGGCAAATCGGATGAACTGTAACAAAAACCCCAAAAATGTCATGAACTATAATATATTTCCTAGGCATTGACGATCCAACATTTAAAATTTTTTAATTATTGTACAAAATATAAATAAAAAGATCACACACTTTTGTCGAAATTTAATAATTATTTTTCAAACATCGGCCATTTTGTCAATTTTCGCAAAAATTGAAATGTTGGATCGTCAATGCCTAGGAAATATATTATAGTTTATGACATTTTTGGGGTTTTTGTTACAGTTCATCCGATTTCCCGGAATCCGGCCCACCAGTTGGCCATCCGAAAAAGAAGGACATTTTAAATGGAGACATTGCACGGCGTACAAATGCTATTTTGTAAATATTATATGCTTTTCTTATAGTTCATGATATAGTGAACTAAAACACAAAACCTTATATTAATCGATTGTTTACTTTTCTTATGATCGTCGTCTAAAAATCGTCTGCTTTCTTGGCCCGTTACTGTGTCCTAACCCCTTAATGGAAAAATAACTTGTGCAGGGGTCTATGGTCTATCACAAAATGCTATGAGGACCCTTTAGTTCCATGTCACGCAATACCAACTCATTCGCAGCTCTTATCTAACAGAAACATTGGTGTTCCGTTTTACCCACCCGTTCCGTTTTACCCCACTTTCCCCTACAACGTACAAATTACAATTAAAATGTAATTGTGTAGTTGATTACACATTTTTTTCTGTAATCGTTCATTTGGGTAGTTGGCGAAACCAAATGGTCAACTACCTAAATTAACGATTACAGAAAATAATTTGTAATCAACTACACAATTACATTTTAATCGTAATTTGTAAGTTGAAATTAGATTACAGTTTGCCCAACTCTGGATAGTTTGTTCTATCTGCCGCTTTTTACAATTTTAGGAAAAATTGTTCTCTCGATATTCTTACTGCTTAATTTAATATCTAACATCTTTAGTTTGTGAATTAAGGAAAATAACGAGTTCAGTGTCAGATTACTCTATAATAATTTTGAGCCGTCCGCCCAATTTGACTACAAGTTAAAATCAACACTCTGCTAAATGTAAATTAGATACACAACTTTCCAAATTCTTTTCACACTGTAGAAAAGTGACAAAACAGCCATAAAAACGTACTGTAAATATGTAGGTATATTGTCTTTAACAAATAACGGCATGTCAACAAAAATGTCAGCTTACTCCCTGGATTCACTATGCACGAACTCACTATTTAGTTGCATGATCCTTTCAAACCAGCAAGAATTTCAGAATCTCCAATGAAAATAACAATTCTATCTATCAACTATCTAATAATATCATTGTATACAAATACAACAAAGATTCATAGCAGTATATAACAATAGTAAGGAGACCGGGGCTAGTTGGCTAATTTTTTACATATCTATTTTTTATAAATCAACCATTGGCATTTTGTTGACTTACGGTATACCAAAAGTTCACAAATTTACTTGGGTATACAGGCTTAATTTTTAAATTCGATTTAATTGAGCCTAAGTTATAGTTTTTATTATATTTACAAGAGTGAGTCCAGTAAGTCAACAAACCCCGGTTGCGGGGCTAGTTGACATATATGATGGGGCTAGTTGACTTGACATTTATAATGACGTTTGTAAGAAAACATAGCGGTATTAACAGAAATTAAACATTTATTTGCTCAAAATTAGGTCAAATTAAGCCTACAAATCATCATCTGAGTCACAGTTAATGCACACATAATAGTCTACCTATATTAGAGCTGCTGCATTTTTCGTGAGCCCATCTGCTGCAACGTGTGCACTGCACCCAGTTCTCACCACGAATGCTATCAGTATAAAGGCGCGTCCAGACGTTGCGCGGCATGCGCGCGAGGCACGCCTCGCGGGTCGGAGGGTCTTCGGAGACTACCTGAACATGGACAATTCCAAAGCAACTTGGAGCTACCTCGAGCAAAACTCGCAGGGTGATTCTCCAGCTACGCCGGTCACCCCGTGGCGAGGACAACAGCCTGCCCCATCGAATGTTATGGCTTTCGACCCTCGAAGGGTTTGGAATACCATTAAGAAGTGAGAAATCATCGACTTCCGCATTTCTCATCAGATCCTTGCGAAAACGACGCCAATGGATTCCTGGCGTTCCGTCGATTAAAATCATACCAAATATCATGCAAATCGGACTACTTTGACACAAGCTATTTGCATTCCCTATGTAAAAGTTGTCCGATTTACACGACATTTGTGATGATTTTCATCGGAAAACCCCAAGGAATCCATTAGCGACACTTCCATATCCATACGATAAAGAATAAAGAATTATTTTATTTCCTAACCAGGTACAGGGTAATTATGGAGCAACGCCCGTCAAGGAGATGCGGCGGTCTGGTACCCCGTGGCGAGGACAGCCCTTCGCTGTGCCTCACCCGATTTTTATGGCTTTTTCCGGAAAAAGGTACGAATCCTGGGTCGAACGTAGCGAATTGAGGACGAGCCCCCGCAGTCGAGGGTGAAATATCCATTACAGCGGATTAAGAAATTCTTTTCTTCGTCGTATCGAAAGGAAAGTGGTGCCAATGGATTCCTTATGTTTGTCCGATGAAAATCATACCAAATATCATGTAAATCGGACAACTTTTACATAGGGAATGCAAATAGCTTGTGTCAAAGTAGTGCCTTCGCACAGCGAAGGGCTGTCCTCGCCACGGGGTACCAGACCGCCGCATCTCCTTGACGGGCGTTGCTCCAGAATTACCCTGTATCTATTTAAGAAATGAAATAAATCTTTAATCTTCATCGTATCGATATGGAAGTGTCGCCGATGGATTCCTTGGGGTTTTCCGATGAAAATCATGCCAAATGTCGTGTAAATCGGACAACTTTTACATAGAGAATACAAATAGCTTGTGTCAAAGTAGTCAGATTTGCATGATATTTGGTATGATTTTAATCGACGGAACGCCAGGAATCCATTGGCGTTGTTTTCGCAAAGATCTGATGAGAAATGCGGAAGTCGATGATTTCTCACTTCTTAATGGTATTCCAAACCCTTCGAGGGTCGAAAGCCATAACATTCGATGGGGCACTGCAGGCTGTTGTCCTCGCCACGGGGTGACAGGCGTAGCTGGAGAATCACCCTGCGAGTTTTGCTCGAGGTAGCTCCAAGTTGCTTTGGAATTGTCCATGTTCAGGTAGTCTCCGAAGACCCTCCGACCCGCAAGGCGTGCCTCGCGCGCATGCCGCGCAACGTCTGGACGCGCCTTAAGGTTCATTGCATACTAAGCATTTGGCATCATCTTCTGACTCTGAAAACGATAAATTTTTCTTGAATGACGTGGATGGTGCAGGACATTCTTCTCGGAAAATAAATTTTCGACCGTTTTTGGCTTTATTCTTTTTCCTATCTTTCTTCTCAATCATTTTAGTTTTCCGTGGACGTTTTTATTTTGAATGTTTTCTTTTTCTTGCTGTAATGCTTCTTTTAAAGGTGTGTCCGTTAAAATAGCTGTGTGTCGTTTTTTTCTCGCCTTTCTAGTGTTCTGTCGCGGAGCTGCTTTTGGAAATGGCCTTACCTGCTCAGGACTCAATATGTTTGCATTTTCCATGTTTTCAGGAGGATGCTCATTAAGTTGATTTACATTTTTATCAACTGAAGGTGACTTTTCATACGTTAATAAGAGCAAATCTGGATAAAAAAGGGAAAAAAATAATTTCCGGGGTTATTTGACTAATAGTCAAATAACCCCACATATGCTTAGTCAAGTAACCCCATCCGACATTGCTAACATATTAGGTGTCGTACGTACAAACTTCCAAGCACCGGATAAAATACAATACCGTAAATCATAGTCAATGCATCACACTTACACAATATATTCATGAAAAAAATATGAGGCTGTACTTAGTGGACAAAAATACATAAATAGTCAAAACTGAAATATTTACTTACCGTCGATGTTTTTAGATTTTTTATTCCCACCGATACAACACGCGAGTTTTTACCACGGCGACACATGGAATGGCGAGCTAGTCATTCATATGTTTTAAAATGGCTAATCAAAGCACCATCTATTCTATAATATAATAGTTATGGGGAATTAGTCAACTAACCTCATTAGTCGACTCAATTAAAAGCACCTTCCATAAATTATTGAATTATTCAAAAAATACTATTCCAAACAAACTTTTCTTACATCTGTCCTCTTCTCAGTGCCCATTGCCCAGATCCAATCGCAACGCTTCAATCAGGCATTGAAAACTCTTTCCTCGTGTTTCGCAGACGTTAATTGCGATACTTCGTTATCCAGAAAATTACGATAATCTTGTTGCACAGCCCCGGCGGTGTTTATGTTTTATCAGCTACCCAGTTCTCGGCACTACCATAATCTGCCCTGTAACCTGCAAATTTCATCGCGCCTCGGACAAGAGCGTTAGAAATAGTTGCGTTCCCATTATCACGTTGTGCCGTGCCATTTGGTACACGTTTTACTCTTTATTTCGCGCCAATTTCGCCCGTCGCTTCAACGTTCCAGCGAAACAAGAGGATCCCATCGTGATATCAGGCAGAAAACGAAGCTGAATAAGGGTGTGCAACGTTTGTAATTGGTGGCGGCGTGACGGTAAACGATTTATCGATACCGTGGCCAAGAACAAAGCAATAATATATCAGGATAGCCCGTTACAGGCGCATCGTATACCGTTATCAAGGCCAATTACGTGGCTATATATGTATACATATATTGAATGTTATATGGTTCGATTCATTTTATTATGCCCTTTTCCAATTTTGTTAAAAACAATATACTTTTATTCATTTATTACGGGATAACAACCCTTTGGTACATTGTAATAACATGAAAAGACATGAATAAAGAACAGACAAATAAGGTAAAATTAAAATTAGAATTAAAATAACAAATACCAAAGCAAAAAACAGAAAGACATGAAATAAGATGAAAAGATATTACAATACAGTATCAATATTGCAAATTAATAATTCAGTATACACAACACTGAGTTTCTGAATGTAGATAAGGAAATAGCAAATATATAATGCTGGTTCTACTTGAAAATACTCGAGGTGTCGGATTACACATCATGGGCGTGTAAGGAGATTATTTTACCACCACTACGTTTTCCTTTTCTTAAGGAAAATAAAAATTTATTGTACTCAAAACTTAGTGTTATAGACTTAGAAGATTTTTCTCGTACGCCCACGATGTCGTTTTATATCTGCGCGTGCGAAAAATGTATAAAAAAATATTTTTTCGAATTGCTGACGTGCCGGGCAGTTTTTAATAGAGGAAAAAATTAATAGAAAATTAATCATTGCTGATTTTTTTTAGACAAGTTTAGAAATTAACACAGAATTTCATAACTTTACATACCTACATACTATCGTACAGTAAAAGCGAGCCAAAAATAGTTTAGTAGGGGAGAGTCGTGCAGTACTGACCGCTCTAAGTTGTTTTGTTATAGGGGAGAGTCGTGCAGTAAGTACCAACCAGCGTACAGTACCAACCAAAGCGAGTTCTCGCTTCTTTGACCAGATATTAGCACTTTATTTGAATTAATCAATGAAAATCACAATTCTTTATAAGCTATTTCGGGATCATATTGTTTAGTCCATTGCTCTCGATGTTCTGACGCATTAAACGTATACGATGATATTCAGTGGGTTAAAAGTTATTTTTTAAAGCTGATCTTTTGTTTCTCGTATAAGTAAATGATTTTCTTCTATTATGTATACTATATCTAGTCTATTAAGTTTAATAAAACGTCCCAGTTTTGCAATATTCTTTGGTACATAATATACCATTATCTAAAATGTTTCCTCGTGTTTGTCGTACAGTACCGACCATCCAACTGTCGTGCAGTACCGACCAACAGACTCTGTCAACCAGTAGAGACCAAATTTTTCTTATCCGTAAGTGCAATCTGTTAGCAACTCAGATTAATTTAAAAGATGTTCATTTAGCCTTCTTTCTACCTTTTCCTACAGAAAAATAAAGTAAGTAAGGATAGGTATAATAACCTAACAAACAGGAAGCTAGGATTTAATGAAGAAGTTATCCAGTGTGTTATTTGCAAGCAGAGTTGGGCATTAACTAAATAAAAAATTATGTAAATAAGGATCAAATAAAAGTTACTTTAACTTTAGATTATTCGACGAATAAAGTTAATTTTTTTATTTGATGAGAATTTATTCGACGAACAAAGTTAATTTTTTTTATTCGTTATTCGAAATTTTATTTAAATCAAAATTTTGCCCATCTCTGTTTGCAAGGAATCATTTGACAAAGATTGGGTGCAATGTACCGAATGTGACGGTTGGGCACACGTCGCGTCGAATGCACAGATCAGGAGAATATTATTTATTTTACTTGCGAGTTTGTACAAATAAAATTTGAAAAAAATCTTGTATTGTACTAATTAAATGTTTTTTATTAACATTGTTAATCATTTAGACCTAAAAATCTACCAAATTAATAGTTGGTCGGTAGTTCGGTACTGGACGACAATTTTTCGTTTCCCAGAAATTACAACTTTTTTACTTTTGCTTTTACTTATTTTACAAAAATAATTTCTCTCCTCTTACTAAGTTCCATCTATACAACAAACACGTTTTTGAATTTCTGATTTTTATCGATTCTACCCCAAGATAGGGGAGAGTCGTGCAGTACCGACCGCTCTAAGCTTTTTTGTTATATCTTGGGGTAGAGTCTATAAAAATAAAAAATTCAAAAACGTGTTTGTAGTATAGATGGAACTTAGTAAGAGGGGGGAAATTATTTTTGTGAAATTTTAATAATAAGAATTGATAATTCGCAAAACGTACTTTTAAACCGAATTCGAACTTCTAAAACAAAATCGTTCTACTACCAAAATCAACGAAGGTACTCAGCACTCCACTGGAAGAAGCTTAAGTAACCTTGGAATGACAAATCCTTTAACCTCGAGAAAGGAAATGGTTTTAGTCAAATCACGTACCTACGCTTTCAAACTACCTGAATTAAAAATTTTGCCGAAATTTTGCTTTCTATTGTCAAAAAACGAATACACAAGTAAATCCACTATCACATGACTCAGCCTGCACAACTGAAACGAAACGATCGCTTTCGAGGGAAAATCTCTGGCTCGGTGACCTTCCGTTGCGCCGCGCGCGCGCTCAAAGAGGCATGCAATCTTCTCGCGGGCTCGTTTTGTTGCTAATTCAACGGTTAGCGGAGCGAGATTAGTCAGAGATCGTGCTCGCTGCATGGGCGTACAACGGAGCAAGAACTAGGATACGATTTCTCGAGTCATGGAGGCGGGATTCGATTTTTACCCTTTGCTTGTGGAATTCAATTGTTGAGGAAAATATCGATAACACTGACATCACGACCACGTAGAGGCGGGACGGATGCCACAGAGTTCTCGAAAGACGTCCACGAAACTGGATACAGATAAAACCAACATATTTCTGCTAGCTCTAAAACCAGTTATAAAACACGTAAGCTCCATTCATTTTGTGTAGTATTAAGAATGAATAATGATCAACAGGGTTCTACTAGTTTTAGAGCTAGCAGAAATATGTTGGTTTTATCTGTATCCAATATATATTGCTAGTTGTGGGAACACACCAAAAAATTAAAAAAAAATTAATATTTAACCATTGTTTTTCGCTTGTTAGCACAACGTATGAACAGCATCTGCACATTGGTTATATTAATTTAAACTGTTCATGCATTGTGCTGATAAGAGCGACGACAATTAGTCGGACTTACACCAGAATGTTTCAAAACGCTCTGCTCTTGTTATAGTTAAGTGGTAAAGAGAAATGTCCTTATTTACCAGTCAAGAATGAAGTTATAGCTTAATTCAGTATGAAAATGAACAGTTGGAGCCTTTAAGTCATAAAAACAATTACTAACTCAAATTATCCAAATATGGAGATACACCACTATGCTCCTCAGCCCGATTCTCAGCTCTCCATATGTGAGGTAGAACCTCCAATATTCCAACACCTGTTATCTGAACGTTCTACGATCCGAACACATGTTATCAGAACATTCTACCATGCGAATGTTCTGCCATTCGAACTTTCTACTATCCGAATGTTCTGTCATTCGAAGGTTGTATTATCTGGACAGTATATTTATGTCTACGATTAGATATGTTACATGCACCTATGCCCTCTACTATGGAAATAGATACGGACGTGAGTACGTCCATATACAACGATCAAAATGAATACTATTCGCACCACTTTAGTACGAAATTAATATTGTCCGCTTTGGCACCTTAAGGCCGCCGTACACGGTCCTTCTTGCCGTTCGATTTGATTGTACAGTCAAAAGTTGTAATGCAAGACGGATCACAGTTGAGCCCACTGACGCTATGTTTAATACATCCTACATTTTGATGGCAGCTTTTTAGTCGACGGAGGCAGAATTGAAGGGGTATATAATGCTGGACAAACAAGGTTTCTTGAGATTAGATAGGAATACATGGATTGGATTGGTAGGGCAGTGTTACAAATTCGTGATCGGACATTTTGTCTAGTTACGTTTCTACAATATTTTGTGGGCTATAGTATGAGTTCCGTACTCATACTTTATTTTAATCAGGTGTCAAGGAGTTACTGTGTGGTCTCCCGCCCGATTGGCGTCCAGGTATTATCGCCGGATTCTACATATCCAACAGACACACAGGGGGCTGGAAACCCACATTTTGTGGCCAAAAGTAAATTTTTCAAGTTTAATATTTTTAAGAAAAAATATTTCTATAAAGTGACAACACTTCAAAGCTTCAAAATTTTAAATATTGTTACGTTTCGTATACGGCATAACGGTTTAATGAGCGACAACAGTAACAGAACATGAACAAGAACAGTAATAAAATACAATCACTAGTGCAGGGAAATGTAGGTATCGATACATCTGCTAGTAATGGCGGCTGACTCTCGAATGACAGCTTGACAGGCGATCGATCCGATCGCCTTCTTCTCGCTGTCGCTTGTCTTCGTCGCGAGCACCAGCGCGCCATGAATCCTCTACATAGGGTGCTCGCAACAATATTATTCATTTCAGATAATTCTGTGATTAGATACAACGTTCTGAAGACAAAATCGTGAAGTTCAAAGTGAAATTAAACATTAATGATACTCATTATCTAGAGACGCGGTAGCGTCTCGACGCCAAGTACATGAAAGAAAAGACACCTTGTATATGCCTGTCGCTGCCGTGTATCTTTACTTGAAGCACAGCTATTCCAACTTAACAATGTCGTGTAAATCGGACAACTTTTACATAGGGAATGCAAATAGCTTGTGTCAAAGTAGTCAGATTTGCATGATATTTGGTATGATTTTAATCGACGGGACGCCAGGAATACATTGGCGTCGTTTTCGCAAAGATCTGATGAGAAATGCGGAAGTCGATGATTTCTCACTTCTTAATGGTATTCCAAACCCTTCGAGGGTCGAAAGCCATAAAATTCGATGGGGCACTGCAGGTTGTTGTCCTCACCACGGGGAGACCGGCGTAGCTGGAGAATCACCCTGCGAGTTTTGCTCGAGGTAGCTCGAAGTTGCTTTGGAATTGTCCATGTTCAGGTAGTCTCTGAAGACTCTCCGACCCGCGAGGCGTGCCTCGCGCGCATGCCGCGCAACATCTGGACGCGCCTTTACAAGCACACCTTCAGCCAAAAAGAAACTAACGCATGTTTCGTTCTTCGTTCGTCGACTCTCGGGATTATTCGGCCGGGATCGTCGTCCGTCATTGTATATATATATATATATATATATATATACAGGGTGTCCGCGGGAAGAGTGGACAGCCGGTTTTCTCCTAAACTATTGGAGATAAAAATATAAAAAAAATAGGGAATTGCATGGTTCGAGGGGGCCAATTTATTAGCGCGAACGAATTTTGTTTTCGATTATTATTTTAAAAGATACGATGGTCAAGTTCGGTTTTTCAAATGGAACTATTTTTTCTGAAGACCTGAGTTGATAGTGCGCTCCAAGACAAATTCAATAAGCTTTAATGTATGCACTTTATTTTCACTGGTTTTTAAGATATTGCGCTTGCAAATTTTCTGATTTTCACTGGAAGAAAACTGTCTGGTATAGCACGGACCGGGGACGGTCTTACTGGCTCCACGGGTGGCACTGCCTTGTGAAATAGATACCTACCTGCCAAAGGTCTACGCCAGGCCCAAAGACTGGACAATTTTTTTCCGTCAGAAATGCTACTTAGGTAGGTACATCTGCGGTATCGAGAAGCGCACCGTTACTTTTATTTCGCACTTGCTTCTACGCTCGGATGGCCGGTTCTTTTGGGAGGGATGCAAGTTCGATTGGTTAGGTTAGGAGGAGTGAAAGTTGCTAGACTAAATTTCAATCATAGTGAGCAGATTGTATCAGAACCTTTCGGATTTGCATTCCTCACAAACTGCTGCTCTCTTGAAGAGGCCCTCTTCACAGCAATGCCCACCTTCTCTCGCACGGAATACGTTAACGCTTGCTTTTGTTCTGATATTGAAGCTCGTGTTTATACTCGAGAGGACCACGCGTCGACAGCGGGCTACCCCTTTTCTTCCTGTGTCTCTCCACGAGCCGTGTTGACGGTGGATTGTAGGAGCGTAGATATCTGGATGCCAGTTATTGAATTCAGGAGACGATAGAAACATTTTATTACAAAACACACATGTACTATAATTAAAGTAAATCGTATTCCTCTCGGGCAGGAGTACTGATAATGATCGAACTTGCGCCCCACTTCGCGCAGACCAATTACACGGAGGGTAGTCGGGTCACACACTGCCCAAATGATACAGGGTAATTCTGGAGCAACGCCCGTCAAGGAGATGCGGCGGCCTGGTACCCCGTGGCGAGGACAGCCCTTCGCTGTGCCTCACCCGATTTTTATGGCTTTTTCCGGAAAAAGGTACGAATCCTGGGCCGGACGTAGCGAATTGAGGTCGAGCCCCCGCAGTCGAGGGTGAAATATCCATTTGAGCGTATTAAGAAATTCTTTTCTTCGTCGTATCGAAAGGGAAGTGGTGCCAATGGATTCCTTGTTTTTCTGGTGAAAATCATACCAAATGTCATGCAAATCGGACTACTTTGACACAAGCTATTTGTATTCCCTATGTAAAAGTTGTCCGATTTACACGACATTTGCCATGATTTTCATCGGAAATCCCCAAGGAATCCATCTGCGACACTTCCATATCCATAGGATAAAAAATAAGGAATTATTTTATTTCCTAACCAGATTTGAAATTCCAACGCGTGTTTATACTTGAGAGATAAGGATTTAGACTCGAGAGATAAGGAATCCGTCTTTAATTTGAAAGGAGGACGATGCAGGCGAAACCACGCGCACTCAACGGTGTACCCCTTTTCTTACTGTGTCTCTCCACGAGGCGTATTGACGGTGGATAATACTTTTCAATTCCTATATTTGGGGCATCTTTCTCGCGTGCGTCGGCACAAAAGGGAACTCAGAGCCAGACGAAAATTCATTCGCTCTTTACGATCGATAATTTATTATTTCTCCAAGAACGTTTCGACAATATCTGTTTGCCAAATTTGTAAAGGCCAATAAAAAACGTGGTGACATTGTCCAGTCTGAGTTAATCCGTATATTGTTCTGTCGGTGGGTAGTGGGTACGATGACTTCGGACCCATACTATGTACCGTTGCCTACCGCCGACGCGCGGAAAATCCGCTCATAAACCGCGACTCTGGCAAGACACCGCGGCCGATCAGTCCGGTTAGTTTTTGGTAACCAGATGTGGCATCCTCCACCTCTATTTCATCAGGGTAATTCTGGAGGTACGCCCGTCACCCCGTGGCAAGGACAACACCCCGCAGTGCCCATCGAATTTTATGGCTTTCGACCCTCGAAGGGTTTGGAATACCATTAAGAAGTGAGAAATATTCAGGATTTCAAATGTTTGCTTCTTTTCTTCATCGTATCGAAGGGGAAGTGGCGCCAATGGATTCCTGGCGTTCCGTCGATTAAAATCATACAAAATATCATGCAAATCTGACTACTTTGACACAAGCTATTTGCATTCCCTATGTAAAAGTTGTCCGATTTACACGACATTTGGCCTGATTTTCATCGGAAAACCCCAAGGAACCCATCGGCGACACTTCCATATCGATACGATAAAGTTTAAAGAATTATTTCATTTCTTAAACAGATACAGGGTAATTCTGGAGCAACGCCCGTCAAGGAGATGCGGCGGCCTGGTACCCCGTGACGAGGACAGCCCTTCGCTGTGCCTCACCCGATTTTTATGGTTTTTTCCGGAAAAAGGTACGAATCCTGGGCCGAACGTAGCGAATTGAGGTCGAGCCCCCGCAGTCGAGGGTGAAATGATTTTCATCGGACAAACATAAGGAATCCATTGGCACCACTTCCCTTTCGATACGACGAAGAAAAGAATTTCTAAATACGCTCAAATGGATATTTCACCCTCGACTGCGGGGGCTCGACCTCAATTCGCTACGTTCGGCTCAGGATTCGTACCTTTTTCCGGAAAAAGCCATAAAAATCGGGTGAGGCACAGCGAAGGGCTGTCCTCGCCACGGGGTACCAGGCCGCCGCATCTCCTTGACGGGCATTGCTCCAGAATTATCCTGTATCTGGTTAGGAAATAAAATAATTCTTTATTCTTTATCGTATGGATATGGAAGTGTCGCTAATGGATTCCATGGGGTTTTCCGATGAAAATCATCACAAATGTCGTGTAAATCGGACAACTTTTACATAGGGAATGCAAATAGCTTGTGTCAAAGTAGTCAGATTTGCATGATATTTGGTATGATTTTAATCGACGGAACGCCAAGAATCCATTGGCGTCGTTTTCGCAAAGATCTGATGAGAAATGCGGAAGTTGATGATTTCTCACTTCTTAATGGTATTCCAAACCCTTCGAGGGTCAAAAGCCATAAAATTCGATGGGGCACTGCAGGCTGTTGTCCTCGCCACGGGGTGACGGGCGCAGCACCAGAATCAGCCTGTACCTACCTTTTTAAAAAATAAAATAATTCGTTATTCCCTATCGTATGGAGATGGAAGTGTCGTCGATGGATTCCTTGGGGTTTTCCGATGAAAATCATTACAAATGTCGTGTAAATCGGACAACTTTTACATAGGGAGTACAAATAGCTTGTGTCAAAGTAGTCGGATTTGCATGACATTTGGTATGATATTCGTCAGAAAAACATAAGGAATCCATTGGCGTCACTTCCCTTTCGATACGATGAAGAAAAGGGTTTCTTAATACGCTGTAATGGATAATTCACCCTCGACTGCGGAGGGTCGACTTCAATTCGCTACGTTCGGCCCAGGATTCGTACCTTTTTCCGGAAAAAAGCCATAAAAATCGGGTGAGGCACAGCGAAGGTCTGTCCTCGCCACGGGGTGCCAGCGCATCTCCTTGACGGGCGTTGCTCCAGAATTACCCTGTATCATTTGGGCAGTGTGTGACCCGACTACCCTCCGTGTAATTGGTCTGCGCGAAGTAGGGCGCAAGTTCGATCATTATCAGTACTCCTGCCCGAGAGGAATACGATTTACTTTAATTATAGTAAATGTGTGTTTTGTAATAAAATGTTTCTATCGTCTCCTGAATTCAATAACTGGCATCCAGATATCTACGCTCCTACAATCCACCGTCAACACGGCTCGTGGAGAGACACAGGAAGAAAAGGGGTAGCCCGCTGTCGACGCGTAGTCCTCTCGAGTATACACACGAGCTTCAATATCAGAACAAAAGCAAGCGTCAACGTATTCCGTGCGAGAGAAGGTGGGCATTGCTGTGAAGAGGGCCTCTTCAAGAGAGCAGCAGTTTGTGAGGAATACAAATCCGAAAGGTTCTGATATAATCTGCTCCCTATGATTGAAATTTAGTCTAGCAACTTTCACTCCTCCTAACCTAACCAATCGAACTTGCATCCCTCCCAAAAGAACCGGCCATCCGAGCGTAGAAGCAAGTGCGAAATAAAAGTAACGGTGCGCTTCTCGATACCGCAGATGTACCTACCTAAGTAGCATTTCTGACGGAAAAAAATTGTCCAGCCTTTGGGCCTGGCGTAGACCTTTGGCAGGTAGGTATCTATTTCACAAGGCAGTGCCACCCGTGGAGCCAGTAAGACCGTCCCCGGTCCGTGCTATACCAGACAGTTTTCTTCCAGTGAAAATCAGTAAATTTGCAAGCGCAATATCTTAAAAACCAGTGAAAATAAAGTGTATACATTAAAGCTTATTGAATTTGTCTTGGAACGCATTATCAACTCAGGTTTTCAGAAAAAATAGTTCCATTTGAAAAACCGAACTTGACCATCGTATCTTTTAAAATAATAATCGAAAACAAAATTCGTTCGCGCTAATAAATTGGCCCCCTCGACCCATGCAATTCCCTTTTTTTTTTTATATTTTTATCTGCAATAGTTTAGGAGAAAACCGGCTGTCTAGTCTTCCCGCGGACACCCTGTATATACCTATGTATACTATTTTGAATCAACAGACGCGGTCGCGTCTGGAAGCTAATTCCCCTTCCCCCTCTACCTATAGGCACACTGAGCGACCAGTGCGACCACGTCTCTATACACGAATGATAGCGAAATTTTTTTACGAGACAGTCAGACAGCACGTAGCGCTAGTACTTGACGCCAGTAGATGTCGCCATTCTCGTTTTACTTCTCCAATTGACGCAGGTAGATGTCGCCATTCTCGTTTTACTTCTCCAATTGACGCAGGTAGATGTCGCCTTTCGTAAGCTGAAGTTATCCGGAATGGTTTTGCTGAAAATGCGGTTGCGCAGTTGACGAAAAAGGCAAAAAGCCGCTGCTTTCGGCTCGCTAGTAAATGTCACCTAGCTGTCAATCAATCATAACCTGCCTGGCATTGAATTATTGTCTCAATTAACGGTCTATGTCCACTGATACTTAACGTATGACTTTCTTCTATCTTACGCCACTTTTATGAACTCTGGATGATTTTTTTGGTTAATAAATTGTTTATTAATTTTTGTAGAAAATGCGGGAGGCCGCCCTACTTGATGGTGAGTTTTATTAACGATAAGCTTACAGAAGAATTAAATAATAAAAAAATGTTATATATACATTTATTCAAATTCGTTTTTCCAGACTCGAATGATGCCGGCAGCGAACAAGGTGCCGAGAACGGCGGCGTCGCCACCACCACTACAGCAGCCGGCGACAAACGGTATTAATTCTTAATACTATTAATTAATACTTTTTATCTTTTAACAATATAATTAAAATTGTTGACTTTAACTTATATCAGGGGAGCCCAGGCCGGTTGGCTGTCGCTGGCAGTCGCAACTACGGCGCCGCCGCCGCCACCACCACCACCACCACCGCCACCACCACCAGCACCACAGCCACCAACACCATCACCACCACCACCACACGGCCCAGCCACGGCACATGGTATTATTTCTTAATACTTTAATTAAATACCTTTTTATGTTTTTACAATATAAAAATTGTTCGGTTTAGCCTATATCAGGGGAGGCGAACATTTTTATCTGCGCGTGCCAATAATTTAAAAATTATTATAATATAATTGCTGACGTTTATTACTAATTACAGGAGGATACACGTCGAAGCGTCATAAGAGGAGCGGCTGGAGGGTGCGGGCCCGTCAAGAGCATTGGGCCACCCTCCAGGCGGTACGGGCGCAAGCCGTCAACCTCCGCTCGCAGGCGAGTACCCTGCGAGATTTAGTGAAGACTCAGGAGCCGTGGTTGTGGCCGAGCGGGCGTATTTTGTAAATAAACAATTGTAAATAAATAGTTCCATTAAAATTATAATTAATATATATTCAATTTAAAATCGTTTAATTTATAATAATATAATACTATGTTCCAAATTTGTTTTCTCCTCGAAATTATACATTTTCCATTGCAATCTTTAATGCTGCCCAAAGTCATCCTTTCTTGTTTGAGAACACGCCTCAATGTTTTATTTTTTTTTCTATTCGTTCGTAACGAATCATTTCTCGAAATAAAGTGTGTATTTACGGACCTCGTGATGCGACTAGCTACCCAAACGCAGCGGCTTTTTGTCTTTTTCGTAAAACCGCGAGTGACTGATATCAAGTCGTTTGGATTTGTGGTTATGGGTAATATTTTTATTGATTATTGCTGACTGGGTACAATTTTCACCTCCACGGGGTCCTTTCCGTCAACCTTTTCCAGAAATCTTATAATGTCACTCCTCTGCCCTACCCCCCTCAAATACATGAAAAATTCGAGAACAAAAAACAGTATTATTTGTACTTCTACGTTAGATTTAGCTGTATGTATGATTTGAGGATGAAGACCGATAGGAAATAGGGCACTTAATAATTGATAACAAATTATGAAAAAAGTGATGAAATCCCCCCCCCAAAAAAAACATGACTCATGTATGAAAGAAGCTAATTCCCTTTAATTCACTAAAAAAGTTCACCTGCAAAGATTGTGAAATCATCTTTGCTAATTCCAATTGTACCTTTAATTCACGAAAAACATTAAAAAAGTTCACACGCAAAGATTGTGAAATCAACTTTGCTAATTCCAATTGTATTCTCGTTCTCCGCTCGAACACTGATTCCTCTGTCACTTTTTATATTTGACATTCCTTTATTGGCCACAAATCAATTCAGAGCTCAGATTTTCAGCTTCGGTTTTAAGGAATTAGCGGGCGTTGTATAAGAAAAAAACTATGACACAAAAACTTTTATAAGAGGGACATCTTCTGTTAAAAATGGCGTATGAAGATCGTTTTACGATGGAAGATAATAAAAACTTGGTAGAGACTAAGTTAAACGAATCAAAGTCGGTAATAGATTAATAGCACATTCGGCAACCTGCACTAGTGCGCACTGAATGCGAACTTTTTCGCTGCCAATTGGCGAAAATTCGCACCCAGTGCGCACCAATGCAACCGTCCGAATACGCTGTAAGAGAGCTGCGGAGAATACGAATCATTTTGTTTTAAGTCGACTTCATAGTTTTTTTCTTATACAACGCCCGCTAATTCCTTAAAACCGAAGCTGAAAATCTGAGCTCTGAATTGATTTGTGGCCAATAAAGGAATGTCAAGTATAAAAAGTGACAGAGGAATCAGTGTTCGAGCGGAGAACGAGAATACAATTGGAATTAGCAAAGTTGATTTCTCAATCTTTGCGTGTGAACTTTTTTAATGTTTTTCGTGAATTAAAGGTACAATTGGAATTAGCAAAGATGATTTCACAATCTTTGCAGGTAAACTTTTTTAGTGAATTAAAGGGAATTAGCTTCTTTCATACATGAGTCATGTTTTTTTTGGGGGGGGGGGGGTTATATAATCTACCAAGTGTCATTCCTTCATAACCTGCAAGTGTCAAATAAGGTAAGTTGTCCGAATTTGAAATGTCACGAGTTTTTACACCAAATAGGAGACTGAATTATTGTCTCAATTAACAAGGTAAGTCACGAAAATGTTTTAATAGACTTTTTTATGTATTCTTATAGAAATGAAGGGGACGCACAGACTTGGAAGTTGTCCGGAGAAGGTTTGACAGAGAATCATCTTTCACATAAGTTTCTGGTAATTTGTACCGTGCATGCACAAAATAATATATTGTAACAAATTGCAATGCATTTAAATTGCCAGATATTTTTATACCAGCAATCTAGTGTTTTTATGTAAAGGTGATGGGACAAAAAGGTAGAAATTGTATGTTTGCATAAGGTGTCTTCTACGAGTCGCTACACATTTTCAAAATGTATCGTTTAATAATATTGTTTCAGAACGCCCAGAGGAAACGAGATTTTTTATCTTTCAATGGTGATTCCGAAGATGATGGTACAAGCAATTTACAGGTTTTATGTGATTATAAGTTTAACGTAGGCAGAAAATCATTCTTTTGCCTTTTACATCTCGCATTCATAGATCGACAACTAATTATAAGAGACTTACATTCCAAGTAATTTTATTTCATATGAAGATTCCATGAGTTTACAAATTTATTTGTATATATGTATGCGAAACTCTGTTTAAATACGTTTGATAATAAAAAGTTTCACAAAATTTAAATACCACGTGTCGATGTCACAGCAGAATACCTAATACCTAAATAATTAAAAACATAAATAATTACAGACACTATTATATGTAGATTCATGAATAATATTATATGTATGCTATACCCCATAAAAAACTTTAAAAAAGTAAAAAAATTACGCCAAGTATATGAATTAGCTTTGTAAAAAGGAGTGAGATCCCCAAAAAAAACTTTAAAAAAGTAAAAAATACGCCAAGTACATGAAAATGTCGAGGACAAAAAAGAGTATTATCAAAAATCACAAGAAAAAAGAAAATAGTATACATGAAAAAGTCGAGGAAGAAAAATAGTTTCAAAAAATAAATATAAAAAAAACACAAAAAAAAAAGACAAAGAAACATGAAAAAGTAAAAAATGTTGATATAATGTTAATTGACTTAGTCTTAATAATTTGCAATAACTCCCTTACAATCTAAAAAAAGATGTGAAATCAAAATGAGCTGCAAGTACATCACAAAAAAAAGAAAATAATATAATCACCCAAAAAAAGAAAATAATATAATTACAATATAAAAAAATGTGAAATCAAAATGAGCTGCAAGTACATAAGGGTGCTTTCCAACTGCGCTTAAGATGACACAACTACATATACACAGCTAAAATGTTGTGTTCATAAATTTCATTACGCATATCGTGGACATTTTTTAATTAACCCATCAAAAAGAATCCCATTTAAAAACATTGTCGTAAATTAATTAATAGCTTTACAAAATTAATGATATACAAAAATTGCGCCAATTATAACAATGACTATTTATACAAAGAAAAACAATGTATTAAATAATATAACACAACAAAAGACAAAAAAAAAATGTCCGCGGCCTGGAAGTCAAATACTTGGCGTGGCCAGGCAAGGTATTCTGAAATCATCAATACCCATACCTTCCCCCTCGCAGGCTTTCAGATAATTTGTCCATTTAAAACTCAGACAATATGAGTACATTTTCATTATATTGCGTTTTAAAATAATTGTAAGATCATTCATCTTCACCCATACCTTTCCTCTCACAAGCTTTCACATAATTTGTCCATTTAAAACTCTGACAATATGAATACACTTTCATTATTTTGCATTTTTAAATAATTCTTATTCAACGACACCTTGACCGTGCCTGGCCACGCCAAGTATTTGACTTCCAGGCCGCGGACATTTTTTTTTTGTCTTGTGTTGTGTTATATTATTTAATACATTGTTTTTCTTTGTATAAATAGTCATTGTTATAATTGGCGCAATTTTTGTATATCATTAATTTTGTAAAGCTATTAATTAATTTACGACAATATTTTTAAATGGGATTCTTTTTGATGGGTTAATTAAAAAATGTCCACGATATGCGTAATGAAATTTATGAACACAACATTTTAGCTGTGTATATGTAGTTGTGTCATCTTAAGCGCAGTTGGAAAGCACCTTTATGTACTTGCAGCTCATTTTGATTTCACATTTTTTTTTATATTGTAATTATATTATTTTCTTTTTTTGGGTGATTATATTATTTTCTTTGTTTTGTGATGTACTTGCAGCTCATTTTGATTTCACATCTTTTTTTAGATTGTAAGGGAGTTATTGCAAATTATTAAGACTAAGTCAATTAACATTACATTAACATTTTATACTTTTTCATGTTTCTTTGCCTTTTTTTGTGTTTTTTTTATATTTATTTTTTGATACTCTTTTTCTTCCTCGACTTTTTCATGTATACTATTTTCTTTTTTCTTGTGATTTTTGATAATACTCTTTTTTGTCCTCGACATTTTCATGTACTTGGCGTATTTTTTACTTTTTTAAAGTTTTTTTTGGGGTAGAATATGACAATAGAGGTTTAAATGAAGGTTTTAGACATGTCAGCAGGTGTATTTCAAGTATTTAAACCTGTTGTAAGCATTTATTAATCAACGTATAAACAGTGCAAGATTTATAACAATTGAACTTAAAACTATAAGACCACAGGTAAGAAATTATCGCGGCGGGTTCCGGTGGAACTCAAAAGAATCGACAGACTCTCTGCTTTAAAATTAGCTTAAGACATTGATATTCCGGTAATCCCTCGCGGAGATACAGCGAGTTGAAGGAAAAATGGAATTTGTGCAATTTTTAAGCATATTTTCGAAAGGACATCGTAGACCGAAATTTTAACCGAATCGAAAAAGTCGAAGATGCGTCGTAAAGAGGAAAGACTGATCTTTCAATTGCTTTTTACATGAACGTTCTATGATAATTTCTTCATTTGCTAGTAGCAACTAAATTTTTTAAAAAAAACGGGTTTTGCTTCAAAGTTGAATAACTCGGCCAAAAAAAATCGCATAAGAAATTTGTTACTTTTTTTTTTACACAGGAAAGTAGCCGCTTTCGACTGGTGTAAATAGAATTTGTGTAAAAAGTTTCATACTCCCCGTGGAACTCTCAGAATTTGAACAATTTTTTTTAAAATTGACCAAGTGCTCTTCAAATCGTTATAAGTTTGCCGAAAAGTAATACAGCTAAAATCTGAAGAAAACAACAGCTGAAAGTAGGGATTCCACGCTTTCAAACCATATTTTCAAAATGGCAATACGACTATTTTTGCCGAAGTTATAACCATGTGAACTTGCCCGTATTTTGGTGAGGAGTATATGTAATAACATGGGAGGTACTTCAGAAGTTAGAAAATGAAGGGTGTGACGTAAAATTGACAAGAATATCCAACATTGGAAGATCAATGATAGTAGGTACATGTTTGTTACTCAGCATTCTTTATATTGCTGTATTACTCTTTGTAAAATACCCGTACCCTTATCCGAACGATCATGTCTCCCCATTAATGCCAATACTGTAAGTTCTACTGTACCTTCAAACTGACTATCTACTAATTACAATCTGTAGTATGAAAAGGTTCCGTTCCATAGTGTTCTATTCTTAAAGCGTTTAATTAAGAAAATAAGTAGATAACAAAACGGCGTAGATGCATAAAGACAGTCAGAAGAACCTGAACGGTCAAAACTGCTGAGACAGTATGTACCCATCATTTGGGTACCCCATTTTACATCACATGTGCACACCGTCTCGCATACCTCACACACGTCCACGCCAACCCACCAAAAAGAAGAATGCCAGTTGCCACCAGTAACTACATACACATGCTGCTAGGAATTAATTATTTAACACACTCAACAGCTCTTCCATCAATCCTCCACATTCTTCAGCTCCTACTCATAAAACAAATTTCAATATTCTACCTGAAAATTCCTTCCACATATCGCACGTCCCTCCATAATAAACAAATTAAATTATCATTCATTCTTCAGTTTGCACAGCCTCCTCGTTAACGTACGTATCCAGGAACGCTATTACGCTCGAACGGGGCGGAATGCGCGCGCAGGATGGGCGCAGACCTAACCTCTCTGAGCGTAAATGAGCTCGTTTAATCAAAGAGACATTAGGGATTGTGTACCAAGGCGTGGCTGACGAATTCTCAATGGGGCGAGCGATTAGTGGCTCTGAAATAATCGAGAACAACGCCGGGCACACTTGAGGGACGAGGTCGTCGCGAAATGTAATTGGCGCGGCGTTATTCAGCGGAATAACGCGATCGTCTGTGTCTCCCCTCTCCCCCCTGCTAAAATCGATGTGTATCCGGTCGTTCGCACGAGAAACAGCGCGAGCCGACCTTTTGACGCAACGACTCTAGCTCCCAGGCACAAAAATATTAATGCAGGCATTAGAAAGTTCCGTGCTCGCGAGATCCTCGCCGTATCTGCTCGTTGCATGCACACGTCGCTGCAGCTTTATGCACTGGCTGCAGTCGGACTTCTAGCGATTGCCCCGCATTCTTCCTGCCGCGTTTTAACCCTTTGCGACTCGGTTTGGTGGATTATCTATCGATTACTATAATTTATAGTAATCGATAGATAATCGATTACTATAAATTGCGTTAGCAATTGTGTTAGCAGAAGTTATAATCACTTACATTCGAATGATAAGCTGTGGATGGGATCGTTTTTCCGGGACATTGTCATTGGTGCTTTAAAAGCGTAAAAGCGTAAAAGCGTAAAATTTTACCACTTATTCATTACCAATGTAAAGGGTTAATGACCATAATTGGATGGTGTATAGACAGATGAGAAAAGCTTTATAAATATCAGATCGTTATGCACTGATTACAAGAAACAGTAACCTTAATTTTTGAAATTTCTCAGATGAAACATTGCCAAAGGTGATGGAAGATATTATTTGAACTAATCGAAATGAAACTTGAAAACAGCTAGATGACCCTGTAATGATGAAGGACTTTCACACTGATTTCGGATGCCTTTATACGCTTCCAAAGTTGAGTCATTAGAAGTTGTAAAACTCTGTACAGGTACATCTAAATATCAAGTACCTATATAGGTATACCTAGATGTAAACTACAGACACAGCGATGGTGAGGTCTGCACTACGGATGCGCAAACAGATTCCAGAGACCCAAGTATGCCAAAGTCTCCCCTTAACTCGGCTGTTGCTTAGTATACCCATAATTTCGAAACCTGTAATATTCACTTAATCCTATGAATTACAAATTCCTCGATTTTTACAAAGCTTAATGAAATCATCGTGTAACGTTCATTTAATCTTCGGTATGCCCGGGAGGCATACATGGAGCGCAGAGGGTTAATTTCGCTACCACAATGCATCCACGTCTCGTTCTGTTCTATCATAAACGGAAAGATCGATTGGAGTCTGATGAATATGTGCAGTGATCCTTCATTTCACTTCTGTGGCTTACAACGAAAAGAATGTGTCAGACTCTCCCTGAGCTAATTGTAAGTATCGGTCAGAAGAAGGTTTAAACTGTGAACGATAACAGGAGTAAAATAGTTGCATTAGAAAACTATTATATGTTAAAATTTATATCCCCTGACACGATGCTTCAAGCCTAATCTTAAGTTAGTTATGCAGGTATGCAAAAATATGAGTTTTCAACTTTCTTTTGACCACCAATGTACCTAGTTTCAACACCTCCCATGTAATTCATCAAAACGAAACCAGAGGGGATGATGTAAAAGGGTAACCAGAATAATTTAAACATCATTAGAATAGATGGACGAGATAAGATAATCAATTAAAAAGCATGAACTTTGAAAAGGACAAAATATGGTCAATTTCTCACAATCAGTCAACACTATGAAAATTGATGGTCACATAGTAGAAAATATCTGTCACACAAATTATTTAAACACATTCAACAACATGATTTCTTTATGTCGTTGCTTCAAATACTAGATTCTTCTCCGTTTCTCAGAGTTCCAGCCATTAATTAGACAGAGAACTTCGGAGAAGTGGAAGATTTATTATTCGGTCTATCGTCGAGAATCGTGTAGCGTTTTTCGTTTGGAATTAAACTGTCGTAGAGCGGCTTTATGTGGGACAAGGTCTCCGAATAAATATGTCGTCATTTTGTTGGGAGCGACTAATTTCGAGGTAATTCGCTAAAGACCGGTAGTAATTTATGTGTCACTTAATCTTAGCGTGGTTGCCCAATCGAGACCTTAGAGACTGAATTTTATGGAAATGACTCACTCTGTCCGATCAAACAACCATCAAACTTTTTTCAACTGTCTGACTGAAGCTAATGATGGAGACGGTGAGCGAAACTGATTCGAACGAAGACTATTTTATTCAGCATTGAATGTGTAGTGTACTATACCACACTCTAATTTTGTGTCCCAATTATAGACAATTCATTAAGTTCATACGACGAACTAATTAATTCTGAATTAATTTTTCTTCAGTTTGTGATTTCTGCGAAAACAATTATCACGTCTGGAATTCGTCTGCCTTGCAAGAAGATAAAGAAAAAGGATATTCAATTAATTTAAACTCCCTCATTTTAGTATGATTTACTCTAATAACAAATGATCCACACCTACATAGTATGTATTTATAGTTTCTTTAGCACTAACAACTTCAATTTGGTTTATTAACTTCTGTAGGTTTCGTTCCAAAAGATTGATCGCAGAATTTGCTAGTTGCTTTAATTGCACAGCAAATTATATATGTAGATCAATGGTTTTTTAATCTCTCTGTTAAACCCACTTATGGTGCTTAAAAGAAACTTACGCAGACGCATTAGTCGCCACCATGAAAAGAAATTGTGTCACAGAAAGACGCATCATATAACCTGAAACAGTTCTAATTATACCGAATATCCGGTTAATCGAAGCAACGTTTACGCGATGGAAACTACTTTTCCATGTTTTATGACACAGTCAAGCGTTCATTTATGACTTCCGGCCTGCCAGTGTTCTAATGGTGAATGAGGACCGCCTTAATCGTTTGAAACCAAGAAAACACACAGATACACAAGAAAATTAACACGAAACATGAATTATCGAAAATACTGACCCCTTTAGTACCCCAATAACAAAATTGACCTACATACTTGCGTTATTCATTATCTTATGTCTCCACTAACTAATTTCATTGTCACATTTTCCTTAGAAGCTTTAATCAGTGACTTTATAGCCTCCTGGAGTTCTGATACTAAAAATGAAAAATTTTAAAATCCCGGCTGCTTAAAAAGCGACCAAGAGTGACAAAAACTAGATTTAATTTATTTATACACGGTATATTATTTATCATAAATAGGATAATAATAAGATGACAATTTAAATTAACTCAATTGCCTGCAGTCGGAGGCCTTAAATCTTTTGATGCTCTTCTACCCCAAGCATGTACCGCAATGATTAAAGAAAGTGCTGGTAACAAAAAGAGGTGGACAATATCAGTGCAAATTCATGATTATATAGTGATATTTCAAATTCAGCGTATTTTGTAACTTATATGTTTTTCTCTTTGTCCGTGTGGGGAATACTGTTAGCGCTGTTAATAGCCCATGAAATCTAATTAGGGCGAACAGCGATATACACAATATTTATTAAAACAATATGTAATTTTTTATTTCTAAGGCCTCCGACTGCAGACAATTGAGTTAATTTAAATTGTCATCTTATTATTATCCTATTTATGATAAATAATATACTATGTATAAATAAATCAAGTCTTGTTTTTGTAATTTTTCTTCGCTTTTTAAGCAGTCGGGTTTTTAAAATTTTTAATTTTTTTTTATTTTTCACTTTTTTGAAAATTATATATCCTATAACATTCGGGACGTCAAGACAATTCTAAAGACTTACGCTCCTTTGCGTGCCGCAGTCGGGTAGAAACAACGAGTCCCATAATGTATAATATATTTACACTGCATTGAAAGCTGTCCGCAACTATAACCTCACCAATAAGGCACTTATTGACACCATTCATGAAATCGACAGTACATGAAATCACGAATGTAGTAGTGGATAAAATATTTCGACTTTCAATCTATAACCAGTACCTACATTCATTTATCCGTTACTGTTAATGGGGGAGTAGATGCAACCAGTCAATGAATGGAACATGGTCGCTAATGGGGACACGCAACCGACAGTGCATCAACTACTTAGGCATTGAAATCTTCCACACATCGCATCGACCAGGCATCGAAGCCCCCTCCCCCTCCCTACAATAAAACAACTACTTAGGTAGACATTAAGGTCTCTCTTGTTACAATAAAACACCTACGCATTGAAGTATTCCTTCTTACAATAAAATAAATAGGCATTGATGTCTCTCTTCCCTAAAATAAAACAACTAAGGGATTGAATGTTTTTCCTATTTTATGCCACCTCGCAGTCACTAATCACACAGTTCGACAGCCATCTGGACTTATCACATTCACTAGCCGTTTCTTATAGGTTTTGGTGTGCTGAAAACGAATCCACAAACCGTTTGTCGCCATCACCCTCAGTTTTTGAAAAAACTGTAAATTTTCAACTTTGAACATCTGTTGTGTCGAAACGGTAATGGTTATTCGGTTGCGTGCTCCGTCAAATTATTCTACGAACCTTCCCGGATACAACGATATAAGATATTAGTGCATTATGATCATTTAAATATGTTTAAACAACGATCAAAGGGAAAAGAACACCCGAAATGCACCTATTTTTGCAGATATATTTCAATTCATTTCCAAAAATAAGGGTCTAGGAGAAAATCTGACTAATCCCCGCGATGCAGCAGACATTTTTCCTTCGGGAAGGATCAACAGAAGTGGTCATGTTTTGTTTCCAATACAGAAACGAAATATTTTGGCAAAACGTGCGGCGCTGACAGTGGTAGTCACGCGCGTTAAGCGATTGTGTGACGCTGAGCGGCAGTGAATCGCGCGCCGCCGTTTTGCTAAACTATTTCGTTTCTGTATTGAAAACAAAACCTGACTTATCACTTCTGTTGATACTGCCCGAAGGAAAAATGTCTGCTACGTCGCGTGGAGTAGTCAGCTTTTCTCGTGGACCCTTAGTTTTGGAAATAACTTGAAAGATATCTGCAAAAATGGGTGCATTTCGGGTGTTCTGTTCCCTTTGATCGTTGTTTAAACATTCATTAAATGTTCATAATGCACTAATATCTTATATCGTTGTATTCGGGAGGATTCATAGAATAATTTGACGGAACAAACAAGCAAATAACTATCACCGTTTCGACAGAATAGACTTCCAAAGTTGAGAATCTGTAGTTTTTTTTTTCAAAATCGAATTTCTCGAAAACTGAGGGTGATGGCGACAAACGGTTTGTGGATTCGTTTTCAGCGCACGAAAACCTATAACAAACGGCTATTGAATGTGACAAGTCCGGAAAAATGTCAAATTTTGTCGGACTGTGTTACCTCAACCCGAGAATGACTTCGGTATCAATTGAAAAAGCCTGCTATACCTATATTGCTCGTTTTCCAGTGGCTGCATTTCAACATGGGGTAGAATTCTCTGGAATCCCAGGTGCAGTATGCCTACGTGGTCTTGCCTACTCTCTTGGGCTATCGTGCCCAGCTGTTCGATATATCGGCCCGTTGCCCCGTGGATCCTCCTAGTCGACGATATTTCGTTTCCAGCCACGTTCCGTTATACCCCGATACATACGTATTCCTGGAATTACGGCCGTATCTTCGCGCGGCTGCCTCGAAATTGCGGGGTATCGATCAAAACTGAGTGGATATCTAATAACGCGGATGCACGTTTTCTGCGCCCCCTTTTCGCCCTAGCTCGAGGAGCAGGAAATCGCAGCTTTCGCCACGGCACCTCTGCGGATCGTATGGATCGTAGATCCCGGCGTCGTGGTATAATTGGCCGATCAAACAACGAACTGAATCATTTTTATTGGCGCGTATATACTGAAGACGCTGTGAGGAATAACCTTACAGCTGATTACTTTCAACCATCATTTTTCGAGTAAAACTTCTTTATGTGCTCCGTGTACAGGAATTAATTCTGGTTCATGAAAATTTTGTACAAGGCATATATAGTTCTACAAAGTGGATGAGAAGAGTTAGAATTAGTGAATACTTGTGAACTCTTCAATTACCCAGTAGTCCAACTATCTTAATATATAAAGCAGAAAGTTTATGTTTGTGTGTTTGTCTATCGTCTAAATACTTTCGAACGGTAAACTTTGGGTATGACCCCAGAGTGGTCATTATGATGTGCCACAGCTCATTATGTCTGGCTGATCCAGATGAATGTGACTCTTTTCAGCTCGCTACGTCCTTCCCTTCCCAAGTTAGGCTGAACTCAGACGGACCACTTTTAGAAACCCACCACAACCACAAAACAGTGGTTGGGCTGTCGCTGCTGTGTCGACGACAAAAAAATGTACCAGGAAACTGTCGCTGTCGGTGGTTGACACAAAGCACAACCGTTTTTTGTGATTGTAGTGGGCTTCTAAAGTGGTCCATCCGAGTTTAGCCTTCTGAATTCCCTAAGCTGCAACTAGTGATGCATATTAAAGCTACAGAAAACTCTGAGTGCCAAAGAACCTTACTTCCCTAACTCCCATTCTATTACTAGTCCAACCAACATCGTCATGAATCTCCAAAACATCCTGTTAGGATTCAATTATACTACCACTCTTGTGTCTCTGAACACACGTACAAACTCCAAACTTGTCTCATCAGCCTCCAACATTATTTACAATGTACTCCCTCCCATCGCTGCTATCAACCACAGTTGTAAGTGTTTTAACCCGTAAAGAGATTCGTTCCATAGTGGCCAGCGTTACGGTACCCCAGACTTCCGAGATATTTCTCTCCCTCTGGCAAATGCGCAACGATTCGCAGGTGTCCGTGGCGGCGCATATCTGCCACGACCTTTCGCAGATCGTTGGGGCAAAAAATACACGGCCGAATAATTATAACGAGAAAATCCGCATACCCCGCTGATACTTAGTGGTAGTCGACTAATGCCCGTCCATTAGGGCAACCGCACGACTTTGCCGCCACGGTATTCGACGATACGAATACGCCTGGCGAAACGCCGTTAATACACACCTGGGCCCGGCGTAATATATTCATTCGCGCCTGTTACAGGCGGTCACTCCCCGGCCGGTGTGGGGATCCGCGGATTTTTCGCGGAGAGGCAGCCGCTTTATCGCGTGCCCCTCCGGCGAAAGAGAGGCGGCAGAAGACGGGAGGGAACGGGGGCAGCGGAGAGAGTGGCTCGTGCGTGATATCAGTGGACGATCAACACAGTGATTGTCGGAGGTTATTGTGCGAGGTTTCGCGCGCCCACGCTTTTAACGGGGTGGTCGTCTAGCGTTGGAGGATACAGGGTGACCGGAATAGCACGTGACTAGGCGGCGCACCTTAGATTTTCAGGGGTACTGGTGTAAGTAGGTTTATAGTATACAGGAGGTTCATCTGGGTTTATTGTTTGAGACAGTCTCTTCATTTTTGGTATTTAGATAAGTCTTCATTTAGTCTTGGAAGTTTCTCTTCTTGAGCCATTCATAAAGAATATCGGTATTTTGAAGGTGTATGGCTTTGGTAACTGGAAGTTTGAAAATCTTTGGTTTGCACCAGACGATAGGGAGACTGCCCGAGTTTGGACAGTTCTCCGATGAAAAAGAATGTTTTTCATTTCAGACGCTAGACAGCGCAGGGAATGAATGCCAAGTCACAATCGGTAATTACCATGTGATTTCTTTTTGTGGGGCTATGTAAAAGACATCATCTACTACGTGCCACCTTGGCCGCGAGATCTCCGAACACTAACGAATCGAATTACGGCTGCTGTGGAAAGAATAAGAAAGGGTCAGTTGGAGCAAGTATGGGGAGGATTGGACTATCGTTAAGTGATTATAAACTTGGACAATTCTACTTTCCTTTGGTGCAAACTGTATATTTCTAAGTGTTCAATAACTAAAGTTATGTGGATCTAAAATACCAATATTCTTTTTTAATAACCCTGTACAGTGTTGTGGAATACTGGACAATACAGAGTTGTTGAGATAGCCCGCAATTATAATATAGGAGTGATTAACCCTTAATGGTCACACTGGGTCCAATAGACCCGCTTTTTAACTTTGGAGCTTGATACTGATAAGTTCCTGGCTTTCCTTTCCGATTTTGTTGGTACTTGTTGTCATTTCATTTCTTACTAAAACGCGACTATTCCATATTCTACAATGTTCAAACTGTGTATTATAATTTTTGAGAAACGATTGGACTGATACAATTCGTACGATAACTGTTTAAAAATCGGATGGGTCCATTGGACGCAGTGTGACCACCGCGGAACTTTAATGAAATGTGACCACGAAGGGTTAATTTGATTTTATTGGTTGTGATATTTCTTCCGCCTTCAGTACTGTAAAATAATTTTTGTTTTGTCATTCATCTGATTTTGGTGTTTCCTCCATTTGTTCCAAAATAATTCTTTCACCTGCGTCAGATAGGTATTTCACTGACATTTTGTGATGAATTTTATGCATCAGCGACAGTTTTGTGTGGTTATTTATTAGACATGTTAGAATTATAACTACAAGTGCTACGATCATATTTATTAAACTACCAATTCGACGTTATTATATCGTAAAGTTAACTGATATCTCGCCGTGTTTCTATGAGATTATAGAGAAGGCAGCATTCTATTTCGTTTATCTATTTGCTTTAATTTTTTCGTTTCATTATTTGATTCCACTGAATATTCAGGTAAAACAAAACATATACTTCGCAAATGCGAAAAGCGCATCGAGCTGTCGAAGATAAGACAAAGGTCTGATTTTTTTAACATTAATATTAATGAATGTTATGGTATCACTGAGGATTATCTCGTAGAATTCCAAGATTAATATTAATGAAACTTACACTACCCCTCATCACCATATATCGTTTTTGTTGAATAATTATTGTTTTATGTGCCATCAACAAAAGTGGCTGCATAAAAAGAAATTGATCCCTTCCCTTGTCACCAATTATTTAATTCCACACCTCCTTCTTTTCTACCAAATCATAATTGAAATGAAACACTGAATATCAAAAATTCAGAAAATTCGTTCCACATCATTATTATGAAATACATCAAATATCTCCCACAACGTAGAACGTTTTATCCTGGCCACCCGTTATATCCTCGAACACCATCCTTCTTTTATCCTGCTAACGCGGATAAATTCAAACGCGTTTCAAGCATCTGATAATGCTCATTACAATTTGAATACAACGTGTGCGTGTTCCCGCAATCCCAACACGAAAATGTTCCATGATTTCACTCCTCTCTTTAAACCGCGTGTCGCGAGTGCATCTTCTCTAATGCAAGCAGATGACTTCGAGTTGGAGGTTGTGGACGTTCGTATCGATCGCGGTGAAACGTCGATCCATGAAAATTGGGAAAATTGCTCGCGAAAATCTAGACGATCTCGATGTGCTTGAACTAGTGCAAATTAATTTCAATCAGGATATGATTATACAATAATAGCGATGCAGTTCAATGATGGATTGTCCTTGAGAATTTTTAACATTTTTATTTTTTGTAGTCATTTATTTTAATTATTTTATTTCTGACGTTTTAGAGGACCCTTGATTGCGATGAACTGTGTCACAGACATTCTCCAAAATCAAAGCCTTGAATTTTATTCACTAGGTATATTAATTCTTTAAGTTAATTCTATAAGTTCACTGTAAAATTTATATCCACCTGTATTTATTTCTTGTTAATTAAGACCGTAGAACACATGGCCTTTATTTCGAAGACTATATTTTATGAAACAAATAAACTTTTCGCATAAACTGGGACTAACCAATGACTCACCCTCTGTAAACATAAAACGAGGGATTCTTAACACGTTGACGGCCACTGTCACGTGTGCGTGACTTTTCGATTTTTATTTACTACTATTGTATTTCATATTTATCACTGACAAAACTACACCATTCAAAGATTTATATGTTACTTATAATATGCTGTTTTGATGGTTTTTAAAAACCAGTGAATAGATACAAAATTTTAAAAAAGTTCGAAAGTGAATGTAAATTAACCAATATGTACCACCTTCCGTACTAACAAAATCAGCAATATCCTCGACATTAAAATACGCCAACCCTGAGCGTCGTAAGATGTTACAAGAAATTGGATATCCGTTTCTTGGCACCGTTTAATTAATTCTAAAGCCATTTCGCGTGCAACTTCCACATAACCGCTCAATAAATACCCCCCTCCCCACTCCACTTACACTTTATCCAAATACCACTAACTCAATAGCCTCGCGGCGGTCCTTTTGTCCAATCCTACATACACCAACATTTTTCCCTACTTGAGGTAAAGCGCCGTTCACAAATAATTCCGCAGTGTGTGATGGCGTCCAAGGAAAGTACCTTCGTGTAGCGGTGCGCCACAGAATGCATAAACATATCTAGTTTAAACGCGTGCACCAGAACTGAAAATACGATACAATCCGCGGCCCCCAGATAACCATCAGCGTTGGAAACACGGAAATCCAAATGAGAAAATATTTCTTCAAGCACACCTTCAACGAGAGCGACCAATCAACAAGAAAAGCACCTTCGTCTGAAACGATTTTCAGCGTTTCAAATTACGCGCCATTTTGTGCACAAGGAACTTCTGATACTTTCCTAAGATTAGGACACTGATGTAGGGCACGTTCACTTAACTCTCTTGAGTCCAATAAACATATATATCTAGCCTGTGCGGGCGACGCCAATAGGCGTGCAGCGAGTATGCTTAACGAATATGCTTAAAGGACTTTCGCACGCGGGGTATGCTAAGTGACTCAATAGCCAATAAATGAACACGAAGGTACACAGACGCCTTTAATAATTAATATACAGAAGAAGCTGGGAAACGATACCTGCATTCGCCTTTTAAATACTAAAAACCACTAATTATCCAGTCACTGCTACTAGGTATCCAACTCATCAACGTCATTATTTAGATATCGCTAGTCGACGTTATTCCACGATTCATCGCCCATAACGTTGGCCTCATAAATTTCCCCAGGAACACAGCCTGCACCGACGCAATTAAATCTCGCCACCCTGCGCTCCTCTACGCTTCCCACGGCATTTCCATCCAATTTTAAGCAGCCAATGGCGCACCCAGTCAACTACGTGATTAAGTTCTCTAGCCGCGGCGCGCAAGGACGTTAATCGTGTGTTTTCCAACATTTCCAGCGTGACCGATCGATTCTATACAGGACAATGCACGCTGCCCTGGAACATTTTCCGCCACCTCCTTGCACCCGTCGGTTGATTCTGTAGATATATGAGGGATAGAGAGAAATGAGAGAGGTGGCTAGATAACGAGAGCAGACTCCGGCATTAAACGCTTTCACCAAGATAGATATATTAAGCTGAACGTATCTGTATCGTGTTGCAGAGATAGTGCACAGAGGCATCTTCCAAGTGGGGATTCTACCTCAAAGCTAATTGTAAGCTAAGCTACGTTAATCTAAGCTAAATTATTAAAAATTAGCTTCAATACTTATGGAAACGTTTCTACCAAAAGCTCAGCTAAGTTGCGCTATCTTTTTATGTTTTATAGCATAGCACAGCACAGCACAGCACAGCACAGCACAGCACAGCACAGCACAGCACAGCACAGTACAGCACAGCAAAGGATGGCAAAGGATAGCTTCGCTCAGCTCAGCTCAGCTCAGCTCGGCTCAGCTCAGCTCGGCTCAGCTCAGCTCGGCTCAGCTCAGCTCAGCTCAGCTCAGCTCAGCTCAGCTCAGCTCAGCTCAGCTTCTAGATAGATCCCCGGGTTCTTGGAGACCTACAAGGTGCCCCAGAGCTGGAAAATTGAGATAATAATTTCTTAAATAATAAATGGTTTTAAACTTCAAAATGAAGTTTTGTGGACGGACAGTTTGATTTCTTTGAGAGGCTGGGGACGATACGCAACTGTAAGGAATGTGAGCCCACCGCCTTGTGTGTACTATTAGTTTGCAGATCTTCATCCGAAATTGTCTTATTATAATATGTAGAGATAGTGAAATCAGATGGTAACAAAATACACTTGTTCGTCAACGTAGCACGTAGTCTATTCTAACACATCGACTGCCACAAATACAGTTACTGACAAAAGCATCAGTCCCCCTTATATGTATGTGACATATTTTACATAATATAAACCTTGATTACTGTAGATATGTACGTTTGTTTTGGGTGTATTCAATTAAAAAATTGTACACAGTTTATTTAATTTATACAAATGTAGTTAGAATAAATTAACATTCTTCTAATATTCCTACGATTTTATCTTAGCTTTAATCTATTAAGGGTAGATTCAAATAATTTTGTGTGAAATTGGGGCTTTCTTGTTCCATTCTTCTAGCAAATGTCTTTGAATAGTTCCTTGGTAGATGGTATTAAATAAAAATATATTAATCAAGGTTCATCCTAATGTAATTTATAATAGGTAATTCTGAATTTAACATTACTTGATTAAGTAAAATATGTTATACGTATGGGGTAGGCGGATACTTACGTGAGTAACTATGTGTGATACATTCTAGCCATCGCGCTAAAATAGTGGTTTATATGACCACGTGGGTGTTTTGTACCCCAAAGTTAATATCCCAAAGCGTTTTTCTCCGAAACAGGGTCTAATTTAACAAAAACGTTTAAAACACCCTATGATTCTATACTTCTCATTAATTCCCTAGTACCCAGCACTAGTCGTGAGACACCCTGTACATCTTACCGATAGCCAGTTCACTTCCACTTGCTCGCCCGCGATATTCCGCCTTTCGAGCGGATCCGCGGCTGAATATTCATGAGCAGGAACGGAGGATTCGCCGATTTTGACGTTTCCTCGCCTGGGGTAGATGAATATCGTCGTCTCGGAATGAGAGGCATCGCTGGAAGTACTAGCGTTGATTACAGACTAATTTATCCTCTTCCCTGACCAGGGAAAGGTCTGTCACCGAGCAATGGACGGCGAATAAAATTCATTCGTTTCGTGTGCACTTACGAATCGTATGCATTTTCAAGTGCCACCACTATGCACATGCTCGAGTGTGAAACTTGAGTACATAGTTGGCGAGGTTGAATACATAGGGTGGCTCAGTAATAGTGATGTATTTAAACAGTAAAGGGTTGATGCTTGGAATACATCGAAATTGAAGTATACAATTTTTGTACTGCATGAAATGAAAATCTACATCTGCTGATTTTTTACGGAGGTCTGTTAACTAGGGAGTATACTTTTTTGGCAATAGCGCGGGGTGGAAGGGGTGGGGTTGGAGGTTAACCCTCCGAATACTGTGCCGGAGTCATTGGTGACTCGGCGGCGTGGGTCACAAGTGACTCCGGCATGTACTGCAAAGAATAGGTACATAATTAGTTCAGAGAAGACTGTACACATAACGTGGGTATTTTGAATAAGTTCTGTAATACCAAAATGAATGTTAAGAACCGATTGGCCTTTCCATATTTACGAAAGTATTCTGATCAAAGACAGAAATGATAGTAGATTACCTATAGTGATGGACGAAAGTATTGACACAGTAGGCAATGCTGTATAAGAATGTTTGTAACTATTGAAGATATTGCTCTTCCTATTTTTACCACGTGGATCTTTATTCACAATATCTCGTTTCCACTAATGTAATTGCATCTGCTGGGATTCTCTCCTCTACTTTTAACTTTTATAATGGATCCCAATGCAACTCTGTGTTAAATTCTTTCGGCAATACTTTAGATTTTATCTTTTCAAACATCGTGTCTACGCGTGTTATGTGCCCTCCTGAGTCGATTGTAAAATGTGATAGTTACCATCCCGCTCTCCACATCTCGATTAATCTACAAAACATAATAAATACTCAGCATACTACATACCCCGGTTATAACTTCAAACATGGTGACTACAGTAGTATTATTGACTACTTAAATCATATAAATTGGGATGTTTTGCTCGCAAATACGAACGTTGACGATTCTACTTTTGTACGACCACCTTTATTTTGCTATCGAAAACTTTATTCCAAAAATGTATTATAACCGTTCGACTTTTCCTAAATGGTTTTCTCATACCTTAATTGGACTGGTCCGTAAAAAGAAACAAGCTCATAGAGCCTTTAAAAAGAGCTCTCAATTGTCTGACTACTTGACTTTTGTCAACTTGCGAGCCGAATGTAAGAGAATTGCTAAACATTGTTACTCCTCTTACGTACGCAAAACTGAACTATCGGTTCAAAATAATATTAATTCCTTTTGGAGTTTTGTAAATTTTAAGCGCAAAACGTCTGGCTTGCCATGTAACATGTTTTGCAAAGAAAATGTGGCAACAGATGATGATAAAATTGCGAATTTATTTTGCACGTTTTTTGGATCAGTCTATCGAAATAGCACTACTAATTACAAAATCCCTGAAAATGGATGTAACCCCTGTTTTTCTGACCTGGATGTTGACATTAGTGATGTTTATATCAGATTAAATAAACTCGATGTCAATAAAGGACCTGGTATAGATGGTATCCCTCCCTTGTTTTTCAAAATGTGCAGCTTTATTATATCTCGGCCTCTTTGGATAATCTTTAATAAATCTCTAAAATCAGGTTTATTCCCGACATCTTGGAAGACCAGTCTGGTTACACCCATTTTCAAAAACGGCGACAAATCAAATGTTAAAAATTATAGACCTATAAGCATCATTAGTGTTATATCTAAAATCTTCGAAGAAATTGTAACAAATAAGTTACACAGTACTGTCTCTCTCTCTATGAAGAGCAACATGGTTTCGTGAACAAGCGATCAACAACCACAAACCTAGCGGTATATTGCAATTATGTCTCTTCTTCTTTAGAAGCCAATCAACAGGTTGACACAATATTTACTGATTTTCAGACAGCTTTTGACACTGTAAATCATTCTCTTTTAATTGAGAAGCTTTCAGTATTGGGCTCCAGGGGTAACCTATTGGCATGGCTGGGAAGTTACCTTACTGATCGTTTTCAAATTATACGTATACGCAGTTGCCTATCATCTCCGGTTCATGTTTTATCCGGTGTACTTCAAGGCTCCCACCTAGGTCCTCTACTATTTATAATTTTCATAAATGACTTAACTACCATATTCCAATATTGTAAGTTCCTCCTATTCGCAGATGATTTAAAAATCTTCAGTAGCATCTCGTCCATTCATGATGCTTCCAGATTACAGGCAGATCTAGATCGTTTCTGCGACTGGTGTCACAGGAATGGGATGGATCTCAATATCAAAAAATGCCATGTTATGCGGTCCTCCCGTCATTCTGAACCCTTCCTATATCCTTACCGTCTCAATAACTATATTCTCTCCTCAATAAGAGAAGTTAAGGACTTAGGTATTCATTTCTCCTCAACCTTGGACTTTTCCAACCATATTTCTTATATTGTAAACTCGGCTTCAAGAACACTTGGTTTCATACTACGTTTTTCCACTACGTTTTTCATTCAATTCACACACTAAGATTGCTATATATTACCCTTGTTCGTCCTTTGTTAGAATATGCTTCAATTATATGGTCTCCGAAATGCTTGAATCACGAAATCATGCTTGAGAGAGTGCAACATAAATTCCTCAGGTTTTGTTCATATAAACTAAAGAATCCAATGTCAATATTTGATCACGATTACTCGACAATATGAAACGCAGTCAACCTCGAAACATTATCTGCACGTAGAAGAATATCCGACCATTTCTTTATTTTTAATTTAATCAATAACCATATTGATTGTCCCTCTCTTCTTATGCAAATCAATTTCTACGCACCTGAACGCGTATTGAGATCGAGAGCAGGACTACAACCACTTAAATCCAGATCTACATATGGATTGATTAATCCAATAAATCGAATTATTGCTGACTCTAGCACTCTCTATAATAGTATTGATTGTTTTAATGGGTCTTTGCACACTTTTAAAAGACAGTTAGGTAGGATTATCGGATAATGTCATAACTTGTGTACCATGAGTTTTTGTGCATGTCCAGTTTTTGTTATGTTAGGTAAAGTTCTTTTTCTTTTGTGTAAACATTTATGTAAAAGGGCTTCGGTCCGTTTATAAATAAATAAATATATAAATAAATAAATATCTCACTAACTTATATGTATATAAAAATGGAATACATAAACTGGTGAAAATGTGTTTTATAATATTTCGACGACTCGAAAAGCTTGTCTTACCAAATGAAAGTCAATATTTCCTTGAAGTAATTTTCTTTTTTTAGTATTTCTATTGTTTATATGTCTCTAGGTTAGCTAATCCTATATTTGTACAATTTTTCTTATTTTTCTTGATTGTTCTTTTATTTGTATTTCAATAGGGTCACACTTGTATGTACATATAGAATAAATTAAAATTAAAATAAATTATATTATGTGCAAGTAAAATATTTCATGGGTATATACTTTTATCCAGTCGTCAAAAGATTGTAAAACTCATTACCTATACTATATATTATAAAGCTCATTAAAAATATTTGACACAAAATCTTATCAACTTATCAACGCTTCCAACTAACAAGGGAAGATCTCCAAACCGGAAATTTAAAAAATTACGAAACATTGGGGATATATAGAGGATATATAGATATTTGTTAGGCAATTCTTTCTTGCTGCCCAAATTCATTCTAAGGGAGTGAAATTGATCCCTTAAAATCCGGCTGTTTTTTGATTTTGTGTTATAACTCGTGAACTGTAAGAGATAGAAAAAAACTGTTCAGACACATTTCGGTGCCAATACTTTCGTTCACCATGATGAATCAGATCTGGGCAAATTCTTTGGAGACGAATTATCATTGTAAGATAAACGGAACCGTTCACGATGAATTATCAATCGATCATTACATTCCATAAATAATATCTCAACTAAAACTATGCCAAACTACTTCAACTACAACTTCTACTTACTTCCTTTACGAAGAATCACACCCTCCCAATTATAGCACGATTACTGGACCACCCCGTATACATGTTCCGCGCGGCGCACAGTGGGGCTGGAGAGGAAAAAAGTCTTAAAATGAAAGTTGTATTTTTGTGTATCCATCACTGTATCCTGATAGCTAGTGATCGGACCGATACCAAATCAATACTATCGATACCAGCCCGGAAATTATGATGCGGTATCGAATAGTATCTAAGACGTAGGTATCACAAATATTGATACCCGTTTGATACTTCTATGAAAGTATCGATACCCGTGCGATACTTCTAGGAAAGTATCGATACCCGTTTGATACTTCTATGAAAGTATCGATACCCGTTTGATACCTCACGAAAGTATTGATACCTATTTGATACCTCTATGAAAATTGCAATACCTGTTTCATATTTTTCGAAGTTTTGGATACTCATTTAACATTTCAACGAAACGTTTATATTTATCTGATATTTAAAACAGTTAAAATAACAACGGCAATAATATTAAATTAAAGTACATACTTATTTTCATCCCTAAACGATAATACTTAGGTAGTGATACTAAAGTTTTGCTCTATATAATATGTCTGTAAAGTACACAAGATTTGTTGCTCTACGGTTCCGAATTTTCTTTCGGTACAAATATGCCTTAGATACGTGCTATATGAAGTACGCTCAACGACGCGTTTGTTGATTTCTGCGGTATCAGACGAGTATCGATACTTTCGTGAGGTATCAAACGAGTATCGATACTTTCATGAGGTATCAAACGGGTATCGATACTTTCATGAGGTATCAAACGGGTATTCATTCGGTGTAAGCACTTTTGGAATTGATATCGATTCAAGAAGTATCAGTATCGAAAATTGATACCAAGTACCTAAAATTTCAATACGTATCGATACTGTCCATTGAGTACTTTAGTATCGAATTGATTGAATATCATCAAAAGTATCGGTATCGGTCCGATCACTACTGATAACCAATGGACCAACGTATCTAACCTATATGACAGATATGTCATATTCATGTTAATTGCAAAGAAAAATTGATCTGAAGTTGACCTTTCGTATTCTAACAGGAAACGTGTCAATATTCGTACCAGATTGTCGATTTTTTTCTGAATTCCTCTAGATATTTTTATTTTTTTACCTCATGTATTTTGAATGTGTATAGTATCAGCTTATTTGTGACATACATACTTTTCGAAAACTCTTCACTGTAATCCCACTATACAACTTCAAATGAAGCTACCTGGCATTTCAAGTCTTCATTAACTCGTTTAGGTTTATAAAAAAAGCTCCGCCTTGCTCCGGGCTCTAGATACTACTAATTGAAAGCCGATACCATCTACTAACATTCCTCCAAAAATTGGCTGCGTTTATTTGCGACTTTGGCTGTTATTAATACATAATCGCAGGAGTGCGTCGTGCATGCGATTTCGCAGAAACTCGTCACATCGGCATTTCTCGCTATTTTTGCATAGTTTCTATTTTATATTACTTTTTGATAGTTTTGGTTTGTATGGACAATAATATTAACAACATTAAATAAGAAAAAACAATAAAATAACAATAAAAATTATAAATAAAGTATTGTTACCATAATCGATACAGAGAAAACATATTTCATAATTATTTGCTAATACTTATATAACATTCCTTTTTTCATTATAAATTAACATTTTAAGATTTTAAGATTTTTAGGCTTATAACCAGAGATAGTATCCCTAATGTTCTAGAATGTTTTATGATGTTCGAAGCTAATTAATTCATTGTTTATGTAATATTACATACTTATTAGTAGTACATAATTATCATATGTAGTTTTTGTATACCGAATGCTTACGGGCTTTATTATTATTTCATTTGTTAAAGATGCTTCAATATTATTAATGTTAATACAATAAAAAAAATGTACTCAAAAATATTGAGAAACATCGAAGTTATGAGCTTTTTTCCGCGAATCCTATGTTCGTGCCCCACTCTGCGGCGCGGCGGTGAAACGAAAGTCGCGATCACCAGGTCAGCGTCCAGGCTTAAATTGACGTGTGTAATGAGCCCGTAAGAAAGTTCGCAGTTTTGTTATTTTTCAGCGGACAGTTCTGCCGGGAGACGTCCGTCCGTGGTTGATTAAATCTGCGGGCCCGAGATCAAGGGGGGATCGCAGCGCCGAGTGTGATTATCGGGAGAAATCTCGTTGGGCCCGTAGCACAGGCGGTCGTGTAATTGGTTCGACGGTGGGACGACGCTCTGAGCGAGGCTTGTTTTCGGATACGACTTGCTCTGCTCTTTCGTCGAGGTCGGTAGCGTTTCCACCATGTAAACTCCAGTGAATCGCGATTTTCGGCGACGTCTTCATTAATGGACTCCTTCGGGTACAGAAAGATGAGCTAAGGACCTTCTGTGGCTCGCAATTAACGTGTCAGATATATTCAGCTTGCAAAGACAGGGCCGGGTTAAAAAAAATAGAGGGTGATGAGCGCTGTGTGAAAATATCAGAATTGTGTTTAGAGTTTTCTCTTGTTCTATTTATACCACTACCACTACCACTACCACTACCACTACCACTACCACTACCACTACCACTACCACTACCACTACCACTACCACTACCACTACCACTACCACTACCACTACCACTACCACTACCACTACCACTACCACTACCACTACCACTACCACTACCACTACCACTACCACTACCACTACCACTACCACTACCACTACCACTACCACTACCACTACCACTACCACTACCACTACCACTACCACTACCACTACCACTACCACTACCACTACCACTACCACTACCACTACCACTACCACTACCACTACCACTACCACTACCACTACTACTACTACTACTACTAATAATAATAATAATAATAATTCATCTTTATTACAGCTCAACATCAACATTGCATTAATTAAGTAACGAATTGGCAAGATTCAGCATTTCTGCTGTTTTGCAACCTAACCCTATTACAAGGAAATAGTAGATATTAAAGCTTGAGGATCGACAGGCAAATGTAAGACCAAAAGAGAAGAAGTCAATATGTGGGTAATTGAAATAAATACTTGTATGTGTAATGAAAGGTTTAGTTTCCAGGGAATGTTAGATATCTCTGGCCCACGTGGCACAGAAAGTGTTAAAAGTAATACACTTGCATCGGTGAGATTAAGGACTATTAATTGTGAGATAAAGCAGCCTTTTTACAACCATAGCTCGTGAAATTAATTTGGCGCGTCTCAACCAACAAATTTACTCTGCTCAGTGAAATAGAATAATTAATAGCAGAAGGGACCGTTCAGATTTTTTAGTTTTAAAACATTATCTATGTCATTTAATTTTAAACCGGGACAAGTGTCTAAATCTAAGAATTAAAAAAAACAATTGTATACAATGCTTAACACTTTGATGGCCGTTGTCACGTATACGTGATTTCACGATTTCGATTTGTCACTTTCCGGAAAGCTAAGAATTAAATTCTGTTTCATATGTATTTCTGCCGATATTGAGACGAAAAATTTAAAAAAATTGAATTTATCACTTATTCTTAACCGACTTCAAAAAGGAGCAGGTTATAGATTCGATCCGTATGTATGTTTCTTTTTTATGTTTGTCCTCTCATAATTCCTCAGCATATGGACCTACTTTGATGATCTTTTTTTTTATTCGAAAGGGGGCGATGCCCCGGTGGTCCCATCCTACACTGCATCAACATTGGCCCAATAGTTTGCCAGTTCGGGTTAATAATAAAAACTATTGTCACCTAATTATTATTATTTTATGTACGTACGCGCATACCTCCTCAGCATGTTGTTTCAATATATATATAACTAAAAAGTTAAAAATAAAAAAATTTTAAGAAAAATTAAAACCGACTTCAAAAAAATAAAATTGCACTAAAATGTAAAAAATAATTCTTTCCCCTATTTAATCTACGACTCCCATATTTTTTAAGTCGGTGCCTCATCATTTGCACTGTGTAAATCTAGCGCCGACTTAAAAAATATGAGAGTCGTAGATTAAGTAAGGGAAAAAACTATTTTTTACTTTTTAATTCAATTTTATTTTTTTGAAGTCGGTCTTAATTTTTGTTTAAATTTTTATAGTGTAAGTTGATGTAACAAAGTAAGTGATGAATTCAATTATTTTAGATTGTTGACTTACACCACTTTCATAATCGTCGGCACATTTATCATCGATCAAACTACCCCATTCATAGATTTCTATTTTATTTATAATATTTTTATGGTTCTCAACAATCAATGAATAATTGGAAAATTTGGAAAAAATTAAAATCAAATAATAATCATTAAACAAGTAATTAAAAATTAAAAACAGACGACAGAATTTTATGTAAAATGTCTCCTTTACCATAGGCTAAGATTAAAAATGTTCAAACATCACCATCCTGAAACATGCCGCGAGTTTTGCGTCGTCAAGCTGGTTTTGAAACTTCCTCCTGGAAATATTCTCGTAATCAATACGCAACAACACCAAGTAACGCGATATTAAAGCTCGCAAATTTCTCTCCGTGGTTTTTCGCGTCTTCGGCGACGAGGGAGGATACCTCCGGTCGTACCTGAAGCCGCGGAGACGTTTCCTAACCCGGTGACTTCGGTAGCCGCGCGGCGCAATCTCCGCGATACATCGCGCGCCGCGAAGATTTCAATGCCTGATACATCATGCTCCGCGCGTACATGCACCAGATTTGCTGCGTGCAAGTAACCATCGACTGCAATATCCGTCTGCATCTTTATCTTCGTAACATGGCAATTTGACAAGCGCGGGGAATACAGATATAGGTTTCATGAGCTGAACAAGCGGCAGGTTTTTCCTCTTCGGCCGTTTTGAATGTCTCCGAGATGCATGGACAGGGGAAACGGAGTTACAACTAAGAAACGTGAGAATCTCGTTTCCTTTCGTTGGAAGGATGTCTTTCAGAAAATTGAATGGATGTTTTCTGTGGACAGACAGAACTTTTTGACTTTTATTTTAATATTCCTATATATTAATGTTTTGGTTCGTGGTTCCTTCGATGGAAAAGTGAGCTTCTTTGGAGCGTAGGGGCAGTCCTTAAAGAGGGATTCTCGTGTAACAGGCCTCGAAATTTATGATTTTTTTTAAAAACTAATATTGCATTAAACTTTTTTAGGATACCTATAAGGAGGCATCTTTAAACTTGTCGATTTTTTTTATGTCGATTCTTTTTATTATTTATTATTTATTGTGGAATCGTTTTAACCTCTTTGACGATGTTGGCGTCAGGTGTAGCACCTGTCACAGTCGATCTGATTGCAAAAAGAATAATATTTTCTTAAAGTTAAATAATTAACACTGGGACTGGGTCTAAAATTTTAATTCCAGTTTTTATTTATAATACTTTTTTCGTCGATTTAAAAAATAATATGAAAAATTTAGCTAAGGAAAAAACGTACCTTTTCTTTCAAGCGCTATTACTCTTTAATTTTTCATTTTTTTCTTTGAAGTGGACCAATCTCAGCGTAAACTATCTAACTTTAAGAAACTTCTATTTTTTCTGCAATCAGATGACTGTGATAGGTGCTACACATCCCGCCAACAGAAGTTACATCGTCGAAGAGATGGACAAGATTCCGCAATAATTAATAAATAATAAGAAGGATCGACATAAAAGAAATATTTTCCGCAAGCTTAAAGATGCTATATATCCCAAAAGACTTTAATACAATATAACCAACAGTTTTTTAATAAAAAATCTTAAATATCAGTTACTTTTGGGGCTGTTAGACGAGAATCCCCCTCAAATTACGTAGGGGTAATTTGGCGATTTCTTTCCTCCTTCCTCCCTCCCTCAGTACAAGAATTCGTAATTATTTATATCCCCCTCACCAAAAGCCTCCACTTCATTTAAAGATGACCCCATATGTAACTTGTAGATAACTAATACTAATAATATGTGCAAATCTTCTATTTAGATCACGGAAGACGGATAGGAAACGAGGCGATACATCTTTAAAAAAGGGGCAAAATAAAATCCTACTTTGTGAGATGCTTCTGATGCAGATTGTTTTATGCTGGAACATCTGTATCATCATCTGAAGAGTATCTTTATAATTATCTTGCTTCTTGTTTGAATATCTTGGAAAAGATTGAAATAGCTACAAGATTTAACTGATATGAAAAATTATCTTGGTAATAGGGCTCATAAAATGATATATGTAGAGAAACATTAATCAAAACATCATCAAACAATCATGGATGAATTGTTTTGGAGATATTCAGGCTCTCAGTAAAAATATTCTCCAAAGTTCAAAATAAGCAACTTTCAACAGACATTCTTTAGAACATCGTGTTCTTCTTCATAACTTCCATTATTCACTTGTCTGTATACCAAGCAATAGTGAAGTGTCTAATGTGCATGCGCAAACAGAAAACAGTAAGATTACCAAAAGCAGGAGCTGTGTTTCATTGTACTTACATTAATTCAGTGCGCAATTAAACACCAACGACTACACTGCATTCCATATTAGAGCATACCGACGCCCCTACCGATTTGCGACCGATCTGCGCAACTCCCACTACTACCCACAATTTGAACCACATGCGATTGGTCGTGGTAATTTCCAAGGAATAACTGGTACATCCCAAACGCGGGACCTGACCGTTGTCAACGTAAACAGTGGACGAAAAGTTAACAGAGAGAGTAAGTACAGGGCCGTGCGACGGAGAAAAACATAGGAGTCGAGCGTAGCAACGCCTCCTGAGGGTCGTGCCTGCGCGAAATCGGTATGCTCTAATGTGGAATGCAGTGTAGATTCCATAATCGACAGTCTACTATTACCCGGCCGAAAGAAGATCCCCAAGAGGCGGGCTCGGGCGATACAGTCCGTCGCTATGACGATTCGTCGAATCACCTATTTGGGCACACTTTTAAAAACGCGGCACACGTATTTTGGTTATTGGCTGAAGTAGGCACATACATTGTCGCACCGCGCGACGAAGAGAGCGAACAAAACACATCGAGATCGAGTGGAATAGAGCGATCTGACCGACGAACGCCACAGCAATAGCGTAGGTATCTCAGATGGTTAACCATTAATATATTATAACATAACAAATTTCCTTATTTTTTACAATATGTTATTCCTTGGAAATTACCACGACCAATCGCATGTGGTTCAAATTGTGGGTAGTAGTGGGAGTTGCGCAGATCGGTCGCAAATCGGTAGGGGCGTCGGTATGCTCTTATATGGAATGCAGTGTACTTCAGCCAATAACCAAAATACGTGTGCCGCGTCTTTAAAAGTGTGCCCAAATAGGTGATTCGATCAATCGTCATAGCGACGGACTGTATCGCCCGAGCCCGCCTCTTGGTGATCTTCTTTCGGCCGGGTAATAGTACTTTCCCACTTTTCCATTTTCCATTTGGTCCATACGCAATAAACACTTCACCATTGCTTGGTATATATACACAGTGCAGGAACACCCACTACGATGAAACTTGAGTTTCACAGAAACAAAATATCTAACGACAGACTCCCCTCAGCGACGCTGAATCCTGAATCTTATCGCCGCGACATCTATGCCGCGATTTTACCGTCAGCGTCGAACGCACAACTTCCACTGCCACGCGGAAACTGTTCCTCAGCCTTCCCTTCCGCGTCGCCGCTGGGACAGCACATTATTCACGGGCGAGGATCGACGCGCTAAAATCTCCCGGATAAAGGCCGCATCGGCCGCTTCACGCAATCGTCGCTCTTGCAATATCGCCAGAAAACACCGACGAAAACCGCCGATCCATCCTTTTCGCGGGGCCGTTAACCGTTACACGCGTCTGCTACAAGCGTGTCTCTGGGCCGCACAATCGCGTTACGAAACGCGGGAACGCGGCTTTGCGTTTCGATGGATCTCAGGCGGAAGTCCATTGAGAAGAGGCAACATCTGATCGAAAAGATCGGGACGTTGCAAGAACATTCTACCGCGGCGAAGATTCGCGAGGAGAACGAGTTGAGACGTTTAGAGTCAAGTACCTACAATCCACTAACCGCGAGCCATGTTTACTTGGAATATTGAGGAGCTACGTACTTCATACGTTACAGCGAATTATGCTTGCGTGAGTGGTCAAGTTTAGTGAGAATGGTGAATGTATTTGCTACATTCAGTTAATTTCATACACGCCGATTTTTATGCAACTTCGCTTGATTGTTTGTTGGACCAACCTACTTAAGAACTTTGCCGTATTCGTTTGGCGCTACTTTTGCAACTTAAGGGTACAATAATGCACAAAAAGAAAATTTTAAATGTATTTACAGGGAAAAAATTCTAAATATAAATGTGAGAACGTGTACGCGATGCACCGTCTGATGGTGAACACGATTCCGTACAGGCGAATTACTCAAAACACAAAGTAAAGGAATTTTTATAATCTGTAAGACTGTCTCCATCTTGTGTCGGAAGCAAAATTTTGATAAACAAATTAATACAATTTTTATGTCGATGTATACGATTTAATCCTTTTTTTGTAGGAAAAATATTTTTTACATTTTTTTTAAAGAATTTATATTGAACATGTGCTCCCGAAGCATTGTGGGGAATAGTTTCCTGCACCTCCCTGCAAATTTTCATTCAAATCGTTGGAGCGGTTTTCGAGATTTTATGTTCACCGTTTTGGAAAACGTAGTTTCTGGGAAATCACGTTTAAAGTTGGACATGCAGTTTTGTCGTTACCCGATCTCATGTGCAGACTCTTACATTTGTGGCTGTAATTCCCTCAATTTTTGGGATTTCGAAGTCCGTTTGCAGCTTAAAATACGTAGAAGAGATGTAGATGATTCCCTTAAAGGCGCGTCCAGACGTTGCGCGGCATGCGCGCGAGGCACGCCTCGCGGGTCGGAGGGTCTTCGGAGACTACCTGAACATGGACAATTCCAAAGCAACTTGAAGCTACCTCGAGCAAAACTCGCAGGGTGATTCTCCAGCTACGCCGGTCACCCCGTGGCGAGGACAACAACCTGCCCCATCGAATGTTATGGCTTTCGACCCTCGAAGGGTTTGGAATACCATTAAGAAGTGAGAAATCATCGACTTCCGCATTTCTCATCAGATCCTTGCGAAAACGACGCCAATGGATTCCTGGCGTTCCGTCGATTAAAATCATACCAAATATCATGCAAATCGGACTACTTTGACACAAGCTATTTGCATTCCCTATGTAAAAGTTGTCCGATTTACACGACATTTGTGATGATTTTCATCGGAAAACCCCAAGGAATCCATTAGCGACACTTCCATATCCATACGATAAAGAATAAAGAATTATTTTATTTCCTAACCAGGTACAGGGTAATTATGGAGCAACGCCCGTCAAGGAGATGCGGCGGTCTGGTACCCTGTGGCGAGGACAGCCCTTCGCTGTGCCTCACCCGATTTTTATGGCTTTTTCCGGAAAAAGGTACGAATCCTGGGTCGAACGTAGCGAATTGAGGACGAGCCCCCGCAGTCGAGGGTGAAATATCCATTACAGCGGATTAAGAAATTCTTTTCGTCGTCGTATCGAAAGGGAAGTGGTGCCAATGGATTCCTTATGTTTGTCCGATGAAAATCATACCAATTATCATGTAAATCGGACAACTTTTACATAGGGAATGCAAATAGCTTGTGTCTTAATCCGCTGTAATGGATATTTCACCCTCGACTGCGGGGGCTCGTCCTCAATTCGCTACGTTCGACCCAGGATTCGTACCTTTTTCCGGAAAAAGCCATAAAAATCGGGTGAGGCACAGCGAAGGGCTGTCCTCGCCACGGGGTACCAGACCGCCGCATCTCCTTGACGGGCGTTGCTCCAGAATTACCCTGTATCTATTTAAGAAATGAAATAAATCTTTAATCTTCATCGTATCGATATGGAAGTGTCGCCGATGGATTCCTTGGGGTTTTCCGATGAAAATCATGCCAAATGTCGTGTAAATCGGACAACTTTTACATAGAGAATACAAATAGCTTGTGTCAAAGTAGTCAGATTTGCATGATATTTGGTATGATTTTAATCGACGGAACGCCAGGAATCCATTGGCGTCGTTTTCGCAAGGATCTGATGAGAAATGCGGAAGTCGATGATTTCTCACTTCTTAATGGTATTCCAAACCCTTCGAGGGTCGAAAGCCATAACATTCGATGGGGCACTGCAGGCTGTTGTCCTCGCCACGGGGTGACAGGCGTAGCTGGAAAATCACCCTGCGAGTTTTGCTCGAGGTAGCTCCAAGTTGCTTTGGAATTGTCCATGTTCAGGTAGTCTCCGAAGACCCTCCGACCCGCGAGGCGTGCCTCGCGCGCATGCCGCGCAACGTCTGGACGCGCCTTAAGCCCATCAAGACTTCGAAGCCGACCAAGACTTTTCAAGACTTTCAAGCAATTTTAAGCTTCGAATCCTGTTCGAAGCGCTTCGAAGTAGTCGCCTGACACTCACACGGATTCGAAGCGTTTGGAACCGACTCCGGAGTCCCATCACTACACCGGGCGTACTACGCATGGTAAAAATGGGGCTATAACGAGGATTTACTATATTTGTTACTTTATTTAATGCCCTTTAAGTAGTTTAAGTCGCACGTTGGGGAAACTTTTCGTTTCCAGGTTATAAGAGAAAGTCGAATAGTAAAGGAAAGTAGCCGTAAATCGTTTTGTTTTAATTAAAGACCAGTCATTTGAGATAAATAATTATTACTGATATTTTTTTAATGGGTTTCTCATAGAAAAAGAATTTATGGAACTAATTATTTGCTATTACTTTGCAGAACCGATAGGTACTACTGATTTCGTTTCCCCAAAAATATTTACAAAAAACATATAAACTTTGACACATGTTTAAACATACATCAGAAGTAGCCGCCATGATATTTTTACCTTTTTAAGAGCACATATTATTAGGTTACAAGAAATATATAAAAAACATTATTCCATAACTTTTGAATTCTGACTTGTTTCCTTATTTCTGGGGATTCAGTCCCATGGTGGCGATGGACCGCCGGGCGGCTAGGAGATTCTGCCATAATGGCGGAAAACAGACATTCATCCCATTGTGTTGCGTTTCCAGTAGTCTATGTTGCTCCCGGAGCAGACGTCCACAGACTGTAGCAATCTGCCGCAGCCGCGCGCGGTCGCAGCCACGCATAAGAGTTGAGATGAATGCTTTTCCATTGTACCAGTGTACTGCGCCGCGCCGCGGCGGAGGTCCGCCGCCCGCCGCGCATTGGAACGGCCACCTTTAGACTGTATTCTGTGTGTCGACATTTCAGGATCGTTCCGCGTAATTCCGTATTCATTGCAAATTCGTTGCTGAAACGTTCCACGTGGGTTGTACCGCAATATATACGCAATATTTCACGGCAATGTGTGCGCAATATTCCCGAAACATTGCACAAACGTGGCCATTGCAATATTACACGGCAATGTGTGCGCAATATTCCCGAAATATTGCACAAACGTGGCCATTGCAATATTGCACAGCAATGTTTCCACAATGTTGCAGGAATAATGCAATGCCACCTGCAATCAAACGGCAACATTGCAATGTACTGAAACGTTTGTGCAACGTTCCTGCAACAAAGTGTGCTGTGGAGGTAGGTGAATGGCTAAAGATAGTTTGCGAAATTTTTCTGCATGTATTGAAGATAGATTATTATAACTAGGTTATTAGTAGATATGTATCTCGGTGAATGAATTGCATTCCATAGATTATGTGTGAGAAAATAAACGCGTATTTGATGGACGAAACAGATGGATGAGTGGACCTATTAATGGACAATCGATGTATGTCGAACTAATGGACTCATGAACAGATTAAGTCAATTTTATCTTGGACTTGGCAGACGTGGTGCACTTTGGGGAACGAAATAAAATCGCAAGGAACCAATTTCATGCATTAATAATCACTTAAAGTCTTAAAATGTGCAATAAACTAAATATTGACAGATATCTTTATTCAGATGTAATCTGTTATAAGCGCATCAATCACGATCTTCGATCCCTCTTTCACGAAAGCAGAAAACTGAAGACGCAAGTGAAGTAATAGTAGGTGTCAACAGAAAATAGAGCACCACTATTTAAAATAGATCTAAAAATCCTTGCATAAATATTCGTGCACCTTTCCTCCCGAAACGAATAAAACGACAAACGAAACTGAGAAGTAGAAACTCAAGTTAAACCGCAGAACGGAGCCAACGCGTCTGTAATATGTTGTAATATTGAACTACAACATTCTATAACTAATAACTCGCATGATCCACGGGCTTTTTTTCGCTGAGATCGGTTAAATTTGCAACAGAAATCGATTAACGCTGATATCACCGTGGATCTTAATGGCGTTTTCACTCAACCGGTGACTCGCGATTTTGTAACGCCCGCCAATAGACAGAGGCAAATGGCACTAATAAATATAATACGTCATAACTGATAGGAACGTGCTCGATCCTTCTCTAATGTAGCCTGAATTAAACGAACGAACGGATGGACCACGATAAAACCGCGACGACAGTTAATGCGTTCCGTTTTAATCTGTGCGCGGAATCTGAGACGGTTCAATCAGCAATAAAATGACAGTCAATGGGAGGAAGATGTCAGTGGCAAAACGATATGGGAGTATCTGGTGTGATTTATTCATTTAACCACGTTTATTTCCGTTATGCTCGAGACCGTGATACAGTGATTCCATTTGCGGTGCGCATCTATCAATCGAAGAGAACGGAAGGCCCTATTAATTTGCTATTGCGTGATTTGTGTTCGTAAAGTTCTCTTTGATGCCTCGTAACTGTAATAGCTCATGCATTACTATGCAACATTTCGATAAGGTAAATCCGGGAGACGCGGTCGACCTAATATAAAATGGCTATTAAAACTAATTTAGACATTATTTATTTTATCAAAACAAACCTATATATTCAGAATTTTATGCTGATTCAAAGAAACTGGTCGCAGACGAAAAAGAACGCCATTTACCGGAATTTTTTGTGAAAAACGTGATGTATGTTTCTTACAACTATTTCCTTATTCTAGAAGTACATATATTCGGCAACCCTCAGGAATTTTGTTATAGGAAAATATTAAATTATGAAGGAATAACCGCCACTCTCGCGGAAGCTGTTTTTATAATGGCGCTGCGCGGTGAGCACGATTTCTCCGAGCCGGATCATCTGAAATCAGAAAGTGGAAGATTCTGTTAGTATACGAATTTATCTGGATCGTCAAAGAAGAATTTTTTGCAAAAAACTGATTTCAGACAAAATGGCGGAGGTTTAACGCAAAATCATGATTTTTCGATATCTGAACTGTTCGTTTTTAAACGAGTTTATTCAGCTTCGATCCTGTGTTTGTTTGTTTGTATGTTTGTTTGTATGGTTCAAATCTGGCAACTCAAATTTACTCCACCTTCAACTATCCAATTGTCTTGAAACTTTGCGGGCGTGCGTAGTTTGGAGGACAATACAATAATTTTAAAAAAAATTAACCCCGAGAGGGTGAAAAAATTATCCAGTCATCAATAAATATAACCCATAACCACAAATCCAAACGACTTGAAATTAGGGCTGGGACTATTTGTCAAATTTTTCAGTATTCGAGTATTCGAATACTTCAGTTGCTCAATTATTTGGCGAATATAATTCGAATATCCAAGTATTCGAATACTATTCGAATATTAAAGTATTCGAATACTGATGTATTCGAATATTAAAGTATTCGAATACTCATGTATTCGAATAGTATGTTGTGAATTATAAATCAAGTTCTTTAGGTTCATTTGTCAGGGTGAAATCTTGTAAGTTAATTTTGACCCACTTCACACCACACTATTCGAATACATCAGTATTCGAATACATCAGTATTCGAATAGTATTCGAATATAGCAGTATTCGAATAGTATTCGAATATAGCAGTATTCGTATAGTATTCGAATAATGACATTCGAATACTCAAATATTCGAAGTTTATTCGTAGCATTCGAATACTTGTAAAATATTCGAATATTAAATTATTCGAATAGTCCCAGCCCTACTTGAAATCAGCCACTCGCGTTCTTTACGAAAACGACAAAAAGCCGCTGCGATCGAGTCGCTAGTCGCATCGCGATTTGAAATAAAATAAATTATATTTCGAAAGAAGTCTGAGCTGGGAAATGTAAATCGATAAACACTAAAAACTAAAAAAAAATATAAAAAAAAATTTTGAAAACTACAAAATAATTATTTTCTTGTACTGCAATTTCGATGGTGTTTTTTCACTACAAATAAAATCGTGGAGCAGGATTTTTCATAACAGAATATGAATCAATTTAATACAGTATCAAGCATCGAAATGAATTTTTTGTGAGATACCCCATACAGCACACTCTCGTTGCAGCATCTTTCCAGGATAGTTGCGGCGCAAGATGGCAACGAGCCACGCAAGGATGCCGCAACTATGCAGCAATAATTCTATGTCCGCCTGCTGCAAAGATGCACGGCACTTTGAGGCAACTTTGCACGGCAACTTTGAGGCAACTTCGCACAGTAACTTTGAGGCAATAGTTATTCAAATGAATAAAAAAAAAAATAATGCCAACAGTGAGATGCGAACTGACGACCTCGTGGTTACTAGTCGGGAGCGCTAGGCACAAGCCCACGCTATTCGTTGGTGATTATTTTCAATCAAATGTATATATGTACACTCCACATTTTTCAAAGTCGATTTTCTCGAATTTGGCTGAATTCTTACTACTTTGGAAAATTAAAGTCCGAGTGAAGACCTTCGCGTACACTAAGTATAAACAATTTCTGACAAAGTTGCGGTATAGTTGCGGCATAGATGCGGCAAAGCTGCGGCAAAAGCTGCGGCAAAAGCTGTGGCAAAGTTGCGGCAAAAGCTGTGGCAAAGTTGCGGCAAACCTGCGGCAAAAGCTGTGGCAAAGTTGCGGTAAAAGCGGTGGCAAAGTTGCGGCAAAAGCTGTGGCAAAGTTGCGGCAAAAGCTGTGGCAAAGTTGCAGCAAAGTTGCCGCATAGATGCGGCAAATTTGCGGCATAGTTGCGGCATACTTGCGGCATAGTTGCGGCAAAGTTGCAGTGCAACTTTGCAACGCAACTATGCAGCAACTATACAGCAACAATTCTATGTCCGCTCCGTGCAATGTTGCACGGCAACGTCGCAGCAACCATCCTGCAACTTTGCCGCAACGAAGTGTGCTGTGTGGGACCCTGCTCCACGATTTTATTTAAAGTGAAAAAACATCATCGAAATTGCAGTACAAGAAAATAATTATTTTTTAGTTTTTAGTGCATTTTTAATAAAATCGTTTAACATAACATTTTTTCTATATATTTTTTCGTGAAATAAAAACAGTTTTCGTCAAAAACAAAAATCCTTTGTTCACGAACTAGATAAACTCATATAGTAACAGAATCCTCTTCACTGTTCGATTTCAGATGATCCGATTCGGAGAAATTAGTAGCTTCCGGGAGAGTGGCTGTTATTCGTTCATTTTTTAATATTTTCCTATAACAAAGTTACTGAGAGTTGCTGAATATATGTACTTTTAAAATAACCAAATTGTTGTAAAAAAAATACATTAGATTTTCCACAAATCTTTCCCGAAAATCACGTTTTGTTTTTCTCCTGCCAACTAGGCATGACCCCTTATAACAATATTTACTGTAAATCGGGTTGAAAACTGAAGTCATGACATCTGACCACCTCTCCCGAGGTGCCGGGAGAAATGGTTTTCGTCGTTGACAGAGACCACTCACATAATTATTCATGGAAAATTAACAAAGGATAAAGTAAAATTATTTATGAGTGAATACAACTACAGATTCATTAATATTTCATTTATTTACGCTAAGCAAGTAAATAACACATCAAAGAAACAGTGAACTACCTACTAGCAATTAGCAAGGCAAATGAATACCAACGTGAATAAATAAACGTAAAATAATAATAAAAAATAAAAAAATAATAAAAAATCATAACTCGACCATCTCACCTTTCTGTAGCGAGAGATAGTCTTCTCGTTACCTTTGAGAGGAAGAGTTATTATGGCCAAATACTTTGGCTGCATTGTCCCTCAATATCTCTACTCATACAGCACACACTCATTGCAGCAAAGTCTAAGGATCGTTGCATTGCAAGATTGAAATGTTGCACTGCAACGTTGTCGTAACGTTGCAGCAATATTGCTGTGTCCGCCTCCTGCAACGTTTCGGGCAGTGGGTCGAAAAATATAAATAACGTCCGTGAAAAATATAAATTTTGCCGTAACGTTGCAGAAATATTGCAGGAACGTTGCCGTGCAATATTGCAACGCAACATTGATGCAACTATGCAGCAATAATTCTATGTCCGCCCCGGGCAATGTTGCATGGCAACGTCGCAGTAACGTTACATCGACATTGCGCTGCAACCATGGAACACTGCAAGATTACTGCAACGATCCTGCAACGTTGCCGCCACGAAGTATGCTGTATGGGTAACATCTTATCCCAAACATTAAACAATAATAAACTTAGAAGTATATTTTAAATAAGATTCTGTTCACCGCTGTTTGACAAAAGAGGTTAAATGTAACCTCGATTTACCTTTCATAGCCTATAAATCCAGAAAAACACAGAAGGAAGCGAAATGACGCTTTCATTCATGTGTTTGGCTTCTAGAGAAGTAATTGGTCTGCAATTTAACGCATTTTTACGTAGAGAGTCTGAAATATAGCGACTCGACCAACTCTCCGGCCCGACCGTGTCTCCCGGATTTACCCAAACTGTTTTCGTCTTCGGAAAAATGAATTTATGTATTGTGTTCCAAAGACGGAGTATGTAGGTACCTCGATAGCTCCTAATTGATTCATAGTTCAATTTTTAGTGGGAAATAAAAGCTTCTTGTATGGTATAACTGAGAAGTATTTTACAAACACTGTGCTGCCATTTTAGGGGCCTTAGTTTTCAAGTTTCGATTTCAATTAGAAACTGAATTGTTTGGCAGATATGGGCACAGTTCTTATATTCGTTAAAATATCAGAATTTGTGCAAATTCTTAAAATCTATCATGTTGAAAGTGGAAGTGATGTGAAAATAAGATATTTGATAATTTTTTGTCAGAAACTGTAACTGTACTCCAATATCATTTACAAAATAAAGCAATAAATTTTCATCCAGAATGTATTGTTGTGAAGGCAATGTGTATGTAATCGAATTAAGACTACAAGGAAGAAAAGTTAGAAGCGTCACGTTTCAGAATAGTAAACCTCCAGTTATTTTAATAGTATTTAAAAAATATTCTATGTAAATAAAACGATAAAAAAATTACTGTTAACGTTACCTGGTATCACTACCAGCTAAGCACCACTCCAAACCAAACACGATCTTTCTCTGGCAATGGTTTCCGAAGGGTTATTTTTCTGACAGCTATTAGGTTCAGAAACAAGTTGAGTTTCGGTAGGCGTCGCAGACTTTTGCCCACCAGTCGGGTTATTTTTCTAATGAGGGAATATGACATCCGTCTCTTCCCTATTTTGATGAAATTTCACTGATTTCTAGATCACTATTTAACACTACTAAACAGTGTTTAAGCACTATTTAAAGAGTGGACTTATATGAAATTGTACTCCCATACTTGTTATAGACTAAAATACCAATTACTGCACTAGCTTCTACTACTAGCTATACTGCAATTAATTTTAGTTTAAATTGACATTAGGTTTTTGTTTCATGAGAGAATTTTTACAGAAGTATACACTGCAACACTTCTGGACAAATATTCTCTTTGCTCTACATTACGACTGTAATTAAATTTCTCTAATAAACAGGTGAATCGATTGACGTATGTGAATATCTTTCTTTAAGTTACCTATGTCCTCCTTAATTACATTACTTTGTTATTAAATTTAGAGACACTATACGAGAGATGCCATACATTCAAGTAGTATAATACAATACGCCACTTTCTTCCTGATAACCACCCCTACAGCACACTTCGTTGCAGGAGTATTGCAGGAACGTTGCTGCAGTATTGCGTCACTGCAGGTAGCATTGCAATATTTCAGGAACGATACTGCGATATTGCCGTGCAATATTTGAGTGGCAACGATTCTACAATATTTCTGCAATATTGCGCGCACATCGACGTGCAATCTTACAGTGACAACGATCCTACAATATTTTGGCAATACTGCGCGCACATCGACGTGGAATGTTCCAGTGGCAACGATCCTACAATATTTCGGCAATATTGCCCGCACGTCGACGGCAATGTTCCAGTGCCAATGTTCCTACAATATTTCGGCAATATTGCGCACACATCGGCGTGCAATATTCTAGTGGCAACGATCCTACAATATTTTATGCAATATTGCGCGCACATGGACGTGCAATGTTCAAGTGGCAACGCCTAAACAAAATTGCGCACATATTGCCGTGCAATACTGTAGTGAAAATATTGTAGAAACATTACAGCAATATTCTGAAGCAATAATGACTTTGACAAAACTTGTCGAAATATGTACATGGCGTTGAGTGGATTCTACAGCATGTTTCATTTAACTGGATACGCTAGAATTTCTCGTTGGTCGTTGAAGATATGAAAAGGTGTTATCGTGAGACTTGTTTGTACATGCAATTATAGAAGAGATTTGAAGATCAATTTAATTTTTTTAGAAAGAGTAAGTACTATATATTTTAATGTGTGAAATTATTATTATTATTATTATTATTATTATTAAACGTCTTTATTGCACAAATACGTATATACAATCAAGCAAGAGAGAAGTAAGAATAAAAGACAAATGCAAAGGTTCAGTCTGAAGACTGTTTTCCTACCTAACCTAAAATGACACCGGGTGAAAGTTGTAATCCGCACCTATAGTGTTACAAATCCCTAATGGGGTTTGTCAAATGAGTCTTCGTTTTTGAATAATTTGAGTTTAAAGTTTTGCTCGGTAGGAATATAAGCAATCTTATCAATCAGCGGTTGTAGCTGCGGCGTTAAAGTGTTCGTCTACAATGATACAGGTCCTCGGTTCGAATCCGCCGGGGGAAAAAAAATTTTTATGAGAGAAAGACACACGAGTGTTATACTACTACGATTCTGCCTATACACATTCATGTCGTCGCGTCTCTCACTGCCCGAAACGTTGCGGCGGGACTATCGCTGTAAAATCTCCGAAACGTTGCGGGAATACACTCCTGCAATATTGCTAAGGCGGACATAGGAGTGAACCTGCAAGTTCTCTGCAATGATGCGGTACAACATTGCAATCTTGCACCGCATCATTTGGGAATTTTTTTCAAGAAACTAGCATTTCGATTCATCTGAAATTTGAACCATGTTTTTATGCATCCTTGAAGAAGTTGCAGTTTTTTGTATTCATTTTTAATAAAAAATATAGGAGTTATGCATTATGCCGCGTAAAACTCATCGTCCGCTGATGTGTATGTTATTTACCTTCCAGGTAATCTGAAACAAAAAAATGAAACGGCGTTTTACTTTGTACATATGTAGTTGCAATTTGATGAACCAGAATACCACTAAGTTCTATACTTCTTTTGATACATAAGAAAATGGGCGTAAAATTGTATTGCAAAAATTAAAGGTTCAGACCTTTCAGTTCGAAAACTCTCCACACTGCTCAATAAATTTTTTTGTTTCTTGCTGGTTCATCAATTTGAAGCTACATGTGTATAGAATAAAACGCCGTTTCATTTTTCTGTTTCAGATTACCTGCTAGACAAATACCATGCACACCAACGGCCGGTGAATTTTCCGCGGCGTGATGGTCGATCATGCATAACTACTATATTTATGGTTAAAATATAAAAAAAAAAACTGCAGCTTCCTCAAAGAGGCACCAAAACATGATCTAAAATTCAGATGAATCGAATCGCTGGTTTCTTAAAAAAAAATCCCAAATTTTGCTATGTTTTTAGTCCAAAGAATAGGATTCCCACCATCAAAGAATCAATTTTGAACACCTCAATTTCCGATTTAGCTTTCCTATACGATCTTCAGGGATCTTTTACATCCACAAATCTGCATAAATTATTTGTGTATTCCTTTCATCGATTGTCCCAGTCTTCTACGAAGAAATATTACCGCCTTGCCATCCCACATTATCACTACCACTTTCCACCGCGAAACCTTTCGAACGCTTTTCACCATTTTCTGCTCCTTATCTCGAACCTCCTTCGAGCTCTCGTAAATCATTCGCGCAAGTTTTGCGAAGGGGAGCCCAGGACAGCATCCCGTGACCGAAACATGCAGCGCCATAAATTTCAAGCTCTGCCACTTTGTTTGCTTCGTCATAAGTGGCACAGCCATAGCCAACGCGGCGTTAAACTGCAGCCAGTCATCAATCTCGACATCCTCAAAACGTGCTCGGACCAGGCGGAGAGAAAGGGATTTCATTCGGATTGTCTAGAGGTGTGACTGGCACATTGCAATCATAGTTCCTCCTAGAGTTCCTTCGACGAAAGGTTCTCACCATATCCATTACAGTATCTATTATATTTCTGCCAAATGAAGATGAAACAGTCTGCTGTTTCCACGTTCCTGTAGAGTAGTCGTTCAAACACGTCAAAACGACGTTTCATTTGCTCCCTCGGTTTCAATTCACGTTCACACACTCAGCAACTGTGTTTTCTAACGTTACATGATAGTCAGAATGTTTGATCTCTATTAAAAGTATTTATTTTCATGGGACGCAGCCTGTGCTCGTAAACGCTGTATAGATACACGATAAATACGCCGATAAATTGAAATGATATTTCATCGTTCTCTTTGATGTGCCGTCAATTCGAATTGTCAGGCTCGTAATAAGCGCGGCTTAGCGTGTTTTTGTTCTCTTATTAATCGTTGATTAAGAGGCTTTGATTGCATCGCAAATATTCGCTTTCCACGGAACAGAGCCAGTGGCCATCGTCAATCACTGCGCTCCCGATGTCTATCTGAGTAAATCACGATGTCAATTGACTTGTCAACTTCAATTAGCGCGACTCTGCCGGCAGATACGTTTTTTTTCTGATATCGTTCAACCAGCGAAGATGACTTAGATATTAATAAGAGGACTCTGCATGCTTAAGATACGCAGTTTATACATCCTTCAGGCAAAATACGACGTATTACGGTCTTCTATCGTCTATCTTCTATAATCTCTACTTTTCTTACTCTATACTTTTCTCTAGTTTCTATTAGATTAGAAGAAAGCTGGTGAATGAGTTTTCGTTCATTTTGAGAAATTCATACCTGAGTATTGAATTTGATAAAAAAAAATGTATTGAATAAATTGTTTGGGAAAACGTGCTTCCATTTAAATGGAAAGTCTGCATGGGACTTTTGCAACTTTTGGGGATCGAATTATATAATTTGGAAAAATTGATTTTTTGGTTTCTAATGGCAGGATAATAGAAATGTCAAAAATCGCAATTCCAATATAAGCATAATAGTTTCAACTTCAACCCTTGAAACTCCAACGTCGAGTGTAAGTATACTATAAGTAGTATAAGTATATGGCTATTGTGGTGTACAAATGCTTAACTCACGTTAAAACGCCGACGCCACTCAAAGTGTGATACAGGGTGTTCGATAACTAGTTGTACAACCGGAAAGGGTGTGATTCTGCATGAAAAAATAAGTCGAAAATATTAAACGAATTTTTCTCATTTGAGGCTTTATTTTCGAGAACATCAACTTTGAATATTCTTTGAGTACGAAATGTTGATTCCTTATGAATATTATGTGGTATTATCTATCTCTGTCGGCTTAGAGTGGGCTTATAAACAGAGTTGTGCAGCATTACAATTGAAATACTCCATGAATTATAATTACAAAATAATTCAATTACATCGTATTCAATTATATTGTAATTCGTAATTCAGATCTCTCATTCAATTAAATTACATCGCTATTCGTAATTGCAATTGAAGTACAATTGTAAAGTACAATGTAATTGAATTAGAATTACGAATTAAGAGGCAATCAAATTGAGAGGTAATAAGAGGTGGGAAAGAAATATGTAGGTAAAGGTTTCAAACAGATAAAAATTATAATGATTGATGAATATGGTATTATTCATAAATTTATAATATATAAAGAGAAATAAACTTCTTCGTTACATTTTTTCCACATTCAAACATAGATGTAAAAAAAGAAATATGTACCTGTTCTACCTAACTTACAATATATATTAAAGGAAAAAATAACGATAATCGCCTAATGGCCCTAATGCGTCTCATGTAAAAAAATTAATACAGAAATACAGTGAAATACATCACCTAATAGCACAGTTGTGCTAATTGGATTAGACTGTAATTTAATTACGTAATTTAATTACATTGTACTTCCATTACCCATACAGCACACTTCGTTGCAGCTGTATTGCAGGAACGTTGTTGCAATATTGCGTTGTTGCAGGTTGCATTGCAATATTATAGGAACGTTCCTGCAATATTGCCGTGCATTATTGGAGTGGCAATGATCCTACAATATTGCAGCAATATTGCAAGAACGTTGCCGTGCAATGTTCCATTGGCAACGATCGTACAATATTTCTGCAATATTGCGCGCACATCGACGTGCAATGTTCCAGTGGCAACGATCCTACAATATTTCGGCAATATTGCGCGCACATCGACGTGCAATGTTCCACTGGCAACGATCCTACAATATTTCGGCAATATTGCGCGCACATCGCCGTGCAATGTTCCACTGGCAACGATCCTACAATATTTCGGCAATATTGCGCGCACATCGATGTGCAATGTTTCAGTAGTGGAAGTATTGTAGAAACAGTACAGTAATATTCTGAAGCAACTATGATTTTGACGAAATTTGAAATATGACGTCCAGTAGATTCTACAGCATGTTTCCTTTAACTGGATATGCTAGAATTTCTCGTTGGCCGTTGAAGATATGAAAAAAGTGTTATTGTGAGAGTTGTTTGTACATGAATTTAAATTATAGAAGAGATTTGAAAATGAATTTAATTTGTTTAGATAGAGTAGATACTATACATATATTTTAATGTTTGAAATTATTCTTATTATTATTAAACGTCTTTATTGCACAAACACGTATATACAATCAAGCAAGAGAAAAGAGAGATGAAAAAACAAATGCAAAGGTTTAGTCTAAAGACTACTTTCCAACCTAACCTAAAATGACACCTGGTTAAAGTTAGAGTTCGCACCTACAGTGTTAAAAATCCCTAACAGGTTTGTCAAATGAGCTTTCGTTTTTGAATAATTTGAGTTTAAAGTTTTGCACGGTAGGAGTATAAGTTCGAATACGTAAGCAATCTTATCAATCAGCGGTTGTAGCTGCGGCGGTCAAGTGTTCGTCTACGATTCTACAGGTCCTCGGTTCGAATCCCCCTGGGGTAAAAATATTTTCTATGAGAAAAAGACACACGGACGTTATACTACTACGGTTCTGCACACATTGATGTCGTCGCGTCCCTCACTGTCCGAAACGTTGCGGTGGGGACACGTTGCGGGAATGTACCCCTGCAATATTGTTAAGGCGGACATAGGACTGAACCTGCAACGTCTCTGCAATGTTACGGTACAACATTGCAAACTTGCACCGCAATATTGCAAACTTGCACCGCAATATTGCAGAGACGTTGCTGCAATGTTATGATGCTGTGTGGGTACATTGTAATACAATTACACGAATGATTACAGTAATTAGGAATTGAATTAATTGAAAAGTTTGAATTATGTAATTCAATTGCGTTGTAATTGAATTACTATGTAATTGAAATACAATTTAATTAAATTACGTAATTGAAATACAATTTAATTAAATTACGTAATTGAAATACAATTTAATTAAATTACGTAATTAAATTACAGGGTAATTCAATTAGCACAACAGTGCTTATAAATGAAAATAAGACATAAAGCCTCAGATGAAAAGAAATTATTTTATATTTTCGGTAATTATTTAGAAAAGCGTAGTTCTCACCGATTTCGATGACCTTGAAATATATTGTCGGAGACATCATTCCGAATAACTATTTCCTATACCTACATGATACCGAGGCTCGGCTTTAGTTTTAGAGAAAGCCGCACAAAACTTTAATTAAACTTAGGTTACGGGTACGCTTCATTCTGGCGAAAAAGAATTGTGTAAAATAGTATCCAACAATTGGTTTGAGTTAGGACACAGCTCTTGTCATGTAAACAAACCCTCTGTGCTTCCATTCACCAAGTTAACAATATTCCAATAGAGCACTTCAGCATATGTCACGACCCGACGTGAGTAAGCACAAGTAAATGGATATTTGGTTGGGGTTAGACTAAACTTTTGAGAGATTTAAACATCTTTATATCTTAGCATCTATCGCCGACCAACTACCGATCAGAGTTTTTTTGGAATATCTCGGAAACTAAAGCCGAGCGACGGTAACATTAGAAAAAATTGTTCAGAATTATGATCATAACAATATATTTCAAGGTCATCCAAATCGGCGAGAACTACCCTTTTGTAAATAATTACCATATTTTCGACTTATATTTTCATACAGAATCATCCCCTTCCCGGCTGTACCAGCAGTTACCGAACACCCTGTGCACTATATGTGTAAGTACATTCAGCCTCTGGGATATGTAGGAATTTAATAAAAAATGTGTAAAGAGTAGTGGTTTCCACTTTCCAACCTGTGATCGCTACCCCCGCGAAGTGTATTGTGGTAGGTCGCCGCGGTTATTTTTAGTTGACGATTCTTAGCACAAGATAATTTTATTAAATATTATTAAGTTAGAATTATACTCTGAAACACGTATTTTTAATGTGTTTTCTTTCCCTTATTAAATTTACCTTACCTAATATTATAAAAGGAGTTGCGACCCAAAAAAGGTTGGGAAACACTGGTATACAGTTATAGATTCCCGTAATACGTGCCGAATAAGACATTCGGTGGTTTGTACCCCCAGAGATATCACTTCACACGCCACATCTAGCAACTATATATTCTACTAGTAGGTAAGCGGTAATCTTCATATTAATTAACCACCGTCAATCGATGCCACGCCAGCGGACGAAATGGCGAAAAAGGGGGGTTCGGGGCCGAAAAGCAATCAGCGTTTCGCGCTTCCCATCGCTGGCAAACGGTTCTGTCGTTTATGCTACGAAAGGTTAATGCAGAGCTGGTAATAAACTCGCGCGATATGCACGTCGATGCACGGCCGGAGGTATCATATCGACCGTTCAGCGCTTGGGAGCTTCTTCGGGGGGGTCGAAAAATTCCATCCAGGCATCTTATCATCGTTAATTGCCGTTTAGAAAGCGTACAGGTTGAACCCAACGAGGAATCGCGCCGCGACCATGCGCGCGAGGAGAAATCTCGCGGAACTGGGGGAAAAATCCGCCAGAAGCTGCGGGTCGCGGAAAAATTTTCGTGGATCGACGTTAATTTATGCTACCGTTCCGTGGCGGAATTTATTTATGACAAGGTACGGGCAATATTTACCGAGAGTTTCCAGCTGGGAATTATTGCAACTATTAGGGGATAGATAGGCTCTTAGAAACGCAGCCAGTATTTTCAGGTAGATATTCTTTTGGTGAATGCTTGGTATCATGTATGGCATATCCTTCGAAGTAATTTTCTTTCCCTGATGATCGAGGTCCTCGGGCAAACTTTTCATTGCAAGTGTAGTAGTCAGGATCTTCGAAAATAAAATGAAAAATAAATTTATATTATGAGATGTTATTCCGGTAATGTTATTCGTTAACTTCTAAATTTTCAAACCTTCAACTCAGCAGGTTCGTTTAAAAGAAGAAGTCTAACCTACTCCAATTCCTACGATCATTTTGTATAACTTTCTTGGTAGAGACACAGCAATATTATAATAGAAAAAATGCTTCCTTTCATTTCTCATATGAGGCATTCAGAGCAATAACGGACTAATCCTACTTAGTGCTTGATAAACGCAGAAATAGGCGATCTAAAAAATAAGGTTTCAACAGCATTTTGTTTTGCAGGTGTTGTTGCCAGTGCAGTCATAATTTTTAGCTTCTAACGCTATTCGAAATGCTTCCAAATGAAGACATAATTAATTTTCCATTTAATTTTAATAAGTGAGGAGCGAATTTTCAAAAGAGCATTTTTGACCTTAAAGCAAATTTCAATGGCTTCGCCTTAATAATGTTAAATTACATTCCCCAGTGGCACAAAACACTACAAAATAGGTTTAATTCCTTTTTGAAAAATTGAAGTGAAATTACAAAAGATCTCATTTCTAAGTTTGTCTGATGACACAGTGAAATCATTTTTTACTCTGAAACAAAACGGACATATTTCCTATACTCGTCCAGGAAATTGTAATGAATTCGAAACAAAAGGAACTTAATTCCATAGAATTACCCAAACTTAGTTAAATTAGTTTAAAAATGTACCCACTGTCAGGATATCTTTAGAATTAAATTTGGCAAAACAAAGCAACCATAAACATTATAGTATAATTATATTATAAACAACAGATTGCGCAAGGTCTTAATACGTAAAGTCGGTATCAGATATATTGGCCGGTGAATTCGTTTTCGGAAACAGCGATCGAGGAGAAATCAGCCACCACCATCTGACGATCGTGGATTTGTCAGTTGGAGTGGCGCGGCCCTCGTAGGGTATGGTGGGGTAACGGGAACGCTGCTCGACTCCACCTGAACCTAGCCGTTTGGCTGTTATTTATTCTTAGCGTAATAGTTGTGTGCGTTACGAAGTTATGCGTAGACGTAGACCAATACGAGATGAAGCTATCGAGAAAGAATCAATGTTCTGACGAATAAAGCTCCTGAATTTTTTTTGGAGCTGACCGACTTTAGTGAAGGAAGGAAAGATAGGTAGATAGATAGATTTGGCTTATCTCCAAATGGTTTCATACAAAAGGGCTTATTTTTTATAGTTTTCATCAGAAGGGTTTATTTCCAAACTATTTTCTTAATAACTATTAAACCAATGTCGCTAAATTTAAAACATTACCACTATCAGATAGAAGAATAAAATGTATGTGTATTAATAAAAAGAAAAATGATTTTTTTAATAGACGTAGGTACCACAGTTTTTTGTTGTTATTGAAAAAAATTTCTATGTCGAAATATGCCCTTTTGAAAGATCACTCATCAAGTGTTACATACAGATGTCAACATAAAATGTCAATGCAACAAGTGATTTTGTTGTGCCACATGGTTTTAAATTGAAAAAAGTTAATTTTTCCTATTTTATACGATTAGTAGAACTTATTGGAATAAATTACTGTTACTAACTCATTTTCGGAAAAAATGTGGGTTAGTCCCTTTTTTCTTCTCAATGCCTCATATTTTGTGCCGCGTTTTAAGCAACATTTCCCTGCGTTCCAATACCACTACTATACTCACTCACACACCTCCAGTCGCTCGATGATCAGAAATCCACCATTAGCGCGCCGCTATAAATAATATAAATCTACCAATATAAAAACACCTCGTCATCAATCATTTCTTCAGGAGCGAACCTCATCGTTCCACGTCCCCTTCCCTGAAATGATTTCTTTCCTGGACGTTAAAGGCTTGCTAGTTGCTGGCGATAAGTTTCCAACGCCTACTTCTATCGACACGGATACTCGTATCACGACCCATGGTTATATCGTGTGTCTTGAGCGAGCAACTTTGTAGACCGACGGGGAAAGAGGCTCACCAAGCCGAATCGTCAGATGCGCAGAAAGAGACGTCGGCAGAAGAAGCCCGCAGAAAAACAAACATCGCAATGGAATCAGAAGCAAAAGTCGGTGGATCTCGACAGAGAAGGATACACTCGACAAAAGGAGAATTAAAAAAAAGAGAAATCAGGATGAACGTATTAACGCGGGGAGGAGTGGGAGGCCGATAGAGAGGAGCTGGGAGGAAATACAGGGCAGAGAGTAGTGGGAGCTAGAAACGGCAACTTTGTAGAGCGAGTCGTTTACAATCCCCTCTGGCGTTTGCATGATCGCGTTAGTGAGACGTTAACCAGAGACGCATCTATGACGGAGCCAGGGTTTCAGCACTCTGCACGTTTATCGAACCCGAGGCTATCAGCGCCCCCATCGCCCGTAATGGCGACGTTGTTCCGTCATCCATCTTCCGTGACCCTTATATTCCGCGGTGGCTGACGAGTTTTCCTTAGAAACCCAATTAACCGCCGTTGGAAAACTAATTTTCGCGGCGAGCGCCCAGCTCCGTATACAGACGGTGTTAATTAGAGGCATCGCTAACGCGACCGACCTCTTGAACGCAATCCATGCCACCGCGCGATAAAGCTGTCGGTGCACGGATCGTCCTCGGATAAATTTTCAAGCGTTTGGATAAATATACAGAGTGTTTCACTATAGATGGTGAACCTATTAAGGGATGATTTTGTAGGTGTAAATGGGACGAAAGTATAGAATAAGATTTTTTAATAGGGTGCTTCGTTTTCGAGAGAATCGACTTTGAATTTTAAGCGAGCGCGCGTGCACCCAAATACAGTTTTAGGCGCCTGCGGGGAACGCGGAGGTAAGTAGAACGGCTAGTGATGGGATCTGAAGCGCTTCGAAGCGCTTCAAATCTATATACATATATGACGAAAACTTCGAAGCGCTTCGAACATGATTCGAAGCCCTTGAAAAGTCTTGGTCGGCTTCGAAGTCTGAACGGATTCGAAGTAGTGATCGGCTTCGAAGTCTCGAAACTCTTGGTTCGAACCTCGGTAGGTACCCCGTGGCGAGGACAAATTTTATGGCTTTCGACCCTCGAAGGGGTTTGAATACCATTAAAAAGTGAGAAATGTCTAGGATTTCCGAATTTCTCATCAGATCTTTGCGAAAACGACGCCAATAGAATCCTTTATTCTTTATCGTATCGATATGGAATTGACACCGATGGATTCGTTATGTTTTTCCGATGAAAATCATATGAAATTTCATGTAAATCAGACTATTTTTAACGAAGGCAGCTTCAAATGATATAATTCGATTTTTCATGGAATTTCCTTCATTATGGTCCTAATTACGTCGTTCTTGGTGTTAGTTTCATCGGCGAAACATAAGGAATCGATTGGCGTCGTTTTCGCAAAGATCTGATGAGAAATTCGGAAATCCTAGACATTTCTCACTTTTTAATGGTATTTAAACCCCTTCGAGGGTCGAAAGCCATAAAATTTGTCCTCGCCACGGGATACCTACCGAGGTTTCGAGCCAAGAGATTCGAGGTTTCGAGCCAAGAGATTCGAGACTTCGAAGCCCATCAAGACTTCGAAGCCGACCAAGACTTTTCAAGACTTTTAAGCTTCGAATCATGTTCGAAGCGCTTCGAAGTAGTCGCCTGACATTCAAGACCGATTCGAAGCGCTGGGAACCGACTCCGGAGTCCCATCACTAAGAACGGCCTACGGAAATTGCGACGCATTCCCCTTACCTACCTCCGCGTGCCCCTCTCGCGTCGAAACTGTACTTCGGTCCGCGCGTAGTTTGATAAAAGTCCAAGTTAATTTTATCGGAAACGAAGCACGATATTAAGGGGACTAGGCTGACTGCCTCATCTGACTGAGCGATCGAATATCAAGTATTTTTTCCGAATTAATTACAAGATAATGAAAGCACGCACAGACTTCTCCTTTTATACAATGTTTGTTACTATCATGTATAATAATGGCGCCACACGAGCTTGATTATACACTGTTTTAGAAAAAGCGTCTCTGGTTTTATCCTGATATTGTGCTTAAAAATGTAGCTACGACGGTTTCCTTCGATTACGTTTCTCCTAGATCCTGAAATTTCGGCCTGAACTTCGGAAAAAAGAATTCAACTGAAATTATTGAAACAGCGACTACTTAGGAAAATGCGATTTTTACGATAAATCTCGATTTTCGGGGTGCACAGATAGCTGTTTATTTTAAACGAGAAATTAGAGTTTCTACACTTTAATGTTGACGTTTATTGCAAAAAGGAATATATTTTGAACATTCCATAAAAATTTCAAGTCGATTCTTACCTCCGGCTTTTTGTAATCACAGCAAAACCACAAGACAAAACGCTTACACGTCAGACGAATGTAGTGCTGTCATAGCTATGAATATATTATAAAAACAAATTATTATAATTTATAGTATAAATAAACATTACCCAAAAGTACTAATACACAATTTGTATTCATTTCCTTGCAATTAATTTTCTCCAAAAGTTACATTTTTTACCAAATCTGACTACCTATCTGTCTCCTTAAGGGGTTATGCCTAGTCAGCTTTCGAAAAAGAACGCGATTTTCGGGAATTTATTGTGGAATATCTACTGTATATTTTTTTACAACTATTCGCTTATTTTAAAAGTACATATATGTAGCATCTCTCAGTAATTTTGTTATAGACAAATATTAAAAAATGAATGAATAACAGCCATTCTCGCGTAAGGCGGGTGATTCCACCTGTAGTGAAACACTCTGTATAAGTCTCCGTAAAACAAAATTGGATAATCTTCATAAAGTGGCAATTTTGTTCATGTTTTTGTGAAATTATCTATCGGACTGCAATGGATACCTACTTGTCTGTTGGGATACGTTCGTGGAAATGTAATAGGTACTTGTTTGTTTAAGTGGGGTAAGTTGGTGTTTGGAAATTGATGGCTAAGATAGCGGTTAGGAATAAGGAAGTCTGAGTAAATATGCAGGGGTTTGGAACATTATTAAGGAATTGGATGTCGAAATTTATCACTTGTTCCGAATTGTCATTATCGTTGATCTAGTTCGTAAGCCTAGTAATTATAGTTGATAACTAGATTAAGTGGATTAAAAGTTTTTATTTGTTTAAGCTGGACATCAGCTTGGTATCGCCTTCAAAAATGACTTTAAAATTCGCCATTTCAAGCTTTCGAATAAAGGAAAATACTAGCAAACTTGCGTTTGGTTGGAGGGGCCTCTGATTTGTATGTATTTGAGGAACACTCTAGTGGTGCCAGCGATACCACTACATACTACAGATCAGTACGTAAAATATACAGGGTGTTTCACCTAAGTCCCTAACCCTATCACCTGAAATATTTCTGCTATATTTAAAATTTAGCTCGTAACAAGTGACGAACAGAAACAAAGGCATGTTGATAAACAAGTGAAGCGTTCTAAAAGGTCGATGATTAAGCAGAACCTTACTCCACAGTGGCAACGAAAATTAAACAGGAAATTATGTTTCTACAACCTTTAAGGTTCTTGAAGGACTTAATGTTGCAGGTCGTTGCATTCGTCTTTCAAGTGGCTATCGAGTACCGACAAATAAAATATAGCATTCCATTTGAAAAAACAAAGTTGATCTTCGTACCCCATTAACCCCTCCAACAGAATGAAACTATTGTTACTATACGCCGGCCCCAACGAAACTATACAAATTTTGTGCGAACCATTTTTATGAAATTTTAAATATAACAGAAATATTTCAGGTGATAAAGTTAAGTAAACCACCCTGTACATTTATCGCCTCCCAATAGAGGACTATAATTGGTACCCAATGAAATTCGAATCTTTGAAACTTATGTCTTAACCTGCATACATTTATTAACTTCATACACCTTTTCCCTTCTGATTACCCAAAACCAAAATTAAAAACCCTTGAAAACTCTGAATATTTATAATCTGCACTGGAAGAGGTTAAACATCATTTCCAGTAGAATGTGGTTACACACAATGAACTCTTTTTCGCGCATTGCTTTTCCACCTCACGCAAAACTGAAATTAACATCAAGCAGCCGAAGTACCCCGCGTTCCCGCCTTTGATACGCCTCTGCGCTTGAACCTGTGATTAAATGGTACAGTCTTCAGTGGTTTTCGAGAGCAGCTGCATTCAACACGTACATATTATGTAGAAGCACACTGAAGACATAGTTAGACCTGTAATTCTCATTTGCCCAAGATCTGCTTATAACGAAGCCTCATAACAGAATCGCCCAACGACAAGGTTGCTATTGGGGAAGGGGGAGGTGTGTGCTGCTCGGCTGCCAGCGATTCACTTCTGAAATCGGGTCGCTGGTTGATCGAATGCGCTGCCTAGTGAATTTCACGCAGACCTACAGACGCTGTTCGATTATGCAACCACGGAATTAATAATAAATACAGCGGTCGGAACGCGAGCTACTTTCTACTCGCAATGCATCATTTACGAGGCTTCGATAGTCCTTTGTGGTTCATTTTGGTTTTATGTGCAACAAATATAATCCAATATGTTGGGAATGCGGTGTGAAAGTCTAATAAAGATTCTTTGGAAACTGACCGAGGTGTATAGTTGTTCTTGTGCTTGTGCATTTTGTGCGTAAAATCGTTTGGTAATTTTTGGGTGTTTATGGGTAAGTAGTTTGGCAGGTAAATGGTTCAATTTATAGGGTGGTGGAATTAAGGGAAATAGGATTTTTATGGAATGTTCAGATTGTAAGGTAGATGTTTGGTAGATTATGTTATGTTAGAGAATGAGAGGTGTTCATTTTGGTTATTCGACTCTTTTGACGAGTCACGAGTTCACACCAAGTTCTCACTCTCCGCTTCTATAGACCCTCTAAAAGTCTAAACCCAGAATACCATCGAATAACACAGTTCAACAAAATTTGTCATTTTTCGGACTTGTTGTTCAATAGCCATTTCTTATAGGTTGTCGTGCAGTGAAAATGAATCCGCAAACCGTTTGTCGCCATCACCCTCAGTTTTTGAGAAATTCGATTTTGAAAAAAAAATGCAAATTTTCAACTTTGAACATCTTCTGTGTCGAAACAGTAATAGTTATTCGGTTCCTTGTTCCGTTAAATTATTCTACGAACTCTGCCGAATATAACGATATAAATTATTAGTGCATTATGAACATTTAAATATGTTTAAACAACGATCAAAGGGAAAAGAATACCCGAAATGCACCCATTTTTGCAGATATCTTTTAATTTATTTCCAAAAGTAAGGGTCTAAGAGAAAATCTGACTACTCCACACGATGCAGCAGACATTTTTCCATCGGAATGCACCAACAGAAGTGGTAAGTCACATTTTTTTTTCACTACAGAAGCGAAATAGTTTGGCAAATCGTGCGGCGTCGACAGTGGTAGTCAACGGCGGCGCGCGATCCACTGCCGCTCAGAGTAAAGGCAAGGTCCCACTGGTGCAACTGCGCGCCGCGCACGGATCAGATTTACGAGTTTCTCGGATTTTCGAGCAGTTCGGAGCACTCGAAAGGGTCGACTTTTACGATGACGCGCGCGTCGAAAGCGATCGTGTGCGCGCTATGCCGGGATTTCTCTGCCACACGAGCACGCGAATGCACGGCGCGCATCGTCGAAAAGACTGAAAAAAATTTGTATTTTCCAAAGAAAACGTACTTTTTACTTTTACATATCACTTACATGCGTGTATTTAGGGTCTATTACTATTGGTTTATATATTAAAGCAAGCAATAACACGATAATTACTGCTATAAATAGCAACAATTATACTGCTGCGATAGGTATACTTGTTTCCAGATATTGCATAATTATAATACACTATACAGGGTGTCCGCGACAACAGTAAGAGCTGGATATTTCCTAACGTATTTGAGATAGAAAAATAACGTTTATATGGAATTGCATGTTTCGAGGAAGCAAAGTTATTAGCCCAGACCATTTTTTTCTTAGATTATTATTTTAAAAGATACGATTGGTGAAATTGGGTTTTTTTACTAGATAGTGCGTCTTAAGACAAATTCAATAACAATGAAGTTCAATAAATGATATACGTGTGTTTCTTGTGCAGGTGTAGAAAGTTGGCCTCTGGGAGGAATGCTGGTTCAAATAGTCATGATACAATCTCCTCCCTATGGCCCACATTTATTCGCACTACCTAAACAAAGGGCGCTCGTATTTTCACTATTGGTCGGAATGGTAACTACCCCCAATCTGATATCGTGTGAGAAAAAAAACAAACAGGACGCTGAGATGGCGAATGACTGAGCGATGTTGAAAGTGATGGCGGAACTGTGGGAGGGAAGCCACGGCAGAGAACTTCTTCATTTCATTTGAAACACAATTTCCAGCAATCGGTGACCGCCGCGTAGTAGACCCCTTCAAACATCTCATGTAGTATGAAGTGTGAAGGTGTTGTTTCGGCTACTGACCCAACCGCCGGCGTTAGCTTTATTTAGATAACGAAAGTATGATGTAGAAAAGGAGGCTAGTATTTCCACTGTCTTTGACGTGCGCGCCTGGCTGAGCATCGGCCCATTTCGTGCGCGCGGCCTCATAAATTAGACCCTTTCAAGTGGACGAAAACGTCGTGCGCGGCGCACAGTTGCACTAGTGGGACCCTGCCTTAAGGTGGAATCAGACGGCTCGTGGAGCCGCGATCCATGAGCCGTCTGATCGGTCATGGCTTGCCGAGTCGGGCTCGCCAAGCCGACTTGACGAGCTAGACGAGCCGAGCCAGTTCGCGGAGCCACGAGCCGTCTGATCGGTCATGGTTTGCTGAGTCGGGCTCGCCAAACCGACTTGACGAGCTAGACGAGGCGAGCCAGCTCGCGGAGCCACGAGCCGTCTGATTCCACCTTTAACACAATCGCATAACACCCGTGACTAAGACCTCATCTTTTGGGGCTTGAGGGATGGTAAAACCTCATCAATGGGGTCCCAATTACAGCTGTGATTATTCAACTATTCGAATATTCGAATAATTCGACTAATGTCGAATACGAATAATTTCTTCGAATATTCGAACTTCAAACCTTCGAATATTCGAATATTCGAACGTTCAAATATTCGGATTGTCGAATTTCTGATTGTACCGAATAGGAATCTGAACATGAAATATTTGTTCACAGTTTATCGTGAAATTCTTTTCATATTGGCCTTTACAATTATTTGTTTTTCAAACGATAAATTTTTAACTTTATTAATCTTTGGTAAATTAATACATTTTGAAACGAAAACAACCATCAGTTATTAGTATTATTATTTTTATAATAATGAGTGGACAACCCCGACGGAATCGGCCAAGGGCCCCCTCCTCTAGGCCCACCAAACAGTATAAGCAGACGTTTTTGTACGAAGCTAAAACTCCATAAACGATTTAGAGGAACTATAATATTTTTAGGCCAATAATTTTTTTAATATTAAAGGCCAATATGAAAAGAATTTCACGATAAACTGTGAACAAATATTGCATGTTCAGATTCCTATTCGGTACAATCAGAACTTCGATACATCAGAATATTCGAACGTTCGATACATCAGAATATTCGAACGTTCGAATATTCGAATATTCGAAGGTTCGAAGTTCGAATATTCGAATGTTCGAAGGTTAGAATATTCGAATATTCGAAGAAATTATTCGAATTCTGTGGTATTCGAATATTCGAATATTCGAATACTTAGATTATTCGAATATTCGTTACAGCCCTAATCTCAATGGGGTTTTAGTTTCTTTTCATATAGAATAGGAGTTTTCATTAACTTTAATTTAGGTGTGGTCCGAAACTACACATTTTGTAAAGATGCTCGAATTTGTTTTGAATCGAATGGAATCTCCGTTTTCGAGTTGTCACTGCAAAACAAAACAAACTTTTTTTAAAAAGCCTCTTGAATGATCCATCTGTAGCGTCATATATAATGCATATTTTTTACTAAACAAACAAGTTTTTTAAAGCTTATGATGTTAATAAACTTCATGCCAAGGATCAAGTCTCAGTTTCAATTTGTTTCTTTGTAATTAATTGAAACAGAAATGCTTGATTTTAGACAGAAAAGACTGCCTAGTACCCTTAAGTCCCGAGTTGCCGACCCCTGGATTAGGGATGCCAAATCTGAAAATCCGCTCCTGCTAATATACACCCTCTGAAAGTGAAGTACCATAAAACTAGATCCCTCCAAATGACCCCTAACACATATTACACCTAACTCAGTCATGAGTGTCAGTTCACTCTTCAATATCCTCATCTCATCGTAGCTCAGTGCCCAGACCCATAAACCCTCTGAATGCAAAACATGATCGAGCCATCAGCCTAGAAACCATCCCTGCACATCCACACCTCCCAGCATCATCCTTCACCCTTATTCCTTCTCTAGCATTCACAATATTCCAACAACAGTGTCAGCGCGCCCGGCATAACAGAATCCCAAGTGGCTGCAGCCTTCGAAGAGGCAATCAGGGGAGACAGGAAGGTTAGTTTGCATCGCGTCACGTCGCTCGATCAGCGCCTCTAATCCAGTCCATTCCCTGGCACGGGATCGCGGATTCTCCTATCAATTACGCAGTAGGTCGACGTGCAGCCAACATTCATTATGGGCAGAACGTTTCGCAAACGCGCGTGTCGCTGGATTTATGGACCAGGGCCCGAGCCACGGAGGCTGCAGCGGGACGGAATTATCGCGACGGGCCATCTACCAGGTTGTCTTCGGACGGGAACGAGCGGCTGAGCTACGATCATACACGTACAAGCGATGCTTATTGGCACGAGCTTTACGCTCGCCCGCGAACTGGAGGATCCAGATGCGTCCCGTGATCGATCTACCGTTTCTATCTACGTGTTTCAGGAGCGTTCGGCTAAAGAATTACATCGAGGACAACATCCACTTTGGCTGCATCGCGATCTGCTGGGGATGGCGGTGTTTGTGCGCGTTTTTCCCAGGGTTGGAAGTGTTTCAATGATTTAGCGCCTTCGAATAATTTGTAAGTACTGGGATGCTGCGGACGTCTCTTGAATATTTCAATGCTTGAACGTCACACTCGAATTGAGGCTGTATCGTCAAACGGGGTAACGTTGACCACAAAGCTAGGTTTTAAAACAAATTCTTTTAGTATTTAAATGTATTGTATAATAGATCCCCATAAAAAACTTCAAAAAGGTACAAAAATTACACCAAGTACATGAAAATGTCAAGGGCGGAAAAGAGTATTATAAAATAAATATAAAAAAAAATGAAGATAATAATAATCACAATATAAAAAAGATGTGAAATCAAAATGAGCTGCAAGTAAGTAAGTACATCAGCGAAGATCAGGTGAGCGGTCCGAGGACGCTAGTATCCATAGCGTCTTGTACGTGCTGCATGGAAGGGGGTGCTCGAAGCCAATGAAGCGGCGGGCATGCCACAGATAGGGAAAACTCTAGTAGTGTGCGTGTAGGCTCATACCCGTAGGGTAGGCTTAAATGACTGGGACTCTTGGGGGCCCCAGTTCTCGGTGTACAAGGGGTCCCTTTTTTTCGGTTTATGATATGGCAATTGCTATTGAAAGGTAGAAAAAAACTCCAAGTCGCCTAAGGATGCAGTTAGTATTCAAATTTTTTCCTGCTCATAAATGAATAAAATTGCAGTGGCAAGTTGGCAAACACATGAAAAAGTGCTGAAAGTCACGTCCATATCGTAAAAAGCAGTTTATATTATATACCCAGTAACCTGAATAGAAGACGTCACGAGACTGTTCTATTCTTCCGATTTCTTTACCATTTGACTCACATGTCATAGACTTATAAACTTTAATGTTCCTGGAGGACGACGTACAAATTATATAACCTGTAGCGATGGTTAACGGCCAACATACCCGGTGTTACCCGGGTTACCCACTCCACTGTTTTGCTTTCGTGCTGCGAGCGAGGACCTTCGGGCCCCAGTGGACCGCCCGTTGACAGCCGAGAGCAATAAAACCGACGGGCCACATAAAATGTTCATGTTTTTGATAAGTGTTGATGAAAGTGTTACCAATCGATTCATCATGTCTTCCCGATGAAAATGAACCCAAAAATGATATAATTCAGACCATAATTAAGGATATTACGTGAGAAATTTATTTGCAGAATTCAAAGCCCATTTCGTTAAAAATAGTCCGATTTCAATTATTTTCTGTCCAATTAATCGGGAGAACGCCAGGAATCCATTGGTGTCAATTTCATATTGATACGATGAAAAATAAACAAATTCAGATTCTGTAGAATCTGACCGGTAGGCGACCGCGCGCGGGTCGGGCCGCAAAGGCTCAGGTCGGTTATTCGACCTTATAGTATAAAGATAAAATGAATGTTGAACCGTTATTCGAAATCCAAGTTTTCGAAATCAACGCTTTCGAATAAATCAACTTATTCGATCTTCGAATAACGGATGAACGTAAAGGACCTTTTATCTAGATATTATTTAGATATTATCTTTGCCCAACTCTGGCTTCGAGCACCCCCTTCCATGCAGCACGTACAAGACGCTATGGATGCCTAGCGTCCTCGGACCGTCCATCTGATCTTCGCTGCCCTATAGGTAGGGAAGATTGGGGCTAGGTGACTATATAATTTTTAACATTTTTAATTTTTATAAATAGACCATTGGTATTTTGTTGACTTGTTACATACCAAAAGTTTACAAATTTCATTAGGTATACAGGATTGATTTTGGAAATCGTTTTAATTGAGTCTAGGTTGTAGTTTTTATTGTATTTAGAGTAATGAGTCGAATAAGTCAACATAGCCCTGCTGCGGGGTTAGTTGACAAATATGATGGGGTTAGTTGACTTGTGTGAATGGTCTATTTTTATAAATAGACCATTGGTATTTTGTTGACTTGTTACATACCAAAAGTTTACAAATTTCATTAGGTATACAGGATTGATTTTGAAAATCGTTTTAATTGAGTCTAGGTTGTAGTTTTTATTGTATTTAGAGTAATGAGTCGAATAAGTCAACATAGCCCTGCTGCGGGGTTAGTTGACAAATATGATGGGGTTAGTTGACTTGACATTTACTTTTTAGTTTTAACCCTTTGCCTGCGAAAGGTGTATATATAAGTACGCTGTCACAGTTCCATCAATTTATACGAAAGGCGTATATATACGCTGCCAATTCCATCAATATAGTATATATACACTGCCAATTCCATCAATAAAGTAATAAATACAGAACGCTCGTGCTATTCAAGATAAACACAATTTATTATTTTCATCGTGCTTCAAGTAATATTTTGTCCATTTTCAAATGCATGTAATTACTCTTGAATTAATGATACAATTGTTTTTTTTTTAAGTTGAAATAAAGCACTTTTTTACCAACATTGTGTGACGAAGGCGTTGCTTGAATCATGATTCTAACCTCTGAAATAAATTCTTTTTTATTTTTTGATGTCGTGGGGTATTGGCGAACAAATCGGATGGGGTAATCTCGAAACTTCGAGATTAGCAACGTTAACCGATTTTGATGAAATTTTCAGCATGTATAAAACTTCCATAAAAAATTTTTTTTTTCCTATTTTATATGGTTAGTAGAGCCTATTGGAATGCGTTATTGCTACTAATTCAATTTCGAAAAAAATGTGGGTTAGTCCGTTGTTGCTCTGACTGCCTACATATAAATGTTATAGTAATGATTCTGTAATTGTATTTCGCGCCTCTTCCTCGAGATCAACATGTAGTACCTCTACTTCGCACCTGTCGCCACAAGTTCAAAGCTACGATTCCAACGAAAAATTCTCCCCACGCCGCCGTCCGTGGGCCCAGTAGCTTCTACGCCATTCTTCGCTTTTGTGCCGAAGGTGCCGCACGTGTAAGGAATAACTTTTGTACTAAGAAGATGAATCGGAAGAGACAAGCGAAACATGATGCGGAATTTACTAATTCGCTTTTCGAGAGACGCATTAGGAAGTTGGAGAAAATGATTAAAAAGAATAAGAAACATCGATGCTCGAGACATCGTAGAATCTCAACGACCTCGTCGGAAGGATCTGTCTCAAGCAGTAAGTGAAAATGAGATTCACGAAGAAGGGAAAAGAAACGTACCACAGGCTCTAACCTGTGTGTAACGAATTTCGCAAGATTCGTGTTTCTAACCTACAAATGTAGCGGTGCGCGGCCACCCAACCGCCAGAACTGCGTTTTCACATGTAAAACAAAGCAAGACCTTGCAGGCTCTAACCTGTAAGGGAAGAAGTTATTTCTTCATGCTTGTCCCGTTTGTTATGGGCTCTAACCCATAACAGACACATGGTACCGGAAACAAAACCCCCATGCAGACTCTAATCTGCGTGCGACGATTCTCGCAGAGATTCGTGGTTTTTAACCTATATAGGGTTACGTGGTGGTCCCACCGCCAGGGATACGCTACCCAAGCGTAAAACAAGATAAAACCTTGCGGACCCTAACCTGTAAGGAAGAGAATAATTCTCTGAATGCTTGTCCCTTTAGTATGGGCTCTAACCTGTACATACAAATGTATCATGAAACATGATTCTCGCGCAGACTCTAATCTACGTGTAGTAATCTCGCAAGTCAGGCGATTATAACCTATATATGGTTATATCAGATCTCTGCATAAATATGTATAGACAATTATGTAAACATAATAATATACAGAATTGTGACCCCTTTTTTCCCTAATCTCCCCCTTCGCAGATTACATGTTTAACTCAGACGAAGGTTCGGCGAGATACGTGCTCCAGGAACAAGATGTTCAGACAGATAGAACACCTATCGAGGACAATAACGAGGCTGGCACGTCGGAAAAAGAGGAAGCTTTGGATGAGGGAGTGCTAAGCATTTTCGGGAAGCGTATACTCGCGGATAAGGTGCTAGCTCCTCCGATGCACCAAGAAATTGCAGTCAGATATGCACCACGACGAATCCCTAGTGCGCCGGAGCCTTATCCTGGCTAATATTAACGCCTCAGTTAAGGAAACCTTAAATGTATCCGCAATTGACGAGTGGTTGTTCGGATCCGATCTGGACGGAAAGTTAAAATCAAGGAAAGCCATGGAAGTCTCTTGTAAAGACATAAGACCATTAGCCAAGAACCAACCTCCCAAGGGTATAAAAAACTTCAAGACCCCGCCACGTCAACCTCGAACCAAGAATTTAGCCGTGACGTCGGGCGGGCGGAAGAGTGCAGATACGGCGCGGAAGACAACACGGAAACCGTACTACAGGTCGGACAGGAGGAAGGAGTCGAATTATCGTCGACATCGCTAGACCAATCGGTAAGAGGTTTTGCCGGTAGGCTTAAATTTTTTAAAGCAAAATGGGATACACTTACGTCAGACCCTAAGGTACTATCATGGCTAAGTGGGTATAAAATTCCTTTTGCTATTCGGCCCCACCAAACCGAAACGCCTAAGAATGTTCACTGGTCTAATAAAGAGAGAGAGCTGAAATCGCTGCCTTAATTGGTCAGCTACGGGAAAAGGGAGCAGTGGAAAAGTGTAGACCCGTGGAAGGCCAGTTTCTTTAAAAAATTTTCCTTGTTCCGAAACCCGATGGTTCTAGCCGTTTTATTCTGAATTTAAAACAGCTCAATACGTTCATACAAACCGAACATTTCAAGCTCGAGGAGTACAAGACAGTGGCTAGACTGCTAAGCCCGGGTAGCTTCATGGCTACCCTGGATTTACGAGATGCATATTATATGATACCTATTGATGAAGCAGATAGGAGATTTTTACGTTTCCAGTTCGATAGCGAACTGTTCGAGTTTACTTGTTTGCCATTTGGACTTAGCACGGCCACGTATGTGTTCACAAAAATAATGAAAGCAGTAGTTTCATACTTGAGATCGCGCGGTTTTGCAGTTGTGATCTATCTGGACGACTTTCTTTTAATGGGAGATTCTTACATGGAATGCTACCAAAATATAGAAGAGACACACTCGCTCTTACAAGACTTGGGGTTCATTATACACCACGAGAAAAGTCATATGACCCCATCTCAGAAATGTAAATATCTAGGGTTAGTTTTTGATTCGATTCCAATGACAATTGAACTACCGACAGTTAAGAAGAAAAAGATACAAGATCTTATTTCTCGGTTCAGTTCCACCAGTGCGTGTAAGATACGTGATTTCGCACAATTTATTGGTATTCTTGTCGCCGCCTGCCCCGGCGTTAACTATGGATGGGCATACACAAAAAGTTTTGAACGAGAGAAGTATTTGCCATTACTTAAATCCAATCAATCGGACGAGCGTTACATGTCCCTGCCTCATAAACTACAAGAGGATTTTAGATGGTGGAAATCTAATATTGCTTTAGCAAGCAATCCGATTCGAGTGATGAAATATGATCTCGAAATATGTTCGGATGCATCCAGGTCTGGGTGGGGAGCTGTCTGCAATAAAGAAAGATCGCATGGGTTTTGGAATGAGACAGATCGCAGCTTTCATATTAACTACCTCGAAATACTCGCGGCCTTTTTGGGACTTAAGTGTTTCGCTAAGAACCTCAAGGGATCTCAGATTTTGTTACGAATAGATAATACAACAGCCATATCGTATATTAATCGTATGGGCGGAATCCAATTTGATAATCTAAATCAAATAACAAAAGAGATTTGGAAGTGGTGTGAAGGAAGGAACTTATAGATATTCGCGTCATACATAAGTTCAAAAATGAATTGGGAGGCTGACATAGAATCGAGAAGGTTGGAGAGTGAGACGGAATACGAGTTGTCTCAAGAAGCATTTTCTGAAATTATCCGAACCTTCGGGAAACCGGATATTGACCTCTTTGCGAGTAGAGCAAATACAAAATGTGAGACATATGTTTCCTGGAGGAGAGATCCGGGTGCCATAGCGATCAATGCGTTCACGATAACGTGGAACCCATATTTTTTCTATGCTTTTCCTCCTTTCTCGATCATATTAAGAGTTTTACAGAAAATTAAGAGTGAGGGATCTCGCGGTCTATTGGTCGTACCATTATGGGAAACCCAACCCTGGTTTCCGGTGTTCAAGTCTTTGTTGGTGGCAGACACACTGTATTTCCCACCAGACATTAATCTTTTGACGTCTTGCAGCAAGGAACCACATCCCTTGTGGAGGAAAACTACCCTGGTTGCCGGGTACTTATCCGGCGAGCGTTCGCCAGGAAGGGAGCTCCACCCTCAGCAGTGAATATTATGATCTCCTCCATAAGCGAGGGATCAATAAAACAATACGGAGGTGCGATTAAGAAATGGTGGCGCTTTTGCGTGGGAAGATCGATAGAACCGTCAAAGGGAACAGCAACGGAAGTGTTACTCTTCCTGACCAAGGAATATGAAGCTGGAGCGTCATATGGATCTCTAAACACAGCCAGATCAGCGATTGCGCTGTTAACCGGGAGTGATATAGCACTTGACCCCAGAGTACGGCGTTTTTTCAAAGGGGTTTTTAATACGCGACCGTCAACACCAAGATACGATGTTATATGGGACCCCAAGATAGTTCTAAGTTATTTTACATCGTTACCTGAGAACGAGGGTTTGGACCTTAAGACGCTATCGGAGAAATTGGTAACCTTGCTAGCACTCGTTACAGGTCATAGAATTCAGACTTTTTCGATAATTAATATTGCCAATATTAGGAAAATACACGACACGTATGAAATCAAAATTCCTAATAGAATTAAGACGACAGGTCCAAGAAGGAAACAACCAGTTCTTGTCTTGCCCTTCTTCCTAGAGAACAGCAAGCTTCGCGTAGCGTCCACGCTAGAGTCATACATAGAAAGAACAACACCCCTGCGAGGTACCGTAGAGTACTTATTTTTATCATTTAAAAGTCCATATAAAGCGGTTACACCACAGACTCTAAGCCGGTGGATTAAGAACATGCTTACCAAGAGTGGTGTGGATACGCAGAGATTTACAGCGTATAGTACGCGTCACGCGTCCACGTCTACGGCACGTCGTAAGGGTGTAGGTCTCGATACTATCAGAAGAACGGCTGGTTGGACAGAAACATCCTCGACCTTTAGTAGATTCTATGACCTACGATTGTGCGATAGAAGTGACCAATTTGCAAGGTCGGTGTTAAGTTCCTTATAAATATTATTATGTTTAAGAAAATTTTAATATGTTTTAAAAAGCCTTATATAAGAGAAATATCTGCCTGTATGATAAATACATAAAGGCACTTTTCCTTTCAGTATTTTAGCATGTAATTCAAAAGTTAATTCCGGGCTTTCATTCAATGCCCCTTCTTTCACCGCAACTAGCTTTAAACATCTACATGTTGATCTCGAGGAAGAGGCGCGAAATACAATTGTATGATTAAACGAACTTACCTAAGTGAAGTTCTATCATAATTGAAGGGTTGGATGCAATAAGGGGACTAGCGCTTGGAAATTGGAAAAATAATTGTCCAAACGCAAAGAAAGATTGGTAAATTAAATGTTATTAAATTGCATTTCTAAAAATATAGTGTTGTACAGCTCGTCACGACACACATTTTTTCTATTTACAGTTTGTTTATCCAATCATTACTATCCGAGCTAAAAATTATAAACAAAAAATTTTTCATCGCCCGAAATCATTATTTCTTTAAACATAAATTGCGATAACTTGAGTAAATATTAAGGGATCGTTATGAGACTTGAAACATAACTTCAGAAAACTCTAGCCAAGCCGTAAAATGTATGCACAAAAACCTTATGTTAAAAAATGTAATAATATTAAATTAAAAAGTAATACTGGACATAACCCATGTTTTTCAATGTTCGCCGTTAAAAAGTATCGAGGCAATTTTGAGGTACATACAACTTGCAGCGACAATGTATTTCCTTGATATACAAGGAAGATTTTCACCAATTTTTACACTGATTAATGAATAATTGTAGAAGATATAACGATATATATAAATCTCGCGCGCCACCAACATTCGGTAGCCGCGTGTAATGCGCTATTTAGCAGTTTTAGCAGTCGCGTTGACTGTTGGTGCCGCGCGGGATTTATACATATCGCCGTATCTTCTACAATTATTTATTAATCAGCGTGAAAATTGGTGAAAATCTTGCTTGCTTATTAAGGAAAAACTTTGTCGCTGCAAGTTATAAGTACCTCAAAATTGCCTCGATACTTTTTAACGGTGAACGTTGAAAAACTTGGGTTATGTCCAGTATTACTTTTTAATGAAATATTATTACATTTTTTAACATAAGGGTTTTGTGCACACATTTCACGGCTTCGCTAGAGTTTTCTAAAGTTATGTTTCAAGTCTGATGACGATCCGTTAATATTTATTCAAGTTATCGCAATTTTTGTCTAAAGAAATAATGATTTCGGACGATGAAAAATTTTGAGTTTATAATTTTTAGCTCGAATAATAATGATTGGATAAACAAACTGTACATAGAAAAAGTGTGTGTCTTGATGAGCTTTACAACACCATATTTTTAAAAATTCAGTTTAACAACATTTAATTTTCCAATCTTTCTTAGCGTTTGGACAATAATTTTTCCTATTTTCAAGCGCTAGTCCCCTTATTGCATCCAACCCTTCAATTGTATGGAGCGCCTCTTCTGAGATGATCAAACCCACCCTATATATTCCCAAACTCCGCGTACACGAGATACACAGAGTACCCCATAGGTTGCGGTGATGCTTTAACGAATGACGTAGAAGCTACTGGGCCCACGGACGGCGGCGTGGGGAGAATTTTTCGTTGGAATCGTAGCTTTGAACTTGTGGCTACAGGTGCGAAGTAAAGGTACTACATGTTGATCATCTCAGAAGAGGCGCTCCATACAATTATGATAGAACTTCACTTAGGTAAGTTCGTTTAATCATACAATTATTTGACACATTTTTATATATATATATATATATATATAAAACTATGGGTATATATATATAAGATCTATCTATGGGTTTGAGGAATTGACTCTCGAAATAAACAATACGTTGTTGCTCTGAAATCAAAGAGTTTAATCTCGTTATTTTAATGTTCTATTGACACTATTTACACTATGTACAGTAACGCTTACCTGAAATCAAAGAAACGACAATTAATGCTTATTCCTTAGTTTGTCAATTCCTTTTCAGGTTTTATATTACTTTTATAAGACTCGAATATAATTATAGAGTTTTATTCTATCTCTTTGTGTGCCACGTGTTTACTTAGCTCCTCACGCTCCCCTCCCCCGTACGTTGGTCTCTTCTTACGTGGGGCGCGGCAGATTTAACTTTAAGAAGTACATTTTCTTTACACATATACAGGGTGTCCCACCTAAGACTGGACAGCCGGTTTTCTCCTAAACTATTGGAGATAAAAATATAAAAAAAATAGGGAATTGCATGGTTCGAGGGGGCCAATTAATTAGCATGAACGAATTTTTTTTATCGATTATTATTTTAAAAGATACGATGGTCAAGTTCGGTTTTTCAAATGGAACTATTTTTTTTGAACACCTGAGTTGATAGTGCGTTCCAAGAAAAATTCAATAAGCTTTAATGTATGCACTTTATTTTCACTGGTTTTTAAGATATTGTGCTTGAAAATTTACTGATTTTCACTGGAAGAAAACTGTCTGGTATAGCACGGACCGGGGACGGTTTTACTGGCTCCACGGGTGGCACTGCCTTTTAAAATAGATACCTACCTGCCAAAGGTCTACGCCAGGCCCAAAGGCTGGACAATTTTTTTCCGTCAGAAATGCTACTTAGGTAGGTACATCTGCGGTATCGAGAAGCGCACCGTTACTTTTATTTCGCACTTGCTTCTACGCTCGGATGGCCGGTTCTTTTGGGAGGGATGCAAGTTCGATTGGTTAGGTTAGGAGGAGCGAAAGTTGCTAGACTAAATTTCAATCATAGGGAGCAGATTGTATCAGAACCATTCGGATTTCCATTCCTCACAAACGGCTGCTCTCTTGAAGAGGCCCTCTTCACAGCAATGCCCACCTTCTCTCGCACGGAATACGTTAACGCTTGCTTTTGTTCTGATATTGAAGCTCATGTTTATACTCGAGAGGACCACGCGTCGACAGCGGGCTACCCCTTTTCTTCCTGTGTCTCTCCACGAGCCGTGTTGACGGTGGATTGTAGGAGCGTAGATATCTGGATGCCAGTTATTGAATTCAGGAGACGATAGAAACATTTTATTACAAAACACACATGTACTATAATTAAAGTAAATCGTATTCCTCTCGGGCAGGAGTACTGATAATGATCGAACTTGCGCCCCACTTCGCGCAGACCAATTACACGGAGGGTAGTCGGGTCACACACTGCCCAAATGATACAGGGTAATTCTGGAGCAACGCCCGTCAAGGAGATGCGCTGGTACTCCGTGGCGAGGACAGACCTTCGCACTGCCTCACCCGATTTTTATGGTTTTTTCCCGGAAAAAGGTACGAATCCTGGGCCGAACGTAGCGAATTGAAGTCGACCCTCCGCAGTCGAGGGTGAATTATCCATTACAGCGTATTAAGAAACCCTTTTCTTCATCGTATCGAAAGGGAAGTGACGCCAATGGATTCCTTATGTTTTTCTGACGAAAATCATGCCAAATGTCATGCAAATCGGACTACTTTGACACAAGCTATTTGTATTCCCTATGTAAAAGTTGTCCGATTTACACGACATTTGTAATGATTTTCATCGGAAAACCCCAAGGAATCCGTCGGCGACACTTCCATATCCATACGATAGGGAATAACGAATTGTTTTATTTCTTAAAAAGGTAGGTACAGGCTGATCTGGTGCTGCGCCCGTCACCCCGTCGCGAGGACAACACCCCGCAGTGCCCATAGAATTTTATGGCTTTTTTCGGAAAAAGTTACGAATCCTGGCCTGAACGTAGCGAATTGAAGTCGACCCTCCGCAGTCGAGAGTGAATTATCCATTACAGCGTATTAAGAAACCCTTTTCTTCGTCGTATCGAAAGGGAAGTGACGCCAATGGATTCCTTATGTTTTTCTGACGAAAATCATACCAAACGTCATGCAAATCGGACCACTTTGACACAAGCTATTTGTATTCCCTATGTAAAAGTTGTCCGATTTACACGACATTTGTAATGATTTTCATCGGAAAACCCCAAGGAATCCATCGGCGACACTTCCATATCCATACGATAAAAAATAAAGAATTATTTTATTTCCTAACCAGATTTGAAATTCCAACGCGTGTTTATACTTGATTGATAAGTATTTATACTCGAGAGATAAGGAATCCGTCTTTAATTTGAGGGTAGGACGAAACAGGCGGGACTACGCGCAGTCAGCGGACTACCCCTTCTCTTCCTGTGTCTCTCCACGAGGCGTATTGATGTTGGATAATACTCTGTAATTTCTAGTTCTCCAAAATTAATCAGGCTGATCAGCCAGAGCATTTCGCCAGGGTCGCGGTTTATGACCGTATTGTCCCGCCAGTCGGCGGTAGAGAACGGTTTCCTACAGTTTCGGATAATTTATGACTTAATTGGTTCCGCCTCGCAGCAGACGTGAACTCAGGGTTTTCGAAAAGGGAAACAGGAATGGTATGCATTTTCTTCTTTATAGCAACTCGAAGACTTTCTGCTTCTCTTCCCTTCGGACCTTTTCGAACCGATACACGTGGTGTCTGTTTTCTATCTCGAAGCAATGGGTACATTGGCAGTAGAAGGACGGAGCACGGGCTTTTGTGAAAGTGTTCGTTGCACTTCTGCAAAACACGTGTGTTCCGAAAATGTGCTGGCTTCTTTTTACCTAAAGCCTCTTGGCCTGGTGGGAGTTAACTCATAATGGAACCAGAGAAGCTACTTGGGGGTAGCGGAAGTTGGTTTGAAAAAATCCTGTCAGTCAGCTAGCAATCGCGTTGCAGAAATGTTCACGGCCAAGAATACTACAGGATGTTCTGGGTGTACGCCCGGAACAACGGGGACGCAAGTGCTGCTGCGCGAGCATTTGCGCTAGAATATCCTGCTATCCAAACGCCAAACGAGGATACATTTCGTCGGTTAGCATCGAGGCTATTCTCGACGGGGTCCATGATGCCGCGAGGCAGCGAGGTGGGCAGACCCGCAGCAGCGCGAAATCCGGGCACCATCGAGCGAATCCTCGACGCCGTTGAAGCCGACCCCACGATCAGTGTGCGCATCTTGAGCCGTCGCCTAAAGTAAGTCACAGTTCAAGATAACTGCAGCAATTATTAATTAAGAAAAAAAATGTTATCTAATAGTGGATGTTTTTGCATTTTGTTCTAGTGTCAGCAAGACGACGATACACCGAATCCTCAGGGATCGCAGGTTGCATCCGTACAAATATGTACGAGTGCAACATTTGCACGCCGGGGATTACATCCAGCGGGTTCAATATTCCAGGTGGCTGTTGGGAGAAGTGCTAAGGAATCCGTCGTTCACCACATACATATTGTGGACGGATGAAGCAATTTTCAACAGGGAAGGTTGCTTCAATTCCCACAATATGCATGTGTGGAGCGACGAAAATCCTCTAGCGCTTCGTCCACGTGCAGCACAAGTCCGTTGGTCGATCAACCTATGGGCCGGCATTTGTGGCGAATTTACCGTTGGGCCGTACATTCTGCCAGACAGGCTGGACGGCCCAGCGTATAAATATTTTTTAGAACATGTTCTGCCGGATCTTATGGACGATATTCCATATGAGATCCGACAGAACATGTACTACCAGCATGACGGAGCTGGGCCACATTTCGCCAATATTGTCCGCGCTTATTTAGGTGAAACCTTTCAGGACAGGTGGATCGGCCACGGCGGGCGAGAGGCCCACGTTGCGTGGCCCCCACGGTCACCGGATATGAATCCGCTGGATTTTTTCTTCTGGGGCTACATGAAGGTAATTTGATTATTGCTGTTACTCTTTACTTATTCCTGTTGTAGATATTTTTTTTTTACTTACGTTTTGTATTTGTTGTACAACAATCATTTCAGAATGAGGTGTACCGTCAGCCGGTGGACACGCCTGAGGAAGCAATTGCGCTTATCCGCGCAGCGGTGGAAAACATAACGCCGCAAACATTACGGGGCGTCCAAAGACAACTAGTTCTCCGCGCTGAAGTATGCGTGGACAATGACGGTCGCCATGTGGAGCAACTCATCAATTAACAACAATCGGCCCCTTTCGGGGCCACCAATTTTTATAACGTAGGAACAACACGTTCCATGAAAAGTAAATAAAGTGATCAGTGTTAGTAGCCGTGCAGTGAAGTGAATATTCGGTACGTTGACCTGGACGCACCTGACATTGCGACCCTTAACTTTGGGTAGTGTCGTATACCTGGGATCAGCTGTGCACTGGGCTCGTCCATCGATGACCAGGATCGGTTCAGTGACCCAGTGACACAAGTTTTCAAGTTGCAGGTGAATTTTCGACAAGGGTCAGTTTTAGTTACATTATTGGCAACTATTATTTTTTAAGCCTAACGCAGGCTATGGCTTATTTCCGGCGATAATTCTCCAAATTTCCGTACGTAAATTTTTCTTCGCAGTTTTTAAACGGATTTATTCATTATCAACAACAGTGTTGGCCGTTATTGAACTACGGATTTTTATCACAATAACGAACTAAGATCACTTTTCACTCGTTCCCTGTTGCATTACCTTTTCGTTTGTACGTTATTAAAAAAGGAAATTTACGTGTTCCTTATCCTCTCACTCCAAATAATTATTATTTTCGATTCGTCCAAAAAAAAACAACTGTGTATTCGTCTTTTTACGTTACACGTGATTTTCATCCACTTATCCTTTTTTCATTGTTCACTTCAAATGGCAAACAAACCATGGCAAAAGTTTCGATTTTTTTGTTACGTCTTTTTCATTTGCCATTCTACGCAATTTCCTTCGGTGTATGCCGCCTTGCTTGTTCGTAGTCGCAGCGCGGCTCGGCGCGCGGCCACGCTAGCGCGGGAGCTCCAGCAGAAGGCTCGCGCTCTGATTGGTCGGTGCTTTTTGTTATTATCTCGTTAACGAAACCTCCGAGAGCATTTTCGCAAAGGACAAAGTTGTTTGCAATCATCCCCAGAATCACCCCCTTTAAGGACCCGCAGCATTTTTGGGACACCCTGCATATGTGAAATACTTGATTCCTCTTTGGGTTAATGTTTCTATCACAGTCTTATACTCGCTTAAAATGTCTAATTGTACATAGTGCTTATTACTATTTAATCTTTTAATTTTAAAGTTACTTAAGCCTAATGTCTCTTTCAATAATCTGTATGTCTCCTGTTGCGATGTCTCGACAATATTTATAATAGGAGGTTTTACCCTGTTTGTCTTCGAGGATATGGTTGGTTGTTCTTGGAAGACCTCGTCTCCGCTTTGGCTACTTCCTTGGTCGTACCACATCTTTTGTTACACGTCGCAGTCCATGTCCTGACTCTGTGTAGTCGAAGTGTCCCTGTTGTGATTGTTGCTGGGTCCTGCCGTTCCCTGGTGGTATGTAGTTGATAAATTTTGACATGGTCTTTTATACGATGCATCTTTCTTCTTTCGTTCTTGTGATTCATCCCCTTGTTTTGAGATGTGTGCAAGTTTTATTGTACCCGTGTCCCCTTGTGTCAGGCTGTCTACTTCAAGATGCTTCTCTGCATTTTGTACAATAGCCCTAGTTTTAGACCTTTCCTCTTCTAGTTGTGTGGATAGTTCTAATATTGTTTTCTTCATATCGTTAATTGTACTTAACAGCTCTTTGTGTACCGCATCGTTTTCGATGTTGTGGTGGTTTTTACTTTTCTTAGCCGTCGACGCTCCTTTCGGCTTCATTTTTTCCGTGTTTATAAGGGATTTTCCCTCTGCAATAACCTTCCTAACCTTAAAATTGGGTATAGGATTTACTTTTTTGGTTTTCCTCTTGGCCTGCACGAACTTTTCCAACTGCGATTGTATATCAGCATTAGTAGAGCAGGTGTTCTTTTCTAAATTTATAAATTCCACAAGTTGATTATTGTCAAACTTGTCGACTTCATAACCTGTTTGACCGCATTGTCTTGAGGTCCCCTGATTCGGAGGGACGGCCTCTTGCTTATCGGCGATGATATCGTTATTTTCTGAATTTATCATCTGCTTCACTATTACTGGTTTGAGAATGTCTATAATTCTGTGTTTTCGTGCTTCCAGTAAGCACGATCCAGCACGACGCCCGCTAGGCACTCTCAGCGCCCCCGCTCCGCTCCGCTTGGCACAAGCCCACGCTATTCGTTGGTCATTACTTTCAATCAAATGTACATATATAAGTGCACTCCACATTTTTCAAAGTCGATTTTCTCGAATTTGGCTGAATTCTTACTACTTTGGAAAATTAAAGTCCGACTGAAGACCTTCGCGTACACTAAGTATAAACAATTTCTGAGATGGACAGTCCTGAAGGTCCCCTTGTTAGTGCCGCATTTCGACCTGATCTTCCCCACTGTGCGCCGTGCTCGCCTTTACGAAAACATCAGCTTGACACGTGGCACCAGTAAAGTAGATTCTGACTTATGCTTGGAACTGATTAAATGGTTGCCTTTTCCGACATATATTTTATATTTTAGTTCATTATCCAGGATGTCCGCGGGAACAATAAATACCTGGATATTTCCTAACGTATTCGAGATATAAAAGAAATTGTTTATATTATATTGCATGGGGCAGACGATTTTTATCTTTAATTATTATTTTACGAGATACGATGATCAATTTTTTTTTTTAAACGGAACTCTTTTTTTTTTAACAGATCACTTGATAGTGCGTTTCAAGACGAATTCAATAAGTAATAATATACACTTTATTTCCGCCGGTTTTGGAAATATTATGTTTTAAAATTTGCTAACGCCGCAAAGTTGTGGCAAAGTTGCGAAAAAGTTGCGGCATAGTTGCGGCATAGATGCGGCATAGATGCGGCAAAGTTGCGGCAAAGCTGCGGCAAAGCTGCGGCAAAGTTGCAGTGCATTATTGTAACGCAACTATGCAGCAACTATGCAGCAACAATTCTATGTCCGCCCCGTGCAATGTTGCACGGCAACGTCGCAGCAACCATACATCGACATTGCGCTGCAACCATGCAACATCGCAAGGTAACTGCAACCATCCTGCAACTTTGCCGCAACGAAGTGTGCTGTATGGGTATATATATATATTAGGCCGTTCCGAAAAAAATGAAAATGATTGTAGCGTTAGAGTTTAGTGCGGGAAAGTTGTGTCCTGGGATGAATAACCACTGTGGAAAATTTCAACCCTGTGAGTTAATATCTTCTGTTCCGGCAAGAGCCTTGAAATTTCGAAATTTTAGTAAAAAGTATACAAATGGCCTTGCAGCCTATCGCCCACCCTATGACAACAGAATGACTCAGAATAACTCACCGCGTGACGGTGGCTGCATGTGCAGTTCCCCCCTAACCCACCCTAACCTTGTGGACTAGAAGGCGAAATTTAATAAAAATATCCTAATCGCGAAAACAGACTCGAATATGGGTTTATAGACTTGATGAAGTGGAAACATGAGATTTGTACTGCAAGGCGGGCATATTACTGCACGAGTCAAGGGTGGCCCAAATAAAACCATCCCCTCAGTACAAATCTCATGTTTACCCTTCATCAAGTCTATAAACCCATCTTCGAGTCTCCTTTCGCGATTAGGATATTTGTATGAAATTTCGCCTTCTAGTCCACAAGGTTGAGTGGTTACGGTGGGCTAGGGAAGAACTCCACATGCAGCCACCGTCACGTGGTGAGTTCTTCTGAGTCATTCTGTGGTCATAGGATGGGCGAAAGGCTGCAAGTCCATTTTTATACATTTTACTCAAATTTCGAAATTTCAAGGCTCTTGCCGGAACAAAAGATATTAACTCACAGGGCTGAAATTTTCCACAGTTGTTATTCATCCCATGACACAACTTTCCCGCACTAAGGCATAACGCTACAATCAATTTCATTTTCTTCGGGACGGCCTAATATATATATATATATATAAATCACAAAATTTGTAATATTTTTAAGAATTATAATTTTAATCCAAACAACAAATTAAATATTTAACGTTAAAAAAATACATATTTATCATCTTAGCGTCATATTACAATAAAATATTTCAACAATTTACCCTACAATTCGAAATATGATTTTTGGCCCGGTTTTCGGTCATTTTCACCAGTGTGAGCCGCTAGGATTATTGACGGTGAGGACGAACCTGATACGAAATCAGGGAGCCTCGAGGAATGGAGTCAAACGCGGACGAACCTGACTTTAATAATCAGGGAGCCGCAGGAGGGTGAAACGTCGTGAACGAACCCGATGCGAAATCGGGGAGACACTAGGATGAAGTTCACAGATGAACTCGACGCCAAGTCGAGGAGCCGTTAAGAGGTTGGATTATTCACAGATGAACCTGTTGCGAAACCAGGGAGCTGTTCGGAGGTTGGTAGATTTACAGACGAACCTGATGCGAGATCAGGGAGCTGTAGGATACGGACGAACCTGATGCGAAATCAGGGTACCGTAGGTGGGTGAGGTTTCGTGGACGAACCCGAATCGGGGAGCCACTGGGTTGGTGAAGATTCCTTGTTTTGGTGAGAGATGCGAACGAACCTAATGCGAGATCGGTGAGTCGCGGGAAATGTTAGTAATGCCTCGTAACGCTTAATTAATGTTTGATACAACTCAAGCGATAAAGTTGTATCAGTGGGAATGTGCTACTAATATTATAAGGATCGCTGGGTAAAAGATGGGTTTAACGAATCTACTCGATTTACACGTGAACATCATTCGTATATTCAATAATCAATTATTGTACAAATGTAAGAGTGGCGGTTAATTAATTAAATAAAATATGTAAGTTACCACTAATTTGCACGGTGTCGACGCACTGGCGATGCGGGGCGTAAGAGTGACTATTTCAATGTGTCAAATAGAATATAAACCGAACTCGCGGATTCTATGAAGTTAACTATGATTCTGACGATAACTTTGCCCCGATCTTACTAGATTTAACCAACTCTCTACGAGCGGGACACGACCAGACTCTACGCGTGACTGTATGCTTTGAACCAAAGACGGCTGAAACCAGAGTTGGGCATTATTCGAATAAAAAGTGATTGAAATAACTTTTCAAATAAAGATACTTCATCTTTTTCCTTAGTCGACTAAAAGTCACCCGAGTTAGCTTTATCTTTATTCAAGGTGCCAGAGATGAAGCTGGTTATTCAAGGATCTTTCTCCTTTTGGGTTGTGAATAACGTTGTTTCAGCTTTCATTCAATTCTTATTTAAGGGTGGAATCAGACGGCACTAGGATCGGCGAGCCTGGCACGAGACTCGCCGAGCCCACTCGCCGTGAGAACACTCATGGATCGCCTGTCCGCGATCCTGAGCGATCCTCGGCGATCCTCGGCGAGCCGCTTGGCGATCCTCGGCGATCCTTGGCGATCCTCGGCGATCCTTGGCGAGCCCTTGGACGAGCCGCTTGGCGATCATCGGCGATCCTTGGCGAGCCCCTCGACGAGCCGCTTGGCGATCATCGGCGATCCTTGGCGAGACCCTCGCCGAGCCGCTTGGCGATCATCGGCGATCCTTGGCGAGCCCCTCGGCGAGCCGCTTGGCGATCCTCGGCGATCCTTGGCGAGCCCTTCGACGAGCCGCTTGGCGATCATCGGCGATCCTTGGCGAGCCCCTCAACGAGCCGCTTGGCGATCATCGGCGATCCTTGGCGAGCCCCCCGGCGAGCCGCTTGGCGATCCTCGGCGATCCTTGGCGAGCCCCTCGGCGAGCTGCTTGGCGATTCTTGACGAGCCGCTTGGCGATCCTCGGCGAGCCATGGCTTGCCGAGCCGGCTCGCCGATCCTAGTGCCGTCTGATTCCACCCTTAGAAGGTTGACTAACAGGCGAAAGCCTATGCGGCCCGACCCGCGCGCGGTCTCCTACCGGTCAGATTCTACAGAATCTTAATTTGTTTATTTTTCATCGTATCATTATGAAATTGACACCAATGGATTCCTGGCGTTCTCCCGATTAATTGGACAGAAAATAATTGAAATCGGACTATTTTTAACGAAACGGGCATTGAATTCTGCAAATAAATTTCTCACGTAATATCCTTAATTATGGTCCGAAGTATATTATTTTTGGGGCCATTTTCATCGGTAAGACATGAGGAATCGATTGGTAATACTTTCATCAACACTTATCAAAAACAGGAAGATTTTATGTGGCCCGTCGGTTTTATTGCTCTCGGCTGTCAAAGTGCGGTCTACTGGGGCCCGAGGTCCTCGCTCGCAGCGAGAAAGCAAAACAGTTGGGGGGGTAGGTCTTTCCCGATAATCCGAATCCAAAGGCTTCTCACCAATCGAAAGAATGTATGTACTAATTTTGTCTGCTCTGGGTATTTAAGAACATCGTAATAGGGAGCTAATATTCTAGGCCCTAGAATGTGCGGTATTGTGCGCTACATACTATCGTTTCTTAGCATTTATATGGGGTGATTCTCTAGCTAGATTCTGCAAACGCGATGCTCCCCAGCAATCATGTGTCCCGCTGAGTTTCGCCGGCTTCGACGCTCCAAACCAGCGGGGTCATACAATGTTGCGCACAATCAATGACGAATCTGCAGGTCTGCATTTTTAATCAGATCTTTGCGAAAGTGACGTCAATCGATTCCTCGCGTTTTCTCGATTAAATTGACCCTAAAAACGATATAATTCGGAGCATAATTAAGGATATTACGTGAAAAATTTATTAGCAGAGTCCGTAGTAGCATTTATTTGTTGGGAGTTTGTTGGGCCAATGACGTGTTATCCGTTGGCCAACTGTTGAAGTGGCGCGCTATTTTTAAATGGGCCGACGATTGTAACCAACGCAGGCCCAACGTCACTAACAATAATGGCCGGACTGAAGGTTTCTTTCCAAAAGGCGTCTTAAAGAACTTCAAAAGATGTCATCTTCAGGTTTGGTTTAGGAAAAAAAAATTTAGCGGTGAGGAGAATCAAACCCAAATTTTCCGCTCACGAACCAACCGTTATTCGCAACCATCCAACACACTTGCTCGTAAACACTTGTAATTCCTAGTTACATATCTAGTACTAATTGTTTATAAAAGCATTCGACCTTTAGACTTATTCTTTAAAAATTTCACATTCATCTTAAGACAGACGTCCCCATTACGTATTTATAAATAAGAAAAGAAAAATCACAACTTGGAATCTAATAACACGTTTCTGGATGTAGCAAATTTTCTGACGTTTGTAAGACGACATTTAATCATCGTTGTAAATTTTTTGTTAATTAACCAACGGTAGTAATTGTAGGCCCAACATTGAATATTCGTAGGCAAACTGTCGTAACTTTTTGTTAATTAACCAACCATAATAATTGTAGGCCCAACATTAAATATTCGTTGGCAGACTGTCGTTTTTTGTTAATTGACCCACCATAATAATTGCAGGCGAAAGCATCAGAAAGAATATGTAGGGGAACTAGGGGCATGACGGGGTAGCGAGGTAAGATGGGGTATCTCCCTAAACCGTAATTAAAAGATGCTAGGCACGTGACAAATACATCATTAGGAAGCCATTGTGTTAGGAAGCCATTGTGTTTATAGCTGTGAACCGTTTGCGTGCTGCGTCGATGTTATTTCGCATGATAAAAAGATTTGACATAAATATATATTTAAGAACGGTAAGTCTATTATTTTTCTTCTATGATAATCTCCATTTAATCTATTTTAAGGTGACATATTCAAAATTTCAATATATTTTTTATTTGTTGTACAAATATATTAATCTTTTGAAAACAATGCTTTGAGGCAAGATGGGGTCCTTGATACGGGGAATGATGGGGTACCCCGACCTAACCCCTAATGGGTACCCCATCAGTCCCCATATCATGGATGTTTATGTGAGATTAAGCAACGTCATCGTTGTCTATTATAATTTAATTCAAATAAATCTCGTTATTTTTAATTCGGATTTATAAAATGGTCAGAACATACACGAAAAAAACCAGAAGGGGAGACTAGTCAATAGAAGTGATGAAAGACGTTATAAATAAAGTGCTCAGCAAGAAAATGGGCTACAAGAAAGCTGCTCAAGCATATTCTATTCCACAGACAACATTGGAACGTTACGTTAACAAATTAAGACAAGAAGGTGAAGTGACCATAGGTTTACCTTTAAGGCCAATAAAGACTGTGTTTTCCCAGATAGAAGATGAATATGTAGAATATCTAAAAGATATGGAAAAACGTCTGTTTGGCTTAACTACCATTGATGTAAGAAAAATAGCCTATCAACTGACCGTAAAGAATGGAAAACAACATAATTTTAACATCGACAAGGAGATGGCAGGCATAGATTGGCTAAATGGTTTTTTAAAACGGCACCCTGATTTGTCTATTAGAAAACCTGAAGCCACTTCAGTAGCTCGGGCAATGGGATTCAATAAAGTCTCTGTGTCAAAAGTTTATCATTTGTTAGTGGACATATATGACAAATATAAATTAACTCCTGACAAAATATACAACTGTGACGAGACCGGAATATCGAACGTTTCGAAAACGAAGTGTAAAATAATAGCACAGAAAGGAAGGAAACAGGTACACTGCATTCCATATTAGAGCATACCGACGCCCTTACCGATTTGCGACCGATCTGCGCAACTCCCACTACTACCCACAATTTGAACCACATGCGATTGGTCGTGGTAATTTCCAAGGAATAACTGGTACATCCCAAACGCGGGACCTGACCGTTGTCAACGTAAACAGTGGACGAAAAGTTAACAGAGAGAGTAAGTACAGGGCCGTGCGACGGAGAAAAACATAGGAGTCAAGCGTAGCAACGCCTCCTGAGGGTTGTGCCTGCGCGAAATCGGTATCCTCTAATGTGGAATGCAGTGTAGGGGCATTGTCTTCTGCGGAACGCGGTCAGACTGTAACTGTCGAAATTTGCTTTAATGCATGTGGTTCTTATATGCCTCCGCTGATGATATTCCTCAGGCAAAGAATGAAACCCGAACTATTAGACCATGCACCACCAGGAACTATTGCGAAATGCAATGGTCGAGGTTGGATGCCCAGTGAAATATTTGTGATTTGGCTTAAACACTTCATTCAATTTTCAGGAGCCACACCCACAGATCATGTATTACTTCTTCTTGATGGACATGCAACGCATACAAAAAATTTGGAACTTATAGAACTAGCTCGGAACAACGGAGTGATAATGCTTTGCTTTCCTCCGCACTGCACCCACAGGCTTCAGCCTTTGGATGTGTCCATTATGAAACCCTTAAGCGTGTACTATGACCGAGCTGCATCTAATTGGTTAAGATTGCACCCAGGTCGAATAATTACCATGTATCAGATAAGCGATATTTTTGGTCAAGCATATGTTCAAGCAGCAACTATGTTAACTGCTGTAAATGGTTTCAGAAAATGCGGAATTTGGCCGTTCAACCAGAACCATTTTTCAGATTCTGTCTTTATTGCTGCAGAAACGACAACCTCTGACTTTATTGCTGCAGAAACGACAAGCATACTGATTGCTGCAGAAACGACAAACAAACCGATTGCTGCAGAGTCTGATACCGTTTCAGGTCAGGAAAATGCCCCACCTGTTTTCAATTCCGAACCATGTTGTTCACGCAGCTTGACGGACAAAAATTGCGATAGTGCACCTATAATTCCATCACCTGTTAGAGCTGTTTGCCGTGATCTAACATCTAGTTTTGAAAATACTTCCCCTAAAGACATTTTGCCAATTTCTGCAGTTCAACGGACAGAGAACAGGAAGAATTACCGCCGCGGAAAAACTGCAATTCTCACTTCTACTCCGTATAAAAAGGAACTGGAGAGTGTAAAAAGTTCGAATAATAAAAAATGTTGTAATCCGAATGACCCTCCATTGAAGAAGAATGTAAAGAAACTGAACAAAAAAGCAGCAAAATCTACAAAATCAGTAGAAGAAGACTGCAAATGTTTATATTGTAGGGATTCATACCTGCAATCCACAGAAGGTTGGTTGCATGTCAACTCTGTGGACGGTGGTCCCACAATTCCTGCGCGGGGGTCGATGAAAACAATTGCGAAGAAATTCACATTTGTATCGAGTGTGAAAATACTTAAGCCAATCATTTCGGTACCCCATTTCACCCCATTCTCGGTACCACATTTTACCCCGCGGGAGGGGCAAAACGGTTTTTTCCGCCTGTCATGTAAAATTTAATAACTTAGACACCTGACCTCAGATAGTCCGAAGTATGTAACAAATGTTAAATCATTAACTTATAATTGTATTGGGAGCAATAAAGACTTAATTATTAGGTACAATCATCACTTTATTTGCATTTTTCCTTAGCATACCCATCATGCCCGTAGTTCCCCTACATACATTCTTTCGATTGTTGAGAAGCCTTTGGGCTCGGATTATCGGGAAAGACCTACCCACCCCACTATTTTGCTTTCTCGCTGCGAGCGAGGACCTTCGGGCCCAGTAGACCGCCCGTTGACAGCCGAGAGCAATAAAACCGACGGGCTACATAAAATCTTCCTGTTTTTGATAAGTGTTGATGAAAGTATTACCAATCGATTCCTCGTGTCTTCCCGATGATAATGGACCCAAAAATGATATAATTCGGACCATAATTAAGGATATTACGTGAGAAATTTATTTGCAGAATTCAAAGCCCGTTTCGTTAAAAATAGTCCGATTCAAATTATTTTCTGTCCAATTAATCGGGACAACGCCAGGAATCCATTGGTGACACTTTCATATTGATACGATGAAAAATAAACAAATTCAGATTCTGTAGAATCTGGCCGGTAGGAGACCGCGCGCGGGTCGGCCGCAAAGGCTTTCGCCTGTTAGTCGACCTCCTAGAATAAGAATTGAATGAAAGCTGAAACAACGTTATTCACAACCCAAGAGGAAAGATCCTTGAATAACCGGCTTCATCTCTGGTGCCTTGAATAAAGCTAAAGCTAAATCATCCTTATTCAAGCTTTGAATAACGGATAACCGTAAGTACCATTTATCTAGATATTATCTAGATATTATCTTTGCCCATTTCTGATTGAAACCAAAGAGTTTATATCCCAAAAATGAGTGGGAGTTCGTTAGAAATCTCCATACAAGGAAATCCGTATGAGTCGTCGTCGCGTCACTCCCGTTCCCATAGTCGTGATCCAGCTTGTCTAGATCATGACCCCCCTTAGTGGTGTGTGATAAGCGAAAAGATTTTAGGGCATTTTCCCTTCGCAGACGCGAGCTCGAAAAACGGTTGAGAGCAGCGTATGGGAAAATTCCACATACGTAACAGTCACTAAAGATGCAGGTATTTCACGCTGAAGACCCTTCTAGAAATGGACATGGTCATGGGCATGTCTTTATCGACAAATCTGAAGATGAAGACAGTTAGCCAACCACCTACAGATTGTTCAGTTGCTGAAGAACTCTAATACACCTAATCGCATGGAATAAGTTAGTCCACAATTGAAATCAAAGAATTCTTGTAAACAACTTGTATATTGCGTACCAAGTTCTGCCTGAACCAAATACTTATGTACAATATCCTATACAGTATATTCCACAATTCGCACCCTATGTTCCCTAAAAAAGGTGAAAAGCAAGTGACATGCTACTCCCCAACACATTGAGTGTCACAGCAAAATTTACGATTCTGCATAGGACTTTAAAATCTCACTGCGAAACCTGATCGTTGTGTTCGCCATGAATCTCTCGTTTCCACTTGCCTCATTTCAATACCGAATCGAATCATGCGCAAGTCCCTTGAACGAAAGGTTTACTTGCGTCCAATCTCCTGAGCCGCCAATGATCCACGTGGCGCGGAGCGTGCTAAAACCCTGCAGAATCCATAGCCGACATCTCTCACAGAACATAGATAAACCACCTCGTTGCCCCGTTGTATAGAAACACGATTCCGCGAACACGAGGTGTATCGCTCGGTGTAACGAAACGCACGCGATAAACGCACAGCTGCCTGAGACTCTTCTAATTAGCTGCAATCTGTCTTCGTAAAGCAGAACGAGAAAAATGACGCTACAAGGCACCGCGTTAACGCCGACTGCGATCCGTTTTCACGGCTTCTCTAACCCATATTCCACGGCAACAACGACGAAGCGAACATCGCCGTGGCTGGCCGCGCGTCGATCGATCGCCGCAAGAAATCGCACGGAGCTCACGTATTCGTCCATGTATCCTGAATCGTCTCGATCGTTTCTTACGAGCGCGCAACTGCCCACGCAATCTCGCAGGGAGGATCGAAGGAAACGACGCTTTCCTTGCTCAATAGTGGAACCGTGCAGCTGGTCGTTCATTGGTTTTGCTGCAGAGTGATTGTGATTGGGAAGTTCGTAATAGTCAAGTTTTGGAGATTAAAAAAGTATTGGATGACACAGTGAGGACATGGTGCAGATGGTGGTGCTGAGAAAATTGGATTGCGTGGGTTGTGAAGTGTATTGGGGTAGGAATCGGTGAACTAGTAAAGTAGGATTGAGCGAAGTACTGCAAACAAGGGTGGGGAGTAATACTAAAAAGAAAAAGGTAGAGGTACAATTGTAATTACCTATGAGTATGCAGTGGGTGCCAGTATAGTGCGTAAGAATGTATATTACAAGATGGATGAGGTGGTTTGGATATTGTAAGGACAAAAATTATGGTACCATAACGATAGTAATGGTTGAAATATTAACCCTCCATTTTTGAGTCATGGAATATTCTGTGCTCATGCATTATATAGGTATGTTCACTATGTGGAACACTAATCTGTGGAAGTACCTGCCTCGATTATGTTACACAGCTTAATTAGGGTAAATCCGGGAGACGCAGTCGGGCCGGAGAGATGGTCGTGTTGCTATATTTCAGACTCTATACGTAAAAACGCGTTAAAGTGCAGAACAATTACTTCTCTAGAAGCCAGACAGTTGAATGAATAGCGTCACATCGCTCCCTTCTGTATTTTTCTAGATTTATAGGCTATAAAAGGTAAATTGAGGTTACATTTAACCTCGTTTGTCAAATAACGGTGTGCAGAATCGTATTTAAAATATACTTCCAAGTTTAATTTCGCTTAATGTTTGGGATAATAAGATAGTAGAGATATTGAGGGACAATGCAGCCAAAGTATTTAACCATATTAACTCTTCCTCTCAAAACTAACCAGAAGTTCATCTCTCGCTGCAGAACAGGAGAGATGGTCGAGTTATGATTTTGTTATTATTTTTGTTTATATTTTCATTTTTTATCATTATTTTATTATTATTATTTATTCACTTTTGTATTCATTTGCCTTGCTAATCGCCGATAGGTAGTTCACTTTTTCTTTGATGAGTTCTTTACTTGTTTAGCTTAAACAAATTAAATATCACTGAATCTGTATTGTATTCAGTCATAAATAATTTTACATTCTTCTTTGTTATTTTTCCATGAATAATTATGTGAGTGGTCTCTGCCAACGACAAAAACCATTTCTCCCGGTATACCTCGGAAGAGGTGGTCAGATGTCATGACTTCAGTTTTCAACCCGATTTACAGTAAATATTGTCTTAAAGCAAATATCGACCATTTTTTCTGAATCAGCATAAAATTCTAAACATATTAGGTTGGTTCTGATAAAATAAGTAATATCTATATTAGTTTTAATAGCCATTTTATATTTCGTCGACCGCGTCTCCCGGATTTACCCTATTCTTTTTTAAATAAGTCTGCCAAGCCTCTAAACCAAATTACAGAATAGAAGAACTAACGCCAAAATCCATCATGTTTTACTCAATTAAACCCCGACTGAAACACTGTAGTACGCTCAATTATTTTCCTGCGCATTATCGTTCTTCTTCCCCGTGCGTGCTAATTAAGTTGCAGCGTAATCAATTAACGTTTTTCGCGCGTGTGATAATTCACTTGCAAGGCGATAGAAAAATTAACTTAAATCGCGCCCGTTGTAAATAGTTCGCCAGCGTGCACGCATCTTTAATGCAGCGAAACGTGTAGATATGCCCATATACGTGTATCGAGGCAGATAATTATTATAATATATATCCGTTTCGCGAATAGTTAACCTTATCCGGGGATAAACGCCTTGTGACAGTAATTATACACGCGTATGCATCGGGTGATCGCAATTATGCCGTAACTGAAAGTGAGAAACGTATATTTAGGCAGAAATTGTTTCATAATGCCAATAATAGGAGCTAGCTGTTACGAGGCTCGCGTGTTTGCTTCTCACATTTCTTTTAGATAAAGTATAGAAGTTTCTTTCACGAGCACTAGTTTCGGCGTTATCGGCAGACTATTATCTTTATAAACGTTATTTGCGATATGTAAACGAAAGTTTGTAAGTAGAGCACGCGATCCTTTTAATCGATCGCGCATGTGTAAGCGAGCGAATGAATGCTTCTTCCCCAAAATAGCAGGAACCTCCAGAGTAAAGGAACTCCATCAAAATTTGAGGTGGCCAATTGCAGTGTTGCTTTTCAAATACCTATAAAATATTAACACTGCCTGGCGTCTGTGTGTTTTACCATCTTATGCAAAACACTTTCATGCACCACCTAAAGTGTTAAATACCCTAACTGTAACAAAGCTACTGATTGGAATGTAAAAGAAACGAGAAGGCAGCTCATCAGAAGCAGTTTTCCAAAGGAGAAGTCCTACCATAGGGAATCTTCAATAAAAGAATCTCATGGAAGGTAGCATTTTACAGAAGAAGCATCACCAAATATTATTTTGGGATGAGAAACCTCGCCAAAGGAATCTTGTCACAAACCCAATTTTTCACTCCCCCTCTTCAACGCCCTCATCAGCTACCACGCGTCACCTGTGAACCCCGCCGACCCAAGGGATTAATTTGCGACAGGAAATGTTATGACAGAGAAGGTGACCGTCGACGCGCGACAGCGGCCATGCACTGTCGTCGCAATCACAGCAACGAAAAACCAATTTCTCGCGGGACCAGTGTCATCCATCATCCCGTAACTGGACAAAAGGGACTTTCGTTGTACACCAGGAACCAGCTTCAACTTGCCCGCGCGATTGTCTGCAGAAGACCTTGCCTGCTCGGGGACACGTGCACACGAGCACGCAGAGGAAAATGCATGTTGCCGTCCGCGAGAACAACGACGCCAGCCAGCGAAGCATGGAGGAGCAGCGACGAGCTGTACAATGAAGGGGACGGAAAAATATTGGGTGGGCGATACTGGGGCACGCTTGGGAGAAGATAAAAGGTGAGGGGCAAGATATGAGGAGTGAGACGGGGAGAAAGAGGGATGCACGGGAAAGCTGCGAGCTGGAAAAAAGTGGCGATGGTAGGAGAGACCGGGGCAAAGTGAGACGAAAAAAGTTTGAAGCCGAATAAAATTTTTCCCTTTCAATAAAAATGTGTGGAAATAGATGTATAATATAATTTTAACATTACTATTGATAAATGACGAATAGCAATGCTTAAAATAAACTTAAAGTATATTAAAATACAACTTGAAAAGAAAATGCCAAATATGGGGTAAAGTGAGCTACTATCCGGGGTAAAGTGAGATGCAACAATATAAGAACTTTAATTAAGGAAATAGGTAAATATTAACCCCTTGCGCTGGAATGACGCGTGTAGCACGGCAGCTTCTGGCTTTGTTGCACCGTGGTTGTCAAAAACTGTGTCAGATTTTTCATTTTTTTGAGGTTAGATTCTGTTCCATCACGCCGCGTGGTTTTCTAGCCAGCTGACAGGTTAGGATATTGCGCACATCACTTGCGCATTGGTTCTTAGCAGCTATTTGCAGCTCAGTTTACCCCGGTCACTTTACCCCGAATGTATACTCAGTGGAAAATTAATTATTTAATAATGTTAGGATTAATGTTTTCTCAAACGCGTGTATATGTATGTTTATAAGCTTGTTATAAACACGCAGAAAAAAATTGGAGTTAAAATAACACATTTAACACACATTTATCCAAAAAGCTAAATTGAAAAGAAAAATTCATTTTTAATTTTTTAAATGAATTTCCATTTTTCGATATCTGAATGTGCATAATTATCATTGTGGTATTACACACATTTATTACGTCACCAAAATTTGTAAATATATTCTATTGTTAAAGAATAAATTAAGAAAGCTCATTTTACCCCGAGGTTCACTTTGCCCCGGTCTCCCCTACTTCAATCGTGATAGAGAAAGAAATGTTATCGTGGAATAAGTGAAGACTTGACACTCTTGGCTGCTGAAAAATGGTGGCATTTGCTGTTTAATAACAGCACTTATAAACTGTAAACTATAATTAGTTTACAGTTCACATCATTTCACATGAATCACCTGAAAGGATTAACAAAGAAAAATGAAACAGTAGAAGAAATACTAAAGTGTAAAATAGGAAGACATGTAGAAGGAGGTACACACAAGAACATAGAAACAAATCCAGAAGAGAACACACAGCTGAACGGAGGAACCAATGCAAGAGGAAGAGCAGAGTGAAATATAGACACAAATGCACGAGGTAGGCCACAGTGAAAAATAGGAAGAGATGAAGAAGCTGGACCACGACTAAGGACAAATGCAGAAGAAAGTCCACAACGCACAAGGGCGAAGAATTTGAGGAAGAAGAGGCGGAGGAGATAAGACGAAGGAACAGAGAGAAGAGAAACGATCTTCGGGGTACAGCCAGCAAGCGTCTGCTCGGAAAGAGTTCCGCCCGGCTGGAAACTCTGTGGTTTCTTAACGGTATTGAGAGTTACGTCGAACTGGATATATATCGGATGTTCTTAGAGGGACGAAGAGGTGGAAGCGCATATGTAGGTCTCGCACAGCGATTGGTCGGGGCCTGTGCTGGCGGGTAGGACACGCTGCGCCGTGTCTGCCAGGGCCCGGACTCACCTGTTGCACCTGGCTCGGCGTGATCACACACCGGAACCCCCCCATGATTTTGGAAACTGGTCTTGACTATACACTCCGTGACCCATATTCAGCGGCGTTCTACGAGGCGTTTAGGTATTAGTGGACGTTAGAAGGGATCCACGAGCAATGGCGAATCGGAATTCCACGGTATTTTTAACAGTGATCTCGACTTGTCATTTTTGTTTTCACGGAGAGTTGATGATGTGCCTGGGCGGCAGAGAGAAATGAGAGTTTGTTATAGCCGGTGGGGAACTAGAATGTACTAATAGCGAGGAGAAGAATGTATTGCAGATTTAGGAATCACGATATTCCTGATTATGTACTTTTGCTCGCTTTGGAGTACTAGTGGATGGTAGAAGGGACTTGTGGGTTGTAGGTGATCGTGAGGAGGAATTCGTTGGTACTTTTAACAGTGATGTAGACTTGAGGTTTTTTTTTCATGGAGCGTATATGACGTCTCTAGGCAACAACGAGAAATGGGAAGCTATTGGAGAGTAGCCAGTGGCGAACTAGAATGTAATAGAAGTCGTAAGAATACCTTGCATGTTTGGTAATTACATTGGGTGGCCAAATTATTTTACTCAAACAAAAAGGTTTCCGATTTTGTAAGTTTAAGCGATAGAATGGCGTTAACCCTGCGAAAAATGGTCGCAAAAAATATTTTAAAAAACGCATTTTAACGCTTGAAGTTTCTAGTTTTTGAATTAAGGACTCAATTTTTTTTCAACCATTATGATACTGTTTCATCAAGATGAAACGTAAGACACGAAGTTTCAGAAATTTTTGCCTAGTTTGAACATATGCACTGGCCAAAAAAATAATTCTAGTAAATCCAAGGAAGAGCTCTTATAGAGCAAACATTTCTCTTTAATTTCGTTTTTTTGGTTTTGTTGTATGATTTTTATTGACCGAGTTATTCGCGGTTATTCATACAGCACACTTCGTTGCAGGAACGTTGCAGCAACCTTTCTATGTTGCATGGTTGCAGCGCAATGTTGCGGTGCAATATTGCAATGTTGCCGCAACGTTGCTGCAACTACCACTTCAACCTAAAATATTTCCGTTGTTTTTAATGATACGGGAAAATGTCTTAGAAACAAAATGTTTGCTTCAGGGAGACAATTATTCTGATGGAGACGATTTTTTCTCAAGGTTATATTTTCCGAAATTTCAAGATCATCGATGGTTTTTTTAATGCGATGACGTATTTTCTTTACTATAACGTTATAGCTAATAAAAATACAAATTCAACCATGTATTATATGTTGTCCTTTTTGTCTAGCAATTATTTTTTTCCTGAGATATTTTCTCTCGTATCATTAAAAACGGAGATATTTTAAGCTTAAATATTAGGTGACTCACCCTGTATATTTTAATGTGTAGAATGACCACTTTTTCGAACCACCTTACGTCTATTACTTTTTAATATCAACTTAAAACTGAAGTAGGTATGTGCCTAATATACATACCCCGAAAGAGAATTAAATGCTGTATAAAACCCAGTTACAGTTGAGTTTATTTAACTAACAAACAAAAACCCTACATAACATTAAACAAGACAACACATTTTTAAAGCCAACAAAAAGTTACCACTGTTAATAAAAAAATCTAATATTTTGTGGGGGCATCTTTTACTTTTAGTACAACCTAAAAAGTTACTAAACGTGGTAACTTTTTTGTCGGCCCCAAAAATGTGTTACCCCGTTCAATGTCATATAACACTTTTGTTTGTCAGTTAAATAAATTCAACTTTAACTGAGTTTTATACAGCTTTAAATTCTCCATCAGAATATGCATATTAAACATATCACAGTTCCAAATGTATGCTAAAAAATAACAAAAATAGAACAAATCGAAAAATGGTAACTTTTTTGTCCGCTAGTGTAGTGTTACGAAACCCCAATGGAGTTTGTCAAAATGAGCCTTCGTTTTTGAATAATTTGAGTTTAATGTTTTGCATGGTAGGAGTACACCACATACACACACACACACACACACACCCACACACACACACACACACCCACACCCACACCCACACACACACACACACACACACACACACACACACACACACACACACACACACACACACACACACACACACACACACACACACACACACACACACACACCGTCATCTCTATTTTTGGCTCTACTGCCCGAAACGTTGCAGACGGCGGGCATAGGAATATTGCTGGAACGTTGCCACCACGTTGAGTGCAACATTTCAATCTTGCACTGCAACTTTGCTGCAACGATAGTGTGCTGTATGGGTAAAGCAAAAAAGATATTTTTCAATTTGAACACCTATAACTTGCGAACTCATGATCGTAGACAAATTTTCATGAGTGTTTTGGAAAGCTAAGAAAGTTTCCTTTCAGAACCTTTAGTTGCCAATTTGAATTTTTTTAATCGTGTTAAATTCATTTTAAAATAATCCCAAAAATTGACGTAAATGTTTTAAATATAATTTGGCCACCCTCTGTACGTGCTTCGTAATTGTATACTTAATTTATTTGGGTAGAAGTGGTTCGTGGGTTTTGTTGGACAAGTATATAGTAATTACGAGGTATTTATAACAGTGAACATTAGTTATAATTTTTCTTAGAGCAGGAAGTGATGGTAGTGCATTGGAGTGCAGTAAACGAGGTTGTGTGGAACTGGATATAAGTGTAACTTTGGAAAATATATTTTTTCTATTTCTATGTTACGTGATATTTCAGTGTTAACTGAAAAATACAGTTCCCTCATTAGAGTGCTCACTGTTCAGTTACTTGATGTCTCATGCTTCCCTACACACTTTGATTATAATACAGAAGAATACAGAATGCAAAGTTACAGCAACGAAGAAGCGAGAGACAATTAAACCTGCTTTTAACATCCAAATTCCTCTTTGGTACTTAAATTATTATCTGATCTCCTTTTTCTAGACCTTTGTAATGCATTTAATTTTAATAAAATTATGATTACAGCATCCAAAATTTTACTGAAGTACTATGTATATAAATGTACCACAAAGTATAACTTTATGATATTATGAAATCCAGTGGAATAATAAACTAGCATCTTCCTCTGGTGACCCATATCGCTTCCGGATCTATAGGGTATCCACGTATTAATGGAAGAAGAAGTCTTAGATTCGAATGGAATGCAACAGTGAACAGGTATAATGTTGCACCGTGGTTGCTTACGATTTTGAGAACTGGTTTCGACTAGATACTTCGTAACCCCCATCGCATCGAAGTTTACGAGGCATCTACATATTCATTGAATTTAATATTATAGCTAAAGACACCCGATGGTTTCACTGGAATGTAAGTTAGCGTGTAATGGCAAATTAAAGCTACTTATGATTTTGGGAACTGGTTTTGTCACATATACGGGCGACTGCAAAACATCGTAATATTATCAAACGTTACCTTATCATGCATGGCAATTATACATTTATAGTAATTATTATTGTAATTGAATAATTAAGGATACATTCCGACAATCAGAGAGTAAACCTCTTAGAAAGAATGTATAAAAACTACTTGTACCCCCCATATAATGTCAGATCTCTACTTTCCGAACCGTATATTACTGCGTGTTTGTATATACACCAATTTTTTAAAAAATGCAACTTCCAGATTTAGATGTTAAGCATACTAAGAATGTGATACACAAGTAAAGCCGCATAACTCTCATAAGAGTTATCTAGGTTTCATAATAAAGAAAAAAAAAAGGATACATTCCAACGCACAAAATCACACGAACTGAGGAGCTTTCCTTATTTCCGTTTCTGGAATTTGGTCCTATGATTTCCAGTGTGATCAGTAACCTACAATTCTTTCGCGTGCGCATAAGCGAGGTGAAAGACAATAATAGAGGATGCTGGGACTTGTATTCGAGTTTAATGATGTGCAAATAATGGCAAAGTGAAGCCTTTTGATCTGAACTACTGCTCTGCTTGACCTATATTCCTGCAGATTCTGCGTCCAGGTATAGAAAGATGAAGGTGTCTGAAATTCGATGAGTATTAGTGTCGGACAGGTAACGTTACAGTGAAGTCAGTTGTGATTTTGGGAGCTGCGCTTCCTGTGGCCTACATTCTGCGGGACTTCCCAACAGTTGGGTACAGTAAAGGTTTATTTAAAAAGGATCTTTAACAAAACCATCATTAACGCATTTATATGAACATAAAGAATCAATAGCACAATTCACTAGGGAATTCACTAGCACAAGTAAAGGAAAAAGAGCACACTGAATGAACGAAGTAGTTTTCAAACATCAAACCATATCCCCATCATAGGAAACTAAATAATTATTAACCTATTCAATGCAAATTCACACTTCCACGTAACTTAAAGTGTCCAGACGTCCCGCATTATGCGGGACAGTCCCGCATTTTCCCGTTTTTGAGGTCTTTGTCCCGCATTGAAAAATGTCCCGCAAAGTGTCCCGCATTGGACATGTAACCTTTTACATTTTCGCAGTGGCATAAAGTTACTGTTTCCTGTACTTGATACTAGATGGCGCTAATACTGTTAACTGTCAGGAAAGGTTTCTACGCGTCTTGTCACGCTTGGCGCGAATAGTTTGAGAATATGTTTAACTGTTTTATCGGATACGATTCATGAGAACATCGTTCGTACGAAAACATTATTTGATTGTCAGTCATGGTCCTGTAAATGTTGTAATAGAGTACTTCTACGATCTCACGGCTCTGCAAACCTTTTTTTTTTTGCTTGTTTGTCCCGCATTGGCCCCCAAAATATGTGGTCACTTTAACGTAACTGCTTCTCAAAAATCAAAGATGAGTCGTTACCTAAATACTTTAAATTTTGTTACACATCACAAATCTGTTAAACAAACTTATTAAATGTCTCAAGTAGATATTAAACATCTCCTTTACAATACAAATTAAATTTTCAAACATCGACCCTGAAATTGATAAATAATACGAAATGGATGTAAACACCTGAAAATATCTAGCACCTTCTAATCCATATCTTACTTGATTAAGTCGTCAAAGGGTTAACAATTCACCCGTTACATCCAGTCAAGAAACTGCTCCTCTATGAAGCTACTGCATCCTCCTCGGTCCCTTCCTTTTGCAGCACCCTTTGAACTCCATTCCGATCAAATAACGAGCCATTCGTGGGTACACGGTAATAACGGAAGTGTGTGTCGCGTTTATAAATGTTTACCTACACGGACACGAGGCTACAGAGTGGTCACCTGCTGCGAACGGGTTCGAAGGGGTCAGGAGCCCCTGACGCCTCTCAGCCATCTCCCCTGGTGAATTTCCCTCTAGTAGTCTAGTAGCTCGATTTGTTCCATTTCGATCGAGCGTAATGAAACATCGTTGCAATTAATCGCCACGATCGTTTGCCCGGGGCTAGCAGCGCTTCAACTGCTCGTTCACAGGAAACGCCAACGTTTTTGAGGTTCAATTGCAACTGGCCGCGAGCCTCGTTCGTTTGCCGCTTTAGCCGTGCACAATTAAATGTAGAACACCCACGCGAACGGCGTTCAACACGGCGCCTTCAGGAACGAATTTCGTTGTCCAGAAAAGGCTGCTATCCCGTTTCGCCGTTACTCTGACAGCAGAACATCCTCACGGACGTGGAGATTTTATGAGAGCCGCGAAGATGTGGGTTTGTAATATTGCGGTGATTTTACTGGTGACAGAAGCTCTGTAACGTGGTCCACTATGTTAATTTCGAAAGAAAATGTGGGTACTGAGTGGGTTATTGTTACCTGCGGTGAGTTTAATTTTACAGATCTAGGTTCTAACCGTTCGTCGGTGAAGGTGGGTCTGGGTTTGGTCTGGGTTATGTTTTGATCCGTGTTCCGTCTGCGTTAATTAACGACTCATAGGGTGTTACGAATGTTTACAATACTATATATTTGTAAAACCCATGCAATCATTATGTCAAATGCGTTAAGGTGAAATCTGACGGCACGTGGATCGGCGAGCTTGGCACGAGACTCGCCGAACCCACGCGCCGTGACACTCATGGCTCGCCGACGCATGAGCCTGGACGATCCTCGGCGAGCCTGGGCGAGCCGGCTCGCCGATCCACGTGCCGTCAGATTTCACCTTAAACGCCGAAGCGAAGCGCGGCGACCAAAGCGAACTGTTCATCGGCGCTGTTCTATCATATAGGCGATGCGTGGTCGCTGCTGTTCTGTCATATGAGCGATGCGTGGTCGCCGCGTTTCGCTTCGCGGGCTTCGGCCTAGTGGGCGACGACCTTTATACGGAAATTGTAAAGGTGCAAAATAAATAGTATACGCTTGTCCCGCGATTTACGCGGAGTATTCGTTCCGCGTGGTTTTCTTTTACGCGGTTGGGAATCACGTAAATGGAGTCTGCCAGTTGAAAAAAGAATACGTAAGAGAAAAGCCTGTATGTGTTGTGAAAATATTTCTCTCACATTTTTGCACAAAAACAATAATAATGAGAATTCAGAATAAGAACTTTAAATTGTATTCGTTGTCGCTGTCAGGACTGCACCTACTCCAAAGCAGTCAACCTTTTCTATTTAATTAGCTCGAAGTTACTATTGGTACAAACACTTTGGTACTACATATATATGTATATATATGTATTAGTCCTTTACTGGGTTTCTCTATTCTCTGTGTACCAAAGTGTTTTCCCGTATATAAATAAATAAATAAATAAATAGTAACTTCGAACTAATTAAGCAGAAAAAAAACAAAAATCAGAAATAAGAGTAGATACCCAAATAGGAAATAAGCAAAAAATTGCAATGGAAGTTGTAGTATCTACATCGATGTCTACGAGAATTATTAACCGCCGTCCTCATTGAGTGCTTAAAAGAACATAGTGAGTTGCAAAAGAAATCAACTGAATGTGCAATAGAGTTAGAAGATCTACTTAATCTATCAATACATTTTATTCATGCCGCAGGTAGTAGAAGGTTTATACAGCATAAATAGAGAAATATTCCTTAATCTGCTTCTAACATTGAAACCATTCCACTAGTGAAGAAGATTTGAGATGGAGGCGGAGGTGTTTTGTTGGTGATGTCGTTAACGATGAAACTAATCAATACCTAAGTTTAGTGTGACTCGACTGCGACACATGAATTACTGACAATAATTAAATGGTAATGTTTATTTTTGTGAGTAGGTATATAACACCCGATTCTATTGAAACAGAATTCCTTAGGAACTGAATCAATCGACATTCTCGATCACAAAGTAATCCAATTTCCTTTATTTCCTTTGCTGCCAATTTCCATCGAAACAATTTTGATTAGACAAATTATGTCCATTAGTAAAACGATTAATGCCAATTAGAATAGAATTCCCTTTACCTCGACTCGTGTGCTGCAATTACAAACGATAAAGGTGATTCAAAGCAATCTATAAAATTTGTAAGCTTCGGGACTGGTACAGGTTCAGAAATTTTTCATTTTATTATCTAAAGTAGATACAGAGCCGAGGAATAAATTATGCTCAGCACTTTCTAAGAGGAAAGAAAAACTGGTATGAATGCCAAGTAGCTTGTCAACGACCTTATCGATGCCTATGGTTTACTCTATTCGAGTGCATAGGTATGCACAAACTGCAAAACCGACGGGCAAACGATGCATGCAATGCAGCCAAAGAGCAGCAAGGAATCTTCGATGATGGGAAAAAGTCGATTGGATGCTGTATCGACATCTATATAATTATTATGTCCGTCATGATTACCGTGCGACTATTAGTAACATAATGGAGGCCACATCGATCACCTGCTGTGAGACAGTGCTATAATTTATAACGACTGTCTTTCAGCGACGAAAGACTTGTGAATCCATGTTTATAAGAAACTTTTCTATCTCTTGAGGTGTGTATCTTGCCTCTAAATTATGAATCATAGGGTTTCAATCACTTTGCATAGCATGATAAAACAGTTTCTCTGCAATGCAGTGGTGAATCTAATGAAACAAAATTTCTCTTAATTACTTCGCCTAAACGTCAATGCACTAATGAACTTGAGTGAATGTACCACGTGAATCGCATAAAAATTATAATTTTTCTCATAATTTTAGAACCTTCGAATACTTTACCCTATACTTACATATACCTCTAATGAGTTTCCTAAATCCTTATGTTCAATTTATTTGTTTCTACAATTCGGATTAAATGGTTGAATATTCCTTCCAACATGTCACTCCCATGCAGAGTTGGGCAAAATGTAATCTAATTACAACTTACAAATTACGATTAAAATGTAATTGTGTAGTTGATTACACATTATTTTCTGTAATCGTTCATTTAGGTAGTTGACAAAATTGTGGTCAACTACATAAATGAACAATTACCGAAAATAATGTGTAATCAACTACACAATTACATTTTGATCGTAATTTGTAGGGGAAGTATGGGCATGATGGGGAAGCTAAGGAAAAATGCAAATAAAGTGATGATTGTACCTATTAATTAAGTCTTTATTACTCCAAATACAACTATAAGTTAATGATTTAACATTTTTCACACACTTTGGACTATCTGAGATCAGGCGTCTAAGTTATTAAACTTTACAAAACAGATGGAAATAAACCGTCTTGCCCCTACCGCGGGGTAAAATGGGGTGCCGAAAAAGGGGTAAAATGGGGTACCGAAATGATTTGCCTAAGTATTTTATACATTCGAACTAAAAATAACGAGATTTATTTGAATTAAATTGTAATAGAGAACGATGACGTTGTTTAATCTCACATGAACAACCATGATACGGGGAATGATGGGGTATCCCGACCTAATCTTGCCTCAAAGCATCGTTTTCCAAAGTTTAATATATTTGGACAACAATGGACATAGACGAAAAATAATAGACTTACCGTTCTTAAATATATATTTATTTCAAATCCTTTTATCACACGAAATAACATCGACGCAGCATGCAAACGGTTCACAGCTATAAATAAAAACCGCGTGCTTCCCCACTCGCTTTTGCCAGCGACCACATTATTATAATACAATGGCTTCCTAATGATGTATTTGTCACGAGCCTGGCATCTTTTAATTAGGGTTTAGGGAGATACGCCATCTTACCTCACTACCCCGTCATGCCCGTACTTCCCCTAAGTTGTAATTAGATTATATTTTGCCCAACTCTGCTCCCATTTTAATTATTCAATACACCTTCAAACTTTAATTCCTATGTTTCTGCAAAAATACTACTCCTAGTCTAATCATTTATATTAAATACTAATCCATCTTACGAGAGCCATCATAAAAAAATCTTACCCCTCTTAACCCAAATCCAATGCTTAACCCCAAATAAATACTTAACAATAAATTATGAAAGGCGAAATAATTAATTTCTCGCAATAATTCCTACACCTTACCTAAACCCTAATCTCCCATATTATACAAACTTGACTATTAAATTTTAACGACTTAACTCTTCTTCGTTAGTTAACAGTTAAAGTTAGTAGGTTAAGTTAATAGCATTTTACAGCTGTACCTTGCCTATTGTATCTCAAAACACCTTATTTTGCTTGATACTAACATACAATATCGTATAGGGTGTTCCGTAACCAGTGGTGCTAACAGTGGTTGATTTTCCATGAAAACATAAGTCAGAAATATAGAATACAATTTTGTCATAACTCACTTAGTTTTCTAGAAAATTGACAATGTACAGGGAGATCCTGGAGCTATGCCCGACAATGGATGCGACCTGGTACCCCATGGCGAGGATAACATCCCGCAGTGCCGCACCGAATTTTATGGCTTTCGACCCTCGAAGGGGTTGGAGTGCCTATTAAGAAGTGAGTAATCTTCGACTTCCGCATTTCTCATCAGATCTTTGCGAAAACGACGTCAATTGATTCCTTATGTTTCGCCGATGAACGACGTAATTCGGAAAATAATGAAGGAAATTCCATGCAAAATTGATTTCCATAACCTCAAGCTATTTTCGTTAATAACAATCTGATTTACATGAAATTTGGTATGATTTTCATCGGGAAAACATAAGAAATCCATCGGCAGAATTACTTTTTTCTGAAACAGGTATGGATCCTCAGCTTGAGGTTATGGAAATGAATTTTTCATGGAATTTCCTTCATTATTTCCGGAATTACGTCGTTCTTGGTGTCTGTTTCATCGGCGAAACATAAGGAATCAATTGGCGTCGTTTTCGCAAAGATCTGATGAGAAATGCGGAAGTCGAAGATTTCTCACTTCTTAATAGGCACTCCAACCCCTTCGAGAGTCGAAAACCATAAAATTCGGTGAAGCACTGCGGGGCGTTGTCCTCGCCACGGGGTACATACCAGGCCGCATCCATTGTCGTGCGTAGCTCCAGAATCACCCTGTATTTCGGCCAAGTACGCATGTACTAAAGTGCAGGTTTAGGCGTTCGAGGGCACGCTGATGTAGCTACCTAGACGAAAAAATCGATTTATTTTTTGCATAAATCAACACTTAAACATCGCGATAATATGCTCCCAAAGCCGCAAAACAAAATTCGAAAAAATAAAGCGGATATAGCCGGTTTTGCTATGGGGCACCAGGCTACCAGAAAACTTGAAATGTGCTTTTCTAATGTAACTCCATGTAACTCCAAAAATATTCAACCAATCGACTTGACCTTGTGCACGGATATTTGTCAACATTTTCTTCACAGAGCTTAGTTATTGGCATAATGATATTGCTTAAATAAATAACTTTTTTTTACACATTTAAGGCAAAATTTCGTTGGAAAAAGTGAATATTTTTTTCAACAGGCCGCCATTTGTTCAATTTTGCATCTTTTGTGCGTGCACTCATAAACTAAACAAAAATTGTTCGATTTTTGGTTTTAGATGAATGCAATAGACGCTACGTTGCCCACAGTGGAACAATTGCGTCGCCAACGGACTGGGCATAAGCCCGTATAACTCTGTTAGTTGCTGCTCTTTTTGAATACATTTTTTTTTATCTACCTTAATCTGATAATACAATATCCTGAAAATTTCAGGAAGATCGATTAAATACTTCCTTTAAAAAAAAATCCCGAAAAATGCCTCGATTTTCATCTAGTTACACCAGGTTCCCCCCTTAAGGGGGTAGACACGGGTAATGCAGCGCGCTGTATACCGACACAATCTGGCCCGAAACATGGGTTTGCGCGCTGACGTTGTTTGTCCTTATACGAGCAAATTTTGGGCTGGGCGATGTCTCATTCGAAAGATGAAGGTTTAATGCAGCCCGCTCTGCTCATGGCTCAAAGAGATTGTGTTGATATGTAATAATACGAGTGTCCAAAGTAGAGAAAAAATCGACAAAATGCACTCGCAGATTCCATGTATTTGTAGGTCTCTAAAAGAGTTTTCTGACTCAAACGATGAGCAGAGCGGGCTGCAATGAACCTTCCTCTTTCGAATGAGACCTCATCCAGCCCAAAATTTGCTCATGTAAGGACAAACAACGTCAGCCCGTGATTGCATTCCCAAATACGAGTTCCGCCATATTGGCGATAATACAGAGCAAGTCACGTGACAAATTTAGTTGAGCTAGTGGATACGAGATGGCGCCTACTCGGGAGGACTGCCAACGTGGAATCATAGCAAAACTGAAGCGTTAGCTGGATACATGTGCCACAGCAAAAGCGTGATACAGTCAATGTATGTATTTTTGCACGATTGTAGGTTAGATTATATGCATTTTAGGCATACATTGACTAGAAACTGCTGGAAACTGTGTACATTTACTAAATTCACGCTTTTACTGTAACACATACATCACCGCTGCCGAATATTTGTTATAATTATATGGCCACATTATTTAAAAAAAAAAAGAGATTGGAATTTTTTAATAACACTGGAAGTAGTGATTTACTGATACCATATTTTCAGAATGTGGAAGTTACAGCAATTATTTGCAATTATTGTTTTTATTATTATTCTTCCGACTATTGTATATAACATATAACAAGGAAAAGTCTCCAAATCGGTCAACAGTTGACTCCTTGATATTTTTTGTAATTCTTTACGCTCCTATGCAGAGATGGGCGTTATTTAATTAAATGAATATACTTCCGAATGGCCCCAGTGGCCGATCGACACGAGGTTTGGGGGGAAGGTGTGTGTACCCTAAATCGAAAATTCTATTTAGCTTCGGGTATTTATTAGTTTCCTTTGTTTATTCGAAGGCCTTTCATCTTGGGCTTCGAATAATTTTTCATCTTTCATTATATCTTTATCCTAAGGTCGTATTCAGATATATTGGCCGGTCGATTCGTTTTCGCGAACAGCGATCGAGGAGAAATCAGCCACCACCATCTGACGATCGTGGATTTGTCTGTTGGAGTTACGTGGCCACCCAAGGGTATGGTGGGGTAACGGGAATGCTGCTCGGCTCCGTCTGAACGTAGCCGTGTGGCTGTTATGACCAATACGAGATGAAGCTATCGAGAAAGAATCAATGTTCTGACCAATAAAGCTCCTGAATTTTTTCGGAGCTAAGGCCTAAGGCACACCTATTCTGATGCGTGTATTTTTACGCTGCAGCTCGGTTTGGCCTATACATGACAGAAGCTTGGCGCTATCCCCACCACTTCTGGCTCATTCGTGTTCTGCGATGACGAGAGAATACGCGTTACGAATAGGAGTGTGCGGATCGTCCCGCAGCTCGGATTCTCGGCCCTCGGGACGGGTCGGAAAATTTCGGGCGGGATCGGGCGGGGTCCCGATACCTTCGTATTGCTCGAGATCCAGACGGTTTCGGGATCCCGAGACTCGATTCGCGCTACAAGCATGACCGCCATGAGCGGGCAATTTGATTTCAGGTGGCTTGGCAAAACTCGAACGCGATCGGCTCGAAAGCCAGCTATTACGAGGGGACCGAGACGGAAAGAATTATGTATATCATTTATATCGATACCAGAGTGATAAGTTTTTACCTTTCTGTCTCCTGTTGAATCATAATTTGTATCTTATTATTTATTTACATATATATGTATTTTCATTGCTACCAAATAGTCTGTGAATACTGAATACGTCCATATACGTACTTAAATAAATACCATGTTCAGAAATTGGGAAGAAGACTATTTTTATATCGACAATATTTTAAAATCTGAATAAAATATACTTCATAATTAGTACTTTATGTAAAGGGAATATATAGGGTATTATCTTTTTCCGGATAGGTTCAGATTTGAAATAGAAAACGTACGAACTATAAGCATACAAAAAGGAATATTTCCTGGATGTTTCATAATAATAACAATATACAGGAGGTGAATATTTTATTATTTCAAATTAACGTGTAAGAAACATAATTTTTCTATGTTCTCAGGTAATAATTTTAATCTATTACTGGTAACGATATCGTCCGATCGCGTCCGAGTTTTGCCGAGCCGACCTGAAATCAAATTGTCCGCTCATGGCGGCTATGCTTGTAGCCCGAATCGAGTCTCGGGGTCCCGAAACTGTCGGGATCTCGAGCAATACGAAAGTATCGGGACCCCGCCCGATCCCGCCCGAAAGTTGCCGGCCCGTCCCGAGCCCGAAAAATCGGGTAACCGCACACCCCTAGTTACGAAACTCACCGGCCAATAAATCTGAATACGATCTTAGAAGTTCGAATAACCGACGAGAACCTTTGTGTCCCGAGCCGCGCGAGATCGCCGTGCTCGGCGATGTGTCATCGATTATAAAGAAACAGAATTTGTTTATTTTTCATCGTATCAATATGAAAGTGCCACAAATGGATTCCTGGCATTCTCCCGATTAAATTGACCGAAAATAATTTAAATCGGACTATTTTTAAGAAAACGGGCTTTCAATTCTGCAAACAATTTTTCACGTAATTTCCTTAATTTTGGTCCGAATTATATCATTTTTGGGGCCAATTTGATTGAGAAAACATGAGGAATCGACTGACGTCACTTTCGCAAAGATCGGATTAGAAATGCAGAACTGCAGATTTGTCACTGCTTAGCGCGCAACATTGTATGGCCCAGCTGGTTTCGAGCGTCGATTTCTTGCCAGCGTGCAGGACAAGAGGGGACTTTTCATGGCGAAGGAAAGTCAGCCTTATATAGAACTCAAATCGAGAAAGACTTTGCTGACAAACTTTATATTCATGTCAAACAAATACTTTAATTGTAAAATTTAGACGACAAACTATTGTTGAATATCGCCAGTTCTTTCATATGCATCACTTGGTTGGGAATTCCTGATCCCACCTTTTCATGCATTTACCTATTGAAATGTTGCTTCAAGTCATCGGGAAATTGAATTGCTTTTTCTTGCACATACATATATCTGTTCGCGAGTAGGTGTCACGAATGACGCGACTTTGGTTTCCCAAATAAATTCACATTTATCAGGGCCCTCGTCTTAACCGCTTGACAAGGAGATTGAACGATGTAAATCGAGTGCGAGTGAAATAGCGCACCAGCGAGAGAGTAGAGACCCTCGGTCGACGGCGACTTGAGTCATCCAGTACTGAATATGAAAATATTCATATTTCTCATTACACCTTGATAAGAGTGTTACCACCGATGGATTGGTGAGTTTATGTCCACGAACATGAGTCGAGACGCAAAGCAATTCGGTCTATTTTTTTTTATGAATACATGATTAGGACACACACTACGTTCACTAAAAATGGACCGAACTCCTCCATATCTGACATCATTTTCATCGAGAAACCCTAAAAACTCCATTGGTAATACTTTCCTCAACACTTATCAAACATGAACATTTTATCTGGCCCGTCGGTTTTATTGCTCTCGGCTGTCAACGGGTGGTCTACTGGGGCCCGAAGGTCCTCGCTCGCAGCAAGAAAGCAAAACGGTGGGATGGGTAGGTCTTTCCCGATAATCCGAGCCCAACCATTTGCGTGCGCAGCTTCGTGTTGCACGTCAAAAAATTCTTTTAATTACAATTAGTAATTCAGTTTGTAAGTGCAATTAAATTAGGCGTCATTAAAATCATACACAGTTAATTAATTTTAACTAATTGACCTATTCATTTATATTTTAATTCATTAATGTAGTGCTCTGGTGAAGAACATCGTAATACGTAGCTAATATTCTAGGCCCTAGAATCTACGATATTGTCAATGTGCAATTGAAACGCACGCCACTTCACACTATCGTTTCGTAGCATTCATACGGCGTGATTTTCTAGCTAGAGTCGTCACACGCGATGCTCGCCAACAATCATGTGTCTCGCTGAATTTGGTGGGCTTCGACGCTCGAAACCAGCGGGACTATACAATGTTGCACGCTAAGCAGTGACGAATCTGAAGTTCTGCAATTTCTAATCAGATCTTTGCAAAAGTGACGTCAATCGATTCCGTACAATTTTATATATAATGTTTGTTCATAACTGCTTTCTGCATAGGACGTGTAATAAGTGTATTTCATGTTCTGTTTCGGTGCTTTGCTAGTAAAAAAATGTCTAACCTAACAAACTTCATTTTCTGGGGACATCCCCTCATCTATTTTCCCTTTTCACTTATAATTCCTTACTACTAACGTAGAATATTGTAGCATAAGCACATTTCAAGGAATTAAAATTTACAATGAATTTTCTACGTTTGTAGTACCAGCCGACTTTCCGTTTAAATTTTTATAAGTACAACGCAACAGCTGAGAATTTCTTTCCTTATTCAGAATAGAATACGGAAATAGCAAACAGCTCCCTCTCGCGTTTACCGGGCAATCGTCGATCTATCGGTATTACCATTTCTGTGCAGAAAAAACCTGCTGTAATACCGACCGGCCAAATCGGCCAGACCACGTGACGTGTCTACCCCCTTAAGGTAGTTCCTGAATAATCTACTAAATTCAAGAATTCTTTCAAATTTCGTTCAAAACTAATTTGGAATACAAGAAACCCTTGTACAAAGTTTAAAATCGATTTACCACATAGTTATCGAGAAATTGTTAATTAAAGTTGATACATTTTAACACAGTGGCATATGGCAGAGTCGAAAAAAGAGGATTATAGTTTCAGTTTTTCTGTTGAAACAGGTAAACTACCCATACAGCACACTCCATTGCACGAAGGTTCCAGCAACATTGATGGAATGTTCCATGAAGGATCCTATGTCCGCCCTTGTGGAACATTCCACGGAACGTTCCGGACATTCTCTGGCAATGCTCACGGAGCGTTCCGAACAGTAGGGCCAAAAATAAAAATATCGATAGAATTTAAGTATTTTATACCGTGCTGCGAGGGACACAACGGGGACATGAATGTGTGCAGAATCGTAGTAGTATAATGTCCGTGTGTCATTAATAATAAATATAAAAATTTTTTACCTCAGTAAGATTCGAACCCGACCTCGAGCACCGTAGACGAACACTTTACCGCTGCAGCTACAACCATTGATTGAAAAGATTGCTTACGTATTCTAACTTAAACTCCTACCGTGCATAACTTTAAACTCAAATTATTAAAAAATGAAGGCTCGTTTTGACATTATTATTAGGGTAAACCAACCAGTGAATGACCGAATTGTTGAATGAGAAGCCTAGTAAATGACCGCATACTTTTATTAAGAATTGTACTTATTAATGTTTGTTTAATATGCATAACTAAAAATATGGAATATTAAAAGTGCAACTACACTCCATTTATAAACATATAGTATTTTTTAAATTTATAATTTACATTTCTTTGCCTAATGGTCATTCAGTGGTATGCGGTCAATTACTGGTTGGTTTACTCTATTATTATTATTATTATTATTATTATTATTATTATTATTGTTGTTGTTGTTGTTATTATTATTATAAACGGGAATAGTCCCATAGTTTACATAAAGCATACAACAATTGACCTTACATCGTCTACACAAAGCGTAACCTACTATACAGGAGAAACTTTGAACTTCCTACTCTGAATAATATAGTGTGTGTGAATGTAAAAAATGTGTAGCCGATTTATTTAACAAATCAATGGTGTGTATAAATGTTTCTCCTTTTTCCATAAGGATTTTGTAAAAAAAATGTACATATACAGTAATCTGCACCTACAATAATTATTATTGATATCAATTAGGGAAAAGTCGATACAAGAATCAATTCTGGAACCTTTGTTGTAAAATGTCCGAAAAGTTGAGTGAGCATTGCCAGAGAATGTCCTGAACGCTCCGTGAGCATTGCCAGAGAATGTCCAGAACGCTCCGTGAGCATTGCCAGAGAATGTCCGGAACGCTCCGTGAGCATTGCCAGAGAATGTCCGGAACGCTCCGTGACCATTGCCAGAAAATGTCCGGAACGTTCCATGAAGCTTGCAGGAAGGTTCCATGTGCAATGTTCCACCGCAACATTGCTGGAATGTTCCAGAAAGGTTCCTATGTCCGCACCGAGGGAACATTCCGCGGCAACCCCCATGGAACCTTCCTGCAAGCTTCGGGCAACGGAGTGTGCTGTATGGGTATATTCAAGAAGTGTACCAAAATTGGCACCAAAGTACATCGAAATGTCGTGAAATGAATTTATTTATTTCAGCGAAACTGACCACATGGTTTCTTCGTAAATGCCCATAAAAAATATGTTTACGTGCAAATTTTTTAGAAACCACGTAGAGCAGTGAACATGGCAACGTCGCACAATCGATATGTTTACTGTTTAGACATTTAAATAGCGAACGAAGATTGAGATTCATATGAACCTTTTTTCTGACATTTTGATTATAAAAGACGCTCCAAATGAATGCGACGTTGTCCGATCTGCTGCTCCCATTCACTACGCTAACCAATTTAATATTCTATTTTCGTATTACAATTATTTCTATTAACATTGAACTGTTTAAAATATATATACATGATATTAAAAATTATTATTATTATTTCCATAGTATCATACTACTTTATATTTATCGTTTATTACACAACTCTAATTTGACTAACATAGTTGGTTAGGAACTACCTTAGGGGATTAGACAGTCGTTTTCCGCGAAAAAAAAAACAGATTTATCATTTTACCCAATGCTTATTATTGTCATAAAAATTGAAAAAAAGTTGGTATGAAATATACATGTGCTTTAAAAATGGCGGTGCTGCCTGGTAAACATTTTAACGTTCTTCAGTCATTTTGCTGTAATATTGATCTTAAAATGTGACGTAATTCAATTTCAAGCTGTGATTTTTGTTTGTTACATCCGCAGTTTCCCGCGAAACCAATAAAAATTAAAATTAAAACAGAATTATTAAATTGGTGGCCGAAAAACGGCGATTTTTTCAAGAAAAGTCCTTGCGCTACCAAAAATTCGCGACTTTTTAATTTTTTTATGAAAATCTCGAATTTTTACGGACCATGTCAGACGTTTCGCGGGGAATGACACATGTTTTATACATCTTGTCATTTTTTCAAGTCGATCTGAACCTCCGTTCATTCGCAATTAGAGCAAAACCAAGAGAAAAAAATATTCGAGAAAAACGCGTTTAAAGTTTCTAGACCAGGCCCGTCCAAGTTTTGCTCTTACCCTCGAAGAGAAGCCGCGGGTAGCTGCGAGCGAAGGCAAGAGCGACGGCAAGAACGGCAGCCGTAAAAGAGTAGGGATAGTGGCGTAGTGTGAGTGACTACGTAGTTACTTCCTACTACCACTACATTCACAGATTCCCCCACTAAGAAGACCTTTCGCTCTTGAGCCTGGCTCCGTGCCTCCAAGAGCGAAGAGCAACTCGCGGTTGCTCGTGCGAGCAAACCCTTGGACGGCCCTGTTCTAGACAAAGGCGACCCTATAGGTTGCCGCTTGACGTTTTTAGCTGCCAAATCTACAATTTTGCGAATTTTACTATAAACCAAGCGGCATTTCATTCAGAAAAAGTAGGACTTTCGGAAAATGCAATAAAATAATCGATTTTCCGCCTGCCTAGTCCCCTTACATCCACCTAGGTCCTAGAGGTCCGGAAAAAGCATAGGAATTCAAGATTTCTTCTTGGAAAAAGTTCAAGTGAAAATCATACACAATGTTTTTCAACTAAAAGATACATCTTTTAACTATATTATTCTAAATTTTCATGAGATATTATTATTAACTAAAAGAGATATCGGCTTGGATATAAGTCGTGTTTTTTTTTTAAGCATTAGCTGGTGGACATTCTCTAGGCTAAATGATCCATCTGAAAGCAAAAATTCAAATAGATTTTAAAAATGAATAACTTTCAGAAGTACCTTATGGTCTCCGAATTTTAATATTGTATTTTGGAAAAAGTGGACGACCGTTTGAAGATGAAATATCGAATTTCGGTGGAAAAAAATTGATTTTTTTTCAAGAAGACATTGCAAGTATTTCCATTATTGCAAAATTGAAAGCAAAAATTTAAAAAATAATAACGCAGGTACTTCTGAAAGTTATTTATTTTTACAATCTATTTGAATTTTTGCATTCAGATGCTTTGTTTGGCCTAGGTAATGTCCAACAGCTAGCTAATGCTTAAAAGAAAACCGACGCCTATCCAAGCCGATATCTCCTTTAGTTAATAATAATATCTCATGAAAATTTAGAATAATATAGTTAAAAGATATATCTTTTAGTAGAAAAAACACTGTGTATGATTTTCACTTATACCTTTCCCAAAAAATATTCCTGAACTTGTATTCTTTTTCCGGATCTATAGGTGGATATAACCCGTTAAGGGGGTACTCCACTGTGAACAGTAAAAAAATCAAATAAAATAAAAAATAAAATACTTATACTATCGATATTTTTATTTTTGGCCTTACTGTTCGGAACGCTCCGTGAGCATTGCCAGAGAATGTCCGGAACGTTCCGTGGAATGTTCCACAAGGGCGGACATAGGATCCTTCGTGGAACATTCCATCAATGTTGCTGGAACCTTCCTGCAATGGAGTGTGCTGTATGGGAATTAACACTTTTTGCCGAAAAATAACAGAAATTTTTCTCTGGGAACATTCGAGAAACACCATTTTGGGGAACCTTTTCCTTCAAACAGGCGCCATTTTGTTTTTTCTCAACAAAAATTGTTAATTGAGCTACGGGCGATAGCGACACTCTTACAGATTAAGAATCTTTTCGAATTTTTTGTTTCAGATAAGCCTACGCCGGGAAATCACCTGCACCACGGACATAACGTTTTTGTTTAGGTGCCATATCGACGCTTTGTAAAAAACAAGTAAAACAAATTAAAAATATTTTTTTAATTTTTTTGGTATAATATAAGAGTAGCTTTATAAAAACGAAAAAGATTTATTTCATTATATGCTGTATTTACTGAGGAAAAAATCTTTAAAAATAGCTTGATTTTTCGATCGCTCACAATGCAGTACCCGGGACCTTCCGGTCTAGAGCCCAAAAAAATAGGTGATATTTAGGAATTAATTAAAGGAAAACTACTATATATATAATTTAATGGGACTTGTTGCATTGTATTAAGGATGTCTTAAATTATAGAAGTATATTTTTTGTTTTATAATTAATCATTGCAAACGGCCCTGGGGAATCGTTAAAGTCAAGGCGTCAAAAAATTGATCCAAATCGGTGGGACCTGTATCTCCAAAAGTTATTATCCGATTCGACTGAAACCTTTTTTATTTTGAAGATTATTCTTCTGGCTATGGGGAACTAGAAAAAATTACAAATATGATATTTTTTTAGAACATAACGACACTTCAAGTGTGAAATCACTTTTCCCTGTATTTTTCGTCCTTTCAACGCCTTTGAAAATTGTAAATTTTCAATTTTTTGTAATTTTTTCTAGTTCCCCCCTAGCCAGAAGTATATTCTTCAAAATGAAATAAGTTTCAGTCGAATCGGATAATAACTTTTGGAGATACAGGTCCCACCGTTTTGCGAACACTGTTTCGAGAAAAACGCGTTTAAAGTTTTACGTGAGTGCCGAGTGGCCGGGTGTTACCCATGCATTTGCCGCTACTCAAATGCCTATAACTTCGGGAATTTTACGAATTTCAACAAATCCTTTTAAACACGTATTCCTAAAAGATTGAACATTCGAAAAATGAAATAAAAAAAAAATCGACTTTTAGACCGCAAGGTCCCCTTAAGGATGAACTTCACTAACATTAAAAATAAGCGAAAATCTTTGAAATTTGGAGGATTGAATTTTTCGGCAATAGTAAATCTCCCCTCAAAATTTTAGAAAAATTGATTCGTTAGTTCTTAAAGTATTTAACTTTTAATTTAACATGCATTTTTATGGGGAAACGCAGTATTGAGAAATATAACTATGAAATTAAGAGTGAAATAATAGGCCAAAGTTTTTGAAATCTTGTGTACATAAATATCAAGCATCGAACTAAATTGTCATAAGAATTCCGGACAGTTGATGAATATTTTGGAAATTGATTAACTTTTGGCTAAGATTGTCACTGAAATTCATCCTTAAGGAGTTACTCACAGTCAGGAGGTAGAAAAAGAACGATTCTCTGGGAATTTATTTCAGAAAATACATACGTATTTTTATGCACAGGTTTTTGTATTCAGATGAATGACACTTTAACAGGTTATTATATTATGTTTTCGTATCAAAGTAATTCTTAGTTACTGTAAAATTACAACTGATTTCCCGGAAGCTGATTTTAAAAACACATATCGCGGTGACCAACATTATTCGGAAGTGGGTTATCTGAAATCAAAGAACGAACAAGACTTAGGTAGCACAATACTTTTTCTACACTGCATTCCATATAAGAGCATACCGACGCCCTTACCGATTTGCGACCGATCTGCGCAGCTCCCACTACTACCCACAGTTTGAACCGCATGCGATTGGTCGTGGTAATTTCCAAGGAATAACGCGAGACCTGGCCGTTGTCAACGTAAAAAGTGCACGAAAACTTAACAGAGAGAGTAGAGGGCCGTGCGACGGAGAAAAACATAGGCGGTTAAGTGGGGAGTCGAGCGTGCCAACGCCTCCTGAGGGTCGTGCCTGCGCGAAATCGGTATGCTCTAATGTGGAATGCAGTGTAGTCTTTAGTCGTTCCGTTTTATAAAATATTAATCTGGAACAAAATGGCGGATATTAAAGTGGAATAATTGATTTTCGTAGAAAAAACACTCATTTTTCATACATAAAATAATAACTATGCATTGGAAAAACAAATGCTTCGATTAGAGACTAGATTTGAATGTTTAGAAGAAACTTACAAAGTTTCAGAAAGGTTGTTGAAGCGGTTTTTGAGAAATCGTGGTCACTGCAATCGAAAAACCTATTTCAGGAAATCAGTGGTAATTTTGCATTAAATAAATACTTTTACACCAAAACATAATATAATAACCTGTTAACGTGTCACTCATCTAAATACAAAATCCTTTGCATACAAATATGCAAGTCCACTTTCTGAAATAAAATCTTCTACCTCCCGACTGCACCTAACCCCTTAAGGTCTTGGCACACATATCAGCTCCGTGTCGTCAGTATCTCAATGGTAAAAAATATCGTTTACCTGTTTTGGAATGAAGCAGTTCGGTGGGTCTCGCTTACAGTGACGAGACGCGTTTCCCTTATACATATGTATGTATTGTATACCTCAGCGTGTCCGTCAGGCGCCGAAAAGTGTATTTCGGTGCACGTGCATTCGGCTAAAGTTCAAAGTCAATTTTCTTCAAAACGAAGCGCGATATCAACAAATTTTATTCCATATCTTCAACTTATTTTTTCATGTAGAATCACCACCCTTTCGCTTGTACTACCTGTTACGGGACACCCTGTATTATCATGTGCGATGAAGACGTACTATGATTATTTTAAAGTTATAGTGGTAGTTTTAGAATAGTTCAACCCTTTATACTCCAAGTAAGCTTCTCAGGTAACCAAAGTTTAAATTAAAATGACGTACTCAAATCATTGATAAAACTTGCAAAAGGTCAGAAGAATTCGTGGTTCGTATACTATATTATTTTCTTATCCCAACGTATTTAATAAGCGAAGCATTCAGTATTATTATTACAATAAAGGGGACTGAAATCCTAGAACATTCTCACACAGTATCGAGAAAAACGCAACCCGTAAACATCGTCCGCCCATGGTCATCTGAGTGATCCCAGAGTCGTGTTTTACGGGCCCAATTATCAGGGGCCGCGGGATGCAGCTCCTCCCATAGTTTTCCTAACGAAGCGGCGAGGATGGCAGCCGCGAGGTCTGGCCGAAATTAGCGAAAGCAACAAGTCTAATGACCGTAAAGAGATACCGAGTGAACCGTTAACGTTATTAAGAAATATCCACATCCTGCTTCTGTCTGCCCGCGGAACGGACACCGTGCTACCGGCTGAAGAAGCGGACGCAGGAGGAAGAAGAGAGAAAGGGGTACAAAACAGCGCGCTGCAAGTCACTAGACGGCCCCGCGAATATTATCTAGCTGATCTGGCACAAAAATCGCCCGACAACGGGGCATCCATTTCTCGTTGAAGCGTATCGATACCGTGGACGTCTCCTATCGGCTCGACCAGCCCCCCGAGATCTCCTCCGTCTTAGCCTAATGGGCACGATTAATAGGCCCCCTCACTAATTACTCCGTTATCGCCTTTTTTCCCAGGCTATCCCCGATTGATTCTCCTCTCCCAGCGATTCTGTCGACGGCTGGCAACCGATTATTAATCGGGCTGCCATCGGGAACAACGAGGGGCGATGGAAATAGCAAGCAGGATCACAGACGTCTCGCACAGCCATTGTTCATCCCGTGTCGGAGTAACGGTGATCGGTGTTCGCGCGATTAAAACTGTAACATTCGTGTCGCTTTTTGTCAGCCACGCGATATCCCGCTAAAACCGAGATGTGTATCGTATTATTGGCGATTAACGGAGCAAGGGGAGTCTCGATCGAGGCGCGGTGGCACCATCAGCTACAGGCCGGTGCTTAATAACTGATAGGACAGCGAGCAACGATATATTAGGAATAATAGCCAGGCGGAGGGAAACTCGGTCGAGGGAGGGAGGAACCAGTCTGGCCAAGTAGGCGTCGCATCGGTCGTTAAATCTACGCTCGTGACGCCGATTATTCTGCCACTGAACGCGGCGCCGATTATTCTGTCTTCGACTTTATCATTCGCGGACGATGTGGTAGCTACCAACCCCTCGACTCCTCCTTTTTGCCCGATAGGAAGGTCTTAATCGAGCAAACGTTCCGCAGCACCGATGCACTTCCTTTATCTGGAGACCGGACGAGCGGCATTGCTGCGATAGCTAGATCGAGCAAAGAGTAACCAGCAACGGGAGGAAGACGACGGTGATGGTGCCGTCGACAGTTTATCCGGCCGGCCGCGAAATTGACGGCGCAAAACGGTTATCCGTTGCTCCTGTTGAAGTGGAGGCTGATTCAAGGCGGACACAGAATTCTCCCTCAGCTCCTGCGTGGCTCTCTTTACTTTTCATCCTCCAACCAGTCACTAGATCTTCCGTACGAGGCGACAGATTCTTTTCAACCGTTGGCAGCCGTGCACACTGGTTTGCCCACTCGTGCTGGAGCACGCGAGCCGTATAAATCATGTATAGCAGTGTCTCAGCAGAAGGCCCGGGGTTTTTGCCTCGAAATAACGTGATCGCTATCCGCCTCCACTTCTTTTGCTCTTACCACGGCGAATGCAGTCTCTCTCATTCTAAGCGATAAGGTGATAAGGGTAAGCCGAAAAGATTCCAAGTCTCGAAAGTAAGTGACGTTGGGTGTTCGGTCCCGAACAATCAGCTCCTTTCGAGACAGATCTGACTCGAAGTGCGTCGCAGGGTCCAGCACCCGTAGCGTGTGCGGCCGCCGCGCCGCGGCCAGGCTACTTGCACGGTTCCAGGGCAACAAATAATAATCGTGAAAAAAGGAGGAGCGTCGAAACGAGGGGATTCCGCGGCTACGGGGCGATCCGCTCGCCGCGGTGTACACGCGCTAAACTGGTATTTAAAGCGGTTATCATTTATCGCGAAACCGTTCCGACACGGCGATCGCCTCTACCGTCGGGTTCCTCCCTTTTTTCGTGTTTCTTGTTCGCGCTCGCACACGTGTAGCCAGGCGTGCACGTGCTGCCACGGGGATCCAGCCTCCGCGCTGGCCACGAACGAGGACGGGGGAAAAACGGCGACGGGGGACTTAATTGCGGCATACCAGCGCACGTGCAGACGTCGATAACGCGCATCCTTCCCGTTCTCTGACATCATCGATCAGACCTCCGTTTCTCTCTGCCTTTTTGCCAGTCCTCTTCCGCGCCGTTCGTTCGCTCGATCAACCTGGATCCTCGCGCCGCGCATCGATGATTTTTCGCGACCACGGTTATTAGTGGACGGGAGGGGGCATTTTTACGCTGGGACACTGGTTGGCTCGCGGCGCGATTTTTCCTCTTTGGGGAACGTCCAGTGGCTCGAGCCTCTAATTGCTCGAGCCAAGTCTTGGCGGACTTGTTAGACACAATGGCCAGGGACGATCTACCGCTTCTAAGGATCGATGGATCGCGGCGACATTTGTGCTGCTGCGTGGAATGCTTTTGGCTGGGTCCTTGACGAATGGACGAGGATTTTGTATATTTATGGTTAATGGGAAATTTAATATATTTATGGTTAGGTTTGTTGACAGTGGTTACACTGCAACCTCGGCATTTATTCTAATGTGTGTACATCAATATTGTCTGTGAAATATTATAGATATATTCTGTTCATTCCTATGGAGTAACGAAGACGATTAGTACTAATAAGAATAATCACATTGCAGTGTAATTTCTGGGGATACCTACGATGTGTTTTACTTATTTAAATGTTTTTTCATTTGTGCTCACTTGTTTTGTCTTCTCGAATCGTGGGAAAGTTCCTTGGCGTCAAAACTTGCTCATTGAAAATCATGTTGTTATATCTGGATAACTATAAAAAGGTGTTTCTGGTATCTCGTACCTATAATTCCTCTCCTTCCTTCATTATACACTGCAAGATTGTATAGTGCATTCTACTCGTGCAATTGAGAGATATAACCTGAAGAAACCTGGTTATCACTGGTTCGCCATATTGGCGATTCATTCAGAAGATACTATTCCATAGGCAACCACAGAATGAGTCTCGTACGATAAGATCCATAGAAGAGTTGTACCTTTCATATAAAATAAATTTGTATCTTAGATGAAGTAATCTACCAAAACTGTACCCTCCAGACTCATAATCCTAATTAAATCTGCTCTAAAGGAGTTAATACTCGATGCACCATACAAATTTTATACTCATTATTAGGATATTTTCACACAGTTCAGTTGGCTAAAGGCACAGATACCTGCACAGTTACAAATCTCTGTCAAGAAAGTACAGATGAAACTCGTTACTATCGAGTTACAGAATAAGGGATCAGCAGAAGCAATAATGCAGTAAAAATTGTAATGAATATTTGTATTCTTTAAAAGAAAGGTGTTGTCGATGAAATAATGTGATGATGTTGCTTTCACGATGGCGATTCATCGATTGAAAGTAGACATTGATGACGCAGAATATTCCACGATTAGATAGTATGTATTAGGTAATTTTATTCTAACGTCGAATAAAAAGGGTGCCAGATGAATTATAAGAGAAAACACAACAGCATTCAAAAATCAACTTTCGGAGTCCCCAATGTTTAGACTGAAACGTGGATTGTCTATAAAAATACACGGTGGAGTGTAATTTGTGGTGCAACTGAAAATGGATCTTTCGTCACAAAATAAATCGAAAATGTCGAATGGAATGGTTCCATAACAGGCCCCTATTTAAAAAAAAATCACGTAGGGTAAATTCGAGAGACGCGGTCAAGTCGCTATATTTCAGACTCTATACGTAAAAATGCGTTAAAGTGCAGACCAATAACTTCTCTACGAAGCCCAACAGTTGAATGAATAGCGTCATTTCGCTTCCTTCTGTGTTTTTCTGGATTTATGGGCTTTAAAAGGTAAATTGAGGTTACATTTAACCTTTTTTGTCAAACAGCGGTGTACAGAATCGTATTTAAAATATACTTCTAAGTTTATTTTCGTTTAATGTTTGGGATAATAAGATAGTAGATATATTGAGGGACAATGCAGCCAAAGTATTTGGCCATATTAACTCATCCTCTCAAAGCTATCGAGAAGACCATCTCTCGCCGTAGAAAGGAGAGATGGTCGAGTTATGATTTTTTTTTTATTATTTCATTATTATTTTTGTTTATTTAGTTTATTTAGTCACTTGTGTATTCATTTGCCTTGCTAATCGCCAGTAGGTTGTTCATTTTTCCCTCGATGTGTTCATTACTTGTTGAGCGTAAATAAATTAAATATCAATGAATCTGTAGTTGTATTCACTCATAAATAATTTTGCTTTATCCTTTGTTAATTTTCCATGAATAATTATGTGAGCGTGGTCTCTGCCACGAAAACTATTTCTCCCGGCACCTCGGGAGAGGTGGTCAGATGTCATGACTTCAGTTTTCAATCCGATTTACAGTAAATATTGTCTTAAAGCAAATATCGACCAGTTTTTCTGAATCAGCATAAAATTCTGAACATATAGTTTTGTCCAGATAAAATAAGTAATTTCTATTTTTGTTTTAATAGCTATTTTATATTAGGTCGACCGCGTCTCCCGAATTTACCCTATGGGTTTGATCAACGATTATTTTCATCTACAAATTCAATTTTCTCAGAAACAAAACAACCGTCCGAAAAAGATTTTCTACAATTTCGCCTTATTTAATTTTCAATTATACCCCATTCACGCTTTATCTCTATCATCTCTTCAACTACTTCACGCGTACCAGACAATTTTCACGGGACAATATTCCTCCCAGCCGCTGTACAATGTCCATATGAATGAGTACATCAATTTTACACTCTTAAGGGAGGGTTTCTCTTTCAAAGGCCCAAAAAGGATTTTTTGTAGGAATTTGTAGAGAATCTAACCACTGGGTGGATTGTTCTAAAATTCTATATAAATTTCGTAAGTGTACAAGAATCATTATGGAAACTTTCAAGCCGTTTTTCTTGAAACTGTATTTTTTCCCGTTTACCGAAGTGATATTTCAAAACCTACTGAAGAATATTCCTCTATTTCAGGAACTAGAACTATAACAATATCTACGATAGTTATTCTGTTATGAATAAAAAAATACACACATTTTTACCATTTTAGATTTAGAATACCTATATTTTCCGGATTCTCAACATTTTCATGTATATTCCAGTTCAAATTACTTCCGCAAGCGGATAAGTTTTCCATAATCGTCTTCTTAAAATATTTTTGGAAACCTGTACGAGCGTGAAACAACTTGTGTGCATTCTTGAAAAATGAATGAACATGTAAGAAGTACGTGAACTTTGAGAACAGTCCACCCAGTATTTTATTCTCCATAAATTCCTGAAAATACCCGTGTCTTTCGAGCCTCCGAATGAGACTTTTCCCTTGAAGGATTACCAAAAATTCATGCGAATAACTCAAGCATTTAAACCAGCAAAACTTTCACACTCGCCATGCACAACATAATTACTAAACACCACGTGTATAAGCAGCGCGATACCTTCTCCAATAATAAAGTGATCTACAAACGGGTTGCGTGGAACAGCGCAATAAGTCGTTGCGATTTTAAAGAGCCACCCTCGCCCCACCCGCCCAAAATAAAGAAGCACAAGTTCCAGCGGGTGGCAGGATCCACGCAGGTCGAATCGCAATAAAAGCCAGCGGGGTTGCACTCTCGTTGCAGTGAAACGGCGATGGCCAGTTCCTGTGGCGCGCGAGCAGCTCGCTCGGAGGGCAGGGACCCGGCTTATGCGCGCGTCGAAGTCTCCAGGCAGCGAGAGGCCGCGCGGCCAGCAGTAGGTCGAGTTAGGCCCGAAAAGCTCGCGCTAAGGCCTCACGTCCTTGAGAGATCCTGCAGGCCGTGCACGGTGCGGTGTCCAGCGGTAGACCGCAGACCGTACGTCGTTGCACTGGTGTTAATTCGCTCGCACACACCTTCGCGAGCCTGATTCCAACGTGCACCCGCGCACACAGATCAGAGGGTAACACACGAACGGCCCCCCGAGTCGGTGTGCCGTGAACGACACGTGCAGCGGCATCAGCGAATGTACATGCACACGCAGGCGATGGTACCAGTGGTATCGTTAAGAGGTAGAAGGGGGGGGGGGGTGACAGGACAGCCGAGAAGGTGAAGAAGGAAAGAGGTGGAGGAGGACCAAGGTGGTGGTGGCGGCAAGGTGTGCAGCGGGGGTCAGGAGGGGCCCTCTGACATAGTGGTGGTACCCTGCTGGGAGTAGGGGGTCAGAGAGGGCGCGGGGAGGGGTCCAAGTACCGCTATACCTGGAGTCGCCCCAGGCGGAATACATACCTACCTACCTACCTAGTATATATTCTCTTGGCTCGTTGTACCCGTTGTCTTTCCTCTCTGTCCAGCATGCCGCCGCCTCCTTTCCTCGCAGCCGACTCGCTGCCCCCTTTCGTCCGGCGTGCCCGTGCCCAGCGAGGTATACCGCTGTAAGTCCACCATGATGCACGCCATAGAGCGCACCGCGGCCACCGTAAGACATTGCGGCAGCCAGTGCCTTGCCTTGCCTCGCCGACGTTCGTCGTGGTGCCGCCGCGGCCGTCGTCGTTCAGAGTCGCCTCTGCCTCTATTTTTCCTTCCACGGTTCTCCACGTTCTCGTCTCTCGTGCCCTTCCTCGTTCCCCTGCGTCATACGCGGCACCCGTTCGTGCACCACGTCGCACGCTCATCTGGACGACGAGCGCGCGCCGCCGCGCCGCGCGAGATCGTCGCCCGGAGAGTCGCTCCATTAGGAGCTGGTGAAATCGGGAAATCGGTGCTGTCGATTCCGTGCCACGGATTTCTCGCGGTCGTCCTTCGGTAGAAACCGACACTCCACGCCGCTTTGCGCCGTTGTCGTTGACTCGCGCCGATATCCGCTACCTCCCCAGGGAGCAATAGTCGTCACAGCGTATCTAGCGCTCGTACCAGTCGATGTGCCAACCGCTCCGCCAGCGGAAGCGAAACGAAATTCGAGCGACAGGGGCCCGCGGGGCCCGAGTTTCTATCCGTTCCTCGCGACATCCGGCTTCTCGCCGAGAAAAACAAATTCCAGCCGTCGGACGGTGCGCGCTCGTGAGAGGAGAGAATTCGAGGAGATCCAGGAGCCGAACCCGTGCACCAAGCCAGCCACGAAGAGGAACACGAAGAAGGTTCTCCTCTTTCCCCACCTTTTCCTCCGCCACTACCAGCCGCTGCCTCCATCGCCTCCTTCCTCCACCTCCACCACGCGTACAGTCGTACGGTCGCCGGCGAGCAATACGGTTTATGGCCGCGTGACACTATCCCGGGCTACATCGGCGTTCACGAACAGCTGGATATCCACGTTGGATCGCGTCCACCAGGATGATATCGCCTCTGTCGCGGTAGCCGTCGCGTCGATCGTGGCACCCGTGCACCAAGAGAAACGACCGTTGGCGACCCGCGCGCGAGGGGGGACGACACTGGTCCTGTGCAAGCCGAGGGGGGCTTTCCATTCCGTGAGCGAGCGAACCGACGATCATCATCGGCCGTGTTGCTTGCCCAGCATCGCTCTGACCGTAACAGTTACACACCGACAGGGCGGAGGAGTGACAGTGGTTACCAGATAGAGAACAGTGACTTGGTGGCGTCGCGAGGCAGACGTGTACCGTGACGCGCAAAGAACCAAGAAACAGTCGCGCGAAGATCTAGGTTGCTGGTGATCCAGGCAGACGAGGCTCAAACGGAACCATACGTGTCGGTGTCGATCGCGAGTGAGAGTGTTTTCCGCGTGTTGGAGCGTCCGTGGCGACGTCCTGGGCCCCCGTGAGACGTCAACATCTGGTATCGTGTATCCGGCCGTGCCAGCGCGCGCGCGTCCCGTTCTCGTTGCGCACTGTACGGACTCGACTCCCCTAGCCAGAGGGTACGTTGGCTGCGTCCTGGACGTCCGGCAACTGACCCGTTTCCACGCTGGTTCCGCGGCCCCTGGGCATGTCCTCGCGGTGCCGTTGAGCCGCGCGGCCGCACGCGCGCGCGCACACACGTACACGCGTGGCATGGGAGCGTGTGCGCCGCGACCACCATCGATCTAGCCAAACGGAGTTGCCGCTGAGTCCCCTTGTTTCCCCGTCTGAAACTGTGTTCTCGTTAACCAGCGAAGATCATCAAGCCGACCCGCGAGTAGCATCACCTCGAGGGACCACGATACCGTCGCGTCCAACATGCCGTGTACACGAGCGTCCTTGTCTTTCGTTTTGTGACCGTTTCGATACACCGTGGACCACGGTAGCCTTTTACCACGGCCGCTAAGGTCAACAGCTAGAGCACCAGTTCAACGGAGTCAGCTGTCGGCCGAGGATTATTCCTGCCAGCTATCCCGTCGACGTCCATCTTCTATTCGCAGAGGTTAGTCACTCTCCCAGCTCGTTCCGGTATAGTACACACGCGTATATACGTGCGCTGCCTGTACGCCGAGCCCGCGCATGTGTGCGCACTGGCGCTGGCGCGCATGTGCGTGGACGTTGCGCGTGTGCCGCACACGATCGCGCGAGCGTGGCCCCTCTGGACGTGTCCGCTGGATCGTGTGCGTTTGATCCGCTCGCGCGCTCGCAGCCAACGACGTCCCGTGTGTGGGCAGACGATCTCGCGGTGTGTGTGGGTGCCACATACGTGCGCACATCGCGTGGATACGCGCGGTGCAACGATCGATGTCGTACGCTACCGTGTCTGCACGTACGCGACTACAGGCTCACGTACATACACAAGTTCCGCCGTGTTTATTCCGTGTTGCGAAAGCGACGCGCGCAAGCTGCCACTGCGGCCTAGACTCGGGCGCGATTTTCCGTGGAAGCGTGCAGAGGATCGGGATCTTTCACCACAGGGAGAACTTTTCGTCGTCTGCCCGCCATCGACGAAACGAGTTCCGTGGCGGACACGTCCGATTGCGCCGCGAAAGCGACCACGCGAATAGGAAAGTCGCGGGTTTTCGCGGTGGGAAAACGTGCGCGAGGGAACGCGCTGCCTCGACGTCGAGATCGACCGTACTGTTGATTCTAGGCTTGCGAAACCCAAGGTTGCGCAATGGAAATTCGTTTATCTGAAATATCGGAACGGGAATGCTGATTGTCGATCGATCCTTGCGGAGAGAAATGTTTACGCGGTTCGGAGATTCACTCTTTTTTGGGGGAAACTACGAGGTTGAGCACGATAGGAGTGCACGAGGCGGGTTTTTGTATTGATTGGGTTTATATTTGGAATACAGTTGGCGCGCAGCATGCGTAATCATGTATTGACACGTACCGGGTGGGCCAGTTGTGACTTGTGACCCATGATAATTACTGGAATGAAAACTTTGTTGAATTGTTAAGAATGTGTTTTTATTGGACGTAGAACTATAGTCGAAGAAAAGAAATCTGAGGACGCGCAAATTTACAGTTCCTACTGCTCTATAATTGAATACTGCAGACTAATTTCTGTAGTTACAGTTTCCAACACATCTGTTAATCGAACAGAGTCGATTACTCGAATGATGGGTTCAAAAGAATCAAAGCTATAAACTTCGAAAATTCTTTGCTGTATTTTAAATTTCTCTGGTACTCAATTACCCAATCAGAATCACAGTTCCTATCGCTCTATACCTACAGTACTACTCAAGTGTTAAAAGAGAGAAAAATTCCCTCTAAAACTAACAAATTTCAAAGAGAAAGTCTAATTTTTGTCCGCAGAAACTTGTCAAATCTCAAGATTCTATGAAAATTTGAAATCTTAACCCTACTATGTCCCTTGGATCATTTTTTACCCAAATGTGTGCTCATTTTTTTACCCACTCGCCTTTTCATTTCGTTAAGGTTTCTTTTAATTTTCAGGAAAATGTAAGAAAGTTGTTGCTAATATGTGTCTTTCTCATTCTTTGGTATTCTATTAAATTGTGTAGGTGAACTGTAGATTGTAGCAAGGTTAATCGCTAAGATTTCACAGAAACGAATCAACACAGTACCAACACAGTAGCAAACCACATATTTGATTCAAATTAAAAAATTCCTAACACATTACGATCGCCACGACAAACATGACAATTCACTAGCAATCGAAGTCAGTCACGGTGATCGACGCACCTGCCACGTTTTGGCAGCGCGCAATTAATGCGCGTTAACGCGTCCGTAACGTGAAATATGGCGTGTAAGCGGTTCGTATTGTGCCCCACCAACCGGTGCAACCAGGCACACACACGAATAAATGCCGCGTGGGATGCAAACGTCGGTCGGGATCCTCGAGATTTTCGAGTGACAGTAATTTCAGTGGCGCGTTATGAAGAACGTCGCCGAGAATGAGATCCTCGACATGACGCAGTCATCTCGAACGCGCGTCGAAAGGACTTATCAATCATCCTTTTCGAGCGTCGCTCAATCGCGCGTGATTGGATTGTTTCGAAACGATCGTGCAGCGAATGCACGACACAAATCCAGCCAGCGCTGGCTCTGATGAAACGATATCAATTTTTATAGCGACAGGCTTGAAAAGAAGGGACAAAATTGTTTCGACATTTGTCACGCGGTCGACGCGCACGATTCCGGTAACGACCGCGGTCGAGATACTGCAAAGTGAAATTCTGCGGATGGTGTATTCGAGAAATTATCGATGATCGTAGAGCGGATGTTTGGAACCGAACAAGGAGAGTACACGTGGAACGAGTTAGTGATCACTGATTAGTGTTAGAATTAGAAATTTGCAGATAGTTCGTGCAGATTCTGTATAGCAATGTATCATTAGCTCGATGGTAATCTGACCAAGTGCACTTTTTTCGAAAAAACAGATTTTAGTCTGTAGTAAATGCCAAGTTCATTATCTTTTAGGAAATGCCAAAATTTGATTTTTAAAAAGGACTGGACTTGGTCGGTTTTAACAACGAGGCCAACGATATGTATGATGGAGGCGGAGGGCGTGATAGTTTTAGGTTCTGAGAATGAGTTTGCATTGCGATTCTAAATGTCTTGCGTTTAAGTTTACTCAGTGCAGTAGCTTCCTTTTTCTAATTTTTGGTTGTTTTTGTGATTATAGTTCAGGAGTTCTTAGGTATTGATGCATGTACACGATCTGAAAAAAAGGAAACTTTGGAAATGTTGAGTAGTGCTGTATGCGTTTGGTATGTTTGTATACATGGTGTTACGTGTGTAACGAATGGCCAGGTCAGGGAAAGTTTAGTGAAAAGATCCAGACCTAATCTCGAGTGTTGGACGGGCATTTTTAGCCAACAACCAAGACAGAGACCTCCCTCGAGCTCGGCGCGCTCATCTGGTGAGGGACTAACCGTTTAGTCCTTACTAACTGGTAAGGCTGTAACCCTTGGGTACAGGCGCAGTTCTCGAAATCGCGACATCCAAGGATTTTCAAGGCTACGCTGCGATGTCTATCCGCCGATGCCAATGTCTGGACTTTGTCACAGATGTACGTTGGATCGTGGGAATGTTGGTTCTGTCCTCCATCGCGGCCATTCGAACGGTGGGGGGTGAAACCTCTCCACCCAGCATTTTAAATAGGAGTTTTTCGGCGCGGAGTGGGAGTTCGCATTTTTGTTTCAAGCGAGCAAGTTCTCTCCTGCTAACATAATTATTTTCGAGCTACCGAAGTCCCTATCCCAGTTGCAAATGACTTAAATGTCATGACTCAAAAAGAGGGACACCAGTTTATAAATAAATACATATATAAACAGCTATTTAACTGTTGTAATTCGTAACAATGGTATATATTTACTACTTGCGGAATTTTAGTAAGAAATCGATCTGCAGTACCTTTTGCACTCCTCTTCTATGTACTAAAAATTAACAATATTTTCGGTTTATTGTCCTCGTTGCGTGAAGTTGTCCATTAGATCTGTGGGATGTTTTGCTCATTTTACATCTAACGTAATTCCTCCACACCAATTTTAGCTACTGCATGTAAGAAAATCACAAAACTAATACTTCAGTTCGACGAAATAATATCTGTCTAAGGGCTTCAAGAATGATAGGGGTTGAAGAAACATGTGTAGGACGAAGTATACAATAATTGGGACTAGTTATGCAAAAAGCTGCTAATCCTCAATGATCTGAAACTGAGTAACTTTAGTTTAGACATATTAATTGATAACGAAAAGTAGCTTTATTTCTGTTGGGTATATTTTCTTTCTTGTTATTGTTTTACAATGTTTTTTTAATGGATTATTTAATAGTGAGTAGTATAATTCATATTATTGTTCTGTACCATTTGTTCTTCTTTTTTGTTTTTTAAGCCTAAAATGGAACTATGACTTGGTAGTTTTAATAATGATTGTATAATGTAAGAGTTGTTCTATAGGTTGGTAATTTTTTCAAAATAAAGATCACAAAATTATGAGATCCATACTGCGTTTAACCGATTTTTACACTTTTTGCGAAAGTAGACCCAATTATGATAACTAACAGAAGCAGCGACAAAAGAAAGCTAAATACCACGGAAAACAGTTGCTAGAAAATCGTATCCCCATTTTTGCCACGAAAATCTTTCAATTCTCCACAACCTTCGTCCCAGAAATCAGCTATATTATCATATATCAATAAATACTACTACTACATAACTATTACCAAGTACATTTTGCGTTGATGTGCAAGAAAATTCATTCCTAAATTCACCTAAAAAGGCATAAAGAGAAATATTCAAATAAAAGTTAAAAAATCACCCAACTTTAATAGAAATAAAATTGGACCTCGCGGCTACCAAAGGATCGATAACCATCGCGTTATCGTGGTTCCTTTTGGGTCGGGGGAAGGGAAAAATGGCGACGACCTACTGGCTTGCGCGGCCTCTGAGGAACAAAGGTGTGCGGTTGCGCTCGCTTAAGGAGGCGGAGATCTAATTTCACGCCGACGTTGCACAATCCTGGACGCGAATATAAGAGCCGCGGCACGTCAGACTCCTGCAGACAAATCGATTGATCTTATTCAAACGGCCGGCGAGTGGTTTCGCGCGGAAATCGCGCCGCGCCGCGGGACGAGGTGAGGGGACGCGCACAGTGTCCTGGCACGGTTTTCCCCAGCTGGGTCATGCAACTCTCGTGATTGATTTATCGATGATTCAAGAGCACCAGGCGTTCCTTTATTCCTTCCTGCTTCCCGAGAAATCTTTGCTCACCAGAGGAAAAATCTCTGTAACGAGCGGCCGATTGAATTTTACGTTTTTGCCGTCGTTCTGTGCACCGTGGCACCTGGATACCAGGTAAATTGTTGCACTCCGCGCAAGAAAACAGTGGGATTTCTCTTCTTTAGTTTCATGGTTTCTCTCGACTGTTTCCTGCTCGAAAGGGAACAGGATTCTTCAATTTCGGATTTGGTTCAGTGCTACAATTTGGATTAACCCTTTGCTTATTATTATTCTTTAATATTAATAATAATAGTAAATCGTGTTTACTACGCACTAATATAAGAATATAACGTGTTGTGGGATGAGAGGTATGCGTAAAGAACGAGGTTCAGCGACCTAAGAATGCTTTGCTTTCAGTATGGTATGGTGATTACCAAAGTGGCATGTGTGTGTTGAAGAATATAAAATGGATCTGATAAATTCAATTTTCACTGATTTCTTATTTGGACCATTTTAAAAGTACAATGTTAAGTCGCAGAGGGGATTAGTGACCCGCGAGCCTACAGCGTATGCTATACACCGTGGGAAAGATCTCGCCAAGACGAATCGATTGATACCATTTTTAACTTCGAAATCAGATGGGATCACCTCGAAAAAAAGCCCTCAAATTTCGAGATTTTGCGGTTTTGAACAAAAGAAACTGGTAGTAAAATCCCATCCGGCCCGAGGGACCTCGGGTAAGCACCTGACGGAAATCCGAGGGATGCAAGCGATACTCTAGCAGGTTAAGGGGTTATACCTAGTCAGGCGGCCGAAGAGAGACGAATGTTTGTGAATTTCTTTTGAAAAAGCGGAAGCATATATTTTAACAGAACTTTTTGCACTTAAAAGAGCAATATTTAAAGAACATGTGGTAATTTTTTCGTAGAAAAATATTCACGTTCATAATAGGGTAACAACCGGCATCCAAGAAGCCTTTTTAAAAATTTGGTTTTGCGGTGAGCACTGCCATTCGAAACCAGATTATCCAAAATCAAGAAACGAAAATGATTTCGTTAGTATATTAATGTATCCTCAGATTAACGGATGGAATTTCCGAAATATTAATTTAAAATAAAATGGCGGCTATTTAAAGGTGAAATTCTGTTTTTTTTTTCGTGTAAAAATCAAGCGAAAAATCAAGTTTTCAAATTTAAGTAACCGCCATTTTATTTTAAATTAATATTTCGGAAATTCCCTTCGTTAATCGGAAGATACATTAATATACTAACGAAACCTTTTTTGTTTTTTGATTTTAGATAATCTGGTTCCGAATGGCAGTGCTCACCGTAAAGCCAAATTTTTAAAAAGACTTCTTGGATCTCGGTTGTTACCTTATTATAAACGTGATTATTTTTCCACGAAAAAATTACCAAATGTTCTTTAAATGTTACTTTTTTAAGTGCAAAAAGTTCTGTATAAATATATGCATCTGCTTTTTCAACAAAAAATTCACAAACATTCGGCTCCTTTCGGCCGTCTGACTAGATATAACCCCTTAAGGCGGCAAATGTGCCCCACGACCTTCATTTCAGGGCCGTGTTGGGCCTGTGTTTGCCCAATGGGCCACTAATCCATTGGCGATTTCGTACTGGACATTAGGAAAGGGACCCATAGGGCAAACGCAGGCCCAACACGGCCCTGAAATGAAGGTCATGAGGCACATTTGCCGCTCCAGCTTGCTGGAGTATCGCTTACATCCCTCGGTTTTTCCTCAGGTGCCTACCCGAGGTCCGTCGGGCCGGTTGGGATTTTACTACCGGTTTCTTTTGTTCAAAACCGCAAAATCTCGAACTTTGAGGGCATTTTTCAAGGTGATACCATCTGATTTCGAAGTTAAAAATGGTATCAATCGATTCGTCTTGGCGAGATCTTTCCAGCTGTGTATAGCATACGCTGTAGGCTCGTGGGTCACTAATCCCCTCTGCGACTTAACATTGTCCTTACTGTACATACATGGTGGGTCTAAACGGGTGGTACAATCGGGTACACGTGGCAATTCCTTGGATAAAAATAAATCGGGAGTGTGGAATTACTTTTTTTTTTGCAGGAGCTTCCGTTTCCGTAAAAATGAATTTTGTAAATTCTGCAGGTATGCGCGCACCTGTTAGCAGAATTTATCAGTAAATATGGCACAAATGTGACTGAAGTAAATCGTTGCGCAGAAATAAGTCGAAATTATGGAATAATTTTTGTTTGGATTGGGCTTTGTTTTCGAGGAAATCGAGTTTGAAAAAAGTGCATACACTTGGTTAAAAGTTAAGCTTCATCGTCGAATCAATTTTCATATGAAGAAAGCTATTAGGTATAGAATTTCTCTCACAGTTGTACCATATTTGCTGATAAATTCTGTTGATTTTTAGTCAGATGCGCGTACACCACACGAATTTGCAAATCGATTTTCTCGAAAACGGAAAGCTGATACACAAAAATGTTATTCCACTTTTTCGATTGATTTTGTCTGAGGAATTATCGTATGCCTGATTTTACCACCCGTCCTGACACATAGTACTGTATATGCACTGGGAAAAGTAGTGGAATCAAAAGGCAATGTCGCATTTACAAATCTGGTGTAGATATATATGTGTAATGTAATCAAGCGTGTTTGAGAGTTTTGGTTTTCCGTTCCTATAGTAGTTAATATAAAATTATGAAGAAGTTCGTAGTGGACAATTTCCATTTGGAGCTATTTATTTGTGGCCACAAAAAGTTAATAACAAATGTAACAGCGATGAAAGAGAATTTGATATTCCAGATACGATATCCTTAACTACGAGGCAATTTTTACAGCTGGGGCTTTCAGAGTACTTGTAAAATGTAAAAGAAATACAAAAGGAGCAAGCAGGTCTTTTTGTTTCATACAGGTTGAGAATAATTGATTTACATTTTCCTGGTGATATGTAGAATGTTCGCGTCAAATTAATCACTTTTCCCTTCTGATAGGTACTAAACATCATGTCAAAGAACTTTGATTCAATTGAAACCACAGTCCACGTGAAATTAGAGAGGAGTAGGGGTTAAGTCATCACTTTGCTGGTTTCGAATTTGTTTAAAAAATACAGCGTGTCTAAGTTTGCAACTATTGCCTATTTTCGCGAAAAGGAGCTTGATAAACAAATTTTTATCTCCAAAACTATCAACAATACAGTGTTTATTCTTTTTTTCTTTTAATCGAGAAGAATACACATTCCTGAAATAAATTTTGCAACAGGGAAGCCTTGTTTTCAAACACAAAAATTGCAAATCAATTCTTACTTTGATGCCTTTCCAAGCACATAGGGTTTGTCAGAAAGCAGCGCTGAACGAGTGCATCGAACGAATCGCGGCCACTGTTGCACGATTTCGCGATCAACAATGAACAATAACAATATCCCCCGTTAGCAGTGCACGTATCGAATTATTTACTCGCGAGTCGCAGCCGCTTTTACCGTACCCTTCGGTATGAATTTCTCTGCCCGTGTTCCGATCGTATGTCGTCGGCCGAGACAAAAGCGGCGATACGTTATGCAAATGAGGGGTACGTCAGCGGGAGATTCTCCCCTCGATTTGCATTAAGCTTGCATTGAACGGCAGGCTAAGTACTTTCACCGTCCAGCTACGATTGTCTAAATCCCGGAAAGAAGGGTGGCGGACGAGAGGAAAACGAGCACACGAGGACATTGTCTTCGATTCTGAGCAGCCTCGAGTGTGAAGTCACTTGGTGTGAAATAAAGATGCACGGTGTGTTGAAAAAGTTTGATGAAAGGGAGAGGTGAAGCACACTCGTGTGTAAAACGTGAATGTTGAATGCCGATGGATTTGAATAGATTATAGGTCGTCTTTGTGAGAGGCGTTAGGCTGAGAGTCGATAAGATTTGACTGATTTTATTGACGCCAGGCGCCACTCTATTAGTGGTCCACTTTAATAGTTTAAGAGGAACACACAGACAATGATTAGTCTATCGATACCTGGAGAGTCTTTAATATCGTGACTGACGTCAGCGTGTTTCCGCGTCGAGAGAGCTGCGCACTGTCCACGCTTTTGGTGTGTCGTCGCATCGATATTTTTTGGGAATCATCGAAAGCATTATTTAAGAATCTCTGAATTTTTATTCTGAAAACAAATCAAGCTCAGAGTTCGCTTTGTACACTCTGTACAAAACTTTCCCGGCAGAAGCGATCACAAGGAAAAGCTTCGCTGACATAAAGGGGAAATTTTTAAAACCTTGCGCCACTCAAAGTGATAATAACACAGATCATTTCTTTTAGTGCTACTAGGGGACGTGGATTGCTAAAAGCAACTAGTTGATCACGTGGGATATACTTGGGACTCATGCTAGGACTTATTTAGAGAAACAACAGCAGTGATGGAATTGAATTCTGAAAGTGTGAATCTGAAGATTGTATGAGTGTCCGTAGAAAATGGTACATACTGAATTTTGTTCAATAAGGGGCGATAGGAGATGCATTTCTAACTTTGGAAGAATTTCAATGGGTAGTGAAGAGGGCAACCCATTTCGTAGATTTGAGATGGAGATGGGGGTGTTTCGTTGGTGATGTCGGTAACAGTGACTCTAATTAATAATCGAGGAGTAGATTTTAGTGTGACTCACCTGGGACACATGGATTTGTAACGGTAATTAAATGGTAACGCAGTATGCATTCATTATTATAAGTAAGCTAAATGATACCTATTTAGTACTTTCCTAGAATATCATACCTTTGAGACGTTTGAAGTTGTGAGTATAGGCAAGTATATACCATTCGATTCTATTGAAACAAAATTCCTTAGGAACTGAATCAATCGATATCGTTGACCACAAATTAATCCAAATCCTACCACCAATTTCTGTGACTCTGCAGTGAATACCCTTTATCTCGCCTCGTGTGTTGCAATTACGAAATATATACCTACGGCGATCCAAAGCGCCGTGCAAAATTTATAGACCCCTAAGCTGGCACAAGTCCACAAATTCTTCGTTTCTAATATTATCTAAAGTAGACACGGCTACTTTGAGCGAGGGAGTGACTTATGTTAAGCACTTTCTAAGTGGGAAAAACTAGTATGAATGCCAAGTAGCTTGTCAACAAGCTTATCGTTGCCCACAGTTTACTCTATTTGAGTGTACACTCAGGAACTGCAAAAACGATACAACAAACGGTGCGTGCAGCGCAATTGGACAGCAGTAAGGAGAGCTCGGAGGTGTGAAACAGTCGATAGTGGGGTGTATCCGTGTGTATACGATTATGACTGTCATGATTACCGTGCGACTGTTAGTAACATAATGGATACCATATCTATCACCTACTGTGAAACCGTGCTATAATTTAAAACACCTGCCTCTCGATTATAAAGGATTTGTAAGCCCATATTTATGAGAATCTTTTCTTTCCAGCAGGTGCATAACACGCCCATAAAATTTTAGGTATTGGATTTCAATCTAATCGCCCTTGTTTTCAGTCTTATTAAATTCAATTTTTCTTCGGATGATTTTAGTTTTGATGTTTGAACTTAGTTCCGTTTATTAAGGGATCGATTTGATTACATAGCGGTTCCAGGCGCGCTGGAACCTCCTAGGCCTATCTACACTGTAAATTAAAGATTAATTAGAACAATTTTAATACAACTGATGGATAAGAAAGGCACATTATACATATCCATTAAAATAAAAGAGCGCTCAGGAGGTTTCACAATTAATTACGATGCAAGAAACTGTACCGTATCGGGCAAAAAATCTATCAAAATACGATGCTTTTAGACAATTGTTATAGGAGGCCGTTCTTAACCGGTTAACTGGCACGGTCGTTTTCATTATTCGGGCCCAAACTGGTAACATCGAAAAATTAAGTGAATCACACAAAATTTGGTATACAGGGGTTTTTTGAGTCGCTGAACCGATTCCGGGGGTATTTTTTTTCATCTGACACCCCCAACCCCTAAAAAATAGAATTTAGGGGTCAGTTTGTCAATTCTTTACTAAACCTTTTTTTTATTTAAAAATTTTTTATTTGTGAAGTTGTCTTGTCTATAATTCGATTGCAGCAGTTACTTTTTTCAATGCCACCCGCAACCCCTAAAAAATAAGGGTTTAGGGGTTTAATTTTTTAGTTTTTTTATTTTCTACGAAAAAGTTTCGAATAATTTTATACCTGAATTCTACATCCATAAATTCTACCGCAAGAGCTTTTTTTGATCTGCAAGTTTCGGCTTAGTACTAAAAGTCACCGCTAGGTGGCAAACAGCCATTTTGGTTCGGCCATTTTGAGTCTGCCATATTGAATTTTACAATTCCAATGCCAAATTCAGTTTCAGCGACCCCAAAAACCCCTATATACAATTTTTCTATATCCCGATAGTATTTTAATGTTTGTCAGCCAATTTGGTTCGGCCATTTTGAGTCTGCCATATTGAATTTTACAATTCCGATGCCAAATTCAGATTCAGCGACCCCAAAAACCATTACATACCAAGTTTCATTCAAATCTTTTGAAAATCAAAAAAGTTATTCCATTTGATCATATATGATACATTGACAGAATTGTCCAGATTTTTGTTTGATCATATATGATACATTGACAGTTAACCGGTTAAATTACGGAAGGTTAATTTTAGCGATTTCTTACCCCCTCCATCTCCCAGTATAATAATTCGTAAGATTTTATATTTCACACCCCCTCCGTCTCCCAGTATAAGAATTTATAAGATTTTAAAAAGCTTTACGTAATTTAAGGACAGCCCCTAGACCAACAACATATGTGTACGGACTTATAATAAGTGTTACAAATGTTAAATGAAAAGAAAATTAGGAATTGTTGACTGTTATGGTGGAATTATTAATTTAGACATTTCATGGAAAAAGGGCACATACGCAAAAATGCCATTTCAAGGAAATCGATTTCAAAGTTTTCATTATAGTATAACTTAATAAAAAGTAATGCAATTAAATCCATTTTTTTTTAGGGATGTAGTTATCGTGTCCTTCAAACGTTCTGAAAACAGAAGTCATGATTTGGAAATGATAGGTGTCTTTATTTATAAGTTTCAAGCAAGTGGTTTGTGTGCCCCTTTTCCCGAAATGTGGTGAATTCGTAAGAATGTTGCTTCTTTGTTCAGTTATTTAAATATAATTTTGTTTACTTACTTCGTTACACGTTTTGTATACATTGCTTAAATAAAAAATACAAAATGAAGCACAAAAATAAACAAAAAATGTAATGTTTTAAGTAAGTATTAGTTTCTTCGATTTTTTGCAGCAAGCTGTATTAGCTTCTTTCCTTGCGGATTCGATACTCGCCTCACTTTCCATATTTCCTCGCTTACACAGAATCCTCTACGAAACAAAAGTACTTATTACACGACAGCGCGGCTGCTCAGCGGCTATGTAGCTGCGTGTCGATCATGCTACGTAATAAAACAGCATCTAGCTAATCTGAACGCGAGATAAGTAGTGCCCTTGGTATATTATATATATATAACATACACCCGAGTCGATTTAAACGATTTAAGGAAAAAGGGCACATAAGCCTATATGTCCTTTTTCCATCAAATGCCTCAATTGGTATGGAAAGTACGAGCAAAATAAATAAAAATCGATACAATAATAAAACAAGAATAAATGAAACGTAAAGCCACTTATTGAACTGCACTTGCGTGCAGTATAAGTAGTTTGTCTTTTGGGTTAAAGTACTTATATAAACGAGCCCGACATACTCTCACTTAGCACCTCGTAAATCTATAATTGATGTGCAAAAGAGTACACGAATGATCGCTTTCCTGAGTGTGCAATTAAATCTCATTGCCTTTCACGAGAATCTTATATCTCATTTAAAGTCACAACAGGAAGAGAGAGAAAGAGGGGAGGGGGGGAGTGGAGGAAAAAACGCATCAGCATGCAAAATTACAGGACATTATGAACTGGAATCGTTAAAAGATAAATATTTTATATTTTCGCTAATAAGCGATTCTTAATTAACGCTTTAACCTCTTTTCATAGACATTTCAAAGTTATAAATAGGTTTCATCTCGGATCGTTTTTCTGGAAAAAATTGCCATTTGGAGTGAGGAGGGTGGATGTTTTCCTTGTAAAATAATCCGACGGGAATTGTAGTATTGTTTATATAACGAACAATTCAAGTCAACGTCTGTCGATATAGATTTGATTAGAAGTGCGATTAGTCGAAGACATATTTTATATTCAGATGTGAAAGATTTGCTACTATGTGTGGCATATTTTGATGAAATTCGAATTGTGGGTTGGCTTTGGCAAAAAAGGTCAGGCACAAAACTGACATTCGAGTTTGAAATAATTGTTCGATAATTTTTTCAACCACAGACAAATTCTTGTCAGTTATAAAGGAAACTTCAATAAATCTATCACTGACAGATTAGCAAAAATAAAAATATCTTGTCTACTACTGGTTTCCTGGTAATCCTTTGTATAAATTAACCAACCAGATTTCCTGATTTAAATAGTTAACCACATACTTCATTTTCCTTAAAGGAGTACCAAGTGAAGAACAAGAGTTGAGATACAAGTTTAACTCAGAATCCTTAACAGTATAATCCACACACATGTACCTATCATTAGTATTATCGCATATTGAATCATTTATAATTAATAATAATAATATCACGCCACGTGAAGTTGAAATAACATATAGTATTATGTATTATGTATACAAAGTAGCAACAAACTTTTATTTTACAATAAAATGTATCGTAAATGAAATTGAAATGTACCTGTTAATTTATGTACAATATAAAATATCTACCAATATATCAAAAACTTCGATAGTAAAGGTTCTACTGATAGAACCAAATAGGCATCGATTAATATAATACATCAAGTGTGAAGTTAAACGAAAGGTAATACCTCCAGGAGGAGGTGGTTGTTTTAACACGTAACTTATGCTTGTTGAAATGATACTTTTCAGTAAATTCTATATACCAATTGGAAATCAAGCGTTCCCAGAAACGATTTTGCACGTGCAACGCCCTCGAGAATTTCACGGTGGCGGACGAAGCGGTGTTGCGTACGCTCGATGCAAATAAGTTCGGCACACGATGATCGGTGAAAGTGAATTACGATTACCCGGTCGGAAACGTGCTTTCCTCGCGCTTTCAAAAACTGTACAACCGTTGATTAGACCGCCCATCGGCGGATCTAACAATGTTTATGGCCGCTACACAGTGGTCGTTGAAAACAGGTCTACAGGGTGTAACTGAAACAGGTGGCCAAGTTTTAGTTGCTTAATCTGCTCGCCGGAAACTGTTAACTGAGTCATTTTTGGACCAAGCGCCATTTTCGCCTTCAGCGAATTTAATAATAATTACCGGCAAATTAACTAAGAATTCCGTCCACAGTAAATGTAACGGACGACGTAACACATTATTCACCCCCTTTGGACGTGTAGAATTTTGTAGACAGTCAATCTTTTTTTCATCGGTTAAAATTCATTTTTCTGAGAGAAACTATTTTTAAAATTTTGTTCACGCAAGTTGGCAGGGCTTATAGTACCATTCAACTTTTGTTTGAATTTTTTTCTGTCTCTTGTACTTTAATAGTTATACCCGAAAAAGTGCTAGTATGTATATGATTTTGAGGTTAATTTCCACACCCTTAACCCTTTCGCTGCGTATTTAAATTTTCGGACGATTCTTGAAAAGTGTCAATATTACATTAATAAAAAAAGTTTTTAACTTTTACCTTTTTTTGCATTTTACATGTTTATCACAGTACAAGAGAATACGTTTTTTTTTTAATGCGTGGACTATAGTCGAAATCCGCATCGAACGGGAATGTCGGGGCGTTCGACTGTAGTCGAAAACCGCAGCGAAAGGGTTATTAAAGGGTTGTTAAATATACCGTTATTCTTGGCTTAAGTCATTCTATAAACCCACAAAGTTGCGTGCGAATTGGTGAGTATACCTATAATGGTTGGCGGTGTTCCCTTGTTGGATACAGACACTTCTTGTTTCCCTACTTTATTAAACAACCTGCTGAAATTCAATACCATCGATAACAACTCACGCCTCGCATCGAAGATTTATGACTGTTAAACAAATTTAAAAATTCCTTGATTACCTCAACTTTTGTCGCACATGTCGACGATACGATTCTGGAGAAATTTTACGATAGGAACAGTATGTAGTATCATCGAGGAGGTTCTTTAAGTTGTTCCTATAAGTGAAAATGCACAGGACGCGCATATCAAGGCAACAGGTCCTCCATTAATTCACCAATCGATGTGATGGGTAAACTTTTCCTCTGGGAAACAATTTTTGCACCGCGAATTTGTATTGGTCGGAAGCACGTAGAGGAAGTGCAGTATATTTGGAATATCAGTTTGTTTAAGACGAATAAAAAATTACGACAGAGAATGGGAACAAATTAAACTTCATAATATCATAGGGAAACTAATAAACTTTCATATTTCTTAGTGTCAGTAAAGATAAAACACAAAAAGTAACTGAAATTTTGGTTTGAATGAAAAATGACAAGAAGTATCGATTTCGTTAAGGTGCAGGTAATTTGGAATACCGATATTCCAATTTACCTTCACTTTATAGATATAAACAAAACATGTAGATAATAAAATTAGTTTATTTTATGACGTAATCAGGCTAAGAAATCACAATTAAGGAACAATTTTATGTAGATATCTATAAGACAATATTTACACAAATGCTAAAAAAGGTTATATAGGTGACAGACGAAATCGGTAGGCTTTGCAATATTCCAAATTACCTTCACCTTCGGTATTCCGAATTAGCAACATGGCATTGAAACCTAAAATTTCATGTCACACTTTGTATTCTCGAAATTATCGCAAAACTGGCACGGAACCATAGAAGGAACATGCAAATGAGTCGATTAAGTGTTTAACACTAAAGTTTCGACATATTTTAACCATGATTGGAACGATTGAATACGCGCTGAAAAAGTTTTGCAGATTGACGTTTGCTTCCTCTGCAGATTAAGTCGAAAATGTAAAAATTGCGGTTCATCCACAAATGTCATTAGTGAACAGGTCATTAGCCCCTATAATCTACGGTGTTACAAATTAAATAGCGTTAGTAGTTTATTAGATACTTCGGTATTCCAAATTACCAACAGTATTCCAAATATGCTGCACTTCCTCTATCAAATAACATGCGAGAATATTATTTTTGAGTTATTATGTTAAAAAGACTCAGAACTCAGTTATTCAGAACAAGTTGAAATGTGGAATGCGTTGTATCGCCGACCACTTGTGAAAACTATAGAACCCATTTTCATCTAAATAATTTGTTGTTAGACAATCACCGTAACTGTCAAACTATCGGCTAGAAGATATGTCAAAATTTCGCTCATAACTTTTTAACGAAAACATTCCTAAGCTTCAAATTGGTTTCCTCATCAATACATTCCATAAATATAAATTTCGATCCCCAAAAAAGATTTCCCAGGGGAAAAGTTCACATGATGTAATTATTAGTAAGAAATAAACTTAAACCTGTTTCGTTCTTAAGATAAGTAAAATATACTCCTAACTATTTGACCATATACTTCAGTTACACCTTGTACATGTACACGTGAAACGCGCTAGGCTAATTCTTCATTAAGCCACGGACGTTCCCCGAGTCCACCGGATTTATTAGTTTGCTTTCAGATTTAATCTGAGAAAGCAAACACAAACTCGAATCGAACACAATGTGCAACACGAAGGGGAGTCGCTGTGCGCGCGCGCGCGCGCGCACTCACGTTCGACGGCTACCGTCGAAACGAATAATTGCTGAAAAATTCCTGGTCTCCATCGGCCGCGACCGCCGTGCTATTAATTAGCCATAAAACACAGCGTAATGGCGAACGTGTCGATCGCGAGACTAGCCTGTCTCGTCTGTGACACGCGGTACGAATCGAAATCGATCCTATCAAGTCGTTTGCGCCGACGAGCGCGTTCCTTCGGCAGTCAACATATTTTCCATCGACCCCCTCCGTCGACGTGGCCCCATATGACAGAGGTCCCATACCGCGTGGATAATTATTGTTTCTACTGGGCGCTATTGTGGATGTCGAATGTTTTACATGTTCACTTCTTTCTTATTTTCCGAGCATCTTTTTTATTTAATTAGTGTTGTTCTTGCTAAGCGAATGTAGAAATAGAGGACCTCGGGCGATGGGACTTGGACCCGCGATTAGTGTTGGGATCCGAAGCACTTCGATGCGCTTCGAAACTGTCTTGTATATCAGGCGACTAATTCGAAGCACTTCGAACGTCATTCGAAGCTTAAAACTCTTGATAAGTCTTATAGGTCTTGAAACTCTTGGAAGTCTTGATCGTCTTGCTTCAAAGCCTTGGTAGCTTTCGGACCCGTACCCTAGTAGCATTTTTGGTTGGCCAACGGTAGCCAACAGTTGGGAATTAGTTGGGATATAGTTAGGGTTTTGCCTACAAATTCCCAACATAGGGCCTACGGCAAAGAACTTACAACAGTTTGCCAACGAATATTCAATGTTGGGCCTACAATTATAATGGTTGGTTAATTAACAAAAAGTTACGACAGTTTGCCAACGAATATTCAATGTTGGGCCTAAAATTATTATGGTTGGTTAATTAACAAAAAGTTACGACAGTTTGCCAACGAATATTCAATGTTGGGCCTACAATTACTATGGTTGGTTAATTAACAAAAAATTTACAACGATGATTAAATGTCGTCTTGCAATCGACAAAAAATTTGCTACATCCAAAAACCTGTTATTATATTCCAAGTTGTGATTTTTCTTTTCTTATTTATAAATACGTAATGAGGACGTCTGTCTTGAGACGAATGTGAAATTTTAAGGAATGAGTCTAAAGGTCGAATGATGCTATTTTGTAGAATATTTCGCGTCACTGCGCAGTTTTTATAAACAATTAATATTAGTTATGTAACTAGAAAATAGAATTGTCAACAAGGAAATGTGTTGGGTAAGTGGGAACAGCGGTTGCTTCGTAAGCGGAAAGTATGGGTTCGATGCTTCTCACCCCGAATTTTTTTTTTCCTAAGACGTGTTTACAACCTGAAAAAGACGTGTTTACAACGTCTTTTAACGTTCTTCAAAATGCCTTCTGGACGTCTGTACGACGTCTTTTGCAAAGAAACTTTTGGGCTTATGGAAAGAAACCTTCAGTTGGGCCTATGGAAAGAAACCTTCAATTGGGCTTGCGTTGGTTACAATCGTTGGCCCATTTAAAAATAGCGCGACACTTCAACAGTTGGCCAACGGATATCACGTCATTGGCCCAACAAAGTCCCAGCAAATAAATGCTACTACACTGCATTCCATATAAGAGCATACCGACGCCCCTACCGATTTGCGACCGATCTGCGCAGCTCCCACTACTACCCACAGTTTGAACCGCATGCGATTGGTCGTGGTAATTTCCAAGGAATAACGCGAGACCTGGCCGTTGTCAACGTAAACAGTGCACGAAAACTTAACAGAGAGAGTAGAGGCCGTGCGACGGAGAAAAACATAGGCGGTTAAGTGGGGAGTCGAGCATGCCAACGCCTCCTGAGGGTCGTGCCTGCGCGAAATCGGTATGCTCTAATGTGGAATGCAGTGTAAGGTCGGTATCAAATATATTGGCCGGTGAATTCGTTTTCGGGAACAGCGATCGAGGAGAAATCAGCCACCACCATCTGACGATCGTGGATTTGTCAGCTGGAGTTGCGTGGCCCTCGCAGGGTATGGTGGGGTAACGGGAACGCTGCTCGGCTCCGCCTGAACCTAGCCGTTTGGCTGTTATTTATTCTTAGCGTAATAGTTGTGTGCGTTACGAAGCTATGCGTAGACCAATACGAGATGAAGCTATCGAGAAAGTATCAATGTTCTAACCAATAAAGCTCCTGAATTATTTCGTAGCTAACGCACACTTATTCTGATGTGTGTATTTCTACGCTGACAGCTCGGTTTGATCTATACCCCAGAAGCTTGGCACTATCCCCACCATTTCTGGCTCACTGTTGTTCTGCGAAGGTGAGAGCGAGATGGAACGAGAGCGAGTCAGAAAACGTTGAGAAAAGGAGCACCGAGGCAGGCAAACTGTGTGGTGGGAGAATACCCCTAACGAAACTCACCGGCCAATATATATGATACCGACCTTAGGGTATGTATGCACGTCCACCGCCGACTCGCGGGACAATACAGCCATAAACCGCGGCCCGGGCGAGACCCTCTGGCCGTATCAACCTGGCTAACAAGGGACGTTCGGCAACCCGGAGATTCAGAAAATTATGAAACTCGGTGTGCAAGTAGAGTAGTTCATCCGTAACACAACCCTATTTTTCGTTGGTGCCATAAAGCATTTTTTAGGGGAGAAATCACCCCTTGAAAAAAATGCAGAATTTTCTTTTCCGTGGAATATCTCGAGAACGGTGAGAGATATCGAAAAGAAGTTGAAAGAAAAGTTGCAGCCTTCTTTTATATCTACAAAACAGCGTAAAAATAATTTTCGAAAAATCCATATTTTTCAAGTTACCCCCACCACCAACTCTTAAAATTAAGTTTTTGTATTTTGTAAATATGCGCTGGCATACCTCTGGATAATCTCTTTTCATACATATAAATAGTTTATGTTATATTTTTTTTGCAAACAAATAAAACCTCTATTACCGAATTTGAAGTCCATTTTGGCAGTTTCCATTAATAACATGGTTTCCTAAAGCCATATTTAAATTCTTATTTATGTAAGGTTCAGACAGCTTTCAATTATTTAAGCAAGGCAGTACGTACGTAAAATTGCATCCAAGGTAAAACTCATTAAAACTAATCAGTGACGTGCATGAATCAGTATGATAACAGCACATTCGTACATGCATTACTTCAAGTGTAACCTTATTAGGCTATTTTGGAAACCACGCGATAAATAAATAATGCGTGAAGATTGACAATGACTTTGCAAAATATATATGTCGTCATTGAAATGACGCAGAATCGCATTGTTGCGGATAACCTTGTCGAACCTTCAGATTTTCCGAGTTTTCGGTAAACATGTTTTTGTACTCGCGTATTTGAGTGATATAAATATTCCCGAGGATGTAGCCAACGGCAGTTACATTTTTGGCAGCAGTCAGTTACCATCCAATTGAAAAAAGTGAGTGATCATTGTTTGAAAGACTATTTTCTTTAAAATGCAGACGATTAATGTTGCTAACGTAATACACATGTTAGCCACTACATTTCAAATTGCAAGTATAACACAGACACCTATAATCTCGGTAGAAACGGAACTGCACAATGAAATTCGGGACATTATAAAAATGTTACAAAACATACATTCCCTACCATTAATTGAACATGATTATGTGCTCGATTATGCCGATCCATCAGAACCACATGATGCACAAGTTGTAGAGTACATTATGCCTGCAGAAGAAGAAGAAGACAGTTTTGAACCTGCAGAATGTACTGTTGATGATGAAGGTGGACAAGTTGACTTAAGTTATAAGAGAAAAGCTGTAACGTTTTGGAAAAGCGCAAAAAAGGCACGTCGAACGCTTACCAGTGTACAGAAAAATTATCGCATGGTTAAATCTTTGCAGCAGCTATACAGGTGGGAGGCGAGTGTAGAGAGAGGTGGAACAAATGCAGATAAACTTGCATTTATTGCAGAATATGTACAGCAAAAGTTTGAAGAAGCTTGTGACAGAAGATCTATTGTTAATGACATGAATTTAAGATTGTGGGCCTTGGAGGCAAAAAACCAGGTGGACCTATCCCAATTCGTGGCAGGTAAATGGTGGATTTGGAACTTTAAGACTGCGCATAGAATTGTGTCCCGCAAGATAACAACATTCAGGACATCATCAAAAATATTGCAGAATCGTTTGTTTCTCGCGTAAAGTCTAACATCCCAGTTGTCGGAGTTGAAGAAATTTATAATGCAGACGAGAGTGGTTTCAACCTGGAAATACATTCTGGGCGAACATTGGCGAAATTAGGAGTGAAAACGGTAGAAGCGACGATTCAATCGGTACCTTCTACAACACATAGCTACACTATAATGCCTATTATATCAGCAAGCGGACGTCTTCTTTCACCACTATACATAGTTTTGAAGGAATCTACAGGAACACTTGGTCCGATAGTGCAAAGAACTCTATTCCGTCCGGTTAATATTTACATCGGAGCTTCAAAGTCAGGAAAACTCACGTCTGAACATTTTAAAAATTGGTTTAGCGAAGTGTATCTACCGAATACTGGCCGTAGAAGCATGCTCCTACTCGACTCGTGGACGGGACACTGCCCAAATGAGTTACAGCAGTTGATTCCACAAGACAAGGAAGTAACTTTTTCAATGATTCCAAAAAAAACGACGGGCTTCATTCAGCGTTTAGATGTGTTTGGATTCCGAATTTGGAAAAATTTCGTGCGGACATTTTCGGATAATGTGATTCTCCAAGAGAGAGATGTCAATTTGCACTTACGTAATGAAATAATTAAATTGCAGTCCCTAACCCACACCCAGTTTTCTTCGCCTCGATTCAAAAACCTTTTTCAATACGCTTGGTTTAAAAGCGGATATCTAGAAACGCATCCCAGCGAATTTCAAAATCCTGTAGATTTCTGTTACTTCAGGAATGAAAAGCTTATACCCAAATGTAGTATTTGTGGGGAGCCAGCTTTTATGCGATATGCATGGTGTGGCAAGTATTTTTGTTTTAATCATTTCTATGAAGAATATCATTATTGTACCAATTACGAACCGTAATTTTCAATGTATCTATCGCCTTCTATTAGTAGGTATAATTCTTTCAATGTATAATCAAACAATACAACATGTACAAAAAGACACTGCGAATGTTTAAATATTACTTTATGCAGCCACTTCATTAATGAAAACTGCTATGATGTAATATTATATATATATATGTTATTAGTGGGATAGGTAAGTAAAATTGATGCAGAATGATTTAAAATTCATATACATAGATATGCATTATGCAAATCGGAAGGTTCGACAAGGTTATCCGCATCAATGCGATTCTGCGTCATTTCAATGGTAACATATATATTTTGCAAAGTCATTGTGAATCTTCACGCATTGTTTATTTATCGCGTGGTTTCCAAAATAGCCTAATAAGATTACACTTGAAGTAATGCATGTACGAATGTGCTGTTATCATACTGATTCATGCACGTCACTGATTAGTTTTAATGAGTTTTACCTTGGATGCAATTTTACATACGAACTGCCTTGCTTAAATAATTGAAAGCTGTCTGAACCATACATAAATAAGAATTTAAATATGGCTTTAGGAAACCATGTTATTAATGGAAACTGCCTAAATGGACTTCAAATTTGATAATAGAGGTTTTATTTGTTTGCAAAAAAAATATAACACATAAACTATTTACATGTATGAAAAGAGATTATCCAGAGGTATGCCAGCGTATATTTACAAAATACAAAAACTTAATTTTAAGAGTTGGTGGTGGGGGTAACTTGAAAAATATGGATTTTTCGCAAATTATTTTTACACTGTTTTGTAGATATAAAAGAAGGCTGCAACTTTTCTTTAAACTTCTTTTCGATATCTCTCATCGTTCTCGAGATATTCCACGGAAAAGAAAATTCTGCATTTTTTTCAAGGGGTGATTTCACCCCTAAAAAATGCTTTATGGTACCAACGGAAAATAGGGTGGTGTTACGGATGAACTACTCTACTTGCACACCGAGATTCATAATTTTCTGAATTTCCGGGTTGCCGAACGTCCCTTGTAAGTAGCTTTTGGCAACCGAATGTTCATTTTCAAGTCTTATCAAGACTTTCAAAAGTTTTAAGCTTCGAATCATGTTCGAAGTGCTTCGAAGTTTTCGTCATAACAAGCTGTAAAGGAAGATACATTTTTTTTTTAAATTTATACCAAAATAGTAATATTTCATTGCCGTTGAGCGACCTTTCATCCTTAATATATTTTAATACAATTTTAGACGAAATTCTTTCAAACTATTTGGAAGCTTCTGAGAGTCAGAAGAAATTTTTAAAAAATTTAATTTTTTACCATTTTTAAAAAATTAAATTTTTTACCATATATATTTTTAAAAAATTTAATTTTTTAATTAAATTTTTAAAAAATTTCTTCTGACCCTCTCAGAAGCTTCCAAATAGTTTGAAAGAATTTCGTCTAAAATTTTATTAAAATATATGAAAGGTCGCTCAACGGCAATGAAATATTACTATTTTGGTATAAATTTAAAAAAAAAATTTTGCCCCGGTCTCCCCTACATGCGAAATATAAAGTCCTTGAGCGACCTTTACATATCAAAATATACAAATAAAAAACACGGGGATATTTTTTTTTTGTCAAATAGAAGATTTTAAGAGGGTCAGGCAATATATATTTTAAAGTTGAAAAATAAGGACCACCCTAATATATACATATATATATATATATATATATATATATATATATATATATACACATATATAGATTCGAAGCGCTTCGAAGTGCTTCGGATCCCATCACTACCCACGATCTTACGGAACCAATGCCGCCAGTTACCACTGTTCCAAACACTTTTCTAACATTAATACTCTCTTCTATATTACAGTATGGCTCTGCGATCTGGTCTCCGTATGACAAAAAGCATATATCGTTAATCGAAAGCGTAGAACACAAGTTTCTTGGACTTGTTTCGCGCTATACTGACATGCCGATGTCTGTTTATTATATACGACTACATTCCCATTACGTTGCGTCTCGGGTTATTGTCCCTTGAGCGCCGTCGTATTTCTGCCGATCTGCTATTTATATATAGGGTAATAAATCATAGTATAGCCTCTCCTAACATCCTCCATATGCTAGATTATCAGACTCCTCCGCGACGTCTCAGAAGCCATATTATTTTTTCACTCAAGCAGCATCGCACTCTATGGCCACAATAACTGCTTCAACCGTCTGTGTCTAATCGCTAACCGTTACTGCGACTTACTCGACTTTTCTAAAAATTCTTTATATTCATTTAAACGTACGGTTAACCTAGCGATATGCAGAATGTAATACTCTGCTTCCTCATCACGCCACATAACTTTATTTACTTTACTTTCTGTTATTGATTTTTCCGTATTTTTAAACTACCCTCCGTTATAGCTATGTAATAAAAGGTTTTGACCCGTTGTTATCAAATAACAATAATAATAACAATAATAATAATAATAATAATAATAATAATAACCGATTCTTCGAGGCCTCTTATTCCGGGCTCCCTCTTATGGGGGTTCCTGAACCCACAGTGAATATATCTGAAGTGCTAGTCGCGAGGTACAGAAGTGTCTCGTGTGAAAAGGGCTTAAGGGGCTGTTCCGGTCTCGAGCCCATAAAAATGTGTGATCTTTAGGAATTAATTAAAGCAAAATTACTACATATAATTTAATGGAACTTTGTTTATTGTATTAAGGATGTCTAAAACTATAGAAATATATATTTTGTTTTATAATTATTAATTGCAGATGGCCCTGGGGTGTCGTTAAAGTCGAGGCGTCAGAACAATTCATCCAAGTCGGTGGAACCTGTAGCACCTAAACCATTCGTCTGAACTAAAAAAAACAATGCCAGATTATTAAAGGGCATGAAACTCGCTCGTGGACGGACCAGAACACATTTCATAAATTACATTTTTGGAGAAAATAACGTCACTTGAAGTTTGTAATCACTTTTTCCCTATATTTTTCGTCCGTTCAACACCTTTAAAAATTACAAATTCTCAATTTTTTTTAATTTTACTGGTGTCTCCACGAGACAGAAATATATTCTTCAAAATAAAAAGAAAATCAGTCGAATCGGATAATAACTTTTGCAGATACAAGTTCCATCGATTTTCAGAACACTATTTGGAGAAAAACGCGTTTAAAGTTTTACGTGAGTGCCGAGTTGCCGGGCGTTACCCATGCATTTGCCGCTATTCAAATGCCTATAACTTCGAGAATTTTACGAATTTCAACAAATCTTTTTAAACACGTATTCCTAAAAGGTTGAACATTTGTAAAATTAAATAATAAATAAATCGATTTGTAGACCGGAACCTCCCCTTAAGAAGATGTATTCGAGCCTTATACGAGTGCCTTAAGAAAGGTATAGCGAGGTTGTAAACAATTATTTAAATTGAAACCTAAGAAATTGGTATTTTTCATATATTTCCACGTTTTCTATATTTTTACACAGTGCGCGAAGAATTTTTTAAAATATTCATTCATCTTTATTTCAAATAGACCCCTTCCGCGTCTATACATTGTATGGCAGCGGTTAAAAAATTATTGGAAGAAATGGGCAAGCTCGTCGACTGGGATAGCCTTTTGAATTTTGAATAGCGTCTACGTCGTCAAAGTAACATCCTTTCAGTGGCATTTTGATATTCAGGAACCGAAACAAGTCCCATGGAGCCAAATCGGACGAATACGGCGAGTGTTTGAACATTCTACACCGTGACTTGTTTTCGTGTTAAGGCTGCCGTCTCAAGTTTGTTTTGGTCCGAATCGATCGAAGCGTCCCCAGTAAACAAACGGACCCTAATGCAATTACTCCGATCGATAAAAAGAATTTGTACAGCAATGACATCTTCAGATACTCTGGGTAGACGAATTTTTTACGCATAGTTGCCACATGTTCTGTACTCTCTGTCTCTGCCGCGCTGTTGCCAAAGCTCTTTCTATCGAGAAGTCTTGAAAGAATACGGCACGAGAGCTGCGTCTAGCGTCAGAGCCTCGCTGAACGTAAAGGATAGCAATAATGAAAGATAGAGAGGTTGGGTAGTGAAATTAGGAAACATGTCAATGAAACAATACTAATTTGCGTATTAATATTTTTTATTTATACGTATATGTATAGAAGGATGTAATATTTTGTATAATCATTGTGCAATTGAAGGGTCGGGTGCAATAAGGGGATTAGCGCTCGAAAATGGGAAAAATTATTGTCCAAACGCTAAGAAAGATTGGAAAATTAAATGTTATTAAACTGAATTTTAAAAAATATAGTGTTATAAAGCTCGTCAGAACACATATTTTTTTCTATTTACAGTTTGTTTATCCAATCATTACTATTCGAGCTAAAAATTCTAAACAAAAAATTTTCATCGTCCAAAATCATTATTTCTTTAAACATAAATTGCGATAACTTGAGTAAATATTAAGGGATCGTTATGAGACTTAAATCATAACTTCAGAAAACTCAAGCGAAACCGTAAAATGTATGCACAAAACCCTCATGTTAAAAAATGTAATAATATGTCATTAAAAAGTAATATTGGACATAACCCATGTTTTTCAACGTTCGCCGTTAAAAAGTATCGAGGCAATTTTAAGATACGTATAACTTGCAGCAACAAAGTTTTTCCTTAATATACAAGTAAGATTTTCACAAATTTTCACACTGATTAATAAATAATTGTAGAAGATATGGCGATATATATAAATTCCGCGCGGCACCAACATTCAACGCGAGTGCTAAAACTGCTAAGTAGCGCATTATACGCGGCTGCTGACTGTTGGTGACGCGCGAGATTTATATATATCATCATATCTTTTACAATTATTTATTAATTAGTGTGAAAATTGGTGAAAATCTTCCTTGTATACTAAGGAAAAACTTTGTCGCTGCAAGTTATACGTACCTAAAAATTGCCTCGATACTTTTTAACGGCGAACGTTGAAAAACATGGGTTATGTCCAGTATTACTTTTTAATTAAATATTATTACATTTTTCATCATAAGGGTTTTATGCATACATTTTACGGCTTCGCTAGAATCTTCTGAAGTTATATTTCAAGTCCCATAAGGATCCGTTAATATTTACTCACGTTATCGCAATTTATGTTTAAAGAAATAATGATTTTGGACGATGAAAATTTTTTGTTTAGAATTTTTAGCTCGAATAGTAATGATTGGATAAACAAACTGTAAATAGAAAAAATGATGTGTCCTGACGAGCTTTATAGCACTATATTTTTTAAAATACAGTTTAACATTTAATTTTCCAATCTTAGCGTTTGGACAATAATTTTTCTAATTTTTGAGCGCTAGTCCCCTTATTGCACCCGACCCTTCAATTTCAAAGCATACAATTTGAATAAGGTACATCACCGAAGTGTAACAGGCCGATCGTAATGAAATTTATGAATGCTATAATGGTTCTAAAAACATATGACGCTTTCTTTTCTATCAAGCTATACATCAAATTATCTTTTCTCTCAACAAGAATTGTCTGTTCATTGGAGATTATTATCTTCTCTCATTTTATGATAAATAATATACCATGTATATTACCACGAATCCAGATCACTACTTACGAGTCCTTCCAATTTTTTTATTTCTATCTCGCAATTTTGAAAATTATATATCGTAGGACATTTCTAAAGACACCTCATTTGTCCCGTGCTCACCGTATGTGCTTGCGACCATCGCGCACGCCCGTCGCGCACGCAAAGGACGGAGTGTCACGGCGCCCGAAAGACGGAGCGAAACAAAACATCAACGCGTCGTCTGTCTCGTACCGTCCTCGCTCGCTGTCAGTGGCTCTCGCTCGCTCTCGTTCCATCTCGCTCTCGCCTTCGCCAGACAAGAGTGAGACAGAAGTAGTGGAGATAGCGAGGAACCCGTATCATGTGCACCAAACCGAGCACATACGGAGACAATACTCCTCGTTACTTACGAGGCCTTTCAATTTTTTTATTTCTATCTCGCAATTTTGAAAATTATATATCGTAGGACAATTCTAAAGACACCTTATTTGTCCAAATCGGTGTGTCCGTACAGGTTCTAGAGCGTAACATCTGGACATACAAACATAGCCTGATAAACACAATACCGTCGGGTAAAAACATTACGTTTTACATTTTATTAATACAAAATTCACCGCAAGCAACACTATATGCCTCTCGAACCGAGATTAGAAACCGCCGAATAGCCCAAATCCTCAGCTCGAATAGAGATAACGGATAAACATAAAGAATCTTTTATTCTAATTTATCCAGAAATTATCTTTGCCCATCTTTGTTCTCCAGCCGCTTCGCCGTGATTCATTCAAGCCTTCCTGATGATAAAATAGTAATAGGGGAAATGCGGCAACAACGCGATATGACTCTCGATACATATCGGCAACTATGTCTTTCCTACATTTATCGGCTAGCATGGACTTCCACCGGTTCTGACGGTACATGGCGCGAATGTACCATCACCGCCGGTGACGGAGAATCCTTGAAGCATAATTCTGTCATTTCTCGAGTCTGTGCCTCATTCTGTCTCAATACACGAGTCATAAATTCATCATTATTTCATCGTACGGTGCTTATTAGCGTCCAAACGCACCAGACCCGCCTGCACGGATGTCTACAGGAGGCAACTATACCCGCAAAAACTTCCTTCTTGCCGATTCCAGGACGAAAAACGGTTGAGACGGTTTGTTTACAACAGCGCGTATACGTATAAATCTGATGCTACGTGGCTCGAATATACCACCAGCGTCGGTGGCGGAGAAGCCTTGAAGCTTCATTCTGTCAGTTTTCGAGTCATAAATTCATCATTATTTCAACGTACGGTGCTTATTAGCGTTCAAACGCACCAGACCCGTCTGCACGGATGTCTACTGGAGGCAACTATACCCGCAAAAGCTTCCTCCTTGCCGATTCCAGGACGAAAAACGGTTGAAACGGTTTGTTTACAACAGCGCGTATACGTACACGCGTTTCCTAGCTTGTGTGAGCGTACGCACACATTCAAAGCCCGAGGAGACGGCAGCCTTAAAAACCCGCGTACATTAAATTTATGGAGCGTTGGCTGCTTTGTCGTGTAGTAAGAACCAGCTTCCTGGCTCACGATATTCTGGTTGCACACGGGTGATTTATCATTCTTAGGTATTACTTATTATGCATTTATTTATCATTTCGGATGATTTCAGGCGCATGAACTATGTATCTGAGGCCTCCGTTCATGACCTTTGTCTTCAACTAAGTCCCGGCCTTCACGGAATTGTTGACGCCAATCAAAACCACGTTCTTGATAAACGCACATCGCTATAAACTTGTTGCAACATTTCGTACGCTTTTGTGGCAAGTTTCGCGTGAGATTTAATAACAATTCTTTGCTTCATGATATTTTTACGACGCCGAATTTTGACGACTTTAACGCCAAATGTTCAAGCTCCCATTGTTTGTAGAGGAGGAATATAACGTTAAACGATTTTCAGCATGTACAGATGTAGATATACCAATAATTGTATACCAAATTTATAGTAACTATTCCGATCATATCTTGGCACACTTTGTATATCCTTTTTGAATCAATGTTGACACTGAGAATTTAATGTATCTAGAATATAAATCGACAGTCACAGAAGTGTCTCCCTGTGAAAAAACTAGTAGTCATTGAAATTATTGATTGCATGATTTTGTAAAATTTCTGTTTCTTTTTGGAGTGGCCTGGTTAATTAATGTTTAGAGAAAACGAATGTTCACTTTTTGAAAAATGAAGTGATTTTATGGGTAGAAAATTTTACATTTGTATATAGGTACAGTAATGTTACTCGCTCTACTTTGACAACACAAGGCTGCAATATAGAGGGTCATAAAAACATTTTTGAAAATGTATGCTAGTTTTGTAGGAATTTTGACTCCTGAATGCAAAAATACACTCGGATGTGTACCATCACGTACAGTTTTTTCACAGCTTGCTTCGACGTATTTATATTGTAATATCCGATTAAATTAAATTAGTAGTGAAAATGGGACGTGGTATGAAATTTTTATTGTACTTATACAAAAATATATTAAAGTAGCTAAAATATTGAGAAATGGTTTTTCATCGCAGGCCTGTGTAATGCATTATGAATCCGTGTTTCAAGTTTCAATGCAGGAACACAACTAGGTAATTAAACTTAACATGGGCCTGATTTGCAAAGGCTTATGAAGAAAGCGATGATTAGTACTTTGCACTGATTGCGTTTTATTCCTACTATGGAAATTCTACTCTAGTAAAAAAAAATTACTATCTGTGGCGTCGTATTCTGTTAAAACTCGAAGAAGGCATCTGTATGCTACAGTAAGCTCATTTGCACGTAATCTTTTAAGTACCTTCAACTTTGGTAGCTAACAGTCCCTAATTGTCAGCATTTGAATATTTTCTTCCTCGGCACATTATCATTAAATCTGTTTATTACTGTACTGTTTTCTATTAAAGAAGGAACCCATAGTTGTAAGTTTGATTAAAAGATGAGACGCAGTACACACAAGGACATGTTCCTCTTAAACAAAACGAACTAAAACCTAACTCAGTGATTTTTATCACGATTAAATCAACGAAATAGCTAACTAGGTGCTCCTTGGAATTATAAATTACTTATTATTCCCATAACAAATTTGAAAAATTGGGTTCACTAAGTTAGACAAGGGATCAGAAAACTTTAAACATATTCAAAACACTAAGAAATTTATCTGACTTTGTTCTACAAAAGGCCCAAGTTTTGTGGAAAAACCACTTATACCACGACGACTGCAATTTGTTACCACGATACTCGCCAATAAGTTTCGTTTAATTCTGAATGCTTACACATCGTTCAGTCGTTTGAAGATCAGCGTGAATCACCGTATAGGTGAATTATTGTTCAAGTTTGCCAGATGTTGTTTTTTTTTCACAAGACTATCGAGGCATTTTGTAAATTAGTCGATCAGATTTGTAACTGGTATTACCAGTCACGGAATTAACTTCTCGTCCGTTAATCATTTTGGAGCCATTTGTACATCATAAATTATTACTCCACTTTGCTTATATACGTTCTTTGTGGATACTGAATGGCACTGTTTTGACAGGGACTTGTTATAAGTTCAGAATAAAATTCATCAAATCAATGGCGAACAATGTCATCTAATTTGCATGCGTTCCTTTAGCCATTCATTATTCCAATTTTGAGACAACTAAACTCGTCAATAATTTCATTGCTTCGCGATTAATTATCATTGTATGAACTCTGAATTACGTTTCCAATTAACCCTTTGTATCCCAAATTTTTAGGACTTTAGTCGACGTACAAGATTGCATGTAATTTAACGGGTACATTTCAATTTTATTTCACAAACATTTTATTGGCAACGAGATTTAATATTTATTTATTATAATATTTTAATATGGAACTTTTAATTGGATAAAACACATATAAATAATACATGTTACCTCAAAGTTCCGCTGCGTTATAGAAGGTTAGATACTTTACAAGTATACAACAAGGGATGTTCGGCAACTAGAAAATTCAAAGGAATTTTAAACTTTGCAGAAATGTAGCTCAAGTGGTGCTAATAACGTAACAGACGTAGGGATAACACTCACTGTATAAAAAAAAATACCTTAACGAAAAAAACCTTTTGTCAAAATTTTGTTAACGCAAGTTTGCAGCGCTTATTGCACCATTAAACTTTTGTTTGAAACATATTTTTCTGTCTGTTGTACTTTGCGAGTTATACGCGAAAAGGTGGAAGTGCCAATTTGACTTTGAGGTTAGCTTTCAGACCCTTAAAGGGCGATAGGGCCCAAATGAAACACACCGTTGTTCTTGTTTCCAATCGGTGAGTCCGGGTTCGCGGTGTTCCCTTGTGAGTGGCAGTGGATCCCGCGCCGCCGTTGACTATCACTGTCGACGCCGCACGTTTTGCCAAACTATTTCGCTTCTGTATTGAAAACAAATTGTGACCATAAAATTAGCTGACTGCACTTTCTTTTAATCCGAGAACCGTTTCCCGTCCACTCGTTTGTTTTATTTCCCGCATGGGATTTCGGCCCAGCCATTCGTCCGTGTATTTCCATTCCGTTTTATTGATGAATTTATTAATAATCACCTACATATGCATAGCTCACAGCCAGCACACGATTTACGCCGTTTCACTTCTAATTAAACAGAGAACTCTAATCCCCTGGAATGGACGTCTACCGCTATCTCGGTAATTATATGTATAGAAACTTTGAGGACCGTGCACAGGAATCCGCGCAAAAAATTCGATTTCGAGTGAACGCGAGAAATCGCGATCGCTATCATCTGTGGAACTTGTTCTTCGCCCGGGTCGGTTCTTTTAATTGAGTTTTCCTAGTTGATAGATAACTCGGCTACCGACCGCGCCGGGCGTAATTAAAATTAACAAATAACTGTAGCTCCGCTTATCTGCGGACAACTATGGCGTGTTCGCAAATCTGTTGATAAGTGGGACCACTGTATTTATAGCCGTGGTTTACAGATAACTAGTTCCCCTGTAACGAGTTCCGCCAACGCTGCAGCTATCGATTTGCATTATTCCAATTTCTATCGGTAGAGTACAGCCAGCTGCCCTATTACGTTGCCTTGGACGGGATGAAAGAATTCGTTACAAGCTTCCTGAATTCTGTCTGCAAGTGTAGGTAATCTGGGGTTGATGAATCTGCAAGACAGCAATTTTGAATAAAGACAGAAGAGGAGTACTGAGCTTATAGAAATATCTTTGAGATGATATTAAGATTTCACGGAAGATTTATAAATCCTTGTAATACAAAGTTTAACCTAGGTCGTTTAAGGGTCGTGTTATTAGGGATTATTATTATTAAGCCTCCTTATTGCACAAACAAAATAAGCAAGAGAAAACAAAAGAAGAACAAGACTATCGCAAATGCGAGATTCAATCCAAAGACTGTTTTCCAACCTAACCTAACGGAATCAAGGAATTTGTCTAAGTCTAAATGGTAGTTGAATATCAATTTAAAGGAATGCAGATGATCCTCAGGTTCTGAGAAATGTGATATTTAAAAAGATGATCGGGCAATCGTAACATTTGCCTTCCTCCGCTTAAACTTTAAATCGTCTATCTGTTAGGGAAGTACATCTGAGTGCCGTTGAAAGCAGTGGTAATTTGTTGAATGATAAATGTCTTTTGGATTTTCGAACATTGTAGTGGTGGAAATTTTCAAGTCTATATAATTTTTTACTATATTTACAGAAAAGCTCTTGTTACTTGTCTTTTAATAACTTGAATTTAATTTGCACACTTCTGTATACTCGATCAGCTTCCACACCTACTGAAATAAATATTCGGAGTAACGACACGACGCAAGTTTCGGCCGCTTTATTGAGCCGGTGTGAAGCGTCGAATTATTTCGCCACCTAATAGCCTGTAAAACGTTATAAGGAAGTAGTAATGGCTCGATACATTGCGATAAGACGAGTGTCGATGGTCGTCGGTCGTCGGTCGTCGGTCGTGTTGCACGCAGGTGGCATGGGCGGTGGTCCGCACCGATACATTTTTACGAACGTGTCGCGACTAATTCACGCGCCGGCTGGCGAGCGAGCAATTAAACGAGGGCAATTCGATCTTTCCCGATTACGTTTGCACAAGGTCGAATCATGCGATCTTGCATAGGTCGTAACACCCTTCTTTACGTGCGGTGACGGCAGAGGGCAATGACAGTGAGTGTTGAAATGGTAATTTGTTTTGTAATGATGAAGTTACAGCAGTGGTTAGGGGAAAGTTTAAAATTTGAAGTGTAAGTGCACTATAATTCAAAAAGGAATTATGTCCCATCCTTCATATTGTGAACCCAATTTTCGTTAATAAATTCGTAATTAAATTGTGGGGCGTGTGTCTGTGGGGGCACCTTTTCTCAACTACAGTCAGGGACAAAAAGATAGGACACCCATTAATTTGTCAATTGTTATTTAATATGTAACATAAATTAAGTTTACATTTGTAACACAAGTAAGTATAGGTACATCGTTTTACACTGTGTTTGTTCATATGGTCCAATTGGTTAAATTAAAATGTGAATATTCAATATAAATTTATCTGGAAAACTGTAAACGTTCAAGAAAGTTAGTGGGACAAAATGATAGGACATGTGTTTAAAAAATGGAATGTACAAAACGAATTACCAGTTTTGCTTAATATTCAGTACCTACTTGGTAGAGCCTCCTTAAAAATTTTATTACGGAAAATCATCCGTTTTGGTAGAGATTTATATAACTTTTCAATCGCTTTTCTCCTTAATTGGTGCCATTCATGTTCAATGCATTGCTTTAACTCGTCTACATATAGTTAAAAATTGTCGGCCGTTGGCATATAGATACCGCTCTCGCAAGGTCCGCCTAAATATTTTCGATAATGTTGAGATCGGGCGACTTTGCTGGCCAGTCTAAAATTTTAATTGTTTCATTTGCGTAAAATGCTTTGACTATTTTGGCTGTGTCAACGAAGGCATTGTCATGCTGAAAGATGAACTTATTTTCTGCAATTCTTGTACGTTTGTTTATTTGCTCCTTAATCAGATTCAAATATTTTTCGCTATTCATGTTGCCACTAATAAATTTAATATCTGTTTTTTCCATGGTAACCTATGCCGGCCCAAATCATAACTCCACCACCACCATTTGACGACGGCTTAATAATTGAGGTTCTTTTCTCAAATCATGGTAGTAGTAAGCAAAACCGTCATGTCCATCCAAATTAAATTTCTTTTCAGCGGTAAATATTATTTTGCGCCACTTTTTTTTAGCTGGATATGTTTTCCCGCAAATACCAAACGAACACTTTTATGCTGCTCTGATAACAAAGGCTTTCTCTGCAGGTTTTTGCGTTTTAAGTGTTTACACTGTCGTAAAACTCGTCGCACATTTTTGACCTGTGATGTAACACCGGCTTTTTCCGCAATTTGTCTAGCGGTCATCTTCGAATTCGATGCTATCCTTAAAATTCCACGCTTCACACGGGGCGTTAGAGTAAAACGGCGACCAGAACTCTTTTTTTTACCGTAATTATCTGGGTTTTTGACTAATATACTTATTAGGTTTCTATTTCTCTTTAATATTTTAGCAATTTTTGCTATAGAATACTTTTTTTTAAAAATAATTTTAAAGCTGTATGCACTTCACATGCACACCATTTTTTCTCACGCCCCATTATTTATTGCTGTGTTGCAACTGCACAAATTAAACTGTTTATATTAAATAATTTTTAGTGGAGGCTTTACACGGCACTCGATGTTGACGCTTCTTGTGCACGTTTACAACTGAGAAATGAAAATGCCTCGCACGTCCTATCATTTTGTCCCGCGTGAGGACATACTATTTCTTAGAAACGGATACTATATATAATCTTCGGTATATTTACAGTTATTGGTATGTATAATGTAGTTGATTTACTAAAATGTACATTTTCTTCAGCTATTATATCAGAACATAAAAAAATATCAGGTGTCCTATATTTTTGTCCCTGACTGTACGCCCTAGATTCCTGAAAACTTTTCACTAATATGTTGACTGCGTAAATAGGCTGAATTGTACGCAGACCTCGAACTTTATTAGCTTCATTATTCTGTTACTGATTAAATGCTGTTTAAATATATTACGCGTGGGTGAGACAGAGCGAGAAAGACTGAATACACGGTGGTGATGGTTATAAGGTGGATATATTTATTTTAGACGTGCTGCCTCCTCGAGCTTGGCTCGGTGGCTCCTCTTCGAAATGCAAGCGTCGACGGCTCGACGCTCCGGTGGTGTTGCCAGATTCTCCGGCGCTCAAACGAGCGTCGAGGATAACAAAGGGTTGCGAGGCCCGCTCTACGCAGCGATCGTGCCTCGCGCGTGGCTTCGCAGATGTAAATAAATACCGCATCGCCTACATACGTTTGTTGGGAAAAGGCAGTGGATACGATATTTATGTTATTTTGAATCAGCCACAATTATCTCCGTCTCTATAGAAATTTTTCAAGACATCGGAGCGCATTTGAGAAAAGACTCCAGTATTGGTTAAAAGAGAGTTTAAAATGTGAAGCGTGTATAATTATCCAATAATTATTTTATATTCAGAATAGATTAGTATAAAAGATGGGGAAACGTACAGCTTACTGTTGAGTGTATCTATAAATATATGTGAAACCATCAATTTTAAACTTTCTTTTGAACCACCATTTTTGAACCAACAGCTTGATTATACGTGTCAAAAGTCTGAAGTTAGTGAGGTATGTAAATAGCCCTCTTAACGAATACGTAAGTGTTACGTATTTCCTGTGAATCCATAGAATTGTTAAAATGAAGTGTGAATTATCGAGAGCATTGGCTTCGTTAGGTTTCAAATTAATCTTCATATCACGTGAATTTGTACGAGGTAATTATATTTGGGGTTTATACAAAAACGAACTTTTGAAAAGAACGGTTTTCGAATTCCATTATTCCCAAAACCTCGGTTAAACCGATTTTCGTATTTTCACAAAAAAAAAGTAAAATAGTAAATAAATATTTGTATTTATTTTAAAAATGTTCAGTTCCCTTAACATTATGGAATTACAAAAATACAACAAAATAAAATATACTCTATACAAAACCAAATAAATAAAAAATAAAAAATGAACTAAAATCCGTACAAATACGTACAATTTTTGAGTTCATTTAATATTTATGGATTTGCAAAAATATAACACAATAAAATAGACTGCGTACAAAACCAAATGAAAAGAAAACTAAAATAACTTAAATCCGTAGAAAACATAAATCTTTTAAAAAGTGGTACCAAAGTATAAATCTTTATTCCATTTAGTATTTTTCTTCTGAAAATATGAACTCATGAAGATTAGTTTTACAGTAGACTGTTACCTACTACAATATGCTTGTGGCCGATGCGATTTCAAATCAAATTGTTAACGTTTTTAATTAAATAATCAGTTCATTTCTGCATACTATTTCTAGTATATAAAACCGGGTTTTCGAGTTTTATAAATTTATAAATAAAAACTGATTTTTAAACCCGGTTTTTAAAAACCGACCAACCCTAATTAGATTCAAATATAAATCGAGTTTTCAGTCCCCTTTGTCTTTGTTGTCTGTATGTTGACAGCAGATTTTCTTCTTTTTCCATTAATTAAGTTTTTAATCGCATTCCTTTTACTAACCACAGCCGGTTCTTTTACGACTCGATGCACTTCTGATATTGCAAACACATATTCTTATGTCAGTGAATAATGGAAGAAGTTTATATTCAGGAAAGTTATTAATGAATTTAATAACACATTCAATGGCAAATGAGCTACTAGGAAAAACATTCTGGATTGCTTATTTGTCTCATTTAGTAGAAAAATAAGAACAACTGACCAATAAAACAGATGTGTTGACTAACAGAGACATTTGCCTCGTCACAAAATTAAATAATTAAAACTGATCCACAGGGACAGAGGAAACAGCACTTCCGCCTGTTGCATCCTGACAAAAATAAAACTCCTATTTCAGGCACCATTCAACAGACTATCTCAACATTCAATTATTGATATGAATTTAAATACAGAAAACAGGTCCAAAATGCTTTTCCGTAAATAACACAAAGAGTCTCAAGTCTCAGCTGCCTAAAAACAGCTCGCTCGATAACCACCAGTGCAATTCCACAAAAATTTCCAATTCCCACAGAAACCAGAATTCCGCAAACACGGTGAAAGATTGGTCGAACTGAACTTGGTCGAATTGTCTGATAATTTATGTCCTTATCGATTAATTGAGTAATTGAGTACAACCCTGATAAATGTACTGGCATTACTTTCCCTTGTTGGTTCCAATTTATTCGTGCGAAACGTTATTCGAACGGGACTGGTCCATTCCAGTCTGAAATAAAATGGGGGGGGGGGGGGGAGGTAGGAATTATTTTAAAGAAGCAATGAGCAACGATACATTAAGGCTGCCGTGACCGCGGGTCTTGAATGTGTGCGTACACTCACACAAGCTAGGAAAAGCGTGTACGTATACGCGATGTAGTAAACAAACCGTTTCAACCGTCTTACGTCCTGGAATCGGCAAGAAGGAAGTTTTTGCGGGTATAGTTGCCTCCGGGAGACATCAGTGCAGGGTGGTCTGGTGCGTTTGAATGATAATAACCGCCGTACATTGAAATAATAATGAATTTCTGAATCGAAAAGTGACAGAATGAGGCTTTAAGGCTTCTCCATTGGTGGCGCTAATGGTGTACGGCAGCCACGTAGCACCAGCGTGACGTTACGTAGGGCCGACGCGAGGTTAGTTGGCGCCCTTACGCAAGAAAATTTTTGATGCTCCCAAATATTTGCACCTGTTTTCTATTTAATATGTTTTTTCTTTACGGGGTGAACATTTCGTTTATGTGGGGATTCGATTCCGTTATTATTAAGCGTGCGATATTGTTTTTTAGCGTCCCATTCGGCTGGCGCCCTTATGCGGCACGTAACTTGCATAGTGGTTTCGCCGACCCTGCGTATACGCGAGGTAGTAAACAAACCGTTTCAACCGTCTTGCGTCCTGGAATCGGCAAAAAGAAAGATTTTGCGGGTATAGTTGCCTCCAGTAGATATCAGTGCAGGGTGGTCTGGTGCGTTTGAGCGCTAATAACCACCGCACGTTGAAATAATAATGAATTTCTGACTCGTGTACTGAGACAGACTCGAGAAATGACAGAATGAAGCTTCAAGGATTCTCCGTCACCGGCGTTGATGGTATATTCGTGCATTGTACCATCAAAACCGGTGGAAGTCCAATCTAGCCGATAAATGTAGGAAAGACATAGTTGCCGAGATGTATCGAGAGTCGAATCGCGCTGTTACCGCATTTCCCCCATTACTATTTTGTCGTAAGGGGTGTTGAATGAATCACGGCGAAGCGGCTGGAGAACAGAAATGGGCAAAGATATTATCTGGATAAACTCAAATAAAAGATACTACAGTACTGTCTCGTTACGGGCTCGGTTTGGTGTAAACGATGTGGACTTTTCGCTAGTCCCACCACTTCTGTCTCACTCTTGTCCGGCGAAGGCGAGAGCGAGCGAGAGGCACTGAAAGCGAGCGAGGGCGGTACGAGATAGACGACGGGATGATGTTTTGTCTCGCTCCGTCTTTCGGACGCCTGACAACTCCGTCCTTTGCGTTCGCGGCCGTCGCGCAGGCAAAGCGTTCCAGTCGCTCCCCCCTTCGGCCAGAAAGAAGCGAGAAACGAACACTGGGAATTAGGGCTCTGTTTCAGGGGGGCCAAGCTTCCCTCTTACGAAAGTTGAAGCAGAGTTTGTAGCGCCTCCTACCTATTAGGTGCGTACTAAACTGTGAATCGGGACGTATGTGTAAGTGTATACGTGTAATGCACCGCTTACTTTAAAACCTGTCCACGGATCGTCGCGCCAGCGACACGTATGCAGCAGATAGAATGAATAAACATTGAAATTGAATATTTCTTCTTTTCTTAGGAAAATAAAATATATTCAATTTCTTTGTATATCCTTCTATCTGCTGCATACGCGTCACTGACGCGACGATCCATGGTCAGACGGCCTTAGAAAAGGTAAACCAGGGAAAGTGAGGACGCCATTTGAAGGAATGACGACGGTCGTCATGGTAACATTTCACCAACGTCGAAAGGTTGTGTTGTGCTCACTGATACACCTAGGTGTGTGTGTGTGTGATGTACCTAGCGCCTCCTACCTATTTGGTGCTAACTAAACGGGAACTTCGGCCAAACAATGACGGCTTGGCCCCTCTGCTCTGTTCGCGATACGGGCTCAACGCCACGCAGCACAGTGGGGCAAAGTGACGAAGTTTGTTTCATAATCAAAGAACTTTTGATAGAAATGAGATAGTGATGATTTTTTTTTTAAATTAAAGTTGAAAGATTGCAGAATAAGGGAAAATTAATGAAATTTTGATACGAACGTTTTTTACCTTTGAAAATCTGTGTTAAACTTTAAATCGATTTTTTTTCAAAATCCTGAGGTAGTAGACAAATTTTGCGAACGGATTTGAAATCAGCGCGACAAAATCTATAGGAAATGATGTACAACATGTCAAGAAAAAATTCTAACCGAACATGGTATTGGACAAAACATATTTTTGTTGTAAAAGGGTATAGCCGGTTAAGGTGGTCAAATGTGCCCTTGAACCGAATTCGACTCACGATGAGTCATTCGAAAGCTTATAAAAAAAGAAACATTTGTGGCAAGTTTCAACTTTGTATCTCGACCCGGAGGGTAGTAAAGGGCAAAAATAGAAAAACAGGTTTTTGCCGAATTTCTCCTATACTAGGGGATGAAAAATCTTGAAAAAAATCAGAGCCATTTCTGTTATCGGGGCACATATTAGAGAATTGTTTCAGATTTTTAAATTAAAAAACCAAGCTGTGAAAAATAAAAAACGCCAAAAAATGCTGAAAAATGCCGGTTGTGTATCGAAGCAGTCTTGGCACTATAATTATATTTTTACTGTAAGTACGTATCATTGATACTATTGTCCTGAATTTTTTTCAGATTTTTCAATTTGGTGCGCCGCAGTTAAAAAAATTAAAAACCGATTTTTTCGTCGTTTTTTCCGTGTCAGAGTAACTTATAGGTGGAATTTTCGTACATACTTTATGAAATAAATCATTTATGGGATCTGAAATGTTTATACGTACAGCAAAACATCATAGGAATTAAAGAAACTGAAAAAACCGAATCATTTGAAACTATGTTATGCGCCTTACATTGTAAAGTATCTACCGTATTTTCCAACGGCGTCGGTGGCGCAGCGGTAAAGCGTCGAGCTGCTATATATACCGCTGCTAACTTTTTAAACGCAGGATCGAGCCTCGGACTTCCAAGTCCCTTAGGCTAAGTTTTTTTTTTTTCGTTAATTATATATATTTCCTAACTTTACGACACAATGATCAATATTTATTTTCAAATGTTTTAAGAATATTTGAAAAACATATTAACCTGAAATATACGTAAATATGAGTTTGGACTGCTTGTTATGCCGCCGTTTCTCTTGTCAAGTATCCTGTCAATTATATTAATATGTGAAATTGGTTTTCAAATCTCTTACCTTTAACAATTATGGATGGATAGCAACAAAAATCGTGTTGTTGTTTTCCTACTATTTAGCCTTTTCGTCTATTAGAATTAGATCATACAATCCTATTCTCTCTTGATTTTCCGGAAATGACAGAGAAAGACCTCAAAATTCTTTTTACTGGTTCGTATCAATTATCTCAAGCGATATCATATTTAGCAGAAGTAATGGATGAAGAGAACAACATTAATCTTCGTTGTGTTAAAGAGAGAAAGAATATTATTAAATTCGAAGTAAGATCACGACATATTAACAGCAAAACTTACAGATGTTATATTGATTATGCACCAAACTCAATAGGCTATTCCGGAATAAAGCGCTATTGTTGTGAATGTGCAAATGGTAACCGCACCGTCGGGTGCTGTTCACACATAGCTGCAATAATTTATTACTTATCGCATGCTCGGTACCTTTCAAAAATTGTAAGACCTGCAGAAATTCTCAGCAAAATATTCAACAGTGAACACGTGACACCAGTAATTAATGAAGACAGCGATGACGATTGAATACATCAGACACGATTTTTGTTGCTATCCATTCATAATTGTTAAAGGTAAGAGATTTGAAAACCAATTTCACATATTAATATAATTGACAGGATACTTGACTAGAGAAACGGCGGCATAACAAGCAGTCCAAACTCATATTTACGTATATTTCAGGTTAATATGTTTTTCAAATATTCTTAAAACATTTGAAAATAAATATTGATCATTGTGTCGTAAAGTTAGGAAATATATATAATTAACGAAAAAAAAAAAACTTAGCCTAAGGGACTTGGAAGTCCGAGGCTCGAACCTGCGTTTAAAAAGTTAGCAGCGGTATAGCAGCTCGACGCTTTACCGCTGCGCCACCGACGCCGTTGGAAAATACGGTAGATACTTTACAATGTAAGGAGCATAACATAGTTTCAAATGATTCGGTTTTTTCAGTTTCTTTAATTCCTATGATGTTTTGCTGTACGTATAAACATTTCAGATCCCATAAATGATTTATTTCATAAAGTATGTACGAAAATTCCACCTATAAGTTACTCTGACACGGAAAAAACGACGAAAAAATCGGTTTTTAATTTTTTTAACTGCGGCGCACCAAATTGAAAAATCTGAAAAAAATTCAGGACAATAGTATCAATGATACGTACTTACAGTAAAAATATAATTATAGTGCCAAGACTGCTTCGATACACAACCGGCATTTTTCAGCATTTTTTGGCGTTTTTTATTTTTCGCAGCTTGGTTTTTTAATTTAAAAATCTGAAACAATTCTCTAATATGTGCCCCGATAACAGAAATGGCTCTGATTTTTTTCAAGATTTTTCATCCCCTAGTATAGGAGAAATTCGGCAAAAACCTGTTTTTCTATTTTTGCCCTTTACTACCCTCCGGGTCGAGATACAAAGTTGAAACTTGCCACAAATGTTTCTTTTTTTATAAGCTTTCGAATGACTCATCGTGAGTCGAATTCGGTTCAAGGGCACATTTGACCACCTTAACCGGCTATACCCTTTCAAGTTTAACACAGATTTTCAATGGTAAAAAACGTTCGTACCATTTTTTTTTTATTTCTCGATTTGTATTTTTACTACGGAAATCGCGATTCCACTAGCGTTCAGAACGAAGCGGTTTTTCGTCGTTTTCGCAAAGAACGCAAGTGGCTGATTTCAAGTCGTTTTGTGGTTATGGGTTATATTTATTGATGAGTGGGTAATTTTTCCACCCCTTCGGGGTTAATTGTTTTTTAAATATTGTATTGTCCTCCAAACTACGCACGCCTGCAAAGTTTCAAGACAACTCGATAGTTGGAAGTTGGTTAAATTTCAGTTGCCAGATTTCTACCATGCATATATCAAACATACAAAAAATATACAAACAAACCGAGGGTCGAAGCTGAATAAAATCGTTTAAAAATAATCTGATTTATACCGTGTTTAAATTCATTTTCATTTGGGAAATCACAGCAGTATGTTACTGAAACATTCATGCCGATACGATAGAAAGTTTTACATTCTATTAAAACACACAAAATATACAAATCATTGAACAATCATATCATTATATTTTTTCAAAAGTAAACAGAAATATTGCACCGAATGAGAGAAGATAATAAGAATTGTGAAGTTTAGAAGGGATATTGATACCCAAATTAGTGTTCTTTCATAAATTATTGAAATAAACTATCAAATTAAAGAGACTTTATATTTATTTGTCGTCGAATAAAAATAACCCAGAGTTAGTTTTATTTGAAATGCCACGGATGAATCAGTTTATTCGACGGGAATTCATCCGTCGGTCACAAATAATTTTTTTAATCGAGGGCCTCTATTCTTGAGGTCACCCGAAGCTCGAGCCGAGCGACATTGTATCGCTCACCCGTCTAATCTGTTGCCTGGAGTTGCTCGGCGATGTACATATCATTGATTATGCAGAAACAGAATTTCTTTATTTTTCATCGTATCAATATGAAAGTGATTCTGCCGATTAAATTGACAGGAAATAATTTGAATCGGACTAAGTACTTTGAACGAAACCGGCTTTCAATTCTGCAAATAAATTTTATGTGTAATATCGTTATTCGTTAATAATGATAGTTCAAATTGTGTCAGGTTATCTTTCCATCTTTCCTTCTTACACTCCCGGACCTCTCTATCTTTCATTATTGCTACATTCAGGGAGGCTCTAACGCTAGACGCAGCTCTCGTGCTGTATTCCTTCAAGACTTCTCGATGAAAAGAGAGAACTCTGTGGCAACAGCGCGGCAGAGACAGAGAGTACAGAACATGTGGCAACTATGCGTAAAAAATTCGTCTACCCAGAGTACCTGAAGATGTCATTGCTGTACAAATTCTTTTTATCGATCGGAGTAATTTCATTAGGGTCCGTTTGTTTACTGGGGACGCTTCGATCGATTCGGACCAAAACAAACTTGAGACGGCAGCCTTAAGCATACGGTTGCTTGAATCGCGGGCTCCAGCTATTAAAACCGCCAGAGTTACCCGTGTACGCAGCCAAATTATTTACAAGCGCATAATTAATTATGTATACGGGGGAAGCGCGTGCACGCAATGCCGACTGGCTAACCGTGAAAAGCATTGTTACATAAATCCGTGTTGACACGGAGGATGCACTTTCCGCGGTTTCTGGGAAGCATTGAAGTTTATGCTAAATCAAAATCGATTTTAGGTAGAAATCGTGTATGTACTATTAGTTGAAGTAACACTTTGGTTGGGTAACTATGAGTTTGAGTGTAAAACGATTTTGCTTTGTTAGTGTAATTTTAGTGTATTTTTTATATACACTCGAGTGTCCTCTCTTGTCCTGTCGTTCACGAATGGGGTCGTCCTTAAATTACGTAAGGCTTTTCGGGGAGGGGAGTCGTGAATTTCTTACAAAGGAGAGAGAGGGATTTAAGGGGGGACACCGCTATGACGGCTGGAAGAATAAACCTTTTTTAAGAATTTTTTTTAGGAATAATTTACAGTTTTCATATAAAATTTTTATTACCTACAATGTCTTAAGAGCCTATAAAAACAAAATGAATAGAAAACATGCATAAATTTTAATATATTAATTGATCTTCTAGACCCCCTCATAAAAAAGCATAGGCCGCTGGCGGGATGTGTCACTTTGAAACGGCAGCTCCGAAATCAAATTTAAATCCTTTTTTTAATCTATATGAGTGTAGTTTCCGTTGGACGTGCCGATTTTTTAAAGAAATTATTTTTTCAAAAATGGTGCGCTTTAGAAAAAAGTTTTGAAAATCCGCAAATAAGATGGACAGTTTTTCGAGCGTATTTAAAAAAATTTGACTTCGATCATAAAATCCGTGCGTGCAACGGAAACTACACTCATATATAGTTTCTATAACTGAAAAGTGCAGTGTAAAAAATATTACGTAAGGAAGGGGGCAGGACGTTGGAATATAAAATCTTACAAATTCTTATACTGCGGGAGGGAGGGAGTACGAAATCGCCAATATTACCCTTAATCCTCTTCTTCTAATCACTTCTAATCCTCCGCTGGCGGGATCTGGATCAGCTTGGACCCACGTAAAGGCGAATGTCGAATGTGTGGTTCCGCTATAACATTAAATGGTGTTAGAGAAACAGTCAGAAATAAAAAAAAAATGAAGCACTTCGCCACGAAGAAAATTGTCTGAAATGTATATACCAGGATAGTCCCTGTTAGGCTCAAGCCTAATCCATCTTATTGGAGTACAAATTCTCGATCTGTGGTCACGCGAGGCATCCTACAAAAACTGCCACGGCATTAAGAATACAAAGAAAATCAATACAGTAAAATCGGAGGGGACAGTACAGCCATCTTGATAATAGAATTAAATTCCAGCTGAATGGCTAATATGGCGCAGTCGCATACGAAAATTATACAGCATTTCTTATGGGGGTGACATCGAAAGGTATTCACGTTCCATCGATGACAAACATATAAAATTCACCAACGAATTCCAGATCATAAATTTCGCTTTTAGGACAGGCCACGTTGGAGAGTTTAGGGTGTCTAGGGTTAAGTAGCCAGCCAGGTAAACCTGTGATTTGTGAACGCTGGCGAGGGTGTAGTGGCGCCAGAGGCCGTGGAAAATAACTTATTTCCTAAAATCACGATTTTGTCCCCGCGGAAGGTGTCTAACGTGGTGGAGGCTAAATCTGAATTCCAAAAATGGCTTTTATATTGTTCCAGGAGACTTTTATTGCACGAACTGCGGGATTGGGTTAAGTTGGAGGCAGGCCTGGACGTCGGGGCGCTCGTTGAATTTGGATGAAGCTGTTATTTTAGTTTCGTTTGCCCGGGAAACCGCGCATGGAATTTTTATAGTTTTCGACCATAACCTGGGACAGGTCGAAAACAGCCAGATTTTGTTCCACTGCGTTGTCTATTTTCCTTTTTTCTTTTCTCGAGACGGCTGGACTGCCTTTTAGCTCTTTCTTTATCAACGCGCATAAACTCGATGGAAACACTGTTCGAAGGTGAACACGTGGATATCGATACCTAGCTTGGTATTTTCGGGGGCTGAGTAAAGTGAAAAGAATTAGGAGAAATGTCGCCTGTCGTGTGGGTGAAGATGTGGTTGGCAGTATCGTAACTTTTGTTGCAACAGCGTAACGATGTAAGGCTGAAGTTATTTTAGAATAAAGTTCCTTTGGGATGAGATACAGAATGGAAAAATAGTTCGAATGGAAATTTTTTGAGAATGAGTTGTTGAACTTAAGCTGGTTAAAGAATGTCGGAATCATAAAATAATTATTTGCCAATAAAATATACGTGAAATGTTAAATGGAAACTAGAAGGAGCAGGCTATTATTTCAGAATGAGATTCTCTTGCGAAGCAAAATAAAAGCCAGCAGCTTCAAAATAAAATTCTTCTGAGCCAACTCACAACAGTAGCAAATATAAAATACCTCGAGAACAAAATTCTTCACTTCAATATAAAATTACGCCCAAAAAGCAAAATGAAAATTATCAACTCCATAATAAATCTCCTCCAAATCAACTCATCTTTGGAACTACCTATAATTACAAATTCAGAATTCCACAGAAACCAGAATAAAAGCCAGCAGCTTTAAAATAAAACTCGCCCGACCCATCTCGCAACAGTAACGAATATGAAATTCTTCCAAAACAGAAAACTGCTGCTCCCAGAAGGCTCAGAACCTCGAAGCCACCACTTCACAATGCAAAGCCACAAGGACAAGCTGAATGAAAAGCAGGACGGGAGAAAACCGTTCCAGAATGGAATTCCTTTCCGCTTTCGGCGCTTCCGAAAAAAAAAAAACAGCCGAACGAGCGTGGTCCAGTGTTCCACGGGGCGTAAAGATCCGGTTCCTCGTGACCGCTGCCCGCCAAGTACAGTTTCGATAATTGCAACAGGTGCACGACCTCGGGCGAAAGTGTGTCTTGCTGTTCGAAATCGATTATTCAACGGGCCGGTCGAGACTTGTGGCCGTGGCTTCCGCCACGACCGTTTCCAATTACAACGGAAAAGTCTGTCCAGGATCGTGCATCGGCGGTCTTTAATTACCTGGACCGGCGATCCTGATCGTCATCGTGAACGAGCCACACACGATGAAGTATTGTGCCTTCCATAGACACACGCTGCTGGAAATATTTATTGCATCACTGAGATATTCAACGTATCATCATTATTTATACTTAGTTGTGGGATTTCACTAACAAATAAACATTCACTTATAAGGAATGGAGTTTCCCGATTTGGAATATATATTTTCAAAGTACCCATAGTAACTAAGAAATCCTGAAAATTATATCTGCAATGGACCTATTTTACTCATATTCTCAATAACACTAAATATAGCCTCAAGGCGTATGCGAAAAACGGCAAAATCCTCGTTTTTAAGATTACTTGGCTAAAATCTAGCATCTGTATGTTTTTTGAGGTACTGAATTCGAATATGATGTTATTTTGTGTGTAAAAAAAATTCTAAGGTAGTTCTCTTAATTAGAAGATTTTGCCGTTTTTCGCATATGTCTTGAGGCTATGTTGAATGTTATTGATAACATGAGTAAAATAGGTTCATTTCTTAGTTACTATGAGTACTTTGAAAATATATATTCCAAATCGGGAAACTCCATTCCTTATAAGTGAATGTTTACTTGTAAGCCTTTTTGCAATCTTGTGGGACAGGTCAGGAATGCGGTATTTTAAGAATTTGGAAACTGAAATAGGTTTAAATGGATTTGAAATTTTTCACTATGCTTCTTGATAGTGCTGTGATACCGACGAGTCTGCTTGAGTTTTTGTTATAGAGCTGTGTAATCGTGAGTGATTTTCAAATCTAAGGCAGCAAATATTCAAAAATCAAAACTTTTAAGAATATCAAATTTGCTAGATTCTTGCAAAACGTTTTGGGACTGCCTACTTTTTCAATTTCAGGCTTGGACTCAAGATTTACTATTCTCACTACTAGTGATTAATACATTACTTAGAATTAGTAGTAGTATTAGGAAAATACTATTAGATGATGGAGGCACTGATTTAGTGTTCAATATCTTGGTCAATATAAGTTCTATACGCGGATTTGTAGGTGAATGCAATGAATGATTCCACTATTCTGTTTAGTGATGTTGCAACCGCAATAAAGCCTCGTTCACATTGGTCAAGTTAAGTCGATTGAGTACAAGTTACTTTACATTGGTGAAGTATTTACCTATTTGACTGGAAATATCCTTTACAGTTTCTTTCAGGTTTCAAGCGAAGTAGAGATTCTTTCAACTTTACTTGCCTTAAAATACAATTTGACTAATGTGAACGAGGCTTAAGGGGTGAGTCGATAGCACCATTGAGTCTCTTACAAACTAGCCAAGGAACCAGAGACATGACTGCGTTGCATTTTTTTTAAGATGGGTTTCCTTCGGAATTCAGAAAAACGTGGGTATTTTTTAGAAATTTATAGAACAAACTACTGAGTAGACTGTGCTCAAATTGTGCATAAATTTTATAATTAAACAAGAATCGTTATAAAATCTTTCACGCCGTTTTCCTTCAAGCTATATTTTTCCAGTTTGCGGAAATGATATCTCAAAAAGTATGAACTAGAACTACATATAATAACATCTACAATAGTTTTTCTGTTTCATTTGTGAATTTTCAACAATTTATGTTTCTTCTAGTTCAAACCACAACCAGATCTCATACTTACCAAAATTATCCTTTCAGCTCATAGTAGCGACCCGTAATTACTTTATCAATTGGGACAAGTTGTTTTAATATCCATTTGCATTTTTAATATACATTTGTATGAACACGAAACAAATGGTGTGTATTGTCTAAAAGCCAAAACGAACATGTGCATACGAAAAATTTGGGGGCACTTCATCCGGTAGTTTATTCTGTGTACCTACATTCCTAAAAATATCCATATTTTTCAAACAAACCCAGCTCTCGAAAAAGTAGCTAGGAACACATTGGATGGCGTGTAACATTAAGAATATTGCTTTACACGTCACCCCACCTAGTCTTGGTACACTTAATCACCATACCTCTGCAAGGAGAAATAGAGGAGCAGGAAGGGCGAGGATCTCATTTATACGCGAGATTTTCTCCGTGTCGCCCACGAAACGATGCGTTGTCTGTTGCACCCCGCGGTGCAGCGCGATGCAACCAGGCGCAGTTTAGCGAAGCGCAGTGACTACGCTTCGCTCAGTTTGCATTGTTCGATCTGACGACCGAGCTTTAGTTTGTACATGCTGGTAGAAATGGGGGAAAACAGAGAAAAACTCTTGTAGACGTTTTGCTCCTCTGCTTCGGATACTTTCCATCATTTCTCGAGGATTCGGTGTAGAATCCAATTCTAATGGGTGTAAGCTATGTGATCAGTTGTTGGTTATTCCAATTTAATATATACCATAATCTTCATAATCCAATGTGTGGAGTTAAACTCGTTCATACGATTATGTACCTAAGCACCGAAAAATTTTCATTTCAGTGCAAATTCTTCGACGAGACTTTCACATCAATCGTACATTTTTTCTACGAATAAACAAACGAGTTTGTTGATATATCATAATGTTCCATTGAAACTACTCTGATTGGGACCATAAGCCATAATTGCAATTACATGTTCGAAAGGGAATTGAAGAGTCTTGTAGAAAACACTGTAAGTGTTTACAGTGGCACCGGATATTACAAGTTATACGTAGCACGTAGAACATTTTCCGATAACTATTTTTTTTTTAATTTTGGCATTTACAGTGTTTTCTACAAGGACTCTCCAATTATTCTCTGAAAAGCCACCCTGCGTTAGCTTGAACTGCGATTTGTATTTAAACAATTACATCAAAACACTGTTACAGAATTCTACTATTACGAATAATATCTACCACAAACCCCATTCTCAGTTCCATGTGCTCGCAGTTTTGAAGTTCAAAACTGAACACGGAAAAACACAACCAATATTCGCTCAACAAATCGAGGTCACCCATCCGCGTGTGAACCAGCTGTAAATTTGAGTAAACTTATTTAAGCGACCACATTCCACTTTAAGATCCCTGTCGCTTCCTTTAATAAACCTACTGATCCCGAAAAGAAGCTATCACGAGCTGGTAATAAAATGAGGTTCTTCCGAACATCCATATTTATACATTTTTTGCGCACTTTTTTTCATCCATATGCCTCCTTCCCGATAACGTTGCATAGTCGAATGAATTAAATCAGAGACTTAGCCTGGACTTGATACACGACGCCACTAATCTCATGGCGGCCTTCAGCAGTTCTTTTAATGACGTTAATAACCGCTTCGTTCGTTTAGTGACACGATAAATGTTTTAACCACACATTTTTCTTCTTTTGGAAACGATAAGGCTTTGTTGGTGGCCGTCAAGGGGGCAAGGCTGAGGGAGCCCGATGATATCGATGAACGATAAGGATTATCGGAGCAGTTGCACCCCGCGGTGCAGCGCAGCCTACCGGAGCGTGGTTATTACGCCTGGATTCTTTCAGCATTGTCCGATTTAATCTGCAAAAGCTTCCAATTTGTACGAAGAGAAGACAATGCCCGCGGGGGGGGGGGGGGCAAACAATACGGCAATTTGCACGCGCCGTTTGCGCAAAGGCTGAGGATCCAATTTGCCCCCACGCCACCGATGAATCAATAATTCCACCCCGTTGAAAAGTTAATCCCGACCGGGCTTCCTCTTAAATTGATCTCGGGAATCGTTACTCAAATGTATTCATCGAGCTCGCCGAAGATCTGCGACACGGATGGAGGTGAACGCTCGGTACCTACCACTGCACGAGTGCCTGTGAGTTGAAACGACGGACGCGGAGATTATCACGAATTGGGAAATTTACGTTTGAGGTATGATGGTGGTAATGTTATGGAAATGGTTGGAGAAACTATTCACAAAAGAATTGAATGTGAAATAAGTTTGGGGAGCGACAATTGTTTGGCAAAAGAAATTGGTGAGAGGTTTAAACACAGAGGACTGTGACAACTTTAAAAACAATTTACTTCTTTTTCATACGACGAATTAGCAATAAATTGATTTTTAAACTGTCTGGACTCTTTTAAATTAAAATATTTCATGATATTTCGCGGAGAAGGCGGCAGGTACTTGTTAGCCTGGAGACGGCAAATCTGCAAATCCGTCCCTGTTTAGCGATACAATTCTCACGAATCCCAAGTATGCTTCGATTGCAAAAAAATCTGAAACTGCAGAAATTAGCGCAAGTAATGCTAATAACGTAACTATTTTTGGACTCAGCAATAATACTGTTCTAAGAGTGAAAACACCAAAAAAGAAATGTTGAGTTTTCATATTATCGTGAACATCTGCGAAACCGTAAAAGATATCGAAAAAAATTCAATGCAAAGGGTATCCTGCAATGTGGCGATACAGAATTGTCGAAAAAAAGGTGATGGGGATAAATTTCGAAAAAAAATGTTTTTCGTAAATTCTTTAATCTAAATTCTCTAAATACTCTAAATACTAAATACTGTAAATACTCAAATAATCTAAATACTCGCCATTCTTTCGAGAAGGTATTTTCACCCTTAGGGCCGATTTATTGCTGAATCAAAAAATAGGTTATTACCATCATTAAAACTACATTTCTGCAAAGTTTCAGATTTTTTTTAATTTTCGAGTTACCAAACTTCCCTTGTCACTATACACCAATGTACTTACATATCAATTACATGAATTTTAAAACCGAACTGAAAATGAAAGAAGGCAAATTCAACCAGTCCGTAAGTAGGTACACTTCTGCCTTCTCCTGTAAACGGGGCGTCCGATAAGATTTATCTCCCGGGAGCTGTCACGAAGAGAACAAAACTTGAGTCTCTAATCACTAATCATAAATATCCATCCACCCAACGGATGGTTTCCAAAGCAACAACTCCATCGACGCGACGTGAAAGCGCGGTAAAAACGAGCACAGGCGCGTTCATCTTCGAAAACGAAGCCAATTAAGCTTCCCAGCTCCGCATCCCTGACATTAATCAAACCGATTGGCGATGCACGTCGATTGGAGCTAATTATAGGCGATAAAATAGTCGAATGGATGCAACAGTTTCATTTCTGGCTGCCTCACTGATTGACTGGAAGAAGAAAAATAACGATAGATGCTGCTGTTGCATACCGAGAGCCGCGCCACTGATAACAGAGGAAGCTTTTATCTGGTGGGTTCAGCTCGGTTACGACTCCGGTGCACGCGAGCATTTCTTTCACAAGCACACGTACAGGTCGTTGTAAATCTGACGCGGTAGGTACAGCTGGCTTATAGGTGAACCACTCGGCGGCTATCAACCTGGCAAATGTCAGAGTACCCCAGGGGTGGTAGAACCTGTCTTGCCACTCACACAGGCGCGACCGTTGCGTTGAAAGTGTTAGACGAGTCTGCAGGTAGAACAAACGCTTGGTGAAATACGTCTCCTTCTTCTTCTCGTGTCAGCTAGCGGTGTTTATTGATCACTAGGTGAGGATCTGTAATATTAGGTGGTCTCTGAGCCAGTGTTGTGATAGGAACACTACTAAGGTCAGTATCATATATATTGGCCGGTGAATTCGGTTTCGCGAGCAGCGATCGAGGAGAAATCAGCCACCACCATCTGACGATCGTGGATTTGTCAGCTGGAGTTGCGTGGCCCTCGCAGGGTATGGTGGGGTAACGGGAACGCTGCTCGGCTCCACCTGAACCTAGCCGTTTGGCTGTTATTTGTCCTTAGCGTAATAGTTGTGTGCGTTACGAAGCTATGCGTAGACCAATACGAGATGAAGCTATCGAGAAAGTATCAATGTTCTAACAAATAAAGCTCCTGAATTTTTTCGTAGGTAACGCACACCTATTCTGATGTGTGTATTTCTACGCTGACAGCTCGGTTTGGTCTACACCCCAGAAGCTTGGCACTATCCCCACCATTTCTGGCTCACTCTTGTTCTGCGAAGGCGAGAGCGAGATGGAACGAGAGCGAGTCAGAAAACGTTGAGAAAAGGAGCACCGAGGCAGGCAAACTGTGTGGTGGGAGAATACCCCTCACGAAACTCACCGGCCAATGTATGATACCGACCTTATGTATGATACCGGCCAATGTATGATACCGACCTTAGGGATGTTACTATGGTCGGGTTCAGATATATTGGCCGGTGAGTTTCGTGAGGGGTATTCTCCCACCACACCGCTTGCCTGCCTCGGTGCTCCTTTTCTCTACGTTCTCACTCTCTCTCGGGCTACGCCTGGTCGTCGCGCGGTGGGTTAGAATAAACAACAGCCACACGGTTTCGTTCAGGCGGAGTCGCGCAGCGTTCCCGTTACCCCACCATACCCTTCGGGGGCCAAGCAACTTCAACTGCCAATCCACGGTTGTCAGGTGGTGGTGGCTGATTTCTCCTCGCGCGCTGCTGGCGAAAGCGAACTCACCGGCCAATATATATGAACCCGACCTTAGGTGGTCGTTCATGTAATGCCGCGTTTACACCAAGGCGAACACGAATAAAAACATTGTTCGCGAACGTTTTCATCTGTTCTTGCCGTGTCCACACAGCCGCAAATAGAACAAAACGATCACATACGATTCGTACACTGAGTTTTGTTCATGTTTGCAGCGGTGTGGACACGGCAAGAACAGACGAAAACGTTCGCGAACAATGTTTTTGTTCGTGTTCGACTTGGTGTAAACGCGGCATAATGGTACAATCGGGAAGGAGGCGATCCTTGTGCAAAAGTGTAGAAAAAAGTTGTTTCGTGCGAGACTTGATTTTCGAGAAAATCGATTTTGAAAATTAGTTCGTTACCTGACTAATTGTAAGAATGGGCAAAGTGCAACAGTAATACGATGCAAGTGCAAATGAAATGAAATAAGTTAAAAGTGTGGAATAACTTTTTTCTTTGAATGAGGCTGTGTTCTCTAGAAAATCGAGTTTCACGATCCATTGAGTACACGTGCACTTGATCAAAAATTGGTTGCACTTTGATATCAATTTTCTCAAAAACAGTGTCCTAATCGAACAAAGTTGTTTACTGATAAATTCTGCTTCTTTTTAATCGGGTGTAAGTGTACATGACGATTTTTGGAAATCGATTTTCTTGGAAACTAAACCTCGCACGAAAAATATTTATTCTACACTTTTGACTTACAGTTAGTTTTGTACGAGTCACTCTATGCCTACTTGTGCCATCATTTCGGGCGCACCCTGTATAAGTGAATAAGTAAGTTTGGTGCAGTGTTAGTTGGGTGATCCGCCGAGAATAGAAACTTTTCGTCTAACATAAATGGTTTAAGGGGTTACATAGTTACAGCATTTGCGGTCCCAAAAATATCTTAGAGATTATCCGACCGATTTAAATATAATATTGCTCGAATATTCTTAAGACTATAATCCAGTAGTTTTAGAGGCCGATTTTGGAAAAATCTATTTCTTGAAAAATGGTAGCTACTCAAAGTCAAGCATGCCATTTTCGACCGAAGTTTTCATCTTCTTTTTGTTAATAAAAAACCAAACAAGACACAAATCGAAAAATCAGCTTCGACAAGTACTAGATTATAGTCTTAAGAATATTCGTGCAAACTTTTATTCAAATCAGTCTCGTAATCTTTGAAATATTTTTGGTACCGCAAATATGAAGAGGCCTTGGGACAAGGGCATGCTATGGCATCATTTCTGAAGATATCAAATTTCTTTTTGGAGAGAATTCAGCTTAATTTATACACAAAAAGGAGTATGTCTTGATTTTTTAATATAACGTATTTTTATATGAAAAAAAAATCATAAAGTTAACCCTATATTCCGACTTGCCAAATAAATAAATAATCCCTTAAGTTAGAAATTTGATTAAAGATTGTGAAAGGTAAAGGTCTACCCTTGGTTTACAATTTTATGCTAATTGGCGGTAGCATTTGGCAGCTAGTAGAGCCCGAAGAGCTGCAATTGTGGGTGAATTTTGAACCACCTGTGTAAACAGATAGTGAAGATCTTAGGTGAAGTTCTTAGTTGAACCGTAATTGAGATCGATGTAACATAGTCTTGGTGTTTGATTTAAAAGCAGGGCTTTCTGGATTGAACTGAATGAATGCGATGGAGAGTGTTTTACTCGTAAAGCTATAAACTTGAGTAATATGGAGAGATTGGGACACGGAATTCCTTTAAATGAGACACTCGGTGGTTGGTACGTAAATGATACCGATTGGCAAAATACCTCTGTTTCTGATGTTAGAGGCACACATTCTGCTTCCCTCGTTATTTTTTTGTCACGTCATAATATTTCTGTGTACACACAGAGGCAGCCACAGTTGCCTGAACCTCGCGGGTCTTCACTTGTCAGTCACGACGAGGGAAAGCTACTAACGAGACAGAAATGACCAGAGACTGGTGCTTGCTGAACGTCCATGTCACTGATTATTTCGTATAAATGGCGTTGAAACAGGCCACTGTGGGTCGAGATCATCTTCGAATATCAGCAGATGAACTGGTGGATGGATGAAATTGAGTGAACTGTAGAAGTTAATTAATGTATCCTGGAATAATTTATGTGTTATGACATTAGAAAAAATAGAATAATAATCTATACCATAAAAAACTCGTATAGTAATTCGGCTGATAAATTTTTTATAAATAATGCCTTTAAATTAGGAATATTGTGTTAACTAAAAATATTGCTCCGTTAAGAGATGTTAAGACAAAAATATGTTACTTTCTTGTTATGGAGAAAATTGTCCAGTTATTTCAGAAAGACGTGAGTACTTTACAATTTACTCTCGTTTACGTTCAAAATTAATTTTGCTCGCTTTTCTTAACACTGTGATTTACAATTCCCCCAAGGAAATCATAAACACACAATTCCCCTGGTTGATTCTACTCCAAATCGAAGTGTCTTAAAAATCTGTTAAATAATTTATTACTTGACGGAGACAGCATTATTATCATTCCATTTCAAATACAGCAGATCTTACTCTTTATACTCTTCCAATGACATACCTATGTACATTTTACTCTTATAGTACCTGATATCTCACCCAAGCTTCTATTCAACAGACACGCCCCACGTTTACTTGCGAATAGACAAGAAACGAGTCGTTAACACGTGTGTGCGAGAAAGCAACAAAGAGGACAAGAAAAAATTGTAATCTTCCTTTTGTGCCTGGCGCTTAAAGGAAGTCCAAGGAAGGACGCGTGAAGTCATCACCGCGAGAATCGTCTAAACAAGAAATTTCTTTCTTCTATAAACCTTGATCTTTGTTAGTCGCGAATAAAAGAATAAAAATATTTATACTGGACATAGGAATTAGTGACCTTGTCATTAATTTCCACCTACCTTTCGAGATCATAATCTGAAAAATATTCATTGATTCCGAAAAGACTTCCATGGATACCTACATCAATATGTCCATGTCGTTTTAAATTGAATTTGAAGTAACATACGGTCACAATTTACACTCGAATGGCGTCGACGTGTTTTCACGCCGAGGGAATTTCATCTTGTGTAGGCCTGTAACGAATATTCGAATAATCTAATTGTAAGTATTCGGAATATTCGAATATCAGAAAATTTGAATAATTTCTCGAATATTCGAATATCAGAGAAGTCGGATATTCGAATAATCAGGAGTATTCGAATATTCAGAGTGACCGAATTTCGGATTGTATTGAATAGGAATCTGAACATGAAATATTTTTACACACATTGAAAATAATTATCGAGTTAAGGGTCGGTGGTGGGGGTAACTTGAAAAATATGGATCGTTTTATAATTATTTTTATGCAGTTTTGTAAGTATAAAAAAAGGATGCAACTTTTGTTTAAACTTCTTTTCCATATCTCTAACCCTTCTCGAGATATTCGGTACGGAAAAGAAAATTCTGTTTCTTTTCGGATGTGATTTCACTCCAAAAAACTGCATTATAACACCCACAAAAAAATAGGGGTGCGATGAACTACTCTACTTGCACACCAAGTTTCATAATTTTCTGAATTTCTGGTTTGCCGAACGTCCCTGTAAAAATGTTAGAGTGATTCTAGGTATCACCAAACCAATTGTCAAATTTGGCATTCGACAATTTGTTTCATGTTTAAAACTGGGCGTAGTAAACGAAACCTTCACGGTGACCTCTGCTCGGATGTGTAAAACATATGTGTCAAATTTGAACGAAATTCGTGCAGCAGTGTAAATATGTATTACAAACAAACAAACAAACAGAAAATGAATTTTATATATATATGTAGCCTTTCGGATTGACAGGAATATGGATAATTGCTGGACAGACAAGATTTATTCGGATTAGGAAGGAATGGTTTGGTTGACAGGAAGGGCTACAAATTTCGAAGGTCAGACGTTACGTCTCGATGCATTTATACAATTTGACAAAATTCTATTGTGCAGACAGCACTTGACTTTAATCTAATGAGGCGTCCAGGAGTTACTCTGTACTCTTCCGTTCGATTGGCGTCCAGGTATTGTCGCCGAACTCTCCACATCGAACGCACGTCCAGGAATATCCTCCCGTACTCTCCTCTCTCAACGATCGGGTATTTAAGAAAGGGGCTTTGTACTCTCGTGACTCTATTCTACTGAGGCGTCCAGGAGTTCCTCTGTACTCTCCCGTTCGGTTGGCGTCCAGGTATTATCGCCGTACTCTCCATACCGAACGGGCGTCCAGGCATATTCTCCCGTACTCTCCTCTCTATTCTAATGAGGCGTCCAGGAGTTCCTCTGTACTCTCCCGTCCGATTGGCGTCCAGGTATTGTCGCCGAACTCTCCACATCGAACGGGCGTCCAGGCATATTCTCCTGTACTCTCCTCTCTTTTCTAATGAAATGCTCTGTACTCTCTCGACCGATAGGCGTCCAGGTATTATCGCCGTACTCTCCATATCGGTCGAGCGTCCAGGAACAGACTCTAGTTCCTCCAGCAGGCGTCCAGGTATTATCGCCGAACTCTCCTGCCGGAGTCCCTAAGCTGTCCGAGAGCGGCCGTGTGTCGTACCTCGTCCTCTCTCTCGGAACAGCGAAGAAGGAAATGCCTTTGCGGTCCTCTAATTTATACCCAATCGTTGCTATACGCGGACGCAGAAATCAACAAACGCGTCGTCAAGCGCGAGCCTCACGCCCGCACGTCTCTCCTCACGGGCGGCCTACAAGCGTGTTCTCGAAACGTCTAGAACTCTAGATGGTCAGCGTTTCTCAAACTTCTTTTTCTGCATGCTACATATACAGGGTGTCCGCGGGAAGACTGGACAGCCGGTTTTCTCCAAAACGAACCCTCGAACCATGCAATTCCCTATTTTTTTTATATTTTTATCTCCAATAGTTTAGGAGAAAACCGGCTGTCCAGTCTTCCCGCGGACACCCTGTATATATATAAATTATTATTCGCTTTGTAAACGCCACCTTACTCATTAATAAATTACCATTAAGTAGTAATTTTATTCTTTGTTTTTATTTACTCCTAATTATTCGAATAATGTTCGAATATTCGAATATTCGAAGAAATTATTCGAATATTTACAGCTGTAATCCTGTGCAGGGCTTTGGTGTGCTTCCACTTCAATATATTTCTGTACAGCATCGAAAGTATTGCCTGAGAGTCTGTGAATGCTTGCTTTGAAGAAATACTAAGCTAGGAGCCCGCTGTATACACTTTGTAGAGGGGCATTTTTAAAAAAAGTGTTAAGGAGATACTCAATGAGACGTACTGTCTAGGAGTGGGGTAGCCATATTGTAATTTTTTTCTTTTAAGATAATAGTAACGAAATTAGTTAAAGATGTAGATATAACAGTAATATTCATTGCACTTAATAACTACATAGATGCATGTAGCTTCTACTTTGGTTACAGAATGCACAATATGTTTCCTTTATAATCTTTCCCTGGAACAATGGTTCTCCTAACTGGATTCTTAATTTGGAACACCGAATTTAAATTTGAAGGTACTGTACATTGCGCAGACTATCTCACAAAACTTGATGTAAATATTTCCCTCTGGAAAAATTATAAATGTGTAAGATCTATCAAAGTCTAAATTAAAACAAGAAGTGTTATATGTACAATCTCGGAACTTCTTATAAATATTATTCCAGCGAGCACAAAATGTCTGTCGAATAGCGTCGCAGGGTAATACATGAGATTTATTAGTTTTCAAGCCAACGATGTCCATCATGATTGGAAAGAAAATATATTTTCTCTGCAGGATAACACGATAGAATGAAGCCAACGAGTTTCATCAATTTCTAGTCTCCTCCTCAAAATACATTTAGCAGCATGAGTCACCGCTTTCAATAGGAATGTTAACGGTCAGCGTATGCTGGATCACAGGCAAAAAAAAAGAAACGAGCTCATCGACTTCGATCAACGTGCATGCTCCGATAGAGACTTATTTTCAGTGATATGTATTGGTTCTCGTACCGAGCTGCACGAAACCACGGTCAGGCTGCGGGAAACTGTCGGAAAAAACGCGGCTGCGGGGAAATTAAAACTGCTTCTTGCGACTCTCATAGCTGTGCGTCAACGATTTCACAAGGGGAACTGTGAATGATCCAAATATATTTTCTTTTCAATATGGTGGAATCTCCGTTATACGAATATTTGAATACCTACTATTCGAATGTTGTGTCATCGGAATGTTTTGGTAGTCGAACAATATTCGAATCTGCTGTCACTTGAACGCTGAACTATTCGAAACTTCCGTTATACATATAAGTGCCTTAGTATTCGCGCGTTCTTTTATCTGAACGTTCAAGTATTCGAAAGTTCTGTTGTGTGTGTTGAACTATTCGAACCTTCTGTTATCTGGATTAGAGCTGCGACTATTTGTCGAATGTTTCGAATACTTCAGTTGCTCAATTATTTGGCTTATATAATTCGAATATCCAAGTATCCAAATATTATTCGAATATTTAAGTATTCGAATAGCATGGTGTGAATAGTATTCGAATACTTAAGTAATCGAATACTCAAATGTTCGAAGTTTATTCGTAGCATTCGAGTACTTGTAAAATATGCAAATATTAATTTATTCGAATAGTCCCAGCTCTAATCTGGATGCCCTAGTATTCGAACATTCTGTTATCCGAACGTTGAACTATTCGACCCCTCTGTTATCTGAATGCCCTAGTATGAACGGTGGACACACTCCAGCCCAAAAGGTATTATCCGAAGACAAGCAACTGAAGGGATTTTAAAAGTAAAATATAAGTATTAGCGAGGATGCCCGATGTTTAATATAGCATTGTCTTACAAAAAGGTGGCCAATTTAAAAATTTTCATGCAATTTTCATGAAAAAAAATCGCTCTCCTTTTACAATTATCAGGCAATCGAGATTCAAGTTTTAAAAAGTGAAAAGAATATACTCTGCAAATCGCAAGTAAATCTATCGATTCGTTTTCGAGATACCTATGATGTCCACCGACTTTGAAAATCGAGTTTCAAGAAAAACGCGTTTAAAGTTTCAACTATCTTCTGGGTAGCAACGTTTGAGCGCTCGAGCTTACTTCGCTCAAATCTGTGTACTTACCTGTATAGTTTCATTAATTTTCGAAATATTGATCTGAAATTTTTACGATATAAAACTTCAAACTTTTCAAGTATGCGGAAAATAAAAGAATCTAATCTACACAACTTTTTACCTCTTTAGGTAGATGTGACTCCTTAAGAATTTCTGATTTACGAAACCACTAGCAATTCGCTTCAAACCCAAATCAATAGTGGACCAGTGCCAACCTCAAGGTTACCCGAGAAGCCATCTCGTTGTGAGGGAACCGCGTTCGCCTCTATTAGGATGAACAGACCATCACGGAGATAGCGAGATGCGTAGTAATTAAAGCAAAGATTAATTTTATTGGTCTTCCGACTGGAAATCGGTCGTAACGTAACGTTATGGCCACGGAATTCTGGAGGGCTTATGCAACACGTGGTTGCAGTCATAACGCTCGCGATCGTGAGTAAAATTAATGTAACTTACGATCGCCACGCTTTAACCAGGTTTAGGGCCGACAGGGAGCTACTGGTATAGCTGGTTTACGTGTACACGTCTGCAAATTAACTTCTCTGAATTTCATTTTCATTCCTCCCGGTAGCCATTCCCGATTGAACACATCCGTGTAATAATTTTGACCGCTATGTTCCTGGTTGGGGAAACTAATACGCGTGTCTCGTAAAAATCGAGGGTCTAAGCGAGAGTTAATTGGGAGAAGTAGTTTGTGATCTTACTTTGAAAATACTAGGAGCTGGTTTTAGGTGATTATCATAGATATAAGCTTCTTTATTTTATGCCTAGTTGTATGTACTATATAGATAGCTAAATTTTCCTATCCCGTAGTTACATACAGAGGTCGTAGCAGCAATGGAACGAGGCGCACGATAATCCTCAAGAATGCCTGCAACAGAAGAATACAGATGAAATTATTAGTATTTAATACGCACGTGTTTTTAAGTCGAAAGGTAAGCATTATTATTAAATATAGAAACATTATAGTAGTTTGTATTATTTCTCTAAAGAATGTGGAGTAACTCAACAAATACTGTAGAGAATTTACTAAAAAACGCTGCAGTAGAATCATAATAATTATACATGACAATTTTTAATGTTTGCTTGTACGAACGATGATTATACAACTTGGCAATCCACAAATTATTACAATAATATATACTATTACTCTTTATGCACAAATCGATCGGACGTTTGAAAAATATCGATTATTCACACGCGGTGTCCATTAATCATCTTGAAAAGTCCCATTGTATTCCACAGTTCAAAGCTGGAGGATCATTCCAAACCATCATCAGGAATTTTGCAAGTTCCCAGATACCAAAACGTTCTGCGTCAAACTCTAAAATCTCTCGTCCCGAATGGCGCTAATTTCTTTTACGACCACGGTCAGCGTTAATTCTGCTACGAGCCCAAGCGATTTAGCAGTCGTAGCAGTAATTCCATTCGTCATCAGGACCGTTAAAATGGCATTCGCCATAGTGTTGGGCGTGCATGTGTGCGCGTTTGTTCCTTTTTTCCTGTGGCAAAAAGCGGCTCTCTAATTAGAACAAAATTCTTTTTCGTCGTGGTCGAGAGGCACACGGTGTCTGTAAATTGCGGGGCCACAAAGGCCTCGAACACGTTGTTACCTGTATTCGCCATCGCGTCCCAGATATTTCCTGGTTAGAGAAGCACGTCGAAGACTTCGACGGCAGACTGTACGCGGCGATCCCACGCTTGGAGATGCGTATCTCCGTCTCGTTTGGTGGTTTCCCTTTGTTTTGGCTGGTATCGGCCAACTTCCTGCCGTTTTCTACTCCTCGGGCCACGCGTGTTACGCAGCCATCCTTATTTTTTTTCTTCGCTCGCACGGACAGCGTGGCAGATTCGAAAACACTCGATTTGGGTACTATATGTACCTATACTACTTTTTTTTAGAATTCTCCGTATCTTCTTATTTCCGTATCCCCCGTGTCACTTTGCTTTCGAATTCTCCATAGGTAAAATTTAGTATTTAAAATTTAGTATTTAAAATAGTTCAAAATTTTCTATATACCCCTTCCTTCCAATTCTTCATATCCTCATCCTTTCGAATTCTTCATATCTTCTTATTTTAAAATTCTTTATATCCCTTTCGTTTCGAATTTTGTACATCTTTTTATTTCCAAATTTTCTATATCCCCCGTTCTTCTAATTCATTATATCCCCTTCCTCTCAAATTCTTTATATTTTCTTATTTTCAAATTCTTCATATCCCTTTCTTTCTAAATTCTAAAAGTTCTGATGGTTCGAAGGTGCTGACTGCCTTTCGACACACTGTACAGAACGGCACTCGATATACTGAATCTTACTGAATCTTACTTGAATTTTAATGCCCTGATGATTTAGGGACATTCAATTCTCACTTAATCCCCTCTTGACTATTAGTTATTATACGCATGCCCCTGCTAATCTTCGGAATTTCAGGGTTCAACACAGATTCCTGGAAATTCTAAATGTTAATAGGTTTTATTATACACGGTAGGATTTACTCCTTCCGACTCATTCTAAAAAACGTATCTAGGATCGCGGCAAATAAATGGTTTCCAAGCGGAAAAAGATCCACTCAGCCTCGATACGACTCCGCTAGTGATAAACATGATTTCACATCTGCATCCTTAAATGCTGAAAAGTTCCTGCTCCACTTTCACTGTTTTTTAGATCATCAGGCAACGAGCATAACTGCTGTCTTAAATACACTGTCGGTATCATGATTGTGGAAACGTTTTACATTGATTTGGGATCAATCCTTCGTCTCTTGAATCGTATACCTACATTACTAAATGGTCCACACTGTGGCAATCATGCACATTTGTGTAGGGTGTTTGGCGAAGTATTTGGTCAATTTCGCCAGGATCCATTATAAGTGCCTCTGAACCAGAAATTTCATATAGGTAGGTAGGTACATATGTACCATGACTCACTTTATCGATGTGTTTATAGTAGCGAAGACAGCAGGAAATGAAGTGGCTATACATATATTCTCGCATACAGTTGTCTTGTACTGGAGAAGACTTAGAAACTAGGGCTGGGACTATTCGAATAATTTAATATTCGAATATTTTACAAGCATTCGAATACTATTCGAATTTTTCAGTATTCGAATACAATACTGATGTATTCGAATAGTATGGTGTGAATTATAAATCAAGTTCTTTAGGTTCATTTTTTTTACAAGCTTTTATTTAGTTTCAGTTGTGAGTTCGTTAGTTTGTCAGGGTGAAATCTTGTAAGTTAATTTTGACCCACTTCAACACATCCGATCGACTTGAACCTTTGCACAGAGACACAGTCTCGATGACAATACAAATTTTGTTTTAAATACAAGCTTTTATTAAAATGTACTAAAAAGGAACCAATAATTTTGATACCGGCCCAAATGACTGCCTGAGAAGAATTCCCTCATATGACTAAAAATAAATGATGTTTTCGAATATCCAAGTATCCAAATACTAGTCGAATACATAGGTATTCAAATGTCCAAGTATCCAAATACTATTCGAATACATAGGTATTCGAATACTGATGTATTCGAATAGTATTTGGATACTTGGGTATTCGAATTATATTCGCTAAATAATTGAGCAACTGAAGTATTCGAATATTCAAATACCGAAAAATTCGACAAATAGTCCCAGCCCTATTAGAAACCTCTGTCTTTACCTTGCAATCCCCCACACATGTGTATAACACCCTGTATATGTTCGGTTACCCGAACATTACGATCTTTTTGAAATTGTGCAAGTTTCTAGAGGATCTTAATAGAAGTATCAGGCAATTTTCCGTATGTGCCCATTTTCCGACGTCAGTCGGTAAATCGATCGGCATGCCGTTCGGCTTATCAAGTCATGCGACCCAAGCCGACAGACACGTCTACACTTGTTTGGCACTACCGAGCGGCCTTGCCGATTGGCAAATCCCGACGTAGTGGGGACGTGGCTTAATCCATGGCGTATTCCATTACGCGTTGTAGTATACGGCATACAGTTCAGAAACCACAATTTCCTTAATTTCCCTCAACGTCTCCAACCAGCATCCCTCTACTGAATCCAGTAGGCCCAATCTTAGGCTGGGTATAGTCGAGCGTAATGTAATATGTGCTGAATAGGGTGGCCCGTATTTATACGTGTCGAATTTGTTGTTCGTATTCTTCTTTCACCCCCTAGAACGGTGCCATTTGGTAAAAAAAAATAGTCCCTGAAAAAGTTTATTGCATTCGGACAACAGGAGAGGGTGTTGACCAGGGCTTAAAGTTTAGAATTCATCAATAGTTTGGATTTAAAGAATTTCTCAAAAATGGTAAGCCCTATCGAAATTTTGTACAGGTGGGTTTATACAGTAATTGTAGAAAATTGAATGCTCTTTTAATATTATTTGCAGAAAATTTCGATAGGATTTACCATTAGGGCTACCATTTTTGAGAAATTCTTCAAATTCAATCCATTGATGAATTCTAAACTTTAAGGTCTGATCGGCACCCTTTCCTGTTGTCCGATTGCAATAATCTTATTCGGGGACTATTCTTTTATGAGCCGGAACCGTATTAGGGGGTGAGAGCAAAAGAAATCGCAGGTTGAAAATAAGGCCCACCCAAGTGTTGAAAGGAGCGTTATGATCGGTCCATAGAGTTCAACCCAGAGATGAGCATTATTTAAATAAAAAATTATCTAAATAACTTTTTAAATAAAAGAGACATTATATGTATGTGTCATAAATAAAAATCACCCAGAATTATTTATTATTTGAAGCACCATAAATAAAATTTGGAATCGACGGGAATTTATCCGAAGATCCATAAATAAAATTTTCAATCGACGGGAATTCATCCGAGGCACATAAATAAAATTTTCAATCGACATTTTCTCACTTTCATTTATATTTGTAGCGGAGAAGCATAAATAACTCTGGGCGTGGGTTGGAGGCCCTCGGGCCTCAAGCGCCTTGCTCGAAGCCGCCGGGTCCTCGAGGCGAGCGACATTGTATCGTTGACCCGTCTAATCTGCAGCGCGGAGTTAGGTACTCGGCGACGGGTCATCGATTATACAGAAACGGAATTTCTTTATTTTTCAGCGTATCAATATGAAAGTGACACCAATGGATTCCTTGCATTCTCCCGATTAAATTGATAAAAAAATATTTAAATCGGGCCAGTTTGAACGAAACGGGCTTTCAATCCTGCAAATTAATTTTATGCGTAATATCGTCCCTGATCTTAACACGGTCAGGTACGCGTGTCTACACTTTCAACTGCAATATTGACAATACCGTCGATTCTACGGCCTAGAATATTTGCTCCGTATTGCGATGTTCTTAACCAGAGTTTCGCATCGATAGCAACTACTTAGTTACAATTAATGAGTTGTGCATGATTTTAATGACGCATAATTTAATTGCATGTTAGAAACTGAATTACTAATCGTAATTAAAAAAATACTTTACGACGTATAACACGAATTTCACGATTTAAGACAGTTCCAATTTCATCGAATGAGATTGGTTGCGTTAATTGCGCGTATGGGGTATGTAGGCAAATAGGCAAAGAGAGGGAGAGGGGGAGAGAGAGAGAGGACAAGGAGAATCGGCAAAAGGAATTTACCGATTGTACCAAGAAGTAAGTACATGCAGAGTACCACGAGTTTCATTATACATCTTTAATATTTTTTTTCAACCATTGTACATAGAGAAAGATGACAACAGACGATTCGTAGGATTATTAGGTCGGTGCAGACGTTCGTTCGCTTTATTGATACAAAGTGATTATTAATAATAAAAATATATTTCATACTTTTGAAACGAAAACATTTTCCTTGAATATTTATAATTTTTGTCACTTGTCTGGTAAAAGTTCAACTAGATGAACTTGTAAATTTGCCAATTATAACAAACCGTGTTTTGGAAACACATTCATTCCTTTATGTTTGTGTTTAAATGCGGTACGTCAACGTTATGTATTGGTGAGCAATTTTGTAGACAGCACTTCCAATACATTTAAAATTATTTTAACATCAGATACTTCAAATGATACATTCTGTTATTGTTTTTCAATTCGCCTTTTTATGTAGTATAAAAACATACGAAGAAAAATATACAGTGCTATTTGAAAAATACAAAATATATACCTCTAATTTCTTATGCAACACACATGATTTTAAAATTTTGCTTATATGAATAAATACTTCATGTTACGTATAGACACTGAATGCAAGTGTCGCCCACGTGAAGACGTGGCGTGGCCACATTTTTCCCAGGAAATCCTTAATCATGCATATCCCAACAGTTTTAGGCCCAAAGTTTCCAGTATAAAAAGGGGTACGTATGCATGCTCTGGGACTCATGTCTAGTGTAAAGTTCGTAGACGATAGAAGCATTAGTAATATCAGGTTCGATGCCTCTTGAAGCAGATTATACATCATTCCGGACAGGCGAATTACCTAAAACACAAAGCAAAAGCCTTTTTATGGAAAATCGCGTTTAAAGTTGAACATGCGGTTTTCTCGTACGCATTAATAATTGCTACCTACGGGTTTGAATCGATGCCTGGTCCATACATTACATCTTCCTCTGATAGATTAAGCTTTTCTATGGCCTTTCTTTTTCTTCTTATTTCAATTCTGCCTTCTTTCGTTGGAAGTGAGATACGGCAATCAGCGGAAGTTATGCGAATATTGTTTGAAGTTTGGCTCCATTCCAGGGCGTTTGGACCACAAAAAGTGGTCTTCCGTGAGACTTTCCACACTTTACAATTGAAGCTTCCGTTTCGATTTTGAGAAAATCCTCCGAGACATCTTTCGAAGAGTTCTGTATTACGAGGCATAACTAACATTTCTCGCGTCCCCCTGATTTCGCACCAGGTTCGTCCACACCCCTAACTAATGAGCTGATAAACCATATTCATTGGGAAACGCCCCTCTCGCAGGCCTCTCGCGTTGTTGCGGCCCTGACTCGTAACAATACCAACGAACTTGTGTTTCCAAACCTTTTTCTAACTTCAACTATGACAACCAACTCAATTATCGTGGCGACCGATAAGAATTCCTTTTGTTAAAAAGGAGAGTCAGTTTCCTTTTCATTTTTTTAAGTTGGCTTTCAAAATCGCTCGCTTTTCAAACATTTCGTCAGAAAGTCTATTGCTCTTCGGAGAATTAGTCATTGTTGCGTATGAAAAGAGTCTTTCCACTGGAGCGGAGGATGGCAACGGAGTATTATATTTTAAGAATACTTTGTGGATGTTTGTGTACTTTTTGAAAATGTCAAATTCTGTATCTTGCTCGCCAAAGAAATGTAATACCTGTAAGTAAAATGTCCACAGATTAGCAATACGTATGATCCATTATATATTAATAAATAATAATTATAATAATAATAAAAAATAATAATAAATTATATGGCTGTACTTCCGAAAGGGACCGGTGGCCGATCGAAATGATACTTGGTGGGTATTACGAGGCGTGTGGACAGACCCCAAATATAAAATTTTAGCTTCGACAATTAATGCGTTCAAAAGATATAGAGGTTTATAATCACTTTACCACGGTCGCCCCTCTTAACAATATTTCTGTTGACTTATACCGCCACAACGCATTCCACTTTCCAATTTGTTCCGGGTATTAGTATTGGTTGCACCAACGTCCAAAAAAATTTCCCAAAAAATTAACAATTTTATATTAATATTTCGGAAACTAATAAATACCCGAAGCTACAATTTTAGATTTAGGGTTCACACCCCCTCCACGCCACTCCCCCCAAACCTCATCTCGATCGGCCACCAGTCCCTTTCGGAAGTATATCCAAATTATATATTTACATAATGAAAGACAGTACTAACTTGGAGTGATGCTTTAGACGCATATTCTGCAGCTCCTGGCGCACGTGCATTTCCAAATTCGAAGAAACTGTGTCGATGAGTCGAAGTAAATGGCTGATTGTGAGAGATTGCGGCGTCTTTGGCATTGGCTTTCATTTCATCAATTATTGCGTGTTTAAGGAGCTTCTCCAGTTTTTCTTGTTCATTCTCCGAAATGCACGGGAACCACATATTTTTAAACTCCGGATGCGTTAAAGCGGCCAGGGCGGCATTGTGTGATTCCGGGGTGGTCAAATTGAAATACATTTCGAATCTCGACTCCAACGAGTCGCGAAGGCACGTAACGATTGGTTTACAATATACCCACTCCTTTTCCGTCAGTCTTATCAATTTTCGGCGTAGAGATAGCAAAATTGGCAAAAGTACTCCATAGAAAATATTGTCGCCTTGTAGAATGTCAATCGCTTCCGCAATTGGCGCTGTACATTCTAGGTGCTCTTCTAAATAGTTGAAATCATTTTCCCTCAACACATTTTTTATTTCTAAAAGTCTTGTTAAGTCCGACATTTTCTCCTTAATTTGTACAATTTGTCCTAGAGAATCATACAAAGAATTCCACCGTGTCTCGCCCGGTCGTTTTAATGTATGACCAATGGTATCTTGAATTATTTCGGCGGATTTTGGCCTTACCGCTGCTTTCCACAACAGGTTGCATTTCTGTATGATCTCCTCATGAATGACAGATAGCCCTTCATCGCCCTTAATTGTCCGTACCATATCTGTTGTAATGCACAAATTGAGAGTATGTGCAGAACTCCGTATATGGCGAGGCAGTAAACGAAGCGTATTCGCGATATTTGCGTTCACTCGTGTACTTTCTTCATCGCTGGATAAATCACTCGCACAATCGCCTTCACCTTCTACTGCAATGAGGGCTGCCTGTACGCCAAAAGTTTTGAACGCTTTCACAAAGTTGCTGCCATTGTCTGTGATCGTTGCCACAATTTTGTTTTTACTTAAACCGAATTCTGAATGAATGCCGTGCAGCAAGTCAGTGATTGCAGAAAAATTATGTTCACCGGGAAAGCGACGACAGGCTAGAGCCATTGATTTCCTCTCATACGTTGTTGAAATCCAGTGTGCCGTTACCCCAAAAAAACTTCGTCTCCTTCCGGACCAAATGTCTGCAGTTGTGCAGACAAATGCAACAGACTTCAATTCCTCTTTAAGTGCGCACATATTGTCTGAATACATTTTATCGATGTTTCTCCCCAGTTTACGGCGACTAATTGTATTGATCTTAGCACCAGCTCTTACATTATCAAATATATCCCGAAAGGATATATTCTCCACCGCCTGCAATGGAATCATTGTGCGAACGACGAATTTGGTGACATCTTTTTCGAACTGATCTGGTGGCATAATCTTCGTTCCTTCCTTAGTCCCAGACGATCTTCACTTACTTCTTCCAAATTCCGAAGAATATTCTTCAAAAGCAGCAGAATGTTTTCGCTTCAAATGTGAGAGAAAATTCGACGACGATGTTACCTGGCCTTTGATTTCAGTTTGTTTTTGTGGCAAACAAAATTGGCATAGGCCAATAATGCAATTGTCATTGGATTTTTCCTGCACCACTGAGAAATATTTCCCGTTTATAATGTTAAGATTGACACTATTGTCAGGCACTTTCGGCACACACTGCTGTTCCACAATTGAACCGCCACTTGCAGTCGACGTCGAAGCGATAACTTCGTCCGCGGCGGAAACGTTTTGCAATTCACTTTCACTGTCACTCATTTTAATAAACTTTGTATACACTACACTTATTCAATAGTATTAGATAAATATCTTATTTAATAGAAAAGTAAATGTTGTAAATATGAAATAATACTTTGCTAAATATAAGTAACTTATACTAAACTAGTTAATAGTATTAGATAAATATCTTATTTAATAGAAAAGTAAATGTTGTAAGTATGAAATAATACTTTGCTAAATATAAGTAACTTATACTAAACTAGTTAATAGTATTAGATAAATATCTTATTTAATAGAAAAGTAAATGTTGTAAGTATGAAATAATACTTTGCTAAATATAAGTAATTTATACTAAACTAGTTAATAGTATTAGATAAATATCTTATTTAATAGAAAAGTAAATGTTGTAAATATGAAATAATACTTTGCTAAATATAAGTAATTTATACTAAACTAGTTAATAGTATTAGATAAATATCTTATTTAATAGAAAAGTAAATGTTGTAAATATGAAATAATACTTTGCTAAATATAAGTAATTTATACTAAACTAGTTAATAGTATTAGATAAATATCTTATTTAATAGAAAAGTAAATGTTGTAAATATGATATAATACTTGACTAAATATAAGTAATTTATATTAAACTAATTGTAAAGTGTAATATTATAAAGGCTTAAAATGGTTTGACAACTCTGCGATTCTTTACGAGACTGATTCGAGAATGGTTATGACTGCGTTTCTCCTACGCAGAGCTTGCGGGCTTTTCCCTGCGCGTAGTGGAGGGGGAGCACCTACTGTAGCACCTACTCCACTACGCGTAGGGAAAAGGCCCACTCAGGCAGAGATGGGCAAAAATTAGTTTAAATAAAAAATTGGGTTCGAATAAGAGGCAGAAATTGTATTCAAAACTCAGCAAATAAAAATTCCCAGAGTTATTTATTATTTGAAGCGCCATAAATAATATTTTCAATCGACGGGAATTCATCCGAAGTGCATAAATAAAATTTTCAAACTGCGGATGAATTCCCATCGATTGAAAATTTTATTTATACACCTTCGGATGAATTACCGTTGATTGAAAATATTATTTATGGCGCTTCGAATAATAAATAACTCTTGGTGATTTTTATTTATGACACATACGGATAAAGCCTCTTTTACTTAAAAAGTTATTTATATAATTTTTTATTTAAATGATGCCCATCTCTGTGCATAATGTAGTCTGGTAAACCTGGCCAGGTTAACTCTATTTCCGCCAAAATGTTAAAATATTTACAACAAGATTGCTAAGTAGCGCATTATACGCAGCTGCTGACTGTTAGTGGCGCGCGAAATTCATAGCTATATATCGCCAGACCTATATTCTACAATTACTTGTTAAAAATTATGTCGTGACGAGCTTTACAACACTATAATTGTTAAAATCCACTTTAGTAACATTTCGTTTTTAAATCTTTCTTAGGCCGTCTGTCCACGTAGCGTCGCGCCATAGACGCCTACGCGTAGAGACCAATCGTACGCCGGGCATCTTGACAAATGCAGACTACTGATCGACAGACGCGTCATACGATTGGTCTCTACGCGTACGCGTCTATGACGCGACGCTCCGTGGACAGACGGCCTTAGCCTTTGAACAATACTTTTTCATATTTTCCAGCGCTAGCTCCGTTATTGCATCCGACCGTTACTTAACCGTCCAAGATTTTCTTAGAATTAGTGTGAAATGCCAATCTTTTAACTACCTTTACGTGCCTAGTGATAAAGACTCCGAATTACTAACTGAAACGGCTAAGCAACACATCTGCTTGCCATACGTCCAGCACCATAAACGTTGTAGCGAAAACAGAGCCATAAAGCATTCGAGTCACTGGTACGCATCAACCCTTAGGTTATTCCTGTCCGAAGGTAAGGGTGAGGCCGAAGGCGGATGGCCCCACGCTTCACGGCCTTCGATGGTTTATGACTGAGACTTAGGCTACGGGTGTTCCCGAATGGGGGTGCATGAGATTAAAAAGTCCTGGCGTCATGCGATGGCTGCCGACCGTTTTGGGTCTTCCAACTATCGGGTATCGAAGAATTGCTTGTTTTAATGAAGAGATGGTTTAGATATGGCAAGCGGCCTGACACCGTATTGCCAAAGAATAGGGACTCTGTTTCTAGAGGATCTGGCCACGTGAATGGGGAAGGCTATGCCTTTTGGTAAGAGAACTGTTATAGACCGCTCAGTGATAGCCGCGGTCGACGGCGGCGGCTGGTGGCGGTCCCACTAGCGCAACGAAGACACAGATGCATACTTCTCCATTGCACTAGTGGGACCGCCGCCGACCGCGGCTAGGAAACTCTACCTTAAGAAGGGAGCACTCGACAGCCAAGAACCACGGGGCCATAAAAGACAAGGATAGTAGTGATTGCACTAGCCATTATGTAAGAACGGAAAAATCTGAAATTCCGCATTAGTCATTGGATCTGTATGAAACACCTTGTGCTTTCCCGGTGAAAGTGATACCACACCTGACAAAATTTTAACTATAATTGAAGCAGTATGAGCGACAACGGACCAACCCACATTAAAAAAAATTTTTTTGCCTATTTTATACGATTAGTAGAGCCTATTGGAATACGTTATTGCTACTAACTCAATTTCGAAAAGAATGTGGGTTAGTCCGTTGTTTGCTCTCACTGCCACAATTAACGATATTACGCATAAAATTAATTTACAGGATTGAAAGCCCGTTTCGTTCAAACTGGCCCGATTTAAATATTTTTTTATCAATTTAATCGGGAGAATGCAAGGAATCCATTGGTGTCACTTTCATATTGATACGCTGAAAAATAAAGAAATTCCGTTTCTGTATAATCGATGACCCGTCGCCAAGTACCTAACTCCGCGTTGCAGATTAGACGGGTCAACGATACAATGTCGCTCGCCTCGAGGACCCGGCGGCTTCGAGCAAGGCGCTTGAGGCCCGAGGGCCTCCAAGCCACGCCCAGAGTTATTTATGCTTCTCCGCTACAAATATAAATGAAAGTGAGAAAATTGGCCGAAGCTACGGATGAATTCCTGTCGATTGAAAATTTTATTTATGTGCTTCGGATGAATTCCCGTCGATTGAAAATTTTATTTATGGATCTTCGGATAAATTCCCGTCGATTCCAAATTTTATTTATGGCGCTTCAAATAATAAATAATTTTGGGAACTTTTATTTGCTGAGTTTCGAATAAATTTTCTGCCTTTTATTCGAACACAATTTTTTATTTAAAATAATTTTTTGCCCAACTCTGGTTCAACCTGTGGTAAGGCCAGCAACCATGCTCACGTGAAGCTCGCATGAAGCTCGCGTGATGCTCATCGACATGCTGGCGATTATCCACACACTATACAAACATATTCGACAAGCCACAGTTGTACCAAACTCAACGTTCAGCTCATAAGCAATTTCAAGCAAGCGGCACATCTCACGAACGGGGCATTTTAACCGTTCGCTGGTGTACGGGGACCTTTATACACGTCTATGCCCAGCCTTATACGGTTCGAGCTGCACAATTCAGAACCTACAATTCACTCAGCTTCCCTCAACGTCTCCAGGCCAGCCTCCTCCCTTCTGAACGCACCAGGCTCGACATCACAGCTTCCTCGTTAACGCGATCCACTATGATCACGATCCGCCGGAGCCTGGCCGATGTTATCGGTCGTGCCATTACCCGGCTCGTTAGAATCTATAATGGAGCGTAGACGATAATTCGCCCGGTGCCTGAGTGGTCCCAGGCGTTTCGCGCGTGGACAGCCGCGCGAAGGTGCGTGCGCCCGCTCTCGAGAGAAGTTACACGCGGGTAATGGGGCCCGATTAGATAACCACGTCCCTCCCCGTGCGCCCATGCATTATCGTTCGTGCAAACGGAACGGGTGAAACGCGGCGAGGAATGGGGCCCCGTGCGTGGGCCCACTGGCGTGGAAATCGAGCCTCTCCTAGCGGACGCGCGATATTCTACCGTCGGGATTCCGTAATAGCCCCTAAGGGGGGAAAAATGGGAGCCCCGGTACACCGGGCGAGTCGAATGGCGGTCATTACCGTCTAACAACGAGCGTGATCTCCCGTGCCAGTTTTCCCTTTCCTTTCACTCCTCTCGTTCGCTCGTGGTGCCGCTCCTTCGACTTCGGTGCTCGTCCTTCGGCTAACCCTTTCGCGACGGCTCGATCGGAAACAGGGTACCGCAACGGTTACAATGTAGCCACGCTTTATGGCGTCGTTTTGGGCCCGTGGCTGCCTACGGGCGACGTGGAGGCCCGATTAGACCTCCGCCCCACTCTCCCTCTTCTGGGGTTAACGCTTTGTGACCGCGGCAGTGCGCAACAAACTTTGGAATACAGGGTTTTTATTGGTGTGGTTTTTTGTATACTTTGATAGCTTAAATTGGGAACAGTAACAAAAATAAGGAAGAACTTATTGTGTCTTGTATGTATACGTTGAAACACTTCTGCTGACTATTTCTGCTTCCCTCTCCGTGTCTTTCTTATTGTGATATTAGTGTATTTCAGGTCTGCCCCATCGGGTGCAAATACCTCCTGAATTTCTGGGACCCGGGTAACAGCCGAGCGCGGGACTGTTCCATTGCTACCCGTTGCGAAATTTGTGAGAGAACTGCATGAGTGTGCGTCCATGTAGGCTCGTACCACGAGTCTATAGCTTGGGCCCGGACACCTCTTTGCCCGGAGACCGCACACTCATGCAGTTCTCCCGCAACCCATGCTGTGGTTAGCAACGTAACCAGTCCCGCGCTTGGCTGTTGCCCGGGTCCCAGAAATTCAGGAGGTATTTGCACCCGATGGGGCAGGCCTGGTGTATTTTATTAATTATGTTAAATTGTTGTATTTATTATTGCTTTGTGAAAGTTAGTTAACAACAGCTTATAACTGCATCCTACATTTTGCATCGCAATGTACCCGATTTTACTTAACAGTATGCTATGAATATTATTGCGTTCAAGCATGGTCTATTATTATTATTATATTGAAGGTACAGTGGTCGTTAATCAAAGTATCTGCGCTCGAAGCATGTGTTTCAGGTACACCAAAGTTTGAATTAATGTTGCGTTCTCATATCATCAAAACTTGTGCCAGTGGCAGGATTCGTATTTATTAGAATTAATATTAATTTGGTTTTTCAATCAATATATCTACTATACTTTTTCAGCAAAATTACGTTAAAATTTAATTGGAGGAGTTAAATTTTAGTGAATTTAGTTGATATTAACTTGATTTCGTTAGCTTACGTTAAAATTTAATTGGAGAAGTTAAATTTTAGTAAATTTAGTTGAAATCAACTTGATTTTATTAGCTCACGTTATTCAGCAAAAGTACCTTCGATCTTTGGACCAGCGAATACGTTGGAACGCAGAGTCAAAATTGATATTTGTATATGTGTGTATAAGTAAAATAATTACTATACTTATGCTTCGTGTTGATGTTCTTGGTCTATTCTAAAATGTAAATCTTACTTCACGTGATGTAGACTATGGGACCTAATTCTTTTTCAATTCATGGTCCTTTAATTTCTGCTTATATTTTAACCTTTTCTGCACCACTACTACAGATCTACAAAAACTGCAACGAATTATCGGGTGTCATTGTGTCTTGTGGCAACATAACAAATACAAGGTCTTTCAATGTAAGAGTGGTGAACTACTTAAACATGAATCATCGCAAAGTAAAAAAAAAAACGATACTGCCACATTGCTTCAAAGATTTCTAAACGTTTAAAGCAACATTGCATCGTCATTTACACCATGCCAACTATCTTACCCTGACAGTATTGTTAAAAGAGCAGTACCGTTACAGAGCAGCCTTTTTATTATTTTCTTTTTCTTCCACCTTCCAAAAGAATTCTCGTCATCTTTTTGGGTAGTCTACCCAATACAATACACGTTTCCTGAGGGGACCACAGGGGCCATTAATATCAAGAGGGTTCACTGCCCTGGTCATGGGCCCACACAGGTTGCTCTTATGGCGGTACACCACTCGACTGGATTAGGGAGGCGCGTACCTGCTCCATAATAAAAAAAAGAAACCATTTCCTGATTCCCCCGATCGAAGCGCCCGAAGATTGTTTCGAAATAAACTTTTTCGGAGAACAAGCCTTATTGAGAGAACATTTTTTGACGTTAGGTGACTCTCCAAAGACCAGGGATTTATCGAAGGCAACAGACAATGCTATTTTACTATCATAAAATAATATACCGTGTAACGTCGTAATACGCCGTTTTCCAGCCGTCGACTGAAATAGAAAGGTGCAATTTCAGATTATGAATAATAGTGGTCTGAACGAGGAATCTAAAAAGTTCACAACGATCCTCGGGGCAGAAACTTGTGTACACGAGTGATCACGAGAATCATTCTATCTTGCACATTTTCACTTCTGCAGGCACTTGATCGTTTCAATTTTCCTGCCTGATACTTTTCCAAATGAAATTCATAGAGTGGTGATCGAAAGGGATTTCGAAATGTGAGAAGTAGTAAAATATCATACTTTGATCAGAAGATGGTATATTCTATGGCATATTCTATATTCTATAACTTACTGTTATAGAGAGTGAAGAGATATCTCAATGTAGACTATTAGTGAATTTAATGTGATGTATAATCTGTAGTATTGTCATTTCATTTTGACATCAGAAATGTGGAGTAAAATAAAAAAAGGGAAAAATGTGGAGTCGAGGGATAGGCATTTCTTCTACATACGTAAAGAATATAATGTATACAATTGCGAGTGTCAAGATACTCAACAAATAGCTCAAGTTTCATTTCGACAAGTATTTTATTCCATTTCCAGCTGAAATCACATACCTAAAGCAAATGCGTTACAATGCTTCTTCCAACATATGTATAAGTATCCTATAAACCTCGTCAATTCTCCCAGTATCACGAGGTATGTACTAAAAAAAGTCCAAATCCTATTCCATTTGGAGACTTACCTGAAGGTAACGTATCGCCTATACAGGGTGTTAAAAAAAAGTTTAAGACTTTAAGGATTCATAGTACTCACCGAGAGGACTAAAAAACACTTAATCCACATATGTCCTACAATCAATCCTGGCGATGTAAAACACAAAGTTTATTTTCACATTTCCAAGAAATGTTCGATGTGTCTCCCTTCCATTTCAATACAAGACTGACGTATGCGTTCTATATTCTCTTCTGTTTACATTGAAGTAAATTCAAAAGTAAACTTTACATCGGAAGTATTAATTTTTGGACCCATATGGATTCAGTTTTCGTTTAGATTATGTTGTTGCCCATAAAATGGTGAGCACCTTTTATATTTTACAGTTATTCTATCTTTAGTAGTTTTCGAGATATTTGACAAAATACGTTTTTCTTCCCCACTTTTGGGGGTAGATTTCACCCCCTGAACATTAACATCAGCGAACATAAAAATATACGTTTCGAATATTTTTTAATACTCTACCTCTGTGCCGGATGTCATTAAAATCGGCGATTGTCAAGTGGCTGATATTCCTGTCAGAACACAAAGACAATAACTGCCTCCAATCGAAACGCTTTTAACCTGGCACTGATCCAGCGCGAATCGTGAATGAAGCTGGCGATGTACGTTGACAAAAACGTCGGCTCAAGAACTGCGACACCATTTTTTCATCATCTGATCCGCGGGTGCATCGTTATTCCAATACATAAAACATGAATTTCAATGGGAGGAGGGGCGTCATTAGCCGGCGAACGCATCCCTGGCGATGCGCAGCATCGATTCCACGCTTCGTTATATTGGATGCATATCTTAGGCTGCCTCGTTCCGCTTGTCCCTGATACTTGACAACTTTATGTCGAATACAAACACCGTCCCGATATCGGTGGTCCCGTTCATCCTCGGCATTATCCTTGCTGAATATCTCCTCCCGGGCCTGCTGCGTGGGTTCACCCGTTACGCGTTATGCAACCTCGAAACTGCACACGTTCAATGGATGGTGCATCTCTCGATAAGCAGCATCGTTGCAACGTAGGTATACGGTGGCATCGAACAAAGGAATCGATTGCTTGGCCTTTCTCGGGCAGAGAGATGGTGATGGACAAGTGACTAGGGGGTGGTTCTACAAACGGGTGGATTTTTGTGCTTCGTGCCAGATATTTTGACGAAATTTGGATATGACGTACTGTATGTGAAATTAGGGAGGGGGGGGGGTTAAGTCATCACTTTGCTGCGTTCGAGTTTCTTTGAAAGATACGGGCGGTCGAAATTTTACGAAAACTCTTTTGACTTTCTTGGATTTTTATGCGTGAAAGGGTGGTGCAAGAACGGAGCTGAAGAGTTTAGGAGTTTGTAATGCTAAGGACAGTAAATAAAATAATGTGTCTGCATATTAACTCTTAAAATTTTTAATTATTAACAGTATAGCACATTTGAAGAAACGATTAGTGACATTTAAGGCTCGATGAAGCATAACATCGAATCACAACGAAGGAGGGGGTATTCTTGCAGAACTCTGCAAACATATTGATAAGAAAATACATATACAGAGCATCTAGATGTTTTTACCAGAGGCTCAAAATAACTTTAAAATTTGTTTGGAAAAAAACATTAAGTAGAAATTAATTTTCATCTAAATGAGAGGCAGTCATCACTAAATCTTAAATAATTTTTTCAAGAAATAAAAAGATTAAAAAAAATGAAGTGCTAATCTAAAATAGAATGCTAATCACCGCTAAAGTTAATAACAATTGACTGTCAGATGTAACCATTGAAATTTGAATCGCATATAATGGTTATTCGTAACGAAAATCGTTTAAACAAAGATAGGTACTAATTCTTATATCATACCTTTTCAATTTTAGGTTATAACAGTTATGGTATCTGGTTTTTACCAGACGAAATATTTCGGATTACATATTGACTGATCAACGTCCCAATTTTATAATTAATTTTCTTTCTTATTAAATTCTGTTGCACCTCCACTATACCTACTCTTTGCTTAAACTTATAATTAACCTTCAGGGGACCGGCAAAGCTCCTTTTGGGGCTTTGAGTAAGAACACTACTTAAAAATGATTGAAAGTATAAATACATATGCGTGTGTAAGTGCTCGACTGTGTTTGTATGTATGTTCGACTATGGATTCGTTCTGTTCAAAAGAACACAAAAAATACGACAAAATAAAATAATTCCTGAAGCAACACAAAAATACCAAAAATAATAAATAAAAATAGGGAAAAAAAGAAAAAAAACAAATAAATAAAAGATGATACAAAAACATTCTACGCCTACGTCGTTACCTCTGGGTAACGCTAAAAGAAAGTTCTCTGATTTTTGGTATGTGTTCATTCGTTTATGTCAGTAAAACTGCCATGTAGGTCAAATATTTGTACAATCCGATGACAGATTCGTGATCTGCAGTAACAAAAAACCACAGGCATACCGTATTTTTTAAATTAAAAAAAGTTAAAAATTTCATTACCGTTCCGGACCGGCAAAGCGCCAAAAGGGGCTCTGTGCAAGTCCTCTAATTCTGCATATATATTTAAATTTTTGGAAACTGAAAACCACTATTTTTTTTTAAAAAAAGCCGGTCCTCTGAAGGTTAAAAAGTATAGTGACTATTTCCATATCTGTACTTTCCAACTCACCATTTTCATCTTTCCCATATTTTCTATCGCTTTTCCTTCTTCGCACACTCCCTCTTTCGCTAAAGAACACATAAGAAACTACATATTACCTACCAGTTTTCTGGTCGCCATGACCTGTGTAATATTACATGATTCACGAAGAATTTAAGTCTCTCCTCTACCCACACTTCAAGACTCCATTGAGAGCTACAGAATACCATAAAACACTGCCGAATGCTGATTATATTTCATTCGCCTCGTTCGTTCGATTACAATTGTAGTAGTCCTTTCGACGCCCGCCAGAGGTCACTACGTTTAGAGTAAAGAAAAACCGGGATTCCCTTCACGGTTCTCCTCGTTACGCTCTACCTTCATATTCTTTCGTAGTGCGCTGGAGTTCACACGTGGTTTTTGGTTTTTTCGTTTACGATAGTTTTCTTAATTTGTTTAACATGAGTGGACGGAAGAGGAAAAGTAATGAAGAGTTATTTAGAAATCTTAACAAGCAAGTAAAGTTAATACAAGAGACAATGAAGGTTTTAAAGGGGAAAAATCAGAGATCTGGCGAGTCAGAGAGTGACGACCCAGAAAGACAAAGGACAAGCGGCAGCGGGTCTAGCAGCGAGGACGGAAATTCAGACGCCGAACAAAGTAAATTTTAATTTATTTAATATGTCTTATACAAATGTGTAGCCTGGTAAAACAGGTTGAGAATGGTTTCTCACGTGTTTTTTCAAAAGTCATACACGCTCGCACGACGTGTTTAGACGACATATACGATCACAGACGTATGTGCTGGAAAGAATTTAGTTCTTTCGGCGGGGTTCACGCAAGTTCCTTAACTGGCTAGAACAGCTACACACGTAAACACATGCTCGCAGGACATGTGCGTACGAAGAGGTTAGGGGCAATATGCGTAGTGGCTAGGACCACCCTGTTTTTTTACCCAACTATATCAGATGTATATAGATAGAAATATACGCTCGCATGACGTATACGAACGAAATTAAAAGTAAGACATATGTGCCTTACACATATAGTCCTCTTTACACATAGTGGACAAATCTTTGATTCTAAGATATCTCCTAGAATCGCAAAAAGGTTAATTGAAAGTAAACTTACAGGTAACAAAGAAAATTTGCCAATAGCTAGCAATGATGACAGCTTAGGGTTGTTAAATCAGGAAAATCTAATAGAACCTGATAATCAAAAAGAAGTACCAGAGAGTGTGGAGGAGATAAAAGAAGCACCGCTTCAGGAAGAGTTTGCAGAAATTTTTGGGGATGACCCATCCGCATCTAACGCCTTACAATTAAAGATACATTCCAGCATTTTGAATAGGTGGAAATTCTGGTTTGTGAATGGAATAAAAAAAGAGGAGAAAGAGAATCTTGTAGAAAAATATCAAAGTCCAGGTGGCTTAGAAGTACCAAAATTGAATCCGGAAATTTTTTTAAAGTTACCCAAACATTCAAAGTCAAGAGACACCCATATGTCTGCGAGACAGCAGTTGGCAGGCGCTGCACTAGCAGCCCTTGGTTCAGTCATGACAACATTAATTGAAGAAACGGAAAGTGTTGACAAAGTTCAGGTCATGGAAAAATTACATGACGCCGGAAAGCTTATGGCTGAGATTATGCACAGTCAAACCAAATCACGAAGAGCTTTCATTGTGGCAGGAGTCGATAAAGATACTAGGACTATGCTTGAGGATACAAAAACAGAGGAATTTTTATTTGGAAAGAGTTTATCGGAGAAGTTTAAAGAAGCTAAAGTATTGGATAAAGTAGCTAGCTCTATGAGGAAGCAATCCTATAAAACTCAAGGATCAGCCTTCACGACTAAGCAGTCTTTAAACTCAAACAGCCTGCTGGGAAAGAGGCCTTTTCCCAATCAGTCAGGCTCACATCAAGGATTCCGATATCCATCAGGACAGGCCAAGCGACTGGCTTTCAGGACAAGGCAACCGTTCAACAACAAAGCACAGTATCAGGGATACAACAAATCACAGTATCAGGGATACAACAAAATGGGGAATCAGACGAGGTCCAAATAAACGTAGGTACTATTGCTGGTAGATTAAAAGGTTTTTTGAATAACTGGGAAACAATTACGTTAGATAAGTTTGTGTTAAGCTGTGTTAAAGGATATAAAATTCGTTTTCAAAAAGAACCAAAACAGAGTAAGGTACCTTCAGTAAAATTAGATTCAGCTAAAGAGATTAAAAAAGTTAAACAAGCCATTGATGAACTGCGACAAAAAGGAGCGATAGAAAACTGTAGACCAAATAAAAAACAATTTCTTTCAAGCTATTTTCTAGTTCCAAAACCAGACGGTTCATTCCGTTTTATACTAAATTTGAAAAGATTGAACAAATTTATTAATACTAGCCATTTTAAAATGGAAGATATTCGAACAGCTACGAAATTAATTTTCCCAGGTTTCTTCATGGGCACAATTGATTTAAAAGATGCGTACTATTTAGTACCGATAAACAAAAAAAGTCGAAAATTCCTAAGATTTGAATTTCTAGGAAGTCTGTATCAATTTACATGCTTGCCTTTTGGGTTAAGCATAAGTCCATATGTTTTTACAAAGCTGCTAAAACCAGTTGCTCACAGCCTTAGATCTAGGGGCTTAATGTTGGTCATATATCTGGACGATATTATGTGCATTGGTAAAGATTTCGAAAGTTGTAGCAAGAATGTTAAAGAAACAGGTAAATTATTACAATTGTTGGGTTTTGTAATAAACAATAAAAAGAGTAATTTAATTCCATCAACTACATGTAGATTCCTCGGTTTCAAAATTAATTCAATTAAATATGCAGTTGAGTTGCCCATTGAGAAAAGAGAACGATTGCAAAAACTTATAAAGATCTTAGTGAAAAAAGAAAGTTGCTTAATCAAGGAATTTGCAGCAGTAATAGGAAAATTAATTTCAGCTTGTCCAGCAGTCGAATATGGATTGTTATATACTAGATTGTTAGAAAGAGAGAAAATCAAGGCATTATGGGCTAATGAATTCAATTATGATGCTAGGATGTTAATTCCGAAGTCAATCTTACCAGATCTTAGGTGGTGGTTAAGAAAATTACCGGTAGTAATTAACTCTATTAAAACAGCTGATTTCACAGTAGAGATTCATACAGATGCATCGTGTACAGGTTGGGGAGCTACAAATGGCTCATCGGAAACATATGGTTTTTGGAATAATATACAAAGTAAATATCACATAAATTATAAGGAATTACTGGCAGTTAAATTAGCACTAGAGTCGTTAGCACATAACCTACATAATTGCCAAATTCTCTTAAGAATTGATAACACCACGGCGTTATGATACGTGAATAAAATGGGTGGTGTACGTTATTCAACATATAACAGATTAGCTAAAGATATCTGGCAATGGGCAGAAAAGAGAAAAATTTTCCTCGTTGCATCTTATATTGCAGCATCAGACAATAAGCAGGCAGACCGACTGTCTAGAATCAATTAAATTAAATCAATCTACTTTCGAGAGTATCATAAGAAATTTTGGTATCCCAGAATTTGATTTATTTGCTGGACAAAGGAATACCAAATGCAAAAAATATTTTGCTTGGAAGCCAGATGCGGGGGCTCTACAAGTAGATGCATTTACTGTCAAATGGACAGAACTTCTATGCGTTTCCGCCCTTTAGTTTAATTCTAAAAGCACTTGTTAAAATTAAGCGAGACGAGGCAACAGGAATTATTGTTGTGCCTGATTGGCCAAGTCAATCTTGGTACCCATTGTTTACAAGTCTTCTCGTAGAAAGTCCACTTACATTTGGACCAAGTACTAATTTATTGCTGTCTCCATGTAGGTCGGAAATTCATCCGCAGGCCAGGTACCTGCGTTTGATTGCAGGGAAAGTATCAGGGAGGCCTTCAAAAAGAAAAATGTACCCGTCACGGCAGTAGATATTGTCATATCATCCTTAGCTCCCGGGACAATTAGGCAATACGAAACAGCCTTACGAGCATGGTGGCATTTCTGCAAGGAAACTAATTCCGAGTTTTTTGAACCTACAAGAGGTCATGTTCTAAGTTTCCTAACGAAACATTTTGAAACAGGCGCAGCGTATGGCACCTTAAATACTTATAGGTCCGCGGTATCTTTAATCTCTCAGGATAAAATAGGCGAGGATGTAATAATATCACGGTTTTTAAAAGGAATATATAGACTTAAGCCCACAAGACCAAAATATAGTCATACTTGGGATGTCGCGGTAGTATTAGATTATTTAAAGACTTTATACCCGTTAACGAGTTTAAGTTTAAGAGATTTAACAGAAAAGGCAATAACCTTATTAGCTTTAAGCACTGCGCATAGGGCGCAAACATTAGCATACATTAAGATATCTAATATTAGGACAACAACAAAAGGGCTGGAAATAAGAATTCCAGACCTTATTAAAACGTCAGGGCCAGGTCGTTATCAACCGTTGTTAAATTTACCAAAGTTTATTGAAGAGCCTAGTCTGTGTGTGGCGTCGGTTATCACCAAGTATATGGAGGTTACCTAAGTACTAAGAGGAGAGACTGATATTTTATTTATCGCTATAAAAAAGCCGCACAAGCCTGTAGGATCGCAGACCATTGGCCGTTGAATAAAGAATGTGTTGTCAAAAAGTGGCATAGATACAAAGACATTCTCAGCTCATTCAACGAGGCATGCTGCTACATCAGCGGCATTACTTAGAGGCGTTGACTTAGCCACAATAAGAAGAACGGCAGGGTGGTCGGATAATTCGCAAGTGTTTGCAACGTTCTACAATAGACCTGTACTACCAGATAATTATAAGTTTGCAAATGTGATTCTACCTCCTTCAGAATAATTAAGTCAAATTATATCCGTATATAAGAAAGATTGTTTATCATATTTTTAAATAGCTTCTAAGATGCCTATGTAAACAAGGGTTTTTGTTTGAAAACAATATAAACAGTTAAAAAAAAAAAAAAAAAAATTAAAAAAAAGTTATTAAGAATATATAGGAGTAAAAATTGCTATCCGCTCTAAATAACTACAATTGTAATCGAACGAACGAGGCGAATGAAATATAATTGAACGATCAAACGAACTTACCTGTAAGTGAAGTTCGATCGCAATTATATGAAGAAGCCTCGTTCGAGAGATTACAACCCCACCCTAAGAGAAAAATGTAGTTTTTTCTCTGATCTCCCAAAACCCCTTATTATTAATTAGCAATTTTTAGCTACTCTAAAGATATGAAGGTACAGCGGAACGAGGAGAACCGTGAAGGGAATCCCGGTTTTTCTTTACTCTAAACGTAGTGACCTCTGGCGGGCGTCGAAAGGACTACTACAATTGTAATCTCTCGAACGAGGCTTCTTCATATAATTGCGATCGAACTTCACTTACAGGTAAGTTCGTTTGATCGTTCAATAACCGTTACAAGGTAATGGAATTTCGTGGTAACATGATATGCATTTCATTAATTTCAACGTTTCCAATGAGAACCTAATAAAGCATTCACTATACAATTGAGGAGCTGACCACCCCACAGAGAGAATTACAAAAATCACGAGTAACATCGACAAATTTCCATACTACCCACTTTTGAGACAGCTGGCAGATCTTTAACAACGCACTTGCATTATCATTCTTAAATTCATCAGCCCTGGGGGCATGCTTGGAATACCATTTACAAGTGTTTAATTCACTGACTGGACACGATGATAAATTCCCCTTTTAGTGAGTTTGCCTTGCTGATGTCAATCAGCAGCTACTACCCATACAGCACACTTCGTTGCGGCAAAGTTGCAGGATGGTTGCAGCAACCTTGCACTTGGTTGCGATGTTGCATAGTTGCAGCGCAATGTCGATGTATGGTTGCTGCGACGTTACCGTGCAACATTGCACGGGGCGGACATAGAATTGTTGCTGCATAGTTGCTGCATAGTTGCGTTGCAATAATGCACTGCAACTTTGCCGCAACTTTGCCGCAACTTTTTCGCAACTTTGCGGCGTTAGCAAATTTTAAAACATAATATCTCCAAAACCGGCGGAAATAAAGTGTATACATTATACCTTATTGAAATCGTCTTGAAACGCACTATCAAGTGATCTGTTAAAAAAAAAAGAGTTCCGTTTAAAAAAAAAATTGATCATCGTATCTCGTAAAATAATAATCATAGAAAAAAATCGTCTGCCCCAGTAAATTTGCCCCCTCCATCCATGCAATTTCATATAAACAATTTCTTTTATATCTCGAATTCGTTAGGAAATATCCAGGTGTGTACTGTTCCCGCGGACATCCTGGATAATGAACTAAAATATAAAATATATGTCGGAGAAGGCAACCATTTAATCAGTTCCAAGCATAAGTCAGAATCTACTTTACTGGTGCCACGTGCCAAGCTGATGTTTCCGTGAAGGCGAGCACGGCGCACAGTGGGACAGATCAGGTCGAAACGCGGCACTAACAAGGGGACCTTCAGGACTGTCCATCTCAGAAATTGTTTATACTTAGTGTACGCGAAGGTCTTCACTCGGACTTTAATTTTCCAAAGTAGTAAGAATTCAGCCAAATTCGAGAAAATCGACTTTGAAAAATGTGGAGTGTACATATATACATTTGATTGAAAGTAATCAGCAACGAATAGCGTGGGCTTGTGCCTAGCGCTCCCGACTAGTAACCATGAGGTCGTCAGTTCGCATCTCACTGTTGGCATTTTTTTTTTTTTGTATTCATTTGAATACCTATTGCCTCAAAGTTACTGTGCGAAGTTGCCTCAAAGTTGCCGTGCAACTTTACAGCAGGCGGACATAGAATTATTGCTGCATAGTTGCGGCAAAGTTGCGTGAATCGTTGCAATCTTGCACCGCAACTATCCTGCAACTATGCTGCAACGAGAGTGTGCTGTATGGGTAATATAACAGTCTAGTGGTAGTAACCTAGTAATTGATGTCGTGTACAAAGTTTTCATTTGATTTTAGAAGTGTAACTCATAATGGAACATAAATATTAAAAATGTTAAAGGTGGTATGTGGAATTGCACACAACGAAAATGGGAGGTAAAGAAGTGTGACTGCAAGTGAAGGGATATATTTCTTAAATATCAATAACCACAATGTCTGCGTGGAATAAGAAGATAGGAAATGATATACAGAATTGAGTTAAAATTTTAGTGACTCGAACCGTGTAGTGGTAATTTTAAAAAATTGGGTAGCTTTCTGAGTCAGCAGAAACTAAAATAACTATAAATATCTATAATTCTAATCTATACTCTAAATCCATATACAAATTTCTACCCCCAAAAGCCCCAATATCCGCACCACTATAATTATACTTCCTTTTAAAGTCGTTCTTCAAATTAATTTCAGAATTCTATTCCACAATCAGTATCCATCAGCGAAGAAGAAATGCCTAAAACATTTACCCACAGGATTAACTGCTATGGGGCTTCTACACCTATTGCGTATCTCTAGATTCTAGATAGAACATCGACCGATCAAAAGTCCCCGAGATCCAATTAGCCATCAGCAAGCTTCAGCTTTCGATCCAGCGTACCTTCTACGGTGGCCAGGATAACGGAGCTCGTATTTCGTGGAATCGAAACTGAATTAAAGATAAATAATGCAATGATAATGAGGTATGCGGCTCCGCTTATAGGCTCTCGTGCACTTTTGCCAGCGTGAACCGTGCGCGTGGGCTGTTTTCTGGTGGGTTGCGCAACCAGAGGCCCAGCCATAGCGGAGCGCGGACTGGGCCCCCCTTTGTGCGCGAGTTCAACGCGAACTTAGCTGGCGAATCGTTTAAATCAACGTCGTTCCTACTGCCATATTTAGAACAAATAAGGCCGCACGAGACGCGAAAAGCAACGCTTTCTTCCACGCGTCTTGAATCCCTTTTCCCGCCATTTTTACCTAACCTCGAGGACTAGTTGAATATCAATTATTCCGGACCCGATCGAATCTTGGACGCGGCTAGGCTCTGTTTCGAACCGTCTTTGGCTGACTATCGTGTGTAGTCAAGAATGCTGCTAACGATGGGGTTAATGATGCGTTGAAGGTCATTATTGGAATTATTGAAACTATACATTGCACTATTTAAATAACTGTTGCACAAGTATCATTTCCTAAACTCCAGCATTCCTACAATTACCAATAGTCAATATCCACACAAAAACGAATCCTCTACGCAAACCTCTAAGCACCATACACAATATCAACGAAATAACTTTACACTTTATTACACCCATCAAGAATTATCCACAATGACAACTTTCAAAAAGGTACTTTCAGCTTTTACAAATCCCTCGAAGCCTCCACTTTCCAACTGCCACCAGGCAAATGGAAATAACCCTCAGTCGTCTCGATTAAATACCCTTAGAATTGGACCAGATAGCTGCAAGATCGTGGGTTGCTACGATCAAATCGCTGTCCCAGTTAGCAGTACCGCGAATATTTTTGAGTTAACGTGTCGTAAACGTCACCGTGCAAAAACTATATGCGCACTAAATTGGTATCACTGACCAGCGATGCTTGCGGTATGAAGCCATTAAAACGTGCGCGATTCGAAGCCCTCGTTAGACGGGTTTCGCTTAATTATCAGTAGCAGCGGCTACGTCGAACGGTCTGCCGCCTTTTTTTCTTGCTTTCTGCACAGAAGTCGGGCACACGCTTTGCAAGTGTCAAGCAAGTCCCTTGGTGAATTGTGTGGAAACGTGCCACCTTATATACAGGGTGTTTTTATGGTTAGGTGTTATGGCGCAGTTTTAGCTGCACCTCGCTTTTCACACATATAATATTCTGTTAATATTACGTATGTTATAATATTTGCATAATAATAACACTGTGCAACACGATTTTTGGTCCGCAATATCCGCTAGATGATTCTTGTAGAGTATTACACCCTGAACACGAATCCGCAAGCAGAATTGCGCTATCACCCTCAGTTTTCGAGAAATTCGATTTTGAAAAAGAATGCAAATTTTTAATGTTGAACATCTTTTCTGTTCAAAGTTCAAACAGTAATAGTGTTTCGGTTGCTTGTTCCGTCAAATTATTCTATGAACCCCGGTGAAATAACGATGTAAGTTATTATTGAAATATAAACATTTAAATATGTTTAAACAACGATCAAATGGAAAAGGACATCCGAAATACACTAATTTTTGCAGATGTCTACGGGTCCGGGAGAACATCTAACTGCTCCGCGCGATGCAGCAGACATTTTGCCTCCGGAAATCATCAGCAGAAGTGGTTAAACACTTTTTGTTTACAATACAGAGGGCGTATTGTTTGGCGAAACGTGTGTCGCCGACAGTAGTAATCAATGGCGTGTGGGCCGCTCAGCGTCACAGAATCGCGTAACGCGCGTGACTACCACTGTCCGCGCCGCACGTTTTGACAAACTCTGTCGTTTCTGTATTGAAAACAAAACGTGCTTCACCACTTCTGCTGATGGTTTCCGGAGGAAAAATGTCTGCTGCATCACGTGGAGCAGTTAGATTTTTTCCTAGACCCTTAGTTTTTAAAATATATAGAAAGATATCTGCAAAACTTGGTGCATTTCAGATGTCCTTTTCCATTTGATCGTTGTTTAAACATATTTAAATGTTTATAATTCAATAATAACTTATATCGTTGTATTCACGAGGGTTCATAGAATAATTTGACGGAACAAGTAGCCGAATAACTATTACTGTCTGAACACAAAAGATGTGCAAAGTTGAAAATTTGCACTTATTTTCAAAATCGAATTTCTCGAAAACTGAGGGTGATGGCGACAAACGGTTTGCGAATTCGTTGTCAGCGCACAAAAATCTATAAGAAACAGCTATTGAATGTTAAGGAACAGAAAAAAAAATCAATTTTATTGGCCAGTGTAATAATAAATAATAATAATAATAAGAAAAACTCTGGAGACTAGGGCAAGATGTATTTCTGTTTTCATACGAAGATGCGAGGAATTGATGAAGGGAAAATTTGAATTTCATAATGAGGACTATTTTCTGATTACATAATGTTGGGATTTACGCGCAGTGGTGCAAGTTCATATTGTACCTTTTTCTGAAACCGAAACATTGGTCTGGTTTGCAGAAATCGAATTTTTTTATTATTTTGTATATAAAAGTAGAGGAAGTGCTGTATATCCAAAAATGTCATTAGTTAACAGGTCATTAGCCCCTATTATCTACGGTGTTACAAATTAGATAACGTTAGTAGTTTATTAGATACTTCGGTATTCCAAATTACCAACAGTATTCCAAATATGCTGCACTTCCTCTAATAACGTTGACCATTTAGATCGAAATACTTTACGAGATATCTCAAAGTTTTCAAGTTGCTTTCACGTTGAAATTTTATGTTTTTGGTGACGTAGCACTGATCACAGTAATCGTGGGTACCTTTTGATTCAATATTGATACATTAAACTTTAAAGCTATGTAATTGCTCGAATGCCAGTGGGATGCAGCTGAAGAATATGACAAAAAATGTCAAGAAGAGAGTAAGAAAATATTTGGAGTGCACTGGTAGCACGTTTGAACATTGGTTGCAATAAAGTAATCTCCCATTTAACTTAAAGTAAAATTTAATAAAGTAAATTTTAAAATGAATTCATAAATATGAGAAGAATCGATTTGTAGAGAAAACCCAATGGTTCCACTTGAAAAAAAGTGCAAGTGCAAGTTTCCACGAGCACCCTATATATAGGCAGGTCGCGCAGGCTGTGTAGTGTGCAACCAAGAGAGCTGCGATTGCAGGAGCGATCATAGAGCTGGCACAGCGTCCGACGAGGACAAGTTTGCAACCGTCAGAGAGAAATTTCTGCAGAACTGCACCCAGCCATTTCTTCCACGACGACATACGATGTCGCAATCGTAGCTCGAGGGGGTAAAACAGAACGATTTGGTCGCGAGAAGACGAAAATGACGGTGGAGAATATTGTGCTGCATCCGAAGTGGCGCGAAATAAGGGTGTGTGTCACGGTAACATAATACTTTCCAGTGATAAAGTTTGAGAATGTGATGGTATAAGTTTCTGTAGAAATGAACATATCCAAATACAAAACCAGGTCTGCTCTGACCTGGCTTTGTATTTGGATACAATTTGGAAAATTAGAAAATCGGGGATAAGGTGATTAAGAAATGTTTGTAGGAAGTGTCCAGTGAGCACATAGACAAATTGCTCATTTTCCAAGTTATACCTACTTTTCAATAAATTTTTAATCAATCTTATATGACTACACATTGGTGAAATTAACCAATTAATTGCAGTGTAAAGGGAAAGTTAGTTGTAGAGCAACTGGAATTAGTTACATCACTGTATATTTAATAGAAGAAGCAATGGACAACTGATTCTCACAGGTTAAACTAAATACTCAGTCCCCTAGCACTACCCTATTACTTCAACTTACAAACAGATCCTATCATACGCAATTCCACCAATCATCGGAACACAAAATTCCTCTCAATCCTTCCACCCTCCCCAAACTCTCACATCCCACACACTAATACCATTACTCGCAGCACCTCACGTACTCCGACTGGACTTCCGTCCGCAATGTCCAAATCCCATTCCGCTACGCTCAAGTTACAAAACGTTGCTTCAAACACTTTCGAACGAAGGACGCAGGACTAAACGTCCAAACCCAACGAAAAAGGAAAGAACGAGTCGAAACGAGAGACCATTACGCGTGCAGGGGAAGCCACTAGAAGAAGTTGTTAATGCATCGTGATCGTTCATCGTAAAAACTTTCCACGACGCAGCTACACGCTGAGGTGCAATGGTACAACGGTCTATGCGCGCTGGTGGAGCCTACGGCGCTGCGAGACTTGCTCGGACCAGTCTCGACTATTATAGGAATGGAAGATGCAGCGGGGACTGGATATACTGACCCAGTGTTTCGAGCCGCGGTGCAACGGAGTGCATGGAACTGGATGCATCCTCGCGCGCAAACGATAAATTTCCCGTGCCTCTTGGCGACTGGCTGGTATCGAGTACACGGCAGCGTTTTCTTCTCCTCGATCTTATTTTCCGTTCACCAGGCTCATTACCCCCGCGGTAATTAACTGCCAGTCCTAGTGGTGCCAGAGTTAGGGGCACTCGTGATCAGTGACGGTCTCTTGTAAATGCAAGGCAGTGAGCGAACTTCCTTGCTATTTACTCCTCTTATACCGGGTGTCGCTCAACTAAAATATTTTGAAAAATATTCTATCGAGTCTTATTTGTTTCAATGCTGGTTGCAGGCCTTTAAGACATCCTCATTTCTTTCAGTACAGACTATTCAAAATTAACTGCGACCCCCGATTGCCAGGATTTGTATGAGAGGTAACACTGTAACCAGTACTGTCAACTTTTTCTACACATCTCTCTCTACATTTAAACGATGTATCAACATGGCGATTAGATTGTCTTGAGGGGTAATGACACTGTAGAGCCCGGAAAGGCAGCCTGATATTGAGAGTTTTTTTATGTGAGTATAGTGAATGGAATACAAAATCTGTTTCAAGGGCTTTATTGTACAAACCTTGAAGTATGATCACAATTTTTTTTTCCTTTTTTTTAATCCAAAAGAAGCTTCTTCTGAAAAACAGTGTTCCGCGGCCGGAAATATGTCTCCTTCAATTTTTTACCTAGGACAAAAAACCGAAATTTTTTTAGTTCTATATAAGATTATCTCGCGAAGTACACGAGGAAATTAAAAAGTACTGCTTTTTGTAAGAATGGTGCGTGATTGAATAAAACACGGAACTGCCACAACCTCGAAATTGTTGAAACGTTTCATTACCCCTTAAGTAATCTTTGTATTTCTAATTCTTAATAATCCTATTTTAATTACGTTTCCTCCATACATTGTCACTGACCTACCTGTAGTTTTATTAGATACAATTTATATTGTTCATTTTGTAACTCATGGGATTCTATCCCGTATATAAATAAATATTTTCTCATTCGGAGATTCGTTTTGAAGAGAAATGACGTTGAACGCAATAATAAATATTGTGAGAATGAAGTGAATTATTGTGGCAAAATAAGTCGAAATTGTAGTATTGTAATTCTTTTGTTAGTCGTGTGGATTCATTATTTTCTTTGATTTTCTGGAAAACAAAGCCTCGTCCAAAAGAAAGTTTTTTTTTATGATTTTGACTAATTTTTGCACGAGGATCCGTTTCGCATGCATTTGCACCACATCTACTGTTACAAGAAATTGGCAAACTGTAACAGTAGATGTGGTGTAATAAGTAAGGACTATAGTCCTTACTTATTTTTTATGTGGAGATAATTTCCTTTCGTATTGTGCCGCTAGTTTAGCGACACCCCGATAGGTGGATTGAATTGCTTGTTCGATTGATGTGAAATTATTTTTTAATCTGAGCAGTGAAAATCCGTAGGTATGAAATAGAGAAGCTTTCTCGATAATTTACTCTTCATTTTTGAGCCATAGGTATTTTTAAACTTAGGAATAGAGTGATATGCGGTGTTTCATTGCAGCATGTTAAATGGGAATTTCGATTGTTGAGATGTGCAGAGGTCTAGAGCTTACGAGGTACAGACGGAGGTCTGCAGTCTGCTATTGAATGCGTTGAATCGAGGAAAGTGGAGAAATGTGATTTCCACGAATGAAACGTCAGCTAGTCAGCCCAAATGGCTGGTGTAATTACCGACATGATTTATGAAGAAGGGTTATTAATTCATCGAGAAACGGATGAAGAAAGCATCATAGTGCGCTTCAGTGCTGTGTATCGTGAAAGGATTGAATTAAAGTTAATTAAGAGGCAAATGAACAGCGTTGATTGTATACGCTTAATTGGCAAGCAAACACGTGCACGAAGAGTTGACAACGGAAAAGTTAACAGCATGCATGTATACATGCAATCAAGGTTTAAAGTATTAAGAATACGTGTGCCTCTTCCGCGTGAGAAACAAAAGACTCATCAAGCGTATCCAGACCCATCGAAACTTTTGAGAATCGTCGGATCCCAACACTTTTTAGATTCAAACACCCCTGGCAGCGATACGAAGCAAGGCAACGACTGACTTGCATAGAGCATTTGTAACGGACTGCATCGAGTAGCTATTACTATCTAGCCTAGAGCAATGCATCAATGTCTACTCTCCACAACTGTAACATCCTCAACATGCACAACCACTCAAAAGTTCAACCTGCAATATTTGCATACTTTAGTCCCTACGCATTTGCCGAGTGATTTTTGTAGGTACCATTACAGCATTTAATTTATTTCCAGCTGTACCTACGTAATAGCAGTTTACGATGCTGTATGTCCTCATGTCCCTTTATGACTATATGACTATGAGACGCCTCTTTTCATAAAAACACACACAAAAGTTTAAAACCCATACTTTTATATTACATATCTTAACTTAATCCTAGGCTTTAAATATTATTTTGGTATCACTATCTAATTTAGGTAACCCCCAATCTATGGGATATAAATTTTAAGATACAACTTATTTTTGTTACTGTTCACATTTTAAAATTTCTTTTGACCACCACTACGGACAAAAGTTACGCAGTCTATTGTAATGCAAACATCAAAACTGTGCCGAATCGTAATAGAAAGAAGTTTATTAAGAAGCTTTATTTTTTATTTCCTACTAGCTGTACCCGGCCACGCGTTGCTGTGGCTTCAAAAATAGCATGTTTTTACCTGCCACAGGTGTGACATCTATATATTAGTATGTATATAAAAACACGCGCGTATTCGAATACAACGTTGTGTCAAAATTTCAAAGCAATCGGTGAAGAACTTTCGGGGATTTTGAACAAACGAAAATTTACATTTTTATTTATATAGATGGTCTACTGGATAACTGGATGGAAAACTATATCCACAAGTGCTATATGTAATCAGCACAGAGTTGGGGCAAAATGTAATCTAATTTCAAATTACAAATTCCGAATAAAATGTAATTGTGTAATTGATTATACACATTATTTTCTGTAATCGTTAATTTAGGTAGTTGACACAAATGTGGTCAATTACCTAAGTTAACGATTACAAAAAATACTGTGTAATCATTTACACAATTACATTTTAATCGTAATTTGTAATTTGTAATTAGATTACATTTTGTCCAACTCTGAATCAGTGTTACACAATAAATTCAAAATGTGAAAATGTTTTTCTGAATAATGGATGTACGTAAACTTTTGAGGGACAAGTGTAGGTGAGTGCGCGTTTCTGTAATTATAGCGTGCGCTGGATCCCATTAACAGGGTAGACAGGCGCGAAACTCGAGGATTCGTCCGGCATTTTTACACTCCTAGACGTGGACGTCGGGAATACTGTCCGGCATAACGAGTGACGGCGTATTTATTAGAAGCATAATTCGAGTGTCGTGGCATTATAGTGACGGGGGATGAAGGGGACGCCAAGTAATAACCCGCCGTTAAATATTCCTCGTCGAGACAGACGCGAACGAGCTGTCGAGCATCCGGTGCAGAACAACGAAGCCTGGAAATAAATCTCGGAAACTCGAAATGTCAGAGTGCTACTAAAAGGCCGTGGTAGCTTTACGACGCCGTTACAACAATGGCGATCCTTTGCATCACCGCGAAATCATTCCGCGCCGATTGTCATATCGTAATAACCCTTGTGATCGCTTCGAGTCCACGGGTGTATCGTGATGTTTTGTGTCGAGCGAGGAATAATCGAGGCGTTAGAGGGAAAAAAAATTAAGAAAGAGGCGTGTGCTCGTTGAAGGAGAATGATAGGAAATGGTCGTTTTTGGTGCCATTTTGGAAAAGAAAAGTTGTTGATGCATATTTAAGAATATAAATATAAATATATATATATATATATATATATATATATATATATTTATACCTAAAAAACTAAATATATATATATAGGTATTAGGTATAATATATAATATATTATACCTAAAAAACGTATTTCTTATGCAGCATCACCCCCTCGTCGGTTGTACCTGTTCTGAATAGGAAATACGTTTTTTAGGTATAAATAATTTTTTTCATTTGAGGTTTTGTGGCTTACTTTCATTTATAATCCCATTCTAAGGACACAGATAGATAATAGCACATAATATTGATAAGGAATCAATACTTAGGGTAAAGGACCCAATTACTGACACATTAAGCGTTGACGCTGACATTACCTTATAGTTATGTACTTATTGACTAAAAGTATATGTTGTTCTTGTTATATATTATTGTTTAATATGTTTACTTGATGAAAAAAAATTGGTGGATCTTAAAACTTCGATTTATATGTATAAATTCATCAATTTCAAAAATATATTTGGGGATCTATTACTGACACCCGTCAAATGTATTTGGCTGAATTACTGACACCCCAATTACTGCCAGCTAACCTAATACTGTTTATGTCATTTTAAGGTTGCTATGACAGTAATACCAAAATGCTTGAAACGCTTGTACCAATCACTGTCAACCAATTAATAAGTAAAAGGGCTTAATGAATCGTTGAATTCGGATCTTTATTACTTTCTATGATGCTTATATCATTTAAAACATTATATTTTCTTATGTTAATAGCTTAAATAATACAATTACAGCATTTTCTTTAACGCCTTGTTTTCTCTTTCGCTAGTAAGGAAGTCATCGTTTCCATTCTCCTAACATTCGCTTAATTTTTTTTATCGTTTTATTTAAATTAACGAAGAAAAAATTAAGTACTGTTTTTTGTATCGTATAAATAACAGTTTGAATTGTATGCTAAATTTTTTTTATACATCATTTTATAAGGTTTATTCGTTATTTTACGTAAAACAGCTTATGGTGACAGTAATTGGGTAGGTGGCAGTAATTGGGTCCTTTACCCTATATCATACTGAAACACTATTCAAAGTCGATTTTCTCAAAAACAAAGCCTCAAATGAGAAAAGTTTATTCTATATTTTCGACTTTTTTTCATGTAGAATCACCCACTCATCGGTTGTACCATCAATATTAAAACGTCCTGTGCATTCGAAATGTGCTGGGAAAAGGTAGAGGAAACGTTAAGGATAAGTCACATTTTCCATTTTTTATAGGGGACCAATTTTGCAGTTCGTAACGCTCTCAATCAACCTTATATTACCAAAACTATCTTTGTATTTGGTTTTGGGATGAAATATTTGTTTTTTTCATCCTTTTGAAAATTTCAAAGATATTAATTGTCATAACACTTCTCATGCCCTTGGTTTTTTTACAAAACTTCGTGGACTTGTCAGCTTTTCCTCTGTTAATAATTATTCTTTGAAATAAGCACTTCTTAGATTACTCTTAAATTGTCATGTAACTTCTTAAATTGAATCAAAGCTTTCCAATAGCTTAATATTTAATATTGGGGGTTTTCGTGGACTTATCAAATTATTCCCTTGTTTCACTTGGACTAGTCATGTTATTTCCTTGTACACCTATTTTAAAAAGTTTATATCTTTGGATTTGAAAGTTTGTTCCCCTTTTTTAACTATGTCAAAGTAAAATACTCCTTTTTAGCCATCAGAAGGCCATAAAATCAGAAAATCCACAGAAATAGACTTATCACGTTTTTTCCTGTGATCTCCAAATGTGAAAGTGTTACGCGATTGGTCGAGTGATTTTTGTGCAAATTACAATATGTTCCAATTCTACATAATGTACTGTATTCTAATAGAAAATGTTTATCTCCTAAAACGTAGATAGAAAATCAAAAATTTATCTGTTAAAAGCACATTTCCCCATCAGTTTTACATGAACACCAAAACACCTAAAAGGGAATCCTACATCCATTACTCCGTCAACTCAGAAACTGCCCCAAGTGAACGCCTAAAAACCCTTAAAACCGCATATCCCACAAGTCCTTCAAATACCCTTCAAATACAACCACCACAAATTACTTTCATTCGTATTTACACCATTCCGTCCGACCATTAAATCGAATCGAAATTCCATCCAGCTGAACGCAACCGAGTTGGTACACCGCAGCAACTTCCCATAGATAATTTTCTCCCCTGCCGCGATGGATGATGGATTCTGCATTGCTACAGAATCTAGCTTTCAATGAACACGCGGCCTCGATATGGCACACGGCCGCGGATGCACCTTAATGACGTCGTCCTATCCGCGTTGGCACATCGTGTCCAAGCAGAGATGAGTCGCGCGAAAATCTGCAAGTAACAGCTTAATACATCTCGATCGCGGCCAAGTAGCGATCGAACTCGTGTAATTTCGCCAATGGGGGCCCGCATTTTGCGAGTCCCTTTCGCGATCGATTTCACTTCACGAAACACTTCGAGTTTCAACATCGACAACGCGGTGTCTCACCTTGCGCGTTTCTTTATTAAGACGAGTTGCGTTAGGAGTTGTTCAAAGTGGTTATTTGTTATTTAGTTAGCTTTGCTTGTAGATTCTCAATAGATTCGGCTATTTTATTTTGTCATATTAGGTCGGTGATAAAAGTTCGTTCGCAGGTGATGCTAGGAGTACGGAAATTTTTTAGTGAAGGGTTTTATTTTAAGGTGGTCGCATCAACAGTGAAGTCCTTAGCGACCACCCACCTTAGTACAATGATTACATACTTGAAATTAGGTTATAGAATTGCGTAATGCTCCATTACAAGAGGTCAAGTAAATTGATCGCTTCGAAGAATTGTATTACATTCTCAATGCTTTTAGATTTGTTTAAGTTTGACTTCAAGTTTGTCTCAACATTGAATCGATTCCTTTCCTGGGAGAACTTAGGGCACGCCAGCAAAACATGCTCTATGCTTAAAAGTGTTTTACAAGGCTCACATTCGGGAGGGGGCTATTTAGTTATTAGATACTCATGGGTTAGTCGCGAATGGCCGGTACGAATGCGGGTAAGAGCGGCTTGGTTTTTCCTGGATAGCTCTGGTGTACTTGGTTTCTCTTGAACATTTGATCTGACTTTATGCAGCTTCGTTTGGGAGTTGTTGAGCCATTCGTAGTTCCAGAGACTATTAATGGCTTCTTTAATGACTGTTTTTGAATCTGTAAGGTTGGTTCTGAGGTCCGCAATGATAGGTAGTTTCGATGCCTCTTGGACGGCTTTGTCCGCTGTTTCGTTGCCGATGAGTCCTATGTGGCTGGGGATCCATGCTATTTTGATGTTTTTCCCTATATTCTTGAGATCCGTAATAATTTTTTGTATGGATTGGATAGAGGAGAATTGAGATCTGTTGCTTATGGTTTGAAGTGCACTTTTGGAGTCCGTAAAAATAGTGAAGTTATTGGAGTTTGAGTCTTTTGCATGTATTAATGCTTGTTTGATAGCTTCTATTTCACAAGAAAGCAATGAGAAAGTGTTAGGTAGTCTGCATGTTGATGTGACGAAAGCACAAACAGCTGATTCAGGAGATTTAGATCCATCGGTGAAAATGAAGTTGGAGTTTGTGCGGTTGATGAAATCCTGGAATGCGTTTATAAATACTTGGCAGTTGGTTTCTTTTTTCTTGTAATTATCACAAATTGATTCCAAAGGGAATTCAATAGCATCCCATGGGGGATAAAGGAAAGGATAGCGTTCTTCTACATTAGGGAGTGGTATGTTGAGTTCCTGGAGGTAGTTTTTTACTCTAGTGGCAAGGGGTTTTGGAGTTTTCTTTTTCCTATTGTTGGGGATTGTGGGGGTGTTATCTATATTCATATAGTTAGCTGCCGGATTTTGAGGAGTAGTTGCAACAGACAAAGCATATAGTAGGCATGATTTTTTACGTCTAATGTTCGGAGGTGGTTCGTTTAGTTCGCTAAGAATGCTAGATACAGGAGTAGTACAGAAGGCATTTAGAATTATTCTTGCACAGGAATTCTGGATAGGGTTTAATATATTTAGTAGTTTTGGAGAGGCTGAATCAAGTTCTGTTAAGATAGTGTTTGTTGTACTCTAACTTGTATATATCTATCAGTGAGCAGGTTGAGAATAAAAGCAATGGTGTTGTTTCCCACTTCCCACTTTCGGAGGGTGTTGAAAATTCTTGTTCTCCACACCATTTCGTAAGCCTTTTCTATATCAAGGCTAATGATTGTGAGATGTTCGTTGTTTTAAAAGCTTTACAGATTAATGATTGTAGAATTGTGAGGTGATCTATTGTTGATCGCAGTTTTCTGAATCCGTATTGGATATTACAGAGTAAGTTTCTTGATTCTATATTCCACACTAGTCTACAGTTTACCATTCTTTCTAGAATTTTACAGAGATTGTTGGTTAAGGCAATTGGTCTATAAGATGCACAATCTAGCTTATTTTTGTTTGGTTTTAATATAGGTACTACGATAGCCGTTCTCCATGCTGAGGGAAAGGTTCTTTGAATCCAAATTCGGTTGAACAGGTTGAGAAGAGCAATGGTGCCTGATAGCGGGAGGTTTTTAATAAGTAGATTCGATATTCCATCTGGTCCAGGGCTCGAATTTTTCACAGATTTAAGGGTTGCGATGAGTTCTTGTAATTTAAATGGATCTTCCATAGGGCTGTCCACAGGGGGAGGGATGTCGGATAGCGATAATTCTTTACTGCTACTCTTTAGTTTTCTGAATTCTGGAGTGTAGTTGTTATCGCTGGAGTTGGTTGAAAATTTTGAAACTAGACAGTTGGCTATATCAAGTGGGTCGGTCACTAATCTCGTATCAGGTGTTATTAATGAAGTGATTTCCGAGCGTTTTCTGCACCCATTAATTCTTCGAATTTTAGACCAGGCCGTTTTAGGATCGGTTTTGTAGTTTATAGTAGAGAGATAATCAATCCAATGATCTCTTCTGTTTAATTTCATTGTTCTGCGATAGATTGCTCGGACCTTCTTGTAATTGAATATATGCTTCAATTAATATGGCTTCGAAGACAGTATCAATTGGGATTTCTTCACTGTGGAATTTGTTATTGACATAGGTCGCTACTCCCCCACTGGCATGGGAGCATTGGTCTCTATTTCTATAGAAATGCTTAAAATTGGTTAAGCTACTCGTATAGTCCTTCTTGAAATTGGTTTCCTGGACGCATAACACAGAAGGATTATATTCGTTAATTAAGAGTTTAATGGATTCAAGCCGTGGCCAAAATCCATTGACATTCCAATGAATGATATTATTCATTTTGTTTCTTCGTCTGTTTCAAATGTGGCGTCGGAATCAGTTTCCATATTACTGATGTTGTTTATTTGCTGGAGTTTTCTGATAATTCTAGTTATTCTGTTTTTGATGGAGCTCTGTCTGAGATATGGGTAGATTCGGTGTAGCAGATCGGTCATCGATTTTGTATCTTCTATATATTCTCTGGCTATTTCAGGTACCTTCTAGGAGCCATGTGATTTTTCTAAGAAGCTGCATAATTGGACAAAATTAATTGGAAAGTCTTCTGGTTTGTTTAACATCATTGGCATGATTGGGCTGAGTAGTTCTTCCATACTCGGTTTCGAGTGTGCAGTAGGGGAATTGCTTCCGAGTTTCTTTGTGGAGGGTTTAGACACTACTTGCTTGGTTGGAAGGTCTTTATCATCGTCTTTGACTTCAATTATTGGTTTAGTAATCGGTTGGTCGGGAATATCCAATGAGCCAGAAGTGGAGGGTAGTGCTCTTTTGGTTCCTATTTTAGTAGATATAGGTGTCATAGGAGGAGTGAAGGGGGAGATCCTGTCCGTTTGACAGTTTATTTTTTCTGTAGGTTTGTTACTTATCTCAGTGTGAGTTTTGTCCAAAGTTGTTAAGGTACAATGTTTCGCTGTGTGGCCTTCTTGTTTGCAGAGGAAGCATGTAAGGTTCCCGGAAGAAATGAAAATCCAGTAGTTTGTATCATCGAATTGGATTTGTAGAGCCTCAGGAAGTTTATCGGTGTCATCGGGTTGAATAAAAACTTGCCTTCGGAAGCTTATGATATGTGACAGACCTTGCTTGCTTAAGCCGGCTCTTAAAAACGATATGGCTGAGAATGATTTTAGCCCTAATTTATGCAGTGCATCAGATATAACAGTGTGAGGGATGATCGGAGAGACGTTCGATAAAATTATCCTTTTCATTCTGCTAATTAAAGGTTTAATTTCAAGCTCGATGCTATTAATCTTGATTGTAGGATGTTTTTCTGTTATTTCATCGACGAGTGGTTTAGATGCTAGGAATGTGCATATTCTATTATTAGAAATTCTGGAGATGAAACGGATGTTTGCTGGGTTGACGATTTTGCCTATGGCTTCTACATAGTTTTCGATTGAGATTCCATCTTTTGCGTCTGATACGATGGCTTGGTCTTTTTTGGGGAATGTAACATTCTGTGCTGCTTTCGCATAACTGTTTGGGGCTGCTGGAGAGGCAGCATTCGCTGTTGCGTTCTCCATGATTTCGGTTGGTTTTATATATAATATACTGCACAATCGTGCAGATATTTTGAGTGTATTGTGACTAGGTTTATGCTATCAGTAGTCAATAAGTTGGGTTTAGTTGGGAACGTTTCAGAAGTAAACAGTGTAGGGCACACATACACACACACACACACACACACACGCTGTGAATCACCAGGATTCAATGTAAACACTCGCGACACTCGCGTAACACGTCTGATACGTACGACGGTCGGCCGTCGAATGGTGTACGGAAATGTCTTTCATTACAACACCTAAATAATACTTGTAGGTAGGTACTTTTATCAGAAACGTGGCAAATGGTCATAAATACCCGAGGAAAATATTTTGATGAAAGAAACAATTTTGAAATGCATTTTTACTTTTAATAAAGATTTCAGTTCAATAAAGCGAGCAAACTTTTGCACCGATGTATTCAGTGGCCAATCGAGAGGTGTGTGGAGTGGGGGTGGGGGGGGGGGGGGTCAATGGGGAGGCACCATTCCCTAATCCCTCCCCAAATAAATGAAACAGGGGATTAATGTAACCACGACTGAAGCATTTCCAGAGCTTTGTAAAAAAAAATCGATTTTACCATTTAAATAAATTTTTATAATCACCTACTGAATTTTATTGAATTTGAATTGCAAATCTATTTATCCGTTCAATTCGGCTCCACCCAAGATTAAATCTTGAGTGCGCCACTGGACCTAATATTATTAGATTTGATGCAGAGTCGCGTTGCTACACCTTGGGTATAGCTGTTTCTCACGGAGGGGAGTTGCGCGCGTTTAATGGCGGAAAAGCGAAGCTGTGGCATAAATATTAATGCTACCGAGTTGTCGTGGATCATTTTCGAAGCATGCTGAAAGGTATTAGCTGAGTATCGAGGAGAAGTGAGTCTTGAATTTGTTGTACAGTCATTCTGAGCAGGTGTACAAAGTGACTTGGAAGTTGCCTCGCAATTTGAAAAGTAGTGCTTCTACGTTCATGGAGACTTATTTGTTCCCTTTTGATTTCTATTAGACATTTAGACTTTCCCTGTACGTTTGAAATCCTTTGTATATTTACGCTTGATGTTATTCGTACACATATATCTGTATACATTAGGAATAAGGAATGCTGTGGGGAAATAGAAGAGGGGATGAGGAAAAACGTCATACGTAGAATAGGCCAACTCCATTCCAATTATTTACTCAACATTGTGAGCACTACAGTCTCTCCCACAAGAGCGTGTCCTTCGTATGTCCTAAAGGATTCATTAGATTTAAAAGAAGTGTATATTGCCAAAAAGTACCTACGTTTTATGAACTAATAATCATTTCCATTGTTTTCGATAAGCGCTTGACAACATTTAGGCATGCTCTCCGAAGACATAGACCATATTACTTGAATTTTCGAGATAATTGATGGACCGTGTATATACGTTTTCCTAGTAGTTTGTGGTTTATGAAACCCTGAACGTTTTCGATTGGGTTTGCACCAATCGATTGTGCAGGCCAGTCCAACGTTACTATGCTCTTTTCTTCTTTCCACGTCGTGCAAAAACGTTAAAAAATACGGAGCTCTCATTTTAAAAATAGTCGGTTTTATACGCCATCGCAAACTAAAATGCCATAAGTATTAAGGGGTTATACCTAGTCAGGCAATCGAAAAGAGGCGAGTGTTTGTGATTTTTTTTGAAAAAGCGGAAGTATTTTTACAGAACTTTTTGCACATAAAACAGCAACATTTAAAGAACATTTGGTAATTTTTTTCGGAGAAAGATATTTACGTTTATAATAAAGTAACAACCGACATCCAAGAAGCATTTTTAAACATTTGGTTTTGCGATAGGCACTGCCATTCGGAACCAGATTATCTAAAATCAAAAAACAAAAAGATTTCGTTAGTATATTATTGTACCCTCCGATTAACGGAGGGAATTTCTGAAATATTAATTTAAAACAAAATGGCGGCCATTTAAATTTGAAATCCTTATTTTTTCGCGTAATTTTTGCATGATTGTTACTTTATTATAAACATAAACATTTTCCTACAACAAAAATTACCAAATGTTCCTTAAATGTTCCTCTTTTATGTGGAAAAAGTTGTGTAAAAATATATACCACCCCTTTTTAAAAAAAAAAATGACAAACATTCGCCTCTTTTCGGCCGCCTGACTATTAGGTAGATACAACCCCTAAACTATCGTAGTGGAAGACTCTTTTCTCTCCCGAATTCTCAAGGACCCACCCCTTCTTAAAGTACCTACGGGACCGTGGCTACGAGCGACACGCTCTTTGTGGGACAGACTGTACATACCGCGAGTTCTTTGACTCCTATTTCATATGACTATACACAAAAGTGCACAAATCTCCCAGAAACCTCAAACTACCACTACGGTACTGAGACTACCTTGAGAAACAAGGAACCCACAAAACCTCCATCTCCCATCCACCTCGAAAAGCAATCCCTCCACTGCGTGACCCAACCGGAATGCAAGAATCCGCAGTGCAGAGGTTACCGTAGCTCGTTGTACCCCGAGCAGCGTACCCGCAGAAACGCGAGGCTCTCTCGGGGCAGGTTTTATTTATACGTTGCCCTTCGACCTCGGCGTTTCGACAGCGACGGGCAAAAAGGCGTTAATGCCTGCCCAATGGAGCGGAATCGATACACGCCGCGGCCGTCCGGCTATTAACCGACTATCGTTCCGTGCAACAGGACTGGCGGTCGTCAATAGCCCAGACACCGCTAATCGCTGCGATCTCACCGCGGCTGTGTGTACATAATCGATTAAGATAGCGATTAATTCAGTTATCACGTCGGGGACAGGACACCAGGGACCCGGTTGCGGCGCAGCGCGCAGAAGCGAGCGATGCGAAATAAAAATCGACGAATTAATTAGCGACTGTCCCGTGCGCGAGGATCTTATCTAGCTCGTTTTCTCGCGAGCAACAGAGAAATTGAAGTACTTTTCAGGGAGTGGGAGCCACTTGTCTGTTGGTCACGCGGTGGCAGCACTTTCGGCATGAAATTTGTGAGCGACGGGGATGTAGGTATCTAGATTTCACGAAGTCTGACCCGATTGAGATATGGTATTAAGAGGGTAGTGGACTCTATTGGATACGTAACATCGTTAGTTTCTTTGACGCTAAATTACTTTGATAGCAAATAATCGTTATAATCGTGCTTTTGCGAGTAATTACAATAAAAATTGTCGGAATGTATACAATTGTCGAAGTTATTAATCGTTGAAGAGCCAATCATCTGAAAGCAAAATGGTTTGGGGTGAGTACTTTACACACCAAAATCTACAAGGTGGATCTTTGCCGATGAATTTGAACGAAAATTGTGGAAGTTACGCACGAATCAATTTTTTCCCCACATTTGTACGGTCGAAAATCGTCCTTATTCAGATATAAAATGTTTTACAAACATCCAATGTTGATGCGGGAATTCCACTCTGTAGAGGAAATAATTCTACATGTCCAGTAAAAATTTCAAGCGAAAATATTCATTGGTTCAAGAGTTATGATGTACACCGTGTCTGAAATAGTGTTTCGAGAGAAACGGCTTCAGGGTTAAGTCCCCTACGCCAATACCGCTCTGAGAGGCCGTTACTCGACAGTGCACTCAATTACGTTCGCTGCTATAACGTCTACAATTATTTGAATTTCATCGAGAAATTGTGTTTAAAGTGTTCATAAAGGATAAGACTTTCAGAATCAGTAAAAAAAAATATTTTTTAAAGCTGAAATAGTCCACTTAAGTGTGCCAATACCACCCCAGTCTATGTTTTTTTCAATAATTTATTTTGTTTATATTAATCTCATCCTCCTTATTTTAGCATAAATTTGGGCATTGAGAGCAAAAACGGACTAACCCACATTGAACAGAAATTAATATTTCCTATTTTATATGATTAGTAGAGTCTACCCCTACAGCACACTTCGTTGCAGGAACGTTGCATAACCGTTGCAGTACATTGCAATGTTGCCGTTTGGTTGCAGGTTGCATTGCAATATTACTGCAACATTGTGGAAACATTGCCGTGGAATATTGCAATGGACATGTTTGTGCAATGTTCCTGGAATATTGTGCACACATTGCCATGCAATATTGTAATGGCTACGTTTGTGCAACGTTTCGGGAATATTGCGCACACATTGTCGTGCAATATTGCAATGGCCCTGTTTGTACAATGTTTCGGGAATATTGCACATACATTGCCGGGCAATATTGCAATGGCCCCGTTTGTGCAATATTTCGGGAATATTGCGCACACATTGCCGTGCAATATTGCAATGGCCCCGTTTGTGCAATGTTTCGGGAATATTGCGCACATATTGCCGTGCAATATTGCGCATATATTGCGATACAACCCACGTGGAACGTTCCTGCAACGTTGACCTCAAAATACGGTGCAACATTGCACTCATAACGTATGAGCGCCGTTCCTGCAACGATCCGCAATAAATCCGGAATTACGCGGAACGATTCCGAAATCTAAACACGCAGAATACAATCTAATATTCCACAGGCCACCACCGAGGGAATATATGCGAACGTGGACAATATCTGACATAAATAATTAATACAATTATGTATTTAACAATATATAGTTTAAACAAACTCATAGACTATATACAGCAACAAAAGATATTTGTAAAAAACTGTTAAATGTCCCAATTACTGTCAGTGTCCCTACTATTGCCATTTAATTGATTATAGATAATAAAAACGTTGAGTGCAAATATGTAAGTCCATAATTCTGTGATAGTGGTTGCAGGAACGACCCGCATAGGTTATGAGTGCAGCATTGCACTACGTAACGTATGCGCGACGTTCAGGCAACGAAACCTCATTGAATACGGTCTTACATATTTGCACTCGACGTTTTTATTTGTTATAATCAATTAAATGGCAATAGTAGGGACACTGGCAGTAATTGGGACATTTAACAGTATTTTACAAATATCTTTTGTTGCTGTATATAGTCTATGACTTTGTTTAAACTATATATTGTTAAATAAATAATTGTATTATTTACTTATGTCAGATATTGTCCACGACCGCATATAATCCATCGGTGGTGGTCTGTGGAATCTTAGACAGTATTCTGCGTGCCGAGATATCAGAATCGTTCCGCGTAATTCCGTATTCTGTGATTGTCGTTGCCGGAACGTTGCTCATACGTTACGAGTGCAATGTCGTACTCGTAACCTATGCGGGACGTTCCTGCAACGTTCGAAAAGAATACGGAATTACGCGGAACATTCCTGAAATGCGAACACGTGGAATACATTCTAAGATTCCACAGACAACCTCCGAGGGAATATATGTGAACGTGGAAAATATCTGATATAAATAATTAATACAATTACTTAATTATCACTATAAGATTTAAGCAAAATGTTAAACTGTATACAGCAACAAAAGATATTTATAAAGAAGTCTGAGCTGTGAAACGTGAATCAACAAACACTAAAAACTACAAAATAAAAAAAATATAACAAAAAATTATGTTAAACGATTCTATTAAAAATGCGCTAAAAACTAAAAAAATTATTTTCTTGTACTACGCAGGATAATTCAAGCGTCGAAATGAATTTGTTGCGAGATATCCGGCTCCACGATTAGGGAGATGTAATGGGGTTTGTCGAAACGAATCTTCGTTTTTGAATAATTTGAGTTTAAAGTGTTGGACGGTAGGACCATATCTTAAAATACGTAAGCAATCTTTCCAATCAACGGTTGTAGGTGCAGCGGTAAAGTGTTCGTCTCCGGTGCTCGAGGTCATGGGTTCTCGAATCTTCACTGAGGTAAAAGAATTTTCTATTTATAAAAAAAACACGGACGTTTATACTACTACGATTCTGTACACATTCATGTCGTCTCGCGTCCATCAAAGACAACGGTATATACCTTAATTAATACCGATATTTTTATTTTTGGCCCTACTGCCCGAAACGTTGCGTGACCATTGCTGTGTAATATCTCAGAAATGTTGCGTGACCATTGCAGGAAAATCTCTGAAATGTTGCGTGACCATTGCTATAAAATCTCCGAAACGTTGCGTGACAATTGCTGTAAAATGTCAGAAACGTTACGTGACAATTGCTGTAAAATTCCGAAACAATGTTCCAGAAATAACTCCTGCAATGTTACACTAGGCGGACATAGCAATTGAAGGGTTGGATGCAATAAGGGGACTAGCGCTTGGAAATAGGAAAAATTATTGTCCAAACGTTAAGAAAGATTGGAAAATTAAAAGTTGTTAAATTGAATTTGTAAAAATATAGTGTTGTAAAGCTCGTCACGACACACATTTTGTCTATTTACAGTTTGTTTATGCAATCATTACTATTCGAGCTAAAAATTATAAACTAAAAATTTTTCATCATCCGAAATCATTATTTCTTTAGACGAAAATTGCGATAACTTGAGTAAATATTAACGGATTGTCATAAGACTTGAAACATAACTCTAGAAAACTCTAGCGAAGCCGTAAAATGTATGCACGAAAACCTATTGTTAAAAAATGTAATAATATTTCATTAAAAAGTAATACTGGATATAACCCATGTTTTTCAACGTTCACCGTTAAAAAGTATCGAGGCAATTTTTAGGTACATACAACTTGCAGCGACAAAGTTTTTCCTTGATATACAAGGAAGATTTTCACCAATTTTCACACTGATTAATGAATAATTGTAGAAGATACGGCGATATGTATAAATCCCGCGCGGCACCAACAGTCAACGCGAGTGCTAAAACTGCTAAATAGCGCATTACACGCGGCTACCGACTATTGGTGGCGCGCGAGAATTTATATATATCGTCATATCTTCTACAATTATTCATTAATCAGTGTGAAAATTGGTGAAAATCTTCCTTGTATATCAAGGGAAAACTTTGTCGCTGCAAGTTATATGTACCTAAAAATTGCCTCGATACTTTTTAACGGTGAACGTTGAAAAACATGGGTTATATCCAGTATTACTTTTTAATGAAATATTATTACATTTTTTAACAATAGGTTTTCGTGCATACATTTTACGGCTTCGCTAGAGTTTTCTAGAGTTATGTTTCAAGTCTTATGACAATCCGTTAATATTTACTCAAGTTATCGCAATTTTCGTCTAAAGAAATAATGATTTCGGATGATGAAAAATTTTTAGTTTATAATTTTTAGCTCGAATAGTAATGATTGCATAAACAAACTGTAAATAGACAAAATGTGTGTCGTGACGAGCTTTACAACACTATATTTTTACAAATTCAATTTAACAACTTTTAATTTTCCAATCTTTCTTAACGTTTGGACAATAATTTTTCCTATTTCCAAGCGCTAGTGCCCTTATTGCATCCAACCCTTCAATTTCCTTGAAACGTTTCGGGAACATTTCGAGCAACGTCACTGAGACGTTCCTGCAACGAAGTGTGCTGTAGGGGTATTGGAGTAGGGGAGACCGGGGCAGATTGTAACAAAAAAAGGTTTCACCGTTTTTTCTCGAAAGTGTTTTCCTTATTCAGGAATTAATTTGCGTGATTTACTACTTACATATGTGTTGAACTGATTGCGTGAAAGTACCTGACAAAATCTTGGACACTTAGACATCTAGCTTCATCTTAAACAAATCTGAACCTTTGTTACAATGTGCCCCAGTCCGGGGTAAATTGTAACACATCTGTTTTACTTATTTAAATACAAATATTATCACAAATAAACATTTCTAATAAATATAAATGAAAACACAGATCATTATTAAACATTTTATATACATAAGTTAAACAATCATTGCTTATTCATCTGATTCTATCAAAATCTTCTTCTTCGCTTTCTTTACTTTTGCCATTATACTTTTTTCTACTTTTTAGATTCTCGATTGTTCTGTTGTTCGTCTTATAGTCTAGAGCAGCGATGCCCAGGTGGGCGGTCCAAGATAAACGAGCATTCATCGCGTTTTCCAAAGCTCGCGTGGAAGGGGGTGCTCGAAACCAATGACGTTGCGGGCATGTCACGGACGGGGAAAACTCTAGTAGTGTGCGTGTAGGCTCGTACCCATAGGCTTTTACAACTGGGGCTCTTGGAGCCCTAGTGTTCTACATTTTAGGAATTGGGAAAAAAACAGGAATTGACTAATGATTAAACAATAAGATTATATAATTGGACGGAATAGACTTGAACAGTCTCATTTACACATCTAATTAACAAACAGTTTCTTATTAAACGATTTTTATTCAACTTCAATCCTCTGTTTGTTTGTATGTATGTTTGTTTAGTTCAAATCTAGATACTCAATTTTAACCCACTTCCATCTATCCAATAGACTTGAAATTTTGCAGGCATATGTATTTTGGATGACAATACAAAATTATGAAGAAAAAGAAACCGCCCCAGGGGTTTAAAAAATTACCCAGTCATCAATAAATATAACCCTTAACCACACATCCAAACGACTTGAAATCAGCCTATAACCACAAATCAAATCAATTTAATCGACATGAAATCAGCATGTAACCACAAATCAAAACTAGACAATAAAAAGTAAATAAAGAAAAGAATTATTTTTTAGTTTTTAGTGCATTTTAAATAAAATAGTTTAGCAGTATAACTTAAAATTTGTTTTATATCTTATAAGTAAGATTACATACTTAATAAATATTATTGTGGCATTAGTCAATTCCTGTTTATTTTCCCAATTCCTAAAATGTAGAACACTAGGTCTCCAAGAGCCCCAGTTGTAAAAGCCTATGGGTACGAGCCTACACGCACACTACTAGAGTTTTCCCCGTCCGTGACATGCCCGCAACGTCATTGGTTTCGAGTACCCCCTTCCACGCGAGCTTTGGAAAACGCGATGAATGCTCGTTTATCTCGGACCGCCCACCTGGGCATCGCTGGTCTAGAGTATCTTTTTCCCTGTGTGTCAGCAAATAGCTTGCTTTATCACCATTCACAGCGGAGTAAGTAGTAGCATGTTACAATTTACCCCGAGTTTGAATTTTTGCGTTTTATCTCAGCAATCGAGAAACTAAACATCAAATTACTAAAATGCTCACACATTATAATAAACCAATGTGTACTGATTCGTTTGCGACAAAGAAGCAAAAATTCAAACGTTTTCTAATGACGATTAATTGAAATAAAAGTGCTATGACAACATTTACTTACGTGCTCTAAATACTAAAATTCTGGGCTACAACCTCAAAATGAATACATAATGCTCGTTTCTGTCACTAAAACCGACGGTGCTGATATCGCCAAGCAGCTCTCGCATGCTGTGAGTTACCAGATTTGTCGTTCAAAAGATTTTACTTATGTTACAATTTACTCCATGTTACAACCTGCCCCGGTCTCCCGTACATTATTGCTACTACCTCAGTTTTGCCAAACATGTGGATTAGCCTGATTTTGTTCTCAATGCCTCAATTATAGGGGAAATTAGGACAAAACCGGGTACCTGGGTAAAACCGGGACGTGCTATTATTTTTAAAACGTCCTTAAATTTTTCCGCGTCGTTGCAGCGACATATTGTCACGATGTACATTGTTTCATCAACAAAAGACGATCGTCTTACAATCGTGCATAGTAAAGTTATATCTTCTTATGTGTTTTTGAAGGCTCCGATCTAATTTTCGATAGTTCAGAAACTTCAACACTTTTGACAGTGTTCAGGTAAGTACTTTTTTGTGTGAATCGTGTTAATTGTTGCATATTAAAGTGTAAATAACTAAGACAGTTTGTTTGTACTTCGCCCTGGTATCGTTGATAATTCGTACTATTTACAAAATTGTATGCTGGGACAAAACCGTACGGGGTAAAACCGGGTACCTGGTTTTGGACAAAATCTGTATAACAAAGAAACGAAAAAGAGGAAGTTATCAACATTAAACTAAATCTTAATAAAGGACTATAACTAAAGAGAAAGAAAACCACAAAATTAAACAAAATACGGGAGGATAATGATAACAGTGGTGATGAAGACGGTGAAGACATTTGCATTTATGTCCAAGAATCCTATGGTTCATCCAACTTGAATAAAGGTTGGGTGCAGTGTACAGCTTGTTGTAAGTGGGCTCACGAAGGCTGCACTAGTTGGGGGACTGAAGAATTTCACGAATTCCGTTGTTATAGGTGCTAGGACTGCTAGGGCCAGTTTTTAGTATGGTACCCAGTTTTATCCAAGCCATGGGGTAAAACCGTAAAAACGGACCATATTTTAAATCGTAATTTTTTTGTATTTGTTATTGCATTAAAAAAAATGGATATATACTATTATTTAATAAAGAGTTTATTCTAATGAATCCTAATTTCAATTTCTTTTTTTACATTAATAATGTCAAGGTTATGAGCTTTTATCCTTAACGTCCCGGTCCCTACTTCCCCTATTATTTATCGTAAAGCTTATGTACAGATTGCTTAAAAATAAAAACCAACCATTTTTACATTAATTTAAATGACTACCCCGTTCTGTCATACCGAAAACGCTGTTTTGCAAGAAGCCAAAACTAATCACTAAATTAGAAGTATGCTTAGAGCAAAATAGAATCTACCAATGTGGTCCTGGGCAAGCCGTGAAGCCCTAAGCACCTTCTTTTGTCCAACTCTCCCCTACTGCCCGTTGCAGTGTATGGAAAAGCAAAGTCCATCCTCACAGAAACAGCTTCCACGAGAGCAAAAAACCTCCCCCCATCAAAGCCAGACAGCTACGATTTAGGAAATGACGGTGGCGAAGAGCAGAAATGCCCGCCATATTTCAGCAACCGGTAGCCAGCTATTCCAGCGGCGAATGCGCGCAAGAACGGCGCAAGGATCGTCCAGCTTCGATTTATTTGGTACCTACGTGTAAGTATACATACACACGCTTCTTGCCACCAGGAGCGCCAGCTGCATTGTGCATACAGTTTTCGACGGACAGAAGGGAAAGTGCACCGCTTCGAGGAATCCCGGCAGCGGTACGCTGAAATCGTAAATCGAAGAAGTCCCGCGAGCAGAAATACCCCGCGAGCAGGAATACCCCGCGTGCCTGCAACTTTCTCGTCCCTCGATTCCAGCTCTCCTATTTTGGAGCTAGCCCAGAATCCACCTCGACGCGTCCACGCTGCTTCAGCGTCTTTTTCCGCGAGTTCCCCCGCCGAGTATTACTCTTGGGGTAGACGAGTTACATCGTCTCTCGAAATGTTCTCAGAATTGCACAGGATAGACTAATTATCGAGTAATTCGTCGTGAAAATTCCCAAATTTTTGGTAATAAGTCTTCGATCTCTGTGATAAAATTATTATTATTATTATTTCTGCGAAAATAAATTCAATAATGTATTAGTATATATACGGCGCGGACGATACGAGCAATGATTAATCTAAATTATTTGCATTCGTTCAGAAATACAAAAGACTACTATGAAAAAGGTTGAATACACTGGAGACGTTTCTGATCGACGACTGAGCCAGTTAACAAGTTTAAGGGAGAGGGTTGCACAACTGACTTTAGAACAGTGAATTCTATCCCAAGCCAAAGCGTGACCTAATTGTAACACTGCTGAGATAAACGGTGCAAGTGAACAGTACTTGCTACCAACGACAGACTATGCGCAACCATTTGTTTTCGCGCTGCCTTTAAGAGCCCCACGCGCAATTAAGCCTCGACCGTTCCGCCTAATTACATAATGGCAACGTTCTTTATTGTATCCACAGGAGACTGTGCTAAATCGCCCTGCAACAGTATTGGAAGCTCATCGTGAAATCAATTCCACATATTTTATCTTTTTGATACACTTCTTGGAAATACACTTGATTCAGCTTGGTGTAATAATTAATTTATTAATCTAATTTTTCTAAGTTTCAATCTAATATTGTTTCTCATGAAAATTCTATAATCTGTTTCTGAACTCTCGAAATTCCATTTGGTTACTAATGCCACCGGTTAGAAAAACAATTTCTTTTAATTCAATTCGTACGATAATAATTAATTAATCTTCGACTGCTAATTGCTTTCATGTTTCAGATACTTTCATGTTTGACAGTACCATTTTTCAGCAAAACATGAATAATATTAATATGTGCAAATATTCCTAGTTTTACATCTACTTGTTATCTAAATTCAACCATTTCAATGCAATGAGAATGACTACTGTATCCTTAATGTAAGTAAATATAAATTTGACGCATTAAGCGTTTGGTTAAGGCATTTCACAAATTGTCGTTCGTTCCTTTGAAATGCCAACGAATGCCGTAACTGGTCAAAAATTGATGCAAACGGTTGTTCGACGTTTTTTTTTTTATTTTCCGCTCAACGGCAACGAATCGTAAAACGCGAAAAGGTCGTAGACCTAGGAAATCCAAATTTTATGGACGCGACAAGACAGTTAACGCGTCGAGTTATTAGCACATGGGCTCATAATACATAACAATAAGTTATGTTAATTTCCGTCGGGACCCAAGTCGCACAGCCAAATGCATTTACGATTCACCAATTATTAGGCGGGCCACTCGAATAAAATTACAGCGGAAACTGCACATTAAGGATTAATAACTGACCTGAATAACCAAATTTATACATGGGAATAAAAATCAATACATCAAATTAATCTTCGATTTTGGGAATATGAAAGAGCGGTCACCATTATGGTCGAATCATGGTTGAGGGATTAGGTGATGGCGAGACTTCAGAGAAATATGTGGGACGTAAAAATGTTGAGACGTGGATTTAAATTTTTTATTAATTTAGGTGCCAATGCTGCAAATAGGTTTCTGCTAGGAATCTTCATATTCGTCTCAAAACACATGTACGTTTCCACGGCGAAAATCGTGGCGAAGTGAGTTTAGTTTATCTTTGGTCAAATGTTTTAAAAGTATCTCTACCAGCTGCGAAAAAATTTACTCAAAATGAAATGAAATTTTTTTGAAATTACAATTATTGAATTTCGAGAGTACCTACTGTAAGTACCACCTGTAAGTACCTACTTTGATCACCATTAATAAGTCCAAAATGAAATGAATACTTCTTACATTAATAATTCAGCACTACAGCAAGCAAATTGGGAAAACTTAAGAATTTTACACATTCCGATTAGGGTTTATATAAAAACTGACTTTTGAAGAAACCAGCTTTCGGTTAAACCGGTTTTCGAATTTTCACAAAAAGATATATAATTAAAATAGTAGATAAATAAATATTTGTGCAGAAAAATAAAACATAAAATATACTCTATCTGTACAAAAGCAAATAAATTATAAAAAATTACATTAACTAAAATCCCTTCAAAAACCGTACTATTTTCGAGTTCATTTAACATTTATGGATCTTCAAAAATATAACACAATAAAATAGACTGCATAGAAAACCAAGTGAAAAAGAAACTAAAATAACTAAAATCCGCACAAAATATAAATCTTTTAAAGTGGTACCAAATTATGAAACTTTATTCCGTTTAGTATTTTCCTTCAGAAAATATGAACTCATGAAGATTAGTTTTACAGTAAACTGTTACCTACTACAATATGCGTGTGTCCGTGTCGATTTCAAGTCAAAATGTTAACGTTTTTAATTAAATAATTAATTCATTTCTGCATATTAATTCTAGTATATAAAACCGAATTAATTGAATTAATTTTATAAATTCTAGTATATAAAATTAATTCAATTTTAAAATCGGTTTTCGAATTTTACAAATTTATAAATAAAAACCGTTTTTTAAACTCGGTTTATTAAAACCGACAAACCCTGATTCCGATAAAAATGTATTTTCCATTAATAAGTAGCATTTCCTCATTTTCTGTTTCCTACAAGCTAGTAGGGTGCCGAACATATTTGTTTAATCTCGTGAAAATCCCCCCCCCCAACTCGAACTAACCACTATAATCCACTGCATGAAAAGAGTAACTAATGTCACGATTATTACAAACCTCGTACTCCGAAAATTGAAACGATCATGAACGCATTAAGCAGGCGGCCAACCTGCCGTTATAACTGTCAAAATTGATTATCGAACAGACGTAATCAATTTATCGCTTGGCCGCCTTCTGCCGCGCACGAAACGCGACATAATTCATATGCCACCCCCGTTAATTGCGCAACGCTTTCATTCAACGCACTAATTCATATAGCGCGGCAACAGCATGGCTCTGGTTCCCTTGGCCATCGTTAAGTGGCAGTGGACACGTTTCATTGCCCCTTAATAACGTTATCGTGATATACGATAGAGATACGGATGTTCGAACCGCACGTGTGCGGCAATTGGCAAACCTGCCGACGAGAAATCGATTTTTGCAACGCGTCCGACCTGCACGCTGTAATCGTTCCTTCGGCGTATAAAGGTGAAATTCGGTCTCCTTATGTGCAGTGTCCTTTTAAGCTTCTCAGAAAATGACCAAAGATATCATGCGTGCTTTTAGCATTTTTAAAAAATATTTCTCCTTGATACAGTCGAGTGATTTTACGAGCAGTGTACATTCCGGAATTATTTTTATTCCAGGTGTGGAGCTACAAAGGAAACTTTGTATCACCGTGATCGAGGAGAGGTCATCTTAAATGGACTTTATATTTTATCATCAACGCCTGGCCACGACCCTTGGGATGAACTGAAGGATTCGCGATTCATGGTGCTTCGAGGTATGTGTTCGACTTTTTGGTAGAGAATGCTTGACATTTGCAGTGGCGCAAGGTTTTGTGAAATACCCACTCAAATCGGTCACACCATTCAAGTCACAATTTCGATTCTTTCCAGAAAACATCGACGTGAAAACACGTTGACGTGTTAAGGGGTCATTCTACTTTGATCGGCCGAAAAATTAAGCTATTTCTAAAGATTTGTTTCTCAGTAAATACAACATATAATGAAATAAATATTTTTAGTATTTATTAAACTACTCTTATATTATACAGCAAAAAAATTCAAAAGAATTTTTGCAATTTTTTTTAATTGTGTTTATACAGTGTTTATACATGATTTCCTGGCTCAGGCTTATCTGAAACAAAAAAATCCAAATGATTCTAAATCTGCATGAGTGTCGCTATAGCCCCTATCTCAGTTAACAATTTTTGTTTAGAAATAACCGAATTTTATCTTATAGAACACCCGAGGATATATCCTTTTGAGTGTTTTGTCAAACTTTTTTTTCAAACCGGCGCCATTTTCTTACTATTTTAGGTGCCATATTGACACTGTAAAAAACAGTGTTGCTTAATAAATACCGAAGAGATTTATTTCATGATATGTTGCATTTACGAAAAAAATATCTTCAATAGTAGCTTAATTTTTCGGCGGTTCAAAGTAGAATGACCCCTTAAGATCGTGGCTAACTAAAATGGCTACACGTATTTTGTCGCATGAAGAAACCATTCGTAGCTTCTTCCACCTCTCCATTTTTATCTGTTGCAAACAAGGTTTGCCTGTGTTATTCGCGAGCATAGACGGGAAATGGCTGCTCGTTATTTTCTGAAGGAGAATTATTGTATCCTTAAAATTAATGGGAATAATCGCACGTATTTAATGCGCAGAATTCTGACGCGTCAGCATTCTGCGAAGTGCTCTTTCCAGCTGCGACGCGCGGTCTCTGCGATGTAATTATTGAATAAGCTGTCGTAAAAAGCGTAATAGAGTGTAGAAACATTCAATTGCACGCGGCGGAACCTTATAATAGGCGAGCACGGTTCGTGTAACGAGAAAAGAAAGCGTGGGTCGATCTCTTACCCCGGGGCAGTGTTTGATTAATCCCACGCAAGTCAATTAAAGAAACGGACAAAAGTTTCGACAACCTTGGGCCGTTGTAAGCTATTCGAGAAGCCTACGTACACCTCTATCGACGTTTGACTCGATGAGACGGACTGACCTAGCTGACTCGTACAGCGTAATTCGTATTCAGATGATAAAAATAGCTAAGTAAGTACCTACTAAATTTTGCATTGGATGTAAATATTTTTATAAATATTACTTTTTTGACATAAGAGTTTTAATTTTTGAAAAAAGCAGGGTATAGTATTTTATTTGATAGTTTTTGTTCATGTGAGGTTATTTCCTTTTTGGAGTTTTGAGTTATTTTATTTTATTTGATTTATTTATTTATTTATTTATTTCACGGGATAATCCCATTAACTACAAAAATTACAAAACTTAATTAGAGGAAAATGAAACGAGCCTATTGAAATGTAACGAAATGACGTATATTGTAGTTTCTTGTACGTACACCTGGTTTAATATTCTTAAAATAGTCTACAGTGGCTCACATCCAAAATCGTACACTCTTAAAAATTGCATAACATTTTTAAAATTGGTCCAAACGACTTAAGTTTTTTTGATAAGCTAGAAGGAATAGTTTGCTACGTGACGTGTTACGTCGTTTTGAAAAAAAATGCAATTGGTCGGAATAGCAAAATCGCTGATGTCGGGAATTTCGTGCTTTTCGACCTTATTCTGCGATCTTTAAACGTTTGTAGCTCAGATAAACGTTAACCGATTTTGATGAAATTTTCAGCACGTATACAACTTACTTAAATCTATAATCTGTTTTTTTTTTTTTGTAATTTTCACCACAGGCTCAGAAAAAAAGTTGAAGAAAGGACATTTACTATTTTTGTTTGCTATTCCGACCACTTGCAATTTATTAAAAAAAAACTCCAGTTGTTTGGATCAATTTTAAAAATGTTATGCGATTTTAAAGAGTGTACGATTTTGGGTGTGCGCCACTGTATCTTGAACAAAAGAGGTATTTTGATTCTAAAATCACAAACTCCAAAAACGCTTTGTCTAACTAAAATAAATGATTGCATATCGAGTGACCGTGTCGTTGAAATCTCCGCATAAACGATGCGCGGCTCGGAGGCTTCAACGCGTGAGCAAGAGGTGATGCATCGCCAGGAACGTATATACAGAGTGGGGCATAATTCATGATACGACAGAAAACGAAGTTGTTCTTTGTGTAAAAATAAATAAAAAATGAGGAGTAGCTAAAGGTTCTTCGTTTGATGCTTTGTTTCTGAAGAAATCGAATGCGAGGATTCTTCGAGCTCCTACACGCGCAACTGACAAATATTAATTCCGAGTGTCGACTATGAAAACCGACTTTTTAAACGCAAATATCTCGAAAAAAAATTACCAGTTTCCCCCAAAAGTTCTTGGAAGGCTCGTCGAGCCCTACAATTTTATATATGACTCAGTTCAGAAACTGGAAACGCGCTTTTGAAATGAGTCCTCTCCTCGTAAGTATGAACTTTGTGACCATGTCGTCATAAATTTTTAATCCAACAAAAATCCATAAACAAACTAGAACAGTACCAAATTTAATCCACATAATGTTGATCCAAATCATACGCCATCGTGCCCAACGAGTCTTTAAAAATCAATTTAAATCCTCACTTTCGGCTTACTTTTATATAAAGAATCGCCCGTCTCTCGGTCGTGCAACGAATTACGCCTCGTCCCATATATCCTCGAGCCTGCGGGACACTCTTCCTAAATATCGATTGCGAGAACGTCGTAATTACTCGTGCGACATAAAGTTCGCGACGAACATTTCAAGAACGACGGTGCAATTTCGCGCGGGCAAACGCAATCATCGGGTTTTAAGCAACAGTTTCCGCACTACTACACCATCCCGTGCGCTATGTAGACCGTAGAAACACTTCGTCATGCCCTGCACACGCGCAGACACATTTTTCACGTCCTGCAGTCTCCCTGCCTGGCACTTGAACGTTGATAAATATTTATCGACCATCAGGAACATCGTGTGAATCGCGTGCAGGAGGGAGAGAAAAAAATGATACCGTCGAGTGGACGAAATGAATTTAAAGTACCAATTGATTACGTCCAATCATTGCCGACAGAGAAGACAGATGTTCGTTAGCTAAAAGTGATATTTAAGCTATTAAAGTAGTGTTATTAAACTTTTGTAGTTTAAGTACCTATGCTCCTCAGGCACATCAAGATTTAAACTACAGTTGTATTTACAATCCTGATTAAACAGGGTTCGTGATTCATAGAATTAAATGATTTATTGATTTTGAGATTAAGGGAAAGTCAGGCAAAACCGGGTGCCTAATGTATCTTTCCTGCTGGCAAAAAGTCAGACGTCAAAATAAACTTTGGACACCGCTAGAAATCTGAATTGGACCTTACAGAATCAGAAAATGAGAGTCCTTTTATGAAAAACTAGTTGGTACCCGGTTTTACCCTATAGATGTGTGTAATATCGGGTATCTATTAAAAAACTCATAAAATATGATATAATTATAAAACCTTTATTACTATTATTTTAGAAACCATAAGGCATAAAGATATTTTAACAAATATTAATTTGTACATAAATTTATTTTAATCTATCTCGTCGCCCTCCTCAACATTTGCGCAAATCTCATGAGCCCATCATTATTGGATTTTTTAAAGATTAGAAATCAGCTCCTATAAGGCATTTACGCCATACATAGAAAGTATGGGTACCCGATTTTGCTCCATACTTAAATACTAAACATTAAATATTTACACTTCAACATGCGATAAAGAACCGGGTAAAACGTTAAAATACTGTGTAAAGACTACAGAATACAATACAGTACTTACCATAATAAATTCTTTATATCCAAGTGGTATATAAAAAAAAAATCATCAACTCAACACTGAAACTTTTCTGGATGAAAAACTGCGACGGTCTATGCGCTGCGATTGATCTCATACCGTCCTCCTCGTGAACAGTGGCGGATTTAAGAAAAACGGCCCAGATGGCAAAAGTTCTGAGAGGCCCATTTTTTTCGGGAAAATAAAGAGGTAGTTTACTGAAAACGGGCAAAGTGTGGTGGTACACAAAAAACTAAATAGTGTTTGGGTACCCATACCTAGTCATAATTTTTCGTGGAGATGGGGCCCTGGGAAGGCCTTCCAGGCGGCAACTACTCATCAGCCGTCCTGTTAAATTCGCCACTGGTTGCGAGGTCCACCCGAATATAACACCATACGTTGCCTCCATAGGTATCGCAGCCCTTGACTTAGAAATACAAGGATAGGGGAGACCGCGGCTAGTTGATACAGGGGCAGGTTGATACAGAGCAATTATCTCGACACCGTATATATGTAGCTCCATTTGTGCGAGATATGTGAAGTTTGTTTCTGTTCAATTCTTTACTACGATCCAGCGTACGTCTGTGTACCTCGACGTTAACAATCGTTTTTTTTTAACCGTTTTCGTTTATATAGAGAAAGAGTAAATGAGTTTTGATACATCCAAATTGATCATCGATATAACATTTTTTCATTTATTTTGTATGTATTTTCTCAAGTTTTCGTTTACTACATATTAAAGAGGAAGGACCAAAGTATATTTTGGCATATTTGTTATTAAGTAATTAATTCAAATAAAAATAAGAAAAATTGAAAACAGAATAATATATCATCTAGCCCCGGTCACCCCTAGTCGATCTGATCCGCGTAGGGTACACCGGAGGCGATAGTAACAGGAGGGCCATTGTAATACGCTAAATATCTCAAAACATATGATAGATATTAATATCAAATTTTGAATATATGATGAAGAATGAGATTTGGAATACACACAGCCACGTTCTAGCAGTATAGATACACAATAGACATGAATAGCGAAGAGAATAACTTTTCGATACCCTAACCCTAAAGTAACTTTTTCTTGCTGATTTAAAATTGTAATATAAATACTTCCTTTGCAAGTACGTGTTTTTCTTTTTTTTGTTAATACTTAATCCGACCATTTTTAAAGTAATACTGATCGTTACTTATCACTTTTGCGCGTCTCGTTAATTAAACTTTATAATGTAAGTTCAAAAGTCTGGTCGGGGACGATTGTAACATCGGCAGTAGGGATCGCTTGTACCGCGACAGAACCGAATCGTGACAAACAAGATGAATGGGGTCATATAGCACAGCACAAACAAACCGAATAAAAAAATGGGTCCAATGTACTGAATGTAAGAATTGATCACATGGAGAATGCACCAGCCGAAACTTATTTCTGCCACAATTGCGATACCTACCACCGCATAATTGATTATAAATTATACTTTTTTCATTTATTATTATAATTAAAATCAATAAATATTTCAATTTTGTAAAGTTACATTTGTGCTACTATCGACTCCATACAGCGAAACTGTCGTGTCTCAATAATGTTAGACAAGTAAGTAACATATTCCTATAAGAACTTTTGTTTTAACTGCGATAATTGTTGCGGAATCGTATTCCAAAGTCAAAGTGGGGGGCGGTTACTACCGCCCCCCGTCTACCCTACCGGGTTTTGCCCACTTTCCCCTGCTCTACTACACTTTTTCCTCTTTCGAAATTCTGTATCACGACATTTATCAGAAATCAAACTTTTATCAGTCAGGAAACCCTATTGTTCAATTCGATACTGAAATCAAAGCCGGGGAAAAAGCGCCTGAAATTACGAATTCTCATCATTCTTTATGACACTTCCAGAAATCTGAATTACCATCTGAATGGCACGGAACATGTTAAGTTTTCGCAGCCAATGATCCCATATATGCGTTTAACCAGTGCATACGGCCCGTGCTGGGAAAGCCGCGCCGGGTTCCGCGAGTATTGCTAACAAATGAGACTGGAGGATTTCCGCACGCACGAGGTGCACCAATCGGTTCAACCTTCATTTCCAATGGGTTAAGAAGTGCTGCGCTGAGCAAAAGATCTCTAGCCAGTAGACGAGCGAGTGGACCGTAGTGACGCAGGTGAAAAGGGCCGTAAAAGCGGTGCACTCATGTTGCACGTTTCTGCAGCGGGCTAAGGACGCACAGTGAAAACGGTTAATGCGCGTCGATTAATCGCGTATCGCAACGGCGAGCATGGTTTATGAGCCAGCGGCTAGAATACGTCTTTTTCACCCGGCATTGTAGATTTAATTACGCGCTCCTTGATCGTTCTTCTGCGTTCAGGGGGCGATAAATACATAAGCCGTCTCGATTCTGTGGACCTAGCCGAGGCAGAAAAACGATCAAAGTACCTTTTCGTTCGCCTTGGTTGGGTAATTGAACGCCTGTAGATGCCGGGACGAAGAAAATGAAGCTGGGGCTCGTGATGTATCTGCCTCGAAACAGCTGGAGTGGCTGGAGTGGAAAAAGTTATCGGATGATCGCGTTTTCTTCTTGCGTACCACGCTCTAAATAGTTGCTATTATCGGTGGACCCATGCTCTTTAGGTATGTTTCGTCAATCGTGACGTTCACTTCGATCTGCACGGGCGTTATCTGCTGTCAATTTATATGGGCCACTTCTGGAAGGCACGTAGAACCATCGAGCCTCCGGTCGGGATTAAGATTGATCGGTCTTGGATAGCCTGGCGTGAACTGCGTTTGCGCAACTTCGCAGCGAAATTTATAATAGTGTGTACTTTTCGACATTATTTCTTTCGTAACTGGGGGCATGGGCACGGGGTATGGAACTGTGTGAAACGCAGTGATTGCTCTGAGGATTTTATATAAGAAAGTTTGTATGAAAGTTGGTTGATTTGAAGGGCATGGTATACGTATGGAATTGAATTTACTGTGAGATTACTACTTATTGCGTTACGAAAAGTAGCAGGTTTCAGTTTGCCGCGTAAACAAGCACGTTCCATTGTTTCTGACGAATATTAGCACGTTTGGTCTTCCGCCACGAAGACTAACACATTTCACTGCTTCGCCACGAAGAATAGTACATTTCGTGCTGTTGCGGCGAAAACTAACATATTATCCGGCCTAGCCACGAAGAATAGCACGTTTTGGATTATACTGCAGACTGCAGAAACTATCACGTTTCAGCGCGTGGTCAGTTTAAAAGAATTCAACTGTTGAAAATATTGTTTAATAAATAATAATTCCCTCTAATCTCCAAAAGACAACACATATGAAAATTTTAATCTACATAATTTGAGTAAGGAGGAGTGGGGGAATTGCGAACGCGGGGTAAATCCGAACATCGCGATATTTGCTGGTTTCGCTTGTCATGTCCTACTGTGATATTGTTACATGATGCAATTAGCTATGTTTAGTACTAAGGAAACTGTCATGACGGAAGGCTGCGCGCAGCCACGCAGATAAGGGTCGTGAAAGGTTTTCGTAGCTTTTCTTATAATTTTACTGCATTAAAACTATACTACCCAATAAAGCATAATTTTTTCATAGTTCGGTTACTTAATTCTAAATAAAATCACGAGATCACTTTGTATACACTGCATTCCATATTAGAGCATACCGATGCCCCTACCGATTTGCGACCGATCTGCGCAACTCCCACTACTACCCACAATTTGAACCACATGCGATTGGTCGTGGTAATTTCCAAGGAATAACTGGTACATCCCAAACGCGGGACCTGACCGTTGTCAACGTAAACAGTGGACGAAAAGTTAACAGAGAGAGTAAGTACAGGGCCGTGCGACGGAGAAAAACATAGGAGTCGAGCGTAGCAACGCCTCCTGAGGGTCGTGCCTGCGCGAAATCGGTATGCTCTAATGTGGAATGCAGTGTATATACAATATACATGTTCGTATTTGTTTTATTTGAAATTTCTTAACTTCCGTCCATTTGGGGTAATTACGCTACAAATGGTAAGTACATACTACTTTTCGTGGCAAACCGCTCTAACGTGCTAGTTTTTGCAGTGAAAACCGAAGCGTGATAGTTTTCGTGACAACGAACACAAACTTTTCGTAAGAAAATTCGTAACGCACGTCGTAATGTTGTCGTCGTTTGTTTAAAGTGAAATCGTGCATTTTAACCCTTCGTTGACACACCTCTCTTTTCGATCAACTTTGACATACTATTAAGGTGGAATCAGACGGCACTAGGATCGGCGAGCCTGGCACGAGACTCGCCGAGCCCACTCGCCGTAAGAACACTCATGGATCGCCTATCCGCGATCCTGGGCGATCCTCGGCGATCCTCGGCGAACCGCTTGGCGATCCTCGACGAGCCGCTTGGCGATCCTCGGCGATACATGGCGAGCCCCTCGGCGAGCCGCTTGGCGATCCTGGACGAGCCGCTTGGCGATCATCGGCGATCCTTGGCGAGCCCCTCGGCCAGCCGCTTGGCGATCATCCGCGATCCTTGGCGAGTCCCTCGGCGAGCTGTTTGGCGATCCTTGACGAGCCGCTTGGCGATCCTCGGCGAGCCATGGCTTGCCGAGCCGGCTCGCCGATCCTAGTGCCGCCTGATTCCACCTTTAGCCGGCCGAAAGAAGGTCCCTAGCAGGCGGTCTCGGGCGATGCAGTCCGTCGCTGTGACGATTGGTCAAGTCACCTATTTGCGCACATTTCTAATGACTGGGCAGACGTATTTTGGTTATTGGCTGAAGTAGGCACGCTAACTCACGCTAACACATCGAGATCGAGTGGGATAGAGCGATCTGACCAACGAACGCCACAGCAATAGCGTAGGCATCTCAGATGGTTAACCATTAATATATAATAACATAACAAATTTCCTTATTTTTTACAATATGTTCAAGTGAGTATCTGAGATGCCTACGCTATTGCTGTGGCGTTCGTCGGTCAGATCGCTCTATCCCACTCGATCTCGATGTGTTTTGTTCGCTCTCTTCGTCGCGCGGTGCGACAATGCATGTGCCTACTTCAGCCAATAACCAAAATACGTGTGCCCAGTAAGGCTGTTCGAGTACTCTAAAAAAGCGAGCCGAGCCAGACTCGGTTTTTCGAGCCGAGCCGAGCCGAGTACTCGTAAAAACCGAGTAGCTCGAAAGAACCGAGCGGCTCGATAAAACCGAGTGGCTCGAATTTTTTCGAGCGGCTCGAAAGAACCGAGAAACTCGAATATACTTCGAGCAGATCGAAATTTTCGAGCAGCTTGGAGCGTGAAGCTTGAACGTTTCGGGCAATACGAATGTTTCGAATATTTTAGGTCACGTTTATCTACTGAAATGTAAGTAATGGTAATAAGTGATGTAAATAATTAAAATGTAAGCTGTAAATGCAAATATTCTGTAACTTTTGAAAATTAGTACTAATTTCAATTTTTTTTTTTTTCATTTTTTCGTGTATCTATGAACGTATTCATACACTTCTATTTATGACATAAATATACACGATACACGAAAAAATTTATGTCATAAATAGAAGTGTATGAATACGTTCATAGATACACGAAAAAATGAAAAAAAAAAAAATTGAAATTAGTACTAATTTTCAAAAGTTACAGAATATTTGCATTTACAGCTTACATTTTAATTATTTACATTACTTATTGAGAACCATTATTTACATTTCAGTAGATAAACGTAACCTAAAATATTCGAAACATTCGTATTGCCCGAAACGTTCAAGTTTCAAGCTTCAAGCTGCTCGAAAATTTCGATCTGCTCGAAGTACATTCGAGCTTCTCAGTTCGTTCGGGCCGCTCGGTTCTTTCGAGCCGCTCGAAAAAATTCGAGCTACTCGGTTTTATCGAGCCGCTCGGTTCTTTCGAGCTACTCGGTTTTTACGGGTACTCGGCTCGGCTCGGAAACCGAGTCTCGGCTCGGTCCGAACTTCAAGCTACTCGAATATTCGAGTACTCGAACAGCCTTAGTGCCCAGTCATTAGAAGTGTGCGCAAATAGGTGACTCGACCAATCGTCACAGCGACGGACTGCATCGCCCGAGACCGCCTGCTAGGACGGTATTCATAAACGTGTCTTAAGATTAAGCAAATGCTTAAGCATTCGGCATCCTTTACTAACCCTAGTAGCTAGTAAAGGATGCCGAATGCTTAAGCATTTGCTTAATCTTAAGACACGTCTATGAATACCGTCCCTAGGGACCTTCTTTCGGCCGGCTAATTGTGCCTGGGTGGCTCACAACCAGATTAATTTTTAAACGACTGCCATTCTCAACAAAAGAATCCAATCGTTATGAAAACAATCATGGGCCAATTTCAAGATCTCTAGAATGTATTCTAATAGTTGCTTTATTAAAATTTTATCACAGTTTTTGTAAAAAAAATCGAGATTACCATATGTGGAGAAAAGACGAAGAAAATCTTCAAAAAATAGTAACTTTTGCAAATTTCAATTTTAGAAGCTAAAAAGCTACAGAGTTATTGATCAGATATAATATTTTGGAAAAAAAAAATTGTAAGTCGTCTTTGGAAAAAGGGTATTTATTTTGCATACACATAGAAGGCACAGAGCGGCAAAATCAGCTTATGGGTGGTTTCCACCCAGAGTGTCAGGAAGGGTTAATTACGCTTATTTTATTAGGAACTTCAAAACTGTATCTGATAGATATCTGTATGAATTGTACATAGTAGTTGTAGACGAAAGTCCACAGATATTCAACCGTTTTTACGTTATAAATTTGATATCTTTCGTCAATGTAGTTGTTTAAAAATCCATTTGAATTGTCTTGTTCAATGTGTTCTACTTATAATAATACAGGTGATGTCCTAAAGCTTCTGGTAAATAATGACACAGAATATTAAATCAGGCAACTTTTATGTGAGCAGCTCTTTTGTACTCTCCAAAACTGAAGAAACAATCCCCCCGAGCGTACTGTAAAAATTCCTCTCTTTTCATGCAGCAAAACTTACCTAAGTTCGAAGATCATCCAAAACTGCCAGAATTTTCTAATTATGTTTTTCCAGAAAACAATACCCCATCGTAAGTAGGTCGACAAAATAACAAATTTCAAGACTCTATTTCACCGCAATTTTTCTATGTCTACCCTAGTAGCATTTATTTGCTGGGACTTTGTTGGGCCAATGACGTGATATCCGTTGGCCAACTGTTGAAGTGTCGCGCTATTTTTAAATGGGCCAACGATTGTGACCAACGCAGGCCCAATTGAAGGTTTCTTTCCATAGGCCCAACTGAAGGTTTCATTCCATAAACCCAACAGTTTCTTTCCAAAAGACGTCGTACAGACGTCCAGAAGGCATCTTGAAGAACGTTAAAAGACGTAAACACGTCTTTTTTAGGTTGTAAACATGTCTTAGGAAAAAAAAAATTCGGGGTGAGAAGCATCGAGAAGTTCCCACTTACCCAACACATTTCCTTGTAGATAATTCTAATTTCTAGTTACATAACTAATATTAATTGTTTATAAAAACTGCGCAGTGACGCGAAAAATTCTACAAAATAGCATCATTCGACCTTTAGACTCATTCCTTAAAATTTCGCATTCGTCTCAAGACAGACGTCCTCATTACGTATTTATAAATAAGAAAAGAAAAATCACAACTTGGAATATAATAACAGGTTTTTGGATGTAGCAAATTTTTTGTCGTTTGTAAGACGACATTTAATCATCGTTGTAAATTTTTTGATAATTAACCAACCATAGTAATTGTAGGCCCAACATTGAATATTCGTAGGCAAACTGTCGTAACATTTTGTTAATTAACCAACTATAATGATTGTAGGCCCAGCATTGAATATTCGTTGGCAAACTGTCGTAACTTTTTGTTAATTAACCAACCATAATAATTGTAGGCCCAACATTGAATATTCGTTGGCAAACTGTCGTAACATTTTGTTAATTAACCAACCATTATAATTGTAGGCCCAACATTGAATATTCGTTGGCAAACTGTTGTAAGTTTTTTGCCGTAGGCCCTATGTTGGGAATCTCAACTAATTCCCAACTGTTGGCTACCGTTGGCCAACCAAACATGCTACTAGGGTATTCACAATACACACCATTTTTCAATTTTCATAATGGATCTACTAACTACTTAAGTAGTCCTTCTGACAATGAGAACTGAATTGTCAAGTGGTACGAGTTAACTTATTTTCCCTAGTTAAATCTTCTCCACATGGATTCAATTTTGATAACCAGTGACCACCACAAACGTTTCGTCATTGTGAACGTTACCTCGCAGTACTGATACCCAAGTATATAGTACAGTGATGTGATTAGATATTACAAGCATTTAATAAATAGAGCAAGGATTTTCGTCCTCCACTAGGTTCTACGTTTTCCTCGCGACGAGGAGCTTGACGTTTCGCGTTTCAACCGAGAACGCTGAAAGAGAAGCCCAGGGGTTCGGGGCCCACGGTGCTCGCGACCGCGTCTGACCCAGATTTTTCTTTTTGCCCGCTCGGCTAGATTGCCGATAATGATTAAATCGCCTCGCTAGTTTCGTGGAACGGTCAGCAGCCACAAAGGCAGCAGCCTATACCTTTGCCAACGGGGTCTCTACCACCTATACACGCGCACCATTAACGATCCTGACACAAAGCCGCGCAAGCGGTTACCTACGTGCACGATCGGGCCCCCAGCGTACCTACGCGCATGTACACGGTGTTCTAAACGTGGTGGTTCAGAGGACAGTGATAGGTCTGCTGAGTGAGTCGTGAGTTGATTATTGAAAGGTGGAAGGTTTCGTTAAGAGGCATCGAATAACGCCATTTTTTTTACTTCGAAATCAATTGGGGTTGCTTTGAGAAGTGGCCTTAAGGGGGTACAGGACTATTGGACACGTAAAATCGAGGGTTTCTTTTGTGTTGGATTGTTTAGGTACCAAGTAGTCATTATACCCGTACTTTTCACAATTTATTGTGGAAAAAAAAAAATTGTCGAAATGTTCAAATTTGTTGACATTATTATTAAGCGCTGAAGATGGTCCTGCGTAGTGCGCAGCTTTGGTCGGTATACGTAGTATCGGGTGAACCAATCATCTGAAAGCAAAATGCTTTGGGGGTGAGTAATTTCTACATCAAAATCTACAGCATGGAACTTGACTGGTGAATTTAAAAAAATTTGTGATAGTAGTTACACACGAATCAATTTTTTCCCACATCTTTACGGAAGCAAATCATCTTTAACCGTTTATAAAATTGTTTACAAACATCCAATGTTGATGCGAAAATTCCATGCTACAGAGAAAGAAATTCTACACGTCCAGTTAAAATTTCAAATGAAAATATTCATTCGTTCAAAAGTTATGCAGCACACGGTGATGTACGGTGTTTAAAAATGTAGCTTCGAGATAAGCGACTTCAAAGTTAAGTCCCCTACGCCAATACCGCTCTGCGAGGCTGTTATTCGGAACTGCACTCAGTTACGTTCAGCGCTATAATTTCCGTAATTATTCGAATTTCGTCATGAAACTTTGTTGTAAATGTTCACAAAGGATGACACTTTTATAATTAATAATAATGAAAAAATCGATTTTTCGAGATTTCAATAGACCTGTACCCCTGTAAAGTACGTAATTCCGAGCTTCGGAAGAAACGAATTCGATAGTAATATTGCGTTTAATTGGAACGACCTTGATGTAAGCGAACTACTTACACCACTAGTGCGACTAGTTTCTCCAGTTTGAAAACTCGAGTTTATGAAATTTAAGACCATTTTTCGACGTTATTCCACCTGATTTGGAGGTTAAAAATGGCGTCACTCGAAAGGTGTATAGACTAATCGTAGGCTTTAATTATCATTTTAGTATCACTATCCAATTTAGGCAACCCGCCAATCTGTGGGATATAAATTTTAAGATACAATTCTTCCTAATGGAACTATCTTATTTTTTAATACTGTTCACGGCTCAAACTTTCTTGTGACCACTACTGTATGTGTGCTACTCATTAGGATAAGCAAAGAAGTGCAGCATATTTGGAATAAAGTTTGTAATTTGGAATACCCAAGTATCTAATAAACTACTAACGCTATTAAATTTGTAACACTGTAGATAATAGGGACTAATAACCTGTTAACTAATGACATTTGTGGATGAATCGCCATTTTTACATTTTCGACTTAAGGATAAGAAAACGTCAATCTGCAAAACTTTATCAGCTAGTATTCAATTGTTCCAATCATGATTAAAATATGTCAAAACTTTAGAATTTAACACTTAATCTACTCATTTGCATGTTCCTTCTATGGTTCCGTGACAATTTTGCGATAATTTCGAGAATACAAAGTGTGACATGAAATGTTAGGTTTCAATGCCATGTTGGTAATTCGGAATACCGAAGGTGAAGGTAATTTGGAATATTCCAAAGCTTGGCGATGCTTTTGTTTCATGCGTAACGGTTACCCCCGCGTCGGTTTGGGCCAGCGCTGTCCATTTATATTAGTGTTGTTGAAATGAGCTTCGAGCCGTGAACTTCGAGAGCTTGAGTCGCGGTTCAAACCCTAAAGGCTCGAACCCTTAAGGCTCGAACCTTGTAGCCTTGAGAGCTCGAGCCTTTAAAGCTCGAGTCTTCAAGCTCGAAGGCTCGAGTCTTATAAATTGTATATAGTGAAGTGATGTACAAAGCTCGAGTTTTGGAAGTCTTTTTATAACTTTTATAATGTTTCTGCTCACTATGTATATTCTTTCTTTAAACGTTCCTCAACACGAAACTAAATGAAAATGATCGATATCGCCAGCGTTATGTACTTCGGTTCCCTTGACGATTAAAATAAAATCGGTTAAATCGCTTTTATGATCTGCTCGGTTAGCTCAGTCGGTATACTGGTGTTTTAGGACAATGATCAATTAATTTTATGTTGAGAAACGTTCAAACCAAGAATGTAGTGAGCAGGAACACTATAAAAGACCAGATAATATACTGAAATTTATATTATAATGATTGTGTTGTTGTTTTTGTGTTTTATCATAATTTTATCAAAGAGTTTTGTTACAAATGACTACAATTACAAAAGAATTCTATTGTATAGTTTTGTACTTTTATTGTATTATTAAAACACGGATCCAACCAATTGATGGAACCATTAAAAAGCATCTTTCTATGTGTTTATTAGCGAATTTGGGAGACCCGCACTGGCCGCACTGAGTGCGAGTTTTCTCGCTTCCAATTGGCTAAAAGTCGCACTCAGTGCGGCCAGTGCGGGTCTCCCGAATTCGCTATAAGTTTAACGTTTTACAATAGTAGTTGCGCAAAATAAGATATAATATCAAGGACTTGGAGTTAACTTCATTACTATTAAACACATGAGCCTCCAGCTTCGAGGCTTGGGCCTCGAAGCTTGAACCTCGAGCTTCGAGAGCTCGAGCTTCATATGATATTAGCCTTAAAGGCTGAGTCTTTAAGGTTAAGGTTTAAAGCTTCGAAAACTCGAGCTTTATACAACACTAATTTATATTTACCTAAGATTGTTCCTATATTGTCATTTTTTAGCCTGATTAGATCATAAAAGAAAATAATTTTATTATTTACATGTTATTTTTAACTTTATAAAATGAAGGTAAATTTGAATATCGGTATTCCAAATTACCTGCACCTTAACGAAACCGATACATCCTGCTACTTTTCATTTAGGCCAAAGTTTCAGTTACTTTTTGTTTTTTATTATTACTAAGAGTTTGAAATATAAAAGTTTATTAGTTTCCCTATGATATTATGCAGTTTTATTTCTTCCCATCCTCTTGCGTAATTTTGTATTCGTCTTAAACAAACTGGTATTCCAAATGTACTGCAGTTTCTCTAGTACAGATGGGTCTAAAAACCAATAGTTCCCGAATTACGAGTAAGAAGCTGATCGTAAATTTTGCGGGGCCCTATGCATAGATATTATTTATTATTATAAAATCTAGAAGTACAATATGAATGCATTTTTTGGCCCCGCACAATTTTGGAACCCGGCCCCGCAAAAATTCACACTAGCCCTGATTATGGGACAGTTATCTCAAGTATTCCCCTCAGCAACGATTGCAAGGAGATTTCTTTTTTGTACAAACAGATAAAGCGTATGGTACGTACAAATTCAGTGAATACCTCAAATAACTTAAAACATCGCCTCCATTGCACTGAAGATATAAGGAAAGTAACTGGAATTTGTGACCGCGTATGAACCTTCATATGAGGAAACGCGTCGAGGCATGCATCGAAATTGGCACAAGACACTGAACATTCGCAATGATGAAATTAAAATTTTCCTTTTAACTCTTAAAATATTGATTTTCAAATCTATATCTGTTAACGCGATTTTCTTTATTTTTGTAAGTAGGTAGGGGAAGTCGGGGTATTGTGAGCCACGGGGAATCGTGAGCCAGCGCCATATTTTTTTCCCTAGTGAATAATGACAGCTGCCAACAACTGTTATTTACTTGTCTTATGATAAGCTAATATTTCCACGATCAGTGAACGTACGCACCCGCATCGTTACTTTGCTCTGTTAACAGATAAAAATTGGCTGATCTCGAAGTATTATTTTCACTTCGTGTGTGGTCTATTATTGTGACACTTTTCTGTGAATCCACGCAGGTAACTATTTTTATAATACTCGTGTGACTTCAAGCTTTCGAAATAATAAAGAAATTTGGCATTAAGTTAGCATTGTGTTATTTATTTGTGGCCATGTTGTAAAAATAATGGTTCGGGGAATTGTGAGCCACTCGATTCTTGACATTTAAAGAGCTAACCTCACGTGTTTGATGTTTCTTCATGATTGTTTATGTAATATTTGAGCACAATATAAATTTTACTTTCCCGACTGTTATGTATATAACAGAGGGAAAGTATGTAGATCGTGTCAAAAATGACCCCCCGTTTTTTTTTGCGGGGGTACAAAAATGCTTGTGCGCGCGCGTGTGTGTGTGTGTGTGAATAAACATTTTCTAACAAGCATTGTCATTTTTATTCAATTTATAAAGTGGCTCACGATTCCCCGAGATTTTTCAGATTCAAGAAAATGCAAATTTTTTGTGATAGTCTGAAAATCATCTAATTTGCAAATATTCGATTCCACTATTGTGACTAAAAGAAAGGTAAATCTTCATACTACAACATCCAGCTTTGAAATTTGAAGAAACACTTGATTTTATAGCAGTTTGCTATCAATAAAAAAAAGTGGCTCACAATACCCCGACTTCCCCTACTATAGGTATGTTCCTAAGGTTTGGACCACTAATTTTAGAACAGCTGGTACTAGAGTCGAAAGAACACGCGGCAGCCTTCGTATATCCACTGGACGCACGACGATCGTATCTCGATCGCGTACGCCAAAGAAAGGTTATCCGTGAAACGAGAATTTTGCCCCATTAATATCGCGCGAGAACACGTTATTGATTAATGGATGGCAGGAGCGCGCGCGCGCCTAATGGACACACGCTATCGTTCATAAGTATTTGCTCACTCGTATGCTTTCTCTATTACGAACAATTTTTACAAGAAACTATAATAATAACTATAGTAGGCAAATACGCCACAAGATTTGTTCTCGAGGAAATCCTAAATAGGAAAAAGTTAGATAAAGTAGGCTGTAAACCGATTTCGGACCCGTAAGATTACTAAGTTCATTGCTTGTACTTAACTATTATCACTGGTCCCTCCTATTTAAACGAAATAATTTCTGACTTTTGCTTACTATATTTACACTTTGACTGGCGTCGGCGTGTTTCCACGTCGAGGGACGTATACCTTGTGCACGATTTTGGCGTGTTTTCATGTTTATATTTTCTGGTAAGCCTGGGAAGTATTGTCAGAGTGTCTTCGGACCAATTTGATGGGCCATTTTGCAAATACTTGTGCCACTCAAAGTGTTAAAAGTTGTATTTAGCTATTATCCCAAGATCTTACGATACATCGAGAATTTTTCTTCGATAAGAATGGCAAGCAACGCTGCAAAAAGTGGCCACTAAGCAACTATTAAATTGTGAATGAAACAAAAACATTGTGTAACAAATATGTAAAACTCTTTGCGTAGTATTGATAATTGCCAGACATATTTCGGAGTGCCTATCTAGAAGTACAATATCATTGGCCACGATTGCGCGAGTGGGCAAATTTTACGAGAGCTAATACACGTATCGATACATCACGGAACACGCATTCATTAGAATTCAATATTCAATTTTATTACGTGTTTACTACGCCACCCTGCTTACACAGGTAGGGGAGACCGGGGCAAAGTGAACCTCGGGGTAAAACGAGCTTTCTTAATTTATTCTTTAACAATAGAATATATTTACAAATTTTGGTGACGTAATAAATGTGTGTAATACCACAATGATAATTATGCACATTCAGATATCAAAAAATGGAAATTCATTTAAAAAATTAAAAATGAAGTTTTAGAGACTTCCAATTGGTTTTCTATTCAATTTAGCTTTTTGGATAAATCAGTCTTAAATATGTTATTTCTACTCCAAATTTTTTCTGCGTGTTTATAACAAGCGTATAAACATACAAGTACACGCGCTTAAGAAAACATTAATCCTAAAATTATTAAATAATTAATTTTCTACTGAGTATATATTGGGGGTAAAGTGACCGGGGTAAATTGAGCTGAAAATGACTGCTAAGAACCAATGCGCAAGTGATGTGCGCAATATCCTAACCTATCAGCTGGCTAGAAAACCACGCGGCATGGTGGAACAGAAACTAACCTTAAAAAATTTCAATAGTTTTTGACAACCACCGTGCAAAAAAGCCAGAAGCTGCGTGCTACATACGTCATTCCAGCGCAAGGGGATAATATTTACCTATAGTCGAATTAAAGTTCTTATTTTGTTGCACCTCACTTTACCCCGGATAGGAGTACAGTTTACCCCATACATGGGGTAAAGTGATACCTCTTGCATCATTTCTTTCAAGTTGAATTTTAATATATTCTAAGTTTATTTTAAGTATTGCTATTCACCATTTGTCAATAGTAATGTTTTAATTATATTATAAATCTATTTTCAAACATTTTTATTGAAAGGGAAAATTTTTATTCGACTTCAAACTTTTTTCGTGTCACTTTGCCCCGGTCTCCCCTACCAGCGTCTGGTGCACGTAAAGGGTAATTTACTGTGGCCGGTATGATAATAAATTAACGTGAAATCGGATTAATTGCGACGCTTACGGTGGTATCGTAAAAAACGTACAGTTTTATGAAATTACCGGCTCGCTGTGATCGCTTTTTAACGTCACGGATTTTACCTGACTGACTTGGATTGCTCAATCCGCAGCACGCGAAATTCTGCGCCGACACGAATTTATCTCCCCGCGGTTATAGGCCATTTATATCCGTCGCACGATCGTCGGGGGGGGATTGTGAGATCCACGATCGGGAACATGACGGTGACTAAAGATATTAAATGCTAAAGGCGATCCTTTAACCCTTGGACAACGGGAATGGGTCCCATTTTCACCCACAATATAAATTCGTTCCTCACATTTCTGAAAATGAGTCTTCCAAGCAAAAGAATTAGTTTCTCAAAACACTGCTGGTGATTAGCAGTGAGGAATATTACTTTATGACGGGTCCTAATTGGGCCAACATATGCAGAAAGCTACTAAATATTATTTAAACACAACATTTTGACATCCCATAATTTTGTGATCTTTATTTTGCAAATAATCACCAACCCATAAAACAATTCTTACATCATACAATTATTAAAACTACCAAGCCATAGTTCCACGTTAGGCTTAAAAAATAAAAACTACAGAATATTTAAAATAATATTAATTATACTACGTACTATTACATAACCCATTAAAGAACGTTGTAAAATTATAAGAAGAAATAATATATACCTGATACAAATAAAGCTACTTTTTTTTAACAATTAAAATCTTCAAACTAAATTTTCTCAATTTCAGATCATTGAGGGTTGCTAGCTCTCTGCATAACTCGGCCCAATTGACCGTGCATTCGTCGTGCAACGCATAATATCGATCTTACGCAGAGTAATGCGTTAGTATTAAGTGAATAAAAAATGCAGTGTTTTCGAAGAAATCGAGTTTCAATATTCCTGAAGTGCGTGTTTTAAACTGAAATTGTAGAAAAATTTCACTAACAATAAGAATCGTTTCCATCTTCAAAATCTAATTTATCAAAAGCGAATCAAACTCATTTAGAAAAAAGTTATTCCAGTATTTCGGCTCTTTCTTTACTCGGAAAGCATCTCTTTATCCGAAACCTTAGTCTCTTTCACTTGAGACGCAGTCAATCCCGTTCCATCAAAGATACTACGTCGGGATCCACATGAACCATCAATCTCCATTTAATTGATCTATAACCAACATGCGTCCTCGTTCGCCAGACACACAATATTCAGAGATAATCTCTCCGCACGGTCATGCATACGCGGAATTAATCCGTACAAGCGAGCCGAGCATGATCCGCGGACTGTATCGCGTCGCATTAAGTACAAATCACGAATTTCTCGCGGAAGCGTACGGCAGAAAGAGAGATCCTTAACTACAGGAGCACGACGGGCCCAGTTCAGTGGCTGTGTGTGCCAAGCCCACGGCGACGATCGGGCCAGGTTGGGGCAACCAAGTTGGTAAACCAGCCACGGGGGCCTGGCTATTGCAGTTCAGTTCTAGCTCGGCTCATGACAGCTCCAGGCGATGTAGGCGTACGGATAACTTTCGTCTGAGCTCCACCGTTCCCCAGCACGGCCACGGGGTTGCTTACGCAAACCCGGGACGAGAGAACTTAGCGACGTTCGTTGCGATAGTATTGGGTTCGACACTAGGGTTGGTACCGAGTGTTATTTGAGTAGCGCAATATTTGTCATAAATGTTTCTTCAAAGTTGGGGTATTTAAATACTGTATTTGAATTAGAGTTGTATTCGAATACCTACTACATTTGAATTGGAGTTGTATTTCAGTGCGAACATTCGAATTAGAGCTTTATTTGAATACTCGAATTGGAGCTGTATTCAAATACTATACTGGAATTGAAGTTGTATTTAAGTGTTACATTCGAATTAGAGTTGTTTTCGAATTAAAGCTCTATTTGAATACTATACTCGAATTAGAGCATATTCGACTAATATACTGAAATTGGAGATGTATTCGCATCCTACGCTGGAATTGAAGTTGTATTTAAGTGTTACATTCGAATTACAGCTGTATTCGAGCATCTGAATTGTTTTTTCTGATGTAGGCTTACATTCAACAGTGCATTCAACTTTTGTCTACATTTCTACAACATCCTTCGATACGTCAAATAGTTTTGAGATAAATACAGAAAGGTTATTTCTGTAGGGAGCTAGGGTAATGGTGGTCCACCTCCTTAAATCGTTGACTATCAGAAGCACGGAAAATTCGGTTCTTACATTTTGTAATTCAGCCCGGTTTGAATGGGAGATAATTTCGCCCTCCAAGTGTTCCCCAGTGAGAACACAGCCAGTTGAACATAATGCTTGAATCTTTGAAGATTCGAATGATATTCGATAATTCGAATATTCCGACAATCTAGTAAATGCAATATTTCAATGTTATTTGATGCATATTCGAATGAACCAGCACAGAAAAATTCAACAAATGGTTGCAAACTTATTAGCCACTAGTAAATGGGCTGAATTCGTAGCCGACTGAAGTCTACCTGACATCGTGGCCACGTTCGATTCGAACAAAATCGATGCTCCCTTTCCCTTTCTTCGACGCCCATTTTTCGTCCGAGACGGATTCCTACAAATCTTTTCGCGGCACGTCTTTCCTTAGCCCTGGCTTTTCTTCGATCCAGTTTCGAAAGAGCTACGCGCGCCGCCGATGCTCCACTTTCTTGGTCGCAGGTGCTCGTGATCGCTTTGATACGATTGTACAGACACGGCTGGAGTGAGAGGTGTGTGGAAGTCTATGAAGTCGTTAGGGTTTAATGGATTATTAATGCACCACTTTTATTGGGAGCCCCGCGGACGGTAGCTGCCACGATCGTTGAGCAATGGTGGAGCATCAGGAGCTCGAGTCTGAAACCAGTGTATCTCATCCGTTTGGGAAACGTGGATTGATGTTCGATCGCTCGGTGACCCTGTAACGGCCGTGTTCTAAACAGTCACTGATTGAATGGGTGTCCGAAACTATACATTGTGGTTTGAATGTGTTTTATAATTGATTTGGCAGAATACGGTAGGGATACTGAAAAATGTTGGGGATACTGAGGGTATTGGGGATACGGAGAATATGGAGCATATTAAGATTGTTGGAAATATTGGAAGTGTGAGGATGTGGAGAATATGAAGACTATGAAATTTTGAAAGCACTGAAGGATATAGAAAATATGGTAAATATGAAGAATATTGGAAAAGACTAGTCTTATTCCAACCGACTCGCGAGTCACACGTTGTGCCAGAGCACGGTGACTTATTTTCAATAGCATACGCAGTATTTTATATATGTTTTTAACTTTCCTTGAAGATGATCTAAACCAAGATCGAAACGTCGGAAGCTAATATATATAATTAATTAATTGCAAAATAGCTTTGATGTATTATTTTAATTTATTAAAATAATAATTGTTTTAATCTGACCGATCCAGTGCGCCGATACCATTGTAATCGATACACTATTCGGTTAACAGCAGTGACGTGAATATTATCGCCATCCGATCTTGACGTTTATAAATCTATAGGTACTTATACATATAATCGTTGTGTATCACTGATTCATCATCGCCCAGCCCAAACCGCTGACCTTAGAAACATGAAATTGGGAGGATATATTCTTTTTGTGACGTAAGTGCTCGATAAGAAGGGATTTTTTTTTTAATTCGAACCCGAAAGGGGCAAAAAGTGATGAAATATGTTTTCTCGGACTCGGCATTGTTTTTTAGGCCCGATTAGATATCAACTTGGTTTTTACTTACAAAGGTTACCCACACAAATGCCTAAAAATCAGATTCAGCATTTTGCCCCAATCAAATCCTAAGAGAGGGAAAAGGGGTAAAATGTGTTTCCACGGATTTCTTAAAATCTTTTCGGTCCGATTAGATATCAACTTGGTTTTTACCTCAAAAGCTTGCCCACATAAATGCTTAAAAACCAATTTCAGGATTTTGCTCTGATCAACCCCTAGGGGGTGGTGAAAAGATGTGAGATGTGCTTTCATGGAGTTGTTAATATCTCTTAGACCCGAAGCGAAGTGCGGGGGTAGTTTGCTAGTATTACTCTAAAATCCTCACATTCCAGTAACACTTGTCCTTCAACACTATCACTACACTATGGCCTGTTTCATAATCCACTGGTACCTGACAATTAATTATTATTCCATTCGATAATTGCTGCTCATCAGCAGTACATAAACATTTCAAGTACTACCACACGAGAATTTCGATACACAGCGAATACCACATTGACAACTATAAAACATTCTTATAAATACTACATTCTCACACGAGAAATTTTCACGACTCACAACTACCTATTTCAACGAATGTTCTTTCGCAAACTTCTGAGATCGATATCTTCATCAAACTTTAATTCACAGACCTCTATCAACCAAACATTATTCCTCTATTTTCGTAGTATTGCTATAATCCTCCAAAATATGTAGGTAACCATTTTCACTAGTTCACCCACAATTCAATCCAAAACTTGGACTAAAAAGATCAAACGATTCCTTATACTAGGCAAAAAAAAAAACGAATAAGGCGTGAACTGATTCCACTGGACAAGCGAATCGTGCCAATTGCCCCCATTTCCCTGCCAGGCACCGAGTGTCCAGAGGCGGGCAAGTACGAAATGACGAAACAGCGCGAGAGTTCCGCCAAGAGTCCCGTGATCGATCGGCACCCAACGGGCGCTAGGAAAAGAAAAATACATTACTGTGGGAACAATTCACTGAACTAGCGATCGTTGTTACCCTACATAAGAAAACACGTAGCCATTGTATATTAGTCTACGCCTCCACTTCGCGGGCCCGTTTATTAGCTCGTTAGAGCCCGGTGTTCGTTAGCTGGTCTCGCAAATTACCTCCAACCGACGCTTTCAGATCGCAGGCAGATCTTCGAGTTCACCGTTTCGAGACAGTTTGACAGTTAGAAGCGTAGGAGACAGTACAGAGGAGGTACGATAAAATTATGAAGAAACATGATATCGAAGGATGGACGAAGGTCGTGCAAGAGTTGCGGTACAAAGTTACAGCAACGTGTATTTGCACGAAATCGTTGTTATAATGAGCACCGTCGTTTCCTGGTCGCAGCAAAAACGCGCGCTGGGGAAACTGCGTTTCCTCGGCGTCGAGCGGGAGCGAAGGTCGCGGATCGCACGAAAAACGCCGGGGCGTAAAAATAAACGAAAATACCGCAGAAAATCCACAAGGATAATTGTGACGAGTGCGGGAGAGTGTGCTAACGCGCCGACGCGACGAGCACGTCACTGTTATTAGCGGTTTCGTGAATCAGATGCAGACACTCGGTGGTTTTAACGACATTGCTGTCTCACGGAGGGAAATGTTCTCTTTTTATCTTTAAAAAAATATTATTACCATGGTATTTTACACTTATGTACATGAATTTAAATTGTCATCACTTTGGGTCGTAGTCGTAGGTAGAGGTAGGTAAATGATAATTTCAGAAAATTTTCAAGAGCCCATAGTACCTAGGTTCTCATAGTTTTAGAAAACTTACATAGTCTCAGAGTGGGGATCCACGGTGGTTTGAAAATCTTTACACCCAGCGGAAGCCATGATAGGTTCAGAAAATTTGCATGGTCCCATGATGGGGGACCATGGGGGACTGACGATAAAGGAGGCTTAAACGTCCGTTTGACAGTTTCATTGGCTCCGTGCAGAAACGCAAATGAAGCGGGAAAAGGGGAGTATTAGCGCCGTCATGGCGATAATTTGCTCCCAATTAGATTATTAGCGGCCAAACGGACCGGTTGCGACGCGCCAGCTTTCGTGGGCACAGGCTCGGCCCGTGGGGCCCATTCATTACGCTAATAATCGTGATTAACCATTATCTCACCCGCCTCGATCGGCTCGAACTTCTCAGGCTTCACTTTCTCCTCTGCCCGAGTCCCGTTTGATTTTAACGAGTCCGGTATTCCCGCTGGCTTTCCACACGTGAGAATATATCGGCGATAGCATCGTTCGACCATAAATATCATTACGCTCCACGGCCATTTACGCGTTACGCCCGCGTCCATTTTCATCCGCGCCTCGCCTTTAATGATATTTACTACCACCACGCGCCGCCTGGAAACGCACGGCCGGAGCAATTAATGGGACTTGACGCGATTTCTTTGACAAGATCGCCTGGCTCGCGACAAGTCGCAAAGATAACGCAATCGCAAAGTACGCGTGAGCCTCGATTTTCATGGAATATACTACTTAGTCGCAAAGGGAAGAATAAAAAGGCTGCAGGCGAATTTCTATTGGACTTGGACTTTCTGGGATACACTTTGAAAGTAATTAACGACAGCAGGGTATTAGCAGGCATGGTTGAGCATGTGTGGGTCCTTAAGCGTTTAAATTGTGTGTTGCTGTGATGTGCTTGCATGACAGATCAATAAATGATGGAACATGTTTGGTTTCGCGTCGTCAAGCTCCACGATGGTGGAGAATAATGATGGTATATGCCATTGTTTCGCAATATTTATTGTTAGTTTAACTGTTCCGAGAAGAAATGATTCTGTAATTCGGAGGTATTTTTTATAAAAGACAGAAGATTTTCTTGAGAGATTTTCGAATAGTTTTTGTTATTCTTTCTTCCAAACTTTATCTCTTTTTCTTTCGAGATCGAGGGTTTTCATTTACTTGTTAATAGTAATATTATTACGTAAACGCCATCTACCGTCGCTATTGTACAATTTATACTGGAGCTAGAAGACGTCAACTTCGTACTGAAAGTGTGTAGGCAACAGCCAATCACGGATTACCAATTATGATTGACAAGCATACTTGACAATCTACGTACTCTTTAGAATACATGATCTCGTGTATCTCTGTATTTGCAACCTCCCACGCACATAAGCCACATATGGACGTTTCTGTTACAAGGGTCAGTTCTGAACGGACAATCGCCGATTTTGATGAAGCTTGTACGAAGTAGATCTCATTATCAGACAAAAAACCAAAAGATATTTTGGATACCAACAGACGTCCATACTAAAAACATGAAAATGACTCTCGAAGTTGAAGTTCGGCGACTCATTTGAAACGGAAGAAGTTTAAAAACGCGCGCGATAATTCTATACCTATTTATCTTTAATCACCAAACTGTTCTACTTAATCAGCCTTCAAAATGCCATACTAAAGATTAATATATCTTGCCTACAAAGTACTAGTCCATTGCCCAACGACTTCAGCTCGCCATCGTCATCATTTTGTTTTTCTCTCGAACAAAATACATCCACAAAACACCGTCCGTCCAAATTCACGTCAACAGTGTGATTTTGCACGAAAAAGTGAATCTCAAAGAGGTAGGTATTCGTAAAAACGGCCAACATGAATCGGCGAGAGATTCAACAAAGCAGTACGAGCAAATGAGAAGGCAGTGCAAAAAGGATAATTAAAGGCAAAACCAACACACCGTGGACTATACCAGGGGTTTACAGAAAAAAAAGCAGTATCTGGTTCGGTGAGTCTGTTCCATTAACGGCCGTGGAATTCCACGTTTCCGTCGAGCGCCTTCGTGGAAACGGACACGAAGGTCGGCCCGGAAATTAATTTTGGGCAGCAAGGCCCCAGTGTCTCTATACACCGGAAACTGGGTCGCGTAACGGTGAAATTCGCGCCAGGACGAGGATTCTTCCCAACGGAACTTCCGATTGCTCTTTGAGCTTTGTTCCGAGCGCGAAATCGTGGGAAGGAGCTTCGTACGCTTCTTTGGATTAATTTCTCTCAAGAACAATGGAGATTTTGTGGAGGCCAGTCCTAAATATATAGGGCAGCCAGTGGTAGCACCACTAGGATGGCACAACTAGGATACGGTAACTAGAGTTGTAACTGGGGCAATGAAGATAGGTGAGCGCGACTAGGGCATCGCAACTAGGCTGGCACAACTAGGGTCGATAGCTGGGGCGGTTCGGTTAGGTTTGCACAACTAGGGTGGTGCAGCACAGGTTGGTGCCACTAGGGTGGTATGACTAGTTGATGAAGCTACATGAAGAACTAATTCGGAATTTTGTGAGAATTTTTTTCATGGCCTTGAATGTTAGATCAGTTCCTGTGGACTGAATCTGTAATTCGATTGTATAGAATTGATACCATTGTGAATAAGACAAGAGATAAGAGAGGATCAATGGCTTTTATGAACATTTCTTCCTTTTCATGGAAAGCTGCAACCTTTGAATTTTATGAATTCGTATACAGCATCTATAACCAGGGAGTGCGGGAATAGTTTCAGGTGTACTTAATAGTCTATACTGGAATAAGTATAGGCAGTTTCTGGTTCCATACCATATTATTTTAGAAACATCTGCTAATATGTATTATCAGTGATTTAAAGAAGTGTAGATAGCGACAGAAGCAAACGTGTTAAAAAACACTGCTGCACAGCACAATAACATGCATTCAGATCAATGCTGTATACCCTACTTGAAATTTTGCGGAAATGGGGCAAAATCTTCACAAAGGATGAAGCTTTCTTTCGAAGTAGAATCCATTCGCTATCTCAGACACGGTAAACGATCACACAGAATAACAGGAATCATTTTTAACAACACCAAGCCTATCCGTTCTTGAATGGGTATTAGGTACTAATTGCAAGAAAGGTTATCGATGAGAAACAAAATTACTTGTGCACCGCATAAGTAAAATCATATTTCATTTACGCACGAAAAGGGATAAAGAGAAATTTCCTGCATTGCCCCACATAAAAATCGAGGCAAACGTACTACAAGTGCTTGGCGATCTTCGAAGGAATATCGCGTTTCCAGAGGCGTGTAAAAGATTGGAAAGCCTTTCAGCCCAGCGGGACAAGATCACTTTCGGTTGGACGGTGATCTCATTCAGTCAACACGACGAGATCAGGTTGCTGGCCTTTCGCGAATTTTAAAATCACGCCGAACGTGCTACACGCATCCGAAATCCGGTTACTATGCCGCACGACTGACCGTACTGGAAATTTCCGCAGATAGAGCCTCAGCATCATGATTCCCAATATCAGGCTATTTTCTTCCGTTCTCATCTCTTTACCGGGTCAGAACACAGCAACCGATGATTTGGAAAGATTACTCCATCAAAACAGCATTCTCATTTTGTTAAAAAGATGTGAGTGCACAACGTGCGCGATAATTTCTTACGGAACAAACTTTGCAATTTATATCACGTTTCACGCCATTCAGATTAACAATAAAAACGAACCGCGAAGGTCTATCTGTTTTTATCTGTGACATTGAATTGATAGCACTTTTTACAGGAACGACAGAAAAAGGGAACGCCGTACGTGCAGGAAGTGAAGTTTAACATATAGCAAATGCAGAGTCTGGTTCAAGCTTCCTAGTGGGGATAACTTTTATCATTCAGAACTGGTGTGGCGACAGTTAAAAGGATAAGTCACCTCTGTCACGGAAGTAACGAAATTGTAAAAATACATTTATATGGGAAATTTCGTACACATATCTAAACAATTTAATTTTCCTGAAAAAAAAGGAGATACTTTCTCTTTAGAACATACAAATAGGTATATGTGGGACACCCCGTGCAACGCAAATGGCTAAAAATACGATTAACGAACGCCGTTGGCACGGGTGGAGAGTAAAATTTTATTCGATTGATAATTTAGATTCGCCTTTACCGGCCGCGACTTGGTTCCTCTGCCATTCACGTCTGCTCTTAATACAACTTACAGTATCGTTTTCGCCTCGGTTCCGCCCCGTATTGCCCTAAATGCCAATCGTCAGGATATTCCTCCACGAGTGCCGTAAGAGCCTGAAACGGCCATTTAAGCTGTTAATGCGACGATGATTCGGGAGAACGACGTTGATCGACAGACAGCATCTTCGCTGATGGACGAGTCTCTTACGGTTCCTTCGGCGATTTTTCTGCGCAAAGGCTGGCGTGTGTGTATACACACGTGAAGCGTTTCTTCATCGGGAGCAGCGAACTGAGTTACAGTTACCAGGCTATATCGAATTTTAATCGAAAAACGAGATCACGCCTGTCGGGGCGTAGACTGGCCTCGTTGGCCTAGAAACTGGAGGGGCTCGATTCCCTTCCGGGAGAAACGAATCGCTACCGTCCATTGGGACTTTGCGCAAGGATGCAGAGAGCTTGTCCATCAGCACCATGGAGCAGGTTTGTGTTGAGTGCTCGGTACGTGGTGCGCTAAATTCGTGGAATTGAAGGAAGCGGGAGGGAAGAGATCCAAAATTTGAGGATAAATTCTTTCCACGTGTGGTTCTGGAGAGAAATTACTTTGAGTAATTTATATGAGTCTATGATTGAAAATCATGTGGAGTAAGATTCGGAGATGTTGGGGGTCAAGATACGAGCCCAGCATTGGCACTCCAACAATTACAACTTTGCTTTAAGACTCTTCGTAATTCGTGATTAAAATATGCTGGAGCATCTTTGTATTTGAAGATTAGGTTACTTCTGATAGGCAACGTCACAATTCTTCATTCGAACTCATAGCTGTATGACGATGGAGCGAGAACGGAGTTAATGGGAGTAGAAGTTCCTTAGTCGATGGGATTCCAAATTATTTTTCTTCAAATTCTACCGATTCTAATATTTCCCCTACCCTCGATTGCCACGAATTTTACTACATGAAAGCAATTGGAGACGAAGTATCAAGTGTCACCTCGGATACAACATTCAGTATACATTTTGGGTGCTAGTACATTGAGGTAGTGGATATTGGGTCAGTAGGGTCCTGTCGTAAGTGGCAGAAACCTCATCTGCTGACTTCTACTCTTAAAAGTATCGCTTTATAAGAACTCAAATACATATAGGGGAAAGTGGGGTAAAACGGAACACCAGTGTTTCCGTTAGATAAGAGCAGCGAATGAGTTGGTATTGCGTGACATGGAACTAAAGGGTCCTTATAGCATTTTGTGATAGACCATAGACCCCTGCACAAGTTATTTTTCCATTAAGAGAGTTGGAAAAATTTCCGGTATCAACGTTTCAATATTGCGTTGGACTTTCGACCACATTTCGGTACTTGGATTTCGAAAATTAATAACGGCAAGTACGTCGTTGGATTCTATAGTTCTTACGCTACATTTTGACGTATATAAAAAGTTAATTACCGCACGCTGAAGTGTAAATATTAAATGTTTACTAAATGACTGCACGTGGGGCAAAACGGAACACTTTTCGCGGGGTAAAACGGAACGCCTATTATACATGGGGAAGAATGGAAACGTCTCTTAGTACGTGTTTATTATCTCTTTTAATTATTAGATTGTAGATTAAAATTTTAAATACTATCCCTGTTTCTAAAAAAATTGATTTTGTATAGAAAATTATGATGTATGAGATACATCTTTCATTCGATCAAACTGTTAGTTTAAGTTGTAATAAATAACATAATCATTTAATGCAGAAGTGTTCTCCATGCAAGTATTGATATTCATGTAAAAATCCGCGTGTAGGGGAAAGCGGGGTATAATTTCAGCCAGCGGGTGATTCCGGCCCGCTTATTGTTCATAAAATAATAAACAAACTGTATTAATTTATCCTTCTTTTACGATATTACATTTATATTTGATTATTTTCCGTAATTTTCATGTCATCTAATAAAATATTTTCTCTTATATGTATAATATATATTTTTGTTATATTTTATTTGCAATAGTTATACCTAAAACATATATTTATAGATTTTAACATAAATTAATACATTTTAAATCATAAAAATAAAGATTTTGTACGTTTACACGGTCTTCGAGTGGGTGTTCCGTTTTACCCCACCATTTGAGCGAGACGAAGATTTCAATACCTCCGGTAAATTTCATTTTCCGTCATCCCCAACGATTTTTCTTAACAATGACCTTGATTTTCTCATTGTCTAAGGTCCACTGAAGACTCCTGTTGAAGTCTCGTGTCTTTTTCTCCTCCCGATTTTAAGTTATCACCCTCCAAAGTTAAGCGTTCCGTTTTACCCCACCTTCCCATACTACACAATCTGTTGTATCCAATCCCCACCGAATACAAACCTCTAATATGTAGGTATTAACAATTTCATGAGAAAAAAAAAGATGACCCCAGAAAAAAAAAACGACACTCTCACTTAAGGGGGTAGACACGGGTAATGCAGCGCGCTGTAATACCCACATAATGTGCCCGAAACATGGGTTTGGGGGGATACGTTTTTCGTCCTTATATGAGCAGATTTTGGGCTGGGTGAGGTCTCAATCGAAAGAGGAAGGTTCGATACAGCCCGCTCTGGTCATGGTTCGACGAGATTGTGTTGATATCTAATAATATGAGTGTTCAAAGTAGAGCAAAAGTCGACAAAATACACCCGCAGGAATCCAAGTATTTTTAGGTCACTAAAAGAGTTTTGTGGCTCAAACGATGACCAGAGCGGGCTGTCTCGAACCTTCCTCTTTCGAATGAGACCTCACCCAGCCTAAAATCTGTTCATATAAGGACGAAAAACGTATCCCCGTGATTGCATTCCCAAATACGAGTTCCGCCATATTGGCGATAATGCAGAGCAAGTCACGTGACAAATTTAGTTGAGCTAGTGGACACGAGATGGCGCCTACTCGGGAGGACTGCCAACGTGGAATCATAACAAAACTGAAGCGTTAGCTGGATACACAAGCCACAGTAAAAGCGTGATGCAGTCAATGCATGCATTTTCGGACGACTTTAGGTTAGGTTATATGCATTTTAGGCATACATTGACTAGGAACTGCTGGGAATTGTCTACATTTACTAAATTCACGCTTTTACTGTAACACATACATCACCGCTGCCGAATATATGTTATAATTATATGGCCACATTATTTCAAATAAAAAAAGAGATTGGAATTTTTTAATAACACTGGAAGTAGTGATTTACTGATATTATATTTTCAGAATGTGGAAGTTACAGCAATTATTTGCAATTATTGCATTTATTATTATTCTTCCGACTATTGTATATAACATATAACAAGGAAAAGTCTCCAAACCGGTCAACAGTTGACTCCTTGATTTTTTTCGTAATTCTTTACGCTCCTATGCAGAGATGGGCATTATTTAATTAAAAGAATATACTTCCGAATGGTCCCAGTGGCCGATCGACACGAGGTTTGGGGGGAGGGTGTGTGTACCCTAAATCTAAAATTCTATTTAGCTTCGGGTATTTATTAGTTTCCTTTGTTTATTCGAAGGCCTTTCATCTTTGGCTTCGAATAATTTTTCATCTTACATTATATCTTGATCCTAAAGTCGTATTCAAATATATTGGCCGGTCGATTCGTTTTCGCGAACAGCGATCGAGGAGAAATCAGCCATCACCATCTGACGATCGTGGATTTGTCAGTGGAGTTCCCTAGCCACCGAAGGGTATGGTGGGGTAACGGGAATGCTGCTCGGCCCCGTCTGAACGTAGCCGTGTGGCTGTTATTTATTCTTATTGTCAGCGTAGTACATATGTAGTTGTGTGCGTCACGAAGTTATGCGTAGACCAATACCAGATGAAGCTATCGAGAAAGAATCAATGTTCTGACCAATAAAGCTCCTGAATTTTTTCGGAGCTAAGGCCTACGGCACACCTATTCTGATGCGTGTATTTCTACACTGCAGCTCGGTTTGGCCTATACATGACAGAAGCTTGGCGCTATCCCCACCACTTCTGGCTCACTCGTGTTCTGCGATGACGAGAGAATACGCGTTACGAACAGTGATGCCAGATTCGGGACGGGAGCGCTCGAGAATTTCACCCACCTCGCATGCACACTAGGCCGGAGCTGCGTGTGTGCATGCGCCGAGCTCGCGGACACGCAGCTACGGCGTAGTGTGCATGCGAGGTGGGGGAAATTCTCGAGCGCTCCCGTCCCGAATCTGGCATCACTGCTTACGAATAGGAGTGTGCGGATCGTCCCGCGGCTCGGATTCTCGGCCCTCGGGACGGGTCGGAAAATTTCGGGCGGGATCGGGCGGGGTCCCGATACTTTCGTATTGCTCGAGATCCTGACGGTTTCGGGATCCCGAGACTCGATTAGGGCTACAAGCATGACCGCCATGAGCGGGCAATTTGATTTCAGGTCGGCTTGGCAAAACTCGGCCGCGATCGGCTCGAAAGCCAGCTATTACGAGCGGACCGAGACGGAAAGAATTATGTATATCATTTATATCGATACCAGAGTGATAAGTTTTTACCTTTCTGTCTCCTGTTGAATCATAATTTGTATCTTATTATTTATTTACATATATATGTATTTTCATTGCTACCAAATAGTCTGTGAATACTGAATACGTCCATATACGTACTTAAATAAATATCATGTTCAGAACTTGGGAAGAAGACTATTTTTATATCGACAATATTTTAAAATCTGAATAAAATATACTTCATACTTAGTACTTTATGTAAAGGGAATATATAGGGTATTATCTTTTTCCGGATAGGTTCAGATTTAAAATAGAAAACGTACGAACTATAAGCATACAAAAAGGAATATTTCCTGGATGTTTCATAATAACAACAATATACAGGAGGCGAATATTTTATTATTTCAAATTAACGTGTACGAAACATAATTTTTCTATGTTCTCAGGTAATAATTTGAATCTATTACTGGTAACGATATCGTCCGATCGTGTCCGAGTTTTGCCGAGCCGACCTGAAATCAAATTGTCCGCTCATGGCGGCTATGCTTGTAGCCCGAATCGAGTCTTTCGCCCGAAAGTTGCCGGCCCGTCCCGAGCCCGAAAAATCGGGTAACCGCACACCCCTAGTTACGAAACTCACCGGCCAATAAATCTGAATACGATCTTAGAAGTTCGAATAACCGACGAGAACCTTTGTGTTCCGAGCCGCGCGAGATCGTCGTGCTCGGCGATGTGTCATCGATTATAAAGAAACAGAATTTGTTTATTTTTCATCGTATCAATATGAAAGTGACACCATTGGATTCTTGGCATTCTCCCGGTTATATTGACAGAAAATAATTTAAATCAGACTATTTTTAACAAAACGGGCTTCCAATTCTGCAAACAATTTTTCACGCAATTTCCTTAATTATGGTCCGAATAATATCATTTTTGGGGACAATTTGATCGAGAAAACATGACGAATCGATTCACGTCACTTTCGCAAAGATCTGATTAGAAATGCAGAACTGAAGATTTCTCACTGCTTAGTGCGTAACATTGTATGGCCTCGCTGGATTCGAGCGTCGGAACCCACGAAACTCAGCGAGATGCATGATTGCCAGCGAGAAGGACAAGAGAGGACTTTCCATGGCGAAGGAAAATCAGCCTTCTACAGAACTCAAATCGAGAAAGACTTTGCTAACAAACTTTATATTCACGTCAAATAAATATTTTAATTGTAAAATTTAGACGACGAACTATTGTTGAATTTCGCCAGTTCTTACATATGCCCCACTGGGTTCGGAATTCCTGATCCCAGAGTTTCATGCATTTACCTATTGAAATGTTGCTTCAAGTCATCGGGCAATTGCATTGTTTCTTCTCGTACATATGTATATCTGTTCGCGAGTAGGTGTCATGAATGACGCGACTTTTGTTTCCCAAATAAATTCACCCCTATCAGGGCCCTCGCTCGAACCGCTTGACAAGGAGACCGCACGATGTGAACTGAGTGGGAGTGAAATAGCGCACCAGCGGTACACCCTCGGTCGACGGCGACTTGAGTCATCCAGTACTGAATACGAAATGTTCAAAATTTCTCATTACACCTTGATGAGAGTGTTACCATTCATGGATTGTTGGTAAGTCAAGACACGAAGCAATTCAATCTATTTTTTCTTATGAATACATGATTAGAACACACTCTACGTTCAATAAAAATTCATCGAATTGCTCCATGTTTGATATAATTTTCATTGGGAAATCCTAAAAAATTCATCGGTAATACTTTCATCAATACTTATCAAAAACACGAACATTTTATTTTTCTGTACTGGGTATTTTATCTAGCTCGTCGGTCTTATTGTTCTCGGCTGTCAACGGGCGGTCTACTAGGACCCGAAGGTCCACGCTCGCAACGAGAAAGCAAAACAGTGGGGTGGGTAGGACTTTCCCGATAAACTGAGCCCAAAGGCTTCTCAACAATTGAAACATTGGAAGACTGTACATATTCTTTCTGATGCTTTCGGCGATATGCGCTACCATTTGTATGCCCGGTTTCATGTCTAAGTCAGGCGATTTTGTTTGTGAGAGCCATATATAAAGACAGTCCTGTAACGTTCACTACATCTTCAATTATAAAACTGCAAATATGTTATTTTACACATGTGTCTCGCTGAGTTTCGTCGGCTTCGACGCTTGAAACCAGCGGGGCCATACAATGTTGCGCACTAAGCACTGATGAATCTGAAGTTTTGCAATTTCTAATCAGATCTTTGCGATCGTGGCGTCAATCGATTCCTTATACTTTCTCAATCAAATTGGCCCCAAAAATGATACAACTCAAAGTTCACAAATGTAGCGTAATACAACGAAATAGCCGCTACATATTTATTGTCTTATAGCATATACATAGGTTATATTTTCTGTCACTTCCAGGAGGGACCACATAATAATCACGCGTTGGATTCAACATCAAACACAATTTTATATATGTTTGTTCATAACTGCTTTCTGCATAGGATGTGTATTTCATGTTCTGTTTCAGTGTTTTGCTAATTAAAAAATGTCTATCCTAACAAACTTCATTTTCTGGGGACATGCCCTCATCTATTTTTCCTTTTCACTTATAATTCCTTACTGCCAACGTAGAATATTGTAGCATAAGCACATTTCAAGTAATTAAAATGTACAATGAATTTTCTACGTTTGCAGTACCAGCCGACTTTCCGTTTAAATTTTTATAAGTACAACGCAACAGCTGAGAATTTATTTCCTTATTCAGAATAGAATACGGAAATAGCAAACAGCTCCCTCTCGCGTGCACAGGCAGCCGCGTATCTATGGGTAATACCATTTCAGTGCAGAAAAAACCTGCTGTAATACCGACCTGCCGAATCGGCCAGACCACGTGACGTGTCTACCCCCTTAAGGAGGTTCGATACCTCATTTGCGAGGCATAGGCGTAAAAGCCTATGCTTATACATGCGAGCTATGCAGTGATACCAATCTTAGATAAAAATAATTATCTAGACAAAGATATTATTTACATGTCTATTCCTAATAGAATTATTACTACATATTCTGTTTTTGAATTCAATGACAATATTTTCATTAAAAGTAGCGTAAAATATGTGAGTGAAATGCGGCAACGTCGCTTTGCGTTCATCTTTTTATCTCTTTCCATTTCACACTTCTGGTGTCCTTTTGCGCGTTTGTACCGGTTCGTAACAAATTACTAAATACATGTTTGCAGCTTGGTAGTGTTTTTACCAAATTTACTGTAGGTATGCTTTGTACAAGTATACATTGTATACATCACTACCCGGCGTACAGCGTTGCCACGTTTGAAACAGTTTCTTCAGGCAGTTCTAAAAATAGAAGGACATTGCACCATTGCTGTCTGTTTATTCAATTATCTAATAAGCCGGTACGGTTCATGTCCGATTTTCTTTTTTAAAATTTCGCAGGAATATTTCAGTTTTTCATTGCAACATTTTCTAGAACTTTCTTATCATTTTTAAGGACTCTGTGTAAGATTTTATAGAAATTGTATCGATGCTCCCATAAGAGCCTGTGCATAAGCGCGCAAGTTTGATTTCAATTTCTTGAAAAACCGTGCAGTCAATCGACTTGAAATTTTGATACAATGCGGACCACAATTTGAACATTGGATTAAAACACTTTTAAAAGATTTCTTATCATTTTTGTTCTGGTATCGAACCTCCTTAATGGACAGATCCTCCACTAAATTCTGCTCACCCAGCAATCATTCTACGCTCAACCACTCAACAGACCCTCCCTATATTCCTCACACGATTTTCATTACACGCGATGATTTCCCCATCGTTTAAACATCATGGCTGTCAGCGCGCATGACGAAGCAATAAATTCTTGCGCTGGCACGTGTCCGAAATATCCTTTGCTCCTTCGTGTACCCCCTTCACGAACCCTGCACCCCGACTGCTTGTCAAGTATCGCGATTGTGTGAAAAAAAAAAACGAGGGAAGAGATTTTGTGAAGAGGGCCAATAAAAACTGGGAATAATAAAGGAACGCCGTATTTTCGCCAGCATTTATCGGCCCAGTCACGGCGATGGTAACGAATAAAAATTTATTCGGGCGTCGAACCGCTGGTCCCTTAAGGTCGGGCTGAAATTCCGTGTTCGGAGGGTCCCGTATCTCGTTACGGGCATAAATCCTGGCGGGGGACGCGCACTTGCGCGCGGTATACCGGGTGGGCATCAAAGCGCGTCAAATGTATTCGGCGCGATCCCGTCTGACCGCAGATTTATTAAGGCTTTGCGTTACGCTGGGCCCGACGGGCCGTAACTCATTAGGCGGGGTGCCATTGCCGCCTGTCAATCTGCCTCTTTGAGCACCCGCGCCACTGCGCGCCTCTGCGAGGTCGCGCCGCGCCGTAGCGAATCAGAGTGGCTGCGTACACGTTTAACCCCTTAACGCACACATTCTTTTCGACTTAATTAATAATAAATGGACAGCTGTGTTCTTTTGGTAGAATTCTTCTACGTTTTGCAGTTTCAACCCTTTGCACTGCAAGTATGCCTTTCAGGTACGGTGAAGCTTAAGGGGGGATTGCGCCTTGTTGGGCCGAAAAATAGATAATTCTTTGTGAATTTTTTGTACAAAAACGGTTCGACAAATTAATTTGAAGTTTGGCAGGCTGTTTTATTGTATCTTGAACTATTGTTCTGAATTTTTATGTGATAGTGAAAAAAACATGGCAGAAACAGAGAGAGTGTTGAAAAATAATCGGGTGGCCCTGGCGTTGATAAAATAGTACTGTAAGTGTTATCCGAAACACAAAAAGGAAAAGAGATTCTTAAACTATATGAATGTGGATATGGGTGGTAGTAGATGCATTAAAAAAAATAAACAAATTTTAAACTGGCAGCCTTTTGAAGAAGATGAAGCGCCCTGATTTGACTCTGAGAAATGTTTTGCCTCAAAATCGGAAAAACTTCTTTAAATAAAAAAGGAACGGTAACAGATACGGCAATAAATCTACAACCACAGATAACCACATTCGTATAGATTAAGAATCTATTTTCCGTTTTGTGTTTCAGATAACCCTTACAGTACTTTCCGTCAACGTCAGGGCCACCCGATTATTTTTCAACGCTCTCTCTCTGTATACGGCATATTTTTTTTCACTGTCACAAAAATTCAGAACAATAGTTCAAGATACAATAAAACAGCCCATCAAACCTGAAATTAATTTGTCGAACCATTTTTGTCCAAAAAATTCATAAAGAATTACCTATTTCACAGCCCAACAAGGAGCAATCCCCCCTTAAACGAAGGTTCTGTATAGGGTCATCTTGACAGTTTTCGCGATTTTCAATCGTTTTCAAAAAGTTTTCACTGCTACAAAAAATGATTTTTTGTTGTTCGAGATAAGCCGATGTTCGAAAAAGGGAATACTTAATAAGAGGATTGCCGCAAAATTGTACGTTCGATCACACTAACAAGGGAACACACTCACCGATTGGAACGCAACTTTGTGGATTTATAGAGTGACTCAAGACAAGAGCAAGAGTATGTTTTATTTGTGCCCTATTACCCTTTAAGTGTGTGAAAACTAACATGAAATAAGCACTCCCACTTTTTCGCACATAACTCCTAAAGTACAAGAGACAGAAAAGAACGTTTCAAACAAAAGTTTAACAAAATCTTGAAAGAATGTTTTTTTCGTTAGGTATTTTTTGCCAACTCTTTTGAATAATTTATTAACGCAAGTTTGCAGCGCTTATTGCACCATTAAACTTTTATTTGAAACATTCTTTTCTGTTTCTTGTACTTTAGGAGTTATACGCGGAAAAGGGGGAGTGCCTATTTGACTTTGATGTTAGTTTTCACACCCCTATAGGGGGATAGGGCACGAATGAAACAAATCTCCAAACTTGATCTTCGAAAACCATTCTTTAAATGTCCTTTTCGTACATCGTTACCAAAAGCTGTTCGCAAATTAAGAACTGCCTGTGTCGCCCAATGTCCTAGTTTAAATTCAAAAATCACGTCTTTCCATGTTTACGTTCGGACTTGAAGTATATATGCTGTACGAAACAAAATTAGCTAATCGTCACTGTAAATAAAGAAAAGATTATTGATTATTGGTTTTTAAATTAGTACAGTATAATTTTTCCTAATTCACAGTTACGAAGAGCAAAACATCTCTGATCGATTAGCAAGGGAATACGTTACACTGCAAAGAATTAGTTGCATTAGTTAGAGCGGATTTCTTTTAGCACTTCATCTGTTGCTCTCGCGTGTGACATTAAGAATTTAATGTTATTTCTTATCATGAATAAAACTGTACCATTTAAAGACCCCTGATTCATTTGCAAGATACTAAGGCTGGCTGACATAGAACTCACTACACACTTAAAATTATCAAATTTATTAAAACCTTAATACAGCTTATCATCTCTGAATGAATGTAAAGGTTGTATATACTTCTAAATATTTACCAGATTTCACCACCCATCTGTATAAACTTAAAACGTACAATGCATACCGAATCGAATAGAAACCACTTCCTTATTTCCTTAAAAACAGGCTTTATTTACTCGATTAAAGCGTCCCTCCCGATATCTACACTTTTACCAATTTCCACACGGAAATGGTCACACACGGGGAGGTTTCGCGGACAAACCTGCGATCAAAGCCTGCGGCGGATCACAACTGCAAATACCCACTAACATACAACGAAAGTTCACAGACAAATCACGTTGGATAAATCGGTCACAGATAAAACTGCGTGTTAATGGATAAAAACCGCTGGTTTATCCGCGGATTTGGTCGAAACTGTGGACTTTCGATTTGCTGAAAGCTTTCTCAGTTGTCATGCAGACTCGAACGGAGTTGCACAAAACGAAATAGGTATGTTTAAACCTGTCGGTTAATGTTGAACAACTGTTTTGTCACGCGGTTGAAGTGTGTCACGAGAACCGTGACGGTATAAATCGATCATAGATATGCACCACTAACAATACTAACATGCAGTTAAGTCCGCAGACTTGAAACGCGACGGATGGAGACCGCGGGGAAATCTCCCCGTGTCGTGTGTGGCTATTCGTTTGAGCAGCGCTCACCTCGTGCAAAAATATCGGATCCTCGCGCAGGATCATTAAATATCAGTTTCTTCTTTCGATCAACCAACGAATCGCGTCCAACTGGATCCGATTCCTTTCCTTTTCCAACGATCTTTCTCGTTATTCATGTTCAGGGAAAGAAACTTCACCCGTTATCAGCCTCCCAGTACGTATGCGCAGTGTCTACTACCGCGGTATCTGATTGATTTACGTCGCTACCCGTACGTATCGCGGCGCAATTACGCGCACACTAATAGCCTGTATTATAAACAATTTGAGAATTCTTTTCGAGCCGTTAGATCGTGATTTATCGGCCGCCAGCGTGCAGGCATCTAACGAAGAGCAACAAGATTTACGAATCGAGGATAGCCCTGGCTACGTTGCTCAATGCAGTCTTCCAAATACGACCACTCGATTTGCAATAAATCAATCGACGTCGAAGATAAATCGATTCCGGTGTGCTCGCATGATGTGTTCATTCCGCGATATAGTGGCTAAATAGTCAAGGACTTATACAGGGTGAGTGCATCGTAATAGATCGAACGATTTTTTAGGCACTTAATACACCTAATGTGTTAGTTACGTGGTTGAAGGTTTCACTAATTGCTACATAGCTATTAGTTGAGGCTCCTTTAATATCTTTTTTTTTAATTTTCCATCTTATATAAATTGCATGAGTGTGGTAGTTTGAGTACATTCGTATTACAAGAAGTAGACCTCTGATAAAACTGTAATTGTCCTTGGAAGTATTCGAAAATTGATGTATGAAAGTTTTAACAAGTTTTAACTGTTAATAGAAGCAAGTGCTAAGATTGTGTAGGTACGCGAACTGGGGAGATAATTCGACGACAGTCGCGATAAATGTTTTGTAAATACTGTATATGTCGTAATACTTATATGTCGTAGGTTTGTTCTTTAATTTTACCTACATAATCTAGACACTTGCTTGTTATTATAGTTACCATATCACTTCAAGAACTGTATTACAATTGTTTTAAATTTCATACGCGAGCGTTTACATACTTCTATCCCTGCAATATCAAGAGACACGGTAGCAGAGTGGCTCTATTACGCCACGACTCGCTATCAAGAACCCTGAGATTTCCGAATCTCAATAACGGCTGATCCGATTAAATTTTGAATGGTCTTAATGTTGACCCCTTGCCTGGGTTTGATTTACATAAGAAAAGTGTCTTCGTTTTGTTCTTATGGACCTTATGAGCTGAGATATTTCGATGTAAAGTGGCAATTTGCCGATTTTCATGTTCGTCCTACACTTCTAGGCAAGAGGGGTGTATGAAAGGGTGAGGAAGTTTGGATGTGGGTTTCGGCCAATCGCGTAACAAGTTGTTGTAACCTGACAGCTAGACAGAGATATTATAAATAACCTACCAAGTGCTAAGTGTCAACAAATGTTTTGAAGATATTAATGCATCGATATGAAAATGGAATGCGCAATTTAAATACATATAGGGTAAAGGACCCAATTACTGTCACCCTAAGCTGTTTTACGTAAAATAACGAATAAATCTTATAAAATTATGCATAAAAAAAATTTAGCATACAATTCAAACTGTTATTTTTAAGATACAAAAAACAGTACTTAATTTTTTCTTCGTTAATTTGAATAAAACGATACAAAATTTTAAGCGAATATTAGGAGAATGGAAACGATGACTTCCTTACTAGCGAAAGAGAAAACAGGTCGTTAAAGAAAATGCTGTAATTGTAATATTTAAGCTATTAACATAACAAAATATAATGTTTTAAATAATATAAGCATCATAGAAAGTAATAAAGATCCGAATTCACCGATTCATTAAGTCTTTTTATTTATTAATTGGGTGACAGTGATTGGTACAAGCGTTTCCAGCATTTTGGTATTACTGTCATAGCAGTAGTTGCTCATGTACATGACACGACGTAACCTTAAAATGACATAAACAGTATTAGGTTAGCTGGCAGTAATTGGGGCACGGTGTAATAGACAGGTGTACGATTTTGTGTGCCGATTTCTGCTTAGTTCCCCTGTGAGACTGTAGTAGTAGAGATTTTAGTGGTATTACTGGGCTTGCCAGAAACAACAGGCCATGCTGTAAATGCCTTTACGAGATCGACGAAATCTGCTGGCCGGCAGAAGAACTAGGACGAAAAAGTCACACATTCTGACACAGTCGTAACACCTGTCTATTACACCGTGAATTGGGGTGTCAGTAAATCAGTCAAATACATTTGAAGGGTGTCAGTAATGGATCCCCATATAAATTTTAGAAATTGATGAATTTATACATAAAAATCGAAGTTTTAAGATCCACCAAAATTTTGTTATCAAGTAAACATATTAAACAATAATAAATAACAGGAACAACATATACTTTTAGTCTATAAGTACATAATTATAAAATAATGTCAGCGTCACCCCTTAATGTGTCAGTAATTGGGTCATTTACCCTACAGTACGGCAAAGTTTAGGAGAACATTTTTCAATAAACGTAAAACGAGATGTATTCGAATTTCTTATAACCCTGTGCACAGAATATGATTGTATAAGACAATTGGTAGAGCATCAAGTAACTTCTACAACTCGATGTAAATCTTGTGATTATACAAAAAGCATTACTTCTGATAATTTAGTTGTTTCAATACCTATTAACAATTTCAAAAAAAGAAGCTATAATCTTAACGATTTATTAAACGTTACATTTTCACATTGGTATGAATCAGATAACGGATCATGTGAACAGTGTACAGGAAAAGATATTATGTTTAAGAATTAATTAATATTGACGAAAGATATAGTTATTATTCGTTTACTATTATTTTCATTACAAGATGATAAAATAGTCAAAGCAATACATAAATTTAATATATGTACTATTCCCACAACCAAAGTAGTAATAGCTGGACAATCATATAAAGTTATGAATGCTATATTTCATAGTGGTTCATGTATTGAGGATGGCCATTACACCAGTATATGTAAAGAAGAAGGAATGACTAGTAGTTGGATTGAAGCTGATGACGTGCAAATTAAAAAAAGGCAATGGCCCAAAGGCGCTTTTGTTCTTACAAAAAAATGATAATAAATAAATAAGCCAACAAAAATTACCACGCTATGGAATAGCTGAAAGAAGAATGCTGCCATTTGGGCTCCATATCAATCATCAATCAAAACGACACAGTACAATATTGTCGTAAATTAATATCAGAAAACACTACAAAATGTGTGAAATCCCCACAAAATTACCTTTTCATAAAAAGGTACAAAAAGAGCGCCAAGTATATAATCTCATCAAAAACATTTCTTAAAGTGCTATATTTAACTTCACGAAAGTAATGATATACAACAATTGCGCCAATTATCATAATGGCAAAGAAAAAATGTATTAAATAATATTAAGCAGATATATTTTTATATAAATAAATACTTTAATACGAATAAATATTTTATTCAAAATACTTGGCGCTGCGATCTTAGTATTAATTAATTAAAATTTACAATATCTCCCTTACAATAAAAAATACATAAACATATACATATACATATTAAAAATGCAGTCAGATTTATTCTACATATATGTAATTCTATTATCATACGTAGCATATGCACACGCACACATTCACGAACGCACGCACAAGAAGGAAAGAAAGAAAAAAAGATTAATGCAATTTATACATATTTATTCAGTTTAGCAATACCAATTCGGGGCGCAGCGCCAAGTATTTTGAATAAAATATTTATTCGTATTAAAGTATTTATTTGTATAAAAATATATCTGCTTAATATTATTTAATACATTTTTTCTTTGCCATTATGATAATTGGCGCAATTGTTGTATATCATTACTTTCGTGAAGTTAAATATAGCACTTTAAGAAATGTTTTTAAATGGGATTCCTTATGATGAGATTATATACTTGGCGCTCTTTTTGTACCTTTTTGTGAAAAGGTAATTTTGTGGGGTTCTAAAACAACACGATTGATACTTTAGAAGCCTCAACTAAATAGATACATCAATGTAGCAAGAAGAAAAATTACCAACTACATTTTCATCCTACTTAGGAATGGGGGCACTCTAATACTCGGTCAAACAAATATTCCTATCCTGATTTGCAATGACTTCGACTTAACGATAATAATTTCTAATAAGAGTTAACGGGCGCTGACATGCTTTTATCAGTGATTAAACAAGACAGTCTTTCCGTTCAGGTGTGCCCACTTAAAATAATTTGCGCTTAAGAACACCCAATTACTATTTCTTCGTGTCCAACCATAAACTGCAACTGCGCCCATGCCTGACAATAATAATTTAACGATCCTTCGTGAGTCTTCCGTGATTGTCGATAATTAGTGCACTTAACCTGATTTGATGTCACGCGTGGTAGTGGAAAATTCGAGTACTTACTGGACGCTGTTATGCGACTCTCATCGGGAAAAGAATCGAATAGCTATAGATAGATGTTATTATAGTTGGAACAAACATAGGTGGACGTTCACGGCCACAGAGGGCCCTTCCCGACAATGTTGGTTGGTTCTCCCCACTCTAGCTCGCATAGTGTGTTACACATAATATGTAGCAATACAAATCTTGTCTACTATAATTAGCATTGCAGCACAGTGAGCTTGAATAGTTAATTAATGTGTGTGAACTATATACCTACACATATACCTACCGATGAATAGATAATTTCTAATTTATACTGTAAAATACTACTTCAAAGATAAGTTTTTCCAAAGATGTTGAAATGAACGATTTGATGTTTGTGAATATGAAAGTTTAACCATTATATGAACTGCTAATTTACTTTCGAAATTGTTTAGGATTTTGCCACTCAAGTTGGAAACACTTTTTCGACAATGCATTCCAGTCATTCTTTGAAAAAGTGTACCCTTGTTACGATCAGTGCTGGATCGGCCAAAAAGCAAAATCGGGAGAAAGGGGTAGCATCTAGAAAAATTTCTAAATTTTCTGAATTGTAAAATTTAACTTCTGTTAGAAACACTTGTTAGTCAAATTATCGGAAATGCTTAAGAGATCATACATCGCGTTGAAGTGATCACCTTGTATAAGGGAGCTTCCAAATTTTTTATAATCCGGCCCTGGTTACGATTATATCATTAAATAAATATTGTTGTGATACTTCCTTCGTTAACCTCTTCAAGAAAAATTATTGGTACTTTAAATAGAAACGACCTTACATTATGGGAAATTGTCATCGTAAATATTTATTTACGGTTTTGAGTAAATTGAATTACATCATTTCCATGTTGCAATATTTAAAATAACACAAAAGCTAAATATACTCGCATCTACAGTATCCCTGAAGAGGGTGAACATAAAATGTGATCAAAACGCACCGCATGCTGCCAAAATGATGACTCAATATCTGGAACCATCTGGAGCACACGTATTATTCTTTAAACGTCCATCTTCAACTTTCTTTCTGTCTTCAGTATCCTCTTTGAGCACACAAAAATGAACTTGAATGACTTAAATGATAGAACATTAAAAGAAGCATGTGAATGATCCCGAGATCATTTTTCGCGCAACCAAAACTATTTGCACCGCGCGCTAATCAGGGGCATGTTCACTGTGACGCGACCTACAGCAGACTGACCCCCTCTAGTAGCGAATTCGTTTTCTACCCCTGACGTTTCTGTTCGAGGCGTAACAACTCTGTTTATAAACATTTCGAAGCGAACACTTGTGCCTCGACCAAACTCTAGGTATACGAAGCAACGGTGCTCACGTTCTTAAGGCGAAATATTGCTGCGACTATCATGGCTGCTAGTGAATAAGAATTTTTTGGTTACAATCAAGTTTCCACTTTGAGTAAGATTTACAAGCTGTGCGAAGGATCTTAATATTCTCTTCACTGATGAAAATTCAATCAAGGTATTTTCTAGAAAAATTATACCTAGCTAGTTTAGCAAGGGATATAATATAATAATATTTTTCTATTTTTGATGAAGATGTGAAGATCATTTTTGTGGTTTCATATGCGTCATAGTTTCTTTTTAGCGCACGATAATAACTTTTATGACGATATCAATGATTAGAGATTAAAAAGTTTTGAAAAGCACTGTGTCTGTATTCGTGATAATATTCAGGAATTGAGGAAGTATTTTCAATAATGGATGTTAAATTAAAAAGAGTAAATATATTTTGGATGATAAAATTAGGATGGCCACCTGCCTACCTATACTTGGATTTTACACCAATTAATGTAACTTATACCTATTAATGTAAGTTATTGATGTAAGAAATGTAAATGAAGTGACGAACACCGTCGAAAGCAATTTGTATTTTTCTCAAATTTTATTAATTTTTTTTTACAATCTATTTTTATTACGTATTTTCACACAGCGTATAAATTCGATGCAACCTTGTGTTTAAACGCTATGCGGTCCAAGTAGACCTTGGAGCAATGCGATGCTTATCACATTCTCAGAACAATAACTTCACAGAATAAAATGTGAGGTAATTCTAGAATTATTCCATTGCAATTGATTTTGTATCAACTTTCACCTTAGAATATCGTAGTTGATATGCATCGACATGATGTGGAAATAAACCAGAATTACTGATCGATCATGGTTCAAGAAACTCCTATTGCAAACCATTGATATAATACTAAAGCCTGAAGCCATTTTGTTGTTTCAAACGTGTTGTAATTTTTACGATAATGAACAATGGGATGAACTATGACAACAGGTTTTCGAGTCTAAACGATAATAATTGTTCACTCCTTGGTAACTATTTATTAGTTTACTATTATTTATTTATTTTTGAGACACTGAGATTATTGAATATTTAAAAAAAAAATATATTTCACAAGATATATGTGGAATATGGCTACAGTATTAATTTTATAAAATGATATTGTGTAATGTAGAAAATTCTTGTAAATGAAGTAACTATATTCATGTTAAATAATAATGGAATAGGAACAGTATTTTTTTAAACAAAATAATATTTCTACTACAATAAAATAAAAAAGGACTCATTTCGGTATATCATATGAAACATGTGCAAAGTATTCTACTTGTTGGAAAGCTTAAAATTGTCAATGTTTGTATCTGAATATTTTTTAGTCTGCTAATGCTTATTAATCCACTAAAGTATTGATTACAACAGAGGAAACTAAAGTTTCATTTTCTGGTATCTGCACATGGACAATTGCCCGGCCGAAAGAAGATCCCTAGCAGGCGGTCTCGGGCGATGCAGTACGTTGCTGCGACGATTGGTCGAGTTATCTATTTGTGCACACTTCTAATGACGGGGCACACGTATTTTGGTTATTGGCTGAAGTAGGCATATATATTGTCGCACCGCGCGACGAACAGAGCGAACAAAACACCTAGAGATCGAGTGAGATAGAGCGATCTGACCGACGAACGCCAAAGCAATAGCGTAGGCATCTCAGACGGTTAACCATTAATTAATGGTTAATAACATAAAAATTTCCTTATTTTTAACAATATGTTCAGGAAAGTATTATCATTGGTTTGGTATCAGGATAATACTTTCCTGAACATATTGTGAAAAAGAAGGAAATTTTTATGTTATTATATATTAATTAATGGTTAACCGTCTGAGATGCCTACGCTATTGCTTTGGCGTTCGTCGGTCAGATCGCTCTATCTCACTCGATCTCTAGGTGTTTTGTTCGCTCTGTTCGTCGCGCGGTGCGACAATATATATGCCTACATCAGCCAATAACCAAAATACGTGTGCCCCGTCTTTAGAAGTGTGCCCAAATAGGTGATTCGACCAATCGTCACAGCGACGGACTGCATCGCCCGAGACCGCCTGCTAGGGATCTTTTTTCGGCCGGATAATAGTACCAGACCTCAACAAAAATTGCACAAATCTAGTAAAAAATAAATTAAATAGCATAAAGTAAATAAATAAATATTCAACCATCGTTGTACATAATAATTAGTTACGGCAAAATTTTACAACCACTATCAATAATATCAATCAAGCCCCCAAAATACTTTAATCATTCTAAAGAACATTAAATCATTTAACAAATTAAAAACAAGCCACAAAATCTGCTACATCAGTCTACAACATTAATCCCCTATTAACCCTTTCCCTGTGTGTAGCCACATTACACTGGACGTAGGTACCTACTGCTCCATTTTAGAAGGAACAACATACATGTGTTCCGCAAGAATACAACATAGTGTGCATAAATTATTATAAACTCCCGTTAAAATACAATTTGCAGCTGTGATACCCATAAACAACTGGAATAAGCCGAATAAGTAACATCAAGTCACACAAATTCCAAACATCAGACAGCTCGAGCTGTCAGAACCGTAGAGGTTGTCATCTTCACTAACTCTATCCTAAACATCAAGCGCATGTAAACCACTAGACCACAAAGATAGTGTAATTGTTCAAACATAACAAATCCCTCAAAAACATACTGCCATTCACCAATTCCACGCTCCATCGACCTGTACATGCATCTATACCTGTATATATATTTGTACGGGGTATATATATATGCGCGCGCGCGCGCGTGTGTGTGTGTGTGTACAGGGTGTACCAAAAAGATAGGAACCCCGGACTAACTGGGAAGCATGAGGTTTTTAAAAAAAATATTAGACGAAAGAGTTAGAGTTTGGAAAAAGGCATCTGGTGGCGGCTTCCATTATGACCCAAGGGTCAAATATAGAGGTCATCCCAAGATCAACTTGATGTTTTTTAATGGGAACCCCTATTTTCGGCATCAGAAATGAAAGGAACGAAAAAATTTTACCTTTAAATATGTGGTCATACCATTGGGCCAAAAACCCCTACAGGGTATTTAAGTCGAGAGGATGAAGTTTTTGAAAAAAAAGTTTCAAACAAAAGTTTGGGGATCAACAAGGAGGCGTCTGATGGCGACGTTGACCTCAGCCTAGGGCAGAGTTGGACAAAATGTAATCTAATTAAAAATTAGAAATTGCGATTAAAATGTAATTGGGTAATTGATTACACATTATTTTCTGTAATCTTTACTTTAGGTAGTATTTTGTCAACTACCTAAGTTTACGATTACAGAAAATAATGTGTAATCAATTACACAATTACATTTTAATCGTAATTTGTAACTTGTAATTAGATTACATTTTGCACAACTCTGACCTATGGGCAGTAGTCAAAGCAGCGTAGTCGTCAACAATAGAAACCGAACATCCGTTCAATTTTAAATATCAAATACACGGTTTAAATATAAACCAGTAACGTGAAATTTTTCGGTCGTTTCATTTCTGGTGCAGAAAATAGGTGATCCCATTTTAAAAATCAAATTGACCTTGGAAGGACCTCTAAATTTGACCCTTAGGCATGGTCAACGTCACCATCAGATGCCTCTTTCTAGACCCTAAAACTTTTGTCTGAATCGTTTTTTTTCGAAAACTTCATACTTTCGAGTTAATCCGGAGTTCCTATTTTTCTGGTATACCCTGTATATACAAAATAGGGGGAAACCATGTAGGGGGAATAGATAGATACTACGTCCAGCCACGGAAGGGGTTAAAGATGAAGCTAACATGCCTAATCTATCAAACTTATTACAATCAAAATCACGAAAATGTTACCAAAGTTTCTCCACTACATTGTCCAACACATTTTCTCACGTTCGAGGACGCTCCTGCTTATCGCGCTGCGTATTTCACGGGGAATAAACAACGTCGTCGAGAAGTTAATTCACGCTAATGCTCCCTTCTGCCTGTTAAGTATCGGGAGGCGACCATGGACAAACTTGAAACGATGTTAATGGGCAAATTACTTTTCCCGTGGATAACGCCCGTGAGACGGGATTTATGCCACACGATACGCGATGCACACTCGAAACGGGGCGCTCCGGTTCGCTGCGCGCGCACCCACGCGCGCACGCGCGAGGGGCAGCGCGCGCGCGCGGACCGGCCGCGGGAAAAAAGGAATCGACAAATTGTTTCGCGGAGCCGTAATAAATATTCATGGGCGGCGGTGGGCCAACGATGAATACCCCGGGCAGAACGATAAATCGAATTTACGAGGGATGAGTCAACGAACCGTTCTTACGCTGGCCGCTTCCTTTCTCGATATAATGCACAAACAGGCCACACTGGGCCTTTCGTGAACGTCGTCACCGTATCGCCAGACAATAAATAATATGTACCGTTGCCGGCGGTCGGGCGATCTCATTTTTCGCCTTTCACGTCGCATAAGCTCCTCCTCGTTTAATTAAATGCCGTATTAAGCGGCCACAAATTCGGTGCGTCTCACGAGACAACGGATACCACGTGACCAGCTCGCGTGAGTGGATGATATAACGTCTGACTTTTAATGCCGCTTCCTTTGCGGTGGAGGGTGGTTAAATTTGGGGAGTGAGGTGGTGGAGACGGTTGAGTAAAGTAGTTTTGGATTATAATCAGTGAACTGAATATAAACTACTACTTAGCTTTGCTACTCGATTTCGTCCGGAATTTATATTCTGATTTTATAAAAAGAATGTTTGTTTCTGAATTTTTTTTGTGAAAACAGTCACATTCATCTGGATTACCCAGACATAATGAGGTGAGGCACATTTCGTAATCCAAGAGATTACGGTTCGAAAGGTTTTAGGCGACAGACAAACACGAAAACATATAAACATTCTGCTCTACATATTAAGATGAAATGGTGAGGCCAATATTGCGACAGTGCAAACTTCTGCTTCCCAATGCCCTGTGTTGCTTTTATTCGAAAAAGAACAGTAACAAAGTAATAGCATATTGTGCAAACATGATGCAGGAAATGAAGGTTTATAATACGAGTACCTACTCCTATCTTTCTGAAGAGCCCCAAAAATGTTCTACGCTTTCTAAACTCTCGAACCACCCAAGTGAACAAGAATATACCCACTCAAATGCCTCCGAATTCTTCCCTAATACCCCACACAACATTGAACACTCGGTCAAACACCTCAGCAGTCCATAAAGCGAAGGATCGATGTCGAAACAGGAAAAGTTTCTCTCCCATTCGCAGTTAAACTCGTATCACTGCGAACCTTCGATCTCGATCCAGCGAGATGATTATCTGACTCATCGTTAGACAACGCGAATAATCATTGTTACACGTACGGGAACGGCATTATAACGAAGGATTTAGAATAACTGCGAATGTCCGCAATCAACCGAGACGCGGATGCGCGTCGAGAAAACGGATCTGCGTGTGATTCAAAAGCATCGCGTATAACTGTACATTATAGGCTTCTTTTTCCTTTTACCCTTTCCTCTGCGGGCCCCTTCCATTTTCTGCGGCTGGGCATTGTTCGAATTAAGGGTCAGCGAATATTCATAAAATTATGGAGGCCCCCATCGCCAACCGCTCTGCCCGCACGAAACTTTCACGTCGTTAGTTCGTACCCTTATTTTCGTGAGCGGAACGCGTATCCGCTGCAATGGTTAGAGTTCGTAAATGGTGTTTTATCATGCTTCCAGCTGGTACATCGTTAAATGCAGTACTCTCGCGAAATTTAATTAAAAATTACGCTTGGACTCAACAACAATTTTTTGTCTAGGGGCAACTTTAAGGGTTAAACTTAATAATTCTTAAAAAATTTCTTAAATTGTATCTACTCCGATTTTCTAATTTTTTGTTTTTGAACTTTTTATGTGGTGTAATAAAATCGTATTAATTTTATGGCTCTATTTGTGTTTATTATCAATATTGAAAAGTTATAATTTTAATGCCCCGTGGTCACACCTTTTTATAATCACAAATTGGTCAGATGGGGAGTGACTATTTTCGTATTTTTTAATCTGTTAACTTTTGAGTGATAATTGTACATTCGTAATACTCGTGCAAGCGTGCTCTAATAGTCTTTTTCTACAAATGAACATTTTGATATGTCGAAATTTGTATTTGAAAAAATAGTTATGGGCAAAAGCGATTTTTTTTGTTAAAATTCACCAAAGTTTTAAATTCTATTATTAAGGTGTAAAAACTTACAAAAATATTGGCAAAGCCATATTCTGGAGTGCGATACACCCCGTGTGACCACGAAGCGTTGGAAATACTGTATGCACTCTTAAAAGTTTTTAAGTTTTAGAGAATCTTTAGCGGTGGTAATAAAAGTAGTTTTGAAATTTTGCCACGACAGCAGCGAAGAATATTTTAAGATTAATAGACACTTGTTCCTTTCAGCAGACGTCGTAGGTCATTATGTGCTCGGCTTAATTAACTACTTAGATGGCTCATTTGCCTGTGATAAGACTTAGCGTTTAGAAGCTGGGAGACATAATGCCACATCGTTCAGCGCAGTCGGTTCTTTTTACAAAAAAGATTGGGCATTATTAAATAACTTTTTTAATAATTTCACGTGGTTATAGTTTTTATAAACGCATCTTGTTAGACACACGAATGGACATTACACATTGGTGATAGTGTAAGCTTGTATGTAAATGGAGATTGCATTATCGCAACTAGATAATGTAAATTCGCGTTTTTTAAACTCTGCCGCATTTGAGGTCAATACTAATAGTGTCCGACAGAAATGACACTTTTTATATATAGAAGTCATTCAGATTTGAAAGTATTAAATAATTTCTTGCTACATTGGTTATAAAATTAAACACGATTTACAGGTTTAGTAAATTAGAATCTCCAAGCCTGTTATGTATTATATATGGATGATTCTTAATTGCAATATTTTGCTAAATTAAGAATACTTTTAAATTAGAAAATAAGCTAAATGATGAGCCACTTTGCAATGAAAACTTAGTTAATTTAGTTCCAAAATATAATTCTCTGTATCTGAAAAACGAAACTGCATGTCACATAATAGTAAAGTACTTTTTCCTTCTTTTTGGCATTAACAGCTTGTATCTATATTTAACTAGGATCATGCAGTTCAGTATAAACGTCAATCATTCTGCTACTTTATCCTGTCAAGCAGAAATAACAGGCGGTTAAAAAAGGAAGGGTAATAAATACCATTTACAGCTCAGGAGAAACTATAATATTAAGTAAGAGAAAATTGTTATTTCTTCATCCTCCATTAACTTGTTACAACTTGAAAAATTAACCTTAGAGATTCTTGTATATTCACATGCCATTTCTTTACTTCTCTCATACCGCAGATCTATCCTTTGAAGTATAAACGCATACCTTGGAATCACCTACTACAGTAATTTACAAAAGAATAAACCTCCCCAGCATATTACTTATTTCAAACTGCCGTTACATCAGCAGTTAGATCGTTAAGGAATCATCTGAAACTCATTAAACGTCATGTATATTCCCACACTTTGTCTCAAACCAATACAACTGCGATCCCAGAATAATTAATAAAAGACGTAGTCGACTGAAAAAACTTCAAACGCTTAAGTAGTAACTATGAATAATGAATAAATCTTGTGTTACTTCACACCAGGCGGAATTCGCGGACCTGATTTAATTAACCGACTTAAAAAATATCGAGAAAAAAAACTTACTCGTACATGAATTAATAAAATAGAAAACTCGAATCTCAATTCCTTGGAGGCAGTTCTCCAATACATTTTCCAATCGTTTCGCGTTATATCGACGCAACAGATCGATGCCACGCTGCCCAGTCATCTGCTGGATCATTGTTTCACCGCTCATAAAGTCATTCCACCTCATTCATAACGATGTCTACCGATGGCATGGAAAAACGGAGGAAATTTGACGACCACGCCAAGCGTAGGAAACATAAATCAATGCTCGACTCGCTGTTAGGTTAATTGAAAAGCATGGTCGTGCATCCATTGACTAATCATACCTACTTAGTAATTATTCGTCAAGGACACTATAACCGCTCAATGGCAATTAAAAACCAGTGCTCATGAATCAATATAAAACCACAATATCCTTCTTTTGCCCATGTTCTTTGCTAGCGTCGACAAAATGGCTGCGCGTTATCAGGGAATTATTAATAATGGGTATATATGTATCCTATTAAAGATTGAAGACGGAATCGAGGGGGTGTATACTGGAAGTGCAAGGCATTTGTGAATTTCCTACAGATCATCAGGACAATAGTAAATATGTATATCTGAAGAAATCAACGTCAATCAGCGATAAAAAAAATGTAGAAGGGCTTATTGATGGATCATTGTGCTGCCATCATGAATGCGGTAGGGATATTTCAGGAGCATCGCGAGAGGGAGACGCGTCCGAGCAATTCAGCGAGAAAATATCCCCTTTGGGAATTATAAATGAGAAAAAGAACGCCCAGACATCCGTGACGATGATATTATCTGCTTTTAATTTCGTCTTAGTTTCGTTTCTCACTATTATTCGCGCGACCCTGGCCTTGAAACGGGTTTGCAGCCATGGTTTCAGCAACGGCCCCCGATTGAGTAATCATGCAACGGTACCTTGACTATCCTTGCCCCGTATTTTGGTTCCCGCCTCGTTTAAAAGTAATTCCTCGATCGTTCGTGTGCCATGAAATTCGAAACTTTCTGTATTTGGAGTAGGATTATTTTGGTGGCCTATACTGTAGCTCCTATTTCGTACTTTTTACAGCAATTTATCTCTTGAAAGGAGATTTAGAAGAAATTTTAGTAGTCTGGCGATGTCCAATCTCCAAAGTGGAGTAATCTTTTCTACGACTGTTAGAATGGTGAAGACAGGATTTAATAAAAAAAATTAAAGTTGGAACTTAATGTCTTCGTGTACCAAAATTCACATTCACAAACAGAACTAGCCATAATCCACCATTTAGGGGAGCGTAGCGTAAAATGGAACGCTTAACATTGGAGAGTGATAACACAAAATCGGAAGAAAAAAAATACACGGGACTTCAACGGGAGTTTAAGTGGACCTTATACTACAAGAAATCCAAAACTTTGTTAACCCAGCGTTGATTATGTGGAGTCTCACAGTCCCAAGATTTTAAATTGACTATAAATTTTTAACAACGCGTGGCAGTGTTATTTACTTTGCTCATTATATAAGCTATTTAGGAAGTATATTTTTCTTGAAAATTAAATATGTTTAATTAATTAAGTATTTTTGGGTAATAAAAATTTAATTAATGCTCTGGATTTCTATAATACACTAAATTAATTGCGGGGTCTGTGGGACCCCACTCCTACTCTTGTTACATTTCCCTACGTTACCAACACCGGGTTAAGAAAAATATTTGGCAACAAAGGAAAATGAGATTTACCGGATGTATTGAAATCTTCCCCTACTTACAGGAATTTTCAATAACTTCTGTTATGCTACCTCCCAGGTTCATCGACAAAGAAGTCATACAATTATACATTTAAACACTATCCCTTACTGCCCTTTCCTTTAAAAGCACAGCTTTCATTTCAAGAAACGTCAAAAAGCCCCAAAATATCAATGCCTCACTCACACCATCAAATTTCACAATCTACGAAATTCTAACGACCTGTTCATGACAAAGGATAAGGAAGTCGCAACAGGTGTCGAAATCCTTCGAACACATCAACCTCCGATGAACCCCCAAAACCTTCGTCAACGAATCAAATCATACTTTACCCTCCTCTCACGCGAGAACGAACCTTCTATCCTCGTTTGGGCCCCAAAGCTGCCCATAGTGGCGTCAGGTTGAACGCGAGGCCACCTTATCGCGGGCACATTTTTATCGTGTCGAGCTCGATGTAAATCAGATCTGCTGGTGGGTGTTGCTATATACATCGAGCCCCCCTAGTAGTCGGCGGATATTACGAGTGGCCAGAGTCGCAAGGACGTCGAGATCTCCGGCAGGTATCGCAGATTTATGGGTCTCTATCGGATCTCTGGCTTGTATCGACGCTGTAGATCGACATCCATATTCGACGTCTATCGCTCGCAGTCCGCAGAGGGTACACGTACACGGAGTTGCACGGGCGCGCGTGTGTGTGGGCCTCTTTTACATCGCACGGCTCCTTATAGGTGCTCGCCACGGGAACACGGAACTCTTACATCACCGTCGATACCTCCGCTCGCAATTATCAGCCTATCGATACACCCTGCCATGCTGGCTTCGTAACTTTGTTAAGGCTGGCGGTTCTCTACTCAACCTGCCGTGGCGCTTATCGCTTCTAGGACCAGCTGTTTCGCGATTAGGCGCGTTTCTTCTCAGCCGCTGCTTCGGAGAAAGTGGAAGGATTGACTCATTAACTCCTGGGACTTGGGACTAGGGTCACCTGCGCTACAGCTATATGTTATATTGAGTTATAATGTTTGGCCTGAGATGCTCCTTGGAGGACTGGATAAAGATAAATAGTAATGAAGGTAATGATGTTTTTTCGGTTAACCTATCGAGGTTCTATGTTCAGAGTGTCTGGACAGTATAGCTGAGATTTTATCTTAGTGAGTGTGTACTATGTTCTTAGTGGCTCAGTTAATTAGGTTTGGACAGCTTCTTTCAATTTAAGTATGACTGCAACAATGCACTATGAAATTGGACACAACGAACAGATAAATAAAAATAGGCTTTGCTTCAATTTATGAAGCTGATTGCCATGAAGCATATAGAACATGTAGGAGTGAGTCTTCGTGTATAAAGGAATCGGATGTGTGAAATAAAAATCATTGCAAGCTAAATAAATGTATTAGCTTGAAAGCTTTATCATGTCTCGGCGTAGAGAAAAATGACTCTTCTGACATGATTTTATCATGTCAGTCTTCAATTATCTACCTGTCTTTAACGAGTCTCTGCAACCTTAGAAGCAAGAATCGCATTTCCCTACAGCACACTTTGTTGCAGGAACGTTGCACAAACGTTGCAGGACATTGCAATGTTGCCGTTTGGTTGCAGGTGGCATTGCAATATTCCTGCAACATTGTGGAAACATTGCCGTGCAATATTGCAATGACCACGTTTGTGCAATGTTTCAGGAATATTGCGCACACATTACCGTGCAATATTGCTACGGCCACGTTTGTGCAATGTTTCAGGAATATTGCGCACACATTGCCATGCAACATTGCAATGGCAACGTTTGTGCAATATTTCGGGAATATTGCGCACACATTGCCGTGTAACATTGCAATGGCCACGTTTGTGCAATGTTTCGGGAATATCGCGCACACATTGCCGTGAAATATTGCGCATATATTGCGGTACAACCCACGTGGAACGTTTCAGCAACGAATTCGCAATGAATACGGAATTACGCGGAACGATCCTGAAATGTCGACAAATAGAATACAGTGTTACATATCACAGACAACCCCCGAGGGAATATATGTAAATACGGACAATATGTGATATAAGTAATTAATACAATTAGTTAATTAGCACTATAAGGTTTAAGCAAGCTGTTAAACTGTATACAACAATAAAAGATATTTGTAAAGAAGTCTGAACTGTGAAATGTAAATCCACAAACACTAAAGACTGGAAAATAAAAAAATATATAAAAAAATTATGTTAAACGATTGTATTAAAAATGTGCTAAAAACGAAAAAAAAACATTATTTTCTTATACTACGTAGGATATTTCATAACAGAATATGAATCAACTTAGTACAACATTAAGCGTCGAAATGAATTTGTTGTGAAATATCCGGCTCCACGATTAGGGAGATGTAATGGGATTTGTCAAAACGAATCTTCGTTTTTGAATGATTTGAGTTTAGAGTGTTACACGGTAGGTGCATAAGTTTGAATACGCAAGCAATCTTCTCAATCAACGGTGGTAGATGCAGCGGTAAAGTGTTCGTCTATACGGTGCTACACGTCGCGTGTTCGAATCCTCACCGAGGTAAAGGAATTTTCTATTTATAAAAGATACACGGACGTTATACTACTATGATTCTGCACACATTCATGTCCTCGGGCTCCATCACAGAACACGTCCGTTATATAATTAATATATATGTATGTATATAAAATACCGTTATATTTATTTTTGGCCCTACTGCCCGTAACGTTGCGGGACCATTGCTGTAAAATCTCAGAAATGTTGCGCGACCATTGCTGTAAAATCCCGAAGCAATGTTGCAGAAATATATCCTGCAATGTTGCACAGGGGCGGACATAGCAATTTACTTGTAACTTTTCGGCAATATTCCGTGCAATATTCCAAATTTTAAACCGCAATGTAACTGAGACATTTCTGCAACAAATGTGCTGTAGGGGCGATGCTTCTTAAAGATACCCCCTGGGATTTTGCGGGTTTGGCGCCTAAAAATGATACAATTTTTAGGATTGTTATCAAAATAACCATAGAAGATATCTGGATGAAATTTCTAACATTTTATTAATTTAAACTTGCACTATAATTTCCCCTTTTTATATTGTCATACAATAAATGATATTGCTTTATGGTAGTTGCGGCTTGCAACGTAGTACCTCGTTCAATCGTCGAAAACCGAAAAATCAAATGTTTATTTTGATAGTTTAGGTCTAAATCTAGTGGAGCCCCTAAAAATATTAAAAAAATAATGGAAAATTTTAAACTGGCGTGTGTTTGAATAAAATGTTACGATTTTCGCCTAATTTTAACACTTATTTTCTTCAATTAAAAACAAAAAATCGATTAGTATTAAGTCTCGGGGGGGGGGGGCTACTAGATTGAAGTCGATTTTTAGACAAAACGATATCCTTTTAATCTTGCACGCCAGTTTGAGAAACGGTGTTTCAAGAAAAACGCGTTTAAAGTATTGTATTTTCCTGGAATACCGAGCGGAGAGCGCATGACCTGCTTTGCTTCTCAATGATATAACTTCGAAAATATTTTGAAGTTCTTTATGAAATTTTAACTGAACATTCTTAAGATGTTATACTGTCAATTTACATATAAGAAAAAATGATTTTTTGAAACCCCAAACCCGTAGATACCCCTTAAACACACATTATGGAGCCCGTCATGGAAGTTTGCGCGTTAATTACGATCATAATCATTAGGTCAATCATCAGTCCTGATCCATAAAATATTACGAAAAATGTGAGTTTGCCTTAGAAATTCCACGGGTAGCTCGTCGGAGTCGTTAGAAATTCTCCCATTTATGTAATCATTACATTTCGAAAGTTTTTCACAGTTGCTAAACCGGCTCCATAAATTATATTAGCTGCACACAACAATGTTGAAAGTTTTACAGTTCCTTGGTGAAAGAGGCAAGTTTTGCTTGTCGAGCTATTTAATTGTACAATGCAACCTACTTCTAATAAGACTTGCTAACACCGCTGGAAAAAAGAAAACCAATGAATGATTAACGCATTAAACGTGAATATGTGTATTAAATCTGTTATGGAACGGTGCATGTTAATTGCAGGGGCGATCACTGTGTTCCAGCATGTACAAGGCTTAATCCACGTTCCTACGTGCTCGTTGCACGGTGCAGGAGACACTTGAAATACTCAAGGAGGATCGTTTTTCAATTATCTTTTCTACTGCCCACGTGGGAATGTGGCTTTATGCTAATTTCGAATCGAAATCATACATTACTTTTCATAATAATATTAATAATAATAATAATAATAATTCGATAAATGGGCGAACCGGTTCGGCATACCTGCTGTTTTGCAACCTAACCCCAAAACATTATCAATCAGAAATAAAGCTAGATCCTTAGTGGTGCTTTGACCATCATGTAGCTGTCTTGTGTCGTTCTGCTTTTGCTCGTCTACGGTTCCTGTATCCTTCTTGTCGTATTTTGTCTACCCACACCAAGCTCTCGCTACGTCAGTCACTTGTTATTTCTCTTTTGATCTACGCCGATGTCGTGTATGGTCCTTGTCTCTCTACTCGTCTCTCGTCTATAGTCCAACGTATCCAGAATTCGTGTCTTCGTTATTCCTATAATGTCCGTAAGTTTGACCATATTTCGCCGTTTTTTCTTCGCTCCGGCTGGCTCAATGTCAGACAGCGGTGGATCCACCACCTGTGCTGCATCGTATCCAAGGCACAGGAATCTGAAACACCTATCTATCTGACTGAATTACTATGCAGTAACTCTTCTCTGCACTCTGTTTACGCACCATCTACTAGGCGTGGTGCTGATCTGGCTGTGCCTGTTCATCGTACGGTCAAATTTACGGCATCTTTCTCCTATTTATCCTGCATTTACTATAACTCTCTTCTTTTTTAAATGTGCTGCCTGTTCTTTTATTCTCGTCCACTATCCGTAACTCCCCTCGTCTTTTGGTTCCCTCTCTCGCTCTTCTGTTGTTTCGCTAACTTTATTTCTGATTGATAATCTTAGTTAACCGAAGATCTGTTGACAATTTGCTCTCTTCTACACAAGACACAAAGAAGAGACTGGTATCTCGTTGGTGCAAAAATTGAACTGTAAAGCTCCATTCCCACGTGTGCAATAGAAGAAGCTTAAATCAATTAATAGGCGTGTTGCACGTGGGATCGTGGCTTTACTCTAACCTACAACGACAATTTACAGCAATACATTGCGTTTGGGCACTGTTAACATTATAAATCTTACAAGAATATTGTGCGGCTTCCATACATGAAAAAAATAATTTCTTGCGAGCACCAAAGTCCAAGCACATAAAGCCACATTTCTACGTGTGAAACACAGAGTAAACTCGAGCCACTGAAAAATACGATAGGGAGGTGTGTGTCCAGTATGTTCTACGGAGTTCGTCGCGCATGTGGGAAGGTGGCTTAACTGTAAATCTCGCGGTGGAGCACGGTTTTCACGTTGAACGCTGCGACGGTACCCGATACAGTTACCAAGTTCAATTAAGCAGTGCCTACGCGTCTTGAGACGATCTTCTCCGCCGTGTGCAGCAACCGTGGTCCACATTTCTCTGATACACGGTAAACACCGATTGCCACTGATCGAGGAGTTTGCAACATTTATCGACAGCTCGTTACGCAAGCGAGTAGGTATCCCTGGCATAACGGAACGCGGGGACGAGCGTTCCGACTGAATATACGCAGTTTAATTCTAAGTTCAATCCAGGTGCATTAAATAACGCGTTATGTCACGAAGCTGGCTCCCACCTGGCAGCGTAACTGCGAATATTCATCTTAATTAAACATCATATCGGACGGCCCCTTTGCTCCAGCGAGTCCACCGTGGGACATTTTCTGCAAAGGTGTTGCGTGACCGGTCATTAAACGTACGTGCCTACTTCAAATGTTGGAAATGCACCCTATCGTGAAAAGTAAGATCTGAATGTTTGTTCCAAATATCTTTATTGCTTCCAATCACTTTCCATAAGAGAAACTCACCCTGGTGCATGTAACAGAGAATACCACTTGCAGCTTAGGTTGCAGTGAGTGACCGCTTACTAATGGCACTAAATACTTAGTTACATATTTTCCCCCAACATGCCAGAGGTCATTCCATTTCTCCATTTTATAGAAGAAACTACAAAAAAATTGGTAACGTTCTCCTCCACAAGGCCAGATATAAGTTTTTCGTTTGAAGGTTTTCACGTGACCAAAACGTTGCTACTGAAATTCGTTAATGAACAACCAATCACGGATGCCGTTAATAACTGCGGCGCGTATTTTTTCGCACGGACCCAGGTCGGTCTGGAATTATCGAAAACAAATAACGGTCCGCGCGAACTTTGGAGGAACTTTGCGTCTGTGAAACCGGTACTTATCTCGATATTATACAGCGGCGTGTACCGTTGCGTAACTTCGCCTCAGATGTGTAGACCGACTGCCATTTATAAATTTTCTGGCCGCTTATGCAACGCGGCCGCACGCCAAACACCGTGGCGCACCGTGGCCAGTTTATTTCCCTGGCGACGAATTTTCGTGCCAGGCGTCGAGGAACCGAGAAATCGGCGGGGTGGTTCGGTATCGCGCGATTTCACTCGCCGCCTGAGAAACACGAAGCTAATGTCCACGGATAATGATAGACGCGGGTAACGACTAACGCGTGGATCGACTAGAAACACCGTGAGGTGAAATCAGTTACAAAAAACCAGTTAAAAGTGACATTGACTTGAAAATTATATTCCAATGTTTTCTATGCATTTCGTGGGGTCTTTAGTGTATGTAATTTGATAGACATCTGTTGCTATGTAGTAATAGTTGAGGATTGTCCATAGCGCGGTAAATATTGACAATTTTCATTCCTTTTTGTACGTAAGTAACTACGAGGTTTTTGGTAACGGTTCATGGAATTCTATTAAATATAAATTTACATATTATACCATATGAGAACCTCTCTTTGGATATGCTGCAAGCTAAAAGCTAATGACTTCACAAATGCTTCAGAGGATTACGTAAAACGTTTTCCGTACTTTCTTTAAACATGAGTGAATATGTGAAAAAGAGGGCGATTTTTTTATTTTTAATCCTTTTTGGCTTTAAATCACGAAGAGTACCCAAAAAGTGCCGCAGCTAATTGGTGTACCCCCTTAAGGGGAATTCTCGCGTAATAGTCCCAAAACGCGTTTTTCTCGAAACAGTGTTCTCCAAACGGTGGGTCCTGTATCTCCAAAAGTTAATATCCGATTCGACTGAAACTTTTTTATTTTGAAGAATATACGTCTGGCTAGGGGGGGGGGGGGGGCTAGAAAAAATTATAAAAAATTGAAAATTTATAATTTTCAAAGGCGTTGAAAGGACGAAAAATACAGAGAAAAGTGATTTCAAACTTGAAGTGTTGTTATTTTCTAAAAAAATGTAATTTTGTAATTGTTCTAGCCCCCCCCCCCCCCCAGCCAGAAGAATAATCTTCAAAATAAACAAGGTTTCAGTCGAATCGGATAATAACGTTTGGAGATACAGGTCCCACCGATTTGGATCAATTTTTTGACAAAAAGTCCCATTAAATTATATATAGTAGTTTTCCTTTAATTAATTCCTAAATATCATTTTATATTTTTTTGGGCTCTAGACCAGAAGATACCCTTAAAGAAGAAAAAAAATATAATTGGAAAAGTTACAGCGTTTGAAAAAGAAGTAACTTTTTTCCTTCGATAACTACACTTTATATTGATGGAAGAAGTATTATAAATAAAAACTAAAATTAAAATTTTATGTTCAGTCACAGCGTAAACTATCTAACTTTAAGATATTTAGGACAGGTGTTATGCGTCATCGTCGAAGATGTTAACAAGATTCCATAATAATTAATAAATAATAAGTAGGATCGACAAATAAAAAATATTTGCCAGTTTAAAGATGCCTCCTTATACCCCAAAAGAGATTAACTCAATATTATTACCAATAGTTTTTTAAAAAAAATCATAAATACCTACCAGTTACTTTTGGGGTGTTACGCGAAAATCTCCTCTTAATACACTATGAATTCTGTAGTTTATGGTTATGGACACAATATTTTTCATGGGACTGTGTAAGAACGCCAATTTCCACAGGTGTTCTTCGATTTTAACGCTCTCCAAGCAGCAAACAATGTTGTAATGTTCCCCAGACGTGGCTCCTCATTATTTCGTGCGAAAGGCTCGCACTCTTTACTTCTCTTTCCACTGCGTGGCCACGATCGTACGACGACCGTTCGCATTTTCCTCGGCTATCTATTTAGTGTTCACGACGGCATGGAAAGTATTTCATGCCGAAACAGGTCGCGAGAAATATTATCAGAGTGGAAACACGTTCGACGAAATTTTCGACCGACTGTGAGTCAAGTGTTTGCTGCAACTGCCACAGAATCGTGACTGCTAGAAAACGTTCCCAAAATTTCTCCATTATACTCATCGTATAAGTTTCACGTGAGAGAAGAGAGGTTAACAACAGAGGCGATTAATGGTCCCTCAATGACCGATTCGGGGTCCATTTTGACCCTCCCTATACCTCAAACTAAATACCTACTTGCGTTGCTTGCGGTGTTATTTGTCAATATCATAATTTTAAACCACGCAACACGAGTCTTCTTTCATTCTACTACATCCGACAGAATATTCTGAAATGTCAGTGGCATGGAAATGCATCTCTATTAGACCTTTCTTGCTACCTGACATAAACTTTAACCGGCACAATATTTACAAATTTAGTGACAGGACTTTCGACTCGCCCTCCACACATGTTACATCACCATCCTTCCCAGACTTATCCAAAACGATATTTATCCAAACCTTCAGCGAACCGACGACGAATGGGATCCTTAGCAATAGGCAGACGCCCGCGCCAGTGAATGAATACGTGTGTGCCAGCTGATTGCCCAGATTCCTTAGTAGCTGTTGAAATGGCTGCGATCCCCACCGCCAACCGTAGCAAAGATTCATATTTTACACGGTGGCACGCGGTTTAATTCCCGCGGAGAGTCGTACACAGTGAATTACATCCGCGAGAATGTATTTCCCTGGTCCCCCGCCTGAACAACGCCGATCGTCGACAGGTATTCCCGACAATTACGTCTGGCGCGATACAACTAGCTTACGCTTGCGTATCACGGCCCTCGCATGTCCTCGTATTAGCCGTGACTACAATTATGCCGCTCTGTAACGGTATCTTCGTTTTCTCAGATGTCCTTCCGCGGTGCATCCACCGCGTGTGGTACACCTACTTTGCATTCCCCGCTGTTTACAAAACCCTCGTGCGATGTACACCACTGGAAACGTTTATTGCAGCAGCCGCAGCTCCAAGTAGTGTGCACGATTTTTGTGGCTACGCGATGGACAAGCTTGGTGTCTGACTTATTTCGGGCAGGATATGGAGCACTGAATATCTAATTGACAATTGAGAAGGTATCTAGATAAGTAACGGAAGGGCGTGAGTGCAAAAAAAAACTGATTCTGAGGAGATACCAGTCAAAGAGCAGGAGATATTATTTAAATGTTTAAAAACCACAGTTTCTTAAATTTATGTAACTGAAAGAATTCTTAGTTTTAAAAATTATATTAAAAAATTAAAACCAGCAATATATGATAATTTAATTATTGGGGGTTAATTAAATTAGAAATATGTATGAGTGAATTAATAATACAAAAATAAGAAAATTAATATGGATAATTTAATTATTGGAGACTAATTAAATTAAAAATATATATGAGTGAATTAATAATTGTTAGAATTATATAAAAATAAGAATTATTTTATCTACACATTTATCAAATGTATGTAACAGTATCATAATAAGTACAGAGATATTTAGGTGAAATAAAAACTGCGAATCACACGCTTTTTGCATGTAACTATTTTTTACATGAGAACAAATTTTTTTACTTATGTACCTTTAGAATTAAAAAAATGACATTGATATGTTTAATAATATCACATTTGTTATAATAATTATAAAACTTCTCTATTTGATTTATTAAAATTTTTCTAATCATTTGTTACTTCATTGTTAAATTCATATTCACTGTCAGCACATTTGTTGTCATGAAGTTATCCTCCTCCACTAGCTTCTTTGAGTACTCTCTCTTGTCCATTAGGTAAATAACTTTTCAAACTGTACAATGTGTTTTTATAATAAAAACAGGAACCGATAATCATTGTTTTTCGGCGGCAGGGGTATTTTCTCTGGAAAATCTGAATACAAATAGCATGCAAACACTTAATCTGCAGCAGGCAGATGATAATCCCTGCAGCCGACTTATATTTTAAAATGCTTTTATTTCTTTAAATTTTAAAGATATTGAAATGTACCTTTTTGTACATATAGTTCTTTGAATATTCAATGCACAGACCCGATGCCCGCAAAAGGGGCGTGAGATGATTTCACGCCCTCAATTACGTAATAATATTTTTTTAATAGTAATATTAAAGGTGGGTTACGTGTTAGATATTTGCGTGATGCAATTGATATTTCAACTACTGCACGTTTCAACATTTAACCTGGTAACTAGGAAACACGAATTAAGTCATTTGATAGTGCAAACTGCAAATATGTACAACGAAATAGGTATGTTTAAACCTGTCGATTTTTATCTGCAGACAAAAACTGCTGAAGTTTGTTTCGAGAACCGTGACGGTATAAATCGATCATAGACATGCACCACTAACATGCAGTTAAGTCCGCAGACTTGAAACGCGACGGATGAAGACCTCGGGGAAACCTCCCCGTGTGTGGCCAGCTATTGGGCAAGGCGTGGTAGATTTCAAAGTTTAGAGATTACACATAAACATTACCTATAAACATAGGGAGTAAATGATGAGATATAAAATGCATATGTTTAAATGTTATGAAAATGCGTAATTGTTATCGCGTGTTTCATCGTTTATTTTGCAACGATCGTCAAGGAAGCTTTCAGAAATACTACACTCTGAAGTACCTACCTACCATAGGACAAAATGTTTCATATTCCGCTGAAAGAAGTCTTCATCTTTGAAGGAACTCACATTAATTTGACATAGCATAAAACACTTTATCAACTTTCCCACGCTTCTCAAATATTCTGTGCAAAAAATAAAATCCACATTCGTCAACATTTTAGCAGAAACACATATGGGGTCCTGAATCCCAGGGTGACCACCCTTCTTCCAAAACGTGGCATCAAGCGTAGTATTAAAACGCATCATCATAATCCACTATCCACATACAACATACACTCACCAAACCTCTATTAAGGGGCTAGTGGACTGTTGGATACGTACAATCGTTAGTTTCTTTGACGCTAAATTACCTTGATACCAAATAATTGTTATAGCCATGCCTTTCACAATATATTGCGGGCACGTTTGCGAGTAATTACCAAAAAAAGAATCGTCGGAATATATAAAATTGTCGAACGTATTAATCGTTGAAGATAGCCCTGTACAGCGCGCCACTGTATGTTGTGTACATCGATTCAGGTAAGCAAATCATTTGAAAGCCAAATACTTTGGGCTGAGTACTTTGTACATCAAAACCTACAGAGTGGAACCTTGCCGATGAATTTGAACAGAAATTGTAGAAGTTACACACAAATCAATTTTTGCCCCACATTTTTACGGAAAACATCGTCTTTAATCAGTTATAAATAGTTTTACAAGCATCCAATGTTGATGCGGAAATTCCACGGTGTAGAGGAAGGAATTTCAAGTGAAAATATCCATTGGTTCAAGAGTTATGCTGTACATCGTGTCTGAAAATGGTGTTGCGAGAAAAACGGCTTCAAAGTCCCTTATGCCAATATTGCTCTGTGAGGTCGTTTCTCGACGGTGCACTCAATTACTTTCGCTGCTATAACTTCAACAATTATTTGAATTTCTTCGTGAAATTTTGTTTAAAATGTTCATAAAGGATAAAGCTTTCCGAATCAGTAAAAAAGAAGTAATCGATTTTTTGAAGTTGAAATAATCCACTACCCTTAATCCAGACACCCCTTTACCCAGACCACCTAACTCCCTCAAAGTTCCTCGCTTCTCCCCAACTCCTAGTGATGTAGGAGTGATGTCCCTACCACAAAACAAAAGCCACTAAATAAAATGCAAGAACACCCACCCCGGGTACAAATAAATAATTTTTGCCAAAATGACAAACGCGCATTTTTATCAATCCTCATCCGACAGTGGGACTCCTCAGCATCGTGAGCGACATTGGAGAGGACGTTTACGATGGAAAAATGAGGAAGAAGCTGAGAAAATCGTCCAAGGCCGTCGATCGACGTGCACGCGTTCCCGTGACACCTGTTCCCGGCGATTTGCTCCGATGATTTAGGGATTTGCATGATCGAACGGGCGCGCCAGCGCCATGTTGCACTCTACGCGGTGTTAGACGCGGAACGACTCGTTCCCAACGAGAACAAGTGGTCGAGTTTAGATGGGGAACGGCCTTAATACGACTTTAATGCGAGTCCAAGGCGTTCACCCCAGATCTCCTTCCCTCGTTTCCTCCTCATCTGTCGGCGGCCCTCTTCCCACCTGCTCGCTTTGCCTACGAGAAACTGCGTCGCGGGCTTTTCGACGACCCACAGCCTCCTCAGAGCCTCTTACGAAATCCGTGGAACGCGGTAGACGCGGGCAGCCACGTGAAACCGGATTTTCACCGCTGGGCAGGTGATCTGGAGCAAGTCGGACCTGGATTCTGTGAAATCCGATCGGCTTTAGCGGGAATCGAAAAAGGGGATGGAAAGTGGCCCGGTTGGCAACAATGACGGCCGACGTTTTGGTCGGCGTCACGCGATCAAACGTGTTCTTCGGTGTTTCTTTTTAACTTTTGTTTCTTGCTGCAAATCAAGGACAGAGGAGTGGTATCTGTGACAAATGCAGAAGATGGGAGCTTAACGTTGGTAGGTTCGGGGCACTTCAGGTGTAATGTTAATTTATGTAGCATTAGCAGGTCGAAGCTGAGTGGCGCGGATAATAAAATTCGTGAATGTGTCTGTGGGATAATTTCGAACAAAACTGTTGGTAATGAAGTGTGGAAACATTGTAGAAGCATCTCTTAGGGGGAAAGAAAATATCTTCACAGATACGAATAGTAAGTGATATTTAAAGATATTGTATTCTACAGCTTACGTAAAAACATATCCTAATCTCACACCTTATATTCTTTTACATCACCACCTTCTGCTAAGGCTTCCTGACTATTATCTATCTCGCGTGCTTTAGACACATTTTATGATTAAAGAAGAACTTAATACATCAACCCCTCTAAATTGCACCAATTTTGAGAAGTCTCACAGGAAACTACTAAACCACAACAACAAAAAAACGGCTGTACTCGCAAATGGCTCCAGTGGCCGAACGACACGAGGTTTGAGGGGAGGGTGTTTGAACCCTAAGTCTAAAATTGTTGTTTCGGGAATTTATTAGTTTCCGAGATATTAATAAAAACGCATTCCACTTTCCAACTTGTTCCGGGTATTAATATTGGTTGGGGCTAGATTAGTGCGGGGGGCGCGAACCCCATGCATGATAACGTAACGAATCGATGTGAGTTTGGAGATTTGAACCACAAACTTGCGGATGTGATCCATCCTATTATACAGGGTGGATACCTATTATACTCTATTGATAGTCAATACTCTAGGGGGGGGGGGGGGCGGTTCTACAGACCAAAATAAAACGAAAATATAGAATACAGTTTCTTAATATCGCGCTTTATTTTCGAGAAAATTGGCTTTGAATTTCAGTTAAATACGAGTGCCTTTTAGGCGCCTGATAGGCACGCGGAGGTAAGGGGAACGCGACGAACTGTCCGCAGAACAAATTGGGAGGGGGGCAAGATGGATCCCTGTTAGGGCTACCTGTGCGCAGTTGCAAAAAAATGATTAGTAAAAAAAATGAACAATAAATTTTTACTAATATTTCGGAAACTAATAAATAGTTGCTACAATTTTAGATTTAGGGTCCACACCTCCACCCCGCCCTTCCCCACAAACCTCGTGTCGATCGGCCACTTGGGACCATTCAGAAGTATATCCAAAAAAACTAAAGAAACCGTGAACCATACCAACTTAAATAACCTGTTTACCCGCTCATTTTCAAATCGATCGTGCTCCCTAGCAGGATAGTAACAAATGGCAGAAATCGAGTTATCTCGTCTTGCCCAGTGAAGAAGCATTTTCAAATGACGAGTTAACTCGTCACCACCGGTTAACAGGTTAAACACGCCCCTGATTAACAGGTTAAACGCGTCCCTCGAGCACGGTCATTTAATCACGCCAAGACGATCCTAGAATCCTCACCAGTGTCGTCCAAAACCAGTGAACTCCAACTCCACCTCGCAATCATAAATTGTGGCGAAAAATGGAGACGACACACAGAGATCAAGCACCATCACTCCTCCCAAGGAATTCGCTCCACGAGCAAAGCCAACCGAGCACTATAAATTCGTTATCTCGAGCCAAGGCACAGAAGAGGGCTAACGGTACACCAGATTCGTCCAGCCGTCCAAAAATTCTCGTAAAGCTGAATTTATCAGGGCAGGGGGCAATGATGAAGGTGCGCAGTATGGGACATCTTGAACGTCGTCACGAAACGGCGGATGTTGGCCACGGTCACGTGCGTCGACAGTCGAAAAAAGAAGAGATAATCGAGGGAAACAGTGGCGTGGGGTGGGACGACGCGTTCTTTCACGTAGCACGGCCAATAGAACGACACTGCGTCGCGGAATTTCGTATGCCAAAGAGAGAACACGAGAATCCCTTGCTCTCCTGCAGCGGACGTGGATCAGGCGTAGAGGAACGGATGTTGGGACGACTTTAAATGCATCCTGCGTGCCGCCTCTGCTTCTTCTCTCCTCTTTTTCTGCCTCCCCCTTACTGCCCCCCTCCCCACACCGCTTGGTGGCAGCCGTTTCCCGCCGTGCCTCTTCACCGCTTTTTGCTTTCGTTATTCGGTAAAACGCCTCTTTCGAATGGCAGCGTGCAAAAAGCGCGGTAATAAGGCTGCAACGGAGGGTGGGTCAAGCTTCGGGATCGATGATACAGGATGAATGCTGGCGGGTATTGCTGAGTTGTACAGAGCACAAGGCGCAAATGAAAATGTAGTTGGAAAGGTACCTTTGCAGGGGAAGTGTGGGATATCGGTAGTGCTGGGATTGTGGTGGATGTAATGGGAGAGTGGAATTATGGTTCGTTTAACAAGTGTTGCGAATTACAGTGAGTAATGGGTGGATTTGGAAGGGAACCAAGTGCTGGGTTGGGTCTGACTTGGCTGTGTAGTAGTAATGAGTTGGAATTGAGGATATGCAGTGGGTTTTGCGGATTTTAAAGCACAGAATGATGCGAAGAAACAGGATGAAAGGTTTTTTATTGCAGATATTATCTCATACTGGTACAATTAAAAATCAAGTTCTTATCATTTGAAAATTATCCCCTGTTGGATATTTCGTGTCTCCCGTGAATGCATGATAGAATGTAAAGGTCAAAATTGAATCAACACTCTAAGAGGAGATACTGCGAATATGATTTATTGTTTATAGAAGGAAAGATGTTCCTTTTCGGAGTGAGCAGTGGGCACCGATATTCTTTCTCTCGGCTCTCGTTGGAGCCATTCGTTCTTTGCGACTTGTCTGTTAAAGACGTATATTACAATTTATTTCCTAATTACAAGTTTTAGATTATAGTTACAAAAAGACTTCTTTTAATTAATTACCTACCCCACAACCAACATCCCCCATCTGGGATAAAGGGACTTTGATGCACGAGGAACACGTTTGGTCGAAGAATGACCTAGTTAACAAATTAACAAAAAATTTTCCTCCACCCTATTACAATCGAATCTCGTTCTAACAAATTGTTGCTACTACATATGTATGTATTTCGTTCATTGACATCATGTTAAATGTACAGCTGAACCAAAGACTGTAGAAGAAATCTTTAACACGATGCGACTCAGCAGATGTCAAGTAAGTAAGTACATATCATTTAACCTACGTCATCATAACATACGAATAATATTTAATCGGAGAAAACCATCCACTACGCAAGCAATTACATCAAAGGTCCCTCATTCACATGACCTTGACCATCACGATTTCCTCCACCACTCGCCATAACGGCCATTTCCAGCGAACTACGGTTGCGAAGGGCATGTTCACCACGCCGAGATTTCCACGCTGAATTAACGGGCTAATTACACGTGGTTTCGTAAGTGGACGTCCGGTCGAAAACGGTCGTTTCTCAATTTTTAAGCAGGCCCAGGGTGCTTGATCCAGGTTGTCCGTGGCGGAGAGCACAGTGCTCGCCGGACGGTCGATGCTTACCCACTAATTACTAATTAGCAATTAGACCCGCGTACGTACGTCCGAAGCGGGCTGGTTTTCTAGGCCATCCAGCCAGCCCCTATGAAATCCTCGCGTTCCTGCCTAATCGTCGTTCGTGCTGGAAGCTGGACGCGCCTCTCGTGCCTAGTGTCGCCATTGCGCGTGTTACGCGTGCAACTAACCCGAGCACGTTGCACGCTTTATTAATAATAATTGCTGCTTTTCTGCGGCAGCTGACCGGTTTTCTTTTTCCCCCCCTGGCCTCCTAGGCTGTCGATGAACGTCCATTGAAATGATAAACACAGCAGAATCACCATTAGCTATACTAATGCGCGCATGTTCGTGGAGGAATAAAGGAAATTTCTGATGACAGGAATGTTGCTAGTTTTATTTAACCATGATCATTTCTCTGTATGGGATAAGAGAATGCGAATATTAAGTGTGTGTGTTTAGTTTCTGAATTTTCTGTTTCTTTGGCCCACTTGGTGTGTATGCTTTTTCTTTGGTACCTGGCAGATTCTATGTACCTGGTACCTGATTGCGGTATCTGGCAAATGGCGTGTGTATTTGATATGCTATTTACGAGAGGCTGTTACTATGCTTTTTATGCACCCCTGTAGTGACAGCAGTGGTAGAAGAATACAGTGTGAAGAAATGATCTTCGTAAAAATATGTCATTTTAAGGTACTGAACTATGTAATTTAAAATTAGACTGCTCTTATACCTCAAGCCAGTGTTTCCCAACCTTTTATGCTTCACGCACTCTCTGGAAATGTGTATAAAACTGGCGTATCCCTTGCATAGATAAATAAAACTATAGTTGTAGTATAACATTGGGGGAAAATGGAACATATATTGTGTATATATATATATAAACATTCAAAAACAAAAAATTATATAAACAATTTAAGATTCACCCGGAACACACAGGGTGACACCATCTCACAGTTACTAAATAGACTTCTGAGTTCTCACGGTGTAGGGTAAACCGGGGCCAGTCCGTGGTAGTTTTAGAATTTGTCTATTAACTGCACATTTTCACATATTCTGAAAGTGGATCTAGGATATAGTGATAGGTCAGACATCATACAAACAAATAATAGGTTAACAGAAATTTACTAAGTATATTTAATTGAAAGTATACGAAATTAAATTTTCACGACATACTCTGGTTACTTCGTGATAGCTCTGGTAACTCGGTGATAGTTCTCGCTGGCTCGATATATACTCACCAGCTTCTGGTTTATTATTATATAGTATTTTACATTATTTAAGATTATTTTAAATTATGTTACATTATTTTATATTATTTTATATTATTTCAGATTAGTTTATATTATTGTTATTTTGTGTATAATCAATCGTTTCATGATCGTTAGATGTCTGAGACGTAAGGAAACATTGTTTCTGGTATTGACCATCAGAATTTCTCAAACACCGCTATCAGAAACGCAGTCTCGTTGTCAGGCCCGCGAAAAATAAGTATTAAGTTATTTTCATAAGCAAAAATACTGTATGATAATTTCAAGAGTAAGCGTTGTTAAAGCGTCACCTTACCATCACTTACCAGCCGTTTTAATTTTCTATTTATCTTCTACTGCAGGGTTGACTAACTGGTGGCTCGCGAGCCATCGGAGGCCCCTCCACCTTGCTGCCACGCTGAACGGCCCCCCTCCATTCCTACCAGACTCTGACGATCGCAGTCGATTCCTGCTTCTTTCTTTCTCTTTTCGACTGCGATCGTCAGAGTCTGGTAGGTATGGAGGGGGCCGTCCAACGTGGCAACAAGGCAGAGGGGCCCCCGGTGGCTCGCGAGTCACCAGTTAGTCAACCCTGTTCTAAAGCAGTGATGAGCAATCTTTGGTCCGAAGTGGGCCACAAGTGGAAACCTACTACTCTACGCGAGACGCAATATTAAATACATAAATATACTATTCAAAGAATTTTAATTTATGGGCTGAAATTGTTATTTCTGACATTGATATACAATAAAACGTTTTTTTAATTTGATTTACTATTTATTGGTAATATATTCACAGTAATATATACCCACATATTCTAATATAAATAGGTATATGTGCGTATATTTTTCTAGCTAAATGAAATTAATTAACTATTGAAATTTACTTAATGAGATACTCGCTTCTTGTTCTCATAAACGAGCTTGTCAATATTGGGTGCAATATTCGAAACAGCTACTCTAATACAATTATATCATCGTTCATGAGCGAGTCGATTACGATCTCTTTTTAAAATTTTTTGCTGACACAAAAATTATAATTATACAACATTAGAGGGGGATAATTTTATCCTATTTTTTGGCGCAAAATTCATTCCGATATATTTTACAGTTCAAAAGATATACGCAAATGTGCAGGCGGGCCGCTGGTTGCTCACCACTGTCCATAATTAGTACGAAGAATTTCCCCAGTAATGCGCAACTAGAACCAAAACGCTCGCAATCTATCACACTAACTTCAATTAACTGATTCTTTTACCGCATCATAAACTAGAAAATCAACGCTGTCGATTATTTTTTTATAACTAAATCCAGGCCTGGGAACTTGGAGTTACAGACGAATGAAAAAGTATCACGGAGTAACCACTATCACGGACTAAGCCGAGTTTACCCTATCCCCCAAAATTTTGCCGAAAACACTGCCTCCAGCTATCTAACACCACTCATTCTTAACACCACTAACTGTAACTTGTTCAATACCACAAGAACTTCCTTCCCATTCCAATTGTTCAGTTGCCTCGAGTGCCATTATTATTAGTGCCATATTTATCACTAACCATTTCAGTTTAAAGCTACTGTCACGTGTACTCGATAACTATATCAGTTTCGTATTAAATTTCCACGATAACAATCAAAATTGCATCTTTGTATCTTATACGCACACATAGTCACACCTTGCACAGAATTTTAAACACTTCAAACTTCCAATTCAGACGCTTACATTCGAACCCTGTGTCGTATCACTGCGGCGCACCTCTTCGTTCTAAAAAGCTGCGCGTTCTTATCACCGATTGCAGTCGATTCTTATGAATAATTCTAGTTCCCCGGTCAGTGACAAATGGAGTCAATCCTTCCTTTAGTTCAATTCCCGCCAATGTCAGAAACCCTAACGGCGCGCGGGCATTATCGATCGTCCAAGGAGATTTATCCATCTGTTAAATCTCCGACATTTAAAAGGTTCCCGCTATCTATCCGCCGATGTTTCAAATGTCCCGCGATTATTTATTACGACGCTGGCAGTCAGAAGGCTTCGCGCTATCTATCCCGATGCGGACGTTTAAAGCGTTTCGCGTTATCTATTCCAGGCGGGGCAAGCTCAAAGCGTTCGAGCGTAAAAATATGAAAAACGTCTTGCGCGCAGGCCTGAAAACAGTCGGGTGCCCCATTAAAACGCGCCTCGACTCGCTTTCTCTGATTTCGGTCCCGCCCCGAGCTCCTCGATTCATCGGCAAACAAGCGAGGAAGTAAAGTTCGTTCGTAAGGAGGGCTAATTGCGATCCTCTATGCTGGATCTGATTCATCGTGGCTTGTTCCAGCCCGAGGCAACGAAAATGAGTACGATGTGTGAATGCATTTGTGTGAGTGAAATATTTATAATATTTAATTTAATTATAAAATATGTCTGTTGTGTCACGTTATCAGTGAATTTAATGTTTCGATATTCATATTCTTTCCACAAAGTAAATTGGAGGCTTCTATAAATAACACAATTGATGTTAATATAGGTATGTTTAGTAGAAAAATGATTTATAAGTGTTTTAAATAAGCAATATCGAGATTTGCGAGTGAGTAGAAAAGAGGCTTGGTCACAGAATTATTAAGTGACTCAATTTCATTCTACCATGACGTGTATGCAACGAATATAATAAGACAACTTGGATTTTCATTTAAGCAAACTCCCTTCAGTCGTGTATACTATACAGAAACAATCACTGGCCTCTCAAGTAAGAACGAGCACAAACAAGAAACACATTACACAAATAAACGAAATTCATCAATTACCATACACTTTATCTCTCCCAACTGAAATATTTTTCAAGGAAACACGAGAATATGATCGAGTCATATTAGTCCGCAGCGCAAGGTGGCTCTCAACGAAGAACCAACTTTATGCTCCACTGATTAACTTTCTGGAGCCCCCAATTATCCTCCGCAACATTAAAATTAAAGTCGAGCCTCCCTGATAGAAAATTAGTTAAACCAACGCCCAGCCGCAATCGGCAGGCAGTCAATCTCTGGATTTAGCAATGCATTGATTTACGGCGACGATGCTAAGCCAAATAATTATTACCATCGCCACGATTTGTTCGCTTGTAGGTTTCCGCCGCGAGAAAGCACTCTCAGAACCGAATCGAACACGTACGTATCTTGTACCTGCCAGGCATGCAGGCAAAAAGCCGCGGTCTTGCGCGAATCGGTGCATTAGCGCGTATCACCATGCACGAGCTGAGCGTGCACATGCGCCACGACTCGCGATCCAATTAGCAGAGCGGATCGACGATCGACTTTTCTCGTTCGGCGGCATTCTCCAGGCTTATCCGCTCCGCTTAATTAATTGCTGGACGCGTAGGTGCGTATTCGGCATAATTCTGGTAATAAAGGACCACTGGTAATAAACTACAGTGGTGGTCAAAAGAAAGTTTAAAACTCATATTTTTATGTCTACATAATATCCAACTTAAGGGGGGGATTGCGCCTTGTTGGGCTGAAAAATAGGTCATTTTTTGTGAATTTTTTGTACAAAAACGGTTTGACAAATTAATTTCAGGTTTGGCAATTTTTGTGTGACATTAAGATGGATACTCATAATACTTTATACAAATAATACTGTAAGTATTATTTTGCTATCAATTTTACATAAATTTTTATATAAATTTTAAGATACCATTCTTCCTGCTGGAAGTATCTTATTTTCGGTACTGTTCACAGTTTAAATTTTCTTTTGACTATCATTGTATACCGCTGGCGAACATTTCCGAATCACTTGCTAATTTTCGTTAAAATCATATCCTAAGTATAGCAAGTTCCCTTCTGCGTCCACGGTAATATTCTGTAACGAATATTCGAATAATCTAAGTATTCGAGTAATTAAGAGAGGTACTCGAATATTCGGGTGTTCGAATTTTGGATTGTAGCGAATAGGAATCTGAACATGAAATATTTTTTCACACGTTAGATATCATGAAATTCTTTTCATATTGGCTTTTACAATTGTTTGTGTTTCAAACGATAAATTTAGAACTTTACTAATCTTTTATAAATTTTAAAACGAAAACAACCACGAGTTTATTAGTATTATTATTCTAATTATTTTACAATCGTTATTCGAACAAATTATTCAAATAATATATTCATAATAGGGGAAATAAGTTCGTGCAAAGTGTAAAAATTTTGATAAGAGTATACATTTACTCGAAACAATTGGAATAATGCCCAATTCTGTTTGGCAGTCGATAAAGATTGAACATTAGTACCTATAAACAGACATTTTTGTAAGGAGCTAAAAATTGACCAATGATTAATGATGTTCCAGATTTATTAATAATGTTCGAGTATTCGAATACTCCTAATTATTCGAATACTAGCTTTACTATTCGGTTTCGTCCGAAATTTAGATTCTGATTTTATAAAAAATGAATTTTTTTTTCGTGAATATATAGTCATATTCATCTGGATTAGTCAAGCATAATGAGCTGACGCACATTTCGTGATCCGAGAATTTATCGTTCGAAAGTTTTTAGGCGACAGACAAACACACAAACATAGGGTAAACCCGGGTGACGCGGTCGACCTAATATAAAATGACTATTAAAACTAATATAGACATTATTTATTTTATCAGGACAAACCTATATGTTCAGAATTTTATGCTCATTCAGAAAAACTGGTCGATATTTGCTTTAAGACAATACTTACTGTAAATCGGGTTAAAAACTGAAGTCATGACATCTGACCACCTCTCCCGAGGTGCCGGGAGAAACGGTTTTCGTCGTTGGCAGAGACCACTGACATAATTATCCATGGAAAATTAACAAAGGATAAACCAAAATTATTTATGAGTGAATACAACGACATATTTATTGATATTTAATTTGTTTACGCTAAACAAGTAAAGAACACATCAATCAAAAAGTGAACTACCCACTGGCGATTAGCAAGGCAAATGAATACAAAAGTGAATAAATAAACTAAATAAACGGAAATAATAATAAAATAATAATAAAAAATAAAAAAATAAACCAAAATAATAAAAAAATCATAACTCGACCATCTCTCCTTTTTGCAGCGAGAGATGGTCTTCTCGTTAGCTTTGAAAGGAAGAGTTAATATGGCCAAATACTTTAGCTGCATTGTCCCTCAATGTCTCTACTATCTTATTATCCCAAACATTAAACGAAAATAAACTTAGAAGTATATTGTAAATACGATTCTGTACAACCGCTGTTTGACAAAAGAGGTTAAATGTAACCCCAATTTACATTTTAAAGCCTATAAATCCAGAAATCACAGAAGGAAGCGAAATGACGCTATTCATTCAACTGTTTGGCTTCTAGAGAAGGAATTGGTCTGCACTTTAACGCATTTTTACGTACAGAGTCTGAAATATAGCGACTCGACCAACTCTCCGACCCGACCGCGTCTCCCGGATTTACCCTATTAGAAGCTTTCTGCTTTATATATTAAAATTCGAATACTCCTAACTATTCGAAGTAACTATTCGAATTTATTCGAATTAATCGAATATTTACAGCTCTAATTGCAAAGTTCTTTATTTCAAGAAATTAGGGAAAACTAACGCTTTCAGGGCTACCTGAGCCACAAGCCACTGGTGGTCCATGATATTTATGGTATGTAGAGTTTCTATCAAAGGAAGAAGCGTATTTTAGGATTTGATGATGAAATGCAATAGAGGAGAAAAGAAGTTGAAATTATAAAAAACTTAAAGCAATTTCAACCTTTCTGTATGTAGTTGAATATAGCAATGCAAATATTTGGTACTTTTTGGAGTTCTACAGAGAAGCTTGAATTCCACTGTGCCACTCAACACGTTACACTTGTTCGTAACGGAGAAATGATTATTTCCTTTAATCCTTCAAACTTTTGGATGGCACTGTAATCGTTAAAAATCGATATTCCTTTGGTCCCGTTTCCACGAGCGCAGCGCACAATATTTCATTCATTAATTTGGTACAAATTCTGCATTTTGTTAGTGCGTACCATTTATAATACCGTATTAAACGCATGGGGTGCACAGCCATAACTTTTCCAAAGTTGTCTCCCTGATTCTGTATGTCGGTCTGTATCTAGCATGCTGTAAGATAGCATTCAATACCTACTACTAAGAATGATTATAAATTAGAAAATATGCGTACAGAACAGGGGTTACAAGTCCTTCTAACGCCTAAGTAGTAATAATTTCTCCGATAATTTATTGCGACTTGTTTGGGGTACAGACATACATAGGTACAACTTCTCCATCGAGAGTTAACTCTACCACAGTTGGATTTGCAACATTCACCGTAACCAACAATCCTGAACCGCAGAATCGCAAACAAATTCAAAAAAAAATATACATAACTTTCGGATCCAGCTTTTTTGCCCACTCTTCCAATACAAGATCATTGCGTATCGGGCTAAGAACGCGACTTGGAAATCGAAAGTGAATCTAGCAAGAATTCGTAATAATTTGCTCGTCAAATCGATCTGTCGATACAACTTCCTCGTTTCGTAATCGACATCGTGTCGGGCGCGTTCAATGCACGTGAAATTGCGCCAACAATTTCTTGGGCATATTATAATATAATTGAATAAGTAAAACTGGCCAAAGCTTCCGGTGCTTGCCTCTAATCGTACCACCTGATCCACAAAGTGGCCTCGCGTTTTTCTCGTTTTCCCATGGAAAACGATCGGCCATCCATGAATAAATACAATCTAGAAACTGACGAGGGGATTGCGCGAAGTTCGAGCCATCAGTAAACCAAGTTTCGCTTAATACTTTCAGTGGCGCAAGGTTTGGTGTAGTACTTAGCTACTAAGCCTACTAAGAGAAAACCGCGACATCTGGGACACGAATTTTGATGAATATCATATATGTACTTACCTATGTATAGTGTAGGTGTAGCACACCAACCTTTGTCTCGCGTTTCCAAAATATTGATAAAAAAAATATATGTTTGCGGTGAAAAACTGAAAAGATAACAAAGTATATTTCATTGTTTTATTCCTTAAAAGATAAAGTACTATTTATTACATTCTAACACACCTACGATATTTATCGTAAAAAGAAATAAAACAATAAAATTCACGACATCATGCACATCTAATAAAAGATGTATGATCACAGATATATTTTTTAATTTTACAAGATTCTATTGGACACTACATTTGATTTAATTTAGAAGTACGTCGATTACACGGCTTATGATGAATCGATATTAGTCATTACAATAAGCTGTACTATTCCAATCTACTATACCTCTAAGCCATACACAGATCCCCAAAATACTGGACATCAATCCAATTACCTTCGAGACAAACCGTTCAAAATCCGAACTCCCTCATCCTCCATATTCTAAGAGGGAAACCACTTTAAGAACAAACATGTCCCAAATGCAAGCGCAGACCCTCCACTATTCATCCAATTCAAGCGCAATTAGAGACTTTGCTACAAAAAGGAGGTAGCTCCAAATTTGGAAAATTCACCCTTTCATACGAAATAGATATTTCTGTGTTAATATGCAGATTTTAAGCGGGTGAAATACCTTTCATTAGTTATACAAAAGTTAATACATTTGGAGCTGGCCCCATCTTGTTGCAAAGTCTTCAATTGCGCAACGAACGTGTACCGTTCCGCGATGATCAGCACGCATCAAAATACCTTCCCAAGCGGAGCAGGCTTTCCTCTTCGAGGTGGCCTACCGCAAACACATTCAGTAGCTGCCGAAGTATCTGTTGCAAACTACCGGTGCAGCTGTGCTCGACCTATACACCGATGGCACCGATATTTATACGTATATCTGGCCGCCCGTGTACTTGCCAGTTGCTTCACGCGATACCGTGCCAGATTACCAGCGCGCTCGCGTACCCGCCTGTTAAGCCTGGTCTGCAATAAATACTGGTTTCTCGAGCCAGATCAACACACACACACACACACACACACACACACACACACACACACACACACACACACACACACACAATGTTAATACATAGCCTATGGTAGGTGCACCAGCAAGTACACACCCACGAATCACGCCACGATCGCAACGGAGCGCCAGGAACACGGACGGTTGCTCAATACTTTCGTCGGGACGCATTTTTCCGCGCGGCCGTGTTTTCCGTTAGGAAATATGCGAATTCCCGGCGAGCTCGTATTAATAACAGTTTTCCAGCGTCCATGGAACCAGTTTCCTAAGAATCGCTGGAATACCGATTAACGTCGGGCAAGTGGCACGTCCATGGAGCATTGCTGTCGATTAACGCGGGCTCACGCCACCGGTACCCGTAAACGCGCATAAACATGCCCGCGTGTGTTCGCCTCCGTTTCTTGTAGCTCCTCCTTTACCAAGCACTTGCAAAGCGTTTCCCGACTTTCGCACGAGATTCCTTTTTGAATGGCAAGCGCCCACGGCTTTCCCCCGTGGAAGATTCTTTCCCATGGCGCACAGCGGTCTGTCCAATAACAATCTAGCGGGACAAAAGTCGCAGGTCGTACGTAAATCATCAGTTAGGTGGAAATGTTTATTATTTGTTTGAAAAACACCATTCACATTGTTTTATCACCCTTAAAACTTTCACCTCGGCCTCCAAGGATTTTTTAAAACCAAAATTCGTATTCTGGGGTTTCATAGAATGTAGAAAGCGAATGTGAAGTGTGCTTTGTAGAGAAAAATTGCTTACAACCATGTTATTCAGAATGTATTACACATTTCAGCTCCTAACATCACCATTTTTGAAGTTAGAATTATTTGCAGCTATTACTTTTGAATATGTACCAACTCTACTTACTTGCATCTCTGCAATCCATCCTTCAAAATACTAAAAATTTAAGTCGTGATACCATTGAACACTTTTGGTATAGGTACCTATAGCTGATACTGACGCATTCTAACAATCGATTACTAAGCGGCCGACACGCGTACGTTTCGTCGATCGTTACTTTTATGAAATACATATAAAGTTGCATACCATTGTTACGTGCCGCGGCCTTTAGTGTTCGAGCGGCGCGTTTTAGACAGCCAATTCTGATTAGGGGTATCCCACAGTCGTTAGACTATCAGAAATTGCAGTATCGAATATATTTTGTAAGAAAAGCTAGGAAGCTCGCCGCACTCGTAACAGTCAATTATTTAAATTGTAAAATATCTAAGTACCTTATCAGAGGGATAAGGGGTAAATTTTGGGATCGTTGGTGCTCTAGTCCCATACGGGTCTTTTCAATGGAATCAGATAGGTAATTAATGAGTAAAATTTTATGGTAAATAAAGCTTTAATATTGGAATAGCGAATGTAAGTAGAAGAACATAATAAAATATTGAAAAACTCAATGAGACATTCGTATAATCGGAGATAATTTCTGACTAGGGGAATCCCGCAATCGATTGATTGTCAGAAATTATCGTTAAATACAGATTAATTATAACAATGTAATGAGGTGTACAGAAAGAGATAAGGGGTGCAACTCACCAGACAGTCACAATAAGATAAATGCAAATATGCTTTAAATTTCCTTTTTCAAATTCAAATAATTCCTCGTTGCTGATAAATTTGGATGCTTGGATAATTCTGAGTCGCTGTGAACCTGAATCAGAAAGAGGGATGAGCCGCGAACACGCACACACACTTGATTATAGGATGCAATACAAACGAGTTGAACTATTAAGTGAGACCGAAATGATAATAAATTTAACTGAGCAAATCCAATGAAAATTTAGAGTAAATCGTTAACAGAATAAATTGTTTTGTAAGTTAATAGAATAATTGTTTAGCATAATTAGTTTTGAAATTGTTAGAAGAATTTGTTTCGCAAAGTTGAGTCTTTCACGCGGTTACACAGTAGACCGGAGAACTCTAGCTCTAAAACATTTGCGGACCCAATGACACGCACCTCGCGATTCACCGTCACAGAGTGTCGCAGCTTCACGCTCTCGGCAGCGACCAGAGTGGGTCCGTACCGAAAATGTTTACGCTGCATTTTATCGCTCGGCCGCGCTACCATGGGCCGATACACACACACACACACACACCGTCTACTTAACGAGGCGGTGTGTGTGTGTGTGTGTGTGTGTGTGTGTGTGTGTGTGTGTGTGTGTGTGTGCGCGCGCGCGCGCGCGCACGTCCATCCATCAGAATCCCGATTCAAATATATGATCAATCTTTACGGAACATTCGTACGCACAGGAAAACATGACATCCCATATCTTGAAAACCATACAATTTCGCACAACTAAGGGCCCTGCCTCAATGTTCATAATTTCGTATACACAATTTCTGACTAGGGGAATCCCACAATCGTTGGACTATCAGAAATTGTGTTGGGTATTCAATTTTAACAACAATTTTTAATTAATTACTAATTCACACATGCGACAAAACCGTGGGAAGGCGCGGTTCCCTGCACCGGATGTAGAGTATACAATTCCGTCAGTCTTCTAAGAAGTGATCCAGTCTGCGCATTCCCGCTGTAGCCGTTACTGATTATGTTACAATGTTTAACGCGGCGGTCAGAGGTGTTCTCAACGAGGGTTCTCCCACAATGCTGCAAGGCATTGTTGAAACGCACCCCTGCCGCTTACATAGAACGGATTCGGCACAACAGGAGAACCACTGGGTCTTTCCGAACGCGACTCTCTGGTGAGAACGCCGCTGCGTCAGCACCGCCTTATCTGTATCGCGGGACGGCAATACGTCGAAACGACGACGCTCCAAGAAAAGGGGGTTTTGTTCTATAAAAAATATTATTAATTAATAGGCAGGAGTATGATCAACGAGAGATTTCCCATAACGCTAGGCGTTGTTGATACATACCCTGACCAAAAAGAAAAATTTTACGTTCCGAACGTAACACCATATCATTCCGATATCTCTGATTCAGTAGCTTGTGGTATGACCAAGATTCAGGCTGTGGTTACAGTGGACACATTTTCGCGCGAACTGAGCATCGCGCGACGTCGCACGACACCGCGCGACGTCGTCGCGAAATTTCGCGCGAAAATTTGTTTTTCAGAAATACGTGGCTGTAATAAATAGATATTTTTACTCGTATATGATAGATAGCCAAAATGGATACATCGTTTTTTAGAGGTGCTTTACCATTATCCGGGCGCCACTGCCATCCCTAAATTAATGGGTGGAGTTTTGAAAAAACTAGAACTAAATGAAAAAAAAAATTTATTCATTTTTCGTTTGGTTTAGGTTTTGATTAACAATGATTGTTGTACAAACCAAGTAATTTTTCTGAATATTTTAGAATATCCCCAGACACATTCTATTATATTTTAAGCAGTGTAGAAACATAGGTATATTTGTAAAGTGTCAAATTATCGTGACTGCATTTCGTCAGAAGAAAGACCTGCCATTACATTTTTAGCCAAATACATACTTTATTTCCCTTAATTTATGTTTGTATTTTAAAAATACAAAGTATTTTATTTTGTTTTTTAAGCAGTATTAAGTAAGTGTTGCTGAAATACATTAAAGAATTAAATGGAAAATGAAACAAGAATGAAACAATAAAATAATATTATTTATTATTTTTGTCTCTTTTTTATTATTTACTATTTTTTATTATTCAAAATATTTGTTTGACAGCTGCATCAGATCTGTTTATAGTGCGAGGTTAGACATTGTATATGTGTATGTAGTGTGACGTCGTAGATATTGTAGATGTATTGCTGTACAGAGATTGTCGCCGGACTTCGCGCGACCAGTAACAAATTGATTTGATATTGCCAGCGAAAATCGCCTATCGTCGCTAGGCATTTGAAATCAATTTCTGATCGCGTATATCGAAGTGGACGACATCGATGATTTTTGCTTGGACAATCCTTTATTAAGAATTTTATTAATGAGTAGCAGAAGGGAGCATATAAATGCTATTTTTGTTTCGCGAAAAAAGAATGGTGAATACCACAGGCTATTCAAAGATTTATTAAATGAACCGAACAAATTCTTTGAATACTTTAGAATGTCCCCAGAGACATTTTTTTATATTTTACGTGGTATAGAAAAATACACTCGCAAGGAGTCCAATTTTCGTGAATGTATTTCGCCAGAAGAAAGACTTGCCATCACAAGGGCTTTCGTAGGAACACCGCATTCATTAATTTTTCGACGTCCATAGTTATCAATACGCGATCAGAAATTGATTTCAAATGCCTAGCGACGATAGGCGATTTTCGCTGGCAATATCAAATCAATTTGTTACTGGTCGCGCGAAGTCCGGCGACAATCTCTGTACAGCAATACATCTACAATATCTACGACGTCACACTACATACACATATACAATGTCTAACCTCGCACTATAAACAGATCTGATGCAGCTGTCAAACAAATATTTTGAATAATAAAAAATAGTAAATAATAAAAAAGAGACAAAAATAATAAATAATATTATTTTATTGTTTCATTCTTGTTTCATTTTCCATTTAATTCTTTAATGTATTTCAGCAACACTTACTTAATACTGCTTAAAAAACAAAATAAAATACTTTGTATTTTTAAAATACAAACATAAATTAAAAAGGAAATAAAGTATGTATTTGGCTAAAAATGTAATGGCAGGTCTTTCTTCTGACGAAATGCAGTCACGAAAATTTGACACTTTACAAATATACCTATGTTTCTACACTGCTTAAAATATAATAGAATGTGTCTGGGGATATTCTAAAATATTCAGAAAAATTACTTGGTTTGTACGACAATCATTGTTAATCAAAACCTAAACCAAACGAAAAATGAATAAATTTTTTTTTTCATTTAGTTCTAGTTTTTTCAAAACTCCACCAATTAATTTAGGGATGGCAGTGGCGCCCGGATAATGGAAAAGCACCTCTAAAAAACGATGTATCCATTTTGGCTATCGTCATATACGAGTAAATATATCTATTTATTACAGCCACGTATTTCTGAAAAACAAATTTTCGCGCGAAAACGCGTCCACTGTAACCACAGCCTCATTCGTTTTAGATGGTCATGATTTTGAACTTTTGCCCCGTTGGACCATCAGTAGACTGACCAGTGTGTGGCGGCGGGGAGCCTGTGCAATGGGAATGGCGACGAGGCCGAGTGGGGAATTTGGAATACAGATTTTGGAGACTTTAAGGCCGGCGCCACATTTGCGTTCCGTCCGCGCGGACCGATCGCGATTTGCCCGTCTGTACCGTGCATGCTCTTGCATAAAATCTACCAAAGTAGCGAAACTAGATATTGACATTCTATAATTAAAAAATTTGTTCGGGTGTGGTCTGAGTGTATTTAACAGTAATTAACAGACGAAACTGGCCCATACTCATACGTTTCATATTTAAAGTATGAATCCATTGACGTTTTCGTTGTTTCTTTTTTGTTATTGCATACGTATTACAGACTAACTGAATTGTATTAATTGAATTGGACATGTTTTACAATCCTCGCTCTACCGCAGATCAATTTGTCAATTGTGGTAATTTTTAAAAATTGTAATTATGCTTTTTCAATGCTTCGTTGCCAACTGAAGCGGTCCGTCCGCCCGTTTAACCGCGCGCGGTCGGTCTGCACGGACAAAACGCAAATGTGGCGCTGGCCTAAGATAGGGTCCGCGGAGAGGATCGATATGTATGTGAAATGATCCTATTTTGTTATTTAAGATCAGAGGCGAATTTGGAGATTTCGGAGACAATTTCGAAATTAATTCAATATGGCAACTTACATATGAGTTATTGCTAATTCGCTATATGAAAAATAAGTGAATTATTTTTAAAGTTGTCTCAACTGTGTTTAAACCTTTCCCAATTTCTTTCGCTGAAAATTGTCGCTCTCCAAAATTTCCCGCCTTAACGTTATGAACCACTTAAATGAGTTATTAGCGATTGAATTATACAGGGTGCTAAAAAAGTGATGGTCACTGCTTTCAGGGGTGAATCTACATCTCTGGTTCGGTGAAGATTTGTGAAAAAAACTTGCTGCAAAAATGTTTATAACATTGAAAATTAAGCTTAATTCTGTCCAAATATTTCTTTGTATTATAATAATAATAATAATATTTATTTATACGGGTACTACCCTTTGGTACAAACATGAGTAAGTGTCTAGTGTACAATTTAAAAGAACATTATATAATTATATAATTTGGGATTACTTATTAATAGCTTATATGCTAGGTGGGTATAAGATCGTCTACTGAGTTGGCTACCACCCTCTTGAACGAATATAGGGATCCGGAAAAAAAGTCAACTAGAGATTCAAATTTGTTAGCAGACCTACATAGTCTATTGATAATAATACCTTTATTGAAAGTTGTTCTATAAGAATTTAGATGGAAAATGGGAAGCCTTCTCAGTATTCTAGGTGGTACGTGTAGTTTAAATAGTGACAATATCTCAGCACAATGTATATAATTGTTCAGTACCTTATAAATGAATACCAGATCCCATATAAATCTGCGTTGCTCAAGGGTACGCATTCTAACAAGCTTTAGGATGGGTACGTAGTCATGACAAGTTCTATTATATATGTTTGGTTCAAATCTTGTCACTTAATTTTAACTCACTTCCACGAATCCAATAGACTTGGAACTTTGTAGGTGTACACAATTATGATGACAATACAAATTTAAAAAAAAAACTCGCCCTCGGGAGGTTGAAAAAATTGCATCTCCTACGACTTCGTGGGACAGGATATTTCATAACAGAATATGAATCAATTTAATACAGAATCAAGGGTCGAAATGGACGATGAAATATCCTGCTCCACGATTTTATTTAAAGTCACATAACACCATCGTAATTGCAGTACACGAAAGGACTTATTTTTTAGATTTTTGTGAATTATCGATCAAATTAAATAAAATCGTTTAACTTAAAAGTTTGTTTATTTTTTTTTACATCAACATATTCTGTTCGCTAAGAGGAGAAAAAGTTTAAAAGGAACTATACGTCGCAAGCATACCGTTTCCTAAAAACAATTTTTGGCATGAATAAAGTAATCCATGTAGGGTAGATGTACCGTTTGTGGCCATTGTACTGTTTTTGGCCATGTGCATAATTATCTTATTTTTAAATTGCTTGCAGATCATTATTCTGTGGAGAATTTCGCGTCATAAATATTTTGTTTAGTATACCGCCGGAAATATAAGGTTACATTTATTGCTTACACGGAAATATATCATATTTTTTAAGAAGTGGCCAAAACTGGTACAATACCTTAAAGTGGCCACAAATGGTGCATCTGCCCTATTTGATGAAGACGTATTTTGAGAAAACGGTACGAGTGCAACATATGGTTCTTTTGATGAAAAAAAAACATTAATTTTCAATCTTATGAACAATCTTAGTGGTGTTAGTGAAGAAGAATGCAGTTAAGGAAGTATCGGACGTACAATATCAGACAAAAGTATATGAAATTTGAAATACTTGAATATCTACGTCTGACGCATAGTAAATCTAGATGTAAGGAATTCGGAAAAACAGTTGGAGTCTTATTTTTAATCCTAGGAAGGTATTTTTCACTTTACAAATGCTTCCTCAAGCATTATTTGCTGAACTTTTGGCAGTGAAAATGCCCAGAATACACAATTTTCTCAAGTTATAATTTATTACTTTAAAACGGTGTAGTGAAAACAATTGAAACTCGGCAGATATTTTCATCTACCCATATACTGCATGTACAAAAAAATTGAAAACATTGGCATTATTTCTTCAGCATTTTTTCAGATGGTTTATCCGTCAAGATCGTCTCTTTCCATAAGAGTACGTGTAAAATCAGTGAAAATTAAAATCGTTATAACTCAGTAACCGTTTAGTGAATTCGTTTAAAATTTTTGGAGCACATCAGGAAGATTAAAAAGATCAATCTCACAAAATTTCATCAATTTGGCATTATTTTGAAAATAGGTCCAATACATCCTTAAATCAATACTCATTGTAAAACGTTCATTCAAATTTTGACAATAGGTACGTAGAATACTGAAAAGTAATTTGGCGAGCTTATTTTTATAAACAAACCAAATTGTGAATTATGAACATCTTTCTGATATGGTACGAATTTTTATTGAATTATTAATTAATAATACACTTCATTATTTTCAAGTCTCCTGAAACATTTCAGTATTCCAAAACTTTCAAATCTTTTCGATCAGATTAATACTCTTGATACCTAAAAGTTTTGATGTGTTTTTAATTTCGAAAAATATTCGGCACATAAATTTCCTTCACGATTCTACCAGCTTGTAAAGTAATGATCGTGTGATTAAATTGCTTGAATACTTGCAACACAGAAAATTGATTACCCATTACTTATGAATCATTCGGTGCCAGCGTAGATGTGTTAAGATTGAATGGATTCGATTCCCTATCGGTACTCGGCGAAATGTAGGAAACGATTGAAATTGCTCAGTCTGAACACCACGGTTATTGATAACTTGTTACAGCCATGTAATAAATCGAAACACGATATTGTAACTACAATATCACTCCTTAATTCTTTGCAGCTATCAAGAATTCGCGCGTTTGACGAGCGTGAGGTATATTTACTGGCTATACCGTATCAGCTGAATTTACAACTATCGACGATAAATCCATTGATCCTTAGATTTAAAATTAAATTCTTTCTGCTGGATTCAACCTCGCCACTTTTCACCATTCCGATGGTAAATCTTCGAGTATTGATACTTGTCATAAACGTTTTGCATAGTTTATATCCCCTAGATCACCTATAATTAGTATTTCTTTAACTATTGAACTTATTAATGAACTACCCGTCTTCTGCTAATTACGAAGAAAACCCTTTTTGATTTACTTATTATTCCACGGGTTAACGAGAATTTTTTTATTACACTTTCTTTAAGTTCATACTATTAAGTATAGTTTCCTAATATAGTAGACGGAGATCTCTTAAAATATGTGAAGGCAATTGAGCGCAAACGTACATTTGCCTATAAACGCGCTTTCTCGAAACTAAATTTCCATAAATGATTAACATACTTACCTTAAAGGGGTTGGCGATCTTTTACGCCCTGCGTGACGGCATATTCTCGGAGGTGTGAGAACGTGGCAATGTATCGAGAAATTAGTTAGGACGCAGCTAAATGCACTCGTCGGTTATCCCAGCATCTGGGTACCCGCAGCGTATCCAAGATCACCGATCGCTTTGAATTAATGTCGGCCCTCAGCGCTGCGGCGGGTACACACACAGCGCGTTAATCTCGCGATCTAGCACTTCGCGAGTAGATCCACTCGCTTAGGTCGAATAATTACCCGATCGCCTTGTTCCCGTGGAAGCTGCGGCTTGATGCGAACGAAATCGCCGTTCATGATCACTGCAATACTACGAGGGATCTACGAAACCCTTTCTCCAAGAGTTATGCGGGGTTGCTGTATTTAGATCGCTGGGACATAATTTTTATTCGATATAATGTGAGTGAGAGTGTGGAAAAAATCTGAGTCATTGTGATGTTTGGGGGTGAGTTCTTTACGATCATCATCGGGTAGTGAAAATGTGTGTTTCGGGTTTGTTTTTAGATAGTATTCAAAGAGTAAGGATTTAGTGAGTTTTTTTAGAAACTTGGAAAGTAGTATTTGGGTTTGAATAACTGTAGTGTAATTATCGTAAACGGGGGGGGGGGGGGGAGGGGCATTGGTAGTACGGGGTAACATCGGCAGTTTATTAACATGTATTAAAGAAGGAAAGGACAAATATTTTATGTATTTTCAGATTTGTAGTATATACAGTGGCGGACGAAAGAAAGTTTACTCCTTTTAAAATCGCATAACTTTTTTAGAATTGGTCTTGAATTCGACTTGAGTTTTTTTAGAAGCTAGAAGGATTAGTTTGCTAAGTACCGTGTTTTGTCGTTTTGAAAAAAATTACAATTGGTCGGAATAGTGAAAAAATAGTAAATGTCGTTTTTTCAACTTTTTTTCTGAGCCTGTAATGAAAATCGCCGGAATTCCCGAAATCAGCGATTATCGACCTTATTCTGTCATGTTTAAGCGTTTGTAGCTCAGAGCAACATTAACCGATTTTGATGAAATCTTCAGCATGTATACAGTTTATTTATATCTACAAATGGGATTTTTGAATTTTCGTTACAAGCTCAGAATAAACGTTGGAAAAACGACCTTTACTATTTTATCCCCTATTCCAACGAATTGATTTTTTTTCAAACGACTAATCCCAGCTTCTCAAAAATGCTCAAGTCGAATTCAAGACCAATTCTAAAAAAGTTATGCGATTTTAAGGGATTGTCAACTTTCTTTCGTTCGCTACTGTAGGTACAATCACAAAAGATGCAATGTTATAATAGGATATTTAAAGCAAATGCAAAAATGTTAATTCTTATATTACATAAGAAAATGTTACAAACACCTGGCAATGTTCCCCTAGTTTACGCTATGTCATAATTAACCATTGGAAGGCCAACCGTTTAGCAGCGACGAGGGAGGTAGACGCCGGGTCATTCATGACTCATGCTGAAATTTTCGTAATATGTACTTTGGAACTAGTTTCTCTATCAAAATTGTAAATTATTACACCATTAACGGATTTTTAAAATATAAACAAAAAGATCACACACTTTTGTCGAAATTTGATCATTATTTTTCAAAAACATCGGCCATTTTGTCAATTTTCGCAAAAATTGAAATGTTGGATCGTCAATGCCTACGAAATATATTATAGTTTATGACATTTTTGGGGCTTTTGTTACAGTTCATCCGATTTGCCGGAATCCGGCCCACCAGTTGGCCATCCGGAAAAAAATGGACATTTTAAATGGAGGAATTGCACGGCCTACAATTGTTATTTTGTAAATATTATATGCTTTTCTTATAGTTCATAATATAGTGAACTAAAACACAAAACCTTATATTAATCGATTGTTCACTTTTCTTATTATCGTCGTTTAAAAATCGTCTGCTTTCTTGGCCCGTTACTGTGTCCTAACCCCTTAATACATATATTAAAACTTATTATATTAAAACTACCCTTTTATTAACCACTCCCACCCAGAACCACTACAAGTAAAGCTTGTTTTACATTATTTTAGAAACTACACCAATTCCCAGTTGCCATTATAACCTTAGGTTTTATCTCCAGGTTTGCCAGACATTTCAGAGACAGAGATTCCATGAAGTTGTTATACGTTGCCCTTGTTAGGCCTCATGTCGAATATGCTTCGATCATTTCGAGTCCTAGGCATCCTAAATTTATTAAATTAATCGAAAGGGTGCAGCATAAATTTTTGAGGTTCGCCTCACGTAACCTAGGTAGTCCTATGTATAGAGCCGATCATGATTATGGCTCAGCACTTGCATCCCTTAATGTCGCGACTCTGGAAGATCGTGGGCACATTGCGGACATGATTTTCCTCTACAAAATTATCAATAGCCAAATAAGTTGTCTTGATCTGCTTGCCTTAGTTACGTTCAATGCACCGGTGAGTAACTTGCGGTCTAGGCCTCTCTTTGTATCGAGTCTACCGAAATATCAGTATCACACGATTGACCCCATTAATAGAGCAATGAGTATTGCTAACCAATACTTCGGTGGCATTGAGCCCTTTCTGGGCTCCCTTAATTCGGTCAGAACGTTACTGCAGAGGCATGTTAATAACCCAATCGGTAGTAGTTAGTTTATCCGTTAAGTTTATTTATTTGGTAATTAATAATAATAATAATAATAATAATAATAATAATAATAATAATCTGATTGCATTCCTATACGAGGATACCATAATCCCCCCTTTCCAGTAAAAAGCCTCCAAAACGTCATTCAATTTAATACAACTAAATCAGAAATAAAGATTCCTCGCTCCACAATATCGACGAACAGTCCCACCTTCTACAAGCTCCTAACAGCGAAACCTATTCCCAAGGAACGCTCACGAGCGACGACCTCCGCAGCCTTTCTCGATCGCGAAAATTCCACAGAAGTTACCTTCCCCCAACAAAGGGGCAATCAATAAGCGTTGCAGTACCCACAATGGAGAAAAATCGCTAACTACAAGGTTTCCACCGTTTGCCAGCCGACGTGCAAATAGCTCGTACGCGCTTCGAGCGCATAGATCAGCGTGCGAGTTAAGTGCGTGGTACGCGGTGTCCGCCGAGGGTTTTAGCCGCGGATACTTTGCTATCGGCGAGCCGGTGTATGATCGAAGGATAAATCGCGCGGACGCACGACCACCTAAGTGAACGCTGGTAACGCTCGAGGAGTCGTGAGCGCGAGCGCAAGCGGGGCCGCGTGCAGTGACGCTGGCGTTGGTATCATTTATCTGGAGGACACGGTTTGCTGAGCGCGGCGAGGGGATGCTCGATAAACCGCGTTATTTATTGCCACCTCCTAAAGGTGCAAACCGACGGATTAGTTTTTTGCATGACCGTGTCTGGGACTGGAGAAAAAACTGCTTCGCCGCGAGCCGATGATTTATGGGGGGAGCGATGCGCGCCACTTGGAGAACCATGCACGTTCCGCGACCTGTTTCAGGGAAATGGCTCGAGTGTTTCGTTATGCTAGGTTCCCTTGTGGACTTCGCACGTATTTCAGGGATTTTTATGGAACACTTTGATGGGAGCGATTTGAGAGTGACGAGGAGGGATCAGGGGCGGATTTGTATATATGCTGCAGCCTAGGGTGTGAGGTTTTGGGGGTGGCAAATTTTGAGCGAAAGAAATGGAAAATTGTTGAGACAACTTTACATACAATTCGCTTCTTTTTTCATGTAGCAAATTAGCAATAACTCATACGTTAAAATTGTCTCGACTCTTTTAAATGAAAATATTTTATGATATTTCACGGGAAGGGCGGCAGATCTTGCTAGCCTAGGGGCCCCAAAATCTCCAAATCCATCACTGGGAGGGTTGTGAGTTAGTTATTGCAAGGGAGGCTTTCTGGGAAGGGGAAGATTTTGGTTGGATGACCGTTGGCGTCGGGGTGAAGCTTGGATTTCAGATTTTCAGTTTTTGTGGATTTTTATAGATTTCTTATTGGGGTAATGGATGTGTTGTGGATTGTTAGGTTTTTGAACTTATTGACTCTTATAGTTTTTCTTTTGTTTATAATATTCAAGGAAACCTTTTCATGCCTGGGTTAAGTGTGCTTGATGTCGTTTAGAGTGAATTCTATTTCCGAATTGGGTAGAAAAAAAGATGAACTCATTTTTGGACTTACATGAGTTTGCCGTCTACAGACGTTTGTTAAAATCACTTAAACATACAGTTTCCAATGAACATTTCTGAATTCCTATCGATTTTGTTACAACTATGATGTTAGTAAAATATAACATGAAGTAAATACTTTTCTGTGTAAAGGTGTCGACTTCGCTATATTGAATTTTTTAGAAGAAAAGACAATTCTGTGAGATTTACAAAGAATTTTGTTGGTTAACGTGTTTAATATTCGAATACGAAAACTTAGATATTTTATTAAAATTAAAAATTAAAGAAAATTTCTGTAAACTGAGACTATTCGACACACTAATTAATCTTATAAACAGTTATTGTCAATACTTACAATTAGCTATCAGTCATTCGTCTCTTCAATATTAATATGAAAATATTTATAATCAGTTATACACAATTAACAATCACTATTTCACGTTAATAATAACATAAGCTAAGACACACTAATAGCCAAAACAAAATACAACTCTACATACGTATGTGCATAAATTTCCAAATTCTCTTATTCTATTTCACTAATTCCATTCTTACTAAATCATGCTGCTTCCGTTACTCTTCACATTTTATAAAAGTCATACAAAAGTATCTGTCCTATAGTGCTGGACACTATTTCTTGCCGATGGGTCACATGAAAAGTTAACGAAATTCCTGTAATGTAAATAGTGTATCATCTGATACAAAAATGGCATTGTTTTAAATTATCAATTATTATTTAGAAAAAATGGCTTATTCTTTCAAATTTAAGAATCAGTAAACAAGTGACTATTCAGAGCGACCAACTTTATCGTTAAAAAAATGTGACGCAATAAATTAGCCCTCGTTATAAGTTTTCAAAAGTTGCGAGTAAATTTTGTGTATTCAAATTGTTTTTTGTGTTTTATTTACTTCTTATATGATTTTTAAGAGGAATTGTACATGACTTTTCTTCCGCATTTATGTTTAAATTATTGTACACATAATCATATTTAAGGAAATAAACTAAACAGAATACGATACAATCCAATCTCCCATACCCTCAAAATTGTCTTTCCCCCCCTTCAAACATATTCAAACGCAAGCCCTTCCCCACAACCTCTCGGTTTCTAATCGAAATCGCGGCAGTCGCTGCACCTCCGATCTCGGACGCGTGCTACGCCACGTGCATCGTCACGCACACGTGCCCAACGCGCAACCTGGATGCACTTCATCCACCGCAATTTCCATACTCGTATGGGAAACGATTTCCCCCACCGCTCTCCCGTCCTTCTCTTTCCCTCCTTGCAGCTGATACGACGTGCGTACATCGAGAGGAGAGGATTACCGTGTCTTGTTGTAGGCGTTTCAGTATGTCGGCCCGCCGCATCTGGGATCGCTGTCCTCTAACGGGACGCGATGCAAATTCTGCCAAAGCTCGGGGATAAAGTCCTCCAGCGTGTTCGTGGCTTCGTGAATTTCTAACGAGTCGAGGGGTGTTACATGGAAATTGGCGAGGTCACGTTAATTTCCGTTTTCCAACGATCAGCCGAGAAATTTCTAATGCCCACGATCTAAAGTGGCTCGAAGCTGATAGTCTGCGGGGAAAGTCGATAGAGGAGGATGAACATAAATTTGGAACGGTCTGCGTATGGGTTTCAAAGTTTTAAGGACGCTCCTCCGATCTGTGAAAGTGTGCTCTTCTATTCAAAGAAAGGGGTTGAGGACGAAGGGAAAGGGAGAGGGGAGGGATTACTCTAATAGGAATTGTGGTTATGTTGAGTGTATTTTATGTGGAATTAACATTAATCGTTTGTTATGGATATTAGTTGTTCATCGTCAGTCTAGTTATGGACGGAGGATTGGGGATTGTTTGTGTGTATTAGTAGGTGTACGATGAAATGTTTCATTTCGTTTCATTATTTCAGGCAGTCAGAGCAACAACGGACCAACCCACATTAAAAAATAATTTTTTTTCCCTATTTTATATGGTTAGTAGAGCCTATTGGAATACGTTATTGCTACTAATTAAATTTTGAAAAAAATGTGGGGTAGTCCGTTGTTGCTCTGACTGCCTCATTTGTATAATGGGGAATGATTAGTTCGAGTGATTGTGTGAGTTATAGCGTAATTGATCGATCAACTTAAGGTGGGATTCCACTGAGGCAACGCAAGGCAACACGTCGCACGCGATGAGTGCGATAGTGATAGCATGTGTTGCATGCGAAAGAAGATGCGGCGATGTTGCCGGTTGCCAAAAAGTTGCCTCAGTGGAATCCCAGCTTTAGTTAAGCTGTAGACTTAGATGTTGCTGTCCGTGTTGGCGATGTAAGTGATTTGGTTGCTTCTATTTATTGCATGCGGGGAACTTCCCTAGTAGCATTTCAGATTGGCTCACAGTATCCCCAAGTTGGGAAGTAGTTGGCCATCAAAATGCCAACAATAAATGCTACTAGGGTTGGGTTTGTAGTGGGGAACGTTTTTTTGTTTAAACTGCAAATATTTAGCGATTTGTTCGCATAGTTTTATACAGCATACAAGATCATTGAATGATCAGTCTAACAATTTTTTTATATCTATTATAGTGTACAAGATGTACAGGCTAACAGGAAAATACACATTAATTTTTAAGGGAAGTTTTCACACTGTAGAATCAAAATGTAGCATAAAAAAGTTCTCTGGCACTTCTATCAAAGTCCTCCATAAACCTGCAAAGTATAAAATAATCGGAATTTTCGGGTTATCGAAGTTCCCTTCAAGTTTAATGCTCCACCAGGAATATTCAGAAAATATTATTCTATCTAATCGTAAGAAAGCACGCCACTAGCTTCGAGGAACACAACACCATCGATCGTCTATGTAAACTGGCCAATAATGTCAGTCATCAAATAGACTTTTTCTTACACGACTCACCTATCTCCTCTAAAAATCAAATTATTGATACGTTGGGAAACACTGGCTGCACCTTATAACTTTCATTTTCCTACATGACTCTGTACGTACTCAAATAGTGATTACTCGTTTATATTAATAATAATAATAATAATAATAATAATAATAATAATAATAATAATAACGAAAGCTTTACTAGAAAAACATCAAGTTATTCAACAGACTTCAAACGTACTAACATCTCCCCATCTTTAAACACGCGAACATTGTTTTGTTATTCCCCCTTATTTTCTACAATCATTTCACATGTACTAAATTTTCTATTCTTATCTATTCTTATCCAAATACTCTTGAACTTGTTTGAAAAATTTCTTCGGTTATAATTTCAACTTCCCCTCCTGATTTCATCCCACAAACCACATATGACCCTGATTTACACTGACAATCTGCCTATACACCTGACAAATCCTTTTCCACCGCTACAGTTGCGTCGTTTTCCTACTCAAACTCATATAACCTAACATGCTAAATACATTTGTGCGCCACTTCCATTTTAAACGCCCACCATAAATGAATTATTCATTATTTGAAGATCCCTTCATAAACTGATATTCCCACCAAACTGATAAGTGACGCTCCTGGTTATTTCCATTGTTACAAACTCAGCCCTCAGGAAAACCGACTCACTTGTCGGATGACCCAATAAACAAGCGCGCAACTAGAAAGGAGATACGAATTCCTCGCGGATCTACCGTCCAGCGTCTACTCCACTTTCTAGGTGCTGGAATACCAGGGAATACCATCGTGGTAGCACGCTGTAGCCGTACGTTCAGCTTTATACGCGGCCAGTCCAATTTAAATTTGTCCAGGAGCGAAAGGATCTCCTGGTTGTCTTTTAACGGGACCGAATGCAAAGCAGCCTGTCGGGGCGCGAACACGTACAGCCTGCCGCGCCCCTGATAAATTTCGTGCTTCTCTCTGCTCGAGTTTCACGTACCTACCACGTCCGTTCTATTCGCCCACGATCGGGCGTAAAAAGCGACGATGGGAATACTGCTTTTCAGGTATTCGGTTGATGCATATGAAATTCCCCATCGCGGATAGCGTAAAAGTTCCTTTGTTTATGGTGGGGTTGCAATAACAATTGCTAACGCTGGCTTGCGGCTGGGGAAATGTCACAGAAACTCAAAAAATGAAATAACTAAAATAGTTAAAAAGAAAAAGATATTTTCATTCAAACTTCCCTACGCGAATCGGCAATTTCGTGTGCAGCAACCTAATAATATCTATTGTGTTGTAGAATTAGGAATATTTGGGGAAACTGTTATGAAGGGTCTTGCCAGTTTTCTAGGCTCGTAATGCAACGATCGCGAAAGGGTATCCACAATGGTTAGAATAAGGTGGCCATTTTTTTCTTGGGGTTTGCAATGACATGAGATATTTTTTTTGGGATCACCTCAACTCGTCGCAGGCTCGGTTACGCTGTTGCCAAATTATTGTCGAATTTACTAAAGAAGGCGCCTTCGGACAGGGGCCAGAATTTGCGACGTTGCCGCTACTCCAGGCTCGCGATTGGTGCTTCCCCTACGCGGCTCCCTACGCCTTGGCCAATGACTTTCGACTACTTAGCTGTGGGCCTAGGGTGTATATTGCTATCCTCTTCCAGAAGGCGAACCCAACGTCCTTCCCATAGAGATTTGACAGAGTGTCTAATCTTATTGGTTATTGCGGCACGCGCCATGCAGAATGAATGGCGGACAAGTCGAGGGATACAGACTCATAGGATTCTTATTCTATTTAGCGTCATTCCACGGCAAATCGATCACTTTTTGCACTCGATGTCAGGGATTTTGTTCAAACTGAAATATTAGGAAGGGATTTCGTCATCACTTTGCTGGTTTTGAATTTGTTCAATTTTTGCCTATTTTCATGAAACCGAGCTGTAGGTATGTACTTGTGAATTTTTATCTCGGAAACTCTTTATCGTATTGAATTCATTCTTTTTTCATTTTAATCTAGAAACTGCGGGCTATTCTGAATACCCTTTTTTTATATTGAAAAATTAATTTTATAATTTTGAAAATTATAACCAAACTTTTATTTTGCAAATTTCACGTACGAAATATTCTGCTTTTGAGCATGAAATTTTGAAAATTAACGTCAGCATGAGCTGTTATTAACCGATGAAGAGTTTCATTACCACAAATTAGTTTCATTGCATAATTCAAGATCCTATATTTTGTAACAAAGTTCAAAACCCGTTAAACAATGACTCAAACCTTTCCATAATTTTACGTGATTCAGAAACTACATATTGCATTCTGATCAAAGTCTCTGAAAATGTGATTTGGCGTGGAGTGATTTCTAGATAAAGGAATCTGTTTTCTCGAGCGAGTGGGAGAGACACAGTTGCGCCTGAAGATGGAAAGAGACGGTCCGATCTGCTACCTACGGGCCGCCTAGATGCCTTCTTTAGTTAATTCGACTATAGTAGAATTTTAATATCAAACTCGTGGCTTCGATTTCGTAGTGATTATTTTGCAACTTTAAAGAAGAAATACTGTATCGGGGACTATTACGGAAAATCGGGGACAAATGATTACCTTAAATTCAAAAATCACCGAGGACACAAATTGTATTCTGGGGACTCTCCCCGGAAATCGAGGACGAATGGTCACCTTAGGTTAGAATGCCCTTTTTGGTGGGTTCTTACCCTTTTATAATTTTTTACTTGGCCAATATTTTAAATTTAAAGAATGCCCCTTCAAGTCGAACAGGCCTTTGCTCGAACGATCGCTAATTCTGTCAAGAAGGCTTATGTTCATGAGAGTCCTATCCAGGCTAAGCATTTTCGATGAAAATGAGTCCAAATACAACTGTAGTCGGACTGTGGGACAATACTTCTGATCCTTTTTAAAAATGTCGACATGAAAATATGCTAAAACCGTGCACAGAGGGTAAACACCTGGGCGTGAAAACACGCCGCGTCACTCAAAGTGACCACGTCAATCGCTATCTTCACTATGCAATCCACTCCAAATTAACGATTGACGAACGAAACATGTATTAGTTCGTATTGGCTGAAGGTGTAGGTGTAACGCGTATATACGTATTATGTTGACGAAAATTTTGACTGGAGAATCAGAAGAAGAAAAATCGTTCCGTTTCCGACTGATCCATGAGACGATATTACGATATCTCTGTCATGCGTGGACCGATTTTATTGAATTTGGTCTTATTCGAAAGCTTATATGCAGTTTACATAAGAAAAATGCCTTTAGAAAATATTGCAGGCGTGATGAGATATTAATGAAATAAGTTTCAGGTAAGGTTGGATTAGCCGGGCGACGAGTAAATGATAGCGGTAGCGACAGTCGACATATACAGGGTGTCGAAACATGTACTTGGCGTCGAGACGCTACCGCGTCTCTAGATAAGATGTTGATACACGCTTTGGAATATCGATTCTTTAACGAAACCAGGTTAGAAATGTTGGGTTTGATGGATATAAACGAATCCTGAAATATCAGCCGCGAACAGTTAGAAATTTGAAGAAAAATTAGCTTTAGAATTTGTAATTTTAATCAAAGAAATACAAAAGTACCATTGTAATTAGGTAGAGAAACGAGAATGAGGAACGGTTTTGACAACACAGGCCTGTGATGAAAACACTTTTTTCAATATTTTAACTGCTTTAATATATTTTTACGTGCTGAATTCGAAAAACACTATTTCATACCACATCGACTATGGGCGGCTTTAGGCTTGCCATAGCGGATGGTGCCAGTATGTAGTAGAACTTACTACAGAAATTTCTAGCAGACTATAAAATATCGAGTCGCCAACACATATCAGTTGGTTGTGACTTCACTAATTTTTCACTATAAACTGGCTACTCCTGGCTCAAATTACAACATAAAAACGTTAACGCAAGTTGTGAAAAAAAAACTGTAGGTGATGGTGCAAATCTGAGGTTATTTTTGCATTTAGATTTCCAAATTCCTATAAAACCAGCGTAGGTACATTTTTAAATAAGATTTTATCAGGCGGTCTTTTTATTAAAGCAATTCATTTATTCGATTTCTGAATTTTTCTGCATTACTACTACCCTTCGTGGCGTCACAATTGGGTCGAGAAAAACGCAGACACCGCCAGCCGAAAGTTAAAACACCTGATCCTCTTACTGATAGCATCGACGTTATCACTTACAACGAGTAATCATTTCAGCATGTGAATCTGAAATATCGACGCCAGGTACGTTTTAGGCTCTTGGAATAAGTGTTTGAACACCGATTAGCTTGTAAATCCTGAGAAAACGTTGCAAAAGTCTCATCACTAAGTAGTCAAAAGCACACCAGGCGGACTGGCGATAATATAGCAATACCGTGAGCTTGTCCGAGATTGAAGCATTGCCTGAAATGTGTAACACGAGGAAACAGCAACGCCTCGTGTTCCCCTGTTCCACCAAATCGTTCCATATCGGGCTACGTTCCCTAACGGGATACCCCCTCGACGAGTTACAGCCTCTCTCCAGCCGCTACGTTCCCCTGTTTCCCTATTTCTCGCGATAGTATCAGCGAAACTGCGTGCAAATGCATAATGCACCGCGTCAGATCACTCGGACAGATTTCAGCTGACAATAAATCAGCGCGATACGCGCGCCACTCGATGTTCCGGGCGCGATCTTCGCCGTGGATCGCGACGACGGATGGAAATAGGGTGGTTCTTTCTGCGTGGCGTGCCTATCACAGATATTGCGGCTGACTTACGGTCCACTCGAATGACATGGAAAGACGTACAGTGAATCACAGGTTTGTCCACGTAAATGAAAAAGAATAACTAATTGTGAAAGTCACTGCCTTGCTCTTGCGTCTTGATCACTTGATCCATAATTTTAATATAAAAAGTATGAATAAATGTGTGAATGGTTGTATTTCTGGCGATACCAACCACCAAATTTGTTCTCAGTCGTTTAATTTAAGAGCTGCGTGTATACCTATGGTTAGAGATGGAGTGCAAAATCACTAACAGTGATTTATCACCGTGATCGCAGAATCACGATCACGGTCGTGATTTAACGTAAATCACGACGGTGATCGTGATTTTTTTACCTCGAGTGAATTTGTTTACTGTGAATACTGTGATCGTAATTCTTGATCATGATTGAAATATTTTTTATAAAATACTTCAATATAGCTTGTGTTACAGTCAAAGCATGCTAATTCAGCGAATATATGTATACCTAGTATATACATTCATTAAATAGTGTATGTATGTACGTACTGATTTGATTGGCTAAAGTATTCACATATACATTATACTTTTTAACTAAAGTGAAGAAATATTCGTTAATTGATTCAAAATATACAACTGAGATTATATAAGCACATTGAGGACTTGAGAATATTTCGAGAGAAATTAGAATTTGGGGTTATGTGGCGCGTGCAAAGAGCAGTTATGCTTTCCACCAATCAGATCACGAAAATCGCGAATCACTGTTCTGCCTGCACCAATCAAAATCGATCACGAAAATCACGAATCACTGTGAAAAATCACCGTGATTGGGAACGAATGTGATCGGATCACTCGTGATTCGCAAATCACGGTTCTAGCCATCACTACCTATGGTCATAGTTCATTGTACATGGGGATGTTAAGCCTGTCACGGCCCCCGGTCTTTTTCGACCTATTGGCGTTTTCCTTTCTTTGAGCTTCAGGGTTGCCAGGCCCCCTGGCATTCAGTTCAGGCAGGCACAATAAAAATCTCCTGCAAAATAAAGAGTAGTAGTATTGCGCACTTAACAAATTTCAAATATTTGTTTTCAAGGCATTGTAAAGATTTGGCAGTGTATTATAATTATAATCGTAAATTCGCTCGGAGGTTTGTAAAGCATTTTATTGCAGCATGCCATCTATCGATTTGCTCCTACATTGTACTCTAAATCGTAACCTTAGGCCGGTATTCTCAGTCGCTACTTATTCTTAAGCAAATGCTTAAGCATTCGGAATCCTTTACTAGCTACTAGGTTAGTAGAGGATGCCGTATGCTTAAGCATTTGCTTAAGAATAAGTAGCGACTGAGAATACCGGCCATACTTTATTATTATAACGCATATTTACAACATATCCCGTTGCTGCGCCGTTGCACGTAGTTACGTACGTTTTCGTGTTAAATTTTTTTCTCTGAGATATGTAAGTACCATTAATGATAATGTCGTCTATGAAGATACAGATTAAAACTTCCTTTCAATTTTAAATGTCTACTTTTTTATTGAGCCGTTTTTCTCTCGCTTTCTTTTCACACACTAAACTGAAATCTTCGGCAGAAGATCAGACCTGATCTGGCAACCCTGTTCACCCTACTACGATCGTCGGGACTTTTTCGTTCCAAATGGTGTTTTTTTTTTTGTTTCTCTAATCCTGCTACGAGTTCTCGATCTTTTCTTCGATGTAGTGACGTTCTGATTTCCTTAACACTATTCGTACCAGACGGTCAATTTGACCGTTTTCAAACTTTGGCGTACATTTTCCCACATACAACGTTATCACATCGCTATTTATCTTTACGACTTTTCTTAAAATATGTCTACAATGAATTTTTCAGTATTTACTTCTACTCTTATTTACTTGTTTCCGAGAAATATATGTAGCCTGTCCAACCTACCGCGACCGGTCAATTTGACCGGTCGAAAGATTTATCATATTTACTCTGCTAAACCTATATAATCGGTACAAAAGAAATGCTATCTGAACCTGGCATGTCCAACTGGAAACGGAATGAGCCTCTTTATTACATTATTCTGAAGGAGACGCTATCAAGTTACGCACGTGAATTGTTGAAACAATGTTTCATAGCAGGAGTGTACCCCACAAGCCGAAACGTCACAGGGGCAAGACGAATCCCCAAACCCCTCCAAGAAATCCTACTTTTTGGTTCTTTGTCCATATCCGCGGTCTGTCGCGATTTGTTTTGTTTGCATTCTTCGTTACACAACGGACATTGTTGAAGGGCATTGAGCAGCGCGACCTCCCTCCGGCTTCCAATAGTACGCAGATCGCAGAGTTGAGTGACACAGTTCAATTTTATAACGCGAAGAGAGCATGACGGTATAAAATTTCTGAAGTGTTTGCATTTGCATTTCAAGTTATAAGTACTAATTTGAAGAAAGAAAAAATAACTCAACAATACTCTGACGCAAATTTTGTATTTGGTCTTTAGTGTATTATTCTGTGGCGAATATTTATCCGAAAAATGTCAAGGCGTTCAAAAAATATGATGTCATTAGAAAAAATAAATAACATACACGAAGAGTGTTCGGATGCCGATGAAGAGGAACTTTCTGAAACTGAAGATGACATGGAAAAAGATGGATGTTAAACGACTAATTATGAAAGGAAAAGTAAAAACTGCATTTTCTCTGATTATTGACCACCAAATAATGAACAATATAAGAACGTGCACAGAAGCAGAAGCATTTAGAGTGTTGGGGACTAAATGGGAACTAAGTGCGGCAAAATTAGATGCATTTGTTGCTCTGCTGTATGCTCGCGGCGCATATGAAGCAAAAAACGTAGACATCTCATATTTATGGAATAAGGAATGGGGTCCTGCATTTTTTTCAGAAACCATGAGCAGAAATTTATTTAGTGATATTATAAGGTTTATACGATTTGATAAGAAAAGCGAACGAAACCAATAAATTTGCTTTAATATCTGAAATTTGGGACCGATTTATTGAAAATAGCCAAAGTTGCTATAAACCAGGTGCATATGTAACTGTTGATGAGCAGTTGTTTCCATCCAAAGCTAGGTGTAGATTTACACAATATATGCCGAACAAACCAGATAAATTTGGAATAAAATTTTGGTTAGCATCTGACGTTGAGAGCAAGTATGTAATAAATGGATTCCCATATTTGGGAAAGGATGAGAACAGGGGTTCTTCAATTCCACTAGGGGAGTTCGTTGTTCTGAAGCTGATGGAACCATTCACAGGGAACCATTCGTGGAAACAAACGAGAATTGCCCAAATTTGCAAAAACAAAGAAAGATAATATGGTACGCTATTCAACGAAACTATATAAGTCAAATCATATTACTCTTACAATATATAAAAGCAAACCAAATAAAAAAGTGCTTCTACTAAGTTCACTGCACAACTCAATAGAAACAGAAAAAAGTGGTACAAAATTCGGTGTAGACATGACAGATCAAATGGCAAGAAAACACAGCGTGAAATCGAAATCTCGTAGATGGCCCCTCCAGGTTTTTTTAATATTCTTGACCTAGCTGGAATAAATGCATGGGTTTTGTATAAAGAAGCGACGGGAGAAAAAATTTCAAGGAGGAAATTTTTACTGCAGTTAGCTGTAGAACTTGCCGCTGAATATCGAGGATTGCGGGAAGAAGAAAATATACCAAAAACATCAACAAATATAAGTTCAGATACACACGTACGCAAAACTTGCCAAGTAAGATATTGTAAAGATAACAAAACTACAAAAATGTGTTCGAAATGCAAAAAATAGTGCGGCAAATGTACATTTGAGAGCTTAATAATTTGTAGAAAATGCAGTCCAGACGAACAAGTATATAATCAGACAGAAAAATAAATAAATAAATGAAAGAAACAATATGACTACCGTTCATTTATGATTTCTTTTCAAGTGTATAATTAAACTGAAAAAAAATTAATTTATTTTGTTATTTGGTGAAAGTTGTTTCATTTATTATTTAATTCAGTACCAAATTGACTACTATCTACGTTCAATTGTAAAAAATATAACTCTTTTTCGAGGACCGGTCATTTGACCGGTCACGGTAGGAATAGGTATACATGAAGTGTTGGTACGAATAGTGTTAACTAGAGCTATAGCTGTAGACCGAGTACCCGTGGGATACCCAGGAAGAGGAAAATTCCCGGGAAGGCGCTACCCGGGTAAACTACCCGAGATACTCGAGATATCCGAGAACTTACAGAGCACAGGATGATTCTGGAGCGACGACTGTCAGAGAGATGCCGCCTGGCACCCCGTGGCGAGGGCAACCCTCCGTGGTGCCTCACTGAATTTTATGGAATTTGTATTCCTTATGTAAAAGTAGTCGGATTTGTATGAAATTTAGTATAATTTTAGTCGGGAGAACACCAGGAATCCATTGGCGTCACTTTCATATCGATACGATGAACAATAAAGAACTTCTTAATATACAGTAATAAATATTTTACCCTCGACTGCGGGACGTCGACCTCGATTCGCTGCGGTCGGCCGAGGATTCATACCTGTTTCAGAAAAAAATAATTCTTTATTCTTTATCGTATCGATATGGAAGTAACACCGATGGATACTTTATGTTTTTTCGATGAAAATCATACCAAATTTGATGTAAATCGGACTATTTCTAACGAAGTCAATTGGAAATTATGCAAATAATTTTTTCATGTAATCTCCTTCATTACGGTCCGAATTACGTCGTTCTTGGTGTTATTTTCATCGGAGAAACATAAGGAATCGATTGGCGTCATTTTCGCAGAGATCTGCTGAGAAATACGGAACTGGAGATTTCTCACTTGCTATTGGGTATTTCTGTCTCCCCGGGGGTCGAAGCCTTCGACCCGAAGGCTATGACGCTCAGTGAGGCTTCAATTATGGAACGGTACTCTGCGACATCTCGGGTGTCTCGAATATCTCAGGTAGTTTACGCGGGTATCGCCTACCCGGGAAATTTTTCTCTTCCGGGACATCTCACGGGTACCCGGGTACCCGGGTACCTGATTACAGCTCTATCCTTAACCCTACTCTAGCCAATTTGGTCGTTTTTGACCCAGTGATGCTACTTCGTTAACCCTGCTACGGCTCCTCGGGTCTGTTTTGAGCCACTCGTGTTCCCATTTCTTTAACCTTACTATAGCCCTCAGGGTATTTTCGACCCAGTGGCGTTCTAATTTTTCTGAAGTCTCTTCTAATCCTGAGAAAAATATAAGGAACATGATATTCTTATGTGTGTTAAATGTATAGCTGAACTGAAGATCACGGCAAGGTTAAAGTATTAATATTAAAAAAATATGTTGGAAAAGTCGCTACAAAGACTCTGAACTTGCGGACAAGTGTATGAAGGGTGCTGCTTTGCTTTCCCTCTTGCCTGCCACTTTCACATCATTATATGTCTACCTAAGTACCTACAAAGTGCAATTGCGATTTTTAGAAGTTCGGGGGTTTTTGTTCGTTGCCCTAGGTTGTGACGTTTAAAAGAGGGTTTCTGGGGCTCGCAAATGAAAGAAACATTGTGGTTAGAAGAAGACTTCTATCGCGTACTTCTTATATTTTGAGAGGTCGCAAATGCACGAATATCTTAAAGGCAGTTAGTATTTTGAATTCAACACAGAATACATAAGATTGTAAACGATACAAAAATATAGGAAATTGGTGTACCGGTAGGGGAGATCGGGGATAAGATGGCCATACTAAGCGAAAATAATACAAATAAAATATAACAAAAATATATATTATACACATAAGAAAAAATATTTTACCAGGTAACATCAAAATTACTGAAAATAACTAAATACACATGGATTTTTACACGAATAATGAATATCAACACGTGCATGGAGAATTTTTCAGATTTTAGTGCATTTTAACTAAAATTGTTCAACTTATAAAAATTTTTTTGCATATTTTTTTATTATTTACTTTTTAGTGTCTATTAAGTTTTGATTTGTGGTTATATGCTGAGGTAAGTAACACGGAGGGCGCCACCTCGCGGTCCCTTTTTTGAAAAGTGAGATGATTAATTAGTTAAAGGACAAACTTCAATATGGGGAATAAATCAATATTTGTTACTTGGTGATGTTTGTTTAATAATCTGAATTTTACCCCTCATCCCTCTTCAGTATAGAGGCTCCGCGCCGAAGATACTTACCTAGCGCATAGATTAAATTGGTTTGATTTGTGGCTACAGGCTGATTTCAAGTGGTTTGGATTTGTAGTTATGGGTTATATTTATTGATGATTGGGTAATTTTTTCACCCATTCCGGTTTTTTCATAATTTTTTATTGTCGTCATAACTACGCACGCCTGCAAAGTTTCAAGATAATTGAATTGGTGGAACTGGGTTAAATACGTGTTCCGTTTTACCCCACGAAACGTGTTCCGTTTTGCCCCACATGCAGTCATTTAGTAAACATTTAATATTTACACTTCAGCATGAGGTAAAGAACTTTTTAATACGTCAAAATGTAGCGTAAGGACTATAGAATCCAACGGTGTACTTACCGTTAATAATTTTCGAAATTCAAGTGCCGAAAAGTGATCGAATGTACAACACAATATTGAAACGTCGATACCGGAAATCTTTCCAACTCTTTTAACGGAAAAGTAACGTGTGCACGGGTCTATGGTCTGTCACGAAATGCTATGAGGAGCCTTTGGTTCCATGTGACGCGATACCAACTTATTCGCAGCTCTTATCTAAAGCCGGGTCCAGACCTGAATGAGTATACGCTGAGCAGGCTGAGCGCGCACGAATATTCTAATGTGGACGGATGAAACGGTAGCTACACTCGCATGTTTCCATGCGACCCGACTCGCGAATGCCGGCGAAGGCACATGGCCTGAGCGTTGTCGGTTTTCTTCCACACATCAAAGGGAGTTTGGAGTGCATTGCGTTCAGCGTGGAAGATAGAAGTAGATGTGATACTTTTCTAAAATCCTCGTTGTCTCGGATTTTCATGATATTAAATTATATGGTAGTCCATATGAAATTAGGAAGTGTTAAGTCCTCATTTTTGCAGATTCGAAATTGTTTAAAAAATACAAATCTTCAAAGTTCCCTGCTTTCGGTGATTTTTACGAAACCCGCCTACCTACAGAAATTAATTTTAATGACCTAAATTATTGAAGATATAGACTTGCGTCTTTTTTTTCTTAATCGTGAAGGTTGGATCTATGTGAATGAGTTTAATCCATTGCTAATATTGTCATAAACAGTTAATCAATAATCTGAAAATTAGAATTTCAACAATGTAATGCAATTATTTTACTGAATAATTTGTCTTTCTTTTCTTCACTACACCCTGCATTGCTCTTAATTTATATAGCCTGACGGACTCCCTGTTGTTTTAAAAAATAACACGAGATTACGCGCGGGGGCCGGCAATACGCCTCGTGAAGGGACGCAGGAAGAAAAGGGGTTGTTCGTCTTCCTTTCGAATTGGAGACGGATCCCTTATCTTTTCAGTATAAACACGCGCTACAATATCAAAACAAAATGATCATCTTGAAATGATATAAAATTTTCATGAAATTTCCTTCATTATGGTCCGAATTACGTCGTTCTTGGTGTTAGTTTCATTGGCGATACATAAGGAATTAATTGACGTCGTTTTCGCAAAGATTTGATGAGAAATGCGAAACTATTGGACATTTCTGACTTTTTAATGGTATTCCAACCGTTTCGTGGGTCGAAACCCATGAAATTCGGTGAGGCACTGCGGGGGGTTGTCCTCGCCACGGGGTACCAGGTGGCACCTCTTTGACAGGCGTCGCTGGAGAATCACCCTGTATGTATTGGTAAACAGGATGACTCGGAGGTTTGAACTGTATGTTTATTTAGCTGATTATCACACCATCTTTAAGACTACGGACTGGGTTAAGCTAAGCACAGAAGTTGGTGAACAAAGACACAATGGCACTTTCGACCTCTCCGCATGCGTCATTCGTGCGCGCTCAGCGTATACGCATTCAGGTCTGGACCCGGCTTAAGGGAAACATTGATGTTCCGTTTTACCCACCCGTTCCGTTTTACCCCACTCTCCCCTAACTTTTTTATTTTTTGTAAAAAATGAAAGTATTTTAACCAAACAATTTTACATGCTTTAGAAGTAAAAATATGTATGCAAACAAACATATTTCTACTGTTATCTTTGGTTTAAAATTAAAACCTACTTTGTGAGTAAATTGGCCATCTTACTTGACTACTTTGTATTATGGTTCACGTACTAAATCGTCCAGCGTGCTCAGGTAAATCCTCGCCAGCATTGAACTTCTTTATGTTTCTTCTTAAGGTAGCTTATGGAATAGTGTACTTTAATGAAATATTAGCACAAGGTTGCCCTTCTTGTGGTGTAATGCAGCTTAAAAAGCATATTTTGACAAAACTCGTCTGCTTGATTTTTTAACCCTTTAGCGCCCAGTGTGACGTATACGTCACATCAGTTTCAGACGTATAACAAGAATCGATAGTGAATAATTTTGGGTCCCAAAACAGATCAGTTCTCTAAATGGCTCCGATACGCAAGCTACCTACTGATGCGTTTACCGCTGTAAATAATGTTTACAGTAACCATGAAAACGTTTCTGGCGAATGCATGTTGGACATTTTTCGATAACCTGAAACATTGCTCTTGGTTTCTTTAAAAAGTTGAGAGTAAAATTATTTTTCTTACATTTTATTTGGTAGATACGTGTAAATTGGTTGTTATACTAAAAGAATATTACTTATAAAATTTGATTTGATCAATTTTTAGTTTGTAATTGCATGTTGAAATTCATGTGACGTATACGTCACACTGGGCGTATACGGATTAAAAAAGCGAATTTTTTTTTCATTCGTACAATGGTTTCTATTGCGCGGACGTCCCTTGGTAAATGCTCCGCCACCAAAGAAGTCATGGCATGCATCGACTTCTAATTCTAAACCCTCGGACCTACAGCGTTTCGACAATATTGACCATTGGGTCGTGTTCAGCGATGACAGACAGCGCTGTGAACTTTGCCCTTCTGGCCACATTCAATCAAAGTGCTATAAGTGCAATGTTCACTTATGCTCGAGCGCAAAAAGAAATTGTTTTGTAAATTACCATAGTAAAAATTAAGATTTTGTACTTCGTTTATACATGCTATAACAAAAATGTGTATTCTTCTTTTCATTTGTAAGAGATCTTAAAAGTATAAATGAATAAAACACGAGTATATCGTTGAGAAATGATTAGAAAATATATACTCGTGTTTTATTCATTTATACTTTTAAGATCTCTTATAGTAAACTTGCATTTAAAACACATTTTTTGTATTTTAGTAACATCTAGAAAATCATAATTCCACTGGATTTTTTGGGAAAAGAACGATGAAGTGCATGTATTGGGACCATTTTTCAGTTAACTAATCGCAAGAAATATTTTTTTTTCACCGCGAAAGGTGTCGGGCCCTAAAGGGTTAATGTAATTTCATGACATTGTAAAATTACATTAAAAAGTAAGTGTAAAATACATAAATTATATTGCGAATGAATCATTACATGCTAAGATGACAAGTGCACCATCTTACTCCATGTCGACAATGTGGATCAATAATATCAAAATAAAATGCAGACATCAAATTTCTTTTAAACCACTATGTGATATTCTTCCTGCACTTGTATAAATGCTAAAATTAATTGCCCCTGAAAACCTTACCTTTATTTAAACTTCTATTCACTAATTTATGATGTCAAATTCTTATATGTTACAAGTGTCAAATCGTGATTCCGTTAGAACTCTTTATTGCATAGTCATTTCTCTACGTTATCATGTTAAACTATATTACGGACTCATATGCATAGATGATGTACCAAAGAAAATCGACCTGTGTTACCAACAGAAACAAAAAATAACATTGCCCATGTTAATCCGATTTCTCCTATATCAACACCAGTTGCCGAGAAAGTGCCTATCTCGCGTAAAACAAGATCTGATAATTTATATTATAACCATCCCCTATACATATATATTACACAAGTAATCTGCCCAATATGTGCTTGTAACTATGATATCCGAACGTTATTTCGTTTCTAATTTAATCAATTCCCCATCATTTCTTTTTGTTCATAATTTTATACTAAAAAATGAATGGAATCTTAAGAATCGATTTTTCGTCTGTTGCAGGAACAAGGATCGGCGTAGAATGTGCGCGTCTAAGGAGGTTTAATTTTTTCGAGTAAGTTTTTAAAACGCTACCATTGTTGTAGAATAGCTGCGGCCTTTGGTCGGGATCGAATTCCTGCGGTAATTTTTCATTCGTGGCAACACAATAAAGTCGAGATACGCGGTGAGTCGCCGCCGCTTAGGAGTCACGGATCACTTGCCACGAATAACTGAATTAGAAAAGGAAACAGTTAGTAATGAGCGCATAACAGGCGTGGATTAAGTTTATAAAAAACGACCTTTCACGGTTTCGTTCGCAGGATTCAATGAATCGACGTCTTGCAGCACGAAACGATGTAGGAAGTAGTTGGTACGTAAGGAAGGCTGTTCGATTTATATCGGATGGTTCATGAATGTGTGGTACGAACTTTAGCTGTGTACAAGCCGCTTTAAAATTCATTAAAAAGTGTGCATTGTCATGGTTCGAGAAACAACAGTTTTCGAATTATAGACCACATTCTTTTTATTCGTTAAAGACGTTTGACGTGCCTTGTGCCAATTTGAAGGAATGAAAGGAGTTTTTATCGATTGTACATCGATAACGTAATCGAAGCAGTCAGATGTACATACGAATTAATATTGTAGGGGGAATCGGTAAATGTGCAGAAGTGAATGACGCTATTTTAAACATTTAATGAAATGAGGAGTTGAAATGGTAAAAACGATGTAAGTGCCAAAAAGATAAAAAATATTTTTTTAGGGGAAAAGTGGCAAAAGTTATGAGTGCTAGAATAATTTATTATAACTGTTAGGGCTCTCGCAAAATAGAGTTAAACTCGTAAATGAAAGACAATGAAAGTGCCCGCAATCTTCACGGCCCTCTAAATCTGTAAAGGTTGTATGCACTGAGAGTCCATAGCGATAAACGAGTAATAAACGATGTAACTGACAAAATGAACAGACAAGCGTTTTTTGTTTATACTGAAAATGTTAGCTGCTGGCGCTTACATCGTTTACCATTTCAGCTCCTCAAATATCTTATTCCAAATATACTAATTTTAACCTGTTTTGTTTTCACTTTATATTTCTATGTATAGTGATTACCTGTCCAAACCCTTATTTGAAAGAGCTATTTAAAATGTAAATTATATATAGTATTCCATTTAAAAAAGTGAAGACTTGAATAACTAGCTTTCGTAGAAGTTTCATTTCTAACCCTAATAGTTTATGAGAACATAGTTCGTATAGGTATACCAAGTAAATAATAGTGAGATTTGTAGGAGTTCAGTAGAGGGAATGGAAGAAAATAAGTCCTTGGAAGATCTTTCATTGCGAAAGACACAAATGTAATGCCTAAACATTAAATGGTAAATCTCGAATCTAATTATCGCTACTCCATAAACGCGCTGTGAAGATCTCTTGTGCCTACGCACGCGCATTACAGACCTCACTCACTACGGTTCGCTGTACCTATAACCTTATAGGTATATAAATCAGATTTTGGTACAATTTAAGGATAAATAATCGCAAGCTGCAAAAAGCTCTTAATAAAACCATTAAAATTTCGATTGCCATGACTGCCAGTGATCAGCACTTCGAACTTACAAATTTTCCCTAGAACCCTTACATTGTCAAACTTCTAAACACCATTACTCTCGTTATGAGTGACAAATATTAACTGGAATATTGCATTACATTTATATTTTAGCTTCTTCTCGCGCTTGTTATACTCACTGTTTTCCGTTACCACTCCCATAATCTCACGGTGCTGTGCTAAATATAAAAAGGCAGCAGCTCCACTTAGACTTTCCTGCAGAGCACCCTGCAGCTAACATTGACTAAAATGGTAAAAAAAAGTGGTAGTTGAACGTTTAGCAAAAGTACTCGACTGAAGCGAACGGGGAAGGTGTAAGCAGACATTAGCCTGGAATAAAAGGTTCCGTTGCCTCGGGGAGGGGGAGTTGGAAAACAGAAAACAGAAGATTTATCTGAATAATCAGCATACGAGTAGGCAACGTGTCCGTCACGGTCGCATCCCGCATACCTATCATATCAGGCCAGAGCCTCATTCTTTTTTCGCCTCGGCGCATACAATGCTGCCGATTTCGTAAGTGTAGCGTGGCGATCGCCAAGTGTTTCAGCGCGTTTACGCGCGTGCGCGGAAGGAACTGGGCCGAGCATCCGTTTCCTTTCCAGCGATTACGCGTCCTGTTGCTTTCTTATCGGCTTCCAGCTTGGGGCTGGCTGATTGCTTTTTGTGTGAATTTTCATGCATCAAGTTTAAGAAACGAAGGGATCCAGGGAAGGAATGTTAGGTTACTGTGACACCAGACAATTTTGTAACTCACGACTGGTATTCCAGATACCTATATTCATTTGGCAGAGCTGGGGATGGTTTAATAAAGTCAGAGAAAGGGAGAAAATGTGTGAATATTCTCAAAATTCCGGTCGTGAGTCAACAAAGTGTCTAGGGTAAGTCTGGGAGAGATGGTCATAATTTCGTTTGGAGCCTCCTACAGCCAACCTATTTGGAATAAAGCAACGAAAGTGATGTAGAACAAAACTTCAATTCTTTGTCTACATATCAGTTAATGTCAATAAACGAAAAATTATTATTTAATATACAAATTTTACAAATGAAAAAAAAGTGTCATTACCCATCTCCCCCTTAATGTCCGGGAAAGATGGTCGTATGTACCTTTCGGGCTAACAATTTGTGGACTTTACCTGGTTATCAGAGATTCTTTCTAGTTTCCGTCCACTTTCGTTTTTGCCCGCTCAAAACTTCTTTGGGCGTTTGCTGTGAGTCTTCTAATCCGCATGTTAGACACGCAGTGTCAAATGCTGTGCAATTTTCATGGGCCCAATAACCACATAACTTACAGCTTAGCCAGTCTTCTCTTTTTTCGTTTCGAAATAATTTTCTCCCATCTTCTGCAATTTATTGCCAAATTTCATTTTTTTTTTTGGAGGACTTTTGTTGTTTTAATTCTTTTTCCACCTTTGCCCTGTCACTCATTTTTCGAGTGTTAATATGTGTTTGCGACGTTAATAATTTTCCCGGTTGGTTGACGCGATTCCGAGTAGGGTACCTTTTGAGCGGCACAGGAACGATATCTTCCAACCAAAACTTGGGTTGGCGCACGTTCTTCATCAATTTCAGCAGTACATTCGGTTTCAAATTAGTAAAGACCATATTAGATGGCCTGGGATCATTGCTAGGACCAGGCTAGGCTATACAAAAACATCCTTCAAAATATCTAGAAATTACATCAAATACAGCTATGGCCATCTCTCCCGGACAAAAATTGACCATCTCTTTCTTAAAGCCCTGGTCATTCCCATTTCATTTAGACTAACAAACGTAACCTCGAATACTTTAAGGTTGAAAACACTGTAAACAATATACTATCGAAAATACATCTTGAGAACAAAAATATTCAGCATAAATAACACAAACAAGGTGACCAAAATATAGATCAAACATTTTGATACACTAGCTTACATTTCACAGTGGATTTACAAACCTTTAAAAATGTTTTATTCCAAAGCTTTGAACTGAGAATGTTACTTTTCTATGACAGTTTGTACCCACTCGTGGAATGGGAGTCCGAAATTCTGCGACAGAAATTCACGAGCAGTGTGTATATATACAAAGTCACACGTTAATACAGATGTTGTGCCCAGGCAACGCCAAACCACACGCATTATACACATTACTATACATTACACATATTATATTACTCAAGAACGTTTTTGAGACGTTTCTAAGCTAAGACAGTCGCGAGGCAACTGCGAATCTACGAAATCAACAAAAATGCGAGCGCTTTGGCGTGACCATATATGGTAACGGGCACCACGCCCAATGGCGAAACAAAATCGATATGACGTACCATGGGCGAGCAAGGTAATTGCGTTGGTGGTTCGCCGTACAGGTCTAGCTGGGGTCACCCAGTGTGCCGCTGTCACAAGTTGTCCACGCAAAATATTGATTCGCCCTTGCAACAGAGTTTCACCTTCGCATTTCTGAAATAATGTCACATATACTTATTATACAGTATTTTAATCATATATTTAATTTATTAATACAATTGTTTATTTAAAGTTAATAGAAAATATTAATTCTATTTTATATTTTCAAAATATATGTCTATCAGACTCATTAACTTAAATTTGATAAATTAGTGAATCTTAATGTGTATTTAACTTGGGATTAATAACAAAATAAGAGAAATATAATATTGTAAAAATTTGACTCAGTTCTTTATAGGGGTATTCAATATGTTTCCTTCCATGAGCTAAATTCAGAGAAATCAGCTAAATTTGAGTTAATCTAGAAGCCTGTTTACCCCCCAGAAAACAGATTTTAGATTTTCAAATTTTTAATTTTTAATAAAAAATGTTTAATTTTTCATTAATTTTCAAATCATGCTACAGATTAGCGTATATATTAGCCTATATTAAACACCCATAAAAACTATGAATTTATATACTATTTTATTCATAACCCATACCTTTATTTCTGTAGAAGGAGTTTTTTTTATTATAATAATAAATAGAGTTATGTCACTAATATAGATTAACTTTATATACATATATAACTTTATATACATAATTTATATACATATATATATATATGTATATATACCCATACAGCACACTCTCGTTGCAGCATAGTTGCAGGATAGTTGCGGTGCAAGATTGCAACGATTCACGCAACGTTGCCGCAACTATGCAGCAATAATTCTATGTCCGCCTGCTGCAAAGTTGCACGGCAACTTTGAGGCAACTTTGCACGGCAACTTTGAGGCAATAGGTATTCAAATGAATAAAAAAAAAAATAATGCCAACAGTGAGATGCGAACTGACGACCTCATGGTTACTAGTCGGGAGCGCTAGGCACAAGCCCACGCTATTCGTTGGTGATCACTTTCAATCAAATGTATATATGTACACTCCACATTTTTCAAAGTCGATTTTCTCGAATTTGGCTGAATTCTTACTACTTTTGGAAAATTAAAGTCCGAGTGAAGACCTGCGCGTACACTAAGTATAAACAATTTCTGAGATGGACAGGCCTGAAGGTCCCCTTGTTAGTGCCGCGTTTCGACCTGATCTGTCCCACTGTGCGCCGTGCCCGCCTTCACGGAAACATCAGCTTGGCACGTGGCACCAGTAAAGTAGATTCTGACTTATGCTTGGAACTGATTAAATTGTTGCCTTCTCCGACATATATTTTATATTTTAGTTCATTATCCAGGATGTCCGCGGGAACAGTACACACCTGGATATTTCCTAACGAATTCGAGATATAAAAGAAATTGTTTATATGAAATTGCATGGTTGGAGGGGGCAAATTTACTGGGGTAGACGATTTTTTTCTTTGATTATTATTTTACGAGATACGATGATCAATTTTTTTTTTTTTAAACGGAACTCTTTTTTTTTAATAGATCACTTGATAGTGCGTTTCAAGACGATTTCAATAAGGTATAATGTATACACTTTATTTCCGCCGGTTTTGGAGATATTATGTTTTAAAATTTGCTAACGCCGCAAAGTTGCGAAAAAGTTGCGGCATGGTTGCGGCATAGATGCGGCAAAGTTGCGGCAAAGTTGCAGCAAAGTTGCGGCAAAGTTGCAGTGCATTATTGCAACGCAACTATGCAGCAACTATGCAGCAACAATTCTATGTCCGCCCCGTGCAATGTTGCACGGCAACGTCCCAGCAACCATACATCGACATTGCGCTGCAACTATGCAACATCGCAACCAAGTGCAAGGTTGCTGCAACCATCCTGCAACTTTGCCGCAACGAAGTGTGCTGTATGGGTACGGATATCCGGATACTCAGATCCGGATTTCGAGTTATAATCAGCAATCCGGATACTCGGATATCCGGATAATAAGAGCCCTGGTTATTTTGGATACGTAATCCTTGGCATGCCAATCTGAAAGTTAGACCAAATTTGAAATAAACCGATAGAGATATTTAATATCGATGAGACGAAGTATATTGGAAGTAGGTTCGAATCTAACTGGATAGTTTCGAACAGTTCACGACTACTTTGAAAAAGAAAAACAATACTTTGAAGTAGACTCGAACCAGAACGAAATAGGTTTGAACTCCCTATAAGTACTTTGAGAAACATATAATTAGCGGTACTTTCAAGTATAATCGAACCTTTTATGAGTATCTTAACCAGGACTTTTCTATTCTGCGCAATTGTGTAATTTTTTATTATAAAATTAGTTACCACAAAAAATTCTATTCTAATTACAATTACTTAAAAAAAATATTATATATTAGAAATAAAATCAAAACTAATACAATTGAAATATCATTTAAAAATATAAGATTTAAATCAGCTATACTTACAGTTTATTTAAAATATAATTTTTGTAAATTTGAAGTAAATTTTATTTTATAACTAATGATAAATTTACAAAAAATACATTTTTAATATCTTTAATCTCCAAAGGTTTTCGTTTTTATGTTATGTTATGCTAAATAATATTTTTTATAGATTAGACCAACTGATACAGGTTTTATTGCAGTGCTCCGTTATTGCTGAGTTCTTTACGAGTATTTTAAAAAAAAATTATTGAAATCGGTCAAGATTTGCGCTGTCGAGCGATTTTTGTCCAAAATCGCACAGTGGGAGAAAATGACACAGTCGGCGTCAAAAATCGATTTCCACGCCAAAACGAAATGAAAAACTATGAAACTCGGTATACTGGGGTATTGGGTATCGCTGATTGCGCATCCGTTGCACGATTTTTGAAAAAGAAGATGGCGGACCCAATATGGCCGCCCAAACTCGGCCAAAACTAGTAAAATAGGGATCATACGAACGAAAAACATTCTTTCTTGATGTTTTGAATTCACGATCGAGCCGATTGAATTCACTATCGTATGAGCCTTCGATCATAAATTTTAGGTGTCATAGGTTTTCGTTATTAACATTTTTAGGCATAAAATTACTCCTTTTTTAGCATGTTTGTGTTCAAACGTGCACCAAACATCGTCATTTTGCATTCTTTACCTTCTTAAAGGCTGATACGATAGCGATTGATATAGGGGAGAGTCATACAGTACCAGACAGCATACAGTACCAGCCAAAGCTAGATCTCGCTTTTAATGTTAGTTAACTGTACTATTGATGGAGAAATAAATAAATACAAGAGTCCGTAGCAACATATTCCGGCGACGTTCTTTTTCTTTCAATATTATCAGAGTTCTAAGCATTTATCGTTTACGCTAGTGTTTCGGACGACAAAAGTTATTTTTGTTCGCTGCGAATTGCAACTTTTTTAATCCAGCGAATTATTAATCTTTATGATAAAATTCAATAAAAACAATTTATCCTCTTTTATTAAGCACAATTTGTACTGCAAATTACTTTTTTGAAATTTGATTTTTACCAACAACAGCCCAAGTTATAGTACAAAAAACTTAGAGTGGCCGGTACTGGATGACAATTTTGCGTTGGCTGCGAATTACAACTTTTTTATTCCTGCGAATTATTAATCTTTACGATAAAATTTGTGAAAAACGATTCATCTCCTCTTATTAAGCACTATTTGCAGTACAAATTACTTCTTTGAAACTTGATTTTTACCAACAGTAGCCCAAGTTACAGTACAAAAACTGAAAACGGCCGGTACTGTATGACTCTCCCCTAACATACAAGGTTTTTCTATTTGCGACAATCCTACGTCGAGTTATACTGGCTACCGTCGATTTGATGAGAATATTCCCTTAAAAGTATTGTTTTTCTTTTTCGAAGCACTCGTGAGTCGTGAACTGTACGAAACTATGCAGTCAGATTTGAACCTACTTTAAATATACTTCACCCCATCACTATATATAACACCTTGTTTTTTATATATATACAGGGTGTCAACATGTACTTGGCGTCGAGACGGTACCGCGTCTCTAGATATACTAACTGCAACGTTTGCTTTGTATTATGGTGGTCCACTAATGACACGGTGCATACAATTGCCAAAATGGCGGTTTTGGCCAAATACGGCTCCAGCGATTTCGTCAAATAATCGGACCTGTAGCTTTTATACTTTAATCCTCCCCTCATCTGGTCGATTACTAATTTGAAATTGTTTAATGATTTGGTAATTGAAATTGATACCAAATAACGTTCCGAATCCCGCTCGGGGGTTTCAAACCTGGCTAGGTCCATGAAAATTAAATTAGACATGCGGGTACCGCTGCGGGCCGTAATGGAGCACTGTATTGACTAAACAGAAACCGAACAGACTTAGAGATCCTATATCTGAATCAGAGTATAAATATAAACTTACAATTTTGAATAAAGTGTGGCTCCTGCTGCTACGGGCGTTCGCCTTCGTAGCGGCCACCCTCCTCCGCCCGTTGGCTGCGAAAATTAAATTAATGGCACTCTCGGCGTCAGTAACGGCCTCTGTTGCGGCAAACGAGATTTTTCTAATTGCCACACTCTTGGGGTCCAACAAATCATATAGAGCACCTCAATAAAACTCCAAGCATGATAACCTAGAAATTACAATTCCCAACTCAAAACCACATCGCTATTTTTATGCAAACAAATAAAACCGCTATTACCGAATTTGAAGTCCATTTTAGCTGTTTCCATTAATAACATGGTTTCTTAAAGCCATATCTATATTATTATTTATTCAGTCACATCAGTCACAACAGTCGTCAGCCACATCAGTCGTCAGTCACATCAGTCGACAGTCACATCAGTCGTCAGTCACATCAGTCGTCAGTCACATCCGTCACATCAGTCACATCAGTCGTCAGTCACATGAGTCGTGAGTCACAATAGTCGTCAGTCACATCAGTCTTTCTTTCCAGTCAAATCAGTAGGACAGAAACTAACATAACGGAAATCAAAGGAGAGGGGATTTCTTTCTACAAAGATCGACACAGAGAGATACGGAGAGACAGAGAGACCAAGAGAGGGAGACAGAACGAACACTAAATACACGTCGTGTGCCGGCAATCGGACGTGTACATCATGAGATTTGAACGAGACGTTATTACAATTTTGATCAACCCCCCTTAAGAATCAAGTGCTTTTGCGAGCAGCGCTGCCGTGAAAGCTTCTGATTTACAATAATACTTAACATACCGTAGTAAAAACACCCGATCCTTTCTTCCCGATACTCGGTCAAATATGTGTTTCATAGTGAGGGGTATAATTCCAGCATCTTCCGTAGTCCCCATTCCGGTATATGTTTTTCCGGAGTTCGACGCCCCGAACGTAAATATGAACGCGTTATACCCCTCAACACATTGATCAGACAGTTCTCAGGTAACACTAGTGAAAATATTCCGGTTGGAATTTTTAAAAAACACGTGATCTGTAACCAAAGAAGATAATAAGATAACAGTTCGATGAACTGTGTTAAGAGTGGTTAAAAGCGAAAAATATGTGTATATTTGTTCTTCAGTGTTGTAGAACAATGAATGCATACCGAAACAGAAATTATCCGGAACAGGATTTCGTATATCTGTAATAGTGCGCCCGTCAATTTGCCACGGATACTCTTTGTTATTCCTCTCCTCTTTCGCCTTTATAATTACTTTAACCTTGCGGTTTCCAATCACCCGATTCATGGTATCTGCCAAAAAGTCCGAAAATTTATTTCCTGATTTTTTCAGATCTATGAATTGCATTAAATATTACGCCAATGTATGGCATTTTTGTGTTTTGGCATAAATGTTAATTTGCATTTAATAATTAAATTAAAATTATATATATATATATATATAATTTTAATATATAATATATATATATATATATGTATCAATCTTAAAAATCCGTTACTCCTAACGTTTCATAATGCATCAAGCATGTTTAAATATTTCTATTTAATTGGATTTTAAATCAATTAAATTATTAACGATAATTTATCTCTATTTTGGTTTCAATTAATTATATATATGAAGTAATTATTTACATTTAATTTCGGCTTAAAAATTTGATTTTTATCAGATATATATACATATATATAGTTTTTATTTATTTAAAAATTTAATAATTTAATAAATATCAACATTCTCTGTCACTAACGGAAATTATTTATGAAACGTATGTTCCTTTTACCTTCTCTTTCCACAATATCATTACAATAGATTCTTGTTTAAGTATTTAAATAAATATGCAACGTTAATACATTAATACTTTTAATCAAATTGTTGATATTTGTATGCTATTTAAGAGCTAAATATGTACGTAATTTTAACGACATTGAGATCATTTTAATCATTCCAATTTTACCACTAATTCAATATAAAATTATAATATCAACAAAACTAACATTCTTAACACTATTAATAATTTTAATCATCAGATTATGAATAGAATGAATATTTTCGTACTTTGAATGAATTAACTGTTTAAACGTTTGCCTTGGGAAGGTGGTGTAGATCACCGCTGGTGTGGCCAGGGAAGGGATGCACTCCAACGACTGTACGAACACTTCTTTATTCGGCACGTGGGCGTCGTTCACAACGATGACGAACACGCCCCAGAAATACAGCACGAATAAAACACGAATCACAATACACGCAATTAACACAAACAAAGATATGTACAAACTATGTACACTGTGCTGGGCGCGAGGGCTCGTGAAGCCGTTTTAAGTTCGGATTGAAACCGTGGGTCGCGGGGCGACAAAAGGATCTGTAATCCGTGCGTGCGAGAGCGTTTTGATGGTAATCAGGTGTGCTAGCAACTAACGGCCGAATTCCAGGAAGGCGAACGCTCAAGCCGTGCAAAAACGTGTGACACGCGTAACTGTCTTGACGAACGGTGCGTCACCGTGTTTACGCGCTCTCGCACGCACATTTAAATTGACGCGAAACGGCGCATTTAACCTCGGCCGCAACATTCCGCCCGCCTCGGCTCGGTTCACCGGGCCGATCGTGACGGACGCCGATCGCGTCCGCCAGCCGTGACACACAGTGCCGCGATAAGGTGGACCGGAGTGGCGCGTTACATTATTGCGAGGTGATACAGATATTGTTCACGTCGTGATCTCGTCAGGAGGCGCAGGGGAGCACGGAAGATATTAGTTAAAAAGTAACAATTAATTTGCATTTAATAATTAAATTAAAATTATATATATATATATGTCGATATATATATGTGTGTGTATATATATATGTCGATATATATATGTGTGTGTATATATATATGTCGATATATATATGTGTGTGTGTATATATATATATATATATATATATATATATATATATATATATATATATATGTATATATGCATATGTATATAATGCAAATTAATTGTTACTTTTTAACTAATATCTTCCGTGCTCCCCTGCGCCTCCTGACGAGATCACGACGTCAACAATATATCAATCGACTATATATGTATAGGGTAAATCCGGGAGACGCGGTCGGGCCGGAGAGTTGGTCGAGTCGCTATATTTCAGATTCTATACGTAAAAACGCTTTAAAGTGCAGACCAATTACTTCTCTAGAAGCCAAACAGTTGAATGAATAGCGCCATTTCGCTTTCTTCTATGTTTTTCTGGATTTATAAGCTATAAAAGGTAAATTGAGGCTACATTTCACCTCTTTTGTCAAACAGCAGTGTACAGAATCTTATTTCAAATATACTTCTAAGTTTATTTTCGTTTAATGTTTGGGATAATAAGATAGTAGAGAGAGATATCGAGGGACAATGCAGCCAAAGTATTTGGCCATATTAACTCTTCCTCTCAAAACTAACGAGAAGACCATCTCTCGCTGCAGGAAGGAGAGATGGTCGAGTTATGATTTTTTTATTACTTTTGTTAATTTTTTTATTTTTTATCATTATTTTATAATTATTATTGTTTATTTATTTTATTTTTTCACTTTTGTATTCATTTTCCTTGCTAATCGCCGGTAGGTAGTTCACTTTTTCCTTGATGTGTTCTTTACTTGTTTAGCGTAAACAAATTAAATATCAATCAAACTGTAGTTGTATTCACTCATAAATAATTTTGCTCTCATCCTTGTTATTTTTCCATGAATTTCTCCCGGCACCTCGGGAGAGGTGGTCAGATGTCATGACTTCAGTTTTCAATCCGATTTACAGTAAATATTGTCTTAAAGCAAATATCGACCAGTTTCTCTGAATCGGCATAAAATTTTGAACATATTAGGTTTGTTCTGATAAAATAAGTAATATCTGTATTAGGTTTAATAGCCATTTTATATTAGGTCGACCGCGTCTCCCGGATTTACCCTATAGTCGATTTAGTCGATTTAGTTGCGACATACAGCGGGGGGAGTATGCGGCACGTGCCGGGGTCCCGGGCGTCACTCAGGCCATGCAGCCAGTGAGTGTACAAACATTCGGAGAGCGGGTGTTCCCCCAGGGCTGACCGCGCCGCCCGATGTGACCGTATCTCCTTCCCCTGCGCTCCCACGGAGTCAGAAAGCCTCCCTTCAACGGCCAGGGCCGAGCAGGGAGGGACGACTTGCCACCTGGTCCGGAGGACCACACCATTTATACCCTGCACGGCCTGGGAAGACGAGCCTCCCTCAGGGGGGAGGGAATGGCGTTGGATGGCCGCCTCCTCATGGTACGCATTAACCCGCCAGAATTCTATTCCCGCTTTTTATAGGCCCGGGCCAGCTTGCGGACGGACCGTACTCGCGGGGGTGACCATCAACGAGGGTGGGCGATCCCTATCTAAGACGCACGCGTAGGTGCGCCGGAGTCATTATGCGTTGCGCAAGCCACCCTCTCCGGCCTTGACGGTACCAGCCCGTCGCTAAATGAATTCGCGATATTTGGAACCGTGTCTCAACGCCGTTCTACCAGATCTCCTATCCACCCCGTAAGCTCGCTTTTACTCTTCGTCCTGAACCCGGAGTAGCCGGGTCCCCTTCACGTCCCCGCTGGAAGCCCTCTGACTGCACAAGCACTCTCATACGATGCCTCCAGTTCGTTAGGGTGACGGCTTGTTTACCCTCATAAGGCCAGCTGTCCCACCCACCTACTCCCCCCTCTCTCCCCGTTGACTCGACTCCCTTGCACTCCCCCCTCCTATTTCGATTTCCTGAGACTTCCCACAGCTAACCTACACTGCAACACTGCCCCATTGTTTTCCCCCGACCCTCCCCCCGACCTACACTCTTTAATCCTGAGATTATACCATCTGAAGAAAAGAGTCCCCGCGGCAAGAGGGCCCTAGGGACGCCCCCCCCCCCCCCCCCACCTACTTCCAAGTTAAATCAAATCTGATCCGTTATTGCGAGAGCTGGTAGCGAGCCACGGTCCAGAGTGGGGCGGTCACCACCCGCCCCTAGCGGATATATATATGTATATAAGATAAAAATAATAATTAAATTAAAATTTTATATATATATATAATTTTACTATAATTATTAAATGCAAATTAATTGTTATTTTTTAACTAATATCCTGGTTAGTTAATTCATTCAATGTACGAAAATATTCATTCTATTCATAATCTGATGATTAAAATTGTTAATAGTGTTAAGAATGTTAGTTTTGTTGATATTATAATTTTATATTTAATTAGTGGTAAAATTGGAATGATTAAAATGATCTCAATGTCGTCAAAATTACGTACATATTTAGCTCTTAAATAGCATACAAAAATCAACAATTTGATTATAAAGTATTAATTTATTAACGTTGCATATTTATTTAAATACTTAAACAAGAATTTGATACGCGAATATCTCAGTAACGGAAGGTCGGAGGGGTGGGTGGGTGGTTAGGAGAGTTGTAGGGAATCTCGATGCCTTTCCAACGACTGGTCTCCCGTTTCGCTAACCCTAACCGTCGCCCCTCGAAGAGGCTTTTTTAAGAGTTGGAGATATTGATACGCGAATACCTCAGGAACAGAGGGTCGGAGGGGTGGGTGGTTAGGATAGTTGCCGGGCTCGTCGAGATCTACAATTTGAGCGGTCTGCCGTTTCTATAGCTCTATCCTAACACCCCAAACCTGACAGTCGAACCGAATCTCCTCTGACACGGTTACCTTCCTTAACGTGATTAGGTTTTTTGCAGCCGAGTACGGTAAACCCCATAAAAACGTAAAAAACGTAAAAAAATTACGCCTAGTACATGAAAAATAAAATATGTCCCAAAACATACACAGCTAAAATGCTGTGTTCATACATTCCATTACTCATATCGCGGACATTTTAATTGACCCTTCAAAAAGAATCCCATTTAAAAACATTGTCGTAAATTAATAGCTTTACAAAATTAATTAATGATATACAAAAATTGTGCCAATTATAACAATGGCTATTTATACAAAGAAAAAATGTATTAAATAATATTAAGCAGATTTATTTTTATACAAATAAATATTTTAACACGAATCAATATTTTAGTCAAAATACTATATATATATATACAGGGTGTCGAAACATGTACTTGGCGTCGAGACGCTACCGCGTCTCTTGATCTTTGTGTTCGCGAGGGTTCATAGAATAATTTGAAAAGCACTTACTATTAGTATTTGAACACAAAAGATGTTTAAAGTTGAAAATTTGCATTTTCTTTCAAAATCGAATTTCTCAAAAACTGAGGGTGATGGCAACAAACTGTTTGCGGATTCGTTGCCAGCACACAAAAATCTATAGGAAACGGCTACTGAATGTTACAGATAAAAAATGGCTGTTGAAAAGTGCTATCAGTCTGATATAAACGATCTTGCAAACAACATGAAGCAAAAGACTTTTAATGAAAAATAATATTCCTAATTTTGATTCAGTTTAGATACATTTTGTGCAAGTTGTTTACATTTATATAATATATGCACGCATTCATATTATACAGTAATGTGTATACATATACTGATGAAGGTGGATAAGGCGTCCATTTTGACCGATACTATAATTTCATAAACTTTCATATGAAATTTTCATCTTAATATCTTCTAAAATTTTAATTTTCTATAAAGTTGATACAAGTGAGTAATAAAACACTTAACCACCCAGCTTTTTCGCTCGGCACAGTGGAACATGCCTCGGAAACAGTACATTTCTGGGCTATTCCTCGCGTAGTTTCGTTGCCACACGATAATATCAAATTCTCTACTCGGACATTCCAGCTATGAAAAGAGCCTTTGTCCTACAATATTATGCAGCGACATTTCTCCGTTCTACTCACGAGGACCTTCACGGGACGGGTTGCCATTGCGCAGGGGACGTGGGTGTTGCGTTTCGATATCGTAAAACGGGAACGTGTATTATTGGCTGCTAATAACGAGCAAAACTCGTTGGGTATGCGGTGCGTTTTTACTCGTGGGTTTTTTTCCTTACGGCGTCGCCCCCATTTGATCGACCCGTTTTACGAGCACCCTGAATCACCTCAATTGCCCCTTTTAAATTGAATAGCCCCGATCTTGTCACGAGGAGAACAGTTCCCTGGCCAATTATCGTTCGTGTCTGTCTTTCATTGATGCAATCACGCACGCGGCACGTTTTATGCGTTCTCCTCCTGGCAAAATTCTTCCTCTGCGCCGATGGAAGTGTCCCCGACGTGCCGTCCAGGATCTGAGCTTGTTGACAAAGCAAACTGCAAAGTGTAATTATTTATTCGTGTTAAATATTAGACATTCTTTCTAATTTATCGAAGATGAGGAAAAGAGTTGCTATATGGGAGAACCTACATAAGTTGCGTTTGACTACTGAATTTCACAAGAAACACATCTTCCCCATGCGACAAATAACTTTTTCGTTACTATGTACTCTTACTGATTCCTAGACGCATTTACGAGTATTCAAATTATTCATCATAATTTTTTCTGATCTCATTTAGTGCTCAGCTACAAAAGAAACTTGAATAGAAAGGGAACATTGCAGACGCAAAGATAAGAACGTATTGAAATACTCCATCATTCAGATAGCAGAGATCCTGTTCCATCAGAACTTCTAAAGGGTTTCGCGATTTCTTCGAAAAAGATAATAAAAACGGGGAGTGCAGCGAGGAGCCGTTGCTCGAGATAGCTTTCTCTGTCGCTGCGCGCGTGTAATTAAAGAAACTCCGGTCGCCTCAATTAAAAAAATGATAAAACTGGTCGCAATTAAGTCACAGACCCCTTAACCTACTTGCCAGCTAACAATCGGACGCGAGGACTGGGGTGGCGAATGCCCGCGAAACGACTTCAAAGTTAAAAACACGTCCGGGCGAAATATCAATCTCGTTCCTCAGTGAAATTGCCTTTCTGCTTTTCTTTTTCGCTCTCTCCCTCTTTGGAGATAAAGATCACCGGTGAAATGCCGACACTGGGTTTCCTCACCAAACTGAACAGTTCTGGATTTGCTTCCCGCGGAAGGTAGCAAATAGACGGAAGGGAAAAGTCTTAACGGGAATCCAATTACTTCGTCTATGCACTTCTTGCTTTCGAATTGCTACAGTGTGCTGATTCTTGTGTCACTCTATCGAAGTACCCAGAGTCTTGATGTGATCTGGAAGTCCGCTCATATGTACTTATGAGCGGTTACAAAGTATGTTTGCGTATTTAGAAGTGGTTGGGAAACGATGATTTGTATTTAAGGGAGAAGGTACAGCTAAAAATGACCAAAAAATCAAATACAATTTTGATTACTAAAAAAACCAAGCAGGACATTTCCTCAACATTTTGAGGTAATCAGAATTTTTTCGGACAACTCTATATGTACATCATAAATAAATTCAAATAATTTATCCTCTGAATCATCATACAGTGCAACTGAATTGAGAGGAAAAATGTGTATTACAGTGACATCAACACCTTGTCCTAGACAAAGAATATATAGCCTTTTGCATTAGAAATATAGAGGGGGTGACATTGGTGTACCGTCATAAAAGCGTCCCCCTGTAATATCGTGAGTTTTTGACTGCATGTACCTTTGTCTCGGAAACTACTAAAGCGCTTTTGACAATCTTTTTTAATCTCTTCAGAAATGATCGAATACAATTTGATCATTTGTTTCAAAAAAGCATGTACAATAATTTTAGCTTTGAGCGTTTAAAGACGCGAGAAATATAAGGTTTACTGAAACCTTTATTAAAACTCACACAATGCTTGGGCAGGGAAAATCTTTGATTGAAATGTAGTCAATCATATGAGGAAAATGTCAACAAAAAAAATTTAGGATATGTTTACACAATACTGAGAGAAAGAAACCGAAACATATGTAGGTGGTTATACTCATGTTTTGCCAACTGCATCCTGTATCTTAAGGTTGTTCAGATCATTGAAGAGGAAAATTGATTTTTCTGATTTCTTCAATGAGATGCGAATCCCATAAATCTTTAATTCAGTTTCAATATATCATTGTTTTTATTTCTATCATTCATATTTCTGTAATTTCATTTGTGAGAGGGAATAATCAATAGTAGAAAGATGAATGTTGAGGAATGAGAATTTATAGTGGTCATAATAATTGTAGGAGTTGCGATTCACCAATGCAAATTTTTAACTGAAATTAATCGTAATTGTAAGAACTGCATTGATTTGCCAAAAGAACTCTCCTTAACCTGTTACGTAGAGACGATGACTGACCTCGTCAATTAAAAATTCCATGGAATTACACATTTACCTTGTAAGCCAATTCAACTCCCAAAATTTAATAATTCCAATCCATCTTTATTCCACCTCCAGCCCACAGCGCCCCCTTCGTACAGTTTACAACATTGCTTCAGGGGAAATTATAATCTACGATTTAGTTACACTACCACAGAAGTGTTAAATCTAGTATTGACTATCTGCAATGTCCAAAGTGGTTAAAACGAGTCAATACACCTGTAGTCATTTCCACATCCACTGAAGCCTTCCCTATCCATCCAATAACCGAGCCAGCTGATTAACAATAAATCAACTATAAAATTTTTTAAAAAATTAAAAGCAACTTCAAGAAAATAAAAATGCACTAAAAAGTAAAAAAAAAAAATTCCGTATTTAATCTACGACTCTCAATTTTTTTATGTCGGCGCCTCAACATTTGCACTGTGTAAATATGGCGCTGACTTAAAAAAATGGTGAATCGTAGATAAAATAAGGATAAAGAATATTTTTTACTTTTTAGTGCATTCTTATTTTTTTTAAGTCGATTTTAATTTTTTTCAAATTTTTTATTTTTTACTTTATAGTTATTCATGTGATATAACTACATTTATTTAAAAAAAAAAAATATGTGTGGGCTTACAAAAAGAGCTTTGCTAGGAACCGTTTGCTAGAAACGGAAGATTCCAAAAATAAGCGATTTGAAAATGTAAAAGTAAGGATGTCTCAAATCCGTTATATGGGGTTTACAACTCAACGCGCGAAAATACTCTAAAATGCGAGAATACATGAAATACAAATTATGTAAAGAGGCGAAGTTTGAATTAACCAGTCGGTACTGGCAAAGTAATGAGCTAATATTGATGCAGTGTAGGATGGGACCACCGTCGTTCTCTTTCGAATACAAAAAAGATCATCAAAATCGGTTCATATGCTGAGGAGTTATACGCGGACAAACATAAAAAAAAATACAAATGGGTCGAATCTATAAACTCCAAAATACAAGTCAACCATCATAGAGACACTGAACCCAGCGCATGCGCATGACACACAGCGTCCCAATTCAAACCACCCAAAACACTAATGAAACACCTTTAGGATGGCTCCACTAGTACCGCCATCTCAGAGTACAGGTAATCAAGCAAATTAGTCTAATAATCACCTGGTGAAAGCATCGAGCTAGCGATAAGGGAACGAAGCGATTGTCTGAAACCGCGAGGACACGATTTGCTTTGGTAAAAAGTGGCGGCGCAACGGGATCATAGCGAAGACGTGGGTAACAAGGACATGAGGATCACGGGAATATCCCCTTGAGCCGCGTTCCAGGAACGATATTTATCGTTGCGGAAAGGAAAAGAACTGCTCCTTAGCACAATGACAAGAGAGGAACAATGTGCGGGGAAGAAAGCAGGCCTTGAATGGAAAGGGGGAGGGGGCAGGCCGAGGTCGAAAGAGTCGTGCAATTAGCAATTACTGGCAACAGACTGAAATTAATGTCTGCGGAGGGGGAGGAATCGATGTACGACGAATCGAGATCGGTGGGCTGGCGAACCGTATTAAATCAAGAAGAAGGGGTCTCTGATATCTGTACGCCAGGTCTGATATTTGTTGGAAATGCTGTCTGTGGTTGGGCCAGAGTCTTCCGCACGTTGTGAAACGTGTGATGGGGAAGTGTATCGATTGGAATGTTGACGTTGATATTTGATGTTGGTAGTTCTTTCGCAATAATTGGATGGGGTTGGTATCTAGTGATGGGAAGCGCTTTGAATCTATATATATATATGATGAAAACTTCGAACCACCTTGAACATGATTCGAAGTTTAAAACTCGTGAAAGTCTTGATAAGTCTTGAAAGTCTTGGAAGTCTTGGAAGTCTTGGAAGTCTTGAAAGTCTTGACAATGAACATCTGGTTGCCAGAAACTAGCCGGGTTGATCAGCCAGAGGGTCTCGCCAGGGTCGCAGTTTATGACTGTATTGTCCCGCAAGTCGGCAGTGGACGTACATACGGGTCCGAAACCTACCAAGATTTTTAAGCAAGAGTTTCAAGATTCCAAGTCGACCAAGACTTTCAAGACTTTCAAGACTTTCAAGCTTTTAAGACTTTCAAGACTTTCAAGAATTATTTAAGCTTTCAATCATGTTCGAAGTGCTTCGAAGTAGTGGCCTGATATTCAAGACAGATTCGAAGCGGTTCGAAGCGCTTCGAATCCCATCACTATTACCCCTACAGCACACTTCGTTGCAGGAACGTTGCATAACCGTTGCAGTACATTGCAATGTTGCCGTTTGGTTACAGGTTGCATTGCAATATTACTGCAACATTGTGGAAACATTGCCGTGGAATATTGCAATGGACACGTTTGTGCAATGTTCCTGGAATATTGTGCACACATTGCCATGCAATATTGCAATGGCTACGTTTGTGGCTATAAAATCTCAGAAACGTTGCGTAACTATTGCTATAAAATCTCAGAAACGTTGCGTGACAATTGCTGTAAAATGTCAGAAACGTAACGTGACAATTGCTGTAAAATTCCGAAACAATGTTCCAGAAATAACTCCTGCAATGTTACATAAGGCGGACATAGCAATTTCCTTGAAACGTTTCGGGAACATTTCGAGCAACGTCACTGAGACGTTCCTGCAACGAAGTATGCTGTAGGGGTAGTATCTCGAGCTTTTCAGAATGTGCGTAGATAATGTGCTGTGAATCAAAACGGAGTGGTAATATTGTGCTACTCAGAAATTCTAAAACGTCTAAGATTCTATCAAATCGATCTGCCCATCGAATACTTGAAACTGCAAATGGTGAAGTGTTTAAGCATTAGGGATGCTTTAAATATAAAACATTATTTCATTTAGCGAAGAAGAAAAATCTGCGATAGTAGGAATTGAGGCCCCTCAATTTAGGACCCTTGCAAACCCACGTATTATAAGGAAAATTCCTAATTCACTGCAAAACGGAAAAACACTACATCCGTACAACTAGGTATTATATACCATTATCACTATGAAATAATAATAGTGTATTCTGCTCCAATGTATTCAAATTATTGAACAGAAATAATGCAAATGCATAGCCTTGCATTAAATTAGACACGTATCTGCGGCCTCGGAAGATACTAGGTGTAACAATGACTCAGGATCTATACTCAGTTGTCAACAAAGTTAACAATCCAAGAAATCAGTTATTACAGGCAAGTTTGTTGTTCGCGCTGCATATAAGCTGGAAACAAGGAGGTATTTACATTATCTCACTAATAGCGACGAAATTGTTATGTTTTGATAGACGCTGCGATAACACCATCGCGAAAATAAAGACGATGACCAATGTGCATATTTATCGCGGAAATAGAGTATTAAAACTGGTGTCGCTGAAAGATTTCGAGCCACAAACGAAAGTGTTTTCGAAACAAGTCGAAGGAAAAGAAAGAATCAATAGATCGACGATGTATCGATACGTGGTGCTATCCCTGCTGTTGGTGGCCGTTGCTTGTAAGTTTTAATAGATTTATCCAGAACTTTTAAATCAAAGTTCGTCAAAATGTAATCTAATTACAAATTACAAATTTCGATTAAAATGTAATTGTGTAGTTGATTACACATTATTTTCTGCAATCGTTAATTTAGGTAGGTGACCGCAATTTTGTCAAGTACCTAAATTAACGATTACAGAAAATAATGTGTAATCAATTACACAATTAGATTACATTTTGCCCATCTCTGGTTTAAATCCACTTTTTAGAAGTGAATAAAAAAATATATTATTGAAGTAATATTTCGATCTACATAGTTGGCTGTTAGCTTATTTTAAACGACCCTAAAGTAGTGTAAATGTAATATGTATTTCTGAGGTGCCGCTTTGTTCCACAAAATCAATTGTACTCACAGTCTGGATCTCTAAAAGTAGACCCAATTTTATATCCAGAAGTGTGATAATTTTGTCACTACAAACAATACTGCCTTCCTTTTTAAATACTGCGCAACCTAAGTAGTCCACGATTATGGAGTTCATTGTGCTTTGAATAATTGTATCATCACTCTAAGTGGCGCACAGGGCGAAAACTCTTTGGTGTGAAAACACGCCGACGTCACACAGAGTATTAACATAAATTATTGTGCCTTCTGAAAGATTTTTCAAACGGCCTTATTTACACTGCACTCCATATAAGAGCATACCGACGCCCCTACCGATTTGCGACCGATCTGCGCAGCTCCCACTACTACCCACAGTTTGAACCGCATGCGATTGGTCGTGGTAATTTCCAAGGAATAACGCGAGACCTGGCCGTTGTCAACGTAAACAGTGCACGAAAACTTAACAGAGAGAGTAGAGGGCCGTGCGACGGAGAAAAACATAGGCGGTTAAGTGGGGAGTCGAGCGTGCCAACGCCTCCTGAGGGTCGTGCCTGCGCGAAATCGGTATGCTCTAATGTGGAATGCAGTGTAGAAAGCTTAACTTACACGCTCTATTCTTCGAGACATGATCTTCTTGCCCCTAGAAAATCGTTGTTTCTGTTCTCACCGACAGGCTTGGGTCCTCAAAATCCTTGCTCTGACCAAGTGTTAGTTTCTATTCCTAGGTCTCTAGATGTAGAAATCGGAGAGTTGTGAATCTGTTACATTGCGAGTCTTCAATGTTTACCATTATTCACGTAATTATACTTTAAGACGCTAACGAAGTTACCACCAGCACCAATACAGTGCCACGATGCCCGCCATGCCCGTCGTGCGCGCAATGCCCAATACATGAACACTGGTCGGATTGCGGACGAATTTGTGAACCAAGTTGCGAAAATCCAAATGGAAAATGGATTGATGGATTCTGTCCAGTCATAGTAAGTGTGTTATACAATTTTTATCGATTATACCGTTGAACACTTTGCAACTCTAATTTTCATGATATTCGTGGTTTAGAGGGATGTTCGTATATGCAGACGTGACCCTGCCTGTATATGCGTAAGAAACTATGTCAGAAATATATGGAATGTCTGTGTCCCACGTTCAGAAATGTGCGACACTTAAAACTACAAAAACCTTGTCGATATGTATACTATATTACTTTTGAACCTGCTGTAATCTTATGCTCAGCTGTATGTAACAAATCTGTTATTAATAAATGTTGTCTGAACCAGAATTTGGCCTTGTTCGTGTGAAATGTAAGAATAATGTACCTAAGTATGCGACGTGTTTCGCGTACCTCCATTTCGCAATGGGTTACTATAGGTGTATAAGTAAGCGACGAGGTATGGATGATACTTTAAATAATTGCATGGATAGCTCAGGCAGGCTGTGGAAGCTGGGGTTTCGATATTGCATAATGGTAATTTTCTTTTAAGGCACACAGATGATGTTTCAAACTAGCCTTAGCAAGTTAAGATTTGTTATATCTAGGTGCAATGTTCAGTGTAAGAGTTTCCTAGGCTTAGTACAGTTTCAGGATAATTTCTTTAAATTATTTGTCACGTAAGAGTAATAAAGTAATTCAAGTGATTCATTATTTCGAATATTATGTTTTTATTTTGTATTTTAGATTATTCTTGTCCAAGTTTGATTGTTGCTTGTCCTCAACTTCTGAGTGGAAACTTAAGGATACAAAATATACATATGTACCTATTAAGATGAAACAGATTCGAAATTATTCGGAATAACTTGATTCTACAACAGGCTTGGGCAAAAATGATTTGTAATACAAAATAAAAGATAATATTCGAAATAATAAATTATTTGAATTACTTCATTACACCCAATTTAAAAATAATTTAGAAAAACTGGGGTGGGCTGTGTTGGCGACACAAACCGCAGTCTTTCGGCGTGAATACTCTGTCCTAATGTTGGATTGTGGAATGAATGAAGTAGACGGAGTAAGTTTGAACGATTATATCGAAATTCGATATTGATATTGAAGGAGTAAGTTTGATATTAATATTGAAGGATTATTTTATTGATTATTGAAATTCACGTTCGAATGACACCACTTTCGCAGTTCTCACTCGATGCAATCCAAAGTTATACTAGCCCAAAGCTAGTAGGGGAGAGTAGGGTAAAGCGGAACGGGTGGGTGAAACGGAACAATGTTTCTCTTAGATGAGAGCTGCGATTGAGTTATGTTGCGCCCAGGTAACGCCCAAGCACACGCATTATACACACTACTGTACATTATACATATTATATCACTCAAGAACGTTTCGAGACGTTTCTAAGCTAAGTCAGTCGCGACGCAACCGCGAATCTACGAAATCAGCAAAAATGCGAGCGTGACCATATATGGTAAAGCGAAGCGACGGCACCACGCCCAATAGCGAAACAAAAACCGATTTGCGGAGGCAAATCGAGAGACACGAGATTCGACCCACGACCGAGTAACACGGCTAAAAACCTACTTGTATAACTCAGTCTAGTGTAGTTGTTTATGAATAAAGACTTAGTCTTTCAGTTTAAGCAAACTTGGTATAGTTCACCCGGTGGATTCTTATCCTTTAATCACTCCCGAACCCACGATTATGCCAGGTCCTCTACCAGCCTTTCGAGCCATCACACAGTGCACAACAGTTGGTATCACGTGACTATGGTCCTCACATTTCCGGTATCGAAGTTTCGATATTACGTTGTAGTTTCGACCACTTGGGTTGAGTTTTCTTCACTTGGATTTAGAAAATTTATAAAGGCAAGTACACCGTTGAATTCTATAGTCCTTACTCTCTATTTTGACGTTTTACCCAATTCTTTACCTCACGCTTAAAGTGTAAATATTAAATGTTTACTAAATTCCCGCGTGTGGGGCAAAGCGGAACACTTTTGCGTGGGGTAAAACGGGACACCTGTTTAAGCCACTTCCATCAATCCAATTGTATAGAAACTTTGCAGCCGTACGAAATTATGAAAAAAAACGGGAAGGGTGAAAAAATTACCCAGTCATCAATAAATATAACCACAAATCCAAACGACTTAAAATCAGCATGTAACCACACATCAAATCAATTCAATCGATATGAAATCAGCATATAACCACAAATCAAAACTTAGACACTAAGAAGTAAATAATAAAAAAATATAGGGGAGACCGGGGCAAGTTGATACGTTTTTCAGTTTTCAATTATTTTTATTTTTGTTTGAATTAATTACTTAATAACAAATATGCTAAAATATACTTTGGTCCTTCCTCTTTAATATATTATAAATGAAAAGTTGAAAAAGTACATACAAAATGAATGAAAAAATGTTATTTGGACGAAGGTAAAATGTATCAACTTGTCCCGCAGTGGGGCAAGTTGATACTGCTCTGGGGCATGTTGATACATCTGTAAAATATCCGTTTAATGAGTAAAGGATGGATGTCTGGAATATCCCACTTTAACATTACTTAGGTGGTTGCTTCTTTTTATTAATGTGTATCTTAATAAAGCTATTTTATCTATTCCGTATATTCTCGCGCTTTGAAGTAACGACGTTGACTCCTTTTCTACACCGACACACGCTTTTTAAAAAATATTTTGCAGTATTTTGCCGCGATTCGTTTTTCTGACATAATTTCATACTATTTTCCTAGAAATAAAAGGAACGTCGAACTAAAAGTAGTCGGGGAAAATTGATACACTGTATCAACGTGTCCCATAAAAAACGTATCAACTTACCCCACAGGAAGTCATTATGTACAAACATCTCCATAAAAAAATATAGAGTATATAAACAAAATAACAAAACGTAATTACCTTACCTTCAAAGGACTCAATGTGATGCCCAATTAATGTGAGTGATAAAATTCTCTATCCCGTCTCAAGACGGATTGGAAAGTGAATACAACTATTTACTTTTTCTCTATAGAAATGAAAACAGTTAAAAATGGATTGCTAACGGTAAGGTACACAGTCGTACGCTAGATCGTAGTAAAGAATTGAACAAGAAACTTCACATATCTCGCACACAAGGAGCTACATATATACAGTGTCGAGATAATTCGTCTGTATCAATCTGCCCCCTGTATCAACGGCTGTACTTCCGAAAGGGGCCGGTGGCCGATCGAGATGAAACTTAGTGCATATTAGTAGGGGTGTGGACAAACTCCAAATACAAAATTTTAGCTTCGGCAATTAATGCGTTTACAAGATACAGAGGTAATTGTGCATTAAAAGGGTACACCTTACCGATTTTTTTTAATCACTTTACCACGGCCCCCCCTCTTAACAATATTTCTGTTGACTTATACCGACACAACGCATTCCACTTTCCAACTTGTCCCGGGTATTACCCTAGTAGCATTTTTGGTTGGCCAACGGTAGCCAACAGTTGGGAATTAGTTGGGATATAGTTAGTGTTTTGCCTACAAATTCCGAACATAGGACCTACGGCAAAAAACTTACAACAGTTTGCCAACGAATATTCAATGTTGGGCCTACAATTGTTGGACCTACAATGTTGGTTAATTAACAAAAAGTTACGACAGTTTGCCAACGAATATTCAATGTTGGACACACAATTATTATGGTTGGTTAATTAACAAAAAGTTACGACAGTTTGCCCACGAATATTCAATGTTGGGCCTACAATTATTACAGTTGGTTAATTAACAAAAAGTTACGACAGTTTGCCTACGAATATTCAATGTTGGGCCCACAATTACTATGGTTGGTTAATTAACAAAAAAATTACAACGATGATTAAATGTCGTCTTACAAACGACAAAAAATTTGCTACATCCAAAAACCTGTTATTATATTCCAAGTTGTGATTTTTCTTTTCTAATTTATAAATACGTAATGAGGACGTCTGTCTTGAGACGAATCTGAAATGTTAAGGAATGAGTCTAAAGGTCGAATGATGCTATTTTGTAGAATATTTCGCGTCACTGCGCAGTTTTTATAAACAATTAATATTAGTTATGTAACTAGAAATTAGAATTGTCTACAAGGAAATGTGTTGGGTAAGTGGGAACAGCGGTTGCTTCGTAAGCGGAAAGTTTGGGTTCGATGCTTCTCACCCCGAATTTTTGTTTTCCTAAGTCGTGTTTACAACATGAACAAGACGTGTTACAACGTCTCTTAACGTTCTTCAAGATGCCTTCTGGACGTCTGTACGACGTCTTTTGGAAAGAAACTGTTGGGCTTATGGAAAGAAACCTTCAGTTGGGCCATTTAAAAATAGCGCGACACTTCAACAGTTGGCCAACGGATTTCACGTCATTGGCCCAACAAAGTCCCAGCAAATAAATGCTACTAAGGTCGGGGCCAGATATATTGGCCGGTGAATTCGTTTTCGCGAACAGCGATCGAGGAGAAATCAGCCACCACCATCTGACGATCGCGGATTTGTCAGTTGGAGTTGCGTGGCTCTCGCAGGGCATGGTGGGGTAGCAGGAACGCTGCTCGGCTCCACCTGAACCTAGCCGTTTGGCTGTTATTTGTCCTTAGCGTAATAGTTGTGTGCGTTACGAAGCTATGCGTAGACCAATACAAGATGAAGCTATCGAGAAAGCATCAATGTTCTAACCAATAAAGCTCCTAAATTTTTTCGTAGCTAACGCACATCTATTCTGATGTGTGTATTTCTACGCTGACAGCTCGGTTTGGGCTACACCCCAGAAGCTTGGCACTATCCCCACCATTTCTGGCTAACTCTTGTTCTGCGAAGGCGAGAGCGAGATGGAACGAGAGCGAGTCAGAAAACGTTGAGAAAAGGAGCACCGAGGCAAGCAAAATGTGTGGTGGGAGAATACCCCTCACGAAACTCACCCGGCCAATATATATGCTCCCGACCTTAGGGTAGTATTGGTTGGGGCTAGGCTCGCGGGCACGTAAAGCGTGGTAGCGAACCGATGTGAGCTTGGCGATGCTAAAACTGAGACTGTGGTTACAAAATTTCAAAAGTGGAAAATGGGGGGACAGAAGGGCTTCCGGGTAGGAAGGCCTGCACCAACGTCCAAAAAAATTTTTCAAAGAAATTAACAATTTTTTATTAATATTTCGGAAACTAATAAATACCCGAAGCTACAATTTTACATTTAAGGTTCACACCCCCTCCCCACCCCTCCCCTTAAACTTCATCTCGATCGGCCACCGGTCTCATTCGGAAGTATATCCGTATCAACTTGCCTCGGTCTCCCCTACAAAAAAAATTTACGTTAAACGATTTTATTTAAAATGCACTAATATATAAAAAATTCTCCATTCACGTGTTGATATTCATTATTCATGTAAAAATCTATCTGTATGGGAGAGTCGTGCAGTACCGACCGCACTAAGTTTTTTTGTTATATCCTGGAGTAAAGTCGATAAAAATCAGAAATTCAAAAACATGTTTGTAGTATAGATGGAACTTACGGAAAGGGACGTTCGGCAACCCGGAAATTCAGAAAATTATGAAACTCGGTGTGCAAGTAGAGTAGTTCATCCGTAACACAACCCTATTTTTCGTTGGTGCCCTAAAACATTTTTTAGGGGTGAAGTCACCCCTTGAAAAAAATGCAGAATTTTCTTTTCCGTGGAATATCTCGAGAACGGTGAGAGATATCGAAAAGAAGTTTAAACAAAAGTTGCAGCCTTCTTTTATATCTACAAAACAGCGTAAAAATAATTTTCGAAAAATCCATATTTTTCAAGTTACCCCCACTACCAACTCTTAAAATTAAGTTTCTGTATTTTGTAAATATACGCTGGCATACCTCTGGATAATCTCTTTTCATACATATAAATAGTTTATGTGTTATATTTTTTTTGCAAACAAATAAAACCTCTATTATCGAATTTGAAGTCCATTTTGGCAGTTTCCATTAATAACATGGTTTCCTAAAGCCATATTTAAATTCTTATTTATGTAAGGTTCAGACAGCTTTCAATTATTTAAGCAAGGCAGTACGTACGTAAAATTGCATCCAAGGTAAAACTCATTAAAACTAATCAGTGACGTGCATGAATCAGTATGATAACAGCACATTCGTACATGCGTTACTTCAAGTGTAATCTTATTAGGCTATTTTGGAAACCACACGATAAATAAATAATGCGTGAAGATTCACAATGACTTTGCAAAATATATATGTTACCATTGAAATGACGCAGAATCGCATTGATGCGGATAACCTTGTCGAACCTTCCGATTTGCATAATGCATATCTATGTACCTACAGGGTGTCCGCGGGAAGACTCGACAGCCGGTTTTCTCCTAAACTATTGGAGATAAAAATATAAAAAAAATAGGGAATTGCATGGTTCGAGGGGGCCAATTAATTAGCGCGAACGAATTTTTTTATCGATTATTATTTTAAAAGATACGATGGTCAAGTTCGGTTTTTCAAATGGAACTATTTTTTTTGAACACCTGAGTTGATAGTGCGTTCCAAGACAAATTCAATAAGCTTTAATGTATACACTTTATTTTCACTGGTCTTTAAGATATTGCGCTTGCAAATTTACTGATTTTCACTGGAAGAAAACTGTCTGGTATAGCACGCACCGGAGACGGTCTTACTGGATCCACGGGTGGCACTGCCTTTTGAAATAGATACCTACCTGCCAAAGGTCTACGCCAGGCCCAAAGGCTGGACAATTTTTTTCCGTCAGAAATGCTACTTAGGTAGGTACATCTGCGGTATTGAGAAGCGCACCGTTACTTTTATTTCGCACTTGCTTCTACGCTCGGATGGCCGGTTCTTTTGGGAGGGATGCAAGTTCGATTGGTTAGGTTAGGAGGAGTGAAAGTTGCTAGACTAAATTTCAATCATAGGGAGCAGATTGTATCAGAACCATTCGGATTTGCATTCCTCACAAACGGCTGCTCTCTTGAAGAGGCCCTCTTCACAGCAATGCCCACCATCTCTCGCACAGAATACGTTAACGCTTGCTTTTGTTCTGATATTGAAGCTCGTGTTTATACTCGAGAGGACCACGCATCGACAGCGGGCTACCCCTTTTCTTCCTGTGTCTCCCCACGAGCCGTGTTGACGGTGGATTGTAGGAGCGTAGATATCTGGATGCCAGTTATTGAATTCAGGAGACGATAGAAACATTTTATTACAAAACACACATGTACTATAATTAAAGTAAATCGTATTCCTCTCGGGCAGGAGTACTGATAATGATCGGACTTGCGCCCCACTTCGCGCAGACCAATTACACGGAGGGTAGTCGGGTCACACACTGCCCAAATGATACAGGGTAATTCTGGAGCAACGCCCGTCAAGGAGATGCGCTGGCACCCCGTGGCGAGGACAGACCTTCGCATTGCCTCACCCGATTTTTATGGCTTTTTGCGGAAAAAGGTACGAATCCTGGGCCGGGCGTAGCGAATTGAGGTCGAGCCCCCGCAGTCGAGGGTGAAATATCCATTTGAGCGTATTAAGAAATTCTTTTCTTCGTCGTATCGGAAGGGAAGTGGTGCCAATGGATTCCTTATGTTTTTCTGATGAAAATCGTACCAAATGTCATGCAAATCGGACTACTTTGACACAAGCAAATTGTATTCCTTATGTAAGAGTTGTCCGATTTCCACGACACTTGGCATGATTTTCATCGGAAAACCCCAAGGAATCCATCTGCGACACTTCCATATCCATACGATAAAAAATAAAGAATTATTTCGACGCGTGGTCCTCTCGAGTATAAACACGAGCTTCAATATCAGAACAAAAGCAAGCGTTAACGTATTCCGTGCGAGAGAAGGTGGGCATTGCTGTGAAGAGGGCCTCTTCAAGAGAGCAGCCGTTTGTGAGGAATGCAAATCCGAATGGTTCTGATACAATCTGCTCCCTATGATTGAAATTTAGTCTAGCAACTTTCACTCCTCCTAACCTAACCAATCGAACTTGCATCCCTCCCAAAAGAACCGGCCATCCGAGCGTAGAAGCAAGTGCGAAATAAAAGTAACGGTGCGCTTCTCAATACCGCAGATGTACCTACCTAAGTAGCATTACTGACGGAAAAAAATTGTCCAGCCTTTGGGCCTGGCGTAGACCTTTGGCAGGTAGGTATCTATTTCAAAAGGCAGTGCCACCCGTGGATCCAGTAAGACCGTCCCCGGTGCGTGCTATACCAGACAGTTTTCTTCCAGTGAAAATCAGTAAATTTGCAAGCGCAATATCTTAAAGACCAGTGAAAATAAAGTGTATACATTAAAGCTTATTGAATTTGTCTTGGAACGCACTATCAACTCAGGTGTTCAAAAAAAATAGTTCCATTTGAAAAACCGAACTTGACCATCGTATCTTTTAAAATAATAATCGATAAAAAAATTCGTTCGCGCTAATTAATTGGCCCCCTCGAACCATGCAATTCCCTATTTTTTTTATATTTTTATCTCCAATAGTTTAGGAGAAAACCGGCTGTCCAGTCTTCCCGCGGACACCCTGTATATGAATTTTAAATCATTCTGCATCAATTTTACTTACCTATCCCACTAATAACATATATATATATATATATATATAATATTACATCATAGCAGTTTTCATTAATGAAGTGGCCGCATAAAGTAATATTTAAACATTCGCAGTGTCTTTTTGTACATGTTGTATTGTTTGATTATACATTGAAAGAATTATACTAATAGAAGGCGATAGATACATTGAAAATTACGGTTCGTAATTGGTACAATAATGATATTCTTCATAGAAATGATTAAAACAAAAATACTTGCCACACCATGCACATCGCATAAAAGCCGGCTCCCCACAAATACTACATTTGGGTATAAGCTTTTCATTCCTGAAGTAACAGAAATCTACAGGATTTTGAAATTCGCTGGGATGCGTTTCTAGATATCCGCTTTTAAACCAAGCATATTGAAAAAGGTTTTTGAATCGAGGCGAAGAAAACTGGTTGTGGGTTAGGGACTGCAATTTAATTATTTCATTACGTAAGTGCAAATTGACATCTCTCTCTTGGAGAATCACATTATCCGAAAATGTCCGCACGAAATTTTTCCAAATCCGGAATCCAAACACATCTAAAGGCTGAATGATGCCCGTCGTTTTTTTTTGTTGGAATCATTGAAAAAGTTACTTCCTTGTCTTGTGGAATCAACTGCTGTAACTCATTTGGGCAGTGTCCCGTCCACGAGTCGAGTAGGAGCATGCTTCTACGGCCAGTATTCGGTAGATACACTTCGCTAAACGAATTTTTTAAATGTTCAGACGTGAGTTTTCCTGATTTTGAAGCTCCGATGTAAATATTAACCGGACAGAATAGAGTTCTTTGCACTATCGGACCAAGTGTTCCTGTAGATTCCTTCAAAACTATGTATAGTGGTGAAAGAAGACGTCCGCTTGCTGATATAATAGGCATTATAGTGTAGCTATGTGTTGTAGAAGATACCGATTGAATCGTCGCTTCTACCGTTTTCACTCCTAATTTCACCAATGTTCGCCCAGAATGTATTTCCAGGTTGAAACCACTCTCGTCTGCATTATAAATTTCTTCAACTCCGACAGCTGGGATGTTAGACTTTACGCGAGAAACAAACGATTCTGCAATATTTTTGATTTTGTCAATATCTTCAAATGTAAATTGCGTCCTGAATGTTGTTATCTTGCGGGACACAATTCTATGCGCAGTCTTAAAGTTCCAAATCCACCATTTACCTGCCACGAATTGGGGTAGGTCCACCTGGTTTTTTGCCTCCAAGGCCCACAATCTTAAATTCATGTCATGAACAATAGATCTTCTGTCACAAGCTTCTTCAAACTTTTGCTGTACATATTCTGCAATAAATACAAGTTTATCTGCATTTGTTCCACCTCTCTCTACACTCGCCTCCCACCTGTATAACTGCTGCAAAGATTTAACCATGCGATAATTTTTCTGTACACTGGTAAGCGTTCGACGTGCCTTTTTGCGCTTTTCCAAAACGTTACAGCTTTTCTCTTATAACTTAAGTCAACTTGTCCACCTTCATCATCAACAGTACATTCTGCAGGTTCAAAACTGTCTTCTTCTTCTTCTGCAGGCATAATGTACTCTACAACTTGTGCACCATGTGGTTCTGATGGATCGGCATAATCGAGCACATAATAAATGTTCAATTAATGGTAGGGAATGTATGTTTTGAAACTTTTTTATAATGTCCCGAATTTCATTGTGCAGTTCCGTTTCTACCGGGATTATAGGTGTCTGTGTTATACTTGCAATTTGAAATGTAGTGGCTAACATGTGTATTACGTTAGCAACATTAATCGTCTGCATTTTAAAGAAAATAGTCTTTCAAACAATGATCACTCACTTTTTTCAATTGGATGGTAACTGACTGCTGCCAAAAATGTAACTGTCGTTGGCTACATCCTCGGGAATATTTATATCACTCAAAGACGCGAGTACAAAAACATGTTTACCGAAAACTCGGAAAATCTGAAGGTTCGACAAGGTTATCCGCATCAATGCGATTCTGCGTCATTTCAATGATGACATATATATTTTGCAAAGTCATTGTGAATCTTCACCCATTATTTATTTATCGTGTGGTTTCCAAAATAGCCTAATAAGATTACACTTGAAGTAATGCATGTACGAATGTGCTGTTATCATACTGATTCATGCACGTCACTGATTAGTTTTAATGAGTTTTACCTTGGATGCAATTTTACGTACGTACTGCCTTGCTTAAATAATTGAAAGCTGTCTGAACTTTACATAAATAAGAATTTAAATATGGCTTTAGGAAACCATGTTATTAATGGAAACTGCCAAAATGGACTTCAAATTCGGTAATAGAGGTTTTATTTGTTTGCAAAAAAAATATAACACATAAACTATTTGTATGTATGAAAAGAGATTCTCCAGAGGTATGCCAGCGTATATTTATAAACTACAAAAACTTAATTTTAAGAGTTGGTGGTGGGGGTAACTTGAAAAATATGGATTTTTCGAAAATTATTTTAGCGCTGTTTTGTAGATATACAAGAAGGCTGCAACTTTTGTTTAAACTTCTTTTCGATATCTCTCACCGTTCTCGAGATATTCCACGGAAAAGAAAATTCTGCATTTTTTTCAAGGGGTGATTTCACCCCTAAAAAATGTTTTATGGCACCAACGAAAAATAGGGTTGTGTTACGGATGAACTACTCTACTTGCACACCGAGTTTCATAATTTTCTGAATTTCCGGGTTGCCGAACGTCCCTTGTTAGTAAGAGGAGGGAAATTATTTTTGTGAAATTTAATAATAAGAATTGATGATTCGCAAAAGTAACAAAGTTGTAATTTCTAGGAATCGAAAAATTGTCGTCCAGTACCGACCAACTATTAAATTAGTCGATTTTTATGTCTAAATGATTAACAATGTTAATAAAAAGACATTTAATTAGTACAATACACGATTTTTTAAAAATTTTATTTGTACAAACTCGCAAATAAAATAATAATATTCTCCTGATCTGTGCATTTGATGTGTGCCCAACCGTCACATTCGGTACACTGCACCCAATCTTTGTCAAATGATTCCTTGCAAACAGAGATGGGCAGAAATTTTATTTAAATAAAATTTCGAATAACGAATAAAAAAAATTAACTTTATTCGTCGAATAAAAAAATTAACTTTATTCGTCGAATAAATTCTCATCGAATAAAAAAATTAACTTTATTCGTCGAATAATCTAAAGTTAAAGTAACTTTTATTTGAGCCATATTTACATAATTTTTATTTAGTTAATGCCCAAGTCTGCTTGCAAATAACGCACTGGATACCTTCTTCATTAAATCCTAGTTTCCTGTTTCCCCACCCACGTTCACGTTGCGGTTACGCACTCGGTCCAAACGTCATCTCAGGTAAAGACATCCTTCGTCTACTCGACGCTATGTTTATTGCTTGGGTGTTGCTTTCAGTTTTGAAATTATAAAACGAAACATTATCATCCATTTTTGTTACAATTTTCGAAACGCTCACCTTTTCGTACATGCCCCCAATACCTACTGTTCTAATTTTAAATAGAGCTGTTACTTTTCTACCCGTCGGGCCGTCGGGTACCCGTCTACCCGAAACAACTTCAAGCCATTGAAAGTGGTATTGTTCGATCATATTTGGCTAACATCAGACTACACCACAGACAATCACAGACAATACTACATTCAATTGCTTGAAGTTATCCCGGGTAATGTCCGGGTACCCGGGTACCCGTCGGGTCAAAAAGTAGGAGCTCTAATTTTAAAGACGTATTCAGGTCAAAAAGGATCTCAAACCCTATTTTTATAATATTTTATTATTAACTGGGTATAACACTTTAATATCGAAGACCAGTTTTATATTCCGTTCTTATTTCGGGATAGTCTAAAGTAATACTAAAGTCTTAAATTAAAACTAATACAACTATATGATTGGTTTCAAACACCAAAAGATGGTTTTTAAGATGGTCTGAAATAAGAAACCCCTGTGAATATCGGCTAAAAATAATAATGGAGTAATACATTTTTTTGATTGTACAAATAGCCATTGTTATAATTGGCGCAATTTTTGCATATCATTAGTTTTGTAAAAATATTAATTTACGACAGTTTATTTAAATGGGCTTATTAATTTACGGCAGTTTTCTTTTTAATGAACAAAAACTAATTCTATATTTATACAATAATTACTTATTTTTGGGGGAATGCGTGTAAAAAAAAGTTCAACATTTTAAGTTTTTGTGTAACAGTTATTTTTTTAATGCGTTCTTTGCGCGCATGTACTTGGCGCGCTTTGTTGTAGCTTTTTTTAAATTACGTAATTTTGTGGTGTTAAACATTTACTTCGATACAATCTTTTGTTTGCTAAAACTCCGACTGTTTATTTGCTTTTGTTATGTAAGTACTGTTCATTATCTTACTAATGAATAAATAATATGTTGCGTAAATGTTTACTTTAGGGGAGGTATCTCCGATTTCAATGGCCTTGACATATGTTGTCAAGGTCATTATTCTGAACAACATTTCCCTCGTACACTTTTTGGCGCTCGGCTTTGGTTTACGAGATATTCGCAGAAAACTTTACTTAACACTAGAACTACCGAGTTTAAAACATACTCACATCAGTTCCCTACTATGCTTTTTGCCCCCCGCCCTAATCTAGCTTCAACCAATACTCATACCGTCGGTTGTGAAACAGATTTCAAAATATTATGCCGAAAGTTTTTTTTATTAATACGCTGATACATGTTGCAGTGAAACATTGATACATGCTTCATTATACAGGTTTCGTGAAACTTGCATCTCGCGCCTAGCTGGTGCGCAAAATGCCAGTTCCGCTTCTGATACGGAAACCGATCTACAGACGTAGTAACATGAATGATGAATCTTGGGAGTCGATGCATGTATCAATGTTTCACTGCAACATGTATCAGCATCTGGAAGCCCCTTAACAGTGTCCCACTTTAGTGTCCAGAAGTGTAATAATTTTGTCATGGCAAGCATTACTGTCTTCTTGTTTAAATACTCTGCATCCTAGTCCATGATTATGGAGTTCATTGTGCGTTGAATAACTGTGCCAACGCTTTGAGTGGTGCACAGGATTGAAATTTCTTGGCGATGAACACACGCCGACCTCACACAGAGCGTTAACAGAAATTATTGTGCCTTATAAAAGATATTTTGCAAACGACCTTTTTAGAGATCTTAACTTATACTCTCTGTTCCTCAGAACTTGATCTACTCGCCCCTAGAAAATCCACGTTTCTGTTCTCAGAAACAGGATGGTGTCCTCAAAATTTTTGCTCCGACCAAGTGTCAGTTTTATTCCCGGGTCCCTGGATGGATTGCAAATCATGAAGTTTAATTCCCGTAATTATTATTCAAGACGCTGAAGAAGTTACCACCGACTACTGTCCAGTAGTGTATTCTTGCCCAATGAACGAAACTGGGTTGGAGTGCGGACAAGATTGTGAAGCAACGTGCGAATATCCATGAGGTATACACATATGTGTGTGTGTGTGTGTGTGTGTGTGTGTGTGTGTGTGTGTGTGTGTGTGGTGTGTGTGTGTAGTATGTGTGTGACATAATGCTTATCAATTATATATATCGTGAAAGACTCTCCAACTCTAATTTCCGTCATATTCGTGATTTAGAGGGCTGAACGGATATGCAGAAGTGAACCTGGTTGTACATGCCTACCAACCTATGTCAGAAATGACAACGGATCTTGTGTCTCACGTTCAACTTGCGAAACTTAACACCAAAATCTTGTCGATATGTATATTGCGTTACTTTTGAACTTTCTGTAACCCTACGTTCAGCTATGTATAACAAAAATCTGTTGTTAATAAATGTTGTTTTGAACCAGAATTCTGTTTTGAACATGCGGAATGTAAGAATAGTGTAAGTTTGCACAGCTATTTTGTAATGGGATACTGTGCAATGACTTGAGGTATGAATGATACTTTAAATATCTAGTTGTATGAATGGTAATTATCTTTTTACGCATATAGATGATTTTTCAAACTTGCCTCACTAATTTAAATTTTGTGGTATGTACAATGTTCAATGTCGGAGTTTCGTAGCTGAGTACAATATAAGAATAATTTTGTCAAATTATTCTTTACTTAAAATAAAGTAATAAAGTAATTCAAATAATTCATCATTTCAAATATTATTGTTTTATGTTGTTCAAGTCTGATTACTACTTACGTGTTATCCACTTCTTATTGCCAGTCGAAACTAAAGTTCACAAAATATGTTAAGACGAAGCAGATTTGAAATTGTTCGGAAAAACTTAATTCTACAACAGGCTTGGGCAAAAATGATTTGCAATACAAAAGAAAAGATAATATGTGAAATAATAAATTATTTGAATTACTTCATTATACCCATCTTAAAATTAATTTAGGAAAAGTACCCTCATTTTGTACCAAAACCAAATAAATCAGTTCAAAATAATATTTCATTTTAGATACCTTTTTCAAGTAAAATAATAGATTATTATTATTATTATTATTATTATTTGACACTTTCTGGGTACTCAGTTCTGCTGAACCAGACTACTCAGATATTCTAAAACGTCTAACATTCTACATAAAAGTACAAATGTGCAAAACTGCAACGTCTTTGAAGAAACTGTGATTTTCTGTGCAGCTGAAGGAAAATATAGAACCATTATTTCATTTTCTGAAGACAAAGAATCTGCCACAGTACAAATTGCGACCGCAGAATGTTCAATTTATGGCTGTCGAGGATCCATGTATTGTAAGGAAAATTCCCAATTCATTGCAAAACGGAAAAACAAATAAAAAGTAAAAATACTACACCAGTATTATATACCATTATCGCTATGAAATAATAATAGTGTATTCTGCTCTAATGTATTCAAATTATCGAACAGAAATAATGCAAATGCATAGCCTTGCAGTAAATTAGACACTTACCCGCGGCCTCGGGAGATACAGGGTGTAACAATGACTCAGGACCTGTACTCAGTTGTCAACAAAGTTAATAATCCAAGAAATAAGTTATTACAGGCAAGTTTGTTGTTCGCGCTGCATATAAACTGGCAACAAGGAGGTATTTACATTATCTCACTAATAGCGACGAAAGGTAATGTTTTGATAGACCCTGCGATAACACTATCGCGAAAATAAAGACGATGACCAAACTGCATATTTGTCACGCAAATAGAGAATATAAAAACTGGTGTCTTTGAAATATTTCGACTCACAGAGGAACGTGAATTTGAAACGAGTGGAAGGAAGAGAAAGGATCAATAGATTGACGATGTATCGATGCATGCTACTATCCTTGCTGTTGGTGAGCGTTGCTTGTAAGTTCGCCCATTTCGCCGAAGCGAAGCGCGGCGGTCAAAGCGAAATGTTCGTCGGCGCTGTTCTGTCATAGGGTAAATCCGGGAGACGCGGCCGGGCCGGAGAGTTGGTCGAAACAGTTGATTCTTAGAGAATTAATTGTTCAGAACCTTAAGGCTGCCGTCTCAAGTTTGTTTTGGTCCGAATCGATCGAAGCGTCCCCAGTAAACAAACGGACCCTAATGAAATTACTCCGATCGATAAAAAGAATTTGTACAGCAATGACATCTTCAGGTACTCTGGGTAGAGGAATTTTTTAAGCATAGTTGCCACATATTCTGTTCTCTCTGTCTCTGCCGCGCTGTTGCCAAAGCTCTTTCTATCGAGAAGTCTTGAAAGAATACGGCACGAGAGCTGCGTCTAGCGTCAGAGCCTCGCTGAACGTAAAGGAGGATAGCAATAATGAAAGATAGAGAGGTTGGGTAGTGAAGTTAGGAAACATGTCAATGAAACAATACTAATTTGCGTATTAATATTTTTTATTTATACGTATATGTATAGAAGGATGTAATATTTTGTATAATCATTGTGCAATTGAAGGGTCGGGTGCAATAAGGGGATTAGCGCTCGAAAATGGGAAAAATTATTGTCCAAACGCTAAGAAAGATTGGAAAATTCTGAATTTTAAAAAATATAGTGTTATAAAGCTCGTCAGAACACATATTTTTTCTATTTACAGTTTGTTTATCCAATCATTAATATTCGAGCTAAAAATTCTAAACAAAAAATTTTCATCGTCCAAAATCATTATTTCTTTAAACATAAATTGCGATAACTTGAGTAAATATTAAGGGATCGTTATGAGACTTAAATCATAACTTCAGAAAACTCAAGCGAAACCGTAAAATGTATGCACAAAACCCTCATGTTAAAAAATGTAATAATATTTCATTAAAAAGTAATATTGGACATAACCCATGTTTTTCAACGTTCGCCGTTAAAAAGTATGGAGGCAATTTTAAGATACGTATAACTTGCAGCAACAAAGTTTTTCCTTAATATACAAGTAAGATTTTCACAAATTTTCACACTGATTAATAAATAATTGTAGAAGATATGGCGATATATATAAATTCCGCGCGGCACCGTCAACGCGAGTGCTAAAACTGCTAAGTAGCGCATTATACGCGGCTGCTGACTGTTGGTGACGCGCGAGATTTATATATATCATCATATCTTTTACAATTATTTATTAATTAGTGTGAAAATTGGTGAAAATCTTCCTTGTATACTAAGGAAAAACTTTGTCGCTGCAAGTTATACGTACCTAAAAATTGCCTCGATACTTTTTAACGGCGAACGTTGAAAAACATGGGTTATGTCCAGTATTACTTTTTAATTAAATATTATTACATTTTTCATCATAAGGGTTTTATGCATACATTTTACGGCTTCGCTAGAATCTTCTGAAGTTATATTTCAAGTCTCATAACGATCCGTTAATATTTACTCACGTTATCGCAATTTATGTTTAAAGAAATAATGATTTTGGACGATGAAAATTATAATAATAATTATAATAATAATAATAATAATAATTATTATTATTATTATAATTATTATTATAATTATAATTATTATTATTATAATTATTTTTGAAAATTATATATCGTAGGACAATTCTAAAGACACCTTATTTGTCCAAATCGGTGTGTCCGTACAGGTTCTAGAGCGTAACATCTGGACATACAAACATAGCCTGATAAACACAATACCCTCCTGTACGTGCCGCAGTCGGGTAAAAACATTACGTTTTACATTTTAGTAATACAAAATTCACCGCAAGCAACACTATATGCCTCTCGAACCGAGATTAGAAACCGCCGAATAGCCCAAATCCTCAGCTCGAATAGAGATAACGGATAAACACAAAGAATCTTTTATTCTAATTTATCCAGAAATTATATTTGCCCATCTTTGTTCTCCAGCCGCTTCGCCGTGATTCATTCAAGCCTTCCTGATGATAAAATAGTAATAGGGGAAATGCGGCAACAACGCGATATGACTCTCGATACATATCGGCAACTATGTCTTTCCTACATTTATCGGCTAGCATGGACTTCCACCGGTTCTGACGGTACATGGCGCGAATGTACCATCAACGCCGGTGACGGAGAATCCTTGAAGCATAATTCTGTCATTTCTCGAGTCTGTGCCTCATTCTGTCTCAATACACGAGTCATAAATTCATCATTATTTCATCGTACGGTGCTTATTAGCGTCCAAACGCACCAGACCCGCCTGCACGGATGTCTACAGGAGGCAACTATACCCGCAAAAACTTCCTTCTTGCCGATTCCAGGACGAAAAACGGTTGAGACGGTTTGTTTACAACAGCGCGTATACGTATAAATCTGATGCTACGTGGCTCGAATATACCACCAGCGTCGGTGGCGGAGAAGCCTTGAAGCTTCATTCTGTCAGTTTTCGAGTCATAAATTCATCATTATTTCAACGTACGGTGCTTATTAGCGTTCAAACGCACCAGACCCGTCTGCACGGATGTCTACTGGAGGCAACTATACCCGCCAAAGCTTCCTCCTTGCCGATTCCAGGACGAAAAACGGTTGAAACGGTTTGTTTACAACAGCGCGTATACGTACACGCGTTTCCTAGCTTGTGTGAGCGTACGCACACATTCAAAGCCCGAGGAGCTTTTACATAAACACAGATGTAGAGTCTGAATATAGCCACTCGACCAACTCTCCAGCTCGACCGCGTCTCCCGGATTTACCCTATAGGCGATACGTGGTCGCTGCTGTTCTGTCATATGAGCGATGCGTGGTCGCCGCGCATTGGCCTAGTGGGCGACGACGTTAAATCAACTTTTTAGAATAGAATTAAAAAAGATATTATTGAAACAATAATTCTATCTACATACTTGGTTGTTAACTTATTTTAAACCACTCCAGTAGTGTAAATGCAATATTTCTATTTCTGATTTGCCACTTTGTTCCACAAAATCAATACGCTCACAGTCTGGGTCTCTAACAGTAGACTCACTTTGTATTCAGAAGTGTAATAATTTTACCATGACAAGCATTACTGTCTCCATTTTTAAATACTCTGCATCCTGGCCCACGATTATGGAGTTCATTGTGCGTTGAATAATTGTACCAACACTTTCAGTGGTGCACAGGATGGCAACACCTTGGCGTGAAGACACCCCGGCGTCACACAGAGTGTTAACATAAATTATTGTGCCTTGTAAAAGATATTTTGTACACGACCATTTTATGAAGCTTAATTTAATAAGAATACAAGAGGTTCTTCGGAACTTGATCTTCGGAGTTTGCTACTAGAAAATCTTTGTTCCTAGACACAGGACTGTGTCCTCAAAATCCTTGCTCTGACCAAGTGTTAGTTTTTATTTCTAGATCTCTAGATGTAGGGATCATGGAGTTGTGAATCTGTGAAATTGCGAATCTTCAATGTTTACCATAATTCACATAATTATTATTCAAGACGCTGATTTATCTGGAGACGGATATGGTCCAACTGCTCAATGAACGAATACTGGTCGGCGTGCGGACGAAATTGTGATGAAACGTGTAATATTCAATATCCACTATGTCGATACATTGTAAGTGCGTGACACGATTCTTATCAATTATACCGTGAAACTCTTTGTAACTCTAATGTTCATGATATTGATGATTTAGATGTTTTTCCCGACATGTTTCCCGACATTGATGATTTAGATGTTTTTCCTGTACATGCACATTAAACTATGTCAGAATAGACAACGGAACCTGTGTCGCACGTTCCACTTGCGAAACTTAACGTCAAAAAACTTGTCGATATGTATACTGCGTTACTTTTGAACATTCTGTAATGCTATCTTCACCTATATAATATAACAAATCTGTTATTAATAAATGTTGTGTTCAACCAGAATTCTGTTTTGAACTTGTGAAATGTACGAATGGAGTAAGATTGTACTGTGGTTTTATAATGAGTTATTGTGCGATGACTTGAGGTATGGACGATACTTTAAATAGTTGTATCGATAGCTCAGGCAGGGTGTGAATGTTGGTGTTTTAACATTGCACCATGGTAATTTTCGTTTTAGGCACACAGGTGATTTTTCAAACTTGCCTTACCATTTTAAATTTTGTGGTATTTACAATGTTCAATGTCGCAGTTTGATAGTTTACAAGTAGTACAATATAATGCCAATTTTAGTAAATTATTCTTCACTTAAAAGTAATAAAGAAATTCAAATAATTCATCATGTCAAATATTATTTTTTTACGTTGTCCAAGTCTGATAGTTTCTTACATGCTATCCATTTCTGAGTAGAAACTAAAGTTTAAAAAATATGTTCAGACGAAACAGATTCGATACTGCTCGGAAAAACTTAATTCTACAGCAGGCTTGGGCTAAAATGATTTGTAATACAAAGTAAAAGATAATATTTGAAATAATATAGGTATTATTTGAATTTCTTCATTACTCCCATCTAAAAAATAATTTAGAAAAAGTACCCCCATTTTTGCCAAAACCAAATTAATCACTTCGATCTGTTTTATTTGACATACCTTTTTCAAATAAAATAATGGATAATCTTACCAGTGTTCGCTATCAGGATTATTCTGGTCTTGAACGCTTCCTCTGGAACTTACTCAAATATAATATAAAATAAAAAATCATTTGATTACTAACTAAATAACGAAGTACCTAATTCAGACTTACTCATTTTCTGGTTCAAATAAAAACCTAAACTAACCTAAACCTAAACCTAAACTAACGTTTGAGTATTTGAAAATAATTTCTAGTCACACAAAGTAAAGTATAATAATGCGAATAATCATTTCTAAAATGTTTTATTCAAATAATACCTAAACCTGTTCTACGGCTGTCTTAAGCATCCGTTGTTTATCAACAATCGATGGCTAAGGAGAAGGTTTACCACGTAATTAGCAATGTGGCCTTTGAAAGCATCGTTGCGTCACTGACACTGACTGCCAGCCAGGCAGAGTTGACATTGAAATACGTTGCGATTTCAAAGTCAGATCCGTCAGGATCGCTCGGGACTCGTCGTGAGAGTTTTTTCACGCAACCGAGCACCTTGAACGGCCACAACAGAAAATAACTGAGAGGGAGACAGAGAGAGAGCTGGGGAACGACTAGAAATATCCTGCAAAAAAGAGGGACAGGAGAAAAAGTTGCGATCCTTTTATTCCGAACGAGAATAACTGTGAAGTGAAGTATGTCGAAACGATAGCTTGTGTATAGAAATTACTGCTACACAATGGAAAAACTGAGAGGAAATGATGATACAGCTATTGACTACGTCGCTTTTACCATGTTCGAATATTTTATTCGCAAATTTCATTGGAAAAAAAAAAGAGAAATGACGAATTATTTTATTGCCAGATCTATTTGAAATAATATGCATTCCGAATGGTACTAAATGTAAGTAGATCTTTCACACGTTCCTTTGCATTTGGAACACCCACCCTTTTTTAGCATAACAGACAGGAAATTTTCCTAGTATCAACAACAAAAAGCATTAGCAAATCCCTTCAAAAGATACGCAGCGACCGAAACATTAAAGTTTCAAAATACAAGTGCAAGAAAACTTGAAATATGTATAGCGATTAAATAAACACAAGCATGTCCAAATGCTTCGACAACTCAAATCTAAAATAGAAACTCCGTTCTCCTGAGTTATTCATTAATTATATTCGGAACAAACGAATAATTCCACGTGACACTGTTAACACGTTCTGTGTCACGATGGAAATGCAGATTTTTGGTAGGACTATAAAAAGTGGCGAGAAAAGTAGATTGCGATATTCAATTATAGAGAAAATAGTAGTTGTGTTATATTTTTCATAATTTCAGCTTCCTTTTGTACTATTTTGATTTTGATACTGAATTGAGAGAGCGCTACTGTTTTTTGCATTTGTATAGAAATAAAAGTGTATGTTGTCAAGTGTATATTTGTAATTTACAAACATCAATACTTGGTGGAAAAATAATAAGAATTCTGTATAACTAGACTTTCGTTTAAAACTTAACTGTTTTAATATAAAATAATATAATAATTTGATCACCCACTATACCCTCTTCCTTTGAACGAAACTTTCACCTCTAATAAATATCATGTGCCACCGGTAGCCCACGTGGCGCGGAACGTGTTACCAAGACTATGAACCAATGCAATCAAAATGTGAAATAGAAGATGGTAAAAAGTCTAACACGCGCACTAACTTTCATCCACTGCCACGAAGCAATCAGCACAATTACAAAAAGCGCGAAGGGGTCTGTTTAACGGAGAACCATTCTGTCTCCTGGCATCCCGTAGAAAACACTTGAGCCTGTTTATAGCAGTGCACGGATGATCGAATCGATCGGAACGAAAGTAGCAAGCTAGCAAGCGGTAGGTACTTTTAGAAGGATAATTGTCAGACGCTCGAGAAACGCAACGATGATCGGAAAATGAAGCTATAAACTCCTTAACCGTCTTGCACAAGAAAAAACGGATGCAGCCAGGGACTGGTTACAAAACGGGCAAGCCAGAGTTGCTGATACAGATCCAAGTTCTGTAAGGTAATGGTATTTATTGAGATCGCAGAGATCGTCGTGGGTAAAAAAAAAAAACGGTACGATTGTCGCGATGATTTGGTTCCTCGACTAGAAAGTTCCTGTTTAATGACTTTCGCAGAATATTGGCGGACGTAGCTACAAAAGGACCTTCAGGAAGGTTCGAAGGCATAGAGAATTCTATGAAATTTGTAGTGACACAAGGGTAGCTGCGTTTTACGACTAATCAATGGTTCGATGGTGAAAAATAGCTTATGTTCAATTAATTCGTATTTGGTACAACGATAAGTTTTCGTGGGGGACACATTGAGGGACCTTCGGTTAAGTGTTTTTTTTGTTGGGGGGGATTACTGTTTTATTGGCGGTTTTTAGTGAACTGTGAAGGCTTTGTATACACGCATCCTTCGATTTACGCGGCACGTTTTATACGCGATCAGAAAATATATCTTTGTAGGGTGCTTCGGCGTAATATGCCACTTTTCAATAATTTCGTATTTAGGTCTGAGATGGCGATAATTGCGCGCTCATTCCGTTTAGTTTAGTGCAACCGCCGACACGACAATAGTTATTTGGTTTTACCCGCGTTTATTTTTAACAAATCCAGATAAGTTATAAAAATAATGTCTTTATTTAATTCTATACTCTACCCAGAACGCGGATAACAAATAAACCTCTCAAACATCCACCAAAGCCACGTGCTTAGTGGAGAAATTTTCCATGTATTTTTAAAACCGTGTGGGGTAAGGTGCCAGTTGATTCGACTGATGTAGAAGATGACAGCTTCTGTGCTATACGTGAATTCTATTAAATTATTTGGATAAAGAAGGACTCAGATGTGACTGAATAAAAACTACTTGTTGCAAAAAATGGGTCCGCGAAGACTGCATGCTAGAGTTTGGAGACTGTTTACTTCGTAAGAAACAGTTAATTATTGAAAAATATTTTGACGTTTCACGGATTACAAAGTTTTTTGATTAGTACTAAATATATCTTAAATAATTAAAAATATTGTTGCGTTTCACGAATTTAGAATCGTTAGTTCCTAATCTAGGGCACCATCTTGGGTAAAATGCCACTTTTGCAGAGTTTTATATTTTTAATTTTGCTATTAAACTTTAAGTGCTAGATGCCTGTAATTATTAGGCAATAAACATAATTAATGCGATGTTGCCGTGCAACATTGCACGGGGCGGACATAAAATTATTGCTGCATAGTTGCAACAATGTTGCGTTGCAATATTGCACGGCAACGTTCCTGCAATATTTCTGCAACGTTACGGCAACATTTGGCAACGTTTTCACAATGTTGATGCAACGTTGTGCCAGTATTGCGGCAACGTCCCTGCAATGTTGCCGCAACTTTCCTGTAATGTTGCTGCAATGATCCTGCAATGTTGCGCAACGTTGATTAACCTAAAATATTTCCGTTGTTATTAATGATACGAGAAAATGTCTAAGGAAAGAAATGTTTGCTTCAGGGAGACAATTATTCTGACGGAGACGATTTTTTTTCTCAAAGTTATATTTTCCGAAATTTCAAGATCATCAATGGTTTTTTTAATGGGATGACGTATTTTCATTACTGTAACGTTATAGCCAATAAAAATACAAATTCAACCATGTATAATATGTTGTCCTTTTTGTCTAGCAATCACTTTTTTCCTGAGACATTTTCTCATATCATTAAAAACAACGGAGATATTTTAAGCTTAAATATTAGGTGACTCACCCTGTATATTTTAATGTGTAGAATGACACAAGGTGGAAGTTGTAGCACATACCTATAGTGTTACAAAACCCTAATGGAGTTTGTCAAAATAAGCCTTCGTTTTTGAATAATTTGAGTTTAAAGTTTTGCACGGTAGGATTATAAGTTTGAATACGTTAGCCATCTTATTAATCAGTGGTTGTAGCTGTGGCGGTAAAGTGTTCGCCTACAACGCTACAGCTCGCGCCGGTTCGAATCCCCTTGGGGGAAAAACATTTTCTGTGAGAAAAAGTAAATAATACAGGCTTTGTACTTCTATGATTCTGCACACATTCAATATCGTCGTGTCCGTCACGGACGTTATTTATATTTTTGGACACACGGCCCGAAACGTTATAGCAACGTTGCGACAACATTGCAGTGCAACATTTCAATCTTGCACTGCAACGATCCTGCAACATTGCTGCAACGAGAGTATGCTGTAGGGGTAAAGGAACATGCAATCTAAACGTACTTGGCTGATACGCTTTTAAACAGTGGTTTGCTTTGTATAAAACAACAAAGACGACGTATTTCTTTTAGTTTTCGATACATAAAATAACGAAGGCGTCGTGTAATTCGCACGAACGTCCAGGAGCGACTGGCGACTCTGTGGTCACCTCCGTTTCTTCTCGCCTTTTACTTAGTGTACTGCGAAACTCAATACATTGTTTAGGAGTAGACATTTTGAATTCGGGACTTTTTACCCGCCGGACTTTGAGTCCCACCCTACCCTACTTAATTCAGATAATCCTGCCAGCGGAACCATGTGAAGAAAAGAAACCTACATTGGAATATTTACAATGCTTCTAAAAGCGGAAGCATAGATTTGGTGAATGTCGAATATTCGGTATTCAACAAATAGTTGGCCAAAGTATTAACTTATAGATATATCCACACTGTGCGATAAGGGGACTAGGCAGTCGTTTTTCGTGAGAAAGAGACTCTGTCCTTTATTTATTTGTTAAAAAATGAAAACAAATCCAGATGTATCCTTTTACCCAATGTTTATGACTACTGCCAAAATGGACTTCAAATTCGGTAATAGAGGTTTTATTTGTTTGCAAAAAAAATATAGCACATAAACTATATATATGTATGAAAAGATATTATCCAGAGGTATTTCAGTATATATTTACAAAATACAAAAACTTAATTTTAAGGGTTGGTGGTGGGGGTATCTTGAAAAATATGGATTTTTCGAAAATTATTTTCACGCGGTTTTGTAGATATAGAAAAACGATGTAACTTCTGTTTAAACTTCTTTTCGACATCTCTCACCGTTCCCGAGATATTCCACGGAAAAGAAAATTCTGCACTTTTTCAAGGGGTGATTTAACCCCCAAAATCGGCGTTACTGCACAAACAAAAATAGAGTTGCTATGGATGAATTACTCTACTTGCACATCGAGTTTCATAATTTTCCGGATTTCCCGGCTTCCCGATCGTCCCTTGTGAGCGTAACCCTTTAAATCGCATATTTCTTCGACTCCTGAAGGGCTAGAGAAATTCTGCGGACAGATTTGAATTCGGCGCTTCAAAATCTATAAGAAATGATGTATAACAAGTCAAGGAAGACTTTCAACCACACGTTATACCGGAAAAACCGAAATTTTCTTCGAAAATATCAACTTTGACGTAGATTTTCAAGGTCAAAACTTATTTGTTATACATTCTTAATATTTTTCCCTTATTCTGCAACATCTTAGCTTTAACCTCTATCTTATTCCTATCAAAAGTTCTACGATTTTGACACAAAATGGAGCAGTTTGTCCCACTGTGGGCCGATCCACGGGTCATGAAATCAATCAACACTAGAGCTGTAATTATTCGACTATTCGAATATTCGAATACGAATAATTTCTTCGAATATTCGAACCTTCGAACATTCGAACCTTCGAATACGAACAATTTCTTCGAATATTCAAACCTTCGAACATTCGAACCTTCGAATATTCGGATCTATTGAATTTCTGATTGTACCGAATAGGAATCTGAATATGAAATATTTATTCACAGTTTATCGTGAAATTCTATTCATATTGGCCTTTACAATTATTTGTTTTTCAAATGATATGTTACCTTTGTACATTCTATGCTGCTGCCATTTAAAAAATTATTCATTGGGCAAAGCAGACCTTAAATTATAAATAAAAGGACATGTTTTTGATAAACAGGTGAATATTAAATTTGGCGAGTTTCTTTAATTTATTTATTAAATAAAAATAAATTTAATAAATTAACTACTAATTTTATCATTATATCTGTATACAATTTATTTATATACTATTTATGTTTAAGTAAACAGCACCCTTTCTCGTCAAACGTTCGTGACGCAGACATCATTCGTAAACACAGTCGTGTTCGTTCATCGTCAAGGCATTATTCTCGTTAAAATCACCATACGGACAACAGCGTTTTTTCCTTGTCTGGCCGTCCGTCGGGCCAATGAGTTCTTTTTCGTCATGATATTTTCAATCAGTCACTTAAAATTAATTTTCCGAGTGACAACCGGGCAGAGAGTTAACCGGGCCTTACAACACTGAGAGAAGGGAGAGGCATTCGCGCGTGTGGGGGTAGGTTACAGAAACAAAGAATAAAATTACTATTAATGAGTAAGATGGTGCCTATAAGCGAAGAATACTTTATAAATTTAGAAAAATAACGTTATAGTAACGAGGGAAAAATAAAAATATTATAGTTCCTCAAAATCGTTTATGGAGTTTTAGCTTCGTACAAAAAAAGTCTGCTTATACTGTTTGTCATCCGCTTATGATGGGACACGGATGGGCCTAGAGGAGGGGGCCCTTGGCCGATTCTGTCGAAGTTGACCACCCATTATTATAAAAATAATAATACTAATAACTGATGGTTGTTTTCGTTTCAAAATGTATTCATTTGCCAAAGATTAATAAAGTTAAAAATTTATCGTTTGAAAAACAAATAATTGTAAAGAAAGGCCAATATGAAAAGAATTTCTCGATAAACTGTGAACAAATATTTCATGTTCAGATTCCTATTCGGTACAATCAGAACATCGATAGATCAGAATATTCGAAAGTTCGAATATTCGAAGGTTCGAAGGTTCGAAGTTTGAATATTCGAATATTCGAAGAAATTATTCGAATTCTGTGGTATTCGAATATCCAAATATTCGAATACTTAGATTATTCGAATATTCGTTACAGCCCTAATCAACACCCAAAAGAAACACCGCGGACGATCTCAGAAGCGTCGAAAGAAAGCTCAATGAAAACCTGACGAACCAGCGAAGTAATCGTGTCGTAATGAAGCCGTAGACCGCGAACGTGGACGTGTCATTACAGCGTATAAAGGGGCTCGTAAAAGCACGCACCGTTTCCTGACCCAGTGCGCACCGTAAAGGGATGATCGAGGATGAAACGACTTTGGACCCGCGACCCGTTCATATTATTCTTTCTTTTGATACACGATCGATTCGAGGTACGTGCGTGCGTTTCTATAAGGAGATGACTTTCCAAGGCACATCAGGTTACGTTTGCACGTAGAAAGGATGGGAATGGCGTTGTCCTGCGTGTGTTTCACCGTCGACTTCGATTTCACCGTGTCCGCCAAGTCCTTTGACCCGACTGGACCAAACGCGTTTGTATCGCAACACAATGCTGTCTTGTATCGATAAATAATGACTCGTGCATTCGTGCAACAACTTATCCATACGTTGGAACCTTTTTGTAGATCGATCTTCGATGTATGATCCCAGGGAGGTTTCTGATGGCTCCTGTTTCACAAACGGGACTGATAAAGGCTCTTTGGTTTGAGGGTGGAGCCGGGTCTCTGGCGGTTTCCATGTGTTATGTGTCTGGCGAGCAGTTAGAGTGCAGTGGGAACTGGCATAGAGACGGGGAAAGATGGTAGTGATTTGGGATATGGTTGTGTTATTTGAGTTAGGTTCTATATGATTTTATTGATTTTTGCACCGTTTTGCTAAAGCAAAATCGATATAAATATTGTTTTAGTCTAGTTTCTGACACTTATTTAGGGGAGACGGGGGAAATACGAGCCAGTTAACGAATAATCAAAATACTTAATCAATCAGTTGAAATATTTATTAGAACCTTTGGCAATTCTTTAAACAAGTAATACACAATAATATAAGAGTGACCTTTTTCGCGTGGCACCAACTCAAAATAAACAATAACATTTTCTTGAAACAGTAGTTTTGGCCCACATTGCCCGCAGGTTGGAGTAATGAGGGCCAAGCAAATCTTCACACAGAACGCAGAAAATTATGTAGCACAAAACAAAATTAAAATCTTTTTTCTAATACTAAAAGAATAGCAATTATTAGAGATCCATAATAATATCCGTATAACAATCAAATTTAATGATGCGATGAATGTTTAACGAGTTCTAATTTAGTTACACAAATGACATGTGTAAGTACTTTTTTGGTGTGCCACAACTTGTGCCAACCGTTTCCAAGTTCAAGAAACCACTTGGCATCTGTAGCAAATAAGCTGTCACTATTCAAAGATTTTGGGGAGTAAGGAGCCACCTGACTCTCATTACCCCCATGAGCGTTATTTTATTTTTGTAAAAATAGCAGAATAACATTCGAAAGACACACAAAATTGAAGTTATCATGACAAAGCTTAACAATGTATCTTTCAAATAAGGCCTAAACAAAATAAAATAGACAAAGGTTTTGTATTTACTATTTCCACGGAAGTTTTCGAGAAATAACAGAAAATACGTGCTGAACAAACAACGTTCTCTGTCACCGGTACGAACGCGGCTAGCGAGACAAACAAATGTCCAGCAACATTGTTGGGTGGGGGGGGGGGGGGAGGGATGCCTTCGGATGGAAATATGTCGCCGTTCGATTTACAATATTGCTAAAACTATATTGGCTCCTATTACCCACTGGCTCCCGTTTCCCCCGTCTCTCCTATCCATGTTATTTCGTTTCTATTGAGTATGAGGTACTTTGCGTAAATATAGGGTGTTCACTCTAACGGTCCGCGTGATTGTTTAGCCGTTTAGAATAATGTCATAACAAAAGTTATTAACTAAAATTTATTCTGTGTTCAGTGGACAATGTAGGGCGATAACAAACATTTCTGAAATACTTTTTTGTCATTTCAAAACTAAGATCATCCTGAGTTTTTATTAATGAAATCTTATGATTTTTCCTTCGTTATATTGCAGGGGACATTAAGAAGAATTCGACGAGTATCATAATGTAACGCTTTTATTTATATCTAAGGTCGGTATCAAATATATTGGCCGGTGAATTCGTTTTCGAGAACAGCGATCGAAGAGAAATCAGCCACCACCATCTGACGATCGTGGATTTGTCAGTTGCAGTTGCGAGATCCTCGCAGGGTATGGTGGGGTAACGGGAACGCTGCTCGGCTCCGCCTGAACCTAGCCGTTTGGCTGTTATTTATTCTTAGCGTAATAGTTGTATGCGTTACGAAGCTATGCGTAGACCAATACGAGATGAAGCTATCGAGAAAGTATCAATGTTCTAACCAATAAAGCTCCTGAATTTTTTCGTAGCTAACGCACATCTATTCTGATGTGTGTATTTCTACGCTGACAGCTCGGTTTGGTCTACACCCCAGAAGCTTGGCACTATCCCCACCATTTCTGGCTGACTCTTGTTCTGCGAAGGCGAGAGCGAGATGGAACGAGAGCGAGTCAGAAAACGTTGAGGAAAGGAGCACCGAGGCAGGCAAACTCTGTGGTGGGAGAATACCCCTCACGAAACTCACCGGCCAATATATATGATACCGACCTTAGTAATATTAAACTTAGAATAGTGAAAGTAGATCCTAATGAAAGTTTGAGTAAAAGTTATTTATGCTGAACACACTTTAACTACAGCTACTTCCACTATTGTGAATTTAATATTACTTTATGCATAAATGTGTTACATTATGATTCAGTGTGATATAATATTATAAAAAATAATCATATGGTGCCATTTAAAAAACTCAAGGTGACCTTGATTTTGCTATACAAAAAATATTTCATAAATGTTTGTTGTCCTTATATGTTGCCTACTAAACACAGAAAAGTTTTCTTATCACATTATCCTAATTGGGTTAAAATCGTGCGTTGTTCTATAAATGTTTGCATCCTTGTCGATTGTTTTGCAAATATTGATTGTAATTAACAGAGGGATTACAGAAGCTAGGTGAAGAATGGAAAATTGTTGTGAAAAAGGAAGGAAAATGTATTATTGATTAATTCTATCCTTTCGATTACTTTATTTGATCCGCTCTTTAAACACACGAAATGGAAAACAAGTTATGGAAGAAATTACTACAAGCTTGTCTGGTCGATAGATTTAATAATTGTTGAGATCCTTAGATGACCCGAGCACCAAAACATCATGAATGAGATTGCTAACGAAGCTATGCAAGGTGTTTAATGAAATGTGGTCACAATTTCAGAAATAAATTCAGCATACAGAAATAACGAGAAAGATTTGAATAAATGTTTTCCTAGTTGCATGTAGGTTTTCAATAATTTCAATAATTCTTGTTACAAATTGAACTAATAAAGCTTGAAAGAAAGTTATATTGGTTTTTAGTTGTGAAACTAGTGTGGGGTGAGCGCCAGCTGAGGTTGTAGCGAGAATTATAGAAACACAAAAATGTTTGTGACGTGGAAGCAAAAATATGACAAATATTTGCAGGAAGTGCTTATATTATTTCATTATGCCAAACTGATTCCCAAAGTTGTGTTCATATGTTATAAAACACTTTATGTAGCTACTAAACTTTAAAGACACTTTTGAAAGCTGATGAGTCACAACTGGTCGAATCAAGTAGTATCAACTGTAATATATCAGACATTTCCATTTGGCCGTGTATGTATTACCTACTGATCGTAGCTCATCGTTCTGTAGTTGTAACTACAATTATTAAAATATAACAATTCTTTTGCTAACAAATTTTGTATATACCTTACAATAATAATAATTTTTACCACGTGGACTATAATAAAACGATCCTACTCTTCATTTCATGGCGAAGAAATTGAAAGGGAAATGCATGATGACAATGTACGAAAATGAAAAGTACATTATTATTAATAATTACCTGGATCAGAGGCGTTTCACTTTTAATAAAAGCACATAACGGCAAATTCATTGAACTTTTATTTGAGTAGTAGACAATTTTTAGTTTTCTGTTGGTCGCAAATATCATCTGTTATTAGATATTACTACTGATGAGCTTTATAACGAGCAGGATGGAAATGGTAATAATGAATATTTTAAATAGCACTTTATGATTCCTTTTGGTTAACTGATGAGTCCTTACTCTTACTTAATACATTTCAGATATCTACATCATAAAATTCATCATCCTGTAATTCATATCAAAGTAATTACCCAATCTTTAATTTTCAATTAAATTCAACACAAAAGTATTTCATCTTTAAAGCACCAATAAGACTTAATATAATTTATAACGAAATAATTACCTAATCTTTAATTTTCAATTGAATCTATATAACACAAAATTATTTAATTTTTAATAACTTCAATCACTTCAAAAATAATTCTTTCTGGATCTCTGTTTATCAAAATTTTTTTCTTTGCTTCTATGAGTACTACATGTGCCAGTTTGCGCCATCATTTTCTTTCACTCTGCATGTCCACCTACAAAGATAAACTGTGGCCGGAAGCACGAGTGTAATCACGTGATGCCCATTCCTCACACCAAAACAATATTGGTTACAATAAGTGGACTTCCATTACATCAGTTACCCAACGATATAGGCAACCCTCTTCACGGCTGCCCCTGGCACTCTTCACCAGAGATACTCCTCGACTACCAGCCACTTACATACGCTTCACGAAAACGTTCTGTCGCGCTTCCCAGTTGTACCGTTCTTGAAACAACTCTCCATCCGCGACCCTACAATGCTCGCTTATTAATTCCTGTCAGAGGCGAACAACAGGAACACGGTTTGCCCCGTGAATTTCTCTTAACCGTAATACGGAAGAGGCGAGCCGCGATGAGGAGAAACGAGTCAGGCTTCTGTAGATACACGCTGGCTAAAATCTAACGGTGCCGTTTCTGGTGCAGCAAAAACCGCGAAGGCCTCGTCGCTGGATGAATTCGAGGCGCGCTGCGGTTTTACTCGTCAAATCTGGAACGAATCAAACGAAACGGTGGCAAAACGGGAAAAAACCTTTGCCTTTGGGCGCTACCGCTGGCAATTAGAAAATCCAGCAGAACCAGTAGCCGGGCGACAGATGTAAAGCAATGAACGCGCGCAACGCTCCAGTGTTCGTATGATTTTTGCCGGCATTCAGTTGACCGTTAAGAGAAGATCGTTGAAGGAATGCCCAGCTCGCGGAACGCTCCTTATCCTTAGATTCTTAGAGCGTTTTGTCGCGATCGGCGCGTTTGTCATGGCTACGCTTTGTCGGCCGTCGAGGATGCCGCTCTAGGACAGCAATTATAGGGCTCTCTCACTGCCGTGATCATGCTTTCGAAGATTTTTTAATGTTATTTGCAAGATGAATAGTGGGGCAAGTTTGGACACGAGGGAATTTTCTGTGCATTGGTGCCACGATCGGAGTAAGGTAAAAGGGACGGAGAATATATATAATAGGTGGGTGGTACGCAATTATATTACCACCAAAAAATTGTTTGGTAAGACCTTATTTTGTAGATGGGATATTGTGTAGAATTGACGAACAGAGTGAACTATTGTGAGCTAGAGACTTGCTGAGATGTGAGTTTCTAAGGGATTTTGGAATAGGAGGGAGGGTAGAAAGTGGGGGTAGGGTATGGAGCATCTTCTTACAGAAAGAAGGGCAAGGTATTGAGATAACGTTGGGACTAGTAGGATAGGGTGGGGCTAAAAATCCGGCGGATAAAAAGTCCCGAATTAAAAATCTCCATTCCTAAACAATCTCCATTCCTAAATGGCAAAAAGAAACGGAGGTGACCACAGAGTCACCAGTCGCTCCTGGACGTCAGTGCGAATTACACGACGCCTTTGTTATTTTATGTATCGAAAATTAAAAGCAATACGCCGTCTTTGTTGTTTTATACGAAGTAAACCACAGTTTAAAAGCGTATCAGCCAAGTACGTTAAGATTGTATGTTCCTTTAGTAATGTGTGCATGATATTGTTTATTGCTGAATGATAATATTTTCTAACTTATATATCGCAGAAACTATAGGGGTGCCATTGGGTCAAAAAGTCCCTCAGACTGAAAATATATATTTTATCATTTGTTTTCATAATAAGATGACCAAACTATAAAGAAATGATGCCAAAGTCTTTAAATAGTGTTTTTGTTTTAGTTGAGCGATTTTCTTTTTAGTTTTTACTCCAAAGTGAGCCTCTGACTTGTATTTTTATTTTTTGGTAAATAAGTCATGCTTTCCTTTCAATATTGTATACCAAAAAGAATTGGTTTAATAAATATTTGATGATTTGAAAAGAGTTTTTTACTTATTTAGTTTAATATTACACGAAAAGACATTAGGGACTTTTTACCCTATGCAATGGACTTTTTGCCCCGTGCGTGGGGCAAGAAGTCCATTTTGCATTGACAAACATTTTGTGGTATAACTCAACAAAAAATAACCGTATCAACAATCAAACTTCGTGAACGTAAAGCATAATAGTTATAGTTTATACAAAATAGATGGTTAATACTAAATTTTACATAGGTTTATACGAAAACCAGGATTTTTAGCCCCACCCTACCCTAATATCGTTGGCAGTGTTGATAAAAAGAATCAATTCCATCATTTTATCCTAAAATCCTTAAGGATTAATGGAAGTAATTACATTCTAAATTTTTTTTACAATATATTAATACATCCACATACATAGGGGAAAACATATGTATGTGTTTTGCAATAGCTTTCAATTATTACCTAATTTATTGAAATATATTGAACTTTAAATTTGCATTTACCGAAAATTAACCTTCAAACACCACACTGAGTCCGCGAGACCCAAGCCGTTTGGAAGATTCGTGGCCACAACTAAACGGTAAATGGTGGGGAGCTGTTGTGGTGGGGGGAAAAAACTTTGGGAACCCTACAACGGATTCCGCAACATGAGACCCATAATTTACCTGAAGAAGCCGAGTGACATTGTGAAAAATGTAGTCTATGAGTCGCGCAGACCCAGTGTGGTGTACACGTCAGTATTTTCGGAAAAGTGGAGTTAACAGTTGCTACAGAACATTATTGTTTATGCAGTGATTTCTTGTTCAGACAGTATTTCTACGCTGTGTAAAGTAAAACACATACTTTTCAATTGATAGAAAGTGTTTAAAATACGATCAGTCGATGGGTAGAGAATATGTTGCGACTGCGCTTAATGTAAATGAATGATTTTATAGTGATTATACTGTACCTTTTTTGAGAAAAACTGCGATTAAACGAAGAAAAAACGGAATTTTCAGAACACGGGTGTCTTTTTTTCAAAATATCTTGAGCATCAACAGATTTTTCACCAAATTATCGATATATTCCATTTCCTTATTGTCTGACGAATTGATTTAAAAAAATTGTTTAAATCGGTGCAGCAGATCCTGATATATACAGGAAAGAAAATTCTAGGTTGCGTAGACCCAGTGTGGTGGAAGCGTTAGGATAGTATAGTGTGGTGTTTAAGGGTTAAGAAATATGGACTTGAGCAGTTTTAGCAACAAGTGAACAATATGTGGCACGGTGTGGATACAGAGCTTTTGAAGACCATGGGCAAGGTCTAGGAAGATCTATTTCACAAGAATCTTTTAGTATCAGAAGGATGGATATATTATACATGTTGAGGCTTAAAGGTTAAATTACAAACGAGCAGAAATTCCTACAATGCACATTGAGAATTTATTTACCACGACTGCGCGTGAGAACTAAAAATGGAGGCTTTGGGTCGTAAATGTTCTGCGTTAATTTCTAACTTAATATGTTCCTTCAAAGTGAATACATTTAAAACACGAAAGAACCACCATGGGCGAATTCCACTTACGCCGAAATCGCCCGCGCGGTCGCGATATGTAATGAAAATCACAAGCGTTGCGAGCGATTTGGGGGTAAATGGAACGCACCCCAGGTCGCAGTTCGCGGTCCCCGCGCATGCGCGCTATTTCCTGCATCCGTTAAACAGCAAGTGTCAGAATCCTGGCAAGTAATTAACCTCGAAAGTAAACAGGCCAATCGGGCCCGTATCAGGTATCGCGGCTCGATCGCGGCATCGGGACCACGTCATCCTCAACAACGAGACCCGCTGATTTGCCCATACAAGCGACATGCATCGTGGTGGATGCCATGTCGTGGCGGTTTCAATGGGAACGAAACCGACGCCGGATACAGGACCCCGTCGAATTATCTCTTCACGCTGGAGCCCTGTCGAAAACGTTGCCCGCATTAATTACCCGGCTCGCGACGATATCCGGCTTGATATTCGAATCTGGGCCCGTCCAGCCTCTGAGCAGCCACATTTCACGCATCTGACCCCGTTACGGTCGAACTTTTTTCGACAGTTTGCGCGTGCCTCGCTGGGCCAACTCAATTCTCAGCGAACGTATTTTCGCTCAGGCTCGTTTACGGTCGGTTTATCGTTCTCTTTTCGCGCCCAGCTGGCTTTGGACGGTCAACGTGGAACACGGACATGGGAGATCCTTTTATTTGCTTATTATGTGGGATTACCCTTATTGCTTCGAGGGATAGTGTGTGGGGAGAGGGGCATAATTGGGAGTCGGGTGCAGTCGTGAGGGTATGCGAAATGTAGAGAGGGGAACGATCCTACGAAATGTCTATGGACTCCTGGTAATAAAGTGTCGTTGTGTGGATACTCGTGTATCAAATAGTATTGACACCTAAGTATAAGATATGGGTGGCCAAATTATTGTACTCAAACAAAAGGTTTTGAGATTTTGTAAGTTTAAGCTATGGAATAAAATAAATGTCTCGTTTTTAATGTAGTAACGCGGTTTCTTTTTTGCCTTTCGGCCTCAAAATGGGGTTACATGTGTTGTGTGTGCAGGTGTTTCTGGAACTGTTAACTCCAGATTGTGCTTTTATTTCACGTGTTTCTTCCTCTTGGGCCTCTTTTCTTCTCCTTTTCCAGAACCATACGCATCCACTCTGCTACTTCTTCTTCTCCCTTTACTATCCCTCTTATCGATGAATTTTCTCTTTTCGACTCCTTACACTCCTTATAGTCTTGTAGCATGTAACCCACCGTCTCTCCTTTTTTTCCTCTCCAGTACTTGCTTCCCCGCTCTTTGGTCTCTTTCTCTGTAGTCTCAGTTTAGGTAATTTGCCCTCTGGTTATCCCTGATTTCTGTATAACGAACGTTGTAACTGCCTCCTCGTATTCTGTCGTATTGCCATTGAACCTGCTCTGCTCTGCTTCTTTGCGCTAGTTCCTCAGCAAACTCTCTTCCTCTTCTTCTGTCTGTTTCTATTTCTTGGATGTCCATAATTTTTTGCCTATAGTATGAGTCTCTCATTTTCTCCCATTTCGACATTTTCTCTTCTTGCTTCGCGTCTATTTATTTCCCTCCAGCATTCTTGTACTATTTTATTCTTATTCAGCTGTTTCGTTTTTTCCTCATATTTTATTGCTCTCTTCTCCGCTTCTATCCTTACTTTGTCCGTTTTTGTTTCCTCCAAAATTGGATATGCTGGTGTATTGAAGTCCAAACCTAATGTCCACCTTATGTATTTCTCCTGTACTTTCTCTACTTTTTCTGCTTCCATCCAAACCCAAATTTCTGAAGCGTACAGTAAGATACTTTTCACTTTGCTTCTGAATATTCACATTCTTCTCTCTGTCTCCTTTTTAATGTTGTAATATTATTTTTTAATACTAGTATATGTATTTAACAATGCAAATTAAATACATTTAGGTATATATGTAGATTTAAGCCTACACCTATTGTACGCGAAATACAATTACTTAATATTTGGTGACTCCGCATTTAGCTTTTATGACGGCTTGGATTCGGCGTGGCATGCTTTCAAAGTTTCAATGCATTCTGTGGCTACTTCCTGCAGTTTTGGAATGTTCTGCCATACTCTGATAATATACTCTATTATTTTTGTCTTCATTGTAACAATTTTATCCGCACCCTTTTAAAAACAAATGAGATTTATATGTTAAAAAATTACGCACAATGTTCATGCATTGTTACTTTAATTACAGCCTCAACTTTCAAAGATTTTGGCGAAAATGTTTTGAGTATAATAATTTGGCCACCCCCTGTATTTAAAAGGAGGCTCGGCAACCCGAAAATTCAAAAAAATCTGAAACTTTGCAGAAACGTAGCCCAAGTGCTGCTAATAAATAATGTCACTATTTTTTTATTCGACAATAAAACGATCCCAAGGGTGAAAACACTCCCTCGAAAGAAAGTGAGGTTTTTCTTGAAATATGAAGTTGCCGAACTCCCCTTGTTTTAGTAGAATTAGAACGATGAGTTCATTTTAATCAATATGATTCACCTTTCTATGTTTCTGTGAACTAATATAAACGGTGCACCATCCTTTCTAAATCTCTCCCCTCCCCTCCTATTTCCACAAATCTTAAGACCCACAGTATTTCCTATTCTGAAGGCTGATCTGATTTAACATAATTCCAGCAGAGTCCAGCATTGTGATTTCTTCTTATCACGTGGCCATTAAAGTATTGATACATCAGTCATCAGTACATCTTGGATACCATTAGCATCAGTATTTTCACAAAGCTTTACATGAAAGTATCTATGATAACACTTCTATATTTTAAATGTCATATTCAATCAATACGTTCGTATCACGCAGTGTATGATCTATCTGCGTCAATTGTTAGTCAATAACTATCCATTGATTGATTCTCTGTACTCACGAAATGCTCAGCACCTGATTCTGTTAGCGATAGCATCGATACTACTATCATTTAGAAATCACTCTGGCAGGCATCAATCTGAAATGTCGGTACCAAGTACACCATACATTCACTTTCAATTGATTATTCAATTATTAGCACAGAACTTCGTGATCGTGAATTTTATGGAAATAAGATTTTCCAGCTGCCATGGCTGGCATAAGTATTTTTCTAAATGCAGTGTGGAATATGTAGCAATAATAAATGAACACGATTATATAATGAATGCCGAGAGAGAAAAAATTGCAAGGTTGTTTTAAATATAGGGGCAGTGACGAGAGAAAAATACAGCCACGATCTTTCACGAACGAGTATTACTTATTGCGGCAACGGCAAACGGAAGATTGGCCTGTTGGTAACTTGATAACTCAGCTAAATGTCAAGGATAGTTTGAATTATTCTTTTGCTTTTTGCGCCGCAGCGCTGCGGACAAGTAAACTTTTCTAGGATACGAACCCTGATTGAGGTCGATGAGTAATGTTCACGCGTGAGGATATTAATATTCTATTCACACTAATTAGAGTGCATATGGCGCTACAGAAATTAAATAGGTACTTATCAAAAATACGACGGGTTAGGTATTAGTTTCAAGTCCCAATATGTGGTTCATTTTTTGGATTCGGACATTTGATTAATTTTTCTTTTATTATTTTTACTAGAATGCATGTTTTTATACATTTACATACAGTACCCTTTCAAAATGCATTACCAATGTGTCTCATTAATACTGATAATAAACGCAGATTTCTATAATAGAATTCCCCTTCGAGTTAGAATTTCTAAACTTACATGTATAAGCTTAAATAAATGTTATACACTGGTATCGTCGAACCGTGTAAAAGTGAAAGAATTCGTGATTCGTAGAATTCAATGAATTATTCATTTTGAAATCGCTGTACTATACTGTGCCCTACTTCAAAATTCTGTATTTCGTAAGTGCAGCAAAGTAAAAAATGTCAAGTTGATTGGCGGATAAATAACTACTTAGGAGTGCAAAGGGTTAAACGAACTACTTTTTTGTCACGAAAACGAAAAAAGGTCGTATAAATATTCGTTCTATTTGATCTTGTTTCCATGTTACAGGCAGTTTTGAACTTCGTTGTTACATATTTGCATAAGGTGCTCGAAATGACCACCTTGGACATTAATACAAGTTCTAAAACATTTCAACGAACTCACAAAGTAACATATAAAACCCGTCCACGCTAATTTTAATGAGATCTCGGTGAGAAATAGTCTTAGAATAATATTCAACGCATACTTTTTTTTATCTGTAATCGTCCATATTAATGGGGAAAAACAAGAAACAACTCTAAAGTTGGGGGTCGTGAACCTATTTTATCATCTATCTCGGGAACTACTTAGTGTGGGAATAAATTTCTTTTTAAATTCTGTGATTCTGAAGGAGATATTCAGGCAGATAAACAACTTTTAGAAAAATGCATTTATTTAAACAATACACTGAAACCTTTTTTTGCCAATTCCTTTGTCAAAATTTGAATTGATTTTCATGTCAATTTGTGCGCGTAGACTATGAAACAGAATAAGAAATACACATATTTTGGATGTTATTATACTTATGCGTAGTTTAGTCTTCGAGCACTTAGATATCGTCTCTTGAATAGCCAGGGTAGGTACCGCAGGTATAAATATGATAATGAATGATAAATATTATTTCATTACCCCCAGTCCACCCCTGAAGTTATGCTCGCGTATTTTAGAGCAGCCTGTATAATTAAAATTGGTTCCCTTTCAAAGCGACCCAACCTGCCCCACAATTGCAACTCCGCGAACGAACTGAACAATTAGGTCAGTTCCGTTTAAAAAACCAAAGAACAGACAAAGTAGCGTCGATACAGTTTCCCTCGGTCCCCCATCGATTCTCGTCCGTCCCCGAGCGATGAAAGGGCACTATGGGCATGGGCCTCCTCCTCCTCCTCCTACCGATTTCCTTCCACGAAGCCACGCGGTTTGCGCAACGCGATCTAGTTTCGTGGCGACGATAGAAAAGTAGACGATGAAACGATCCTGCGGCCCGAAGTTTCAGCAACGAGGGCCTCATAGCCCCGAGCCAATGGCCCCCTTGGATCGTGAAGTTCGACGATCTCGCAACGATTTCACGGAACCGAAAAAAAGAACGCCGCACGAACGACCGTTCGCGATCGATCTCCTGGGGCGTGCCGCGCGGAAACGTCGAAATCGACTAACGAGAATCGATAAACGGTTTCTCTGAATTCGCGTTCTTTTTGCGGTGTGCCTGATCCGACACCTGCCCAGCTTTCCATGCTACGCGATTATTGACAAACTTCCTCCTCGTTTTGTCGATTTCCTCTTTGCCAGAGCGTTAGAACTTTGCGGTATTTAATTGCTTCGGGGGTGTATTGCAGCTGGCTTGAATTGAATTCAAGACTTTGTAGCAATAAATGTATTAACTTTTGAGAAACCAATAAGACCAGTTAACAAAACATTTTAAGACACATGGTCAAGGTATTTCGTCCACTTAAAACTAGCACATTAACCATTTGACACTATTGCTCAGCAGAAATATATTTTCTCTATAACAGGGTGAATTTTCAAAGTTTGGAGCTGCCCCCTTTTTGCACCAAATTGCAAAATTGCAACATAGTATTCTGGGATAAATTATCGTTTAGTTCCTAGACATTTTACAGGTACCTTCGACCTTTGTAAAAAAACCCCTGACCCATTCGTTTTCCTATTCATATCGAGAATTGATCGACATTTAATTCTCCCCGTGACGCAAACAATGGTGACGTAATCCATTATTCACAACGATACATCAAGTTCAATATTTTAGAATCCCGTTGAGTGTCGCCGAGTCCTGAAAAAATGTGGCCAACTTCGACTAGCCTGATTGTGTGCTAGATACTCGAACGATTAATGGTGGCGTCGGTCCAGCGTTTCGTGTTCAATGACACAGTTAATTGAAGGGAAGGAGACGTTTAGACAGGCAGGAAAAGTAATCCCCTTTTCGATATCCAGGCTATCGGTTTGTATCAAGCCTGGTCAATTGTTAGCAAGTCCAACGCGAAGGCTTTAGAGCACGCTTAAGGTCATCGATTAAGATCTACTTTTGCTATTCACGATGACGAATAGAATTCTTGGTGGTGGTACAGTTAGACAGTAGTAGCTCGAAAGAAAAATTAACTGAAGAAACTAATAACTTTTACCACATCTGTTATATCATATCCTTCTAACGTTGCCCTGTTGGACTTCCTTGCCTCGTTACTTGTACTTACAAGCAGATCTAAAAAGTGGGTCGAGATATTTAGTGGTGTATAGAAGTGCACACCATCTGGAATAGAATTTGGAACTTTCTGTTCTTTAGCTGGGAACATATTCGGAATATTATTCAAATTATCATGTATTACTCAAAACTACTCTCAATCAGTTTCAATAAAATTGTTCGCTCATTATATTAAAGCTCCTATCTTTCATATTAAAATACCAAGATGTTAATATATCCCAATAAAAAGAATGCAACTAGCCCACTCCTTCCAATTCATCCCTTCCACATATCTTATCAACAGATTTGAAATATTTCCTACAAACATGAGAGTAGTAATATGGTAAGGTACTCGTTCTTCCTCGAAGCAACTAAATTACTTGCCCTAGCAAAGTCAAAAATCACTTTTAGCTCAGAGAAGCACTTTTCTTAACATGCGTTTTCTAAGCACTTTTCACCCAATTCAATAAATATTACCACCCTAGATGTAAGCTCTAAGCCCTTTCTCTCTAACATTCAAACATCATAATCGGTACTATCATTATCAACAGTATCAGTCAAACTTTACCCAAGTTAATAAAAAGCGTGGTCTTAATTCCCCAAAATCACGTAGGCATCCGAGGGCCCAACTGAGCTCGGGTGCCAGCTAGGAACATTTACTCTGTAAAAACAATTTCACGGAGAAGCATCCACGTCGTGTCCACAAAAACATAATATAGCTAAAATGACTAAACCTATATCGAACAAAAATGATTCTGCCAAAGCTTTTTGATCACCTACCCAGCATTGAACTTAATTTCAGTAAAACTGCGTGTCAGCACAGACTCCGATCGATCCATAACAGAAGCGACGCTGAGTGCGCGCGCGCCCCCACCCCCCGTGCCCCCTCGCGATCAGGACGGATGATCTAGTGCACGAGCGATTCCAGGACTCGGTTTCGCAACGCGGAGAGGCCGTTCCGTCCTCGGACATCCGGGTGGCGGGCAACGAGTCGTAGTTGCAACGGCCCCCTCGATCAATTGTTCTACACCGTGGCTGGCATTTAACCGCGGTGCACGAAGCGTGGCTCGCGCACTGTGCACCGTTGCCGGCATTAATTTGGTACAGTGCGTTGTAGTATGATAGCTCGCGGAAAAGAAGTTGCGCAAGAACGCTGCTTATGCCTCATACCAGCCGTTGCAGTTGTGTGGGGGCACGGTTACATCTGCGCGCCAAGTTTCTGGTCTTTATGCGTTCCTTTCTCTCTTTCTCAGCGGTCTGCCTTCGGTATCTATTTCGTTTCTTTCCCTCCCAGCCACCCTCTCATTCTTTTTCGATAAATCTGTCCCTTTCTTTCGAGGGACTCAGCATTTTTCTCCCTCTCTCTTTCTCTGCGTTTCTCTGTCTGCCTCCGCAGCTCGCGTTCCCCCATCTCGACCCCCTCCCTCCCCCTTGTCTCTTTAAGATACGCGGTGCCTGATCGCTGTACCGGCTCGCCGACTAGCTGGCTAGCTCTATAGTAAATTTATACACGGCCACGGTGCGTTCCCACGCCTAGAGCATGCGAGAGAGCCCGTGCTCTTCGGCCTAATGCCCGCCTGGTACCGATCCTGTTCCGCTGGGGCCCCCGTTCGTCGCCTAAGGAAACGCTGGAAAATCTGGGACACGGTGTCGCGGAATGCGCCATTGTCCACGGAATTCTATGGGATTCGATACCCGCGACGGTAAATCGTCACTATTGCCCGTCACCCATAGGGTTTTGCAACTTTTGTCGCGATCTGAGGTGATCTACTTTTCGTGTGATTCCATTGTGGGGAATAGTCATGGTCGAATTAGTAGACCCTGATGAGTTGTATAGTAAGCATAGCTTTTTGCTTTAATAGATTCTGGAGCTGGATTAACTTTGTATTATTAATGAATTTGAGGAAATTTGGGTTTGAGGGACTTTTAATGTTATATACTTATCAGATTGTGTGTTTTCTAAATGGGACAGCAAAGGTTACGTTTCTTAGTGTATACTGTTTTTTAGGAACTAGGGACAAACGATCTTACCACTTAATGGCTTACAATAAGATATTTCGTCTTAACCTATTTTTAAGACTAAGTATAATTAAAGCTTATACTGCACTCTTTTTGTGATTTCGATGTGGTTTTTATTCTAAGCAACTCAGACCACATACACATATCTCAAAAAAAGGCCGCATTAAAGAAATGTGAAGAATCCTAAACGCATAATGGGTTTTAAAATGAGCAGTTGCTCTTTGATTAAAGCTTAAAATCCCTAAGTACCCTCTAATCAAACGGAGCCCAACATGAACAAAACCATACTACTCCGCAAATACCACATTCTTTAAACCCTATAGAACACTAATCTCACATACCTGATAAATGACACAACACCACATTCTGAGAACACTTCAAAATCTACAATAATCAAGCGTTCCTAAACCAAGCAAATTATTACATTTACATATTATTACAAATTATTACATAAATTATTAATTATTACAAAGCATTTTTTATACATTGATAAAACCAGAACCAACACCCAAGTCACAGCAGACACCTACACGAGTTTTTCTCATTGACGTTCCAATTCCGTCTGTCCAGGTGGTTCTCCGAGTCGAAGGATGCGGTGGGCGAGGAGGCACGAGTGGTACATCTGCTGAAGCGCTTTCATAGACACTGTACAACGAGCACCGCCAGCCGACCAGGGCTACTAGTGGCCTGACCGTGGGCAAGAAGCCACGAGGACGAAGTACTTAAAAGATTCCATGGATCTAACGGAGGCGTTCGCCCCGGGAGGGGGCGGAGAGGACCTGCCAAAGACCGACTTCTTCGACTTCGTCGTCTCTCCACCCCCACACTGCACGTCCGCGGACGGCGTCTCCGACGAGGAAAGCTTCCTCCATCGTACCACCTGCAGGAGCATCGGTTACCTCCAACAGAGCCACGAGGACCACGAAACCAGCCGTGACCTCCATGGCTCGCCGTTCATCAAGGAGACCAACAACAACACTTTAACTGCCCTGCCCCCCGTTTCGACCATCACCGGCTCTCTCAGCCACCACCATCACCACCACCACGTGAGGGCACACCACAACGCCTGCAACGTCCAGCAAAGCAACGAGCAAACGCCCATGGACCAGTCCGATTGCGACTACTGGGGCACCGATGAGAGCAAGGAGCAGACCTGCAACATACTCCTGGAGGATCTGAACAAATACTGCTGGTCGGCGCACGCCAATGCCCAAAGCCACGGAAACGATACCGTCAGCGTTCACCAGGCGTCCAACGACCACCACCAGGCAGTGGGCCGAGGATGTTCCGCGAATGACAGACAGAACACCGATGGAGCTATCTACACGCTGACCGTGTTGAACAATGAGGCCAACTCGATGGACGCGTTAGACTGCTGCAAGAGCCCAGCACCTACGTCCAGCGACTCCTGGACACTGCGACCTAACCTGGACCTGGATGCTATACTCAGCATGGAGCCAGCCTCCACTGAGCAGGATCACGACCAGACGACGAATGTCAGCGATGTGTCGCGGACGGTGAACGACAGGTTTCACCCTGACCGATTTTCCGTTGCATCCTCGCAGTATACCACTGACGACAGCGGCTTCGTCGAGAGCAAAGAGCTGTGCGGTCGAGGATCGTCCAGTAGCGGCAATTGCGCTGGTGGCGATAATAACAACGACTGGAAACTGTCTGACCAGAACCTGCAGGAGGCCGCCGCCGCTGCGGCCGCAGCTGCTGTCGCGGTTGGTACAGGAGACTCTGCTGAAAGTCTTCTGAGAAGCGCTCTTCAAGGCAAATTATATACTGGCCCCACACAAGTGGTATCTTCCTCGTCGCCGTCCAACCAAGCCTCTGCGATCTCGATGCCAGTGGCGAGTAACGCAGGTCTGCAGATAGTCTCTGACCAGCAGCAGCAGCAGCAGCAGCAGCAACAACAACAACAACAACAACAACAACAACAGCAGCAGCAGCAGCAGCAGCAACAACAGCCCGACGAATCCATGCACGCGTGCACTGATGAGGATCTATTGCTGTCTCAGCTCGATCAGACCACCTATCGTCCAGGTGACTACGAAAAGCTGAAGAGCATAGCCAACGAGGTAGTGGAGTCCTACTGCAGCCTGGAGCCTGTGTGCAACGTCTCCGCGACGACCACTGTGATGTACACTCTGGACCCAACTAGTGGCAGCTTGGGTACCATCACTCTCCCAGCGGATTTGGGCCAAGTGAGCACAGTCACGGTCGTCACAGCGGCGCAGCAGGAAGTTCTGCAGCAACAACCACCCCCTAGAGCCGAAGTGGAGCAACAGCAACCCACCAACCAACTCCAAATAGCGCCCTCACGAGTGGTCACCACGAAGGCGCCGAAAAAGTACTGCAGACGCGCAAACAGGAACAACAGCAACGTCAGTGCGACCAGCAATGGGAACAGTGGCTCCGAAGCAGCGGGTAACCCGGGTGGCCAGCAACAAGGCGCCTCTGGGGGATCTCCTGGCAGCGTTCAGCGCAAGGAGCGATCACTGCACTACTGCAGTATCTGCAGCAAGGGTTTCAAGGACAAGTACAGCGTGAACGTGCACATCAGAACGCACACGGGGGAGAAACCTTTCGCCTGCTCCCTCTGCGGCAAGAGTTTCCGCCAGAAGGCGCATCTGGCCAAGCACTATCAGACCCACGTCACACAGAAACCCAGCGTCCAGCAGCAGGCGAGTGGCAACAGCAGCAACAACGGGAACAGTGGGAACCCAAGCCCGTCCGCTGAGGTGACCCCCACGACGGCCAGCAACGTGACGAACAGGAGTCAGCCGCACCAGGTGTCGGTGGATCCGTCGGGGAACGCTTGCAATCCACCCAGTTAGTCGACCTCGGGTGGATTCTGCTCACTGGTATCGCGCCTTAGCGTCAGACTCGACGTACACATTGGATATTGTGCTGCCACTCATTACTCTTGGTGGCGCGGTGCGAGTTTCCTTCCTCTTTTGTCTATTTTCTCTGTTCTTCACTTTAGCTTCTCTTCCCCCTTACATCAGTTTACCGTCCATTCTGATTCCAACGATTAGAATCTTCGTTCGCACAGTGTCGACCGAAAACGATTCACAACGAACCAGGCTACAGAGCGAACCATGACCAATGGCGACGGTCGCGCGACCGGCGCTATCTTGGACGGCCTGTCCGTTCCGCGATCGTCTTAGAACGAATATTAGCGCCAATGACGAACCGCGGGGTTCACCGATATTTATTCAACGAGTTACGCGCGGCAGAGCTCGTAAGTTATGCGAGAAAGCGCGAGTTTGTGGCATGCAAACGCCTTTGCCAGCGCGATGGCTTAACGAGCCACGTCGCGGAACTCACTATGTGGCGATGCCTTGAACGCTTTCTTCTTCAACATCTCTGTCGACTGCCTGTGCCGCGCGTAACCAGTTTTCTGTCGATCGTACCATAAAGGTCCGTTCAAAGTCGCGTGTCGTGAATTTATCTACGGCGGAGCCAAGTCATCTCTATCGCCAGTCGGGGATTTTACTTAGGTGACTCATTTTTGTAGGACGTTTGGAAACTGATACAACTTTACGTGTGTTTCCTGTGCTTCGAGTATTTTGCCTTGGTCGCATGGGCAGTTGATAGGATTTTCATGTCGATAGTGTTGACTTTCGCATGCTTAGCCTGGAAATACTACTAGTTGCAGAGAGAGAGAGAGAGAGAGAGAGAGAGAGAGAGAGAGAGAGAGAGAGAGAGAGAGAGAGAGAGAGAGAGAGAGAGAGAGAGAGAGAGAGAGAGAGAGAGAGAGAGAGAGAGAGAGAGAGAGAGAATGATATTATTAGTCTGTGCATGCCGTCGATAAATTCACGAAGGTAACTTAATTTAAGGAGACGATAATGGGTCGTCATTTATTTTTTTACTATCATTATTAATTGATCGATTCGTCGTCTCGACGGTAGCTGCATTTTGCGCGACTCGGTGAAACGTTGTTCCTAGGACGACTGATTGCCGTCCGACGAGAAACGACCGCGTCGACGATCAAACACGATCAACGATATTTAATACCACTATGAGATATTAACGTTAAAGAGTATTTGATACCAGTGCTGTCCACGGGTTGCTATAAATCCTGTTTTCATGTTACTATAAAATACCTAGTAAATTATTGTACGACTGAGGAGAGGATTAATTCTCATGAAAAAACAAGTGAAAAATATACAATAAGCTTTATTCATTGGGCATTTAATTTTTGGGAATAATCACTTGCACTTTTTTCATCATACAGACCTTGCTATCTCTTCAGTGTAAACAACTACTTTAATGTAGCTCCATACATGAGAAGCGACAGGTAACCAAGTACCAAAGTCGTAAACAGAAAATATCTAAGATACATACAGTAAAGTAGTCTTATTTTCAAACTCACTTTCCTCGAAAACTAAGCCACAGATGAAACAAATTTGTTCTACACTTTTCACTTGTTTTTCCATAATGAATCATCGCCTAACCATTTACAGTATAATTTACTAGACACCCTTATACAGCGAACTATAAAACCCCAACTATAAGACCTGGTGCTTACTATTGTCTGAACTATTTAATTAAATCGAGCACCGTTATTGACTCTTGAATATTTTCTCAAGATGATGAGTTATCAACACTCACGTCCTCTCATGCAAGTCCACACCATTTACAACAACGATTAAACTATCAATCTTGAAAAGGTCGATAGTATGTACTAGGTCTAACCCTAGTTTCCATGCACCCGTGGACAGCACCGTTTTACACAGAGAGGATTTTTCTTTATATTGTTCTTTCAAACGGATGATAACATAGAATCGGTAAGTACCAGAGTATCAAGAGAGGTATATAAAGCTTTTAAGTAATTAGTAGCACGAGCTGTGATTTAGATACATACTCAACGCGCGAAGGCACGCGTGCCCCTTGGTAATGAGCACCCGCGTCCCTCGGCGTCTGTTATTCGTAAGGGAGTAAAAGTGAGACGTTCGACTCGAGCGTTTCGCGAGGGAACTCGACCTTCGAGTACTCTTAAGGCCCCCCCCCCCCCGCGCTCTGATAATTTCAGGAGCTTCCCACGTGTCTCGTGGAAAATCCCCCTTCGATGCGTCGATTCGACGGAAGTATCGATCTGGAGTTAATAAAATCCTCCCAGGCGCTCGCTGGAACCCTGTCAATCACCAACCTTCGAGTCTTCCACTGTGTCCAGCCAAGTAGGCCTGGAAAAGCGAGTGTTAGACCCACGAACCGGAAGAACCACGCCGTTCGCCGTACTATTCTTTCATCCATTATCGCGACCCTCGTTACCAGTGCCTTAGAAATAAGTCAGAATGCGAGTACTCAACTATGGACTTCTTCTTAAAGTTTCTTTCTAATTCTTCTTATTCTTCAGCTCGATACTGCCCACTATCATTCCCAGCGATCGGTTCCGCGGGGATCCTACAAAACCATTCGTCAAATCGTAAAAGGGGGCAAGCTCGACGCCGCCACAAAAACTCACCGCCCCACGGAATGTAATTATCCTCTATTTAATAGCTTCGGCGCGGTTCCCTCCGTGTTTAAAGTCACATTCGTACTGTTCCACAGTCGGGAATCCCTCGGCTTCTGTTCTTTTCACTCTGTTCCTCTCAGCCTGCCTATTGGTTAGACACGCTTAACTCCGTTGCGCCATTGTGATGAGATCGACGGGAGGAACGAGTAACGACTGTCTTCATTAATACCGCGTTTATCCCAGCTCGTAAAGTTTGATTTCCAATTAACGGGCGCGTTGCTCGATGTCGAAGGACGAAGGAGCGGTGCCTGCCGACTTCATTTCTGGAACGTGCGGATATCGCGACCGCGGGACAAGAATCTTAAGATCGATCGGAAAAGTAATCTTGTTTCTGAGTAATGGATGTTTCATTTGTAATCGAAGACGAACGAAAGCTTTTTTGTGGGAATGGCGTTCCTGTCGCTTCCAAAAGATGGCGACAATTATCGCTCTGGCCTGTGTTACGTCACTTTCTGAGCTCTCGAGCCCGTTTGCCGGCGACGATGAAACTGTTACGGGCCGACTCGTCGAAGCATCGATCCTTGGGAATTCCTTACGAACATCGTATCTGATCGGAGCGATACGATCGCGTACGTAAAACGTGGAATTTCTCTTTTGAATGTGCTGCACCGCGGTATGGAAAAGTCGAGTAGGGAATTCACGGGAAGAAAGCAGCTTGGAAACGTTTTCGAGCTACTATTGCGTAGGAAAATTAGTAGTGGTTTCTTCACAGTGTAAGTAGGATTGGAGGTATACTTGTGAAATATATGTAGCACGATGGAGTTGGGTGTACTTTACGAATATATTGGTGTTTCGAGGGAAACCTTCCATGTTGTGCCAGGTATTTTAGCAGATTTTGAGTATTCCACTATGGAGGATCGAATTCTAGGCAGATAAGAAAACAGTGACTGGTTGTGAGTATAAAATTATAGAGGGTGTTTTAGACAGTGGGGAAAGGGCGTACTTTTCCAGTTCTTCATAGCCGTGTATCCACTTTCAAAGAAATATCTTTTTACCATTTTTATATATTTATCTAAGGAAAGAAAGAGGTGCTATGATAGAAACGTACACACTTCCAAGTACACTAATCAGTGCGGCTTTTCATTCAAGAGGTATTCCAACACGTGAAACAACCAAAGAACCTGTTTCACATATACCTATTCAACTCACCTTTGAGAAACAGGGAAAGATGGATAATATGTCAATAATTCCCAAATAATTATCACGAGCCACAATAGTGTTTTGCGTGGAAAGGCTCCAACGCTGTAATTCAATAACCCACCTTTAGACACTTTTTTCGTAATTTGTCCCTTTCCAATACTCCAACTTTCCTGTAACCAATCAATTGTGTCAAGGAGACAGCTCAACTTGAATAAAACATCCCTCTACACATACCTACAGTGAATTCTGAAGTCTAGGAGCACTGGAAGCGGTAATGGCTGAAAAACGGTAAGGAACGGTAGAAGGCGAAAAAAACGGCAAAAACCGTAAAGACGGGAAAAAATCAGTGGAAAACGGTAAAAACGGTAGCTCTCTATGGAAAGAAAACATGAAGCGGAATACGTTCGACGGAGCAACGATACCGTGAAATCATATTCGTGTATCGGCCGCGACCGCTACGCGATGCGTAACGCCGCCTGGAAAAAAGCGAGACGAGTAGTTGCATCGCGTAGGTCAGAGTTTCAGAGAGAGCCCGAGGTTGTTACAAGCCGCGCCAAAGTAATTACACGTTGCAACGCAGCGCGATATTGCGTTACACGCGTACCAGCGCCAGGAAAAACGATAAATTCCGCTGGAAAGCGGGCCTTCGAAGGATGATCGGCTGGGCCAGTCGCGCGCAACGTTTATAGGCCCCTTGCCGCGGAAACTCTCACTACAGCACGTTATCCAGAGGAACGTGATAATCGAGTAGGATGTGGGATGTCAGCATTCTTTTAACTAGAGTTGCAGCTATCGGGATACCGTCATCTGGGGTGAGATTGTGCCAATTTTCTGTACCTATTTTGAAAAGGTTTCCAATATTTGGAAACACTGTGAAATACATTTTTTTGATTTCATTTTAGAAGAAAAAATTGTCATTATCTAATAGTGAGTAAGCCACATATATGGACAATTCTTGGTACATTCTGATCCTATGGTGTCTGATCTTCAAAATGTACAACAACGCAACAGTGTGTAAAATATTAAATAGAGTTGAACAAAGTATCCATTAGAATGCAGCACAATTAGGATCTTCAATTTATACTAAACCAAGTGATTTATCTATATCCAATAGAAGTGGAGGGGCATTCGAAAACACCATTTGTCACAACCTACCCCTGGTTGCACCAAGTGATACCTGATGACGGTAATTCGATATTCGAGTATTTTGTAAGTATTTCTGAAATTCTATAAAACGGAGACAGTCGTCGATGTATTGGGGAACTGGTGTTGTCAATTTCCATGTCACGTTACAATATCCTGATTTTTTTACGCTTGTTGCAATAGGAATATGAATTAAATTCTGTTACATTTATGGCAATAGAGGAATTTTCAAGGTTATTTTATATTGATAGTGTGGAATCAAGGAAATATAAGATTTTTAGAGGATTCAGGTAATATGGTAATAGAGTCCGCATTTGATTTTCAAGGATTGGCATGCCCAGCCATTCACGTTTAACAGGAGCAGCTGCTTGCATAAAATCCAACGATCTTCCCATGTCGTTCTACGTTTCATGGGTCGCTCTGGACACTTTTACGAACTCTCGTCGAAGCAAATTTACGTCGCATTTTACGATCGTCTCTTTTTCTATCCTACGTTTCGTAAACAGCTCCAGTTGATATTTTTTTGCACTGCTTATGAAATCGACGTAACACTCAATTTTCCAAGACTTTACGAAGCTTTTTAACATTTCGCCACAAATTTTAATCGATGTCTCGGTGCACAATTACCAATCAATACAATTTTCAAAAAACTCATCTCCAATCATCGATATCAGTATAGACCCTAATCAAACCCACCCAGTAAATAAGTAATTAAAAAAACAAATACTCGTTACATAGTCAGGCACCTAAAATAAATCGACTATCAAAAAATTATACTGAAGAAAGTTGATTCTCCAACAAATATTCTTTGTAATAAATTATATAACTTCCGGTCACTTCTTTTACGAACATTTCTTGCTTCTCGCGGTTAAGCAAACAATTTGGCTGATTTTGCAGCGCAAGGTTATGTACAGTTGCACTAACTGTAGTTGGAAGATTAGTTTGACCCGTGGATTCCAATTTTTCTTCACACTTTACTCGTCTTCGGCTACCCATTGCTACTGTCGACTGAAGTTTTGTGGTTTTCCCTGAAATATTTATGTTGGTATCTGGGACCATACATGGTAGGCAATTTTGCCAGACAACTATTCTTAAAAAAATATTTTCTGTTGCAAAGGACGTTGCTCTATTTTTGGTCACTCCTTTTGCGGTCGCTGCAGACTGGTAGCAATTGCGGTTGCGGGAACGATTCAGTAGATTCTGCAGGGCGACGTTATTTGCTGACGCTCCACTTGTGGTTGCAAAATTAATGCGAACTTTAATGCTTGGACTTTTCTTTGGCACTTTCCACGAAATTATCGGTGATGGTGTCTGCGTCAAATTATGTCAGGATGGTTCTTGACGTTTTTCCGAATTATAGATTACTTTGCGTTCATAATCTTTGAAGATTTTACCAAGATATTTAATTTAAAATAGCATTCGAAATTGTACGGAATTCAATTCTTTGGAAATTTTCAAATGCCATTCTGAATATTTTAGTAGTTTCACAAAAGTTTCTAAATTTTTATGATGGTAAATTTCAAGTCAACTTTTTCCACGTTCATGTCTCATAATGTCTCAGTAGTGTCGACTGATGTTTCATTGGTCTTTCAGTGATCTCGCACACATCTGCATACACCATTCTACTCGTAATAAAATTGAGCTCCTAATACAGTACTAATATACTATTACTATTACTATTTCCTAATATATGTAGTCCTAATATACTATTAAGCTACTCAAGACGATGGATAGTCTAGATTTTCTACAATATATCCCAAGTTCTTAACAAAACCATTAATCAACCAAAACCGCTACTAGTTACACACAGGCACAATTTAGTCGAATAACATGTTCCATATCCAACCAATATCTTGATCATTTTAATTTAATTCTACTCGGCCAGACACAAGCTTCAAATTTTCTTGAGCAATGGGAACGGTTCACATTGACTCATTCTCATGCAACCATGGTAACAGAACTAGGTCTAATCAAGATGCTTATACGTACTTCAGTTAACTCCAAGGCAATAGCCAAAGGCTTCCGTAATCGCAAATCAGTCCAATTTGATACGCACCCGTAGGTGGAGCAACTGCAAATGGCATCAATACCATGGATTATGGGTTTTTCGACCACAAACTGCACAAATTTTATCTACACGCGTAACGGAACCGGTCCACGTTATTCATTACTGAAAATTTATTGCTATAATAGCAAAGTCAGGTATAACGTTAGAACGTGGCAATAATTTCATGAAATCTCTACCTCTTAAGATATCTCGATAATGTCAGTAACGTTTCAATGTTGATTCCGAAGCCTTGACTAATTTTACGATGATTGAAAATTGCTCTAATTTTATAATTAATCACAAAACGGTACATCTGAAGGTGCGCTATATTATTTGCTTCTACAGCAAGAATGTAATCCATTCTGAAATTCCATAAAAATTCTTCAAAGTGTTATGACTAAATTCTCTAGATTCACCATTGACAGCTTAGTTTGGACTAACTTTTCACTTGACAAATAATAATAGTCAATTTCATTTGAAATCTTATAGAAGTAAATTGTTAGAAACTTGCAAATGAGAAGATTACATTTTCAACAGTACCAATAATTTTGTCAGCTTTGAAGCTGAGGAGAAGATGAAGAAAATCTCGATCACCACAAATCGCACTAATTCTATATAAGACATAATACAATCTAAAAGTGATACTTTTTTGTTCCCTTCTAAAATTCCCAAAATTTCACACACATTCAGGATTGCAAGTTCCAATCTCAATATTTCTCAAATCCATAGCCAGTCAGCTTAGCCTCAACTAATTTTTCACTCCACTTCACTGAAACCTCGAGGTGTAAGCTACCGTTCGCCCGCAGGTGCGCGCCATTTTATCGTTCCGGCCGCTCGTAACTTGTGTCAGGAGCACCCCATCATGTATAATAGAACGAAGCCCAGCGACGTTCCAACTATGCCTTCAGACGCGTTTCACATCGATCTTCTCCGATTTCTCGGCGTTCACTAGTTGCCATTAGTCAGCTGTACGAACTACATCGGCGCCGAAGAAGCTCGAGGAACGTTCGCGGCATCCGATAACGCTACCCGCGCGTCAGAGTGGCTCACCGATCGTCAGGATTAGCTTCAGATACGATTTACCGTTTCCCATCGTGAAATATTATCAATAACGCACTATCCATTCGACGTTCCACCGATTGCCCCCGATAATGTCAAGGTAATTGCTGATGGGTCGATAAGCTTCGCTCTGTAAGCGGTTTCCTCTCTATCGTTTCGAGCGCTCCCAGATGGCTTGGACTCTAATTAACCGAGTCCAAGAGGATCATCTTTGACTGGGACCATTCCTTAAGCCCTGGTCGACTCGCCTTGTTTCCCTGTCAAACAAGTGGATAAAACTCCTTCCTTGAATCTTCAATTCCTGGGGCGCAGCTTCCCACGTAAGTAGCTGATTGCAGCTTAACAGCTTTCTGCCGTCAACCTACCAGACATCTATGAAACCTACATCTTGTTTCCCACTATTAGGAACCATCAGTTGACAGAAATCTTTGCAATATTCTGTTAAAAAAATAAACAGTCCTGTCACATCTTCCGAATGCTGCAACTATGGTCCATACCTAGTAGTTGAGTACTACATACACCTACTGGCGGGACCCGTTCCAGCGCTGAAATCTTGATAGAGAGTAGCAAAGAGAAGAACCCCTCGAGTCACGAGTGTCGGTAGCCGAACATTAACACACCATGGCCCCTTTTGCTGCTGGATGTCGATTAGGCGCTCTGCCGTTCATCGTTCCCCGGCTCATCGGAGCCGTTATCGAGGGCTGATGTGGTAATTCGCTGAGCTCGATGTTAATGACGCGTGGCCAATTTACAGGTAGAGCCGCGATGACGACTGACCAGGCCCCAGACGGCCCGTTAGGCTCGTTTGATATCTCGTTGCATTAACGACGGGAAATTCTTTGATCCTTTCATCGGGCACCGTCAGGCAGCTGCGTGGCGCGGAGAAAAACGACGCCACTCGCCAGGGACGATAAATTAGCTCGCGAGCAAGAATGTGTTGCCGGATGATTGCCTCTGTTAACCGTTTCCACGCGAGATAACTTTTACGATAACGTGTTATCAGCTTGTAATTTGGAGGCTGGCCATTAGCGTGGCGAGTGGGACCAGCTGACCCCTGCACGCCTTCATTCAGTAGACTCTCCTTCTCTGATCAGCGAGTAGATGAGTTTGGTTCAGTATTGTGTAGCACTGTGAAGCTATTAGGTAGGTGCAGGAGTTCGTTCTCCCACTGTCAAGTAATGTAAGGTGTAGGGAAATCTCTCTTCTTACCACAGCTACTTGTACTGTGTGTTGCTGAGATGTCTAGCGGGACTAGGTCAGTGTCACGCGGTGCCCTTTGCGATCCGATTCGTCCATGTTATCGTGTCGGACAACAATGGCAATATGCGTGCCCTATCTCCTCTACGCATATGAGGATATAACTTCCGCTTGCCATCTTCTCAGCAACGTTCAGTCCTTTTACCAGGACTGTGGTTTAGAATAACTAGGAATATCGATTTCAGGAGATACGAAGATGTATGTGATTACATGGAGGGCGTTAAAAGGGTTGAGAACTGAAAGGTAGGGAAGTAGTACGGAAAGGTTAGTGGAAGAATTAGTTTTGTCTTTTTGGAATCGTTAGGGACTTGCTACCTTCTTCATCAATAAAAATATAATAATGTTGTAAATTGTTTGTCAAACGGGATCGAGAGGCTCATAAAACTGGTATGCGCGATAACAATGAAGCAAGAAGAAATCTGAATGATACTTACAAATAAAAAAGTATTATGAAAAGAACTCTAGAAATTTAGTACCACATAGCACACGACGTCATGACTATTTTACGTCTGTTTTGGTCTGAACGGCTTACGACGTCTTTAAGGGGTTACGTCCACTTAGCGGTCCGGAAAAAGCATAAAAGTTCAGGATTTTTTTTTTAGAAAAAATTTTTCTGCTAAAGAATACATTTTTTAACTATATTATTCTAAATTTTCATGAGATGTTATTATTAACTAAAGGAGATATCGGCTTGGATATGACATATGAGTCGTGTTTTTTTTAAGCATTAGCTGGTGAACATTCCCTAGGCCAAACGATGCATCTGAAAGCAAAAATTCAAATAGATTTTAAAAATAAATAACTTTCAGAAAAGCTTTCTTGAAGAAAATAAATTTTTTCCACGAAATTCGATATTCCAACCTCAAACGGACGCCCTTTTTTACCGAAATACAATATTAAAATTCGGAGAACGTCAGGTACTCCTGAAAGTTCTTTATTTTTAAAATCTATTTGAATTTTTGCATTCAGATGTATCGTTTCACCTAGGGAATGTCCACCAGCTAATGCTTAAAAAAAAAACACGACTCATACACGACTCCTTTAGTATCTTTTAGTAGAACAACATTGTGTATGATTTTCACTTATACCTTTCGAAAACAAATTCCTGAACTTGAATGCTTTTTGCGGACCTCTAGGTGGACCTCTAACCCCTTAAGACGTCTTTATCTTTCAGATGACTGTCTTAAGACGTATTTAAGACTTCTGTGTGCTATCTGGGAGAGCTCTCATTATCTGCATATCCAACTATCCGAATTCCCGTTTACAACTAAAAACTTGTTTTACAGAGCTCTTAGTGTCCAAAGATCCCATTGTCAAAAGATATACCTTCCCAGTGAAAAGCTTCAAATGTCTCGTATACCTAGTAACTCATAACTATTGGAAACCTAATATGCGCGTCGAACATGTTACCATGAGAATATCCACGTACAATTCTCGCGAGCAAGCCTGAAGGGGCTAGAAACTCTCCCTTCTTCCTCGACTCAATCAGATATCCATATAAAACAACACCCCATAAAATAAAACTGTAATATTCATAAGCCTGAGCGTCAGTAACAACGCTTATTTATTTGCTACCATTCTTGTCCTGCGGGTTGCGCGATTCATGGGCGAGTTTATGCTTGTTTCCCGCCAAATCTCGTCCGATCCGTCCATTCCACGTGATTAAATAGTCATGCAACTGGCATTAATCGAGACGATCTTGTCCGCGATAACGAATGCTTGCAACAATTCGCTACGGAAAGTATCTCGAAATTGGCGACCAGGCACCGCGACTTCGTGAAGGTTGTCGTCGATCTTAAACGTAAAAAGGCAAGGCACGCGTAACGAGAGTTAAAATCGCAAGTTTCTGTGCAGCTGATTAAGCTCCGTGTGCAGGGAGGGAGTTCCAGGAAAGCCTCAACGTCCACGACATAAATATTCTAATTAGGCCCGCGCATAATTAACGGACGCGGAACGGTGAATTATCGTAATCGTTAAGCAGTATTTTCATACGTTATCGCGACAACAATATCTTGTACCATGGTATCTCTTTATCGCATTAATTAAGCCCAAGCAACGGAACACGCCTGTTAGAGAGTCTGCGGGGACAGTTCCGCGTGATCGACGTGTACGTATAAGAGAGTTGATCATAGTGGTCCAGTCATTCTTAACTTGCTAATATGAAAGGGAACTCTGTTCGATTTCAGTGGAAAGATATACTGATAGGAACTTATTCGGAAGTTTGTAAAAGCAAGTTTGCAAATTCATGTGAAAGCTATTGAGGATTTGGCACTGTTTCTTTAGCTTATTTTGCGGAAGAAGATGAAAAAGGGGGAGAGGGGTGAACAATTATCCTGTGTATAAAATTAATGGTGGTTTGTTAATTTTCGCTGGTCGAAGGAATATCTATATTACTTTTCATTAATGCAGTTAAGGGGGGGGGGGGGTCTTGAAATTTGCTTTTTTTATAGAAAATTCACTAAGTAGTCGAAGATATTTCTGTATTCCTTTTTAGCGATGAAATTGGAGCAAAGGGGGTGGAAATTACCCTCTACGCAGAATATGGTTGAATTTATAATTTTAGCTGGTTGAAGATACTTTCGCATTCCCTTTTACTCACAACAATGAAGTGTTGGGATAACATTAAACCTGTTCAAGTTTGTAGAACAACAAATGCTAATTGAAATATCTTAGCAGACTTAAATGGTAACAGAAAAATGCAAGCGCATATTTAAAGGGGGAGCTTACCAATGCAGAAACGTTTATGTGGCAATCCAGTAGAGCACGTTTCTCTGAAAACAGAATTAATTTGACGTAGAAGCGTTTTATAAATAGTCATAGCGTAACTTTCGATATGCAAAAGATATTTGCATCGCATCCTTTGTATCGAACGCAGAGCATGCCATGATCTTAGGCACTAATCATTCAGGAATGAAAAGTGTCCTCACGAAGTGACTTGTGACATTTAAACGGGCACAAAACATCGATGGAGCTGTCTTCAGCAGTATTCATTGTTCCTTGACGCATAAAGATAATCGCCAATAATCGTAACGTCCATAAATTACATGAGCAAACATTTTTAATTCTTTCTTTAAACGTTAAATACCGAAGAAGTGAATATAATATTTCGGTATAAGTATGTAGCTTTTGCTACGGGCAGAACAAAGTAATTAGTTTTTAGTATTTTCTAAGTAAGTACTCCAGGGCATTTCTGGGCGAAAAGTGAGACAGTTAACAAGTAGGTCTATCGTATTGTACAAGAAATGACACAAGATTGAAATGTTTATCGTTTACTAGAATTTGCATTTATATTTTGACATTTCACATAAGCACGAAATGGACCACTGAAATATCTTCAACTATTCTTCAACTTTGAACTTCACAGAAAACTAACGACAAACCTATATAGCTTTCCAGTAGTCCTATAAATTTGCAAAACTACAAAAAGAACCCAATTCTGTTTATAAAAAAAAAATGCAGGGAATGCAGAAAAAAATCGGAAGTCGAAAGCCGGAAGCATTCAGTGCACCAGTGCGTGAATCTCAATTTTCCTTATTAAATATTTTGTAAACTACTAGGTAGGTGTCTACATTGATACCTACAAATGGGTACAAAATATTTTATATTCCTATCGTTTTTCTTCCTTTTGTAGGCGATAGAAGGCACTGATTTATTCTGGTGGTACGAGTTGTCACGTTATTCGTCCCTCTTTTTTCTTTACCATTTTGACTCTTCTTTTCACTCTCCAGCTATCTGTCAAATTTCGTCCAAATCGATGCGTAACACTTCACGTGGGTCCCTTTTATTGTTCACGGAATGGACGTATTAAGAGGGGGGTGAAGGGGGTGAAAGTGATAATGCTCTTGACGGTCGAAGACCAAGAGTTCACGCATGTATCGCAATTGGAATAGCTATTGCACACTAGTGCCACGAAATATTAAGCAACTTGACCACACTAAGGCGATATCACTAACAGACAGTGGCGGATTTAAGGGCGGCTGATGAACAATTGCTGCCTAGGCAACAGACAGAACACATCCCTGCACAGAAAGCACTGGCAGGGCCCCACGACCAAAAAAAATTATGATTAGGTATAGGTATCCAAACACTACTTTTTTCGTACTACTACACTTGACCCGTTTTTAGTAAACTACCTCCTCATTTTCCTGAGAAAATGGGCCCCTGCCAAGAAGGCCCCCCTAGGGATCTTCAAATGAAAGTTATGATTTTAACCAAACACTATATTTTTTCTGTACTACTACACTTAGCCCGGTTTTAATAAACTATCTTTTCATTTTCCTCCAAAAATGGGCCTCTCAGAACGTTTGGCACCGCCCCGGTTTTTTCTAAATCCGCCACTGCTGACAGAACTTTGTTCTATTTACAAAAGATCTGAAATTTCTAAAAGATCTTCAGCAAACATAATTTCTACCCCCAAAATGTTATCCCCCCCACCCAGAATATCAGCATTCCATTCATTACGCTCATATGGCCCCCAATCAGAAGCCTAACCCACTTTCAACGCATCGCTAGTACCTAATTCCATAATTCATACTTGCTGGCCCGGTATTTTTGAGTGGACTTTACTCTCCCATCTTCCTTCTAATCCCCGTGATCGAACAGCGCAGTCCTCAGAACCCCCCACCCACCCTCCTTCCCCAGGTTGACTTGGTCGAGCAGGAACGGGGGAACAGAAAAACGCGTATCGTCGGTACTCTAATTAATGGAGCCGACCAGTGAGGCAGAAAAAGCGTCATCGAGTTCTATTTGCGAGGCAGGGCCTGCATCAGGGCGCGGGTAATCGCGTGTGCCCGTGATTACGGGCCCCTTCCCCGCGGCCTCTCCTCTCTAAATCGTGTTAGCTGAAACTAACCACCGCCCGCGGGATCGCCGCCAAACAAACGATACGCTTCCACGGGGCCCCGATATGATGAGACCTGCCTTATAAGGCGTACAACCGGTGTTTAAAGTCACCAGCGCCGCGGCTTTCACCAATTTCAAATCAGATTGCGAACCCACCCGCCAGCCTCCTAATCGCCGTTACTTCCAGCACGCTGGGAATTCCGCTTGTAATCGATCCCCCGCGATTTCGCGTAACTCGGCGCGGTCACTTGGCCTGGGCATGAAGTGCGCCGTCGTTTGAAGGTACACGAACCCAGGGCCACTATTAGCATCGACTTACTTGGTCTTTTTAACCCTTTTCGGTGGATATGTTCTGTTCGTGCGGGAAACGCCGAGGGGCGTTTAGAATGTATGGGTAATAGGTAGGGTTGAAAGATTCCCGCAAACCGTGAATGGTGAGCGATGGAACGTTTGTGCTGGGAGATTGATTGTGGTTGGTGATTGAAAATTGGGACTCTTGTGGAGTAGGGGTTTTTAGCTTTTTGGAGAACATGCTCCTGTTCACAGAAGAAAGTTTTCGAAGAAATACAAAGAGACATATTATGGCCTTTTGCCTACATTCGAGGTTCAAAGAAACCTTAAATTTCAGTAAGTGGACTAGTGAAAATGACGGTGCAATTTCTTTCCCGCTCTAAATTCTCACATCCCGTATCGAGGAGGTATCGAGGACTTTGACGAGGAGACCACGCGGTGTGTGACAAACTAAGTGTGATGGACCTTTTCAAGCAGATAGAGAGAGAAAAAAATATTTGACCCATTTAAGGGGTCTCTCTACTTTGATGGCCTGAATAAAGAACGCAATATTTGGGATTTTTTTTATGAGAACCCCTGAAATTATATTACTTAAAAACTTTGTGCCTATTATTGTACATATTTAGGCAACATCTAAAAAAAAAAATTAATTGAAAGAAACGGTACCTAAAACTTCAAACGCGTTTTTCTCAAAACTTTGTTTTTCGAATTGGTTAGGATGATATCTCAAAAACCAGTCACCCGATTTACTGCAAACTTGGCATATATCTTCAGTAGATGTCCCATTCGCGCTGGTACTAAAACTAAGACGGGTTTTGCAAAATTAGACTTTTGCGACTTAAAAACACCGGCGAATTTTTTGCAGAAATCGATGTCTATTTTAGACGCTGGCATTTTTTTTTTTAATTTTCAGTATTTCTCATTTAGTCTTGATCAGGCGATAGTCACACTCATACAGATTGCACAAATTTTTAAATTTTCTACCTTAGACAACTACAACGGCTGATTTGATGCTAACAATGCGCATATGATTTTTGTGACGCGTTCTATTTGAAGCATTATAACTCCGGATATAACCACTATTTTTGCATACAATCTTTTTTTTTTATATTCTCTAAAGTTTGACAAATAAAGCCACAAAACTGGAAGTAAATATATTTAAAATGGTTTTGTTTTAAAAAATTCCCAAAGTTCACATCATTTTTCGTCCGTCAAGGTAGGGAGATCCCTTAATAGTACACCTTCATTCCAATACGCTTATTTGGATTTTATACAGCATACAGTACTCCCAGTACAAACGGAATTACTTTCTTAGCATCTAAATTGATTTCTCAACCAGATTAAACAAACAGTTCACTGCGATTAGATCCATCTTCACTTTCTTCGAATTAAATATATTTAATTATAAACCAAAGTGCTCTACCTTTTCATCTCTGACTATGCCTGATGAAATTTTACAAAGGACAAAAAAGAATAAAAAAATTCAAACTTCACAAACAGATTACTACCAAATCTGACAACATATTCGCAACAGATAATAGTAGTCGCGAATTATCCCTGCATTTCGTTTCGATGTTTGCGAAAAGGTGTAATTCGAAGAAACCTAGGTACCAAGTGAAACTTGGCGGAAATTTATTCAGCTGTGCAGACGGAGATTTTCCAGTGCCTTGGCATCCAAGCCGCAGTGTGGTCGACTAATATACCGCTACAGCGCGTTAACCTTCTGAAGGTAGAACGGAGGTGTGGCCCACCCCCGTCTCTCCGTAAACACGAGGTATGAGGTACAACAATGGTCCCCGTAGATGGAAGATTGCACGGAAAGGTGCAACGTTCACGTGCAAAGGTCGCCACGGTTGAATCGAATAAACGGGGATAATGTCGCGGGTCGACTATGATAGCTGAATTTTTATTAAAAAACGGAAAAGGCTTGCATAAAAAAATTTTGAATTTCTTGCTGGAAACGCTAGTCTGCTTTGTTTGCAGAAACATGGAATGTGTTTGAACTTGCAGGCGCTGCCAAAAAGAGATGCCAAAACGGTAACCAAACGGAAATTTACTCACAGGATCGTCCAAAATAATAAATTCAAACAATTTCTTAAAATTTATTTCAATGGCTATCGCAACATCTCTTGTTGGGGCACAAAGGATCAAAACTACGATGTTGGTGCACATTTGAACGAATTAGTGCAAAAAATCTGGCAATGTTCCGCACCAATGTGCAGATAAAAAAGAAAACCGTGTTTTAAAAAATTATGTTATAGGGTGCCGCGGCAGCGAGTCCAATTACGAATCAAATGCCTCAAGGTTTTTTTGAATCGGTTCATTAGTTCTTCTGAAATCGTGATTACCGTTTCGAAATATCGTGTTTCGAGAAAAACGCGTTCAAAGTGTTCTCAGCTCATACCTGCGTTCGGAACTTGAATTAGTTATGTGACTGTAGAATCTCTACCGTTACGAATTTTAGTGTGAAATTTTCACAGATTTTCTGAAAAAATTTAACCAGAGGGTCCCTTGAAGACTACCCTAATCAAGATACTATAGGTATCACACTCGAGATTTTTTAAATGAAATTTAATTTCCTAATTTTAATAAAAATTTCTATGTGGCCAAAATGTATTTACTGAAACAGAGGAACCTTATATGATTTTTTAAATTATGTAACTTCAATGCGAATTTGGATCTCTGAATAAATTATACCTGTGTCTCTTATGTTATATATTCATGAGAAGTGTACTTTGAACCACGAGCTGCAACCGTGAAGAAATGTAACGAGCGAAAAATTGAAAAATTCATGTGAAAAAAACTTTTTCAGGCACTTGTGCATTTAATTAACTACTAGATTAATTAGATCGTATCCTAAGTAAAGAAGAAAGAAAGAAAGCGATTAGCTGCAACCTCCATTTGCAATAGGTTGAAATTCAAATCCTCCATTGAAATAAACTCGGGGGCCTTAATTTTTTAATATTTTAGAAATGAGATGATTCGTGGAGGCTCAGAACTCCCTCTTAGCACAGAGCTAACGTGAATTTCTTACAACTTCCTAAGTGCAATTTATTAGCAACAATCGTCGATGGTAATTGAACGATCGTAAGGATAACTATCCTTTAACTCCCGAAATCGATGATGATAACACGTTCAGAAAGTCGTCGCGCCGATTTGTTCTCGTTGAATAATACTCAAGGTACCGTTGTATCATACGATAACCCCTTCCAATTATTCTCTTAATTTAACGTTACTCCCCCTTGTTTTTATATATATAGAAATATATTTATATACATATATATATTTTTTATTCTCACTATTTCCTAGTTCGTACGACTTTAATCGTAGACGGTGGGGGGAGCGGGCAATGTTGATAACCCCCTCACCCCCCCCCCTTATTAAGGTGACGAACCCAATCCCAAGGTTACCATGGTAACGAAACGTATCTGCCAACAGATATCTTTCAAACGACACGATGAATAAGTAAATTAACGAGTAAATAAATTAATAAATAAATACTCAACTAGGCTTGCACCAAGTCTGAGCAAAGCGACAGGCCAAGCTTGCGCGATAATTATAACTATTAAGGAATGATAGATTTTTACTACTCCTCTTCTTCTTTCCTTTTTTTGTCTCCTTTTTGTACGTGTTAATTAAATGAATAATATCGAAACGGAAGTTTAAAAGAGCCTCGACTATGTATATAGGAAACGTATGTGTTGGCCTATCCAGTACAAAAACCAGATCGTTAAAATATTATAGATCACAGATTATTGTGTTATGTGAATAATTACATTCTATGTTGTTAACATGTTTCTACACGTGAACAGATACACAGATATATGTACGGATATATATATATATATATATATATATATATATACACATATATATACACATATATATATATATATATATATATGTACACACATACATAAATACATAGATATGTATGGATATAATGTTAACGCAGCTCTCTTTCTCTCTCCCCCCTCCCCAATCCTCTTATTTTTATCTCGTTCTTCGCAACTATTCGTCCTTCTACCTTTCATTAATCGTTTCCTCTCGCCATGCAGCTGGAGAAGACTTCTTGTAGAGGATCGTTTTTTGTTTTGTACTTAAGCGTGCCCGTACGCGACCGAACTATGTTTTGTACCACGCGCAGAATGGCAATAAAGTAGTTGACCAATTCCTTTTTTTAATCACACGTGTTTCAATCTACCCTTTCTGTCATATACGATCCAGTTTTCATCATCAATGACAGCTGGATTTAAAAATAGTTCACTGATTTGTCGTTATCTTAAGGGGAGAAGCTGGTTCAGGACGCTAAAGAAAGGTGATCTTCACGAATTTTTTTAACACAGATGAATAGTGTACATCTTTCCAAAACTACAAGGGTGTTAGTATGTATTTGTACAATCCAAAAAAAAGTTAATTGAAAAATTTCAAGTTCATCGCATCGAAATTGATTAATCATTGATGTGCCTCGCCATTGGAATTTGTGAAATGCCGGGAAAAATGGAGACTTTATTCTTTGCCTAAAATAAAACTAAAAAAACCGAAATTTTTCTTAGTTTTCATGAACTTACATTGTCGACGAACTAAAAACAATAAAAAAGAGTCCAAAATTGATAAAATTGTGGGACTTTAAAGGAAAAGTTACGATTCTGGGGACATCATTTCGGTGTTTTTATGCAAAAAATTTCGTTTAATTAAATTTTTTCATAAATATTAATTCATCGACGATGGTTGGTCATAATTTAACCAAAAAGCCACGGGAAAAGTCGATCGATCAAATAGTTTTTTTACTATCTCTCCCGTCAAACTTGAAAAATGTTGTTTTGTGAAAAGCGCGTGTATACCGCGCGTCGCATAACTGCTGATACTTCCGAATTACTTGGAATTTCACTCTGAAATTTTAGGAATGTATTGCCTAAATGTATTACTATCCATTAAAGCAAAAAAGAAAATAGAAAATTTCAACCCTCTAAACCAGGTTCTCCTCTTAACACGTTCAGTGGCGTCGCCGTGTTTTCACGCCGAGGGATTTGCATCCTGTGCACGATTTTGGCGTGCTTCTATTTGAGTTTCTATCTTCTCTGGTAGATCTTTGTGAAAGTAGTGCCAATGGGTCAGCGTGATTTTACTGATGAGAATGAGTGCAAAGGCGGACTTATCTGTTCCATTTCTCACGCATACATTTCGTGTAATTGTTTACGGAATTTTGAAGCAATTCGAATTATGTATATTTAAAATTAGTCCTGATAAGGCCGTATTTGGACTCATTTCAATCGGGGAAGTCTACCATCCAACGGTAATACTCTCATGAAAATTTATATGCACCATATAGAAGTTCAAATTTTCATTAGCGTCAGCATGTGTTGAAAAGTGTACGACAAACTGGAGGAAATTTTCCTGGCAACAGCGATCTGTCAGAAAGGCATGATCGATTTGGAGTGGCACTTTTTAAGCGCTTGTGACACTCAAGGTTAAAGCAGCAAAAATATTCATTCTTCGCTGACCATCAACAGATGAAAATTCTCTCAAACATACATATTTGTAGTTCATCACCATAGGGCGCAAGAGGTAACGTATATTTTCAATTATTCCAAGATATTCTGAAAATGGATTACGAAAACTATGGCTGGATATCAAACTGCACGATATCGCCAGTTGCAAGGAAAGGTTCAAGCTTTGACGTTCGCCCAAAATCAATAAATAGAAAATTGTTTTATCGTGTATTAATCGCTTAAGACTAAAACAGTTCTTAAATCTAACAGACATCACGAAGCGTGTTCTTACGAAAACCAAAAGGGGAAAGAATGACAAATTTTCATAAAAAATATATTATTAAATTCCCATAAATACGAATATTCATATTACCAAGAAGCACACATACATCTTTCCATACAACAGGTAAGCGTTACGCAGTTCGCTCTCAACTGTGGGACAGAAACTCGCTTTCCACGTGTATGGCAGTTCTTATAATAATTTATTCACCAATATGAACAAGTGGATTGCGTAGCAGGTTCTCGGCGACGATACGAGCGCAGAATCGATACGTTTGTAATAGTTCGATTAATTCTTACATGCCCGATTACGTTGTTTACGTACGGCACACGATAAATATACAAAAAAACTGCATGTGTAGTGTCTTAAATGCTACGATAAAGCAAATGTGCACCAGTAACCGCGCCACGTAATTTCGTCATAGAGCTCAGTAAAAAATATTTCGCGATTCCTTGATTGATTTGCAGTTAGAATAGCTCTCTACACATTTAAAGACCATATAATACATCCATATGACTTGAAAATCATGGAACACAGGGGGGCTTCGTCCTTGCGTCTGCCACATTTCTAAGTTACTCTTACACTTCATCAGTTTCACATTGCTGTTCATTCATGGACACATTTAATAACCGTGTGACAACACGACATTACAATTTGTCACGATGAATTTCATTGGATGAAAGCAATTTAATTCAAATGAACACCGTTTTGAAGCGAATATAACAAACGTTTTGCAATCCAATAATGGTAAATATTAGAATAAAGATGTTCATTAAAATCCTCGCGATGACTTCGCGTGTGACGAACTAATGGCCACCTGTGTCCCGCGTAAATAAATTCTGAAGCATCTGTGAATGGTTTTGCGCGAATTCGGATTGGAAAATCAATACTTCTATCGCACAAAATGGGGAATATTGTCGAAGCTCGAGCCTCGTCGAATAATATCAGAGCCGTTTCACAGGAGTAGTTTAAAGAACTGTTCGAGAGAGAAGCGTCACCAGTAAGTATCCATCTAAAGCGTGTGCCTACTTTCCATATGAATTGACGGTGCAAGAACGGGGGTTGCAACGAAAAACCATTAAGGTACGTATCAGCGATATATTATTATGCGTTATAAAAGTCACTGTAGTGCAAAGCAAGTTCCATAAAATAAGAAATGAAATGCCATCTTCTTGAGTAACACGGCCATTTCCCCTTGCAACGCCTGCGCTTGCCAAAGGAACTCGAAAGAAAATGTCAGTCACCTGACACCAAGAGATCCTCCACTATCAAAACGAAGAGACGAAGAAAGACGAGAAAAAATAACACAAAAAGATCATCAATAACAAGATCAACGAACTTCTGTTTCATCCTTCATCAGTTCAACGATCCTTAAAAACTCAGCCCAACGATCACTAACAACGAAGAAAAAGCTGTTTCGTATGAAAAAGGGTAACAATGTCGTAGTGTATTTCAATACCGACAATACGAGCAATTGACGCTGCGACATTCAAGTGACGGACAGATTACTCCAGTCGTTGTACCACGCTGATCGTGTCTTGTGAAGCCAACCCCGTCGAAATAAGTTCCAATTACACTTCCAGTTACAATGGTCGATTTTTCGTATACGATCGATTGCACGCATTGATCACCTAGCCCTGATTAACAGCAGTTGCGGTAGAAAGTGAGAGGTATTAGCATAGAGCGAAACACTGGCATCATGGACCGACGCGTCAGCATGTTACGCAGAGAAGAGGCAGAGAAATCAGTGTGGATTAAGGGGGCCAGCTCTAAGACAGAAGCTTGTCCTCGGGGATCATCGGGCTGGTCGCAGATGGCGCGGCGGATGCGCGTCTCGCCGCCTCGGATTCTCGGAGGGCGTCGTCGAAGCTCTGCATTGAAGTAGATCTTGAAGGCACGACTTTGGTCTGGAAACAGTAAATCAGCGATTTTACGTGGAGTGATCTGCTTCAGTCTCTCAAGAGATTTGTCGTGGACAATAGGTGGTGATGGCAAGGTGTTGTATGTAAGCCGGTGGGATAGTTTGATGGTGGCAGCACTATTTAGGGTCTGGGATTCTTGGAGGGTTTTGAGGGTCAATCAAAAACACGCAGAAGTTACATGCCTTACAACTTTCATACCAGCAAAACACAACGATTCGTGCTTGTACTTTTCTGTTGTGTTATTTATATTCTATTTTTATCATGTAAACGTACAAATTGCATGCCATCAAAGCATACTAATAAAATACAAGATGACTTATAAACGCATGTCAATACTTCAGGGGGTAAATCTACATACTACTATAAGTAAAAACGTCATATGAACATACATCCTACATATCTTAGTTTTCGTGTTATGGATGATTAATTAAAGAAAATGTTCGATGTATCCGCCTCGTGCGTCAATATACGCTACACACAGTAGCTTTATCCATATCTGTTGTGGTTATATATTTAAGGCAGGCTTACAGAGTGAAATAAACAGGATTTATTCAGTCAATACTATTATAAAGATAAACGTAAAGTATAACTTAAAAGAATACTGGCAACATAAAAGGACGAGAGAGTATATATTTAATAGGAAGGAAACCGAGTGAAGTAAGCCAGTAAGTTAAGGAAAGAAAGACACCGAAGTCCAGTGCCACCAACCCGACGACACGAGCCAAATCGGGAATCGAGCCCTAATATTGCAACAATATTATTTGCAACGTGTACAAGAACTTCAACAAGCAGAGTACATTTTAAGAAGCACATTTTGGGAATGGTCATTGAGAGACTATTCGAAGAATACCTAGTGTTTTCAAGCGAATGCGGAACTGAATGCTGCGGCGTGCAGTAGCGTGTATTGAGGCAGGACACGGGCACATCGAACATGTTCTTTAATCATCTACACCAGGGCTGCACAAGGAGCCATTTCAGCGCGTAGCGGCGAGCTACCAGCCGTCGAGCTGTCCCGTTGCTAAGGGTAGAATCAGTGAGTTACTTATACTTACGCTACGCGCCTTCGAGCCCGCACCTACACTATTGCAGTTCTCCTCATTGATTCTACCCTTAGCAACGACGTACGGTTGGTTGCTCGCCGCTAGGCGCTGAATAAGGCTCCTTGTGCAGTCCTGATCTAGACGTATGGCGGTTTTACTTATATTAGTGTGTAAATTTGCCGTCTGAACTATGGACGTGCATTTATGAATCACCCTTATAAATGAGGAGACTAAATATTATCGCCCAGAACAATCGTTGCATTTTATGAGATAATGAGATGTCTGTGGACATTTTTTGCATGGAAGAGGTAAGTATATGTTTATGTGAACAATGATCGTTCTTCTCGAGGTGGCATCCTTCAGAATTTAAAGTTCATGAACGTTTTTTAGATTTCGTAATTTTGTGTTTGGGATTATATATTTTTCGGTGGTACAGAAATTCGTCGAGTTGTGACAATTTATGTCATATAAAAATATAATCGGAGGATTATTGGAGGATCGATTAGATTATTAAGCATTATTTTATGTAGAATAGAAATTGATTTAATTTGAATTGTTTAATTGTTTAGTGGGGGTGGTAAAAATTAGAATTTTATTGATAATATAATTAATTTAGTTTATTGGAGGATGGATTAAATTAAGCAGTATTAGTTACATTCTCGTTACATTCCTTTGGTACCAGTATGAGCATTTAATTGAATACAAAAAGGAGATCCATATTCGTCAGTCATTTACTAATACATCACAGAAGAAGGAAAATCAGGAAGGATGTGTCCACAGTGTGATGAGAGGCACTTACCTTCATGTTCTCATAGGCAGAACCAACTCGTTCCTCCAACGAACGGAAACTGTCAGAGTTGCGCATCTGGCCCAGCCTCATGGACAGTCCGCTGCCAAAGCCGCCCAAAATACTGCTAGTTTTCTCAGCCGTGGTCTTGAACACTGACTCTGTCTTCTGGAACCTGTAGAATAAGAAGAGGACGATGAATATTCATTTCACCCATGGGACTTGTTCTGTTGGTGTCAGGTCGCGTTGTTACCGGGGGTTGGGACAATTCGAATAATTCAAGTATTCGAACAGTTCATAAGTACTCGAATGTTGCGAATATTCCTTCGCTATTGCAGTATTCTAATATTACATTCGAATTAGGGCTGTACTTGAATACTACATTAGAATTAGAGCTATGTTCGAATACCACAGTTGAATTACGCACTAATTTTTCTTTACTAATACAATTCAACTTTCAAAACTGAGTAACTCTTGTCTAAAAGGTATTTAAACTCGATGTAGAATTTAGGATTAATTGAAGCGATTTCAACTGGTGAACCCTGAAGGTGTTTCATCTATTGAACTAATCATTAACAAAAACACAAAAACATACATTCCTAATATTTTTAATATTCTACAAGGTCAGCGCGAGTAGAAAAAAATCCCCTCAGAATGTTCCCCTGTAAGTACTAGGATATTAGAGGATTCAGTTCGCATTCGAATACTGAAGCACAGCCCTAATTCAATTTTAATACGCGAACACAACAATATTCGAATTTTATTCGCTGCATATTCGAGTCATAAGACTGTTCGAATATAAATACAGAGAAAAATTCTACTAGTCCCAGGCCTAAGTAGTTATTCAGTAGCCACGGACGGCTTGCTTGGTACTCAATAATGATCAAGCCAATGATACCATTGCTCATGCATTTTCTCGCACACCGACCACAATGGATTAATCACAGCATGCCGCGTTCGTATTATCTAAAGCTTATGTTTCTGTTATTACTTTACGCAAGCGACTGACACAAAATGCTCTGCCCGCGACCCGAGGTCGATATGTGTATACCAGTTTTCTATAGAAACTAATCAGCTTAGTTAACGTGTTTCTTTTTTTCTCTAGTCTCTTTTCACAGTGTCTTATTAGCTCAGGCCGTGTTAATTATACTGTGCTATGCACGGGCATGGTGGAAGAAGTTTAGGGCATGTAATGATTCTAAAAATAAACAAATTATATCCATCAAAGTGAGCCTAAGAATACAGAGATACAATTTAATATACTTGTGAATATTAAATGCACATGAGTTATAATACATTATTAAAACTTTGCTTCGTACCGTACGTAATATTTAATTATTTTCTTGAAACTTTAGATCGCCAGACCTCAACTCTCTAGGTTCCTTTTTACAGGAACGCACATTTAGTTTCTTATTAAATGCTGAAGCTTAGAAATACATGAAAAATTAATTTCTTCGTCCCAAGTTCGCCGGAACAAATATTACAATGTGTCTGTAAAATAATACAGTACAAATCCAGAGTGTGATAAAAGGAAAGGCAGACGTATGGAAAAATACGAAAATGAAATCTCCATCAGGATTGACTTGCAAACTGTTCGTTTTGTCCATTTTTGGTAAACATTACGTGGCCCTAAATTCTTTAATCTTCCTTCCACACCACCCTGTATGCACAGGTACTCACTTCAATAACCTATCACGCGAAAGTAACGAGGCGCTCGAACAGCGAAATAAGAGGATCGCACGGTAAAATCAGTACAAGAGAATCGAGTAAAAACTGTGAGTCAAAATTTCTCGAAAACTCATGTAAAACACAATAAAGCAGAAGGAGAAGAGGCGTTCTCTGGTACACGTGCGTTAATGATCACTGTCGCGGAAGAAATGTCGAATCCTATGGAAAGTACAGCTAGTTTTCGTACTTACAAAATGTTCTCGGAGACTGCCTTGGTGAACTGACCGAGTTTCTCGCCGACGTTCTGATAACTGAATGAGAACCCAACCAAAAGGTCAAAGAAAAAGTGTTTGCTACATGTCTGGAGGGCAGAAGTAGCAAAAAATAAACAGAAAAGGGGTGGAAGGCGAATAGGAGATCGGTAACCGCCACCTCGCGCGGTATCACAACGGACATGTTGAATATGCAGGACGAGTGTTGGACATGCGTTTCGTTTCTCGCGATCTTTACAACTTGAGAATACTTTCTTTTTTTTTGGATATACTTCCGAAAAAGACCGGTGGCCGATCGAGATGAGTTTTGGGGTAGGGGCGGGGAGGGGGTGTGAACCCTAAATTTAAAATTGTAGCTTCGGGTATTTATTAGTTTCCGAAATATTAATAAAAAATTGTGAATTTTTTTGGACGTTGGTGCAGGCCTCCCTGCCCGGGAGCCCTGCCGTCCCCCCATTTCCACATTTGAAATTTTGTAACCACAGCCTTATTTGTAGCATCGCCAAACTCACATCGGTTCGCTACCATGCTTTACGCGCCCGCAAGCGGGCGCGCGCCCCCCGCGCTAATCTAGCCTCAACCAATACTAATACCCGGGACAAGTTGGAAAGTGGAATGCGTTGTGTCGGTATAAGTCAACAGAAATATTGTTAAGAGGGGGGACCGTGGTAAAGTGATTAAAAATAATCGGTAAGGTGTACCCTTTTATGCACAATTACCTCTGTATCTTTTGAACGCATTAATTGCCAAAGCTAAAATTTTATATTTGGGGTCTGTCCATACCCCTCGTAATACCCACCGAGTTTCATCTCGATCGGCCACTGGTTGGGGCTAGACCAGTGCGGGGGCGCGTAAAACATGGTATCGAACCGTTGAGTCCGTTGATACAAAAAACGAGACCGTGGTTGCAAAATTTAAAAAATAAAAAATACGGGGACGGAAGGGCTCCTGGGTTGGGAGGTCTGCACCAACATTCAAAATCAAATTCTAAAAAAAAATGATCAATTTTTTATTAATATTTCGGAAACTAATAAATACCCGAAGCTACAATTTTAGATTTAGGGTTCCCACTCCCTCCCCACCCCTCCCCCCAAACCTCATCACGATCAGCCACCGGTCCCTTTCGGAAGTACAGTCCTTTTTTTACCAATAGGATCTAACAATATCATTACCATAACTGCAAAATCGGATGAAGAATAAATGAGGCTCGAGGAAATTCTTCAGCGAACATTAATGTGCGATACCACTGAAGCAACCAGGGCAACATGTCGCATAAGACCCGTTCCACGGGTGACGTTTTGCATGCGGAAAAAAAGCTGTGATAATGTTGCAGGTTGCCCGTTGCCAAAAGAATGCCCCAGTGGAATCTCACCTTTACTAGCATCATACGCTAAATAGGAACGCTTCGTGACTGAACAAATGAAAATTGTCATGAAGGAATTATAGCAACCTCAATGTCTCTGGTGGCGATAAGCTTCTCCAGCTGTACTTCTAACCGTGTCTGGAGCATCATGCAGCAGCCGCGTCGTGAATAGAACTTGGAAACGACTTTTTGAATCGTAAATTTGAATTGAATAATTCAATAGTTTGTTCAGTATAACATATTTAACACTCTGAGTGTCGCAAAGTTTAGAAAAACGTCCCTTCAAATCGGTCAGGTCATTTCGAGATATCATTTAATGAACACCGACATTTAATTAAAATTTAAACTTCTATATTGTCTACTAAATCTTCATGGAAAAACTATCAATGTATAGGCGAGGTCTGTCCAATGAAAATAAGTCGAAATACGACCTCGTTCGAGCTGTTTTTAATTATACATAATTTGAATCACCCCCAAATTCCGTAGACCATTCACGCATCATGTATGATTCAATGTAGCCGGAATGAGGTCGAATTTAGACTCATTCACGCGAAAACCGTAAACAGAATGCAAATCCGTCGGCGTGAAAGCATGCTGACGCCAGTCGAAGTGTTATATGATTCAAATTAGTGATTTCCAAAGGACAGGACCCTGCTGCTGAAAGCCTCGTGCGCGGAAGCACTAGTAGTACCCAGCAAAGGCTCCACTTGTGCAGGATGAGGGTGAGAGATAAAGAGATAAATGCGTGCTGATGATGGAAAATGTTATAGTGGTAAACGTACACTTGGCTTTCCTTAACGTTTTTCAACCCCTGATTCATGTCTTCGGTGATCTCCTTCCAAACACTGATGCCCAGCTTCCTCTTCAACTCCTGGGAGACCCTGATCTTGTTTGCCAGAACGTGCCTCAGGGTCTGTATCTCTTCTTCGACCTACGACAGACCGTGTCCTTGAGCTTCATCGCGGAATTTTCAATGTGGTCACTAACACTTCGTATAGTTTGTGCCTTGCAGAGATATGGCGACTAACCGGAGACCCATTCGAGAAGTATACAAGCATTCGTTCAACAAGTATACAATTACTTTTACTTCGAGTAGTAAAAGAATACTCTTGGGGAAGCCTCCATCAGATGTGTTCTTGGATAGCTAGTTGAGGGGTGCCTTTATTTGGTTACATTTCTATACATTCGAGGGTCTTAAAGTATTAATGACCAAAAAATAAAAACGTTCCGAGGGCGTTACTGACTTTGCCCCTTAGTACTTCTACATCACTAAGTGTATATAAGGCAGGCCTGCCCCATCGGGTGCAAATACCCCCTGAAGTTCTGGGATCCGGGTAACAGCCGAGCGCGGGACTGTTACGTTGCTAACCACAGCATGGGTTGCGGGAGAACTGCATGGGTGCGCGGCCGTCCATGCAGGCTCGTACCACTCGCACACTCATGCATTTCTCTCACAAATCTCGCAACGGGTAGCAATGGGACACTCCCGCGCTCGGCTGTTACCCGGGTCCCAGAACTTCAGGAGGTATTTGCACCCGATGGGGCAGCCTGCTATAAGGCATAACACGTGCATTTGGAAAACGTAACCGCTCGTCACAATTTTCTGCAACTCATACATATATCCGCGTGTACCGCGTGGTCGTCGGCGACTTGGTCGCCGGCAACTTGTCGCAAGTGCGTAACGGGGCTTAAGGCGGCTTCACACATATCACTTCCGTGACGGGTTCAGTACCGTCAGATGTCTCTTTATCAGTGCCAGTAACTGACACGCACATGTGTTAACTGCTCCGTTCCAGAACAGGAAAACGATATTTTTTACCGCTGACACTACCGACACTGAACCGTCACGGAACTGACACATTGATGTCGCTTTTACTCGATGCAGTATATGTATATTTGTAGCTTGATAACTGGGGAAGACAAATTATATACCTAAGCTATTACATGGAAATGTTCCGTTACACGGTGGAAATTCAGATGTTGGGTGTGACTACAAAAAGTTTTTTTTGTTCTTTGATTTTGATACTGAATTAAACAATACTTTTATCCTTTGAATGGAAGTTAAACATCCAATAAATATCATGGATCACACGACATAAAGATTATTAGCGTTAGAGCATGTGGGGCATTCACATTTTTGCGAAATTCAGTTAGTAGCAATAATGTATTCCAATAGGCCGTACTAATCGTATAAAATATGAAAAATGATCTTTTTTTTACTCTCAATGTCCCATTTCACATGAACAAAATAAATCTATTCACCACTGGTAGTTACCCAACACACATTTTTAAATCGTTACGACGCATTCCCGTAAATGATCTGATTTTAAAATTTCGTTTCTTTCATCACTGCACAATACAAAATTGTCGATACCACGTATACCTATGTGACGTTAATTTTTCACGCGAAATTGTATGAAAAACGTGTTACGCGATTGCTGTCACTATCAACTAAATATATACACCTGAATTCCATTTGTGAGTTACAAAAGTGTCACGCGTAAATGGGCCATTACTCCCTCCAAGGCAAATGGAGGGGCCATGGACCACAGAATCCCTCGCCACTCGTACTTCACAATTATGGTTGTACACTGTATTGCAAGGGAATATAAAGAGCTCTGTCGCACGTACTTTGGCCAGTTCTGTGCTCCATTCTTCCTTCTGGCGCTCCTGCTCCTCCAGGGAAAGTCCTTGCAGCTCGCTTACCACGTTATCCGACGACGGCGAGATGTAGCCGGACGAGTGAAGAGTCGCATCTTCTCCTGCAATGCAAGAAAATACGTTAATTGGATTCAATTTTTTGGTGTATTTAGTGCACACCGTGTATAATAATGTATTAAATTCACAGGCTACACTAGTGAATATTTTTTAAGGAAATTGAGTTCCAATGCTTGTCTTTAGAAATTGATCTAATTCTAATATCTATGGAGAACATCGAAAAGTATATGAGGAGATAAGGGATCGAATTCTGTTCGACGATTCTTGCTCTTTCGTCGTCGTCTTTAGCATGCAAGAACTGGGGATCGATGGATGTAATCAGGGTTGCCACCTTATCACCATGTAAATCACGGAGTGCCACACATTCCAACCCGGAGATTCAAATATAAACCCGGAGATAGAAAAAGCAAAAAAAAAAGTTTTGTTCTCGAATATCCGGAAAATAGATGTGCAATTCTTTTAAGCTCACACAATTCAGATATTTAAAGGTTTCTGTTTTTTTAATTAATAACTTTTATTATATATAAAATTCATACCATTATATAATACCACAATTTCTTATTATCTCGTTGTTTTTTTTCTACAACCTGGAGATTTTTTCAGTAAAACCGGAGCCCGGAGATTTGCTTCAAAACCTGGAGTCTCCGGGCCAAAACCAGAGAGGTGGCAACCCTGGATGTAATCGAAGGACTCACGGATATATCCATACTTATAAAGCTGGATTGCGCAAGTGATAGATCGCTTTGGTCTAAGGGGATAGTTCAGTCGTTCTGTCTATATTATTACTTTTGGAATATTAGATTTCATGAGCTGCGGCTTTTGTGCAGTTCATAGATGGAAAATAGAGCTTTGCAAGAACACTTTCTTTCCACATTACTGTAGTTAATAATTACTACACTTTTTATGCTAACTGTCAGTGGTTCGAGTGCTTCTCGTTTTTTCACGTTAGCAACTGAAATGGATGACTTCTTTGAGGATAATTTATTCCGAATTCCTTATTAATGAAGAATGGTAATTTCGACATCAGAACTTACTAACACTTTCAAAATGATTAATTTTTCAACTGCAGTGCACGATAGTTTCTTTACTGAGGCATTCACTTTTCTCAAATAATTATCTTGTTGAGAATGTATGAATCGTAATATTCTTTCGACTTTTGAAAATTAACAATTCTTACTAAGGTCGGTATCGTATATATTGGCCGGTGAATTCGGTTTCGCGAGCAGCGATCGAGGAGAAATCAGCCACCACGATCTGACGATCGTGGATTTGTCAGTTGGAGTTGCGGGACCCTCGCAGGGTATGGCGGGGAAACGGGAACGCTGCTCGGCTCCGCCTGAACCTAGCAGTTTGGCTGTTGTTTATTCTAACCCATTGCGTGACGACCAGGCGTAACCCGAGAGAGAGTGAGAACGTAGAGAAAAGGAGCACCGAGGCAGGCAAGCGGTGTGGTGGGAGAATACCCCTCACGAAACTCACCGGCCAATATATCTGAACCCGACCTTAGTACCTAACCGCCATGCGTAAACGCGAAATATTTGCCTGGAATATTCGCGTGAACACCTGTTTACCGTTTATGCACGTCGAACACGTACCTACATACTTACCTATCGAAAGAAAAAGAAGAAACGGCTTCTCCCTGTACCTGGAAACAATTTAGAACGAAGCTCCATTTTGTATCTCCTGCTCTTCGGCTACGCGTACGTGCATTCTGGATATCATCGATTTACAGACGCCACGGAAACTTTCACGGGTGCGGTGAAGCGAAACGACGTTGCAAACAGCAAGAACAATTTCGATCCAGGCTGTGCAAAGAAAGTCGAGACCGACGAAAGCCTTCATGAGGATAATTAACGTTCGCACCATTCATGGTTCGTTAAAATTCGTAGCAAGAAAGATGATTCGTAAATTCTTGAGAATTACTTCGTTGCAACGTGATCTGTTCATAGAGAAACTTTGAAATTTGTGGTATGGATAGGTAACTTCGATGAGGATTTATCATGAAACGTTTCTTGTATGTTTGGTTCAAATACAGAAACTCGATTTTAACCCACTTCCATCAATCCGATTGTCTTGAAACTTTGCATGCGTGCGTAGTTTGGACAATACAAAATTATGAAGAAAAAGACGCCGTGGGGTTTACAAAATTACCCAGTCATCAATAAATATAACCCATAACCACAAATCCAAACGACTTGAAATCAGCCTATAATCACAAATACAACTTAGACACTGAGGGTGGTATTCTTAGTCGTTGCTTATTCGTAAGATCGTCTTAAACATGCGGCATCCTCTACTAGTCTACGAGGTTAGTAGAGGATGCCGCATGTTTAAGACGATCTTAAGAATAAGGAACGACTAAGAATACCGCCTTAAGAAGTAAATAACTACGCACGCACGCACGCACGCACGCACGCACACGCGCGCGCGCGCGCGCGCACACACACACACACACACACACACACACATACACACACAAATAAAATTTGAGTTAAACTATTTTATTTAAAATGCACTAAAAACTAAAAAATAATTATTTTCTTGTACTACAATTTCAATGGTGATATGTCACCATAAGTAAAATCGTGGGGCGGGATATTTCATAGCAGGATATGCATCACTTTAATACAGAAGCAAACGTCGAAATGAATTTGTTGTGAGAGAGTTTTCATCCGCATTAATGAAACAAAATGTTTTATTTGCAGGATACAGATTGTAATGTGACAGAAAATTGACTATAGCTGATGATTCCACTTACCAGCCGATACTTAAACTTCTGGTTGCACATGGTGCCCCGCGATTTTACTTGAAGTGACATATCACCATCGAAACTGTAGTACAAGAAAATAATTATTTTTTAGTTCTTAGTGCATTTTAAATAAAATCGTATGATTTAAATTTTCTTTTATATATTTTTTTATTTTTCTGATATGATTCGAGTTAATATGAATTCCTGTGGAGAGTGCAGCCTTTACAATTTCACTCCTTTTTCGACTGACGTGAGAGAGTGACAAAAAGGTTTTCTTTCTTATGTAGAAAATACGGTTTCTGCGGGTACCAAGGTGAAAATGTAAAGCCACATTTCCACGTATGAAACGTGAAGTAAAGAGAAAGCTTAACTAACATACTAATATTTATGTAGTTTCAAGAGGGGACTATTTTTAATCCTTTCAGATTCTTTAACCACCTCAAGGAATACAATTTTAGAGTTCTTCCATAAAAACACAGATCGCGTTCTTTATTCCAAATGACCAGTTTTAGCTGAAGATATTTCATATGCCAGAGTATGATGGTGGAAGCGCGGCTTAATGTCGAGTTCGGGTACCGTTGTTCGCTGGAATTTGGTAGTAGCGACGCAGCAGAACCGTGATACAGTTCTCACTTTCATATTTTGCAATTCTGTCCTACTTATGGTCGTTCGTGTGCTCGTTCAAACTCTTAGTTCACGCAAGAATGTCTAACAATGCGAAAATATATGCACTAAACTATTTTTACAGTTTAAATCGAAATACATAGTGTTTTGCAGCAATGAGTTCCCAAGGAGAAGTAACTAAAAACAAAATGTTTCGCCGAGGGGAAATTTTCAATGCTAGTGTATTAACAATAAATCCAATAAAATTCACGATGGCAAAAGAACAGTGGTTTGTTTTGTAAACGATCTACAATTTTGGGTTCCTAAATCGAATTTCAGGATTTCTCCACTAATTTGAGGAACTTGTTATCATTCTACTTCTTCTTGACGCTGACGAAATAGAACTTTGAGAAGTATTAGATTATTTTCTCGCATTGAAAAAAAATGTAATATACTGGTATAAAAATTTATATATACAGCTGCAAAAAAAGAAAAGCATTCCTCATCTATGATTCGCTACATAGTTTCTAAATTTTTACACAAACACTATATTTCATAACTTTTGCAGAATTATAAACTGTCCCAGAAATAGGTGAGCAAATTTTGGAAGACTATTCTACTCACTTTAGAGGCAAAAACACACTATACAATCTAATATCTGGAAATACATTTTATTCCAATTATAAAGACTTTCTATCTGCCTTGAAATTTCACGAAAACGCATAGAAAGTTGCAATAGATTTCATCTTCACTTCGACACATATATGCATTGCTTAGATGACTAATTTGATTGAAGTACCTATATCACTAATACAGAAGAAAAGAATATATCTTTAATCCTTGTAACAATCCTAGGTAACAAACACTTTGCAGATTACTTCAGAATTCACCCTTTTACAACACCGTCATTTAAAAATAACGGAGCTATAAAATTGTGGGTCATAAAAACTTTTAAAAATGTATGCTGGCTTCATAGGATCTTGCACTTCTAAATGCAAAAATAACCTCAGATTTGCTCCGATCACCTATAGTTATTTCTCAACTTGCCTTGAAGAATTTATGGTGTAATACTTTAATGAAATTAGAAGTGAAAAACTACTGAACACACAAATCATGTGGCTTGGCGACCCAGTTTTTATACTCTTCTAGAAATTTCCAATATTTATCTGCACCAACCATTATGACGACCCTAAAGTTTTTTTCGAATGCAGCACTCAAAAATATATTAAAAACAGTTAAAATATTGAAAAAACTTTTTTCATCGAATGCCCGTGTAATTTTTCTCCAGCATCATACAGATCTCATTAGTCTTGAACCTCCAGATAGATCCTAGCGTACCCCGAATTATACTGTGCACCTTTTACCAATTCGAGGAACTTCTTGTAATTCTGGCTGTTGCTGATCTTGGCCAGATAGGGCTTCGAGAAGTCCTGGAATATCACACGAACCGATCTCCTTTTCTTTCGTCCTCGACTGGTGCCGTCATCCTCCCCATCAGCAGTAAGGAACTGCGTCTCCACGGACAGATTCGCGTCGTCTACCACGATTTCGTCGATCTCCCCGTTCGAGTCATGCCAACAGTGGACCACGAGCTCGCCACCGTCGTCGCTGAGCTCGTCGATGTCGTCGAAGCTCGGCGTCGCCGTCATATTCGAGTAATAAGCGTCCTCTTCGTACTCCAGCGACTCGAACTCATGTTCGTTTTCGCTCGGGCAGTCCTGCTCGCCGTGCTCCTGACACACCCTCCATCTCGAGCTCTGCTTCGACGATCCCAGACGATCCTCGACCTTGCCTTTCCTCTGCTTTACATCTGGCATATCTCTTTTCATGGCTGCCCGATTTTATTGACCAGGCGCGAGCTTCTAAACGAAATTCGGAACCGAAGATGTCTCCGACAAGCAGATCGGCAAGGGTTCGTTTAAAGATTCTTCGACTATCGGTTGAGGCATCGCAAAACCCTCGATCGTTCCTCACCGCATCTTAGCGTCCACTTGGAAGCTTGCACAGGAAGTGTTCCCCACCACAGAGGAGTCTTGTGCCTCACTGTTTTGTTTACCGGTCACCGTACACTCCTTTCTGTCTCCTGAACCGTAGAAATAAGTTTCCTCCACGGGGAAACGGTTCGCCAGTCGAGTCCCACTCCGAGAGCCACGAATAGCACGACTTCTGCGTGAATCTCTCCATCCAATGATCTTTAGACTCACAGTTTTTGCTTTCTCATTCGAATCACTTAAACATGCCTCACGTTCAGTAACATTAACAGTTCCAAATCACGTTTATAGAATTTTCGCGATATACAATTCGAGTTGAAGGTGCACGTTTCGGTGGGAAGATGGACGATCTCAACGATAGAACGTTTAAGGTAACGGGAGCAAGGAAGATCCACTATCACTCTCAATGACGAACTCGATCTGGGCGACCACGTGCACCGATCGGCGCGTGCTGGCGACGATCACAGCTGGCACGATCGCTCTTAGTTTTCCCGACGCGAGGAGATCGCAGGCCTCCGCTCTCGACCGGTAGCGCCGCCAGCGTCGTGGCCGCCACGTACCCAAGAAGGAAAGAAATTCAGGCCCAGTCGCTCCTTCTTCCTTCACGCAGAAGGTGAGGGGGGGGGGGCGGTCTTAGACCTTCCCCACTCTGCTAAACCTTTACGCCTGGCCTTCCTTGCCTGGCTGCCGACGAATTAAAATACACTTTTCCCGCGTAGATTGCTTGTAATGCTGCCACCTGCCAAGTCTTCATCTGAAAGTGCTCACTATATGCCTCGCCGTGCTGACGAGGGGAGTGCACATGGCTCTGGTAATATTTTGCACATAATGGGCGCCCAATATGTGAGGCAGTCAGAGCAACAACGGACTAACCCACATTTTTTTCGAAATTGAATTAGTAGCAATAACGTATTCGAATAGGCAGTAGTAACCATATAAAATAGGAAAAAAAAAATTTTTTAATGTGGGTTGGTCCGTTGTTGCTCTGACTGCCTCATATATATTAATGTTTTTAATACGCAGGCTGCGCTAGTGAAAGGTTTCCGAGCAAATCGAGTTTAAAACCTTTTACAGAGCCTCGAAGTGTGCTTATATGTAAACGAATTAAATTTTGTTTATGTAAAACTGTAATTATATTGCAGTGGTAGTAATTATATTTCACTGTACTTTGTGCAGTGATCCTTGGCATATGTTATTTACTTTTATTAAGTCCTAAGCGTTTTTTCGATTAGCTATTTCAATTGATATAATTCTTCTCTGTTCTTGTACAAGTACAATTATTAAATTTTGGCCAACACAGCAGAATTAACCCCCGTTCTCTCTAAGTAACAGGTGAAAACTCTGAGTGCACGCCGTATGTGGAAATTCTCCAGTCACATTTGTTAACCTTATTCACTGAACGCCTATAGGCATTCCCGCGCAGGTTGTATTCCCTAATTGAACACATTCATTACAAATGTGATTGCAATCGGACGATACTTTGTGATAAATACTTTCAACGCCATGTGACATCAAAAAGTGCAAAGTCTCATACAAATGAGTGAACAAAATATATGGCACGGGAGTAGTGGTACCTACAAATATTATCATTTCTGTCTTCTGCATCAGCTGGAAGTTTAATGACTAAGTTAATTGACTAATGAAAAATACATAAATTCATGGAACCAGCCGACACTGATAACTTAAAATACGCACGTGGCGTAGGATGTGTGTAGAACCCATACGCTGCACCTGTGGCGCCAACTCATTTTATGTAAACAAGGTCACAAGAAATTATTTGCAAAGCTGAATTAACTTTATGATTTGAAAAAATATAATTTTTGTCGAAAATTGTTGGTATTACTCTTAAATGTGGCAAAGTTAAATGAGAAGAATTTATATCGCGTACTAAAATCTGAAATATAATTCGCGACTGCGCTTGATGATATTTCTAAGTAGGTCTTATATGAAGGGTAAGGGAAAAACGAGGAATGTCCATTTTTCGTGATTTTGCGATTTATAGCATATTTTGTTGGTGGCAACTGAGACTACAAAACTGTCGAATCACAAAGGGTTATAAAGTTCAAATGCCTCCGTAAGATAGCGTTACCGTTTTGGCATACCTACTGGTTAAAAACAGGTAAAGCATTGAAACAAGACACTTCATTTTTTCGATAAATCTATTTTGTGACATTCCCTGCTTTTTTCGCTTATCTTTCATATGAAATAGTTGCAATCTCGTGAAAGACAGGGGAAGAAAAAACTCCTTCACTTCATTATTTTTTTTCCACAGAATCTTCTACTATCAACAAATAATTACCTCCTAGTCTTCCAAGATTATTGCAAAGACATTGTGTGTTTCTTAAATGGACGACTATGCTTTTCCTAATACCGAGAAGGGACAAGAAGAAATAAAATCATTTAAAGCAGTAACCCAATCAAATCTTCTTGCAATAACCCATGGCTTCAAATTGGCACCCCTAATTGAAAGCAACCTCATACCAACAAAGGATCAAAAAAGGGTCAAAGAAATCATATCTATATTGCCATGAAAATCGCATAGTCTGTAATAAAACAGATCTTGCACAGAAAACTTTAATTCACTTCGTAAACTATATTAACAATGGTTTTTAAACTTTTTCTACGAATCGGTGACAACTATTTAGTACACTTTTTGGATATTGTAACATCACACTCCTACGATATCCTAATTTTGTAATTTTAAATGCAGCAGGTCTAAACATTTATGACAATTTCAATTTCATCATCAAAATTGCGAGCCTGTGTTCGCGTGACAAATTCTATGCTTTTACAAACATTTTATACACAAAGGAAAATAGAGCTATAGATCGTACTGTGCGCGGGAACAATGGCGGATGATCATTTCTGCCCCTGCTTTTCACGTCGCGAAACATTGCAGAATATAATATTTATGAGTATGGCTTGTAATGGTGGAGTGAAACGAGACAGTCGTGCTCGACGTCCAAACTATTAATGAATCTTCTTTCGATATCACGACGCGATAGCACCAGCCAGTTTCTTTCAATTTTACCTTGCCTGACGACTGGTACCATAAACGTTACACAGCAAGCGAAAAGAGGGCCCATAAAGGGGCAGAAACTGGATCGAGATTGGAAAAAAGGAAAGAGATGCCTGTTCGTACGATGGATTTTGTTGGATGAGGATGACGGAACGGAATCTTCGACGGTTCGTTGACCGCGCGCAGCGTCTCCAGTTCCCTCTTCCGGTGTAAAAATTCAAGTGAAAAGTAGCGCCTACTAGCCACGTTGTTTCAGTTACACAGAATTATTATTATTGAACTGATAGTGCCAGTGGTAGGTGAAAGCAGAACACAATTATGTAACCTTTTCTTGAAATGAATTACGCCACTTTTCTTCCAAGGAAAGAAACGAAATGAACGGAAAATTACTTTCAGCGTGTCAAAGCACCATACCAAATTTACATGAAATTTCACACAAAGAAAAGGAAGGGAAATATGTTCACTTAAATTCTTCCTTTCAACGTTTCACCACGTCGAGTTTCACGAAGAGAGGGGAATTCTTTGAAATCGAGTTCTAAAGTGTGCCATTTTCAATTTCTCTGATTGGACCAATTTGGTATTCTTTCACTGAACGACTCAAGCTTCCATTAATTTATCAATGTAGGTATAGAGGGAGAAGTGTAAGACAGGAGCAATAACAGTAGTGGCCTTATACTTACGTAAACCCTGTAAAACAGAATAACTTTTTTAAAAGTTGGACCAAACGACTTGTCTTTTTTATGAATCTATCAGGATTAGTTTACTAATTGACGTGTTTCAGCGTTTTGAAAAAAATTACAATTGGTGAAAATAGCGAAGAAAATACTGAATGTCGGTTTATCACCTTTTTTATCTGAGCCTGTAATGAAAGTTTAAAAATCCCGTTTGTAGATTTAAGTAAGTTGTATACATGCTGAAAATTTCATCGTAATCGGTTAACGTAGCTCTGAGCTACAAACAGTTAAAAGTGGTGGAAATCACAGGTTTCAGACGAAAACTGCCGAAATGTGATTTTCACCACTTTAACTGTTTGTACCTCATAGCTACGTTAACCGATTTTGATGAAATTTTCAGCATGTAAACAACTTGAAAAAAAGTTGAAAAAACGAGCTTCCGTATTTTCTTCGGTATTCCGACCAATTGCAATTTTTTTCAAAACTCCGAAACAGTCGAACTAGTAAACTAATCCTTGTACCTGCTCAAATAAACTCAAGTCGTTTGCTCCAACTGTAAAAAAGTTATTCTGTTTTCACGGGTGTACATAAGTATACATATGGCCGCCACTGTACGTGGAACCGGTTCATCGGCTTTCGTTTCACTGCAGTTCTATATACGGGCCTACCTGGTTAACAGGAACTTCAAGGTTAACGGCTGGCTGTCGTAATAATACAAGGATAAAGTAACCAATCACTAGGAAATGTGCGAGATGAAAATTTCATAGCTACTTTGTGACCTTTCGATCATTTCGTTATAAAGATTTCATAGTGATTTTCAGGTGAATTAAAATTCGAATTCCTCATAGTAAAACTTGTCGTATTATTTCGAACTTAAGAGGGGTCTTACTTTTGAAAATGATTTTAAAGTATTTCGCGGTACGGCAACAATGTTTTTTGAGTAAAAAAGTTTTTGCAGTGGCATGGTGCAATTGTGTAAAAATTTACTAGCTTTTTTTTTGGAGGGGAGTATTGTTCCTTGAGAAAGACTGAACACTGTTATCATTTATTTACTTCATTTCTGCAATTAAAATGCTTATTTAATTTATTATAATCAATTATATTAGTGTTTCTGATTTTTTTTAGACATTCGTGTTCTTGGAGTACATATACAACCCTCTTGGAGCGATGAGACAGATTGAACGCCTGTTTGTCTCAAGTTCCTCGAAGCACACACACAGAAAACCCCAGACATCACCACTAACATCAGTTCGAGTGAAGATCGATAAAAACTGCTGCGCTAAGTATTCACCAAGCTAAGAGCTTACTGCTAAAGCTAGCAGCAACTGAAACCGATAGGCACAAAAGGGGAAGAAATTCCACTTCTTCGGGCATCGATACAATATCTTGTATACTTCTCACCGAGTAATTGTTATTTATCTCGTTAGTAATGATTCTCCTGAGGACCTTATAATAAAAAAATGCACCCAATTCCAATATTCTTATGATTCCGCACACCAATATAAATAAACAAAAAATAGAAAAGGTAGCAGCTCCATCAGTACGCCAGAAATAGAGATCTAAAAACGAAATCTAGGGAAGGAAATCGAATTGGTGCTTATTCAAGTTGCATGGTATACTTTGCTTTCCTTCCAAACCACAAAATTAAAGGGAGGAAAGAGGAATTTTTGTAGGTCGCACAATTTCGAAGAAGGAAATACTGCAATTATAGAAATGCGTGCAACGTGTAAATGCAGGACATAATTAATGTAAGATAGTAAGAAAATGGTTTAAAAAATTTATCATCTATATTGTTGTGTAAATTATTTGTTCGTGTCGTCCATTGACTTCGTTATGTAAATTATTGTTGTTTGAAAAATATTAGGCACAGTTTCAACTATGGACAACTAGGGATACAATTATGAACTACGGATATGACTATGGACAACTGGGTATACAATTATAGAAAACTAGGGATATAACTATGGATAACTGAAGAGTCCTTGTAGAAAAGACTGTAAGTGCCAAAAATCAAATTCTATAAATAGGGGAGAGTAGCCTATATTGGACCGGCTCCTTAATTGGACCATTCGTGTATCTCGATAAACAAATATATTTGCAGTGGTTCTTTCGGCTACACTGATTTAGGAAGTCGAGATGAAACATGCGAGAGCAGCGAGACGGTTATTCATTTGTTTGTCGTTCAGCGTCGTCGAAATAGAGAAATACGCGTAAATAGTGGTACGCGATCATTATTTTTCGTGCTATTTCAAGTGGATTTCTTTCTACATCTTGTAAGTGCCATAATTTTAAATGATACTAGTCTAAAGTGTGCTCTCTTAGCTACAAATTCATGTCCTTAATTTCCCATATTCGTATAAGTATAACAATAAAAACATATCTTTTTGATATAACCTGCAAGTTGCCTAATATTGGACCACCACTAGTTGCTTAAATTGGACCGGTCCATTCTAGGATACCATCTACGTTATGGTAGCGAATAGTTAAAAGCATACTAAGAAGGTTTTTTTAAGTTTTTTTTCCTTTTTTAGAGATTTAAAATGACGACAAAGCGAAAGTACGGGAAATGGAATGAAGACGAACTACAAAAGGCCATTATAGCATACGAAAACGGTGACTATGGTTTAAATGAGTGTAGTAGGGTGTATGGAGTGCCAAAAGCCACACTGAAGCGACATTCCGCGGAAAAAAACTCATATGCGAATGGTATAAAGGCTCTGGGGAAGCAACCCACGTTCTCTTTAAATCTGGAGAAGATTTTATCGGACCACATTCTAACATTAGAAGAATGCTTTTTTGGATTAACAATTAAAGATGTGCGAAAACTCGCATTTGATCTAGCGGAAAAATATAACCTTCCCCATGCATTCAATACGGAGAAAAAGATGGCAGGGAAAAAATGGTTTTACGCATTTATACGGCGAAATCCTCGACTATCTATTCGCCAACCAGAGGCTACTTCACTTGCAAGAGTAAAAGGATTCAATAAAGAGAATGTGCAACACTTTTTTGATTTATTAGAAAGCAGTATTACAAAATTTAACCTTACACCACACAGGATTTTTAACGTAGATGAATCTGGGTTTTCCGCTGTGCAGAAAAGGACACAAAAAATAGTGGCAAAAAAAGGGAAGCATCAAGTAGGCGTTGTTGCAAGTGGCGAACGAGGGGTAAACACCACAATGGTCTGTGCAGTAAGTGCTGCAGGTGTTTACATACCACCAATGATAATTTTTAAGGCAAAAATGTGGAACGACGCATATGAGATTGGTGCTCCTACAGGAAGCATTATTAAAATATCAGGTACAGGCTACATTAATACTGAACTGTTTGTAACATGGCTGAAACATTTTAAGAATTACACAAATTGCAATAAAAATAAAAAAATTCTTCTGTTGTTGGATGGGCACACCACGCATAGTAAAAACCTAGAAGCTCTGACTTTTGGAGCAGAAAACGGTATTGAATTGCTACAGTTACCCGGACATACAACCCACCGTTTGCAGCCTCTAGACGTAGCGTTTTTCGGTTCATTACAAACGTATTTCATTCAAGCACAAGAAAAGTACCTGAACACGTATAAAGGCCATCAGATTAGGCAAATTAACATTCCATCTCTCTTAACTGAAGCGTACGGAAAAGCAGCTACTATTGCTAATGCTGAGAGTACTTTCCGTGCTACAGGAATTTGGCCATTTAATCGACATATTTTTCAAGAACACTACTTTGCTCCTGCTACTGCACTACTTTCGACTGACACTCCCCAGCCATCTTCTTCTGTAACTGAAACTCGAGGAGCATCCATATCTTTGGAAACAGAATCTGACTCAGAAAACAGTGATGACAGCAAAGATGAAAATTTTAAACCATCTGCTAAGTGTTTCAAGAAGACTTTATAACAGATTTCCCCGTTACCAAAACTAGCACCTGATCCGCAGCCGACGCTGTCACGAAGAAGCCAACGGGGAGCACAAAAGGCAGCTCTATTAACTGCTGACTCCTACAGACTGACTCTTCAAGGCTCTCAACAAAAACGAATGAAGAAAACGCAACGATTACCCCACTCCATAGACAAAAAGATTAATATTAAAGATAAAAGCTGGTATTGCTTCCTATGTAGCAAAAACAGTGAAGAAGACATGATACGATGTCTTCAATGTCGCACCTGGGTTCATACTCGTTGTGCAAATGTGAAACCCACGAAAACAGCGTACCATTGCACTAAGTGCACCGTAAGATACTTGTTTTTTCCTGTTTCTATTTTTATTCAATGCCCTGACCAGTGTTTTTTAGATTGTATACATGAATTCATTGGTTTTTAGGAGCGGTCCAACGTAGGAAATCGGTGGTCCAACTTACGCAACCGGTTGCCTGAAATGGACCGAAGTCATTAGTTTAGTTTTTTTGACATATTATTTTAATCAATTATTTTATTAATACGCTAAATACATGGTAAAATCTACATGAAATGTAGATCATTTTCCCGTTTCGGTTTGCTTCCTGCAATGTGTTTGCTTCCACTTATTTCTGCTCAAGAAGCCACTTCCTTTTCGCTTGTACCATACTTTTAGATGTAGATTTATCGTTTATGTACTTGCAAACCACATGAGTAAATAATAAAAATAATATTAATTAATAGGTACCACGTAAATTGTAATTTACTCATCACGGAGAAGAAGACAGAAGATGGTATAATTAAACTGTGCTACACACTTATCATTAACAGAACGCTTCTTTTGTCTTCAGTTAATGTCTACAAAAGTAAAAAAGGAAGCAGTGTCCTGACATCGTTTCTACCTTATTTAAATTAGCATTAAATTAGCTTCACCCTGTTCCTTTGATTTTCAACCTTTCGCGGGAAGAAATTTGGTTCACCCTTTGCACATCAAGTATGATAGGGTAAATCCGGGAGACACGGTCGACCTAATATAAAATGGCTATTAAAACTAATACAGATATTACTTATTTTATCAGAATAAATCTAATATGTTCAGAATTTTATGCTGATTCAGAAAAACTGTTCGATATTTGCTTTAAGACAATATTTACTGTAAATCGGGTTGAAAACTGAAGTCATGATATCTGACCATCTCTCCCGAAGTGAAATGGGGAGAAATAGTTTTCGTCGTTGGCAGAGAGCACTCACATAATTATTCATGGAAAAATAACAAAGAAGAAAGCAAAATTATTTATGAGTGAATACAACTACAGATTCATTGATATTTAATTTGTTTACGCTAAACAAGTAAAGAACACATCAAAGAAAAAGTGAACTACCTACCGGCGATAGCAAGGCAAATGAATACTAAAGTGAATAAATAAAATAAATAAATAATAATAATAATAATAAAAAAATGATAAAAAATAAAAATATAAACAAAAATAATAAAAAAATCATAACTCGACCATCTCTCCTTTCTGCAGCGAGGGATGGTCTTCTGGTTAGTTTTGAGAGGAAGAGTTAATATGGCTAAATACTTTGGCTGCACTGTCCCTCAATATCTCCACTATCTTATTATCCCAAACATTAAACGAAAATAAACTTAGAAGTATATTTTAAATACTATTCTGTACACCGAGGTTTGACAAAAGAGGTTAAATGTAACCCCAATTTACCTTTTATAGCCTATAAATCTAGAAAAACATTCATTCAACTGTTTGACTTCTAGAGAAGTAATTGGTCTGCACTTTAACGCGTTTTTACGTATAGAGTCTGAAATATAGCGACTCAACCAACTCTCCGGCCCGACCGCGTCTCTCGGATTTACCCTATCCAGGCACATCAATGTTCAAATTAATGTAGGATGCTGATATCATTCAATTTCGTAAAAATGGAGTAATTCTTGTCTGAAGAATTAAATGAATTACACTGTCCGACAAGGTTTTTGAACCTTAATGAAATATATCGTTTCGCCGGTACTGCACGACTCTTCCCTATGCTAGTGATTTCTGAGGCATAGGATTTGTAAAATAAATTTGTTTAAACAATGTGTTTAAACAAATTAATAACAATATATACAACTTTTTTCGTGCATTTACCCAGTTTCTTGTGCGCCATATAGACTATCTCGTATACCACAGATTTCAGTCTCTCACAACTATTGTACGCGGTTGCTTGCTTAGAATTGATTGTAACTCTTAAAGTAATATATGTATTCTGTACATTTTCCTTGCTGAATTTGAGTATTTAGTCGGATTTTGGCTAGGACCTACCGTTCTTTTTATATATTGGCTTGAATATGGCAAAAATAAGCTTTTTTGGCATGTTTAACCTCAATTTTCTCAAAATCCAGGTGTGTTACGCCACTTTTATGGACAAATTAGTTTTCAGCGAGCAGAAATTCATCCGAAACGATATATTTCATTAAGGTTATACAAAAATCGCATTTTTTTGTCGGACAGTGTTATTGATTAAAAAATTACTGTGCTATATTTTCTCCTATTTCGAAGTTTAGCAATATCTCTAGTCAATCTGTGAGCTAATAAGTTGGTGATAAGGAATATCGCTGGAAATTATCTTATCATTGTAGGTATTTGTAATAATAGAATCGACACAGGTAATCGAAACTGTACAAGCGACGTTTATAATTAACCGTGAATCTGTGCCGTTACTTTGTTCACCTGCTGTTTGCATTTCCACGGTCCAACAGGCGGTCGCAGGCGTATTTGTGCATCGACGTGAAACTGAGGCTGAACTCTATTCATCGACTTAGAAACATGAAGGAGCGTCAATAATACGGGATCGGGGTAGAAAACGAAGGACACGGAAAATTATTTACTTTTTCATTTTCGAGTATGCGCTACTGGAAATATTTATTGTATCACCCACATATCAGCGTACTATAGACAATTTTCTTAGTTACGGGATTGATAATGAAATATTTAAATATTGAATACCTATATAGTTACTAATCATGGAATAATATTCTCCTAATAACAAAATTAACGGAGGTGTAAGTGTAAGGGAAAAGTAAATAACAAGCTATAATGTAGAACTTCTATTCCTCCAATTTCACAAAATTACTGGCAGAGACACAAATTATTAGATAATTATAGATCATTACAGACACAAATGGTGGACTGGACATAATAGTTGTTTGTTTATGAAAAGGAAGCATTCGATATATTTTGAGGTTGGAAAAGGAACAAAAAAATATAGTGCCTACCTAATTACGCAAAAATTTGGTCCTCGTTTTGGCATTTGACCGCTTTGATAATTCCACTCTGCAATTGTATATGGTATAAAAATAAATAAACTAGAAATCTGAGACATATTTTATTTAATTACTGTGAAAACTCAGAACTTAGAGCAGGCCTGGCCAGCTCGTGGCTCCAGGAACCGTTCTTTTGGGAGCTCACGATCGGAGCCGCATACACTATTGTCCCGTTACGGAACATTTCTATCCCCGCTACTTTTCTTGTAGTCGCCGCGGAGTGTACATACAGTAGAACGTCAATTATCCAAACTGCTTGGGACCGAGGTGGTTCGGAAATTCGAATTATTCGGATAATCGAACAGTTCCGAGAATGAAGCATGCATGTACTTTACACAGTTTATGACTATTGGAATTACACCTAAAATCACTTATTAAATACAAGAGTACTACTGTGTTAATTTATATTAAGCAAAAGTCTATCAATTAATCAGCACCGCTACACTGGTTCGAAGAAGTGGTGGAGATAGCGGTGATGCAGCACTGGTTCGGATAATCGACGGTTCGGTTAATCGGGGTCTGAGAACGAGCGAGAGGGCACGCGACACCCACAACTGACAAGCCATAAATTATGGTCGGCACGGCCACAACGTCGTTTATCGAAAAAAGACGGAATATATCTCTCTGGCACCTCTCACTCGCAGCGGCCACTACAAAAGAAGTAGCGAGGATAGCAACGAGTTCTTTTCAAGACCGAAAACGGGATCGTTTTGCAGCAGCACTGTATAATGTAAAAGCTAAAAAGATGCCCAGAATCAATGCTTTAACGTACAATACTAGAATTGTTTTTAAAAAGAGAGTTCACAGTGACAAAATGTAAAAAATGTATTCAAGAGCACTTATGCTGCGGTGACATGGTGAGAGGGAAACCATTTGTGAACACCATTTAAAGAAACAAAGAAAAAAACATAAATAGTGGAAGTTCGAAGCAAAGCTCACTAAGTCCTGATAGGGTAGACCAGGGCAAATCGGATCACAGGGCGAATCGGATCAAAATAAGAATTTAATCCATATTTCTTACATCGCGATAGAAATGAGCATTCCGATCGTCCGTAGTACCTCGTCCCTCTCCCCCGCAATTACTGCAATAGCCTGTCAATTAATTTGAGTCATTGTTTAGAGATGGCATACGTTTTCAGTGAGATGGATGCGTGCGAACGTTACAATTGGTCCGAATCTAACCCACGTAATCTGCAATTTCGAATTTAAAATAAAAAGAAAGCTTGAAAATTCAAATGCGTTTATTGTTATTAGTTTGCACGGTGTCCAAGTTTAGTATTTGATGTATTTTAGGCTATTATATCATAATATGTTTATGTAATCTACAACCTTTGAAATACTTATATATGGGGCTAATCGAATCACATTCTTTGGGGCGAATCGGATCCTTCTTTTTTTCATTTGACTATTTTTATGATAATAAATATGATAATTGTTTATATGCAGATGGTTCGTAGGTACATAAAAAGCAGCAATCAGAGATCATGGTGTCCAAAAAAATAAAGCTATGATAAAAATTAAAGCTAAAGAAGTGACGAAAAAAATAAATAAATTAATGATCTTGAGAAGATGGCATTGTATTTACTGTGGTGAAAAATTAATTCGTCCACTTTCAGAAGATTGTCTGAGAAGAGTGGTGCCACGAGAATTGTGCTGATAGAGGCGGCAAAAAGCGGCAATAATATCCTTCCGATCTATGTGCTAAGTAGTGTCACTTGACTTCACTGTCATTAAATTAGATTTGTTTAAGTTGCTTCTAAAAATTTTGTTATGAAAATTTCAGTTTTTTTTCGGAAATTTCTGGGTTATCCGATTTGCCCCAAGTTTCGGGGAGAATCGGATATTTATCACTTTTTCGGTTTTTGTTTATAAATAAAAGATTTTTATGTTTAGTTTCAATTTTTATATATTCATGTTCAAGCTAAAGGTGTACTGGTCACGAATATATAAAATAAAAAATTAATTTTTTAATGTTTGACTATTTTTTTGTTCATCGTCAAACCTAAAGTGATCCGATTCGCCCCGGTCTACCCTATATTATATTTTAAAGTAAAGGTCAATTTAATCTGTGAAAAACGAATAATTAAAGAAAAGTAAATAATTAAAGGAAATGAAAAGAAAAGTGCAACTGAAAAATCTACCTATGCAATTAATTTTGTGAATTCACTGTGCACAAATATCCGTATAATTCTAATACATTCATGAAAATTTCGCATTCCAATGGAACTACTTTCAAACGATCGTTTCGTAATAATTTGCCACTCAGACGCAAGCCAACAATTATTCTTAACAATGGCTACCAGCACGACTGGAACAGTTACAGTGGAATGCAAGTTTGAATGTTAACTTTCACTTCCCTTTTTTATAAAACCGTTCCAGAAAAAAAAACGAGCACCAAGTAACGTTCGTCGTGTCGAAAATGAGTCATAAGCTTATGTACCTATACAGAATTTCCATCACTTCAAACACAGTGATCACATCGGGTCAATGATCTTATAGAAACTGTAGAGAACCAATAGGAACGCAATTTACATCGATTTGCGTCGAAGTAAAAAAATAATCGACGCTGACTCCTACTATACAGCTCTGTCATCGATTGAAACGAAGTGAATAATTGATTCAACACTAGAACAGAACCAGAAAACTGTTTTATTCCCTCAAAAGGAACTTGTTGCTTCTAAACCTTACATATTCGAAAGAAAAAAGCACTGCAACCATTCGAATAGTTGGACGAACCATCATGCAACACTCTAGTATACAGTCTTAACTTGCCTCCAAGTGATCGCGACGTTTTTACTAAGTAGATTACTAGCAACCTTAACTAATCAACCTTACACGAAGAACTATGCTATAATTCAAAGTGTCGACGATAGATTGGCAAACGTCCAGAAATTCTTTTCTCGAAGTAATACAAAAGAGTCTCAAGAATACTGGAGAAAATGCACTCTATAACTTCCAAAGAAGGATACCTTGAACAGTGGCGTAATTGCCAAGCAACTTCCACACAGAAACATTTTTTTTTTTAAATGAATCCCGTTAGCATATCAGGAACCAGATACAGCCAACTAAACAATATGGATATAACTGCTGCAAATGCAGGACAGAGAATGGCCCAACTTTGCATGAGCGGTGGCCATTCTGCAAACTCCTCTATCATCTTTTGTCAGTATGGCAGGGTTGGGCAAAATGTAATCTAATTACAAATTACAAATTACGATTAAAATGTAATTGTGTAATTGTTGACCACAATTTTGGAAACTACCTAAATTAACGATTACAGAAAATAATATGTAATCAATTACACAATTACATTTTAATCGTAATTAGTAATTTGTAATTAGATTACATTTTACCCAACTCTGGAGTATGGGCTAGAACAGAGCTTATAGCGAGGCTTTGCCTTACAATTAGTACCATATTCATAAAATATTGCAGAAATGTTCAGAAAATAGATGCCAACCACTTGAAGTGTCGCAACGCTCCAGCATGCGTTCGTGGTAGCTGAATCGATATGCTTTATCCGACTGTACATACACGTGACTGTAAGAACCATTTTTCAAGGGTCGATATAAGATTGCAACTAGAACGACCGCGAATCGCAGCATTTCCGCGAACACGACACCAACGGAGTCAGCTTTTGATACTTTCTCTTTGGTTTTCTCTATCATAGACAAATTACGTGAATTTGCTTCGAAATTCACTGGTGAGTCATATGTCAGTGCAACGCGATCGAGCTTGCGAGTCAAAGGGGTAAAGACCAGCACTGGGTCCCGTTGATTGATTCAGGAGGAGCTAGAGTTTTAGTAAATCCGTCGACGATGCCCGGACCACGCGGAGATTTTATAGGAGCCGCGCTCGCGGCGAGGGAAAATATTTGCATTGAAAATAATGAGGCTGTTAATGTGAACGAGACAGGAAGACGTATGGGTAAATGGGAGAGCGGTAGCTCATAAAGGATAAAACTCCATGGCCATAGCGGGAGCGAGGCTTGAAACTGTTTGACGTAGGTCACGAAAATAGGCTCCGGCGAAATCATGAATTTGGTGAATAGCCTGCGTTGCGTAGCTTGGGTCGTTTCTTACCTTACAAAGCGTTTTCTAGTTGTAAAAATAACTAACGCTTGTGGAGTTTAAATGCTGAGAAGAATGGAAAGTTCAGTGCAGGGATTTGATAAAAATATTATGGATATATGTAAACGGTTGTTCCTAAGTAGTCAGAGTGTATTAAGACAATATCGCACTCTACTTTAGTATTTTCAAGATCCTATATAGTATTGCACGAAACAATCATGTATGAAAGTCACAATCTACAAGTACCTCCGTATATCACGGAATACGCAGATAAATATTTTCACGATAAGATGTACTTGTATCGCGACACTAGTCTCACACCACCCATATGTGATACACATACGAGATGACATCGATGATGAACTTTACCTATCAGCATTTCAAAATCGTTATCTTTCTCAACCCGCGAGTGCGAGCTTACCAGATACATGATACAATTTTCTAATTTTCAACACGATTGCGTGTGTTTCATCGAGCGATGAATTATTTCCTGTAATTAGCGTGAAACTTTAATAAGAGGACTTAATAACCTATTCGATATGCGAAACATATGGCCTGCTAGAAATTCCCAGCATTCCCAATGCTACCGAGTATCACTGCAACTGTAGTAACAAGATATTCGCAAAATAATCTCTTAAATAATAATTCATATGTACGTGTACATTTAATTGGTCAGTAAAAGTATACATTTTTTTCATACAATTTATATTTATTAACATTCTACAATATGGGGGAAGTATTAGCTACAGTAACAATCAATGTTTTGAGTCAACTTATAGGCCTACATCAGAATCTTTATTTATATGCTATAAATAAACTAATTATTTACTATTGGTGGTAACACTGCAGTAAGTTTTGATCAAAATGAGCAAACACGAAATATTTAGTACAAAGAAAAATAATTTTTTTGTAGGTATATCCAATAACTATTGTTTATACTTAGGTTCCCTGTGTTCTTTTTTACCTACCACATGTTTTCTACTACCATAACAAGACCTACCGTATTTTTAATAACAGACATCTGTTTGTGTTTCCAGTATCATACAATTTTAATAAAAACTGAGACCTTGATTCAATATAAGACCAGCACTTATGCCCTCGCTTACCACTTAAACGTAAGTACACATATATACAAACTTGACTCCAAACAATTGAACTCAATAAAACGTGTATTGAATCGCAACGAAAGAATAAAATACTTTGCAAACGAAAACTATGCACCTCCATCGAAACGTTTCGCGAAAACCAGTTCCCCTTTAACGAAAACAAGGAAAATCGTAATGACGTTACCGCAACTAACATCTGCCACGAGTCGAGAATAACGCACAGGCGTACTACGCGCACGTATTTGCCGTACAATTGAAGAGGTTATGGTAACACGTCTCCAACTGCACGTACAATATTACGACTCTAATTAACGTTGACGTTCCTGACGTTACAGCGCGGCGAATCTTACCCGAGTTTCACGAGTAAATACTAAAGACAATTTACAACACCATTAACACAGGACTCAATATGTCACGTAACAACGCCAAGCAGAATTCAAAGATGCATCATTCCATTGACAAGCGGAACTCCCACGATAAAGTGATCGTAATTATCGCGTAGGATCGATCGTACTCCGAACTGCGCGATAGGTATGTTATGTGGCACGAAAGGAATGGTGCCTGTCGAATGAGGAAAAATCAGAATAGGTTAGAACGCGATCGCCAGAAGTGCCATGTCATCGGTGGTAGTGTTTCAGTAATCTGTGGCTTATTGTTGCATCAAACGAGAGGAAGATTCGAGTAAGCGAGTTACTGTGACGAAAATATGGAACTCGTTATCACAGAAGACGATAAGAATCGCGACGGGAGTAGTGGCGTCAACGATCTTACCTGTTGGTACGTTGGTGCTCATTTCGTCGAATCAATGCTTCCTGGACGATGCCCCCTTTCGCTCGCACACAATCCACCACACGCGAACAATCAGGGAAACAATGATACGCACACGTTTTTCCGCGAGAACTTTCGAAACGGATACTGTGACGTGTTCTCCGGTACCGAACCGAGATCGATTCCTTCCGACTCGCTTCTGATCTGAGGAACGGCACGGCGGCCATCTTGAAAACAGTGGGAAGACCGCGCCGCTGCACGGCGCACGCGGTACTAACGGACGCGCAAATGTTGCATTTGAATTTCTGGCGGTATGACTGTGATTTAGACTTTAGATTTCAACTATCAGCAGACGCGGTCGCGTCTGGAAGCTAATTCCCCTTCCCCCTCTACCCATAGGCACACTGAGCGACCATGTCTCTATACACGAATGCTAGCGAAATTTGGCCTTATTATCTTATCTTAGACATAGTTCCGGTGTTTTAACATGATCAAGCGAATAATTTTTTTTTTTCGAACCCATTTGTCGTTTTACTTAATGTATCAAGCTGTTTTTCTAAAAGATAAAATAATTATTCTGAATTAATAGTTATCAAACTGATACTTTTTTCGGTCAGAGTTTTCGTGACGTCACGTTTTCTTCCTACACTTGACGACAGTAGATGTCGCCATTCGAAAGCAGAATTTATCCAATCAGGAATGGTTTTGCTGTGTTACGATCTCATGTGGTAACACATGAATATAGTCTAATGTTAGATGGCTCTGCATGGTCAAGTTTAGACGCGCCAAATTTAAATTGTTAAACGAAGCAACTGAAACTATGAACAAAGCATTCCAAGGAATACTACTTGGAGACGCTCGTTAAATAGTATTGATTAAATATTGGTTTCGGTTGCTTTGCTATTAAATCACAGATATCATGTAAAAACGCTCGTTCTTAATGAACGAAGAACCAATCAAACGATTCGTTAGACAATCAATTAAGAAACTGTCATTATAATTGGATAACTTTATTAACAAAACATGTACATTTCAATTCTGAACGACGACTTCTTTGTACATCGGCATTCGTTGATCAACGTCCAAGTCAATTAGACGTATTCTTTAATTTGTCCTTCAAAATATAAACCTAAACCAAGTTACAACACAAATAAGTTTGAGTCTATTTATTCAATCCTTCGCTAATAATCACCTGAAGAAACTGGAGGCTGATACCAAGGGCGAAAGCGAGCAGAGCGGATCAGCGTTCCACGGACAGCGAACCCATCCGCATCCTTATCTTGAAAATCCCTGCTACAACACGTAACAGCTGAAAATGTGGTTCCGCAGTTGACGAAAAAGGCAAAAAGCCGCTGCGTTCGGGTCGCTAGTAAACGTAAGCTAGTGTCAAACAATCATAACCAGCTAAATGTCAAATAAGGAAACCTGTCCAAATTTTTGAAAAGTCACGAGTTTTTCCACCATACAGGACACTGAATTATTGTCTCAATTAACAAGGCAAGTCGCCAAATTTTTTTAATAAACTCTTTATGTAGAGCTTATAGAAATGAGGGGGGCGCACAGATTTGGAACTTGTCCGGAAAAGGTTCAACAGAGAAGCATGTTCTTACGCGCAGGTTTCTGAAAATTTGTCAAATAAGGTAAATCGACAACATTTGTTAAAAGAGATAGCATTAAGAATTAAGAAAATTATGGCGGATTGCTTGCAATGTAGAGCAAGTCACATGAATGAAGAAAAAACGCTGAAAACACATCCCTTGAGACTTTTCAATCTTTTGCGAAAGACATTCGTAATACTTTAAAATACACAGTAGTTTCCACGCTATTCATTAATTTTATTAGTTTCCCATTAAAAGTATATTTATTTCAATACACCAATAAACATATTAAATTAATTTTATTATAGCCATTGTGCGTTAAATATATATTGGATCTTTTCGTTCATTTTCGCTAAATTACCATTAACATTTAAATTTCCTGCAACAAAACCTTCTGCCATACGCTGTCACTTGTGGCCGTGACCGAAAATTTATAAATAGTTCCATTCAAATTATAATAAATAATATATATATATATATATACTTTTTCCACACCTAATTTAAACTTGTTTAATTTATAATCTAGAGACGCGGCAGCGTCTCGACGGCAAGTACATGAAAGAAAAGACACCTTGTATATATACCTGTCGCTGCCGTGTATCTTTATTACTGGAAACACGGCTAATCCGACCTAACACGAAACTTATTTCATTAAAATCTCATCACGCCTGCAATATTTTCTATATTTAATGGCACTTTTCTCATGTAAACCGCATATAAGCTTTCGAATAAGACCAATTTCAATAAAATCGGTCCACGCATGACAGAGATATGGTAATATCGTCTAATGGATCAGTCGGAAAGGGTAAGATTTTTCTTCTGATTCTGCAAGAAATTTTTCGTCAAACATAATACGTATTTATACACGTGTTACACACGCACCTTCAGCCAACACATGTTTCGTTCTTCGTTCGTCGACTCTCGGAATCATTCGGCAGGGATCGCCGTCCGTGACTGCACATATATACATATATATACCTATGTCGGATACTATTTTGATTTTTATAACCTACCAAGTGTCATTCACTTTTAACCTGCAATGCGTCAAATAAAGTAAGTTGTCCAAATGTGAAATGTCACGAGTTTTTACACCAATAGGAGACTGAATTATTGTCTCAATTAACACGGTAAGTCGCCAAAATTTTTTTAATAGATTTCTTATGTAGAGTCGCAGACTTGGAAGTTGTCCAGAGACGGTTCGACAGAGAAGCATCTTCTTTCGCATAAGTATCTGGAAATTTGTACCATACCATGCATGTACAAAATAATATGTTGTAACAAATTGCATTGCATTTAAATTGCCAGATATTTTTATACCAGCAATTTAGAGTTTTTATGTAAAGCTTATAGAAATGAAGGGGGCGCACAGGACTTGGATAAAAATGAAGGGGACGCACAGGCTTGGATAGTAGAATTGAAGGGGACGCACAGACTTGGATGGATAGAAATGAAGGGGATGCACAGGCTTGGAGGTTGTCCGGAGAAGATTAGATAGATAGACAGAGCATCTTGTTTCGCACAAGTTTCTGGAAATTTATCAAATCAGGTAAATCGACAAAATTTTTCAAAAGACATTAAGAATTATTAAGAAAATAGATTGTGGTGAACTGCTTGCAATGTAGAGCAAGTCACATTAGTGAAGAAAGTACGCTGTAAACACATCTCCCTTGATGCTTTTCAATCTTTTGTAAAAGACATTCGTAATACTTTAATATAAAATCCACAGTAGTTGCCACGTATTCATTAATTCATTAATTATTTATGTTTCCATTAACAATATTTCAATTCACCAATAATAAACATACTAAACTAATTTTATTCCAAAAACAATCAATCGTGTGTTAAAAATATTGGATCTCTTTGTTCAAGTTCGCTGAATTATGACCATTAGCATTTATTTAAATTTCCTGCAACAAGACTTTCTGTCATACGCTCTCACCTCCTTTGGACACATTATGTTGTCTCTACACTCACTATAGCAACAGGCCACTCTATTTCTATATAAGTAAGTTCTACGTTAAGTTGTACATAACTAAAATGTGGCTTTTATATATTTACAGATAATCGAAGCAGAAGATGATGCAGTGTGATCTACGTCAGACTATGTACGCACAAAGGGTCCAGCTGGATAAGCATAGTGAAAAGTGCCCTTGAACCGATTTTAGCTGGCAATGCACCTTTCATTAGTGTAGCACAGGAAAACATTGTACACCAAGTTTCAACCCCCTATCTCAACCAGGAGGGTAGTTATAGGGTAAATTCGAATTTTCGGGTTTTGCCATATTTTCCCTATTTAATGGTCAGCAAAAATTCTAAAAAAAATCTGAAATATTGTAGACATGATTGTGTATGATTGTGAATTTTTTCAGATTTTTTCGTTGCAACTGCTAAGTGTAAGAAATAAAAAACGCAAAAAAATGTCGAAAAATGCAGATTTCGTGTTGAAGTTTTCGAGCGACTAGATTTTTAATTTTACAGTAGTTAGATATTGGCATGACTATTATCTAAAAAAAATTTCAGATTTTTCGGTAAGGTGCGCCGTAGTTAAAAAAATCAGAAAACGATATTTTCGAGATATTTCGCGTGAAAAAGTGATAAGTACTTTCAATTTTTGCATTTCCGTCATATAGTGAATGCATTATATGATTTTTAATATCTCTATTAAATAGGGAAAATATGGCAAAAACCGAAAATTCGAATTTACCCTATAACTACCCTCCTGGTTGAGATAGGGGCTTGAAACTTGGTGTACAATGTTTTCCTGTGCTACACTATTGAAAGGTGCATTGCCAGCTAAAATCGGTTCAAGGGCACTTTTCACTATACTTATCCAGCTAGACCCTTTGCAGGTAGGGTTTTGCATACGCAATTATTCATTCAATGATCTTTATCTTGACATATGAGCACGTGTGATAATTTATAAATAATTAGCAATTGTGTCCTATTTTTCAGTTAATGATGCAGGCGAAGAGAATTATTTCAACAGCTGAACGAGAAAGTAACCCTGCTGCACGAGCAAATGAAATAAGTACATTTTCATGTATATGTATAAATAATATAAAATAAATATGAGTAAATGAAGTAACCACATTTCCATATATCAAAATAAAGAATTTATTTTTTAACAAATAATTTTTTTTATTTTATTGGCCGCCGCCACGGCCCCAGCAACGGCCACGGCCGCGATACTGCTGGCTAATGATAGTTCGGCGGGTGAGGGCCTGGGCCCTCATCTTTTCCAGTGCAGCCCAGTTTTGCTCCTGGGCCCTCATACTCCATCCGCCCTTCTGGTGGCGAGCCACGTACGGTCCTGTAATAAAGTAGTACAAATAACAATCAATTTATTAGTATTTAAATTTAGACTTATTTTCAAGCATTCTAAAAACATACACAGTCGGTGTAGGGACATTCCACGCGAAATCGGAAAGTGTTCAGAGTAACATTTCGACTGTTGCTGAAGTTTGAATATGTTGTTGTCTTTAGTGATATTTAAACGTACCTCAAAGGATTTTTCAAAATTTTGAAAAATGTCGATTTTACAGCTGTTTGAAGGTAAGTGCTAACTTTTTTCCAGTAAATTATAGCTATGAAAGAAGTAAACAAATGGAGATGAGCTTTACGGTACTTGTAAAGAAGACATCGGTCTTTTAAGAAAAAATGATTTCAGTTTAAAAAAAGAAAAATTTTAACCATTTTTGTATAATTATTTTAAACAAATGCAGGTTTTTAACATCGGGCGCGATTTTAAACATCTGAAAAAAAAGGAGAATATAGTTCTATCCTTCCCCTTGATGCTATATGGGATTGATATGTAGTGATTATGGCGGCGTTTTAAAATATTTTGGTGGGCTATATAAAACCCTCTGCCTAGTATTATATGCAGAATGCTTTGGATCATTGTCATGGGTAAATATAAAATTGTCATTAAGTCCCATTTTATTTGCACTAGCAAGGATGTGCTTGCTCAGGATGTCAATATAAACTCTATAATTCATAATACCATCGATGAAATGTGGAGCTTCCACTCCAGCTGCACACATAGAGCCCCAGACAAATAAAGAACCCGCCGCCGTATTTCATCATAGATCCCAAATTTTCTTTCCTAAACTCTGTATTCTTTTTTCTCCATACAGTGAAGTGTGTTTTGGACCTAAATATTTAGAATTCACTAACGCCAACAAATTCCAAATATTTGGGTCCAAAACAGACTTCACAGTTTGGAGAAAAAAGAATACAGAGTTTAGGAAAGAAAATTTGCGACCTGTGATGAAATACTGCGGGGGGTTCTGTATTTGTCTGGGACTGTATGAGTGCAGCTGGAGTAGAAGCTCTACATTTCATCGATGGTATTACGAATTATAGAGTTTGTATTGATATCCTGAGCAAGCACATCCATGCTAGTGCAAATAAAATGGTACTTAAGGACAATTTTATATTTACCCATGACAATGATCCAAAGCATTCTGCATATAATACTAGGCAGAGGGATTTATATAGCCCACCAAAATATTTTAAAACGCCGCCATAATCACCACATATCAATCCTATATAGCATCTATGGGATTAATTGGACAAAAAAATTTTGTTTATACAAAATCTATTCTACGAACATCAAAGAACATTGATTAATCATTGTTTTCCGTTAAAATTTATTACTGACATGGATATTCAAAGTTTTACTTTAAATTGGTCGCTGTACGAATACTTTCTACACCGACTGTGACTTCTTAAAATGTGTATGTATGTACATATATTTACCATCGGCCGTGGCCGGGCTCGCTGGTGGTGGCGGAGCCACGGGCAATATCTAAATAAATTAATTTCATCATTAAATGACTGGAAAAATAAATTTGAATAAATGTAGGTATACAGTGTGTCCGCGGGAAAGCTAAACAGCCGGCTTCCTCCTAAACTATTGGAGATAAAAATATAAAAAAAATAGGGAATTGCATGGTTCGAGGGGGCAAATTAATTAGCACGAACGAATTTTCTTATCGATTATTATTTTAAAAGATACGATGGTCAAGTTCGGTTTTTCAAATGGAACTATTTTTTTTGAACACCTGAGTTGATAGTGCGTTCCAAGACAAATTCAATAAGCTTTAATGTATACACTTTATTTTCACTGGTTTTTAAGATATTGCGCTTGCAAATTTACTGATTTTCACTGGAAGAAAACTGTCTGGTATAGCACGGACCGGGGACGGTCTTACTGGTTCCACGGGTGACACTGCCTTTTGAAATAGATACCTACCTGCCAAAGGTCTACGCCAGGCCCAAAGGCTGGACAATTTTTTTCCGTCAGAAATGCTACTTAGGTAGGTACATCTGCGGTATATTTATTTCGCACTTGCTTCTACGCTCGGATGGCCGGTTCTTTTGGGAGGGATGCAAGTTCGATTGGTTAGGTTAGGAGGAGTGAAAGTTGCTAGACTAAATTTCAATCATAGGGAGCAGATTGTATCAGAACCATTCGGATTTGCATTCCTCACAAACGGCTGCTCTCTAGAAGAGGCCCTCTTCACAGCAATGCCCACCTTCTCTCGCACGGAATACGTTAACGCCTGCTTTTCTTCTGATATTGAAGCTCGTGTTTATACTCGAGAGGACCACGCGTCGACAGCGGGCTACCCCTTTTCTTCCTGTGTCTCTCCACGAGCCGTGCTGACGGTGGATTGTAGGAGCGTAGATATCTGGATGCCAGTTATTGAATTCAGGAGACGTTAGAAACATTTTATTACAAAACACACATGTACTATAATTAAAGTAAATCGTATTCCTCTCGGGCAGGAGTACTGATAATGATCGAACTTGCGCCCCACTTCGCGCAGACCAATTACACGGAGAGTAGTCGGGTCACACACTGCCCAAATGATACAGGGTAATTCTGGAGCAACGCCCGTCAAGGAGATGCGCTGGCACCCCGTGGCGAGGACAGACCTTCGCTGTGCCTCACCCGATTTTTATGGCTTTTTCCGGAAAAAGGTACGAATCCTGGGCCGAACGTAGCGAATTGAGGTCGAGCCCCCGCAGTCGAGGGTGAATTATCCATTTGAGCGTATTAAGAAACCCCTTTCTTCATCATATCGAAAGGGAAGTGACGCCAATGGATTCCTTATGTTTTTCTGACGAAAATCATACCAAATGTCATGCAAATCGGACTACTTTGACACAAGCTATTTGTATTCCCTATGTAAAAGTTGTCCGATTTACACGACATTTGTAATGATTTTCATCGGAAAACCCCAAGGAATCCATCGGCGACACTTCCATATCCATACGATAAGGAATAACGAATTGTTTTATTTCATAAAAAGGTAGGTACAGGCCGATTCTGGTGCTGCGCCCGTCACCCCGTGGCGAGGACAACACCCCGCAGTGCCCATAGAATTTTATGGCTCTTTTCGGAAAAAGGTACGAATCCTGGGCCGAACGTAGCGAATTGAGGTCGAGCCCCCGCAGTCGAGGGTGAAATATCCATTTGAGCGTATTAAGAAATTCTTTGCTTCGTCGTATCGAAAGGGAAGTGGTGCCAATGGATTCCTTATGTTTTTCTGACGAAAATCATACCAAATGTCATGCAAATCGGACTACTTTGACACAAGCTATTTGTATTCCTTATGTAAAAATAGTCCGATTTTCATGATGTTTGGCATGATTTTAATCGGGAGAACGCCCGGAATCCATTGGCGTCACTTCCCCTTCGATACGATGAAGAAAAGAGTTTCTTAATACGCTCAAATGGATATTTCACCCTCGACAGCGGAGGGTCGACTTCAATTCGTTACGTTCGGCCCAGGATTCGTACCTTTTTCCGGAAAAAGCCATAAAAATCGGGTGAGGCACAGCGAAGGACTGTCCTCGCCACGGGGTACCAGGCCGCCGCATCTCCTTGACGGGCGTTGCTCCATAATTACCCTGTATCTGGTTAGGAAATAAAATAATTCTTTATTTTTTATCGTATGGATATGGAAGTGTCGCAGATAGATTCCTTGGGGATTTCCGATGAAAATCATGCCAAGTGTCGTGGAAATCGGACAACTCTCACATAAGGAATACAAATTGCTTGTGTCAAAGTAGTCCGATTTGCATGACATTTGGTATGATTTTCGTCAGAAAAACATAAGGAATCCATTGGCGTCACTTCCCTTTCGATACGATGAAGAAATGGGTTTCTTAATACGCTCAAATGGATAATTCACCCTCGACTGCGGAGGGTCGACTTCAATTCGTTACGTTCGGCCCAGGATTCGTACCTTTTTCCGAAAAGAGCCATAAAATTCTATGGGCACTGCGGGGTGTTGTCCTCGCCACGGGGTGACGGGCGCAGCACCAGAATCGGCCTGTACCTACCTTTTTATGAAATAAAACAATTCGTTATTCCTTATCGTATGGATATGGAAGTGTCGCCGATGGATTCCTTGGGGTTTTCCGATGAAAATCATTACAAATGTCGTGTAAATCGGACAACTTTTACATAGGGAATACAAATAGCTTGTGTCAAAGTAGTCCGATTTGCATGACATTTGGTATGATTTTCATCAGAAAAACATAAGGAATCCATTGGCGTCACTTCCCTTTCGATACGATGAAGAAAAGGGTTTCTTAATACGCTGTAATGGATAATTCACCCTCGACTGCGGAGGGTCGACTTCAATTCGCTACGTTCGACCCAGGATTCGTACCATTTTCTGGAAAAAAGCCATAAAAATCGGGTGAGGCACAGCGAAGGTCTGTCCTCGCCACGGGGTGCCAGCGCATCTCCTTGACGGGCGTTGCTCCAGAATTACCCTGTATCATTTGGGCAGTGTGTGACCCGACTACCCTCCGTGTAATTGGTCTGCGCGAAGTGGAGCGCAAGTTCGATCATTATCAGTACTCCTGCCCGAGAGGAGTACGATTTACTTTAATTATAGTACATGTGTGTTTTGTAATAAAATGTTTCCATCGTCTCCTGAATTCAATAACTGGCATTCAGATATCTACGCTCCTACAATCCACCGTCAGCACGGCTCGTGGAGAGACACAGGAAGAAAAGGGGTAGCCCGCTGTCGACGCGTGGTCCTCTCGAGTATAAACACGAGCTTCAATATCAGAAGAAAAGCAAGCGTTAACGTATTCCGTGCGAGAGATGGTGGGCATTGCTGTGAAGAGGGCCTCTTCAAGAGAGCAGCCGTTTGTGAGGAATGCAAATCCGAATGGTTCTGATACAATCTGCTCCCTATGATTGAAATTTAGTCTAGCAACTTTCACTCCTCCTAACCTAACCAATCGAACTTGCATCCCTCCCAAAAGAACCGGCCATCCGAGCGTAGAAGCAAGTGCGAAATAAATATACCGCAGATGTACCTACCTAAGTAGCATTTCTGACGGAAAAAAATTGTCCAGCCTTTGGGCCTGGCGTAGACCTTTGGCAGGTAGGTATCTATTTCAAAAGGCAGTGTCACCCGTGGAACCAGTAAGACCGTCCCCGGTCCGTGCTATACCAGACAGTTTTCTTCCAGTGAAAATCAGTAAATTTGCAAGCGCAATATCTTAAAAACCAGTGAAAATAAAGTGTATACATTAAAGCTTATTGAATTTGTCTTGGAACGCACTATCAACTCAGGTGTTCAAAAAAAATAGTTCCATTTGAAAAACCGAACTTGACCATCGTATCTTTTAAAATAATAATCGATAAGAAAATTCGTTCGTGCTAATTAATTTGCCCCCTCGAACCATGCAATTCCCTATTTTTTTTATATTTTTATCTCCAATAGTTTAGGAGGAAGCCGGCTGTTTAGCTTTCCCGCGGACACACTGTATAAATAAATGTTTATTACTTACCATCTAACAAGGCGTCCCTCATATTTGCCTACAACAATTAATAAACAATTAATTAGCAAAAAAGATCAAGAGTTCATAAAAGCTGCGTATGATAAAAGAAAGTCGTACATGTAGCGCAAGAGTATGTATTGTTCCATTGCAAATTGGAAATTAGGAAATATAAAAATTTGAAAAATGAAACTGTGGATGATGCGAAATTAGAAAAATTACATTACATTAAAAAATGTTTCTTCTCATTACTTCACAAGCCTTTCCATTATTATTATTCAATACAAAAAACTGTAACGTATTATAACATTATTTTGTGAACGATTCATAGTTGTAACTAGTAGCAAAACACAACGATATTGCACACGTTGAAGCATATTCTATAACTTATAACGACAACAATTAGAAATATATCAAACATATCTGAGTTAAACGTAAACAAACATGTAAAGTACATTTTGAAAGTCTTTGGTAGGTGCTTTGCCTATGTTAACTATCAATGGTAGTAGATCGTAACTGTATAGCAGGGGTGCACAAGGGAGCTATTTTAGCGCCTAGCTGCGAGCAACCCACCTGTCCCGTTGCTAAGGTTAGAATCGGTGAGGAGAACTGCAATAGTGTACGTGCGTGCTCGTAGGCTCGTAGCATAAGTATATATGACTGGGTTCAAGTCATACCAAATGCACGTACACTACCGCAGTTCTCCTCACCGATTCTAACCTTAGCAACGAGACAGGTGGGTTGCTCGCAGCTAGGCGCTAAAACAGCTCCCTTGTGCACCCCTGCTGTATAGCAAGCCCCTGATAACCATCTGACGCCAATCTGACATCAGATTGGCAGCAGGGTCTGCCGTGAGAGCGCAGAGCCTGACGTCAGATCCGTAGTCATCTGTGTCCGCATTAGGCTGCGGTCTGAGGTACACAGCCTGACATCAGGGCCTGACGTCAGATGAGCAGCAGATTCGCATCAGATTCTGTTATGCACGTTAACGTTATGCACGAAGTGCGAATGTTTAGCGTCTTGTTTAGTAGATAATAATTAAACACATGTTTTATTATATATGTTAATGTTCGCAGGAGCATGCATGATCGCCTGGGGTGTGTGCTGTGCGGAGATGGAGCTGAAGTAAGTATTGCATGTATCCTGTTTATTCATACGTTACGTTTAATTTTATACTAAGGTTCTATTTGTTTTCAGCGCTAACACAATACGGAATGTGGTGATTCTACAGCAAAAAGAAGTCGAAAATAAAGGAAATTTTCTGATATCGCACCTAATAGGTACCACTGGTTACGGGACGTATTGTATATGGATTTATAAATGTAAATATTGAATGTTCTTCCTCGAATTTACATGCGCTATTTATATTATTTTGTAACAATTGTAATCACCAATCCTATATATTATTAAATAAAGAATAAATCCTATTTGAAATAAGTAGAATTAATTATTTAATAAACTGTAGAATCTACTAGCTGATTATGTGGGAGTAGGGATACACCTACAATAGTGTTGTAAAAATGAGCTTCGAGCCCTGAGCTTCAAGAGCTCGAGTCGCGGTTCAAACCCTAAAGGCTCGAACCCTTAAGGCTCGAAGCTTGTAGCCGTAAGAGCTCGAGCCTTTAAAGCTCGAGTCTTCAAGCTCGAACGCTCGAGTCGTATAAACTGTATGTAGTGAAGTGATGTACAAAGCTCGAGTGAATTATTTCCGTGACGCCCAAACTTCGTTAACCTATTACTGATAGGATGATCAAATATATGTATATATTTTAAGCAATGTTTGAAACTTTCCTTTATTACAAAATACATACAGATATTTAAACAAAATATAGAAGTCACTTTAGAGTGTTATAGGCCGAACCAACAAGGGTTTCTCAATTTTCTACGTTTACTTGATCTGATAGACAAAGCTGGGCCACTTTTTTCGTTATTTACGTGAACTTCGACCTAATATTTTTGATAGGTTATACTTTCAAAGTATGAAAAAAACTCAGTTTTATCAACTCTCACTGTGTTGTTCCCCTTTACGGCTGAAGCTTTAAAGCACAACCCTCGAAACCGTTAAGGAGGTATTATCCTTTCCAAATCATTTTTTTACATGTTTTTATTTTTTAGTTTTTATTCACACGCCAGGCTTTATTACTTCGAATGTGATAAAGGTTTTAAACTTACATAAATAATTTTAAGCAGGCAAAAAATCGGGGCCACTTAAAAGAGAATATCCCTCAAGCATAAGACAATGAAATTAACATTAAATCTAAAATATCATGCTTTATTTAGACCGTAAAAAATACAGCCACGACTGTAAACACATGGAAGCTTGTGTTGTGGATTGACTCAGTCTATTTCTCTTTTTGGTGATTAAATTGCCAGCTTTAGAAAACGATTCTTCACTTGGGACACTCGTAGCTGGTACTGATAAAATGTCCAAGACCATATTGTTTAAATTTGGGAAAGACGTTTTCCGCTGGTACCACCAAGCGACTGGATCCACTTCTTCAGATTCCTGGGCTGTATTTATGTATATATCAATCTCATTACAGCGATTAAGTTCTTTTACTTTATACACGCTTGAAAAGAATAAACTGAGTCAGTCAACAATTCAAGCTTCCATGTGTTTACAGTCGTGGCTGTATTTTTTACGGTCTAAATAAAGCATGATATTTTAGATTTAATGTTAATTTTAATTGTCTTATGCTTGAGGGATATTCTCCTTTAAGTGGCCCCGATTTTTTTGCCTGCTTAAAATTATTTATATAAGTTTAAATTTAAGTTTAACGTTTTACAATAGTAACTTCATTACTATTAAACACAAAAGCCTCTAGCTTCGAGGCCTGGGCCTCGAAGCTTGAACCTCGAGCTTCGAGAGCTCGAGCTTCATATGACATTAGCGGCTGAGTCTTTAAGGTTAAGGTTTAAAGCTTTGAAGACTCGAGCTTTATACAACACTAACCTACAGCAATAACGCTACATTTGTGTTGGTGTGTAGGGACGGCCATGTGACGTCACGCGTAGGGAATTGTTTGCCAATTCTGACCCTTAAATGGCGCTGTTATACGTGTCAGGCGAACGGCAGAATCTGATGCGAATCTGCTGCCCATCTGACGTCAGGGTCCTGATGTCAGGCTCTGTACCTCAGAACGCATCCTAATGCGGACACAGATGACTACGGATCTGACGTCAGGCTCTGCGCCCCAGATCTGGTTATAAGGGTAAGTATAACAACAAGAACATATTGGATACATAGAAGTATATTTTAACTCGGATGTGTTTCATACTTCTAAGCGCTGGTGTTACCAGTTAGAATATGCTTCTACGTGTGCAACATCATCTTGTTTTGCTACTAGTTACAAATGCGAATCAGTCACAAAATAATGTTATTAATACCTTACATTTTTTTGTATTGAATAAAATAATGGAAAGGCTCGTGAAGTAATGAGAAGGAACATATTTTGTAATGTAATGTAATGTAATTTTTATTTTTATAATTCGAATTTCCAATTTGCAATTGAACAATACATATCCTTGCGCTAGATGTATGACTTTCTTCTATCATTCGCCGCTTATAATCTGAATTTAAGAGACGAAAAAATTTCATGAATCACGAATAAAACTAACGACTAAAAATAAATCTCACGAATATCTCACGAATAAAACTAGCGAATACAGATAACCGGGCTATAGTATATGAATAGGGATAGCTCTGCTATGAATATATGGGTAATATCTTTTTTATTACTTACATTTTCAGCCATTGATGTATACAATATTGTCTCCGTATTAGAGCTGTTTCGAGACTCGAAACATTCGAGTAGCTTGAAGTTCGAATCGAGCGGGACTCGGTTTTTCGAGTCGAGCCGAGACTCGAAAGGTTTCGGGTAGCTCGATTTTTTCGAGCCGCTCGAATGTGTTCCGGGTAGCTCAATTTTTTCGAGCAGCTCGAATGTGTTTCGGGTAGCTCGATTATTTCGAGCCGCCCGAATCTGTTTCATTTAGCTCGATTTTTTCAAGCAGCTCGTACGTTTCGGGTAATTCGAATGTTTCGAGCCACCCGAATATATTTTAGGTAGTCGACTGTATGATGCAGTGTGATAGCTTGGTGTAGCTGAAACGTTTTGTATACACCGAATATAAATTAAGTTAGATGTATAATATGAGATGTATAGATATGAAAACCATATCAAGTTATTTAACCCTTGCCTGGTGGATATTTTAACAACACATTGGGTGCGGGGTCCATTTTGAGCCATTATTTAATTCGTATACACCTCGGGATAAGCTCCTAAATAAAGTTTTCATCTTGTTAGCATCTAGTAATAGTACTAATAAGAAGTAACACGTGTAGTTTGATATTTCGGAGGGTCCCAAAGGAGTAGGGTAAGTCGGGGAGAGATGACTCACTTTTTTTTTAAAACCGTAAATTACGTAATTTACACCGTAAATTTATTGGTTGAATAAAGGACAAAAATAAACGTGATCGAGCCATCTCACCCGGAATTACCCTTTGAATATACATAGATGACCTTCTGCAAAATATTTTATGCCAATGAGCATTGTTTATAAACAATCGATATGTGCCCCATAAAAGCAGTTCACTTTAAACAAATTTTAAGAAAGTGAGTTGGGCTATAAGTGCGTATAGCGCTTATAATTAATTTTTTTCTTAATACCTTTTGAGGTTAATACCTTTGTACTACTGCAATGATCCCTATATATTGTGCTTCTTTTATTTCAAATTCTGCAGCTTTATGAATTAATTGCACTGGATGTAAACCTTTTTGGTGAAGTAATTATTCCCGTCCCGTAATAAAGTTCGACGCTACTAATCCAGACACCCAGGTCGAAAAGATCATCGAGCATGCGTGCGCATACGTATGTACGTATTTACGTATATATATATCGGTATATAATAGGATAGATAGGTAGATAAATAGTTGTAAAGTTACACAGACGTGTATATGTGTATTGTAAAGAAAAATTTCATATTAAATATATAATTTACAGTGTCTTAATAGCACAAGTATGTACCAGTTATGCTTGTACGTGTATAAAAAGTTATGTATTTTTACCATGTTTATATATAAAATTTATGTTAAAACATTGCAATATTTATGAAAAAACGCAGTACGAAACTTGATTATTCAAAATAAGAGTTAAATGAAAGGGATAAAAATAAATTAGGATGACAGGATTTGAACCACATATCGATTGTTTATAAACAATGCTCATCAGGAACGAAACTAGGTTGTAAGCGCCCCGGAGCAAGGATTCTGTTTGGCGCCCCCCCCCCCCCTTCCTCCAACATTTTACACCTTATATTGCCCACAATAGGAGGTTGAGTCCATACTTTACATATAAAAGGCATAATAAACGTGTTTATTAACTGGTTTGAAATATATTGCAGGTACCCTAATTTGTTTGCTGTTTGATAACAAATCAATAAATTTTAAATAAATAAATTTCAATTACTGTTTCATAAAATGTGTATCTCCTTTATTCCCAACGGAATAACGTAATATATCAATTTGAATAAAGTCATAGATGTAGCTTTTCCAAAATTTTGTCTTGTCTCCACGATCAGGCAATATTCGCGGGAAATAGTAACATTGGCTCGCTGTAGTGACATGTGTTACTAATACATATATACGTCATGCGTTACGTCTAATCTTCCTTTACGGACGGGAATAGGGGAACCTCAGTCGCTCACTACGGTGGCCCTTATTTTCCAACATTTGATTTCTTTTCCTTTTACCCCGTAAAATGGTTCCATTTCATAAGAAAATTATCCCTGAAAAAGTTTATTGCAATCGGACAACAGGAAAGGGTGCCGACCAGGACTTAAAGTTTAGAATTCATCACTGGTTTAGATTTAAAGAATTTCTCAAAAATGGCAAGCTCTATCGAAATTTTGTTAAAATAATATTAAAAGAGCATTCAATTTTCTACAATTACTGTATATTTGATTTTTTTGTGCTTCCAACTATTATTTACATAATAGTGTTGGAATATAGAGAGATCCGTACTACACGCGTACCGTCTCTTTTGAACGCTATTATGTAAAAAATGGTTGGAAGCACGAAAAAATCAAATATACTGTAATTGTAGAAAATTGAATGCTCTTTTAATGGTATTTGAACAAAATTTCGATAGGGCTTACCATTTTTGAGAAATTCTTTAAATCCACAACATTGATGAATTCTAAACTTTAAGGCCCGATCGGCACCTTGGTGTTCGATTGCAATAAACTTTTTCAGGGATTATTTTCTTATGAAGTGGAACCATTTCAGGAGGTGAGAGCAAAGAAATACGAAGGAAAACTCCAGGCGTATAAAGAAGGGTCATCCTATAATGCTCACGAGCAACGTTTTCGACGGCGCTGATATACACTTCGTTTGGCGCCCCCCGCAAATCGGCGCCCGGGGCAAAAACACCCGCTGCCCCCCCCCCCCCCCCCCTAGTTACGTCCCTGTTGCTCATTGGCATAAAATATTTGGCAGAAGGTCATCTAGAAGACCTCCAGATTCATCCCCCAAAATTTCATTAAAATCCCCGGGGTTACAGCTGTGGGGTTCCCTTGTGAGTGAAAGCGCATAAGTTGGTGATCGTTGATCGTTTCGGCATAAAACCATGTTGTTGTTTAACTATTAAGGTGTTAATGGCAGGCTATAATCTATCCGTAACAATACGCTCGAAATTTTTTTGGATGGTATTGAGGATGGTGATCGGTCTATAATTAGATAATTGGTACGTATCGGTTTTGTGATATCTTGAACATATTCTTTGGTATTGACACTTTTATAAAAAAAATGCACTTTTTCTCCCCATGTTCACCATTCCGTGACAAATGAATGTTTCTGGATTTCCATACGTACTTCTCTAGTTTTAGGCATGTAGAAAATAAATATTTTTGGTTTTATGTTCTAGGTCAAACGGTATAGCCGTGAGAATGAACACAGTGGAAAACGTCGCTCCTCAAGATCTTGCGTATCACAGCTCTACCGCCGCCATTTTGCAAGGAAAAAAATACGATTTTTTCCGGCGAGAGTTGTTTAATAACATGCTTCATATTAAATTTTCTGTTTATTTCATTATCTTCCTAAAAAAAATGCCGAAAATGACTCCAATTTTGCTCCGTCCAAGGTGGCCTAACCCCTTAATATCGCTCGGCATTTTTATGCCGCTTTCCCGATTTCTTTAGAACACGTTGGTTACCCCGACGTAACAATTGTCTGTTCCAAGTCGTTTGTCAAAAATGAGCGCAGTGAATTTTGCAGAAGAGCTTACGGACCTGATTAGACGTTGGACGAGTTCTCCGGTTTTAAATGTAGAGTATATAAATATTACACTACATATAATGGAGAATTCCACATTCAAAATTTTGTCTAACTTTGTAGTCACTCCAACTACAAATAGATATATTGTTGGTGGCCATAGGAGTGGGTTACCGTAACGAAAAAGAAAATAGCCTCACTGATTCAATTTTCTTACCGATCGGTGACATAAGTCATGTTAAACGCTGAATGTTCTTGTAGAAAGATGGTGCGGATAATCTCGCACCTTTAACCAAGCAAGAATTATTGTATATATAAACTTTATTATTCCCCTAGGGGTTATAATCTCCCGATGCATAGTCTCTTATATCTAACTTAACCTATCCCTTATCCCCCCAAGCAAGAATTATTAAATACCCTAAAAAATGTAATGCAAGTGATGCTGGGAGTGCATTTGCGTGAAACACCTTAGGCAGGGATGGCTGCATCTAGCCCGAGTTCACCTGCAGCATCGAAGATTAAGCACGAGCAAAGTATTAAACTTTCGGAAAGGTAGTCAATTTGTTCTCCAAGAAGATTGTATATTATAATAGCTTAATTTTTGTTTTATCCGGTTGCAATAGATTTAGATTCGGATCTGTGGATGATTTGCTACCCTCGACCGATTCGAACAATGTTAATAACGATGATCTACTGTCGTCGAAAAGTCAGGAAGAAATGGAGATCGGAAAATATAATACGCTTGAACTTTTGCCTGCAGATAAGAAGGTATTGTTCCAGTAGTATTATGCTGCGGGCGATTTCGCAGCAGCTTTGGCTGAAGCGCTGCGTGTATTGTTTATCGAACGCGCATTACTGAGCTTTTCTAGTGGATGCAACCTTAGGTATGCTACTCTGCATGTGCGCGTATTTCGGATTTTTGGCGGGTCTGAGAGTGGACGGTGGTGACTTCTTGGTGGTCGAGCCTGCGACTAAGGGGGAACGGCTCCTAGGCGATATTTACGATGGATTTATGTGGATCGAACCAGGAGCGATCGTCTGGCGCCCGCGGAAGGCTTTTCCTTTTCTATCGTGATCGTCCTGTTCAATTTCTTGGTCGCGGACGTTCCTGGGAAGCCTATCGAGGACCTTCGGAGATTCGGTGGCGGGACTTTCCTCGGCAGCGACGAGGAACCACTTAGCCCTGGGGTAGCGGCGATGGTAGATAGTCGTTGAATGGGTTTTGCTGTTTGCGGACACATTTCCTGTAGGAAGAAGATATAATCATTGACAGAAGTGCTTAACGTGCTGTGAGCTGATCAATGTTGAAAGTTACTTTCATCGTCAAGATTATTATTTGGGTTATTATATGAATTGTGATCCTACACTGCGTTCCACATTAGAGCATACTTGTCTCGCGCAAGAATACACTGTTGATTCGTAGTAAACCAGCAGGGAAAGTGCTACGACGAATCGCGAAAGTGCTACCACCAATCGCGTGTATCAGATCCGTGGGAGCTGCGCAGATCGGTCGCAAATCGGTAAGGGCGTCGGTATGCTCTTATATGGAACGCGGTTTAAATTAATGCTTTAGAGATCACCTCGTTCATTGCCTGGATTATTCTGTGGGTTGGTATCTGGCGAGATTTATACAGAATCGAGTTTTGAATAAACCGGATTTCGAAATCTTAAAAAAAAGCGCTTAAACGGGTTTTCGAATTTTTACAAAAAACACGAAATATAATTAAAACAGTAAAAAATATTTATACTTCTTTTAACAAAATTCATTTTTTTTAAATAAAAATTTCAATTGAATTTTTAAAATAAAGTAAAATACTTTTTTTTAAATGTAAATTATAAATCTTTATTTCATAATAGTATTTTACTTCAAGAAATATAAAAACATGAATATTAGTTTTACAGTAAACAATTACTACAACGGGCTTGCCCCCAGGCGATTTCAAGTCACAATGTTAACGTTTTTAATTAAATAATCAAATAATTTTTATATATTAATCCTGCTATTTGAAACGAGGTTTTTAAATTTAAAAACCTGTGGCGACCGTGCGTTGGTACGAAGCGATGTTTAAACAGCCGCGAATCGGCAATAGCAAAAAAAAACGTAAGTAAAAAAGAGTACCTACACTGCCGACTTCCGTGTACACGTCGCGACAGTTGAAGTCGCCCGACCTAGGCGCGCGACGAAAACAATTTCAAATCGACGTTCGGTTATGGCCCGCGACCAAACCGAACAGCCGATGTCGGCCCCCCCCCCCCCCCCCAGGGCCACGGTGCCGTAAGATAAATAGCAAGGTTCACCTCGAAAAAAAAGCCGTTAACGCGCCGCTCGACCCAGGAACGAAACTAGGTTGTAAGCGCCCCGGAGCAAGGATTCTGTTTGCCCCCCCGCCCCCAACATTTTACCACCTTATATTGCCCACCATAGGAGGTTGAGTCCATACTTTACATATAAAAGGCATAATATACGTGTTTATTAACTGGTTTCAAACATATTGCAGGTATCCTAATTTGTTTGCTGTTTGATAACAAATCAATAAATTTTAAATAAATAAATATTAATTACTGTTTCATAAAATGTGTATCTCGTTCATTCCCAATGGAATAACGTAATATATAAATTTGAATAAAGTCATTCATGTAGTTTCTCCAAAATTATGTCTTGTCTCCACGATCAGGCAATATGCGCGGAAAATAGTAACATTGGCTCGCTGTAGTGACATGTGTTACTAATACATATATACGTCATGCGTTGCGTCTAATCTTCCTTTACGGACGGGAATATGGGAACCTCAGTTGTTCACTACGGTGGCCCTTATTTTTCAACATTTGATTTCTTTTCCTCTTACCCCGTAAAATGGTTCCATTTCATAAGAAAATAATCCCTGAAAAAGTTTATTGCAATCGGACAACAGGAAGGGGTGCCGACCAGGCCTTAAACTTTAGAATTCATCAATGGTTTAGATTTAAAGAATTCTCAAAAATGGTAAGCGCTATTTAAATTTTGTTAAAATAATATTAAAAGAGCATTCAATTTTCTACTATTGCTGTATACTTGATTTTTTCGTGTTTCCAACCAATTTTTACATAATAGCGTTCAAATATAGAAAGGTCGGCACTACGCGCATATGTATAGGCAATATGTAGTGCGGATCTCTCTATATTCAAACGCTATAATGTGAATAATAGTTGGAAGCACGAAAAAATCAAATATACAGTAATTGTAGAAAATTGAATGCTGTTTTAATATTATTTGAACAAAATTTCGATAGGGCTTACCATTTTTGAGAGATTTTTTAAATCCACTCCATTGATAAATTTAAACTTTAAGGCCCGATCGGCACCATGGTGTTCGGTTGCAATAAACTGTTTCAGGGATTATTTTCTTATGAAGTGGAACCGTTTCAGGAGGTGAGAGCAAAGAAATACAAAGGAAAACTCGAGCCATATAAATAAGAGTCACCCTATAATGGTCACGAGCAACGTTTTCGACGGCGCTGATATACACTTCATTTGGTGCCCCCCGCAAATCGGCGCCCGGGGCAGACACACCCGCTGCCCCCCCCCCCCCCCCCCCACCCAGTTACGTCCCTGGTTCGACGACAATACATTTTGCACGTTACACGTTTAAATAAAACAGTACCGTTCAAAAGGGGTTTCGGGTAAATGAGCATTCCCTTCATCAATCCCTTTAAACCGGTTTTCGAATTTTACAAAATTATAAAAAAAAGAGTTTTTTAACCCGGATTTTGAAAACCGATAAACCCTAGTACCTGAATTAGTTTTTTTAACCAAATATAGGATACCTGTCATATTCACATGAGAGATGAAATATGGGAAAAGAATTCACCAACCTTTTTCAATTCGTCGATCTTCGCTACAACATCGGCTGCACATTTCCTCAGCACCTCGATCTTGTTCAGGAACCAGTGGCTCTTCACTTTGTCCCCCTGTTGTTCCGAGGAGTTATGCAATACAACCCCTTCCGCTTGTTCGCGGATGGACGCGTCGGGTCTATCGGTGAAGGTCACGTGGATGGTTGGATTGGATCGCGAGATGAACTACAGGCAGCAGACAAATATTTACATTACACACAACGAACACATATATTATCTAATAAGTCAGACATCTAAAACGAATCAAAATTTTATGCAAAAGTCGCCAAAAGTGATAAAACCATAATACTACAGAAACCATACCTTTTTATCTGCAGGCAAAAGTTCTAGCGTATTATATTTTACGATCTCCATTTGTTCCTGACTTTTCGACGACAGTAGATCAACGCTATTAAGATTGTTCGAATTAGACGAGGGTAGCAAATCCTCCAGATATCCGAATCTAAATCTGTTGCAACCAGATAAAACAAAAATTAAGCTATTATTATAATATACAATCTTTTTGGAGATCAAATTGACTACCTTGCCGAAAGTTTAATACTTTGCTCGTGCTTAATCTTCGGCGCTGCAGGTGAACTCGGACAAGAAGCAGCGCTCCCTGCGTGTGGAGTATCATGCAAATGCACTCCTAGCATCACTTGCACCACACTTTTTAGGATATTTAATAATTCTTGCTTTGTTAAAGGTGCGATATTATCCGCACCATCTTTCTGCAAGAACATTCAGCGTTTAACAAGACTTAAAGTCACCGATCGGTAAGAAAATTCAATCAGTTAGGCTATTTGCTTTTTCGTTATTGTAACCCACTCCTATGGCCACCAACAATATATCTATTTACAGTTGGAGTAACTACAAAGTTAGACAAAATTTTGAATATGAAATTCTTTATGCTAGTATAATATTTATATACTTTACATTTAAAACCGAAGATCTCGTCCAGCGACTAATCGGGTGGGTAATTACTCTTCTGCAAATTTCACTGTGCTCATTTTGGACCAACCACTTCGAACAGACGATCGACCAACTGACATCGAAAAGTCCTTATTGCGTATCTGAGGGCACGCGGCAGAGCCCCCGCCGAGTCGAGTCGTGTTTACATCAGTGTCGTAGACGTAACTCGAGGGTCCCTGGACCATGTGCGTTTTGAGCTCATTCTTGTTTCAATAAAAAATTTTAAATTTTATAAATAAATTATTATATCTAGAGACGCGGTTGCGTCTCGACGCCAAGTACATGTTTCGACACCCTGTATGTGTCGAACTGCCGCTACCGCTATCATTTACTCGGCACCCGGCTAATTCAACCTAACCTGAAACTTATTTCATTAATATCTCATCACACCTGCAATATTTTCTAAATGCATTTTTCTAAAGGCATTTTTCTTATGTAAACCGCATATAAGCTTTCGAATAAGACCAAATTCAATAAAATCGGTCCACGCATGACAGAGTGTTACGTCCGAAATCGAGATTGTGATTGATGATTGACTTCGCAACGTAAAGAGCGGGGCAGGTGGATTGGCAATTTTAAAAGATGGAGAAGGAAAAAAGAAGATGTGCGTTTCGTCTTGGAACCCTCAGCCAGACTCATCAGTAGGGCTATACCTGACGGCCCCTGCTCTAGACCAGAGTTGGGCAAAGATAATATCTAGATAAAAAGTCCTTTACGTTTATCCGTTATTCGAAGATCGAATAAGTTGATTTATTCGAAAGCCTTTCAACTTGGATTTCGAATAACGGTTCAACTTTCATTTTATCTTTATACTAGAAGGTCGAATAACCGGCGTGAGCCTTTGCGGCCCGACCCGCGCACGGTCGCCTACCGGTCAGATTCTACAGAATCTGAATTTGTTTATTTTTCATCGTATCAATATGAAAGTGACACCAATGGATTCCTGGCGTTCTCCCGATTAATTGGACAGAAAATAATTGAAATCCGACTATTTTTATCGAAACGGGCTTTGAATTCTGCAAATAAATTTCTCACGTAATATCGTTAATTATGGTCCGAATTATATCATTTTTGTGGCCATTTTCATCGAGAAGACATGAGAAATAGATTGGTAATACTTTCAACAACACTTGTTAAAAACATGAACATTTTATGTGGCCCGTCAGTTTTATTGCTCTCGGCTGTGAACTAGAGCTGTAATTATTCGACTATTCGACTATTCGAATATTCGAATAATTCGAATAATTTCTTCGAATATTCGAATATTCGAACATTCGAATATTCGAACATTCGAACCTTCAAATATTCGAACATTCGAACATTCGAATATTCGAATATTCGAATATTCGAACTTCGAACCTTCGAATATTCGAATGTTCAAATATTCGGATCTATCGAATTTCTGATGTACCGAATAGGAATCTGAACATGAAATATTTGTTCACACTTTATCGTGAAATTCTTTTCATATTGGCCTTTACAATTATTTGTTTTTCAAACGATATGCTACCTTTGTACAGTCTATGCTGCAACCATTTAAAAAATAATTCATTGGGCAGAGCAGACCTTAAATTATAAACAAAAGGACATGTTTTTGATAAACAGGTGAGTATTAAATTTGGCGAGTTTCTTTCATTTATTTATTAAATAAAAATAAATTTAATAAATTAACTACTAATTTTATCATTATATCTGTATACAATTTATTTTTATACTATTTACGTTTAAGTAAACAACGGCACCCTTTCTCGTCAAACGTTCGTGACGCAGACATCATTCGAAAACACAGTTGTGTTCGTTCATCGTCAACGCATTATTCTCGTTAAAATCACCATACGGACAACAGCGTTTTTTCCTTGTCTGGTCGTCCGTCGGGCCAATGAATTCTTTTTCGTCATGATATTTTCAATCAGTCACTTAAAATTAATTTTCCGAGTGACAAAGTCACTTACATCGCGCACCACGAGAGTTAACCGTGCCTTACAACACTGAGAGAAGGGAGAGACATTCGCGCGTGTGGGGGTAGGTTACAGAAACAAAGAATAAAATTACTATTGATGAGTAAGATGGTGTCTATAAAGCGAAGAATGCTTTATAAATTTAGAAAAATAACGTTATAGTAACGAGGGAAAAATAAAAATATTATAGTTCCTCAAAATCGTTTATGGAGTTTTAGATTCGTACAAAAAAAGTCTGCTTATACTGTTTGGTGGGCCTAGAGGAGGGGGCCCTTGGCTGATTCCGTCGGGGTTGTCCACTAATTATTATAAAAATAATAATACTAATAACTGATGGTTGTTTTCGTTTCAAAATGTATTAATTTACCAAAGATTAATAAAGTTAAAAATTTATCGTTTGAAAAACAAATAATTGTAAAGGCCGATATGAAAAGAATATCACGATAAACTGTGAACAACTATGTCATATTCAGCTACCTATTCGGTACAATCAGAACTTCGATAGATCAGAATATTCGAACGTTCGAATATTCGAAGAAATTATTCGAATTCTGTGGTATTCAAATATTCGAATATTCGAATACTTAGATTATTCGAATATTCGTTACAGCCCTACTCTGAACGGGCGGTCTACTGGGGCCCGAAAGTCCTCGCTCGCAGCGAGAAAGCAAAACAGTGGGGTGGGTAGGTCTTTCCCGATAATCCGAGCCCAAAGTTTGCGTTATTTTGTTGTTTTTTACTGTATACTATGCCCCTCTGAATTTCCCATCACTTTTAACTATAGTATATAATAATATTTTGTAGTTCTAAAACTTGATTGTTTTTAGTAAATTTCCTATTAGTGCGTCTGATCGGAAACTTTTTGCCAGACGTTATAGTTACATATCTAGTACTAATTATTTATAAAAACTGCGCTGTGACGCCAAATATTCGACAAAATATCATCATTCGACCTTTAGACTTATTCCTTAAAATTTCACTATTCGTCTTAAGACAGACGTCCTCATTACGTATTTATAAATGAGGAAAGAAAAATCACAACTTGGAATATAACAACAGGTTTCTGGATGTAGATCTGAGAATACCTTGCCTGGCCACGCCAAGTACTTGACTTCTAGGCCGCGGACATCTCTTTTTGTCTTATTGTGTTATACAGTGTCGCCTTTGCACGCTGCGGGAAAGCACCTTTATGTACTTGCAGCTCATTTTAATTTCACATCTTTTTTTACTTTGTAATTATTATTATCTTCTATTTTTGTGATTTTTTTTATTATTTCAGGTACTTGGCGTAATTTTTGTACTTTTTTGATGTTTTTTATGGGGTAAACAATACACGCAGCGCTTCAACAATGCTGCTACGAAGTCGCTGTCAAAGGGAATAATATTTGGTGGTTCAGTGAAAAGCTTCGACAGTCGACAACGAAGCGCGGTGACTCGATTCCACGGAAAAAAGGCGCGGGCATTCAATTTCGCTGTAGAATGAAACCTTCGATGCGTGAAATTGAGTTTTGTGATAGAATTAGAATTTTGTTAGGATGAAAAGCGCGCAGCATTGTGGTTTCGAGTGAGGGGCAATGGGGGAAGTGAGATTTAAGTCGCTTAATGCAAAAGTGGAGTAAGAGAAAAAAGACTACATAGACTTATACCACTCCGGCAAAAAACAGAATGAAGGTTAAACTTTCGAGATGTGATCTTAACCGGTTAACTGTCAATGTATCATATATGATCAAACAAAAATCTGGCCAATTCTGTCAATGTATCATATATGATCAAATGGAATAACTTTTTTGTTTTACAAAAGATTTTAATCAAACTTGGTATGTAATGGTTTTTGGGGCCGCTGAATCTGAATTTGGCATCGGAATTGTAAAATTCAATATGGCAGACTCAAAATGGCCGAACCAAATTGGCTGACAAACATTAAAATACTATCGGGATATAGAAAAATTTTATATAGGGGTTTTTGGGGTCGCTGAATCTGAATTTGGCATCGGAATTGTAAAATTCAATATGGCAGACTCAAAATGGCTGCCAAATATTAAAATACTATCGGGATATAGAAAAAATGTATATAGGGGTTTTTGGGGTCGCTGAATCTGAATTTGGCATTGGAATTTTAAATTTCAATATGGCAGACTCAATATGGCCGAACCAAAATGACTAGCGAATTGTTGGGATTTGTATAAATTATTCGTACTGTATTCAATTTCATAAGTAAACTCTTACTCCTGTAGTTAGCTGGTGAAAATTTCACGACCCCAGAGTGTACCGACGAGAAAAGAATTGACAAACTCACCCCTAAATTCTATTTTTTAGGGGTTGGGGGTGTCAGATGAAAAAAATTACCCCCGGAATCGGTTCAGCGACTCAAAAAACCCCTGTATACCAAATTTTGTGTGATTCACTTAATTTTTCGATGTTACCAGTTTGGGCCCGAATAATGAAAAGGACCGTGCCAGTTAACCGATTAATAGAAATAGGTAAATCTCATCTCATTTTATAAAGTGTGATAATGTAGAATTGGTAATTATTTAGAAGTTTTCTGTGCTTACCGATTTCAATGATTTCTGGATATGTTGTCGGGAACACGATTCTGAACAACTTTTTCCTATACATCTTACCGCCGCTCGACTTTCGTTTCCATGATATTCGCGAAAAACTGCTGCTATTACTACAATGTATTCTGCCGTATTCCTGCCTACAGTACGCGCGTCCGTGGCAGCATATGCGCTAGAGTGGGTCGAATTCCGATTTTTTTTTGAAACTCGAAATGTAATAGTGCGCAAAAGTTGCTTCAGGCAAGTATAAATTCAACGCAAAAAAAATTTGAATTCGAATAATATTTGACCATCGCGCATCGAGGTCAAGAATTCAAATTTTGGAAAAATACTCAATTTCGTAAAAAAGTTGAAAAACGTTTTCCTCGTGTTATTTACATTTACCGAAGTCGTAACATGATATTCAAACACACCAAAAGACATTTCCGGTATAACATTTCAGTTATTATTTAAATGGCATGGGGGAGACGCTTCTATAAAGATTTACTGTGCAGCTCTTGGCTCGTCCATATGAAATTGAGGACGACTCAGAATCCACCACGAGAAGGTGGCTACACGTCGAGTTCCACCCACACCCTACCCAACCAACCAACAATTCGTTAATTATAACAATATTTCAGGGGAACATTAAATTTTTATTGACAATTCAACCGTCGACTGGAAATTGTGCCTTTGTTTCTTATTTCCACATTAGGCCTATTGCTTTTAAAGTTGAACGAATAAATCCGCCCCTATTCTCGAAACCCACAATTTTCTGTGCCGATTCTGAGACTAACTTGACACATCTCTCCACTGATTGAGTGTGGGATGGAAAGTCTCTTATATCCCATTCCGGGACAAACCCGCTCTCGATCAGGTGGGAAATGTGCTTGTTCGAAACATTGTTCAAAATAGGAGGCGACGACAACTTTGTAGAGGATCAATCAATTACACTGTCCAACACGATTTTTGGTCCGCAATATCCGCTGCGTGATTCTTGTATAGTTTTTCGCCCTGAACACGGATCCGCAAGCAGAATTGCTCTATCACCCTCAGTTTTGGAAAAACTCGATTTTGAAAAAAACTGCAAATTTTCAACTTTGAACATCTTTTGCGTCGTAACGATAATAGTTATTCGGTTGCTCGTTGCGTCAAATTATTCTATGAACCCTCCCGAATACAACGATATAAGTTATTATTGCATTATAATTATTTAAATATGTTTAAATAGCGGTCAAAGGGAAAATGACATCCGAAATGCACCCATTTTGGAAGATATCTTTCAATTTATTTCCAAAACTAAGGGTCTAGGAAAAAATCTGACCATTCCACGTGATGCAGCAGACATTTTTCCTTCGGAAGTCATCAACAAAAGTGGAAAGTCACGTTTTGTTTTCGATACAGAAGCGAAAAAGTTTGGCAAAACGCGCGACGTCGACAGTGGTAGTCACCGGCGGCGAGCGATCCACTCCAGCTAAGCGTAACACAATCGCTTAACGCGCCTGAGTACCACTGTTGGCACCGCGTGTTTTGCCAAACTATTTCGCTTCTGTACTGAAAAAAAAAACGTGACTTACCACTTTTGTTGATGACTTCCGAAGGAAAAATAACTGCTGCATCACGTGGAATGGTCAGATTTTTTCCTAGACCCTTAGTTTTGGAAATAAATTGAAAGATATCTTCCAAAATGGGTGCATTTCGGATGTCATTTTCCCTTTGACCGCTATTTAAACATATTTAAATAATTATAATGCAATAATAACTTATATCGTTGTATTCGGGAGGGTTCATAGAATAATTTGACGCAACGAGCAACCGAATAACTATTATCGTTACGACGCAAAAGATGTTCAAAGTTGAAAATTTGCAGTTTTTTTCAAAATCGAGTTTTTCCAAAACTGAGGGTGATAGAGCAATTCTGCTTGCGGATCCGTGTTCAGGGCGAAAAACTATACAAGAATCACGCAGCGGATATTGCGGACCAAAAATCGTGTTGGACAGTGTAATTGATTGATCCTCTACAAAGTTGTCGTCGCCTCCTATTTTGAACAATGTTTCGAACAAGCACATTTCCCACCTGATCGAGAGCGGGTTTGTCCCGGAATGGGATATAAGAGACTTTCCATCCCACACTCAATCAGTGGAGAGATGTGTCAAGTTAGTCTCAGAATCGGCACAGAAAATTGTGGGTTTCGAGAATAGGGGCGGATTTATTCGTTCAACTTTAAAAGCAATAGGCCTAATGTGGAAATAAGAAACAAAGGCACAATTTCCAGTCGACGGTTGAATTGTCAATAAAAATTTAATGTTCCCCTGAAATATTGTTATAATTAACGAATTGTTGGTTGGTTGGGTAGGGTGTGGGTGGAACTCGACGTGTAGCCACCTTCTCGTGGTGGATTCTGAGTCGTCCTCAATTTCATATGGACGAGCCAAGAGCTGCACAGTAAATCTTTATAGAAGCGTCTCCCCCATGCCATTTAAATAATAACTGAAATGTTATACCGGAAATGTCTTTTGGTGTGTTTGAATATCATGTTACGACTTCGGTAAATGTAAATAACACGAGGAAAACGTTTTTCAACTTTTTTACGAAATTGAGTATTTTTCCAAAATTTGAATTCTTGACCTCGATGCGCGATGGTCAAATATTATTCGAATTCAAATTTTTTTTGCGTTGAATTTATACTTGCCTGAAGCAACTTTTGCGCACTATTACATTTCGAGTTTCAAAAAAAAATCGGAATTCGACCCACTCTAGCGCATATGCTGCCACGGACGCGCGTACTGTAGGCAGGAATACGGCAGAATACATTGTAGTAATAGCAGCAGTTTTTCGCGAATATCATGGAAACGAAAGTCGAGCGGCGGTAAGATGTATAGGAAAAAGTTGTTCAGAATCGTGTTCCCGACAACATATCCAGAAATCATTGAAATCGGTAAGCACAGAAAACTTCTAAATAATTACCAATTCTACATTATCACACTTTATAAAATGAGATGAGATTTACCTATTTCTATTAATCGGTTAACTGGCACGGTCCTTTTCATTATTCGGGCCCAAACTGGTAACATCGAAAAATTAAGTGAATCACACAAAATTTGGTATACAGGGGTTTTTTGAGTCGCTGAACCGATTCCGGGGGTAATTTTTTTCATCTGACACCCCCAACCCCTAAAAAATAGAATTTAGGGGTGAGTTTGTCAATTCTTTTCTCGTCGGTACACTCTGGGGTCGTGAAATTTTCACCAGCTAACTACAGGAGTAAGAGTTTACTTATGAAATTGAATACAGTACGAATAATTTATACAAATCCCAACAATTCGCTAGTCATTTTGGTTCGGCCATATTGAGTCTGCCATATTGAAATTTAAAATTCCAATGCCAAATTCAGATTCAGCGACCCCAAAAACCCCTATATACATTTTTTCTATATCCCGATAGTATTTTAATATTTGGCAGCCATTTTGAGTCTGCCATATTGAATTTTACAATTCCGATGCCAAATTCAGATTCAGCGACCCCAAAAACCCCTATATAAAATTTTTCTATATCCCGATAGTATTTTAATGTTTGTCAGCCAATTTGGTTCGGCCATTTTGAGTCTGCCATATTGAATTTTACAATTCCGATGCCAAATTCAGATTCAGCGGCCCCAAAAACCATTACATACCAAGTTTGATTAAAATCTTTTGTAAAACAAAAAAGTTATTCCATTTGATCATATATGATACATTGACAGAATTGGCCAGATTTTTGTTTGATCATATATGATACATTGACAGTTAACCGGTTAAGATCACATCTCGAAAGTTTAACCTTCATTCTGTTTTTTGCCGGAGTGGTATAAGTCTATGTAGTCTTTTTTCTCTTACTCCACTTTTGCATTAAGCGACTTAAATCTCACTTCCCCCATTGCCCCTCACTCGAAACCACAATGCTGCGCGCTTTTCATCCTAACAAAATTCTAATTCTATCACAAAACTCAATTTCACGCATCGAAGGTTTCATTCTACAGCGAAATTGAATGCCCGCGCCTTTTTTCCGTGGAATCGAGTCACCGCGCTTCGTTGTCGACTGTCGAAGCTTTTCACTGAACCACCAAATATTATTCCCTTTGACAGCGACTTCGTAGCAGCATTGTTGAAGCGCTGCGTGTATTGTTTACCCCATAAAAAACATCAAAAAAGTACAAAAATTACGCCAAGTACCTGAAATAATAAAAAAAATCACAAAAATAGAAGATAATAATAATTACAAAGTAAAAAAAGATGTGAAATTAAAATGAGCTGCAAGTACATAAAGGTGCTTTCCCGCAGCGTGCAAAGGCGACACTGTATAACACAATAAGACAAAAAGAGATGTCCGCGGCCTAGAAGTCAAGTACTTGGCGTGGCCAGGCAAGGTATTCTCAGATCTACATCCAGAAACCTGTTGTTATATTCCAAGTTGTGATTTTTCTTTCCTCATTTATAAATACGTAATGAGGACGTCTGTCTTAAGACGAATAGTGAAATTTTAAGGAATAAGTCTAAAGGTCGAATGATGATATTTTGTCGAATATTTGGCGTCACAGCGCAGTTTTTATAAATAATTAGTACTAGATATGTAACTATAACGTCTGGCAAAAAGTTTCCGATCAGACGCACTAATAGGAAATTTACTAAAAACAATCAAGTTTTAGAACTACAAAATATTATTATATACTATAGTTAAAAGTGATGGGAAATTCAGAGGGGCATAGTATACAGTAAAAAACAACAAAATAACGCAAACTTTGGGCTCGGATTATCGGGAAAGACCTACCCACCCCACTGTTTTGCTTTCTCGCTGCGAGCGAGGACTTTCGGGCCCCAGTAGACCGCCCGTTCAGAGTAGGGCTGTAACGAATATTCGAATAATCTAAGTATTCGAATATTCGAATATTTGAATACCACAGAATTCGAATAATTTCTTCGAATATTCGAACGTTCGAATATTCTGATCTATCGAAGTTCTGATTGTACCGAATAGGTAGCTGAATATGACATAGTTGTTCACAGTTTATCGTGATATTCTTTTCATATCGGCCTTTACAATTATTTGTTTTTCAAACGATAAATTTTTAACTTTATTAATCTTTGGTAAATTAATACATTTTGAAACGAAAACAACCATCAGTTATTAGTATTATTATTTTTATAATAATTAGTGGACAACCCCGACGGAATCAGCCAAGGGCCCCCTCCTCTAGGCCCACCAAACAGTATAAGCAGACTTTTTTTGTACGAATCTAAAACTCCATAAACGATTTTGAGGAACTATAATATTTTTATTTTTCCCTCGTTACTATAACGTTATTTTTCTAAATTTATAAAGCATTCTTCGCTTTATAGACACCATCTTACTCATCAATAGTAATTTTATTCTTTGTTTCTGTAACCTACCCCCACACGCGCGAATGTCTCTCCCTTCTCTCAGTGTTGTAAGGCACGGTTAACTCTCGTGGTGCGCGATGTAAGTGACTTTGTCACTCGGAAAATTAATTTTAAGTGACTGATTGAAAATATCATGACGAAAAAGAATTCATTGGCCCGACGGACGACCAGACAAGGAAAAAACGCTGTTGTCCGTATGGTGATTTTAACGAGAATAATGCGTTGACGATGAACGAACACAACTGTGTTTTCGAATGATGTCTGCGTCACGAACGTTTGACGAGAAAGGGTGCCGTTGTTTACTTAAACGTAAATAGTATAAAAATAAATTGTATACAGATATAATGATAAAATTAGTAGTTAATTTATTAAATTTATTTTTATTTAATAAATAAATGAAAGAAACTCGCCAAATTTAATACTCACCTGTTTATCAAAAACATGTCCTTTTGTTTATAATTTAAGGTCTGCTCTGCCCAATGAATTATTTTTTAAATGGTTGCAGCATAGACTGTACAAAGGTAGCATATCGTTTGAAAAACAAATAATTGTAAAGGCCAATATGAAAAGAATTTCACGATAAAGTGTGAACAAATATTTCATGTTCAGATTCCTATTCGGTACATCAGAAATTCGATAGATCCGAATATTTGAACATTCGAATATTCGAAGGTTCGAAGTTCGAATATTCGAATATTCGAATATTCGAATGTTCGAATGTTCGAATATTTGAAGGTTCGAATGTTCGAATATTCGAATGTTCGAATATTCGAATATTCGAAGAAATTATTCGAATTATTCGAATATTCGAATAGTCGAATAGTCGAATAATTACAGCTCTAGTTCACAGCCGAGAGCAATAAAACTGACGGGCCACATAAAATGTTCATGTTTTTAACAAGTGTTGTTGAAAGTATTACCAATCTATTTCTCATGTCTTCTCGATGAAAATGGCCACAAAAATGATATAATTCGGACCATAATTAACGATATTACGTGAGAAATTTATTTGCAGAATTCAAAGCCCGTTTCGATAAAAATAGTCGGATTTCAATTATTTTCTGTCCAATTAATCGGGAGAACGCCAGGAATCCATTGGTGTCACTTTCATATTGATACGATGAAAAATAAACAAATTCAGATTCTGTAGAATCTGACCGGTAGGCGACCGTGCGCGGGTCGGGCCGCAAAGGCTCACGCCGGTTATTCGACCTTCTAGTATAAAGATAAAATGAAAGTTGAACCGTTATTCGAAATCCAAGTTGAAAGGCTTTCGAATAAATCAACTTATTCGATCTTCGAATAACGGATAAACGTAAAGGACTTTTTATCTAGATATTATCTTTGCCCAACTCTGGTCTAGAGCAGGGGCCGTCAGGTATAGCCCTACTGATGAGTCTGGCTGAGGGTTCCAAGACGAAACGCACATCTTCTTTTTTCCTTCTCCATCTTTTAAAATTGCCAATCCACCTGCCCCGCTCTTTACGTTGCGAAGTCAATCATCAATCACAATCTCGATTTCGGACGTAACACTCTGTCATGCGTGGACCGATTTTATTGAATTTGGTCTTATTCGAAAGCTTATATGCGGTTTACATAAGAAAAATGCCTTTAGAAAAATGCATTTAGAAAATATTGCAGGTGTGATGAGATATTAATGAAATAAGTTTCAGGTTAGGTTGAATTAGCCGGGTGCCGAGTAAATGATAGCGGTAGCGGCAGTTCGACACATACAGGGTGTCGAAACATGTACTTGGCGTCGAGACGCAACCGCGTCTCTAGATATAATAATTTATTTATAAAATTTAAAATTTTTTATTGAAACAAGAATGAGCTCAAAACGCACATGGTCCAGGGACCCTCGAGTTACGTCTACGACACTGATGTAAACACGACTCGACTCGGCGGGGGCTCTGCCGCGTGCCCTCAGATACGCAATAAGGACTTTTCGATGTCAGTTGGTCGATCGTCTGTTCGAAGTGGTTGGTCCAAAATGAGCACAGTGAAATTTGCAGAAGAGTAATTACCCACCCGATTAGTCGCTGGACGAGATCTTCGGTTTTAAATGTAAAGTATATAAATATTATACTAGCATAAAGAATTTCATATTCAAAATTTTGTCTAACTTTGTAGTTACTCCAACTGTAAATAGATATATTGTTGGTGGCCATAGGAGTGGGTTACAATAACGAAAAAGCAAATAGCCTAACTGATTGAATTTTCTTACCGATCGGTGACTTTAAGTCTTGTTAAACGCTGAATGTTCTTGCAGAAAGATGGTGCGGATAATATCGCACCTTTAACAAAGCAAGAATTATTAAATATCCTAAAAAGTGTGGTGCAAGTGATGCTAGGAGTGCATTTGCATGATACTCCACACGCAGGGAGCGCTGCTTCTTGTCCGAGTTCACCTGCAGCGCCGAAGATTAAGCACGAGCAAAGTATTAAACTTTCGGCAAGGTAGTCAATTTGATCTCCAAAAAGATTGTATATTATAATAATAGCTTAATTTTTGTTTTATCTGGTTGCAACAGATTTAGATTCGGATATCTGGAGGATTTGCTACCCTCGTCTAATTCGAACAATCTTAATAGCGTTGATCTACTGTCGTCGAAAAGTCAGGAACAAATGGAGATCGTAAAATATAATACGCTAGAACTTTTGCCTGCAGATAAAAAGGTATTGTTTCTGTAGTATTATGGTTTTATCACTTTTGGCGACTTTTGCATAAAATTTTGATTCGTTTTAGATGTCTGACTTATTAGATAATATATGTGTTCGTTGTGTGTAATGTAAATATTTGTCTGCTGCCTGTAGTTCATCTCGCGATCCAATCCAACCATCCACGTGACCTTCACCGATAGACCCGACGCGTCCATCCGCGAACAAGCGGAAGGGGTTGTATTGCATAACTCCTCGGAACAACAGGGGGACAAAGTGAAGAGCCACTGGTTCCTGAACAAGATCGAGGTGCTGAGGAAATGTGCAGCCGATGTTGTAGCGAAGATCGACGAATTGAAAAAGGTTGGTGAATTCTTTTCCCATATTTCATCTCTCATGTGAATATGACAGGTATCCTATATTTGGTTAAAAAAACTAATTCAGGTACTAGGGTTTATCGGTTTTCAAAATCCGGGTTAAAAAACTCTTTTTTTTATAATTTTGTAAAATTCGAAAACCGGTTTAAAGGGATTGATGAAGGGAATGCTCATTTACCCGAAACCCCTTTTGAACGGTACTGTTTTATTTAAACGTGTAACGTGCAAAATGTATTGTCGTCGAACCAGGGACGTAACTGGGTGGGGGGGGGGGGGGGGGGGGGCAGCGGGTGTGTCTGCCCCGGGCGCCGATTTGCGGGGGGCACCAAATGAAGTGTATATCAGCGCCGTCGAAAACGTTGCTCGTGACCATTATAGGGTGACTCTTATTTATATGGCTCGAGTTTTCCTTTGTATTTCTTTGCTCTCACCTCCTGAAACGGTTCCACTTCATAAGAAAATAATCCCTGAAACAGTTTATTGCAACCGAACACCATGGTGCCGATCGGGCCTTAAAGTTTAAATTTATCAATGGAGTGGATTTAAAAAATCTCTCAAAAATGGTAAGCCCTATCGAAATTTTGTTCAAATAATATTAAAACAGCATTCAATTTTCTACAATTACTGTATATTTGATTTTTTCGTGCTTCCAACTATTATTCACATTATAGCGTTTGAATATAGAGAGATCCGCACTACATATTGCCTATACATATGCGCGTAGTGCCGACCTTTCTATATTTGAACGCTATTATGTAAAAATTGGTTGGAAACACGAAAAAATCAAGTATACAGCAATAGTAGAAAATTGAATGCTCTTTTAATATTATTTTAACAAAATTTAAATAGCGCTTACCATTTTTGAGAATTCTTTAAATCTAAACCATTGATGAATTCTAAAGTTTAAGGCCTGGTCGGCACCCCTTCCTGTTGTCCGATTGCAATAAACTTTTTCAGGGATTATTTTCTTATGAAATGGAACCATTTTACGGGGTAAGAGGAAAAGAAATCAAATGTTGAAAAATAAGGGCCACCGTAGTGAACAACTGAGGTTCCCATATTCCCGTCCGTAAAGGAAGATTAGACGCAACGCATGACGTATATATGTATTAGTAACACATGTCACTACAGCGAGCCAATGTTACTATTTTCCGCGCATATTGCCTGATCGTGGAGACAAGACATAATTTTGGAGAAACTACATGAATGACTTTATTCAAATTTATATATTACGTTATTCCATTGGGAATGAACGAGATACACATTTTATGAAACAGTAATTAATATTTATTTATTTAAAATTTATTGATTTGTTATCAAACAGCAAACAAATTAGGATACCTGCAATATGTTTGAAACCAGTTAATAAACACGTATATTATGCCTTTTATATGTAAAGTATGGACTCAACCTCCTATGGTGGGCAATATAAGGTGGTAAAATGTTGGGGGCGGGGGGGCAAACAGAATCCTTGCTCCGGGGCGCTTACAACCTAGTTTCGTTCCTGGGTCGAGCGGCGCGTTAACGGCTTTTTTTTCGAGGTGAACCTTGCTATTTATCTTACGGCACCGTGGCCCTGGGGGGGGGGGGGGGGGGCCGACATCGGCTGTTCGGTTTGGTCGCGGGCCATAACCGAACGTCGATTTGAAATTGTTTTCGTCGCGCGCCTAGGTCGGGCGACTTCAACTGTCGCGACGTGTACACGGAAGTCGGCAGTGTAGGTACTCTTTTTTACTTACGTTTTTTTTTGCTATTGCCGATTCGCGGCTGTTTAAACATCGCTTCGTACCAACGCACGGTCGCCACAGGTTTTTAAATTTAAAAACCTGGTTTCAAATAGCAGGAATAATATATAAAAATTATTTGATTATTTAATTAAAAACGTTAACATTGTGACTTGAAATCGCCTGGGGGCAAGCCCGTTGTAGTAATTGTTTACTGTAAAACTAATATTCATGTTTTTATATTTCCTGAAGTAAAATACAGTAAAGTCTCTCTATGGGCTCGGTTTTGTGCACACGATGAGGGCTTGTCACCTATCCCCACCACTTCTGTCTCACTCTTGTCCGGCGAAGGCGAGAGCGAGATGGAACGAGAGCGAGCGAAAGGCGCTGAAAGCGAGCGAGGACGGTACGAGACAGACGACGCGTTGATGTTTTGTCTCGCTCCGTCTTTCGGAGGCCTGATACTCCGTCCTTTGCATGCGCGGCGGGCGTGCGCGATGGTCGCAAGCGCATAAGGTGAGCAGGTGAACCGCGTCGCTAAATCGTGACGCAGGCCCGGCTCAAGTCTTTTTTGCGCCTTAGGCGAATTTGTCAAATTGCGCCCTTTATTATAATACATTTATTTGAGTTTATTGATGACCTTACTCTGAATTTTTATTCGTAGTTTTAAACTACTCATAGTACAACTTGTAATATTTAATTTTAAAAAAGTATATATAAATGATTTATTTAATCTAAGACGCGTTATTTATATATTTTCTTTGGCTATGTACATACCGATCGCTGCCCGTAAGCTTGGCTGGTCCCTGTAAGCAAAATTAGGCGGCTGCCTAGGGCGGAAAGTCGACAATAGGTGCAAAATGGTATTTTCATTGCTGGTATTGTTCAAAATAAACTTTAAAATTAAATATTACAAGTTGTACTATGAGTGGTTTAATACTAGGAATAAAAATTCAGAGTAAGGTCATCAATAAACTCAAATAAATGTATTATAATAAATGGCGGAATTTGGCAAGTTCGCCTAGGACCCAAAAAAGACTCGTGCCGTGCCTGGCTATCTGACCGTCGCCCGCATGCGTCGAGCAGTCACGATTCCATCTGAGCGCTCGCACCCGTCGCGCACGCCTGCCGCGCACGCAAAGCATTCTCCATCTCGCTCCCTCTTCGACCAGAAAGAAGCGAGAAACGAACACTCGGAATTAGGACTCGGGTCTCCATGAGGGCTCATCGCCGGTCCCGACCAGCGAGCCCATAGGGAGACTTTACTGTACTATTATAAAATAAAGATTTATAATTTACATTTAAAAAAAAGTATTTTACTTTATTTTAAAAATTCAATTGAAATTTTTATTTAAAAAAAATGAATTTTGTTAAAAGAAGTATAAATATTTTTTACTGTTTTAATTATATTTCGTGTTTTTTGTAAAAATTCGAAAACCCGTTTAAGCGCTTTTTTTTAAGATTTCGAAATCCGGTTTATTCAAAACTCGATTCTGTATAAATCTCGCCAGATACCAACCCACAGAATAATCCAGGCAATGAACGAGGTGATCTCTAAAGCATTAATTTAAACCGCGTTCCATATAAGAGCATACCGACGCCCTTACCGATTTGCGACCGATCTGCGCAGCTCCCACGGATCTGATACACGCGATTGGTGGTAGCACTTTCGCGATTCGTCGTAGCACTTTCCCTGCTGGTTTACTACGAATCAACAGTGTATTCTTGCGCGAGACAAGTATGCTCTAATGTGGAACGCAGTGTAGGATCACAATTCATATAATAACCCAAATAATAATCTTGACGATGAAAGTAACTTTCAACATTGATCAGCTCACAGCACGTTAAGCACTTCTGTCAATGATTATATCTTCTTCCTACAGGAAATGTGTCCGCAAACAGCAAAACCCATTCAACGACTATCTACCATCGCCGCTACCCCAGGGCTAAGTGGTTCCTCGTCGCTGCCGAGGAAAGTCCCGCCACCGAATCTCCGAAGGTCCTCGATAGGCTTCCCAGGAACGTCCGCGACCAAGAAATTGAACAGGACGATCACGATAGAAAAGGAAAAGCCTTCCGCGGGCGCCAGACGATCGCTCCTGGTTCGATCCACATAAATCCATCGTAAATATCGCCTAGGAGCCGTTCCCCCTTAGTCGCAGGCTCGACCACCAAGAAGTCACCACCGTCCACTCTCAGACCCGCCAAAAATCCGAAATACGCGCACATGCAGAGTAGCATACCTAAGGTTGCATCCACTAGAAAAGCTCAGTAATGCGCGTTCGATAAACAATACACGCAGCGCTTCAGCCAAAGCTGCTGCGAAATCGCCCGCAGCATAATACTACTGGAACAATACCTTCTTATCTGCAGGCAAAAGTTCAAGCGTATTATATTTTCCGATCTCCATTTCTTCCTGACTTTTCGACGACAGTAGATCATCGTTATTAACATTGTTCGAATCGGTCGAGGGTAGCAAATCATCCACAGATCCGAATCTAAATCTATTGCAACCGGATAAAACAAAAATTAAGCTATTATAATATACAATCTTCTTGGAGAACAAATTGACTACCTTTCCGAAAGTTTAATACTTTGCTCGTGCTTAATCTTCGATGCTGCAGGTGAACTCGGGCTAGATGCAGCCATCCCTGCCTAAGGTGTTTCACGCAAATGCACTCCCAGCATCACTTGCATTACATTTTTTAGGGTATTTAATAATTCTTGCTTGGGGGGATAAGGGATAGGTTAAGTTAGATATAAGAGACTATGCATCGGGAGATTATAACCCCTAGGGGAATAATAAAGTTTATATATACAATAATTCTTGCTTGGTTAAAGGTGCGAGATTATCCGCACCATCTTTCTACAAGAACATTCAGCGTTTAACATGACTTATGTCACCGATCGGTAAGAAAATTGAATCAGTGAGGCTATTTTCTTTTTCGTTACGGTAACCCACTCCTATGGCCACCAACAATATATCTATTTGTAGTTGGAGTGACTACAAAGTTAGACAAAATTTTGAATGTGGAATTCTCCATTATATGTAGTGTAATATTTATATACTCTACATTTAAAACCGGAGAACTCGTCCAACGTCTAATCAGGTCCGTAAACTCTTCTGCAAAATTCACTGCGCTCATTTTTGACAAACGACTTGGAACAGACAATTGTTACGTCGGGGTAACCAACGTGTTCTAAAGAAATCGGGAAAGCGGCATAAAAATGCCGAGCGATATTAAGGGGTTAGGCCACCTTGGACGGAGCAAAATTGGAGTCATTTTCGGCATTTTTTTTAGGAAGATAATGAAATAAACAGAAAATTTAATATGAAGCATGTTATTAAACAACTCTCGCCGGAAAAAATCGTATTTTTTTCCTTGCAAAATGGCGGCGGTAGAGCTGTGATACGCAAGATCTTGAGGAGCGACGTTTTCCACTGTGTTCATTCTCACGGCTATACCGTTTGACCTAGAACATAAAACCAAAAATATTTATTTTCTACATGCCTAAAACTAGAGAAGTACGTATGGAAATCCAGAAACATTCATTTGTCACGGAATGGTGAACATGGGGAGAAAAAGTGCATTTTTTTTATAAAAGTGTCAATACCAAAGAATATGTTCAAGATATCACAAAACCGATACGTACCAATTATCTAATTATAGACCGATCACCATCCTCAATACCATCCAAAAAAATTTCGAGCGTATTGTTGCGGATAGGTTATAGCCTGCCATTAACACCTTAATAGTTAAACAACAACATGGTTTTATGCCGAAACGATCAACGATCACCAACTTATGCGCTTTCACTTACAAGGGAACCCCACAGCTGTAACCCCGGGGATTTTAATGAAATTTTGGGGGATGAATCTGGAGGTCTTCTAGATGACCTTCTGCCAAATATTTTATGCCAATGAGCAACAGGGACGCAACTAGGAGGGAGGGGGGGGGGGGGGGGGCAGCGGGTGTTTTTGCCCCGGGCGCCGATTTGCGGGGGGCGCCAAACGAAGTGTATATGAGCGCCGTCGAAAACGTTGCTCGTGAGCATTATAGGATGACCCTTCTTTATACGCCTGGAGTTTTCCTTCGTATTTCTTTGCTCTCACCTCCTGAAATGGTTCCACTTCATAAGATAATAATCCCTGAAAAAGTTTATTGCAATCGAACACCAAGGTGCCGATCGGGCCTTAAAGTTTAGAATTCATCAATGTTGTGGATTTAAAGAATTTCTCAAAAATGGTAAGCCCTATCGAAATTTTGTTCAAATACCATTAAAAGAGCATTCAATTTTCTACAATTACAGTATATTTGATTTTTTCGTGCTTCCAACCATTTTTTACATAATAGCGTTCAAAAGAGACGGTACGCGTGTAGTACGGATCTCTCTATATTCCAACACTATTATGTAAATAATAGTTGGAAGCACAAAAAAATCAAATATACAGTAATTGTAGAAAATTGAATGCTCTTTTAATATTATTTTAACAAAATTTCGATAGAGCTTGCCATTTTTGAGAAATTCTTTAAATCTAAACCAGTGATGAATTCTGAACTTTAAGTCCTGGTCGGATACTTTCCGGTTGTCCGATTGCAATAAACTTTTTTAGGGATTATTTTCTTATGAAATGGAACCATTTTACGGGGTAAAAGGAAAAGAAATCAAATGTTAGAAAATAAGGGCCACCGTAGTGAGCGACTGAGGTTCCCCTATTCCCGTCCGTAAAGGAAGATTAGACGCAACGCATGACGTATATATGTATTAGTAACACATGTCACTACAGCGAGTCAATGTTACTATTTCCCGCGAATATTGCCTGATCGTGGAGACAAGACAAAATTTTGGAAAAGCTACATCAATGACTTTATTCAAATTGATATATTACGTTATTCCGTTGGGAATAAAGGAGATACACATTTTATGAAACAGTAATTGAAATTTATTTATTTAAAATTTATTGATTTGTTATCAAACAGCAAACAAATTAGGGTACCTGCAATATATTTCAAACCAGTTAATAAACACGTTTATTATGCCTTTTATATGTAAAGTATGGACTCAACCTCCTATTGTGGGCAATATAAGGTGGTAAAATGTTGGTGGAAGGGGGGGGGGCGCCAAACAGAATCCTTGCTCCGGGGCGCTTACAACCTAGTTTCGTTCCTGATGAGCATTGTTTATAAACAATCGATATGTGGTTCAAATCCTGTCATCCTAATTTATTTTTATCCCTTTCTTTTAACTCTTATTTTGAATAATCAAGTTTCGTACTGCGTTTTTTCATAAATATTGCAATGTTTTAACATAAATTTTATATATAAACATGGTAAAAATACATAACTTTTTATACACGTACAAACATAACTGGTACATACTTGTGCTATTAAGACACTGTAAATTATATATTTAATATGAAATTTTTCTTTACAATACACATATACACGTCTGTGTAACTTTACAACTATTTATCTACCTATCTATCCTATTATATACCGATATATATATATACGTAAATACGTACATACGTATGCGCACGCATGCTCGATGATCTTTTCGACCTGGGTGTCTGGATTAGTAGCGTCGAACTTTATTACGGGACGGGAATAATTACTTCACCAAAAAGGTTTACAACCAGTGCAATTAATTCATAAAGCTGCAGAATTTGAAATAAAAGAAGCACAATATATAGGGATCATTGCAGTAGTACAAAGGTATTAACCTCAAAAGGTATTAAGAAAAAAATTAATTATAAGCGCTATACGCACTTATAGCCCAACTCACTTTCTTAAAATTTGTTTCAAGTGAACTGCTTTTAAGGGGCACATATCGATTGTTTATAAACAATGCTCATTGGCATAAAATATTTTGCAGAAGGTCATCTAGATAACCTCCAGATTCATCCCTTAAAATTTTATTAAAATCCCCGGGGGTACAGCTGTGGGGTCCCCTTCTCAGTTCTATTCAAGTTGAAGTAATGTATTTTGATTTCCGCAAAGCCTTTGACTCTATTGAGCATAGCATATTAAGCAACAAACTTAAGGAGTGAAGGTGGGATTGCACTGAGGCAACGCAAGGCAACATGCCGCATGCGATGAGTGCGATAGTGATTGCATGTGTTGCATGCGAAAAAAGATGCGGCGATGTTGCCGGTTGCCAAAAAGTTGCCTTAGTGCAGGCCTGTCCAGGGATTTGCTCGTACGAGCAGCTGCGAGTTGCTCTTCGCTCTCGGAGGCACCGAGCCAGGCCCAAGAGCGAAAAGTCTTCTTGGTGGGGGAATCTGTGAACACCACTATCCCCACTTTTTTACGACTGCCGTTCTTGCCCTCGCTCTTGCCTTCGCTCGCAACCACCCGCGGCTGCTCTTCGAGGGCAAGAGCAAAACTTGGACAGGCCTGCCTCAGTGGAATCCCAGCTACAGACATGAGCGATAATCTTCTTCGCTGGATTAGTAGCTATTTGCATCGGCGCTCTTATGCAGTAAAAGTTGGCGGTGCTATATCAAATAGTTTTTGCTCTACATCTGGAGTTACACAAGGCTCTCACCTCGGCCCACTGTTATTCTTACTATTCGTTCATAGGCATCGCAAATGTTATTCTAAACACAAAATTTTTACTCTACGCCGATGATATAAAATTATTTAAGGCTGTCTCCTCTTCGCATGATGCACAGAACTTACAAGCGGATTTGAGTCACATTGAAAGCTGGTGTGCAGGTAACAATCTTGGTCTTAACATCAGTAAGTGTTACATTATGCACTATTATCGGAGTTCTTGCCCACTTATTGTCGATAACAGCCTTGGCAACTTAACTTTGCACTCTGTAGACACCATCGATGACTTAGGCGTCCGCTTCGACAGAAAATTAACGTTCTCTCCACACGTCTCTCGTGCTTGCGCCAAAGCATCGAGATCTCTATACTTTATTAAACGTGCAGCTTCCAATTTCAAGCGTATTTGTACTCTCAAAACATTGTATAAGACTATTGTGTTACCACATCTAACCTATTATTTTTATTATTATTATTTTTCCTTTCTTTTTTTTCTGAAGTCTTTCAATAGAAACTCATGCCACACTTGTCTTGTTGCGTGGCCGTCTGGGAGATGAGGATTCCTCAGCGGAATTCGGGCGCAGGACGATGCCCGTGGAACGCTAAGGCGTTCTGCTCACTGGACGCGGATGTTTAGTGATAAAGAATTATAATTACGATAATGATAAAGCAATGAAACGATTTAAACACAAACAACTAATAGATTTAATTAACTTAATAAAGGAATTCAAATGATACAAATAAAGGATTCATAAGAGTTTTAATTGCACGTCCGTTCATTCCTACTCTCGGGGCTCGAGTGACGCTTTCAAAGGTCCATCGTGTAGACGATTTTTATCTTTCCCTCGAAATTACTCGAACTACAATCGGTACAATCCAACTAATATGGACGCTCGGATACGACTTCATCCAAAGATCGTGCTTTTCTGCCTTCTCCTCGCTCGCGCCAGCCACGCGACCGCTCCTCCCCTCTCCTCCTCCTACAACCATCAACTGTTCGGCATTGTTGAGATTCGGATCCCTCGCCGGTGCTGCATCGATGCATATTTGTTCCACATTCGGCCATACTGATACGTGGGCCGTCCTCGGCCCATTTTTTTTCAGAACTCGTTAATTGTAAATCGAAACTGCAGAGCAACAAAAACCAGGGTGAACACATAATTAGTCAAGGCAATTTTGAATTCACGTAGGGAGGATTTAGTTTAGAGACATAGGAGGGAGAATTTGCTTTCCTAGAAAGATCACATATCACTGTCAGAGTGATCAATTCTGACAATGATGAGCGGAGGTCTGACCGAGGGGATCGGATGAGGAGTGATAGACAGGATCGTGCTAAGGTGAATTTTGTCCGCCGCCCTGTTACCGCTGGAGTCCTTGGTACAACTACACAGGCGACTCCGCCCAAGAAGCTATCCGGACAAAACTCTCGGAAGAGGAAAGAATGAAGTTGTCAGTCCAGCCTTGCCAAGCTCTCTAAAACATGAGTCTCCCTGACATTGGGAACTCAGCCAGAGGTCATTTGACTCCGACTGTTGTCCTAAACCAGCCTCGCCAAAGTCTCCATTCAGCTCAAGCACTGTGACCACAGTGACTCGGCTAGAGAACACTTGACTCCGACTGTAGTAGCAATTTCCAGATTAGCATAGAATCCATGCCACAGATGCTAGAGTTCGGTGGCAATACCATAGCTCCATATACTTACAAATTAGCATTCGAGTGCTTCGAATGTCATCCACCGCTTTATGCTGTCCACCGCCACGACACTTCGCTTCCCAGCCGAATTTTTCACCTCCCTTCTCCGCCGTCTGACTGGCGTCTATACGCCGCTTGGCTTCTGATCGAAATTGTCGAAGATCTACACTATCTAACGTCGTCTGAATGGCACTAAGCAACGCAGCGTCCGCGGGTGTGCGTGGCTGGTATCCGTACAGGAGTACCGCCGGGCTTTTTTGAGTAGTACGATTCGTTGTAACGTTCAGTCCACTTTGCACCTTTTTGAGGTGTTTGTCCCACTCATCCTCAGGGCACCCGGCGCTGGTGGCAGCGAGGGAACCAAGGATCGTGCGATTCATTCGTTCGCACTGTCCGTTTGCCCTGGAAGTAGCAACCGCATTCCAAATATGTTTTATGCCATGCCCCTGACAGAAGACAGAGAACATGTGGGATGTAAAAGCGGTGCCCCTGTCGCTGATCATGCGTGTGGGCACCCCGAACACCGTGAACATTTGGTCGAGGGTTTTCAAAACCCACTTGGCTTTGGTATCACGTACGGGCTCGATAATACAGAATTTTGTAAATCCATCTACGACCACTAAAATTTGCATATACTTTTTTTTTGCTGGTTATGAAAGGACCGAGGTGGTCCAAGTGCAGCGTATGGAAGGGGATAGCAACTTTATCGATGGGGTGTAATAGGCCTGGCTTACGGCCCGACGGGTTTCTGTAATATAGACAGTTCAGACATGCTTTCACATACTTTGCGACAAACTTCCTCATTCCCATAAACCAATGTTTTTCCTGAATTTTTCCCAACGTCTTATCGAGAGAGAAGTGCCCAAGGTCATCGTGGTACATTTTAACAACGTTCCATCGAGCCGCGCGAGGTACGACCCACTTATCCCCTGATTCGGTCTTACGGAACACGACGCCCCTCTTCAGGTTATACTTCTCAAAATACTGTTTCGTTTCCCGTTGTTCGTCTCCGGTTTTCTTATCGCGGAGATTCTGTCATCCTGCATCTGTGCCACCTGTATCCATTCCGCCGCAGTCATATCTACCATTAAGCATTCTACGGGGTTCCTGCTTAGATAATCTGCATGAGTGATTTGCGAATTAGGTCTGTAAACTATAACAAAATCAAAGTCCTGCAAATACATCCACCATCGGGCAACACGCGGAACGATCTCCTTTTTCGCTGCAGTCGCACGCACTGCACTACAATCTGTCACCACCGTAAATTTTATGCCTAACAGATGCACTCGAAAAGCCTTAAGGGGGTAGACACGTGTAATGAAGCGCGCTGTATACCGACACAATCTGGCCCGAAACATGGGTTTAGTAGAATACGCTTTTCGTCCTTATATGAGCGAATTTTGGGCTGGGCGAGGTCTCATTCGAAAGAGAAAGGTTCAGTGCAGCGCGCTCTTGTCATGGTTCGACGAGATTGTGTTGATATCTAATAATATGAGTGTTCAAAGTAGAGCAAAAATCGACAAAATACACCTGCATGAATCAACGTATTTTTAGGTCACTAAAAGAGTTTTGTGACTCAAACGATGACCAGAGCGCCCTGCACTGAACCTTCCTCTTTCGAATGAGACCTCACCCATCTCAAAATCTGCTCATATAAGGACGAAAAGCGTCAACCCGTGATTGAATTCCCAAATACGAGTTCCGCCATATTGGCGATAATCCAGAGCAAGTCACGTAACAAATTTAGTTCAGCTAGTGGATACGAGATGGCGCCTACTCGGGAGGACTGCCAACGTGGAATCATAGCAAACCTGAAGCGTTAAGGCGCGTCCAGACCTTGCGCGGCTTGCGCGCGAGGCACGCCTCGCGGGTCGGAGGGTCTTCGGAGACTACCTGAAAATGGACAATTCCAAAGCAACTTGGAGCTACCTCGAGCAAAACTCGCAGGGTGATTCTCCAGCTACGCCGGTCACCCCGTGGCGAGGACAACAGCCTGCAGTGCCCCATCGAATGTTATGGCTTTCGACCCTCGAAGGGTTTGGAATACCATTAAGAAGTGAGAAATCATCGACTTCCGCATTTCTCATCAGATCTTTGCGAAAACGACGCCAATGGATTCCTGGCGTTCCGTCGATTAAAATCATACCAAATATCATGCAAATCTGACTACTTTGACAGAAGCTATTTGTATTCTCTATGTAAAAGTTGTCCGATTTACACGACATTTGGCATGATTTTCATCGGAAAACCCCAAGGAGGTCGAGCCCCCGCAGTCGAGGGGGAAATATCCATTACAGCGGATTAAGAAATTCTTTTCTTCGTCGTATTGAAAGGGAAGTGACGCCAATGGATTCCTTATGTTTGTCCGATGAAAATCATACCAAATATCATGTAAATCGGACAACTTTTACATAGGGAATGCAAATAGCTTGTGTCAAAGTAGTCCGATTTACATGATATTTGGTATGATTTTCATCGGACAAACATAAGGAATCCATTGGCACCACTTCCCTTTCGATACGACGAAGAAAAGAATTTCTTAATCCGCTGTAATGGATATTTCACCCTCGTCTGCGGGGGCTCGACCCCAATTCGCTACGTCCGGCCCAGGATTCGTACCTTTTTCCGGAAAAAGCCATAAAAATCGGGTGAGGCACAGCGAAGGGCTGTCCTCGCCACGGGGTACCAGACCGCCGCATCTCCTTGACGGGCGTTGCTCCATAATTACCCTGTACCTGGTTAGGAAATAAAATAATTCTTTATTCTTTATCGTATGGATATGGAAGTGTCGCTAATGGATTCCTTGGGGTTTTCCGATGAAAATCATCACAAATGTCGTGTAAATCGGACAACTTCTACATAGGGAATGCAAATAGCTTGTGTCAAAGTAGTCCGATTTGCATGATATTTGGTATGATTTTAATCGACGGAACGCCAGGAATCCATTGGCGTCGTTTTCGCAAAGATCTGATGAGAAATGCGGAAGTCGATGATTTCTCACTTCTTAATGGTATTCCAAACCCTTCGAGGGTCGAAAGCCATAACATTCGATGGGGCACTGCAGGCTGTTGTCCTCGCCACGGGGTGACCGGCGTAGCTGGAGAATCACCCTGCGAGTTTTGCTCGAGGTAGCTCCAAGTTGCTTTGGAATTGTCCATGTTCAGGTAGTCTCCGAAGACTCTCCAACCTGCGAGGCGTGCCTCGCGCGCATGCCACGCAACGTCTGGACGCGCCTTAAAGGCGGGATCTCCTACCCGCGATTGGTCGCTGCGATTGATCGCAGCGACTGGTCGCAGTATACTCGTGCAATGGGAAACCATGTATCTGTTCTCCTACAAGCGACTGCGATCCTCGGGTATGCGCCAGACGTAGGAGCCTGACGCGAGTCTGTTTGAGTACCAGCCTAGGCTACTCGAGAGGCAACACAATGCGAGGAGGGTCTGTTTCCCATTATACCTAGTCGCAGGCTGGCATTGCGACCACCGGTCGCTAGACTCCTCCCGGAGGGAGTCTAGCGACCAGTCGCACTACGACTCATTGCCACAGTATGACAGAATCCCAAGAAATAAGGAAAGAAGTCAGAATTCAAAAGATATGTATTTTTATGTTACCTGTAGACTACTAATATGAGCACCTAAAAACGGTAAAAATATCATGACGCCTACTTCTGATCTGTGTGCAAACACGTGTCTATGATTATATGTATTTTTCGTGCAGAATTTTAAATCGCGTGTTTTAATTTTTGGTGATATAAAAGAAAACAATTTTGGGGGCCCCAAATGAGTAGTGTCGATTCTGTTAAGTAATAGCAAATAATTAGTTACATACAGTTTTTTTCCCATACGAAACCAATTGAAATATTGTCAGCAATCATCCCCTTTTTAGTTCCACTTCCGGGAACTTCTGAACAAATTTTTTGTTTGTTTTCTAATCAACATAATCTAGGCCTTGCTACTACGGAAAAAGCATATACCGCTAATATTTGGCAGTTATAGATTAAGTACGTGTATTCTATGTCGCACAGTGGAGGTAAATCCCCAAAAATGGGAAAAAATGCAACGTCCTGTATTTTGCATTTAAAAATGCCGAATATTATTAAGAAAATTGATACTAAAAGTGTTAATGTATAAGTTTGACGTTATTAAGAAAATAACGTCAATTCGTCATGAATTGGCGTCAATAGTTTCAATAAAACTACAAGAATTTGATAAATATGCCATGGAAAATGCAGTGTTCCATGATGTAGCGTGATGACTGATGCCCTAAATGGATTGTTAGCGGGTCACGGTTTACTACAGCTTTATGACACTAGTCCTTCGGCCCCCTACACGATATAAAGTAATTCGGAACCATCTGTCAAGTAACTTGCAGAACATCGGAACAATTTTTAGGATTAATCCCCAATTGCTACAAGCTAATTCCTCTGCGTTCGGCAGACAATAAACCGTGTTTCGCTACAGTATAAAAGAATGATAAGTATGGTCGGAACGTTGACCGTGACTGCGCGTGGTTCCGCCAGCGTCGTCCTCTCTTCAAATTAAGGGGGTATTCTAATCTAGACACTCTGCAATATATAGCACAATAATATTTACCGTAAGCAGCCCCTAGACGATCAATATATTGTGTAATATTCAATATTATTGACCATGTGGGGCACACAGCACATATTAGTAATTTACAAGAAATATTCGGGTCAGGCATGAATAACAGCGACGCTGAGCCTCGCCCATTCTGTACTTTGCATTTCTAACTCCACTGCGTTGTATCAAATATTATAAAAGAATAAACACGATTTATTATTATTATTATCAGAAATATATAAAAATACATAATCCTCCCCCAACTTTTGAATTCTGACTGGTTTCCTTGTTTCTTGGGATTCTGCCCCACTGTGGCAATGGACTTGGTCGCAGGTAAGAGTGTGTGGATCGTCCCGAGGGTCGGGTCCCTGGCCCTCGGGACAGGTCGGAAAATTTCGGGTGGGGTCGGGCGGGGTCGCGATACTTTCGTAAGTTTCCGGCCCGTCCCGAGCCCGAAAAGTCGGCTACCCGCACACTCCTGGTCGCAGGCAAGGAGATTCAGCCTAGGCCCAGTCGCTGGGTCAAATCGCTGCGACCAATCGCGGGTAGGAGATCCTAGCAGCCGTACAATAGTGGGGATAGTGGCGTTCACAGATTCCCCCACCAAGAAGACCTTTCGCTCTTAGGCCTGGCTCGGTGCCTCCGAGAGCGAAGAGCAACCCGCGGCTGCTCGTGCGAGCAAATCCCTGGACAGGCCTGCTCTACTACATCGGTGTTCAAACGCGATGTCATTAGAAATAACGCGCCATCCTCGTCCAAATCATCCCAGAGCTGCAACGTGGCATTTACAGATTGCCGTAATCCTAACAAACAAGGCAATGTCGAAAGTTTCTCCTTTAAGCGATTTAGAATACTCTACACTTCGCCCTGAATTGCAAGCGAAGAACACTAAATTTGTCTTCTGAAGCTTGATCACCCGACCCTTTAAACAATTGTTTTCTGTCTCTAATGGGACTTCAGAGATGCAACTACCTTCTACTGGATGCAATTTCGGAATGGCATCATTCTTCATACGCCCCGTAGCGTGAAAATTATTCGACATAAACTGTCGACTACATACATATTTTCTCTTTAATTCCGCGGTTGGCATTTCCACCCAGTCGTCTATACCGCAATTAACGAGCCACGTTATCAAGCGGTCATTATTCGAAATTGGAAGCGCATGAAATGTTCTTCCATCACCATTATCGCGACTTGTCTTTCCGCAGTTGCGGTAAACACACTTCTTAAACGTGACTTTACTCTTGTGCTGCTCCATGAGGTACTACGTAACCAAAATACAACACTTCGCACAATGTCTACCAATGCACTTATAAATGTATTTAGAAGAAACGTACCTTGTCACCGAATGTCACCTTATGTGCACTTCACTTTAGCCACAAAGCACACGGGGATTGTTCGATCGTGGAATTGGCGCGACCAGGCTTGTACAACCCGTTGCTTCGCAAGCAGATCGTTAAAACCGATAGGTCAGTGGGTGACAAAAGCAGAAGGTTTATATATCCTCAGAAATTACTGCAGTTCCCCCACCACTTCGTTAGCTACCGACCTAACAAGGAAATGTCGCTATCCGCGCCGTATCCAAGCGCAATGTTGCCGAACAATAAAACAGCAGATCAGGTTTGACTCCTCTACCTGTTGCAGAGCATACAATTTGGCAACGTTGTGCTCGGATTTGACTATTGCTAATTTTTCAAATTTTCCATTTTTAGAAAAGCATAATATGTAAAACCCAAGAAATAATATAATATTTTTATGAAATAAATATATTTTCAATTATGAGAAATAGTATGTATAGTTCGACAAGTTAAAGAAGAACTTCTCCCACCATGCACCCGAAACATGCAAATTGTTCATCCAAAATGAAATTAAACAGTTTCTTACTATTTTGGAATACGAGGCTTCCTTCTCGAAATATTAACAGTTCAATATTAGCGTGGAACTTTTGGGCCGTGTAGTAAAGCTGAAACACCTGAGCGTGGCGCATTAAATGCTCTCACGCACACACAGTAGGCACGCGTAGATACAGACCCACGCACGGAGTAGAACCGACCGTGCTGGTGCAAAACGTGAAAATGGGTAGCGTGGGCTGCTCCTGCGTGTGTGAACCGCTCGCTCAGCTGATTCGGCTTTAAGGGAGGTTTCTGCCTTGTTGGGCCAAAAAATGTTCGATTTTTCACCAATTTTTTATGCGAAAAGTATTAAATATAGAATGTTGATATTTGGTATGTTAACTAAGCGGTCTTTATTGTACATAAAAATATTTTTTCTAGTTTGATATAACATGGTAGTGGGAGTGGGAGGAGCCACGTATGTCGGTGCGCGGGCGATGACATCCTTCGCTTGCGGAAGTCCTAACTTCCGGACAGGTGATCTGAAGCACAAAAATGAAACATATTTTTACTTTGTACAATATTGTGCATAAGTTGACGTAGAATCAAGAAGAAAAATTGAAAAATAACACAATAGTGAGCGATCGAAGAGATTTTTTTTTTCACCAAAAATTTTTGCAGTTTTTTGTCCATTAAATAAAAACGGTAGAGTATTTTTTGATAATTCTAGGTCAACTAATGAAGACGTTTGTTGTACACGTGCCTGCCAAATTTCAGAAAGATTGCTTATCTAGGGCGTGTAGGAGCACTTCCGCAAACTTGAAAAATGTAGTTTCGAGAAAAACGCGTTTAAAGTTAAACCGAAGGTTATGTGCGAATAAAATGAAAAGTTTCATACTTACACCTAATCTGCTATACCAGGAGCATAGAGGATACCTTCCTCTTCTTCAAAAAGTTCTTCTTGAGCTGTCCGCTCCAGTCTTCGGGCCAATCTTGCTTCTTTTGATGCTGCGGAATGTGTAGCGTCAGCTTTTTTCACGCGCACCATATCCCTTTTGTTGGCCATTATTTGTGCTTCAGGTCCAATTGTGATGCCCATCACTTCCATCATACGCAGTAGGGGGGTGATACCTTCGTTGAATATACATACGGCAATAAAAGCTGCCAGTTCGACAATTTTTTTCGAGCAAAAAATGTGTTTTGGAGCCAACCTCCAGAGGACAGCGTTGAAACTTTCGTTATTATTTTGCGTATGTCCGCCCAAACAGCGTTGCAACAGATCGTCTGACGACAGATCTGAATATATCGGATGAAGGAGTTTCTGAACTTCAGTCGCAAGTGGTTGTTCGTGTTTGAAATCATGCAATTTGTTGCTTGCCTCTGCGCGTCTCCACTTGCACCATGAGTCAGGCCCGGGCGGACAATTGTCGTGCTTTTGCTTCGCATCTGTCGAGCATTTGTGATCGAAAGTCGCCCAAATAGCATTTTTCATAGCAGTCACAGAATCAGAATTTCTGATAATTGCCAAACCATAGTAATTGGTCAAGTCACGAATCAATTTATCCGTCAATTTGCCACCACCTTTGCCACCAACCCCTTTCGTCTTCTTTTTTCCGGATCTCAATCTTGACCCCATTCGCTTTTTGACGTGTCCAACGCACTCTTTCTTCGCCACGATCAATTCCTCCCCATACGGTTGTATTTCCAGAAGTGATTTGAAGGTTTTCGTATCCCCGTCGCCTATGTAGTTGGTATATTTTACATCGTGAAGCTCCTCAGATCGTGTAAACATGTCGATAATACCATCGACTTCCATTTTTCCAGCGCTTCCAGTGTGATTGCATGCACAGTTTTCTTCGTGTTCTGCGTACCAGCTATCAAATTCCTCAGTGCCCTCTTTGCCACTCCAGTAATTACAGGATTGGCAAAACTTAGATTTCACAACATGGTCCAGAATCTTACTGGAATATTTTCCAATCAGAGTGACTACGCTAAACAACGATGAAAAACCGCTCCTGCTCCAAGTTCCATCACCTGAAACGGTCAAATGAGATGGCTCATTTCCCTTTGCAGCCTTTCCGAGGAGTACGTCGGTCGTGGCTTTCGCAGCAGTCAACGCATTTTCCAAGCATGCATAATATGTGCTGTTAACAATTCCTTGACCCAAATCCATCATGCCGCAAAAAAGATTTATGCCCTGCAACCCGATTCCTAGTAAACGCATTACAAACACGATTCGTCGATTGATTTCGAAAGATTTGTTCGAAATTTTCGGGCTAGATTCAATTTCGGTGGAGCAACAATCACACACGACACAGAGCTTGAATCCCAAACCTTGTTCGCCTTTCACGTTAAACTGTACGTCACTTTCACATTTCTTGCATTTTAATAGGGCCCTAAGTGTGGAAAACACAGAAATAAAATTGATAATGCGGTACCCGTGCATTGGATCAATGGTGATTTCAGTATCACTAGAATTCATTAGCTTTTGTGCCGACGTACTGGCGTGTAATGTTTCGTTTTCCCTGGTATGCCGATTACCACTGAATCGCCGTTTTTTTGCCTTGTGACCAGGTCGCTCATTTTCTTCGCGATTGAATTTTTTTGTTTTATACATTTTGCACCACGGTTTTAACTTCGAAAATCGTCCGTTACTCTTCGAGGTGACAATCATACTGAGGACGCTTTTCGAGGCAGCTGCAAGGTAAGGTTTTTTGGGAAAACCCAAAAATATAGACAATACGAATCATAAAATTTTGTTACACAGGACGCGAATCGGTCGCAGTTTATAGCGCCGCGCCGGTCCAAGCGCTCCGAATTTCATACCTGCGGCGCCCGCTTCTCTTCGTCGGCCTATAACTTTGCGAATTTTATTTATATCGACTTGCAATTTGCTGTACGTATTCTTAAACATTGGCTCTTTCCGATACATCAAAACAAAAAAAAAAAATTTTTTTGACCCAACAAGGCAGAAACCTCCCTTAAACTGCGGTCCAGAAGATTCACCGCATATGTATACAATTTATGTTACGTACAATTTTTAATGTTTCCAGAAAGGACCCTGAATACGCAGACTAAACAATAAGCACACGGTTATTTTCTAACATGTCAAGCTATACTTATATTTTTGTAACAAAAGGAGTAAGCAATTACAGCACGATGAATGTAATAAAATGCAAATGTAACACAGTACAATATATCGTATAAATAGAATCTTACGCATAACATAATACAACAATTTATTTCATTATTAAATAAATTAAGTAAACATGGACTTGGTAAGTAGTAACTGGTATGAAGAACCAAATTAAATACATTTTCTCTATTAATTTTCATCTTCCTCCATCAATCTCGATTTGCATAGGCTAGGTTCAATACAGTCTTCTTGTTAAAAAGTCGCATGTGTCGTGTCTATGCCGTATTAATTATGTATTTGTGCGACGTTCCGGCTGCAACATTTTCATGGCTGGAAGTCCCCAATTTTGACACTATTAACCGACCCATCATAAAGCATTGTTACTGATCATTGAAACGGGGTCTCGGATTTGTGTCGGTTGTTTCAAACTAAGCATATTATGCTTTTATAAGGATGGAAAATTTAAAAAATTAACAACAGTAAAAGAAATGTACAAGATCATCATTTAATCTTTTAACCCGCGCTCGCGCGATCAGGTAAAATGGCAACAGTGCTTCACGGACTCATTCCAGTACATCAGAGATGGGCAAAAAATTATTTGAAATAAAAATTTGTGTACGAAATTTTTATTTCAAATATTTTTTTGCCTAACTCTGTACTACAAGCATGCGCCGTCCCGGCGTTCGGAGAGCTGCCAACGACCGCTGGACAGCAGTGATCCCCGAGCTTCAAAAATGTTGGGATGGGCTTTCAAATTCACATGGCCAAAAGCTATTGGGAATTTCCCGGCCCAGGTAAGCGAGTCGCGAGCCCTGCTTTTATAATCGGTTTACCACTCGCAGCCCAGATTACTATAATGAGGTTTGAAAACAATGTCGACTGGTCTCGTACCAGTCTCAATTTCAATCAGAACAATAGATTCTGAGGTCTGCAAACGCATTGTCGGACGTGGCCGAAACCGCGACGTTGAGCCCGTCGACATCGACAAAAAAACGAGACGATCGGCGGCCGACGAAGACAGTCTCCTGCAGAGATGGGCAAAAAATTATTTGAAATAAAAATTTCATACACAAATTTTTATTTCAAATAATATTTTGCCCATCTCTGCTCTCCTGCAGTCGCTCGCATAGGACGGTCGTGTCGAACACTTTATGTATTCCAAACCTTAAATATATTCACTTCATGCATTGTAAACAGCATACTCATTTTCCCTCCTTTACTATTCAGTTTCCTCCATCAAATAAAAAAACTTTGATATGAAACTTTTTTGCTTTTTCAATAGTTAGAAAAATAATAGCGTGTGATAAATAATATACGAACAAATCGGACATACTGTATAAACTTACTGAAACATCCGAACGTCAGTTAACATTAGTCAGTTAACGTCAGTTAGTATATAGTTTAAACAAATGAATGCTTCTAATAGTTATGGAGGAAAATGAATTCCTTTTTAAAAAAATATGTATCGAATATTTTTGGCTACTCTACAGACTTGAAAAATTGCACCAAAATCGGTGTGTGCGGATTCGATATGTTCCTTTTAAATAATACAGTACAGTAGAAGGATATTATTATTATTATTATTGTTATTATTATATGTCTGTATTATATCGTATAGACCATCATTACTGTATGCGCAAACACACGATGAATGGGTGGGGTTCAGCAACAGCTGCACTTAAAAAACATTAAAGCACTCTTTTTGCAAATTACGTTATTGCAAACGAATGAAATTTGTTTTGCGTTAAATAAACCGGAATAGGAAAACAAGGTTGAAAGGCGAATGTGATATCGTTTTATTTTCATCCTCCTTTCTCTTCCGTTGAACGGAATATGTTCATAAGACGATTTTTAAATTGTTACTCTGACAGAAACATTTGTAAATCGCGGGCTTCGACTCTCATAACATAACCTAGTTTTACCCGTGCTGAATTCGAATTCCTACCATGCGTAGTGTTACAATCTGTTTCGAGACATCACCGGTAACGTTGCATGCGACACTAAAATGGTAAGGGGATCCTAGGGCCGGTATTCATAAACGTGTCTTAAGATTAAGCAAATGCTTAAGCATTCCGCATCCTTTACTAACCCTAGTAGCTAGTAAAGGATGCCGAATGCTTAAGCATTTGCTTAATCTTAAGACACGTTTATGAATACCGTCCTAGGACCCCCCAAACCGGTGACAGAAAAGTACATTGGTTGATAGGTCTATTCTATACCTCGTCTGTGCCAATACTAATACCAGGGACAAGTTGGAAAGTGAAATGCGTTGCATCGGAATAAATCAACAGAAGTTTTTCGCAAATATCGTGGAAACGAAGGTCGAGCGGCAGTAACATGTATAAGATAAAGTTGTTCAGAATCGTGTCCCCGACAACATATTCAAAAATCATTGAAATCGGTGAGGACAGAAAACTTCTAAATAATTACCCTTTATAAATATCTTTTATTGCCGTATACAGTTTAACAGTTTGCTTAAACCTTATAGTGATACTTAAGTAATTCTATTAATTTAATTGTAGTAATTCAGTAATTCAGTAATTGTGTTCCGCGTAATTCCGTATTCAGTGCGGAACGTTGCAGAAAAGGCGCTCATACGTTACGAGTGCATCGTTGCACTCGTAACCTATGCGGGGCGTTCCTGCAACGACGATCACAAAATACGGACTTACATATTTGCACTCGACATTGCGCAACGTTTTTATTAGGTACAATAAATTGAATGGCAATAGTAGGGACATTGACAGTAATTCCCTGATAACCATCTGCCGCCAATCTAACATCAGATTGGCAGCAGGGTCTGCCGTGAGAGCGCAGAGCCTGACGTCAGATCCGTAGTCATCTGTGTCCGCATTAGGCTGCGGTCTGAGGTACAGAGCCTGACATCAGGGCCTGACGTCAGATGAGCAACAGATTTGCGGCCTTTAAGGTAAAAGTACCAATAACTGGACACGTCCCAATACCTGGACACCAATGACATTTATATTTTTACTAAGCTTCATAGAAACTTTAGAACAATATTGTTGGGAACATATGTTATTTTGTAACTTGATCTCTTATATAGAAAATTAAGAGAGCCCTAGATGTAAAGTTTAATATATAAAACAGTCTTTAAATATCGGAGGTGCATGCACTCGAATTCTGCGTAGATTTCTTAAGTAATTCTTAAGAAAAATACAGTTAGTTGTTAAGGTGATAATAATCGTTATATAACGTTTTTCTGAGAAAAAAACGTATGTACAGAATCTTAAGAAGTTTCTTGTTACATACAAAACAAAACATTGATCAGTTAATGTTGATTTCAATTAAAAATATACGTGTTCATGTACCGGTACATAATAATCTTGTCCTCTGCACGCTGTCCCAATAACTGACCAGCCGTCCAGTTGGTCGGCCTGTCAGCATTTTGAACGCTTAGGTGAAGTCTCAATACCTGACCGCATTGTGGAACCCGTAAAGTGTCTGTGTTTTCTCAAATTTTTGTATATCAAAAGTGTAAGTACAAGTATACTGTACATAAGTTAAGAGTTTTTTATTTTCAATTCATATTTTTAGTCAATTGCATGCTACATTTTCAACATAACCAAAATTGAAAAATGAAAAATTCGCGCGCAAACCATTCACACAAACACTAGTGGCGCCCTCTGCGCCAAGCATTGCGTTATCTTCCCCATTGGCCAGGTATTGGGACATCAAAAGTGGGACGCTGGGACAAATCAGAATTCTATTGTCCATGTACTGGTACACATAACTACTTGCATTTTTACTCAATTTAATTAAAATAACGCACTGAAAACAAGTTTTTAGTAGCTCATTTGATAGAAAGAAGTAACATTTATTTGAATATTGACACTTTTGTTAAAAAGGACATTTATTTCTAGTCCATTTTTAAGATATACAACTTTGATATCCTTAAGTGTCCAGTTATTGGTACTTTTACCTTACACGGACGTTCTTGCGTGGCACTTTTGCGCGCCACACGCCAGCGCGGCACGCATTTGGCGTGGCGTGCCGGAACGTCGGAAGGAGCGCGCTCCTTCTCGCAGGCCAGAAGATCGCACCCGTCACTACTTAGAGACAGCGAGTTCGGGCTCCCATTTCCACGTCGACTCCACATGCTTTTTTCAGGAACCAGCGCAGTCTTGTATTGTGTACTACCTGTTCCATGTATATTATCGATCTGCGAAACGATCGGCAAGACACGATCGCGATATACGTAGGTTTGCGAAAAGTATACGAATTCCTCGATATATCTGGCTTATAGAGGATATCATAAATGCTGTTACTGTAGGGCACACTGAAACATCTGTTTTTACGAAGCTACATTTGGTTTACCTGAAGGTGCTATAAATTATGGAAATGGTTTATTACTCAGTTATAACGACTGTATTGCGATCTGCATTCTCTTTGCGGACGAAAAGTTTCCACCTCATCGGACGTTCTTGCTAGCATCTTGTGCGTGGTTAGAAGTGTGGCGCGCCGGAATTCCACGTTCTTGCGTGCGAGTAGAACCGTTGTCAGGCGTGTCGCGTCCAAAAGTGTGGCGCGCAAGAATTTTCGCCGCACGCAAACCTCGACTCAAGAGGCAACGCTACCGATAAGCCGTGCCTCGATGGGTTTCAAGGACTTCGACCCTCGAGCCCAGGGGGGCCGTACAATGTTGCCCCTTAAGAAGTGACGAATCAAAAATTCTACATTTTTCATCGGATCTTGGCGAAAGTGGTGTGAATCGTGTCCTTATGTGTTCCCGATGAAAATGGTCCAAAAACGACACAAATCGGATCGTAATTAAGGAATCTTCATATTAAATTGATTTCCAAAACTTCGTTAAAAATAGTTCGATTTACATGAAATTTGGTATAATTTTCATTTGAAAAACATAAGAAATGCATCGGCATTACTTCCATATCGATACAATAAAGAATAAAGAATACAGTTTTTCTGAAACAGGTATGTATCCTCGGCCGACCGCTGCGAATCGAAGTCGGCGACCCACAGTCGAGGGTGAAATATTCATTACAGCGTGTTAAGAGATTCATTATTCGTCATCGTATCGATATGAAAATAACACTAATGGATTCCTGGCGTTCTCCCAATTAAAATTATCATAAATATCATGGAAATCGGACTACTTTTACACAAGCAATACAAATTATAAAAGGAGTAGGCATTTCTTAAACGCACTCTCTTATCGTATCGATATGGAAGTGACATCAATGGATTCCTGGCTCATCCTGGAGTCCAACGAGAGTGTAACTTATCCAAAAGTATGATTAGATCGATGTAGATTCTGTGATCCATAGGGTGATCAAAATAATTGTGAAAACTTTGTTTTATGAGGGCTGCTCGGATTTCGGTGGTCCGAACGATGACCAGAACGAGCAAAGAACATTGCTGATTGGCCAAATTTTCCTAGAAGAGGAGGGACCTTCCCTCTGCAAGTTCGACGGCGTAGGAGGCACCCCTCCCCCCCCCCTCTCGATAACATAGAGGTGTAAAAGTAGACATCTGCTTACCAAAACTAGACAGATTGATCGGTCAGAATCTCGCCCCGGGGTCGTGGTTTATAACCGCATTGTCCCGCAGGTCTGCGGGGAAACCCGCCGATGGAGCAATATACGGATTAACTCAGACCGCAGAAATTCGAAATCGCTGAAAAACGGCACGATGTCGATTTTCCCTTTTCGACATCTGGCACACAAATGCTTCCCGAAGAAACCTTCGAAAACAAGCAATTAACTACTTAGGTAGTTGTAAACCAGAGTTGACTAACTGGTGGCTCGCGAGTCACCGGAGGCCCCTACGCCTTGCTGCCACGGTCCCCTCCATACCTACCAGACTCTGACAGACATAATTTACTAGGTTGCAGATGAAAATAAATAACATCATGATTTTGGTTAATAAAGTTTAATCTATTAATCGTATATTAATCTATTTCAGACAACTACAATTTTATGCTAACAGTGCGCATATGAGTTTTGTACGGCGCTCTATTTGAAGCACTATAACTCCGGATATAACCACTATTTTTGCATATAATTTTTTTTCATATTCCCTAAAGATAGACAAATGAAGCCACAAAGCTGCAAGTAAATATGTTTAATTTTTTGGTTTGAAAAAATTCTCGTTTACTTCCTACCGCTTGTAGCGGCTCGCAGAGTCTTGACTGCCAGGCGCGCCGCGCGCCTCAGAATTTTCCGCACTGTCGGAAAGTCCACGCGCCACGCCAAACCCTTGTCTTCAAGTGCCGCTTTCCTTTTCTAACTACCTTTTCTGTCTCTTATGTAAACTTTTCTGAAGTCAAGGTTTGCGCGCCTCACTTTTGGACGCGACACGCCTGACAACGGTTCTACTCCCACGCAAGAACGTGGAATTCCGGCGCGCCACACTTCTAACCACGCACAAGATGCTAGCAAGAACGTCCGATGAGGTGGAAACTTTTCGTCCGCAAGGAGAATGCAGATCGCAATACAGTCGTTATAACTGAGTAATAAACCATTTCCATAATTTATAGCACCTTCAGGTAAACCAACTGTAGCTTCGTAAAAACAGATGTTTCAGTGTGCCCTACAGTAACAGCATTTATGATATCCTCTATAAGCCAGATATATCGAGGAATTCGTATACTTTTCGCAAACCTATGTATATCGCGATCGTGTCTTGCCGATCGTTTCGCAGATCGATAATATACATGGAACAGGTAGTACACAATACAAGACTGCGCTGGTTCCTGGAAAAAGTATGTGGAGTCGACGTAGAAATGGGAGCCCGAACTCGCTGTCTCTAAGTAGTGACGGGTGCGATCTTCTGGCCTGCGAGAAGGAGCGCGCTCCTTCCGACGTTCCGGCACGCCACGCCAAATGCGTGCCGCGCTGGCGTGTGGCGCGCAAAAGTGCCACGCAAGAACGTCCGTGTAAAGGCCGCAAATAGCTTCTTCTGGCGTAAAGTTCTCCGCTGATTTGGGGCATTTGATTTCCAAAATACCCTCTTGACCAATGATTCCATCCGGTGAAGCTCCTAAGAAGACGATGCAGCTGTCGATGAAAAATCCACATTCCGCAATATCTGTGTATTGCTTCTTCAATTCTTCGCGAGCAATATTCTCGCATTCTTTCCCGTATTCCACCGCGGGTGCACTAATTATCTTCGGATAAAGAATTGATTTTACTGCATTTGCGCAAAGCGTGTCAGGTCGGCGACGGCACACTTGTCCAAAATTGGATGCTGTCAACAATTTGGACCTGTACTGCAACCATCTGCGGTTCTTTGCTTGTCCAATTGTTTCATCTTCAATGGCATGTCTTTTCTCTTGCCAGTCACTGAGCATTTGCATATGCTTTTCCCGCTCCAGTTCATACATTTCGGATGGCATGTCTGGCTTCTGTGCATTTTGTCCATAATCAGAATCTTTCTGCGAGGGCAAATGCTTGCGTACATATCGCGCAGCCTTCGTTTCCTTCTGTTTTGCAGCTCTCTTTTCCTTTTCTTTCTTTTTCTTTTCTTCCATTTGGCGCACAACCTCGGGCGTTTTCTTCTTCATAACCGCATCCAATCGCGAGTGCACTTGCTTAATGTTGTACTCCACGACAGCAGCAGCACATCTCCCTGCATAGGATCCTCTTTCGGCGAAATTTAATCTTTTTCCGCCAGTGTACTTGGCAATTATTCCGTTCAAACTTTCCACAGCGTTATTAGTAGTATTATAGAGTAAGCTCTCCGCATGAGCTAATAGTGCACGAAATATTTCTTTTACGTCCTGGTACACTTCAATTTTCATCAAGTCTGGAACGATGTTTTTCTCATTCTCTTTATTGTTTCCATCGTAGAAATATTCTAGTCTTGCACACTCTGCGTGTTCACCAAACGCGTGGCTTGGACCATTCTGTATGTCGCCATACAAATTCTTCGTTTTCTCGTCGATTGATACATTCTGATTGTATCTAAACTTTGCGGCTTTCACGATGTCCGTGCGCAACCGGCGAACGCTACTTTCCACAATTTGTCTCAATGGTCCAGATGTGGTCTTTTTTACAATCGCTTTCATTTTTGTGCAAAAGTTTCGCAACAAATGATTCGTGCATTCAATCTTTTTTACACGAATCTGTCTCTTATATGGGTCCGCATCAATAATCTTCTTATATACGCTACTGTCCCCATCAGCAATCAGTGTAGAATAAACGAGCCCACGTTTTTCTACGCTAGTGTTGAATCCTTCTACTATAGCATCGCTTTCCATAGCAGTCGATGCTCGAGATGTGTTCCAGTTTTTGAAACATGTGTGCTTTCGGGGTTCTTTCTCGTTTTTCGCAGCAATCCGACAAATTCTGCAAAGTTTGTTTCGAACGCCGTAAAATAAAACTTTTTTCGTGTGATAGCCAACTATCACGTCGACTCCAGACGCAGAATCGTAACATCCACTGCGGTAGGATCTCTTCATCCAGCTTCCGTCGGCCACAACGGGGATGTGAGGGGTCCCTGATCCGGGAAGAACGTCGCCTCTTTCAATCGCCAAACGTTTTTCTTCTTCAGCCGCTGCTAACATCTCTTCTTCTGCAGCGGCAATTGCGGACTTGATGAATTCATCTTGATTCTTCACGAATTCTTTCTTCGACATGCAACGTATGTTCACTCCTGCAAAAGTGTGTTCCAACTGAGCATAACTGCCTCCACATAAAATTGTTGCATTAACGGCGCCCTGATTGCTATCCACTTCTTCGGCTTCGTCCGATTGATTGTGGATTTCAGCTTTGTAATGGCATAAAGTGCACATTACGCTGAAGATGCTCTTGAAGCCACACCGTTTCACACCAGTTATTCGTAGGTATTCAATGCCGCAGTCTTCCCTATGTTTTGCATGTTTACCTATTTTCTGCAATTGAGCAAGCACATTTTGAAAATTCATTACATCGTTGCTATTTAGGAGACGCGATTGCTCTTGCGGCTCGTTCTTCGCAACTTTTTCTATAACGAAGTTTTCTTCTTCGTTACTTTCAACATCAAATTCTTGAAGCGCCTCTTCAGTTTCTCCCGAACTGGCCGTATCAGTGTCTTCATCGGATGGCGAGTGCATTATCTCTTGGTACGTATGATTTCGTCCATCGGATGTTGATGGTTCCTCTACCATACGTTCCTCGGCCACTTCTTCTGAATGTCCTACGGCAGTGTCGTCTGCCGTTTTTTCGTTTTCATGTTTCTTCTGAAGGGCTGAAGACCTTCTCTTTTGGCGATGTACTTTCCGTTTCGAAAATCTCCTTGCGGACGGACGTAATTTTCGAGGACGAAACGGAGAATTATTATCCATATCTTCTTCCACATCCTGCATATTCACATTTAGAGTGTCACTCATTCTACACTAAACCAACAAACACAACACAAACACAAACACAACGCAACACAACTCAAAATCCTACTGCCCGTTACAAAAAACGTAAACGCGAACCGTGAACGTGAAACGTGAATCCGAAGATTCGTCTGTGGTGCGTTCTGAAACAAACAGAAATCGCAGGGCTCCGGTCGGTGTTGATGGAGGGGGAACACCTACAAGAGAGGTGGTTATGTGTGCGTGACCGATGCAGGCGCAGTTCATGCACACATTACCACCGCTCGTGTAGGTGTTTCCCCGTCCATTCCTGGTTATTTAGGAGCCCGGCGACTATCCCCACAATTTCTTGGAATTCTTTGGTCGAGAGTGAGAGAATCCGAGAACGAGCGAGAGCGGACAAAAGAGTCACACCAGAGTTGGGCATTATAGGAATAAAAAGTGATTGAAATAACTTTTCAAATAAAGATACTTCTTCTTTTTCCTTAGTCGACTAAAGGCACCCGAGTTAGCTTTTAGCTTTACTCAAGACGCCAGAGATGAAGCCGGTTATTCAAGGATCTTTCATCTTGGATGGTGAATAACGTTGTTTCGACTAGAAGGTCGACTAACCGGCGAAAGCCTTTGCGGCCCGATCCGCGCGCTTTATTTTTCATCGTATCAATATGAAAATGACACCATTGGATTCCTGGCGTTCTCCCGATTAATTGGACAGAAAATAATTTAAATCGGACTATTTTTAACGAAACGGGCTTCAAATTCTGCAAATAAATTTCTCACGTAATATCCTTAATTATGGTCCGAAATGTATCATTTTTAGGGCAATTTTCATCGGGAAGCCATAAGGAATCGATTGGTGATACAGTATTGTCTTGGTAATTACAGTATTGTATTATTTGTTTGGTGCACACGATACGGGTCCTCGCTATCCCCACCACTTCTGTCTCACTCTTGTCTGGCGAAGACGAGAGCGAGATGGAACGAGAGCGAGCGAGAGCCACTGAAAGCGAGCGAGGACGCCGTGACACTCCGTCCTTTGCGTGCGCGACGGGTGTGCGCGATGGTCGCAAGCACTTACGGTGAGGACGGGATCCGCTTCGCAAAATCTTGACGCAGGCCCGGCTCAAGTCTTTTTTGCGCCCTAGGCGAACTTGTCAAATTGCGCCCTTTATTACAATACATGTATTTGAGATTATCTATGACTTTACTCTGCAAAATTAAGCAACTGCTAGGGGGTAAGGTTGACAAGAGGTGCAAAATGGTCTTTTCATTGTTGGCATTGTTGAAAATAAATTTACAAATGAAATACTACAAATTGTACTACAACGGTTTTAAACTACGAGTAAGAATTAAGAGGATAAACTACGAGTAAGAATTAAGGATATGAAGAAGCTCAATTAAATGTATTATAATAAATGGCGGAATTTGGCCAGCTCGCCTAGAGCGGAAAAAGGACTCGTGCCGTGCCTGGCTATCTGACCGTCGCGCGCATGCGTCGAGCAGTCACGATTCCATCTGAGCGCTCGCGCCTGTCGCGCACGCAAAGCGTTCCACCTCGCTCCCCCTTCGGCCAGAAAGAAGCGAGAAACGAACACTCGGAATTAGGGCTCTGTTCACGATACGGGTTCCACGCAGTGATACCAGATCGGGGACGGGTTCCCTCGAGAATTTTCCCCACCTCGCATGCACACTATGCAGGAGTCGCGTATGTGATCTACACGCACGTAATTGGTGCATAGTGTGCATGCGAGGTGGGGGAAATTCTCGACGGAACCCGTCCCCGATCTGGTATCACTGGTTCCACGCCGGTCCCGACCAGCGAGCCCATGCGGAGATAATACTGTACTTTCATCAACACTTATCAAAAACATGAAGATTTTATGTGGCCCGTCGGTTGTATTGCTCTTGGCTGTCAACGGGCGGTCTACTGGGGCCCGAAGATCTTCGCTCGCAGCGAGAAAGGAAAACAGTGGGATGGGTAGAGCCGTTGAGCTGAGAGCAATAAAACTGACTGACAGACCACATAAAATGTTCATGTTTTTGATAACTGTTGATGAAAGTATTACCAATCGATTCCTCATGTCTTCCCAATGAAAATTGTCCTAAAAATAATTCGGACCATAATTAAGGATATTACGTGAGAAATTTATTTGCAGAATTCAAAGCCTGTTTCGTTAAAAGTAGTCCGATTTAAATTATTTTCTGTCCAATTAATCGGGGGAACGTCGGGAATCCATTGGTGTCACTTTTATATTGATACGATGAAAAATAAACAAATTCAGATTCTGTAGAATCTGACGGGTAGGCGACCGCGCGCGGGTCGGGCCGCAAAGGACGGAGTGTCAGGCGTCCGAAAGACGGAGCGAGACAAATATCAACGCGTCGTCTGTCTCGTACTGTCCTAGCTCGCTTTCAGTGCCTTTGCTCGCTCTCGTTCCATCTCGCTCTCGCCTTCACCGGACAAGAGTGAGACAGAAGTGGTGCGGATAGCGAAAAGTCCGTATCGTGTACACCAAACCGAGCCCGTAACGAGACTTTACTGCATCTAGATATTATCTTTGTCCATTTCTGAGTCACACGTAGTTGCAGTCGACTACGGAAGAGAGTTTGTTGAAAATGTTTATCTAAATAAATGTTGAGGAAACACCTGTTCTATATAATTACCATAACTTTCGTCAGCGTCGAGCGTGTTTCTTCGAACCGCCGAGGGTCGAGCCCGGCCGAGTGGCGAGCGCCGAACACAAGGACCTTGGGGTTTTGGTTACTCACCAAGTTTCGACGCTGACGAAAGTTATTCGTGGCTGTATTCGAAGGCTTCGAAAAGATAAATGCTACGGATGAAAAATTTATTCTACGCAGTAAGGCCTTGCCTAATAGGCAGGAAACACAAAGAGACGTCTTCGGCGTTCTCAGTGTGTGACTAGAGTGTGAGAGCGAGCCCGAGCGGACAGAAGAGTTGCGATCGTCGATCATTGAGCGTGTGACGTGTGGTTGATCGGTGAGAACCCGGAAGCTTCGGGGCGCAAGCGAAACCGTAACTGTGAACGCGAGGTGCGAGTGTGGGAGGGTAAGTAACTTGACTACCCTCCAAGCGATCGGTAAACGCGAAATAGAACATAAGTTCGCCCGTTGTCGGATACGATTTATTCTGTTTATAATAAATGTGTGTGCGTTTTGTAATAAATCGTCTTTATCATTCCCCGACTCCAGTTGCTGATACTTGGATATCCACGCTCCTACATATAAAAAATTATCGTTATTCGTCGAATAAATTCTCATCGAATAAAATTATTTATTCGTTGCTCTTCGAATAAAGATAACTTCGATTATTCGAGCCTCGAACAACGAATAAAAATTATTTATCTTTTGTTCGTTATTTGAGATTTTCATTTAGATAAACTTTTCCCCAACTCTGGAGCGTACGATGCATGTGAACGACGAAGCGAGACAAAGTATCATGCTTTCTCTCTTCCGTAGTCGACGGCAACAACGCGTGACTTTTTTGTCCGCTCTCGTTCGTTCTCGGATTCTCTCACTCTCGACCAAAGAATTCCAAGAAATTGTGGGGCTAGTCGATAGCCGGAGCCCTGTCGATCCCTGCCAGTCAGTCCGTTGTAAACTGAGCATTGGGACGGACGCAGCAGTAAGTGCACAAAATGCAGAATCTGGAAAATGTAAGTATTACATTGTATACTATAATACAGAGTGACTCTCTGGCTAGAGTATTCAAAAGCGATGCCGCCAATAAGCCGCGCTTCACTGAGTTTCGTGTATCTTGACGCTCGCGACGAGATTCACTACGGCATATTAAAAAATTCTTTATTCTTCATCGCATCGATATGACAGTGATGCCAATGAATTCCTGGTGTTCTCCCGATTAAAATCATGTCATGTAAATCGGACTATTTTTAACGAAATTAGCGTGGGGCCATTTTCATCGGCACGACATCGATTGACGCCATTTTCGCAAAGATCTGTTGAGAAATGCAGAACCTGGAATTCGTCACTTCTACAAAACTTAGCGAGACGCGGCTTATTGGCGGCATTGTCTTTGAGGGCTCTAGCGAGAAAATCACGCTGTACAATCTTACTATTTGCTATAAAATAATACATTCATCATTTCATTTCCAGACGAAAGATGCCCTCCCGACGGTGTCATTGGAGGAGAAAACCAATGAAATGAATAAAGAGAGAGAGAAGGAGGAGAAGAAAGAGAGAGAGAAGGAGGAGAAGAAAGAGAGAGAGGAGGAGGAGAAGAAAGAGAGAGAGAAGGAGGAGAAGAAAGAGAGAGAGGAGGAGGAGAAGAAAGAGAGAGAGAAGGAGAAGGACGAGGCGGACAAATTACGAAAAGATATGACGAAAGTAAGTTATGTTGAATGTGTGTGTATTATTATTGAAAGTGCTATAAGTCGATCTGTAGCTAAAAAATCGTTTATTTTCTTTAACATTTTTATTGATTATTATTCCATAATAAAATTTAACAAGTTTATAGTTTTAAAAACATTACCGGATTTAATTAACGAATGCGAATATTTTTAAGTTGATTTAAACGCAAACCCTTAAATATCTCAACGTATGAATAAATACCACTTTCAAAAATAACGGCCCGTATGTACTAGTCTAAGAGCTGGCTACATAGGGGTCAACGTGACTCGATGCAGTCACAGTTCTCATTTAAACATGTTGGATTAGCGTTGCCGAATTCGAAATCGCCGGTCTGCCGCGTCAGTCCGGGGAACTAACGCGGGGGTGGACGGTCAAACAGGTAAAATTTCTAGCGTAATAACGTCATTCTAGCAGTTCTGAAATTTCATATACTTATTGTTTACGCATTTCATGAACGATATGCAAAATGGCAGACCACCAAGTGGGGGATAAGATCTTGGCAGACGTCGATGAAAAGCGCGATACGTGGCTTGCGCGCTAGTGCAAGGGAGAAGTATACACATGTTTCTCCCTTGCACTAGTGGGACCGCCGCCGGCCGCATATTGGAACGGTAGCCGTACGGCAGCCTTTAGGGCTGTTCCAATATGCGGCCGGTGGCGGTACCACTAGTGCAAGGGAGAAACATGTGTATACTTCTCCCTTGCACTAGCGCGCAAGCCACGTATCGCGCTTTTCATCGACGTCTGCCAGGGCCTTATCCCCCACTTAGTGGTCTGCCATTTTGCATATCGTTCATTAAATGCGTAAACAATAAGTATATGAAATTTCAGAACTGCTAGAATGACGTTATTACGCTAGAAATTTTACCTGTTTTACCGTCCACCCCCGCGTTAGTTCCCCGGACGTATAGTATTCGGCAACACTAATCCAACATTTTTAAATAAGAATTGTGACTGCATTGAGTCACGTTGACCCCTATGTAGCCAGCTCTCGGTCTATACGGGTAGAACTAGAAAATATAATTTTTATGCTACTGTTGCAGATGAAGAAGGAGCTAAAGCGCTTGAAATATAGCGAATGGCGCCGAGGAGGGCGCCGAGGGGGACGCCGTGGAGGAGGCCAACCCATTATCATCAATAATTATTAAATAATGTTTCATTAAAAAATAATAAATTTTATATATCATAGAAACATAATATGATTGTTCAATGATTGTCCATTTTGTTTGTTTTAATGGAATGTAAAACTTTCACATTTTCTATCGTATCGGTATGAACGTTTCAGTAACATACTGCTGAGATTTTCCAGATGAAAATGAATTTAAACACGGTATAAATCGGATTATTTTTAGCATTATTAGATTAGAAATGTTTCGCATTTATATTTAATTATCTAGTACAGTTCTAAAAATAATCCGATTTATACCGTATTTGAATTCATTTTAATGTGGAAAATCTCAGCAGTATGTTACTGAATACTGAAAACGTGACGTTTTACATTTTATCACCACTGTATGCCTCTCCAACCGAGATTACAAGTTGCCGCACAGTGGGGCATTTCGGGTCGAAACACGGCACAAAACATTTTCTCACCCAAATCATATATTTATCGTTAATTTTTCCATTTTATTCAGTTAGGACGTATATTTGTGATCCTATTGGTACAGAAAAATTAATAAAATTTGTTTATTTAATGGGGCATAGTACTTTTTTACAAATTGCCGACAATATCGTGCACACTGTACATAGGAAAAAGTTCCGCATCTTTCACATGTAAAAAGACTTCAGTTACTTTGAATTTCAATAGCAGGAAAGGCATTTTTGTAAAAAAAAAACGTCATAGACCCCTTCTCGTCCCTCTAACTACCCCACTTGAACTCCCGTTAAAAATAAACAATGAAAATTGGGACATTCAGTAAGATATAATTCCAAAAATATCAGGGATATCAAAATCATATTTGGTACACTTCAAATACATACCTCAACACTTAATTCCACCAAAAATTAGTTGAATTAAGCAAACAATAATACTATAAACAACCATACAAATTCTGAAGAGTTTCGTGGTTCTCTTCTTCAAAACCGTGTAGTCGCGTTAAAAATTAATGAATGTGAAAAACAATCATACTACCTGCAATCAACTACCTGTAAAAGAAAATTTGCAGTTTAGCGATATTTTTGTAAAAGGACTTAGTGCCGTGTTTCGACCCGAAATGCCCCACTGTGCGCCGCCGAACAGCCCAAATCCTCGCTGGTCGGGACCAGCGCGGCATTGAGCCCGTATCGCGAGCAGAGCCCTAATTCTCAGTGTTCGTTTCTCGCTTCTTTCTGGCTGAAAGGGGGAGCGAGATGGAACGCTTTGCCTGCGCGACGGTCGCGCACGGAAAGGACGGAGTGTCAGGCGTCCGAAAGACGGAGCGAGACAAAACAACATCTCGTCGTCTATCTCGTACCACCCTCGCTCGCTTTCAGTGCCTCTCGCTCGCTCTCGTTCCATTTCGCTCTAGCCATCGCCGGACAAGAGTGAGACAGAAGTGGTGGAATAGCGAAAATTCCACATCGTGTACACCAAACCGAGCCCGTAATGAGACAATACTGTAATATCTTTTATTTGAGTTTATCCAGATATTATCTTTGCCCATCTCTGTTCTCCAACCGCTTCGCCGTGATTCATTCAAGCCTCCTTGATGGCAAAATAGTGATATGGGAAATGCGGCAACAGCGCAATTCGACTATCGATACGTCTCGGTAACTACGTCTTTCCTACATTTATCGGCTAGATTGGACTTCCACCGGTTTTGATGGTACAAGGCACGAATATACCATCAGCGCCGGTGACGGAGAAGCCTTAAAGCTTCATTCTGTCATTTTTCGGGCTGTCCTGAGTACACGATTCATAAATTCATTATTATTTCAACGTACGGTGCTTATTAGCGTTCAAACGCACCAGACCACCCTGCACGAATGTCTACTGAAGGCAACTAAACCCGCAAAAACGTCCACCGTGCCGATTCCAGGACGAAAGTTGTAATTTACGGTTTGTTTACTACATCGCGTATACGCAGGCCCGGCGGAACCATGCGCCGCACAAGGGCGCCAGCCGAATGGGACGCTAAAAAAACCAGATCGTACGCTTAATAATAAAGGAATCTAACACCCCACATAAACTAAATATAAATGTAATTCTTTTAAACATATTAAATAGAAAACAAGTGCAAAAATTTGGGGACACCAAAAATTTTTTGCACAAGGGCGCCAGCTAACCTCGTGTCGGCCTTGCTTATACATCACGCTGGTGCTACATGGCTGCAGTGCACCATTAGCGCCACCAACGGAGAAGCCTTGAAGCTTCATTCTGACAGTTTTCGAGTCATAAATTCATTATTATTTCAAAGTTGGGTGCTTATTAGCGTTCAAACGCACCAGACCACCCTGCACAGATGTCTACTGAAGGCAACTGTACCCGCAAAAACTTCCTTCGTGCCGATTCCAGGACGAAAGTTGTAATTTACGAATTGTTTGCTACACGCGTATACGTACACGCTTAACTTAGCTGGTGTGAGCGTACGCACACATTCAAGGCCCGGTGAGACGGCCCCCTTAAAATTAATTTTCCGAGTGACAAAGTCACTTACATCGCGCACCACGAGAGTTAACCGTGCCTTACAACACTGAGAGAAGGGAGAGACATTCGCGCGTGTGGGGGTAGGTTACAGAAACAAAGAATAAAATTTTATGTCCTTGGAAGACAGAAGGTTAATGGCAAATTTATTGTTTCTGCACAAAGTAATGAGCAGCCAAATTGACTGCCCGGATCAGGTAGCCGAAATTAAGTTTAATGCGCCCATGGTCAATCTTAGATGTCGCCCGTTATTTGATTCCAGAATGCCTTCGTACAGTAATTATACGGCAGATCCTATAAATCGTGCTAGGGTAAATCCGAAAGACGCGGTCGACCTAATATAAAATGGCTATTAAAACTAATAGAGATATTACTTATTTTATCAGAACAAACCTATATGTTCAGAATCTTATGCTGATTCAGAAAAACTGGTCGATATTTGCTTTAAGACAATATTTACTGTAAATGGGGTTGCAATCTGAAATCATGACATCTGACCACTTCCCTCGAGGTGCCGGGGGAAATGGTTTTCGTCGTTGGCAGAGATCACTCACATAATTATTCATGGAAAATTAACAAAGGATAAAGCAAAATTATTTATGAGTGAATACAACTACAGATTCATTGATATTTAATTTGTTTACGCTAAACAGGTAAAGAACGCATCAAAGAAAAAGTGAACTACCTACTAGCGATTAGCAAGGCAAATGAATACAAAAGTGAATAAATAAACTAAATAAACAAAAATAATAATAAAATAATAATAATAAATAAAAAATAAACAAAAATAATAAAAAAATCATAACTCGACCATCTCTCCTTTCTGCAGCCAGAGATGGCCTTCTCGTTAGCTTTGAGAGGAAGAGTTAATATGACCAAATACTTTGGCTGCATTGGCCCTCAATATCTCTACTATCTTATTATCCCAAAAATTAAACGAAAATAAACTTGAAAGTATATTTTAAATACGATTCTGTACACCGCTGTTTGACAAAAGAGGTTAAATGTAACCTCAATTTACTTTTTAAAGCCTATAAATCCTGAAAAACATAGAAGGAAGCAAAATGACGCTATTCACTCAACTGTTTGGCTTCTAGCGAAGTAATGGACCTGCACTTTAACGCATTTTTACGTAGTGTTATAAGCTTTAGAGGATAGGCGCAAGGAAATGCAAAAGAGTTATTTGAACCGTTCGCAGAATTGAAGATCTCTTACGATACACAATTTTAAGAGCCACGAACACAGTTATAATTTGTATTATGTACAAAGTCACAAATAAACTATACACTATTTACAATAAACACTTACAATTATTTAAGCAAAGCGGTTTGAAGCCAGCAAGCGCTAAAGCAAGGAAGCACTATAGCTGGCTACCTAGCAAGTGGTAACTTCGCGAAGCAAGGTGAGAGAGAGCAAAGCGTAGGTTCCAGAAACGTTTGTGCGGAAGCAAAGCTACGAACAGAAAGCGCGATCCAGGAAACCGCGGTCGATTTCCTGGAAGTAAGAGTCTTCCCCTTCCATCGATCACGAGTCGAGGGAAGGAGTGCGGATCGCTGCTCCACATGAGTCAGCGGGCCGAGGCACAATTAGCCTAATTACTGGAAGTTCGGGAAGATGGCGCGAGCATGCAGAATTTCGGGTACATTTTCTCCCCGGCATTCATCGACCGATGAATAGAGTGAAGCTCCCTGGTAATCGATGGCCGGGTCGATCGTGCGTGAGCCGAACGCGAGACGGTGGCGCCGCGGAGCTCAGGTGGAGGCGTCGGGCAACGCAGGTGGGAGCGGAGAAGTGATCAAGGGCGGCTTGGTTCCGAGACCTGTGCCGATGGGAGAAATACCAATTTGCGAATGGGTCGTACAAAGTCGGAACGCGCAGTTTTAACCGTGACGACTCGGGTTAACCCATCTGTGCCCGTGTGGAGTTTCGTGACCCGAGCAAGTGGCCATTGGGCAGGTGAAGTAAGCTCATTTTTTACAAGGCACAGATCACCGATTTGGGGCTGGGGATGTTGTTGTGCCCATTTGTTGCGTGCCTGAAGAGACTGTAGGTACTCGCTGGACCAGCGTCGCCAGAACTGCAACCGCATTTGTTGTAGTAGGTGCCATCATGAAAGTCGATTAGAAGGGACATTATCGATGGATGGATCGGGTAGACTTAGCAGCGCTTCGCCGATCAAAAAATGCCCTGGTGTCAGAGTGCGCAGGTCCCCAGGATCATCGGACATCGCTTACAGAGGTCGTGAGTTCAAGCAGGCCTCAACCTGATGAAGCAGTGTTGTGAGTTCTTCATAGGTGAGGTGCTGTTCGCCGATGACCCGTCGTAGGTGGTATTTGGTGGATTTAACGGCCGCTTCCCATAGACCTCCGAAGTGCGGAGCGGCAGGGGGGTTAAACCTCCACTCAATGCCATCCTTCAGTAGAGTCGAGCTGATGAGGTCGTGTCCGGTTTTTAGGTGGCCCAGCATGTCCCGCAGCTCTCGGGCGGCTCCTACGAAATTGGTCCCTTGGTCACTCTGAATCACAGCGCAGAGTCCTCGACGGGACGTGAATCGCCGCAGGGCCGCGAGGAAGGCTTCAGTGCTACAATCAGAAACGAGCTCTAAATGAACCGCGCGAGTACTAAGGCATACGAACAACGCCACATAGCCTTTATATGTGCGTTGACCTCGGCCCCGACACATCAGCAGAGTTAAGGGTCCGGCGTAGTCCACCCCCACGTGCAGGAAGGGCCGAGCTGGTGTCACCCGGGTAGCGGGGAAATCGCCCATCAGTTGGTTGCCGGTTGCCGCTCGCCAACGTATGCAGGTGGGGCAGCGATGGAGAAGGGCCTTGATGCGCGGTCGGCCCTGGGGAATCCAGTATCGCTGGCGTAGCGTAGCCAAAGTGAGCTGTGTCCCACCATGTAGTGTCCGATGATGCGCCTCGGCCACCAGCAGCTCCGTCAGCCGATTGTCGCATGGCAGCAGCACCTGGTGCTGGGCGTCCAGTGCCAGAGCCGAATGGCGCAGACGCCCTCCCACACGAAGAAGGCCTTGGTCGTCCAGGTACGGATTCATTCGTAGTAACCGGCTTCGGGTTGGTAGTGGACGGCCTGCCTCCAGCTGCTGTATTTCCGGAGTGAAGTCCTGTCGCTGAATGAGGCGTAGCCACCGTACCCGGGCGGCTTCTACTTCGGCTGGTGTCAGGCGACATCCTCTCGTACTGGTTAGTTTCCGTGGCAGCCACCGCAAACACCAGGCGGTGACTCTAAATAACAAGTGTATGGATGAGAACCTTAACAGCAAGTTTTCACCTGGTGCAGGTTCACCCGACGTCGCTGAGGTGTGGGTTCGGGCTTCCAGGTCCGTCGTGGGCAGTGGAGGTGGTTGCACGTTGCTCCAGCTCCCCGGCGTGGTCAGCCAGGCAGGTCCAGTCCACCACAGGGTGAAGTCAGGTAGCTGGCGGGGAGATAGACCTCTGGATGCGCAGTCAGCAGGGTTGTCCTGACTGGGGACGTGGTTCCAATGGGCGTCAGGCAACGTGCGCTGGATTTCCGACACCCTATTAGCCACGTAAGTCTTCCAACGGGAAGGGTGTCCTTGTATCCAGGCTAGTGTGATGGTGGAGTCGCTCCATAAATGAACGGGGTTTCTGGTCAATCCCAAACTCTCGCAAGTGGTCGACACTAGCCTGGTCAGCAGGACGGCAGCACACAGTTCGAGTCGTGGCAGCGAGATTTGTTTCAAAGGTGCCACCTTGGTTTTGGCAGTGATTAAGTGGATGTCGGCGCCATCGTCGCGGTTAACGACTCGGAGGTACACCACTGCTGCGTAGGCTCGTTCCGAAGCGTCTGCGAATCCATGGATCTCCAGTAGCTGAGGGGATTGCTGTACTCCAAGCCAGCGAGGGACAGCGACACGATCGAGATCAGGCAGCTCGTCTAGGAACTGCTTCCAGGATTCGGCATCAGTAGTCGGCAAGGGTGAGTCCCAGTCCAATTGTAATAGCCAGAGAGACAGCATGAAGATCTTCGCGTTAATAGTAACCGGAGAAACTAATCCCAGCGGGTCAAAGATCCTAGCAATTGACGATAGGACAGAGCGCCGAGTGATGCTGCTGTCAGTTGCTGTAGGAGGCACTTGGACCCGGAAACAGTCGTCCGCCAAGCTCCAGCGGACACCCAAGGCTGTGTGGATTTCGCCGTTCTGCCATTTGCATTCCGGAATGGTGTCCCCGGTAGGTAATTGCTCCATCAGAGTGGGCTCATTGGATGCCCATTTCCGTAGGTTGAAGCCGCCAGCCTTACAGAGTTGGCATAGTTCGAGCTGTAGGTCAAGGGCTTCTTGCGTTGAATCGGCACCGGTTACGACGTCGTCCATATAAACGTCTCTTTGCAGGATGGCTGCTGCTCGAGGATGGCGTGACTGCTCGTCTGTTGCGAGTTGGCGTAGCGTGCGAATGGCCAGATATGGGGCACAGGCTAGACCATACGTGACTGTGTTGAGGTCGTAGTCCTTTATGGCGCTGTCTTCGGGGTCCCTCCATAGGATCCTTTGGTAGGAGCGACCGTCAGGATGGAGCAAGATCTGACGATACATCTTTTCTATGTCGGCAGTGAGGCAGACACGGAAGAGACGCCAGCGGAGCAGCAGTTGGTGGAGATTCGGCAGCAGATTCGGCCCCACCATCAGCGTGTCGTTCAAGGACTGCCCCGAAGTCGTTACGTGCGACCCGTTGAATACCACTCGTAGCTTGGTGGTGGTGCTGCTCTCCTTCAGAACTCCGTGATGAGGTAGATAGTAGAACGGTCCTGAGACATCATCACGCGCTTGAGACATGTGAGTAAGTTGGCTATACTCACGCATGAAGTCCTGGTAGGCCTGAGCGAACGCCGGTTCCTTGTGGAATTTGGTTTCCATTTTCTGGAGCATACGCAGAGCTCCGTGACGTGACTCGCCGAGCTCCCACAGGTCTCGAAATGGCAATCGGACCATGTAGCGGCCGGAGGGCAACCGCTGGTGGGTCATCCGGAAGTGGTCCTCGCAGGCTTGCTCTTCAGTGGTATAGGCGGTTGGTACCACGATTTCTTCTTGTTCCCAGAACCGACGCACCAAGGGCAGGAGTTCCTCGGCGGCGGTGCATGGAAGGGACGAGTATTCGCGACTGTCAGCTAACTCACGCCCCGCTTCTGACGTCACTGGTCCGGACACAATCCAACCCAGCGTGGTGTTCTGAGCTATAGGCTCTCCGATACGACCCTTGACAATGCCGTGAAGCAGGACGAGGGCCAGGGCGTCGGCACCCAACAGCATTTCAATCGGCCCTTCGGATTCAAAACTGGGGTCAGCCAAAGTAAGATCACCCAGGTGAGGCCACTTGGTTGCTCGGCTGTCTAGTCGTGGCTGATACGAAGTTATCCTTGGCAGGACCAGGGCGGCTATCACGTGGCGCGTCGGAGAATTAAAGTGAGCGGTGAACTCCAGCTGTACCTTGCCACGGATTCGTTCCGGGAGATGGTTACCGACACCGACGAGACGAATGTTGGCTGGCCTCCGGGGAAGACGTAGCTGCTGCGCCAGCGCCTCGGTGAGCAGTGACACTTCGCTACCTTGGTCAATGAGGGCACGCACGATCCGGGAGCCTCCGTCAGGTTGCAGTACTTTCAGGCGAGCAGTGGCCAACAGCACGGCAGGCAAGGAGTTCGTCAAGCAGCAAGAGGTATTAGCGGTAGCCTCTATGACGTCGCTGGAGCTCGTGTTGTCTTCGTGTATAGTGGTGTGGTGCTTCCCGTTACACAGCTGGCACCGTCTGTCCGAACCACAGTCCTTCACTTGGTGACGTCCGAGGCAATTGTAACACAAATTAGCCGTCAGCAATGCTTCACGGCGCTCACGCACAGTCTTCGATTTATACAGGCCACAGAAAAGTACGAAATGATTGGCTCCACATAACCCGCACGGATCTTGAAACCGGTTGGTCTTGGTGACCTGCAACACCTTGGCTGACCTCTGGCTCCCGGCCGCTTTAGTCGTGCGTCCGTCAGCTTGGCATTTGGCTTTGCCCCCTTCCAACGCCCCGATGGTAGTGATGCGACCTTTAATGAAGGCCCTGAGCTCTTCAAAGGTTGGAGGGGTCGTCTGGGCGCCGAGCTGCGTTTCCCATTCTCTCCGCGACTGCTGATCCAGTTTCTCGACCACCCAATAGACCAACCAGTCACCTGTGGCATCAAACGGCCGTTCCATGGCAGCAAGGGCCTCGACGCAGTCGCAAATGGTGAAGTAGAAGGTCTTTAGCTCTGTAGCCGACTCACGAGCGATCGTTGGCAGTCCAAATATAGTTGACATCTGCGCCTGTACTAGCAGCCTCTCATTTTCATAATGATCCTGCAGCAGGTCCCAAGCGCGGGCGAAGGTCGCAGCTCTCACGGGAAGGTTCCTGAGGGCAAGGAGAGCGTCGCCCTTTAGGCAGCCCCGAAGGTAATGCAGGCGCTCTACGTCAGTAATGCCCCCGTCGCGGATGACGAGGGATCGGAAAAGATCTCGAAATTCGGGCCAGGATTCGTAATTCCCGTCAAACTCTGGCAGTGGTAGCCGAGGTAGGGAAGCCTTGGAGTGTAAGGGCGCCGACGTGCCGCTGCTAGACGTTCCCGACTCGTTATGATCAGCGGCGAATGTCTGTTGCTTGTCGACGAACAGCGCTTCCTGGACAAGAAACAGCTCCTCAGTCACGTCATAGCGGGCTTCTCGGAAGTAAGGTGCCTCTCGCGTCTCTGGGGTCGCCAGTTCAAGCAGCTGATCATGTTGCTGGTCAAATTTCTCCCAGTTCCTCCGTAGCATCGCCAAGCGCGATTCGACGGCTCCTGGGGTAATTTTAGCAGCGCCTAGCTTCTTTAAGTTTTCGCAGGCACGCGCGATTTTGCCACAAAGCTCGTTCTGACTCGCGATTAATCTTTCCATTGTTCTTTGAATTTAAACTAGCAAGATTCGGCCGTTAAGGTCACGCTGACTCGTTGTATTATGGCGCACTGTTTTGCAGGTTGGAGGTCACGCGCGACGGTTAGACGGCACTACCGAACGTTCGCGAACTGTTTTGCAAGTGGAGGTCACGCGCGACGGTTGGACCGCACCACCGAACGTTCGTGAACTGTTTCACAGGCACCAGTACTCCGGCTCGAAGGACTAAAAATGTTATAAGCTTTAGAGGATAGGCGCAAGGAAATGCAAAAGAGTTATTTGAACCGTACGCAGAATTGAAGATCTCTTACGATACACAATTTTAAGAGCCACGAACACAGTTATAATTTGTATTATGTACAAAGTCACAAATAAACTATACACTATTTACAATAAACACTTACAATTATTTAAGTAAAGCGGTTTGAAGCCAGCAAGCGCTAAAGCAAGGAAGCACTATAGCTGGCTACCTAGCAAGTGGTAACTTCGCGAAGCAAGGTGAGAGAGAGCAAAGCGTAGGTTCTAGAAACGTTTGTGCGGAAGCAAAGCTACGAACAGAAAGCGCGATCCAGGAAACCGCGGTCGATTTCCTGGAAGTAAGAGTCTTCCCCTTCCATCGATCACGAGTCGAGGGAAGGAGTGCGGATCGCTGCTCCACATGAGTCAGCGGGCCGAGGCACAATTAGCCTAATTACTGGAAGTTCGGGAAGATGGCGCGAGCATGCAGAATTTCGGGTACACGTAGAGAGTCTGAAATATAGCGACTCGACCAACTCTCCGGCCCGACCGCATCTCCCGGATTTACCCTAGGGTGACCTGTCCAGTGAGTGAACACTTAAGCTGCATGTCTCTTAAAATTAGACATTCAAAAGTTATTATTTAATCCCCTGAATGATATTTCTGTAAGCGAGCTGTTTTATTAGTAAAGTCAGACATCCCGGCACACAATTCTAGCAATGTTTGATAGTTATAATTTTCATTAAAAGTCTGGCAGAAGATTAAATAAAAAATGGGCCAATGACCAGTGAGTGAACATAAATTTCTAGTGAATGAACAGGGGTACCCCAGTGAGTGAACGGGATAATAACAGAGGTTAGGTTTCCAATGTATTTAGACGATTTTTTGTGCAAAAATTTTTTTATTTTCCAATTGCGGTACCCCAGTGAATGAACACGATATTTTTTAAGAAAACGTGGTTCCCAATGTTTTTATTTACTGCCCTCAATTAGTTAGGACACCTATAATGAATTAAATGCATTTATAACAAATAAACTTTTCGTTCTTATCATTACAGGTACAATTCTCGTGCCACCATAAGGAGCACGAAGAACACTGAATCCAATCCTCTTTTGGAGGATCTTCAAATAGCTCTTCGCATTCAGGACATTTCCACTCACATTCTTTCGTTTGTTGAGTCTCTTTGTTGCCTTCTCCTGTATTCTTCTCCTTCTTCTTTGGTTTTGCTTTTTTCTTTATCGCTTCCGGTTCAGATATTTCGTGTTCTTTCTGTTCCTTGATTTTACTTTCTTTATTTTTCTTATCTTCTCTTTTTCTCATCCTTTTAGACTTTTCTTTTTCTTTCTGTTCCTTGATTTTACTTTCTTCATTTTTCTTATCTTCTCTTTTTCTCATCCTTTCAGACTTTTCTTTTTCTTTCTCTTCCCTGATCTTCTGTTGTTCCTTTTTCTTGTCTTCTCTTTTTTTCATTTTTTCAGACTTCTCTTTTTCTTTCTCTTCTTTGATTTTCTGTTCTTCCTTTTTCTTTTCTTGTCTTTTTCTCATCCTTTGGAGTTTGATCAGCTGTTTTTCTTCCTGTTCTTTTTCTTTTTTTTCTTCCGCGTCTCTCCATTCAGGTAGTGTAATGCAGAAGGACTTATAGTTCTTCTCGGTTTTTTTCTTTGAGGTGTTCTCAGCAAGTTGATGAGAAATATCTAGACGTTTGCGCCAGGTCTGCTTAATTTTTTCTTCATTTGCATTCAATGGCGTGATTGCCTTTCCTTGACTCGGATCATATTGCACAAAGTCTTTGGTAATATCACAATATACAAGATCGTTTATAATATCCTTTTGGATTGGATTGTCATAATCAGCGCTATAGTTAAAAAAGTTTTTCCCACTTTCTTGGGGAGTAACACAGTAGTTGTTAGGATAAAAAATATCCACATCAGTAGCACAGTCATTATTATTGCTAGTAGATGCTAAATTATCTATCTTATTTCTATCATAGTTGTCATTATCATCTAAGCTGTCAATAATTTTATCTCCAATTTCTTGCAAATTATCACAGTAGTCGTTAGGATACAAAATATCCACATCAGTAGCACAGTCATGGCTCACATCACGGTTGTAATTATCATCTTCAACGATTTCCATGGGCATACTCATTATGTCCATACCTAGTGTTGGATTGGACTCTTCGGAACTATAATTTAAGACGCACGTTTTCCACAAAAGAAAAAGGTTTTTATCGTCACCATCTTCATATGTCCCTCGTTTTAAATGGTCCATAAATATTTTCAGCCTTTCCTCTTTGATAGTATATTCTATTACATTTTTGGCCGCAGAATAATCGAGAAATGTTGGCAGACTTTCTTCAGTTTCTTTATTAATTTCTGTTCGCCTGACAGAAATACATTTGCTATAGTCTATAGCATTTAAAATTAACGGAAACAGTCCACAGGTTTTGAAGCTGTTTATTATTACCTCCTTCCTGACCGAATCAAATGCTGGTTGAAATAATTTTGCAAAGTTTTTTTTGTTTATACTTATTGCAAGTTGTTTTGCTCTTCTAACGGCACTTTTCCATGCCACTTTCAGAGGGCGAAAAATGCCGACATCACAAGGCTGGATGATGTGTGTGGCGTTGGGTGGCAAACAGTATACAATTATTTTATTCTCAGCACAAAACTTTGACAATTGTAAGCTTAAATGGCTTTTGTGACCGTCTAGAAATAATATGACCGGAAGAAGGACATTTTTTTCTTTCAGCCAAGGCTTTAAAACTTTAGTGACATACTCAAAAAAAGTTGCAGATACCATCCAGCCAGAATCAGAGCGGCCAACAGCCCAACCTTCTGGTATGTTGCGTACTATTTCAGTAGGGACCCTCTTGTATGGGTAAACTACCATAGGTGGTAACGTTGCACCATCTGCACTGTATGTGCATAATACAGTAATGGACTCCTTTGCATTTCCCAAATTGATCTCATAGAAATTGCGAAATTGTTTTGGTCCTAAAACTTTTCCTGTCTTAGGGCACGTAACACACCCAGTTTCGTCACAGTTGAGCACTCTCCTACCATCTTCAAATATATCAACATAATTGTTGTCTTGCAAAAACTGTGTCAAATCTGTGAACCATTGTGTCAGATTTTCTTTCGTAACCGATGCCCGAGCTTTCGAAATTGCTTCAGTATTTCGCTTTACGATTTCTGGATGCCTTCTTAAAAATAAAGATAACCATTTGTTACCCGGCCTGTTATCAGTAAATGGATTTTCCCTGGGACATTCTATCAACACTTTCTGAATTGAATCCTTGACATCGTCTGCGTGCATAGGGAATCCTAGCTTGGCTTTATCTATAATCCACTTCTCCACATTGCTCTCCTCCTCATTTGTGAGAATTGTAGCCGGTCCCATCTTCCTCTCCATTGGCACTTTATTTTTAACTTTATTAGGCAAAGTCCCCTTGGGGATATTATGTACACGTGATGCTACATTAAGCGGCATCTTTCCCTCCTTTATTTCTCTGACTGCTTTCAATAGACTTTCTTCAGAATATTTAAACCGTTTTTGCTCACAACAGTGTTCCGTATTAGTACTCTTTCTTTTGCCAGACATCTAAAACAAGTATAGTGAAATTTTGGTAGATGATTGATAGCTTATATTGCTTTCTTTGCCAATTAATATTAAGCTAACACATAAGGTGATTGCATGTATATTACGAAAGTGTAAAGAGAGAGAAAAGACTGGGTACGTTGTTCATTCATTGGTAAAGCATCTACAAAGAGCTCACCAATGAATGAACAAGCAGGTTTTCTTACCAAAACCCCCTGTTCATTTACTGGTAGGAGATGTTTTTAAGCTGTGCTGGAGCATAAAATGGGTAGCCAACATTTTTTAGGACAAAATAACCTGAAAATCTTTGTAAAATAAGAAATGTTCACATTTGCCAGTGAATGAACGGCCGTTCACTCATTGGTATTCACTGGTATCTGCCATCCAGTGCATGAACACCTCAGAAACTCGACAAATTCGTAGAAATCCGTTATTTCATACAGTATTTTTCGTTAAAGGAACATATAACAATGTAATTATAACCCCAAATTTATCATAGGACCATTAAATGCACCTCAAAATACAAATTGTAGATATCACGTAACAAGACTTACCTTGAACGTGTTGGACGCCATGAGGACAACTGTTAAACAAACGGAATTAATACCGTATCAGTTCTAATTAATCAGAAAAACGCTTTTGCGAGATATTTGTGGGTCTCCGGTCTATATGTCTGTGTCAGTTTCAACGTGAAGTGAGCGCGATAGGCGTTAATTTTTCCTATTATATGAGCAACGTTCACTCACTGGGGGTGTTCACTCACTGGACAAGTGACCCTATGCGTCAGTTTAACGTACAATTTGGTGATGTGGATCCGTTTGTGATTTCCTCAAATGTTTTCGGCGAAAGAATGCGTTGTAGATTACGAAATGTCTAGCGTTGTTGTAAATGGGTCAGACTCTAATTAAGTTTTGTAATTTTTGTAGTTAATGGGATTATCCCGTGAAATAAATAAATAAATAAATAAATAAATTACTATTAATGAGTAAGATGGTGTCTGTAAAGCGAAGAATACTCTATAAATTTAGAAAAATAACGTTATAGTAACGAGGGAAGAATAAAAATATTATAGTTCCTCAAAATCGTTTATGGAGTTTTAGCTTCGTACAAAAAAATTCCGCTTATACTGTTTGTCATCCGCTTATGATGGGACACGGGTGGACCTAGAGGAGGGGGCCCTTGGCCGATTCCGTCGGGGTTGTCCACTCATTATTATAAAAATAATAATACTAATAACTGATGGTTGTTTTCGTTTCAAAATGTATTAATTTACCAAAGATTAATGAAGTTAAAAATGTATCGTTTGAAAAACAAATAATTGTAAAGACCAATATGAAAAGAATTTCACGATAAACTGTGAACAAATATTTCATATTCAGCTACTTACCTATTCGGTACAATCAGAACTTCGATAGATCAGAATATTCGAAGAAATTATTCGAATTCTGTGGTATTCGAATATTCGTATATTCAAATACTTAGATTATTCGAATATTCGTTACAGTTCATGTCCATGTTCGTATCATTATCTGTTTGAGGAATTATAGACAAGGATATTGGTATTGAAGGGGGTGGAGGTGCTACGTTACCCGGGGACGAGGACGCGGAGTTAGATCCATCAGGAATATTTTTGCCTTGCTTTTTGGATTTTTTCTTTCCACGGACACTCCCAGCCCCGGTTTTCGATGAATTAACGTTCGGCGAGCATTCAGAGATTTCGGAGGACGAGTTAAGGAGTTGAGTTTCGAAAACACTCTCGGCAGGGCGCTTACCGGAATGCATTTTAATATTAATGGAAGGAATGGTAAAAATAGATGAGCTTACAAGTTTGGCTGTTGTCAGATCAACTAGGTTAATACCTGTACCCCCATTTTGATTAGGGTCATCAGTGACCCTGGGAAGGTCCAAGCTGCCGGAGGCAGCAATTTTGAAGAGCCCTTGTAGTAGGCAATGAAAAGACGAGAGGCTTTTCAATCCAAGACAGAGAACTGAGTTCCTAAAAGGAATTTTAACAGGAACCGAGAAGCGAGAATCGATAGAAATGTTCGATACGGTAGCGAGAAGGTACACTATGTTATGATTGAAGAGACACAAACACGACCGAATGCGGTAAGAGTCGCGAGCGAACTGGAGTGACTGATGAGTTCTGGTGTTTCTCCTCCGCGAACCCTCTAACAAGACCTCGGTTCGCCCCACCACCAACCTCTACTACGGAGGTCCGCTCAGGGTGGAAATATTCGTGTACCAATCAGTGTCTTTAAGGTGACACGTTGGGCGTTTCCCCGAATTATTATTATTATTATTATTATTATTATTATTATTATTATTAAATGTCTTTATTGCACCATTACAATTAAGATTACAATGGCGAGTAGGCGAGGTTCAGCATTAACTGCTGCTCTACAACCTAACCTAAAAGGAAGGTAAGAAAAGGAAAGAAATCAAAATAGAATAGAATAGAATAGAATAGAATAGAATAGAATAGAATAGAATAGAATAGAATAGAATAGAATAGAATAGAATAGAATAGAATAGAGTCGAGCAGAGCAGAGCAGAGCAGAGCAGAGCAGAGCAGAGCAGAGCAGAGCAGAGCAGAGCAGAGCAGAGCAGAGCAGAGCAGAGCAGAGCAGAGCAGAGCAGAGCAGAGCAGAGCAGAGCAGAGCAGAGCAGAGCAGAGCAGAGCAGAGCAGAGCAGAGCAGAGCAGAGCAGAGCAGAGCAGAGCAGAGCAGAGCAGAGCAGAGCAGAGCAGAGCAGAGCAGAGCAGAGCAGAGCAGAGCAGAGCAGAGCAGAGCAGAGCAGAGCAGAGCAGAGCAGAGCAGAGCAGAGCAGAGCAGAGCAGAGCAGAGCAGAGCAGAATAAAATAATAAAATAAACTAAGAATAAGATAAGAATAAGACTAAGCCAATTACATAGGAAACCGCGAGAGGATGAAAGAACGAGCGCTAAGTTTAAATCAAGCAAACGACGACAGAGAACGTATATTAGAAGGAATGGAGTTATAATAATAGGAAGATATGTAGGAGAAGAACGCAGTGAGTTTACAAGAGCGATGGTGAGGCACAGACAAATCAAAACAGCGTCTCGTTGTCATAGAGCCGCTAGAGTGCTTGGACTAATTGGAGCGAAGCAGTTCATACAGATACCTCGGCGTACCTGTTGCGAGTATTTTATAGACCAGACAGCAGAGATGGAAAATCCACCTCTGTTTCATCTTTAGCCAGCCAGAACGTTGGAAAGAAGGCGTTATGTGGTCGTACTTACGAACATTATAAGAGAAACGATGACATAAATTCTGCACACGTTGGACAACAGACAAAAGTGAAGAGGAGAGACACGGACCGTACACTACATCAGCATAATCAAAGATGGAAATGATCAAGGATTGACGCAACAAGAGCTTCGTGTTAGTAGACAATATACGACGTGAAGGGTAAAGAGAACGCATGCGAGAGAAGGCAGATCGACAGAACACAGCAACATGACGGTCAAAACACCAACGGGGATCAAAGGTAACACCTATGTTTTTTAAAGCAGGTTGCATACCAAGGACAGAGGAGCCAAAGGATATGTCGAAAGAGGACAGGTTACTCAGGAAAATAGGAGAACCAGCAACTAGGACAGTGGTTTGGTAGGATTTAACTGGAGACCGTGAGAGTCAGATCAGTGTATAAGTCGACGTAAATCAGCTTCAATTTCTGCTTTGGCTAGATCAGCACAGCTGGGATCAAAAACCTTGATAAGCTGAGTGTCATCCGCATACATATAAGCTTGACAATGATTACAGACTACAGGCAAATCGCACACATAAATACTGAACAGAAGCGGGCATAAATACTGAACATAAATACTGAACAGAACCGAATTCTGTCCACACTCCGCCCACCTTTCCGCATAAGCAAAAATGTAGTGGGGAGAAATCCGTACCGAGACCCCGAGGCAGTCCCCAAGGTCCCACAGACAGACACGACCCTCAAATACGCGACCTGTCCAGGGAGTTTATGATACGTCAATCGTTATTTAGCACCAGGAGAGACTCCAAGGGTACAAGATGCTTAACAGCCACAATAATCGCGCTAATGCAATTCTTAAGCTCAAAAATAGCGAAGAGAGCACGTTCGTATCATAAACCCCGTGGCCTTTCGATTCCTTAAGGGGGTAGACACGGGTAATGCAGCGCGCTGTATACCGACACAATCTGACCCGAAACATGGGTCTGGGAAATTACGTTGTTTGTCCTTATATGAGCAAATTTTAGGCTGGGCGAGATCTCATTCGAAAGAGGAAGGTTCAATGCAGCTCGCTCTGGTCATGGCTCAACGTGATTGTGTTGATATCTGATAATATGACTGTCCACAGTAGAGAAAAAATCGACAAAATACACTCGCAGATTCCAAGTATTTGTAAGTCGCTAAAAGCGTTTTATGACTCAAACGATGACCAGAGCGGGCTGCATTAAAGCTTCCTCTTTCGAATGAGACCTCACCCAGCCCAAAATCTGGTCATATAAGGACAAACAACGTAATTTCGCGACTACATTCCCAAATACGAGTTCCGCCATATTGGCAATAATACAGAGCAAGTCACGTGACAAATTTAGTTCAGCTAGTGGACACGAGATGGCGCCTACTCGGGAGGACTGCCGACGTGGAATCATAGCAAAACTGAAGCGATAGCTGGATACACAAGCCACAGTAAAAGCGTGATGCAGTCAATGTATGAATTTTCGGACGATTGTAGGTTAGGTTATATGCATTTTAGGCATATAACTGTTGGGAACTGTGTACATTTACTAAATTAACGCTTTTATTGTAACACATACATCACTTGAAATCGCTGTCGAATTTATGTTATAATTATATGGCCACATTATTTAAAATAAAAAAAGAGATTGGAACTTTTTTACTAATACTGGAAATATTGATTTACTGATATCATATTTTCAGAATGTGGAAGTTACAGCAATTATTTGCAATTATTGCTCTTATTATTATTCTTCCGACTATTGTATATAACATACAACAAGGAAAAGTCTCCAAATCAGTCAACAGTTGACTCCCGGATTTTTTTTTGTAATTCTTTACGGTCCTATGCAGAGATGGGCATTATTTAAATAAAAGAATATACTTCCGAATGGCCCCAGTGACTGATCGACACGAGGTTTGGGGTAGGGTGTGTGTACCCTAAATCGAGGAGTATGGTGGGGTAACGGGAATGCTGCTCGGCTCCGTCTGAACGTAGCCGTGTGGCTGTTATGACCAATACGAGATGAAGCTATCGAGAAAGAATCAATGTTCAGACCAATAAAGCTCCTAAATTTTTTCGGAGCTAAGGCACACCTATTCTGATGTGTGTATTTCTACGCTGACAGCTCGGTTTGGCCTATACACACCAGAAGCTTGGCGCTAACCCCATCACTTCTGGCTCACTCTTGTTCTGCGAAGGCGAGAGTGAGATGGAACGAGAGCGAGTCAGAAAACGTTGCAAACAGGAGCACCGAGGCAGGCAAGCGGTACCTATGGTGGGAGAATACGCGTTACGAAACGCACCAGCCAATATATCTGAATGTAAAGTCTCGTTAGCCGCTCGCTGGTCGGGACCGGCGTTGAGCCCGTATCATGAACGGAGCCCTAATTCCGAGGCTGAGTTTCTCGCTTCTTTCTGGCCGAAGGGGGGAGGGGATGGAACGCTTTGCGTGCGCGACGGGCGCGAGCGCTCAGATGGAATCGTGATTGTTCGACGCATGCGCGCCACGGTCAGATAGCCAGGCACGGCACGAGTCCTTTTTGCGCCATAACCGGGCTTGCCAAATTCCGCCATTTATTATAAAACATTTAATTGAGCTTCTTCATGACCTTACTCTAAACTTTTACTCGTAGTTTAAAACCGTTGTAATATAATTTGTAGTATTTCATTTAAACATTTATTTTCAACAATGCCAACAATGAAAAGGCCATTTTGCGCCTCTTGTCAACCTTACGCCCTCGCAGTTGCCTAATTTTACAGAGTAAAGTCATAAATAATCTCAAATAAATGTAATATAATAAAGGGCGCAATTTGACAAGTTCGCTTAGGGCGCAAAAAAGACTTATGCCCGGCCTGCGTCATGATTTTGCGAAGCGGGTCCTGTGCTCACCGTAAGCGCTTGCGACCATCGCGCACGCCCGTCGCGCACACAAAGGACGGAGTATCAGGCGTCCGAAAGACGGAGCGACACAAAATATCAACGCGTCGTCTATATCGTACTGTCCTCGCTCGTTTTCAGTGCCTTCGCTCGCTCTCTTTCCATCTCGCGCTCGCCTTCGCTGGACAAAAGTGAGACAGAAGTGATGGGGATAGCGAAAAGTCCGTATCGTGTACACCAGGCATGGAACTAAAGTGAACGCAGCGGCCGTTTTTCGGAGGCAACGCCTCCTTTCTCCCGCCGCGCGTCTTGGCCCCCGCGGCGGGTCAAGGAGCTTCGAGCGCCTCAGACCCGTACCATATGAACCGCGCGTGGCGCATTGGGGCGACACCCGTATCAATAGATTTCCGCATCACCCATGGGGTACTATTATCGATGCTTTTTTTTTGTCAGTGGTATCCCCTGTAGGCCTATTCCACTGTGTCACGCGATAAAAATGGATAGGAAAAACGCGTTTTACTATCAAAATTTTAAATACGTTTGGGAAAACTTAATTTTCGCGCACGTTTAGACGTGCTTAAGCCCTAAACTTAGAAATTTCGCGCTCCGAATTTTTTCCATGTTCGGGTCAACATATTTGTGCGAATGTTCGTTCTCAAAAATGCGTGCCATTAAGACAGAACAGCGCACACGGCTAAGCGATTCCTCGCTTTCAACTTTAATACGTACAACGTCGACCAGCCTCCCCGTTGATATTTTAGATATGCCCAGCACGTCTAAACGTGCGCGAAAATTAAGTTTTCCCAAACGTATTTAAAATTTTGATAGTAAAACGCGTTTTTCCTATCCATTTTTATCGCGTGACACAGTGGAATAGGCCTACAGGGGATACCACTGACAAAAAAAAGCATCGATAATAGTACCCCATGGTACTATTGATACGGGTGTCGCCCCAATGCGCCACGCGCGGTTCATATGGTACGGGTCTGAGGCGCTCGAAGCTCCTTGACCCGCCGCGGGGGCCAAGACGCGCGGCGGGAGAAAGGAGGCGTTGCCTCCGAAAAACGGCCGCTGCGTTCACTTTAGTTCCATGCCTGGTGTACACCAAACCGAGCCCGTAACGATCTTAGATGCTCGAATAACCGACGAGAACCTTTGTTGCCCGAGCCGCACGAGATCGCCGTTGCTCGGCGATGTGTCATCGATTATACAGGGTGTCCCACCTAAGACTGGACAGCCGGTTTTCTCCTAAAGTATTGTCGATAAAAATATAAAAAAAATAGGGAATTGCATGGTTCGAGGGGGGCAATTTATTAGCGCTAACGAATTTTGTTTTCGATTATTATTTTAAAAGATACGATGGTCAAGTTCGGTTTTTCAATTGGAACTATTTTTTTTGAACACCTGAGTTAATAGTGCGTTCCAAGACAAATCCAATAAGCTATAATGTATACACTTTATTTCCACTGGTTTTTAAGATATTGCGCTTGCAAATTTACTGATTTTCACTGGAAGAAAACCCTCTGGAATAGCAAGGACCGGGGCGGTCTTACTGGCGCCACGGGTGGCACTGCCTGTTGAAATAGATACCTACCTGCCAAAGGTCTACGCCAGGAATGGCAGGCCCAAAGGCTGGACAATTCTTTTCCGTCAGAAATGCTACTTAGGTAGGTACATCTGCGGAATCGAGAAGCGCACCGTTACTTTTATTTCGCACTTGCTTCTACGCTCGGATGGCCGGTTCTTTTGGGAGGGATGCAAGTTGGATTGGTGAAATATCCATTACAGCGTATTGAGAAATTCTTTTCTTCATCGTGTCGAAAGGGAAGTGACACCAATGGATTCCTTATGTTTTTCTGATGAAAATCATACCAAATATCATGCAAATCGGACTACTTTGACACAAGCTATTTCTATTCCCTATGTAAAAGTTGTGCCATTTACACGACATTTGGTATGATTTTCATCAGAAAACCCCAAGGAATCCATCGGCGACACTTCCATATCCATACGATAAAGAATAAAGAATTATTTTATTTCCTAAACAGATAAAGGGTAATTCTGGAGCAACGCCCGTTAAGGAGATGCGGCCTGGTACCCCGTGGCGAGGACAACCCCTCGCAGTGCCTGACCGAATTTTATGGGTTTCGACCCGCGAAGGGGTTCGAGTGCCTAATAAGATGTGAGAAACCTTCGACTTGCGCATTTCTCATCAGATCTTTGCAAAAACGCCACCTATCGATTCCTTATGTTTCGCCGATGAAGCTGACACCAAGAACGACGTAATTCGGACCATAATGAAGGAAATTCCATGGAATATCGATTTATATCATTTCAAGCTGACTTGACTTGGTTAAAAATAGTCCGATTTACATGATATTTGCTATGATTTTAATCGACGGAACGCCAGAAATCCATTGGCATCACTTTCCCCTTCGATACGATGAAGAAAAGAAGCAAACATTTGAAATCCTGAACATTTCTCACTTCTTAATGATATTCCAAACCCTTCGAGGGTCGAAAGCCATAAAATTCTATGGGCACTGCGGGGTGTTGTCCTCGGCACGGGGCGACGGGCGTAGCTCCAGAATTACCCTTTATCTGTTTAGGAAATAAAATAATTCTTTATTCTTTATCGTATGGATATGGAAGTGTCGCCGATGGATTCCTTGGGGTTTTCTGATGAAAATCATACCAAATGTCGTGTAAATGGCACAACTTTTACATAGGGAATAGAAATAGCTTGTGTCAAAGTAGTCCGATTTGCATGATATTTGGTATGATTTTCATCAGAAAAACATAAGGAATCCATTGGTGTCACTTCCCTTTCGACACGATGAAGAAAAGAATTTCTCAATACGCTGTAATGGATATTTCACCAATCCAACTTGCATCCCTCCCAAAAGAACCGGCCATCCGAGCGTAGAAGCAAGTGCGAAATAAAAGTAACGGTGCGCTTCTCGATTCCGCAGATGTACCTACCTAAGTAGCATTTCTGACGGAAAAGAATTGTCCAGCCTTTGGGCCTGCCATTCCTGGCGTAGACCTTTGGCAGGTAGGTATCTATTTCAACAGGCAGTGCCACCCGTGGCGCCAGTAAGACCGCCCCGGTCCTTGCTATTCCAGAGGGTTTTCTTCCAGTGAAAATCAGTAAATTTGCAAGCGCAATATCTTAAAAACCAGTGGAAATAAAGTGTATACATTATAGCTTATTGGATTTGTCTTGGAACGCACTATCAACTCAGGTCTTCAAAAAGATAGTTCCATTTGAAAAACCGAACTTGACCATCGTATCTTTTAAAATAATAATCGAAAACAAAATTCGTTAGCGCTAATAAATTGCCTCCCTCGAACCATGCAATTCCCTATTTTTTTAATATTTTTATCGACAATACTTTAGGAGAAAACCGGCTGTCCAGTCTTAGGTGGGACACCTTGTATAGAAACAGAATTTGTTTTTTTTTCATCGTATCAATATGAAAGTGACACAAATGGATTCCTGGCATTCTCCCGATTAAATTGACAGAAAATAATTTAAATCAGTCTATTTTTAACGAAACGGGCTTCCAATTCTGCAAACAAATTTTCACGTAATTTCCTTAATTATGGTCCGAATAATATCATTTTTGGGGCCAATTTGATAGAGAAAACATGACGAATCGATTCACGTCACTTTCGCAAAGATCTGATTAGAAATGCAGAACTGACGATTTGTCACTGCTTAGTGCGTAACATTGTATGGCCCCGCTGGATTTGAGCGTCGAAACCCACGAAACTCAGCGAGTTGCATGATTGCCAGCGTGAAGAACAAGAGAGGACTTTGCATGGCGAAGGAAAGTCAGCCTTCTATAGAATTCAAATCGAGAAAGACTTTGCTGACAAACTTTACACATGTATATTCGCGTCAAATAAATACTTTAATTGTAAAATTTAGACGACAAACTATTGTTGAATTTCGCCAGTTCTTACATATGCATCACTTGGTTGGGAATTCCTGATCCCAGAGTTTCATGCATTTACCTATTGAAATGTTGTTTCAAGTCACCGGGAAATTGCATTGCTTCTTCTCGTACATACATATATCTGTTCGCGAGTAGGTGTCACGAGTGACGCGGCTTTGGTTTCCCAAATAAATGCACATTTATTAGAGCCCTCGGTCGACGGCGACTTGAGTCATCCAATACTGAATATGAATATGTTCATATTTCTCATTACACCTTGATAAGAGTGTTACCACCGATGGATTGGTGAGTTTATGTCCACGAAAATGAGTCGAGTTGCGAAGCAATTCGGTTTTTTTTTTCTTATGAATACATGATTAGGACACACACACACTACGTTCACTAAAAATAGGCCGAATTGCTCCATGTTTGGCATCATTTTCATCAGTAATGCAGTGCTCTGGTGAAGAACATCGTATTACGGAGCTAATATTCTAGGCCCTAGAATCTACGATATTGTCAATGTGCAGTTGAAACGCACGCCGCTTCACACTATCGTTTCTTAGCATTTATAAGGTAAAAGTACCAATAACTGGACACTTAAGGATATCAAAGTTGTATATCTTAAAAATGGACTAGAAATAAATGTCTTTTTTAACAAATGTGTCAATATTCAGATAAATGTTACTTCTTTCTATCAAATGAGCTACTAAAAACTTGTTTTCAGTGCGTTATTTTAATTAAATTGAGTAAAAACGCAAGTAGTTATGTGTACCAGTACATGGACAATAGATTTGTCCCAGCGTCCCATTTTTGATGTCCCAATACCTGGCCAATGGGGAAGATAACGCAATGCTTGGCGCAGAGGGCGCCACTAGTGTTTGTGTGAATGGTTTGCGCGCGAATTTTTCATTTTTCAATTTTAGGTTATGTTGAAAATGTAGCATGCAATTGACTAAAAATATGAATTGAAAATAAAAAACTGTTAATTTATGTACAGTATACTTGAACTTACACTTTTGATATACAAAAATTGGAGAAAACACAGACACTGTACCGGTTCGACAATGCGGTCAGGTATTGAGACTTCACCTAAGCGTTCAAAATGCTGACAGGCCGACCAACTGGACGGCTGGTCAGTTATTGGGACAGCGTGCAGAGGACAAGATTATTGTGTACCGGTACATGAACACGTATATTTTTAATTAAAATCAACATTAACTGATCAATGTTTTGTTTTGTATGTAACAAAAAACTTCTTAAGATTCTGTACATACGTTTTTTTCTCAGAAAAACGTTATATAACGATTATTATCACCTTAACAACTAACTGTATTTTTCTTAAGAATTAGTTAAGAAATCTACGCAGAATTCAAGTGCATGCACCTCCGATATTTAAAGACGGTTTTATATATTAAATTTTATATCTAGGGCTTTCTTAATTTTTTATATAAGAGATCAAGTTACAAAATAACATATGTTTCCAACAATATTGTTCTAAAGTTTCTATGAAGCTTAGTAAAAATATAAATATCATTGGTGTCCAGGTATTGGGACGTCCGGGGCGGAATGGTTCCGCAAGGTCTTGCAAAAGATCTGCGACGCCACGATGCCTCGGACCGGTGCCAGTGGTGGGGGTCGGAGGAGCGTGTATTGGTGGTGCGTCGAGGTCAACGACCTGCGTAATGCCAGCGTAAGAGCGCGTCGCCGGTACACGAATGCCCGCCGCCGGGCGGGTCGAGGGCGGGTGGCGGAGGAGCAGCTCCAGGAACTGCGCACCGCGTTCTCGCATGCGCGCTTGGAGGTGCGACGGGCCATCGCGAGGGCTAAATCCAGATCCCGGGAGGAGTTCCTCGCGATCCTCGAGGAGAATCTCTGGGGGCGTCCCTACAGAGTCATCGCGTCTAAGATGGGGCCCTGGACGCCCCCGGTCACCGAGGGCCTGGTTCCCAATTCCTCGGCGAGATTATGGTGGCCCTTTTCCCGTCTCCTCCTCAGGAGGGGCGGGGGGGGGGGCGGCGCCCTTGCCGGAGATCCATGGTTGGGCCAGCCGACGGGCTGGTCGAGCGACTTGGAGATCGGGGACGAGGATTTCGCCTCCGCTGTCGCGCGATGCCGCGCCAAACGAGGGGCCCCGGGGCCTGACGGGGTTCCTGGCAGGGTCTTGGTGCACGCGCTGAGCGCCCTGGGCAACGGCCTCGTCCGTTTATTTAACACCGTGCTGAGGACTGGAAGATTCCCCTCTGCATGGAAGGAGGCGAGGTTGATCCTGTTGCGCAAGCCCGGCAACCCCCCGGAGTCGCTGTCGGCCTACAGGCCGATCTGCCTCCTGGATAAGGCGGGCAAGCTTCTGGAAAGAGTCATTGCCGCCCGCTTGGTTGAGCATCTGGAGTCCGGTGCCGGCCCGGACTTGTCGAGTCGCCAGTACGGCTTCAGGCGACAGCGCTCCACCATGGACGCGGTCCAAAGGGTGAGGGAGCTGTCTGGGGTGGCCACGGAAAGGGGCGGTATCTGCGTCGCGGTGTCGTTAGACATCGCGAACGCGTTTAACTCCGTCTCTTAGGCGGCGATCGAGAGGGCATTGCAATATCACGCAATCCCTCTCTATCTCCGCCGGCTGATCCGGGATTATCTACGCGGGCGGGTGGTGCGATATACCAGCCGGGAGGGGGGCGGGGAGGCCCCGGTGCACCGCGGGGTTCCACAGGGATCGGTTCTGGGACCTTTGCTGTGGAACCTTGCCTACGATGCGGTGCTGCGTGTGGCGATGCCCTCGCCGGAGGTGTCGATGGTCTGCTACGCGGACGACACGCTGGTGGTGGCTGCCGGCCCGCATTGGAGGACGGCAGTCTGCCTCGCGGAGGAGGCACTGCGGCGGATACTGGCCAAGATAGGGACGCTCGGGTTAAGGGTGGCCGTCGGCAAGACGGAGGCCGTCTGGCTGTCGAACCGAACGGGCCGTGGTATCCCCAGGCGCGCCACCCTCTTCATCGGCGGAGCCTGCGTCCTGGTCTCGCGATCCATGCGCTATCTCGGACTCGAGATAGACAGCTGCTGGAGCTGGACACGCCACTTTAGGGCCCTGGGTCCTCGGTTGGAAAAACAGATAGGTCGACTCGCGACCATCATGCCCAACCTCGGGGGCCCATCGGACGGGGCTCGGCGTCTGTACATCGGCATCGTCCGATCCATGGCGCTCTACGGAGCGCCGATATGGGCTGGCGATTTGGGGACGTGCCACGCGGGGAAAGATCTCCTCGCGAAGGTACATAGGAAGGTCGTCCTCAGGGCCGTGCGGGCGTACCGCACGGTTGCGTACGCCGAGCTGTCCGCCTTGGGTAGGTCCCCCCCTTTCCATCTTCTCGCGGAAATAGACGCGGAGGTTTATTCGGCGATCTGCGAACTCCGCGAGACCGGCGACTGCCCGGCGGACGGGCCGGCTATGGCGCGCCTTCGGACCCGGCCACGAATGTAGGGCCGGTGGCTGGATTGGCTGGCGCAGCCCGAGCACATCGGCCGTCGCGTTGTCGGGGCGCTCTATCCCGTTTTCGACCGTTGGGTGGGGCGAGACCACGGCAGGCTCTCCTACCGACTGACGCAGGTCTTGACCGGGGACGGATGCTTCGGCGAGTATCTGTTCTGGATCGGTCGGGAGGCATTGCCGCGATGCCACCACTGCGACTCTGGCGACGTGGACTCGGCCGACCATACGATGGAGGATTGCCCGGAGTGGGACGCAGAGCGCCGGGTCCTCAGGTCTCACGTGGGGCCTGACCTCGGCGTGTCTGTCTTGGTTCAGCGCATGCTCAGGAGTCGGGAGAATTGGACCGTCGTATCCTCCTTCGCAGAGGTAATTATGTCCGTGAAGGAGGAGGCAGAACGGGTGCGGGAGCGGGAGGGGCGCCCTGGCAGGCTGTGTGCACGCGGAGGAACAGACGGGAGGAGTGTCCGTGGAGGACGAGGACGAGAAAGAGCAGACCCGGGCGGATATAGGGGTCGGGGCAGCCGTCCCCCCCGCGCAGCTCCGACCATAGTGTGGGAGCTCCGTGTAGAGATATCGCGGAGCGAACGCGCCGAGGGGTGCCGGTCCAGCAACCGAGTGGCAGACCTTCTGCTTTATTGCAGTTTACAGGCCTGCGGGATCGCGGAGGTCCGACGAGCGGGGGCTCGCCGGCCTCTGACAACAGCGGTCCGAGCGAGGGGTGACGCGATGTGTGGTTCCATCGCGCCACCGGATCATAACTCAGAAAGAGTTTAACCGGAGGGGGTTCTTGCGCCCCCTCCAGGATGAGCCCCCCCCCCTATTGCGGGGGGCTTGGCAGGAGAGGTACCAGTGCACCGAGGGGGAGGTGGCGAACGCATCGTTCTGTTTGGATCTCGCCCAAGTCCTCCCCCCCACCGTGCGGACCTCTCCAGTCAGGAGGTCACCCTGGAGTTTTTAGTGGGTGCAAACCCCACATAACCCTGGCCTCCCCCCGGGGGACGGGGTATCCGTTAGGGATTTTCTCCAGGTGAAAAAAAAAAAAAAAAGGTATTGGGACGTGTCCAGTTATTGGTACTTTTACCTTACGGGCCGATTCTCTAGCTAGAGTCGTCAAACGCGATGCTCGCCAACAATCATGTGTCTCGCTGAGTTTCGTGGGCTTCGACGCTCGAAACCAGCGGGACTATACAATGTTGCACGCTAAGCAGTGACGAATCTGAAGTTCTGCAATTTCTAATCAGATCTTTGCAAAAGTGACGTCAATCGATTCCTTACAATTTTATATATAATGTTTGTTCATAACTGCTTTCTGCATAGGACGTGTAATAAGTGTATTTCATGTTCTGTTTCGGTGCTTTGCTAGTAAAAAAATGTCTAACCTAACAAACTTCATTTTCTGGGGACATCCCCTCATCTATTTTCCCTTTTCACTTATAATTCCTTACTGCTAACGTAGAATATTGTAGCATAAGCACATTTTAAGCAATTAAAATGTACAATGAATTTTCTATGTTTGCAGTACCAGTCGACTTCCGTTTAAATTTGTATAAGTACAACGCAACAGCTGAGAATTTCTTTCCTTATTCAGAATAAAATACGGAAATAGCAAACAGCTTCCTCTCGCGTTTACCGGGCAATCGGCGATCTATCGGTATTACCATTTCTGTGCAGAAAAAACCTGCTGTAATACCGACCTGCCGCATCGGCCAGGTCACGTGACGTGTCTACCCCCTTAACACCTACTAAATCTGAATATAACGATGATGCTGTTGAAGAAGCATTAGCTAATTTTATAAAAAATAGCGAGTTCTGTAAATGAACAATAATATTTCGTCTCTCTAATGTCCTACCATTTAAAAATACCGTAACCAATTACATAGTCTATTACAGATTTAATAATTATTTCTCGTTAGAAACCAAGAGTAGCCCACTGTGCCGCATCGAAGTTCAAAATAATAGTGGAAATTTTATTTGGAATAATATGCTACTATTGTAAGTGTTTGAGTTATAACGTTATTTTGTTTCGAGAAGTAGGTAATCTTGGAAATAGTGGTTGTGTGTCCGATTGTGAGCTGAGGAAATGATGGAATAGGTAGTAAATTAATAGTTTAATGTAAATATTTCTGTTATAAAGCGATAGCACAGCAGTAGATATTGCAAAGCTATACTAGCAGAAAAGACGAGGAAAGTTATTAAGTTTAGTAAAGTTATTCGTAAAGGCTGCAGTAGTAGGGTAAACTTGCCTAATTCGTACCTACCCCTAAATCGTGCCTCCCCGCTGTTTCTTTTAACCTAAGACAGTCACGCTCACTCCTAGCTATAGAAAGTGTAAACAACGGTTAGCCATACGCCAGATGCGGCCAGACCGGGCCATTTAGCCGCGTAGAAGGGGAGCTCGAAAGCCAATGGTAACGTGGGCGCGCAACGGATAGGGAAAACTGTAGTAGTGTGCGGTGCAACCTCATGCCCGTATGATAGGATTGAATGACTGGGAATCTTGGGGGCCCCAGCAATCGCTGCCACTTGGGCTCCTAAGAGGGCCAGTTATTTCAGGCTAGGGGTACGAGCCTACACCGCACGCTACTACTTACACTCTTACAGTTTTCCCTATCCGTTGCGCGCCCACGTTACCATTCGCTTTCGAGCTCCCCTTCTACGCGGCTATGGTAAACATCATGGAGCCCGTGCTCCCAAATGGCCCGGTCTGGCCGCATCTGCCATACGCCATTAACAAGCCGAGTCACCATGCCGTTACTCCACAAAAAAATATAAAGCAGATAAGTTTTTCAGGTAATTTTCACTAAAATTTTGCCATGATTCTTAAAGATTGTATGCAATACTATTTGCGAGAATCAGTGACACAAATTTTTCTGTGAAACTACGTCTATTTTCAAGATTATTCTTGTTTTGCCATCAGCGAACAGTGCCCTATATTTTTGCGCCATAGATTTGAATTCAAATTGACCTAGATGTGCCTACTTCGTACCACCACGTGTAAGCTTAAGGGGGTACTCCACTGTGAGAGATCGAAAAATCAAGCTATTTTTAAAGATTTTTTCCTCAGTAAATACAGCATATAATGAAATAAATCTTTTTCGTTTTTATAAAGCTATTCTTATATTATACCAAAAAAATTTTAAAATATTTTTAATTTGTGTTACTTGTTTTTTACTAAGCGTCAATATGGCACCTAAACAAAAACGTTATGTCCGTGATGCAGGTGATTTCCCGGCGTAGGCTTATCTGAAACAAAAAATTCGAAAAGATTCTTAATCTGTAAGTGTCGCTATCGCCCGTAGCTCAATTAACAATTTTTGTTGAGAAAAAACAAAATGGCGCCTGTTTGAAGGAAAAAGTTCCCCAAAATGGTGTTTCTCGAATGTGCCCAGAGAAAAATCTCTGTTATTTTTCAGCAAAAATTGTTAATTGAGGTACGGACGATAGAGACACTTATACAGATTAAGAATCTTTTCGAATTTTTTGTTTCGGATAAGCCTAAGCCGAGAAATCACCTGCACCACGAACGTTTTTGTTTAAGTGGCATATTGACGCTGTAAAAAAACAAGTAACACAAATTAAAAATATTCTTTTTACTTTTTTTGGTATAATATAAGAGTAGCTTAATAAATATATAAAAGATTTATTTCATTATACATATGTTGTATTTACTAAGAAAAAAATCTTTAAAAATAGCTTGATTTTTCTACCGTTCACAGTGGAGTCCCCCCTTAAATCGTACTGGTACGAACATACCAAATCAATCCGGAAAAAAATTGGATGAGGCTAAAAAGAAAATCATTCCTCGTAAGAGGAAGAATACCGCCAAAGCCCATACACAAAAGAAAGAAAAGGAGAAGAAGAAAAACGATTAAAATGAAAGCTGGTTTTGTAAATTGTGTCAAGAAAATAGACAGGAAAATACGATACAATGCACGCAGTGCAAAATGTGGGTACACGAGCTTTGTGCGGGAATAGATAGAATTACTTTTGAATATGTATGTGATGATTGTAATAATTAAATTTGAAAGTACGAATTAGGATAAGTATGGTACGATTAAGGAACATTAATCCTAAATCATTTTTTCCATATTAAAAATAAATCGTTTCTATGAATAGCAGTTGATTACTTTTTGTTGTGTGAGTTTATAAAATTGTTTGTTCTATTAATAAAGAGTTGATTACCACTAATTTCGTTTCAGTTTCCCTGTTACTTTTCATGTAATAAGCATTTGTTCTTAAGGGGTACGATTTAGGCAAGTTTACCCTAATTAAAACGTAAGTGTCTGAGATTTATCGAGTGTCCGAATATTGTGTTCTATTGTATTACAGTGATTATTGAAGGCTTTGGGGTGGTGTTATTGTTTAATGCACATCAACACCGTATCAGACTTTATTCTTCACGTCACACTGAATTAAAGAGTGTAATTTTTCGTTTTTCCACTCCTTTATGAATGGCACCGAAAGTAATCGATCCACTGTACTCATAGGGTGTCTAATAATTCACCTCATCGATAGTAGAATACGAAATGTAATGTGACCAAATATTGGACCTTGTATTTTAAGTACAACGCTACATATAAATATCAAAATACATGCACTTTGCATTCATCCCAATTTCAAGAATAAAGTCTGCGCACCCTGTGTTTGTACATCATTATATTCTTGCTTTGCGCTCTGGATTTAGGTACCTCTTTACTTAATTGCCACGAATATACAAGCTACTGTGTATGTATTTGTATCGTTGCAGTGAAGGGAACAAGCGGGGATCTTTCTTTACAACATTTATTTCTAATACCTATGTATCTATGTACAGTTACATACACTCGTCTATGAAACGCAAATACAATAATAATCTATAGCACGAGAGCTCGATGGTTTTGCTCTTGCGTGTCGTTATTGGCGCTTTACAAGGTGTATACCTATCATTCCGGTTCTTATAGTTTAATGACAACTGGTATCCTCGACGGATGCAAGACGATCGTTAAGACGCCCTACGGAAGCGTAAAGATGTTCCTTTTTATTGCGTAACGGTCAATTCCTATATGTGTTACAGTATATAGCGTATTGTTCGTTTTGAGATAATACTGATGGGTGCTAACTCGCGTTAGCGTGATGCGATTTCGTATACAGATAGCAGCGTACGGATTGATAACATATTTCGCTTTCGTGTTGCTACGGGACAGCAGTTAAATAATTAGCCTTCAATCACAAGGAAAATCTTCGCCACAAAATATCAAATTTGTATCCCAAAATGGGCGGACCGAAATTAAGTATTTATCAATTCAATTATGACCCGTGCCGCTCGTAGATCTCACGATCGTTTCAGTTTTCTGGTAAACAAGAATGATCAAGCATCTCGAAAGGAACCTATCACGAAACGCAAAGGTACTCCTTGATTAGCCTAAAATACTCGCATTGATTACACACGTACACCTACTAACTGAGTGGGCATCGCCTATCAATCTTTCCTCAAAGTGTCTCACAGATACGGGATCTTTTACTAAGTGAACACACTGAAATTATCTCTTACGGTGAATCTTAAGGTCTCATGGGACGCTTGGTGCTGCTAGTTGGGTCGAATGTGCTTTAAACTCGTACTGGCCTAAGTGTCCACATATCATCGCTTAGGCGAATCGTTAATAAACCGTGACCACTAACACTGCTGGACGACAGTTACACGCTAACGATAAGCTCGAACTAAATGTTATGGTATTACGCGCTAAGCTGGCAGATATTCGTGAATACGGGCCGTTAAAGATACTGAAGGAGCAGTTAGCACGTTATTGTTTCGCGTTGGCACCGTTGAGTATCGAACATCATGATCTGTCTATCGTCTAGGGCAGGCCTGCCCCATCGGGTGCAAATACTGAATTCTGGGACCTGGGTAACAGCCGAGCGCGGGACTGTTCCATTGCTACCCGTTGCGAAATTTGTGAGAGAACTGCATGAGTGTGCGTCCATGTAGAAGAGGTCTTCGGATCCAAGCAATAGACTCGTGGTACGAGCCTACATGGACAGCCGCACACTCATGCAGTTCTCCCGCAACCCATGCTGTGGTTAGCAACGTAACCAGTCCCGCGCTCGGCTGTTGCCCGGGTCCCAGAAATTCAGGAGGTATTTGCACCCGACGGGGCAGGCCTGGTCTAGGGCCTAGACTCTGCGCTATGTAACACGCTCGCTGTGGGAGTTAACACTTTGCACTCTAATGGCAATCCCTAGTTGCTAATTCAGCACAACAACCCGAATGATGGGCTGAGTGGCCAAGATAACGGTTACTGCAATTGTCTTTTATCGGTGCGCTGTAGATTTGTGAGTCTGTTGCGTGTAAACGTCTCATAATACTGCGGTATTTTTTCGGTTGTCATAAAAGGGCAATTAAAGTAGGATAAAATAAGCTACGAGTGCAAAGTGTGACTTCGGGCCTGACGTGTCTTGTATAATTTTCTAAAAGTTAGAAAGTATGCATCGTAAATAATAAAGACATATCATGGACATGGGAATATAGTGACGTAGCAATGGTTGAGGGGGGTCAAGCAGCTCCGGGGAGCGGGGAACTATGGTGACGTTGTATGTACTCTGGTGCCGCATTGGCGATTGGTTGTGATCGCGCAAGCGCCAACCAATTCGACCAATTGGAACCAGGGTGAATGACAGAACCAACCACCAATGCGGCACCAGAAGCTCCCCAAAGCTGCTTCACTCCCCTCGCCTAAAATCGCAACAATTCCTTCGTCCCTATATTCCTATGTCCATGTCTCATACCCGTACGATAGGCTTGAATCGCTGAGATTCTTGGAGGCCCCAGTGATCGCTAACACTGGGCTTCCTAAAGTCGGGATTTCCTAGACACGATTCGCCGCGGCGGCCGGCGGCGGTCCCACTAGCGCAACTGAGACACAGATGCATAACCTCTCTATTGCACTAGTGGGACCGCCGCCAGCCGCCGCGGCCGATCGCGGGTAGGAAATCCCGCCTTTAAGAAGGCCAGGTATTTCAGCCTAGGGGCACGAGCCTGCACCGCACGCTACTACTTACACTCTTACAGTTTTCCCTATCCGTGGCGCGCCCACGTTATCATTCGCTTTCGAGCTCCCCTTCCGCGCGGCTATGGTAAACATTATGGAACCCGGGCTCCCAAATGGCTCGAACTGGCCTTCGCTGTAGTAGGGGCCTCCAAATAAAAAAAAGTCTGATTTTAAGTCCTATTCAGGGACCTCAGTGCATTGCTTTGCCCAGGGGCCTACAATGATCTTAAGACGCTTTTGCAACGTGCATAATAATGCACCAAACATACAGAGCTCATTGTTGATAAATATCCGACAAGATGGAGTTGAGAGTTCAGTCTTTTCCAGACACTCGATGTAAGCATGAAACCGTACCAGCTGTAAAGCCGAGTGTATCCACCAAACGCGCATTTCGGACAAATTTTTGCGTTGAATTTGCCGAGCGTCTTCACCACAATATGCTTGCGAGCAAAAACGTATTCGCGATTATTCATCGTCGATATGTCAATGACGGTACTAAATAGTCATTTGTCTCCACTGAACGTGCATGCGCGCCTCGCGTCACCACCGAAGTGAACTCACGTTCCTCAATGTCCGCGAACATTTTTCGCATCTGGTGGATACTCGGCTTACTATATAATATTTTACAAAGTATACAGTATTTCAGATGTACGGATACATTTTTATTTATTTCTATCATTCCTACGATTAGTTATCTAAAGTGGCCTCATTCTTAGGTATAAACCCATATACAGCATTTACAAAAGACAGAACTCTGATTTCCTCGGAAACTTTTAAGTAGTGCCCTCTGCGCGTTTTATATTAGATTCGTTGCTGCACTATGAACGCGTACGGTATACACATGTCCGTCCCTTCAGCGAACGCGGTAAAAAGGAAGAAAAAAATAAGAAACGGTTCTTCAATTACCAATGTCAATGAAAAATTGGAAAATAACTGTCTGGTGAGAGTCTGGAGCCGGCGTCGCGGATAAATTAATCAAAGATTACCTACTATTAACGGATCTTACGAAAACAGTGTCGATCATTATTATTGCTCGTTCTATGCGCGGTTGTAAAGCCTTCCTCGGTGACTATTTAAGCTAACCAGGCGGCGATCACGGTTGTTCAGCCATCTTCCCGTGCGTATAGTCGCCCTAAATTATTATCATACTTTAGATACAAGTGTATAATACAGTCGCTGTATGTACAGAAACCTACCAGTCGAAAGCTAATGGGTATCGGTTATCCAGAAAGGAGGCTTCTTAGTCCCCATACGGCCAGGCTAAAGCAAGATGCACACAAAAACGAAATAGCAAATCGTGTGTTAAGCAAGAACATTCACTGCATTTGTTTACATTGCCTCTGCATATGGTACCATCATTGCCACATCATACACCACACCACCACTTTACTTTCGCGTGCATCTTGCCTAACCATTGTTCGTACTCTTTTTCTTTTTTCTTTTTTATAAAAATAGTGTCAGAAGTGATTTCGCGGCTACGCGTTACAATCGTAAAAACGAACATGTGAGAAAGATACGGTCGCTGCGATTTTCTTTTTCCAAGTGGCTCCCAACGAGGGGGGTTTCGAGCGGAGGCGTGCAATGACGCTTTCAACGGGGCTCTCTCGTGTTTGTTATAAAAAGTTTACGGCGATAATTCTCCGCGGTATGTACAGCAAACGTCGGATAACGGATGGACTTTGTGCTTTAATCCTGACGGGCACGAGAAACGCGCTCGACGTTCCTCTGCCACGGTGGTGATCATGAGAGAATGGTTCGTTCGCTGGCACACGCGGGATTTCACATGTAGACATCGATCTATAGGCGCTTATATTAATCCACGCGATCCCCTAGAACTGCTATTTTCATGACAGCCATATGTCTCGCGTTTCAACAGCGATCAGCAGAGCTCCGACGCGTCCACGCGTTTCCGCTTCGTCGTCGAAACGGCTTGCCTAATTTCTGCTAGCTTTCTCGACCGTTTTTGACAAACGAGCACTCGGGCAAGCTTGGCTGTCTATCTACAAATGTGTATAGCACGTACGACCCGCATACGGAGTTACCTACGAGGCGTAAGCTAGCTTGCACGAGTTATGGGATCAGTCGGACTGATTCTCTCTCTCTTAATATCTTCCGAGCGATCACTTTTGCCGAAAAAACTTTGTACAAAGCGAACTTTGCCCTTCCTTTGCTTTCATAACCAACATTCAGGAACTCACGAAACCAAATTTGCGAGAAAACACGCCGAAGCCACTCAACATTGTTAAAGTTTCAATTTTCAGCTTATGTTTAGCGATTGTATCGTAGAAGTTCGAATGTTGTTGGTTTCACGCGAACCAGATGTGCATGCAACACGAAACACACTGTCGCGAAGAAATGTATGTAATGTGCGAAACAAAGGAATCGTTCCTCGCGAAAGAAGAGTTATGTTCGTCCGTGATAATCGGGCGATTCCTAACCTCGAAAATTGATTGTGCACTGTGCAGCTGGTATAGATTCGATGGGCGTCCGGAGGGGGGTGCAAAAGGGGCAGTTGCACCCCCCCTGGCTTTTGAGAAAAATTCGCTTATTTTTAAAAACGGATCTTTAGTAAGTTTATACTAAGAAAGGGAATATTTTTAAATTTCGGATTTAAATTTTTAATTAAATTGGCACTATAAAATGGGTTAAAAGAAGCAAGAGGGGTATATTTTTCTTTATTATCATCCCAAAGTTCCCCACCCCTGGAAAAAAGTCTCCGGACGCCCTTGGAAGTCAATAGTCATTTCCTGTGATATATAAGAGCTCTTCTCTTTTTACCGTTCCCTTTGGCTTCGATAGGTGTGGTCGTGCGTTTAGGTGCCATGCTTACACCTCGTACGAGCTAATTACTTTCTAATATTCATACCTATGACAGCGACACAAACAGCAAGATTCCCTTAGATCGATTAGAAAACTGCGTTCGATCAACGGTACAAGATTTAAACGATATAAACGTTAGGGCAACCAGCTTAATATTCTCTACGCGGTGTAGCAAGAATTTTGTACGAACACTTCTCGCCATGCGAGCGCGTAGCTGTCTTGTTGTTTGTTGCTTGTTACGGCGAGACAGGGATTCTCGCTTTCATTAAAATATATCTTCTACGTTGGAGTAATTGCGGTCCCAATATCCCCCGCAGTACAGCCAGTCCTCCTGGCCCGTGTACGGATTGATGCCTAATTGGAACCACCTGTAGCGTAAAAAACATTTACATACTGTAAGTACATTAGGTACGTGTATCTAACATAAAGTGACCTAACGTTCCGGATCGTGGCGGAACTGTCCTGGATTTGAGTTGTTTGACCTGCATTGAAAATTGTCCCGGATAGTGTCCCGGATTGGACATGTAACCTTTTTAACATTTTCGCGCAAGTAACAGTGGCGCAAAATCACTGTTTCCTCTACTTCACACAGTGTGAAGAATTCTATTAGAACATTTCAAGTACTGAAGATTTATTAAAAAAGCATTCGCTCTGCGGAAAAATATCAATAAATAATGTATTTATTTAATATTCGTTATATTGATATTGTTATTTATACATTTTATATAAATATCCATATATCCATATAGTTATTTTTTATATTCTACGTAGTTAACTTTTTGTTATGAGAAAAATGTTTTTAATTTTGTTTTAATTTATCAGAAGTATGTCTTTATTATGTTATTAAGTAAACTAAGAAAATGGTATCCTTACGAATGTGTTAAGCTTTTTATTTTGCACGTCCCGCATTCGAACATAAAACATCTGGTCACGTTAGAATCTAACATCACCTAAGTAGCACAATATCTCGCGAAGTAAGCGCTGACACGATCTGTGTGAAGTTAATCCTCCGTTTTTTGAAAACTTAAAAAGTCTTTGTTGTACTAGTTTGGACTAGGTTTGTACCGCGTTGTACCGTTGAGAGTTTACAAAAATTCGAAACCGCTTTCGAAAAAAATTGAAAAAACAAAGTTTCTATTGGTTTTTATAATTCAATTTTACTATTTGTATAAAAACAAGTAAGTAAAATGACATTGCACACTTTTTGCCCGTGACGTGAGTTTATGTGATAGCACGTGAGCTCACGTGACGTGATATTAGTGTGATTCCGCTTGTAGGCCGAGCGACGGTAACATGTATAGGAAAAAGCTGTTCAGAATCATGCCCCCGACAACATATTTCAAGGTCATCGAAATCGGTGAAGCGCATGCTAATCGACAAGTTTACCACTCGCACTAATCGAGACCTACAGACTGATTCTCCAGCTAGTGTCGGCGAAGGCCGTGTCACCAACAATCACGCGCCTCGTTAAGTTTCGGGGCCTTCGACGCTCGAGACTAGGAGTTCCCGTGTTCCCGGCCCTCGGGACGGCTCGGCAAAGCTCGGACGCGATCGGCTCGAAAGCCAGCTATTACAAGGGGACCGAGACGGAAAGAATTATGTATATCATTTATACCGATACCAGAGTGATAAGTTTTTACCTTTCTGTCTCCTGTTGAATCATAATTTGTATCTTATTATTTATTTAAATATATATGTATTTTCATTGCTTCCAAATAGTCTGTGAATACTGAATATGTCCATATACGTACTTAAATAAATACCATGTTCAGAACTTTAGAAGAAGACTATTTTTATATCGACAATATTTTTAAATCTTAATAAAATACACTTCATACTTAGTACTTTATGTAAAGGAAATATATAGGGTATTATCTTTTTCGGGATAGGTTCAAATTTAAAATAGACAACGTACGAACAACTATAAGCATACAAAAAGGAATATTTCCTGGATGTTTCATAGTGACAACAATATACAGGAGGCGAATATTTTATTATTTCAAATTAACGTGTAAGAAACATAATTTTTCTATGTTCTCAGGTAATAATTTTAATCTATTACTGGTAACGACATCGTCCGAGTTTTGCCGAGCCGACCTGAAATCAAATTGCCCGCTCATGGCGGCTATGCTTGTAGCCCGAATCGAGTCTCGGCATCCAGAAACTGTCGGAATCTCGAGCAATACGAAAGTATCGGGACCCCGCCCGATCCCGCCCGAAAGTTGCCGACCCGTCCCGAGCCCGAAAAGTCGGGTACCCGCACACCCCTGCTCGAGACCAACGGGCCCATTAGTCCAGTGAAATTAGACGGAAATCTACGGAATAATTCCCACCAAGCTAAATATTTTGGTAAGGGCCTTTATTTGGTCGTTTTAAACTATATGTCAAAAGTCCCTATCGATCCGACCGCGGCTAAAAATTTTACAGAAGATTGAAAATAACAACTGATTTTCGCGAATATCTCGTTATCCAGCAGTTTTGCGACAAAAATAGTTACTGTACAATTTATAGCTTAGGAAGTACTCTACAAAAAAGGTCGTATGAGTTTTTTTCGTAGGAGTAACCATTTTCATGTATGTGGGGTTACCAGGTTTTAACCCCCATACTTTTGACAAGGGAAGATCCCGAACCCGGAAATAGAAAAAAATTATGAAACTCTGTAAATATGTAGGGGAAGTCCTCCTGAGTACATCGCAATTTCGTTTGCTGCCCAAATTCACTCCAAGAGGGTGTAATTGACCCCTGATTTTTATTTTATTTTGTATTCTTACTCGCGAACTGTAGCAGATAGAAAAAAAGTGGTTTGGAAAAAGTTACTTCTTTTAATTAGGACTATCATTTGGTAAATTATAGGCCTTACAATTCATACGGTTCGCAAGTTACAACACAAAATCGAGAAAAAAAACGTATTTTCAGATGCGTACAACTCATCAAAATTACGTTGTACTCAGGAGGACATCCCCTACAAATTTACAGTTTCATAACTTTTTTAATTTCCAGATTCAGGATCTTCCCTTGTCAAAAGTATGGGGGTTGAAACCTGGTAACCCGACATACATGAAAATGGTTACACCTACACCTACAGCATACTTTATTGCAGGAATGTCTCAGTTACGTTGCGGTTTAATATTTGGAACATTGCACAGAATGTTGCCGAAACGTAACAAGTAAATTGCTACGTCCGCCTCTGTGCAACATTGCAGGAGATATTTCTGCAACATTGCTTCGGGATTTTACAGCAATGGTCACACAACGTTTCTGAGATTTTACAGCAATGGTCGCGCAACGTTTCTGAGATTTTACAGCAATGGTCCGGCAACGTTTCTGGCAGTAGGGCCAAAAATAAAAATAATGGTATTTTATAGCGGTCGCTGGCAGCTCTCCGAACGCCGGGTCGGTGCATGGTTGTAGTGGAATGCGTCTGTGAAGCGCTGTTGCTACTTTACCTGTTCGCGCGAGCGCGGGTTGCAGGATAAAATGCTGACCCTATATACATATACATATGTATATAAAATACCGTTGTTTACCGGAAATGTCTGTGAAGGGGACCCGACGACATGAATGGTGTGCAGAATCATAGCTGTATGTATAACGCCCGTGTATCTCTTTCCCATTGAAAATTCTTTTAACCCCAGGGAGATTCGAAACCGCGACCTGTAGCATCGTAGACAAACATGTAACCGCTGCAGTTACAACTGTTGATTGAGAAGATTGTCTACGTATTGGAAATTATACTCCTACCTTGCAACACTTTAAACTCAAATTATTCAAAAACGAGGATTCGTTTTGACAATCCCCATTACATCTCCCTAGTCGTGGAGCCGGATATCTCACAACAAATGTCGACGCTTGATGTTGTATTATGTTGATTCATATTCTGTTATGAAATATCCTACGTAGTACAAGATAATGTTTTTTTTCAGTTTTTAGCGCATTTTTAATACAATAGGTTAACATAAATTTTTTTCATATATATTTTTTATTTTCTAGTTTATAGTGTTTGTGGATTTACATCCCACAGCTCAGACTTCTTTACAAATATGATTTATTGCTGTATACAGTTTAACAGTTTGCTTAAACCTCAGAGTTCTAATTAACTAATTGTATTAATTACTTATATCACATATTGTCCGTGTTCACATATATTCCCTCGGAGGTTGCCTGTGAAATGTAACACTGTATTCTGTTTGTCGACATATGTGATATAAATAATTAATACAATTACTTAATTAACACTATAGGGTTTAAACGACCCCTTAAACTGTATACAGCAACAAAAGATATTTGTAAAGAAGTGTTACATGTCCCAATTACTGACAGTGTCCCTACTAAGGTAAATCCGGGAGACGTGGTCGGGCCGGAGAGTTGGTCGAGTCGCTATATTTCAGACTCTATACGTAAAAACGCGTTAAAGTGCAGACCAATTACTTCTCTAGAAGCCAAACAGTTGAATGAATAGCGCCATTTCGCTTCCTTCTAGGTATTACATTTCACCTCGTTTGTCAAACAGCTGTGTACAGAATCGTATTTAAAATATATTTCTAAGTTTATTTTCGTTTAATGTTTGGGATAATAAGATAGTAGAGATATCGAGGGACAATGCAGCCAAAGTATTTGGCCATATTAACTCTTCCTCTCAAAACTAACGAGAAGACCATCTCTCGCTGCAGGAAGGAGAGATGGTCGAGTTATGATTTTTTTAATTACTTTTGTTTATTTTTTATTTTTTATCATTATTTTATAATTATTATTGTTTATTTATTATATTTTTTCACTTTTGTATTCATTTTCCTTGCTAATCGCCGGCAGGTAGTTCACTTTTTCCTTGATGTGTTCTTTACTTGTTTAGCGTAAACAAATTAAATATCAATGAAACTGTAGTTGTATTCACTCATAAATAATTTTGCTCTCATCCTTGTTATTTTTCCATGAATTATTATGTGTGTGGTCTCTACCATCGACGAAAACCATTTCTCCCGGCACCTCGGGAGAGGTGGTCAGATGTCATGACTTCAGTTTTCAACCCGATTTACAGTAAATATTGTCTTAAAGCAAGTATCGATCAGTTTCTCTAAATCGGCATAAAATTCTGAACATATTAGGTTTGTTCTGATAAAATAAGTAATATCTCTATTAGTTTTAATAGCCATTTTATATTAGGTCGACCGCGTCACCCGGATTTACCCTATTGCCATTTAATCCTATATAATAAGACCCTTATCCTATATTTAACCTCTCATATCTCAGAAACTAATTGTTACTTCAACTTGAAAATTTCGAGAGCGATTGATGTCTCATCACAACCCATACAGCACACTTCGTGGCGACAACGTTGCAGGATCGTTGCAGTAACCTTGCAGTGTTGCATGGTTGCAGCTCAATGTCGATGTAATGTTGCTGCGACGTTGCCGTGCAACATTGCACGGGGCGGACGTAGAATTATTGCTGCATAGTCGCATCAATGTTGCGTTGCAATATTGCACGGCAACGTACCTGCAATATTTCTGCAACGTTTCCACAATGTTGATGCAACGTTGCGCCAGTATTGCGGCAACGTTCCTGCAATGTTGCCGCAACTTTCCTGTAATGTTGCTGCAATGATACTGCAATGTTGCGCAACGTTGCTTAACATAAAATATTTCAACTTAAAATATTTCCGTTGTTTTTAATGATACGAGAACATGTCTAAGGAAAAAAATGTTTGCTTCAGAGAGACAATTTATTCTGACGGAGACGATTTTTTTTCTCATGGTTATATTTACCGAAATTTCAAGATCATCAATGGTTTTTTAATGGGATGACGTATTTTCATTACTGTAACGTTATAGCCAATAAAACTACAAATTCAACCATGTATAATATGTTGTCCTTTTTGTCTAGCAATCATTTTTTCCTGAGACATTTTCTCATATCATTAAAAGCAACGGAGATATTTTAAGCTTAAATATTAGGTGACTCACCCTGTATGTTTTAATGTGCAGAATGACACAGGGTGGAAGGTGTAGCACATACCTATAGTGTTACAAAACCCTAATGGAGTTTGTCAAAATGAGCCTTCGTTTTTGAATAATTTGTGTTTAAAGTTTTGCACGGTAGGAGTATAAGTTCGAATACGTTAGCAGTCTTATCAATCAGTGGTTGTAGCTGAGGCGGTAAAGTGTTCGCCTACGACGCTACAGGTCGCCGGTTCGAGAATCCCCTTGGGGGAAAAAAATTTTCTATGAGAAAAAGTAAAATACGGGCTTTGTACTTCTATGATTCTGCACACATTCAATATCGTCGCGTCGTCTGTCACGGAGACGTTATTTATATTTTTGGACCCACTGCCCGAAACGTTGCAGGCGGCGGACATAGCAATATTGCTGCAACGAGAGTGTGCTGTATGGGTTAAGGTATCGTTTCGCATAAAATTCAATTCCAAAATCATGGGACCAAATAGAGGCGATTTCTTGGATCACTCTTTGCCAGTTTCATTATGCCTGCCATCATGTATTTCTTTATTCCATACCTGGGCGTCCATTCCTGTCCCTTCTTGTGCTTTCGAGCTTTACGCGACTCCCGTTGCTTATCCTCAAGCCTTGCTTTTTCGATCCCTGCGCCATCGTGATCACCGTTCTCCAATTTCCTGATGTCTGGCCTCAATCTGGAATCCGTCGGGTACACCACTTTCTCCAGTGCTGGTGTCAGTTCGTTTAGCGACATCGCGAACGTTGTGAACTGGTAATACTGAAAGCCGATCCGTAAATATTAACCGCTGAGCGTGTACACCGATAAATTTAGCTCCTTTGTTGATTGCAACTAGCGTGCATAGACTTGCCTCTGAACTATTGGGAGGCCTTGGGGCAGCTTCCCAAAGGGTAACAGATCCAGGAATATCGTCGATTGTTGGAATGTCTTCTCCATCTATACTTGCTGATGGATCATCGATAGCGTCCTTAAATAAAACGAAAAGAGATTCGGCATGTAGAGATAATGGATGCTGTATTATTTCTGAAATCTACGAAATTATGTGATGAAAAAATGGGTTTTAATAAATTTTATTTTGTGATATTATTCAAAAGAAAAGTTTTGCGTCGGTACATCAAACTTTATTAAATGCATTATATTTGGGTACTAGAAACTTTGAAACAAAATTTTTCTTATATAGTTTTTTTATATTTTTAGTGACTTCTTTAAATACGATAACTACATTCACGTGCAGTGTCTTTTCAAAGAGTAAAACAACTGTGATTTATATTTTAAGTACCTGATGGGAGGGCTTAAAAGCTCCGACCTTGAGACTGTGCAGCTTCGCTAGGACTTTCTTATGCCCTGGGCTACCCTGAGGACTCTTTGCTTCACGTTTCACCCTCTCCAGAGCCTCTTCGTACGACGATGGCTGGCACACCTTCATCCTCTCTGTCCATTTTCCGTAAAGGAACAGCAGCTTCCTCTTTCTAAACGGAAAACGAGCTTCTTCGAACGATTTCTCTTTATCAAAGACGACGTTCCTTTTCATCGACACGTTACACAAAGCTCCACACAGTAGAGGCCATTGAGGTAAATTTCTTACTAACGTTCGCGTATTTATTAGCGACCTCAAGAAACTAATTCGAATAGTTCTATCCGAATATTTAAGTTTGTAACCACTTTGAATATAAAATAATGTTCATCTCAGATATGTGCTTAAAACTTTAATTATAATAATATTGAAAGTTAAACTTTTCATTAGCCATCTAAAATATTTGTCTCGAAAACTGCAGCAATTTAACAAATTTTAAAAAGAAAAAAGAAAGTCGCGGCAGATCATACGCGCGTTACAAGTCACAACCACAATACTTTCCAGGATCAAACAGTTAAAATTCCGTACATTCACTACTGACAATTTTCAAGACCTTTTATCCAAGACCATAGACCCGTTGCTCCCCCCTTCTTTCATTCAAAATTAATAGTCCGAACATAACATAAAATTTACACTCGACGAAAAATTGTTGTAAAGTAAAATCTGCATCTAGGTATTAAGGGAATCTCTGCGCAGTTTAATAGCTTCAAATTATTAAAACTCATTCATTTCTCCCCGCTACCCGTGTATGTATGCTGCAGGCTCGAAAAGAGTCAGCGATCATCGTGTTGAGTCTCGATCGATGCAGCGCGAAACGATTGGCTAACGATTCGCGATTGGACTGGCGATACCGAGGACCGGTTCTACTCTTACTGATCCAAGTGATTATAAACTGTTACCAGCTTACTCTTGGTCCGTTATAAAGCCTTCGACGCGGTGAAGGTCCTTCCCGTTGCAACTGGCGCTCTTGAACGAGAGTGACGCCTTTAAGTTCGCTCCGCCGCTTTGTTTGATATCCAGCGAGCCGAGTTGCTCCATCCATAATTGGCCCACCAGCACGTTGTGAAGTATGCAGTTGATGTTCTGCCAAGTGTACGCTTCCTTCCATCTACATGCATGATTCGACGTTTAATAACATTTTTCCTTCCACCGCAATACAGCATTAGCTGCCGCTCGCAGAAACTCGAACGTAAGCAGCGCATAAGGTACTCACTTGGGTAGTTCGACGGTGACAATGCCTTTCGGATGTATCTCTATCGATTTACCCCAGAATTTCAATTTCGGGTGTATGCTGCCGTGGAAGATGAAGTCCTCGCTATCGGCGTGGAACGCCGATACCGGGGGATGATGGGACACTTGCTCGCAAACTATCCTGAAGGGAGAATTTTTGTGTTCCACACTTATGAATTGATAATCGCCTTGCGTGAAGAATCGCCTCTTTTCTTTGAAAACTTTATCTTAACTTCTTACTTAGAGGGGTCGATTTATTGGCATGGAGATATTGCCTTTAGCAGCCATTATTGAACGAAAAGTATAAACATAAAGTTTCAACGGAGACCTCTTTATATGCACATGATCCCCTGGACTTGTGTAAAATTAACGTAAATGGTGTAATTAGTGAACCTTTCGAAATATGAATTATTACTTACAAGGGAAGATACCCAACCCGGAAATTAAAAAAATTATATTGATATATAGATATGTATCACGCATCTTTTTTGTGTTATAACTCGCGAACTGTAAGTTACCAACTTTTTTTCTATTTCTTAGTTCGTGAGTTAGTTAACACAAAATCGAAAAATATCCGGATTTTCAAGAGTCAATTTCACCTCCTTGGAGTGAATTTGGGCAGCAAAAAGAAATGCGTAATAAATATCTATATAGGGTAGATGTACCGTTTGTGGCCATTGTACTGTTTTTGGCCATGTGCATAATTATCGCGGTTTTTTAGCTTAAAATTGCTTGTAGACACATAATTATGTGTAGAATTTCAAACCATAAAATATTTTGTTTAGTATACCATCAGAAATATAAGGTTACATTTATTGCTTCCACGAAAAGTGGCAAGTGGCCACAAACGGTGAAAAATGGATTTCTTATATTTTTTAACTTTATTAATTCTTTAACGATTTCTCTAGTTAATGGTAACTTAGACATTAATAGTAAAGATAGTGTAAAATTTAGTAAAGCTTTTAGTTTCCTGATTTGAAGTACAATTTTAAAGATACTTACGATGAAAGTCACTGAAATCCTTAAAGTGGCCACAAATGGTGCATCTACCCTATATTCTACATACCCCCAAAGTTTCATAATTTTTTAAATTTCCGGGTTGGGGATCTTTCCTTGTTAGTTCCAACTTTGAGTAGGTATACAATTAATATAACCCGAACGAGGTTGCACTTCGTACGAGAACTCGACAAAGGGTGAAACACCGCGTCACAAATAAAAACACTACAAATACAAATCAACGTGAGTTAGAAGAACATACATCGAGCGATGATCGTATTCCATAAAAAGGGGCATTTATGATTTCAATTTGTTCCAGTGATTTCCCGTACCCTCATACAATTCTTGTATTGATTGCACAACGCCATGGTAAGTAATAACGGTGGGCAAGAAGTCTTGTAATCTGCATGCTCGAATAGTTACCGGAAGTCCTCGTGCTCGAGTTCGTACGTCTCCCCCAGTATGGGATTGAAGGGTTTGCCAAGCCTCTCCCAGTTCGAGGCCAAAGCGCTGACAGCAAAGGCGGCAACGTACTATAACGTGTCACAACGAACGATATAGATCGTCCTCCTTCCAGATCAATGAATATTTAATGGTTCAATAGCTAGGCTCACCTGTAGCCTCCCGGTGGGAGTCTCTTCCTGAGCCGCTAGCTTGAGCAGCTTGGCATACTCCATGTACTCGGCGACGCGTTGGAGGAAGGAGAGGGGTTCGTTAAAAATGACTGGCATGGCGATTTTACTAAGATCCTTACCCAGTGACAGCACTGAGCAGAGATTCACTTCTGAGTGACCAGGAACTGGTAACGTTGTTCTTAAAGAAATAACGATATCCTGCTGTTATGATCTCAGTAACGATCTCTATCGGCGTAAGTAAAATACAGACTACTTGCACTGATGTTGACTATCAGTTACACTAAAACAGTCAAATATAATACTTGAAATTCAGCAAAAGAATGAACTGAAGCGTATCAAAGTAATATGCGAAACGTAATCGATCGCCCTACAAAGGAATTGTTTTGGCAACAGCACGCAATCGAAATCAATAAATCAGCTACAATCTGACAGACCACGGACATCGATTACGTAATTCACAATCAAATCCAGCAACCAGCGACGATTGTTGACCATCAAACGTACGACCCAACCCGATTCCAACCCCCGGGAAGTCTCGCGGAACCGTAACACTTGCGATCTCAGTGAGCGCATCGTTAATTGTACTTTGCCAGCAGGCATTCGCCTTTATAGAGCAACAATCGTCGAACGCTTAACAAGATCGTCGCGAAGACTGAAGTCCGTCGGCCACGGGTATCCTTCAGGTGCTTCTAAGAAGCATCAGCTCCGTAGCGGCCGCGGTCCCGATCGAATAGTCGGCTTTCCCGTTCAAAAATTAGTCCCGTAAATCACAGCGACGTGAACGTCACGCACCTGTGCGGCCCCTGTATCCTTTCGTTGGCCATTATACGGGACTGTCGTGAATATCGCGCGGCCTATTGTCCGGCTGGGTAACGGCCCTTATCGCGGGATGGGACTCGTCACGTCCTTTGATCCACCCTCGCTTGCTGGTGATGTCCCGACGACCAACAACATTCGGCGATTACGTGAACCAAGGGGGATGATGGGGATGGTTGGATCACATTGCTCGGTAGCTTGTTCGCTGATAGGCTTCCCGCGTGTACCCTCCTCGTGCACAAAGCGACCAGCAGCAAAGAACCGACACGGGCAAATAGGGTGGAAAAGGCAGAGACAGAGGTGGGGGAGCGGAAGACACAAAGACGTTGTTTCGCGTTCTCCAAAAGGTGCACTGACTGTTATCACCGCGACATGGTTCAGAAGCCTGGGCGTAGGAACGTTAGTCAACCTAGGTGTCGGTCCAACGGAGCGCCTCGGTCGGTCGACATGTGCGTTCGCGCACCGTGTCACAGCGGCTTCTAAGTTTATATCGGATGGCGGAACTCGCGATCAGCTGTACGCCCGGATACTGCACGTTGGGTGTGCGGGCGTGACACAGGAGCCCTGGCGCACCCCCTTGTCCCTATCTGCGTCCTCCTTGCACCCTGCCACCCCCCACGGCCAGAGCGGCACAGCTGTCTCTTTCCTGCCGCGCTCTACCCGCCAGAAAATATCAATAAATCCGAGCATGGTTGGTGTGGGCCATACCTTGCCCATTCCGTTGGACGTGGCGTGCCATTCGTTGCGCCCGGGACCGCGCACGCGCACCGACCGACGCAGCCGCGCGAAACGTCGCTGCTCGTCAGATTTGAATTTTCCCAGCAGCCAACCGCCGTTTTTCGTTGCGATCGCCCGGTCTCGCCGCTTAATTAATTCGAGCGCCGGGCTGTTTGGAGTGCGACGATTAAACGGGTGGGCAATTTGCGCGGTCCAGCGTGGGGGAATTTTGTCCGGCGAGTAATTGCAACGTTGCTGTTGGGGGTGTAACGAAATCAGGGGCAGATGGCTCGAAAACAGCGCTGAAGCACAGTGTAGTAATTGATAATGTAATTACGTTGTTGTCGTCGTGTGATTGTAACTCGATTTCGATCAGTTCTGAGGGGACGCGTAGCAGGCCGTTGTCTCGATGAGGGTAGGTAAATGGCTCTCTCGCGATCTCGATATTCCGCCCGCGAATATCGCTCGTGCCACGCGCCTATTTTGCCAAACAATAGCACGCGACGAAGCTTTCACTGCAGTTTCAATGAAGTATGCATGGCGCGTGTTGATTGAATTCGTTCCCCGTTTTCATGGTACGGTAGCGACTGGGTGATTATTTTATCGACAATTCCTTTCGCCTTTCGTGGACGAAGATCCGTTTGCGGGTCGGGCAAACGTAATCGGATTGCACAATCGTCCGGTGGGATTATGGTGATCCTTTAAGTGCATTACACGCACTCGTATTGACGTGCACTGAAACGTGGATTAAACCTCGGCTGACGGATACATTTTGAACCCTCTTAAATGTCAAACCACATCTGTTACTTATCATTAGTATTATTTCTCGCGGAAAATAAGGATTTTAGAGCGTAACATCAGATCCTAATATACAAGCTTATTCTGGGGTACGAATGAACATTATTATGGGGTAAAAAAAAATTTTAAAAATTAAAACTGACTTCAAAAAAATAAAAATGCATTAAAAAGTAAAAAATAATTTTTCCCTCATTTAATCTACGACCCTTATATTTTTTAAGTCGGCACCAGAGTTACACAGTGCAAATGATGAGGCGGCGACTTAAGGAATATGAGAGCCGTATATTAAATAAGGGAAAAAATTATTTTGTACTTTTTAGTGCAATTTTATTTATTTGATGTCGGTTTTAAATGTTTTTAAATTTTTTATTTTTAAGTTTTTAGTTTTATATATATATTGACACAACAATACATGCTGAGGAGATATGCGCATACGTACATAAAATAATAATAATTAGGTGACAATAGTTTCTATTATTAACCAGAACTGGCAAAATATTGGGCCAATGTTGATGCAGTGTAGGATGGGACCACCGGGGCATCGCCGCCTTTCAAATAAATAAAAGATCATCAAAATCAGTCCATATGCTGAGGAGTTATGCGGAGACATATATGTATGAAAAAAAAAATACATACGGGTCGAATCTATAACCTCCTCCTTTTTGAAGTCGGTTAAAAATGGGCTCTGCAGTCGACTTGAGATTTAAGTAGCTGCTAACCAAGGGTTAAAATATCAAACTGATGAATCGCTTTGCAATCTTGAAATACATTTAGGACAGTTGTAATCAATTACTTTACAAGTCCTCCGTTTTGTAACATTTCGAAAACACTCTTGATTATTCTCTGGAAACGCGATGATTGTTTTTACAAGCATTTATTTAGCTTCACTTGTGAGTTCGTTAGTTAGTTTGTTAAGGTGAAATCTTGTTAGCTAATTTTGACCCACTTCCACATTTCCGATCGATTTGAAACTTTGCACACATACGCAGTTCGATGACAATACAATATTTTCACTAAAAAGCATAAAATGATTTATAAAAGTGTGGGGCGTAAATATAGAATATTAAAAGTTATGCAAAAACTAACTGCGGATTTTGTCTTGACTTTTAATCTAGTTAGATAAAACTAATGCATCAAAATACGTAGAGCATTATACATATTGTATTTTACCCGGGTAGCGCCTACCCGGGAATTTTTTTTTCCCGGGTATCTCACGGGTACCCGGGTACCCGTTCTCCCGGGTATCAACAGCTCTAGTCTGAAGTACCCGATTTTTGACTATCCGAGTCTTGAGTATCCGAGTACTCGGATACCCACAAAATGTATATTCCCAGATAGCATCGTACATCCCAAGGACGTCCGTTTCATGTCCAATTTATATCCGAACGCCCTACGTCCATTTTGAACATACCTAGGATGTTCTTAGGACTTAAATTTCGGATGTTCTAGGAACGTCCGTTTCTTAAGTCTTACGAATGTTCTTAGGATTTAAATTTCAGATGTTCTAGAAACATCAAACAATCTTGTAAGTCACGTGATTGTTTTGCACGACTACATTTCGAATGTTGCGAGAACCTTCGTCTCGTAAGTCTTGTGAATGTTTAGAAGAACTGAATTTCAGATGTTAGAAGAACAACCGTCTTGTAGGTTTTACAGATAATTAAGGTTAGATTGCAAAACAGTCTTATGATTGAATCTCGCCTTTGCGTTATTTTTTTGTGCAATGCAGTCGCTGAAATTTTGAAATGTTCCCAGATAGCACACGACGTCTTAAGACAGACATCTTTAATTCTTACACACACGACGTCTTAAAGAGGTCTGTCTCTTAAGATGTCGTTAAAACATCTGTCTTGAAACGGATGTGAAATTTTAAACAATGAGTCAAGAGGTCGAATGATGATATTCTGTAGAATATTTCGCGTCAATGCGCATTTTCTAAAAACAATTAAATACAGGTATATACCTAGAAATTAGAAGTAGTTCCAAAGAAGTGTATTGGGTAGTTGCGAAAACCGGTTGTTTCGTAAGTTGGGAGTCTGGGGTTCGATTGTCGTCACCGGCAATTTTTTTCCTTTTTTTTTCTTAATGTCCTAACCCAGACCTGATGAAGACATCTTTAAGACGTTTTTACGACATCTGCAAAATGTTTTTAAGACGCCTTTTGGACGTATTTAATTTTACTTTCGGACATTCAGAAAACGTTCTGAGAATGTCGGCACAGCACGTCCTCAGGACGTTCCACTTTGTAAATAGGACCTTCCTAGGACATTTAAAGAACTTAACGAGGACGTACAAGGGACATATGGACCTTCTCGGGACATCCTTCGAACGTACAGTACGTCCGGAACGGACGTTCTTGGGACGTACATAAGATGTCTTTGTGCTATTTGGGTTCGGATATCCAGATATCCGGATACTTATTTAATTTAGATTCGAGTACCCGTGAATCAGGATATATCCGAGTACTCGAATTACTCATTACAACTCGAAATCCGGGATAAGATCTGTATCCGGTTTCGAATATTTTATTATAATGACTCAATAATGTTCTGTTTATTTGGATTCTAATTGAAAAAATGTCTGCCATTCGGAACCAGATTATTTAAAATCAAAAACAAAAAAGATTTCGTTAGTATATTAATGTATCTTCCGCTTAACGGAGGGAATTTCAGAAATATTAATTTAAAACAAAATGGCGGCTATTTAAAGTTGAAATCCTGATTTTTTCATGCAAAAATTCACGGGAAAAAATCATGATTTCAACTTTAAATAGCCGCCATTTTGTTTTAAATTAATATTTCGGAAATTCCCTCCGTTATGTGGAAGATACATTAATATACTAACGAAATCTTTTTTGTTTTTAATTTTAAATAATCTGGTTCCGAATAGCAGTGCTCACCGCAAAATCACATTTTTAAAAAGGCTTCTTCGATATCGGTTGTTACTTTGTTATAAACATAAATATTTTTCTATGAAAAAATTACCAAACCAAATGTTCTTTAAATGTTGTTCTTTTAAGGGGTTAAACCACTGTAGAGTACGAAAAAATAGGCATATTTCGGGAATTTTTTTGCGCAATAAAGAGATCAATCGAAATTCTGTAAAATGGGATTTATAATTCTAGTAATGAAGTACAAAAAATATTTTTTTCAACTTCGTTCATGACAAAATGGTGGCTGCGCAGCATTTCTCCGTCGGTGCCTGTTTTTTAAAAGGGTCCACGGCCGGAAACCTGACTCCCGCAATTTTTGACCTGGATCAAAAAACCAAAGTCTTTTCGATTCTATAGAACAACAGCAAGAGACGTACGTAGGATTTTTTCGATATATTGATTTTTCGCGAAATGGTGCATTTTTTCGCGAAATGGTGCAATTTCATGAAAAAAATCGTCACAAAATTGTTTATTAAAAAAAAAATATGCAATATAAAAAAAATCCTACGTACGTCGCTGGAGAAAGCAATTTTGAATTTACTGTTAAATTTTCAAATCGATCGGTGAAGATTTGTTCGAGTTATGTTTCCGGTCAGTTAAAAAAAAGTGGTTTCGAGAAAAACGCGTATTCGAATATTACAAAACTTATACACGAAAGCAAAGCGTCCTTTTCAACGGTCGATCCTCACTTTACTAACGCTACACAGACGTTCTTAACATTCTAGACTATTCGGAAGACAGTCCCTTCTCTATAGACTGTTGTTATTCCTGCTTCCGTACTCGAAAGGCGCTCGGGGCATACACAAGAGCGTTGCGGTGGAATTGAAAATTTGGACATTTAGACATTTTTGCCGCCCTCTATCTGTTGGTATATTTTTTTAAGACCCTACAACACCTTTTGACAAAAAAAAATTTTCTTTTTTTTTTAAATTCTACAGTGGTGTGTATAAATATATGCTTCCGCTTTTTAAAAAAAATTCACAAACATTCCCCTCTTTTCGACCGCCTGACTCGGTATAACCCCTTAATCACTTCAGTTAAACTTGCTCTCTTTAATTAGAATCGATATAAAGAAAGCTTTATTCAACCATGATGATAAAATATCCGAAACCGGGTACTCGGTTACTTGGATCCAAGTACGGATCTGAGTATCCGGATTTCGATCCGGATTTCGAGTTATAACCAGCAATCCGGATACTCGGATATCCGGATAATAAGAGCCCTGGTTCTAACTAACAATGAGCCCTAAAACTAAAGAAACTTCTTTGGGCAAGCGAGAAATTATCGTGAACATGTTTAATGAAGGCAAAACGTACAGAGAAATAGGAAATCTTACAGGCAAATCGCATTCTACCGTCGGCTATATAATACAAAAATATAAAAGTGAAAATACATTGGGAATAAGCATCGTATCGGCCGACCAACGAAAATCAGCGTTAGAGAAGAACGGATAATTCTACGTGAAGTACAAAAAAACAGTGATGTTAGTGCACCTAATTTAGCCACGACGTTAAAAAAACGTCAGGAACGACAGTTACACCACAAACAATCCGAAATGTTTTGAAAAATGCTGGTTTGCATGGGCGTATAGCGAGGAAAAAACCGTTCGTGAGTAAAATAAACAGAATGAAGAGGCTGCAATTCGCAAAGCAGTACGTGAGCAAGTCCAAAGAGTTTTGGAATAAAGTTATATTTTCCGATGAGTCGAAATTTAACTTATTTAGTTCGGATGGAAGAAGAATGGTATGGAGGAAGCCAAGAGAAGAAATGAAATCGAGGAATTTAGTCCCTACTGTCAAACACGGAGGCGGGTCTGTTAATATGGTATGGGGATGCATGAGTGCAAATGGAGTTGGAAATTTGCACATAATAGATGGCATAATGGATCGTTTTACGTATTTAAATATTTTAAAATCAAAGTTGAAAGAAAGTGCAGCAAAACTTGGATTACAAAACGCTTACTTATTCCAACACGATAACGATCCGAAGCACTCATCACGAATTGTCAAGGAATGGATCCTGTATAACACCCCAAAATTCTTACAAACACCCCCCCAATCACCGGACTTGAACCCCATAGAACACCTCTTGGAGGAACTTAAAAGAAGAGTACGGAAACAGCAAACTACCAATCGTCAAGCATTTATTGCTCAACTAAAGGAAGAATGGCTTAAAATTGAAGCGGAAGTGACAACAAAATTGGTGGAATCAATGCCAAATAGACTAAAAGAAGTCATTAAGTGCAAAGGATATCCTACTAGATATTAGTTAAAGATTATTAATTACTCTGTACAGTTTAACTCGTCTGTCCAAATACTTTTTTTGGCGCGTTACACTACACTTGACAAAGATTTATTATTTTCTGGATATAAAACTAAGGTTTATATTTTTTCCTTATAGCAGAAGTAAAGCATAATGTTTAAGCTTTCATTTTGTTATAGTTAAGATCCGCTTAATTCTTTTTTATAGTAGTTATATGAATAAATATCAAAGTCGATGCTCTGTCCAAATACTTTTGTTACTAACTGTACCTGCGTTCAGAAGTACTTGCAAAAAATATTTTCCCGAATGTATGTATTTCCTATTTTCGAATCAATAAATAGCATTTTCAAACAGTATTTTATTTAAGCATTAAATGAAATAGCATTTTCAAACAATATTTGCTTATGGAAATATTTCAGTTCATAGTAGGTTTTGTCTCAAACTATTTCAAATTTTGCCCAGGCCTGTCAATAGCTACATTTACCAAAACCTACGTACCTACATGTACACCACCGGCGAAAAATTCGGAAGTACTCATCGAGCATCATTAAAATCACGTCGTGCGACAAAATGTTTTCTAATTCGATGTTAACACTTTTATTGGCGATTACAGTGTTCCTGATTCCCATCATACATTATAATATTTTATCACGCAAATGGAATAGGTGACATGTACAAGACAAAGTTTACTGCGACAGATCATTGCCTGTAAATATCAATTCACTAGGTAGCACGCAACAATATACTACATTCTGTATATTTTTCTAACTTTTAACGTAACATAACAATCTGTAGCTGAAAAAAAAATATTAATCAAAGAAAACAAAACAAGCGATAGACAATCTAGAAACACTGGGTCAGTCGAGACCTCAGAAATCCCCCCAGAGTTAGCGTCCCTTTATCCAGATCGTGGCTTACCGAGATTGCCCCCCAATCTGCTCGCAGCCGGATAATTAACGTGGATTAATGGTGAGGCAGGTACTTACTTAGTTCAATGGCCCTGTGTCTATGCGGGCAATGCATCGGGATAAGAATGAACCGAATCTCTATTGATTCACCTGGAAACCAAATCGATATCCGTACGAGGCACAGGGGCTCACTTCGTTACAGATCGGCCAACTTTCGTCGGATCAACGGAGAGACGAGCGGCCCTCGTCGGTCGTTTCTTCACGCGACGCGTATCCGCGGCCAAAGAATTCGTCATTCCCGGTTCCGCGACCTGTTCGAACGTCTCTCTCAATTATCGCTTCCAAATTAACGATTCCACGGACGTGAGTAGAGCACTCTGTAGTCTGTACAAATTAAGCCTGCCGAAAGCAATTTGAAAAAATTGCGTTTAAACACGTGCAACTGTCGTGGATGTACACGTTTTTTCTTTATTATTGAAATATCTCGATGAAGGTGTTTTGAGTCGACCTTTTTAATTGGAGCTAGGAAGATAAACGTGAAATTTCTGTGGCTAATCCGTCTGCAGGGGTAGTTTTGTGTCTGTTCGCAGTGATGTGTCGCAATGGCTAACGAGGCAGAGAAAGAAAAGAAGGAAATTGAAGATACCGCGTGGATAAAGGTGGAACATGAGGGCGAGGAAGAGGGTCGTGAGTCGAAGGAGGAAGCTGGGATGAAGCCTCGCGTCAGGAAGTACCTCACGAAGCACATGAAGCTGTATCCAGAATTGTACAGAAGCGACGTCTCCATACATCCAAGTTACACGACATTTAAGAACTTGCCCTAGTAAGGATGACTTAATTAATCGACACAGATACAGTAGTTTCGTGATACTTACTCTCGCACAACCTCTATCTACGTCAAACTTGAAGTACCTTCCCCTCGTAAATCCTCGCGTGGTCATCGATTACCAATAATATTAATGAACCGCGCAGGAGACTTGTTGTGAAAACAATTTAAACAAAGCTAAGCTGCTTCTCATTGTCGAATCAATCTTTAACCCTCTGCATTCCAATTTTTCCCTAGTCACCGACCAGAGATTTTTTACTAAACTCAACTGTGGAAGATGAAGAAATATAATACAGTGATTTCAAACTCACTAATTTGTTTAATTGTACTCATCTCGAATTTGTCCGCTGTTACAAGGTTTAGTGATACTAGTGTGTGCCTTAAATGTTGGGTGTCCCTTAAAGGAATTCTTGAAGTGAAAAGGTTTAAGCCTTGATCTGCCTTGCTGTACTTTATTTAAAGCCTGAATTATTTTGCTACCACTGTGTTTCTTCACTATGGTTTCGCAGGAATCGCAGGCATGTGAATAACGTTACGATGTAAGAGACTGTTGTGTAACTAGGGCGATGGTCTAAATATCTGATTTGTTAAAAGCCACGTCGTCTGTCGGCGTCGCGGGCAAAGGATCAAGCAGCAGATCAAGCGCCAGCTGATGCGCGAAGTTATGCATTTCGCGACGATGCAGATGTTCGCCATCGATAGCCTCAGAATCGACCGCGACTTCAGCGTTGGGATGCCACCGAGGACATTGATCGTCCCCGATTTGGTAACCGCGAACGAAAGGCGTCACATCAACGAGCTCCTTCGTGACTCATGATGAATAAATTTCGTTGTACATCAGAACCGATTTTGTACCAACGTGTGAACGAATAAAGCTGCATTTACCTATACGTTGAGTAAGTTGGTCGAGTCTATTTTCGTTCGAAAAGAGGACCCTCGCTTTTACGAAGCTTGCGCGCGAGATCGAGGAGGGAAACAAATTCAGGTCAATCGGAAACAAAGAAATCAAATCTTCTCCGATGTTGAGCGGTTACGTTTTTGACGTTTGCAAGATCACAACGCAGGGGAATTGATACTTTAGTATTTTTACTCTTGTTATGAAATAGTAGTGTTACGATGTTTCGTAACAAGTACCAGCATGGGCTCCTGTCCGTTTTGTACAGCTGTGGTTCGTCACCATTGGAGATATGGGGTATGCACGTAAGTTTAAGCGGGATAGAATTGTTTGAAAAGAGGAATATTCTGTGGGTTTGATTGATCCCTCAGTGACGGTAGTAGTTTGAAAAGTTCGTATCAGTGAAATGATGACACAAGTGTGAAATTCGTAATAGCAATTCATCTTTGTGGCTGACTAGCTTAAACCCATAACGGGGGAGAGGATTTTTGCAAATCGTTCGTGGGTTGGGAAGTGATATCTGACACTTTAATGACAATTCATATTTTATTACTTTATAGAGGTTTTCGCTAACTGCTGCGTACTTTTATACGTCGTGACGCAATTTTCACCTGTTTAAAGTACCTGAAAATGGAGAACGATACAAAGGGATACTTTATATCAATTAAATCGGTTATTTCAGAAGCCACACATGTGACATGTTTGGCAGTTTTGAGCTAGGCACATATCTTTATACAGGTTGCCAAGACGCATTGTTTGGTAGGTATAGAAATGACACCTAGTCAGGAGGCCGAAAAGAGACGAATGTTTGTGAATTTTTGTTGAAAAAGCGCAAGAACTTTTTGCACTTAAAAGAGCAACATTTAAAGAACATTTTGGTAATCTTCTCGTAGAAAAATATTTTCGTTTATAATAAAATTACAACCGACATCCAAGAAGGCTTTTTAAAAAATTGTTGTGGGATGAGCGCTGTCATTCGGAACCAGATTATCTAAAATCAAAAAACAAAAATGATTTCGTTAGTATATTAACGTATCCTCTGATTCACGGAGGGAATTTCCAAAATATTCATTTCAAACAAAATTGGGGGCTATTTAAAGTTGAAGCCCTGATTTTTGCGCGAAAATTATTTAGGTATAACCCCTTAACTTACCCTTCTCTGTTAAAAAGAGCTTCAAAGATTGAATTTAGGTCACATGAACATCGGTCACCAACCATTTCCACGTAATTTTCTTTATTCTTTTAATAACACGAGTACCTATTCAAACGATTAAAATATGGAGTTTCACCTTCAAGCTGAAAGTTTTGAATTAAAAGCTTCCAAAAAATCTGGAAAAAAATGGTTTATTGCAGAAACAAAACTTGTGAACATTTTTACAATTTTTTTGTTGTCATTCTTTAATGGAAGATTTGGTTAACTAATTTGGCAGAATAATGTAGAAACTTTTAATTTAAAACATACATGTATTTTTCACTGATTTCTGGGACAAAAATTATTGGAATGAAACAGTTTTTATCGTTTTTGTTAAAACCTGAAAAACGTCACATACCTATATATATGTGGTTTCTGAAATAACGGATTCAATTGCACTTGTAAAATATATTGCATATTAAATATATCCTAGTTGCATGCCGTTTGAAAGTTATTGCACAATTTACAGATGGATAGTGTTTTCTTAATAGCCTTCCTGGCATACTATTATAGTTACCTCTAAATCTTTTTCATTCTGCTGATACTCCTTATGTCTATTCAGCAATTCTGCAAAACTTCTATTAAATATATACGAATCGAATACTGTTTCATTCAGTAAATAGAAATAACTTTTACCCTTCTTTATTCTGGCCCGTCCACATTTAACCATTTCATTACTTAGAAATGCAGGCTATTTCAAACTAAATCATTGATAATCGCTTGTCAAACTTATATTACTTAAATAAGCCATGTCAAAACGAGTGTATGCACTAACTACGAAGACTGTCACTGAGGAGTTAACCGTTCACTTTTAACGCGTAAACTCTATTCCTTGACAAGCGCAGAACAGTGTACAATATTGTCTCTCGTCAGTAACAGATAAACTGGAGTTGATAAGAAGTACAAATAGTGCAATTTTGAGCAGGTGAAAAATGGTTACATTCGAAGGGTTTCCGACGAGGAGGTAAAATCACTGGCGCTGGAGTTGGCTGGTACCAACGTGACGACGACTTTCATCTTCAGCCCTCCTAATCCCAAGCAAGTCCTCGCCATTCGACTTCCCTTTCTGATCATGATCATCAAGAACATGAAGAAGTACTTCACGTTCGAGATAACAGTAAATCTCTCGCGTATACATTCGCAGTTTCAGCTCGATAACAAGCTTAACGAACAAGGTGACGTTGCTCGAGGAGAAAAAAGAGAAACGTGTATCGTTTTCACCCTGGTAGATACTCGACGACAAGAACATGCACAGGAGGTTCCGAATGAGCAATTTCCAGAGCGCCACTCGAGTCAAGCCGTTCTGCACGTCGATGCCGATCGGCCTGTCTGGCGGCTGGAATCAGATTCAATTCAACCTGGCAGATTTCACGCGAAGGGCCTACGGCACGAATTACATCGAGACCACACGCATGCAGATCCACGCGAACTGCAGGATCCGACGCATCTACTTCGCGGACAGGTGCACACGATCGACCTATTTCCACTGATAGCGATAACATTGTTACTGGCGCTTTATCGGAGACAGTACTCGACTGGCAAGGAAACCTTCTCAACCCGTAAATACTGATTTTTATGGAACTTCGTGTTTGTGTACTTGTAGCATATTAGAGTACCTATGCAAGGAGCAATTCTATTTTTCTGCGGAAATTCACTCTGACGGGGTGAAATCAGCTCTTAAAGTTCAGGAACAGCCGATCGGAAACAGTTACGCGACATGCCGATGTGGGTCACTTTGGACCCGCATGACCTCACCAGTTTCCTTGTGGGTTACTTCGTTTTTATGCAAGAACCACGAACTCCGATCATTTGAAATGTCTATATTATTTTAAATATTCAAAAAGAATTAAAGATAAGGTTTAATGTTATCGAGAAGCTCATCGTACGAAAGATTTGAAGAATAAGTAATTTTTTAAAATGGAATGACTTTGTAGCTCGAGGTTGCCCTTTTAGATCCGAGGAAGCGGTGTGGAGACAATTTTCAAACTTGTATATCTAAATAGGAAACTGTTGGTTTTGGGATACATATACCATATTTTGTTTTCTTAGAATCTACAACTCTATCGAATAATAAATAGCTACCACGGAAAGTAGTTATTGCATTTAAAAGCGTAAAGTTGATTTTGAAATATCCTCCAGTCACGACGACAGTATTATCTTCAATTTCATTCTTAATACTTAGAAAGGCAGAGGTATTTCTGGTGAGCAGAGTTCATGATCTATTCTCATAATCATCTATGATTAGGGTAAACGATACAGTAGTTCACCACCCAAGAGCTTCAGTTTACGTAAACGCTATGGAATGAGTAACTTGAATTTTATAAATGAAGTTTTGTTATGCCAGGCGGAAAGAGAAGTATCGAAGATGATTATAACACCAAAGAAACATTGAGAAATCAATAGTTTCGATGTTATGCTATTATAAAGAAAAATAACTGAAAATTGTAGTTATCGAACGGACGTGGCATAGTTGTTGACCGGTCCAGGTACAGTTGTAGACCACTTGCTGAATATAAAAGAAAATGGCATATTTTTTATTTTAAAAATCACTTTTATTAAAACTCTCTGTCAACATATCAAAATCAAAGATATATGCACCCTTCGCGACGTATGCCGCGGTCTCATTGGCTTCTCATTCGTTTTTCTTTTGCTTCTTAGATTTCTCCCTCATCTGCTCTTTCTTTTCTACTTCTTTTTCTTCTTCTCTTTGCATCTCTTTGCCACTTTCGTTTTCTTCTTTTCATCTTTTTTCTCTCGTCAAGCGCATTTGACCTTCGAATTATCGTACCGACCACCGGATCAATGAAAATTCAGAACTCATCGGAGGAGCATGCCCGAAACCATATAAAAGCAGGGCATCTAAATCAATTTTCATCGCGGTCTTTCAGCACGAAAATTACGAATGGTCAATAACTGTATTACTGTGCATTCGTGGAACCAGTTATTGAACACTCCTCAAAACACAACATAATCACATTCGACACGACTGGACGTATGACGAATGTTAACATTGGGCCCTTGTCACCTATTATGAACAATGGCATTCACGGCAAAAAAAAAAATGAACAATGATTATACTGTCATTAAAGATGTCGTCAGTCTAAAGATGCCCGCTAGGCCCTTAGCTTCTTTGAGAGTTGAAATTACGCGTTTTCTTTTCCGACGATCTCGCGGCGGAACGCTTGTAGGGTAGGGTGGGGCTAAAAGTCCGGCGGGTAAAAAGTCCCGCAGTATACTAACAATAAGTAAAAGGCGAGAAGAAACGGCCAGAGAGAAACTGACAACAGAGTTGCCAGTCGCCAGTCGCCAGTCGCCACTCGCCAGTCGCTCCTGAACGGCCGTGCAAATTACACGACGCCTTCGTTATTTTATGTATCGAAAACTAAAAGAAATACGTCGCCTTTGTTGTTTTATACGAAGTAAACCACAATTTAAAAGCGTATCAACCAAGTGCGTTAAGACTGTACCATGTATTCCTTTAGTAATGTGTGCATATTCTAACCGAACGTATATATCGCAGAAACTATAGAGGTACCATTCGGGCAAAAAGTCCCTCAAACTGAAAATATATATTTTGTCATTTGTTTTCATAATAAGATGACCAAACTATAAAGAAATGATGCCAAAGTCTTTAAATATTGTTTTTGTTTTAGTTGAGCGATTTTTTTTTAGTTTGTAGTCCAAAGTGAGCCTCTGACATATATATTTATTTTTTGGTAAAGAAGTCATGCTTTCCTTTCAATATTGTACACCAAAAAGAATTGGTTTAATAAATATTTGATGATTTGAAAAGAGTTTTTTACTTATTTAGTTTAATATTACACGAAAAGACATTAGGGACTTTCTACCCTATGCAATGGACTTTTTGCCCCGCGCGTGGGGCAAGAAGTCAATTTTGCATTGACAAACATTTTGTGGTATAACTCAACAGAAAATAACAGTATCAACAAACGAACGTCGTGAATGGTTATAGTTTATACAAAATAACACCAGATATCTCTAGATTGTTAATACTAAATTTTACATAGGTTTATACGAAAATCGGGACTTTTAGCCACACCCTACCCTACTGAAATCATCGATTGTTGGTTGAAACTAAAGGTAGGACTGTCTTTTCTTATCAAAATGCATCATTGATACGGAATCGCGCAGGTTCATTAGACTATGGCGGCAAAAATTTGAAGTGGTCAACTTCTGTACCCTGGTCAATAACTGTATCGTTTACCCTATATATATTGTTCGAAAAATTAGTACACTTCACCAGATATTTAAGATTTTCCATCGAGATAAAGTATTCTAAACAATAGTGTTACCAGTTCGCATTTCTTCATTAAGGGGACATAGTACCTACTTTCTTTGCCCGAAAATGAAGCATTCTTTATGAATTGTTTTCTATACATGAAAATAAAAAGCTAGAAAGATGGGGTTTGTTGCAAATGAAAGATCACCGTTTGAAAGTGTAAAAAGAATTTTTATTAAAAAAAGAACCCTCCCTCCCTTCGCTATAGTCGCTCAAAGGTAGCCACGCCGCTTTTTTTTTGTAATAAAAATTCTTTTAATACTTTCAAACAATGATCTTTTATTTGCAACAAACCTCACCACCTTTTTAGCTTTTAATTTTCATGTAGAAAAAAAATCATACAGAATTTTCGGGCAAAGAAAGTACTATGCCCTCTTCAGGAATACCTTACATCCAAGGGTATATGTAGGCTAAGTAGGCTGCAGCCTAGGGCGACAAACTTTGGGAAGCGATAAACTCTGGAGTGCGACAAATTTTGAGGAGCGAAAGAATTTAGATAAGATTTAAACACAAAGGCTTGAGCCAACTTTAAAAACAATTCACTTTCTTTTCGTGTAGCGAATTAGTAATGACGAGTTGCCATATTGAATTAATTTTGAAATTGTCTCGACTCTTTAAAATTAAAATATTTATGAAATTTTATGATATTTTGCGGAAAGGGCGGCTGACGCTTGCTAAACTTTACGGGATGGCTGGCAATACTCTACGGCGTAAAGTATTAAATCTTCGAACATTCTGTTCTAGTAATTTGGCAATTTAATCATTCATATACATTTTTGCATAATTATTGGACTCGAGCAAGAAGCTGGTGCTCGAAAAAGCACACCCTGTTATACTGTTTAATACTGTACAGTAATATTAATCAACAGAATTTATTCGGAAGACGAGTTACCAGAAGACTTCAAGCTCTTCTTGCCAATTCATCGAAGGAAGTGTGTTCGCGAGAAAGACGTTGAGAAACCAAAAGATGAAATGAAAAAAGTAAAAGAAGAAATCGAAACTGAAGAACCACCACCCTTCGAAATAGCTGAAGCAGAGGATGATGATGAAGAAGACGCTGAGGAAGCATTAACAGAAGAATCGATCGAAGATGATTCTGCTCTTTCAAAACAGGCACCTGAGAAAGTTGCGGAAACAGCGGAGGACGAAGAAGAAGAGGGGGACGAGGAGGACGAAGTTGAACAACCGGATGTGGGTGATTATGAGGCTGAGGATGAAGTTGAAGAAGATGCTCGCACAACGCCTCCAGGAGACGTGACAGAAGAGGACCAACCAACCGCCGAAGAGGAAGAGGAGGAAGAAGAAGAAGCCGAAGCAGCTGCAGTTCAGTAACGAACACATAATGCATAGTGTAAATATTGATTAATAAATAATATTTATTTTTACGTGGTCTGAACAATTTAAAAGATTCGCTACTATACGCGAGTTGTTTTACATTAAAAATTAAAGATGGAAAACTGAAAAAGAAACATCTGGATAACAGTTTGCTAGAAATCCATTGTAAAATTCTTTCACGCGAAGCATATACGTTCTTATTTCTTTAGAAATTCATTACATACACAACGTACAGAAGAAACAAGATGTACATAGTTCTTTAGGTCATTGTTTGATTTGTGTATACCTTTTCTAATCAAAAATATATAATACCGTTCTAAGTTTAGTATTGACTGGAAAGGTCGATTTAAAACGATTTAACATTTTTATAAGAAATAAATCAAAGTCAGTGCCACTATCAATCAAACAATAAAATAAAATGTAGAATAGCTGATTGGGCATTTATTGTTTATTATTAAGGAACGTCGTAATCATCGTCTTCTCGTTTCCTCTTCATAGAATCTTCCATTTCCAGTTTGATAGGAGGTCCGGTTTGCCCTGATGAGATTTGTATTTTTGGCTTTGTTACTTGTGCCTTCACTGTACCTGATCCTGTATTAGCTAAAAATTTAAAAACTTATATAAACAGGCAATGAATGTTATAGCTCATTATTGCACCATAAGTAACATGTCTTACGTATTTGGTTTTTCAATGTAATATGGATCGAGGGAACGGGAGGTTGGGAATACAGGACTCGAAAGGGATCTGGGGATTAATGTGTAGCGTAAAATTTATTATTCCAACCAATTTCAAACATATTTGTGCACGTAACTGACCCGATGAGAATTTTAAAACTGGCTTTGGTATCGAAATAGTCTGAGTCCTGGCAACCGTCGCGAGCGTTCCTGGTCTTTTAACGATTGAAAGCCCGGTCTTGTTTCCTTCCATTTTGATCTTAGACTGGCCACCTTGGATATTATTTCCGACTATAGAGTGCAATGGCTTCCCTACTACTTTCTTCGTTGCGTTCTTTAGTTTATAATTTGTCGCATTCAAACAATATCGATCAGGCGGTAACCTCAAGCCATTACTCGGTTTAACGAATGGAAGCGGTATATTATTCTTCGCTCTAGCCACGTCTAATAGTACATCTCTTGGTGGTGGATTCGTGAATGTACGTTCGAGCTGCATTTTGACAGCCAATCTGACATCATCCAAGTCAATGAACTTCTTTTTCCCATGATTTGCATAAATTCTACTGTCGTCCAATATACAGGTGACATAACCTATGAAAGATAAATCATATTATATACCTTGCATAATTATTCTAAAATAACAAATGTATAAGTTCTGTATAAGTTCTTTTTACATCTCCCACAAAACTTGGACGATTTCGAATAAACCCTGTTCATAAAATACTTACGATACGTAAATTCAAGTAGCTGATTTATAACCTTCGGTTCGTAGTCTGTTATTCCCATATCTTTCATAATTGACATTATTACTTGGGCGTCTTTTGGAATATGTTTCACGTGACTCATTGTCTTTGATTTTTCTGTCATTGTGTAAAACACGTTACTGTTATTGTTGTTGTTGCACTATGCACAACAACTGGAGATCACAATTCATCACAATTCCACGAATTTTAGGTTAGCGTTGCGAGGCATAATTAGACGAGAATCGTGAAGTGGACGTTCCAATACTACCACACATAGAGAACCAAATTTGTTGAATTAAAAATAATTTAATTTATAATTATAAATTACTATAGAAATGACAATGTAGTCGATAACGAATTGCTGTTTCGTTGCTTGATAAGAGAATGGTGATTGGTGTTTATAAAATTAACGAATAATTATAAACTTTGTATCACGCGTGACGCGACATATTTTCTTCGTCGTCATTGTGGCAATCGCTACACGAGACTGGAGCATACTTCAGTTGAATTTGCCTAGCGAGTTCATGGCTTGCCGTCAAACTGTCTTTTCGAATTCTTACCGAAGGAATTTATACCACATGAGGAGCAATATGAATATCACATCTGCAGGTAAATTATTTATTTCAAGTTTCATTGCATAGTACATATCTAAATTGTATCGCATCAGTATTTACCAGTAAACTTTCACACAAAACTTGGACATTGTTCGTGCAATGATTTGCAAGTCTCGTGGACCATAACCTCTAAATTTGTGTTTCAAGTATTATTTATATAGATGCAGTGGTTTATTTAATTTTAAATCGTTTCTAGTGTTTTCACGCACCTTTTAAGTGGCTTGGTTAATTCAGTTTAATGAATAAACGTTATTTTCTTCAGCTGGTATTATCTCCCTCCTGGAGGAGCCAATGCCGGAGTTAAAGGTATTTGCTCTAAGAAAGTTGGATATGATAGTGGACGAATTTTGGCCTGAAATTTCTGAGGCCATAGAGAAAATGTATGTCACCTAAGTATTACTCTTTATGGTATTACAAATTATTTCCCGCAGTTATTTATTTATTTATGAGTCATTGCGTTTCAGCGAGATTCTTCATGAGGATAAAGCATTTTCTCAACATGACTTGGCTGCATTAGTTGCTAGCAAAGTGTATTATCATTTAGGAAGTTTCGAAGATTCTCTTACTTATGCTCTCGGAGCTGGGGAGCTCTTTGACGTTAATGCTCGTAATGAATACGTTGACACTATTATAGGTACTACTAATATCAGATTCTTTTTATTAATAATGGTTGATTTTATTGGATCATGTGTACATATTCAAATGTTGTTGTAGCTAAGTGTATCGACTATTATACTCAACAACGTGTTTTGGAAGCTGAAGGGAAGCTACCACCAGGTAGCAAAGGCATCGATCAGAGATTAGAGGGAATTGTGAACAGAATGTTCCAGCGCTGCTTGGAAGATAATCAATATAGACAAGCTTTAGGTCTTGCTCTCGAAACTAGAAGAATGGATATCTTCGAAGCCGCAATTATGCAATCTGTAAGATAAATTTTAGCTAGTTTGTGAAGCGTGTGGTGTCGAGCTTTCATGTTTGGGTATCGAACTGTTTTTATGTTAGGACGACGTGAGCGGAATGCTATCCTATGCTTTCCAAGTCGTGATGAGTCTTATTCAGAATCGAGGGTTCCGCAACACTGTGCTTCGCTGCCTAGTAAACCTCTACCGTAATTTGGGAACTCCGGACTACGTCAACATGTGTCAGTGCTTGATATTTCTTGACGATCCATTAGCCGTTGCCGAGCTCCTAGACAAACTGAGTAAAGGCTCGCAAGATTGTGTTCTAATGGCCTATCAGATTGCATTCGATCTGTATGAATCAGCGACTCAGCAGTTCCTCGGTCGTGTTTTGCAAGCTCTTAGAGCAACAGCTCCCATCCCAGGAGCTCTCATAGTTAAACCAATTGTTAAACCAGCCGCGAAGGCTTCTGCCGATACCAATTCCGATTCTACAAGCATGGATACTGAAAGCAGTACCCCTGTTCCAGAGGATAAATCTCAACGTAGGGTTGAAAGCTTGGTAAGTCCCGCTATTCAGGAAATATAACCTAAAAATACAGTTTATCAATTTCATTCGTCCACGCAGAATGCCGAAGAACGTGAACAGCAGGAACGAGTGGACGCTTTGTCGAGCATTTTGGGCGGGGAGATTTCGATTGACCTGCACCTACAATTTTTAATTCGTAGTAATCATACCGATATGCTGATATTAAAAAATACCAAAGACGCTATACGCGTGTCTATTTGTCATACTGCCACCGTAATCGCGAATGCGTATATGCACTCTGGAACAACTAGCGATCAATTTTTAAGGTAACTGTATACGTCCTTTTATTCAATTAATCGTTCATTATTCGGTATAATATCCTTCGCAAATGCCATCTCTCAGGGATAACTTGGAATGGCTGGCTCGCGCTACGAATTGGGCCAAGCTAACGGCAACAGCGTCACTGGGCGTGATTCATAGAGGTCACGAACAGGAAGCTTTAGCGTTAATGCAATCTTACCTCCCGCGGGATACAGGCGCGGGTGCTGGCTATTCCGAGGGAGGCGGTTTGTACGCGTTGGGACTGATTCACGCGAATCACGGCGCGGCGATCACGGATTACTTACTTGGTCAGCTGAAGGACGCACAGAACGAGGTTCGTACATGATAATTTGCTTACCTCGACTCACGTAAATATTCTATCGGCAATACGCTATGCCACGTTTAATTTATTGCAGATGGTACGCCACGGTGGATGTTTGGGTTTGGGGCTGGCTGCGATGGGGTCGCACAGACAGGACGTATACGAGCAGTTGAAGTTCAATCTTTATCAAGACGATGCTGTTACTGGCGAGGCAGCGGGTATTGCCATGGGTATGGTCATGCTCGGGTCCAAATCGACCCAGGCGATAGAAGACATGGTTGCGGTGAGTCAAATGATACAGCTTTCTTTTATACACTAATTTTATTTAGTCACGAGTCTTGAATAAGGATAATATTACACTAAAATAGAAGAAATAGTATTTATTAGGTAATAATATTTTGATAACTGGAAAGGGATTTGTTGATTATCACTTATTATTAATTACACGTATGTCCAATAATTTTATCCATTTTCTGCTACTTGCTAGTCTTTGAGTTAAATCAATTTTTTTATAAGAAAAGAAAGTAGTAACTTTGGTGTCACGAAAAATATGTAGATTAAAAAAACAAAGGGCACCGTGAAATCTTGGAGGCACCTCCATTTAAGGGGGGATTGCGCCTTGCTGGGCTGAAAAATAGGTAAGTCTTTGGGAATTTTTTGTACAAAAACGGTTCGACAAAAAATTATTTCAGGTTTGGCAGGCTGTTCCGCTGTATCTTGAGCTATTGTTCTGACTTTTGGTGTGACAGTGGAAAAAAAAACATGGCAGATACAAAGAGAGCGTTGAAAATTGATCGGGTCGTGCTGGCGTTGACGAAGAGTACTGTAACTGTTAATCGAAACATAAAAAGGAAAAGTATCTAAGAAAAAAAAAGTATCTAAGAAAAAGAATCTATATGAATGTGACTATCGGTGGTAGTAGATGCATTCAGAAAAATAATTAAATGTTAAAATGGTAGCCTTTTGAAGAAGGGTCCTGATTTGAGTCTGAAACAGGTTTTGCCCCTAAAATCGGGAAAACTTCGTTAAATAAAAAAGGAACGGTAACAGATACGGCAATAAATCTACTACCACCGATAACCAAATTCATATAGATTAAGAGAATCTCTTTTCTTTTTTGTGTTTCGGATAAACCTTACAGTAGTTTTCGTCAACGCCAGCACCACTCGATTAGTTTTCAACGCTCTTTTTGTATCTGCCATGTTTCTTTTTCACTGTCGCACAAAAGTTCAGAACAATAGTTCAAGACACAATAATACAGTCTGCCAAACCTCAAATTAATATGTCGAACCGTTTTTGTAGAAAAAATTCACAAAGAATTACCTATTTTTAGGCCCAACAAGGCGCAATCCCCCCTTAAGGGAGGTTTATGTTCATCATAACGACGTGTGTTACGAAAAGTAGCACTTTTCAATTTTCTTAAGAAAAACAGCTCGTTTGTTTTCGTTGTCACGAAAACTATCACGTTTCGGTTTTTCGCTGCGAAAACTAACATATTTTAATGATTTCTCACGAAAAGTAGCATGTAACTACCATTTTTAGCGACAAAAAGAAGCAAAATATTAAAATACCGTACTTAAATTATTAGATGCAGTTATTACTTAATAAACAATATTTTCAAATATTGAATTCTTCGATTCAAAATGAACATCAATGATTTAAACTGACCGCGCGCCCAAACGTGATAGTGTCATTCTTCGTGGCGATACACTATAATGTGCTAGTTTCCGTCGCAAAATACAAAATGTGTTACTCTTCGTAGCGAAGCAGTCTAATATGTTAGTTTTCACGGCGTAAGACCAAACGTGCTAATATTCGTCAGAAACGATGCAATGTGTTTCTTTACGTGGCAAACTGAAAGGTGCTGTTTTTCGTAAGAAGAGTGAAACGTGCTACTTTTCGTAACGCGCGTCGATAAGATGTCCTCCTCGAAACAGAATAATTTCTATTTGAAACATTTTTTCGAATAACGAATAGTTTGGGAGATAATCGTGGGTAAAGATTAAAATGGGAGACTCGGTGCATCTGCACTGTATTCAAATTTAACTGTACTGACATTAAACAACTGCAAGACCTTATATTTATTAAGTAAATTCGATAGCACCCCAAATCAAGAATCATTTAATAAACAGATTCGTTTGAACTTCAATCTTCCAATGTTTTGCTCCACATTTTTATTAATATTTAACGAAACAATCGAAGAAACTATTTAATAAAGGGAATGTGGTCGCTAGTAAGACCATAAACATTAATACCAAGCATTAGAAAACGAAGAACAATTTATTATAACATAAACATTTACATTATGATACAGTTAAACAATGACCTCTTTAACCCAGCGCGTAAGGTGGATGATTAGCAGTCTTAAAGTCGTACGAGCCATTTGCACTAGAAAAGGAATAAGTATAAATTAAATTTAACGGCTGTATACAAAGCTGGTATACACCCAAAGTCACGTAAAAGTATTGTTGCGCCGGGGCTGCGAGCACTAGCGGGCCATGGATTCTATCCATAGGGTGCTCGCAACAGTATACAAATTAAAGCTTACTTTGAATCGAGATTAGAACCACCCATGTATGCTCGCGCTCCGCCATGCTTTGGATTACCAGGGAATCCCTTTGGCTTGGTAACAGATTCACTGTAATACTGGTAGCTGCGCCCATGTGAGCAAGAACCTGTTTAATAAAATGTGCCTTCATCATCACATGCACTAAAACCCTGTTCACATTTTGTACTCCGCTCTTTTTCAAAGCAACTTTCCATCTGTCATATTTGAAATTAATAGATTCTTATAAAGTCATTTCTCTTTACGGCGATAGTTGGAACATTTTGCCAGCATTGAAGCGTAAGGCTGTTAAAAGTTTCGAAAAACTTCAGTCTTACCGAACATGTCATTAGCGCAACCTGGTTGCTGACTGCCCCCGTTGGCATAGAAATCGGATGTGCCAACCGCGGCATTTATCCCCAATCGTCCAGCACTAGTGTGAACAACTTGAACGTTTTTCGCGTGTGAACGATCTACTCTTCCGCCAGGGCCCTTACTTTCGAACATTGGGCTGGCTGGGTCAAGAGCTGTAATTAAAATTTCTTCTCACATAACAATAACAGTTTCACTGCACAAAATGAAATTCTATCCTTAAACGGAATATTCTATTCTTATAACACAAACAGCCTCACAAAAATCATAATCACCTTAAAGCAACCCTTTTACAGACGTCGATTTCAATTTTTTTTTAAAAAATGATTGAACTTTAGGGACATCTAGGGGATGTCTTGATGAATAATATACTATTCTATTTGCTGATTGAGTTCATTTTAAAGGGGTGAAATCAACTCTCTAAAATTGGCATAGGTCTTTTTTGCTTTCATTTTAATCTTGTCAAATTGTCGGACAAACATAACAATTTATGACTGTTATATTCGTATTTTTCAAACTCGATATTTTCTATCTCCACTTACCAATAACTTCTGCGACCAAGCTAGATCTCGAAACGATTCGCGCCGCCAAGCTCGCGACGTGGGCACCAAGGGAGTGGCCAATTATTTTCATATTGGATGGCATCAGATTTGCTTTTAATCGCAGGAAATTCACGAAACTGGCTAGATGTTCAGCCACTGTCGGTACACTCTTCGCAGGTGTCGGGTAATATGAGTTATTTGATATTGCACTCCAATCAATAACGATGACGTTGCAGTCCAAAACCTTGAGGTATGCTGGAATCAGATCACACCTTATTTATCGAGAAAATTTCTACTGTAAATGGACGATAGGACTCATTTACGTTACCATTGCGAATAAGGGTGCAGGAGGATTTATCGCCAGCGCTCTTCCAGCCGTGAGTAACCAGGATGGTCGGTCTGTTTGCGTTCCAGGCGCTCCTTGTGATGCTGCTGATATTGTTCGTCGCTATGACTTGTCCAACCGTTGGGTTTCTCCTGAAACGGCGAGTACATATATTCATTGGTGAAATTACTAGTTAATAGATCAGTTAATGAAACTTTATTTAAAGCATAGATTATCCCAACGTTTGATACACCTATTCGTTGAATTTTAACTTACAAATTTTGGTGAAGGAAGGAAGATTGAAATCATTTGATATATTATTGTAGTTTATGACGAGTATATAGGGATTTAAAAAACAGCCTTAGAGTTCACTGAGAGGCCCTATTGATGATTGTTTAATGATGCTGTCAGTTACATGTTTTGTTCGAGTATGGCTACAAAATTATCAACTTGTTCGTAATTGTGTACTTGATAGCCTAGTCATTTGTTTCTACTTCGTGGGAAATAAATCTTCAATGTTACGAATAATGGTATGAAAATAGTTTGCACTTTCTGGGATGTTTTTGTCAGATTCCTGATAACAGTGAATATTGAAGGCACCAGGGTTCAGTTCGTTTTGTAGTTTTAAACGTTCGACGGAAAAATGCAAGAAATATTTTCTCACTACGCTTCGAATAATCCTTTACCGAATTTCAAAGTGCCTTTTAGCTTGTCCATAAAAGATTTCCATCGAGCCTAAATATCTGACGGACAATATGCTGTCCTTCGTTTGAATGTCATCAGACCTTTTCAACTGATGTCACACACCTACTCAAATTAACAATCTTACCTCTCGACTTTTGAAAACCACAAGTTTGATTTAAAAAAAATTTAGTCCCATTACTTCTACAATCATTAGGAGACTTCGATTCCTTCATAATATGACTACTAGTAATATATATGTATATCAACGTTTGATATGCCCCCCAAACATATCCATCTTCCATTATTATAAAAGTCAATTTCCACTTGTCTTTCGAATTTCCCAATACCGTTAAGTTACAAAAGCCACACAAACTCTGTTACGTTCTAAAATTTTAAACAACGAAAATTCAGAGTAATTTTCTTTGAAAGAGAATTGAACAGAATAATTCTAACCGTGTGTAAAGTGTGAAAACGATGGAATTTACGTTGGCGGCCAAGGTACTAGTTTCCTCGAAACTCAGTGGTTCATAGTTGAGCTGAACTAGATGCGGCACGCCATCTCCATCAGGGAAGATCGTGTAATTGGCCTGCATCAACGCTGTGAGCAGGGTTGGATAGACTGAAAATATATTTCACCCTGTTAAACCGTCCCTCCACTTCCCTGTGTGTCGATATCTTGATATATGATTTGTGTACGAACGCATAGCCAAAGCTGTTGGAGCACCCATTTTTGACCCGGTTGATGCGAACCACCACACAGCACAGACTAAACGGACTACTTGGCTTCTGTGCTTTCGGCGTCGCTTCTTTTATACTTTCAATGGAAACAACGGTCGCCCTCTTGGGCATTTGAACGTTGATAAGACGGAATCACGCCGTTGAATCAGTTACGAGTGTTTGAGGGACCCTGTGATTCTGATTAAATAGTTCTGATATGTCTGTCGACGCGTGGTTGCGAAATCTTTGAAGTCTGCCCTTTGACAAACTTGACGCTGGCTTGTGCCTAAATGCAGGGATCCTAACCCTAACCCGTACCCGGATCGGTTCTCAGTATCGTAGATTAACCCGCTTAACCGGGTAAAACAATATATCTATAACCCGAATAAGCTGGTTAATGCGACTTACAGTAATACGGTGAAAACCTATTACAGTTGTAACCATGTTTCCAAATAGGAATCAATTTTATTTCAATATATCAGACACTCCTTGGTAGGGTGATGCGAGCACGTGGCCGCGGCCAATTCGCGGGCGTCTGTCGACGGTGCGGGTTTATAACCTTGTTGTTCGATGCTTCGGTAGTACCGCGCGGACGAGAACGACTGTCGACCAGATGTCGGGATCTTTGCCTATTGTCTCACAATAAGTCTCAGGTGTCGAAAATATCCGAATGATAGAAAATATTAAAGAATTGTGCTTACTTTGCATAACATTTGTATGACATTGTTACTAGAACAATAGCAAGATAGGACTATTGTCAAGTATTCTCGGGATAGGTCCTAAATCAAGCGCTAAGTCTTGAAGTTTAAGAAATAAAGTATAAATTCCGTTTCTAACAACCCTCTAAAATTAATCAATCCTGCATGTACTATATAGTTACTCGTATATTTTAAACATTGTGTTTTCATTTGATCTGAATATTCCCTGTAGATGCACGTATCACTGACTTTGCCTTAAGTGACTGTCTAGACTAGACTGTCTTATTTTACTAGTAACCCGCTCGGAGCGGGTTTGACTCGCATAACCCGCTTTTTCTAGAATTTAAAGGGTCCTCCAGACGCTGATACATGCTGCATGAAACGTTGATACATGCTTCATGATACATGTTGCTACGTCTGTAGATCGGTTTCCGTGTTTCAGCATCAGAAGCGGAACTGGCATCTTGCCCACTAGCTAGGCGCGTGAGCAAAATGCAAGGTTCTTGAAACGTGTATCATGAAGCATGTATCAATGTTTTACTGCAACACGTATCGGCCCCTTAAGAACTGTTACCTCGTGGTTAGTATGGGTTACAGTAACCTTCCTTGGTTAAGGGGCCATGCTAGTTGGGAGACGAAACAGATTTTTGTGAAAAATGTGATGTATGTTTCTTCCAACTATTTAGTTATTTTAGAAGTGCATATATTCAGCAACTCTCAGTAATTTTGTTATAGGAAAATATTAAATAATGATAGAATAACAGCCACTCTTGCGGAAGCTGTTTTTATAATGGCGCTGCGCGGTGAGCACGATTTCTCCGAGCCAGATCATCTGAAATGAGAAAGTGAAGTAGATTCTGTTAATATATGAGTTTATCTGGTTGGTGAACAAAGGATTTAAAAAAAAAAATGATTTCTGACAAAATGACGGCCGTTTAACGCAAAATCGTGATTTCTCGATGTCTGAATTGTTCGTTTTTCGTGAATTAAAGATAGAGTTTTCATCAAAAACAAAAATCCGTCGTTCACGAACTAGATAAACTCATATACTAATAGAATCTGGTTCACGATTTCAGATGATCCAGCTCGGAGAAATCGTGCTCACCGCTAAAAAAATAGCTTCCCGGAGAGTAGCTGTTGTTCGTTCATTTTTTAATAGTTTCCTATAATAAAATTACTGAGAGTTGCTGAATATATGTACTTTTAAAACAAGCAAATAGTTACAAAAAAATACACATTAGGTTTTCCAAAAAAAATCTAGGCATGACCTCTTAATCGGGTTTGGGTTAGGGTTACGCGGCGGTTCGGATCCCCACCTGAATGTTTGAGTGTCGAAAAAGTCCTTCCTCCTACGAAAGAAATTATTTTCGAACAAGGAAGTTTATTCTGAATGGGCAGAATGACAAGTTGGTTTGAGGGGATTGAAGTGGAGATAAAGTTTTCCGTTGTATAGAGACTTCAGGATTTAAAATAAATAAATTGAAAGATAAATTGAATCGGAGTTTTACCCTAAAACCTTGATATCTGGGCTTCAGCTTTCTGGTCAAGTGTACACAAACATCGTTCAACTGTCGTAAACACTCTGTGCGCAACAACTGTAATCTCCGTGTTTTTATACGGCTGTACCTATTTCTTTTATAATTCATTGGCTGCAAATGTGTGGGTATAGATGGTCAAATGTGTTTACTTTACGTGGTAAGATGTACGTTATTTGTACAGACTTATGGTGGAGAAGTTGGGCCTTGAGAGTTTAACATTGATTGAGTATTAAAAGAGTATATTACGCAATGCAGATCATATGTTCACTAGGAAACTACGTTATTGCGAATTAAAACACATTCCTCGTTCTGCGAGGCTGTGATTAATTGCAAAAAATTTGACCAGAAGTAAACTCAATGGTACAGTCCTTTGATTGTGCTTAATTACATTTGGAATAGGTACTTTTCCAAACTGCCCGCGCTTTGTCAGAGTTGTTTCACTTGTATGAAGTTTCATTTCACTGCGAGCGAGTTGCTGGGTGGCAAAATTCTAAACGCTGATGCGCCGTGCCGTTATCTTTCGAGCAGATTGTAATATAATGCATGAATGCAGCATTGATTAAAAGCTGGTCAGGTGATTGAGGTACTAGAGGAATGTTTCAACTACGTACTTCTGACGTGTATGTGATCATTTCTGGTTTTAACATTTGGGTGGCTCAAAGTTTTGAAAAATGCTCCTTTAAGTCGGCCACCATTTTCCCTTTCTATCGGGAAAGTTTTGCACAAATCGTACAAAGCAGAGGTCCCTATTTCACGTGTATTTACATACACGTGTGCACGTGTACTAAACGTAGCCGAACTTCAATCCGTGTAATTTTTAATACACGGGTATCCGTGTATTTCTGTTCACGGATACACGTGTAGTTCTGTTCACGGATACCCGTGTAGTTCTGTTCACGGATACCCGTGTAGTTCTGTTCACGGATACCCGTGTATTTCTATTAGGGTGACTGTACCTAATATCGCCACTGTTCCTAATATCGCCACCCGCTATATCTCGCAAAGTAAGCTCTAAAATTTATCGATTATACACTGAATTAGTACCTAAACATATGTAGGAAGACATACTGTAATTGCAGCATCATGTGATCAACAATTACAGAAAGAGAAGTATTTTATTGAATCTTAAAAGTGTAAAAATTTATTGAACTACCACAATTTTACTTCACATTCGGAAAAGGTAAGTCTAATAATTCCGTGAATGCAAGAATATCTACTAGAAATACCTAATTAATCATGTACTTCAGGAATTAAATCGATTCAAATATTTTCCGTAGTGAAAATAGTGTTTTTCTTTTAGCAGTATGGGTGTTCTCAATACCGCCTACTGAAGAACAATGGTTTCGATGTAATGTTTGTTATAGGTGGGGTTACCAAATGTGCCGAGCAACCGTAATAAACTTTATTTGTCCAATATGTACATCGGAACGTAAAAAATAAAATATTTTAAAAATCTATATTTTTAAATTTCTATATTTTTCTAATAAAAATGAAATCAAAGATGCATAAAAATACATTTATAGAGCAAGAAATAATAAAAGCACATGTGAAAATGACTTTAAAAACATATATATATGAATTAATCAATATTTCTTAAGTTGGCGATATTAGGTACACTTTTTTCAGGACCCGATTTTTGCATGCCTTAGGTTTATTGAGTCCTAATTAAAAATTTGTAGGTTTCAACGATTCTAACTTATGCTACATGAAAGATGAATAATTTCTCTTTACTTTGATACGAGCTGCATGCAAAAATATGAATTATTATTCAATTGACAGCGATTTAACTTTTTCCTGGCGATATTAGGTACAGTCACCCTACACGAGTACACGTATATTTATAATACACCTGTGCACGTATATTTAAATTGGTTCGTCACGATTAATTTTGCGATTGCTTAGTTGGTATATCTCTTTTGTCTGTTTAGTATTGCATGAATGGTCTCACAAATCTAAATATGAGACACTGCAGTCTGCACACACGCAAATACTTACATACCTACTGTCGTTTGCAGAAAAGAAGGCGCTCGGACGCTAAACGCGGCACGGGGGCTACTTTGCTCGCATTGGCCAACGCGACAATCTCGACCAATACAAAGTAAGCGAACGGGACCACCGGCGGTGGGATTGGCATGCGAGCAAAGTAGCCCCCTTGCCCCGCTCAGCATTCGGATGCCAACTTTTTTGCAAACCACAGTACCTCCATCGCATCACACTGAAAGATGCGTGCGGTCCTGAGTTCGACGCCATCGATAGTTACCGACGTGAGAACAAAGTATGTACATATTTCTATTTAGTCGATTGTACGAGGCGGTATTTGGCGACCTTGCTATTTCTCTGCACAACTATACCTACGCGTATATTAATTATTAACTAGTATTCAATTTGTGTAATTTTCGACGTGTAAATATCTGAGTATCTAAATATATAGGACCGCTTTTGCGAAAACAAGCTAATCTTCAGATTACAGGTAACAATAATCAACACATAATAAAATTTCATAATAAAATTTAATCTATTAATTTTCTATTTTGGTACAAGAAAACTAAAGTATCGACATTTTCAGGTAATAAACGCGTTCTTTTTCGTGTTACAATATTTCCAGCAGTGGAAAAACACCGCTCAGAGGTATCCGATGTTGCCGGTATTGCCAAATATTTAATTGCGAGTTCCGCAATTGTTGGGTATTTGGCAAATGGCCACTGCTGGAAATATTGTAACACGAAAAAGAACGCGTTTATTACCTGAAAATGTCGATACTTTAGTTTTCTTGTACCAAAATAGAAAATTAATAGATTAAATTTTATTATGAAATTTTATTATGTGTTGTTTATTGTTACCTGTAACCTGAAGATTAGTTTGTTTTCGCAAAAGCGGGCCAATATATTTAGATACTCAGATATTCACACGTCGAAAATTACACAAATTGAATACTAGTTAATAATTAAGGTCGCCAAGTACCGCCTCGTACAATCGACTAAATAGAAATATGAACATACTTTGTTGTCACGTCGGTAACTATCGATGGCGTCGAACTCAGGACCGCACGCATCTTTCAGTGTGATGCGATGGAGGTAGGTATGTAAGTATTTGCGTGCGTGCAGACTGCAGTGTCTCATATTTAGATCTGTGAGACCATTCATGCAATGCTACACAGACAAAAGAGATACTATACCTAATAAGCAATCGCAAAATTAATCGTGACGAACCAATTTAAATATACGTGCACACGTGTAATAGAAATATACGTGTACACGTGTAATAGAAATACACGGGTATCCGTGAACAGAACTACACGGGTATCCGTGAACAGATATACACGGGTACCCGTGAACAGAAATGCACGGGTATCCGTGTACACGTGTACCTATAATCCGTGTACACGTGTTTTAAGAACACGGATTTTTAATCCCTTAATACACGTTACACGTGTCCCGTGTACACGTGTATTTAAGGCTGCCGTCTCCTCGGGCTTTGAATGTGTGCGTACGCTCACACAAGCTAGGAAACGCGTGTACGTATACGCGCTGTTGTAAACAAACCGTTTCAACCGTTTTTCGTCCTGGAATCGGCAAGGAGGAAGCTTTTGCGGGTATAGTTGCCTCCAGTAGACATCCGTGCAGACGGGTCTGGTGCGTTTGAACGCTAATAAGTACCGTACGTTGAAATAATGATGAATTTATGACTCGAAAACTGACAGAATGAAGCTTCAAGGCTTCTCCGCCACCGACGCTGGTGGTATATTCGAGCCACGTAGCATCAGATTTATACGTATACGCGCTGTTGTAAACAAACCGTCTCAACCGTTTTTCGTCCTGGAATCGGCAAGAAGGAAGTTTTTGCGGGTATAGTTGCCTCCTGTAGACATCCGTGCAGGCGGGTCTGGTGCGTTTGGACGCTAATAAGCACCGTACGATGAAATAATGATGAATTTATGACTCGTGTATTGAGACAGAATGAGGCACAGACTCGAGAAATGACAGAATTATGCTTCAAGGATTCTCCGTCACCGGCGTTGATGGTACATTCGCGCCATGTACCGTCAGAACCGATGGAAGTCCATGCTAGCCGATAAATGTAGGAAAGACATAGTTGCCGATATGTATCGAGAGTCATATCGCGTTGTTGCCGCATTTCCCCTATTACTATTTTATCATCAGGAAGGCTTGAATGAATCACGGCGAAGCGGCTGGAGAACAAAGATGGGCAAAGATAATTTCTGGATAAATTAGAATAAAAGATTCTTTATGTTTATCCGTTATCTCTATTCGAGCTGAGGATTTGGGCTATTCGGCGGTTTCTAATCTCGGTTCGAGAGGCATATAGTGTTGCTTGCGGTGAATTTTGTATTAATAAAATGTAAAACGTAATGTTTTTACCCGACGGTATTGTGTTTATCAGGCTATGTTTGTATGTCCAGATGTTACGCTCTAGAACCTATACGGACACACCGATTTGGACAAATAAGGTGTCTTTAGAATTGTCCTACGATATATAATTTTTAAAATTGCGAGATAGAAATAAAAAAATTGGAAGGCCTCGTAAGTAGTGATCTGGATTCGTGGTAATATACATGGTATATTATTTATCATAAAATGAGAGAAGATAATAATCTCCAATGAACAGACAATTCTTGTTGAGAGAAAAGATAATTTGATGTATAGCTTGATAGAAAAGAAAGCGTCATATGTTTTTAGAACCATTATAGCATTCATAAATTTCATTACGATCGGCCTGTTACACTTCGGTGATGTACCTTATTCAAATTGTATGCTTTGAAATTGAAGGGTCGGGTGCAATAAGGGGACTAGCGCTCAAAAATTAGAAAAATTATTGTCCAAACGCTAAGATTGGAAAATTAAATGTTAAACTGTATTTTAAAAAATATAGTGCTATAAAGCTCGTCAGGACACATAATTTTTTCTATTTACAGTTTGTTTATCCAATCATTACTATTCGAGCTAAAAATTCTAAACAAAAAATTTTCATCGTCCAAAATCATTATTTCTTTAAACATAAATTGCGATAACGTGAGTAAATATTAACGGATCGTTATGAGACTTGAAATATAACTTCAGAAGATTCTAGCGAAGCCGTAAAATGTATGCATAAAACCCTTATGATGAAAAATGTAATAATATTTCATTAAAAAGTAATACTGGACATAACCCATGTTTTTCAACGTTCGCCGTTAAAAAGTATCTAGGCAATTTTTAGGTACGTATAACTTGCAGCGACAAAGTTTTTCCTTAGTATACAAGGAAGATTTTCACCAATTTTCACACTAATTAATAAATAATTGTAAAAGATATGATGATATATATAAATCTCGCGCGTCACCAACAGTCAGCAGCCGCGTATAATGCGCTACTTAGCAGTTTTAGCACTCGCGTTGAATGTTGGTGCCGCGCGGAATTTATATATATCGCCATATCTTCTACAATTATTTATTAATCAGTGTGAAAATTTGTGAAAATCTTACTTGTATATTAAGGAAAAACTTTGTTGCTGCAAGTTATACGTATCTTAAAATTACCTCGATACTTTTTAACGGCGAACGTTGAAAAACATGGGTTATGTCCAATATAACTTTTTAATGAAATGTTATTACATTTTTTAACATGAGGGTTTTGTGCATACATTTTACGGTTTCGCTTGAGTTTTCTGAAGTTATGATTTAAGTCTCATAACGATCCCTTAATATTTACTCAAGTTATCGCAATTTATGTTTAAAGAAATAATGATTTTGGACGATGAAAATTTTTTGTTTAGAATTTTTAGCTCGAATAGTAATGATTGGATAAACAAACTGTAAATAGAAAAAAATATGTGTTCTGACGAGCTTTATAACACTATATTTTTTAAAATTCAGTTTAATAACATTTAATTTTCCAATCTTTCTTAGCGTTTGGACAATAATTTTTCCCATTTTCGAGCGCTAATCCCCTTATTGCACCCGACCCTTCAATTGCACAATGATTATTATACAAAATATTACATCCTTCTATACATAAACGTATAAATAAAAAATATTAATACGCAAATTAGTATTGTTTCATTGACATGTTTCCTAACTTCACTACCCAACCTCTCTATCTTTCATTATTGCTATCCTCCTTTACGTTCAGCGAGGCTCTGACGCTAGACGCAGCTCTCGTGCCATATTCTTTCAAGACTTCTCGATAGAAAGAGCTTTGGCAACAGCGCGGCAGAGACAGAGAGTACAGAACATGTGGCAACTATGCGTAAAAAATTCGTCTACCCAGAGTACCTGAAGATGTCATTGCTGTACAAATTCTTTTTATCGATCGGAGTAATTTCATTAGGGTCCGTTTGTTTACTGGGGACGCTTCGATCGATTCGGACCAAAACAAACTTGAGACGGCAGCCTTAAATACACGTGAAAAGCCGCGACATCTAGTACAAAGTGAATTTCGAGCTTGATTTGTTTTCAAAGTGTTAGATTGTTGCATAAATACTGGTCCCTAGAGCAGGCATGGAACTAAAGTGAACGCAGCGGCCGTTTTTCGGAGGCAACGCCTCCTTTCTCCCGCCGCGCGTTTTGGCCCCCGCGGCGGGCCTAGGAGCTTCGAGCGCCTCAGACCCGTACCATATGAACCGCGCGTGGCGCATTGGGGCGACACCCGTATCAATAGATTTCCGCATCACCCATGGGGTACTATTATCGATGCGCTTTTTTTTGTCAGTGGTATCCCCTGTAGGCCTATTCCACTGTGTCACGCGATAAAAATGGATAGGAAAAACGCGTTTTACTATCAAAATTTTAAATACGTTTGGGAAAACTTAATTTTCACGCACGTTTAGACGTGCTGGGCATATCTAAAATATCAACGGGGAGGCTGGTCGACGTTGTACGTATTAAAGTTGAAAGCGAGGAATCGCTTAGCCGTGTGCGCTGTTCTGTCTTAATGGCACGCATTTTTGAGAACGAACATTCGCACAAATATGTTGACCCGAACATGGAAAAAATTCGGAGCGCGAAGTTTCTAAGTTTAGGGCTTAAGCACGTCTAAACGTGCGCGAAAATTAAGTTTTCCCAAACGTATTTAAAATTTTGATAGTAAAACGCGTTTTTCCTATCCATTTTTCCTATCACGTTTTCTACAAATTCGATTTTTGAAAACCGCTTATTGTGCTTAGGGATCGTCCTTAAATTGAGTAAGGCTTGACGGGGGGGGGGGGGGGGGGGGGAGTCAGGTAGCGTCTTACGTACGTAATATTTTTTTAAGGGTATCCGCCGGTCAAATCGCACGAAAACATGGGTGACATTTATGAATTTTTCTAGAAAAAAGCATACAATGTATGGGTCTAAAACTTTTTGCACTTTATTTTCAAAATCAAAAACCAAATATATTCCTTAATTACACATGTGTCGTTATCGCGTTACCCTTAGGCAGTGTTAAGAAACAACTGGGCGATGATTGCCAAATGTTTAAACGATAGGATTCCCGAAACATGGGTTTTTTCGTACAAAAATGTTTCGTAAAAAAAAATGGACTGTATGAAAATTCGCGATAGAGGGTAGCGCGAAAGCCAGTGTAATTACGAGTTGAATCCCGTTTGAATTTTTAGATTCGGTCAAGAATTGCATTTTTATCGTGGCAACAGTGCGTGCAAAATTGTTTCGAAAAAAAAAACGTACCTACTTAAAGTCTGACGTCGAGTGCGTTCGTCTATAGTGACACGGGGACTTGCCCGTGAGCACCCTATTTTCCATGCGTTTATTGGATTAAAAAAAGTTAATTCTTTTTTTAGATCAATAAATGTATTATTAATTAAAAGAGAAATCACATTTCTGTCTATTATACCTGCTTCACAATCCATCTTCAAAAAACACCTATTTAAAAGCCGGCACACTGGTGATCCTACTGAACTGCCTATAAAATCTGTACCGTTCGGAATATCGACCCAAAATTCTAACTGAACATTTTTGAGATGTTGTTGAATGAAAATATGCCAACAAAATTTTTTTCGATTTTTTTGACCGGACGATACCCTTAATCCACTTGTCAATATGAGTAATCTAAAAAGCGATGTTTCATCTTGTGCACGAAACCGAATTGAATGAATTATATAGGGTAAACTTGCCTAAATCGTACCCCTTAAGAAGAAATGCTTATTACATGAAAAGTAACAGGGAAAATGAAACAAAATTAGTGGTAATCAACTCTTTATTAATAGAATAAACAGTTTTATAAATTCAAGTAACAAAAAATGATCAACTTCTATTCATAAAAACGATTTATTTTTAATATGATGCTAAATCGTTCCATACTTATCCTAATCCGTACTTTCAAATTTAATTATTACAATCATCACAAACATATTCAAAAGTAATTCTATCTATTCCCGCACAAAGCTTGTGTACCCACATTTTGCACTGCGTGCATTGTATCACGCGGTGGTACAAAATATGCACATACCTAGGTCAATTTGAATTCAAATCTATGGCGTTAAAATTTAGGGCACTGTTCGTTGATGTCAAAACAAGAAATAAACTTGAAAATAGACGTAGTTTTACATAGAAATTTGTTTGACTGATTCTCACAAATAGCAATTGTACAAAATCCTTAAGAATCATGGCAAAATTTTAGTGAAAAGTACTCGGAAAACTTACCTGCTTTATATTTTTTTCTGGAGTGATGGCATGCTGACTCGGTTTGTTAATGGGGTATGGCTAACTGTTGTTAACACTTTCCATCGCTAGGAGCGAGTGTGACAGTCTTAAGGTGAAATCTGACGGCACGTGGATCGGCGAGCCCGCTCGGGTCGCCGAGGATCGCCGGGGATCGCCGGGGATCGCCAAAGCTCGCGATCGGCGATCCAAGAGCGTTCTCACAGCACGTGGATCGGCGAGTCGGCGAGCCATGAGCGTTCCCACGGCTAGAGCTGCAATTATTCGACTATTCGAATATTCGAATACGAATAATTTATTCGAATATTCGAACTTCGAACCTTCGAATATTCGAACTTCGAACCTTCAAATGTTCGAATATTCGAACGTTCGAATATTCGGATCTATCGAATTTCTGATTGTACCGAATAGGAATCTAAACATGAAATATTTGTTTACAGTTTATCGTGAAATTATTTTCATATTGGCCTTTATAATTATTTGTTTTTCAAACGATATGCTACCTTTGTACAGTCTATGCTGCAGCCATTTAAAAAATAATTCATTGGGCAGAGCAGACCTTAAATTATAAACAAAAGGACATGTTTTTGATAAACAGGTGAGTATTAAATTTGGCGAGTTTCTTTAATTTATTTATTAAATAAAAATAAATTTAATAAATTAACTACTAATTTTATCATTATATCTGTATACAATTTATTAATATAATAATTTATTTATTATTATAATATTAATTTATTTTGTTAAACAACAGCATCCTTTCTCGTCAAACGTTCGTGACGCGGACATCATTCGAAAACGCAGTCATGTTCCTTCATCGTCAACGCATTATTCTCGTTAAAATCACCATACGGACAACAGCATTTTTTCCTTGTCTGGTCGTCCGTCGGGCCAATGAGTTCTTTTTCGTCATGATATTTTCAAACAGTCACTTAAAATTAATTTGCCGAGTGTCAAAGTCACTTACATCGCGTACCACGAGAGTTAATCGGGCCTTAGAACCCTGGGAGAAGGGAGAGACATTCGCGCGTGTGGGGTAGGTTACAGAAACAAAGAATGAAATTAGTATTAATGAGTAAGATGGTGTCTATACAGCGAATAATACTCGATAAATTTAGAAAAAAAACGCTATAGTGACGACGGAAAAATAAAAATATTATAGTTCCTCAAAATCGTTTATGGAGTTTTAGCTTCCTACAATAAAATCTGCTTATACTGTTTGTCATTCGCTTATGATTGGACACAGGTGGGCCTAGAGGAGGGGGCCCTTTGCCGATTCCGTCGGGGTTGTCCACACATTATTATAAAAATAATAATACAAAATTTCAAAGTTTCAAAATGTATTACTTTACCAAAGATTAATAAAGTTAAAAATTTTGTTTGAAAAACAAATAATTGTAAAGGCCAGTATGAAAAGAATTTCACGATAAACTGTGAACAAATATTTCATGTTCAGATTCCTATTCGGTAGAATCAGAATATTCGAAGAAATTATTCGAATTCTGTGGTATTCTTAGATTATTCGAATATTCGTTACAGCCCTACTCACGGCGCGTGGGCTCGGTGAGTCTCGTGCCAACCTCTCCGATCCACGTGCCGTCAGATTTCACCTTTAGGCTAAAAGAAACAGCGGGGTTTCGATTTAGGCGCAAGTACGAATTAGGTAAGTTTACCCTAAACCTTTAAAGGAATTTTTATAACGAAAAAGACAATGTAAAAAATATTACGAAAGGAAGGGAGGGGTTGGAATGTAAAATCTTAGGAATTCTTATATTTGGGGAGGGAAGGGGTAAGAAATCGCAAAATTCCCCTTAAGCTCGGTCCAGACCTGAATGCGTATGGGAAAGTGGGGTAAAACGGAACGGGTGGGTAAAACAGAACACCAATGTTTCTGTTAGATAAGAGCTACGAATGAGTTGGTATTGCGTGACATGGAACTAAAGGGTCCTCATAGCATTTTGTGATAAACCATAGACCCCTGCACAAGTTATTTTTCCATTAAGAGAGTTGGAAAAAATTCCGGTATCGACGTTTCAATATTGCGTTGGACTTTTGACCACTTTTCGGTGCATGGATTTCGAAAATTAATAATGGCAAGTACATCGTTGAATTCTATAGTCCTTACGCTACATTTTCACGTATATAAAAAGTTCTTTACCTTACGCTGAAGTGTAAATATTAAATGTTTACTAAATGACTGCACGTGGGGCAAAACGGAACGCCTCTTATACATGGGGAAGAATGGAAACGGCTCTTAGTACGTGTTTATTATCTCTTTTAATTATTAGATTGTAGATTAAACTTTTAATTACTATCCTTGTTTCTAAAAAAATTGATTTTGTATAGAAAATTATGATGTATAAGATACATCTTTCATTCAATCAAACTGTTTGTGTAAGTTGTAATAAATAACATAATCATTTAATGCAGAAGTGTTGTCCATGCAAGTATTGATATTTATGTAAAAATCCGCGTGTAGGGGAAAGCGGGGTATAATTCCAGCCAGCGGGTGATTCCGGCTCGCTTATTGTTCATAAAATAATAAACAAACTGTATTAATTTATCCTTCTTTTACGATATTACATTTATATTTGATTATTTTCCGTAATTTTCATGTTATCTAATAAAATATTTTCTCTTATATGTATAATATATATTTTTGTTATATTTTATTTGCAATAGTTATACCTAAAACATATATTTATAGATTTTAACATAAATTAATACATTTTAAATCATAAAAATAAAGATTTTGTACGTTTACACGGTCTTCGAGGGGGTGTTCCGTTTTACCCCACCATTTGAGCGAGACGAAGATTTCAATACCTCCGGTAAATTTCATTTTCCGTCGTTCCCAAAGATTTTTCTTAACAATGACCTTGATTTTCTTATTGTCTAAGGTCCACTGAAGACTCCTGTTGAAGTCTCGTGTCTTTTTCTCCTCCCGATTTTAAGTTATCACCCTCCAAAGTTAAGCGTTCCGTTTTACCCCACCTTCCCCTATACGCTAAGCAGGCTGAGCGCGCAACGAATGACGCATGCGGAGGGGTCGAAAGTTCCATTGTGTCTTTCTTCACCAACTTCTTTCTTTCTTCAACTTTCTTCACCAACAAATTTAATCAATAATTTAAATATAAATGAACCAAGCTTTAGAAAATTTATATACAAAGAACAATTTATTATAACATAAACATATACAATGTGATACACTTAGACAATTTCTTCATTAAGCAAGGGCGTAAGGTGACTGATTAGCAGTCTTGAAGTCGTACGAGCCATGTGCACTAGAAAAGGAATAAGTATAAATTAAACTTAACGGCTGTATACAAAGCCGGTATACACCCAAAGTCACGTAGAAGTATACAAATTAAAACTTACTTTGAATCGAGATTAGAACCACCCATGTATGCTCGCGCTCCACCATTCTTTGGATTACCAGGGAATCCCCTTGGCTTGGTAACAGATTCACTGTAATACTGGTAGCTGCGTCCATGTGAGCAAGAACCTGTTTTATAAAACGTGCTTTCACCATTACATGCACTAAAAACCCTGTTCAAATGTTGTACACCGCATTTTTTCAAAGCATCTTTCCATCTCTCATATTTGAAACGAATAGACTCTCGTTAAGTTATTTGTATTTAGGGGGATGGCTGCATCCCCCTAAATTTCGTCAGCATTCAGGCGCAAAGTTGTTAAAAGTTTAAAAATTTCAGTCTTACCGAGCATATCATTAGAGCAACCTGGTTGTTTGTTTCCTCCGTTGGCATAGAAATCAGATGTGCCAACCGCGGCATTCATACCCAGTAGACCAGCACATGTGTGAACAACTTGAACGTTTTTCGCGTGTGAACGATCTACTCTTCCGTCAGGGCCGTTACTTTCGAACATTGGTTTGGCTGGGTCAAGAGCTGTAATTAAAATTTCGTGGAACCTGCTTAATCTTCTCACATAACAATCACAGTTTCACTGCACAAAGTGAAATTCTGTTCCTAGAGGACGAACGTCCTCAAAAAACTTCATCTTCTAAAGCAACCCTTTTATAGATGTGGATTTCAATGTTTTTTAAAAACTGATAGAACTTTGAGGACATCTAGGCGTGGTGTGTTCCTTATAGTAACTTCTTTTTTTAAATTTATGAATTCGGTCCGAGACTCCCTCTGGTTTATTTCCCTTTGGTGTGATAAATATGTGCAAACAGCTGCTTTTTTTTTTAATATGCAGCCCTGTATATAAGCAAATGTGTGATGAAACTGGAGTTGGGTCTATCGATTATTGATATCGTATCGATAACTTATTGATAGTTAACGATATTGTTAATATCGTTAAGGTATCGTTAAGTTGTGGAAGAGCGAAGGTGGTACAAATTTTCCATTTATTCAGTCTTTGGACTATGGCGGCAAAATATTTATGCATTCCAGCAACCTTTTGCTCCAAGTGAACGATTATTTTCTAAAGGTGGACAAAAGAAAAATAAAAAAAAAATGAAAAGGAGTTTACAGTATATCGTAACTTTAAGCTTCTTGAGGCAGGGTACCGAATAATTCGATTGTGCCGAATTTTTGCACACTGTCTTAGCACACCAAAACGAATAAAATTAGGGGGCGTCCCATTTTATCGCACCTTCAATTCTATGGGACACCTTATCTAGGGGGTGTCTTGATCAATATTATACTATTCTATTTGCTGTTTGAATTCATTTTAAAGGGGTGAAATCAACTCTCTTTGATCGACGTAAATACTTTTTGCTTCCATTTTAATCTTGCCAAATGGTCGGACAAACAAAGCAAATTATGACGAAAATAATTCACTGTTATATTCATATTTTTCAAACCCGATATTTTCTGTCTCCACTTACCAATAACTTCTGCGACCAAACTAGATCTCGAAACAATTCGCGCCGCCAAGCTCGCGACGTGGGCGCCAAGAGAGTGGCCGATAATTTTCATGTTGGTTGGCTTCAGATTCGCTTTTAATCGTAGGAAATTTACGAAGCTGGCGACATGTTCAGCCACTGTCGGTACACTCTTCGCAACTTGCGAGTAAATTATGTTATTGGCTATTGCACTCCAATCGATGATGATGACGTTGCAGTCCAAAACCTTGAGGTATGCTGGAGACAGATCATGTCTTATTTGTCCAGGAAATTTCTGTTGAAAATTGACGACAGGACTCATTTACGTTACCATCGCGAACCAGGGTGCAGGAGGATTTATCACCAGCGCTTTTCCAGCCATGAGCAACCACGATGGTCGGTCTGTTTGCGTTCCAGGCGCTCCTAGTGACGCTGTTGATGTCGTTCGTCGCTATGACTTGTCCAACCGTTGGGTTTCTCCTGAAACGGAGAGTACATATATTCATTGGTGAAGTTAATAGTTGATTGATTAGTTAATGAAACTTTATTGAAAGCATAGATTATGCCAACGTTTGATACACCCATTCGTTGCATTTGAATATTGCAAATCTTGATGAAAGAAGGAAGATTGAAATCATTCGATATATTATTATAGTTTATGATGAATATATAAGGATTTAAAAATCAGCCTAAGGGCCGTTCTTAAATTACGTAAGGGTAATTTTGGCGGTTTCGTTCCCCCTCTCTCCACCAATGTAAGAATTCCTAAGATTTGTAATTTTTTTACGTAATATTTTTTACATTGAATTTTTTCAGTTATTCAAATTCTTTTAAAGGTTTATATAATTCATTTAACTCGGTTTCAGGAAATTTAAAGTAAAACTACTTTTCTGGAACATTAATATGCATAGAATTTGTATTTATTGAAAATTAGTGTAAAAGATATTACGTAAGACGCTACCTGACTCTCCCTCCGCCTTGTAAGAAAACGTAAGAAATTCGGAACTCTCTCCCCCTCGAAAAGCATTACGCAATTTAAGGAGGACCCCTTAGAGTGCACTGAAAGGCCCTATTGATGATTGTTTAATGATGCGGTCACTTACATGTTTTGTTCGAGTATGGCTATGAAATTATCAACTTGTTCGTAATTGTGTACTTGATAGCCTACTTAGTGATTTGTTTCTACTACATGGGAAATAAATATTCAAAGTTGCGAATAATGGTATGAAAATAGTTTGCACTTTCGAAGATGTTGATTTCGAAGATCCTGATAAGAGTGAATATTGAAGGCACCAGGGAACAGTTCGTTTTGTAGTTTTAAACATTCGAAGGAAAAATGCAAGAAATATTTTCTCACTACGCTTCGAATAATCCTTTGTCGAATTTCAAAGTGCCTTGTAGCTTGTCCATAAAAGATTTCCATCGAGCCTAAATATCTGACGGGCAATATGCTGTCCTTCGTCTGAATTTCATCAGACACATTCAACTGATGTCACATATTCACTCAAATTAATAATCAAATTAATAATAATTTTCGATTTTTCAAAACCACTTGTTTGATTTAAAAAAAATTAAGTCCCATTACTTCTGCAATCATTCGGAGACTTTGATTCCTTCACAATATGACTACTAGTAATATATATGTATATCAACATTTGATATACCCCCCAAACATATCCTTCTGCCATTATTATAAAAGTCAATTTCCACTTGTCTTTCGAAATTCCCAATACCGTTAAGTTACAAAAGCCACACATACTCTGTTACGTTCTAAAATTTTAAACAACGAAAAATCAGAGTAATTTTCTTTGAAAGAGAATTAAACAGAATAATTCTAACCGTGTGTAAAGTGTGAAAACGATGGAATTTACGTTGGCGGCCAAGGTACTAGTTTCCTCGAAACTCAGTGGTTCATAGTTGAGCTGAACTAGATGCGGCACGCCATCTCCATCAGGGAAGATCGTGTAATTGGCCTGCATCAACGCTGTGAGCAGGGTTGGATAGACTGAAAATACGTTTTACCCCTGTTAAAACGTCTCTCCATTTCCCCGTGTGTCGATATTTTGATATATTATTTGTGTACGAACGCATAGCCAACGCTGTTGGGGCAACCATTTTTGATCCGGTTGATGCGAACCACCACACAGCACAGAATAAACGGACTACTTGCCGTCTGTGCTTTCAGCGTCCCTTCTTTTATAGTTTCATTGGAAACAACGGTCGACCACTTGAGCACCACAACGTTGATAAAACGGAATCACACCGTTAGATGTAAAAGTGCGGGTGGAAGTTTATTCTGAATGGACAGATTGAGAAATTGATTTGAAGGGGATTGAAGTCGAGATAATGTTTTCCGTTGTATAGGGGCTTGAGGATTTAAAATAAATAATCTAAAGATAAATTGTTAAGTAGTCTGATGATACGTAGAAGTGGGAATTAAATTTGATTTTTACCTTAAATCCGTGATATCTCTGCTTCTTCTTTGTGGTTACGTGTACAGAAACATCGTTCGACTGTCGCAAATGCTCTTTGCGCAACAACTTTAATCTCTCGTGTTTTTACAAGTTTGTATTTCTTTTATAATTCTTTGACTGCAAATGTGGGGGAAGAGGTGGGTGAATGTGTTTACTTTACGTGGTGTGATTAAGGGGTTACGCCACCCTGAATGTTTTAAAAAATCGATTTTTTTTCTCTTGCATTTTCTTATTACGTGAAGTTTTAAGAATAATTTAAGCCATGGTAGATGCAAGGATTCCCCAAAATAGCCGAGTTATAGACTTTAAACGAGGCGCGCATGTCGATATTCCGCAGCAGGTAGCGACCATTCTACTTTACTTCTTTTGCGTTTTTCTCGAAACTACATTTTCAAAGGTGACCTATCAAATATCTCCAAAACTATTTGTCCGATTGATTGCAAACTTGGTACGCATATTCTTAATGGTATTATCTACGAATGGTACAATCCTTTGATTGTGCTTAATTACTTTTGTAGAAAATTGCGATAGTCGTTATCTCGCCTATCGAGCGTGATCGTACGATGGAACGATTAGGCGATTGGAAAAGTTGTATCAAACGTTTATCGAACTACTACTTGAACGAAAGTAATGTTTCATGATGCATGATCTTTCACTATAATGAAGCTACTTATTTTTTATACTCGATACATTCTTGTTGACATGTTGGAAATAGAACCGTATGAGACACTTGTATTCGAGTAACTCAAATTTTTATTTGACAATACCTGGGCTCATCAAATCAAGTCAAATTCGGTCTTCTGGAAAGTAATTTAAAGAGATTAGGGAACTCGACTATTTTGCAAAACTTTAGGTCCCATAGTTTCTCTAAAACCACTTTGTAAATCACTTAATCATCTTGTCATCACAAAATATTGCCTTCTTGTATTCACAAATTCTAGACGTTACTACACAAATATATTGACTGACAGCAATAAAAAGGGTGACAACTTTATTTTATTTTGAATTCCATTACTAGTAGGGTAAACTGTGCAATGATTGACACCCTAAGCGGATATCCCAATTGGAATGTCTATATTTTCTTGTGAAGTTTTTACATGGTCTTAATTTTCAGGTGTTACCGATGATTATGAATGTTTCATTAAAATAAAACATCTTCAGTACCTACCTATTGAGGCTTTTATTTTAAAAATATTCAATGGAAAACAAAAATAGGCATAAAAGTAGAGTCATTGTCAAACATGAGTAGTACATTTATTGTCACAGCGTATATAATATAATTATTGGCACTCAAAAACAAAAAATAAATTATTGACTTTCTAATAATTCATTCTTCATTAATAACACTAGTTTACAGCCATTTTGCGCAGCAGATGCCACTATTTTTTTCTTATGTAAAATGGCCCGCTGATTCCGAAAATAAGGTCCAAAAAATTTTCTATGGATACGTTTCGAGATATCGACAGGTGAACTTTTTACCTGTCTGTCAAAAAGTAGGTCCCACTTAATTGAGAATATCTGGTGTTGCGAATATCCGATTTGGTTGAAAATTATACCAAATTAAAGATAATTGAATTACCAACAAATGTATCTGACAAAATTTTCAAATCGGTTCTACAGTTCGGGTGAAATTGATAGAAATATGTGGAAAAAGTCATTTTTTTCCACCGAAATTGAGATCGACAATTCATTTAATCATCTGGTAAAAATCGAAATCGCGAAAATGGGCCCAGTTTCGCATTTCTTACGTTGAGTCTGCACTTTTACGAAGAAAACAAGCTGCTACTGCAGAAAATCTATAGATAAATACCGAAGCTAAAGACAATTGTGTAAAAACATTAAAATTTCATATTTTCTCGGTTTTTGTTTTGTTTTTTTTTGTTTTTAAATTATGTTCTGTTATTTCAATTTTAATTCATTGTGTATATTTTTTCAAGGATTTTGTTAATGTGTGTTTGTTTTGGAAATAGTAAAAATGCACTGAAAACAAAAAAATAATTCTTTTCTTATACTACAATTTCGATGGTTTTTTCACTTTAAATAAAATCGTGGAGCATTTTTAATAAAATCGTTTAACATAATTTTTTTTTATATATTTCTACTTGTAGTTCATTTTCTATTGTATGGTTTTCATTCTTTTTTTATTGTTCCAACAGGCGTAAATATGTCCCTGAAGATCCATTTCTTGTATTCTAACTCGAATTTTTTCGCGGAAAAACTTGGTGACGTAAATAACGAACACGGAGAGAGATTCCATCAGGATATGAAGGGTATTGAGCGGCGGATCGTGGATTTTGGGATGAGACAATGATGGGAGGTTATATCGACGCGCGTTACGAAGAGTAGCACGTTTCATTTTTTTCTTACGGACAACTGCATGTAGAAAAAATGAAATGTGCTATTTTTCGTAACGCGCGTCGATATTTGGTTCCTCATAAGAGAAACGTATGCCAAAACGAACAAAAGACAAAAAAAAGAGCCAGAACTATTTCTATAACACACATATGTATATTAACAAATTACTTGAAAAAATTTACAGAATGAATTAAAATTGAAATAATACAATAAAATGAAGAAAAAAAAAACACAAAAACCAAGAAAAAATGAAATTTTAGTGGTTTCACACAATTGTCTCTAGCTTCGATATTTATCCATAGATTTTCTTCAGTAGCAGCTTCGTTTCTTCGTAAAAATGTAGACTCAACGTAAGAAATGAGAAACTCGGCCCGTTTTTCCGATTTCGATTTTCCCAGATGATTAAATGAATTGTCGATTTCAATTTCGGTAAAAAAATGACTTTTTTCACATATTTCCATCGATTTCACCCGAACTACTGAACCAATTTGAAAAATTTGTCAGGCACAATTGTTGGTGATTCAATTATCTTTAATTTGATATAATGTTCGACCATATCGGGCTTTCGCAACATGAGATATTCGCAATTAAGTGGGTCCACCTTTTTAACAGACATGTAAAAAATACACCTGTCGATATCTCGAAGACGTATTCGATAGAAATTTTTTTAGACCATACTTTCGGAATCAGCAGACTATTTTACATAAGAAAAAAATAGTGGCATCTGCTGCCCAAAAAAAAATTATTTTGTAAACTAGTGTAATTGAAAATAAAAATAAATAACGGATCAGGCAAAAGAAATGAAAATTAAGATCTAGTTAAAGTTATCTGATTCTGGATAATTGCTTAGGAAAACCATCAACTCTTCCTCGTTGCGGAATGTTTTTCTTCTATTGTAGTTCTTCTTATCAAAATTTTAAGAAAACGCTTAAAACTTTGCCCTTTGTCCCATCGCTACCTTTAAGTCCTTTTTTGTGGTGTTGCCAGATGTAAAATTAGTTCAACTACTGGACTTTGTAGTGTTGTAGTAAATGAAAAATAAGAAATTGTAGAGCAGTACTTTCTAGGCTCGTACTTCTTAATACCTATGTATTTGGTTTTTTCATCAGGAGTGCCAATGATTACTGCAGTACCAGAATTAGTGCAATTTACCTTAATTCATAGAAAAAGGTACAGCTTTAAAAATTTAAACGTACTTCGGTAAAGGCTAATCTTCAATTATCAAAGCTAAAAAGTAGGTACTTATCCTTTCATCCACTGCAAATCTTAACTCCCACCATCGAAAATGACTGTTATTCGAGTAAAGGAAAAATCTCAAAGGACATATTCACCATTGAGACTGTGAATAAAAACAGATTTCCATTGTTCCACAATGGAATATGTCATCAAGTTACCATTGTTAACTTAGCGAAAAGAAAATGTGGGGACATCGTCGCGGAACTCGATTTTTCACCATAACGCGCAATATTTTGCCAGGAGCTTCCGTGCATAATCTTTGTCCATTTATTTGCGAAATTCTCGGCTTGTCTGCGAAATAACCGACTCCGCGGCGGTCCTCGTATTTCTTCGTGAGACGATTACCTCCGTGGGACACCGAAATCCACTTACTGCCGTTGGAAAAATAGGCGCAGGACAAACTGCCCGCGCTTTGTCAGGGTTGTTTTACCCGTATGAATTTTCGTTTCACCGCGAGCTAGCTGCTGGGTTGCAAAATTCTGGACGTCATGATACGCCATGTCTTTATCTTTCAGATTGTGATGTAACGCTTGAATGCAGCATTGATTCAAAATTGGTCAGGTGATCGAGGTACTAGAGGAATGTTTAAACTATGTAGGTACCTACTTCTGACGAGTCTGTGATTATACCTGGTTTTAACACGCTGAGTGGCGCATACTTTTGAAAAATGCTCCTTTAAGTCGGACAACCTTTTCCAAGGGATTGCTGCTGCCGGGGTATAAAGTGAATTTCGAGCTTGATTTGTTTTCAAAGTATGAGATTGCTGCATAAGTTCTGGTCGCTAGAGTATGTACCTTCGTTTTCTACAAATTCGATTTTTGAAAACAGCTTAGGTATTGTGCTTAGGGATCGTCCATAAATTACGTAAGGCTTGGGGGGTGGGGCAAATTTCTTTATGTTTTCTTATGGGGGGGGGGGAGTCAGGTAGCTTTCAATATGTTTTCAATATGAGTAGTCTCAAAAGCGTTGTTTCATCGCGCACATAACCGAATTAAATGAATTATATAAACCTTTAAAAGAATTTTAATAACGAAAAAACAATGCAAAAGATATTATATAAGAAAGGGAGGGGTTGGAATGTAAAATCTTAGGAATTCTTATCCTTGGGGAGGGCAGGAGTAAGAAATAGCCAAAGTACCCTTACGTAATTTAAGAACGGCTCCTTATTTCGGATGATGTATTTTCCATCATTATTTTTGCTTTTCCCCATCAATGTTGAAGCTGTGTTATGCCTCTTTTATAAAAATCTTCGAATTTATCATTAAAAAATGAACTTATTGCACTTTTTGTGACCTCGAAATTATTTCACTTTTTCCCGTCTAAACGGTTTTGTAGTGGTCGAAAAAGGCGCCTGATCCGAGGAATATGGTGCATGAGGATTAAGTTGGCAATGTAGTTTCGATATTATTTTTCCGTTGATGTCGCCACGTTTGATCTCGCGTTATTGTGGAAATACAAGACACAATTTCGATTCACAATGGATGGTCTTTTAATTTGAAAACACGCTAACATTATACACAGGATTAAAAATCCTTGGCGTGCAAACATGTCGACGCCACTTAAACTGTTAATCTTGGATTGAGCTGGGTGCTTCAAGAAAGTAGATAGGTGTACGTTGATAATTATAATAGGGTGATAAGCATGGAGCATGATAATAATCCGGAGTGATGATAATAATGGAGCATATCGAAACACGTAAATAGTTTTGTAGATTTCAGTCGGGTAAAGATGTTTTCGTAATGCAATTATCCTGGAATGGCTGTTGAAGAGAATAAGACGCTACGGGGATAGGGCAGAAATATTCTTCTTTTTATGAGTAATGTTGTTGAGTCGTGCATGGGGTGTTTGAAGAAGAGGGTTGCAAAATTTAGGGATGGGTACAGTTTATCTATGTAAGATGTGGGTAAATTGGGAATATATATAAATAATAAATATATATGTATATATTTATTTATTTAAGTAATAAATATATATATATATCGTCGGCGATAGCGCAAAACCGCGTATGAGCAGTTTGTAAATACCGCGGATCTGCATTCTATCGATTTTATATATATATTTATTACTTTAAATCAGACGTGGCTTGTACAACAAATACAGTATCTGTACATTGTAGTTTATAAATTACTTACAAATAAAATACATACAATTTTCAAATTACCGGTTACCAATTCATATAATAACATTTACACTGTTTAGTATTTAATATTTACGTTTTACTTGGCAGTAGTTAAATTCTTACATTGCATTTCTCAAGCAAATTGGAGATAAGTTTAAGAATTTTGGTATCCGGTTCATAAAGAAAATAACCAATACACAGTGGTAGGTAATACTTGCGTCTGATGAGCAGTTTTGACAGAATTAAGCGTACGTCCTCATGTGCTAGGCATTGCCAGATAACATTGTTTATGTCTTGAGATTCTGCTCCGCAATGACAAGCGCTGTTAGATATAAAATTTACTCTGGCTAAGGAACCGTTTAAATTATAATGATTAGAGCAGCATCTATTAACAAAACCTACAAAATCTCTATAGGGCCCTCGTCCACTTAGCAGGATTATAATAGGCGTGCTTATTCTATAACCTGATGCCAATATTATCGCAGCGAACAGAATTCGGTCTAACTTTAACATTAGTTCTTTGTTTTTAGGGTAGTATACAAAATAGTTATACTCCATAATTGGTCTTATAAGGCTGCTAAACATTATCAACAAAGTTTCAGGTGAGGCCCCTTATGTGATACCAGAAAGAAACTTCATAATATTTAGAGGCTTGAAACACTTTTTCTTTACATTGTTTACATGAATATTAAAATTCAGATCAAAGTCGAAATTGATTCCCAAGAACATGATAGATTTGCTTGATTAAATGACAGATACTAATTTGGATTTTGGTTTTACCAAGCAACATGTGTCGGTTATTAAAGTGGACGAACAATGTTTTCTTTGCGGAGATAGATCAAGGCCAATAAATCTGAGAGATTAGTATTGATAGTTTTAATCGATTCTTCGATTAGTTTCTTACTTTGGTTAATTGTAGTAGTGTTGCAGACATAGAGCATATCCCCATAAAAAACTTCAAAAAAGTAAAAAAATTACGCTAAGTACATGAAATAAAAATAAACACACAAAAAATAGAAAATAATAATAATTACAAAGTAAAATAAGATGTGAAATCAAAATGAGCTGTAAGTACATAAAGGTGCTTTCCGGCAGCGTGCAAAGGCGACACTGTGTAGGGGAAAGCGGGGTAATTCCGGCCACATAAGCAGTAAATGCTATAAAATTTGAACAAGTTACACATTTGTTATTTTTTTTATATTGATTGATAGTTTGAAGTGTCTAGTTTGTATTAGTATGACCGAGAAAGCATAAATTTACGTTGTAACAAAATTGGGAGCAATAACACAAAAATAGTCATTTTTGATTTTTTTTTATAAAAGAGATAGGAAAATTGTTAAATTAATAAAAATTGTTATTTTTTATTTTAAAATTAATTAGTACATATATCACAAATGTATTCTTCAGGGGTATCCCATCCTGAACATTCTGCATGTGCCCGTTGACCACATACTGTGCACCGAAACCACATTTCAACACCTTTTCCGTTATCTTTGCAAAAGGAGCAAATATCGTGCTCTATTTTTTCGTCACAAATATTTGAATTGTACGTGGCATCTAAGCCAGAAAAAAAGCAATTTTAAAATCTGGCTGGAATTACCCCTCACTTTTGGCCGGTATTACCCCACACCTTATGTTCAGATATTTGAAGTAATACACTGAATTGAATATACATATCACCAAAAACCAAATGTGAGTTCGAAAGTAGAAACATTCCTCTATTTAATGAGATTAATATTAAAAATTCATATCTATTCCATGTACTAACTTACCTTGCTTAACACTCGACCACTGTTACAAAATTACGGTGCGAAATGAACCCTCCCGGATTTTTTTTAATCAAAAGATTGTTATTGTCATGGAAACCATGAATTTTACCTTGCCGCATCACTAACAAGTGGGAGTACCATACAGAGTCAAGTTACGCGGTTTTTATTTAAAGAAATAGAAGTGACCGGAATTACCCGCTGGCCGGAATTACCCCGCTTTCCCCTAACACAATAAAAGACAAAAAAAGATGTCCGCGGCCTGGAAGTCAAATACTTGGCGTGGCCAGGCAAAGTATTCTCAGATCATCAATACACATACCTTCCCCCTCCGCGTCTCTAAACTGCGTTCCATATAAGAGCATACCGACGCCCCTACCGATTTGCGACCGATCTGCGCAGCTCCCACGGATATGACACACGCGATTGGTCGTAGCACTTTCGCGATTGGTCGTAGCACTTTCCCTGCTGGTTTACTACCAATCAACAGTGTATCCCTGCGCGAAACGAGTATGCTCTAATGTGGAACGCAGTGTAGATAGACATGGAGGTCTCATTGAGAGCTTGAAACTGTCGCCAACATCACGCGAGAGAGAAAGACATGTGCGAGCGAGAGAAGTACTCGCTCGCACGATGTGTTTCTCTCTCACACGATATCGGCGCATGCGCATTATGGTCGATTAGGACATATACTTCTCTCTGTCGCACCAGTTCGCACATGTCTTTCTCTCTCCCGTGATGTTGGCGACAGTTTGGAGGCAGTCAACATAAGGCAATGAAACCTCCAGTAGTATATGTATGCTCTAAGGTTGCAGTAGACACTGTAGACAGCAATGTCGTCTGCAAATTGTAAGACCTGAATAGTGCTTGGACCCCCCCCCCCCCCCATAAACATGACTCATGTATGAAAGAAGCTAATTCCCTTTAATTCACGAAAAAAGGTCACCTGCAAAGATTGTGAAATCAACTTTGCTACTTCCAATTGTACCTTTAATTCACGAAAGCAATTAAAAAAGTTCTCACGCAAAAATTGTGAAATCAAATTTGCTAATTCCAATTGTATTCTCGTTCTCCGCTCGAACACTGATTGCTGTGTCACTTTTTATACTTGACATTCCTTTATTGGCCACAAATCAATTCAGTGCTCAGATTTTCAGCTTCGGTTTTAAGGAATTCTTCTGTTAAAAACGTCGTATGAAGATCATTTTATGATGGAAGATAATAAAAACTTGATTTTAAGTCTCTAATTTGAGACTAATTTAAACGAATCAAACTCGGTAATTGATTAATAGCACATTCGGCAACCTGCACTAGTGGGCACTGAATGCGAACTTTTTCGCTTCCAATTGGCGAAAATTCGCACCCAGTGCGACCATCCGCATGCGCTGTAAGAGAGATGCGGAGAATACGAAACATTTTGTTTTAAGTCGACTTCATATGTTTTTTCTAATACAACGCCCGCTAATTCCTTAAAATCTGAGCACTGAATTGATTTGTGGCCAATAAAGGAATGTCAAGTATAAAAAGTGACAGAGCAATCAGTGTTCGAGCGGAGAACGAGAATACAATTGGAATTAGCAAAGTTGATTTCACAATCTTTGCGTGAGAACTTTTTTAATTGTTTTCGTGAATTAAAGGTACAATTGGAATTAGCAAAGTTGATTTCACAATCTTTGCAGGTGAACTTTTTTCGTGAATTAAAGGGAATTAGCATCTTTCATACGTGAGTCATGTTTATGGGGGGGGGGGGGGGGGTTTCATCACTTTTTTCATAATTTGTTATAAATTACTAAGTGCCCTATTTCATAACGGTCTTCATCCTCAAAGCGGTTCATATTCATACACGATACGTGATGGTACATTAGCATAGAAATGTATTGACAACGATAAAATTAATCAAACGAAATGGACCAAAAACGCTAAAAATGTGAATATTCTTTTTTTGTAACGTCAAAAATGAAAATAAATCGTATTTTTTAAACGAATTTATTCAGCTTCGATTCCTCTGTTTGCTTCTTGTACGTCTGTTACATATCTCAAAACTCAAATTTAAACCAATTACACCAATCCATTTCTCTTGAAACTTTGGAGGCGTGCGTAGTTCGGATGACAATACGATATTTAAAAAAAAAATATATAAATTTTTTTTTTTATGTTAAACGATTTTATCAAAAATGCACTAAAAAGTAAAAAATAATTCTTTTCTTCTACTACAATTTCGATGGTACTTTTTCACTTTAAATAAAATCGTGCAGCAGGATATGTCACAACAAATCCATATCAACACTTCATTCTGTATTAAATTGATTCATATTCTGTTATGACATATCCTGCTTCACGATTTTATTTAAAGTGAATAAATACCATCGAAATTGTAGTATAAGAAAATAATTATTTTTTACTTTTTAGTGCATTTTTAATAACATCGTTTAACATAACAAATTTTTTTTATATATTTTTTATTTTCTAGTTTTTAGTGTTTGTGGATTACATTGTGGATTACATTTCACAGCTCAGACTTCTTTACAAATACATATCTTTTATTGCTGTATAGTGTTTAACAGTTTGCTTAAACGCTATAGTGTTAATGTCACTAAAAAATAATTCTTTCCTTGTACTAAAGTTTCGATGGTGATATACTACGAACGCCTGCAAAGTTTTTAGTCGACTAAATTCTTAGTCGTTATTCGTTCCTCATTATTCGTTTAGTCAAAGGCCCGCTGTGGCGACTAAATGACACGAATAAAGGTCGGTTTAAGGTCCATTTATACATATCCGATCCGGGTCCGTTCCGTTCTGGTATGTCAGTGGTAAGAAGAAGAGACCCTCTACGCCCCTCTTCTTCTGACCACTGGCACGCCGGAACGGAACGGACCCGGAACGAATATGTATAAATGGACCTTTAAGGTCTAAACACACTTGTCAGTTCCGTGTCAGTTCCGTGTCAGTGTGCCAGTGGTAAGAAGGAGAGGTCCTCTACGCCCCTCTTATTCTTACCAATGGCACACTGACACGGAACTGACAAGTGTGTTTAGACCTTTAAGGTCCATTTATATATATCCGTTCCGGGTCCGTTCCGTTCCGGCGTGTCAGTGGTCAGAAGAAGAGGGGCGTAGAGGGTCTCTTCTTCTTACCACTGGCACGCCGGAACGGAACGGACCCGGAACGGATATGTATAAATGGACCTTAAATGGACCTTAAACCGACTTTAAGTGGGGGTCAGAACCCGAGTCGCCCCGGCTCGGCTCCCGAGGCCCGACTCGGGCCGGGCCGAATTTAGTCGAATACAAATTTAGTCGACTAAAAATTTATTCGTTATTCTCGAATAACTTCACTTTAGTCGAAATTTTTAGTCGAGTTCATTGAATAAAAACTTAGTCGACTAAAAATTTATTCGTTAGCCACGAATAACTTCATTTATTCGAAATTCGTATTCGAAGGTTAGTCGAATAATGCCCAACTCTGGTGACGGATCATTTCTCGATAAATTGTGTATTTTCGGCAATCGCGATGCGACTAGCGCCCCGAACGCAGCGGCTTTTTGTCGTTTTCGTAAAGAACGCGAGTGGTTAATTTCAAGTCGTTTGGATTTGTGATTATCGGTTATATTTATTAAAACCATTCCTGATTGGTTGGATAAATTCTGCTTTCGAACGGTGACATCTACTGGCGTCAACTGTAGAAGTAAAACGAGAATGGCGACATCTACTGGCGTCAACTGTAGAAGTAAAACGAGAATGGCGACATCTACTGGCGACAAGTGTAGAAGTAAAACGTGACGTCACGAAAAGTCTGATTGAAAAAAGTATCATTTTGATAACTATTAATTCAGAATAATTCTTTTATCTTTTAGAAAAACAGCTTGATACATTAAGTAAAACGACAAATGGGTTCGAAAAAAAAAAAATTATTCGCTTAATCATGTTAAAACACCGGGACTATGTCATAAGGTAAGATAATAAGGCCAAAATAGCTGCGGGGACCTGTCAATTTCGCTATCATTCGTGTATAGAGACATGGTCGCTCAGTGTGCCTATGGGTAGAGGGGGAAGGGGAATTAGCTTCCAGACGCGACCGCGACTGTTGATGTTTTTGATTAACTACAGCCTACAGTTACATAAACGTCATATAATAGTGGGCTTAATACTCCTCCCTGCGGTAGACCCTTCCATGTTGCTCTTGCATCATAGTCCTCGGTGCCTCTAACAGCCGAAATATTTCCCTCAAATGTTAAGTGCTTATTGAATTTTATGATGTTGGGAGAGCTGTCTGTCTCGGCTAATTTCTGAATGAGCAGAGTGCAGTTAATATTGTCAGAAGCAGACTGTACGTCTAAAAAGGCACAGAGAGTGTCCCTACATCGATTCCTTGCAATTTTAATGCTAGTTAACAGAGTAACTAAATTATCTGTACAAGATCTACCTTTTCGAAATCCAGATTGAGACGGATGTATCATGTTCTGGCTGTCGAATCAGCATTCCAATCTGTTTTTTACCATGGATTTAAAGAGCTTACATATGCACGGGGAAAGGAAAATAGGTCTAACACCCGATTTACTATAGTGCATATCAGCCATTCTTAGTACTGCCAGTGTTTCAAGAGAAACCAACACTGCGCGTGGTAAGAACAGTAGAAAGATATTTAAAAATAACGGATAGCTTAAGAAGAAACTATGATGCATTGCTCTTCCCAACGCGGACTTGTAAGCCAGCATCTAAGAATACGATAAATCGGTGTACACGTGCCTTCCTGGCTAAATGTGGTAGTGGGAAAGAATAATCACCTCATAGCATTCTCCATGCCGCAACCTCATTAGCCTGGAAGAAGGAGGTCGATATTAAAATAATGAAAAGTCTAGCAGGATGGTCAGAGACGTCGAAAGTCTTCAACAGGTTTAATAACAGACCAATAATTAGTAATAAGGCTTCTTTTGCAAAGGCAATATTAAATAATTAGTTCCTATTCGTTAGCTGAGAGTGTTTATAATTTGTTACAAATCTCTCGTATTTTTGGAGAATAAAGGCATATATATAATTTGTAATAGTGTTTTACATACAACTTTGAGCATCTACATTGTGTTCTATTAGTGATCTCAAGAACGAGACACGAAGCATAATTGAAGCATAAAAGAAGATCCCGGCCGTCCCACGTAATATATATATATATATATTACCTCTATATACTATATATATTATATTATATTATTATTATATAAAATTTAAATTGCATAGTATGAAATGCGGTTTCTTAGTAAATATTAACTGTAGCCACAAGTGTGTTACATCACTTTGTTCGTCTTGACGAAAGGACGAGTGTTTCCCGCTTGTGAAATAGCATCGCGACGTGAATAAGTGGCCGAGGGCCCGATCCGTACGCACCTACTAAGGAAGGATCTTTAGAAATTCCACCCCAAAGGGGATGAAAAGGGGTATATCTCTGAGGCCCGAAGCGAAGCGCGCGGGTATATTTTGCTATTGATAATATAATAATAATAATAATAAAAGTTAAAAAAAAATTCTCTTTGCTTCCCCACTCCGTGATAATGCTTTAAACGTATGAAGCTCAGATGGCGTCGCGGGAACGATGGGGGTTCTCCGGCGTGTGTGTTCGAAATTTTGGGCCTGAAGATTGTGGCGACACCTGCGTACACTAGCAGAGGTACTACATTGTGTTCTATTAGTGATCTTCTCGAACGAGACAGTGCGCATAACTAGGATCGAATTTCGCCTGTCTCCGGCGGGAGAGATGCCGGGATTCGATAGACAGCGACGTTTGAAAAGTCGTTTTAAATTTTAAAGTAGCACACGCGACAGAAAACCAAGCACGTTCCGTTCATGTATAATGTATATGAGTATTGCAACCTCCCTAATTTTTCTTCCAGTGAATTTACCAATACAAAATACATTTTTTTACAATAATAAAAACACCATAATGTAACTAGACGGCCGTATTTTAATATGGCGGAAAGTGGAAATGCGCAGTAGAATACGAAAGTAAGCTGCAAAGTGAGCACACCTTACAACTTTACATCATAACTTAAACTATCAGTGCAGAAACCGCGTAAGGTGGATGATCAGCAGTCGGGAAGTCGTACCTGCCAGTTGCCCTCAAAAGAAATAAGTGTACATTAAACTTAACGGCTGTATATAAAATTGGTATAGGTACACCCAAAGTCACCGAAACTTACTTAGGATCGAGAATGGGACCACCCATGTATGCTTGCGGTCCACCACTCTTTGAATCACCAAGGAATCCCCTTGCTTTGGTAACAGATTCACTGTAATACTCGTAGCTGCGCCCATGTGCGCAAATACCTGTAATAAAACGTGTCTTCACTATTGCATGCACTAAAAACCCTGCTCACATTTTGTGCTCCGCAATTTTTCAAATTAACTTTCCATCTCCCATATTTCAAACGAAAAGACTGCCATAAGTAATTTTTCTTTAGGGAGATGGTTGCAACATTTCGTCAGCATTCAAGCGCAAAGCTGTTAAAAGTTTCGAAAAACTTCAGTCTTACCAAACGGGTCAGGTGAGCAACCTGGTTGCTTATTTCCTCCGTTGGCATAGAAATCGGATGTGCCAACCGCGGCATTCATCCCCAATAGACCAGCACATGTGTGAACAACTTGAACGTGATTCGCGTGTGAACTATCTACTCTTCCGGTCTCGTCCTTCCTTTCGAACAGTGGTTTGGCTGGGTCAAGAGCTGTAAATAAAATTTCGAGGAACCTGCTTAATTTTCTCATATCATAATAACAGTTTCACTGCACAAAGGGAAATCCTATCCTTAAACGGAATATTCTATTCCTCCAACACAGAACTTCATTTTTTTAAGCAATTCTTTTACAGATGTCGATATTAGAAATTTCTTAAAAGTGATACATCTAAGGAGTGTCTTGGTGAATAATATATTATTCTATTTGCTGGCTGAATTCATTTTAAAGAGGTGAAATCAAGTTTTGATATTTTCTGTTCCCACTTACCAACAATTTCTGCGACTTGAATATTTTGCGATACGACTCGCGCCACTAAGCTCGCGACGTGGGCGCCAAGAGAGTGACCGATCATTTTCATGTCATTTGGATCCAGGTTCGCTTTTAATCGCAAGAAATTTACGAAACTGGCCACATGTTCAGCCACTGTCGGTACACTCTTCGCAACTTTATGGTAAAGGATGTCATAGGATATTGCACTCCAGTCGATGACGATAACGTTGCAGTCAAAAACCTTGAGGTATGCTGGAGGCAGATCACATCTTACTTGTCGAGGAAATTTCTGTTGAGAATTAACGATAAGAACTCATTTACGTTACCATCGCGAACCAGGGTGCAGGAGGCTTTATCACCAGTGCTCCTCCAGCCGTGAGTAACCATGATGGTAGGTGTGCTCGCGTTCCAGGCGCTCCCTGAGACACTGCTGGGATCGTCGATCGCTATGACTTGTCCAATCGTTGGGTTTCTCCTGAAACGGAGAGTACATATATTCATTGGTGAAGTTAATAGTTGATAGATCAGAGAATGAAACTTAATTGAAAGCATAGGTTATTCCAACGTTTGATACACCCATTCGACGCATTTGAATATTGCAAATCTTGATCAAAGAAGGAAGATTGAAATCATTTCACATATTATTATAGTTTATGATGTATACTTACTTCTCGACTTTTGAAAACCACAAGTTTGGTTTAAAAAATAATTAAGTTCTATTACTTCTGCAATCATTGGTAGATTTCGATTCCTTCACAATACGGCTACTAGTAATTTATATGTATGTCAACATATACCTCCCAAACATTTCCTTCTTCCATTATAATAAAAGTAGAATTCCACTTGTCTTTCAAAATTCCCCATACAGTTAAGTTACATAAGTCACAAACTTTGTTACGCTCTAAAATTTGAAGGGAGGGAAAATCAAAGTAATTTTCTCTGAAAGAGAATTAAACAGAATAATTCTAACCGGGTGTAAAGTGTGAAAAAGATGGACTCTACACTGGCGGCCAACACACTAATGTCCTCCGGAGTCAGTGGATCGTAGTCCAGCTTTATTAGATGCGGCGCGCCATCTCCATCAGGGAAGATCGTGTAATTGGCGTACATCAACGTTGCGAACACGGCTGGATGGACTGGAAATAAATTTCACTCCTGTTAAAACGTCCCCACCACTTCCCTGTGTGTCGATATTTTGATATATTATTTGTGTACGAACGCATAGCCAAAGATGTGTGGATAGACATCTTCGATCTGGTTGATGCGAACCACCACACCGCACAGAATAAATGTACTGCTTGGCGTCTGTGCTTTCAGCGTCGCTTCTTTTATAGTTTCCTCGGAAACAACGGTCGACCAGTTGAGCACTACAACGTTGATAAGACAGAATTACACCCTTGGATCAGCTACGTGTGTTTGAGAAGCAGTGTGATTCTGATGAACTCTAACATGTCTAACACCGCGTGGTTTCGAAATCTTTGAAGGTTACCCTTTGGCAACCTTGACGTTGGCTCGTCCCTAAATTTTTTAATGTCGAGAAAATTTATTTTCGAACAAGAAAGATAAAAGTGCGGGCGGGGGGGGGGGGAGTTTTTTCTGATTGGACAGATTGGGGAATTGCGGGGGATTGATGTCGATATAATGTTTTGCGTTGTATAGCGATTTGAGGATTTAAAATAAATAAACTGATGATAAATTGCCTGATGATACGTTGAGGTTGGAATTGAATTGGATGTTTACCCTGAAACCTTGATGTCTCTGCTTATTCTTTGTGATCCAGTGTATACACAGATCGTTCAACTGTCTCAAACGCTCTTTGCGCAACAAGCGTAATCTCTCGTATTTTTATACGTTTGTATTTCTTTTGCAATTCATGAGCTGCAAATATGTGGGAACAGTTGGGTGAATGTGTTTACTTTGCGTGGTAAGAGATACGTTTGATTGAAAGTTAAATGAGTATCTTACCTATTAGTTCAAACAAAGCCTCGAAATAGTCAAATGCACGCGTACCCTCGAATATTTCTGTACATTGAATTTTCTCGAAAACTTGAAACAAAAAAATTATTCTATATTTGCAGTTTATTATTATAGGTATGTAGGTAGGTATCCTCGGCTCAAACGATTGTGGCCGTTTGAGATTACGAGGAAGTCAGAATTCCCAAAAGGCCGCGCAACAGACCCGAGGGTACATACAATCACCTCCTGCCTGGTTGTACCACCTGTCCCACCCCATCCTGTATACGTTCGAATATTATTAGCTGCTCCAATTTTCTCCAGCTTGAGATCATTTAGAATAAGCTATTGATTAGTTTCGTTCAATTCATCGCCTGAAAGTATCCCGCTTATACTCCAAGTTAAATTAGAAAAATCGTCAGACCAAGTGTCTTTAAAACAAAACATACCGCCTCGAATGCCCATCGACGTCGGTGTTCAAAGTATCAATACAAAATCTCAACATACAAAGCATTTTTATCGAACGATAGAAAACCTGTTCCACAATACCATTCTGCCACAGAACAAACGAGAGGAAAGTATCAAACAAAGCCTTCGAATCTCAGAACCCCTCCGCGACGAAGAAATTATATCCTGAGAAGCGAATTGATTTCACAAAGGCAGAGCCTTCGCTTGCTCCCTTCGAGGATATTTTTCTGTTCTTAAAGAGCAGGGAATAAGAAGGTGAATGGGGCCGCTCCTTTGCGACCGAGATCGTGCTCTTTTCAACAGACTGCATCCTTCTAACGAAGTATCTGTTATTTCTCGTTCATGCGACAGAGGTAGCAAGATTCGTTTGTAACCATTACAAAGAACCTTTGTCTCGAGCTCTTCGCTTAATAAAATTTCTGCCTACAACGGGGGGGGGGGGGGGGGGCTGACCTCTAACTTTTTTTTGTTGGAAAGTTTCACGTTTCCATTATTTCTTATTTTCTTCTGCTCTTCTTTACGCAGTATGCCCAAGAGACGCAGCACGAGAAGATCCTTCGAGGACTGGCCGTTGGCATCGCGTTCACCATGTACGGGCGGCTGGAGGAAGCTGATCCATTGGTGACTTCCCTTTCCGCCGATAAAGATCCGATACTACGAAGGAGCGGCATGTACACGCTGGCGATGGCCTATTGCGGCACAGGAAACAATCAGGCCATCAGGAAGCTTCTGCACGTTGCTGTAAGTTCTCATTGCCAATCTGGTCTCCATCCTTTGAAGGCGTTCTTTCCAATGGCTTTTACGTCTCGGTTGCTTCTGATATTCGCGACCTTCGGTAGGAAAATCGATGTCGTAAACGGTACCACGCGCTCTCAGATTTACGCGGGATTAAATTGTTTGCGAGATAACGCGATGACGGTTAGAATTACTCGTCACCGAGTGGATTAATTAGCGAGGCGTAGTAAGTTCTGCGATTAAAAAAAACGGCGGAAATGAACGGTGTAGTATTGCGTTTTGTTTTGTTATTGTCTTGAAAGCTAGTGTGTAGAAATGTCGGCTGCTGCTCCGTGATGCAAGGCTTTTTAAGTGCTGGGACTTGCAATGGATGAATTGCGAAATGGTTAGTGGCGGACAGTCACTTTGGGCGATTTAAAATGATTTAGGTAGCATTCTGCGCATTGAAGTTTTTAGTGTTGATGCAGAAATTCAAGCATGCTCTCTAACAAAATAAATGTGAGGAGTATTTCAGGATTATACATAATTATGCAGTAAAATATTTTAGAGATGAAAGTAGTACAAGATTATTAGTACAATATTATGTAGTACAATATTACGGTGCGAAAGAGATTTCTAAATTAACATTCACTTAGTGGCCCGTAAAAAAGACACCAATTCAGGATTCTTTTTTAGAAAAAGTGTCCTGGATAAATCCTGGATGTCATACCAGGTTTTATCCAGTAAAAGGTATATTTATTAATTAATCAATTTAAATTTTGATTAAAGAATAATAATAAGCCCAAACAGTGTATCTGGTGGCAAAAATTTCTACGGATTTTCAAAATAAATTAAAAGTACTTATGCATTGGAGACCTAATAGAGAATAATTTTCAGTTTTTATTGCCAAATGATCATGGGAAGCTCATCTTGAAAACGAACACAGAGCTTGGTTTTGTTTGCAAAGTAAATATTTGTGGTCCTCGGACAGTATATGCAATCGATGCTTCCCAAAAAATATCGACGTGAATACATGTGGGTGAAGTTAGCCCCCACCTTGTGAAAAATTAAAAGATCATTGTTGTACTGGTTTGTATTAGTTTTGTACCGGGTTGTACCGTTGAGACTTTTCTAAAATTCGGAACCGTTTTCGAAAAGAATTGGGGAAACCAATTTTAATGATAGCTCTCCTTTTTGAAAAAATTGTTAAAACTATTAATTCATTTTCAAAGTGTTTCGAGCTTTTGTGTTCAATGTCCAAAACAAAATCTATAAAGATCACACGCCTCCCACCCGCAGCAATAAATAATAATAATAACTCCATCAGTTATTATTATTTTTCAGTCAGAATTTGGGAAAGTTTAATAATAAATGTACATAAATTAACTAATTTTGCGTCCTTTTTATGGGCTGCTGGGTAAATGTAACCCTTTAACTGGTCCCTCAATGATCCAAACATGTATTTAATCAGGTTTCTGACGTGAACGACGATGTTCGACGGGCAGCAGTCACTGGCTTGGGATTCCTCCTGTTCAGGTGAGCACCTGCAAAGAATATTCAAGCCTCATAATATCGATACGACCCCGAAGAATGTGAATTCTTCACGTCCACGCCCCACCCCCGTTTTATCGGTGTCCATCTAGAAATTCCATACTTGTGGTGTTAACCTAGATTCACGCCTTTAATAATGTCAACGGAAGTTATTTGCGCACACCCTTCGAGAGCTGTCCGCAAATATTTCGAGAAAAAGGAGCAGCCACCCGAAGCTGTGGCGAACTTTTCATATCTATATGTTAATTTCGCCGGGTACCATCGGATTCCATGGTTCCCTGTTAATAATTTATCGCGCAGGGAAACTGGGAATCTCTTCGTTTAATACACTTGCCAGCTTCTTTGCGATCATACGGTGCGAAATAAGAGAGGATTATTCCCGCGAAAGTTTCGCTCGCGGCGTTAAATCCCTTTCGAGCCGATGGTTTCTGGAATTGAAATGGGGAAGTACGATTTCCGGGGCATGGAGGTTCCATTTGATTGGGACAAAAGTCTCTGGCGTGGGGAAGGCGGAGAGAGATATAGGAAATATAGGTGCAAACTTAATGTCGAGTGTCGTTGGATTGACGGGGTGTAAAGGTTCTTCAACACTCGAATACCTCTACTTCAACTTAATGAGGTAGAGCTGTATTGTCTGACAAGGGACGTTCGGCAACCCGGAAATTCAGAAAATTATGAATCTCGGTGTGCAAGTAGAGTAGTTTATACGTAACACAACCCTATTTTTCGTTGGTGCCATAAAGCATTTTTTAGGGGTGAAATCACCCCTTGAAAAAAATGCAGAATTTTCTTTTCCGTGGAATATCTCGAGAACGGTGAGAGATATCGAAAAGATGTTTAAACAAAAGTTGCAGCCTTCTTTTATATCTACAAAACAGCGCAAAAATAATTTTCGAAAAATCCATATCTTTCAAGTTACCCCCACCACCAACTCTTAAAATTAAGTTTTTGTATTTTATAAATATACGCTGGCATACCTCTGGATAATCTCTTTTCATACATATAAATAGTTTATGTGTTATATTTTTTTTGCAAACAAATAAAACCTCTATTATCGAATTTGAAGTTCATTTTGGCAGTTTCCATTAATAACATGGTTTCCTAAAGCCATATTTAAATTCTTATTTATGTAAGGTTCAGACAGCTTTCAATTATTTAAGCAAGGCAGTACGTACGTAAAATTGCATCCAAGGTAAAACTCATTAAAATTAATCAGTGACGTGCATGAATCAGTATGATACCACCACATATTCGTACATGCATTACTTGAAGTGTAATCTTATTAGGCTATTTTGGAAACCACACGATAAATAAATAATGCGTGAAGATTCACAATGACTTTGCAAAATATATATGTTATCATTGAAATGACGCAGACTCGCATTGATGCGGATAACCTTATCGAACCTTCAGATTTTCCGAGTTTTCGGTAAACATGTTTTTGTACTCGCGTCTTTGAGTGATATAAATATTCCCGAGGATGTAGCCAACGGCAGTTACATTTTTGGCAGCAGTCAGTTACCATCCAATTGAAAAAAGTGAGTGATCATTGTTTGAAAGACGATTAATGTTGCTAACGTAATACACATGTTAGCCACTACATTTCAAATTGCAAGTATAACACAGACACCTATAATCCCGGTAGAAACGGAACTGCACAATGAAATTCGGGACATTATAAAAAAGTTTCAAAACACATTCCCTACCATTAATTGAACATGATTATGTGCTCGATTATGCCGATCCATCAGAACCACATGGTGCACAAGTTGTAGAGTACATTATGCCTGCAGAAGAAGAAAACAGTTTTGAACCTGCAGAATGTACTGTTGATGATGAAGGTGGACAAGTTGACTTAAGTTATAAGAGAAAAGCTGTAACGTTTTAGAAAAGCGCAAAAAAGGCACGTCGAACGCTTACCAGTGTACAGAAAAATTATCGCATGGTTAAATCTTTGCAGCAGCTATACAGGTGGGAGGCGAGTGTAGAGAGAGGTGGAACAAATGCAGATAAACTTGCATTTATTGCAGAATATGTACAGCAAAAGTTTGAAGAAGCTTGTGACAGAAGACCTATTGTTCATGACATGAATTTAAGATTGTGGGCCTTGGAGGCAAAAAACCAGGTGGACCTACCCCAATTCGTGGCAGGTAAATGGTGGATTTGGAACTTTAAGACTGCGCATAGAATTGTGTCCCGCAAGATAACAACATTCAGGACAACATCAAAAATATTGCAGAATCGTTTGTTTCTCGCGTAAAGTCTAACATCCCAGCTGTCGGAGTTGAAGAAATTTATAATGCAGACGAGAGTGGTTTCAACCTGGAAATACATTCTGGGCGAACATTGGCGAAATTAGGAGTGAAAACGGTAGAAGCGACGATTCAATCGGTATCTTCTACAACACATAGCTACACTATAATGCCTATTATATCAGCAAGCGGACGTCTTCTTTCACCACTATACATAGTTTTGAAGGAATCTACAGGAACACTTGGTCCGATAGTGCAAAGAACTCTATTCTGTCCGGTTAATATTTACATCGGAGCTTCAAAATCAGGAAAACTCACGTCTGAACATTTTAAAAATTCGTTTAGCGAAGTGTATCTACCGAATACTGGCCGTAGAAGCATGCTCCTACTCGACTCGTGGACGGGACACTGCCCAAATGAGTTACAGCAGTTGATTCCACAAGACAAGGAAGTAACTTTTTCAATGATTCCAAAAAAAAAACCACGGGCATCATTCAGCCTTTAGATGTGTTTGGATTCCGGATTTGGAAAAATTTCGTGCAGACATTTTCGGATAATGTGATTCTCCAAGAGAGAGATGTCAATTTGCACTTACGTAATGAAATAATTAAATTGCAGTCCCTAACCCACAACCAGTTTTCTTCGCCTCGATTCAAAAACCTTTTTCAATATGCTTGGTTTAAAAGCGGATATCTAGAAACGCATCCCAGCGAATTTCAAAATCCTGTAGATTTCTGTTACTTCAGGAATGAAAAGCTTATACCCAAATGTAGTATTGGTGGGGAGCCGGCTTTTATGCGATGTGCATGGTGTGGCAAGTATTTTTGTTTGAATCATTTCTATGAAGAATATCATTATTGTACCATTTACGAACCGTAATTTTCAATGTATCTATCGCCTTCTATTAGTATAATTCTTTCAATGTATAATCAAACAATACAACATGTACAAAAAGACACTGCGAATGTTTAAATATTACTTTATGCGGTCACTTCATTAATGAAAACTGCTATGATGTAATATTATATATGTTATTAGTGGGATAGGTAAGTAAAATTGATGCAGAATGATTTAAAATTCATATACATATGCATTATGCAAATCGGAAGGTTCGACAAGGTTATCCGCATGACTGCGATTCTGCGTCATTTCAATGGTAACATATATATTTTGCAAAGTCATTGTGAATCTTCACGCATTATTTATTTATCGTGTGGTTTCCAAAATAGCCTAATAAGATTACACTTCAAGTAATGCATGTACGAATATGTGGTGGTATCATACTGATTCATGCACGTCACTGATTAGTTTTAATGAGTTTTACCTTGGATGCAATTTTATGTACGTACTGCCTTGCTTAAATAATTGAAAGCTGTCTGAACCTTACATAAATAAGAATTTAAATATGGCTTTAGGAAACCATGTTATTAATGGAAACTGCCAAAATGGACTTCAAATTCGATAATAGAGGTTTTATTTGTTTGCAAAAAAAATATAACACATAAACTATTTATATGTATGAGAAGAGATTATCCAGAGGTATGCCAGCGTATATTTACAAAATACAAAAACTTAATTTTAAGAGTTGGTGGTGGGGGTAACTTGAAAAATATGGATTTTTCGAAAATTATTTTAACGCTGTTTTGTAGATATAAAAGAAGGCTGCAACTTTTGTTTAAACTTATTTTCGATATCTCTCACCGTTCTCGAGATATTCCACGGAAAAGAAAATTCTGCATTTTTTCAAGGGGTGATTTCACCCCTAAAAAATGCTTTATGGCACCAACGAAAAATAGGGTTGTGTTACGGATGAACTACTCTACTTGCACACCGAGATTCATAATTTTCTGAATTTCCGGGTTGCCGAACGTCCCTTGTGAGTTATGTCCGCGTTGTAGTAAACTAATGCGCAAGTTGTGTCTAACAAGGGGCGTTCGGCAACTCGAAAATTAAAACAAATTTGAAAGTGCAGAATTTTACTTCAAGTGATTATAACGGTACTATTTTTTATTTCGCTATTGAAACTTTCCTAGGTGTGAAAGCACCACCTCAAAGAAATGGCGAGTTTTCATATTATCGTGAATATTTGCGAAACCGTAAAAGATATCGAAAAAAAATTTAATTCAAATTTTAAGGATTTTAATATTCTACCATGTGGCGATAAAGAATTCTGAAAAAATTAATTTTACCCCGCTTTTTCGAAAATTCTTCATAACTATATTGTAGGATATCAAAAACCATAGAACTTTGAATAGAATCACAGAATTCATAAAGACACTTTGGTACACACGTCTTCTCAGAAATTGGTGTTTCGTTTTCTTGGTGGACACCCGGTTGACGGAGCAACAATTGAGTAGGTAATGGAAGTGGTGAAAAAAAAAACAACAAAGTTAACGAGGGAAAATTTGTTTGAAGCTGCGTGATACAATCACAGTTGCCAGTGCTTTTATTTAAAGCAATATAGGCAATCAGTTTTAATTGGCACATGTACCGAGAATGAGGAAAAATGAGGGACAACTCGCCATCGATTAGAAAAAGTGCGACTATTTCGAAGTAGATCTCGGTGTTATTAAAAATACAAACGGAAACTAATCCACATTCAGATCTGCTATTCGATAATCATTAAGCATTCACTTTGAGGTCACATGCTAATTGTTAACACGGTGACCTTTTAGATATTAGTCATTCCGCAGCATGTACGTGCAACCGTGCAAATAACTAATGGATAATGACACAAACCACTGAATATACGGGGTGTCATGCAACTATTGGTACAACTTGAAAGGTGGTGATTCTACCCAAAGAATTACGTCGAAAATGCAGAATATATTTTTTTGATATTTGGTTTCTTTTTGACAAAAAAAAAGAGATTAAACATGCATTAGGTGTGTGTTCAACCGATCAGGAATTTGCAGAGTGCCGTAGTAAACACAGTATGACTGTGAATAAAGTGAATTATTGTACAAAAGTGAGTGGAAATTGTAGAGAAATATTTTTTCCAATGGGACTTCGTTTTCGAGAAAATCAGTTTTAAAAATCCACTGAGCACGTGTGGATTTAACTGGATGCATATATGTATAATCTACCAGTTTCATCTTCAATATCGATTTTCTAAAACTCTATGCTCTGTTTTAGAAAAGTTGTTCTACAATTTCGACTCATTTTTGAATATGTGTGGACTCATTTTATTCGTAGCTGTACTATATTTACTGCTATATTTTGCCAATTCGTGATCTGTTATATGTTTGCTCAATGGATATTCATTGTTAGCTTTTCTAAAAATGTTACATCTAATCAGAAATTGTTATTTCACATTTTCGACATATTCTTTGAAGACTTCTGGTTATTAGAGTCTCTGTGCTTATTTTCATGGAATCTATTAACCATTTAAGTTTGTATTTATATTTCCAAAATAACTCTCAAACTGAAACTCAGATAATATTATTTACGTGGCGATATTTCTTGTCTTTCATTGGTGTGCTTCGTATAATCTGTATACTTCGTTCCTTCCAATTTACCCTTTTGAGTAAATGTTAAACGTAATGTCAAGAGGTATTTCAAATTATGAATGAAATTACAGTCTATATTTAAATAAAACCACTGAAAAGCGAACGTGTTGGGGTAAATTGTGGGATAAATGTCATGAATCAAATTTTGTTGGTAACAGTACATATTAAGGGGGTAGTAGGCCAACTTGGATGAAGCACAGTTATTGTTATTTTCGGCAATTTTTTGGGGGAGATAACGAAATAAATGGAAAATTCAATATGAACGTTTTTTCGTACAAAATGGCGGCTGTAGAGCCGTGACATGCTGCATATAATAAATTTTAGGGGGCTGGGGAGGGGTCCATGGGTGATTCGTATTGAATTCGTAAGATTTGAAGAAGGGAACTTTGTCTTGTAATTTCAGATTGAAAATATTTCTATATTTTTATAAATATAGGTATCGTGAAAAAGTAAGGGAGGATTCCCTACAAAGATTAATAAAAAATCCACGAAACTCATCAGGATTTTAATTACATCACGATCCATCTGGTATTCATATGAGGATTCTGTTGAATTCAATTCTAACCCCAAACAGTTATCAATTATTATTCATTCAGAAAAGAAGAAAAAGATACGAAGACATCGACTTTCATATCGTTAAATTCCTCAGTAATCGCAAATTTAAACAGTTGCATGAGTTTTCTCGAAGATATCAAAATGATAATGGGACCATATTTTTAGAACCTACCCTACATAAATAATATAACACCTGACCTTGAGATAACACCTATCTGCCAATTTATACTATCAATCCAATCATCTGAGTGAACACACTCGCGTATGAAACTTACGACAGTCATGTGAGTGATTAAATGACAGGTGCTTCAAGTCGCTGATTAGTCGAATGTCAATAAGCGTCTAATTGGTCACGTCGTTCGAAGGAGCAACGCAGATGAGACTCCCTTATGTCGGCAATCTCTTTGCTTAACGATCTTCGATCGGCGTTGCTTCTGAAAGAGATTTCCAATAGGGTGACTGTACCTAATATCGCCAGGCAAAAGTTAAATCGCTGTCAATTGAATAATAATTCATATTTTTGCATGCAGTTCGTTTCAAAGTAAAGAGAAATTATTCGTCTTTCATGTAGCATAAGTTAGCATCGTTGAAACCTATGAATTTTTAATGAGGACTCAAAAAACGTAAGACATGCAAAAATCGGGTCCTGAAAAAAGTGTAGGGGAGACCGGGGCAAAGTGAACCTCGGGGTAAAATCAGCTTTCTTAATTTATTCTTTAACAATAGGATATATTTACAAATTTTGGTGACGTAATAAATGTGTGTAATACCACAATGATAATTATGCTCATTCAGATATCGGAAAATGGAAATTCATTTGAAAAATTAAAAATGAAGTTTTAGAGACTTCCAATTGGTTTTCTTTTCAATTTAGCTTTTTGGATAAATGAGTCTTAAATGTGTTATTTTAACTCCAAAATTTTTCTGCGTGTTTATAAGAAGCTTATAAACATACATGTACACGCGTTTGAGAAAACATTAATCCTAACATTATTAAATAATTAATTTTCTACTGAGTACACATTCGGGGTAAAGGGACCGGGGTAAACTGAGCTGCAAATGGCTGCTAAGAACCAATGCGCAAGTGATGTGCGCAATATCCTAACCTGTCAGCTGGCGAGAAAACCACGCGGCGTGGTGGAACAGAAACTAACCTCAAAAAAATTTCCATAGTTTTTAGCAACCATGGTGCAAAATAGCTAGAAGCTGCCGTACTGCACACGTCATTCCAGCGCAATGGGTTAATATTTGCCTATAGTCGGATTAAAGTTCTTATTTGGTTGCACCTCACTTTACCCCGGATAGGAGTTCAGTTTACCCCATACATGGGGTAAAGTGATACCTCTTGCATCATTTCTATTAAGTTGAATTTTAATAAACTCTAAGTTTATTTTAAGTATTGCTATTCGTCATTTGTCAATAGTAATGTTTTAATTATATTATAAATCTATTTCCAAAAATTTTTATTGAAAGAGAAAAATGTTATTCGACTTCAAACTTTTTTCGTGTCACTTTGCCCCGGTCTCCCCTACCTAATATCGCCCACTTAAAAAATATTGATTAATTCAGGTATATATGAGCTTTAAAACACATTTTCGCATATGCTTTTATTATCTTTTGCTCTATAAATGTTTTTTTTATGGATCTTTGATTTTATATTTATTAGAAAAATATAGAAATTTAAAAATATAGAATTTTAAAATATTTTATTTTCTACGTTCTGATGTCCATTAGAACGTAAAAAGTAGCAAATTTTAGCAAATTAAATTTAGTAAATTTAAACCCCGACAAAACAAGCAAAAAAGATAAATATCGGTTAAGAATTCACTGAGATACGGAATTTTGTCCACAAAAAGGCACTTTGGGCGCTATCACCAATTAAACAAAATCGGATTAACACCGAAGTGGCAAATAGTGGCAGCTAATTCCTTTCTGAATTTGTTTATTACATTCTTACCCACATTCCAAATGCAAAATATGTGGTTCGGAAAGATTCGATAATGTTTTATTTACTAATAAACAATAATAAAAACGTAAAAAAATAAATCACGGTTTTGACGTTCTTCAATATTTCGGGACGCTATTCGGTTCTATAATCATACATTAAATTGATATTTTATACGGTTCTGGTTGTAGTAAACTCGGTAGACGTTCCAAATTTTCAGCCATTGTAAAGTTGTATTTCAAACATTCTGACGTGTCAACAAATCGCCTGTTTTATGTTTTCCGCTATTGCCAAGTGCCAATTAAAGATTTTACGTAAAAAAACTACTTAGATAAACAAAATCTTACCAAATTAATCCCAAAGATTGTTCTACTAAAGTTTTCATGCAACTTTGTCAGAAAAAAGGATAGAAAAAACACGTTTTGGTCGCAATTCAGGTATTTGATATTTTAGCAAATTTAATCCCCGACAAAACGAGCAAAAAAGTAAAAAAAAATCGGTTCAGAATTGACGGAGATAGGGAATTTTGTCCACAAATAGGCACTTTGGAACCACTATGTGTCGGCGCCGTACGTTTTGCCAAACTATTTCGCTCTGGTATTGAAAACGAAACATGACTTACCACTTTTCTTGATGTTTTCCGGAGGAAAAATGTCTGCTGCATCGCGTGGAGCAGTCAGATTTTCTTCTAGGGCCCTAGTTTTTAAAATAAATTGGAAAATATCTGCAATAATTGATGCATTTCGGGTGCACTTTTCGCTTTAATCTGTTATTTATAATTATATGTAAAAAAAATTTAGACGAAAGTTATACTGTTTGACAACGTAAATATAATACCAACGGAAAAAGTATTTTTTATTGTTAATTTTTGAGATTTCAAGGTCATGATTTTTTTTTCAAGTAATCTTATACTTTGATTCTATATTGTTATAGAGCGTAAAAAGACAAATTCAACGATATACAGTAAAGTCTCCCTATGGGCTCGCTGGTCGGGACCGGCGATGAGCCCTCATGGAGACCCGAGTTCTAATTCCGAGTGTTCGTTTCTCGCTTCTTTCTGGTCGAAGGGGGAGCGAGATGGAATGCTTTGCGTGCGCGGCAGGCGTGCGCGACGGGTGCGAGCGCTCAGATGGAATCGTGACTGCTCGACGCATGCGGGCGACGGTCAGATAGCCAGGCACGGCACGAGTCTTTTTTGGGCCCTAGGCGAACTTGCCAAATTCCGCCATTTATTATAATATATTTATTTGAGTTTATTGATGACCTTACTCTGAATTTTTATTCGTAGTATTAAACCACTTATAGTACAACTTGTAATATTTAATTTTAAAGTTTATTTTGAACAATACCAGCAATGAAAATACCATTTTGCACCTATTGTCGACTTTCCGCCCAGGGCGCAAAAAAGACTTGAGCCGGGCCTGCGTCAAGATTTAGCGACCATCGCGCACGCCCGCCGCGCATGCAAAGGACGGAGTATCAGGCCTCCGAAAGACGGAGCGAGACAAAACATCAACGCGTCGTCTGTCTCGTACCGTCCTCGCTTGCTTTCAGCGCCTTTCGCTCGCTCTCGTTCCATCTCGCTCTCGCCTTCGCCGGACAAGAGTGAGACAGAAGTGGTGGGGATAGGTGACAAGCCCTCATCGTGTGCACAAAACCGAGCCCATAGAGAGACTTTACTGTATAAACATGTATATTAACGATATACTACAATGGAGAAAAACGATGAGGCACGGTTTCCCGTCCTCCGATCGATTTCAAATTTTGCACACATTATTTTTTCCCCCAATGACACAATCCTGGGGGGTATCCTGAAAAAAATTGAAAGTTGAAATATAAGGTCCACCCTAATGTACATATTGGACAAATAAAGTTTATTTCGGTTGCTTCGCAGATTTCGTGACCCCATCTGTAGCAAACACTACATCGAAACCATTGTTCTCCGGTAGGCGATATTGAGAACACGCATACTGCTTAAAGAAAAACACTATTTTCATTACGAACAATATTTGAATCGATTACAGTCCTTAAGTACATGATTAATTAGGTTTTTCTAGTAGATATTCTTGCATTTACGGAATTATTAGACCTACCTTCTCCGAATGTGATGTAAAATTGTGGCAGTCCAATAAATTTTTACACCATTAAGATTCACTAAAATACTTCTCTTTCTGTAATTGTTGATCACATGATGCTGCAATAACAGTATGTCTTCCTACATATGTTTAGGTACTAATTCAGTGCATAACCGATAAATTTTAGAGCTGACTTTGCGAGATATAGCGGGTGGCGATATTAGGAACATGGGTGATATTAGGTAGAGTCACCCTATTGCTTCGATCATTTTTATATCAGTCTACGTTCCATTAAAACGCGGATTGCTTTTGAATTTCAGTAAAAATTGCGAAGTAGAACGCAGAGATGTTGCATGCACAGGTAGGTTAATAAGTTTTGTCTTTTTCTGTTTTAGCATGATTTTACGTTAACATTTTTTAGAAAACATTAGCGGTAGAGTAAATCCGGGAGACGCGGTCGGGCCGGAGAGTTGGTCGAGTCGCTATATTTCAGACTCTCTACGTAAAAATGCGTTAAAGTGCAGACCAATTACTTCTCTAGAAGCCAAACAGTTGAATGAATAGCATCATTGCGCTTGCTTCTGTATTTTTCTGGATTTATAGGCTTTAAAAGGTAAATTGAGGTTACATTTAATCTCTTTTGCCAAACAGCGGTGTACAGAATATATAATACAGAATCGGCATAAAATTCTGAACATATAGGTTTGTTCTGATAAAATAAGTAATTTCTATGTTAGTTTTAGTAGCCATTTTATAGTAGGTCGACCGCGTCTCCCGGATTTACCCTGTAAGCAAGCACGGTGTTACTTTTGAAGTTGACCGTCCGATGAGTTGTCTGGCAATGCAAATTTTGGTTTCTGTATTGTCTGTCAGATCTGCTTGAAACTATCACCAATGTACCTATTGACAAGATTCTGCTGAAAATGAATCTCAACTGGGCCACATTCGGTCCACTTTTAATTATACATGATTTATGATTAATATAGGAAATTCGGGAGCGATTCGAATTATGTATAATTAAAAGTAACCCGAACTATGTCGTGTTTAGATTCATTTTCATCGTAAGAACCACGCCTATTCATTGGTAAAATTCTCACAAAGATTTAATATACAACATAAAACTTAAAATTTTCATTAATGTCGGCATATATTTAAAACGCGATCTGAGCTGGACAAAACTTTTACGGGTAGAACGGATCCCTCTGAAAGGCCTGATTGACTTGAGGAGTCATTTTTCAAAGCGTTGCATCAATCAAGGTGCGAAAGCTGCAGCATTTACTACAATTATTTCTGGTCAATCGACGTGTAAAAACATTAGAGCACGAAGGGTTAATCTCCCTCCATGCTCGAAGCCTCTCAAGTCGCCAACGAATTTCTTTTTCGATAACTCTTCGACGCCGGCCTCTCCTATTTTTCTGTTCCACGGTGCAAACTGGGAGGAACGTTTATCTCCAGGTCGGTGCCCCCTCCCGGCCATTTGGAACGTGCGAAACTTTTTTAATATGTCGACTTATTGCGTATCCGGCGAATTTGATCGACAATCGGCCGTCGAAGGTACGAACAACCCCGACGTCGACCGAGAGATCGATAGTTTTCATCTCTCAGAATTTGACGGATTGAAAGTTCCTTTCATTTCCCCGTTAGTTCGTCCAATACGCCCTCGCCCTCGCCCTCCCTTCCTGCCCCAGCGTTCTCGTTCCACGATTTCACGGTGCAGTTTTTCGCGGTCGAGAGCCCCGCCGTTAATCCGCGCCGACGTTTTCTATTAAACAGAGGACGTGGAGGGATCGATCCCACCCACCGGAAGTCCCCTTCGAGTCAACCGATTCCTCGGGCACGGCGACGTAAAGCCGTGATAATTGGCGCTTCTTCTATCCCCTTTATTTCATCCACATCCTGCTCCACGGGTTGGTGTTGTATCCGCCCAACCCACACGTGTAACATATTTTACTTATTCAAGTAATGTTAAATCCAGTATTACCCATTATAATTTACAACGGTATAAACCTTGATTAATATATTTTTAGTTAGTACCGTGTACCGAAGAAATGCTCCAAGAAATTTTTCTAGAAGATAAGCCCGAATTTCAGAGTAAATTAGCTGAATCCATGCGTAATAGATTAAAGCTTACAACAAAATCGCGGGAATATTAGAAGTATATTAACTTATTGCAACTACGTTTGTATAAATTATATATTGAATTTGGGCGAAAATTTATTTGCACGATCGTTGCTATTTCCACGGATAATAATACTGTATCATATAAGCTGTGTACAATTTTTCAATTGAATGCAGGCAAAACAAAAATATATTAAATCAAGTTGTATATTAATGTGAAGTACATTTGCGAATTCTTACTTTGAAGTCGATTTAATGTGTGAGATATGTTACATATGGGGCTGTTTCATACGAGGATACGTGCATCGCGGTTCACGTAGTCGATACGCGCTCGACAATAAGATACACTATCTGACTAATTTCATACCTAGGTATCGATCATTTGTTTTTCAGTGAATAATATCTTCTTGTCTGCGAAACACGCGCTTTTCAATCAAGGCATTCTCCAGGCATTTGCCCTTTTCACTTTACCGGCATAATCGGGATCACTTTTATCCCACAATGATGGAAAATTTTGTATTACAGTAATAATTTTATTATTATCGAATGTAGCATTTTCCATGCCGAATACAATACTCCATGCAATACTGTGACAAGCGAACTGAACGATACTGCACCTACCGTGCGAATGGCACGATTTGTTTCTATGTTTTGTCAGACCGCCCGAGGATACCGAAAATCAGTATGTATCGCGACACTGTATCTCACGAGAATCGCCTTTTGAACGGTGCAATCGCTATAGGCAATACATGTACATATATACTATCGGTATCCATCATACGTGAATCGTCGTGTGAAAGAGTTTATAATAAGGAGGTTGGCTACTTTTGTGGGTAACTGTACTGTGGGGTTGTGAGGAAATTAATCACCAACGGTCTCTTACACCACACTCCTTTTAATAAGCGAAGGCGATTCTCTAGTTTACAGTGTAACTTGGTTATGTTAGACTTCACGGCGCGAGACGTAGCCTCTACAGGCCGTTCCAGGTGAGTGCATGAGCGCGCGTCACCTCTGGAGGCTATTTATACAGCCCTCTCAGAGGGACGCGTCCCTCGAGCGACGCCGAAAACGCGCGGCAAATTTCGGCGGGAAAAGCGCGTCCGTACGCTGGAAAAACCCTGACCTGGGCGAGCCTGGCTGCCCGATGCGTACGTGGCCATAGCCTGACTCACCCAGGCCCACGGGGGAAAACCCAAGCGTACCGAAGTAAGGAAAAGTCGCGTCTTAGATATGGAGGCGAAATAGCGAACAAACCGCTACATCACCCCCCCCGGTAGTAATTAACCCTAATTACGAGAATCCAACCTGCAACCTGTCGGGAAATTTAACCCTCCTACCGAAACGGGTAACGAAACGTGCCGGCGTAGTTAAATCCGGTGCAGGTACTCGCGGTAACGCGTTTCGAATAACTGGTGGAACTACAGGTGGACTCGTGTCCATATCTCGCGGCGTCGCAGCGTCAGGTAGTACAGTATTAGTAAAAGGTAATATCTGAGTGCGATCTAGCTGGATCGGAATATCATCCGCTATTACAAACGCTGGCTTAAGTCGATTTATTGATACAACCTTATGTCTACCCTTAATATCTATTGTAAATGTTTTATCCCCACGACTAACAACATCATATGGCCCATCGTATGGCTGTTGTAAAATAGTTTTTGCCGCGTCATGCCTTATGAAAACACGCTTACATGATTCAAGGTCTTTAAAAACAAAAACGCGGGGTGTGCCATGTCGAGACGGTGCAGACGGTCCAATATTGCGGAAATGATCACGTAATCCATTGACGAATACGGCGGTATCGGAAATTGCTGATGGCGCTAAAAATTCGCCCGGCAACCGTAGTGACTCGCCAAACACTAGCTCCGCCGACGTTGACGATAGATCTTCCTTCCAGGCTGAGCGGATCCCCAGCAAAATGGTCGGAAGAACCTCCGTCCACCGATCATTTTGGTAGCACCGAATGGCAGCCTTGAACTGGCGGTGGAACCTTTCCACCATGCCATTAGCCGCGGGATGGTACACCGTGGTATGGAAATGAGTCGAGCCTAGTAACGCGTTTAATTCCTTAAAAAGGTACGACTCAAACTGCCGTCCCTGATCCGTGGTCACACGCAGCGGGGTCCCGAAACGGCAAATCCAACCCTCAAAGAAGGCTCGTGCAACCGTAGCTGCCTCCTGATCGAACAGCGGAATCGCTTGTGGCCACCGCGTAAAACGATCCACGCACGTGAGGCAATACCGATATCCCTCAGACACCGGTAGAATCACGATATCAATATTCACGTGCTCGAATCTCGCCGATGGTTGAGGGAACGTTCCCAAAGGTGCAACGACATGCTTATGGACTTTTGACCGCTGGCAAGGGACACAAGCTCGAGTCCATTCCCGGCAATCCGATTTACACGACGGCCAAACATAACGCTGTGTTATCAATTTAACCGTCGCTTTGATCCCCGGATGAGACAGTCCATGGAGGGTGTTGAAGACGAGCCGACGAAAAGGAACTGTAAGGAAAGGCCGCACCCTCTCAGTGGATGTGTCACACCAAATTCGACTGGATGATCCTGGAATCGACACGTGCTTCAGTGCCAGGCCATCCCTCTGCAAAAATGACCGTAGCTCCGGATCCATAGCTTGTGATGCCGCTAACGCTTCAAAGTCCACCGTCCTTTCCACAGTTTCAAGCCTAGATAATGCGTCAGCTACCACATTATCCAGACCAGCAATATGACGGATGTCGGTAGTAAATTGGCTCACGAAACTCAAATGTCTGATTTGCCTCGGAGTACGCTTATCTGAGTTACTATTGAAGGCAAAAATTAGTGGTTTATGGTCAGTAAAAATTGTGAAGGTTCTACCCTCCAACAAATGTCTGAAATGCTTAATCGACTTGTAAATGGCCAACAATTCTCGATCAAATGTAGAATAGTTCCGTTCCGTAGTCGACAGTTTGGTGGAGAAGAAAGCTAACGGCTCCCAGTCATCACCAATCCGCTGCTGTAGGGCGGCGCCCACCATGGAGCTTGATGCATCACAAGTAAGGGTCACAGGAGCATTGGGCTCGGGGTGTGCCAGTAAGGTGGCCCGCGAAAGACCCTCCTTGCACCGGTGGAACGCGTCACGAGCTTCAGTCGTCCATTCGACCGGGCTGCTGCTCTTAATATTATTTCGCAGGAGATCGTTCAGAGGAGCCTGTGTCTGCGCCGCCTTGGGCATGAAACGTCTATAAAAGTTTAACATGCCCAAGAACCGACGCAACTGTTTTGCTGTAACCGGCTCAGGAAAATTGTTAATGGCGTCCACTTTTTCCGTTCCCGGACGCGACCCCAGTTCCGACACTACGTAACCAAGGAACTTAACTTCTGGTTTGCCCAACACGCACTTACGTGAATTAATAACTAAGTGATATTTACACAACCGATCGAATACAATTTTCAAATGTTCTAAATGTTCCGACTCTGATGTAGATGCTACTAAAATATCGTCTATATATGCATAACAAAAATCCAATCCCCGCAACACCTCATCAATGAATCTTTGGAAAGTCTGAGCAGCATTGCGGAGACCGAACGACATAAATGGAAATTCGAACAGTCCGAACGGTGTTGTTATCGCCGTCTTCGGAATATCTTCTTCCGCCACCGGGATCTGATTATATGCGCGCATCAGGTCTATAGTGGAGAAAATCTTTTTGCCCCTCAACGACTGCGCGAAATCTTCAATGTGGCGGATGGGGTACCGGTCAGGTACGAAACGCGCATTAACGTCCCGATAATCTCCAACCGCTCTCCACAAATCCTCATCGGAACCTTTGGGCACCAAATGTAGTGAAGATGACCAAGAACTTTTTGACGGCCGCGCTATTCCCAGGCGCATCATCGTCTCAAACTCCTTTTTTGCAAATTGGAGCCTATCCGGTGCAAGCCGCCTTGGCTTGCAAGCGACGGGAGGCCCCGGGGTTGTTTTTATGTAATGGCACGTGTTATGGTTTACCTCGACTGGCGTGCCTCCAGGTTTCGTAAGATCGGGATATTTCAGCAGCAATGAATGGTAGATGGATGTGGTTACCAATACCTTGATTGATGCCACCTTCTGCCGAACCGTGGTCCCTTTTAACCGCATGGTCGTGGTTGAATCGATGAGGCTCTGGTTGCGAATATCCACCAAAAGTCCAAAGTGTGCCAAAAAAATCGGCCCCGATAATTGGCTTGGAGACGTCCGCCACGACAAATCGCCAAATAAAATCTCGACGCAGACCTAAATTCAACGTAAACGTCGCCGTACCATAGGTCGCGATCGAAGATCCGTTCGCCGCGGAAAGCTCGTAGTCCGATTTCGGACCATGGCCAATCACAAATTTTCGGGGAACAACACAGAGGTCCGCGCCGGTGTCGACCAAAAACTGCGTATTGGTGTGCCGATCCAGCACAAAAAGACGGCGGAACGTCGGGCCGGAGTCGCTAGCCGACATCAACGACTGCCCCATTCGTTTCCCTGGCCGTATGTGCAGGGATCGATGCACCGACGAGCCTTATTCGCGAACTTCGCGTGGTACCAGCACATGCCGTTCGCTGCGTGCTCCCTAGATCTCGATCGCGGCCTCGAATAACTCCGCGGACGGCGCGAACGCCCTTGGTCGGACCTACGGAAGGGTTCATCCCTCCGGGAATGACGCAATTCATCGATCTGGCCTCTCATGACTTTTGTCTCCTCTTGGAGGGAAACGAGGAGCTGCAGCATCCTCTCGGTCACCAGGTCCACGGAGCTTTGTTGTGTTGATGGACCAGGACGCGATGTTGCAGCTACCACTGGCCGTCCGGGGATGGTGTCCAAGATGGCGTCCGCTAACTCGGCGACCTTATCCAACAACGTGTCCTTTTGCGTTGCTAGGATAGCTTGCACACTAGCGGGTAAACGCCCCATCCATAGCGTCCTCAACAGTGGCTCCGAGACGTACGTCCCCGCCAGGCTTCGTAAATGACGCAGGAATTGAGAGGGTTTACGATCACCCATTTCCTCGCGCTCCAGCAATTGGCGGGTCTTCTGCTCTTGTGATACGCACACGCGACTAATCAATTCGGCCTTTAATTTTTCATAAAGACCCGTCTCCGGTGGATCCAACAACACGTCCCGCACTTCCGTCATGTAACGCGGTCCTAACGCTCCGGTGACGTAACTGGACTTTATCGCGTCGGAGACGATCCCCGCCGAGAGGAAATTCCTTTCCATAATGCAGAACCATATTTCTGGGTCGCCCGGCGTAAATTCTGGGACTCGGATCCCTACTCGGTTTGTCGTATTCGCGGGAAACAAGGACGCTCCGTCAGCTTCACCATTTTGAGCCATGGCGCTAAATGTCTAACACAGTCTTTGTATCACCAAGTTTTTACACCCGCACTATCACCGAAATTGCAGCACTATCACCTTCGCGTCAGATCACGTCGGGGACACGACTTTGTGGGGTTGTAAGGAAATTAATCACCAACGGTCTCTTACACCACACTCCTTTTAATAAGCGAAGGCGATTCTCTAGTTTACAGTGTAACTTGGTTATGTTAGACTTCACGGCGCGAGACGTAGCCTCTACAGGCCGTTCCAGGTGAGTGCGTGAGCGCGCGTCACCTCTGGAGGCTATTTATACAGCCCTCTCAGAGGGACGCGTCCCTCGAGCGACGCCGAAAACGCGCGGCAAATTTCGGCGGGAAAAGCGCGTCCGTACGCTGGAAAAACCCTGACCTGGGCGAGCCTGGCTGCCCGATGCGTACGTGGCCATAGCCTGACTCACCCAGGCCCACGGGGGAAAACCCAAGCGTACCGAAGTAAGGAAAAGTCGCGTCTTAGATATGGAGGCGAAGTAGCGAACAAACCGCTACAGTACCTATCTTGTGCATTTGAAAACTTACAGTTAGTAGAAGGGATTCTAAGAAATTATGGACTTTTAAAAAAAAACACGATTTTAAAACCGATGTGTTTATGCTAGTCAAATTGTTTGAATTAATTTGTTTACAAATGTTTTTAGTTCATTTATGATGAATATTAATAATTTAACTAAAGCATTTTGAAAGAAGTTTACACTTTTTTTGTTATTTTTTAAAAAGAATATTACACGTTTCTGTTATTTTTTTTTAGTTCGTCGGCTATAAAATTGCATGAAAATTCAAAATATTCTCGGTTTTATTGCACCACGAAAAAAATAAAGGCTCCACTTTTCCCGCCATTTAACAATTCTGGCGGCGAGGCGCATCAATGATTAATTAATTTCGACGCGATGGGCTTGAAACTTCTCAATTAAGGGGTCATTCCGGTTAGACGGGTTGAAAAAATCGATATTTTTTTTAAAACATTTTACGATAGTATCCTCAAGAATGTATTGTTAAATTTTCTACAGAGCCATTTTGTAGGGAGGCTCGGCCTCTATAGATGAAAACTTTGAACACGTTTTTCTCGAAACGTCATTTGTCCACACCATGACGATAAAATCTCAAAATCTTTCGAACCGATTCCTTTATAAATTTTACTGCGTATTCTGCACATCTGTGACTCTCGCAGGGACTACAACCAAGTATTTTGATTCAGTCTAACCTACTTTTAAAATCGAAAACAGCAAAAGAAAAAAGCCGAAATAACATTTTTCTTGCATTTTGCCCGCCATTTTGATAATTTTTAAGATAAAATCACTAATTATAGTCCGAGCGATAGGGACATACACACTGATCAAGAATCTGTTTGGATTGTGGGGTTCAGATAAGTCTAACAGCTGAAATCGCCTTCACGAGCGGGGCATGAATTTTTAAACAAGTTATCAAGACCGCTTTCAAAAGCATTTGAAAAGCAATAATTTTATTACTTTTATATTTTTTCTTTATTGTAAAAGTTTTATTCCATTACTATAATTTAAAAAGTTTTATTCCATTACTATAATTATTTTCGTTGCAATAAATTCCTGAAAATCGCTGAATTTATCGGCGCTCTAACCGGAATGACGGCTTAAATTTTTTCTTTGGATTGTATACATATATATTAAAATACCCCTAAATTGTTTGAAAGGTCGGCTTTATTTCTCTGTGTGAAAAAAAATCGCAAAGATCAGGTTTGTTAAGCGTCCGAAACCAGGTTCCCCCTTTAATATCGGTATTTCTCTTCGAGACGGCGCGGGGCCGATAAAAGACGGCTTCGTGAACGGCGGTCATTGTTTTCCCGCTGGCGGAAGGATTAGGGATTCTGTCGGAGTTATCGCGCCGTCGAGAGCCCCGTCGCGACGGGCCTCCCTGGTTACGCTGTCAAGGGGTTTTTATTGTCCTTTAAACGAAGGAGTCGCGTGTCAAGTCACGATTGGAGGATTCGTTAAACCATCATCCACGTTGAATTCGCCTTAGTCCGTTTGCCCTTCGAATTAAAGGGCCCGGTTGAAAGTTATAGAATCTGATTCCGTTTCATTGTAGTTAATGGAACAGAGTTATCTCGCGTTATACATTGCCATTTCGTACGTTGAAGCGTCAAGGAGTCTGATAAAGGAACGGAATGTTCGATAATTTGAACATTAAAAGAATGTAGAGTATTTTGGGGCAAGACTGCGCACTTAAAGTTTAGATTTCCCAAAAATTCTTGATATTACACCGATAGTCATATCATTATGTAAGAAATAACTACTATTCTTTATTATTCGATAGGCAGTGACTTCGTAGAAATTTACCTGACACAACTTATATAAAATAAATATTTACAATAAGTGTCAAAAGCGAACTTTTAATCGGTATGTGGGGCAACAGTTCGCATGTCATGGGGTAAAAGAACGCAACGAGAATTTTTTACAAAAGTGTTTCATTCTCCTACATACAATATTTGTAGTAATATAGCAAAACGACAAATAGTTTACAATTAATTTTTTTTTTTTAATCAATCTAACAGTAATAGCACATAACATTACTCCCACCTTCGTAGATTGTGCAGGCATCAGTCTTCTGGAGGATTCGTGTATTCTTCACCGATTATGGAACCGATTTGTTTTGTTCCCTTCCAAAATTTTCAGAAGTAGATGTTATTTTTCGGATTTTTTTTGCTTTTCTAATTATTTCTTTGCACATTCGCATTCAGATTTTCTTTTCATTGCTTCATTTACTTTAAGCTGATTTTTAAATGGGGAGTTTGCGTTCGAACTCTTGCCCCACTGTATTGTGCGAACTCTTCCTCCACAACCACTTTTCCATTGTTTAATTAATCCTGTTATCTGTGAAAAGAAATTTCTATTAGTACTTTTGAATAGAAGAATTTCAGCTCTTTCAGACGACGTATTAATTAAAATATTTACTGATCAATTTATAGGAATAATATTGATTCCTAAAAATGAGAATATTACATCAGAACTAACGAATTCAGTACTTATCGCAGTGTACGATAACAAAAGGAAGCACAGCTACACAATTCGACACTGGTGACTCTACCGTGATTGATAATTGACTGTCAATCACCATTGGCCACAACTCAAACAATGAAATTCGCATGGTGCGAACTTTTACCTACTCTTACATACTTTGCAGAAATGTAGTTTCGGTGGTCACAATGAAATAATGGTGGTGAAGCAGGTCTAGGTGTAGAAACCAGAGATGGGCATTATCTAGATAAAAAATTATTTAAATAACGTGTCGAATAAAAGATACTTTATCTTTATTCGTTATTCGAATCTTCGAATAACACGGTTTACGTTTATTCGGTATTCGGAGCTTCGAATAACACGATTTATCTTTATTCGAAACATCACGGATAAATAAATTTATTCGAAGTGAATTTATTCGACGGCGGAAGATAATTTCTTTATTCGAAGTGAATTTATTCGACGGTGAAAGATAATTTTTTTATTCGAAGTGAATTTAGTCGAAAGATTAATTCTTGATTCGAGGAACTTTTATTCGAACCGTCGAATAAGGTTTTGATCTTTATCCGTAGTTTATTCGACTTTTATTCGACGGCTTCGAATAACTTTCGACGCGCGATCTCGCCTCGAGCTGAGGACTTGGGCTGTTCGGCGGCGGCTTGTGATCTTGGTTCGAGCTTCGGCTGGAGAGCCATACATTGTTGCTTGCGGTGGATTATACTTATATTAATAGGATGTATGTAAAACTTCCACATTTTCTATCGTATCGGCATGATAAATTTATTTATCCGTGATGTTTCGAATAAAGATAAATCGTGTTATTCGAAGCTCCGAGTAACGAATAAACGTAAAGTATCTTTTATTCGAGTTTATCTAGATATTATCTTTGCCCAACTCTGGTAGAAACACCCACTCAAAGTAATTGTGAGTTTTCATATTATTTGTGTTTAATTTTATACTGTGGAAGGTGTATTACTTATAGAGCGTGATTGCAATTGTAATCAATAACGTAATCACGTCGGCTCGAATATAGGAAGAAATCTCTAATTTAAATATTATTCGTCGTTATAAGGCAAATAATTAAGGGGAGGTGCCATATTGGAGGCATGAAAATCATAGGTTTATTTGGCAACTGTTGTCTTTTAAATAATGAACAGAACTGAAAATCTTATCAATGGCATTTATTATACATCTATCGAAAATTAAAGAAAAATTCTGCTAAATCATCACAATTTTTCTTCAAACACTCACCATTTTCACAAAAATGTTTGTTTCGAAATATCCCTATATACATCTGTAGTTCGTGGCATGTAGAAAATAAAAATGTTTGGTTCTTTGTTCTCGAATGCATCAGATCGGAGAAGCTGTATAATAAATGCTATTACTAAGATTTTCTATTAATTTCATTATTAAAATAAAAGAAAACAAAAGAAAAAATCTATATAGACTGTAGAGTAACCGCCGTTAGGTTATGCCCGTAAACACAAATGCACATACGATTTTACTTTACAAGCTATTTATTTTAAACCTAATCTATTTACACTTATGCTAAACTAAACTACTCGCGCTTATCACTAACGGCTTAAAGATTAAATTAGTTACAACTAGGTGTGTGGAAACAGCAGAACAGACACGCGAGAAGGTTGCGTAAACAATGCCTCACGGCTCTGTCTTCGAGCGCTATTTAACAGCTGATCCTTCCAGGAGGATCGGTTTCTGGAAACCACGCTCCGCGCAGGCGCACCGGTAGGACCGCGCTGATTCCATTGAACCGCTCGAAGCTTCTCGATCCTCTGGGCATCGCGAAAGTTCTCGCGGATTCGCGAGACCGCCACAAGACCTATTTGACGCGATTTAAATGAAAATTCATAAAAAATCCTTCAACCAACAACTCCCTTTCAACAGCCTCAGTCTTAATCTCGTAATCGAGACGTCAAAGTCCGTCAAGTTGGGTGCCTCCCTCCAGATTGATGCGTTGTGCGCGCGAATGGAATTTCTATTAGTGTTCTAATTCTTCTTTTCGGCGGGTCCAATGAATCTCGATCCAGTGCGGATAGTAGGGTGCAGGGTCGACTAGAAATTTATTAATTGAAAATACTCAATCGATCTCGGTGGTTCTCCGAATAGGACCGTCGGCGAGGATAAATTGTCCTGGACCTCGCCTGAACGAAAGGGGTCGCTAACGATCCTGTTGCTGGGCGAAAAATCTCGAGCGATCAGATCGAGGATCATGACTCGAGAGTCGGGGGATGCTTGGAGGGGACACCCCTCCACGACACGTTTGCCCCCCCCCCCCCCCCCCATGCTCGTTTCGGAAGTTTCGATCCCTGTGAAAGCAAACTTCTGGCCTCTGGCGAGACGCTCAAAGTTATTTCGAGGGATTTCGGATTTCACGTGTTACCGTCGCGTTTCCGGCTTGAGGACTTCCGTGCCGGCTAGTAATCGAAAATTTACCGCGTCTCGGGCTCGAAAGACGGAGGGTGAATAAGACATGGGCCGTGGTCGAGCATCGAGACGGTTTTATGTCGCGTATGCACGTAGGCCGTCGCGGTATGCGTTGGGCCGTCGTGTTAACCTCGGTGTTCATAAATTTATGGAAACATTACACGCGCTGGCAAGGTGTGAAAGTTTCATGTCGCGGATCATGGTCCTGGGACCTCTGCCCTTTCGATCTGACGCGTTTCGATGGACTTGTAATAAACAGTATTTTTATGGACTCGTTACTGGGGACAGATCAGTTTTTATTTCAAGGATTGTGGGGAAGTGGGCGTTTGACAGGCGAAAATGCTTCGCATTGACCCTCGGTTATCACACTGGGTCAAAATGACCCAAAATTTAACTTTGAGGTAAAATATCTTTGACACATCATTGAAAATAGTACTACTAGCGACATGTAGTAGTATTTCACTGTATCCTCTCCAAGTAAAGAAGCTTCCCGAGTGAGGAGAATTTTATTTAGCAATTTTTTTTTCATGAAAGTAGTATATCTGATGAGTATAACCACAAATTTTTAGCTAAAAAAGCTTGGGTCGAATCGACTCAGTGTGACAACTACGTTTGGAAAAATAGGTGTGACAACTGAGGGTTAAAATTTTATTCCTGATAATTTATAGTTGCTTCAAGGAAAATTAAAGGGTTTCAGGAAGATAGGAAAGTTGGAAAATCAAAATGGAAAATCAACTATTTGTTTAGTAAATTAAAAACTGGTTAAATTTCGAAGGTGTTATTACGAGTACCATTATTGACACACATGTGTTATCACAATGTTTGCTAATTGTAAGATAAATGATTCACTGTGTGTCATTGAATTTGGAATTGTTATCGGCCGTAGAGTCGTCCTTCGATTTCCCACGAGTTTTCCCGATAGCATTCCACTTGACATTCGAATATTGTATCAGAGATTGTCACTAGACCCAAGCTAAGATTTATTGTGTACCTTAATCGAATATTTCACGATAACAGAACTTCGTATACAGTGGAACCTTAATAATCCCCTGCAGATGAGATCCAATCACCTCGAATTATCGAGAATTCTGATTAAGCGGAGGGCAGACGGCCAATATCTGAGAAGTCGATCAGGAGCAAACATTTCGAAGGACAGACGCTTATCAACGAAAACACTAATGAGAATTGTAATTTCTTCAGTATATTTCGAACTGAGTGAATTATCTATACTAATCTATGGGTATAGCCATGGTGAACACGGGTCCATTTTAACCCATCCTAATTTTAAACTACATGTATTAGGTACTTATTATTAATATTCCTTTTTGATGAAGATAAGGATTTAGATTATAACAAAATCAGAGTCTAATATTATAAGAAGCTTATTTTCAGGTGTGTGATTGAAATTCTTGATTATAATAGTCATTAATTTAATGGAATTACTGTATCAAAAGTTTATTTCCTGCAGAGACCACCAATTTTTGACGCCAAACTCGTTAAAGTACTAGCACGTTTTATTAATTGAAGAAATTAGATGACGTTCGTTAGAAATTGCGAATAAATCATTAGTGGGGGTATTGAGAAGAACGTAGGACGGATAGAATGAAAAGGTGTGCAAGATTTATGGCGATTTCCTCGCACGAATGCAAAAAGCTTTAGACGTATTTAGGCAACGTTGGATTCTGTGTGCTCGATTTTAATTAACGCTGGTAATCGGGGGATAAATGTAAATTAATTTCTCCGAGGACGAGACGAGGATTTCCATCCACTAAATGGGACCCGCGAATCGTGACTAGATTACTCGACGCGCCCACCTATCCTCGTCAAAGTGTGCCCATTGATTTCGATTATGGATCGTTGAATTATGGACGCCATTATTTATGCACATTACACGGCTGTGTCCTTACAGACGCGAAAAAGATTATACTAATAACACGAACTGGCGTCAATCAAAATGTGTTTCATTTTTCTTTTTCTTCAATATGTTATTACATATTTAAAAATGCAATTATTATTATCCTTAGTTCATAGTTATCTTTATCGCATGGTTATATAGTTTCAAAATGGGAGCTATTTATTTTTGAACTATGATTATTTTCCTATCAAAGTTACAAAATTGCCAGTGTCCGTATTTTTGTCATAGTTTTTGCATGAATTTTATGTACGTTGTCTCTTTTTTTAAATTTTGCATATACGTATTTTGTTATAGGCAGAGTAATTGAATTGTTCGTGTCGAGCTTTAAATTTGTTTCTTGATGCTTGTAGAAATTACCCCTTTGAAAAATTAATTTTTTTACATCGGTGGAACCATTGATAGAAATTATTGTTACGTGATGAAATGTAATTGTTGCAATAATCTAGAGCCTCGCAATATTTGGACGGCTCTCTTTGTTGTTTCGTACAGATCCTATAGCGAAAATCAAACCAGAAGTGATCGATAGTAGAGATGCACATGTCGGCGATTAGGTGCAATTATACTCACGGCGCCTGTTTGTAGTACTGTCACGTCCTGAATTGCCGGAACACGTTCACAGTTCAGGACGAGAAGGGAGTTGTTTTCTTGCCCCGTCGCCTCCGACGCACCGTAAACCCTAAGGCCGGCCCGGCAACGCCACTATGGGAGTAACTGTGCGGGGCGGGTCGATCGGCGTTGGAGGATCGAGGAGGAAAAGAAGAGGTGTGGTTTTTCGTCTTGGGACCGCCCCGCCAGACTCATCTCAGTAGGGCTATAGCTGACCCCTAGCCCCTGCCCTAGACACACACGGGGGTTAAGAGGAGATAATTCGGAACTTGTATATATACTAATGAGATTGGGAGTTAGGACTTGTGAGAAAGATTTAGGAAGATTAGACCTCTGGTGGCGCTGGCGAACACTAGTCGCGCTCCCGTGGTGGGGCCGGAACGTCACAGTACAATCCATAATTTCTTGGATATGTATAAAAATTCCCTCGGACTCGTTTTCAACTCTGCAATAATTAAACTAATTACAAAATATATTGTGATATAGGAATCATAAAAAGGAAAAGAAGATCACTGATAAGTATTTAAGTACGTCGATTCATAATAACATAATTTACATTTAGATACAATTTGATAAGAAATCACAAATTAAGTGTAGGTAAGTATTTGAAAGATAATTGAAATTTCTTGCATACTCATATAATCAGATTTCTTAAATTTCCTACTCCAAATTTTACATTGAAATGAATTTTATGGTTTCATATCAAACTCTATTTTATAGAGTAGCACATTTGAACAAAATTCCCCCAAATGTATGCCTTAGAATTTCCCATAGTTTTACACAAGACTTCACAAGTTGTCTTGAATAATTTAGATGATATATGACAAAGGAGAAACCAAATGAGTTCTGATTAATCGTCGTGACCTACCATGGCGCCAGGAAGCCCCAGGATAATATACTTAAAGTGACGCGATTATCAAACTTCCTCTTCTAGGGAAATCTTCGTTTATTATTACAGTACGTAATACATCATTCATGTTCACTTTGTGTCAACTTCAATGTTAAGCTCGATTCCTGCACTATTTTGTTCCACCTATTTTCTTAAAAAATGTTCACGAAAGTAGCCAGTGAAAAGCCACTATGTTCACCACTCTTTTCATTTTTGAAAATAAAGAGCTCGAGAAGCTATACTTGTTACGTTCTTCCTTAGTAGAACAATAGAGCATTCTATTGTTAGCTGCATAATGGAAATGTTTTACAGCAAGTCATATCGAAATGAATTAATCATTGCTAATAAAGCCAGCGAACAAAAAAGACTTGGATCTCCCCGACCTCTTACATTATTCTTATCAACCCCTTCGATGCCGTGGGCGCTGCACTTAGTGCCATTAGTGTTTTTTGCTGTTTAATGAATTCTTCCAGCACTGTGGGCTGTTACGTACGGCCAAAAGTAGTTTTCCCTTCGACTTGCTTAAGTAATCATCAGTTCTCGTGGATGGCAGGTAGCTGTATGCATGCTGCATTCGTGATAATTGCATCTATTTTCCTTTCGTGCTAAAGAAACGCTTCGAAACAAACGTACTAATAAGGAACGTCGTCCAACTGTTACACGTCGATTTTCATGAAACACGGCATACAGATTATAGAGCACATTAAAATGAGGGGGCCAGTGGAAAAATGGCACATGCCACCGTTTTATGATTTTAGAGGAATGAAAGTTGAAGGAAAAATTGTTTTCATAGGAAATGCGGTACGAAATTGTAAATATTTTAAACGGTACTAGAATTATGTAAATGGTAAATGACAACTATTATCAGGTTTTAGTTGCAAAATTAATTTTATTAGGTCACGTGTCCCCAAGCAACCGAGTGGCATGAGCCTCTTTTGGGTGCTGACAGTGGAGATATAAGAATACCTACACTGCATTCCATATTAGAGCATACCGACGCCCCTACCGATTTGCGACCGATCTGCGCAACTCCCACTACTACCCACAATTTGAACCACATCCCAAACGCGGGACCTGACCGTTGTCAACGTAAACAGTGGACGAAAAGTTAACAGAGAGAGTAAGTACAGGGCCGTGCGACGGAGAAAAACATAGGAGTCGAGCGTAGCAACGCCTCCTGAGGGTCGTGCCTGCGCGAAATCGGTATGCTCTAATGTGGAATGCAGTGTAATAAAAATTATTTCACTAAAAAAAAACAACAAAAAAATGACTTTTATTTTGCAATTGTTGTAAACAAATACAAGTTTTTAATAGCAGGGCACTATTTAAAATTTTCGAAAAATATGAGGATATAACCCTATTTGTCCTCTTTACGGTCACGTTTTCAAAAACGCGGACACTTTAAATTGGCCAAATGAAAATTAATTGAATGTAATGCTGCGTCAAATCATACCGGCTCGACTGGTCGGGCCTAGGGATTGCAAATTTACCGACTTTTTCAATTACCGGTAATTCGGTAAAATTTTGAATCAAAACCGGTTTACTAGTAATTAACGGGTATTTTTTTAAGGTATTAAATGACGTAAAATATACGAGTAAACATTACAAAAAACTGTTTTTTAACTCTAATCGAGCATTATAAAAAAGATATGCAAGTGAAACTATTCTGAACATTCAATATAAAATGATGTAACACAAAATAGATATGTTTGTATAACTATTGACAATACTTATTAATATGGATCTTCGCCAGGAAAACAATGAAAAGAATCTTATCTTACATACATAATTAAATATGTTTTCTTTAACAATTCTTTTTAACAAATAAGCACGCAAGAAATATAATTTGTCTAAACTTTAATTTCCTGATCGCAACCTAATTTTTGTACAAAATAATCCAGCCACGGATAATGTGCTCTCATATTCTACACTTTTTGGTCGGGTAGTCATTAAGAAATCACATGCCTCTTTACTTTTTCTACTTGAAAATGCAACCATCTTTTTGATGGCTTGATTCAGATTCTTAGTTTTCATTTGGATCCGAGGTGGTTCTCCATGAGATACTTTGGTTTTCGTCTTTATTAGCAATTGAAGTTTTTTTTCACTGATAACATAGTAGATGTCGACGAAATTAATAAACGCATATATGCGCTATATTGCTATACGTAATTTATCGAATTACCGCTAAAAATTTTAGGGTATTTCTCGTGATTTACCGGGAAACCGGTTTACCGGTATTGCAACCCCTAGTCGGGCCGTGCGGTACTTGCAGCGGCAAACCGGCTATACCACTTTTATATATGGTATTAATGAGGACCGCTGCAATGTTTAATACCGTTAATAGTTACTGGAAACTCACTCTCTGTCAGATTATGTTACAGGATAAATATTTTGTCGTATCTTTGAGAGTCTTTTGGAATAAATGACCGGTTATGTAATTATTTATTTGATAATTGCTACAACTTTTGATTTTTCACTGTATGAATGCTTGTAGAATGCTTTAGCTTTTAAATGAGACACCGTATCCGTTGGTATAAATGAATGAAAGTTTCGCGTTCCAGAAATTGTTTTTGCAAGTCCACGTCTCTTTAGTAATAATCGTGAATGTTTTTGATATTGTTCTATTGATCAAACCATTTCTGTGGTGTCGTTAATTGTTGTCCTAGCGGTCCCTATAAACTGGCTCGAGCTGCAAGACGTTTTAATGACCCCAATACCATCGCATGCATTGTTGCCATGTGATGATTTATTTGTATATTGTGATGAAGCCCCATCAGAGAAATATTTGATTTTATTAATAGCAGTGCCGTGTGTTTATTTCAAAAATGTAATCAGCTTTATATGGTATAAATGAACTGCGATACAGTCATGTTCTTTACAGTCTGAAATAATGACAAAGTTGTCATGCTGCAGACAATTATTGATTCTATAATAAGCAACGAATGGATGAATTGTAAATAGTCTGTTTGTTAGACCAATGATAGCTCTGAACTTCATCTTGAATAACAAAAGAATAATTTTCTGCAAAATCTCCGACAACATCTAACTCATCCGGCCCTAAATTTTATTTGAAATATTTGAAATAACTAAGGTAAAAGTACCAATAACTGGACATTTAAGGATATCAAAGTTGTATATCTTAAAAATGGACTAGAAATAAATGTCTTTTTTAACAAATGTGTCAATATTCAGATAAATGTTACTTCTTTCTATCAAATGAGCTACTAAAAACTTGTTTTCAGTGCGTTATTTTAATTAAATTGAGTAAAAACGCAAGTAGTTATGTGTACCAGTTCATGGACAATAGAATTCTGATTTGTCCCAGCGTCCCATTTTTGATGTCCCAATACCTGGCCAATGGGGAAGATAACGCAATGCTTGGCGCAGAGGGCGCCACTAGTGTTTGTGTGAATGGTTTGCGCGCGAATTTTTCATTTTTCAATTTTAGGTTATGTTGAAAATGTAGCATGCAATTGACTAAAAATATGAATTGTAAATAAAAAAACTGTTAATTTATGTACAGTATACTTGAACTTACACTTTTGATATACAAAAATTGGAGAAAACACAGACACTGTACCGGTTCGACAATGCGGTCAGGTATTGAGACTTCACCTAAGCGTTCAAAATGCTGACAGGCCGACCAACTGGACGGCTGGTCAGTTATTGGCAGCGTGCAGAGGACAAGATTATTGTGTACCGGTACATGAACACGTATATTTTTAATTAAAATCAACATTAACTGATCAATGTTTTGTTTTGTATGTAACAAAAAACTTCTTAAGATTCTGTACATACGTTTTTTCCTCAGAAAAACGTTATATAACGATTATTATCACCTTAACACAACTAACTGTATTTTTCTTAAGAATTAGTTAAGAAATCTACGCAGAATTCAAGTGCATGCACCTCCGATATTTAAAGACGGTTTCATATATTAAATTTTATATGTAGGGCTTTCTTAATTTTTTATATAAGAGATCAAGTTACAAAATAACATACGTTCCCAACAATATTGTTCTAAAGTTTCTATGAAGCTTAGTAAAAATATAAATATCATTGGTGTCCAGGTATTGGGACGTGTCCAGTTATTGGTACTTTTACCTTACTCCGATTTTTTGCAATAAAATCATGGACTTGCAATATCGGTAATCAGGTTTCCAGATGTTCAAGAAATTCTTCTGTTGTATATTCTATACCTTCTAAATTGTATCTGTCAGTATTTGTCCATTGACAACATCAAATAGATATAATAAAATGTTGTTGAAATAACTCTTGCAATTTTTTACGCAGAGGTCCTTATCCTAGGCAATCTCTGCAATTATTCAAGTTGCAAGATTCACTAGAGACATCACAACGCATATTTGATAGCATCTCTTTGTATGTGCACGGAAAATTAGAGGATACAGGGAGCAATTTTTGGAGTTTCGCACCAGCAAGTAGTAATTTCACATTTTGACGTATGGCACATACATATACACTACAGTATGTGTTCCACTGGATCCTACAAGTATACACTCTTCAGGACGAAGCTGAGCAAATTTACTAATGCCGATGTTTACCGACGGATTGTGTTCTTTAAAAAATGAATCCAATAATTTAAATTATTTAACAGTCGCTTTTGTATATGCATTTTTAAACCGTTTCTTTTAATCGAAATACAGTCTTTTTTCCCGGGCATTATTCTACTGACTTCGTCATTCGAATAGAATGATTGCACCATGGATATGTTAGAATCAGATAATGGCACTCCTTTCTTTTTGTCAGGGTAGGACAAAATACTCTTTTTTTTAATGTAACTGTTTGGCTACGGTTACCATGCGCTTAGTACATCCTATTTCTTGCATCATTTGTCTAATACTCCATGATTGAGGAAGAATAGTGAGAAGATGTAACTGGTTGTCATAGTTTGTTAATTTACTGTACTTTTCTCTCAATTCGGGTAACACTTTTTCAGATAAATAATCGCGATCGTCGTCAGAAAAATTGTCTATTAATTCTCGTTTACCGTTTTCTTTGCATATAACTTAACTTGATTTATCACCACACTGTACTTTCACAGTCAGTATCATTATCTGAAGGTTCCAATGACACGATATTACTACTAGATGCTACAGGTTCTTCGTCTACAAGAATGTTCAAAGTTTCAGACTCACAATCAGTCAAACGATTACAGTTTAAACGGCAACTACTGCAAATATACTTACCCGCCTCAAGATTTGGATACTTCTTTTGCAATGTTTCCGTAACACGCCTAATATCTTTGCGACACTTGTTGTGATTAAGTTTCGCAAAAGGAGTGCAGCACTTTGTTCGCACCATTTTAAACTTTTGCAGTACGAATGGACACGTCTACAAGCTTTGGCTGTAATAACGGCACTGATAAACTAGACTAAGAAACCAAGAAACTTGGTAAGGTCTAAGGAAAAAAATACGTCTAAGGACCAATAAAAGAAATGCAGGATGACTCAGAACACAGATAGTAAAATGTTTCAAACAATAAGTGCCATCGACAGAGAGTGAGTTTCCAGTAACTATTAATGGTATTAAACCTTGTAGCGGTTCTCATACTACACCTTACATAAAAGTGGCAGGTGTAGCCGCTTGGCCGTTGCGAGTACCTACCGTACCACCCGACCAGTCGAGCCGGTGTGATTTGACGCAGCGTTACATTCAATTAATTTTCATTTGGCCAATTTAAAGTGTCCGCGTTTTTGAAAACGTGACCGTAAAGAGGACAAATATGACTATATCCTCATATTTTTCCGAATTTTGAAATAGTGCCCTGCTATTAAAAACATGTATTTGTTTGCAACAATTCCAAAATAAATGGTCGATAATTTGTTTTTTTTTTTCAGAGTGAAATAATTCTTATTAGGTAGGGTAGGGTGGGGCTAAAAGTCCGGCGGGTAAAAAGTCCCGAATGCAAAATCTCTATTCCTAAACAATGTATTAAGTTTCGCAGTAGGGGAGACCGGGGCAAAGTGAGACGAAAAAAGTTTGAAGGCGAATAAAATTTTTCCCTTTCAATAAATATGTGTGGAAATAGATTTATAATATAACTTCAACATTACTATTGATAAATGACGAATAACAATGCTTAAAATAAACTTAAAATTTATTACAATTCAACTTGAAAAGAAAATGCCAAAACTGACCACTTTACCCCATATGTGGGGTAAAGTGAGATGCGACAATATAAGAACTTTAATTAAGGATATGGGTAAATATTAACCCCTTGCGCTGGAATGACGCGTGTAGAACGGCAGATTCTGGGTTGTTTGCACCGTGGTTGTCAAAAACTGTGTCAAATTTTTCATTTTTTTCAGGTTAGATTCTGTTCCATCAGGCCGCGTGGTTTTCTAGCCAGCTTATAGATTAGGATATTGCGCACATCACTTGCGCATTGGTTCTTAGCAGCCATTTGCAGCTCAGTTTACCCCGGTCACTTTACCCCGAATGTGTACTCAGTGGAAGATTAATTATTTATTAATGATGGAATTAATGTTTTCTTAAACGCGTGTACATGTATGTTTATAAGCTTCTTATAACCACGCAGAACATTTTTGGAGTTAAAATAACACATTTAAGACACATTTATCCAAAAAGCTAAATTGAAAAGAAAACCAATTGGAAGTCTCTAAAACTTCATTTTTAATTTTTCAAATGAATTTCCATTTTTCGATATCTGAATGTGCATAATTATCATTGTGGTATTACACACATTTATTACGTCACCAAAATTTGTAAATAAATTCTATTGTTAAAGAATAAATTAAGAAAGCTCATTTTACCCCAAGGTTCACTTTGCCCCGGTCTCCCCTATACTAAGTAAAAGGCGAGAAGAAACGGAGATGACAACAGAGTCGCCAGTCACTCCTGGACGTCCGTGTGAATTACACGACGCTTTCGTTATTTTATGTACCTCAAACTAAAAGAAATACGTCGTCTTTGTTGTTTTACACGAAGTACACCACAGTTTAAAAGCGTATCAGCCAAGTACGTAAAGATTGTATATTCCTTTAGTAATATGTGCATGATATTGTTTATTGCTGAATGATGATATTTTCTAACGTATATATCGCAGAAACTATAGAGGTACCTCAGGTACCATCGGGGCAAAAAGTCCCTCAGACTGAAAATATATATTTTATTATTTGTTTTCATAATAAGATGGCCAAACTATAAAGAAATGGTGCCAAAGTCTTTAAATAGTGTTTTTGTTTTAGTTGAGCGATTTTTTTTAGTTTTTAGTTCAAAGTGAACCTCTGACTTATATTTTTATTTTTTGGTTCAATATTTCACACCAAAAAGAATATTTGTTGATTTGAAAAGAGTTTCTTACTTATTTAGTTTAATATTACACGAAAAGACATTAAGGACTGTCTATCCTATGCAATGGACTTTTTGCCCCGTGCGTGGGGCAAGAAGTCCATTTTGCATTGACAAACATTTTGTGGTATAACTCAACAGAAAATAACAGTATCATCAAACGAACTTCGTGTACGCAAAGCAGAATAGTTATAGTTTATACAAAATAACACCAGATATCTCTAGATTGTTACTAGTAAATTTTACATAGGTTTATACGAAAAACGGGACTTTCAGCCCCACCCTACCCTACTCTTATATCTCCACTGTAAGCACCCAAAAGGTCATTTTTTTCAGATTGTTAGTTCAACAGTTACAATTTAAAAAAAAAAAAAAGTAAACACTAATATTTCAAAGAGCTGTAAGATCCACTATTTTGGACATTTTGAAAAATCCTTCGAGATATGTTTATATATCCCTAAAGACTACAACATATCCAAGTTGCACCAAAATCCGAAATGTTACTCCGAAAAGTGTGCGACTTCGCGTGGAATGAACCCAACCGAAAGGGAAATGAATCGACGACTAGGAATTTAGCTGAATTATAAATAAATTTGCGATTGGCTGAGGATTCTAGGGAATTTCATGCGTCAGCAGGGCATAGGGGAAGGTGGGGCAAGACGGGGTAGTTAAGGTTTGATGATGAATAAAACACAGATTTTCATAATAAACTAATTAATTTTATGTCTGAACCATTCTTTGGTAATTAGTCTTTCAGTTTAACTGTGAATCAACCTGTTTTACAGGTTTCAATAGAATAAATAAAAAAATTCAGAAAAAGTCGTTTCTCCCCATCTTGCCCCACGGGTGGGGTAAGATGGGGTACCAAGTTAAAAACAATATAATTAAAGTATATATATATAAAGTCATTATTTATTGGGTTGACAGAGGAAGCACACATGTATGGCTTCGTCGTCCTCATCTCCTACATCAACACAGGAGAAAAAAGCCACATTTGCCACATATTTGGCAGCATATCCGCCTTTCCACAAGGGAATCAGTTCTTTTGGACTAATTAATAGAAAAGAAGTATCATTTTCCTCGGTCCGTCTTCCGTCTGTAGTTTCTAACCACCCTGGAACAATGAGAAACTTTGATTTTTATTTCTAGGCTTGTGAGGGGCATGATGGGGTAACTCTCATTTTCATTACCCCATCATGCCCCTTCTCGTCTCACTACAATCAAATGAACACTGCCCGCAACATTATGTACAAAAGTATAAAATAACATACGTACCTTATAGCCAGCTAAATTCTGCCTCAGAAACTCATACATGTACTGGAGATCTTCTATATTATTATATCACTGTCACGGATGCTAAAAATAAGGAAAAAGTAAGGAAGTCTCAATAAATGATAAATTCTGATCTAACTTCGTCACGCGTTCACATGTTTCACTGATTCGCTGCTCAGTGACGGCGCTGATAGTGACGCGTCTAACGCGTATGCTCAATTTTGATTAGTGCGTTTTTATCGGGAGATACAGGGGGTACCCCGTCTTGCCCCACCTTCCCCTACATCTCTATGCAACTGCCTGCGCATCATGCGCTCTATGCGCGAATCGGAACGCACCCGTTATATGATTCTGCTCGGTGAAACGTACATGCTATTACATCAGGAGGTGGTGGAATTACGCTACATTGCAGGATCGAATAAATGGTACAAAGAAACGAAAATTTATGCATTTGTGGTATGTGCCCTTTTTCCACTGGGCCCCTCGAATATTGGACACATATTTTTTTAGCGGCGGAAATTTATTTTCAGGGGTTGGAAAACTTCTGGAAAACAGGGTTATGATCGAGAACTACTAAAAGAGAAGCAGATATCATGTACGTAGGCTAAGAATTTAAAGGGGTTTCGTTGAAATTTTATACGAAACAATTCCACGTGGGTATTTTATTTAAATACTCCTGAGGGAAAGGTTACACAGATCAGAAGGGCAAATATGATGATAGGATAGCTTCTCTCTGGGTCAGGAAGTTGTCTCTTTTTGGTCGTCGATGGCCTTTTAAATGGAGATATACCTACCTATATGTAGGTATATCCTTTTTACTCTCTTATGTAGAATAAAGGGACACATTCATACATCAGCAAGCAGTATTTATGATAACAGTAATAGTAATAGTGAGTCTTTTCCCAATTTTTCTTCCCTCCTGAAAACTTTTCGAGTGTAGAAAAGTGGTCAAACTGATTATCTCCATCTCGTGCGTTCTCTACGACAAGTGGTAATTCCTAGAAATTCCTGGAAATGGTAGTTCGCGTTCAGATAAATTTTTGGCGACTGAACGCGTGTCACGCGACAGTATATCAGCTGATTGTGAGTGGAGTAACGCCCAGTAATGTGCTGCCTGAGTATACTGATCAAATGCTCTGGCGTGCACATAGAGCCGAGTATATCAGCCATCGAGATAATGTCGTCTCAATCGGGCACGCAACGACCAGCTGAAAGTACGAGTTTATGCAATCGTCGCTGTAGGACAGCAGGTACATTACACGTAATTACAATGCCTCGTTAAAGACGAGAAATCCTTCGTTAAGGAATAAAACGACGATTCAGAGAGAATACTGGAAGAGAACGTAGAAGACAGAGAGGGTGGAATGAGAAAATTGTGATACGAAGATGGGTGGAAATATGTCTCTTGACGTTACCCGTGGTTGACGGGCATCGACTAAGCATCGACGACCATTTTTCACTCGCATACGGCGAAAATAATGAATTTCCTACAGTGTGTAGGTATTCTACGCTCTGCTAGGGATGGCGTTCGATTTGTCTCGATGGCGAACCGAGCGAGGACTGTTATCTAGCGATCGATAAAGTTCGCGTACGAAATCCAGGAATATTTATTTTAGCGAGGACATCGTTCAAAATTATATTCGAATGGACACAGTGTGGAGGAATGACCATTTAATTTCTCGATATTTAGATCGCCGGGGTTTGCAGTGTGTTTTGTGGAATTTCTTTTCAGAGTGTCGGGAATACAGATTTAGGAAACTTTGACGTGGAAATTCAAAAGGTGGGAAACACGTTTGTGCGTTGATAGCAATTCCAAACGTCTTTTGAAAAATTCGAATAGATTCTAAAGGGAACCTCTCGAAACTCGAGAGATTCTAAGATGGTTTGCAAGGGCTTTGTGTTTGGTAGTCTTGTACAATCTTACAAATTTTATGTTTGAAATTGTGGGAATCTTGGAACTATTTCTACGTATGTATTGTGGGTCTTGGGAGTGTTGGCAGTAAATTGATGATTTTGGAAGCCTTGAAAACCATAGAGGTCAGGAAGCGAAGCTTTGAAAATTTTCATAGTATTAAATGTTTTGAAAGCTTTGATAATCTTACAATACTGGGGCTTTAAATATTTCATGTTATTTCCTCTGTCTATGTGTTATTTCCATTACACTGAACTGTAAGAACCAACGATATCAACAAGATTAAGATTTTCAAGTACGAATACTTTCAAGGCCTTCAACCCACTCCTTCACTTCTAAAACTCCACATTCCAGATATGTTCGAAACTTCCTTTCGAAACCACAAAACTTGGTTATCTAGATATCAGAGAATGGACTTTCTCAAATTTTCATTTTAATACACTACAGTATGTAACATATGCAAAACATATACAATATAAAACACAACTATACTACTTGTTGTGTGCAGAGTCCAAGGGAAAAACGATCATAGTTCATTCCAAATCGAAATTGAGATTTTAGCATTTTATGTTAGAGCTTAGAGAGAGCTATCAAACTGTAGTACCTATAATAAAATGACAAAACGGACACGGCCCAGAAAAGGCCAAAGAATCCCAGAAGGCCTAAGTTCGGGAAGAATGATCAAAATCCAACTACATAGATGATTTTCATGTATACAGTCCATTCTTCCACCACCAACATTCTAAAGAAATGCCTGTTACAATAGCAGTGTTGCATGATTTTTCATTTTAATTAAACCCGTGCCTTGAAGCTGTGTCGGTGGCCGAGTTTTTGTCCTGGGCTTTGAATTTCTCTTTATGAAAATGAACATTTAATGTTCTTCAAAAGATTCAGAAACCCATTATAAAAGAGAAGAATATCTGAATTAAGGAGAGTGGGGGAAGACTTCACAAAGTTTGTTTTTCAAATACAGAAAATTTAATTTTTCTGTGACTGATCGCATTTCCCCCGGGCCCTTAAGGTGTCTTTGGAATAACGATTGCATGGGATGTACAAATATAGTGTAAATATTCGTTTACTAACGATGACGGAATACGGGTGAAAATTGACCCAACTTCGCCGGTGGATAGTTAAGAAACGAGCAGGCCCGTTAAGGTCAACATACCCTGAAATGGGTAGGTCCGGGTGGATCGAAGGTCATTAACTTATCACGCATGGGATCAGGAGTTGGTTGGTTCGTTCTAAATTCCCTTATCACGGGCACGTGCGAAGATATGGACAAGTCTGCCACGTAGCCGCTCCTATCGATAATGAAACAATTATTTACGCGGTAACGACGTTTTCTTATCGGCTTATTTGGCTCCGTGTTATCGCCCCCGCTTTCCTGGTTTCCTCGGTAATTTTCTCAGCGAAGTACGCTCGAACGAACGTCACGTAAGAATCCAACGTTTTCCCCGTCCGCGATTTCTTCAAAGAAAGCTGGTGACGTAATTAATTAGAAGCTCAGGCCAGTTATCTTCGCTAGATAGACGGACAAATAGTCTTATTCAGTACAGTGTACATTTTTAATTGGGCAGACCAAGGGTGTAATAAAGACGTTAAAGTGGTGTGTCGAATCTCCCTTAGGCTGTGATTTCGATATTTCAGAAAAATAAGCCTCTTTCATTTTATCCATTTAAAACGAGTAAAATATTTATTTTTTTAAGTTTATGGTTGGAATTCATTTAAATACAACGAAAATTTAAACAGCACAGAACACAGTAACGACGAAGGAGAGAAAAATAAAGAAGATGGGGAGTAAAAGAAATGGCTGTAAGGTTAGAATGCGACTAATTAAGATGTCACAAGTACATGCCGGGTATTATCGTCTACGGACTCAAAAAAAAAAAAAAAAAAAAAAAAAATACAAAATGTAGAATAAATTTGTTTTTATATGAGTCTTCGTTTTCGGAAAAATTGAGTTTCCAATTAGTTTCGTTTGAAAAATCAGCAGAATTTGTCAGTAGATATAATATAACTTTGACTGAAACAAGTTGAAATTATAGATTAACTTTGTTCGAATGTGGCTTTGTTTTCGAGAACATTGATTGAAGGTGGAATCGATTTTCAGTAAAGTGAACTCGTGCTTGATGGAGTTGCAAATCCGATTTCCTCGAAAATAAAGGCTCAAGGGAAAACTGCGAAAGTTCGTATAAAAAAAATGTTATTTTACAGTTTTCATGTATTTTTGTAGAGAAAACCACTCTACGCCCGGTTGTCACATGCTTCAGAAGCCACTAACGCGACGAACGATGCAGCCCATACGCGCGAACATTGATATTCCTCAAGTTTTAACGAAGTTCTGCCACTTAATGAGGTCCAGCAAGTTTGCGGGAAGTTATGATATTCGACCACAGTTTGTGGCTCCTGGTTCATCTTGATTCTCGAGAAGTCCTAATAATAAAAGTAATTTATTCGCCGCGGGAAATTTAATCTTGCTCGCGGTGGAAAATGGCGAGGGTACGTGGGGAGCATGGAAGCAGTCGGTGAAGACTTTTCGGCTGTGAGCTTTCAAATTTTAAAGCTGGTCTGTGAGATCTTGCTGCATGCAAATGTACACTACTGTACGTAAGTCATCAGACACTTACACAGCTGGTTATGAAAACACGATTTTATAATATGAAGACCTACTTAATTTTACCAGAAAAGATAGCAAATGATCTGATTGGATAGCCTCCTTTGGATATGACCACTTGAACTAACAGCGTCCTTTTAATTAATTTTTTAATTTAATATTATTTCTGAACCAATTTCTTTCCAACCTTCTAATACTTCTCACAACTCATTTTTTGATTTTGGTCGTCATGTTTTTCTTGTTTTTGTATCCAGATCATCCCAAACTTCTACATTAGGTTCAGATCACGCGATTGTGGAGGCCATGCCACAGTTTGCATCTAATTTTTTCTTTTCTAATTATTTTAACTGTTAAATGCATACTTTCGGAGTATGTTGTAAGTAAAATAAGTAAATATAACAAAATAGAATAATAATACTACTCCAGAAACTTGTACCTATTCATTTTCTAATAATGTCTAGTTTTCTAAAACTGTCCACCAGGTGATTTTTTTAAACGGAGCGTTTGTTGCAATCGAAAGTTTTCTTATCATTAAATAGTTGGACTGAAATTGTTAGGGTAAATATCCAATAGGTACTAGAAGACCGTCGAAATATTTGTAGCAATCTTCGCGAAGCATTTCTCCAGCATTCTCCAACTTTTGGTGAAAGCTTCTAGAAGGCAGTTTCCCAGCAGGTGTTCTCTGCCTTCAAACATAAGTTACTCGCGATGAAAGTACTTCCCTCGGGCAACAAGTTTCCCCCCACGAAAACACATCCACGAGGCTCGGTTCATGCGTTTTCCACGGGTTTAGCGTGTTCGCGGAAAGCCCGAGATTTCCTCGGCGAGCTCCTGGGATTTTCACAAAGTCGCCTCAAAAGTTCTCGCGACAGACACCACCCTATTTCCATATTCCCGATCTTTATCGATTTCGCGGCGGTAATCGAGTGGCCAGCCTCTGTGGAATTTCCATAATCCCTAGCAGATATGCCGATCACGTGGTTATTTCAATATTCTTTTGTGGAAGCACAGATAGAAATGTGCCTTGTGTTGTTAATGCTTTATCTTCTGTTGTTGCGTATAACTGATTTCGATTTATTATCGAGCTTCAAAATAAGAATTCGATAGGTATTGTTTCAGGTTTATTATCGATGAAATTGTACCTTTTAAAAATGTTTACTGTATTTTAAAAATATATTGTGAAGGTTCTCAGAATCAGAGAGCTGCTGAATCTAAGAATTCGATCTTATTTCGTGCTTATTATCGGAAAATTGCACCATTCACAGGTCGTTTATATATTTTTAAAATACAGTTATGAAGGTTTTTAGAATCAATGAATAGTTTGGATTCTTAAGAAAGGTCGACGTTCAGTCTATGAATTCGATATTATTTCGTATTTATTACCGCCATAATTGTACCACTCGAACAACTCCTGTTATGTTTTAAAAATTGAGTAGCAAAGGCTTTGAAAATTACTTGCAAAAAAGAAATTGTAAGTCCTATGATCACATGAATTGAGTAGTGGTGTAAAAATTACTCGGCCAAAAATATCTATTTTCGATAGACGTGCGAATAAATTTCAGCTCAAACAGTTAAATATATCGAACTCATTTCTGCTAAAAAATATAAGACATTTAACAATTTTACCCCACCAATTATTCATAATCCTATGAAGCATCGCTCAGAGAGCAGACGCTCCCCTAAATATATCCAAATAATGGCCCACGTTTTCCCACAGATATTGCCGTTTGGAAATGGCTGGCGCCATAATTCACGGCGATTCCTCGTTTCAACCCCTTAATGTGATCCCCGACGATCGTTTACCGGAAACGGGGACTCCGGAACTTCCGATAGAAAACTTGTTCACGTTACGATCGCCTCCACGGCTTGTGTCTCGGGTCCTTTCCGTTCGAGAGCCCTCGGGGAAATACAGGGCCGCACGTTTCGTGTCCACCCCCTCATCGATTTCACGTCGCCTGCATTTCTTTTATCTACCCGGGGTCAAACCGTTTCCCAATACACTTCTCGCGGCTGGTCCAACGATCTGCTGTCACGAACGACGATACAGCTGTCGGAAACTGTATTTCTTATTCTCCGCGTAATAAATGGGGTAGGAGAGAGCACAGGGAAGCTGCCATCCCTCTGGCGGGGCTCAGACGATTTACATCTAGGAAACTAATGAAATATCAACGTTTTTCTTTCATTGGTCGATGCAGGAGACGTCTGTTAAGTATTGTGCGTCAACTACTTGCTTTTGGTGTCCATTTGTTTTGGGAAGATTGTACGATAGTATACGGCTGGACACTATTTTTTGGAGATCCCGTCACCGGAAATGTTAAACGAAATTCATGCAAAGTAAATAGTGTATCGTCTGATACATAGGTGGCATTGTTTTAAATTATCAATTATTAGTTCGGAGAAAATGGCATATTGTTTCGAATTTAAGAATCTGTAAACCAGTGACTATGCAAAGCGACAAACTTTATCGTCAAAAATATATGTCGCAATAAATGAATCCTCGTTGTAAGTTTTCTAAAGTGTATTAAAATTATACACTTCTTATATGATTTTTAAGAAGACTGTAGGCAAGACCGGGGAGACCGGGGCAAAGTTAACAATAGAATATATTTACAAATTTTGGTGACGTAATAAATGTGTGTAATACCACAATGATAATTATGCACATACAGATTTAAAAAATTAAAAATGAAGTTTTAGAGACTTCCAATTGGTTTTCTTTTCAATTTAGCTTTTTGGATAAATGATGCTTAAATGTGTTATTTTAACTCCATTTTTTTCTGCGTGTTTATAACAAGCTTATGAACATACATGTACACGCGTTTAATAAAACATTAATTCTAACATTATAATTAATTCACAATAATTAATTTTCTACTGAGTATATATTCGGGGTAAAGTGACCGGGGTGAACTGAGCTGCAAATGGCTGCTAAGAACCAATGCGCAAGTGATGTGCGCAATATCCTAACCGGTCAGCTTGCTAACCTCAAAAAAATTTCAATAGTTTTTGACAACCACCGTGCAAAAAAGGGAGAAGCTACGTGCTACACACGTCATTCCAGCGCAAGGTGTTAATATTTGCCTATAGTCGGATTAAAGTTCTTATTTGGTTGCACCTCACTTTACCCCGGATAGGAGTTCAGTTTACCCCATCATTTCTTTCAAGTTGAATTTTAAAATACTCTAAGTTTATTTTAAGTATTGCTATTTGTCATTTATCGATAGTAATGTTCTAATTATATTATAAATCTATTTCCAAACATTTTTATTGGAAGGGAAAAATTTTATTTGACTTCAAACTGTTTTCGTGTCACTTTGCCCCTGTCTCCCCTACGCCTTTTCGTGGGCATTTATTTTTCAGTTAATGTTTACATAATCATATATTCGGCAAAGAATTGTGTTGAGCAGTATACTAGAAGAGTATAAATTCAAGGATTGTGCAATATTGTTGACTACTGTATCACAGATAGTGGTTAGACTTGTTGGGAAAAGTGAGAGAAATGAAGGATGCAATGAGGTATTTTTTAAGTGGTGGAAGTTGGAATCGTGTGATTTGAAGAGTGAGTATGTAGATTGTAGATAGTAGTTTTTGGATTATGGAGTTACTAGATTTTAATTAAATAGTCTGTAGTTACGGGCATCCGCCGGTCAAATCGCGCGAAATCATAGGTGACTTTTATGATTTTTTTCTAGAAAAATATATACAATGTATGGGTCTAAAACTTTTTCCACATTATTCTTCTACAAATGTAGAGTATAAAACAATTTTTTTATTTAATTTTTGCTCGCCCCTGCCTCTGATATGCATTGCGTGCTGCATCGTTGTAAAAAAAACTGGCCTGCACTGGCGCCACGAAAAAAAAAATTACACATGTGTCGTTATCGCGCTACCCTCAAGCAGTGTTAAGAAACAATTGGGCGATGATTGGCAAATATTTAAACGAGTATTTTCTTCGCTCAAAAATGTTTCGTAAAAAAAAATTGAGTGTATGAAAATTCACAATAGAGGGTAGCGCGGAAGCCGATGTAATTATGTAAGTATGAATAGAATCCTGTTTGAATTTTTAGATTCGGTCAAGAATTGCATTTTGTTTCGTGGCGCCAGTGCGTGAAAAATTGTTTCGAGAAAAACGCATTTCAAGTTTGACGCCGAGCGCGTTCGTCAAGTGACGGGGACTTGCCCTATTTTCCATGCGTTTATTCGATTAAAACAAACATTTATTCTTTTTTTAGATCAATAAATGTATTACTAATTAAAAAAAAATCACATTTCCGTCTATTATACCTGCGTCACCATCCATCTGGAAGTTGTTGAATGAAACTATGCAAAAAAAATTTCGATTTTTTCACCGGCGGATGCCCTTAAATACCAGGTTAGACGTCGTTTGATCGTTGTCAACAGAAGTCATACTTTCGTTGAGTATAAAAAATATTTTGATAAATTATGAGCCTTTAGTTTTAATTTTAGAATTTTGGCGTAGAAATTCAACAGTTTTATTACTATGTTAGTTAGCTTTGTCACTATTTTGACAGAATTCTTATGATTTTTAGTTTTCATATCTTTGTGAACTGTTTTTCACTTAACTCTCCTGATTTGAGTGGTTTTCAATTCTCGTGGTATTAGTGTTTTATATTTTTGTCAAAACTATTTACGCTTTCGTTCAAGATAAAGAATTGTGCCTTAGATAAGTTATGAATCTTGAGTCTTAGCAATTATGGTGGCGTATGTGATTTTTCTACGTCATATACTTCATTTTAAACTTATCGATTGTTTTATTCCGAAGTGGTTAAGTGTAGGGCCATGTTGTATAATTTTTAATCGGTGATGCTAAATTTTGTATTTTGACGAGAATATACTATTGATGATTATAATCTGAAGTATATTTTATGATCATGTAGTTGAATCTCAAACGGAAGCACAAATTTTGTAATTATTCATGTTTCGGAGTAAATAAACTATAGAAATCTTGAAATACTACCCACAACAATTTTGTGAAGCATTCTTTTAGAGTTCAACTAAATACGGACAATAACTTTTAGATGCATATGTTTATTTTAAAGAAAATTTTACGTAATTTTAGTCTAAAAGTCTATCAGAAAATTTAATCAGGAAGCAGTATTGTATTGAAATATTTATCTATTCCAACTGCATTTAAAAAGAATTATCAAAAGAAAGTAAAGGAGATTGATAAACACCTAAAAAATGCATTGAAGTGAATCAAAATCTTCAGTTAAGTATTGAACGAAGAATACGAAATTCGTATAATTAAACATCTCAAAATACAGAGATAGAATAGAACTAAGTAATGAGATTAACGAAAGCACTGGTTATGGTTTTACCAGCGAATTTACTTTCATACGATGTGGTAATGAAATAACACTTAAGTATATTATGTTTAAGAACTTGTTGCGCCAGAAAAACGGTTTATGGTATTTTTACGTGAAAACTGGTTGAGTTTAAAAGGTTTAATTATGTCTTAATGCCGCGTAAAGCTGGCGTGGACAAAAGTTTGGCCGCGTTTCCGCTCGCTTGAAATAGCTTAGGAACTGGAAATACGGAGAATATTATTTTTGTATCCTCTTTATAGTAATTCTACACAATGGTTGGCGAAACACTGGCCAAATGGGAATAATATTCCCACCGTAGGAGTGTATTAAAATTTCAAGTTTTTGTCTTTCACTTTACGAGAGCCATCCACGTATAAATTATGAAAATATTGCGGCTCCAGTTCTGCCTCCTCTTCTATGGACATTTAAAATAATGTATGAAGTCCAAGACTGGCTATGACAAATTCAAATGGGATTTATATTTAATTCTACTCCCCCCTGGAGGGTATTTCTATAAACGGTCCCCAATTCAATTTCGTGAATGCGATCAATGAAATTTTTGTATAGTATTAGCGATTCTATATTGTGAAAAATTTATTTCTTCACTATGAAAGTAGCACAATATTGCTCTTATTTGGCAAATCTTTTCATATCTACATCGACGAACACGAAATTCAAATCTTTCGACCTTCATTTTCAGTGGAATGAGTTCCTTTCAAATCAGTGAAATTCTCTTCCATTCGAGAAGATCATTCATTTTCAGTTGGTGAATTTATCACAGTTGGTCAATTTATTACAGAGGAAATGCAGGAACGGTGTGAATGACTGAATGTAATTCAACTTAAGTTTGTGCAATTCTAAACATTCACACTTGTAATCACAGTTTACTCTCTCCTCCAAACACACCCTTCAAATATCCGCGAAAATGACAGAAACATGAAAGGAAGTCAACAACCATAATCCCCTGGTATTCATAATTTTTTACCAGAAACAAGTCCAATTGAATCTGAAACGATATACCTACGTGACATTTTCCAACTTTTGAGAAAAAATGTTTTATTCCAATAATTCCTGCCCAAAAAAGCAGTGGAAAATATATGTTTTAAATTGAAAGTTTCCACATTGTTCTGGCAAATTAGGTAACGAATTTTTCATTAGAGAACTAACAAAAAAAAAAATTGGAGACAGGTTTACATGTATTATTTCTGCAGTAAACCAATTTCTCCATGATTTTTAGAGAGTTTTCGATTAAAAAACTCCACATTTTATTTGTTTGAATACAGGTGTTACTAAAACAAAACAAAAATTACGTGGAGAAATGGTCTATTCGTGATCAAAATGTTTTGTTCATGTGAACAATGAAGTTTGCCTGTACTGCAGAAGCAACATATGTGCTTCCACATACAGTGGCGGTGAAAAGAAAATTTAAAACTCATTTTTTTCAGTGTTATGTTGGTATCACTGGTCTATTTCAGCAACCTAATCGATGGGATGGGAGCTACCTTATTTTTCTTACCATTTACACTTTAAACGTTCTTCTGACCACTAATAAGGTAAATGTCCCCATTAGCGACCGTTTAAGAGTGTGACTGGTTCGAAATAGTAATTTTTTTATTAATATACGACAATGTTTGAGTAAAGTGTGGATCATTGTATTTTTTGAAGTCCCTAGTTTCTTAATCAAATTAGTTTTAGAGTGATATTTGACTATTTATACAAAAATTATGGTGAAAGTTATATTGCACCTGATGTCCCCTTTATTGACCAACTTGTACCATCTATTGACCGTCTCACGTCCCCATTATTGACCAGCAGTTTCCCCCATTGTAAATGCATTATTTTGTTTATTAAATTTGTGTTCATGAGTACAACAAACTGTTTTTATTAACATTTTATGAAAATTAAAGAATTTATAATCTGTTTAAGATAATCTTTTATGTTTTCTATTATATCCTAATAATTTCCGTTTCTTTTCTGTATCTAAAACTCTTATTCTCTTTTTCTCCTCTTTTTTGTTTTGTTTCTGTAAATAAATCTCTGCCCCTTTCCTTTATGGTTTCTCCAGATTTTATTTTACATATTGCTTCGAATCTTCGATTAACTCGGTTTCCGTGTATTTCACGCGCTTCTGCTCCTTTTTCTTTGTTTCCACCATTGTTATTTTCCAAAGAAAATATATTGAGTACAAATCAAATGTTAATTTTAAATGTAAAAATATAATAATTAAAAAATTACTTGACTACTTTAGTTAGGTCTAACAACTCCATTTGTAAAATGTCCGAAAACTGGTACAGACCGGTCCTTGACGGTACCTATTTCCGACCACGATTTTCTGCTATAATAATGAAAGAAAATGAATATTTTCTTTTTATTTTATAATACTGTATATATTTCTAGTAAATTTGAGTAAGTTACTACATGGATCCATGTATTTTTATTGTAAAATTTGCGAGTTTAATGATATCTGTAGTATAACCTCACGTTATTAGAATTTGTCAACTTTCATGTCAATGACCAAGTCCTAATTTACATGTGAATTTACTTAAAGATAAATGTACGGCTACATAAATAACGTATGAAACAATAAATGAAATACCTATAATTATAATTTCTGAACTTTCTGTTTGATATTACGCTTTCTGTGTTGCAATAAACAATAATAAATGAATAATTGGTCACTAATGGGGACGCGGTCGGTAATGGGGACATTTACCTTATATGTGTATCGTTTCTGCACTAAACTCAATCTTAGAGGCTGTTCTTAACAGAGAAGACCAGGTGGAACATGTGTCATTTCTATGGGTAGGTACCAACCGATGCGTCTCGGTAACGCGTATGAAGATACCAATGTGTCTAACTCAAAACCGCCAAAAATGTCACACATGTAGTTTCTGAAATAACCGATTGAATTGACCTGCTTCGTCAACTAAATGTTTCAAAATAGTCACCTCCGTGCTAAGGTACTCATCTAAATCCCAAAGCCACGATAAGAAATTGGGGAACCATTTTCCATCACTTCCCCTTATAACTTGCAATCGAAACAATGCTTTACTTCGCGAACTTAGCATTCGTCGACCTGTTTACCCGAAATTATTCCTCAGTCGTCTGCAATCCAGCGAGAGTAACGCTTTCTGGGAAGTTGATTGCGTGCGTTGCATAATCGTTCGTGCAACGTGTTTTCACGGTTATTACGGTTATTACGGCGTTTCATTAGAACGATTCAAGGTGAGGCCGCTTAAGGTCCAAGTTTACGCAAATTCCAAGCCGCGTCGCGGCCAGAGCCGCCTATTCTCGCGGGCGCAATAACACAAAGGAAGGGAGAAACTCTGCCGTGTCGATACGACCGATTAAGCAAGGAAATGGAAAACAGCTCGACGTAAATTTGCATTAATGGCACATGTGCGTTCTCCAGGTATCGATTTTCTCCACCGTTGTGTTCTTGCTCTTGGACGATGTTAGACGTTGCTGTCGGCCACTCGTTCTCATAGAATCAGAACATGTGCAGTAGTGAAAGCAATTTCGATTGTTGTTAAAAGAAACGGCAAATTATGTCAGAGTTGTGAAGTTCTTCTGTAGTAAAACTATGGTGCCGAGACTTCCTTAACACTTTGGTGCAGGGTTTTGAAAAATGCGATTCTACCAGGAAAGCTTTAGGCATACAGAGTAGAAAGCGAAACCTTTGCCTCTGTTGTTTTGAAAGTAAACATTTGGGGACTCTCGGACAATAATTTCTCAGGTGTGCACAAGATGCAAATCCCTCGGAGTGTTAAACAGAATATAAGTCTATAAGTGGTATAAGACAAGTTTCAGAGGATTATTCGTAATAGTATGCTAAGCGGAGCAAGGATTTCCATATTTTATTTCAACACGAATACTAGTTGCGATAGAGCTGAAAAACACTTTCAGTTATCATCAGTTCGAAAACTACGACATGTATATAATAGCTATGAAAATGGGAGTAGATTATTTCACACAGGACATCATTCAATTGATAATCTTCAATTTTCATGAAATTTTTTCGACCTTGTGGATCGGAAACTCATTTAATTAAATTTCTCCCAAACTAGTGAAAATAGAAAAAGAATTTTAATGCGAACAGTACTATATATTTCATTGGCAATAATATGGCCTTAACAGAAATTTGTGGGATTTAATAATAATATACTAGTTTTCTGTCCTCAAGTTTTAATAATAAATGTAGAACAGTGAAAATAGAGCTATTTATCTTGATTTTTACGTTTACACTGTTCATCAGAATTTCAGTAAAATTCGCCTGTACCGAACACACTTTTGCACAACTGCTATTTCCAACTTTGTAAATTTAACACTATTCCGAAGAAAAGTGTTACATTGTGATATTCCTTAAATTCATCTCAATAGCTCGCACAATATTATAAAAAAATCACATAATCCCATTTGAAAAAGTCAGTATCGCTTTAATTTCACTACGAAAAAATATTTTCGAAATGTTCTTTATCACTTTATATTATCCACTTAATACAGAGAAATGTTAATTAACAATTGTCATCCGATTAATTGCAGACTGGATATGAAAATCGAGAGAAGTACCAGATTCTTTCTTTTATTTAAAATTAAAAAAGAACAAGTACTATTATTTTGATTATCTTCTGTATTAGTATTGTTTAAAAATCTCCATTGGCACTTTCAGCTATTTCAAGTAAACTGTATCACGGGCTTTCATCTTTTCTTATAATATAAAACTTTATTTCTTACTTAATAAGACTTCAAAATATTAAAGTAAACATATTATATGAGTAAGATTATATAAAAGAGTGTGGTACATGTCAAAAAGTTTTCTTGAAATTCTTATTTTTCGTACAACAGCCTTTTTAGTCTTCAGTCTTCAATTACTACCACCTAACCTTATTTTCCAATAATTTATTCTATTAAAACAGTGAAATTTATAGGCCGAGGACAGGTGGTCCATTAGTGTGGCCTTTTTTTTTTCAACATGCGATTTCTTTTGCTGTCACCCCCTAGTATGGTTCTATTTCATAAAATAATAGTCCTTGCAAAAGTTCATTGCAATCGGAAAACAGGAGAGGGTGTCGACCAGGCCTTAAATTTTAGAATTCATTCTCTGAAATAGGATGCAAAAGTGAATGGTAAACTGCCGATACTCGTGAGTATTCTGCGTTTCCTTCAAGTCAAACTAGTCGATGGTACATTACGACGCATGCCCAATTCCAGCTAGTTCCCATGCAAATAAATATTTCATTGTCGATCCGGTCATGATAATACTTGGGCACTTGAGCGCGGGCTGACACTGCCAGAAAGCTGCCACTGACATTCGCCGCGAATTCGAAGGAAAATAACCGGACATCGAGTGGAGTGGCCTTTGTTTCCCCAGCTTTCTGGAGGCGCTTGAAAATTCTGCCAGCATCTGGACTGGCCATGCAAACATTATTTCCCGTTTAGAGGGCAAAATTTTTATGCGCTTCTACTTTCGCTGGTGCTTACGACCTTGGATGGAATAATCCTCGGATGCCTGCGAAGAACGCGCGTGGCTTGAGGGAACTGTCTGCTTCACCCGGCCATATTTTTTGTAGATGGCAATGTATGTTCTGTGAAGCTTGTAGTAGGTACTAGAAGAGTATGGATTTCAGAGGTTTCAGGGATTGCGCAAGGTTGCTAATTTTTGTATGGAAGGGAGTGGTTAGAGTTCGGAGGGAAAGGGAAATAAAAGAGTGTATGTAGAATGTAGATAGTGGTATTTGGATCATGAAGTTACTATGTGCAGAGGTTTTAGTTGGTCCCTAAATAGTTAGGCACAAGGTCAGACGTGGGTTGATCGTACTCGACAGAATTCATACTTTCGTTGAGTATAAAAAATTGACGTTTAGTTTTAGGAATTCTGGCATAGAAATTTAACAGTTTCACTTGGACTTTTCAGCAATTTTTTCATTCCTTTATGAACTGTTTCCACATAATCCTCATCATTTTGAAGGTTTCATTTTTTTTCAGGATTATTTCTGTGTAATTATCGTAATTTTGATAGCTTGTCTTTTGGTCGAAACTATTTCGATGTAGGGGAGACCGGGGCTAGTTGTTACAGGGGCAGGTTGTTACAAAGCAGTTTAAATTTTTTTCGTTTCGACTATCACTTGGACGATGAAGTGGCTGATGTGTTTCAACCATACACACTCGTGTGTGTTGTTTGTTTGTAGTCGGTTCACGCGTTGTCACTTTATTACAGTTTTTTGTGTTTTCGGTACTAATAGTAACTTTTCTCTTTCCACTTGAATCTTTTCTACCGAACAGACAGATAAATGTATGTAAATTAATATTACCACGTTTGAATCAGTGTTCCTTTAGCTACAGATTGGCACCAAGAACATAAGAATATACCCAACTGGTATGAACTTATAGCTTTTTATACACAATGGTGTCAACCGGGGCAAGTTGTTACATACGAAAAGGGGTACGTTGTTGCAGAGGGAAAGGGGCATGTTGTTACATTGTATTTAGTAATTAATTTATTAATTTAAGAAGAATGCGTTTGCTTGCACTGTCTCCCTCCTTTTTCAAATTCAAAGAGGGGCTCCACAAAGTGGATTCAGTGCATAGAATGCAAAAAGTGGGCACATGAGAAGTGTGCAAAACCGAAGAATCACTTTTAACGGACGACGATAATTAGTAGACGATAATTAGATTTCAGTAGTTTTTTTATTATTTTTAAAATAGATTTTTTATTGTATATTTATTGTAACAGATTCTTAACATTAATAAATTTACTTTTGTCCAAGAATATATAATTATATTACTCATAATAAGCCTCGTTTCGTAAAATTTAATTATGTAACAACTTGCCCCGTATTGTGTAACAACTAGCCCCTACTCGAGGCAGACAACAGGTTGATACAACATGTCTCGACTTTCAAAATGGCTTGTTTCAAAGTCATGGTTTTCGTTTAATTACATGCGATAGCGGTCATCGGTAGAGGAAAGAACGTACTTTAAGTCAGAGTCATTGATAGTATTGAATATGGAATGCAAAAAAAATAAAAAATAAAAAACTGAAAAGTGTAACAACTAGCCCCGGTCTCCCCTAATTCTCGTAATTTTCAAGGTTTTAATTTTTTTTCCTTTAATTTTTTTTCCAATTCCTATGCTTCTATGTATCAAATTTTTATGAAAACTATTTCAACCCGATTCTCAGGATTTTATAGTATCTTATTTTCCTTAGTCCTATTTTTGCAGAATTCCCGTTGCATGAACCTTCTATTACCTATTCCATCGAGATCTTGCATCATCAACTAATTCCCAATAAACTAATAAGTAATTTACTTAACCACATGCATTAAAAGCTTGCATTCTTCTATAAACAGACTACCCAAAGCACTATATCCGCTCAAACTCAGTACACTCTACATACCCTTTTCGGGATTGTTACTAGTATTTCGTTCCATTTTTAATTAAGTGATGCCCGACACAAAATAGTGCAGCAGGGGAACAGAAAAGCGTGGAAGAGGAAGTTGTCATTCCATGCTGTTTATTTCACGAACGTTATCACGTGATCGCGTTCACGTGGTTCTTTTGCATTCGCGGGGTCTTAATGCGGTTGAAGTAAATGCCACGGGTCTCGACGTTCTTTCAGGTTGCCGACAGCGAAATGCCAGGGAGTTCACATTCGTATCGACAAAATTCAATGTATGTACGCGAATACCTTCTCCACCCCTTGCAAGACGCAATTCTTTGTTCCGGTATGCATTTCTCCCCGTTCTTCGTTTATCTTTGAATTCTTTTCACCCCGAGGAGACTTGTGGGACTTTCACTAACCGCGCATATCTCAAAATTCATTCGCAAGTTGTTTTGTCTTGTTTGATTACAAATTATAATACTTTAAAAATTACAAAACCGTGCAATGCAAATATCTCTTACTACTTAACGAATTTGCAATGTAGGTAGTAATATATTCCAACTAAATACGAAGACAAATTTCCGAATAAAACCTATTGCTTTTTGGATAAATTTGGGTAAGGTTTTTTGTTTTCGTTATGCAGAATTGGTTGGGTGAAATAGTCGATATACCTCTGAAGCAATACCTCCGTACTCGCCGATTTCGCTCTCTCGCAAATTCTCCTTCAACTACCGATTCCTATATACAAGTTAGGGTAGGTTGGGGCTAAAAGTCCGGCGGGTAAAAAGTTCCGAATTCAAAATCTCTATTTCCTAAACAATGTATTAAGTTTCGCAGTATACTAAGTAAAAGGCGAGAAGAAACGGAGGTGACCACAGAGTCGCCAGTCGTTCCTGGACGTTCGTGCGAATTACACGACGTCTTCGTTATTTTATGTATCGAAAACTAAAATAAATACGTCGCCTTTGTTGTTTTATACGAAGTAAACCACAGTTTAAAAGCGTATCAGCCAAGTACGTTAAGATTGTATGTTCCTTTAGTAATGTGTGCATGATATTGTTTATTGCTTAATGATAATATTTTCTAACGTATATATCGCTGAAACTACGGAGGTACCATTAGAGCAAAAAGTCATTCAGACTGAAAATATTTATTTTATTATTTGTTTTCATAATAAGATGGCCAAACTATAAAGAAATGATGCCAAAGCCTTTAAATAGTGTTTTTGTTTTAGTTGAGCGATTTTTTTCAGTTTTTATTTCAAAGTGAGCCTCCGACTTATATTTTTATTTTTTGGTAAAGGTGTCATGCTTTCCTTTGAATATTGTATACCAGAAAGAATTGGTTTAATAAACATTTGTTGATTTGATTAAGTTTTGTACTTATTTAGTTTAGTATTACACGAGAAGACAGTAGGACAATGGACTTTTTGCTCTGTGCGTGAGGCAAGAAGTCCATTTTGCAAATAACAGTATCAACAAATGAACTTCATGAACGTAAAGCATAATAGTTATAGTTTATACAAAATAACACCAGATATCTCTAGATTATTAATAATAAATTTGACATAGGTTTGTACGAAAAACGGGACCTTTAGCGCCACCCTACCCTATCCCAAAAATGTGGGACCTCCCGGAACATGCAATATCCTGATGCACAAAGCCATCAAAAAGTCCTTTACCGGTTTGTGATCTAAGGATTCGTTCCCAAGAACGATCTGTAACAATCAATAGCCGTTTCTTATACATTTTTGTGCGCTGAAAACGAATCCGCAAACCGTTTGTCGTCACCGCCCTCGATTTTCCAGAATTTCTATTTTAAAGAAAAATGCAAATTTTCAACTTAGACAATCTTTTGTGTTCAAACAGTAGTTATTCGGTTGCTCGTTGCGTTAAATTATTCTACGAACTCTTGCGAATACAACGATATGTTATTATTGAATTATAAACATTTCAATATGTTTAAACAACGATCAAAGGGAAAAGGAGACCCGAAATGCACCAATTTGTGCAGATATCTTTCTATATATTTCAAAAACTAAGGGGCCAGGAGAGAATCTAACTACTCCACGCGATGCAGCAGACATTTTCCCTGCGGAAACCATCAACAGAAGTGGTAAAACACCTTTTGTTTTCAATACAGAAACGAAAGAGTTTGACGAAATATGGACGAAACGTCGCCGACATTGGTAGTCAATGGCGGTGTGCGCGTCCACTGCCGCTCAGCGTTACAGAATCGTGCAACACGCGTGACTACCACTGTTCCGCGTCGCACGGTTTACCAAACTCTTTCGTTTCTGTATTGAAAACACAAGGTCTTTTACCACTTCTGTTAATGGTTTCCGGAGGAAAAATGTCTGCTGCATCGCGTGGAGGAGTCAGATTTACTCCTAGACTCTTAGTTTTTGAAATATACAGAAAGATATCAAGAAAAATTGGACCATTTCTGGTGTGCTTTTCCCTTTGATCGTTGTTTAAACATATTGAAATGTTTATAATTTAATAATAACTTATATCGTTCTGTTCGTGTGGGTTCATTGAATAATTTGACGAAACAAGCATCCAAATAACTATTACCGTTTGAACACAAAAGACGTTCAAATTTGAAAATTTGCATTTTTTTCAAAAACGTGTCTCTAGAAAACTGAAGGTGATGGGGAAAACGGTTTGCGGATTCGTTTTCGGGGCACAAAAATCTATAGGAAACGGCTATTGAATGTTACAGATAAGAAAAAATGTTAAATTCTGTTGGACAGTGACATTAGCGGTCCAAGTTCCGTGGCGCACAGTTGAAGGGGACTAAGGTCGGGTTCAGATATATTGGCCGGTGAGTTTCGTGAGGGGTATTCTCCCACCACACTGCTTGCCTGCCTCGGTGCTCCTTTTGTCTACGTTCTCACTCTCTCTTGGGCTACGCCCGGTCGTCGCGCGGTGGGTTAGCAGCGTTCCCGTTACCCCACCATACCCTTCGGGGGCCCAGCAACTTCAACTGCCAATCCGCGGTCGTCAGGTGGTGGTGGCTGATTTCTCCTCGCGCGCTGCTCGCGAAAGCGAACTCACCGGCCAATATATCTGAACCCGACCTTAGGTGGTCAGATCGCTCGAAAATCAAGTATTTTTTGCGAATTAATTGCAAGGAGATGAAAGCAAACACAGACTCTTCCTATTTTACAATGTTTATTACTATCACGTAGAGTAAAAAATATATATATTTTTAATATATATCTAATTTACAAATGGCGTCACACGAGGTTGATTATACAGTATTTTAGAAAAAGTGTCTTTCATTTCGGACTGATATTGAGTTTAAAAATAAAGATACATATATCAGATTTCTTGGAATATGTTTCTCCTAGAACCCGTAATTTCGGCCTGAACCTCGGAAAAAAGAATTGAACCAAAATCATTCAAATAGCGACTAAGGTCGGGGCCAAATATATTGGCCGGTGAATTCGTTTTCGCGAACACCGATCGAGGAGAAATCAGCCACCACCATCTGACGATCGTGGATTTGTCAGTTGGAGTTGCGTGGCCCTCGTAGGGCATGGTGGGGTAACAGGAACGCTGCTCGGCTCCACCTGAGCCTAGCCGTTTGGCTGTTATTTGTCCTTAGCGTAATAGTTGTGTGCGTTACGAAGCTATGCGTAGACCAATACAAGATGAAGCTATCGAGAAAATATCAATGTTCTAACCAATAAAGCTCCTGAGTTTTTTCGTAGCTAACGCACACCTATTCTGATGTGTGTATTTCTACGCTGACAGCTCGGTTTGGCCTACACCCCAGAAGCTTGGCACTATCCCCACCATTTCTGGCTGACTCTTGTTCTGCGAAGGCGAGAGCGAGATGGAACGAGAGCGAGTCAGAAAACGTTGAGAAAAGGAGCACCGAGGCAAGCAAACTGTGTGGTGGGAGAATACCCCTCACGAAACTCACCGGCCAATATATATGGCCCCGACCTTAAGAGAAGGCGATTTTTACGATAAATGTCGAGTTTCGGGGTGCACAGATATCTGTTTTCTTTTTTATATGTAAAAACTAGAGCTTTTACACTCTAATGTCGAGGTTCAGGGCAGAAAGGAATATATTTTGAGCACGCTGTAAAAATTTCAAGTCGATTCGAACCTCCGCTTTTTTGCAATCACTGCAAAACCGCGGAAGAAACGCCCGCACATCGGACGACTGTAGCGCCGTCACATTGTATTTAAAAATAATTTTTTCAATTTGTTTCAATTGTTTTTTTACCGCGTCAATATGACACCTACACTGCATTCCATATTAGAGCATACCGACGCCCCTACCGATTTGCGACCGATCTGCGCAACTCCCACTACTACCCACAATTTGAACCACATGCGATTGGTCGTGGTAATTTCCAAGGAATAACTGGTACATCCCAAACGCGGGACCTGACCGTTGTCAACGTAAACAGTGGACGAAAAGTTAACAGAGAGAGTAAAGCGGTCTGTAGACGTTCAATATTATTGCGCAATATTCAATATTGCACAATATTATTGACCGTCTGTGGATCATATTGGAAGGTTGTTTGTCGATGAACCTAACAAACGAAAAAAAAGTTAAAAGTTGGCAAATTGGTGGGACTTGAAAGAGAAAGTTACGATTCTGCCCCAAGATATTTCGTACTATTTGTGGAAAAAGAGTTGTTCATTTAAATTTATTTATCAATGTCTTAGGTTCATCGACAATGTAATTATACTAGAAATAAGAAAATCCTTGGTTTTTTTATTTCAGGGACGAAATAGAGCCACCGTTACACCCGCCAATTTGCAACTCCGGCGCGCGAGTCCTAACAAACTTGTTCATATATCTCCATTTCTACCGAACACTTTGTAACGTAAAAATTATTTTTTATTCTTTGAATGTGAACTAAAATACCCTGAAAGTTCGGAAAAGATGCGCTTAACAGTTTCTTAGAAAAAAATTCCCAAGAATCACCTTATTCCTAGCGTCCTAAATAGGGCTCCCCCCTTAAGTGGTTACCTTCTCCGACATAAATTTGATATTTTATTTCATTATACAGAGTGTCCGCGGGAACAGTAAACAGCTGGATATTTCCTAACGTATTGGAGATAAAGAAATTGTTTATATGCAATTGCATGGTTCGAGGGCGCAAATTTATAGCAAATTTATTAAATTTATTATTTTAAGAGATACGATGGTCAAGTCCGGTTTTTTAAATGAAACTATTTTTTTTAGAGATCACTTGATAGTGCGTTTCAAGACAAATTCAATAACCTCGAATGTATACACCTTATTTCAACTGGTTTTGCAAATTTACTGATTATCACTGGTACAGGTTGACTCTCTCGGTGCGCCTGTCAAAGAGATGCTGCCTGGTACCCCGTGGTGAGAAATCTTCGACTTCCGCATTACTCATCAGATCTTTGCGAAAACGACGCCAATTGATTCCTTATGTTTCGCCGATGATACTGACACCAAGAACGACGTAATTCGAAAAATAAGGAAGGAAATTCCATGGAAAATTAATTTCCATAATCTCAAGCTAATTTCGTTAGTAATAGCCTGATTTACATGAAATTTGGTATGATTTTCATCGGAAAAACATAAGGAATCCATCGGCATCATTTCCATATCGATAGGATAAAGCAGGGGTGTCGAACTAGCGGCTCGCAAGCCGCAGTGGCTCCGTCTCCTCTTCGCCTGTTTCGTAGAGCCGTAGGAGCACGGCCCCCTCCACACCTACATTACAATAATATTGACTGTAAGCAACCCCTAGACGCTCAATATATTGTGCAATATTCAATATTGCACAATATTATTGACCGTGTGGGGCACACAGCAAAAATATTGTGCAATATATCGCACAATAATATTGAGCGTCTACAGACCGCTTAAGTACAGGGCCGTGCGACGGAGAAAAACATAGGAGTCGAGCGTAGCAACGCCTCCTGAGGGTCGTGCCTGCGCGAAATCGGTATGCTCTAATGTGGAATGCAGTGTAAATAAAGAGCTATGCTCGTGGCGCAGGTGATGTCCTGGCTCAGGCTCATCTGAAACAAAAAATTCGAAAAGATTCTTCTTAATCTAATATCAATCAACAATTTTTGTTGAAAAATTTCCCCTTCATAGATTTATTGTTTCCCGTACAAAACCCCGTGCAGAGAGAGAATTCAAATTTGAGAAAACGTAAGGTCCACGTTGGTAAAAAATGACCTCATAAAACAGACTCAGCTGAGGTCATTGTAAGGGTACCAGGATTCTGTCCTCATAACTTTCAAAAACCGATAAAATAATATTTCATGCTCCACAGTCCATAATGCACCGACGATCACAGATACCCCCTTTTGAAGCATCTTTCTAACAAACTGAATACCTACCTGTGAAAACAGATGATGTTGAAAAATCGCTCGCCTCGAGTGACGCTATGTTTCTTGACTTCGATGTTTTGCAATTTCCGTCTCTAGTGTCATGGACGATTCGCATCACGTTACTCTTTTTTCACTGCAAGCACACGTATTACTTCAGAAAGGTATTCCCATTTGGCGCGCCAATCTTTGGTGCTTCTTACGACATAAAATAAGAAAGATTGTAAGAGAAAGAAATTTCAAATTGTCTGCGTATATTTTACCCATGTATTAAGAAAGAGCTTCACTTTTCTCGAAAAAGGTAAAACACGTCTTGAGGTTTATGTTGGAAACTATTTCTGGAACAATCCCCTATATTATCATACAAAAAAAATTTGCACATGTTTGCACTTTGTTTAGTTACAGGAATTTTTTCAGAAACATGTTTAACGAGGACAAATCGAGATATATCTGAAAAGTGGTTTAGTTCTGCCGCAAAAGACAAAGAAAATGGAAGTTCTAAACATCCGATCAGTTTTTTCCAATTGTTTATACGATACCTACCATGACTTTTCCATTCTGGAATCTGGATAGGACTGTCTTCACTGAGCATACGCGTTAGACACGTCGCTATCGGCGCCGTCAGTCAGCAGCGAATCAGTGAAACATGTGGACGCGTGACGAAGTTAGATCCGAATTTATAATTTATTGGGACTTCCTTACTTTTTCCTTATTTTTAGCACCCGTGACAGTGATATAATAATATAGAAGATCTCCAGTACATGTATGAGTTTCTGAGGCAGAATTTAGCTGGCTATAAGGTACGTATGTTATTTTATACTTTTGTACATAATGTTGCGGGCAGTGTTCATTTGATTGTAGTGAGACGAAAAGGGGCATGATGGGGTAATGAAATTGAGAGTTACCCCATCATGCCCCTCACAAGCCTAGAAATAAAAATTAAAGTTTCTCATTGTTCCAGGGTGGTTAGAAACTACAGACGGAAGACGGACAGGGGAAAATGATACTTCTTTTCTATTAAATAGTCCAAAAGAACTGATTCCCTTGTGGACAGGTGGATAAGCTGCCAAATATGTGGCAAATGCGGCTTATTTCTCCTGTGTTGATGTAGGAGATGAGGACGACGAAGCCATACATGTGTGCTTCCTCTGTCAACCCTATAAATAATTACTTTATATATATATATATATATACTTTATTTATATTGTTTTTTAATTGGTACCCCATCTTACCCCACCCGTGGGGCAAGATGGGGAGAAACGACTTTTTCTGAATTTTTTTTATTTATTCTATTGAAACCTGTAAAACTTCGGTTGATTAACAGTTAAACTGAAAGACTAATTACCAAAGAATGGTTCAGACATAAAATTGATTAGTTGATTATGAAAATCTGTGTTTTATTCATCATCAAACCTTAACTACCCCGTCTTGCCCCACCTTCCCCTATATATTCGCAACAATAGTGTCGAACTGCATAATTCTAAACACATTTTCGTGAATATCTGCATCATTAATTTATTAGTAACATCCGAATGGTTGCATTTCATGCATTCGTTTCGAAGTTATGACCATTTCAAGTCAACAACTTCCAATTTCTCATCAGATGCATCTTCCTCTTTATTTGAATTTGTTACAATTTTCAGAATGCGTAGAACCTGAAGATTTATGATTTACAAACATTTCAAGAGACACAGAGTGGCTCTATTACGCCACGACTCGCTATCAAGAACCCTGAGATTTCCGAATCTCAATAACGGCTGATCCGATTAGATTTTGAATGGTCTTAATGGATAGCCTGGGTTTGATTTACATAAGAAAAGTGTCTTCGTTTTGTTCCTACGGACCTTATGAGCTGAGATATTTCGATGTAAAGTGGCAATTTGCCGATTTTCATGTTCGTCCTACGCTTCTAGGCAAGAGGGGTGTATGAAAGGGTGAGGAAGTTTGGATGTGGGTTTCGGCCAATCGCGTAACAAGTTGTTGTAACCTGACAGCTAGACAGAGATATTATAAATAACCTACCAAGTGCTAAGTGTCAACAAATGTTTTGAAGATATTAATGCATCGATATGAAAATGGAATGCGCAATTTAAATACATATAGGGTAAAGGATCCAATTACTGCCACCCTAAGCTGTTTCACGTAAAATAACGAATAAATCTTATAAAATTATGCATAAAAAAAATTTAGCATACAATTCAAACTGTTATTTTTATGATACAAAAAACAGTACTTAATTTTTTCTTCGTTAATTTGAATAAAACGATACAAAATTTTAAGCGAATATTAGGAGAATGAAAACGATGACTTCCTTACTAGCGAAAGAGAAAACAGGTCGTTAAAGAAAATGCTGTAATTGTAATATTTAAGCTATTAACATAACAAAATATAATGTTTTAAATAATATAAGCATCATAGAAAGTAATAAAGATACGAATTCACCGATTCATTAAGTCTTTTTATTTATTAATTGGGTGACAGTGATTGGTACAAGCGTTTCCAGCATTTTGGTATTACTGTCATAGCAGTAGTTGCTCATGTACATGACACGACGTAACCTTAAAATGACATAAACAGTATTAGGTTAGCTGGCAGTAATTGGGGCACGGTGTAATAGACAGGTGTACGATTTTGTGTGCCGATTTCTGCTTAGTTCCCCTGGCCGTCGCGAGAGGCGTCGTGACTTAAAAGGCATATACATATGTATTAATGAGACTGTAGTAGTAGAGATTTTAGTGGCTTGCCAGAAACAACAGGCCATGCTGTAAATGCCTTTACGAGATCGACGAAATCTGCTGGCCGGCAGAAGAACTAGGACGAAAAAATCACACATTCTGACACAATCGTAACACCTGTCTATTACACCGTGAATTGGGGTGTCAGTAAATCAGTCAAATACATTTGAAGGGTGTCAGTAATGGATCCCCATATAAATTTTAGAAATTGATGAATTTATACATAAAAATCGAAGTTTTAAGACCCACCAAAATTTTTTCATCAAGTAAACATATTAAACAATAATAAATAACAAGAACAACATATACTTTTAGTCTATAAGTACATAATTATAAAATAATGTCAGCGTCAACGCTTAATGTGTCAGTAATTGGGTCATTTACCCTACAGTACGGCAAAGTTTAGGAGAACATTTTTCAATAAACGTAAAACGAGATGTATTCGAATTTCTTATAACCCTGTGCACAGAATATGATTGTATAAGACAATTGATAGAGCATCAAGTAACTTTTACAACTCGATGTAAATCTTGTGATTATACAAAAAGCATTACTTCTGATAATTTAGTTGTTTCAATACCTATTAACAATTTGAAAAAAAGAAGCTATAAACTTAACGATTTATTAAACGTTACATTTTCACATTGGTATGAATCAGATAACGGATCATGCGAACAGTGTACAGGAAAAGATATTATGTTTAAGAATGAATTAATATTGACGAAAGATATAGTTATTATTCGTTTACTATTATTTTCATTACAAGATGATAAAATAGTCAAAGCAATACGTAAATTTAATATATGTACTATTCCCACAACCAAAGTAGTAATAGCTGGACAATCATATAAAGTTATGAATGCTATATTTCATAGTGGTTCATGTATTGAGGATGGCCATTACACCAGTATATGTAAAGAAGAAGGAATAACTAGTAGTTGGATTGAAGCTGATGACGTGCAAATTAAAAAAAGGCAATGGCCCAAAGGCGCTAAAGATCTTTATATTTTGTTCTTACAAAAAAATGATAATAAATAAATAAGCCAACAAAAATGACCACGGTATGGAATAGCTGAAAGAAGAATGCTGACATTTGGGCTCCATATCAATCATCAATCAAAACGACACAGTACAATATTGTCGTAAATTAATATCAGAAAACACTACAAAATGTGTGAAATCCCCACAAAATTACCTTTCCACAAAAAGGTACAAAAAGAGCGCCAAGTATATAATCTCATCATAAAGAATCCCATTTAAAAACATTTCTTAAAGTGCTATATTTAACTTCACGAAAGTAATGATATACAACAATTGCGCCAATTATCATAATGGCAAAGAAAAAATGTATTAAATAATATTAAGCAGATATATTTTTATACAAATAAATACTTTAATACGAATAAATATTTTATTCAAAATACTTGGCGCTGCGATCTTAGTATTAATTAATTAAAATTTACAATAACTCCCTTACAATCAAAAATACATAAACATATACATATACATATTAAAAATGCAGTCAGATTTATTCTACATATATGTAATTCTATTATCATACGAAGCATATGCACACGCACACATTCACGTACGCACGCACACATTCACGAACGCACGCACAAGAAGGAAAGAAAGAAAAAAAGATTAATGCAATTTATACATATTTATTCAGTTTAGCAGTACCAATTCGGGGCGCAGCGCCAAGTATTTTGAATAAAATATTTATTCGTATTAAAGTATTTATTTGTATAAAAATATATCTGCTTAATATTATTTAATACATTTTTTCTTTGCCATTATGATAATTGGAGCAATTGTTGTATATCATTACTTTCGTGAAGTTAAATATAGCACTTTAAGAAATGTTTTTAAATGGGATTCTTTATGATGAGATTATATACTTGGCGCTCTTTTTGTACCTTTTTGTGATTATATTGACAGCAAGGGCCAAGATTGGCCATTTTCTATCATTTTCACGTGCATAACAATATGTACCTATTGGTATAGGTACTTGCCCATTTAATCTGCCATTTTTTTTTACTACTATTCCTTTCGTTTTTCCTTTGGCTTTTCTATCGCTCATGGCGGTGCCTTCATTACGAACGCAACGCTACTGTAAAGGTATGTATATCAGGTCATATCAAAAGCCTTCGCGTATTTCGTAGAATGCATTGATGTTCTATGCATTTGTTTTCTGCTTAAGCCATTCCGACGTTTGTGTTCGCTTTCGAGCATTAGTTCAGTATCAGCATTCAATCAGTGAATTGAATTGAGAGGGAGTGGTCGCTAATTTTAAGCCCAATAATGTGTGCTTTATGGATTCAACAAATCCGTAAATGCTCCACAAGCTGCTAAGGATATTAATAAATTGTATTTGTTTGTTCCATTTGCTGCTTCATTTGTCAGCTTCACAGATTCATTTACTCATTAATAAAAGTGCATTTTTTTTTCCCAAACCTATTGAACTTTTTTTCACCGACCAGTTAGTAAAACGATAGCAAAAAGTCATTGAAAAAGAAGGGAATCTCATTAATGGTTAAATTTATTCTGTTGTATGTTTTTCTTCGTAATAAATTTCAAACAAAAATAAGCAAAGACTTTTGGAATAACCTAATATTCCACAACTTAACCAGGCTTACTTCAGAATTTAAACCCCTTTACAGTGCAGTACGAGTCTCTGTCGGGCAAGCCATCTTGTATATGTTATCACGAATGCAATTAATTTATACGGTAAAAGAACTACATACATGATTTTTCTCACTATGTAAGAGGTAAATTTGTCTGACTCTATGATTTCATCGAATTTTACCATGAAGTCTTACGATAGTAACTTCTCAATATTGTCCTACAAGAAGTAACATTTAATAAAAGAAAGTCCATCTCCTCCACTCTTGAAATGGAAATACAAAGCCGGCAAACGCGAGAGTGCAAGGGAAATATCGCCCAGCAGAGAAGTTAGAATAGATCTTGTTTGGGTATGGTGCTCGTTTTCCAAGGGCGTACAGGGCCGTTGAAAATGGTGGTGGTGGATATTTTTATTTACAGAAACAATATTTGCGACATCTGCGGGAAGACAATGGAAATTTAAAGCACCTCGCGTCTCTCTCTGGCGGGAAGCGCGTCGATAGTCCATTTAAGGATTGTTTTTCTCGACTTTCGAGCACCGTGGAAACAGACGGCCCCCAGCGGAAGTTACTGATTTTGTTCGTGCATTTTAACGAGCAGGACAATGGGTCTGGGATCGGGGAAGTTGGAAAAACAAGTTCGATCGCATATATTCACGAACTCTCAATTAACACTTGAGGACACATATTTACGTTTATTTCACAAGCACCGATCTGTAAATTAAAACGTCGATTTTCGTGAAATTATTGAGTCAGATGATCGTTTTGGTGAATGGTTTTTTGAAGTACTGTGAAGTTTTCAAATATTGATCGAGGGGAATGTTATGTATTCTTAAGTATGTAGAAATTTAGTTTACTTTAAAAAAGAGTAAATGGATGTTTTATATACTTTTTTTTTTAGGGCGTAGCGATAATTGTTATTACAAGTTGTAATTATTGTTGAAGGTTTCTAAAGTTTGTGGATAATATATTGAATATTAATAATTATTACATAATTTGAAGTGTTGATGTTCCTTTGAATTTACTTGTTATGCATACCTTTCAGTTATTTTATTATATTGCGTGCTTTAATTGCTGCGGTTATTTCAATTTTCAATTTTGGGTACGTCAGTACTTTTTTAGTTACTCAGCTTCAATCCATATCGGGTATTCATTGTTTCAATCACGTCGGCTGCTGCAATTATTATTCTAGTTATTGCAGTTATTTTAAACCTTTCGATTACTTCGATCGTTCGATTATTTCGACTGCAGGGGAGACCGGGGCAGGTTGTAACACGGGGTAAATTGTAACATAAGTAAAATCTTTTGAACGACAAATCTGGTAACCCACAGCATGCGAAAACTGCTTGACGATATTAGCACCGTCGGTTTTAGTGACACAAACGAGCGTTATGTATTTATTTTGTGGTTATAGCCCAGAATTTTATTATTTAGAGCATGTAAGTAAATGTTGTCTTAGCAATTTTATTTCAATTAACCGTCATTAGAAACCGTTTGAATTTTTGCTTCTTTGTAGCAATCGAATCAGTACACATTGATTTATTATAATGTGTACGCATTTTAGTGATTTGATGTTTAGTTTCTAACTGTTCTCGTTTGGTGAGATAAAACGCAAAAATTCAAGCTCGGGGTAAATTGTAACATGTTACTATACTTACTCCGCTCTAAATGGCGATAAAGCAAGCTATTTGCTGACACACCGGAAAAAGATGCTCTAGACTCTAGACAAACAACAGAACAATCGAGTATCCAGAAAGTAGAAAAAAAGTATAAAGGCAAAAGTAAAGAAAGCGAAGAAGAAGATTTTGATAGAATCAGATGAATAAGCAATGATTGTTTAACACTTTAACTCATGTATATTAAATGTTTAATAATGATCTGTGTTTTCATTTATATTTTTTAGAAATGTTTATTTGTGTTCATATTTGTATTTAAATAAGTAAAACAGATGTGTTACAATTTACCCCGGACTGGGGTACATTGTAACAAAGGTATCAGATTTGTTTAAGATGAAGCTATATGTCTACGTGTCCAAGATTTTGTCACGTACTTTCACGCAATCAGTTCACCACCATTATTTCCTGATTGAGGAAAATACTTTCGAGAAAAAACTGTGAAAACTTTTTTGTTACAATCTGCCCCGGTCTCCCCTATTAATTGTTTCAATTGTATGAATCATATCTGTTATTTATGTTGTTTCCCATAAACATTTTGCCCATAAAAATAGGTGATCTTTAGGAATTAATTCAAAGAAAACTACTATACATAAATTAATGGGACTTTTTGCATTGTATTCAGGATGTCTTAAATTATAGAAATATATTTTTTGTTTTATAATTGACCATGGCAGACGGCACTGGGGATTCGTTAAAGTCGAAGCGTGAAAAAATTCATCCAAATCGGTGGGACCTGTATCTCCAAAAGTTATTATCCCATTCGACTGAAACTTTTTTTTATTTTGAAGAATGTACTTCTGGCTAGGGGGGAAACCAGAAAAATTACAAAAATGATTTTTTATTTATTTTATTTTGTGGGGCTCCCGTAGAGGTTTGTCGACGCTCCACCAGAGGGCCTCCCGGCTTCGAGAGTTTCTCGCTGGTGATGGCTAAGCCCTCAGTTCGTATATATACGAGTTCCGTCCTAGTCCCAATACCCAGCGTGTCTAAGGCAGGGTCCCGCCAGGTAGCCTTACTGACGAGTCCACTGGCGGGCCCGGGACGAAACGCTCTTTCCTTTTCCTTCTCTGAAGGTGGTGACCCCTTTATCCGGGTTAGTCATTCCACTGCCAGGCGGTCCAGTAGCAGATCGCTACAGTGGTGACCCCGACGTGATCGGCTTGATGAGCATGTGGTTTTCGCTCTCGCCGTACACACGCTTTCCTTCTTTCCTTGGCTTGGGCCGTGTGTTTTCCGTCCCTCTGCATCGGTTTGAGTTTTCGCCGCTCTGCAATTATGAGGGCTTTCCGGACCATGTGCTTCTTCGTTCCATCTTTCCTCCTGCATCGGCTTTGAACGTGTGTTCGCCGCTCTGCAATAGTGTCCAGCGTTGCTCCGCATATATTTACGAATTCCTATTGGTGTTTTAGAGCCTTAGTTTCGGCGCCATAACTACGGGTAGTTGCCCACCTAATTTTCGATTCCTCCTTCGTCCCTTGTAGTTATCTGGGGGGGAGTGATGTGGGGCTCCCGTAGAGGTTTGTCGACGCTCCACCAGAGGGCCTCCCGGCTTCGAGAGTTTCTCGCTGGTGATGGCTAAGCCCTCAGTTCGTATATATACGAGTTCCGTCCTAGTCCCAATACCCAGCGTGTCTAAGGCAGGGTCCCGCCAGGTAGCCTTACTGACGAGTCCACTGGCGGGCCCGGGACGAAACGCTCTTTCCTTTTCCTTCTCTGAAGGTGGTGACCCCTTTATCCGGGTTAGTCATTCCACTGCCAGGCGGTCCAGTAGCAGATCGCTACAATTTATATTTTTTTTTAGAAAATAACGACACTTGAAGTTTGAAATCACTTTTTCCCTATATTTTTCGTCTTTTCAACGCTTTTAAAAATGATAAATTTTCAATTTTTTGTAATTTTTCTCGTTTCCCCCTATATTCTTCAAAATAAAAAATGTTTCAGTCGAATCGGATAATAACTTTTGGAGATAAAGGTCTCTCCTATTTTGAGACCACTGTTTGGAGAAAAACGCGTTTAATTTAAAGTTTTACGTGAGTGCCGAGTGGCTGGTTGTTACCCATGCATTTACCGCTACTCAAATGCCTATAACTTCGGGAATTTTTCGAATTTCAACAAATCCTTTTAAACACGTATCCCTAAAAGTTTGAACATTCGAAAAATGAAATAAAAAAAAATCGATTTTTAAACCGGAACCTCCCCTTTAAACCAATTAAAATGTGTGGAAGCTGCAACAAACTTTTTTTTCAATTACCACTTCAAAGAAAGCTTAAATGTTTCTCAAAATTAGAATTGCAATTTAAATGATGAATAAGCTCCGAGCGATCCTTTTGATCACTGCAAAAAATATTTATTTCACACGGCAAATTGTTATACCAACATTCTCAATCGCCTTTTCAATCATCAGAAGCATCGCATTCAGACACTTAATGAACGTCCAAATCTCTTAGAATTGGAATGACAATTTATATAAAAAGGAAGCTCCTCACGATCCCTTCAGTCACTGTAAAATTTACGCAGCGTTGCAAAATTGAGGACCATAAGAACCTTTTTTTAAAAAATATAAGCTGATTTTTTAAGAATTTGCACTTCTAAGCGTAAAAATAATCTCAGAGTTGCTCCATCACGTATAGTTTTCTCACGACTTGCTCTGACGTGTTTATGTTGTAATATGCGATTGAATAAAATTAGTAGTGAGAAATTACTTAACTCACAACTAACTGGTGCGGCTTAATGATCCCCATTAAAAATCTAAAATCTCCTAGAAATTTTAAGTAAATTATTTTATTTACCTGCACCAACCGTTAGGACAACCCTAAAGCCGTCCCTATTCAATGTGTTACCAAACTCGCATTGTGTTTTTCGAATTCAGCACCCAAAAATATATTGAAAACGGCTAAAATATTGAATAAAAGTTTTTCCATCGCAGACCTGTGTTATCTCTTTCAAAATGAGAATTGCAGTATCAAAATCTGTTCTTCTTTTCAATCACCACTTCAGTAAAACTAACACATTGAAAGAGAAATGAAAACCTGAATCACTCTCAGAATTAAAATTACAATTTAAGTGAAGATTAAGTCCCCGAAGATCCCTTCGTCCGCTGCAATTTGTCACAGCCGATTTCCAGAGTTACCAGAGGAAGTAACGGCTGGTTCCTCTTGAACAGCTGATAATCGCAAATTGCTTCTTAATTGCAGCGGTCGCTTTAATCGTGGTTGGTGCCCCATGATGGGGCAACGAGGGGGTGAGGCGCGTATCGTTGGTAAATAATCACGTCTTACAATTAGTTGGAGAAGTTATCTCTGCTTCGTTGACCCAACTCGTGGCTGAACGCAGACTCTGATAAAGCTGTCGGGGCTAAATAATGATCGATCTTCGACGGCTGACAAATTCGGTACGAACCGCTGGTCAATTAATCTGTTCGCCCGTAAACGAACGCTGTGCCGTGTAATTTCAGCCGCGACTTCTCGTTCGAAGGATTAATCATTGACACGGGATTTTATCGAAAAATGGTCTGTAGCACGGCGACAGACCCAATAGCTTATCCTCCTACACTATCAGTCATACGTATTGTATTAGGTTACTGTAAAAACATTTATAAAAACAGTGTGTTTGTTAAAAATTGTTAATGGAGTCTCTAGTTGCTTCGATATATATTTTGTATTTGGAAATGGGGCTTTCAATACCTTCTTATAGAATTGCAATATCAGATTGCTACATTTTTCGGACTCTAGAATAGCGTTTTCAGTGAACTGTCTGGTAGAGAATCATTCGTAGTGTAACTATTGTCGGGATGTTTCGATTAACCCTCGGTCGGCTTTGCCTGGGTCTGTTTCGACCCAAGTTTCCAATTTTTGAAATTTATACAAAAAATGATCTTTACAGTTCGAAATATCAATTGCTGCAAGAGAAAAATCACGTTCCTAAGCTATACAAAAGAAAGGAAAGTGCATAGGGGTCGAAACTGACCCAGGCGATCTTGTAATCTCGAAGGATTAAATGTAATGTACTCAACATTAATCAGAATGTATCATTCATGTTATAGGTGATTAAGAATAGTTATTAGTAGGTAGATGTTTCCATCGATCACTTTTGTTAGCTACGGATCTGGGCTTCGTTTCCATGAATTTTTGTTTAAGAGGCTTCGTACACCTGAACGGGTGAAAATCAGAATCAACTTTGAGATTTTTTCTAGAATAAATTATTTATTTCCGGAGATCGAATTTATTTTCATTCAGTGGTACCGTATATTGAGGTTTTGTCGATACTTACGAGTTTTATGTAACTTGATAGTTTTATTTTAAGAATATAATATAAAATATAGAGATATAACATTATAATATCTGCGCTTTTATGCGCCGCTCAGCACATGGTACATCACTCATGCAGACACACGCGCAATGTAAGAAAAGAAGAAAGGAACTGCTGATTTAAAACTTCTATTCACAATATAACTACTTACCAGATGCATGCTTAAAAATTGAGCAAAAGAAGGGGCAAACTTAGCGACCTATTTGTAGAATTTACGCAGGGCGATCAACAGATTTTTAATCTCCACGGAAGTGTTCTTAGCAAAAGTTTTCTATTGTCGAAGATAATGTACTGTGTATTAATATTGAGTCAGGAAACATTTTGTTTAAAAAATACGCTATCCATGGTATGTATTTGGATATCCTTGTTTTGAAAATGTTCTCATAACTGATTATTTTATTTAATGTCTTCTCAAGATGCATACTCAAACTTCCTTAATATTCATTTGAAATTGACTGAACGTCGCATGTAACAAAGGAAACGGATATACTTCCGAAAGGGACCGGAGGCCGATCGAGATGAGGTTTGGGGGGAGGGGTGGGGAGGGGATGTGAACCCTAAATCTAAAATTGTAGCTTCGGGTATTTCTTAGTTTCCGAAATATTAATAAAAAATTGTTCATTTTTTTTGGAAATTTTTTTTGGACGTTGGTGCAGGCCCTCCCACCCGGGAGCCCTTCTGTCCCCCCATTTTTCACTTTTGAAATTTTGTAACCACAGTCTTATTTTTAGCATCGCCAAACTCACATCGGTTCGCTACCATGCTTTACGCGCCCGCGAGCGGGCGCGCGCCCCCCCGCACCAATCTAGCCCCAACCAATACTAATACCCGGGACAAGTTGGAAAGTGGAATGCGTTGTGTCGGTATAAGTCAACAGAAATATTGTTAAGAGGGGGGCTTTTATGCTCAATTACCTCTGTATCTTTTGAACGCATTAATTGCCGAAGCTGAAATTTTATATTTGGGGTCTGTCCACACCCCTCGTAATACCCACCAAGTTTCATTTGGATCGGCCACCGGTTGGGGCTAGACCAGTGCGGGGAGCGCGCAAAGCACGGCAGCGAACCGATGTGAGTCCGGCGATGCCAAAAACGAGACCGTGGTTACAAAATTTCAAAAGTAAAAAATAGGGGTACGGAAGGGCTCCCGGGTAGGGAGGCCTGCACCAACGTCCAAAAAAAATTTCCATTAAAAATTAACAATTTTTTATTAATATTTCGGAAACTAATAAATACCCGAGGCTACAATTTTAGATTTAGGGTTCACATCCCCTCCCCAACCTCATCTCGATCGGCCACCGGTCCCTTTCGGAAGTACAGCCAAGGAAACTATTAGAAATCTTGTCTGTGGCTGACCACACATTGACTTACACTACTGGGCATATTTCCTGCGCTCTGATGTCTGAATATCGAAATAACTCATGGTGTTCCTTCAAAATTAATAATTTCTTTTCAACTATACACCGTGAAATCTCTTGTACGATGCTTGGAAAATATAATTTATAATTGAATATATAATTGACAGTGCCTGATATCTATTAGTCAGATCCAGGGATCAAGCTGAGGAATCTGGCAGAAAACTGAAATGCCATTAAAAATGTAAAGACACAATTACTGTAAATATATTTATAATATATTAATAATTTATTTAAAAATAAAACTACAAGCTCATTTAAAAGACATAGCAAACCATTTGTATTTCTAATAGTTATTTAATGAATCTATCAATAATGAAACTCTCACATGAATAGAGGGGAACAAGCAATATTTACACGAAGTATTCATAAGCATTCTATTGATCAATATTACATTAGTCATATCATCCGTGGCTCCTTAAATACTCAGCCATCCTCCAATCCCCACTTTTCAAATTAATCAACAGATGATATCCATACTGCATATTACTCGTGCACCATCTACACATACCACCGAAGGAAAAAAATGTCACGGTACACATTCATAAAGTAATCCCTATGATAATGAAATTTTATTTCGTGGTCTACGCCCTGGGGCTTCCCACGCAGTTATTGCTGGCCCGTAAACCGCCCAATTTTTTAATCTTCCATCCGTTCCGAAAGCAGAGCGAAGTCTGCTCTCGAAAAGGAAGAAAAACGTCAGTTGACAGGGAGAATTCATTATGTTTAGATGGACGCAATAATTTTCTCGTCAAAATTGAATTTACTGAACCCCCCCTCCCTGTTTCTAACGACCTGAACGTAATAATAGAAAATCATACACATATCGAAGTCTTCGTCGGTAGCTTCTAAAACAACTTAAGGCGACAGGCAAAGCAAATTACAAATAACACACTGGAAATGTTTGACGTGTGCTTGAAAAAGGCTGTGCGACTTAACAAAATGATTAGGAAATTAGAACGTAGAACAAAGAATGTATGAAATGTATATTAGGCAGAGTAGATTACGCGACAGGTTAGAAGACTTACAGTGAGACTATTTTCTTTGTTTGAAGTAAACAGGAGTGGCATTAAAATTCCTTTTTCATGAAACAGAATCTCTCTCTCCCTCCCTCCCCGTCTGCTACACGATAAGCGAATCCCAATTAAACTTCTTTCCCTCTTACCACCCTTTCTACCCTTTTTCCCCCACTAGTCCCGTTTCTTTCGCCCTTTACCTTCCGCTTCTTCCCACCCTCGCAGCTCTTCTATGCCCCCTTTCCCCTGTGGCACCCGTTTCGCTGGTACGGTCACATCGAACGCGAGTAAATTGACTTTCTGTATCGACAGTCCGGAAAATCGATGCTACCACGCAACTGCTGAATATATTTTTGACACCAGCCCCCGTATAAATTCGCATTGATCCGTCAAAGCGGCCACGTAATGCAGTTTCCATGTCTGTCTTTGGCGACAATGAATCGACCCTGGAAACCTTCGCGGGCACGTCAAACGATTTGCGAACGAAAAAAAAAAAGGAACTTCCGACAGCCTTTTCTGCTCCCCTTTTTTAACTGCCCAAACAGCCGCCTTGCTGGTTCCAAAGCCGTTGATTTATTTCTGAAAATGCTTGTTTAACGACTATTACCTGAAGCTCTTCGCCACGATGGCCTGTTGCTTTGTGAGGGGACGATACCCCCCCCCCGGCTACATCCTTCTAGAATTTTTTCTGCTTCGTATGCTTTCCCGTGGCTTTGGAATATTCAATATTTTAGTGTATCAGGTGCTTCCATCTTCTACCGATGAAGGTGGATTCTTCGGGTAGTTTTAAAGACTCTTGGAAGTTGGTTTTACGTAATTTTTATGTGAAATAATTAATAATTTGTGGTGGATATAAGTGGAAGGTAAAAGGGATGTTTTTTCGCCATTATTTAAATATAATTCTTGTTCCCTGCTTTTGTAAGTCTTCTCAAGCCTACTCCAGGGGTTTTCTTTCAAATGTTAAATGTGAAATTTTCTCAAAATTGATCTATTTACAGAATCACGGAAATAACCAAGTCTCACAACGGAAATTCGGTAACTCGGAAATTCAAAAAAATCCGAATCATTGCAGAAATGTAGTTCAAGTGATGCTAATAACGTAACTGATTTTTAATTTCTAAGTTTAGAATTTTTTTAGTTTTCAGTTTTCTAAGGGTGAAAACACCCCTTCAAAGAAATTGCGAGTTTTCATATTATCGTAAATATCTGCGAAAGTGTAAAATATACCGAGAAAAGTTTAATTCAAAGTTTTACGGCTTTCGATATCCTACAACATGGTGATAAAGAATTGTGGAAGAAAAGGGTGGTAGGAATAAATGTGGAATTAAATAATGATTTTCGCAAATTCTTTATTGCCACATTGTAGGGCATAATAAACCATAGAACTTTGAATTTAACTTCTTTTTGATATCTTTTACGGTTTCGTAGATATTCACGATATTCTAAAGATTCATCATTTTTTCTATGTGGTGTTTCACCCTTTGGACGTTTCATTGTCGAATCAAAAAATAGTTACATTATCTAGAGACGCGGTAGCGTCTCGACGCCAAGTACATGTCAACACCCTGTATATGTCGACTGTCGCTACCGCTATCATACTCGTCGTCCGGCTAATCTAACCTAACCTGAAACTTATTTCATTAATATCTCATCACGCCTGCAATATTTTCTAAATTTAAAGGCATTTTTCCTACGTAAACCGCATACAAGGTTTCGAATAAGACCAAATTCAATAAAATCGGTTCACGCATGACAGAGATATCGTAATACCGTCTCATGGATCAGTCGGAAACGGTGAGATTTTTGTCTCCTGATTCTCCAAGCCAAATTTTTCGTCAACATAATACGTATACGCGTTACACGCACACCTTCGGCCAAAAGAAACTAACACGTGTTTCGTTCGTCAATCGCTATCTTCACTATGCAATCTACTCCAAATTTTGACAGCTTACAGTCAGGTTATAACCTGGCAAGTGTTAAATAAGGTAAATTGTCAAAATTGGAGATGCCACGTGTTTTTACAAATATGTATCGTTGTACCATTGAATTGCAACCAAAATGCAGTCTCACACACAAGGTGAGTTGTCGAAATTTGAATTACGACATGTTTGTATATCATCAAACTGTTTTTTATTTGTAACTAAACTGAGTATTTTATGTGTATGTAGATAATCGAAGCGTAAAATGATGCTGTGACCTACGCCAGGCTATGTATGTACGCATAATTTTGCAGAAAGGATTTCGTATACATACTTATTGAGTTATATGTATACATACTTTGTAAAAAGAAGTGAGATCTCCACAAAAAACTTAAAAAAAGTAATAAAATTACGCAAAGTAATCGCAAAAAAAAATAGAAGAAAATATACAATATAAAAAAAGATGTGAACTCAAAATGAGCTGCAAGTACAAAAGATGATTTCCAACTGCGCTTAAGATGACACAACTACATAGGCTCCATATCAAAACGACACGGTACAATAATACACATGCAATGTAGGACACATCAGAATAGTGCACAGCAAACAGTGCACATACAATTTAGAACACATGAAATTTATATATGCACTATAAATCGCATGTGTTCTAAATTGTATGTGCACTATTTTCTGTGTATTATCTTGTGTGTAACATCTTGCTGTGCGTTAAACTGCATGTGTCCTAAATTGTATGTGTCCTAAATCGCATGTGTCCTAAATTGTATGTGCACTATAAATTTCATATGTTCAAAATTGTATGTGCACTGTTTGCTGTACACTATTCTGATGTGTCCTACATTGCATGTATATTATTGTACTGTGTCGTTTTGATATGGAGCCACTACATATACCTACACAGCTAAAATGCTGTGTTCATACATTCCATTACTCATATCGCGGACATTTTAAGAATGTGAAGATAAAATGTATATAACATCTAGACATTTGCCTAGATGTCTGCGGCCTGGAAGTCAAATACTTGGCGTGGCCAGGCAAGGTCAAAGTGTCGAATAATAAGAATTATTTAAAAACGCAAAATAATGAAAGTGTACTCATATTTTCAGAGTTTTAAATTGACAAATTATCTGAAAGCCTGGGAAAGGGAAGGTATGGGTATTGTTGATCTGCGAATACCTTGCCTGGCGATATGAGTAATGGAATGTATGAACACAGCATTTTAGCTGTGTACTTATATGTAGTTGTGTCATCTTAAGCGCAGTTGGAAAGCACCTTTATGTACTTGCAGCTCATTTTGACTTCACTTTTTTTTTATATTGTATATTTTCTTCTACTTTTTTTTTGTGATTTACTCTTTTTCCTCCTCGACTTTTTCATGTACTTGGCGTAATTTTTTTTATTTTTTTGAAGTTTTTTATGAAGATTAGCATCACTTGAACTACATTTCTGCAAAGTTTCAGATTTTTTTGAATTTTCGAGTTGCCGCACTTCCCTTGTCAGTAACAAGATTAAACGGATCACGCGATTACAGTAACTTCTTTTATTGCCCTTTCACGTTGAATCTCTCTGGAGCCCCACTAATTACTTTTTTTTATCATACGTAAGTGCATACATTTACATAACCCTCATTAATGCTCGCACATATTTCTTCCCCTGTAGACATTTATACATTACGAATTCATAACTGCACGTATTTGTTATCCAAATTTATTCTCGTATTATTCACTTCACGGTAACCGTATCCTTCCATAATTCTCATTACTAGCCCTGAATATTCTACGTTACTTCTTACGGCATTATTAAATCACCAACCTATTAAAGAGTAATTATTACACTTTACGATTTCCAAATATTCATTTCATTAATTCCCTCCAATCCACCCTGTGTCTCCCGTGATAATCATAGAAGGGGGATTTCGATTTACCTGTTAATCGAAAGAATGAGAGCACGTCGCGGAGCTCGGGGTGGTAATTCGACCCAGTCGCATTTTTCATCCCCTTGACGGGAAATAAGCGAACGTCAGTGTTCCCCGTGTCCTCTAACTGTTTAATGACGTTCGAAAGGGTCAATTAACGGGTGGATTTGTTGGCAAACCATGGAACGAACCGAACAGGCTCGTCACGGATGGATCGTTTCGAAAAAATGGCCGATCATGGGGTGGAAAGGTGTGGGAAAGTCCGAACTGTCGCTACGCGTGAAATTTGCATGGGTGCATGCAATTGTAGCATCGATTCGCGAACACTTTCGAAAGGTTGTATGGCTGCGGGCTGTTACATTGGCACGCCATTGTTCGCAGCCTGTTACAAGGGGTGGCGATGTGTAACTCATTCCCTTCTATTGGTCCATCATTATTGGCCTCGAGTGGTTTGGCGGTAAAGGGACTTGCGGGAAAACAGTACCGTGATGGGACAAAAGTTGGGCAACTATGGGAGCTGTTTACTTTAATAAATGAAGGATGCGGAGGAAATCGCCATAGAGTAAATATCTAATTCGAAATTTTGCAGGAGAAAGCAAATAAACTTTGAAACTCTATAAATCAGATAGGTACTTTTGTACCTTTCCCAGTGAAAAAATGTTTTTCTTCAACGTTGGTTAGATGTTTCTTGTTTCCCCCCTTGAACTACAATAACATTAGGTTTTAATTTCCTTGCGCAATTAATTATTTAATTAAAGAATCACTGGACAATCAGTTGGTCCTTAAATCTTCAATAACTTGTCACTCACAATTCGTTAGTTGTTCCCCTTTACGACTTACCATATTTAATTAAATTACCTACGAAAGCTTTTCCCATGCACCCTTCCAATTATTTAGCCTTCTGCATTCGAAATTTCTGCGACGTTGGTAGATATTATAGACTACATATATGTACATTAACAGGTACATTTTAATTTCATCTTATAAACATTATACTGTAAAATAGTAGAATATGGAGCTTTTGCTTATAAAAGTCCGTATTGCACGGATTAAAAGTTTGAAAATAAATAAAGTACTGTTTGTGGTGTAAAAATGAGGCTTAGCTCTGCTGTCAATAGTAGTAAGCTGTAAGAATCCCTACTAATATATAAAAGTATAACGTTGTCTGTTTGTTTGTTTGTCCGTCTTTCCGCCTAAACGGCTGAACGGATTTCAACGAAAGTTTGAATATGCATTACGTACGTCCTAGATTAAAGTATAGGCTATATTTTAGGCTTTTTTAATTTGGAAATATCATAAGTAATTCCGGGTGAAACCGGGTAACGGGCCAGCTAGTAATATAGGGTGAAAGCACTAGTAGTCGACCACCCTCTAGTAGTCGACCACTTTTATTGTTTAGCTTAAAGAAATAAGTACTGAAATAAAGAATATATTTTGAATTTCTAACTTTACAATACGACAAAAAGCGCCCTTCATAGGTAAAAAAAATAAATGCTTTTAAAGTGATTTGTAAACTAATTTTGATTCTACATGTGCCATTGCTGTTTTCTAGCACGAGAAGCATAAGTGTGCCTTGAATAGAAACGACAAATGTAATTCAGTTCTATACATTTTTTACTGGAAAATTATGCTATTTCACTGAAAAAGCATCAACAATTTTATATGCGCTTTTTATATTAAAAAATTTTTAAAAAATGGGATAATTTATTTATTTATAGGAGGTCGGTAACTGGATCATCATTCCCTTTCAATTTTCAGTAGTCGACCACAGCGATCGACTTCTGAAGCTAACTGCATTCACAATGAATGCTAAAAGTCGACCACGTATTAATTATAATTTATTTTAGATTGTATTAATATAGAAGTTAATTCCATGCCATTTTCATTAAATAATCCTAGTAATCCTGCAAGTACACCCGATTGTTGTAACACGCCCATACTCCAACAAAGAGATAACACCATACACATTGAAAAAAATCAAAAGATGGAGGCTCTTAATAAAGCTTTTGGCAAACATATATTCTATCCTGCTCCTATCCAAAGCAATAAAAAAAGATCTCCAAAAGAAAAACTGCCAAGTGCAGTTGCATCTGCTGAATGGCGCGATTTTTTTCAAAAAAACACGAAATGAACGAAAATATTGAAATAGCAAAGCGTCAGAAAAAGGAGGAAAGATTGCAAAAACCAGAAGAAAAATCCAAGAAAATAGCAATAAAAAAGGAGAAAGTAGAAGAATGTAAAAAGAAGAAGCAAGAAAAATGTAAAAAATTGAAACAGAGAGTTATAAAACAAGAAAGGATTTAATCATATTTAAGATAATTAAAATTGTATATTCGTCTCTTATGGATTAATGTTCTACAAAGTTTATATAATTTATTTATAGAATACAAATACCTACTTTAAAAACTTAAAATTTGTTACTGCTTCCTATCTTAAAAAAGAAAAATTTAATTTACATTGGAAAAAAAATAATAATTTCTATTTCTTATTAAAATTTTGATAAAGTTTTTAAAAGAATTTATTTTAGTTACGCATTATTCCTGTCATTATTAATTATTTACTGATGTTGCACATTTCATTTAAAAATAAATTTTAGTTTGTAATGCACACATAACCTATTTTGAATTTCATATTAAAAAAGGTGGTCGACTACTTGCTATCGGACCGGTCGACTTTTAGAGTTAAGTTACTAACACAAAATATTTAGTGATATATTAAATACATTTGTATTACTTCAATACATTTTATATATTTTATAACATTGATTGTTTATTTTTTTCAGAACTTTTCATTCGAGTTTAGCTTTAAGTGGTCGACCACTAGTGCTTTCACCCTATACATATTAATTGTCAATTATTTTAATATTTAATTATATTTGAACGTAAATGTGATAATAACAGTTTGTATTTAGTCCTTACACGGTAAATATTTTCTATAGTTTCATAGTTCATTTATTTTCATTTATTCTGTTGTTTGTTACAATATCGACAACAGAGAGTGGAAATGGAGTTGTCAATGATTTGGACAGCGGTGAGGATTTTTGGAGATTTTTGTGGAGATTTGCAAAGTATTATTGAAGAGAAATGTTTGCAATGTTTCACAGATTTTTCTACAAAGCCAGTGAAAATTTAAACTGGACCTACTATTCTTAATGAGTCTCATGCATCATTCTATAAATAATAAACTATGTAAAAACATTACAACATGGCAATACAAATAGCAAAAAAATGTATACCTACTTATAAATTTCATCTGTGTATAACTTTTCAACAAAAATTACTTTCCTTCAAGAGAATACAAATAACATCGAATGCAATAGTTTCACGTGTCTAACCATATAAATTTTTCTCTGTTTCAGGTAAGCGGTCAATACATCCAATTGAAGTAGAAACGTAAGTCTTTGTTTCCAATTTTTTACAGAGCTTTGAATCCCCAAAACTGTCTATCAATTTTAGTAATTCAATCCTCCATTTCTGTGGTGAAATTTGAACTTAAATAGTGAAATGAAAAACACGCGGTTACAGCTCAATATTAGCAATTTGTGAGTATAAAACGTAAAAGTACATTTTCCCCTCTCCCTGTCAATCCTCCATTAATTAATTAATATGACTGGAAGGAACATTAATTAATTATTGTCAATGTCGAGTACAAAACAGATGCAGCCTGCCGAATATTAAAATAATACACCCCCTGTACCAAAATAACAATAATCAAATATCACAATTTCATAATTCTGCTGTCACTTTAATGTAAGCGCACGGCGGTGTCTGTTTCATCAACATTTTATCATAAATAACAATTTTGAAGTTAATATTATTCGTGTGGTAGGTGCCATACACGAAAGCTATATTTAAATACAGAATATTCAGTAAATCGTGATATGATCCGCTAGCTGATAAAATCTTCATGGAAAAACAAGTGAAAAATATAGAATCTTTTTTTGATTCATCGTATTGTTTCTGAGAAAAATGGTTTCGAATATGAAGTCATGATAGTGTGGATGTATTTAAGGGGGTACATCACCTTGTACGCATAAAAGAATAGGTTTTAAAAAAAAAATTTCTCAGGCAATTTTTCAGTGAAATATCGGGATATTTTTAGATGTTGGGCAACATTTTAACTTTAATTTCATACATTATTTATGTTTTAAAGTTTAAAAATGGCGGAGTTCCACAGCACTGTCTACCGCCACGTCTGGTCAGCTGGCCCCCCGAACCAAAAACAAAAAATTCTTTAGATTTTCTTCAATGTAACCTACGATTTTTCAATAATTTTAGACAATAAGGAAATGGCTTCGTGAAGATTTTTGTTTTGTTCACTGAAACAGTTCAGATTTGGAGGTTTATAAATATTGAACAATTTAAAATATGATATAAACCGTACGCTACATTGAAGAAATTCTATTTCTCTTTAAGTTGAAATAAGAATTTTTAATTTTTCATGTTCCAAGCTCTTTTGGTGTTGGGGGCTAGTCAACAAGACATGACGTTAGACAATGTTATATAACTCGGCCATTCTAAAACTTTTAGATATAAATAACGTATGCAAATAAAGTTAAAATATTGGCTAATATCTTGTAAAAAAGATCCCGATATTTCACTGAGATATTATCCGAACAAACAAATTTTTAACCGACTTCAAAAAGGAGGAGGTTATAGATTCGACTCGTTTTTTTTCTCATGTTTTTCCCCGCATAACTCCTCAGCATATGGGCCGATATTGATGACCTTTCTTTTATTCGAAAGAGGGCGATGCCACGGTGGTCCAATCTTACACTGCATCAACATTGGCCCAATATTTTGCCAGTTCTGGTTAATAATAAAAACTACTATTGTCACCTAATTATTATTATTTTATGTACGTACGCGCATGTCTCCTCAGTATGTGGTGTCAATATATATAAAACTAAAAAGTTAAAAATAAAAAACAATTTGAAAATTAAAACCGGCTTCAAAATAATAAAATTGCACTAAAAAGTAAAACATAATTTTTCCCTCTCTTAATCTACGGCTCTCATATTTTTTAAGTCGGTACCTCATCATTTGAAGGGTTGGATGCAATAAGGGGACTATTTAGCGCTCGAAACTGTGAAAAAGTATTGTCCAATCGCTAAGAAAAATTGGAAAATTAAATGTTGTTAAACTGTATTTTAAAAAATATAGTCTTGTAAAGCTCGTCACGGCACACATTTTTTCTATTTACAGTTTTTTTTATCGAATCGTTAGTATTCGAGATAAAAATTATAAACTAAAAAAATTTCTTCGACCAAAATCATTATTTCGTTAAACATAAATTGCGATAACTTGAGTAAATATTAACGGATCGCTATGAAAGTTGAAACATAAAATTCAGAAAACTCTAGCGAAGCCGTAAAATGTATGCACAAAACCCTTATGTTAAAAAATGTAGTAATATTTAATTAAAAAGTAACACTGGACATAACCAATGTTTTTCAACGTTCGCCGTTAAAAAGTATCGAGGCAATTTTGACGTACAGATAACTTGCAGTGACAAAGTTTTTCCTTAATATACAAGGAAGTTTTTCACCAATTTTCACACTGATTAATAAATAATTGTAGAAGATATGACGATATATATAAATGTCGCGCGCCACCAACAGTCAGCAGCTACGTACTGCGCTACTTACCATTCGCATTACACTGCAAAGACATGACTTTCTGATTATTATATGATTATATATTCCAAAAAAATATTGCGATATTATTTTCGAAATATTTATTAACATTTTTATTATAGTATTTACACCCAATATTATTGGTTCTTTTATAAATTTTTCTTTTTCTTCTTTTTTCTATATTTCCTTTTTCATTTTCTTTTTGCTTATCTTGTCTTCTTTGCACACTTTATTTTTTACAGATGTTGTGCTTAAAAATTTGTTGCCGAAATCTTGTCCACTGGACGTACAATACTCTAGTAAATGTTCTAAGTCTTTACGTTTTTCAGGACTCACTCCTACTCCGCCAGCCAATGACGCTTTTTCCAAATCTTCCACTCCAATAGATGTGTTCATTTTTATAGTAGTTGGTTCCCCATTATAACTATAATATACATCTACCTGCCCATTGGAAAAATAAATAATATGGACGATTTGACTTATTTTAATTTTTTTAAAATCTTTGTTGGGCGTCAATAAACTTTCGTAATTTTTCATTTTAATTTTTGTGACGTCTACCATCTGGAAGGGGGGATTTCGCGCCGTTCTAATTAATTCCACGTATTCTTCTTCGGTTTCTATTCTTTCCCGCATCTTTTTTTTCTTTCCATATAATCCAAAATTCCGGTCACACTGGCAATAGGAATGACCTCTCACCGGAAAGAGATGCTGAATTTCTACTTGAAATTCCGTAGATATCAATGAAAAAAATTGTAGCATCGTATAATTTCGATTTTGTCCTCCTGCCGCATCAGAGTACAAAAAAATTTTGTTGTAACAGTCCAAGTCTAATTCTTTCTTAATTGCATAATATAATAAATTACACACAGTATTTCCTCCTTTCTTTAAACTACCTTCCATGAAATGGAACATGTAAGTAGCTACGACTACTTTTATGTACGTGCACATTAAATATATACAACCAGATCAATCGACGAAAAAACTGCGCATTCACAGGAAGTATCGGTAGCGGAAGATTTTGGCCAAAATCAAATTCACAGTGCAGCACATTCGCGGTCGATAATTTTAATTTTTTTAATTTATTATACTCTTCTAATAAGACATTAACTTTGCGCGGTCTTTATTATTCCTTTTTATATTACTACAAGTCCGTGACAAGAAATGATTATATTCCAATCGATGAGTCGGCGTACATGAAATATTTTAACCGTCACGTAAATTTTTCGTTTAGTTCGCCACGATCCGATGTTTGTGATCTTTGCTACGCGTACGAAACAAATGGACAACGAAAAGATAAGTACGACGAACATAAGCTTGAAGTAGAAGAGTATAATAAATTAAAAAAATTAAAATTATCGACCGCGAATGTGCTGCACTGTGAATTTGATTTTGGCCAAAATCTTCCGCTACCGAAACTTCCTGTGAATGCGCAGTTTTTTCGTCGATTGATCTGGTTGTATATATTTAATGTGCACGTACATAAAAGTAGTCGTAGCTACTTACATGTTCCATTTCATGGAAGGTAGTTTAAAGAAAGGAGGAAATACTGTGTGTAATTTATTATATTATGCAATTAAGAAAGAATTAGACTTGGACTGTTACAACAAAATTTTTTTGTACTCTGATGCGGCAGGAGGACAAAATCGAAATTATACGATGCTACAATTTTTTTCATTGATATCTACGGAATTTCAAGTAGAAATTCAGCATCTCTTTCCGGTGAGAGGTCATTCCTATTGCCAGTGTGACCGGAATTTTGGATTATATGGAAAGAAAAAAAAGATGCGGGAAAGAATAGAAACCGAAGAAGAATACGTGGAATTAATTAGAACGGCGCGAAATCCCCCCTTCCAGATGGTAGACGTCACAAAAATTAAAATGAAAAATTACGAAAGTTTATTGACGCCCAACAAAGATTTTAAAAAAATTAAAATAAGTCAAATCGTCCATATTATTTATTTTTCCAATGGGCAGGTAGATGTATATTATAGTTATAATGGGGAACCAACTACTATAAAAATGAACACATCTATTGGAGTGGAAGATTTGGAAAAAGCGTCATTGGCTGGCGGAGTAGGAGTGAGTCCTGAAAAACGTAAAGACTTAGAACATTTACTAGAGTATTGTACGTCCAGTGGACAAGATTTCGGCAACAAATTTTTAAGCACAACATCTGTAAAAAATAAAGTGTGCAAAGAAGACAAGATAAGCAAAAAGAAAATGAAAAAGGAAATATAGAAAAAAGAAGAAAAAGAAAAATTTATAAAAGAACCAATAATATTGGGTGTAAATACTATAATAAAAATGTTAATAAATATTTCGAAAATAATATCGCAATATTTTTTTGGAATATATAATCATATAATAATCAGAAAGTCATGTCTTTGCAGTGTAATGCGAATGGTAAGTAGCGCAGTACGTAGCTGCTGACTGTTGGTGGCGCGCGACATTTATATATATCGTCATATCTTCTACAATTATTTATTAATCAGTGTGAAAATTGGTGAAAAACTTCCTTGTATATTAAGGAAAAACTTTGTCACTGCAAGTTATCTGTACGTCAAAATTGCCTCGATACTTTTTAACGGCGAACGTTGAAAAACATTGGTTATGTCCAGTGTTACTTTTTAATTAAATATTACTACATTTTTTAACATAAGGGTTTTGTGCATACATTTTACGGCTTCGCTAGAGTTTTCTGAATTTTATGTTTCAACTTTCATAGCGATCCGTTAATATTTACTCAAGTTATCGCAATTTATGTTTAACGAAATAATGATTTTGGTCGAAGAAATTTTTTTAGTTTATAATTTTTATCTCGAATACTAACGATTCGATAAAAAAAACTGTAAATAGAAAAAATGTGTGCCGTGACGAGCTTTACAAGACTATATTTTTTAAAATACAGTTTAACAACATTTAATTTTCCAATTTTTCTTAGCGATTGGACAATACTTTTTCACAGTTTCGAGCGCTAAATAGTCCCCTTATTGCATCCAACCCTTCATTTGTACTGTGTAAATCGGGCGCCGACTTAAAAAATATGAGGGTTGTAGATTAAATTAGGGAAAAAATTATTTTTTACTTTTTAGTGCAATTTTATTTTTTTGAAGCCGGTTTTAATTTTTCTAAAATTTCTTTTTATAAATTGAACCATTCTTTTAGTCGTACGAGATTGTGTACCCCCTTAAACAAGATTAACATAATCTAGAGTCGATTGCTTTGGTGTAGATTTTTTATTATTATTGACATGTTGGAATGCAATACATAAACGAATATAATAACAAAAGGACTGCATACATACTTAATAGAAATTACAGAGTAATTTCATTGTGGCATTATTTTATACACGATATTTCTGAATGGAGATACAAATATATAAGGGACATTCCACGCGAAATCGGACAGTTTTCGAAGTAACATTTCGGATGTTGCTGAAATTTGAATATGTTGTAGTCTTTAGTGATATTTAAACGTACCTTATACTATGAGCCAATTAAAAAAATTCATTCCACATTTTCTACTCATTTTTTCGTGAGAAATCATCTTCTGGTTGATGGTACCACGATCTACTTCAGATTGTATATTTTTTCGCACATTTAAATTGCACAAATACAGAACAATGGTCTCGACTTTTCAATATGCTCATAGTAACTGCATTTAAAGGGCTACTCCTACATAAAAGCTTGAAAAGAGGACACAGATCGGAATTCTTTTAGAAAAATGTATACATAGGTGAAAATCACCCAAATTTTTGATCACCAAGAGTTATATTTGTTAACTAGATTCTCCCAAATATTGATTGGAAAATAACTGAAGGAGTTATCGTTACTGGTAGGAGAAATGTGTTTTTTCGAGGTTCGTTAAAATTTGAGATCCTAGACGTTCTTCGTTTGAAAAATAATTCTTTTTTGTGTTTACGAAATAATTCAGAAAAAATGGCAACGTCAGGGGTCTCTACGTACTCTACATACATCTCTTAATATATTCTTAAAATCTTTTAAGCTTTTTGGAAAAACACACCTCTCCTATCGGCAGCATTAACCCTTTTAAATAGTTGTTACTATTTCTCAACACAAAACGGGAAATGTCTTGTTAATAAATAAACCTTTTAGTGGACAGAAATTTAATATGTATTTCACCTATACCATTTTCTAAAAAAAGAGCCTAAGTTCGTGTCTATGTCAGGCGTCTACATGTAGGTGCATGTAACATGTAAAGTGCTCTATGAAAAAGTGATAATTTTCGTGTAGCCTCCATAGTCTTCAGGAGAAACGAATATTAAATATGGAGCCTTGATAATCCCAACAGGGAATTATTTCGCCGGTGCGTTTCCATCGCGCAGAATTCGCTAAACCTCATCTCTCTTATCATCTTTGTTTGTCGAACGCTGAATTTAAATATCGCCACGATTCGAGCATTCATTCGCGGTTTTCGCAACGAATAACCTTCCAGAAGATCGATTGTCCCCACGATCGACCTAATTTTAGGGGTCTAATTACTCGAGGACGGAGATACTAGCAATTGGAAGGAGTTCTGGCGTTCCCCTCGAACCGGCGTATAACTGTTACTAACGAGAGGTGAGGCTTAATTAACAGGGCGTTAATTAAGATTAAGGAAGATTAGACATTAGCCGAGATTGCTGGTGACGAAAAGAATCACTTACTTATAATCTCTGGAAACTTTGATAATCTTTTAGTAATCCTTCTAAGTTTCTGTGATTAAGTTTTTATTCGTTGCATTCTAATGAGGAAATAGATGTCACGACATGTGATTTATGAGTACAGCCTCCTGATCAGTTTCATTTTTCGGAGGCTTTTCAAAGAGGACTGTCGAAGTACTATGAGATTATCAGAAGGAATTAGGGAGGGCTATCGAAAAAGCTTTTTTTTCAGCTATAATTAACCGATCAAACGAGCGAAGTTCGATCGCAAGGATAAGACTTGAAATTTGGCGCCCTACGACCCCGCTCACGGTCCCGCGATGGTGGCTTCTGGCGCCCTCTTCGTCATATTTTGTTTAGAGAGATGTGGAGTGGAGTTTTCGCAGAATGGGTGGGAATGGATCATCTTCCAACGAGACGTTTCATATAATTGCGATCGAACTTCGCCCGGGCTCGTTTGATCGGTTAATTATATTACACGTCTCGTTCTCGATTGTAATAACATGTAGATCTTCAGCGCCTGTGATAACTCCCTATTTCAAGGTTTTATGTTATTTTATTTTTACATTGCTGTTCTTAGCCCGTTATTGTTTTTCTTTTATTACCGATCGCGCAAACTCATCGTTTGGAGTTTGGACAGGCCTGTTAGAAAATCTAGCGAACATTTGAGACCTCCCTGACCAACCGGCTGTTCGGCGGATGGTATCTACATTTACACATTTATTAAATGCAGCAGCTACTGCCGCGTGCCTAGTGCTAGATGCAGAAAAATGGTTAGTACCTACTCCCGCCTTGGTAAGTAAGGATTTTATCCAGTGTCTTATCGTTTGTGCGGACACGTCTTTATATAGTTTAACCGTGGATATTAAAAGTCTTACATTGTCCTTAGGTCTAAACTCTTTGGTATACTCTAGGTCAGGCCTGTCCAGGGATTTGCTCGCACGAGCAGTCGCAAGTTGCTCTTCGCTCTCGGAGGCACCGAGCCGGAGCCGGGCCCAACAGCGAAAGGTCTTTTTCGTGGGGGAATCTGTGAACGCCACTACTTATCCCCACTCTTTTATAGCTGCCGTTCTTGCCTTCGCTTGCAACCATCCGCGGCTGCTCTTCGAGGGCAAGAACAAAAGTTGGACAGGCCTGCTCTAGATACTCTAAGACAGTGGAGGCTACACATAAAGTAGATTTCTTCTTAAAGAAAGGTAGAAGCAGCTCAGGCTGAAATCGCCCCGTATTCGAAGTCTTTATAACGTCTGCGATTTTAATCGTTATACCCGTATCCGATTCTAGGATATTATCTGTTCTTATTAACGCTAGTGTCTGGAGTCTCTGTGCCGTCGCTAGAGCCAGTAGGGTTGCCTCTTTTTCGGCTACTTGCTTGTGGCTTAGTTTGCTTAGTGGATTCAGCTTTTCTATATATTCCAAGACTGGTGCTGTATCCCAAGTGCTGGAGTACTTGGGTTTACTCGGTTTCGATTTGAAAACACCTCTTAAAAAGCGTGAGATGAGTTCGCCTTTTCCTACCTTATGTAGCGATATGAGCGCAATTGCTGACCTGGTTGAGTTTAAGGTTGCGTAGTTAGCGCCATTTTTAAAACGCTGGTTTAAAAATTGTATGATATCTGGTGCTCCGGCATCTATTTTCTTTCTATACGCATACTCAACCCATAATTTGAGGGTTGACTCACTGATTGACTTTATCATGGTGTCCACTGAGTCCTCGTCGATGCCTTTGTTTCGAAAAGCCCTCCGTATAAATTCCCTGCCATCAGCGAGAGTTTCGATGCTTATGGGTGTACTTTCTGTCTGCACGGATATAATAAAGTGTTCTCATCTGGCTCAAATATCAGCGGTGGTGACTTTGAAAATGAATTGAATAGAGGGTACCATGGTTGTCTTGGCCATAGTGGTACGACCAGCACACCTTCTGCTTTTTTTACCATTATCTTTCGTAAGATCCTCAAAATGAGTGCGAAAGGAGGAAACGCATAGAATCTTTCACCTTTCCATAACATAGTGAATGCATCTACGACAGCGGCGTCAGGGTGAGGAAATCTGGAGCAGAATCTGTTACATTTTTTATTTATTCTCGAAGCAAACAGGTCTATTGTAAATGGGCCAAATTTATTATTTACTATCTCAAAAATTGCGTTATTTTATTCCCATGCCGTATCTATGTTGGAAAGTCTTGACGCTGTATCGGCCTCGGCGTCTTTTCTTGAAGGGATATAAGATGCGAAAATCCAGAGTTTTCTCTCCTCACACCATTTCCAAATTTTTCTGGATAGTTCACTTAGATGAGGAAATTGTATACACCCTGCTTTATTTACATAAGATATTGCGGAGGTGTTATCTATACTCAATAGAATCTCCGAGTTACTCAGATGAGACGCAAAGCATTTGATTGCAAAAAATGCTGCTAATAGTTTCAGGTAGTCAATACTGAAGCGCTTCTCTTTTCCAGTCCAGAAACCGTGGGTACTTACACCATTGCAGAAAGCTCCCCACCCAGTCAGAGAGTCCGAAGATATTTCTATCGCAAATTCGTATGTTCTAATTGGGTTTATCCCAATTAATGCATTCTTTTGCCACCACAATAGATCTTCAGTCATGGTTTGCTTTATAAGGATTTTCCCTTCATAGTCATTATCATTTAACATTAATGCCAAGAACTTCTGTCTTTCCAGTCTTTGCAAAACGTAGGACTGTATGCTACAGCAGGGCATGCTGCTCAGCACTTCCAGTAGCTTTGCGAAGAAGCGAATTTTATAAGCATTACCTTCTTGGAATGAATTTGCCATGTTTACTATTTGCTGTTTTTTCGTATTCGTTAATTCTAAAGTGAAATTTTTTGAGTTTATATAGAATCCTAGATACTTGCAACTCTATCAGCAGGCCGAGATGTTCTAATAGGTTTATCGTTTTCCCGATATGGCTCGTGCAACGCGTGTAGGATTTGTTAGTGATTAAAATATCATGAATATAAATGATTCCCTGACTTCTTAGGGTATTCATACCGGTTTCAAGACTTTTGTGTAAACATAAGGGCTAGTGCACTAACCAAATGGCAAACAAGTAAATTGGTAGAGTATCTTCTGAAGTCTGAATGTTAAGAATTTCCTATAATCTCTATGTATTGGAATTAGGAAACAGGCGTCCTTTAAATCGATAGTGCACATAAATGCCTTTTTTGCTACTAGGTTTTTGGCAGCACGAATATCGTCCATTTTGAAATGAGGTGGGTTAATGAATTTGTTTAAATTTTTTAAATTTATGATGAACCTATTAGATCGATTTGGCTTTGGAACTAAGAAGTAAGGGGAAGCGAACTGCCCCTCACTATCCACACATTCTTTAATAGCATTCTTTAATAGCAACAAATCAATTTCCTTTTTTATTGTGACTAATTCTGGTTCCGACCAGCGAGGCGCATCTGAGAGGTTACGCTCGTATGGAACCTCCCTAAATGGAATCTTGTACCCCTTCAAACACTCGAAAACATAGCTTTCTGTTGTAATGTTCTTCCAACGTTCTGTAAAATTCTTTAAACGACCTGCTGTAATATTTACCGTGTTTATTTGGGGCTTCAAGACATTCTGGCTCGGTCTCTGGTATTTGGTCTTGAATTTTATTTGTGGCCTTCGCGTGTAATTCCCCACCTGCCTGTATTTGGCAGGTGGGTATTCCGAGTTTCCCTGGTCCCGATGCTTATAGGAAGTGGGTTTTACCATCGGTTTCTCTTGCACTTTTAGGGAGGCGCACGCCTTTTCTATGGACTTTACCTCCTTTACTTGTTCTACAAATTTCAAACCATACAGCCACTCGTCTGCCTTAATGGCTTCTAGTGTTGGTCTGATTGTTTTGTTTAATGTTGGTGTAATGAACGATTTCCTAGCCATGTTTGCTGGTAGAAAACATCAGACATTAGTTTTCCAGCATCGCACAGATATTGCGTTAGAATTTCCTGGTCAACCCCTTCTTCTGAGTCCTCCAGGATCAGAGAGACTGCAGCACCTAGTGCAGATAATACTGAGCCAACGCAGTATTGCGCAGTCTCAAAGTGTTTATCACGCTTTACAGCAATTTCTGTCATTAGCGCTGTGTTTGAGATGAGACTAGGTTGAGAAGAAAGGAGAGGAATCTAAGACAGGTTATATTCACTTTGTCACGTTATGCGGTAATCACTTTGTCAGTTTTATTAAAAAACAACTCGATGAGCCGGAGAGATGAAATGAGTTTCCCGATTTGGTGCCACAGTGTTTGTATTAAGCACTGTGGACTGCACCGAGAGAGCGTGAATTGAAACCGCGTGAAATACCACGTGGCGTCCACCCGATTCTACTAATCGCTAGACTACTGAGCGTTCAATGAGCAGAGAACAGGCACAAATTGCTGTGCCTTGAGATGACTCTGCGAGTACGGTGAGCTGAGAGTGAGAATTTTACAAGAAAAAGGTAACGATTCGCTATGCAATGACACGACACTTTCTGTGTAAGAGGCACACAAGAGAATGAGATGAATATGGCCGCTGGCCGTTACGCTTCTTCTCCGTTCTCTTGGATCGTCGACGCGTGCGCTCATTGGTCGATCGATCCGAGCTGATTGGTTCATCGATTGCGGCGACAGTTGATCGATCACCGCTGATTGGCGGCTCGCCAATCGATCAGCGCTGCTGAATCGCGGTCCGCGAGGTGCTGCCATGAGAGTGAGTGTGGCGGCGTGGGAAACTATTTTCATTCCCAAACACGCTGTGATTTCTGGGTTGGCTTTTGGTGCCTCAGTGTAGGAATCTCCTTTTTTAGGGTATTTCTGAATTAGTGTTTTTTTGTTGTCCATAAGAAAGCCATCCTGCATCCACTTTTGCCATCTGTTTTTAAGTTTGGTATTGAACTGTATTTGTAATTCGTTCGATGCATTGGGATCGTCCCCCAAAATTTCCAGCAATTCTGGGCGTACACCAGTTATTGTGTGGCCAGCCTTCTGTGGGCTCTCTGTACCAGGGCAGATCTCTTTTGGTGTAATCTCACTGGTATTACCTGGTAGGGTTTCCTTGTTACTTTGACGTTCCTGGTGATCACCTATCAAAGTACAACGGGATCTATAAAGTACCACTTATTGTGGATAGGTCCTCTTTTGGTTTGTTACCAAGGATATTTTTGTTGAATAATTCCTGTTTTGCCGTGTGGGCCTGTTAGTAGCTTCTTATTGATGCTAACAAACGATTGTGGTTCGTGTGGAACGAAAGTCAGAATGGATTAAAGGTTTTATTTGCTTACCCTGAACAGAATTTCCATCTTCACCCATATGTTCTGGAGACAATACTGTTATGGAGGAGGTACTACTTAGGTAGCGAGCTCTCCCATTCTTTTGTCTGGGCCAGGCGTGCGACAACCTCAGTTAGGTTATGTAATTGTTCCTGCATTTTCTGCAGTTTTTTGTCGGTGTGATCACTATCCCTTGACCTCGAGCGAGCTCTCCTTTTTCTTCTTAGACTCTTTCATCGTAGCTGTAAATTAACTTATTAAGTAAATCACAATGATAATACTAGTTTTACTCTGAGCGTCCGAAGTTGTTACACAACGAATCAAATATGATGAAGACGGCGCCAGAAGCCACCACCGCGGGACCGCGAGCGGGGCCCTAGGGCGCCAAGTTTCAAGTTTTATACTCTGAACGATGTGAAATGTAGCATGACAAGCATTACTACATGTTATTATCATCGAGAACGAGATGTGTAATATAATTTAATATTTGAAGAGCACTGTTTATATATAATTAGTTCATGCTATGTATAGTAATGGAATAAATGTATAGATACCCTACTTAAACGTTTATGTGGAAATCAAGTTGAAAGTTTTTTTTTTTTACAAATTTCGTATAAATAAATATACAGATAGACGAGGATTTTTTAAATAACTAATCGTAGGAATATTTGAAAGTTAGTAAAATGTGTGTATATTCTTGGAATTACTATGTGAATTATAGTCGCGATGCCACTGCAATTTTTGTGCGGTTTAGCGCGGAGGAAGCAAATCTTTGTAACTCGATTTTCTCAAGAACTTTTGAACAGTGTATAATTATTAACTTATTGGAAATACGTTGGTATTTAGATTGTGCACTAAGTATGCACAAAATTTGAGCTAAAATCGTTGATCTACACTTCGTGCAGGTAATGGTGAGTGGTAAGTGTTAATATCAATATATTTCGAATTTGTGACGGTTACTGTGACATGCATCTCGATTTTTTAATGTAAGAATATCGTAGAGTTGTTCTTAGTTTCCTATTTCGAATTGATTACCTATTTTTTAAATAGTTTAAAAGAAATTTAAAAATAAATTCCCAATTTACACAAAAACAGTCTTACAATAGTACCTATCAAATTTCACACTTCCTGTTGCTCTCATTGTTTTATTTTAGTGAATCTTCTCCTTAACCCTTTAACCGATCGACTTCTGCATCAACAACATTTCCAGTGTATCTGAGATTGTATATTTACAAATAATTATAAGCAAAATCAACTTATTCTGTCCATACCAAGTACCTACCTACAACATATCGCCTAATACACTACCTCCTTCATTGAAGCAAAATTTTGTCCATTTTCACCACTTTCATGGACGAGTAAACTTAACACTTTAAACATTCCTTTTACTACCATTCTACTTACCACGTGAAAACGCCTCGCTCCACCAAGAAACTGGTTAGCATTAACGTGGTTGGCCGAAAATTAAATATCCCTTTGTAACAGCACAAAGAGGATTCCTGTAACACATATAAAAGCCAATTGCCGCGAAACTACAGTCATTAAGCTCATTATTCATTTGGTATCTCGAGGAGCACGCAGCTCGCTGCATCGAGTTCACTGAATTATTCAAACAAGTTTCTGAATATTTCCCCCTCCGTCGTCCTTCGTCTTCTCACGGTCTTACGAAACTTTCTTCGCAAGCGAATTAGATTAACGAGTGCGATGCGCTGTTCGTGTCACTGTCTCGGATGATAGAATGATAAATTATTACAATTCCTACAAACGCTTATCCAAACGCGTGATTGTTTGAGACTAAGAAACTGATTATTGTTAAAAGAAAGTAGAAGGTTATTGGCTATATTATTATGTAGAAAATGAGTTGTAAATTCTTGTCCAGTTTACTTACAGCAGCTTTATTTTATTGGCTTCAAAGCGCAGGAAGTGGTACAGGTGATGAATCAGACAATTAATATTCAGAGAGATAAGTAGGTATACTACTTAGTGTTCGACGATCAGCTGTTTCATATCTGCTAACATTGTGTTAGTCGCTAGGTATCTGTTCGATAAGGATCCATAGAAATTCCGTCTACAACAATTTATTCATTACAATACTTTTCACTTCAAAGTTCAAATTCATACCTGTTTAAACAAATTACTACCCTGTGCACGATGTTGCACGTAAAGTATTGTCCGACTATACATATATACTAGAATGTTTACCGGAGCCGAGTCAAGGGGACATTTCTCTTTGACACCTTCAAAAAAATCGATTTCAATATTTTTATTTTTCTAAAAAATATATATATATTTGAGAATGTACTGTTAAATTTTTTAAGAGAAATTTCAAGTAGGTTGTGGCTTGTCCAGCCCTTTTTGTACACCGTGAGTGTTCCGAGCCCATTGGCAACTTTAAACGCGGTTTTCTTGAAATGTATTTCTTGTCACCTGGCGTAGATGAAATCTCAACTACTACTTGGCCGATTGCTCCGAAACTTTTACAGGATAGTTCACATACTAGTAACACTCGTCGGAACTAAAATTATATTGTTATGTTAACTTTGTCATATTTTCTGATATTGAAAAATTACCGCAAAAATAATTAAATTTCGGACTTTTCAATCGAAGTATTCGCCATTATGCCAATTTTTAGAATAATCTATTTCTGATGGTCCCGACCATAACGACAAACATACTGATTAAGAATCTTTTCAATTTTTTGTTTTTATTTTCACCTGGTATGGCATCATTTCTTCAGATATCCAATTCCTTTTTGCAGAGTATACAGAATTATTTTATACACAAAAAGGTGTGTGCGTTGGGTTTTATGTACAATGGTTTTTATACGAAAAAGAAAATCATATAAGTAACCTTCTTTTTCGACCTGCAAAATGTATTAGAAAAACAGGGCTTACGACGAAACATATAATCTAGTAAGGACTTAGCACAAGTATTTTCACGTACATTTCGGAAGAATATGTCTAAACCTCTAAACCTCGAAAACGATTCCACGCAATTTAAAAAAATGGTCTATTTCTGATACCTAAAAGAAAAATCATTTTTACACCTCATCTTTCTCTACAAAATTCGTTCGCACATTAAAGGACGAAGGAAATAATTCCTCGAAAATATACACCCGTTTTGTGAGCTGTCTGAATGATTAATTTCCTGTTCAACCACCACCGCTGAAATCGACCGTGAGTTATTCGTTGGGGGCTGGGGGCAGATACGACCACGTTCTGGAAATCGAAAATGCATCTTTTTTTCCTCTACAGCGGCAAAGTGCTGCTTCGCTTTAATTTACGCAGTCCAGTTCAATTTACTGTGCACACGCCAGCGCCTGTAATAAGATTCGCGTCGTTATTGGGGAATATAGATGGCGGGGAGTAACGTGGACGTGCTTGTTCGAAAATAACGTTCATGGGCAAATTAATATCGCGATTGTACCGTATACCACTTACGCCATTAGCTACCAATAATTATTGACGGAAAAGTGGTTGGCTTATTATTGGCGATCGTGTTTTAAGTGTATGTTGCACGTTGGCCGTTGTCTTGTGGATACAAGGGTAACTTTCACTCATTCTGTGTATCACGTATGAAAATATTTGGAAAAAATTTTCTCCGTGTCTAACAGTCAAATTTGAAAATTTCAAGTCAAATCTTATCGTTCTACTTTTGTCAGATAGGTATTTATGAAAAGTTGATCCCTAATGCTTGATTGGTAAATTTGAAATTTTCAACTGAAACACACATCTTGATGTTGTACTCGTGAAAATTTGTCTCACTGCACCATTACGTAATTCGGAATTAGGGGTCTGCAAAAAATGTATATAGATTCCAGTATAAAAGTACCACCAGGTTCGTCCACTAATAATTCTGTCAACGAAAATTTAAGTTCTATCAGATACTCATGAAAATTTTATCCCGAATGTGTAATCATTAAATTTGAGATCCACCCAAAACTGCTCGTTCCACTTTGGTCAGATCAACACAAATTTCCTGCTGTTACACTAATGAACGTTTTTTTCAGTGCATAGTTACATAACTCGAAATAATCCAATAACAAAGAATGCATATAGTAGATCAATACGGAAAATCTCTTTCTGTTATTCCAGTATAAAATTTGTATCTCACAGTTCGTGTAGGTACTACTAATAGTTCTATTAACGAAAATCGATTTATCATACGTAACTTCGAATTGACGATCAGCCAGGAAGTGGATCGGGGAAATTTCGCATCCAACGAGCTCGTTACATTCGAAATTCCGGCGGTCAAAGGGGCCAATAGCTGGAATAGTATCGGGACCGAATTCGAGGAGTCGCGATTGTGTAACCCGCGGTTAATGCTGCGCCGTAAATAAGGGCGGTAAACGTCATCGATGATCAACGAAATCGGGATTTCATTCATTGAGTTGTTTTAATCGTTGCCACGATTTACAGATACCGCGATGCTTTGAAAATTTGATGAGTAATCGCTGGCGATTTATAAATGTTCGACTGGTCGATACGATCTGGCGTTATTAGTATCGAGGCAATGTTGCGATTAATTCACCCCGTGCCTTATCGGTGTTTGCGAAAATACGACGCAGTGTTTTGTTCTGCGTCCATTGTGTGGATGGTCGAGCAAAGAATTTTTTCAATGTCGATAAAATTGTCATGGTTCAATAAACTTTAATATTACCAAGATTCACTAAAATACTTCTTCTGCCCTAGGTGTTGCTCAAGTGACGTAACCATAGTATGTCTTCCTACACATGCTTGGCTACTATTTAGTTCAGTTCATTACATACGAGCACTTTCTTCACGAGATATTACGTGCTAGGCGATAGCAAGGCACTCACCCTGGCCATTTTCCAAACCGTGTGTGGCATTACGAATTTCCTTTCGTTCACTGCGAAAAAAAATCAAATAAATCAGGCTAAATCGAAATCCGTTCTTTCCCAGTCCTAATCTGAAACAGAACACAGGGTTGAACATGGAAATACTGCATTTCTCAAACCCTCCATTACATTAGCATTGCAAATCGGTTAAGAATCAGCTCCCAGTTACATCGAATACCTGGCGAACTGTGATCAATGTTTAGGCCTGGAGCACACAGTTCCGTGCATTCTTCGATGTAACTGCATTCGAACAGAGGCTTCGAAATACACATGGGTGTTCTGATGGATTCGTCTGTTATTCTTTTCTCAAAATAAATATAGAAAGGGAGCTAAATAAATTTAGGATGGGAGCAAAAAAAATTAGAAGTATGACAGAGTGACTGATAAAACAATGAGAAACTGTTTGAAACAATGAGAAATCATAGTACAGAACAAAAAGGAAAGTAGGGCAGCAAATGACATAAGAAGTGGTGGGTGTAACAATAGCAATCATTTATTTTCTTGTAAGAGGACAGTTAATATCCTTTGCATATCGTTAGTAGGACGCTTTCACATGAAACACATCTGTGTCTGTCACTTCCGTTATAACTAGAATTTCAGGTATATTTACTTGGCACACACAGGAATTTTTAGACAGTTTAAACAGAGAACAGCAGAGCGTCCTGTATTCGGTAGTCTTGGTATTTTTTTCTGAGTTTTATAGTAAGTAAGCGCAGCTTATTTTATGTCATCGTCAGTTATTTGTGTTGAAATGAATGTTTAAGACGATAGCAATTTTGATTCTTCACGCCTCATCTAATCCATGTAAACTCGTGAAGTTAACGAAATATTACTAAAAAATTAAATACTTAATTACAATGAAATGTTGCGTCTCAAAAAAAAAAAAAAATCACGTGATGGAGATAGAGAGGTGGAAGTGGCCATGGGAAAAAATGAATTGATCAATAAAACCATTCAATAGAAACTAAAAACTATAATCCGTCGATAACAATTTAGAGATGGGAAGGTTATGGGCTGGTCTCAATTGCTGATACTTACAATTTATGTACATACGCAATTCCTCACTTTTGTTTCAAATTGGTAGTAGAAGTGCTATTAGGGTCGATCATAAATAGAATATGTAACGAGTAAAGCACTTGTTGCTTGTCTTCCACACACATGTTACCGCACGGATGCACTTGCAGTTTGTACCTATAAATGCTATAGTCAGAACACGAGTAACTGGCTGTTGAACACCACTGAGGAGCCTCCTCCTGAAGTTGCAGAGCATGTTCTCTTTAAATAGAGATGCATTTGGCTTTTATGATCAATCAATTATTATTCTCCCCTCTATAGTATTATAATAACGAGAATATTTAGCATTCGTAGTAGAATTATGTTTTTCATCAAATTATACAAATTCTTGCCCTTTAAAATTCAACGTGAATGCGTCCAGTGGTTGTTAATCATCGTTTGGTGCATACAGGGTCGATTCGAAGTCATCCTAAATATTAAGATCACAGAGGAAGAACATGATAAGTCACATTTTCCGTTGTTTATAGGGGAGCAATAAGTTTAAAGTTCAATACGCTCTCATCCAACCCTATATTGAGATTAAATATGTGTTTTTGTCACCCTCTGGAACATTTAAAAAATATTGCTTGTCATAACATTTTATATCGTGAACTTATCAGCTGTTTCCTCTTTTACTAATTATTTTATAAATAATCGCTTCTTAGGTTACCCTTAAATTGTCATTTAACTTCTCAAATTGAGTCATACCTTTTCAATGGATAACCAAAAATTTTGGTTTGCATAACTTAAAAATATAAAGGTTTTCGTGGGCTGATCACATTATTCCATTGTTTCACTTGGACTTGTCATGTTGGTCCCCCATACACCCATTTTTAAAAGGCTTGTTCCCCTTTTCAACTATGTCTACTCTCTTTTAGCCACCACATGGCATAAAAATCTGAAAATCAACAAAAATCGAATCATCATGTTTTCCTCGGTGGTCGTCATACATATATTAATCATCATTAGTATTTTTAGATCCCAACAAAATTGAAGTCTAATGCTAATTTTGAGGTGTGTATATGTGAAATTATGGGTCACATTGGACCCATTGCCCGATGTGCGCAAACTATCCGCCGTGCAAGGGTTAAACATGGAAAATATCACTATTAAAATTCCATGCCTCTTGCCTGCACTCGTGCAAGGCCGAAGATATTGTGCGAACTTCCAGAAGTTTGCCCGTTGTCGGTGCGAAGTTTACGATCGTGTTTTGCCACGAGTGCGGTTACAGAAAAGGTGTCGGAGCAAGGAATTTGGGATTTCGTGACTGCTGGCAGGATCTTAAACCTGCCAGGCTTTTGGAGTAATGACTCATCAGCTCGAACATCATTCCTTGGCTCTTGAAAAAAAAAACGTAATAAAGGAAAGTGAAGGAAAGCGTACAACTGCTTCTGTTTCTGGTAGAAATAAAAGAAGAAGAGAATCACGAAATTAGCAGGATTGATCAACAAATATAAAGCTCGAACAGGACCCTGAATTCTTAGGAAAACGCTCGTAGCATTAGGGATATGAGGTAAAAGTGCCAACTTTACATGATTTTACTTATCTTCGATCCTCTGTATGTTTGGTGCATGGTTAAAATCTGGAATCTCAATTTTCACCCACTTCCACTAACACTAGTTCACAACCATTTCGCGCAGCAGGTATCACTATTTTTTCTTTGTGTAAAATGGGCCGCTGATTCCGAAAATACGGTCCAAAATTTTTTCTATGCATACGTTATCGAGATATCGACAGGTGAACTGTTTACCTGTCTGTCACAAAGATGGTCCCACTTAATTGTGAATATCTCGTGTTGCGAATATCCGATTTGGTCGGAAATTATACCAAATTAAAGATAATTGAATTACCAACAAATGTACCTTACAAAATTTTCAAATCGGTTCTACAGTTCGGGTGAAATCAATAAAAATATGTGAATAAAGTCATTTTTTTCGACCGAAATTGAGATCGACAATTCATTTAATCATCTGGGAAGAATCGAAATCGCCAAAATGGGCCCAGTTTTTCATTTCTTACGTTGAGTCTGCACTTTTACGAAGAAAGCAAGCTGCTACGGAAGAAAATCTATGGATAAATACCAAAGCTAGAGGCAATTGACGGCCGATTTCCAGAGGCAACGCCTTCTTCCTCCCGCCGCGCGTCTTGGCCCCCGCGGCGGCCTAAACTGCGTTCCATATAAGAGCATACCGGCGCCACTACCGATTTGCGACCGATCTGCGCAGCTCCCACGGATCTGACACACGCGATTGGTTATGTCGATTCTTCCAGTGTTTTCAAGAATTCGGCTCCTTTTTCTTCCCTCGTTTTCAAAGAAATGTCGTGCGATCTTCAGCGCATAGGGCTAAACGATTCCTCGCTTTCAACTTTGATACGTACATCGTCGTCCAGTTTCCCCGTTAATATTTTAGATTTGCCCAGCACGTCTAAACGTGCGCGAAAATCTAGTTTTCCCAAACATATTGGAATAGGCCTATAGGGGATACCACTGATAAAAAAAGACGCATCGATAATAGTACCCCATGGGTGATGTGGAAACCTATTGATACCAGGGGGCGAGGGGCGCCCCAATGCGTTACGCGCGATTCATATGGTACGGGCCTGAGGCGGTCCAAGCTCCTTGGTCGCCGCGGGGGCCAAGACACCCGGCGGGAGAAAGGAGGCATTGCCTCTGAAAATCGGCCGCTGCGTTCACTTAATTTCCAGGCCTGACTTAAGATATTTTTCGTTGTAGCTTGATGTTTTAGGCATAGTTTTTAGTTAAAAAAATTGTACATAACCTATACATATAATATATGACATAAGTTTTCAAATCGTACTGATACGATTGTAGTGGTACAATTTTAGAAAACATGATTGATCAATTTATTTATACATATCGATTTAAACTTCATAATAAATGTAATATGTACCTAAAATGAGTGTGAAATATTCTACATTAAACCCGGTTTCAGAAAAATTGAAAAATACAGGATAAATCTGCATTGTTTGATTATTATCAGCTAAAATAAACTGGTAAAATGTCATCAATCATACCTGATTCTTTTAAATGTTTATATTCATAGCACGCACAAACTAGGGTGTAAGCTTGAAGGTTTTATTTCTGTTTTTCATTTTGCATTTACTTGATGATTTTACCATTACATGTCGGTTCTACTCATTAATTATTAAGAAATTTATGAGGTACGATTTATGTGACCAGATAGTTTGATGACCGGATAGTTTCGAACAGTTTGCGACTCACGAAAGCTTTGAAAAAGAAAAACAATACTTTTAAGGGAACATTCCCAGTAAATCGCCAAAAAAAATAGGTGATGTTTAGGATCTTTTTGTAAAAAAGTATACAACTTACAGTAAAAAAAACTTTATGGCTTTTATTTATTCGTTATCCAAGGATATGAAAAAAAAATTTCATTTTCCTGTAGTGGTTCGATTTCTACGTGGCGGTCCGTGCTCTGCTACAATAAATAAAAACAGCGTTGACGGTAGGCAGAATAACTCGACGTAAGATTGTCGCAAATAAAAAACCCAAAGAATACTAGTGCATAGGTAATTTTCACCGAAAACAAATCACACACTTGCACAGAATAGAAAACTCCTGGTAAAAGTAGGTAATCATAAAAGGTTCGAATCTATAAATGGTCAGGGTTCGATTATACTTGCAAGTACCGCAGACGTTTCTCAAAGTTCTTATTGAGAGTTCAAACCTTTCTCGTCAAGGTTCGAGTCTACTTGAAAGTAGTGTTCTTTTTCGAAGTACTCGTGAACTGTTCGAAACTATACAGTCAGATTCGAACCCACTTCCAAAATACTTGATCCCCTCACTAACGGTATGGCTCTGGTACCGGTCGGAACATAGTCATCGGACTGATGGTTCTCCGAAATTCAGTGTTGCAACATCGTAGTGTCCGGCCTGTATTACAGACGGCCACGCTTTTTGTCGTTTTCGTAAATAACACGAGTAGCTGATTTCAAGTCGTTTGGATTTGTGGTTATGGGTTATATTTATTGATGACTGGGTAATTTTTGCACTCGCTCGGGTTTAATTTTTTTTTAAATATACTGTGTATATATATATTTTGTAAATATTATATATTTTTAAATATGGTATTGCCATCCAAACTACGCACGCCTGCAAAGTTTCAAGAGAATTGGATAGTTGGAAGTGGGTTAAATTTGAGTGGCCAGATTTGAACCATACATAATATTATGTACAAACAAACAGAGTATCGAAGCTGAATAAAATCGTTTAATAAGGTACCTACATACAAGTAAATGTGTAAACTTTTGGTTTATTAAAAAGAAAGAGCTGCTTCGAAATGTTCAATTCTATTATGTCCATCAGTAGATTTAGTTTAGAAAATTCATACCAGTACATGGACAGTCACTTTTATAAGTTCTATCGTTTAATTTTTCTTTCTTTACGCGCATATTTATAAATTGTTAATATTTCATTACAATCATCTATTACATACCTCTTTGCAATACGCCCAAATACGTTTTTTATTAACTTGAAGGCACGAGTACGCTGAGCAATGGCTACAGAAGCGTGTGACTAGCACATAGTGGCGTAAGACCGTACATATAAATACTTTTTCGCATACAAAAAAAACTGTATAAATTGACATTCTAAGTAGTTCTTTCAGTATTAACGATTAACCAACGATTTGTCCATCTACTGGTCTGGTTACCCTACCAACGCATACAAAGCTCGAATAGGATCCCTTAGCTCTTCGTGGAACAGTCGTAACACAGAAAAATAACGCAAGAAACGTATGTTCCTTTTTTCTGGGAGGAGTAAAAGGAGTAGGAAATTACGAAGTTAACAGGATCGACCGACAAACACAAAGGAGGAACAGCTGGGAAAGCGAAAGAAGCACTCGCGAAAGTAGACGTTAACGTCTGTTAGACGTTCAGCGCACCTCCCTTCCTCCCTGTACCCCAGCTTCAGACGCGAGCACTCGAGCTGCAAGTGCATCTGGCGCTGACTCGAGCTTAAGCTCCGCTCATCCTCGTCCAGCTTTGATCGTACTCGACGCGCTGATTGACGCGCAGAGACGTAATAACGCGAACAGCCCTTCTACTCCGCCGCAAACAATCCTCCCGCTGTTGAATCGCCCGTATCGAATACCTTGTTTCTCCAGCAACGCACGATACTCTTGTTCCAGAACCTCATCCCCGCGTCGCAGTATCATTATGCAGCCTTTGTCTTTGTAAACACGCGGAACAAACGCATATCAGCCACGCAGACAGGGAATAATCGTGTGGGGTTCTAGCTTTCTCGGTGACTCGTGAAATTTACTGTCTTGGTGAAAAACGTGCTACGCACACACTTGGGCCCCAACTTGGCCAGGGGTCCAGGCTTGGAAAATTTACTACTTTCTGAGCGGAGTTACGCTGAAGTTCTTTTGTAGTGATTCAAGGGACATTCGCATGTTGGATGTTGAATATACACTGCTGTTCGCAAGTAGAAGTATTAAGACTCCTAGTCTGTGTTGAATAATTTTGAAGAACGTTACAAATTTATTGAAGAACTCTATTTCTTTTTAGTTTATTTGGTATTTTAACGATATCATTAATCAGAGTCATGATTTTCAAAAGTCTGAACGTTTTCAAAACTTTTAAATCGGTGTAAGCCACGAAACAGTCTGAAAGTGCTCCAAAACTCTGTAGATATTATTTCGTTCGAAATATTTCTACGACACCATTTTGAAATCCTATTCGATATCACAACTGAATTGATATGTCATCAAACAGGGTTAAGCTTTCAAAATCTCAATACCCCCCAGACTTTCAAATCTATTTCAGTCTTCAAATAGTCTCAAACTGACCGAAAGCTGCGTATTCTTAGCTTGTTAATAAAGATTGGAAGACTTAAGATTTTCAAAAGTCTGAATATTTTCCAGATTCTGAAACCCGTTATCGGAGCGAGACAGTCTCAACCTATATCAAAAAGCCATAATCGTTGATTGTTTTAAAAAAATTCACAAGACAACGTCGCCACATCCTACGATATCACTCCATCATCAATACATCTTAGTTTCAAAGCAAAAATTTGCAAAGAAACTTCTCAGACTTCTGCCCCACCCCCAGTGAAAAAAAAACGTCACCATTTCAAGCGAGAGTAAAGTCTGATCCTTGCAGAGATGCAAGTGTTTTTCTCTGCTCGTTTTGTGCCTTACACGAATCCACTAATTTAATTCCAACTGACGCCAAGATTAAGAGAGAGACAGAGAGAGAGACAGAGAGACTGAAATCAGCGATTATCCCCCACACCGTCGTCACGAATATATAGCCGCCTGCAGTGCGCAATAAATCACTGGTTCGGAATAGCCGATTCGAACGGAACAATGCGACTAAGAACAGTTTAAATCGTGCGATCAGATTTCTCGCGGAATTTACGACCTCCAGTTACATTTGACCTGGATTAAGCAAAACCATAAACGATTCATCTCTCGGCGAATTCAGTATCAGTAGAAACCTAGTTACTTACCTAGAAAAATTAGTCACTTTTCCAAGAGGTTGATCATTTCGAATGCTCGAGATTTAGGTAATAACCTTTCACAGTAAAGTAGAGTTTCTAATACTGGGAAGTAGAATCAGTAGCCTCTCTGTTACTTTCTCTTATTGTATTCGCTGGGAATAGTAGTTGCACTCCCTAGCAGCTTATTTAATTATCGGCGTAAGACACTTCTGCGATTCACGACTGGTATTTAGGACATATCCACGCCTTTTTTATTCCTGACAATTTTCATTAAAATAACTGAACCGTCACGAAACTGATTCCGCCTTAAAACGGCTTGATTGGCTTGAAGGGTCATCTTTCAAAACATATGAATTATGAACAAACGTATGAATGGAATCAGACATCTATGCCGCACACATATGACTCAAAATACAAAGTTGCAAAAAGGAGTGGACACCTAAGTGGTTATAGCTAAATAACTAGACGAATTAAGCATGCCCAAGAGGGCAGGGCAACAGCAGTTCCCAAAATTACATGAGGTATACTAATGTAGTGCAGTTACGTCGCAAACTTTGCACTCTGGTCAGAATGGCCTGCTGAGAATTAACTGGGCGGGAATTTCGTGTGTACTCCCTTCAAAATTCATCGCTTTTGGTATCCCTCTAAGGGCAATTTTCGTCGTCGTCTGTGCAATTAGCTCGGTCTCGTGTCCCTTATCAAGAAAGATTTCAAGGGCAATCTTCTTGGCGCCAGTTGGTTAACCGCTATTCAGGAACCATTTCAAAGGGTCTGTAATGAATTCGGTAGCCGAACGTAGGGATATCCAGGGGAATAGTTGCTAATTTTTGTGACCCGAATGCTGTTTTTGTAATATAGTAGAGGAAGTGCAGTATATTTGGAATACCAGTTTGTTTGAGCCAAATAAGAAAATACAGCGGAGGATGGGAACAATTAAAACTGCATAATATCATAGGGAGAGTAATACACTTTATATTTCAAACTCGCAGTAATAATAAAAACAAAATGTAGCTGAAACTTTGGTCTAAATGAAAAATGACAGCAAGTATCGATTTCGTTAAGGTGCAGGTAATTTGGAATACCGGCATTCTAATTTACCTCCACTTTATAATCTTAAAAAGAACATGTAGATTATAAAATTATTTTCTTTTATGATGTAATCGGGCTCAAAAATCACAATATAGGAATAATTGTAGGTAAATATAAATGTCCAGGGCTGGCCCTAACCGACGCGGCGTTACGCGTGAAACAAATGCATCGCTAAGCATTGGAATATTCCAAATTACCTTCACCTTCGGTATTCCGAATTACCAACATGGCATTGAAACCTAAAATTTCATATCACACTTTGTATTCTTAAAATTATCGCAAAATTGAAACGGAACCATAGAAGGAACATGCAAATGAGTAGATTAAGTGTTTAACTCTAATGTTTTGACATATTTTAGCCACGACTTTAACGATCGAATACTTGCTGCAAAAGTTTTGCAGATTCACGTTTTGTTTTTCTGTAGATTAAGTCGGAAATGTAGAAATGACAATTCATCCACAAATGTCATTAGTTAACAGGTCATTAGCCCCTATTATCTACGGTGTTATAAATTAGTTAACGTCAGTAGTTTATTAGATACTTCGGTATTCCAAATATGCATGCTGTCCTTCCTCTACAGATATTGTAAATGGGCTAATGGTAAATAGAACTAGAAGTGGTAAATGGGGGGGGGGGGGGTATTCTCATTCGCAGGCGGGAAAAATAGTGTTTTTGCGGAATATTTTATGGAAAAGTATAAGTTCAATCAAAACAGTCTTTGGTTATGTTCAGTGTATTGTTCAGTATTTTTTTTCGATATATAAAAAATGTTCCCTATAAAGATATAGTACACGTACTGTGTGAATACGTATTTCGTTGGTGGAACTAATATCAGGATAACCAGTGTTTAATAGGGTTATGTCCAGTGCTGGTACTACAATCGACACTATTCGCTGAAAATTTTCTAAATGGCAATCGTAGAAAGATGGAAGATCGAAAATCGCACAAAACTTCTGGACGTTTTTGTTAATAAAGGACAAAATATATCATATTTATAGTTGATTCTCGTACCAGTGCTGAACATAACTCTATTAAACAATAAAATGTCAAGATATTAGTTACAGATCAACTCGTTATCCTAATATTATCTCCACCAACGAAGGACATTATCAGACACTGCGTGTATTATATCTTTATAGGGAACATCTACTTTATGTCGAAAATAATATTGAAGAATACACTGAATAGTCCATAACAACATACCAAAAAACTGTATTGAATGAACTAATACTTTTCCACAAAAAATTCTTAAAAAAAAAACATTATTTTTCGCGTATGCAAATGAGAATACCCCCTTAATAGGTGTTAGGTGTTAGGTTGGAATAGGTAACTAAGGGATAGATATGAAAGTGGATAATAAGTATGTAGGTTCTGGGAATAAGTAAATAGTAATTAGGTATAGGGAAATAGTAAATAGATATTAGGAATAGGTTACTAGTAAATAGATCTAGAAATAGGCAAATATTGATCATGTCTAGAAACAGGTACATAATGGCAAATGTAGATCTCACCTGTGGAAATTGATATACGTCTGTCGGGATTTAGAGAATGCCTGTCTGAAGAACGATTCACATTTCTTCAGTGAAAGTAGAACAAAAAAGGATACGTCCGTGTTCGAAAGTGAAGAATTTGGATCAGTTGCTTGGAGAAAATTTGCTTTGAGAGTAGAAGAATTTTCTTCAACTACATGAAACGATTTATCTTATAATACGTGTTTATGGATTAATACACACGTATGTAACTATATGTTTCACTTGTCAAATTTTCTTATATTTCAGAGAGTTATTTGAGTATTATTAAAATATCAACCTTTAACCAAACCAGTTAAAAATAAGGAAGAGAATTTTCCACTTAATTTATAAATTTGTACTTTGAGGGTAGGTAACATACCAAGATGCAATTACTTTTTTTTTTACATAGAAACGGAAGAAAAGAATGGGAAATCTTTATTCCCTCTCGAGTAACTAAAAAATCCTCGAATAAATATAAGCCAATTTTTAACATCACAGATCTAATTCTATCAAGAGACACAGAGTGGCTCTATTACGCCACGACTCGCTATCAAGAACCCTGAGATTTCCGAATCTCAATAACGGCTGATCCGATTAAATTTTGAATGGTCTTGATGGATAGCCTGGGTTTGATTTACATAAGAAAAGTGTCTTCGTTTTGTTCCTATGGACCTTATGAGCTGAGATATTTCGATGTAAAGTGGCAATTTGCCGATTTTCATGTTCGTCCTACACTTCTAGGCAAGAGGGGTGTATGAAAGGGTGAGGAAGTTTGGATGTGGGTTTCGGCCAATCGCGTAACAAGTTGTTGTAACCTGACAGCTAGACAGAGATATTATAAATAACCTACCAAGTGCTAAGTGTCAACAAATGTTTTGAAGATATTAATGCATCGATATGAAAATGGAATGCGCAATTTAAATACATATAGGGTAAAGGACCCAATTACTGCCACCCTAAGCTGTTTTACGTAAAATAACGAATAAATCTTATAAAATTATGCATAAAAAAAATTTAGCATACAATTCAAACTGTTATTTTTATGATACAAAAAACAGTACTTAATTTTTTCTTCGTTAATTTGAATAAAACGATACAAAATTTTAAGCGAATATTAGGAGAATGGAAACGATGACTTCCTTACTAGCGAAAGAGAAAACAGGTTGTTAAAGAAAATGCTGTAATTGTAATATTTAAGCTATTAACATAACAAAATATAATGTTTTAAATAATATAAGCATCATAGAAAGTAATAAAGATCCGAAGTCACCGATTCATTAAGTCTTTTTATTTATTAATTGGGTGACAGTGATTGGTACAAGCGTTTCCAGCATTTTGGTATTACTGTCATAGCAGTAGTTGCTCATGTACATGACACGACGTAACCTTAAAATGACATAAACAGTATAAGGTTAGCTGGCAGTAATTGGGGCACGGTGTAATAGACAGGTGTACGATTTTGTGTGCCGATTTCTGCTTAGTTCCCCTGGCCGTCGCGAGAGGCGTCGTGACTTAAAAGGCATATACATATGTATTAATGAGACTGTAGTAGTAGAGATTTTAGTGGTATTACTGGGCTTGCCAGAAACAACAGGCCATGCTGTAAATGCCTTTACGAGATCGACGAAATCTGCTGGCCGGCAGAAGAACTAGGACGAAAAAGTCACACATTCTGACACAGTCGTAACACCTGTCTATTACACCGTGAATTGGGGTGTCAGTCAAATACATTTGAAGGGTGTCAGTAATGGATCCCCATATAAATTTTAGAAATTGATGAATTTATACATAAAAATCGAAGTTTTAAGATCCACCAAAATTTTTTTATCAAGTAAACATATTAAACAATAATAAATAACAGGAACAACATATACTTTTAGTCTATAAGTACATAATTATAAAATAATGTCAGCGTCAACGCTTAATGTGTTAGTAATTGGGTCATTTACCCTACAGTACGGCAAAGTTTAGGAGAACATTTTTCAATAAACGTAAAACGAGATGTATTCGAATTTCTTATAACCCTGTGCACAGAATATGATTGTATAAGACAATTGATAGAGCATCAAGTAACTTCTACAACTCGATGTAAATCATGTGATTATACAAAAAGCATTATTTCTGATAATTTAGTTGTTTCAATACCTATTAACAATTTGAAAAAAAGAAGCTATAAACTTAACGATTTATTAAACGTTACATTTTCACATTGGTATGAATCAGATAACGGATCATGTGAACAGTGTACAGGAAAAGATATTATGTTTAAGAATTAATTAATATTGACGAAAGATATAGTTATTATTCGTTTACTATTATTTTCATTACAAGATGATAAAATAGTCAAAGCAATACATAAATTTAATATATGTACTATTCCCACAACCAAAGTAGTAATAGCTGGACAATCATATAAAGTTATGAATGCTATATTTCATAGTGGTTCATGTATTGAGGTGGCCATTACACCAGTATATGTAAAGAAGAAGGAATGACTAGTAGTTGGATTGAAGCTGATGACGTGCAAATTAAAAAAAGGCAATGGCCCAAAGGCGCTTTTGTTCTTACAAAAAAATGATAATAAATAAATAAGCCAACAAAAATGACCACGCTATGGAATAGCTGAAAGAAGAATGCTGCCATTTGGGCTCCATATCAATCATCAATCAAAACGACACAGTACAATATTGTCGTAAATTAATATCAGAAAACACTACAAAATGTGTGAAATCCCCACAAAATTACCTTTTCACAAAAAGGTACAAAAAGAGCGCCAAGTATATAATCTCATCATAAAGAATCCCATTTAAAAACATTTCTTAAAGTGCTATATTTAACTTCACGAAAGTAATGATATACAACAATTGCGCCAATTATCATAATGGCAAAGAAAAAATGTATTAAATAATATTAAGCAGATATATTTTTATACAAATAAATACTTTAATACGAATAAATATTTTATTCAAAATACTTGCCGCTGCGATCTTAGTATTAATTAATTAAAATTTACAATAACTCCCTTACAATCAAAAATACATAAACATATACATATACATATTAAAAATGCAGTCAGATTTATTCTACATATATGTAAGTAATTCTATTATCATACGTAGCATATGCACACGCACACATTCACGAACGCACGCACAAGAAGGAAAGAAAGAAAAAAAGATTAATGCAATTTATACATATTTATTCAGTTTAGCAATACCAATTCGGGGCGCAGCGCCAAGTATTTTGAATAAAATATTTATTCGTATTAAAGTATTTATTTGTATAAAAATATATCTGCTTAATATTATTTAATACATTTTTTCTTTGCCATTATGATAATTGGCGCAATTGTTGTATATCATTACTTTCGTGAAGTTAAATATAGCACTTTAAGAAATGTTTTTAAATGGGATTCTTTATGATGAGATTATATACTTGGCGCTCTTTTTGTACCTTTTTGTGAAAAGGTAATTTTGTGGGTCATAATAACAGTAAATAATTTATTCTCTCTTTCTGTAAAACAGAAGCCATCCTTTACAGAAATTACATACGTTTCTCGATTATTTCGAGTAGCCGAGGATCAGTCGTATTGATTTTCGCTGTCTATTTGCGCAAAAATGTCTGCCAGAGATACGCAGTCGCATGCATATAGATCATTAATCAAGTAATTGCGATCCAACGTTATTAGTTAATGAATTTCGCGAGAAATTGTTACACTACCGCGCACAGCCGCGCTGTCGAGGAACGCAAGAGATAACTCTATTTGTATTGTACTTTCGTTCTGAGAAAAGATAAATGTTGCACCATCTATCACTGAAAACCTGACATCGTTGAAAAGGTGAAATTGACCTACATGGTCTGTTGAATAATTATCAATTTCCTTTTATCACTTTGGTATGCAGAACTCCTTTGAATGTCTCATATTTTCTTAAAAATTGATAAATCTTCGATTTTAAGTAGTATAAAACGGGATAAGTCGTCCTGAATGTCATTTTAATACTTTACTTTCACCTGATCAATGACAGTAGCATTACATAAATTGGTGAATAGCTAGGCTAGCAGTTTCTCTGACCTTTGCTTACGCAACTATGGTTTTACACTGCTGTATTTCTCGCTACAGTCAGAACAAAATCGATTAGACGTTCAGGGAGACTCGCGGAAACTACCCGCTCCACACTATTTGCCACTCTGGCTCTTGTCTCTCTGTCGAAATCTGCAGGGACTGAATTTTTCCTTTGATTTGTGCAACATCTCCCATGATATTCGAAGTAACTGATTCTACTCAACCATAAAGGATTGAAAAACTACATCCATTGAATCACAAAGTTCCATTGACGTATTGTCATGCTTAGAAGTTTGCACAACTTTCTAAGACAGATCCGTTAAGCATTTGTGGGGTTAGACCCCCTTGACCAGGTCTAGAAATATCGCATATTTGGGAATTTATTTGTAAATGACAAAAACACTTTTATCGATAAATTTTTTTCAATGAAGATATAGACATCTTTGAATAATATATACAATATTTTTTTTCAAATATCAAAACATTTCGAAAACTTTAAATGCGTTTTTCTCGAAATCACGTTTTCCGAAACGCTGTACTTTGTACGCTGTAATTTGAGTAAAACTCTATGGATTTTTATACAATTTTTCACAGATGTTCTCAAATGTATTTTGTACCGTCCAACCGTCAATTTTTGCGATTGGTGTGAGAAATAACAAAATAGCTATATTTTGCAGCAAAAAGCTCATTTTCGTGTATAAAAAATGGACTTTATTTATCCATAAGTCAGGTACAAATTAAAATATCGAAAAAATTTACGGTCAAGGTGGCCAACCCCTTAAGAACCTGTGGGGACTACATTAAAAGAATGTATTGAATATAGAAATCCAGAACATTTTTCCCACTACTTTACAAAATATCAGGTGGGTGCAAAAGTTCGTTCGCTCACTGTTAAGTTATGTTAGGTATACATCCACCTGCCCCGCACAGTTACTCTAAAAAAGCGTGACCGGCCTTAGGGATTACGGTTGCGCTGTGGAGGCGACGGGGCAAGATCCCCTCTTTACGTTGCGAAGTCAATCATCAATCTCAAATCTCGATTTCGGACGTTAACACTACACCTATTTTTCCTACTGTCAGTGTTGTCTATCCTGAGTTCAAAATGACGATCACCAGTAGTGATTGAACAGTGACAGACATAAGGTTCTCCTTTACATTGGTGTGTTCAGAAGGGAGTTGTCCATTATGAACTTTCGAAAAAGGTGGAAACAGTCACTGCGAACGCTACAGTCAACAGTTTAATGTAGTGGTTCCCAACTTGTGGGTCACGACCCCCTTGAGGCCGCGGTTATTTTTAGTTGACGATTCATAGCACTTTTTCTTTTAATATGGTTACATTGCCATATTCTATTAATGATGTAGGTAATTGACCGCATACCAGTGAATGATCATTAGGCAAAGAAATGTTAATTATAAATTTAAAAAGATTATATGTTTATAAATGGAGTGTAGTTGCATTTTTAATATCCCATATTTTTAGTTACATGTATTAAGCAAACATTAATAAGTACAATTCTTATTAAAAGTATGCGGTCATTTACAGGACTTCTACACGTTTTGCATTTTATAATCGTTTTTTTTTAAATTACGATAAGAATAAGTAATTATTTTTATAGAAATTTCAAGAAAAATAAATTTAAATGCAATTTCAACAGTTGTTTTGTTTTTATACATAAATATATTCAAGTATTAATCTCAAAGGTCCATAAATTCAACAACTGGGTCATTCACTGGTTGGTTTACCTTAACATTGATTTTTCATAAATGAAAAAAAAAGGAAAAGCTGGCTACCCAAATGCAAACACAAACATCACACTAAATAAGATAACTAAATATATTAAATATCTTTAAGTATATTTAACTTATGTATTAAGATATTTAAATATTATTCAGTTAGAATTATATTCTGAAACACCTATTTTTAATGTGTTTTCTCTACCTTATTAAATTTACCTTACCTTATATGCGGGGGGGGGGGGGGGGGGGGGGGGGTATTTGAATATAATAAAAGGGGGTCGCGACTCCAAAAAGTTTGGGAAATAAAAATAGGTGATTTTTAGGAATTAATTAAAGGGAAACTACTACATATAATTTAATGGGATTATCTACATTGTATTAAGGATGTCTTAAATTATAGAAATATACTTTTTGTTTTATAATTAATTATTGCAGACGGCACTGGGGCGTCGTTAAACTCAAGGCGTCAAAAAATTCATCCAAATCGGTGGGACCTGTATCTCTAAAAGTTATTATCCAATTCGACTCAAACTTTTTTTATTTTGAAGAACATTCTGAGTAGGGGGGAAACCAGAAAAAAATACAAAAACGACATTTTTTTTAGAAAATAACGACACTAAAAGTTTGAAATCACTTTTTCCCTATATTTTTATGGTCCTTTCAACGCCTTTAAAAATTAGAAATTTTCAATTTCTTTTAAATTTTACTGGTTTCCCCCCTAGCTAGAAGTATATTCTTCAAAATAAAAAAGTTTCAGTCGAATATAATAATAAGTTTTGAAGATACAGGTCCCAATGATTTTGAGAACACTGTTTCGAGAAAAACGCGTTTGAAGTTTTACGTGACTGCCGAGTGGCCGGGTGTTACCAATGCATTTGCCGCTACTCAAATGCCTATAACTTCGGGAATTTTACAAATTTCAACAAATCCTTTTAAGCACGTATTCCTAAAAGGTTGAACATATGAAAAATTAAATTAAAAAATTGATTTTTAGACCGGAACCTCCCCTTAAAGGCAGTATTGACAAAAAAAATGCCTCAGGTGAGTAGCAATCGCCAGAAAGTTCTACTCCGTGACCACCATACCCGCTCCTTGTTACTTCTACACAGGGTTGCCACCTTATCACCATATAAATCCCGGAGTGTCACACATTCCAACGCGGAGATGGAAAAAGCCAAAAAAAAAATTTTTGTTCTCGAATATCCGGAAAACAAATGTACAATACTTTTAAGCTCAAACAATTCAGAATTTAAGAGTAGGTATCTGTTTTTTTAATTAATACATTTTATTGTATATAAAATTGATTCCATTGTATAATACTAGTACAATTTCTTAGTATCTCATTTTTGTTCTACAACCCGGATATTTTTCCTGTGAAACCGGAGTCCGGAGATTTGCTTCAGAACCCGAAGTCTCCGGGCGAAAATTGGGGGGGTGGCAACCCTGCTTGTACAGTGAAAAGTTGTGATACAAGCTGGAGCGTGTGTGCCCACAAATCGGCCGATTTAGTATGTGCTTACCTACTTTCAATTTCCTGGCATGAACGCAATTACAAGTTTTGACTGTACAAGTAAATCGAACGGCAAGGAGGAGCGTACATGTATGGCGGTCTTTAGAGGGGAACACTACTTCGATTGAAATGGGAAGTCCTACCTCAGCCAGCCTATAATCCAGACATCGCTCCTTGCGACTACATCATAAAGTTTATAACTGGATGAAGACTTTATAGTCTGAAAAAATGAGCCCTTATTTCGCCGAAGGATTCAAATTTTACCAGAAATGTGGCAAAAGTTCGTAGACAGCCAAGGAAAATAATTTGATTCAGAAAACATTATATAGGTATATTCTCGACAAGCACTGTATTTCTCATCCTCCCAAATCAAAGTTTACGATCGTGTTTTGCCACGAGTGCGGTTACAAAGCCATTGTCTGGCAGAAAGGTAAATAGGTGGTGCCGAAACAGCAAAATGCCGGGTACAAAGGAATGTACTTTTTGAAACATTGACTTGCTTATTATCGTAAATGTCTTGCACAGAAATAGATCTCCATTAAGTAGAACATTGTTTTAGCATTACGAATAACCGCCGTTCCCGAAATATAATCTCCACAGCGTTAATACTGCCACCTGAAATTGTGTTTTTTTTTCAATTCCATAGGACTGTATTTTTAGAAGAAGTTTTGTAAAAGTCCTCTCCGAGCAGGGGCCGAGAGGAATTCACGAGACGCGCGAATATGCAAGATGCGGGGAGTGCGATAAAAGTTCTGCTGGGAGGAATGGTGACACAATTAGCGACCAATAACTTCTAAGAAAATGGAGTTAACGCGGAAAAGGAAATTAAATTTTAGCTACGTCCGCCTGACGCTTGGGGGTTACTCGTTGCATCCAGAACTTTGTGTTTTCCATGTCAGTTCGGAAAGTTCTGGCCGCTTATAAAATTTAGCGAGCGTAAAATTCCGAAACTTCAAAGAACCAGTTAATTAGCATCAGAAAAAGAAACAAAACGACGCAGCGAGTTAAATGAAGCATCAGTTAGGGATACAGGATAGCATTTCTACATACTTTTTAATTTTTAATGTTTTAAAAATGATCACTGTTTCAAAATTCCAAAAAATCATTCAACGTCATGGTAGCGCCGTTGCAAAGTTATATTATTAAAATTAAATTAAAGTATAGGAAAATACTGTAAGAATATTTTATGTAGCCCGCCATTATTGTCTGGCAACTGTTGCAAGAGAATCAAGCTGGATGGGGCGGGGCTCGGTTTTAGGTGCGCGAGATTGCTGGTACGTACTGAAATTGCTGGTATCTGCGAATTTATGTTTCCCAGGTTTCCTCGAACTGCGATGGAGTCGCAGTGTCTGAAAAAAATTCAGAGATTTCGCGAAGAATGACTGCGAACGGTTATTGCCTGGTAGCTGTCGCTAGAAAGTGGAGTTAACGCGAGGAATGAAATTGAATTCTCAAAATATTCTCCGGCTGCTCGCGAGAGACTGCTTTTATCTGCTTTTATATGGGATCGTGTCTATAGGTTATATCTATCTAGAAGCTGATTGTACTTGGAAATTTTCGCGTTTCTGTCAAACTCGGATTTATTTATGGGTGTCGGGAATATGGAAGTTGTGAGATTTCAACAAACCTTTTCTTGAGAAGTTAACTATACTTCAATAAATAAAAAAGGGTGTCCATTATGGAGTTTGTTTTTAAAGAAAGTAGTCACTTCTACTGATTCAATTTACCGTTGTTTAAAAGTACATTTGTTGACGTTCAGACAAATAAAAGTTGATAGAAAAGTTTGTTAAAATAGACATGCAGAAATGGAAATACAGAGATTGAACGAAATTCTAAAGTAAAATAGCTGATTATATTAGGTTAATAGATGGGAGGAAATAATTTTAGGTTAAAATAAATTGTCGGGTGTCCAAATCTAAAATATTTCTTTGCTGCTTGTTCGATTAGGAGGAAGTAATGAAGCACTTGGGAAAAGAACTCGACACTGTCAACCCTTAAGGGTACCACAAGACGTTCTCTGAAAACTTCAAATGAATCGGTTAAATGGTTTCAGAGACAGTACCTATGTTTATTGATTTGCAAGACTTTGTTTCGAGAAAATCTCAATTACAATTTTGGTAGAACAATGGCGCAATGGAGAAACATATAATTGTATAGGCCAATATGAAAAGAATTTCACGATAAAGTGAGAAAAAATATTTCATGTTCAGGTTCCGGTTCGGTAGGTACAATCCGAAATTCGATCACTCGAAATATTCGAATATTCCTAATTATTCGGTTCTTCGAATCTCAAATTCGAATTCTCTCGTATTCGAATATTCGTAGCAGCCCTACATTCTATCACTACTATAAAAAGAAATCTCACTGTATGAACCTCGGAGAAGAAATTCTTACACTGCTATTGATCAGAATGGTTCCCATATCCGCTGTGAACGATCAGCATACTCACCACCTACGAATTAAACGATCTGATACTTCGTTCATTTCCTAGTGTCCATTACCCCTTGCCCAGAGAAGAACCACAGACTTAACTACAACACCGTGAACCCTTTCTCCCTTCACAGACGTTCGAAGAGCACTTCGTTCAGTATGGAATAGAATCCTTGGCCCGTGATTTCGTTGGCCGGCGGGCTCGTGCGATATCGCCACGACCTGGTGGGAAATGTGGGACGAGCTCGAATTCGCGGGTATTGTCCGTGGGTGATGAAGGGTGGACGGAAATGGTTTTTCCTACGGTGTTCAGTCGACCTTTCTGCCAATTCGCTGGCACGCGAGAGCTCATCACCCCTCGAGAGACCATTTTCGCGGGCCGAGAGTTAATTAACGTCACGTCGCCCCTTCAGCCCCCGCCGCCCAACTTGCTACAACGTGTCTCTTTTAGCAGTCATTACTGAAATCCCTGGGAGCCGTTATTTATAGATGTTTTCTTCGATTTGCTTCGGGCCAGTGTTTGCCGAACACTCAGCTTTGCTCATTGCCCTTCGACCTCATTCCTGCCAATTTTTTCCTCTCACACGTCGCCTTGCCTCGTTCCCAGTCACTTGCTTCACGGGCCGTCTTCTCCCCCTCGTTAGACGCTCGCTCCAAACGAGAAAGTTATTTCTCCGTTTCTGTCTTCCGGTTTCTTTTTTGCACATCGTCTGCTTTTTGTTTGGCAGCCACCCTCTGCTGCGATGCAAAATTGGCCGAGAAATCCGCGAGTATCTTTGTTTAGATTTTCAGTTCCTCGAATTTTCTTGGGAAACTGTGCGGCTAGAATAGCGAAGTTTAAAATGTTTGTGATAGAGGAATTTTTTTTCAGTTTTAGTCCTTCGAGGTCTTTAATTATTTTAAGGTATATTCCAACAGGTTTGAATTATATTTGGAGAAATTCAGGAAAAATAAAAGTACCTATTGTTTGTCTTTTAACAAAGATATTAGAGAATATTATGATGCAGAATAATAGACTTAAATTTTTTTTTCTTGTTAAATACCAGAGAATTACATGGTTTCCAAATATCAGAGGGGGTTAACAATTGTGGAACTGCTTGTAACTCTCTACTGGTGGGGATATAACATTTTTTTCTTATAGTTCGTAGTATTATTTTTATAGTATTATTGCCCATTCTGTGCACAGTCTTTATTTGGTGTATAAAAATTCATTCAATACATCCTAGTTTTCAAAATAAAAGCCACTGTAATCCTGTGGTAACCCATCTTCCTGCTAATTATTAATTCCTTGGTCTCAAAGCCAAGAAAACCAATGCTCAGTATTCTGTAAACTTTGCAAACATTGATGACTCAAAATATGTATATTTAAATGTTTCTTTCTATCATTTTTTATAATAAAAAATCCTATTTTGCGTTGGAAGAAGTGTTTTTACTTCGCGGTATGTTACTTTCGTCCTACCCTTGCAGGACAAAAGTAACAATGACAGTCACTGCGGAAAACTGCCATAACTCTTTAATTACTTATCACGTAAGGCTGAATCTGGGCTCAAATGGTAGACCAAGAAACATACTATCTTAAGGCATAATTGTGATTTTTATATCTATAAAAGTTAATTGTAGGCTAAGCCAAATGTAAAAAATGTCGCAGGCGATCCAGTCTTCGAACAAATTACACTCAACAAGCGTTTTTCTTCGAACGATTTTGTCTTTCTTCGTCATCTGAAGATTTCCTTTCACGTCACCTAAGTTCGTCACCGTTCGATCAAATGTACGCCCACGCGATTTGCAGCTAATTTAACTTCTCCTCTGTTTGTCTTTCATTCTGCTTATATTACTTGCTGTTTCTCTTTTCGAGCCACCTCGAAACCCGCCTGCTCTTCTTAGGTTATTGATGAAATTTTCCTGACATTGAATGGGGGCGCATTGAAACGAAGCAACTTTGCATTTCTGACGTTTTATAGCGGCTGACGGCGAGAATACGCTGCAGCCTCCTTTAATATCACTATGCACCGATTCTTATCGCTTTACCTCGAGCATTGTGTCAGTTCCGCCTCCCTCCTCGGTTGAGCGAGGGCTTCCCAGTAGGAAATTCCTTTGCTAACTAAAAGTCTTAAATTAAAACTTCAAACGACGCAGGCCAATTATTTTTGCAACGATGCAGCACGCAATGCATATCCAGAGACAGGGGTGGGTTAGTATACCTACCCATTAAGAAGTGAGAAATGTCGTGGTTCCGCATTCCTCATCAGATCTCTGCGAAAACGACGCCAATCGATACCTTATGTTTCTCCGACGAAAATAACACCAAGAACGACGTAATTCGCACCACAATGAAGGAAATTACTTGAAAAATTGATTTCCATAATCTCCACCTACACTTCGTTAAAAATATTCTGATTTACATGATATTTGGTTAAAGTGACCAGATATTTTGGGGGCCATCTGTCACATACTTATGATACGTACTTGTGACACAAAATTAGAAATATTTCTTTTTCCCGAACAAAAAAAATCACTTAATAATCATGAGTATAAAATAAACAATATTAAATATAAACATTTATTTATATTTGTCTGCAGAATGGATTTTTTTGAGTCAATCTTCATTGCTTGAAATACTCTTCCCAAATTCTTCGCAGGAATTGGAACAATTGCACTTTACTTGTAGTATTGCTTTCAATGTTTCTACGTTCAGCTGGGTTTTTTCTGCGGTCCAAAATTTATTCATCAATGAAAAAACTCTTTCCGTTGCAGCATTGGTGCCTGGCAAGTATAATGCAAACTCAATTACTTTCTTAATATTCATAAATGGTATCTTGTTCGTATCAAAGTGATTAAATATTTCTATCCATCTTGCATCGATTGACATTTTTTCTTCATTCCAAGCCTTTATTTTTGTATCATCAACATATTTTCTTACGTATGATATCTCATCAAAAAGTTTGCTTTCTTCCTTTTCAGCATCGAATATATCCTTTTCATTATAAAATTTTGAAATGTATTGAAAACTATTTTGCACATTTAGCTAATTAATACTGCTTTTAATATTGATCCACTTAAACGAATCAATGTGTTCAAATTGTAATAAGCGAGGTTCTAAATATTCAATGCATTTTTTATAGAACATGTTAACATTGGATTTGAAGGAATCTATTTTGGACCAACCATTCTCTACTAACTTTCTTAACTGACTGCGTACAGTCAGTGGTAGATACTGTGTATTTATTCTTTCTTCCAATTTGAATTTTAAATCGTCTATTTCTGTAACAACCTCTATAAGAGTAATTTTATCACCTTCAATTTTTGTCACTGTACTATGAAATATTGCTGCCTCACTATGCATGAAATACAACCATACTTCTGCGCTGTCATGTTCAAAAAAAGATTTCAGAATACTTGGGCAGTTGTCGATGGACAAAAAATATGATTTTAAAGGAGAATACAATTTTAAAACTCTTTCAATCGCAGGCATCAATGCCAACCATCTAGTCTTACTATATCCCAGCAAACGCATATATTCCACCTCTACATCGTCACAGAATTCTTTTAATAACTCTACCCTTATTGTAAATATATAAAAATAACTGTAAATTTTGATTATGATGCCCTCAATATCAATAGGAAGTTGATCTGCTGCTGTCTGAATAGTATTGTGTACTATATGTGCAGCACATCCTATACCAACAATTGGCTTTCCAAGATGCTTCATTAGTTTATTATACACATTATTTGTTCCTTTTCTAAGGAGACCACCAAAGTTTGTATTTGCATTATCAGCACAAACAGCTACAACTTTATTTTCCAAATTATTTTTCTTTAATACTTCAATAATTGAGTTCGTAATTATCTCAGAACTTTCCCCTGGGAGAGATACAAAATCTAAAAGTTTTATTTGTATTCCCAGTTTGTAATCGAAAAAACCGAATTAATGACGGAAATAATTTAGTTTCCTTATGATTTGATGCATCCGTAAATATTGTTATAAAATCAGTAGTTTCCAATGTTTTCAAAAGTTGATCAATTATATAAGGTGCAAATACATTTTTTATAATCGCTTCAGATTTTGTGCGAGCGCAAGTAAACTTTGGCTCGAATAATGTACGAATAAGTTTAGATGTACAATCCATTGATCGAAATGTTTGATTATGAATTATAGTATGATATGCAAGTACTGCCTCAGCAATTGCTAATTCTCTTTCTTTGGGTCCGAATTCAACTTTACGAAAATAACCACTTAATTTTGTTGAGGAAGCTGAAGCTAATAATGCTCGTTTGTGTTTATCTGACAAAGTATGTCTCTTGATATCACTTCTACCTCCTGACCCAATCGAGAACTCACTGCTACAAGTATCACAGTGAACGTTGTTTTCAATTTTACTTTTTTTTATAAAAGCAAATTCATTTTTTAATTCTTCTGTAAATGTACAGAGTCTTTTCTTCGACATGGCTATCTGAAATTAGTTTTTTAATTTAGAATTGATATTCTAATTAATAATATATTAAATAATAAAAATGAATGCAACCTTTTTGTTGTAGAAACACTGAATATAGTAAAAATAAAATAATCTTAGGTTAGGTTCCCAATAACTAAATAACGCTTTCGTACGAATGACGTTTTGATGATTCGTGGATACGAATCGTATCCGATAAAACAGTTGAAACATATTCAGCAGCGACCATAGATAGCCGTGATGAATTTGTGACTCAAACCATTCGCGCCAAGCGTGGCAGTATTAGCGCCATCTAGTATGAAGTACAAGAAACAGTAACTTTATGCCACTGCGAAAATGTAAAAGGTTACATGTCCAATGCGGGACATTTTGTGGGACATTTTTCAATGCGGGACAAAGGGCTCAAATACGGGCAAATGCGGGACTGTCCCGCATAATGCGGGACGTCTGGACACTTTATATTTGGTATAATTTTCATTGGAACAACATATGGAATCCATCGGTATCATTTCCATATCGATACAATAAAGAATAAAGAATGCAGTTTATCTGAAACTGTTATGAATCCTCGGCCGACCGCAGCGAAAGGAGGTTGGCGTCTCACAGTCGAGGGTGAAATATTCACTTCAGCGTATTAAGAAATTCTTTATTCTTCATCGTATCGATATGGAAGTGAGACCAGTGGATTCCTGGCCTTCTCCCAATTAAAATTATACCAAATTTCATGTAAATCAAACTATTTTTAACGAACTTGGTGTGAAATTATGTAAATCAATTTTTCATTTAAGTTCCTTCATTATGCTCCGAATTACGTCGTTTTTGGTGTTGGTTTCATCGGAGAAACATAAGGTATCGATTGGCGTCGTTTTCGCAGAGATCTGATGAGAAATGCGGAACCACGACATTTCTCACTTCTTAATGGGTATTCCAAACATTTCGAGGGTCGAAAGTCGCAACACATGGTGAGGCATCTCCGGAAGGGGGGGGGGGGGGCGTCCTCACCATGTGGATGCCGTGCGGCATCTCTTGGAGGCAGAAAAAATTACAAAAGATTAAAAATTTATAGTTTTCAAAGGCATTGAAAGGACGAAAAATATAGAGAAAAGGTGATTTCAAATTTCAAGTATCGTTATTTTCTAAAAAAATGTAATTTTTGTAATGTGTTCTGGGTGCACCCTAGCCAGAAGTATATTCTTCAAAATAAAAAAAGTTTCAGTCGAATCGGATACTAACCTTTGGAGATACAGGTCCCACCGATTTGGATGAATTTTTTCACGCCTCGACTTTAACGACTCCCCAGTGCCGTTTGGAATGATTAATTATAAAACAAAAAATATATTCCTACAATTTAAGACATCCTTAATACAATGCAGAAAGACCCATTAAATTATATATAGTAGTTTTCCTTTAAGTAATTCCTAAAGATCACCTATTTTCTGGGCTTTAGACCGGAACCCCCCCCCCCCCCCCCCAAAGGACCGAAACATTTGTAGGTATCATTTGGGAAACGATTCTTTCCAAGTACTCATTACTGTATCGATACCTATGCATGCTTCATTCGGGTTCGAATAGTATCGATACCAAGTCCAGCCAAGATGTTGATACCTTTTATGGATCGAACCTTTTGAGTAGATATCATTCAGGTATCGATACCTTCTGATACCTACAGTACTCATACGTGCTTGTGATACCATGATACTTCACCACTAGGTATCGATACTGCTTGAGCGGTATCACGCCCATCACTAATAAAAGTCACCTATGTTTTTGCGCAATTTGGCCGGGGGATGCCCTTAATCCTACATGGAAGTATATCATACAACATCAATCTACACAATTTTAGAAAAATTATACTGAAATGTGCTTACTAAATCATGAAATAGTCAAAGTTGATCTGCTTCATCATGGTCATCTGTCCCAGAAACTATAGAACGATTTTATTTAGATTTCCAATCTACTCACAATTTTTTTCACATTCAACACTACCTTTAACTCAATTTCACCAAATTACGGAGCTGCCTCCGTTTTGCAGCAAAGTCTTCAATTACGGCCTCGATTGCTGTGATTGATCTCGATCTCACGGCCTTTCCCGCCACATTTGTCCTGACTCCCCCCCCCATGTTGCATAAAGCTTGCCGCTGAAAGATCGAGTCGCTTGATCTCCGCCCGTAATTTCGGTGATGAGGGTGAGACTGGTTACCGTGAAAAGTCGACGGACGAGAAATATTTGCGAGGTAAGGCCGCTGATGAATCGCCGTCTTTCTATTCACAGGCACGCTTTGAGGACGCAACCCCGAAGAGACACGTCCCTCCCCTGGGGATCGCGTTTTTACCGCGGCGGGATTCGCGCATGTGCGCGCCTCGGAGAGCGATGAAGAACGTTTTCAAAAGAGCTCTATACTGTTTCTTTGTTTCCCTGTTCCTCTCTCGCGCGTCTTTGCTGCAGCGAGCAATGAGCGGTCTTTGAAGTTGCTGCCTACCTATCGTTCGTTTCTTCGAGCTTCCGACGGTCCACTGCGCTGAGAATGGAGAAGAAGGAACGCGTGTATGATTAAAGGCTGCGGATCGACAACGCGCGCCGTTTGTCTTGAAGATTCGGGCGAAATCGTGAGCGGTGGCGTTCGTGACACAACGGGAGGCAATTCTGCCAGAAGCTCGAAAGTTATCAATGAGAATAGATCGTGAAGGCTTTTGAATTTCGTTGCAATTGGCTAGATGGGCAAAGTTTCGGTACTGTACAGGATTGGAAGTGGGAATGGATTACTATGAGAGGTGGACTTAAATTGATCTGGTAGGAGTAGCTAAACAACTCCAACTTGATCAAATGAGAGCGCTTGCGGAAGTGAGAGCTGGGGGACCGGTCCTTCCACTCATGCGGCATTCTGCTAAACAGGGATTCACTTTTTGAAATAGACAGTTGAGACAGCCAGTTCCACTACCTTTTCAATTAACCCTCGGACACCGGATGCTCGAGCAGAGCGCGGGGTCCGAATGCCGGGTCATTTTGACCCATAGTGAAAAGCGAAAAGACGTTGCAGCAGGCGAGCTACGGGCCGGGTCAAAATGACCCGGCATTCGGTGTGCGGGGGTTAAGAAATAGATTTTTTACCCCTAATTATTCCTGACGATTAGTGTCTTGGAACGATACAGTTCGTTTATCTACGTTCCAAATAGGAAAATAAAGTAGCACGAGAACCGCTTGGACGGTTACAGTGGGACCAAAAGAGGTGCAGATTTTACCACTGATTAAAAATTCGTTTTTACTTTTATCCCGCCGCGGAGAAACGAAATAATGAGATTCGTGAGTAATCGATGGCAAGGATATCCGAGTGATCATCCGGCTGCCTGAATATCTCGCGTCGAAAGGCTCCATTTGAACTGGCTGACCTACTTCTTCGTCTTCATCGTCTAATGCGAATTGATTTTCGGATATTAAACGTCTAAAGTGACGTACCCGGTCGGCCATCGATTTCCCTACCCCTTTAAATTAATAATCGACCGTCACGTTTTCTGTGGTTACGCGCCTGCAATTAGCATAATCGACCGTTGGGGCAAAGAGATACGGCGTGAAAGAAGTTCATTTGGGTTTATATTCTTGAATTCCGTGGAAGTAAGTAATCCTTGTGGGGAACGAGGGGTTGGCTGTTGATAAGCAAGGATAAACCCCTTGCCATACGATTTTTATGAAGGTTATAAACTCTACAGGTTAACTTAAATCGAAAAAAAGATAGGTACTGTAATCAGTAATTTGTGAATTGTGATTTCCATTCTGCACCTGGCTTTGGTGTGTTTCCACATCGATAGTTTCTGAAAGCATCGAAAGTAGTGTCCCAAATGTTTACTTCGAAAACCAAAAGCTACATCAGAGTTTTTTTTGGAAACTTTGCCGCCTCAACAATCTTCCACTTGCGTGGCAGTTAAATTTGGGGTGAGTCATTCGGGAATAAAAATTTTATTTTGAATTATCCCAAACTCGACCTCACTCACACAAGCTTGAATTACAGGTAACGTACAATTGGCCTGCAAAACTCAGAACTGATTCGAATTACGTGTAACTAATCACAGTCAAAAATAGGTCGTGTTTGGATTCATTTTCATCGGAAACACTTTACCCATCCAATGTTAGACCCCCGTTGAAAATCTAATAGAAGATAATAATATAGTATTTAAATTTTCATCAGGCCTGGCTGACCTGAAACTGTATTTCGCCAAACCCACTCAAAGTGATGGTACACTAGCAGCCGTTTAAGAATTCTCTAATTGCTTCTGTTTTTTTTTTTGTTGAATCTATGTAGATAACGACGTCTGCTCCAGATGGTTCAAACGGTTCTACACTGCATTCCATATAAGAGCATACCGACGCCCCTACCGATTTGCGACCGATCTGTGCAGCTCCCACTACTACCCACAGTTTGAACCGCATGCGATTGGTCGTGGTAATTTCCAAGGAATAACGCGAGACCTGGCCGTTGTCAACGTAAACAGTGCACGAAAACTTAACAGAGAGAGTAGAGGGCCGTGCGACGGAGAAAAACATAGGCGGTTAAGTGGGGAGTCGAGCGTGCCAACGCCTCCTGAGGGTCGTGCCTGCGCGAAATCGGTATGCTCTAATGTGGAATGCAGTGTAGAAATAACTGTTTCAAACGGTTATGTGACGGTGCTTCACAAAACAGTTATAAAGAACCGATATTCTGAATAACTGTTATAAAGAACCGGAATTCTGACTAAAAGCTATACCAATTATGGTTCTAGAACCGTTAATTTTTTGGCTCTGTATTAGGGCCGGGACTATTCGAATATTTTATATGTATTCGAATGCTACGAATAAACTTCGAATATTTGAGTATTCGAATGTTCTTATTCGAATATTTGAGTATTCGAATAGTATGGTGTGAATTATAAATCAAGTTCTTCAAGTTTTTTTACAAGCTTTTATTTAGTTTCAGTTGTGAGTTCGTTTGTTTGACAGGGTGAAATCTTGTAAGCTAATTTTGACTCACTTCAACATATCCGATCGACTTGAAACTTTGCACACATACATAGTTCCGATGACAATACACCATTTTCACTAAGAAGCATGAAATACATTATAGTGAAATTTAAAAAAAAATAGCTTTTATTAAAATGTACTAAAAAGGAACCAATAATTTTGATACCGGCCCAAATGACTGCCTGAGAAAAATTTTCTCATATAACTAAAAATAAATGATGTATTCGAATATCCAAGTATCCAAATACTATTCGAATACCTATGTATACGAATTATATTCGCCAAATAATTGAGCAACTGAAGTATTCGAATATTCGAATACTGAAAAATTCGACAAATAGTGTCCCAGCCCTATTTTATATCGGTTCCAAGACAGTTCTGGAATCGACTCTCGTATCGATTTTACCGTAGAAGAAGTGGTGCAAATATAGGCTAGGGTCTAAACATGGGCTAGTTGAAGTATTGGGTCATAGTGAGTGTTTGACTGTATCGCAGAATGTGTAAAAGTACGACTGAGGAACAAAAGGAGCTGTGAGAAACAGATAATGACTCGCATTTGTTTGGTTAACTTCTTGTGTTGCAAAACGTCTTAAAAGAACGAAAGAATGAATCTTAGAAAATGTTTTATTTTTTTAACAATAATCTGGTGAACTAAGAGTTAATTTGCTATGAACACCATATTATTGACCATATTATTGTAAACTTGTTTTAGCGTCATTTTTATTAATGAACAGCGTCGCGTAGTAATGACTTTCATCGACGTTGAAATTCATCAGAGGGGGCACCCAGTTGACGAGGATGCGAGTTGCATGTTTTGCGCGAAGAAGTTTTCTCTGAACACACAGGCGGAGAACTTTTCGTGAAGTGTTTTCAGTATTATATGTGGGCACACAATGTCTGCGCAGGTGTTGAAATGGACATATAACATCTGTGACTACTACTGTCCAACGTCCAGAATTGCCGGACCGTTCTGGACGAGATAGGGAGTTCTTGCCCCGTCGCCTCTGACGGGGCCGTAATAAACCCAAAAGGCAGGGTCCCACTAGTGCAACGGCGCGCCGCGCACGTTTTTTGCGACGCGCAAAGCCGATTTGTTGCAGAAAGACGTTCCGACTGGTGCAACTGCGCGTTGCGCACGGGTCAGATTTACGAGATTCTCGGATTTTCGAGCAGTTTGGACTTCTACGATGACGCGCGCGTCGATAGCGATCGTGTGCGCGCTATGCCGGGATTTCTCTGCCACGCGAGCACGCGAATGCACGCTGCGCATCGTCGAAAAGACTGAAAAAAATGTGTATTTTCCAACGCAAACGTACTTTTTACGTTTACATATCACTTGTATGCGTGTATTTATGGTCTATTACTATTGGTTTATATATTAACCCTTATGTCAATAACCGGGTACCCGGGTGCCCACTTGGGCATGTTTTATGAAAAATTTGTAATTGTATGTTCCCGTGAAAATTTCGAAATGACCGTTTGGATCTTGGTTATTTCAACATTTTGAAAGAGGAATATGCTTTCAGACTTCGTTTATGTGCTGGTTCTCAATAACCAGGGTACCCGGGTACCCACCTATAGAAACATAAGGTTTATAAACGAATTCCGAATGAACGAAACAATTTACAATAAGATATCGTTGCAGGGATCATTCAGTAAATAAAACCAAATATTTATGTGCAAAAAAAGCCGAAGGAAAAACATGCTTTGTTGAAAATTCAATCACGAAAAGAACGGCATTTAGCAGCTGTCGAAGGCTGGAGTGCCAAAATAACTGCGCGCAGCTACCTGCGGTATAACATTCAAGGCCCATTTATATTATCTAGCCAGGTCTTTCTGGCTATCAGAGGCCTTGGCAACTTGGATGTAGATAGCAATTATCGACTAGAAACGTAAAAACCCCAAAAAGACGCGATAGAAAGCATTTATTTAAAAAAAAACCGGAGGTGGGTACCCGGGTACCCTGGTTATAACCTTATGTCAATAACCAATAATTATTGAACAACGTAGGTATTTTATAAGGGTTAAAGCAAGCAATAACACGATAATTACTGTTGTAAATAGCAACAATTATACTGCTGCGATAGGTATACTTGTTTCTAGATAGGTATTGCATAATTGTAATACACTATACAGCGTGTCCGCGGGAACAGTAAGCAGCTGGATATTTCCTAACGTATTTGAGATAGAAAGAAAATGTTTATATGGAATTGCATGTTTCGAGGGAGTAAAGTTATTAGCCCAGACGATTTTTTTCTTAGATTATTATTTTAAAAGATACGATGGTCAAGTTGGGTTTTTTAAATGGAACTATATATTTTTTTTAGAGATTACTAGATAGTGCGTTTTAAGACAAATTCAATAACAATGAAATTCAATAAATGATACACGTGTATTTCTTGTACAGGTGTAGAAAGTTGGCCTCTGGGAGGAATGCTAGTTCATTTAGTCATGATATAATCTCTTCACTATGGCTCATCTTTTTCCACACTACCAAAACAAAGGGCGTTCGTATTTTCACTATTGGTCGCAATGGTAACTACCCTCAATCTCATCGTGTGAGAAAAAAACAAACTGGACGCCGAGATAGCGAATGACTGAGCGATGTTGAAAGTGATGGCGGAACTGTGGGAGGAAAGCCACGGCAGAGAACTTCTTCATTTCATTTGAAACACAATTTCCAGCAATCGGTGACCGCGACGTATAGTCGAATTAACGAAAGAAGGCGCCTTAGGACCGGGGCCAGAATTTGCGACGTTGCCGCTACTCCAGGCTCGCGATTGGTGCTTCCCATACGCGGCTCCCTGCGCCTTGGCCAATGACTTTCGACTACTTAGCTGTGGGCCTAGAGTAATCGTTGTCCTTGTCGGGTGTATATTGCTATCCTCTTCCAGACGGCGAACCCAACGTCCTTCCCATAGAGATTGGACAGAGTGTCGAATCTTATTGGTTATTGCGGCACGCGCCATGCAGAATGAATGGCGGACAAGTCGAGGAATACAGGCTCATAGGCCGGTATTCATAGTCGCTACTTATTCTTAAGATCGTCTTAAGCATGCGGCATCTCTACTACCCTACTAGACTAGTAAAGGATGCCGAATGCTTAAGACGATCTTAGTCTTAACCAACGACTATGAATACCAGCCATAGGATTCTTATTCTATTTAGCGTCATTCCACGGCAAATCGATCACTTTTTACACTCGATGTCAGGGATTTTGTCCAAACTGAAATATTATATAGGAAGCGATTTCTGTCATCACTTTGCTGGTTTTGATATTGTTTAATTTTTGCTTATTTTCATGAAACCGAGCTGTACTTGTGAATTTTATCTCGGAAACTCTTTATCGTATTGAATTCATTTTTTTTTTATTCTAATCTAGAAAGTGCGGGCTATTCTAATACTTTCTTTTTATATTGAAAAATTAATTTTGTAATTTAGAAAATTATGACCAAAGTTTTATTTTGCAAATTTCACGGACGAAACATTCTGCTTACGAGCATGGAATTTTGTAAATTAACGTCAGCATGAGCTGTTATTAATCGATGAAGAGTTTCATTAACACAATTTAGTTTCATTGCACAAATCAAAGTCCTATATTTCGTAACCAAGTTAAAAACCCGTTAAACAATGTCTTAAACCATTCCATAATTTCACGTGACTCACAAAATACATATTGCATTCTGATCAAAGTCTCTAAAAATGTGATCGATTTGTGATCGAAATGTGATCTTCTTTCGTTAATTCGACTATAGTAAACCCCTTCAAACATCCCAAGTAATATGACGTGTGAAGGCGTTGTTTCGGCTACTGGCCCACAACCGTTAGCTTTATTTAGATATAGAAAGCACTATGTAGAAAAGGAGGCTAGTATTTCCACTGTCTTCGACGTGCGCGCCAAGCATCCGCGTGCGCGCCGGGCAGACCGTCGGCCGGCCCATTTCGTGCGCGCGGCCTAATAAATTAGACCCTTTCAAGTGGACGAAAACATTGTGCGCGGCGCGCAGTTGCACTAGTTCAGCGTTGGCCACATCGGGCCATTTGGGAGCACGGTCTCCATGATGTTTACCATACCCGCGCGGAAGGGGAGCTGGAAGCCAATAGTAACATGGGCGCGCCACGGATAGGGAAAACTCTAGTAGTGTGCCCTTAGGCCCTAAAGGTGAAGTTCCACGGCGCGTGGCTCGGCTCGCCCAGGTTCGGCGAGTTGGCTTGGCGAGCGCGAGTCGGCGAGCCACGCGCCGTGGAACTTCACCTTAAGGGTACAAGTCTACACGCACACTACTAGAGTTTTCCCTATCCGTTGCATACCCGCCGTTTCGTTGGCTTCGAGCACCCCGTCCACGCAACACGTAGAAGACGCTATGGATGCTAGCGTCCTCGGACCGCCCAGCTGATCTTCCCTGTCTTAACATATAAATTCAAGTGTCGCAATCATAAAAATCTTCAACGAGCGTGGCAAAAATCTTGAAATGAAAGTGCTAACCCATATTTAGATCACTTCCTCTATTTGAACTAGCTAGTATTATGGTTGCAGATTATTCTTTAAAAGCATAAGTATAGCTTTTACAAAATCATTATGAAAAAACAAACTGAAATAAGTATGCATGCCATTATTTTGTAAAAAGAAAGATGTTCTTCAATGTAACTGATTTTCTTGAAACGGTTAGAAATATTTGACACAAGAAATTTATCTCATATGTTGTTCTTTTTGACTGTCGAATGATACGCGGCATAACCACGAGCACAGATATTGGTCGTGATGTAGATGGTACTAAAAGTTGAATATAATATGTAGTATTTGATGAAGTTTGACGGATTTTTGTTTCCTTAGGTGTCTGTTACTATGTTTGCCGTGTTTTTTTGGAAAATAGGTTGAATATGTCAAAAGTATTCTATAAATCAAGTTTTAATCATTAAGCTAGCTATTCTCTTTTATAGAATTTTTTTTTTAATTTATGGATATTCTTTGTCGAGATAGTTACTAACCATTAAGCATGGAATATTTTCCATTCCCTTAACAGGAAATTTTATTTACTCCTGGGGTAATAAAAGTTTCATTGCATCCCCCTTGTAATTACGTAAATTTTCTGGTATCATTCGCGACAGTTTTATTTCCCTACCTATAGTCAAGGAGCGTATCATTTTTAAAAAAAGGACTTTCATATCTAAATGAGTGGCTCATGTAATCTGTCCTAACCCTGCTTGAAAATAATTGGAAAGTGCATCTGATTGTGAGTAGGTACACCATAAATACATACAATGATTAAACAGTGATGAGAAAATTCCAATGTTGCTACAATAGTAGATATACAAACTTCTGTTTTTAATAAAATAGACTTCTAACACGATAGAGAAGAAGATTTATTTGTATAAAAATATATCTGCTTAATATTATTTAATACATTTTTTTCTTTGTATAAATAGCCATTGTTATGACTGGCGCAATTTTTGTATATCATTAATTTTGTAAAGCTATTAATTTACGACAATGTTTTTAAATGGGATTCTTTTTGATGGGTTAATTAAAATGTCCGCGATATGGGTAATGGAATAACACAGCATTTTAGCTGTGTATATGTAGTTGTGTCATCTTAAACGCAGTTGGAAAGCACCTTTATGTACTTGCAGCTCATTTTGATTTCACATCTTTTTTTTATTTTGTAATTATATTATTTTCTTTTTTTTGTGATTTATTCTTAGTGTAATAATTGTGTGCGTTACGAAGCTATGTGTAGACTAATACGAGATGAAGCTATCGAGAAAGAATCAATGTTCCGACTAATGAAACTCCTGATTTTTTTCGGAGCGAACGCACACCTATTCTGATGTGTTTCCGACTGATCCATGAGACGATATTACGATATCTCTGTCATGCATGGACCGATTTTATTGAATTTGGTCTTATTCGAAAGCTTATATGCGGTTTACATAAGAAAAATGCCTTTAAATTTAGAAAATATTGCAGGCGTGATGAGATATTAATGAAATAAGTTTCAGGTTACGTTGGATTAGCTGGGCGACGAGTAAATGATAGCGGTAGCGACAGTCGACAAAATACAGGGTGTCGAAACATGTACTTGGCGTCGAGACGCTACCGCATCTCTAGATAATAATTCAGATTTTTAAACTAGTTTGTTATTTTACTATTATGCAACATAATAGTAAAATATGTTTACACCCAAAATACTTGCATAGATATATACAAAATATACAAATAGCACTTAAGTTAAAATATGGGGAATCCATCTCCATTCTCCCGATACATCTACTCAAAAAAATATTATACTGGAAATGAGTGATCTTTACTCGAGAACTTCAAACTTAAGAAAATTTGGAGGTCACTCCCACTAAAAGATCACATAAAAGTTCATCCACGCGAGAAGAAGCAAATCGCAGTCCTCCATTTCGAGAGTCTTAGAATCTTTCGCTAACAAACTTCTTGTTGGCTTCTTGCTATACTGAATTCATCCTAAGAATAATCCTGTTCCGCGCAGGGATTTATTCTGTGGAGGCGCTGGTTGGTCCGACTCCCCACTTAACCGCCTACGATTTTCTCTGTCTTACCGCCTGTTACCTCTCTGTCAATCGCTTGCGTCGGGCCCGTAGACGGTAGTGGGGGCTGCGCAGAACGGTCACAAAACGGTCTGGGCGTAGGATTTTTCTTAGGATGGATTCAGTATAGAACAGACCAAGTCCATCATTCCATCCTACAATCCTTCAGGATTAATGGAAGCAATTAGTAAGTTTTTTACAACTATAGATTAATAAAAGTCCACACGGATAAGAAGGTATGTATTTTGCAGTAGCTTTCAATTATTACCTGATTTATTGAAATAGATTGAACTTTAAATTTACATTAACCGAAAATTAAGAAATGTGGACTTGGTTAATTTTACCAACAAGCCAACGTTCGGCAACCGAAAAATCTCCTTTCTTCGTAATCATATTGCCACAACTACTTACTTCCTCTGAATCTCGAAAGTATTCCACTGACCTGATACCCACACCTAGTAGTTACCTCGTATCCACAGAGTGAACCGTGACAGACGATAGCAATTACGTGCTGTGGGCCACGGAGTTGTGAAGAATTTATTCGGTCGATGCGAGGCTTTGATAGACGAAGGGTGATCACTGTCACGTAGGGGATGGCGCGTGCATACACCCGCTGGCGCAGCGTTGCTGCATACGTGCAATCCCACGAGCAAATATCGTGTCCAACACTATCCATATCGCTGATAACTCTTGTCCCAGGTATGGGAAACGTGGTAGGGGAAAACGTTGGGATATACTAACGGTCGCCATTCCACGCGTGGGGGTCGCGAAAGAAACTTGGTCTTTGCTCGGGAGGGTGGAATGATTTCTTTCACTACGGCGCTCGGGGTTACTTGAAACATGCCAGCTGAGTGAGCTGGTGAGAGATAAACCAATTATCTGCCGTTTGGGACCAGTGATGGATGATGGATGCACGAGGGGTGGGAACCTTGGCAATTCAGGTTAATATTGTGGAAAATATACTGATGTAAAGGAAGGGAGTAAACGTTGCATGATGCTAAGGGTGGTATTCTTCATGGATAAACAAATTCAAAGTACAAAATAACGTTTCTGCAAATTGGTTTTGAGATATCAGAAAGTGGCCTTGAAAGTGCATCAGATTTATTTTGATAATTTCAGAAGCCTCGCTGTAAATTGTAGTTTGCTATTCCTAGTTGCAAATAGTTGTAATGATAGATTACAATGGATAGATTTGAGGTAAGGTAGGGTATAAAGCGGAGGTATTTAAGCATGTACCAATCATCTGGAACGACTCACAGATGAAACTTAATCGATTCACGGGTATACCATCGAAAATAAATATATACGTCAATTTTCTAGTAAGCACTCTGCAGTCATTGTTCATGAAATGGGCTAAGTGCTGTAACGTTCATTTATAAGACGTTCTTTCGTATCCATAAAACGAGATTTTACGTAATAATAGATTTTCATTTTTATTTCAACAATAGGACATAGTGGAACAATAGGATCGGGCTCGATATTGATCACGATGAAACAACTTAGTAAGGTTTGTATCTACAGGAAACTTGCAAAATGCAGTCGATTCTGATATGTAGTCGTTACAGCAGCGCTGTCCAGCGTAGAGGCCCCTCACGCGCCTGTTCCCCCCTTCCAACCTTTCTTTCGAGCAGCGTGACTTGTTGTCAAGGAAATCTCGCGACGCTAAAAAGGAGACCGTGACAGTTGTGTAGACAAGGAAGCTCGGACGCCACGCACGACATCGACAGTCACTGTTACTTTGACTCGGCAGCGTCTTTGCGCCATGGCAACGGCGGACGATGGTGGGGACGGCTTTTGCCTCTCAGGAGGCAAGTTGGACAGCGCTGCATTACGGAATCTAATACCTTCACACCTTCAAGCTTGCAGACATTCATCTGGCCCTTTCGAATGATTGTTAAATGACGTTGAGCGTCAGATTTACGCAATGTAACCTTCGAATGATTCGTTTAATCGTACGTGGCGCATTCAAGAATGAATGCAGATTAATTACACTGTCGCTCATAAGTATTTGCCCAGATACTGTTTGCCAGTAGAACAGGGTAAAACAAAATTGGATTATTGAAAAAAATTAACATGTGTTAGTATAAGCTGTCTGTTTTATGCAAAATTAACTGCCATCAAAATTCAGTATTTCTGCTTTTAAAAACAGAGGATATAATCCTCTTAAATTTAACTTACACTTCGTCCATTATTCTTATTGCTATCTTTTATCAACCTTCTAGAAGAACAATAAAGAATCTAGCTCAGGCCATCAGGAAATCTTGACACAATTACTATACACTGTTTACAAAGTATAGAAAGCAAACGCCTCATAGAAACTTCTCACTGTGTAAAGACCACTGACATTATGTAGGTACTTACTAGTAAATAGTTCTAAAACACCAATTTTCAACAATCTTACACTACAACTTTCTTCTTTTTAAAATACTACTCGTACATAAATCTCGTGTTACATTTCGGTGATAATCCTTATTCTTATATAAATACATATTTAAAGAATTCCACGCATTTATGACAACAGAGAAATTATATTGTTAAGCAAATACTTATATGCGTCAGTGTAGATAATTATCTTAACCCTAAAATACTAATGTTTTTCGGTATACGGTATATAGCTTGTAATGTGTTCTTTAGTGAATTTTATTTTTTGTGAATATTTGAAAATTGTTTTTTTCCACAGTTCCTTTCCTCTTTTATTTGCAAAGTACTGCAGTAATTCTTGGAAGTGTTAGACATGCACATAAATATTACGTACATTAGTATTCTAGGGTTAAAATCAGACTAGCAGCTCTCTTGCTGCAGGCTACTATTTCAAAATGGGGACCAAATAGCGACGAATGGTAACATTTCCATGGAACGCCCAGGCATGCGACACGATCACATGTCGAACCCTAGTAGCTAGTTTATGATGCGTTATCCGTGTCGATTCTCGCGGCGCAATAACGATTAACGCGCGATCATGCGGACCTTGTGTTATCAGCATAGTAATTCTACGTGGTTACTCAAGTACACCTCGCGTATTTCGCTTCTATTAACATAAGCGTACTTTCTCCCCCCGTTTCTAGCCGCGGCTCATGTTTCCTCAGGGGTTTCCCATTTTGAGAAATTAACACTCCGAGTGACACAAAATTTAGCGAAATATAGCTTGAAGTTCGGCCTTTTCTAACGATCACTTCTGCCGGAAATGTTTTGTCCAGTTTCCCGTGGACTTTGAACAGCACCAATGAAAATTTTAAGATCTAAATTGTCTTTTAAGTCTTCACGAGAGTGCTCCCAATGAATAGGCGAGGCTTACCCGATAAAAATGAGTCCAAACACGACCTTATCCGGGATATTTTTAATTTTTCGAAATTTGAATTTTACCCATCTCAATTTCATGGACTTACTTTATATTACGTGTAATTAGAAATGACCCGAATGTGGTCGAGTTTGGACTCATTTTCATCAGGGGAATTTCGGCAATACATTGATAATGCTTTCATCAAGATCTAATGGAGAGTATAAATGTTACTATTTTCAGTACTGGATGACTCATCGGAGACTTGGCAATATTCGGGAATACTTGGACGATGCTTTCGATGCTTTCCAGAAAATATCGACGTGAAATTACTTACGTTAAAACACGTGGGAACACGCCGACGCCACTCAAGGCGTTAATTAGGGAACCCTGCTTCTAAATAGAATGTACTCATTTAAATATTTAATCCTCGAACTTCGAAAGACTCGGTTGCACGCACCTTTGTACGGAATATTCATAGTTATTTTTCGTACAAATTCGCATTCTTTCAACAATATTGCACTAATAGCCGTCCACTCCATGAACCTATCGTCTCTAAATTTCAAGTGTAGGCATCGCAATTTTACGTAAGCGTCGCTATGAATGTTCATTCCTGCTTTAGAATCGTAGCAGCCCTTACTGGAATCATTGAATCGTCACAATTTTTCAGCAGTTGAAAAGGCAAGACTTAGAGGTTCACTGAAGATTTGCAAGGGCTATAATTGTCTATTAACCTGCTGATATGCTGAGAAAGTGGAAGATATAATCCTTTAAGGACACGAATAAGATACACTTAGAGTAGCTTATGATTCATCTTAATAGCGAAACAAGATGTATATTTTCAATATAAGTACTTGTTTCTTAAAATAAAGGGGTATAGACTAAAATAATTCCTGATGTACATACTGCGTCGGCGAAGAGTTAAGAATCAAAGTTCAAACACTCTGTCGGTTTGCTTTGTGCTTGAAGCTTCTTCGAAACAGAATGGATTAAATCGGAATTTTAATATTTTGTATTAATGTCGGATTCTGGACTTTACTATCACTTAACTTCTTTTGCTTTTCATAGAAATTCGAATGCTCTACGATTTTTTTCCTATCACCCTCCTAACATTTCTTCTTCCATTTTCTAATTTCCGCTTCCTCAGTTTTGCTTTCCATTTTTCAGCCCCCCCCCCCCACCTTATCTTCTGCCCCTCCTCCTCTTCCCGCACAAGATTCCCATTTCATCGTTATAGAAGGGAAATGGCGCATTGACAACGTAATCACGTGAATGAAACACAGTTGTTACACTCGTTTCACGGAATTCTGGTTCGGAGACGCATAAATTTACCATTCAGAGGTATTGATTGTCGTGTTACCTTCCCGCTTCCTCGGCCAAACGGAGCCACAGCCTGACCCGGAGACACGAAGTCCTCGTTTCCCTTGTTAAAAACTGCTATTGCATATACTTACGCTAGAGTTGTGTGTGATTCCCCTCGGACGATTGTAAAAGTACTCGAGCTCTGCTCCGAGGGTGCATATACCTAGGTATTCTTTTCAACCTCGAGTCGAAGCGTTATCGAGATCAGTGGGCGATATTCTTCAAGTATATGCGAAATCTTTCAGATATGAAGTCCTGGCGCATCCATAATATGGATCTTTTGCTATCCACATCGAAGTGACTTGGAGTTACATAGTTTGTTCAGAAAATACATCTAGATTACCGTCGACTTTCGCTTGTGAGAAAATAATTTGAGAGGTCATTTTTGAGAATTCTTTTTTTTTTTGCAATTCAAACGAAAAATACACGAGTGAAAGGAATTTCTCGTGCGTAGAAAGGTAAATGGTATTCTCGCTATTTTTCATTCGTAAGCAACGTTTTTAATACAATTTTCGCGTGAGAGAAAATGTAGGAAAATGTTGAAGGTTGTTTTTCACAAAGGGTGAGTTTAAAAGTCACCAAAGAATTAATTAATTACATTGTTTACGTGGAAACAAACAATCAAGTGGGGACACTTGTACCAAATGGATGCCATACAGAAAAAGAGAAGCACGTTTATGTTATTTTTGAATTTCCTGGAAACGAGTGCGCCAGTTTATTGCGAAATCAATTGCAGGCTAACCTCGTGTGCGGTACGAGAATGTTTTGATCGCACGTGAGCGTCCCCACGACTGAACATACACTAAAGAATATTATATGATAAAAGTACTATAGTCGAGCATTATTCTGCAACAATATGGTGAAGATTGGATCAACTTTCGTTGATACTTCTTGAAGCTCGAAATGTGTTTTGGAACTGAAATTATGACGGAAACATTCTAAATATTCTTCTAGAATTTTTCTTTTGGCATAAGTAAAATCAGTTTTTTTTATGAAACTCATGTGTACGTAATCGCCTTAGTGTTTGAAATCAGTGATCAGCTATTGAACAAGTATTTTCATTGAATTGGTACAAGAGTATAATTAATATAGCTTGTTTAATTCTTTCCAATATAACTTGTCGATAGTCTCGAAATAAAAGTTTTGAACACTAGTAACAGAATTTGCGATTTGGACTGTCTACCTCTATTATTCAAACATTAAGTAGGTATCTAAATATTTGATTGTTGATTATATTGAAATCTATTATCTAAGGAATTTCGATTCATCAATTTGGAATATTTAATAGTTATCACCATTAGTTACAACTAGGTAATTAGTAGCTAGTAGTTGATTTATTCCACCTTCTGCCAAATATTTATTTAAAACTTCTGTTTTTACTTCAGTATTCTGCAATGTGATTTCTCCTTTCATAAAAGTGGAATTGTTTGGCTATCCAGCAGAATTGATTAGTGAAACGTTGTTCCTCAATAGTTTAAAGACAATCAAGTCTCTGCTTTGCTTCGGCAACAATAACGAAAGATTTCATCGTTTGTGAGTGTAAAGGCTGTACAGTATCGAGTCCTTTTTGCTTCCGTGCACAAAAATTATTAGCTATTCTCGTTTTGCATGAACGTTTTCCCATCGACCTGCTCACGGTCCGTTATTATCCCCTCTTCTCCATTATTTTTCCCTCTGCTACCCTCATTTCTTCCTTCCTAGTTAAATCTGTCTCTCGCTTTCAGCTGCTACTTTCCTTTAGATTTCCTCTTTCGACTGTTTCATCCCTCCTCATGTAACCTCCCCGTTTTCTACTTTCCCTTCTAAAATTATACCTAGGATCGCCACGAAGTTTTCGAATGCGTTCTCTGTAGGACTTTGCTAATTTTATTTAATTCTAGTTCTGTTCTGTATTTGCTAAAAGAAGTGGAAATTTCATTTACATTACATATAAATGTGTTTTTAGTCAGTAATGTTAAGCTCCTTTTAACTGACGGAAACCACGATGTTGGGGAAGTGAAAATACTGTCGGTATTCTGTACACTTAGATATCGGTAATATAAGATTTTTCAGTATCAACATCACTCGTAACAAAATGATTAACACGTTCCGTGTGACGGTGGAAATTAAAAAAGTGGATTGCGATATGTAGTTACCTATAGTAGTTGCGTCAAGTTCTTGATAATTTTAGCTCTTTTTGTCCCCTTTTGATTTCGACACTGAATTGAGAAATACCATTTTCCTTTGAATGAAACTTTGGCCCTCCGATACATATCGTGATACTGAACATGTTAAAAAAGTTCATATCCCTCTTTTGCCTGATATTTTCTCCAAGACTAAGACTCTCCAAATTGACTTAATCAAAAGCACCAGAATTATTGGAATATCCTTAAATAATCCCTGTTTCTTCAAAATGCGCTGTACAACCGTAATCCGAATCCTCGAACGATGTAGGTACTCCAAGAATATCTAGACGAAATCGTTGAAGCTTTTCTCAGTTCGTGTAGAAGAGAGAACTCTGACCTTCCCTCTACCGTTTTTCGAAATATTCTGCATCCGCAGCCCTACATTTGCTCGGAGCACTTCGGATAGCAATTTAGATAAAAAGTCAAGGTTCAAGAATATTAGTTTCAGGCGTAACGGTTATACCAGTGACGCGAATAATTACATTTACCCCTCCTTTGAACGGCCATGTTGCTGTTAACGCTTTACCAGCCAGCGTTTTAACGCGAAAATGTGAAATGCACTTTTCGATTAACGAAATAGGGGGTTCACTTTCTTCTGAACGTTTGATCCTTGGAATATTCCAGCGAAATCGAGACCATTCTTTGAATCATGTTTTCTTAAACTTCCTAATATTTCATGCCGCAAAGGATTACAATTAATATCTACGAAAAGCTGAGTGAATTATAGATTATTAATTACGTACGTCACAATCGCGGCCCTGAAAAATTTGGCGATTAAAGGTAGGGGACTACTAGGTTGCAAAATAAGTATCTTAAAATTTATGATTTGCCTCACAAGTATTATATTATTACAGTGGGCATAAATTGGAAAGATATGCATACGAAATAAATTAACTAGAACATTTTAATTATCCAGTTCTCCTGCACACGGGATCTGTTGCATATAAATTGATATTAATAGACGAAATCTACTTGCGAATTTCTTAACACATTGCAGCTGGGAGACGTAGAAGCACGTTTTTCAAGCCAGACTGCTTTCCCCTCCAATTTTTATTTATATCACAATGGTGGTCGAAAGAAAGGTGACGGACAACAATTTTACATTATCTATATATAAGCAATTTTAACATTAGGCTTTACTAATTATATTCTAGAAAATCCTCTGACTCCAAGGAATACACTATTGAAAATACTTATTGCATCACTCGAATACTTAACATGTTGCCACTTACACCTCATTTAATACTAATACTAGGAAAATACTATGGCGTGATTGTTCACTAGTAGTTATTCTGTGCTCGATATCTTGGTCAAAGTACGTTGGATACCAACCATTTTATTAATCATTGTAACTATCTGCAGACTACGTGGGTTTCAAGGTGATGCAATAATAAATCTATTCAGTAGTGAAGATACCAGTATAGCTTACTCGCATTCAATTATGGCCTGATCCTTTATTAGCTAACACTTTGAGTGGCGCCACAAAAGTCTTGTACAAAGCGATCTCCAAGCTTGGTTTAATAAATATTCGAAGACTGTCGGACAATTCTTTTGATACTTTCCAGAAAATATGGGAATATGGCTGGAAATCTCTTGGCGTGAAAACACACTGACGCCACTCACAGTGCTAAACTTTCTTTGTCATGCACCGCCATGGGTGGGCATCATACAACTGAAGGTTGCAAGGGAAAATCCACAGTGTCCAGCATGCGAAAATTTGCAGGAGAAAGCAACTAAACTTTGAAACACTGTAAATCAGACACTTTTGTATCTGTCCCAATGGAAATATTTTTTAAATCTTGGTTAAACGCCTGTCGTTTTCCCCTTAAATTTGAATAACATTAAGTTCACACAAATCTTCGATAACTTGCCACCTAGCTAGTTGTTCCCCTTCACGACTTGCCATGTTTAAATTACCTATGAAAACAACGTAATGCGATCATAATCTCGTTTTCACATTTATTTGAACTCTGACAGTTTTCCCTCCTGGATTCTTCAATTGTTGTTGACTCCAAGTCCCGTGGTTATCAAGTATGACTTGATATTGTTAAGAATGCAAGAGTTTAGGAGTAGCAAGTGACCACTAGTAGTTTTGTTAAACACTAGGGACCTTATTCGTAAAAAGTCTGGTCAGGGAACTGGAAAGGCTAGGATGCCTTCTGGCAGGAGGAATACGACGAACCGCATAACCTTTACCCTAAAAACGTATTTTTTCCCTTACACCCAGTAACCAAATCTATCACCAGAAGGGGGCCCCTAGCATAGGAAGGTTCTTTGTCAGTTGAATCGACGCGCATAATGTAAGGTTAAAGTGTTGTTAATATAGTATCACTGTAAATTAGAACGCGCTATCTAATCCCTGATTATTTCGTTATAGGGAGCACAGTGTGCTTCTAGAACGTAATTCGAACCTACGAAGTGAAATAGAATCACAAATACGGGTAGTGAGTCTCACGCAGTTCTGGGGAAAGTTATTCACCGCGAACATGGTCTGCTTTAACCTTCTACTGCCTCCAGTGCAACCATGTATTTAATTGTTATCAAAGAACGAGTAACGCACATGTTAATAGCTACGGTTGTATATTTTTGTCAAAGTTAAGAGCGAAGGTACAGTTCAATAAGACCGAGAAACGAATTACTAGAAGAACCTAGAACATTTGCTGGACATTCTGAGCCAATCAGATTTTTTGTCGGAAAAGTCTACGTGCGTCAAAAGTAAATTCAGACTTGGAGAAAAAAAATGTGTATTATAATGATATCAACACATTTATTTCAGTTTTTCTTTTTATAGTTATATAGTTATATATAGCTGGTCTCACCTTGTCCTAGAAAAGAATATGTAGCCATTCGAGTGAGAAATGTAGGGAGGAGATGGCGTTGGTTTAGCAATTGTAGCATCATAAGTGGTTTAGCCCTTTTTCCTTCAAGAGTAAGTTGTATAGATTGTTACATCAGGAAAACCCTACCACGCCATAGTTATTATAATCATGGTTTGTATTGGGCTCTACCCGTTTACCATTTTCGTAATAATAAATACATAATAGCAGTCTCCTGTAAAATAGTGCTTTTGTGTCACCACGTACCTTTTTCTCGGAAACTACTGAAGCGATTTTAATAATTCTCTTTACCTTTTTCAGAAATAAATCGACTACAATTTGATAGATCGATTGTAAAAAATATGTACAATAATTTTAATTCTGGGTGTTTAAAGAGGCAAAAAATACCAGGTTCACTAAACCTGTATTAAAATTCACGCAACGCTTTGCCAAAATCTTCGATCAAAATGTAGTCGATCATATGAGAGAAATGTGAAAAGAAGTTTTTTTTGTAGAAACTCAGTACTGAATAAAAGGGACCGACACATAGGTAGCTTTACTCTTGCCAACAGTATCCTCCACACTGAAAAAGTTCTTAAAGAAATGGGAACACGATTGGATCCGAAAGAGACCCTAAGGCCGCAGTAGGTGCAAGGAAATGAGAATCTGATTGAGTGGAAAAAGGCTCGAGATACGTAGTGGAGTTAAGTGGTGCATAATGCACACGTGCATGTCGATTATATTCATCTTAATAGCTTAAAAGGTGAATTCCTTCCAGTAAAGAGTTCAGTGCGATAATGGAGGGGTTCGAGCACCCAGGAACAGGCTTTTAATCGCTCGAAATGATCCCAGTCCACGATGTGTTAATGTAACCATCGGTTTAAGTAAAAGTTCATCTCACAACCGTGTAGCAGGCAATAAGGAAGCAGCAATTCTTGAAATTCCTCAAAATCTTCACATTGAAAAGTTTCAGCGATCCCAGTACCTACTAATGCCAGGCCAGTAAAGCGTTAACGATCGACGGATCCCGTCGCCCACGTGGCGATGATAAACATCGTCGAAATGCATCGACACCGTGCAGTCGGAGGGAAAATCGTCCCCTTTGTGATTGCAATCGAGTCCCAGGGACCGTGGAAAGGATTTCTGGGGTCGGGGGTGGTTCGCAATCTTCTCGACGATCTCTCAAGCATCTCGATATCACACAGAACACAGGACGCAAGGCTGACTTCACAGCCTCTGTTCCACGCCCAATGCTCGAAATTCACTTCGCTCTACAGAATTTTCATCGTGCCATCCATTCACACACTCACGCACAGTAGGTAACTTTATTAACGTCTCCTCAACAATGCAAAACGCCACTACTATTTAGGCTTATGAATTATGTACAAACAGTCGCCACGACGTGCTCGATTATTTCGCTTAACCTTTAGATGGCCGGGCTGCTGGCTACTATAGTGGCCACCTAAGAATTTGGATACTTTGCCGGCCATTTTTGTGGTATATATGCACAAATTTTAAGTAAATAAAATTTACAATTTCAATGAAAAAATCCCAGCCCTCTAAAGGTTAAACTAAAGCTGGAACTGGTTTTCGAATTTCTCTCTGTTGGAGTATTCACTGTAATAAAGTAATAATACATTCGAATTAGGGCTGTACTCGAATTATCGAATACAGCCCCAAGGTAAGGTCTTTAGGGGCAAGGTAACGCACTTGCGGGATTTTTTTTTCTATTCAAACTAGTATTTTGCAGTGCAATAAAAATACATTAAAAACGTATTTTCTATGTGTCTGCGAATAAACGGACCAAGGGGTGAAATATTCTTTCAGAGCTTGCCAATAGAAGTAGACTTTCTCCAATAAATCCCAAACTAAATATTTGTCGACTGGGAAATAATTTAAACAGAACCTGTTCGCCTTTAAACATAAAATTATATCAGAAGAGGAATGCTATATTAGCTCTAACTCGAATGTATAATAGTATTTGAACAATGGAATATTCAAGGTGTATTCGTTACATTCAAGTACTTATCAAGTATTCGAGATTGAATCATTCAGTTAGTTCCAACGTTAGTTGCATCTAGCCTCTGGAATTTGACTTTCGATGGCGGTCCCCTCTCGCGACCACGTTCCATCGACTTCGAAGGGCGCTACTATGTCCACGAGGCGATAAATAATTCGAGCAATTTTCTGTTTACAAGCGCTTCTAGCCAGGATACGGGGCAATCGAACGCTCCATCAGGCTTCCAGTCGACGTTATGGGCTCGCCTGAGAAACCGACCGATCACCAGCATCCCAGGGTTCGATTTAAAATTTTATCGTGACCAACCAGCCACTCGTGTAGGCGTAATTCGCTGAAATGGTCGAGAGTTCTCTGCGACGGGAAGCTACTTTTGTGCTTAACTCGAGCGCGTTCGGTTCACGCCCGTATTTGGCTCTTGGCCACTCTCCTTTTCCCGCTTCGAGGCCAAGAACACGTGCCTGGTATCGACTTCTGCTTTTGTATTCAATTTCATCGAGTTGACACTTTGGCAGTCGCTGTCGCGCTGATATGCGCGATTTTAATCCGCGTCACCCACACGGGGGACGAGTCATGAGTTCTTGCCCAGTTTATAGCTTCCTGTGCTTTTCTAGTTGGCCGCAGAGTACAGTCAATTCAATTATGAGGAGGATCGGTTAAGACCATAATAGCCATTTTTTTCAAAAATGTTGTATACATATATCGCATGAATTTTTATGGAAAAATTAAACTTGACAGGAACTTACGACTCACCCTTCGGTCACCAAATTTTAGTTTCATTACGCAGTTCGCATTCATATTTCATTGCAATATTATTTCCAGCAGCTTCGTGCGCTTCGTTTTAGCCAATACAGTGGGGAGCTGACAAGATTCGACCCGAGGGAGCTGACAATATGCCACCCAATAGATGACACTATTAACACATAACACGCGTAACAAGCAACAGAGACAAAATTCGGCTGAATTTTGAAACAGGCGAATTTTCTTCGGATTGTTTCCTGCCTGCTCCCAACTGTAAAAATCAGTCAGTTTATTGTTAGAGAAGTATTTCAGTTCGTCCAGAAAAGTACATGAAGTTTTCGGCTCAAGCTTTGCGTATCCGATCGTAACAGCTAATGGACAACGCTATAGTCAGAACAAGATCTCTGTCAGATAAAACAGAGCAATAAACACGATGTCCAATGAGCTTTGTTTTCCGTAGACTGTTGATCTTGTCCCACGTGTATAGTTTCACGAAGGAAATGCACGAAGGACACCAATTTGGCTCAAGTACCTCATATACAGTTGGTATTTGCTATAAGCTCACGGCTGAGGACCATCGACGAGTTCACAGCGCGTAGAGGTCACGTTTCTCACGCCGATGTCCTTTCGCTCTCGTTTTTGATAATAAAACTCCTCCACTATAACTACCAAAAATGGTGGCAATAACGACGAGCTTATAGCGTGAGGGTAAATCGATTTTATACCGAGGGAATATAGTAATTAGGGTACCTCTCATCCCCTTTATTTCTAATCGATCGAGCATGAGCTTAGTACAAGCAGAATGGAACAATTTCATCATCGCATGAAGAATACAAAAATTCGATGGGAACTTAGTTGGTGGGGGATTTGATGAAAAGCGCTTTTAGGCATCGATTAATTCACGCCTGGCGAATACAGGGTCCATTCGGCCCCTTGTTAAATATCAAATTACTCTAATACAAAAACTTATTTTGAGTTGTATATGAATAGAATTGTGGGTCAAAATGGACCCCGCATCTAACGTACGATCAATCTATCCGTCGTCCGAGAGTTAAAGCGTGGACGCCAGTCTCTGCGAGATGTTTCGAATGTCGCGCATGCAATGGGGATTCCTCTCGTCAGCAGGCGATAGAAATTCGACCTTTCGAAACGAATGGGCCGATAACAATTCGCGGAAGTGGCATTAATTATCTCTCGGCGACTCGTGTTTATGGGTGGCCATTAATGGCCGATTCGCCGTGGATGAGCGACTCCGCAACGCCCCATCACGGCTGATTTAATACTTCTCGCTCCGCACTACTCGTTAAAAGTTGGAGGAGCGCGTTTATTAACGAGGGTGGACATTTCGTGAACAAATTATGGCAATTCTACGCGCTAGACCTTAATTTCCTGATAACGCTGAAGAGTTCTCGATGAGCAACGGTTAATGTCAAGGAGCCACTCGGCCGTTGTTGGAAAACTGCGCGGCTAACAGTCGGAGCGGACAGTTTCCGTCGCGGCAGGTCTATTCTTAGACGATCCTCGATCGTCTTGGCGTGTCTTGTCTACTCGACCGTGATCGCTGAGCAATTTTCAGCAATCCTTGCTGGATGATTGAAGCCTCGTTGGCGAAACTCGAGTCCACTTGCCGCTCGTTAGGAAGTCCTCCATCCTGATAGCCTGTTCTCCGAACTCCTAAATCGTAGTTTGTGGAAATAGTCTTGTTCCCTCGGCGTTCTGATTGCCTCTTGCATCATCCACTGAAAGATCAAACACTCGCCAGGTTCACTCACAAAATCTTAATCGTTGAAACGTCGGCTGTCACGGAATTCTTATTTCAAACATTAGTATGTTCACTTCTGCTACAGGCAGTTTATGAAAGTGATGTCAACTCCTCAGGAGAGGCTCTCGAACCTCTATTGGAAGATCAAATGTTTATCATGGCGCGCAAGTCACTTGACATTCTTGATTCGAGAATGAAAGTGTTTTACGCTTTGCAATCTCAATCCGTACCCTGCTCCATGGTCCACTATTTCGTACCAATCGCGGAATGATCGTCGAACTCTAAATTCGAGGAATCTCTCAACTTTCACCTGCCCCTTAATCACCTTCTCCGTAGGAAGCTTCTCGAATTCTCGTTCGATAAATCGAACCATCATGGTTCATACACACCATTGACCGTATCTCCAATCCACCGCCCGTGGGATCCACGATTTTATCAATAACGTTCTTCATTCACTATAGTTCAGGTTCACGAAATCGATTTCTCGATAATGTTAAACTCTGGTGACGGCAATCCCCGGTGTCCCGGGGCCGAAGGCCTACCTTGACGGCCTCCACGTTTGGTTCCTGTATCTGCAGAGCAACACCTTCTTGAAGGCCTGTCGGAACACCTTGTTGAAGATGGTGTAGAAGATGGGGTTCACCATGGAGCTGGCGTAGCCCAGCCATGTGGCCAGGTCGAAGATCTTGTGATCGATCTGCCTCTCACAGTCGGGACAGACGGCCGGGATCAGGTTCAGGACAAAGAATGGCGCCCAGAGGATGACGAAGGTGAAGAAAACTACGCCTAGCACTTTGGTCGCCTTCTGCTCGAGCCTGATGATCCTACCGTGACGGGAGCTGTTTCGCGATACCACGCTGCTGGTTCTCGAGTGATGGCTACGAACCGGACCCGAGTATCTGTGCAAGCAGGGAGAGGACGAATTGCTGCTCTGCTTCGAGCTAATGCTCGCTGCACCGTTGTGGGCTCGCATCGTAGCCGCCCGCCTGATGGGAATGGCCCTTGATGATAACAGGGAGGTCCTTGTGTTCCCTGCAACGTCAAATGATAGGAGGGACTTTTAGTAATGATTTGAGAGGTGATATTCATGGTGTTTTCTTAGTAGGAATTCTTTTTGGTATTTTTTAACAGAAATTTCTTGGAGTTATCTTTATAGAAATTTGGGTGCTTTTGTAATACGATTTGTTGGTGTTTCTTAAATGGGAACTTTTGGTATTCGCTCAGTGAGAATGTTTGGTAATTTATCAACAGGAATTCTTTGGTGTTTTCTCAGTAGGAATTCGTAGTATTGTTGGATTATAGGACAAATTCTTGGTTTTGTCTTGTGAGTTCACTAATTAATTCACTAATTGATAGAAGTATATCATACCAATTTTTCAGCTTACTGGGTTTATTGTAGGGTGACGAAAAAAAGGTTTATCAACAGATTATTATGTTTCGACATTTCCTTTGCCCCATCACTAATCATAAGTGAAGTAATACTGAAGTGGGTGCAAATTCTGACATGACTAGCGCGACGACGCTACTTCTAATGATTTCAAGCTTATTATGTTTAAACTAAAGTATGTCACGCTTCTAACTAATTTTATTTCCCGTATCTTAAACAGTCAAATGTTGTTACCACTTTCAAAGCATGCTTAAATCTCTTTCAAAGCATACTTAAATTTCTAGGCAAAACATTCAAGTTCAACATTATATTTCAAACCGAATACTTCTCACATAAATGAATTGAATTACTTACTCGCTAATTGTACGATTGTATAATCGTAACCAAAACCTGTCCTCTCTACTCAGAATTAGATTAAAGTAGCACGCACTTCCCCAATTCCGCGACAACGTCGGCTGTGGTTGAACATAACGCTTAGACGTAAACAGTAGACTGTTATGTTTTGTAGATTGCCTGTTTGCTAGAAATAATACCGAGTTTACTGTGGCCTAAATTGGTTCAGCTCAAGGTCCATGTAGAAAGCAACGTATGCTAACGGACTATGAAATTGTAAACCACTCGCGGACCATAAACTGTGTTCCGATCGAACGCTGCTAATTTCCTGTCAGAGACTCTTTTAATGAGCGATCAATAATTAATCCCCTCACCTAGTCGCCCATTTTCCATCCATACTATTTCGACGAACGCAGCCTCGCCAAATCACCAGGATTCCCTTACTTCCACCCATTAACCCTTACCTGGCGAATACAGGGTTCGTTTGGACCAATCCTGAATTTCAAGCTACATGTGTTACTTGCTCATAGTTACTAAAGACTTAGACTTACTACGACTTAGTAGGTGTATACTTCTTTAAGAAGATGAGGCTTTTAGCTGATAGGTTAAATCCGGGAGACGCGGTCGGGCCAGAGAGTTGGTCGAGTCGCTATATTTCAGACTCTATACGTAAAAATGCGTTAAAGTGCAGACCAATTACTTCTCTAGAAGCCAAAGAGTTTAATGAATAGCGTCACTTCGCTTTCTTCTGTGTTTTTCTGGATTTATAGGCTATAAAAGGTTAATTGAGGTCACATTTAACCTCTTTTGTCAAACAGCGGTGTACAGAATCGTATTTAAAATACACTTCTAAGTTTATTTTCGTTTAATGTTTGGGATAATAAGATAGTAGAGATATTGAGGAACAATGCAGCCAAAGTATTTGGCCATATTAACTCTTCCTCTCAAAGCTAACGAGAAGACCATTTCTCGCTTCAGAAAGGAGAGATGGTCGAGTTATGATTTTTGTATTATTTTTGTTTATTTTTTTATTTTTTATTATTATTTTATTGTTATTTTTGTTTATTTAGTTTATTCATTCGCTTTTGTATTCATTTGCCGTGCTAATCGCCGGTAGGTAGTTCACTTTTTCTTTGATGTGTTCTTTACTTGTTTAGCGTAAACAAATTAAATATCAATGAATATGTAGTTATATTCACTCGTAAATAATTTTGCTTTATCCATTTTTAATTTTCCATGAATAATTATGTGAGTGGTCTCTGCCAACGACGAAAACGATTTACAGTAAATATTTTCTTAAAGCAAATATCGACCAGGTTTTCTGAATCAACATAAAATTTTGAACATATAGGTTTGTTCTGGTGAAATAAGTAATATCTATATTAGTTTTAATAGCCATTTTATATTAGGCCGACCGCGTCTCCCGGATTTACCCTAACAAGATGAGAACCTAATTGTGAGGCTTATTCCGTAGTGCATATGAATGAACTTATTTATTGGATAAAATGGACCCTGCACGGAAAAGAAGAAAATAGAGGTATGGGTTTCGTCCTGGACTTTACCTAGCAGACCCTGCCTTACAAAGAAACGTTCCCAACCCGAAAATTCTGGTTTTAATGGAACTTCGTGTAAATGTAGAGTATATTGGAGTATGCGAGGAACATTTTTTTTCTGCGGAAATTCACTCTAAAGGGCTCAGCCCTTAAAGCCGGGAATCTACCTGGGAGCTAAGCTATGCTATGCTATGTCTGGCTGTGGTATAAAACATAAAAAAACATAGCTCAACTTAGCTTAGCTTTTGGTGGAAACGGTACCATAAGGATGTATTGAAGCTAATTTTATAAAATTTAGCATAGCATAGCGTACCTCAGTTTAGCTTCCAGGTGGATTCCCGGCTTAGAGCTATCGCGGTTTTCGATTTTTTAACATAACTTTATTTCTAGTTTGGTAGTGTGATAAAGTATAAAAAACGGGACAATTATTATATTTAAAGTTTTGTAGTATATCGCACCGTTACAAAGTTTTATTATAAAAAAAAAAATGAAAAATAACAAATAACGCGATACATTTAAGAGCTGATTTCACTGTTTTTGAAGTGAATTTCCGCAGAAAAAAATTGCTCCCTGTCCTACTCCAATATGTTTTCTCCAGAATTTTCGAGTTAGGAACGTTTCCGTGTTAGTCGCCGGGTCGATATGAAAGTAAGACCAAACAAGTGTATATCGTCAGTGAGAGTGCAAAACCACGTATGAGCAGTTTGTAAATACCGCGGATCTGCATTTTACCGATATTACAGGAGGAAGAAAAAAATTTATATTTTAGCCATTTTAAGGGATTCCTTTGACTAAACTTTTTTGGGACAGTTTTAGCACTCCTTGTAATAAGTACTAACATCAATGGAGTGACTTTAAAAAAAAAAGCGAAACAGCACTTGGCAACCGTGGGCGCGAAATCTCAATTTTGCTACTTTTGCAGATCCGCTGTATTTACAAACTGCTCATACGCGGTTTTGCACTATCACCGACGATATCATTTTGCGGTAAAGCTGACCATATTTCTTAATTTTTGGTAAATGCAAATTTGAAATTCAGTTTAAGACGTGTCGTTACAGATCACTCAAGGATTACGGGAACCTGCAGCGACTACTTCAATCCTCATATCGAACCTTCATGCTCGATCTTCCTATCAAAGAGAAAAATCAGAATATCTAGAAACCCACCTAAACTCGATCCTCTTCTTCCACCCCTCCAAGTGACGATCGAGTTGAGCTCGTAATTTCTGCTAGGCTCCATCCTGCTGCTGTTATTTCTCCCCAGGAGCCCCGCCTCGAGATTCCTGCCCGTGATCGGTTTCATGGTGTCGCTGGAGACAATTACGATTTCGCTGGAGGGTTGTGGGGGCGGCTTCCTCGACGACTCCCCGAAGTAGGGGCACGTGCACGGTGGTGGCAGCGCGATCTCGCCTTCCTGCCTCTCGACAGGCTTCCTTTGGACGGCGTCCCGGTTTGACGAGTTCTTCGTGGACGCCGAGACCCGGCCAAAGACAGGCTGCTCGTGGAAGCTAAAGGACCTCTTCCTGGGCGTCTTCGGCGAGGCCGACTCTGCACGCTCGAGGTGGGCTTCGTTGAAGGTCGAGGCCCTTCGACGGTGCTTCCAAGGGGTTGGCGAGCAAGGGTCCTCCTGCGCGGAGAGGCTGGTCCTTGAACCGGAAACGCTGCTGCCGCCACTTTCACCGCTTCTGTAATTTGGCGATGTTAGTGGTTGGTTGCAGGTGGAGCAAGAGGGGAATGAATTTGGGATGGGCTAGAATGTTATGAGTCGCACAGTGAGCGCTATCTCCCTACTTCTGTTCTTGCCGCATCGAATGAGACAGACTGCCTATAAGCGAGAGGGCACTCACTGTCAGTGTCTCTCGCTCATTCGTAGTACACCGAAATCTCGGGCACCAGCCGCACTCGCACAGTGAACGGGCCAACCAAAGTGAACCATGTAACTTCGCCTGTAGGCGCTCCCCTCACTTGATTAGCTCTTTCACTGTGTGGGTGCGGCTGATGTCCGAGATTTCAGTGCACACGGCGTACATATCTCTCATTCTACACGACAAGGCAATAAAGGCAAGTCGGAAAGGCTGCTTGTCTTGAAAGAAGGTGACGCTTGGAGACTGAAATTGTAGTCATTGATTAAACTGTTAACTGGGTCATCCTCAACCCGGGAACGTCTCTCTGCTATTTTAAAATTCCTTATTAAAGATGATTACAGATGAATTAAATATTGGGTTGAACTGACAGTTTTTGCGTTCTTCTTTTATTAGATATTGCCACATTGCCGCATTTAGTTGATTCCTTCTACCACTTATTATAGCTACTCTTTCAATCTCTCAGTGAGGAAAACAGTTAACAATTCTCGTAAACTTCTATTAACTTTCGTTGTATTTTTTTTTGTTTTTGATTAGTTTCTATCCAGGTACTATTTTTTCCCCTTTATTTTGTTCATTTTCGTGTTTCTGCTTTTATGGATTAGACATCTACTGGTTTTCTCTACTTTCTATGTACCAAAGGGCTAAAAAAAACTCTCATAAAGTGTTTCAAGAATACATGTTGGAGCCACATTAAATATTCATTGCGAGTTCTCTATATAGTAGTGATGCGTCGATTTGTGGCAATTGTGGCATGTAAATCATCCTCATCTATTGCTTTCGGTCGCTTAGAACGCGGCGCACCATCTAACCTAAAGTCGCCTGATCAGAATTTTTCAAACCACATTTACCTCATCCGAACTTCAACGGCAGATTCTCCATGCATTTCGCAAATGTTTTTTTTACTGTTTCAATGACTCTAATGCCCCTTGAAAACTCATAAACGTAGTACGTATCAAATATGTAATTTACTAACTGACATATTTGGACGAATTTGAGAACAAAAAACTAAATGCAACACTTAAAATATAATTATAAACACAGCACGTAATAACCCCGTGTAACCCAATAATATCAACTGTCATAGTATTTACTCCTTTTGTACTAGCGGAATTTCTTAGTTACCACCAGAAATCAACTTATCTTACTCAACATGGGAAAATTTTCGAATGACGAATTAACTCGTCTCCACTGGTTAACAAGTAAAGGGGAGGTTGTGTAGTTATTTTTCTTCTTTTTCTGTTTGTTCTTTTTATTTAAAAACAGTTTTGAGACTTCGTTCATAGATTTTCTTGTGTATATTAGGAAGGGTATCAGAGTGGCGCTGTGCACAACGAGTTACGGGAGAAATTATAGATTTTCTGGGAAGATAGTACTGTTGAGCACAGCACATCTGACTCTTATAAATTTTCAGAATATAACAGCAACATCGAACAAACTTTTAATATTCTTTTAGTTTTCCTGCAAGAAGCAAGATTATTGTATGATGGTAGTAACGTCTTTATGATTATTACTTCCTGTTACAAATACTTATTACATAAAATAAAATAAAATACCCAATAGTAATGGGAAAAAGGAAGCCAAGAAACTGAACATGTATACCCTTCAACATAATTTCATTCCGACAATTCAACTCACACTTGACACTCAGGCACCAGTATTAGCTGTACTCAATACTATAAATATTGCCCAGAGTCCATTAGCCCATAAGAAACATACACTAGAACCACATCCCCTATCCCAATCCTCTAGCCTTACTTTCTTTTAGCCAAAGACTAAAAACCTAACTTTCTTTCCCCTAATGGTGAGGAATCACACAGCGCACTAAATTGTACAACAAATTAGGGCTGAAAGTGGTTCGAAACGAACTAATCCAGCTCCTAGTTGCCAAGGGAGGACAATTCATAATAGTTTATCGGATAGCGAGGCAGCGTATTAATCTATTGACAGGTTCTCGAAAGGGAGTGCATTTTTAGATTATTTCGGTGTCTCGTTGCACCTTTTGCTTTTTTCCCCGGCCACGTGGAACGTAATGAATCGCAGGATCGAAAAAAATGCACGAGCCTGGCGTTCTCCCTGCTGGTCGAGGGAAAGGTCAATGGACACTGGGGTCGTTGCTAATAAATCGGACACGTATGAAACGCAGCCGTTATTGGAGATCACCATTATTCCGAGGGCCATTATTCCGTTTTCTGGCCACGAATGGCATCCTAGTGTCGAGGGAGAGGTGGCGATTACAGTTCCTAGTTGTGATTGACGTAACATACGCCATTTGCATGTGTCCTTAAATATAGGACAATTAGAAATATATAATTTGTATTATAATTCGCTCGTTCTTGCAGCCGTTATTTATTTTTAGCTTCATTTCTAAACAATATAGATCTAAATACTAATCTAAATAATCTAAATACTGTATAGTAGAAATGAAAATAATGAAAATATGGAATTGAAAATAATTCTAACTCCGCGTAGATTGTTTGTTTAACCGTAAAGCTGAAAATGAATAACAGCTGTAAGAATGAGCTATCGATTTAACCCTTGAGGAGAGGATAGCTTTCTTGCACCAAGAAAAGAACAATTTTTAAATCACCTAAACTGAATACCTACTAACACGAAACATTTGATGAACGAAAATCTTCCGTTTCCTCCCGTATAATTTCGCGCGACAACTCGAAGGCTCTTTGCAAAACTCGCTCCGGAATGTTAAGGTCTGCCCGTTGGAGCGTCAACGAACGACGATGATACGAACGATTGCCTGTCGTTGAAACCGTATTTATCGACTGACAACGAAACGGAAACACGATGTGGAGTGTCGCTGTCGACGATGCGAGCCTGCCGCGTTTTTGATTTTCCCGGGAAGCACTCAAAGTATCTTCAATCGCTCGAACAGGAAGACCATGGTCAACGGCCCTCCCGTCGCGACAATTGCCACCGCTAACAATTTCCTATTCGACGCCGCTCCAGTTTCAATTTCAAAAGTATTCAGAGTGTTCCCCTATTCGTACAGATCGGGTCATCGAGGCTGAAATGTACGCCCTACAGACGCAGAGGAGCACTCTTCGCCCCTGTGTTCGTCTTATGCATTGATAGTTTCCTAGTTTTATTTATTTTTCATTACAGTTTCGTAACATGGAAATGACCGCTGCAATTATGAATAAATCTTCACCACTGAATTTTCCAACAATAGAATGTGACAACAAAGTTGCTAGATTAGCAAGTGTAAAATTATAATTTGAGAAAGGTTTCTGCTTATTTCGAACTTAAATAATCCGAAATGGCAAATGTCTAGTTTCTTGGAGTCTTGATGTAATTTAGATTCGTTTCCTAAAGTGTGGACGTTCAATTAGAGATTGCATACTCTGAATTATGGCGCATTCCTTGATCCCCCCATCTCTGCAATGCGAATGGCTCGAAAGCTTTCCTCTTTCAGCAACACGGTAGACTATTTCAAGAATTTCTTCAATAATGAACTTCCTGGAGGCATTAAAAGCCACGAACTCGACGAAGAATTTCTTATCGATGGTGTTGCACAGTGCTTCGACCCGTGAAGCATTATGAAATAACTTTCTCAGAGGTATGGCAACTGATGCCTGTGTGTACTCTGTACAATGAATTTCTGTCTCCCCTTTAGAGTTATTCTGTAATTTAGGCAGATACAAGGCAATTAAAAGGGCAGAATTTTTACAAATTCCTTCCAAATATTGTTCAATTAAAGCAGTTTAATGTAGAATGTTTCTAAGAATCACATGCAGTTCCATTGCGAAAATCTATCACCTACAATTCTGTAGTAATGAAAATACGTTGCCAGATTTGAAAAATAAAATTAATCACCTCAAAATTTAAAAAATATGACACTCAAAAACTTGTACTTATGTCGATATTTTCTCTTTTGGAGACAAATAATATCGCGTTCAGATACTTCTTTTCGCATACGCAATACTGGAAAAATGTATTCCAGCAACCACAATTATGTACTCAATTTTTATAGTTACACGATTGATAAAGTGAATGATATCCAACCTATTTTGCCCAAGATATCGAGAACAGAATAGGTACATAATCGACAAAATCGACATAATGTATTCCCAGTGCTGATATTAAGTACCTACGGTCTAGGTGTTGATATGTTAAATATTTGAATGATACAATAAATATTATCGTTCCAGTAGTATAAATATTATTTCGCTAGTCCTACAGAATTCGAGCATATCTCGTCAGATTTCGATTCCACTTACGATCTATTTATTCCATCCCATCACTAGTGAACACTGAACACATATCTTTGAATTGAATAGCACATAACAGGTAGCATGTTAAGTATTCAAGTGATATACCGAATATTTGTGCAGCCTAGTTGTGCAGCTATCATTTATCTTCCTATTCCTATAGAAATTGTTGAGGAGACAAAGTCTCCTCATATAACTCGAGGAACCGTAAGCGTGTCCTGTGTTTCGTACGTACAATACATCTCATTTGGCAAACACTTGGTCTGTCAGTCCTCTATAAACCTGGAACTGTTGTAAACTTACGAAACCAAGGCTATTAGCCTGAACAGGACCAAGATTTCCAGAAGGTAAGGACCATTGACTGATGGCCTCCCACCAAAGAATTATTCCTACCACTTCTCTCTAAAAATTGCACATCTGAAAGGGACTCCATAACTGTCAACAACCAGGGAAGTACCACATCAGAAGTCATGTGGCAACATTAGAGAACTCATCACAGAAGACTCATACAGAACTTATTTAGATTCATCTCTCCTGGAGGAAACAAAACATATCGAGAACTCAACATTCCTCCAAAGAGACCTCATCTAAGCCAGTACAACACAACTCGTGTATTGAGAACTCTAACATGTTTAAAGCAATGAGTTAAGTGTTATTTTATCTTAAGAATATGCAATAGCTGTTATTGCACAAGTGCTGTACATACTTTCATTTATTTAATTCCCAACACCTCCATATCTCTTATAAATTAATCAGCGGGCTTCTGCGATCATGAACCATCGTAAGAGAGTGAAAGTGTTTCGTGGAGCCTTGCAACAACCTATACGTAAATTCAAGCATAGCTCATCAGATTTCAATTTCATACATAGTCCAGCCCACTCCAGTTCTACTACTAGTGAACACATGTCCCTCAATTCACTCGCACGTATGTAAGTGGCAATTCATTAAATATTCAAGTGATTCCATAAACATATTCCTAAAAGTGTATTTTTGGTGATCGAGTTAGGCGATACACCCTGTATATATCGCGGTTGCGTGGCCCCGAGAGTGGATTGCACTTAGCTGCTGGCATTCAAAGTGCAAAACGGGGCTGCACTTGTCTGGTGGTCGCACTTAAGTAAACTGCTCTTCCCTACCTGAAACTCTCTAATAAAGGAATGCACTTAACCGGCCGGCCTGAACGCGTTCCCACAAAGGATTCGTTGCGCCTTCGCTCGGGATGCCCCGTCACTTTGACGCTCTTTGAAGTCGACCCCTCACTTTCGAAGAACTTCGCCGAGCTTCCTAATTGTCCTGAAAACGGGCCGCGGCTTTTTCCCCCATTTCTGGGGAGCTTTCTTGCTCTCCCTCTCTTCGTCTTCGAAACAATGATTCAATTAACGTGGTGAAGAGGATTCTTTGACGTTTCTACGCCCCATTCCTTGACTCTGCGGTCGCGTTTTTAATTGCCTTCGTTACTAGTGACACGTAACCCTCGAGTGGACAGGAACTGTTATTGGATAATCCGCTGAGGGTGTTGCATCACGAGCAAGGCAGCAGGATGAATGCCTAGGTTGTCCGCTCACTTGACCTCTCGATGCTATCGTCAAATTTAGGTTTTAACTCTACACTCGAATTTATTTGCTCGAAAATTGGACAGAGATCTTTTCCTCAATGCTGCACTTACTAAGCTCACAACTGTGGAATAGGAAAGAGTAGGTAGTGATTTCAAAATCAGTAGTGTAATATTTAATTCGACGAATCACGAATTCTTTTAATTTAAACTTTAGGGTGTCTGAGCGGCATAGTTGATCTGAAAAGGGTTCGCCCTGCTGAAGTGACTTGTAGAAATATACTTGAGTGTCCTGCAGACAAATTAAAAACTTGAAGACTTATTTAGCATTTCTTTTTAGATACTTCAAGTTCCTGAAATACGTAGCAACATGACCAAACAAGTTCAACCCTATAGTCGGCGATGAAAAACAATTTCACATTAATCATTATGTCTCTGCAAGCCCTAACACTTATTTTACTACATGCCTACTTGTTAGCCTCTCCGCTTTAAAAAAATAAGAATTTCATCCTATGACAAGTTCAAAGTCCACTATAAAAAACTATAGAAACAAAATTCTAACGTGGGGTTAAAATTGACTCCGTCCAAGAGTGAAATTATTTTTCCTTTTCAAAACACTAGAAACTTCCCTCGTTGTACAGCGACATTTGATCTACTGTGTATCATTATCGCTGATGCGTTACGGGGAGGAAAGTCCTAGTTCCCACGAGGCTTTCTCCCCCGAGAAAGTACGAGAGAGCGATCCCATCCAGACCAAGGGTCGTTTTCACTGACACGATCTTCGTTTCAGCGCGTTAACATAAAGATAACAAAGGGATCCTTCCTTGCGGGTAGTTTGGGATCATCGAACGCGATGTTGCACAATAAGGAATTTTTATCATTCGATTAACAGACACAGCAGGGGTTCGAGAAATTACTGCCTCGTTTACACACTTAACATACTAGACCACAGACTTATATATGTACTTGTGCTGCTAGTTCATGCTTACCACAAATTGAAGACTTCGCAGCAAGAAGGGAGCAGCTCCAAATGTATTCACTTCTAAAATATTCTTAGTATTCAAAGTATTTTGCCCACTTAAAAATCTACATATTAACACGTCACTTAGCACTATTACTAAGCAAAAATATATTTTCCCTATAACATGGTGAATTTACAAAATTTGGAACAGCCCTTTGGTGCACCAAATTGTATAAAAATCCATATCTATATCTCGGGTGAATAATTATATTAATGAACATTATTATGTTACAAAGCTATGTATTAGTACGTGAAAACATATCAGAAAACCTGAATTTATACAATTTTGGATAAATGATTGTCAAATATGCTCATTTCTTTCGCCAAATACAGAATCCAGATAGGATGCAAGTACTTACTCGTACTAGCATTCTTATAACTTGGGACTGGATTATCAGATCTGCCTCTTTCTTGCATCAATCTATACACATTCTTTTGCATTCAACTCTACTTACATATAACTCAGTTTCAGCAAATTATGGAGCTGCCTCCTTTTTGCAACAAAGTCTTCAGCTGTAATCTTTCGTTCCACTAGCTCTGAACATCTCGTGTAGTGTCGGCGTGTTTTCACGTGGAAACCAAGCAAGGAGCTCGCTTTTTACGCTTTGTACAGAATCTTCCCGACGAACGCTCGGAAAGGCCTGATCGACTTAAAAAAGCATTTTTTGAAAACTTGCGCCAGTCAAAGTGTCAACACATCGATCTACACTCCCCCAGATGAATTAGCATTCCATTTTACACACCCTCAAATCCAGATACTGGACCTGCCATTTTTCTTTCTCCTGACTCCAGATAGCCAACGAATCCTTAGCCAGCCTCTCGTCCCTTCCATGAAGGAAAATGGTCCACACGATTTTCATCTTCGAGGCGTCCTAGAGGAATTCAATTGGACGTCCATCTCGTGGACAGTAGATTCCCGTGTTTCTCCTGGACCTCGATCATCGATCGACCACAGTGGTCCTTCCACAGCCCTGTCGTGCTCGATCCACCCTTGACAGGACCGTTGCAATCAAACTTGGCACGATTCGATGTCGTTGGCGAGGTCAGGATATTCAAGCCTGGATTTCCTAGTATTAGGATTCCGGCTGGATATCTGATTTTACGAGTGTTATGGGGAAAGAAGATTGGAGCCTGGGTGTTTTCGGAGGGGCTGGTTTTCTGGGCGATTGCAGGGACGGGAGATCGTTTTCGAGGCGATAAGAGGGTGCCTGATCGATGAAGATGGTCCTACGGATTCGTCGCGAAGCGCAGAATTTCCTTAACGAATCTGTTGTCGCGTGATCGAGGTCTCTTGAATGCCTGATCACTGTTGTTGATTGAAGGAGGTAATCGAACGTCTGAGGAGTCGACGACAGTAGAGGAAAGGAATTAGGGCGAATGGGACGAAGCGTGGGGGTTTTTTGGGGTGAAAATAGTATTGGGAAATACATTAGAGTTGGTCGTCATCAATGAATTTTTGGGAATTAGGTGAATATGGAGCTGTGTTTCTTGTGTGTAATTATGGATGGTTTGATAATGAAGAAATATTTTCCTTGGAGATTATTCTTTTATTATGGTGAAGAATGCATTTTGTGGAAGTTGTAGGAAACGAACTTTCAATTTTTTACCATTTAGTAGTTAGAGAATTATCTAAATTTTAATTGCACTGGAATTCTGGTTGTCTTTTGGCGTACTTTGTATTAGAAAATTCGTTGAAACGCGAAAGAAACTGCATGTTTAAAATCTTGTCAAGGTACATACGTTTTTTCAAGCAACATTTAAATAGCAAATAACCAGTCAATTATATCATCAAACAATCACCATCTTTTAGGAATTCGATAAAACAATTCCACGCAGCTTTTTCACTTATCCTTTTCTTCAAACTACTTTTCTGAAAAGTGTCTAATCGAACAAGATATCTTGTTCCCAGAACTTAAAACTTTCAGAATTCAAAACTTCATGCTCTCAAATCAATTTGAGGCAAGGTACCTGTCGATTTCTGCAAATAATTAACGACGATATCCATTTCAACCATTATTCCCCCCCCCCCCCCCCCACCCACATCACCCTCACTCCACAAAATAATTAATAATCTCCCATGAACATTAAACTCCTTCAAGTCTGACAGACCCCACACCCCAATGTCGAATATTAAAATAACATCCATCGATCGAAGTACGAACTTCTCCTTCCACGCCCAGTTTTTCTTGCTAAATGACAAAGCACTACATGTTAATCGATAAGCAGCATATTTCCACTCTTAAAGGGTTACACCACTGTAGAATTTTCAAAAAACAGAAAAATTTTTTTGTTTAAAAGGTGTTGTAGGGTCTTAAGAAAAATATACCAAAAGATGGAGGGCGGCAAAAATGTCTAAATGTTCAAATTTTCAATTCCACCGCAACGCTCTTGTGTATGCCCCGCGAGCGCCTTTCGAGTACGGAAGCAGGAATAACAACAGTCTATAGAGAAGGGACTGTCTTCCGAATAGTCTAGAATGTTAAGAACGTCTGTGTAGCGTTAGTAAAGTGAGGATCGACCGTTGAAAAGGACGCTTTGCTTTTGTGTATAAGTTTTGTAATATTCGAATACGCGTTTTTCTCGAAACCACTTTTTTTTAACTGGCCGGAAACATAACTCGAACAAATCTTCACCGATCGATCTGAAAATTTAACAGTAAATTCAAAATTGCTTTCTCCAGCGACGTACGTAGGATTTTTTTTTATATTGCATATTTTTTTTTTAATAAACAATTTTGTGACGTTTTTTTTCCATGAAATTGCACCATTTCGCGAAAAATCAATATATCGAAGAAATCCTACGTACGTCTCTTGCTGTTGTTCTATAGAATCGAAAAGACTTTGGTTTTTTTGATCCAGGTAAAAAATTGCAGGAGTTAGGTTTCCGGCCGTGGACCCTTTCAAAAAACAGGCACCGACGGAGAAATGCTGCGCAGCCACCATTTTGTCATGAACGAAGTTGAAAAAAATATTTTTTGTACTTCATTACTCGAATTATAAATCCCATTTTACAGAATTTCGATTGATCTCTTTATTGCGCAAAAAAATATTCCCGAAATATGCCTATTTTTTCGTACTCTACAGTGGTTTAACCCCTTAATGAACAGCTTTCTTCGACAGTCGGTCACCATTCGAAAGCCAGTGGTTCCACTATTTTTATTCGCGGAAAGGAGGTTTCGTTGTCGAACGACCTAATAAAAAAAATAACTGGTGGCTCGTGTTGCTAATTAAGGGCTGCTCGAGCTGTGCTCTCACGAAACCCGATTCTGAGCGAGACGACGCTATTGTTACTCCCAGATATAATTCCGATACACGACCCATTTTGCGTCGAGCTACTGGCGTCGCGATAATGTTGAAACGAGCAGGGGGTTGGAGGAAATCTCGTCGACGATAACGGTAAACAACGTAAGGCAACGAGGCAATGTCGTAGTTGGTAGGAGATTTGGCAATATCCAGGGCTAGTTCGCGTAACGTAGTGTTTTTATGCGCTGAGGGCAGTGGCAGAGGGTGCCAGTAGCCTTCTTCGACACGCCTTGTGCCCCTGCTCTCGGAAAGCTTTCGAAATCTCGAGCACGTTTGCCAAGTGCTTCCTCGGGGGTCTTGGATTCACTGACGGAGCTCGATCGCTCGCAATGCAAAATTGAAACGCCGAGAGAGCGAAAAGCTGAAGGCGAGATTTCTTAGGGGTTGAGTGAAATATTCGCCGATGTTATTTCTGTTTCAACGAATGAATCTCGTTTTGGGGGCATTCATCAGAATTGTATTTTAATACTTGAGTTTCTTTTATTGGGGATAACAACCCGGGAGGTAGATGTGACAAAATAAGCTACTTGGCGTGTGAAATTTAAATGGGAATTAGTGACAAAGCTTCTTCGTATTGAATAATTGAATAATTGAATAATGCAGCCACATAACGTGCATTGGAAAATCGATGATTTTAAATCGCACGTGATAATCCTCCCACTTAGTGGTGTGCTACTTTCCATCTACTTAAGCAGCAAATTGTTTATTTCTAATTAAACCTTCGGCCTGAATTGTGCCTTTGGAATTTGAATGCTTGGATATTGCAAAATAATGTTTCACGCGTAACAGGGCAACCTAAATTAGCCATTTTGCAAATATTTCTCAGCAAATCTTAAGATAAAATACTAATTATTCTTGCAATTATACACTTCAAGAAGTCAAGAGTTAAAAAAGCTCGCAATAAAGCATAATAATAATAATAATAATAATAATAATAATTTCTACTAACTAGTACAAATAAATACATAAACAAAAGAATTTGAAAAAGTATTACTTCTCACGGTTTTCAAGATGACAACTTCGAATCCTCTCAAAAATGAAGAAACAAATATTCATATAAACTCTCAATGAATATCCATATAACTCTCTGAAGAAAGGGGAAAGAACCCTTCGTTCAAAACCTACGCCACTTTCACATTCACACGCGAGAGACTTTGCAGCAGTAAGGGAACACGTCAAAACGTATTGGAAAATTAATAAAATCAGTGTTAGCAAAATATTTGTAAACATATGTTCAAAATATCTTACCCACTTGAAATCTACATATTATAACGTAGCATTTAGCACTATTACTATTTTCAACATTTGGAGCAACCCCCTTTTTGCAACAAATTGTATAAAACTCCACTTATCTTGAGTAAATAATTACATAAACCCTCATAGGTGACACTGGGTCAATGAAATTACTTCCAATACTGTATACTCAATGCCAGTGGCAGTTTATTTCCTTATTTTCAACGAAAAATACGATTTTTCACAGAGAACAGTTGTTCGGTAGAAATAAAAGGTTACTCAACTTCACCTCGCCAAATAATTATATTTTTTTTAACCAATCATAATAACGCATATTTCTCTCAAAGTATGACTCGAAACCTTTCGATTGCTGTATAATTAAATCCTCGTATTATTTTCTCAAAGAAACTGCGAGTGAAAGGAAAGAAACATATTTTTCAGAACTCTCGCTAATTTGATCTCTTTATTTTCAAGATATTTCAAGTACCAAACGATTTTCGACTGAATCCCTTTTATATATTCTTTTTCCTTATTGTCTTATGAATTGATCAAAATAAGAAACGTTAAAAACGGTGCAGTACATCCAGAGATATAGGCAAAAGGACGCTCTGGATTACGTTAACCCATGTGTGCCTGTAGCGGGAATAATTTATAGTGTGACCTTTGAGGGTTAAACACCATTATTACGTTATAAAGCTACGTATTAATAGGTACATGGAAACATATCGGAAAATATCAATCTACACAATTTTAGAAAAATTATAGTGAAGTCATGAGATAGTCTGACAGTTCATCTGCTTGATCATCGTCATTTGTAGGTACCTACCAGAAACGACAAAATGATTTTCACACCCAGTTAGCTCACTCTTTAATCCTTTATAACATTCAATTTCGTTAGGGGGAACAAAGCTTGTATCTAAATGCCTGACGTCCTTCTATTTGGCCGTTTTTATTGGTAGTGGTGAGGTGTAGACAACAAACGGTGCCTCAACTGACAAGAGACACTACTAATCTAAAAGACGCGTATTTTTTCATTGTTGCTCAATCTCAAGATTAAGGGATGATTTAAAGGGTGAGGCCTACCTAGAACGGTCAAAACAACATGCTTCTTTGGGAATTTTTTCTAGAACAACCGATAAACTTTTATTATTAAACATTAGTCTACTGAAAAGAGTACATCTTACGGATATTTCAATATTTTTTGTCGTAAAAAGTATGCAAAAGTTTGTGAGTTATAGGCGATGCCCGAGATGTCCTTTTTTCAGGATCATCCAAAATTGAAAATTCGGTTTTTTTAGATAATAATGAAATTATCTAAATAAAAGAATCCCGTAAAAAGAATCTAGGCAAACAAAAGGAAAAGTTCCCGATAGTGCTTAGAGCTTTAACCCTAAAATAATCCTGCAAAACAGGGAGTTAAGCTCGTCGCCCACTAGGCCGAAGCGCCGCGAAGTGAAGCGCGGAGACCACGCATCGCTTATATGATAGAGCAGCAGTGACCACGCATCGCCTATATGACAGAACAGCGCCGACGAACATTTCGCTTTGCTCGCCGCAAAATATTCATAGAGGTTGATCTAGTGCCGACTTTACAAATTTCTGTGTCCCTTTTTATTTGGGGTCTGTTACGACCCCAGTATACCAGTTACGTATGAAAAAAAAACAGTATAGCAGTAAAGGGTTAATAATCCTTCACATATGATGCTGCCTATAATTGAATTTCAGCAAATTATGAAGCTGGCTCCTTTTTGCAGCAAGTCTTCAATTTAATCTCCGAGGCATGCCTGGTATAAAGGAAGCTCTTCGTATATGATCCCCGTCAAACGCCCGCGCTTCTTTTCCACTTTTAATTAGCGCCGCCGCCGGTTCATCCCTTAAAGGGCAGCTGAAATTAATCCACCGTTCATATCGTTTCTACTTTTCCTGGCGGTTGCTGCGAGAGCGTAACAAATAGCCAATTTCCGACGCTGGGAAACGGGGCCAGAAGGGTCGACCTGTTACACGACGACATTTTATAACGTCTTCCCCGCGGAGTGAAGGGTGTTTAAAGGCTCTCGCCTCGCTACGTGCTCACAGACACGTTGGCGCGAGGGCGGGACACGCCATCTCATCGGTCTAGGACTTAATTTTTCTCGAGCGCGTGCTTCTGTCGAGAAATTACGAGAAATCGGCTCATAGAATAAATTGCAACCCGCTTGCAACTCCCACGCGAATGGTTCCTTTGAACGGCTCCTCGGCCTCGATCCTCGATTCTTATTTGTGTACGTCTGCTTCGGGTAAATATGCCTCTGCATGGATTCGAATCCATCGTCGCGCATTCCTTGGATCTCGGGATTGGGTCATTTTTCTGGGGGAATATTACGTTTTTCCTTGTTTTTTTATTTTGGAGCTTAGGTACGTTGCAGTTCTCAGTTGAGTATGTAAAGGAAGCTAACTATTTTCAGTTAAATAAAATGCACTTTTTGAAATTGTATTGCAGCTTGCAATGATTTCTTTTCACTTCGTGTGTACTTCAGCATATTTCAAATATCCTTCAGACAGATCTAATCTGTAACGGTCAAACATAGAAACATAGCAGTTCTGTAAAGATTTTCCTAATTTCGGCCTCCTTTTCCCTTATTTTATATCGACGTGGAATTGAAAGATACATTCGCCTGTTCGGTGAAAGTTTAATTTCTAATAAATGTGAAACAAATTGCAAAGAAAAAATTAAGATCGTGTTAAGTTCTGCTCAACGAAAAGCTGAAAATGGAAACGGTTTTACACCTTCATCTGCAATGAAACCATTTCTATTATGCATGGGAACAACACACCGGCGCCAAATTCCTTAAAATTGTTACACCAGTGGGAAGCCTAATTCTCCGTGGTTAACAAGATGCGCATATTTCATCATCTTGGAACAGCCTCTCGCCCGAAGAGTTAAGGGAGTTATCTCACGCTCCATACTTTATGGAGAAACGCTGAGAATCTGCATACCCCGAACGCTTGAGGGAGTGTGAACTTGCAATATTATCGGAAAACCTTTCCATAGAGAATCCAGAAGTGGTTGCAGCTGAATACAACACCTTGATATAGGGAAGTTAATTCGTATCTTGATCGACACTTTTGAAGAACGATCGACACTGTTGCCCCATCCTATTCTGCTGGCCCTGAAAGCCGTTTCACACGAGACACTCTTGTGACACTCTTTGCTTGGTAGAAGTGATCTCCACTCCAATTTAGTTGCTCGTCGGTGAACCCGAAATATCTTTAGTCAATAATGTGCTTATTAAAATTAAGAAATAATGTGGCAGAGTAATTTCAATACTTGATTTCATTCTATAAATTCCGAATTGGACCATTCTTCACAGCTTCGGTGTCCCTGCTAGCTATACTTGTAGTGCAAACAATTAAAAATAAATAGAAAAAGCTAGAAATCGAATGAGTACAAATACGCCATTAGTTGAAAGATTGAGCACATCTATGGGTGAAAAAATTTCTTAAATTTTCGCTATTTATCATGAAATGTTCTTTTTGCCAAAATACCCACCTTATGTAAATTTTATTCATATTTTTGCGGAAAGATATCTCTTAAAAAGCCACCTAAGTAACTACAACTTGAGAAATCATTATTATCATAACTATTCAGAGATCATATATTAAATGTTGCACCCTACATTTTGTATTCGAATGCAGAGTGCAAATTGTCGAGCGGTAGTGTACATTAAGAACACGAGTAATGACCCACAAAAGTGTGTTGTGTGAAAAGCCCAATACCCTTCGCCGTCTTTCATTAGCCGTCCATCTTGGTCATTCGGCAAATCCCCCTTCTTACTTGCACTGTACGCGCTGTGTCTGCTGAAGGCTCAGGCATGATTCAGGAGAATCCTCCTGAATATCTCGTTAAGTCAGTTGTCGGGCCTGGTCGAACGGTAACGAATAGCCAATCTCCGTGGCGAGAATAACGTCCCATCTACACCGCGACTTCCCGTTTTCGCGACAGGCGGCGAGACCACTTACGTGCCACCGGGACTAGATCAGGAGATGACGGTGGCGTCGACCTGGAATTGGAACGGAAGTTCTGGAACTTGGTGTAACGATCTAAAATGCTCTTCTTGCGATCTTCCGGGAAACGGTGTCCAAAAATTTAACACACCCGTCGCCCTCCTTTGGATCGTATTTCAGTTCTGAAGGAAAGGTCAGACTGCCTCTCCATTGATATAGAACAGTGCTTTGGTCGAGGGTAAGTTGAATTTTTAGTGTTTTAGGTAGCCGATTGTGGTAAATGTGATTGATGCTTGGAATTTGATATAATGAGGGATTAGTAGGGAAACCTTTAAAACACATTGATTGCTATGTTAGTCGTGTATAACTAACACCATTAATAGTAATGGTGCACAGGATTCTCTCTTAGGTGCCTAAGCCATGATATTTGTTCAAACATTTCGTTGCACTTTACCACTGTATCGACGAACCGCGCCTGATGCGACGCTTCTACTAAAACAGCTGTAGCAGTCACTGATCAAATAGATACTTTTCCAAACTCTCTCCAAAGTTAAACTTCTCTCTTAAAGTAAAAATACGTTGCCACTTTCTTCGCGTTTGAGGTAACCACGCGCTGAGGACCAACATGACCAGCTTGTACTTCTTCATGAACTCTACTTTCTTTGACATATACATAAACCCACTAATACTCAGTAACCAAATATGCCATCGTAAGCTTCTTTATGCTATTAAAAAATTCCCACAGGACCACCGAACCAATATGACTGCCCTCACATTCCCTCTAATCAGTAGTCACGTCAATCCAGTCCCTTTATTCTCTGCCAACATCCTCAAGCTTTCAGCGCGCCTTCACATCCATTTACGAGAGTTGGTCGAGTCGCTGTATTTCAGGCTCTATACGTAAAAATGCGTTAATGTGCAGACCAATTACTTCTCTAGAAGCCCAACAGTTGAATGAATAGCGTCATTTCGCTTCCTTCTATGTTTTTCTGGATTTATAGGCTATAAATGGTAAATTGAGGTTACATTTAACCTTTTTTGTCAAATAACGGGGTACAGAATCGTATTTAAAACATACTTCTATGTTTATTTTCGTTTAATGTTTGGGATAATATGATAGTAAAAGATATTGAGTGACAATGCAGCCAAAGTATTTGGCCATATTAACTCTTCCTCTGAAAGCTAACGAGAAGACTATCTTTTGCTGTAGAAAGGTGAGATGGTCGAGTTATGATTTTTTAATTATTTTTGTTTACTTTTTCATTTTTTATTATTATTTTATTATTATTTTTGTTTATTTAGTTTATTTATTCACTTTCGTATTCACTGGCCTTGCTAATCGCCAGTAGGTGGTTCACTTTTTCTTTGAAATATCAGTGAATCTGTAGTTGTATTCACTCATAAATAATTTTGCTTTATCCATTTTTAATTTTCCATGAATAATTATGTGAGTGGCCTCTGCCAACGACGAAAAACATTTCTCCCGGCACCTCGGGAGAGGTGGTCAGATGTCATGACTTCAGTTTTCAACCCAATTTACAGTAAATATTGTCTTAAAGCAAATATCGACCAGTTTTTTTGAATCAGCATATAATTTTGAACATCATAGGTTTGTTCTGATAAAATAAGTAATATCTATATCGACCGCGTCTCCCGGATTTACCCTACGTGTTCTCCTTGGCTCCGCGTTTGCGTCGCGGCCGCGTGTATTCGAGCGAACTAATAATTCCGACGCAATATCGTTTATGGAACAGGCAAGAGACAGCTGAGGGAATCTACGTTGATCTCTCGGCGCGGAATTAAAGCAGCGGGTATCGATGTTTCGCGCGTTTGGAAATTAAACAGGGCTCTCAAGTAATCCCGTGGTTGCTCGAAGCAGCGGAATCCCTCTTAAAAATTCAAACCGTTCCCCGTGTCTGCGTCTTACCAACGACACTGCCTTCTGTCTTCATCTTTGCCTCGTCACTCGGTTGGGATCCTCGTTTGCACTTATACTCCGTGGAAAGTAATGGGAACGACGAAACGCTGAGGCACGGATTACGTCCTAGACCGGGGGATGGGATTCTGTTAACTTGTCGGTACAAATTCCGGGTTCCTGCGAGAAATCCTGGCCCCGGATTTGCAATTTTACGTGTACTATTTCAGCGATGGGGCTCTTAATGCCGGAATTGCAGAAAGGGAAAGAGGAGTCTGTAGAAGGGGGTGGGATTCGAGCTGTTAACCTTCTTCACTTTCAGTGCTGCTATTTATGTTACGGAGAATTCACTCTTTTTAGGCAATACGTTTTCTCAATTTCAGAAGGGCGTTGAGAATGTTTGAGATCTAATTTTTATGGAGTATTTAATATTTGGAATTCAAATTTACAGAGGATTTAAAGAATCGTGGTTATGAGACATTTAGAGAAAACACAAAAGAAAAGTACAGTGTTATATGTTTTAAATGACACCATATATTTTGTCCACAGAAATTCCTCCCGACACTTTGCGTGTAAACATACTGCACAGAATACAATCCACAGCTCAACCCAGTAAACTTGCACACAGAATATTCGAGAAAATCCATCTATTCAAAATCTAAAAACGTATTAATGTTACCCAAGAAAAATGTAATGTAACTTTCCCAATACTTTATTACCCTCGAACAGCAAAGAAAATGAAATCATAGTCACCCAACATCCACCACCTAATAAACTCCACTAAAATCATTCCACCAGCATAAAAAAGCTCAACATCGTTTCTCCAAGAACTTCAAAGATATCGAGACTTTCTTATCCTCCATATCTCCTTCAAATTTCCCACCGCAAGCAGAGCTTCAACCAACACTCGCGAAAAGAGGGTGCCCACCTCGATCCCCGAGTTCTGTCGAAAGTTATCAACGAGTATCGCGAGTATATATTTCTGTGGAGCGAGGCGGCCAATAAAACTGGCTTCGATCCGAGATATCGACATCCCGCGACCAATTTCCCGACGGCACGTCGCGTTGGTTTCGTGCACGCGAATGGCTGGCAGGAGAAACGCGGGAAACATTTCGCGCGCACATAAATCTGTCGCGGATTTCGAGGCTTCTTCAGCGCTGGCGGATCCACCGATGGGATTTCCACTGTGTTCGGAAATCGAGGCACCAAAACGTCATCGTGATGGCGGCGAAAAGGATACCATCTGGAGCTAGTCTCCTATGACAGGTGTTTCTGTTTGTTTTTTTTTATGACTGAACAAGTGTTCGACAGGCGATTCCTGATCACACAGGGGATTCCACGACGAGTCGATTTGCTTTTGCGCTTCATGAGGGATTTTGTTGCAACTGCAGTATGATGTAGTCCATTGGAAATTAGGGGGGTTTAAGTCATCACTTTGCTGGTTCTGAGGTTGTTTGGAAAACGCAGCGTTGCCAGAGTCTATAAGTAAATATTTCCTTTTCGGGCTTAAATTGGTGTATTGATAGTGCACGTTGGATATAATAGTGTGTTAGACTTGTAGGGTTGCACTAGTCAAAATTTTCCGAAGGATAAGGTTCGAGAATTAATTTTTTCCAGTGCCAAGCTGTAATTCTGTTGTATTGTGTTCAACTGTAATCAATGTAGTAATTTTAAGTATATATACAGGGTGTTGACAAACAAAAAGTGGTTGAAAGCATTTAAGATTAGTAGTACCCGTTGAATAGAATGAAATAGTTTCTTCAAACGCGACGAAGAGGTACAAATAAGTAAATTACATTATTTAAATTGGAAATTGCTGTTTATTCGGAAAATATTAGTTTGCTGATTTGTGCTGACTACTAAGTATTTTTTACTATTTCCATGAGTATTTTGTAGCTCGAAACTTTTTTGACTACCTTTTGGAAATACTCTGCATATGTTTTTGCCTTTTTTTTTTATTTCTGAAATCTACAATGGACAAACTTGTGAACTTAATTTTTTCTCTAAATGTTGAGCACTGCACCTAATGCGTTTGACACATTATTGTAAATAGTAGGTATGTGCCAATTATATACAAAATTTGAACGAAATCAGTGACTCGTACACTTCCTGATATACTTTCAAAATCATAAAACAAGATTTCTCAGTTTATTCTCTCGAACGATTTTCGTGGATTATTGTTCAGATAAATGCCTCGACAAATATGGATTACGTTGAAGAAAATACTAGATAGGTACCTGTTTACAACTGTTGAATAAGCATTTCGGTTTAACTCGATTATACTAAAAAATAAATAATAAGCGTCGTCGTTTCATTTTAATCATTGGTTAAGATACTTTAGTGGACGTTGACAGCATCTTTATTTCGAATTGAGAATAGGAATTGAAAGGAAAATCTTGGCTGCTCTTAATAACTTCGAAGGGAGCTGAGTTCTTTGAGCGCCAGTTACATAAAGCAGAACTTTCTTCAATAAGCAATCCCTTTCTGGGAACTTTGTTCCCTAACTTGCGACATTTTTCATGTAGAAAGCCGATTGCAAGGTCGAAGGGAGTCATCACTTGAGCCAGGGATAACTCTATCCCAGAAATATAAATTACTTGAAGTGAGATAAGCTACTAATTCACCAGAAATACAATTTAATAAGGAGGGAAATTTAGATGACCGAAAGTTCATTTCTTCTGTATAAAATACTCGATACGTAGTTTTGACTTCAAACTCAAAAACATTGGGTTTATTACAGTGATGTAAATACAGGTCACACACACATTTGTTCACGAAAGACTGCCACGTTCGTTCGAACACATTATGCGTGTAGTTTTACTTTTTATATTAAATTATAAACCAAGTGATGGACCAGTCCAATCTGTGGGTTTTAACATGTCCCACCAGAAATGCATCCAAACCTGCATGTCAGATTGTAGGTCTGGAGTGTACAATCCAAAGGTGTCAGTGTAAATCAAAAGTGACAGGTTCTGGAGTGGAGCGTGGTATTTCCACCGAGCTGGAAAGTTTTACACAACGCACCAGCCGACATCAAGTTCGTGCCGTACTCAGATCCTATTTGTCTCTGGTTAGTGTAAAGAACAATTAACAATACAACAATACACTGGTACGAAATTTCAAAAAAAAAAAATCGAAAACCGTGGTGTCGAAACAGAGGTTGAATTGGCTGTGTAAAATGCTTTGAATAAGCTGGGCCCTGCAATCCTAACATGTGAGTGTATTCGTACTGTATACCGAGCATTTACAGTAACAGTTTTGGCCTGCGTGTTTGGAGTGTACGCTCCAAAAATATCGAAAAACCGTACGTGTAAACTGGCGTATTTAATCTCGGTATCAAGAAACAAAAGCAAGGTAGTGACTTTCACAATTATTTATTCTTCTCTATTTAAGTGAACAATTGAACATACCTTTGATTCACTGTATGTTTCTATGGCGATTCACCTCTCCGTTAATTCAATCTAAAAAGCATTTCACTGTAGCAGTTATGATCTTCAAGTTTATCGGTCAGGTGTGTCTTCAGGATACTTAAAAAAGAACGTGGTGTAAGGTAGCTGGGTATTGAAATATAAAGCGCTGGCAACATAAAAAGATCCACCACTAGGAAACTAATATAAAACAAATCCTTCGGATCCACACTACCTAAAAATGCCTTAATTCCAGTACCCCAGCACATCGCTACTAAACGGCTGAGCTTAACATTGACAAAATTCTAACATGACTGACACATTTATAAGACGATAGAAATACATAGTTTCGACATACTTGGATAGTCAAGATATAATTCAGAACTTGACCCAGAGCTTTTCTAACTAGAGGAATTGAAGACGATTCAAAAGATAAAACTGAGGCCCCTGACGCAGCGAATAACGTGCTGACTTCGTCCCACGAAGTAATACAGGGAGTAGCCCGCGGAAGTGGTGGTTGGTTCTGGGAGGTTGTGGAGGGACCGCAAGAAAAAAGAACACATCACTACTATCATCCATAGTGAAGGCAGCCCTCAAAGTTCGGGGTCGAAAATGTATTTCACCAAATTCCTCAATAACTATTCGGTGCAGGACGAACATCTTTTTTTTATTCGTGTCTTTAGTAGAAACGATTGTCCATAAAAAAGCAATACAACAACTTCTCATATAGGTTTCGTCAAAATCGGCGTGTATGGGTTCGATATGTTCCTTTGTTAGAGGCTTCAGTGTCACCCGAACAAAATGCTCTGCAACAGACACGTTCGCCGAACGCATCCAATTCACCAGAATTGGTACACACCCACTCATCGACTCGTAACCGGCGAGTGGACCTAATCCAGTTCCCGAAACCCTTATCGTCCAAGTCACAACTAAACACCCCCCGCCCCCCTCGAAATTCCTGTCCCAAGATCATTCGATTACCGCGCAATTGAACCTTACCCATGGCGAAAGCTGCATCGGTGCGACTGATGCGGCTGGTGGTGGTGATGATGTTGCACCGAGTGCTGGGGGGTAGATCTCGGCGTGGCGGTAGGCGTGGAGCTTCCTGGGCTGCCGATGCCCTCGAGGCCTCTCGAGAGCTTGAGCATCTCGGCGCCGAAGGCGTGAAGGGCGGACATGGTCGACGGCGGTGGCTCGGTTTCCGGCAGCCAAAGTTCGTGGGTGTCCAGGTTCGTCAGTTCCGTGTCGGTGGAGGCGCCGGAGGTGTGCTGAGGGGTGCCCCCGCTACCTGCCGAGCCTTTGCTCAGCAGAAACCGCTTCCAGGTGCCACGTCTGTCGAGTCCTGAGGACACGCCGTCGCGGACAATCAGATAACGCTTGCGTGGCGATCGAGTCCAGGGGGGGGGGGATGATTTGTTTCCCTTCTGGGTGATGTCTGAGTTGGAGGGAGGGGGGCTGTAGGATAGTTGGGTGTCGAGTAGTGGACGTTTGGAATGTTTGGAGCAAGTATTGCGAATGGCAGAGGATTCAGTGGTTAATCTGGAGACCGGTTAAGTGGTTTGCGGAGGTATTCATGAGGGTACGGGGTGCTGAAACTGTGCTGTCACTTGTTATGGGGTTGAACTATTTGGTTAGAGTTTTAAATACATTAATGGATTTAGGCTACTAATGGCGGAGAAGTGTGTGAAATATGTGCTTCGTATCTTGACTTAAAGGGAGGAGTTCAGGGTGCTACTTTTCGCCAGGTGCTACCTGCACGCTGGTTTAATACTCTTTGTATATTGCTGGCTGGAAGAAATTGGGGTGCAGATTCTTCGAGTGCTTTGGGGGTGGTTTAGGTTATACTTTTAGGGCACTTTGAAGATTGTTTGGAGATCGAAGTTTGTGAGCTTTGAAGAATTAAGGTTGTTTGATGAATGCAATTTTTTCGAGGAATCTACACAACTTTGGTCGATTTCAGATCCATGGAGGTTTTCGTAAGTACCAGGAACTCGGAGAATCTAGGATTATTCTAGACTCCTGGTTTTCAAAGAATTTATTGTGCTTTGAAACTGATAATTTCGTGGTCCAGTTTTGGACGATTCCAGTGTTTCTGAGTTTATTGTTTCAAGAAGTGACCCTGAATTCAGAGAAAAAGTACAAGATGTCAAAAGTTCAAAATTATTCTAAATCTCTGGTCTTCGAAGAAGTGATAGGAGGATAAAACTGATAATATTAGGGTCTACGAGATCGTGGTTTCGAAAATCTGTCTTTAAAAGTTATGAGATTTGTGAAATTCAGAATTAGTATAGAATTCTGTTTCGTAAAACTAGTTATCACAGAAATGATAGTGATAAACTTATCTAAGAACTCATTAAAATATGTGTAACATCAGTGTTGGCGATCCTTCGAGTAGGTCACCACTTTACTGAACACTTACTGTCCTTCTTAATTGCAATTGGAACTAGCAACACTTATACTGTAATTACATATTATGAATTTATTTTCAGTACACTTCAAGTTCTCTAAGTCTGCCATTTAAAACCTGCAGTTTAGCAAATATTGAGCTGTCCATTTCACAGACAGAGTGGAGAAACTAGGACACCATGGTAGGTAACGAAATTGCAAATGTACAGTCGCGCAATTTGTTCGTTATATTATCGTGTCATTATGAAACGAATGAAAGTTCAAGGAGCTTAAAACAGTGTCGAGCGGAACGCAGGACATGTTTCCTTTGCTACTTATTTAGCACTTGGCTTCACTTTGAAACTCGTCCCCTCTCTTCGCTGATTACATTTCAAATGGTCGAGGGAGGTGACGCCTTCGGTGTTACTTCTCTGAGCTGTTTATATAAATTCGTTCCTGCGCATACATTTATTTTCCGTTCCTCAGCTGAAATTTCCTGAAACGAACAACCTATCTCAATTTACGCGAAACCCCACAGCGTTAGTTTTGAATACTCGACGTTGTCATTCATCTGTTTCCCAATGAGTTGCAAACTTGTTTTGTTTTTACAGGAAGGAAAATTAACAGCGCTCCAGATTATGTGTTCTTCGCGGTAGTATCAAATAATTGAGAAAAAATAGTTTTATTACGGCAAAAGTGAAAATTACAACATTTTTAGAAACTGTTGGTTAATTGGCAGTTACTGATTAATTTCATTTTTGCTCTTCGAATTTGAAGAAAATATGTTTTCCACCGGAAGGTCTCTCGAAGGGACTAATAATGACGAAATAGGGGAATAGGCTTTTGAAAATATTTATCTAGATATGAAAAACCATGGATCAGTACCAACCTAACAAAATATAAAAACATGGTGTTATATAAATTCTTACACAACGAGACACGTTCCCCTTTCTTCTACTTTTATCACTACTCGGCACCCTTTTTTCATAGAGACTCATATTCAGCAGAACTAATAATGGAGAAATTGACGCATTTCTTCTTCTTGTACCTCAACTCGAATACCTTTCTTCATAGCACAAATATAATTATCCCGAAATTATGACTTTCCGTCAAGCCCACGCTGTTTCTCACGTTAATCGTTTGGTAAACGTTTCTTGGGAAAGCATAGATTCTACGTTGTCGCGGGATAAAGGTATCCACTGGGGAGGTGCCATCCTTCCCGGGCCATCATTTCCGCGGGAACATAGCTTCGTAGCTGAAACTGAGCCCGTTAAGTGTTGGACCAAACTGCATGCTAACCTAGCTTCCGCCATGGTGCGCCTGTTCCTTAAGTTTCGGTATTTACGCGCCCCTATTACAATCTCTAATGAATGATCAGAATTCGCCAACTACCTGGTTGTAATTCGAAACCGTTTTGTTCGCCACAAAACGTTTGCCCCACATTTTGGGGCCCAGGGGACAGAGCAACTAGACATCCTGCTACATTCCACCTGCTGGGAATTACTTATAAGGTATGCAAAAAAATATGCGATTCACACTTGGACATTTGCGTAGACACTCATCGGTTTGGGAGATGTTTAACAATAAACACCGTGTACCAAAAATTCAAAGACAAGAAATGTATGAATATTTTTTTATTTCTCTTGTGAGCATTAAAAGAAATAATTTCCAAATTTAAAGAAATAATTGTGAAATACTATCTAGGGAGATTATTATTTAGATCACAGAATGCTTCAACCCTACTGATTTTGCACGAACCCACTTCGCCCTGCTTTGATTTATGCCTTCCAAGTATACGCCTCCTTCTTTGGCTCCGTGCGGCCTTTCTGTATCGATTAATTTCGGCCGAATGATTAAGGTAAATGTCCCCATTACCGACCGCGTCCCCATTAGTGACCAATTATTCATTTATTATTGTTTATTGTAACACAGAAAGCGTAATATCAAACAGAAAGTTCAGAAATTATAATTATAGGTATTTCATTTATTGTTTCATACGTTATTTATGTAGCCGTACATTAATCTTTAAGTAAATTCACATGTAAATTAGGACTTGGTCATTGACACGAAAGTTGACAAATTCTAATAACGTGAGGTTATACTACAGATATCATTAAACTCGCAAATTTTACAATAAAAATACATGGATCCATGTAGTAACTTACTCAAATTTACTAGAAATATATACAGAATTATAAAATAAAAAGAAAATATTCATTTTCTTTCATTATTATAGCAGAAAATCGTGGTCGGAAATAGGTACCGTCAAGGACCGGTCTGTACCAGTTTTCGGACATTTTACAAATGGAGTTGTTAGACCTAACTAAAGTAGTCAAGTAATTTTTTAATTATTATATTTTTACATTTAAAATTAACATTTGATTTGTACTCAATATATTTTCTTTGGAAAATAACAATGGTGGAAACAAAGAAAAAGGAGCAGAAGCGCGTGAAATACACGGAAACCGAGTTAATCGAAGATTCGAAGCAATATGTAAAATAAAATCTGGAGAAACTATAAAGGAAAGGGGCAGAGATTTATTTACAGAAACAAAACAAAAAAGAGGAGAAAAAGAGAATAAGAGTTTTAGATACAGAAAAGAAACGGAAATTATTAGGATATAATAGAAAACATAAAAGATTATCTTAAACAGATTATAAATTCTTTAATTTTCATAAAATGTTAATAAAAACAGTTTGTTGTACTCATGAACACAAATTTAATAAACAAAATAATGCATTTACAATGGGGGAAACTGCTGGTCAATAATGGGGACATGAGACGGTCAATAGATGGTACAAGTTGGTCAATAAAGGGGACATCAGGTGCAATATAACTTTCACCATAATTTTTGTATAAATAGCCAAATATCACTCTAAAACTAATTTGATTAAGAAACTAGGGACTTTAAAAAATACAATGATCCACACTTTACTCAAACATTGTCGTATATTAATAAAAAAATTACTATTTCGAACCAGTCACACTCTTAAACGGTCGCTAATGGGGACATTTACCTTATTCGGAAGCAGACTTTTTAACGTACCGTGTCACGTCCGCTATCTTTGCATAATGGGCTCCCATTTGCATGTGTCCGTGGTGGGCAAGTCGCTAGCCAGCGACATTGCGACGTTTTCTTATCGTGACGGCATGCGGGCGTCACCATATGCCAAACGAACAGATAAGGGACATCGTAGGCCCCGATGGGCGAGAAAACCGATCGTTTTCAATCCTTCGTGCCTCAAACGTCAATAAGGAACGGCGGGGGGGGGGGGGGGTCACCCAGCCCTCTTTTTCACAAGCCGTTGAATTAATAAGGTGTTTCACGAATGAAAACTTCTACTGTCTGCATAAAATCGCAAAATAAAATTGTCCAGCGTATTACAAGGGCTTAAAGATTCAATGGAACTTGAAGGTTTTCACTTTCTGGATGGTTCAACATATCACATGGGCTATGAACAACTTCTCGCAACATTCACACGCAAACCCCAGTTGGTTCAGTGGAGAACAGCCAACAAATTTTTCTTCTAAATTGACTCTAGCCTAGAAATTTGGGGTCAATTTTTTTACGATACTGTGTTCACACTTTTTATCCTCTCAGTGTATAAAGCATAATTGTGCCGGTGATTATGATAGTGGTATAATAGTAAAACAAAACCCAAAAAATTGAGATTCCTCTTGTGTTATGTTATATTAATTTATATTTCAATATTATGAAAAAATTGTTGCAAAATAGGCGTCAATTAAGCAATGACATGATAATGTCCCTTTCATAATTAGCCGCGACAATAATTTCACGTTCATTTCGATAGTGTAAGTAATTTGCGAGAAGGGAAATAATTACATATTTTTGTATTATAGATTACCGTTACATATGGGGCAAGAAAAGAAAAAAAGAAACGTGAAATAAATATACCTACTTAATTATGCTGAAAATATGAGAAAAATTTGGATGAATAATGGTAAAGAGTTTATTACCAAAAATGGTAAAGTTGTTAGTGGCAAAGTATTTGAAAATAAAAATTACATTTGTTCGAAAAAATGTTTGAATTTATTAAGGGGTTACATCCACCTAAAGTTCAGGAATTTTTTGGGGGAAAAGTATAAGTGAAAATCATACACAATGTTTTTCTACTAAAAGATACATTTTTTAACTATATTATTCTAAATTTTCATTAGATATTATTATTAACTAAAGGAGATATTGGCTTGGATGTGAGTCGTGTTTTTTTTTAAGCATTCGCTGGTGGACATACCTTAGGCCAAACGATGCATCTGAAAGCAAAAATTCAAGTAGCTTTTAAAAATAAATAACTTACAGTAGTGCCTGACGTTCTCTGAATTTTAATATTGTATTTTAGTAAAAAAAAAAAGGGCGGTCGTTTGAAGTTGAAATATCGAATTTCGTGGAAATTTTTTTTCTTTTTTTCAAGAAGCCTTTGCAAGTATTTGCATTATTGCAAAATTGAAATTAAAACTAAAAAATATGAGAACGTCAGGTACTTCTGAAAGTTATTTATTTTTAAAATCTATTTGAGTTTTTGCTTTCAGATGCATCATCATCCATGTTAAGCCTAAGGAATGTCCACCAGCTAATGCTTAAAAAAAACATGACTCATATCCAAGCCGATATCTCCATCAGTTAATAATAATATATCACGAAAAATTAGAATATCATAGTTAAAAGATGTATCTTTTAGTAGAAAAATATTGTGTATGATTTTCACTTATACTTTTCCAAAAAAAGAAATCCTGAACTTGTATGCTTTTTCCGGACCTCTAGGTGGATGAACCCCTTAAGTTGTGAAGACCAAAAAACTACGTTTCTGCACTTTTGAAATTTATATATTTTGTTCGATAATGGAAATATATTGTTTAATATGCCCAAACGCAACAGTCTAAACATCTCGACGCAAAAAATACACCGCTTTCATAATCACTGGCACAATTATAAACAATGTTGGATATTGAGTTTCTGGATGAAGGTCAATTTTACAGCACATTTTTCAAACTGATCTCCATTAATCCAAGTCTGCGGAATTATCTGTGAAAGCTACGGCGAGTAAGTTTTTAAAGTCAGTGGAATGTACAGTGAATTTAGGTTGGGAGATGTAAAGCTGCACATAGACTTGCACAGCACGTAAGTCGTTAAGGATAATCGAAGATTCGACGAGTTGAAGTTCGACGTTCATTGGTTCAACTGTGGAGCTTTTGTTTCACCTTTCGCGGCACGTGGATCGTTCTGAACGACGGAGAGGGGACTCGCAGTTGTCGCTTCCCAGGAACGATTAAGCGCGCATTGTTCGGGGGCTGGTGATTTTACCAACCTCGGGATCGCGAGAACGACGGAGAAGCTCGATGGTGGTTGAATCGTGGAACGATCACGAAGCTCCTTGTAATTGCTGTGGCTGGCTGTGGATCAGACACACAGGGGGTGGAGCGCCTCGATCAACGGCAAAAAGCTGGCCGAACGATGTGAAATATAGCGGCCTGGCGATAAATCACTGGCAAATTTCAGGGAGCAGAGAACGTTCAGTGAATAAAATGCTTTTAGTTTCCTTCTTCTTTTCTGCTGGTAGGAAGGAAGGTATTTTCCCTGATTTGTGACCAGTATGCAATTTCCATGTAATTGGTGGAATCGTAGTTCGTTGGAACGTCTTCTTTAATCCTTTACTGGGCTGTTCTAGGATAACATCTTAAAGGGGTAGTTTCGTGTCTGGGGTTAATGAAGTCAATCTTTTCTTGCGTTTTCTCTGCGATTAAAGTTTCAAAAGTATACCTCTGAAATATTCTATAAAAATTTGAAGATATGGCGAAGATGTGTATCTTTGAATAAAATTATTTCTTTCTGATATTCTTCTTCTTTTTTCATTTTTAAAATGGATACTTTGGTTGTGATCTGAATTTCTATATTGGTTATATTCCTGAGGTGTTAAATTCACTAATTTATTGAATATAGGTCTGTTGTATTTCTTAATTTTTTAGGATTTCTGATACCATCAATTGTAAGTCGCTGAAAGGAAGTTTTTCTCCAACTCGTAAACCCAATATCTAATTATTACTGAATTAATTGAATTAATTACTTGAGTTAATTATATACTGAAATTAACTCAATATATCAAAAACTTTTCACGTGATGTAAAAAAAAGTTACAAGAGGTATAGTGAAAATTACTGTTGCCATTCAAGTTCCTGCCATTTTTTTATTTTTGCTTTCTATGAATTCATTTCTATAGGTACTAAAAATACACTTATATAAAACCAGAATCACATTCATTTTTGTATTTCTGATTACTGGATGAGCTATAATCTTGGTCGCTACTTGTTATACCATTTTCGAGACAGCGCAGAGACTTTGCTAATAACTTTTATACTAGTACTGTGACTAATATAAACAAAATTCGTACCATATCTTCACCAAAAATCGTTCATTTTGCCTTCTTAATAAAGAGGTGAATTAGTAGGGCCAGATTAAAAGATCATTCAATAATTACACTACCTGTATTCCGTCATTATGCCATGCAGTTACTGAATTTAATTCTTGAAATTTTTGTACCTACATACAATATTGCGGATAACTTCGATAGTTGTATCCGTAATTACTGTTCAATATGATAATTAGCTCCGTACCGCCGTGTTAATTCGTGTCCTGCCTACGACTCTGTATAATTTGAAATTATATTACAAAACCCAGCATCTGGTCAATTAGCATATTTTAGTTACCGATTCTAATTGCCCGTGATTAAATGTATGCAGTACAGTGTAAATCGATTTAGTAATTACTTTTAACTGGCTATGCTTCAATGTTCTCTATTTTATTGATCACATCAAGCAAACTAATTTAGGTGCACACACTGCAGTTTAATAACAACACACAAATGAAAGAAAATATTTCTCCGAATTTCCATTCTCTGGAACAAAACAACAACTAATTAAAACTTTTCCTTAACATTATGATACAGTAGAAATGAAGTAGAATAGAAAGGAAATGGAAGTAACAGTGTCCCATCCATAATTTTATTTATTCCACATTTTTCAAAATCTACGTCTGCTTCCTGCCATTATTCAAATATAATCGAATAGCCTAATAATTATTCGACGAGGGAAAATTGTTGTATTGCCATGATTTTTGACGTCTCAATGCATTGTAGCAAAGATTATGTACTAGGTACTGTTTATATTTGATAACAAATCTCCATGCCACGGAGTGCACAAATCCCGAGAAAGCTTCCAGTCTAACAATTCTCCACGAGCCTTTTTATTTTCTGTTTTACGGACACTTTCGGCGCGCGTTGCGCAGCCACGAAACGCCCACGATTAATTTGCAAGTTAAATTGGCCGACGCAAATCCTTGAGTCGAAAGAGGCGTCGGTCCGGGCCCCAATTTGCCAGTGCATCGGCTCCAGAGAAATTTTGACAGTGTTCTTTGCCATACACTGGTCGACCTTGTGAAAAAAAAAAAATGGAATCTTGGCCACTTTTCCCGCATTATTCAATTAATTTGCAAACCGGAATTTTTAGGTGAAAGTACTGGATTTCGTAAAATCTTTGGAAAGTGATTAAAATTCGTTCTAAACAGAATCTTTTTAAACAATTACCTATAACTTCATACATCTGTATTTTTCGCGTTGCAGAATTTTTTAAAAATGTCTCATTACCTTTATTCCAATATAAACTTAACATAACATATGTAGGTACTCATTTGGTGCAGTGATGTATAAATGGCGGCACCAGATGGACAACTCAATCGCAGTACAAAGAACTTGACAACAATTCAAACGAAAAAGTGAATTTTTCTAAAAGACCAGTTTTTAGCTAGATTTATCCACCCTTGTTTATCCCCCCCCCCCCCTCCCCACTTATAAAATGCACTACCTGCTTACAATTCAAAATAACAAATCAGGAATTCGTAAAATTAATAAACGTTGGGAACAATACGCTAATTGCGATACTCCACTCTAATTCAATCTTAGGGCGGAAGAAATCAAACATCAAAGACCGAACAATTCCTCCATTCTTCTCTCAAATAAAAGTAACAATACAAATTATATGAAAGAAATCAATGTTTTTCAAAACTTTTTAAACAAAATTATATTTTTCTAATCTGAAACAAAGTTCATTATCTTATCACTTGAATACTGAAACTATAAGTACTTCTGAAATATTTCACACAGAGATCGGAGTAAATTGAACCCCATAAAAAACTTCAAAAATGTAAAAAAATTACGCCAAGTACACGAAAAAGTCGAGGACGGAAAAGAATAAATCACAAAAAAAAAATAGAAGAAAACATATAATATAAAAAAATATGTGAAATCAAAATGAGCTGCAAGTACTATTGCCCGATGAGAAGAAGGAAGACTACCAGCAAGCTGAAATGTCACAGGGGCAAGGGGAATCTCCAAGAAGTCCTACTTTTCGGTTCTTAGCGGGTGTCCGTATCCGCGGATTGTCGCGATTAATTTCGTTCGCGTTCTTCGTCACGGGACGAACTGTGTTGGAGGGGATAGGTTGACGCGAGTGGACGATCCCCCTTGCCCCTGTGACATTTCAGCTTGTTGGTAGTCTTTCTTCTTCTCATCGGGCAATAGTACACAAAGGTGCTTTCCGACTGCGCTTAAGATGACACAACTACATATACACAGCTAAAATGCTGTGTTCATACATTCCCTTACTCATATCCCGGACATTTTAATATTGTGAAGATACAATGTAACATCTAGACAGTTGCCTAGATGTCCGCGGCCTGGAAGTTAAATACTTGGCGCGGCCAGGCAAGGTATTCTCAAACCATCAATACCCATACCTTCCCTCTCGCAGGCTGTCAAATAATTTGTCAATTTAAAACTCTGACAATATGAGTACATTTTCATTATATTGCGTTTTAAAATAATTCTAAGATCATTCATCGACACCGATACCTTTCCTCTCACAAGCTTTCAGATAATTTGTCAATTTGAAACTCTGTCAATATGAATACACTTTCATTATTTTGCGTTTTTAAATAATTCTTATTCATCGACACACTGACCACGCCAAGTATTTGACTTTCAGGCCGCGGACATCTAGGCAAATGTCTAAGTCAATTTTTTTGGTTACAATTTCTTCTTTTAAGATAGAGTGACGGAAAATATTTTATCATTGATATAATTCTGTATTTCCTTGCTATCGAAATGTATTACTTTTGTATAAAAGGATCCTCCTGCATAAGTAAATAAACAAATAGAGAAATAAATACTCCCTCCCCCCATGGTGATAATTAGTCGTCAACTTGGGCTGCCAATTTTCCTTGTCGCGCCGCGGCCGTTCTGATCCTCCTTTTCGTCACCGTGGAGCCTCAGTCCGTGGCTTCGAAATCTGAAAAGGGATCAGTTCCTTTTCTGCAGGCGCAGCCGCCACGCTGCAATGGCGAACAAAGGAGCCGTCCAACCTATAGAACTCTTAATCGCAATCTCCGGCGAATCGGGGCTAGCCAAAGGCTGGGAAACGTAGCCAGATTACACCGAAATTCTCTATAACACTCTTTCTTAGCGTGGTTGGGTCGAGAGATAGGGTCGACGGAGGCCTTGTTCGCGTGTATTTCCTGTTCGACTTGTGGTCTGATCTCCATTCGACTTCTGATCCTCGATTAGAAATGCTTCCAAGCGATTCCCCACCACTGATTTCGGCTTTGAGATGGCTGAAAGACGAAGCTAGCTGCGATTGCATCCTTTCACGCGTTACCTTGTTTTTATATCCGGTTCTGCTTCGGATTTACTCGGAGAAAGTGAGCCATGGTGTTCCTTCATTCTTCATATTTTATTCGTTTAGTAGTTTCCGAAATACTTTTTGCATCTGTGCTTTGGTTGGTATAAGGTATTCCTTGGCCATGTTAAGAGGCACTATATGATATTTCTAGAATTATTAAGCAATTCGGATTTGAACATGAATTTAGTAATTACGGTCTCCAATTGCTTTTATTGCAATGAGACGTGGCACAGTGGGACGGATCGACACTTAAATGGGCATTCACTTTATTTTTTTACATATTTCATCATTTATTGATTATAATCTATTGTATAAGAAATATAATCTATTGTATAATAAATATATTGTATAATAAATACAATCTTTTTTTCCCCGTCGCTTTTTTTAACAATGGGATTCTTGATATTGATTCCCATATATTTATCATTTACATGGATCGGAGCTTATTAATAAATATTTAGAACATCTTGATTTCTCATTTTTCGGCTGCTCTTTCTTGCGTATAATTCGCGGTGGTTTTTTAAATATTTATTTCCGGCTTTCTGGGCTTCCTCTGTCTAATATTCTAAAAAAAAGAATAGATTTACGTTTCTAGAAAATAGTCAGCTTTTTACGTTAAAATAGTTTTAGTTAATCTTTTTCTTGCAATGAAAAATATAAATACTTATATTCTATTACCACATTAAGATTTTTTGTAACCATTTACAAATTTTTCTAAATTAAAAAAATTGTTCGTATATGTTTGTCAAATCTAACATTCCTGATAATTCTGGATAGATTCAATTTCACAAAATTAAATTATTTATATCCGTCCACAGTCGACCCTTTGAAAAATTGATATTTCTTGGCACAAAAGCAGGTGCACGTCACGAAAAATATATACTATTTTGCTTCAATTTTCAATTTTCAATTTTAAATAATAATCATGCAAAATGAATGTTTTTAACTTCAAAAGACACTAATTGAGTAATGTTCAAATATAATAATAATAAATAATATATGTTGGAAGTGAAATACGCAGAGGTGTGAAACGTGCAAAAGTATGAATAAAACGCTGGATAAATATGTAAGAATGAATCATGCATGTAATCAGAGAGTGATTGGAATCGAGTTTTGGGGAAATAAACAAGAAGGAAGCAAGCATATTCTAATAATGACCCATGATAATCCGCTCCTGAATTCAATAATTGACTATCGTTTGCCAGCCAATAGCAAATCAAGATGTTCTAAATAATTTATTAATAAGCTCCGATCCATTTATTTCAACACCAAGAATCACATTGATAAGAACAGGGAGGAGAAAACAAATGTGGCCATTTATATCAAGGCGTCGTCTTCATAAAAACAACATTTTATGAAGACGACATGGACACTGACTTGGATACACAATCAAGCTCTGTATTTTGTAATAAGTTTCTTATCAGAGATTTAATTGATTATTGTATTTATTGTACAATATATTGTCTGTAAACTTAGATTATCTTATACTATGTATAATGTACGAAGTTTATACCTACAGTAGCGGATATAAAAGTTACCACTTCTTCGATCCACTCTACCTCTATTATTTTTTAATGTGAATTCAAACCTGCAGCATGTGCCCAATTTACATATTCTGATAGAGAAATGAAAACTGTATAAAACTCAGTTAAAGTTGAATTTATTTATCTAATAAACAAAATCAGGACGACACCCTTTTAAAGTTGTTAAAAAATTACCACTTTTGAAAAGTAATAAAAAATCATATTTCGTGACGGCACCTTCTGCTCTCCGGGCGGCCTAAAAGAATACCAAATGTGGTAACTCATTTGTCGGCCCTAAAAATGTATTATCCCGTTCAATGTCATAAAATGGTTTTGTTAGTTACATAAATTCAATTCTAACTGGGTTTTATACTCCTTTAAATTATCAATCAGAATATGTGTATTAAACACATACCATAGTTCCAAGTTGATGTTAAAAAGTAACAAAAATAAAGCACATCGAAAAAGTGGTAACTATTTTGTCCGCTACTGTATGTATATTTGTGTGCAGTGGCGCACCCAGAATTTTATTTTGGGGGGGGGGGGCTGAGACAGACGACGTGCGACTCGTTGATATTTTTGTCTCGCTCTGTCTTTCAGGCGTTTGATACAACTCCGTTCCTTTCCTCTGGTTTCTCCTTTTGCGTGCGCCACTGTTTGTGTGTTTGTCTATTGCCTAAAAACTTTCGAACGGTAAACTCCAGGGTGGCGAAATGTAGCTGAACTCATTATGCCAGGCTAATCCAGATGAATGTGACTATTTTCACAAAAAAAAAATAAAATTTTTTTTTTACAAAATCAGAATCTGAATTCCGGGAGAAGTCGAAGAGCAAAGCTAGTAATCAATAAATGATGAAATATGTAAAAAATGAAGTGAATGTCTACTTAAGTGTCAATCCGTCCCACTGTGCGCGTGGGTTGCCTCGATATTTCGACGAATGTTCAACTTCAGCTTCGTGCATATATCGAGGTCCTACTGTAGCTAGGTAAACTTTTGTTACTATTTCTCTGTGAAGCTTATCTACGAATTCCTTCAGTTCGTACATCTTAATGGAATTAGATTGAGTTTACTGAAAACGAGCAACTCTGCTTGCACGGAGAGCGGCGCGACAATTCGCCTTGTTAATTGCAGACGAGCGTGAGCTTGCGCATCAGAAATGTCGAGCTAACGGAACAATGCACGAAAGTAACTTTTGACCTTTCATTCTTTTACGAGAAACGCCAGGAACGCGGGAAAAACGCCTTGTTTGCCGGAGATAATGCCAGCACGCGGACAAAGGAAACGGAAACTGTGTCTAGCGTTAAAAAGATACGAGAAGCTGTTGGTAACATACTGTCAGGCAAGCGCCTAAATGTGTCGCGGACAATAGTGACATGTCTTTAGTAAAAGTGCAGGATTTCTGAGGAATCTGAATTCTTAAATATTTTCAGTGGAACAGTTATATTATTCTTTCTGTATTATGGTGAATATTTATTTTCTGTCTTTCTTTCCGAAAGCTTTACTCGTTTACCTATATTCAAACATCCTTTCGTTTCATTCGTAATAACTTTGCTTGTTCTTATAATTCAGTTTGCCTATTAATAAGTGCACTGTTCCCTCTTATATCACTTGTTATGAATTTGTAAATGTGTGCAATCGTGAGCATCGATCTTCACATCTAATTTGCAACGGTGGAGATTTTTCAGCCACTAATTCACTACTTTGCAGTTAATTTCATTCGAATTTCAACCCCTTCAGCATTGAAATCTTCCATGTATTGTATTGAACGTTTAATTTGTGAATTAATCGACGTGTCACTTTAATCGACACACTCGCTACGAAAAGAAGGACGATTCATTTTCGAAATTCTGCTTTTAATTTGTACAGCTAGGAGGCGTTTACGAAGTTGCATCTTTGACAAGTATTACTAGTAACAAAATAGAAGTAATTCTCTGTGAAAAATTGTATCACATAACGATTCGTTAATCTCTGCGAGGAAGCATCACGGTTCTGTCGTTCGACCTGCGATAATTCGATAATCTGGCAAACCCCGAAATTTGATTACATCTGCGAATCTTTTGGGAATACACTCTGAAGCAACGAGGGGATCGTCTGTTCCCTTCTGTACACATTATGTTTGAGTAACCTCGAATCGCACTGCCTCACCTACACAGCAATTAATTCGTTTATTTGATAATATCTCGTGGTTCAATCCCATTGTACACCAAAGAAACCAAAGCATAAAATGGATAAAAGACCATTTATGTTACAATGAGCCTTCATTAACGGAATGTAGTATTCTTCATAAGGTGATATACATACTCCTCAGTAAATATAAAAATAAAAAGTAAAATGGCTAGATGACACATGAAAAATGGGAAAGTGTGAAAGGTTGCACTTCCACAAAAATTGATTAAAAAAAATAACCCTACGTACTTCCAAAGCCAATTGTATATAGATTATAAATTTTTTTTATTTTTGGTTCCAGGACTCATACATGCCGAGAAATCCGTCCTCCCGTGGCGGCGTTTTCAAAAAAGCTTTTTTCGAAGACGGGCTCTGTTGCCGCCATTTTGCATGAAAATGGCAATAAAAAAAAATTGTTTTTCGTACTTCAATATGTGTTAAATAAACCCTCTGAAAAGAAATTCTATTCCGTTTGTCATACTCACAAAATAAATTGTCAAATTTAGGTCTTCTTTTTGTGCCTCTAGAGTGGTGTTACCCCTTAATAGTAGTTAAAGAAAATGGGTACAAATTATTGATTTATATCTATACTGAGGAATGTCCAAGAAGATATTTCATGAATATTTTGAAAATGGACTAAAATGTATTTAAAATATTCCAGATTCTTTATAAACAATTTCAGAAGATTAAATCCAAATCCTCTATTTGGGAATTTTTTCTTGAATAATATGTTTCTCTTTCCTTATTGTGTCCAGACTTGAAAATTACCAATCTCGTTGATCTCAAGTGTCACTAAAATTTACACATTTGACACTACTTGCACCTCCTAATTTATATTTCTCAGGAAACGAAGGCATCCCATTTTCCAATTAACTAATCAAAGGTCCGCCGTAAATTTAAAATACTATATAACGAAAAAATAAACGAAGGCAATTTCTGCATTAGTTCTGCAAAAGTTGTGCAGTTAATCAAATCCCTCTTTAAAAAATCAAATTACAATGGTCTCCTTCTTGAGAGTTTCGCTCCTGGCATTTCTTTATCGGCTACAACTTCAAGATTATTGATCTCATTGGCTCACAATAGACTTCCCCTTCAAAATAAAGCAAAGTTGAAGAAATTCTTTCAGCGTCAATATCTGGGTACAGTACATTTATTGCGCGGGGAGACTCCGTCGTCCTGTTCATTGACCATAACCACTGAATGCCTATAAACGCCCCGTATGCGCATTTCATTGAATCATCCAATATTTATAAGAACCCGCTGAATTTGTAGGGGTAATCGGTTCGCAGTTCGGGTTGTAGAGAGTCAAATTGTTATTAACAACCAATTTCACCGCATTTGGATTCATCGAAAGGAATCGTAGCACTTGCAAGTAATCGTTATTTTTCATAAATTTGCTTGTAGCATAGGCCATGTACTTTTCAAGTCAAATGTCTTTTCAATAGCGAATGCTGCGTTACGTGCAAGCAGAAAAAACTTGAAACTTATTCTTTATAGAAATTTACTTTAAGCCTCGTGTTTCAAAACGATATTCTAGACTGCGATTAATTCTGTGGATTGGAAGATCAATAGTCAAGATCAAACTTCCAACCAACAGCGTAGCGCGATCGCCATTTTCGCAGCTATTATAAAGGAGATGGCTCTCGTCGTGCTGCTCATTCGCGAACGTAGAGGTTATCTACACTGCATTCCACATTAGAGCATACCGATTTCGCGCAGGCACGACCCTCAGGAGGCGTTGGCACGCTCGACTCCCCACTTAACCGCCTATGTTTTTCTCCGTCGCACGGCCCTCTACTCTCTCTGTTAAGTTTTCGTGCACTGTTTACGTTGACAACGGCCAGGTCTCGCGTTATTCCTTGGAAATTACCACGACCAATCGCATGCGGTTCAAACTGTGGGTAGTAGTGGGAGCTGCGCAGATCGGTCGCAAATCGGTAGGGGCGTCGGTATGCTCTTATATGGAATGCAGTGTAGCTCGTTTTTCTTTTCTTCAGCATTCTTGATGAATAAGTTTTCAAATGAGGCATTAAGAAGAAAAACGGACTCTCCCATAGTTTTTGCGAAATTGAGTTAGTAGCAGTAATGTATTCCAATAGGCTATACTAATCATATAATAGAATAGGATTTTTTTCAATTTAAAATCATATGGCGCAACAAAGCCACTCGTTGCACAGAAATTTCATGGTGCCATCTGTGTGCAACACTTATTAAAATTAAATGGAAAATTAATTATGTCTTCATTAGGAAGTATTTCGAATAGTATTAGAAGCTAAAAATTATGACTGCACTGGCAATAGCGCCTACAAAAAAAATGCTGTTGAAACCCTATTTTTTAGAATCACCTATTTCTCTGTTTACCCAGTACTAAATAGGGTTAATACGTTGTTGCTCTGAATGCGTCAAATTACATCACTAAACACCAATTTCATAATTACTTCCACACCAGTTGCTTCTATTTTAAAATTGACCGCCATGTTTGAACAATAGATCGCGCTTAGGTTGGCGACGTTCTCCCGACATCGGTACGCATGTGGGGTTTGATTTTCGTTTCTTCGCTCGAGTTCCCGTGTCAGGATCGGTTTTCAGGGCCAGAGTCGCGACAAAGGGGCCGGGCAATTTCTGTCGAGTCGATCGATGGCCAGGATTATTGGGTTTCGCAAAGCTGGACAGCCAAGACGCGGCTTTCCAAGAGGGATACTTTTCTTCAGGGGCTTCTTCAACCGTGCCCACGCTTTCACCAGCGGATCGATGCGATGGAAATGAAACGTTCGCGCTGGATAATAGCGTGGCTGGTGATCGAGAATCGTATTCGACTTTAACATACGTCATGTCGCGTGTCATCCACGCGTCGTTAACGCTCTCACAATAATGAAACGTCATCCGTTTTTCGCTTGTTTATTTATTTACGCGCATTTGGTGATTGATGGTCGCTCAAGTATCAGTGTCATGGTTTTTATCAGTTATTTCCGCGTGTTTTCGGGTGGAAGCTAGGACACGATGGAATTAATTAAGGATGAAGCAGGCCGTTTAATTTGTCACAGTGGTATATTTCAATTCGACGGTGTTCAGCGTTGAAATGTGCACTTCAAAAATCCGCAGATTTTCGACAGTCCTTGACCCTTTTATCAAGCAATGTGGAGGCCTACTCAAATAACAGGATGGTAGAAAGGAAGATGAGGGAAGAAAAAGCTATAAATACACGATAGAAAAGATATATTGTTTAGAATAGTCTTAAACGGTATTTGTCAGAATTTCAATAGCAAAGGATTCGTCAAGGGACCTGACCATGAAATAGTAAACCTAAAAGATGCATCCTCGTGACAGAACCCTAAAAATTAACATCCCAGAACCCTCAGATTAGTAAACACTCTGAAGGTTTTGGTCTCTTGCTTTACCAGTGACACTTTTCTGTGAACCAATATGGAGACCCACTCGAAGGGCAGGGTTGTGGGATGAGAGCTAGACAAAGGGAAGAGGGGAGATTCGGAGATACACAATAATAGGCATCCTCGGGGATCCAATCAGAAATGTAACAGGTCAGTGTACCTGGTAATACACTAACCTCCCGGGGGTGGACCCTGCGGGCCACCAAGCCATCCAGAGGACCAACCTGCTGCTGCTCCCCCGATATTCTGTCGTTGCTCCGCCAGCAATCTGACCGTCAACGCGTACGTAAGCAGCATCACGCCCAGCGGTATGTAAAAGCAGATTATGCTGCCGATCAACTTGTAAAGGGGATCTGGTATCTGGCATGAACCGTCCACCAGCACGGAGTCGTCCTCCTGCAACACGGCCAAACAGGATTATGCATTTAACGTCTCGTTCTCTGCGATTTCTGTCGCGGTGTTGTTCGCGGGGCACAGGACTTTCTCCTCCGCGTCGTGAGAGATTAATTTGTTTTTCATTTGTAAATCAAGGAGCGATGCCGTAGTGCTAAGGATTTTTGTATCTATGACATTGATTCCTAAAACTGCAAGGTCATATAATGGTATTACGATTTTTCGTGTCTGAAACTGAGAGACCATTGCGTAGTATTACATATCTTCATGTCTACAACTAGAGGTTGTTGACGTAGTAGTACGTCTCTTCCTATCTAAACCTAAGTCTAAATCACCTGCTAACTATACCACCCAAACCTCTGGTGTTTTCATTTCTAATCTATCTTGCACTTCTCCTATCATCAAGCTCACAGTCGATTTCCTTCTCTGTTCCAGGACACCGGAACAGTGCCCTAGCGTGGTGTCTCTGTTGGCAGAGAGCTACAACCCCCACGTGCGATATGGCGCAGCGATGGCCCTGGGTATCGCGTGTGCTGGCACAGGATTGAAAGAGGCGATTGCTCTGCTGGACCCAATGACCAACGATCCTGTGAATTTCGTTCGCCAAGGCGCCCTGATCGCCTCCGCGATGATTCTGATTCAGCAGACGGAATCGACCTGTCCGCGCGTCAAGGACTTCAGGGCCCTATACGCCAAGGTCGTCGTGGATAAACACGAAGATGTCATGGCGAAATTTGGCGCCATTCTTGCGCAGGGTATCATCGACGCTGGTGAGTTGCTCTCCTATTATTGTTAAACGATTCTTTGGCCTCTTGATAACGTTGGTCCATGTCTTGATATGGACACAAAAGTTCGTCGTAGTTATCGCAGACCTTGTTACGGAGATGGACGTGAAATTCCTTTGCACCAGGGCCGGGCAAAAATTGTTTGAATTACAAAATCAAAAAGAATATTTGAAATAATTTTGGTAGGAAATAGCTATTTGTGGTGCCACTTGGGAAAGAAACATTCTAGCTGAAATGCATAAAAAGCGTTAGGAAAGTTATTAAAAAATACTGCAAATGTAACAATGCTGTTGTTACATATTTAGCAACAATCTTGTGATACTTCAATTTTGCTCGATACCAATCTTCGCACTAATTGCTTCGAAGGCGGATTATTATCTGTGTTAAATGCGGATGAAACGGAATACCCAATTAGATTAATCATTGTCACATTTGCACTCGTTTTTCACTTCGTCTACGTGATTGCAATAATTACAGTTTCTCTACAAGTCGATTGATCTTGCCCATTTTGAAGGCGTTATCAAAAGGGTTTTGAAAAGTCCTTAGCTATTACTAACATTCTGGAAGCAATCGATATTCATCAACCCCCGCAATTCAAAGAAACCTCCATCCTCAACATGACCACTAATAAGGGACACTACAGAGTTGTCGGGCGCTGATTTATGACACCTTCAAATATGTTGTTACGCATAAAGATCTAAGTGACGCGTATTTTTTTATTTTCGCCAAATCTCAATTTTAACGGGCGAAACAGAATTTTCATCGAAAATCAGCATTTTCCGAATAAAGTGTTCTGCCACTATAAACGCCAAATGTCCATTAAATGGCGTGCATTTAAAAGAGATACATATTATAAACTGATATATGTGTTAACAAATGCAAAAATCGCAACCGGGAGAATGGGAGACTAGGAAAACCTGAAAACAACTTTGCATTTTCTTGTGCATGAAATGAAGCAGGTAAACAGTATATGGTGTTATCTAATTACAGTTGTCCTGTTGTGCAAGTTTTATTTGCTAAATTAGCAATTATTGTTTCACCCCTTAAAATTGAGATTGGGCAAAAATAATGGAATACGTGTCTCTTAAATTTTTGTGCTTAACATACTTGATCGGCGTCGAATAGTTGGACAATGCCCTTTGTGAGCTCATTATCAGAGCGACCGACAGAGTCTGACCTAGACCAGCAGCGTCGATTGTTGCACACTTGCGCATTTGCACAGAACAATGACAATTGTTCCAGGTGGCCGTAACGTGACAGTGTCCTTGCAATCGAGGACAGGCCACACCAACATGCTCGCGGTGGTCGGTGCCCTGGTGTTCACCCAATACTGGTACTGGTTCCCTCTGGCTCATTGTTTGGCGCTCGCCTTCACCCCGACCTGCCTGATTGCCCTGAACTCCCAGCTGAAAATGCCGAAGCTGGAGATCCGCTCCAACGCCCGTCCAAGTGTCTACGCTTATCCGGCACCCCTGGAGGAGAAGAAGCGCGAGGAAAGGGAGAAAGTAACGACGGCCGTCCTCAGCATTGCAGCGAGGGCGCGTCGACGTGAATCGGAAAGGCGCGCTCGCGACTCCCAGGAGAAGATGGAAGTGGTTAGTTTCAGCGCCTTCGAGTGATTTCATGATCATTAAAGGCGGATTCACACATATCAGTTCCGTGATAGATCTTCAGTGTCAGTAGTAAATAATATCGTCTCCCTGTTTTGGAATGAAGCAGTTCCAACTTGTCTGCGTCAGTTACTGGTGCAAAAAGACCACTGACACCGATGGCGCTAAACTGTCACGAAACTGATATGTTTAAATCCGTCTTCATTGGTCTACGGATCGGAAAGAATTCGAATCATAAATAATTGCAACTAGCCCGAATAAGGTCGTGGTTGGACTCGTTTTCATCGACAAAAACTTCGCCTGCCTATTGCTAGTGCTCTCGTGGCGATTTAATAGTCAATATAGAAGTTTAAATTTCTCGGTTAAAGAATCCTCAGTTATTCTCGTCACCGCTGTTGCATCGTGGAAATGTACAGTCTAGGTTGTCACAGTTTCTCACACCTCATAATCGTGAAGACAGTCGCCTCTGAGCGCCATGATCGATCGCCTAGCCGTTGTCGCGACGACTAAGGTCGAGCTGGCACTTCCTCCATCTAATTTCCGTCGCTTAATTTTTCATCACAGGACCCGCCCGAAACGAAGGAGGTTGTAGAGTCGCTGCCGAAGGAGAGAGAAGATAAGAAGAAGGAGAAGGAGACGGTAGAGTCTCTGGCGAAGGAGAAGGAGGAGAGGAAAAAGGAGAAGGAGAAGGAGGCGAAGGAGGCCAAGGAGGCCAAAGAAGCGAAGGAGGCGAAAGAGGCTAAGGAAGCGAAAGAAGCGAAGGAAGCAAAGGAAGCAAAGGAGGCGAAGGAAGCAAAAGACGCAAAGGAGGCGAAGGAGGTAAAAGACGTGAAGGAGAAGGTGGAGAAGAAGGGCAAGGACGAAACCGAGAAAGGAGAGAAGGAGAAGAAGGAGGCTGAACCGAACTTCGAGGTCCTCCAGAATCCTGCACGTGTGTTACGACAGCAGGTGAAGGTGATACAGCTCATCGAGGGCAGCCATTACGTACCTGTCAAGGACATACAGATCGGTGGTATCGTCATGGTGAAGCACATACAATCGGACACGGAGGAGGAACTCGTGGAGCCAGTGGCTGGTAAGTCAATATTCCTTCTTAGAATCTATATACACTTTTGTAATGTGCGTGCAGCAGGTATGAGTAACAAGTAGGATGGGGGAGTACGCGGCGTACTGTCAGCGTTTCAATCTCTGAGCTCCAAGTGTTTTGTGTATTGTGCGAAAAGGTCCTAAGGTGAGCAGTTAGCTTTCGAGGGAGAATCAATTTTAACACTCTTAATATTGTTGCGAGCAGCCTATGGATGGAATCCAAGGTCTGCTCGTACTCGCGACAGGAACAAGAAGACGGGCGAGAAGAAGGCGATCCAATCGATCGCCTGTCAAGCTGTCAGTCGGAGAGTCAGGCGCCATCGCGAACAGACGTATCGAGATTATTAGACATTGTATTCCTTTAGTCTTGTATTAAACTCCCGTTATGCCGAATCGTGCGACCCCCGTTATCGAAAAATGTAACAATATCATCGTTTACTTATTTATATTATTCTTTAATCATTGACAGGGCTTCGTTCATCACAAGTAGGATAACAGAGTTTATTTACACTTTACTCAGAGTTGATACTATATTTTAAATCGATTGATTATTTTGAAAACAAAGCCTTGTTCGACAAAAAGCTGTTCTAAAATTTGGATTTATTTCTGCATGAGGATTAATTTCAGCTACAATTTGTACCGTATTTACCGTAGCATTTTGCCAATTCTTAGTCAAACATACAAATACTTGAGTAATTTTCTGAAGCGTAGAATCACCCCCTTCTTGGTGTTCCCCGAATTTTGCCCCATGCTACATGTAGCTATGTGCATTGCTACATCAGGTGCCTCTCAATAGAAACACAACATTGACGTCTTAATGTTCAAAAACAGGGCATATGCGTCCCTGGGTATTTAAACCCCGTCATTCTGGTGCGTTGTACCGTCTTGCCTCTCTACTTGCTGTTCTCACGCCCTCGCTAAATGCCTTTCTTTCGTTGTGCCTCGACAACTGACACGGTCAGCGAACGCGCTTGCATCACGTGTGGAGTTATCGACCTGTTGCGCTCGATTATTACCATTCTGTTACAGCTTTCGGTCCGAAACCCGACGAGGAGAAGGAAGCAGACCCACCAGAGCCCTTCGAGTACACCGAGGACTAGAAACCGTCCGTCATTGAAACTTTGATCGTGGCTCCATCATTGTAACGCGAGCCACTCGTATAGTTCCCAACCTTTAGGAGGAAGAATGGAGAAGAAACTCTGTCGCTACATCCTACAGCGATACATTCTTTTTTTAATTTCATGTCGTTGACCCGCTATCGAGAGATCGACGCTCTCTATCGTCTATCGTCGAATCGCTGCTCCCCGATTTCCATCCAACTTTTAATAAACATATGATTTTGCTCTGAAGTGTCTCATTTACTCGAAACCTGTCCGCTCCTTTTGAATAATCGTAAATCCTTTCGTCCTTTAACATTTCAACCGGCGTGGGTGTTTTCCCACGCCAAGGGATTTACATACTGTGTTCATGATTTTCACCTCGATGTGTTTTGAAAATCATCAGAAATATTTTTCGAGCACCCCTAAATGTTAGCTTGGAGTGAGTTAAGTAGAACTTTCTCGGTAGGAGCGATCGCTCGGATTGGTCTTACCGATTTGAAAGCGCATATCTCAAAGTTGTGCCACTCAAACTTTTAAACAGTGCGATGATGTTCATTATATGTCGATAGGATTTTATTTAAGAATTACTGGATCTGCACTCTGTGAAAGGTAAGAGTGAATATAGGTACTATTTATTGTAACTGTTACATTCTGTTGGTAAATAAATAATAAGATACAAATTATGATTCAACAGGAGACAGAAAGGTAAAAACTTATCACTCTGGTATCGATATAAATGATATATATAATTCTTTCCGTCTCGGTCCCCTCGTAATAGCTGGCTTTCGATCCGATCGCGTCCGAGTTTTGCCGAGCCGACCTGAAATCAAATTGCCCGCTCGTGGCAGTCGTGCTTGTAGCCCGAAACGAGTCTCGGGATCCCGAGAACTTCGGGAACTCTAGCAATACGAAAGTATCGGGACCCCGCCCGAAATTTTCTGACCCGTCCCGAGGGCCGGAAACCCGAGCCTCGGAACGATCCGCACACTCCTAGAGAATACCCCTCACGAAACTCACCGGCCAATATATCTGATACTGACCTTATACAGGGTGTCCGCGGGAAGACTGGACAGCCGGTTTTCTCCTAAACTATTGGAGATAAAAATATAAAAAAAATAGGGAATTGCATGGTTCGAGGGGGCCAATTTATTAGCGCGAACGAATTTTGTTTTCGATTATTATTTTAAAAGATACGATGGTCAAGTTCGGTTTTTCAAATGGAACTATTTTTTTTGAACACCTGAGTTGATAGTGCGTTCCAAGACAAATTCAATAAGCTTTAATGTATACACTTTATTTTCACTGGTTTTTAAGATATTGCGCTTGCAAATTTACTGATTTTCACTGGAAGAAAACTGTCTGGTATAGCACGGACCGGGGACGGTTTTACTGGCTCCACGAGTGGCACTGCCTTTTGAAATAGATACCTACCTGCCAAAGGTCTACGCCAGGCCCAAAGGCTGGACAATTTTTTTCCGTCAGAAATGCTACTTAGGTAGGTACATCTGCGGTATCGAGAAGCGCACCGTTACTTTTATTTCGCACTTGCTTCTACGCTCGGATGGCCGGTTCTTTTGGGAGGGATGCAAGTTCGATTGGTTAGGTTAGGAGGAGTGAAAGTTGCTAGACTAAATTTCAATCATAGGGAGCAGATTGTATCAGAACCATTCGGATTTGCATTCCTCACAACCGGCTGCTCTCTTGAAGCATTGCTCTTCACAGCAATGCCCACCTTCTCTCGCACGGAATACGTTAACGCTTGCTTTTGTTCTGATATTGAAGCTCGTGTTTATACTCGAGAGGACCACGCGTCGACAGCGGGCTACCCCTTTTCTTCCTGTGTCTCTCCACGAGCCGTGTTGACGGTGGATTGTAGGAGCGTAGATATCTGGATGCCAGTTATTGAATTCAGGAGACGATAGAAAGATTTTATTACAAAACACACATGTACTATAATTAAAGTAAATCGTATTCCTCTCGGGCAGGAGTACTGATAATGATCGAACTTGCGCCCCACTTCGCGCAGACCAATTACACGGAGGGTAGTCGGGTCACGCACTGCCCAAATGATACAGGGTAATTCTGGAGCAACGCCCGTCAAGGAGATGCGCTGGTACCCCGTGGCGAGGACAGACCTTCGCATTGCCTCACCCGATTTTTATGGTTTTTTTTTCGGAAAAAGGTAAAAAAAAAGGTAAAAAAAATTGTCCAGCCTTTGGGCCTGGCGTAGACCTTTGGCAGGTAGGTATCTATTTCAAAAGGCAGTGCCACCCGTGGAGCCAGTAAGACCGTCCCCGGTCCGTGCTATACCAGACAGTTTTCTTCCAGTGAAAATCAGTAAATTTGCAAGCGCAATATCTTAAAAACCAGTGAAAATAAAGTGTATATATTAAAGCTTATTGAATTTGTCTTGGAACGCACTATCAACTCAGGTCTTCAGAAAAAATAGTTCCATTTGAAAAACCGAACTTGACCATCGTATCTTTTAAAATAATAATCGAAAACAAAATTCGTTTGCGCTAATAAATTGGCCCCCTCGAACCATGCAATTCCCTATTTTTTTTATATTTTTATCTCCAATAGTTTAGGAGAAAACCGGCTGTCCAGTCTTCCCGCGGACACCCTGTATAGGGTAAACGATACAGTTATTGACCAGGTACAGAAGTTGACCATTTCAAATTTCTGCCGCGATAGTCTAATGAACCTGCGTTTTTCTGCATCAATGATGCACTTGAACGTGAACATATTGACTTGGTGCCTTCTTTCCACCCAATCATTACGAACCACGTAACAAAATACATGTAAGCTAATATACTAAACTAGCTGGCCCGTTATCCGGTTTCACCTGGAAATTATTTATGATGTTCCCAAAACAAAAAATACCTAATAAAATTAGCCTCTAATCTAATCTAGGACGTAACTATGTAATGTATATTCAGAATTTCAGTGACATCTGTACAGCCATTTAGGCGTGAAAGAACGAGAAAGAAACGAACAAACAGACAACGTTTCACTTTTATATATGTACAAAAGTATTAGTAGGGAGTAGGGATAGAGATACGAATTGATCAACCTTACTCAGAATTATGCTGTAATTATTATTGAACGTTATAATTCTATACTATTAAATTGAGTCAAATATTGTGAAATCTACAGTGGGGGATAAAAGTATGTGGACATCCTTTCAAATCATATAACTTGTTTAAAATTGGTCCAAACAATTTTAAAGAGTGTGCACATGCTTTTGTCCCCCACTGTATATGTAAGTTGACAATAACTTGATATGGTTCAGCACAGCGTACACGTGCAGCTGACGCGATGTAACTAGCCCAGGGGCACGCCTAGACACGACACAATGATACGTTGGAGAATAAAGGAGGGTGTTAAAAAATGCCCATTTTTGGCATCGCCTGGAAATGAAAAATTCATGCAGCATCTTTTAGAGTGTCTCCCAAGGAACAAAAAATGTCCTTATCACTTTCCCGAGAAACGATGGGAAAGTTGTCAAAAATACGTTCAAAGTATGAATGTGATGATAACGGAACTTGCGTATATTTTACATTTCGTCGTCTTTTATTAAAAAGGCCTTTTAAGAAGCCCTGATTCTGGGGCGCCATATAAATTCTTGCATAAGGACGCCAGGCACTATCGCCGGCCCTGCCTAGAGGATTTGGCCACGGACTGTGGGAAGTGAGGATGTCTCCCTTACTTCTTAAGGTGAAATCTCACAGTACGTGGATCGGCGAGCCGCACAGTGAGGAAATTTTGTGATTTTATGGCCAAAACCACAAAAATGAAATTTTTGAATTTGAAAAAATGAATGCAAATGTCAATTGAGGAACTATATCCATTTTCGTGGTCAAACCCTGAAAACTTATTTTTAATATATAAAATTCGCGACTTTTACGTTCTGATATATGAGAAAATAAATTATCAAAGAAACAGCACTTATAAAAATTACGAACGATAAAGATTTTTTTATTATTTAAATTTATACAGTTAAACGTATGAAATTATATTCCCCTTAAAATTAATACTCCCAGACGGAATCGTTTTTTTCTTTGTCAAAGCATGCCTCTGCTACAGTGCAGCAGGGCATAGAAGAAGGGTTATCGCTTCTGATGACAAGCTTTTTAATTTCTTATCGGGAAGTTTTCTTAGATTACTAATTAGTGGATCTGACGATAATAGAAGCCAATTGGAAACATCCTTCATAGTTTTTTCCCTTGAGCATTTTCGATATAAATTTTGTCGGTTCTATTTAGTATCCTTATTCCGTGCTTCTTGGGCCTCCTCCGAAAGCTGCCCTGCTGGAACTGCCAGTTAGAACCGCATTGAACTTTGAACTAGATCTATCTGGTTCAATGCGGTACTACCTGGATTTTCAAGCAGTGATTTTTGGCAGTTCAAAAAAGAATCCGGTTCAATGCGGATATCCAGATCGATGGATGAAACAGGATTTTTTAGGTCCAAAATTTATCCGTTTCTATCAGGAATTGTCATTTGTATAAACCCGGAAGGTTTGTATCTGAAATTGCGGATCAAAAATCTTACGGATTCCATCTGGAAATGCCACAAGCTCTTTCGAGTCCGTCGCGATCCGGATTGGCAGAGCAAATAATTCACGGGATGCATATGAGGTTCGAAGAGAAAGAATTTGGTTCGGTTTCCACCGGATTGGCGGATAGAAAATTAATGCGGTTCTATCCGGTTCTACGAAACTCATACTTCAAAATAATTAATTTTGTTCGAACACCGCTAGGTGGCCGCTATACTGGTAACTCCTCTCGCGGCAGCGATGTGCGCCGCGAGACATAAAGATCGGCGCCGCGAGCTAAGGAGACAGCTTGCTCAGCGATTACGACTTCGATGGAAGATTGATATGGCAGAAGTTTTTGATATAGTAGTGTGACGGTCGTTACTCCGGGGATAAGGATTTGTAGTGGTAGACTCAGTCGGTACGCCAGGGTTTGATGAAATCCTTATGTAATGATGAATATTTTGCGTTTATTGACTTGTCCTACAGATAATGCTATGTACACTATTTACACGCTTTCGGTATTTGCTTCTCTACGCGTTCTCGTGCCGTTCGTTTCGGTTTGGCGGTATGCCGCGCGTTTCGCTATTGGAACAGGCTGGAGACCGGACAACGGCCGGGCGTCTCTTGTCGGAGTCGGTAGAAAGAAAGAGACCGGGCAACGTCCAGGCGTCTCTTTATCGGAACGGTAGGAAAGAGACCGGGCAGCGTCCAGGCGTCTCTTGTCGGAGCGGTAGAGAGACAGAGACCGGGCAACTTCCAGGCGTCTCTTGTCGGAATCGGTAGTAGGAAAGAGACCGGGCAACTTCCAGGCGTCTCTTGTCGGAGCGGTAGTAGGAAAGAGGATGACGGGCGATCGTTCGATCAGCGGATTTTCGGAGGGTTTACCACGACTTGCACCGGGCAACATCCAGGCAGGTCTGGTGGTGGGGGGTCCGTATCCCCACTGGAACTGTCCTGGCTTCGTGGCGCCGGGGCTTATGTCCCGGTTCTCGGAAATTAATAGCTGCGAGAAATCGACGCGATCTAGCGGCGCAGTGGGGAGTGAGCGTCATCGCTTGACGCGTCGCGAGACCGGCGGGCTTCGGCTCGGTTCGGTACGGTTCGGTCGCGGTCGCCCGTGCGCTCTCGGCCTCTTGCTCACTCCCGGTCGCACCGCTGCGCGCTCGATTTCTCGCACTGGGACGCTACGTCACAGTAGGTTTAAGAATAAAATTATATCAAACCTCAGCTCACGGTGTATATGGTAACGGTTATTCGACAACTCCTTGATAACCTGAGTAAATCGGTCGAGGGACCATAAATGTGTCGCAAATACAAATAAAACCAGGTAGTAAAATGGCTTGGAAAAACTGATGAGTATCATCTGAATTTTGATCTACACTTCTAGATTCTAGTTAGAAACAACTAAAAATTTGAGTCGATTTCATCCAGAAATATGTGTGTTTTGAACATGCATTTACGATATGCAAATCTGTGTAAGAACTGGTAGTAAAATAACTTGAAAAGACGAATAGATTCCATTTTGGTTTGGATTTGGATTTCCAGATAGAACCAGCTTAAAAAATAAACAAAGTTACTCAAGAAGTTTACTAAGTAGTAATATGCGAGTTACTTCGTATAAATCCGAGCAGAATCGATGACAAATGGTGCTAGGAAATACAGATAGATACCATCAAGATTTTTACACGCATATCCGGTTCGAAACTGATAGAAAATATTTCATCTGGTTCAATCTGCAATTTAGGGGAAGAAGACCGCATCAATCCGGATTTAAAATTTTTTAATGCGGTTCTAACTGGCAAGTCCAGCAGGGTATGTGTGTACGTGGAGGTCTCATTGAGGGCTGGAAACTGTCGCAAACATCATGCGAGCGAGAGAGGTATGAAAGCCTAATCGCCCGCAACGCGCATGCGCCGTGGTAACGTGGTAAACGTAGCAACAGCAAATCACCGTCGACGATATCGGCGCATGCGCACCGCGTGCGATTGGGCTGTTATCTAGAGACGCGGCAGCGTCTCAACGCCAAGTTCGTGTTTCGACACCCTGTAGGGGAGACCGGGGCAAAGTGAACCTCGGGGTAAGATGAGCTTTCTTAATTTATTCTTTAACAATAGAATATATTTACAAATTTTGGTGACGTAATAAATGTGTGTAATACCACAATGATAATTATGCACATTCAGATATCGAAAAATGGAAATTTATTTGAAAAATTAAAAATTAAGTTTTAGAGACTTCCAATTGGTTTTTTTTCAATTTAGCTTTTTGGATAAATGAGTCTTAAATGTGTTATTTTAACTCCAAAAATGTTCTGCATGTTTATAAGAAGCTTATAAACATACATGTACACGCATTTAAGAAAACATTAATCCTAACATTATTAAATAATTCATTTTCTACTGAGTACACATTCGGAGTAAAGTGACCGGGGTAAACTGAACTGCAAATGGCTGCTAAGAACCAATGCGCAATTGATGTGCGCAATATCCTAACCTGTCAGCTGGCTAGAAAACCACGCGGCGTGGCGGAACAGAAACTAACCTCAAAAAAATTTCCATAGTTTTTGGCAACGATGGAGCAAAAAAGCCAGAAGCTGCCGTACTACACACGTCATTCCAGCGCAAGGGCTTAATATTTGCCTATAGTCGAATTAAAGTTCTTATTTTGTTGCACCTCACTTTACCCCGGATAGGAGTTCAGTTTACCCCATACATGGGGTAAAGTGATACCTCTTGCATCATTTCTATTAAGTTGAATTTTAATAAACTCTAAGTTTATTTTAAGTATTACCATTCGTCATTTATCAATAGTAGGGGAAAGGTGGGATAGTTTGCTTTGTTTCTATTTAATTACTTAAGTTGCGATTCTTAGAATATTCTCAAAATAATTGTACAAATTTGAGAGGTGAAAACTAATTGTAATGACTGAATTTAAACATTTTCCGGCAGTGTACGTTATGCACAAGTATCCCCCACTAAAGGGGAGACTTGATCAAAAGGTTAGGGAGACTTGATCAGTGACCTTTAAGAGTGAATAACACATTAATTTTCTAAAACATATTTATCTTAATCATTTATCTTAAATATTTTTCTTTAACGTGAAATAAAGGGAATATTATAAATGGAAAGTAAACTATGACTAACTTGAAAGAATTACTGAAAAAATAAAACCGAAAAATGACATAAAATTCTATGACATAAAACAACATAAATGCATTCTTAAAAGACATTTCACTTATTGTTAGATATCATCTAATTCAGATGATGATGAAGAAAAGATTTTGCTTCTCACTTTCTTTGCCGTATTTTTCTGTTTCATTAACCGTTCTATGGTTTTTTCTGGGGCATTTTTACCTGTTCAAGTATCCCACCTCACATACTGATCAAGTATCCCTCAATGCACTCGATTTGAAAAAGGTGAAAAACTAAACTTACCTTAAAATATTTAGATCAATGAATAAATAACATTAATAGACCAGAAATGGCTGTTTTTCCTTAATATATTTTAAATCGTTGAAAATGCATCATTCAGTCGAAAAGGAGGAAGATCAAGGTGACCGATGTTACATGCCCCTATCGGTTCATCCCGTGCTTGCTGTCCTCGCGTCGCTTTCCGTCGAATCGGCGATTCAGCGGAATCGCCTCGCGCGCGGCAGGCAGGTCGCCGAACCGCGGAATCTATGGTCGTAGGCAGAGCGTGACCATCGACAACCCGGGCCTCGATATTTCCTAATAAGGAACGATCGACAGGTGCCGACGGGGCGATTTCCCCCTACGGATTTCGAAAACGCGAGGCACGGACGGTAGCAGCGGGACTTGAAAAGATTCATTCAATTTCGGGAGTTCGAGCTAGGAAGTTGCGACGAGCCAGTGGGCCGTCTAGAAATCGCGACCTCATCTCCGCACAGATACCGCGAAGCGCGCCTAGCCGATCAGGATAAGCATAAGGGTAGCTCCATCCGACAAACCGTGAACGGCCTAGCCGGGAGGCCCTTACGCGCCGATTCGGACCGCGAGATACCGCGAAGACGCGTGACGACACGAGGCGAAGCGACAAGACGAACCCCCGAGTTCACCGACTTCCGAGTGCTACCCGAGAGCACTGCGAGAGACCACGACCTACGCTCGGTCAAGCGACACCGCGAGCGAGCGGAACATTAAGGCAGGGTCCCACTAGTGCAACGGCGCGCCGCGCACGACGTTTTCGTCCACTTGAAAGGGTCTAATTTATGAGGCCGCGCGCACGAAATGGGCCGACGCTCTGCCAGGCGCGCACGCGGATGCTTGATGCGCACGTCGAAGACAGTGGAAATACTAGCCTCCTTTTCTACATCTTGCTTTCTTGATCTAAATAAATCTAACGCCAGCAGTTGTCCCAGTAGCCGATACAAGGCCTTCACACTTCATACTACTTGAAATATTTGAAGGGGTTTACTACGTCGCAGTAACCAATTGGATAAGCATTCCTCCCAGACACGAACTTTCTACCCCTGTACAGGAAATACACGTGTATCATTTCCTCTGATTAATTCGCATTTCTGAAATGGGTAGGCAAGTATGGCCTGGTGTATGTATTAAGAGTCCCGAAATACCTGGCTTATAGAGGATGTCATAATTGCTGTTACTTTATTGCATACTGAAACATTTGTTTTTAAGTAGTTAGGTACCTACATTTAGTTTACCTGAAGGTACTAACAATGGTTTATGACTTAGAAAATGATTAAAATTTGACTTCCCTACATCCACAAATGTCGAGATATGTCCGTGGCAATGCGATAGGAAACGGAATTACAATTAACACATTCACTGCTGGAAAGCGATGAACACTTTGACAGTAAGTAGGTACATAATGTCATTGCGTGTAATCTCAAATAGTAAATGCACCACTGTACTATTAAATAGTTTACATTTTTAGACGTATGAATAGCCTCTGGCGTGAACGAATAAATATAGAAGTCACGGTAAAATGATATTTTTTACACCTAGGATTTTCTTGCAGGATGATCAAAGCAATAACTTAATTGTTTTTGAGAAATAGAATAATTCGAAAGTGAAGAGTACATTTGCGTTGAAAGACACACATTTTTCCAGTCTTTTCGACAATGCGCGGCGAGCATTCGCGTGCGCGCGTGGCAGAGAAATCCCGGCATAGCGCGCACACGATCGCTTTCGACGCGAGTGTCGTCATAAAAGTCGACCCTTTCAAGTGCTCTAAACTCCTCGAAAATCCGAGAAACTCGTAAATCTGACCCGTGCGCGGCGCGCAGTTGCACCAGTGGGAACGTCTTTCTGAACCAATCGGCCTTGCGCGTCGAAAAAAACGTGCGCGGCGCGCCGTTGCACTAGTGGGACCCTGCCTTTAGACGGCAAGCGTGCCGTGTGCTACCCGAAAGCACAGCGAGCGACAGCTGGGACGGAGCGCCGTCTCAAAAGTATGTTAATCAGATTTTACCTTCTTAAGAATATATTTTACTCTATTGTTTTCTCCTTAATTCCGTGTCAAACATTGATTGAACCCCTTTTCTCCCTATCCTCCCATGGTAAGTATAGTCAAGGCGTGCTTTAGCACCTTAACAAGAGCAAGAACCCGGTGAATTATCTAAACCGCTCGGGGTGATTCACAAAAGTCCCTTCAGGACGTAACACCAAAATATTTACTTTTTGGCTGCAAATAAGATCGAAGTTACTAACTATATTATTCTATGCTCCCGAAAGAAAACTGCAACACGAAGTGTTGCGATAATGCAAACATTACCACGATAACGTGACAGCAGGCACAAATTGCCAATATATTAAATAAAAAACTGACGTGATCATGTATCCCCGATGATCAACTATCCCACCTTTCCCCTAATGTTTTAATTGTATTATAAATCTATTTCCAAACATTTTTATTAAAAGGGAAAAATGTTATTCGACTTCAAACTTTTTTCGTGTCACTATGCTCCGGTCTCCCCTATATATCGACTGTCGCTACCACGTATCTTTTACTCGAAACACGGCTATTCCAACCTTACCTGAAACTTATTTCATTCATATCTCATCACGCCTGCAATATTTTCTAAATTTAAGGGCATTTTTCTTATGTAAACTGCATATAAGCTTGCGAATAAGACCAAATTCAATAAAATCGGTCCAGGTGTCTTAAGGCGCGTTCCCACAGCGCGTGGCTCTTTCAAAATTGTAGTGCCAATTTATAATATTTATTATAGTTGCAATAAACTCAATTACTATATTTTAAATTATCATTATTTATTAAATTAAGAACTGATACGAAACTGTGTATAAACTGAAAATTACATGTAACCGTCTCCGGTAATGAGATGGTTGGTGGTGGGACGCAGAAGCAGAGATAGACATTATTTAAATAAAAAATTATTTAAATAACTTTTCAAATAAAGAGACTATCTTTCTCCGTCGTCAAATAAAATGACCCGAGTTATCTTTATTCAAAGCGCCACGGATGAAGCAGTTTATTCGTCGGGAATTCATCCGACGGCCAAAGATACTTTCTTTATTCAAAGGCCTTTTATCTTGGGTTTCGAATAATTTTTCATCTTTCATTGTATCTTTATCGTGGAAGCTCGAATAACCGACGAGAGGCTTTGTGTCATTGGTTATACAGAATCTGAATTTCTTTATTTTTCATCGTATCAATATTACAGTAGCAAATAAATTTTTCACGTAATTTCCTTAATTATGGTCCAAATTATATCATTTTCAGGGCTAATTTTATCGAGAAAACATGAGGAATCGATTGACGTCACTTTCGCAAAGATCTGATTAGAAATGTAGAACTGCAGATTCGTCACTGCTTAGTGTGCAACATCGTATGGGCCCCGCTGGTTTCGAACGCCGACGACCACGAAATTCAGCGAGACGCATGATTGCCAGCGCGAAGGATAAGAGGGGACTTCCCATGGCGAAGGAAAGTCAGCCTTCTACAGAACTCAACTCGAGAAAGACATTGCTGACAAACATTATATTCACGTGAAATAAATACTTTCATTGTAAAATTTAGACAACGGATTATTGTTGAATTTCGCCAGTTCTTACATACCTGATCCCAGAGTTTATGCATTTACTCATTGAAATGTTGTTTCATGAACATTTTATCTGGCCCGTCGATTTTATTACCTCGCGACTGTCAACGGGCGGTCCACTAGGGCCCGAAGGTCCTCGCTCGCAGCGGGAAAGCAAAACAGTGGGGTGGGTAGGTCTTTCCCGGCAATCCTGGCCCAAAGGGTTCTCAACAATCGGAAGACTGTATATATTCTTTCTGATGCTTTTTACGATGCGCGCAAGCAGTTGCGGTCGTGGCTTCATGTTGCACGTCAAAAAGTATTCTTTTAATTACAGTTAGTAATTCAGTTTGTAAGTGTAATTACATTAGGCGTCATTAAAATTATGCACAGTTCACTAATTTTAACTAAGATCGAAGCCAGATATATTGGCCGGTGAGTTTCGTGAGGGGTATTCTCCCACCACACCGTTTGCCTGCCTCGGTGTTCCTTTTCTCAACGTTTTCTGACTCGCTCACGTTCCATCTCGCTCTCGCCTTCGCAGAATAAGAGTGAGTCAGAAGTAGTGGGGATAACACCAAGCTTCTGAAGTGTAGGCCAAACCAAGCTGTCAGCGTAGAAATACATACATCAGAATAGATGTGCGTTAAGGTGGAATCAGACGGCTCGTGGAGCCGCGATCCACGAGCCGTCTGATCGGTCATGACTCCGCTCGCCCGGGCTCGCCAAGCCGACTTGACGAGCTAGACGAGCCGAGCCAGTTCGCGGAGCCACGAGCCGTCTGATCGGTCATGGCTTGCCGAGTCGGGCTCGCCAAGCCGACTTCACGAGCTAGACGAGCGGAGCCAGTTTGCGGTGCCACGAGCCGTCTGATCGGTCATGGCTTGCCGAGTCGGGCTCGCCAAGCCGACTCGACGAGCTAGACGAGCCGAGCCAGTTTGCGTAGCCACGAGCCGTCTGATCGGTGATGGCTTGCCGAGTCGGCTCGCCAAGCCGACTTCACGAGTTAGACGAGCCGAGCCAGTTTGCGGAGCCACGAGCCGTCTGATCGGTCATGGCTTGCCGAGTCGAGCTCGCCAAGCTGACTTGACGAGCTAGACGAGGCGAGCCGGCTCACAGAGCCACGAGCTGTCTGATTCCACCTTTAGCTCCGAAAAATTCTGGAGCTTTATTGGTCAGAACATTGATTCTTTCTCGATAGCTTCATTGATCTACGCATAGCTTCGTAACGCACACAACTATTACGCTAAAGCTGGGTTCACATTAGTCCAGTCGCTGGACCCAGTGAGTGGTTTGACTGGAAATCGCGTCGATGTCTACATTATTCCAGTCTTAATCCAGTCGCGGGATCAAGCGACTGGTTCGACTGTAAATCGGTCGATGTCTACATTATTCCAGTAACGCTGGAATGTTGTGTTCTCGATGGAGGGGGTAAAAATGGATCGAAAAGTAGACTTTCGATCTAGTCGAAACCTGCTGGAATGACAGCACTGTACTGGAATGAACACACTGTTTACATTATTCCAGTTCTAATCCAGTGCTGGACTGGATCACTGGACTGGACTAATGTAAACCCAGCTTAAGAATAAATAACAGCCAAACGGCTATATAGGTTCAGGCGGAGCCGAGCAGCGTTCCCGTTACCCCACCATACCCTGCGAGGGCCGCACAACTCCAATTGACAAATCCACGATCGTCAGATGGTGATGGCTGATTTCTCCTCGATCGCTGCTCACGAAACCGAATTCACCGGCCAATATATCTGGCTTCGACCTAGTTGGCCAATTAATTTATTTTTTAATTCGTTAATGCAGTGCTCTGGTTAAGAACATCGTAATACGCAGCTAATATTCTAGGCCCTAGAATCTACGGTATTCTGCGCTTCACACAATCGTTTCTTAGCATTTGTACAGAGTGATTCTCTAGCTAAAGTCGTCAAACGCGATGCTCGTCAGCAATCAGGCGTCTCGCTGAGTTTCGTGGTCTTCGACCCTCGAAACCAGCGGGGCCATACAATGTCGCGCACTAAGGAGTGACGAATCTGCAGTTGTGCATTTCTAATCAAATCTTTGTGAAAGTGACATCAATCGATTCCTCATGTTTTCTCGACCAAATTGGCCCCAAATACGATATAATTCGGACCATAACTAAGGAAATTACGTGAAAAAAGTATTTGTAGAGTTGAAAAACCCGTTTCGTTAAAAATAGTACGATTCACATTATTTTCTGTGTAATTAATCGGGAGATTGCCAGGAATCCATTGGTGTCACTTTCATATTGATACGATGAAAAATAAACAAATTCAGATTCTTTAGAATCTGATTGGTAGGCGACCGCGCGCGGGTCGGGTCGCAAAGGCTTCTCCCGGTTATTCGACCTTCTAGAACAGGCATGCATAGGACCCCCAATTCCGGGCACGAGCTCCGATCTCGTTCAAGGACAAGCGAATCCGCCAACGGAGTTGGGAGCGGCTAAAGTAATGGGAGCGGAGCGTCACATCCCTTTTTTCATTATAAATTAACATTATAAGATTTTACGATTTTTAAGCTTATAACCAGGGATAGGATCCCTAATGTTCTAGAATATTTTATGATGTTCGAAGCTAATTAACTCATTGTTTATGTAATATTACATACTTATTAGTACATAATTATAAAATATATGGTTTTTGTATACTTTTACGTCCTGAAGGGACTCTTCGTATGACTCTATTGGGTTCTTGCTCTATCGAGGTGTGTTGCAGCCGAAATTCACCGCTCAGCTGTCGCGCGGATTTAAATGTGCGTGCGAGAGCGTGTAAACACGATGACACACCGTCCGGTAAGACGGTTACCGACGTCACCCGTTTTTGCCTGGATTCGAGCGTTGCGCGCTTCCGAGAATCCGGCAGTTAGTTCGAAGAACAGCTCTGACGACAACAACACGCTCTCGCACGCACGACTTTAACGAACTTCTTTGTCGCCCAGCGACCCACGGTTTGAATCCCCGGAAAACGGCCTTTCGAGCCATTCGCGCCCTGCGCTCATTGTACATAGCATTGTACATAGTTTCCGTTAAGTGTTTCCGTCGTGTTTGTCGAGTCGTGTTTGTGCGTGTTCGACATCTGTGTGGAGTGTTCGTCCGTCATTGTAACGACGCCCACTTAGGCCAAATAAACGTGCCGTCCCATCAACCGGTGGAATTCTTCATACTCGTTGGAGTGCATCCCTTCCCTGGCCATACCAGTGGTGATCCACACCGCCTCCCCAAGGCAACCGTTTAAACAAGGTGCTAAAGCACGCCTTGACTATACTTACCAAGGAAGGATAAGGAGTAAAGGGGTTGAATAAATTGGTACACGGAATTTAAAGGAAAGACAATAGAGTAAAATATATTCTTAAAGAAAGTAAGATCAGATTAACATACCTAGAGACGGCGCTTCGTCTCAGCTGTCGCTCGCAGGTGTCCTAAGATATCGCACGGCACGGTTGCCGTCTATCGTTCCGCTCGCCCGCTGTGTCGCTGGACCAAGCGTAGGTCGTGGTCGCTCGCAGTTCTCGGGTAGCGCACGGAAGTCAGTGAACTTGGGGTCCGTCGTACCGCTCTGTCTCGTTCTGTCACACGTCTTCGCGGTTATACGGCGGTCCGAATCGCCGCGTAAAGGTCGAGTTTCCTAGCCGCGATCAGCGGCGGCTGCCGGCGGCCGGCGGCCAAATCTTAAGCACCGCTCTTATGGAGAAGCATGCATCCGTTTTCCTAGCCCCGCTTTCGAACGGCCGCGCGTCTGCTACAGCAGCAACCTAGGCTACTCGAGACGCAACACAATTCGATGAGTGTCTGTTTTCCGCCACGATGGCGGAATCTACTAGCCGCGCGGCTAGCCACGGCGGCAAATCGCTTGACTCCTCCAAACTGAGTCATAGCCGCGGCCGCGCTGCGATCCTACGCCACAGTGAGACAGAATCCCAAAAATAAGGAAACAAGACAGAATTCAAAAGTTATGGGATTATGTTTTTTTTTTATATATTTCTTGTAAACTAATAATATGAGCTCCTGAAAAAGGGAAAAATATCGTGGCGGCTACTTCTAATCTGTGTGTAAACACGTGTCAAAGTTTGTATATTTTTCCTGGTGGAAAATTTTGAATCAGGTCTTTTAAATTTTGATGATATAAAAGACACCAATTTTTTTGGGAATCGAAATGAGTTGTATTGTTTTTGGTAAGCAATAGCAAATAAATAGTTACATACAGTTATTTTCCATAAGAAACCCATTGAAGAAATATCAGCAATTATCGGCTTTTCAGTTACTCTCCGGGAACTTCCGAGCAAATTTCTTTTTTGTTTTATAATCAACATATATTTGGCTTTGAAACTGCGAAAACAAGACTTGCCAATATTTCCCAATAATGGAGTAATTATGTACCTGTATTCTATGTCGCGCAGTGAGGCTGAATCCCAAGAAATAGGGAAAATTCGGGAAAATTCAACAACACCACATTTTTCGCACTGAAACTGCCGAATATAATTAAGAAAGTTCAGAAAAAAATATTAATAGGTATATAACTCATACTGAGGATTGACGTTATTTAAAAAAATAATTCCGATAAAACTAGAACAATTTGATAAATATGCCTACGTACTACGGAAAGTGTAGAAATATTTGCAAACCTGTATCCATGTTATCCTATATACCAAATGCTGTTCTCAAAGTGTTAATACATTCCTACGAAATTATACAATATTGGGGCAACCTTCCAATCGGTTAATTGAGTGAAGGGACCCAAGATGCCAGAAATAAAGGTTTTAAAAAGTAAAGAAGAGATTGTACGCTCAAAATATTTTCATTGCAATACAAATGAAAATGTTTTAAACTTTTTATCGATTTTTTCCGATTCAGTATTAGTGTTTTATATAGTAGCTTCATAAAATTCGACATTTTGATTGGAAAAAATGGCATGTTAAATTTTTTCTCTATTCTCGGGATTGACGCCCACTGTGCGTTGGGACAAAAGCGGGATCGGAGACAAGCGAGAATTCATTCGTTGTTTTCGACCGATATTTTCATATTTTCCCAAGAACGTTTCGACAACATCTGTTTGTCAGCATTTCTAAAGGGCAGTCAAGAACGTAGTGCCGTCTTTAATAATTGTAGGCATTCTTCAGTCTCAAAATGAGTTAATCCGTATATTGCTCTGTCGGTGCGTAGTACGTACGATGGGTTCGGACCCGGACGTAGGTACTGCTATTAACCGCCGCGCCATAAACCACGACTCTGGGGAGACGTTTTGGTCGACCAGCCTGATTAACTTTTTGGAATATATATAAAGACTTTATTATTCCCCTAGGGCAGGCCTGCCCCATCGGGTCCAAATACCTCCTGAATTTCTGGGACCCGGGCTACAGCCGAGTGCGGGACTGGTTACGTTGCTAACCACAGCATGGGTTGCGGGAGAACTGCATGAGTGTGCGGCTGTCCATGTAGGCTCGTACCACGGTCCACGAGTCTATTGCTTGGATCCGAAGACCTCTTCTACATGGACGCACACTCATGCAGTTCTCTCACAAATTTCGCAACGGGTAGCAATGGAACAGTCCCGCGCTCGGCTGTTACCCGGGTCCCAGAAATTCAGGAGGTATTTGCACCCGATGGGGCAGGCCTGCCCTAGGGGTTATAATCTCCCATTACATACAATCACCTTAATCTTAACACTATCTTAACCTATTCCTTAGCCGCCTATTACTTAATCCTATTCCTTATTTACACGCCTTCGCCCGCTCCCCCATCTCCGCTCCCCCTCCTGGACCTCCGCTTCCACTCGCCGCCCTTTCGCTCTCATCTCCTCATTCATCCTCCGTAGCTCTCATATACATCCCTCTCTCCTCTCCTCAATTCTCCTCAACCATTCCTCTCCCTCCCCTCCTCCCCCAACACCTCAACCACCATCTCCTGCCACCCCCTCTCCCCTCCCATCCCATACAAACCTCCCAGACGTGCTCCCACGATTCCTCCCCCCACCCACACACCCTGCACATCCTTTCCCCTCCTCTTCCCAATTCCCTCTCTCATTCCATTCCCCCGCCTGAACCTGGCCACCCTTTGCCACCTACTCTCTCCCCAACCCTTCTTCAAATAACCCGGTACTCCCGGACCCTTTACCCTCCCGTACCACTTATTATACTTCCCCTCACCTATCCTCCTCCTGCAGCTTTCTCTTCCCACTATCTCCTCCCCTCTTATCTCCCCCCTTTCCCTCCCCCTTTCCACCTCCTCTACTGTCCACCCCCTTTCCCCGAAGAATTGCTCCCTTTCCTTCTCCCACCCCTCTAGCACTTTTCCCCTCTTAAACCTCCCCTTCATCTCTTCTCAGCATGCCCTCGCTAGCTCCCCTCCTTGCCCCTCATCCAACTTCCTCTCAAACCCCAACGCCCTCATCCGTGCCCTACCCCTCAGCAACCCCCTTTGCAGCTCTTCTCTGACCAAATACCCCGGCGTATTTCTTTCCACCCCCAGTACCCACTTCAAAAACCTCTCCTGCAACGCCTCCACCTTCCCCCTTTCCTTCCACCCCCACACCTCCACCCCATAACCCACCACCGCCCACACCAACCTGTCAAATAACCAAATCCTTCTGCCCCAATCCTTTCCAAATAATCTTTTTCCTATCCCCCACACCTTCCCCATTACCACTGCCCCTTTCCTTACTCTATCCTCGACATGCCGTTCCTGCCCCCCATTCCCCATTACCGTTTACCCCAGATATTTGTAACTCTTCACCTCTTCCATCTCAAGGTCATTTTCTTCCACCTCCCCCCACCCCTCCTACACCTCATCACCTTCGTTTTCTCCACATTTACTTGCAGGCCCTTCCCTTCCACGTACCTTTCTAGCTTCCCTATCATTCCCCTCATCCCATCCTCATCCTCCGCTAGCATAGCCACGTCGTCCGCATATGCAAGCGTGAATATCTTTCTCTCCCCCACCCTTACCCCCCCCCACCCCCCTTTTTCCAGTTCCTCATCCAAGTCCGCTATCAGCAACGTGAATAGGCTAGGGCTCAACGGACACTCTTGCCTCACCCCTCTTGCTGTCCAAAACCTCTCCCCCTCCTCGTCCACCACTCTTACCCTACCTACCGTCTCCCTTAACACCTCCCCACACCTCTCCACCAGCCCATCCCTTAGTCCCCTCCCCCTCATCGCCTTCAACAACACCCCCCTGTCCACCGAGTCAAACGCGGCCTTCATATCCACGAACAGGACTATCATTTTCCTATCCTTCCTTACTACCTGCCTGTTCACTAGGTAGTTCAACACGTAAATGTTGTCTACGCATCCTACCCCCCTCCTAAATCCCGTTTGGCTCGGTGGCAGCATTCTCTTCCCCTCCACCTCCACTCTTACCCTCTCCGCCAACACAGACGCATACACTTTGTATGCCGTCTGTGTCAGCGTTATTCCCCTATAATCTTCCACCTTCCCCCCTGTTCCTTTCTTAATCACCGGGACCACCACCCCCTCCCTCCATTCTTCTGGCCACCCCTCCCCCTTCCACACCTTATTGCAGATTCTTCACAACCACTCCCCCATTTCCACTCCCCCATATTTCCACACCTCATTTTCAATCCCATCCCCCCCTGCCGCCTTCCCGTCCTTTAACCGGTTAACTGGCACGGTCCTTTTCATTATTCGGGCCCAAACTGGTAACATCGAAAAATTAAGAGAATCACACAAAATTTGGTATACAGGGGTTTTTTGAGTCGCTGAACCGATTCCGGGGGTAATTTTTTTCATCTGACACCCCCAACCCCTAAAAAATAGAATTTAGGGGTGAGTTTGTCAATTCTTTTCTCGTCGGTACACTCTGGGGTCGTGAAATTTTCACCAGCTAACTACGGGAGTAAGAGTTTACTTATGAAATTGAATACAGTACGAATAATTTATACAAATCCCAACAATTCGCTAGTCATTTTGGTTCGGCCATATTGAGTCTGACATATTGAAATTTAAAATTCCAATGCCAAATTCAGATTCAGCGACCCCAAAAACCCCTATATACAATTTTTCTATATCCCGATAGTATTTTAATGTTTGTCAGCCAATTTGGTTCGGCCATTTTGAGTCTGCCATATTGAATTTTACAATTCCGATGCCAAATTCAGATTCAGCGACCCCAAAAACCATTACATACCAAGTTTCATTCAAATCTTTTGAAAATCATTAAAGTTATTCCATTTGATCATAGTATATGATACATTGACAGAATTGGCCAGATTTTTGTTTGATCATATATGATACATTGACAGTTAACCGGTTAAATTCCTCACCACCCTATTTACTTCTTCCTTTCCCAACTCGCTCGCTCCGTCCCCCCCCCCCCCTCCCCTCCCATCCTCACCCTCCACTCCACTCCTCCTAACAACCCCGTAAAATCCCACTCCCTTATTTCTATCCCCACGTTTACCCTCCTTCTACTCTTCCTTCCCCTGTTCACCACCTTCCAGACCTGCCCCTCCGTTCTTACCTCGTCCACTTCCTTTCCCCACCTCTCCACTTCCTTTTTCTTTTTCTCCTCGCACATCTTCCCATACTCTCTCTTCCTTTCCCTATACACTCCCCCATTCCCTCCTTCGCTTCTCCACTTCCTCAGTTCTCTCCTCACCTTACCCTTCTCCTCTCTGCAACTCCTCATCCCACCACCCCCCTTTCTTTTCCCTCTTCCCCACCCTATCCTCTGCCTCCTTAATCCTTCCCTTCAGCTCCCTCCAGTCCTCGTCCACTCCCCTCTCCCCCGCCTCCCTTTTCCCAAAACCCCGCATAAACTTCATTCTGCCCTCTTCGGTCCAATTTTTTCTTCGCCCTCTATTCCCCCTACCTTTTTTCCTCCTATCTCCCTCCTTTGTCCCTACCCCTTTCACCCATTTCACCACCGGGTGGTGATCCGAGTCCACTCTCTCCCCTACCAGTCTTTCCACCTTCTCCCTTGTGTCCTCATTTCCCAACACATAATCTATTACTGAATTCCTCCTCCCCCCTGAAAACGTCCACTCCCCTTCTTCGTTCCCTTCCACACTTCCATTCAGTATACCCCATCCCCTTTCCTCCAGATATCTGCATAACCTCCTTCCTTCTCCGTTCACCTCCTTATCTTTTGATATCCTGCTTACCCCTCTACCCTCTCCCCCCTCTTCTTCCCCCTCCCACACCCCTCCACCTTCCTCCCCTGTCCTCGCTTTGAAATCTCCACCTATCACCATTCTTACTCCCTCCTCCCTCTCATCGGTCCAATCCCCTAGTTCCTCCATCTTCCTCTGCAAATCCTTGTTTACATACACCCCGACTATCCTCCACCACTCCCCCCCCCACCCAACCTCACTTTCTTCCCCATTATTCCCTGTTTTTATTCCATTCCCCCCTCTCCCATTTCTATACACCAACACCATTCCTCCCCCTCCTCTTCCTATTCTACCTACCCTCACTACCTCCTTTATTCCCTCCCCTTCCACCCCCATCCTTTCCCACAGTTTCCTCACTTCTTCCTCCACCTCCTTTCCCTCCCCCCCTACCCCCCTCACAATAACATTGTTCCTTCTCTCCTCCCTCTCCTTTTTATCTTGCTTTAACTCCATCCTTCTCAATCTACTTCTCCATTCCTCCCCTACCCCTTCCTCGGCGACATCCTTTACCCCACCTTTCATTTTTTCCTTTTCCCACTCCACTACTTTCTCAAGTACCTCATCCAACTTCCTATCTCCTTCCTCCCACTTGTCTAACCTTTTCTCCATACTTTCTCTCCTTGCCTTCTCTTCTCTCATCTCTTCCTCCCACCTCCTCCTTTCTTCCCTCCATTCCTTCTCCACTATCCTTCTCTCCTCTCTTTCCCTCCTCATTTCCTCCTCCACCCTCCTTCTTTCCTCTCTATCCACCCTCAATTCCTCCCTCATCCTCCTTATCTCCAGCATCATTTCCTTTAACATTGCTTCCACCCCCACCACTTCCTCATCTCTAACCGGCCTTCCCCCCGTTACCCCTCGCTCCGGTGATCTCATGGTCTTGCCACTTCTCTTAAAACCCTTCCCATCCTTCTCCAACCCCCCTTCCTCCTCCTCCCTCTCCTTCCTCTTTTTACCCCAGATACTGTCCAGACTTCCCTCGCTTCCTACACTACTCACGCTGTCCTTCCTCCCTCTCTCCCCCTTTTTCGACCTATCGTTCTCTTTTTCTACCCCGCTTCCTCCCTCCATCCCCTCCTTTCCCCTTCCTTCCTCCATTTACCTTGCTCCTCCCTTCCCTCCTTTGCTCCCTACACCTTATACCTTTTCCTCCTATTAACCTTTCGCTCCTTATCTCCTTTCCTTTCTCTTTCTCCTGTACTCTCCAACCTTTTCCTTTTCCTCCTGTTTAAACTTCCCGCCTTCCCGTCAGAAGTCCTGACTCCCCCTTTCTCCCACAGATCACGCTACCTGTCTTTGCCTCTATCTTCCCGCCACCCGTATACGTGTCCTTCCTCCCTAACCTCCAAATGCTTTCCTATATCCGCCACAGCTTCAACCCCGCACTTCCTACTCCCTTTCCCTTTGCCCTCTTCTCTTCGGCTCCTCCCCACGCCCTTCCCCACTCACTCCCTAACCTCTGCTTCACACTCTCACCTCTCTTACCGCTCTCCACTCACCGCATACGCTCTCTTTACACCTACCACACACGCGACCGGAAACGGAAGTCCAACTTTTTGGAATTAGATGTGGCATTTTCCTCCATGAACAAAATAAGATGTTCTTGTGTTAGATCGAAAAATGGTTCCCCAACAATGGAGTAGGAAACGAAATCACTCTGAAAAAGTATCAGTACGTCTCGCGGTGAGACACAGGAAGATACGGGGTAGTCGGCCGACTGCGCGTGTTCCTGCCTGCATCGTCCTCTCTACAAAATTTGAAAGAAAGCACTTATCTCTCGAGTATAAACACGCGTTGGAATATCAAAACAGAAGCACGCGCTGACGTATTCGGTACGAGAGAAGGTGGGCCATACGGACGAGATATTACTGGGCAGAGGTGAAAAGCTGCTGTTTCAAAGGAATGCAGGACCGATTGGTTATAATATAATCTCCTCCATATGGCTTATTCTCTCGTAACCAATGTTTTAATAATTTGTGGGATTGCCTTTTGATTTTATAATAGCTTCGAGCCTTCTTGGTGTGGAATTTATTTAGTTGGATGTTATATGTAGCACGTTGTATTTTACTCTGCTACTATATACAGGGTGATTCTCCAGCGGCGCCTGTCCTTTGACATATCTCTTTAGATGCCGCATGGTACCCTGTGATGAGGACAACCCCTCGCAGTGCCGCACCGAATTTTATGGTTTTCGACCCGCGAAAGTGTTCGAATAGGGTAAATCCGGGAGACGCGGTCGGGTCGGAGAGTTGGTCGAGTCGCTATATTTCAGACTCTGTACGTAAAAATGCGTTAAAGTGCAGACCAATTCCTCCTCTAGAAGCCAAACAGTTGAATGAATAGCGTCATTTCGCTTCCTTCTGTGTGTTTCTGGATTTATAGGCTTTAAATTGTAAATTGGGGTTACATTTAACCTCTTTTGTCAAACAGCGGTTGTACAGAATCGTATTTACAATATACTTCTAAGTTTATTTTCGTTTGATGTTTGGGATAATAAGATAGTAGAGACATTGACGGATAATGCAGCTAAAGTATTTGGCCATATTAACTCTTCCTTTCAAAGCTAACGAGAAGACCATCTCTCGCTGCAAAAAGGAGAGATGGTCGAGTTATGATTTTTTTATTATTTTTGTTTATTTTTTTATTTTTTATTATTATTTTATTATTATTTTCGTTTATTTAGTTTATTTATTCACTTTTGTATTCATTTGCCTTGCTAATCGCCAGTGGGTAGTTCACTTTTTGATTGATGTGTTCTTTACTTGTTTAGCGTAAACAAATTAAATATCAATAAATCTGTCGTTGTATTCACTCATAAATAATTTTGATTTATCCTTTGTTAATTTTCCATGGATAATTATGTCAGTGGTCTCTGCCAACGACGAAAACCGTTTCTCCCGGCACCTCGGGAGAGTTGGTCAGATGTCATGACTTCAGTTTTTAACCCGATTTACAGTAAGTATTGTCTTAAAGCAAATACCGACCAGTTTTTCTGAATGAGCATAAAATTCTGAACATATAGGTTTGCCCTGATAAAATAAGTAATGTCTATATTAGTTTTAATAGTCATTTTATATTAGGTCGACCGCGTCACCCGGGTTTACCGTATCATTAAAAAGTCAGAAATGTCCAGAATTTCCGCATTTCCCATCAGATCTTTGCGAAAACGACGTCAATGGATTCCTTATGTTTCGCTGATGAAACTGACACCACGAACGACGTAATTCTAACCATATGAAGGAAATTCCATGAAACATTAATTTATATCATTTCAAGTTGTCTTCGTTAATAATAGTCCGAATTACATGAAATTTCGTATGATTTTCATTGGAAAAACATAAGAAATCCATTGGTGTCACTTCCATATCGATACGATAAAGAATACAAAATTATTTTATTTCTGAAACAGGTATGAATCCTCGGCCGTAGACCCTATCAAGTTCTAGAATAAGAATAAAATGATGAATTTCCCCTTGAATAAGCAGCTTCATCTCTAGCGTCTTGAATAAATATAAATCATCTTATTCGGTCTTCGAATAACGAATAACCGTAACTACCTTTTTATTTAGATATTATCTAGATATTATTCTTTGCCCATCTCTGTTCGAAACCCGAGATGAAAAGGCTTTCGAATAAACCAAGTATCTTTGACCGTCGGATGAATTCCTGTCGAATAAATAGCTGCTTCATTCGTTTTATTTGACGGCGGAAAAAAAATCTCGTTAATTGAAAACTTATTTAAATAATTTTTTATTTAAATAATGTCCATCTCTCGTATAGCTATCATGCACGAGAGCTCCTGATTCCGTTCGCTGCGGCCTTTATACTTATGCCGCGATACATTTTCGCCCGCGAGTACAGTCGCGGGCCGCCTAGCGGCCGCGGCGCGAACTCGGCCTATTGTTTATTAGGGTGGAACGAAATATACGGACAAAATATTTCTTTATTATTCATGACTTCTAATAGTGGGTGCGTTTGCATTTAGAAAACAAAGCATTTAAAAATATATTAGAAATCTAATATCTAAAAGTGCTTGAAAATAATGAAAATTGCACTCTTTGTTGCAAATTAAACTTGCCTTCTTATAATATGTACAAAGACTTTAGATATACCATAATACTACTTAATTCAAACTTTTATAACTATAAGAATTGCAACAAGCTGCAGCTGAGGTTCGGAAGATTTTTCAATTAAAGTATAAACTAACTACATATACAGTATACTACATACAGAAGAAAATGTAAGGAGGGATTCTAGACGTTGTGTGTGTTTTGTCCGCGTGTGTATCTGTTGAGAAGAGAAAATGTAAGACGTCAAACCATCGAGGCCAGATAGGGCCACCGGCGTATCGTCGTGTTTAGGTTAAAGGATACGCGTCTGTTTTTCGTCAGCTCAAGAGTAGGGCTGTTGTCCAGCCATATATTATCGAGGGTCGAGTCATCGCCTAAGCCGGAACTGAAGTTCCCAGGGGGTAAGAGTTCCACTCGGGTGGCCTCGCGTCAACTTGTTTAGACTGGAGCCGATGCACCATCGGTAAACCATAATAAATTAGACACCGATGTTTCGAGAAATCTTTTCCAGAGCATTTCCGAGATTTGGAAAGTTCCCTTTCTCACGCCTCACAACCATCCTCGATAGTGACACGCCTCCACCAATAGACAGTTTAATTTTACCACCTCTCTGTTAAAACTCCACCAATACTTTACGTTTGTTATCCCTATAGCCTTAATACTCCACCCCTGCGAGGAATTCTGGAGTCATCGGTCGCGAGCGAATGTGCCGTCTAGGGCAGAAGCAAATTAGAGACACACGGTGATCCATCGAGCTCTGCTTGCGAGCAGACGACTTTTTAAGTAACACTCTTACATCGTGAATGTGATGTGAACTTCTCCGATCATATTCTTCTTGTTGATTTATTATTCAAAATATATAATATTATTGTGTGTTATATTGTGCGTGGTCTTTACTCAATCACCCCGTCAGTTTGCTTCTCATATTTGAACATCAGTTCATGCTTTTTTTGGGCTCTTGCACGATCTCATAGTGCAGGAGAAGTGGTCAGAGAATCGTGAAGATTTACAACCTTCAACTCAAAGCGACGCTCTGCCATAACAGTATCGATGAACGAATGGAATACTGTGGATATTCCATTTTAGATGAAGTGTTGCAGAATCATGTGGCCATGTCGAAAGTATCGTAAATTTTGTTGTAGCTTCTCTGATTCGGCGAGTGACCCCGTACCACAGTGGCTTTGACTACCACTGCGGTACCCCTCGAATAAATCCTTCCGCGTGCACACTGTACGGTACCTAAGTACAGGGTCATCATTTAATCTTGAAACCCGCGCTCGCGCGAACAGGTAACACGGCAACAGCGCCTATCGCACGCATTCCACTACAACCATGCACCGGCCATGGAACGCCGTGGCGTTCAGATAGCTGGGTAGCAGTCGTGCTTGAGCTTCGAAAATTTTAGGATGGTCTTTTTCAAATTAACGTCGAAAAGAGTTATTCAGAATTTCCCGGCTTGGGTTGAATAATTTGGTAACTGTATCGTATAACTTTTGAACTATAAAAGATATCGTGTAAAATAGTCTGAGAGTTTTGAGCGCTGGTAGGTAGGTGAGGTTATGTTCGGTACACAATGCACTACACCACAGTTTGTGAGATAAAAATGCGTTTGTCTTTAATTAAAATACTGCTGTACAAAAAGTGAGCGCGAGTATAAAGATGTGAACATTTTGCTGTTTGAACGGCCACTTGTGTGAGCAGAGAAATGTGAAATGTGCCGCCACGTGTGAGATGGAACGAACACAAAATCACAATCAATTCACCACATCAGACTTTAATACGAGTCTTAAGCAATGAACAAGCACTTGAGCAAATTAATGAGATTGAGCTAACAAAGCTGTAGAGAATTCACGCGATAAAGAAACTTGCAATCACGAGGATCCTTTTCCTTACACGACGTGAACAAGAGTAACAAAAGTTGATGATTTTTGTTGCCGGTGTCGTCTCGAACAATCTCGTAGATCGACAAACGTGTGAAAATCTGATTGGTTGATCGATAGATGTGGCAAAGTGTGATTTGTTACGCGCAGTCTCAACAGACTGAAACCGTTTCCAACGACATGCTGATTGGATGAGTGTTGGTCGCTCGGCGTCACCGATTGGTGATTGACCTACGATCCACGCCATTGATTGGTGGATGGATCGTCGATCTGTTGCTCTGAGCTGAGTCCGCGAGGTGCTGCGCTGTACGTGAGTGTGGCGGCAGTATGAACTAATTGAATCTCAAACATATCGGAATGCAATTTGCGCTGAAAAAGGGGGAAAAATTATCCCCTTCTAATGGTGGATAATTTAACATATTTTACGTTTACTTAATTTTTAAAAAAATATTTTAACCATAATTAATGTGCATTAAAAGCTTTTGCAAACTGTTTATTTGATAATGTATTTAATGCTCTTTTTAAAATTTATTGTGTTGATAAACAATAGGTTAGTTGTATCTGTATCATTACTTTCATAAATTGAGAAATTAAATTTTTATTCAATTATGTGTTAGTTCTGCAGATCTGAGAATCTATTGTTCTGTTTTTTTTATATGATTTTATCCTTAATGCAGTGCATGCATAGATCGGACGTAAGGGGTAACTAATGGGACGCGTCTTTGATTACAGCGATGTTTGAATTCTTTTGTAGAATTTTTGTGTCTGAATGTTTTAACCTTTTAGCTACGCAACACCACGCCTGTACCATTATTGTGGCTTTTACACGCAGGTGACGAAAAATCTCTCCGTACAGGGGTATAGCGCACCGAATCAACCCTGTCGTAGCTAAAATTTGTTTAATTGAGACGGGTATGAGACCAGTCGACATTGTTTTCAAACCTCATTACAGTAATCTGGGGTGCGACTAGTTCACCGATCATAAAAGCGGAGCGCGCGGCTCGCTTATCCGAGCCGGGAAATTCCGAATAGCTCTTTGCGACGTGAATTTGAAAGAGACCATCCTAAAATTCTCGAAGCTCGGGCATCACTGTTGTCCAGCGGTTGGCCGCTGGCAGCACTCCGAACGCCGCGCGGCTGCATGGTTGAAGTGGAATGCGTCCGTGAGGCGCTGTTGCCATTTTACCCGTTCGCGTGAGCACGGGTTGCAACATCAAATGATAACCCCGTATGTCCTGGACCTGGTTGCCCGCTTTCAGGCGGAATATACTAAATCTTTAAACTCTTATAATTATAAAACGAAATCTCAAACGCAATTTCCTTATTCCTGATTTTCGTAATATTTTATCGTCTAGAATCACCCTTTAAATTTTCTCCCGCATGTAGCCGAATACTCTGTATCTTAGCAATACTTTAGGATGGCCGCTCAGTTCCAAGGTTCTGGAGTACCTAAGTGCCGCGTGGTTTCTCACAATCATCACAGCTTTCTTTGGTAAGAAGGCTTTGGTAAAGGTGAAATCTGACGGCACGTGGATCGGCGAGCTTGGCACGAGATTCGCCGAGCCCACGCGCCGTGAGAACACTCATGGCTCGCCGACACGCGACCCTGGGCGATCCTCGGCGAGCCGAGACAGCTCACAGTGGGGAAATTTTGCGATTTTATGGCCAAAACCACAAAAATAAATTTTTGAATTTGACAAAATAAATGCAAATGTCAATTGAAGAACTAATATGAGCATCAAATGCCTCCAATTTTACTGTTAAATGTTTTAATACAAAGCTCGTGTAGACTCAAATATTTATGTCCATGTGAGGTTAGAACGATTGTAAAGAATTAATCTAGATTTTCGAGTTACTTCAAACATTTATATTGTATTATCCAAAGTTCCGAAAATAATTTGCAGGTTTGGATTCAATTCCTGTTGTTGCGTAAGATATCTTTTTGTCCTCAAAATAATTATGTTTCGGTTTTTAATACGCAATTTATAAAATTTTGAAAGTAGTGTTTTAGAAATAACCTTTTCATATAAGAATCAATTTTCATTACATAAAATACTTATAAATCCCATAATATCCTGCAATGATTTTCATTACTATTTTACGTTGAACTATTTTGATTCTATAAATGCAATTATTAATTCCTAATAGTTGCGAATCTTGTAATTATATGAATTTTTTCTAACATGACCCAGTGTGTCTAGTATAACATACGACATAACTGTGACCGGATCTGGTTTACACGTTATACATTACAAACCTTTTTATTCTGTTTTAAACGATTTTATCTATTAATAGATTTCATGTTATTTTACAAGTAATATCAAGTGCTTACGCAGTAGATGCTACAAAATTTAGAATGTAACCTATGCTGTAAATGCGAAAAAATTATTTGTTGCATTATATCCTTGGTACACGATGCCTACTACTGTACACAAAATTTTAATTCATGATCCTCACATAATCGGACACCCTGCTGGACTTGCCAGTTAGAACCGCATTAAAAAAATTTAAATCCGAATTGATGCGGTTTTCTTCCCGTAAATTGCAGATTGAACCAGATGAAATATTTTCTATCAATTTCGAACCGGATATGCGTGTAAAAATCTTGATGGTAGCTATCTGTATTTCCTAGCACAATTTGTCATCGATTCTGCTCGGATTTATACGAAGTAACTCGCATATTACTACTTAGTAAACTTCTTGAGTAACTTTGTAACCTCGCTCCGTGGAGGTTACCCGGGTGTCGAAAGAATGAGGCAAGGTGAACTTGGTAACCAGGATATCTTTATTCCTACGGCTAGTGTACAATTTCCCCGGCCAGGTCTATGCTGGCTTACACAGTCTTCTCGGCTTATACTAGAGCAGCGATGCCCAGGTGGGCGGTCCGAGATAAACGAGCATTCATCGCGTTTTCCAAAGCTCGCTTGGAAGGGGGTGCTCGAAACCAATGACGTTGCGGGCATGTCACGGACGGGGAAAACTCTAGTAGTGTGCGTGTAGGCTCGTACCCATAGGCTTTTACAACTGGGGCTCTTGGAGCCCTAGTGTTCTACATTTTAGGAATTGGGAAAATAAACAGGAATTGACTAATGATTAAACAATAAGATTATATAATTGGACGGAATAGACTTGAACAGTCTCATTTACACATCTAATTAACAAACAGTTTCTTATTAAACGATTTTTATTCAACTTCAATCCTCTGTTTGTTTGTATGTATGTTTGTTTATTGTGGCATTAGTCAATTCCTGTTTATTTTCCCAATTCCTAAAATGTTGAACACTAGGGCTCCAAGAGCCCCGTTGTAAAAGCCTATGGGTACGAGCCTACACGCACACTACTAGAGTTTTCCCCGTCCGTGACATGCCCGCAACGTCATTGGTTTCGAGCACCCCCTTCCACGCGAGCTTTGGAAAACGCGATGAATGCTCGTTTATCTCGGACCGCCCACCTGGGCATCGCTGTACTAGAGTTTAATCTAAGTCGGAAGTCAGAGCGCGGGCGCGGCGCGTTCGCGGTTCGTCGTTCGGTGCGTTTCGGCGGCGGGGCTAGGAGTGGGGGGTATTGGTCGTTCTGGCGCCTTGGCTGTGGTCTCCACCAAGGGCCCTGACCGTGAAACCTGGAGTCCGCTCGCCCAGTGGGTAAAACCCGCGGGAGAAACGGAGGTTGTAGGATGTCCTCTGAGACAGACAAAGTCTGACCCTAAGATTGACCGGGGATATCGACCTGCGTCTAGAGATCGGCGAACTCGCGTTTCTCTAGGACCCGTGGAGGTTGGGGAATACAAAAATGCGCAGTGATGCAGTTTGTTCACACAAGAGATCGCTGGGAGAGTTCGATCCGTTCGCTCGTATCGCTCGTGGACGACTCTGCCTAACGGGCCCGTCGCGCGGGCCTATATGCCGCGCCGCGGCATCTTGGCGAGCGAGAGCGTCGCTCGGCGCGCGGCCATCTCGCGGCTGCGCTCGGTAGCGACGGGCCGCGCCAGGCGCGCGTGGTGGGGGGAAGATTCGCGTCCCACCGTAACTAACTCGTTACAACTTTGTTTATTTTTTAAGCTGGTTCTATCTGGAAATCCAAATCCAAACCAAAATGGAATCTATTCGTCTTTTCAAGTTATTTTACTACCAATTCTTACACAGATTTGCATATCGTAAATGCATGTTCAAAACACATATTTCTGGATGAAATCGACTCAAATTTTTAGTTGTTTCTAACTAGAATCTAGAAGTGTAGATAAAAATTCAGATGATACTCATCAGTTTTTCCAAGCCATTTTACTACCTGGTTTTATTTGTATTTGCGACACATTTATGGTCCCTCGACCGATTTACTCAAGTTATCAAGGAGTTGTCGAATAACCGTTACCATTTACACCGTGAGCTGAGGTTTGATATAATTTTATTCTTAAACCTACTATATCAAAAACTTCTGCCATATCAATCTTGCATCCAAGTCTTAATCGCTTAGCAAGCTGTCTCCTTAGTTCGCGGCGCCGATCTTTATGTCTCGCGGCGCACATCGCTGCCGCGAGAGGAGTTACCAGTATAGCGGCCACCTAGCGGTGTTCGAACAAAATTAATTATTTTGAAGTATGAGTTTCGTAGAACCGGATAGAACCGTATTAATTTTCTATCCGCCAATCCGGTGGAAACCGAACCAAATTCTTTCTCTTCGAACCTCATATGCATCCCGTGAATTATTTGCTCTGCCAATCCGGATCGCGACGGACTCTAAAGAGCTTGTGGCATTTCCAGATGGAATCCGTAAGATTTTTGATCCGCAATTTCAGATACAAACCTTCCGGGTTTATACAAATGGCAATTCCTGATAGAAACGGATAAATTTTGGACCTAAAAAATCCTGTTTCATCCATCGATCTGGATATCCGCATTGAACCGGATTCTTTTTTGAACTGCCAAAAATTACTGCTTGAAAATCCAGGTAGTACCGCATTGAACCAGATAGATCTAGTTCAAAGTTTAATGCGGTTCTAACTGGCAGTTCCAGCAGGAATATGAGCTCTAAAGCCGTGACTCGGCCGTGAGTCGGTAGTGCGTGCAAGAGAGTCTGGCTGTCGGCGTTCTTTTAATTCGATTCGAAAAACATACGATCGCTGTTATTTTGTATGATACTCGTCGGAGTGCGATCACACGTTTCTCGAGACGAATTAAAACAGCGCTGTCCAGCGGAGGGGCCCCACACGCGCCTGCTTCCTCTTCCAATCTTTGTCAAGGAGACCGCGCGACGCTAAGAAGGCTGCCATGACGCGCTCGTATCGTGGTTTTTAACTGAATGAGGTGGCTTTGTCATCTTGACCTCCTCAGACGTTAAACAAAAGAAATAGTAGCATTGGCTGGCTGTGACGACGCGTGTCACTAATGCACATGTCGCATCGGGCGTCCGAGCTCGCTCGACGACGGCAGAGATGGGCAAAAAATTATTTCAAATAAAAAATTGATTTCGAATAAAAGACAAAAATTTTATTCGAGTAAAAATAAAAGTAACCCAGATTTATTTTTATTTCAAATAAAAAGAAGCCAGAGTAACTTTTATTTGAAACATTACAAATAATGGTAATGGTATAGATAGAGGGCAACCTCACGGATTTTGACGACCTTGAAATATGTTGTCAAGGACGTCATTCTGAACAACTTTTTCCTCTAAACTTCTTGACGGTCGACCTTAGTTTCCGAGATAATTGCAAAAATCTTTGGTAAATATTCACACTAGAGGAACCACCCCCAATTTCAATGGCCTTGAAATATGGTGCCAAGGACGTCATTTTCAACAACTTTTCTCTATATATGTTACTGTCGCCTAGCCGTAGGTTTCGAGATATTTGCAAAAAAAGTAGATAAATGTTGATTTTAGGGTCCTTTGAATCCACGGTGGACTCGAGGTGGTCGGTCGCCGGGGGGGTTTGTTATAGATTTGGCCGGCGGACGGCGCGTCTCAAGTTCAATTATTAAGAAAGAAATATTCTTTTAAGTGATAAACTCGAATGCGCCGTCCGCCCTCTCACGGCGCTTACGCGCCGTGAGACGGCCAAGACTAGCAAATCCCCCCGGCGACCGACCACCTCGAGTCTACCGTGGAATTGGTTAACTCGAACCTTTTAGTTTACCCGGTATATACGTTGCCTGCCTATGGTCTCGTGTTGACGCATACGCTGCCGCATCATGCACGTACAGATCGGATTTAATGTAGTGGTAGCAACATAATTGGTAATTATATAGAACAGATGTTTCCTCACCGATTTCAATGATTTTTGGATATGTTGTAAAACTCAACATTCTGAAGAACTTTTTCCTATACATATTACCGCCGCACGACCTTCGTTTCCGAGATATTTGCGAAAAACTTCTGCTGATTTATTTCGACGCAACGCATTCCACTTTTATACTTGTCCCGAGTATTAGTATTGGTTTGGGCTAGATGAGTGCGGGGGGCGCGCGCCCGCTCGCGGGCGCGTAAAGCATGGTAGCGAAGCAATGTGAATTTAGAGATTTGAACCAGAAACTTGCGGATGCCCGTCAACACTGTGACTCTTCGGCGGAACCGACGCCGCCGCTTATTAGGATGACTCTGGTTCTAAAACATAATTTTTTTGCAAGAAAGAGGGTGCCTTCAAGAGCACCTGTTGGGTGTGTGGGGACACCCATCAACACCCCAACTCACATCGGTTCGCTATCATGCTTTACGCGCCCGCGAGCGGGCGCGCGCCCCCTGCACCAATCTAGCCCAAACCAATACTAATACCCGGGACAAGTTGGAAAGTGGAATGCATTGCGTCGGAATAAGTCAAAAGAAGTTTTTCGCAAATATCTCGGAAACAAAGGTCAGCTTCGTCATTTGTTTTGTCCCATGCTGGCGCATACGCTGCGGCGGACGCATACTGTAGGTAGATTTAGGGCAGAATACATTGTAGCAGTAACAGCAGTTTTTCGCGAATATCTTGGAAACGAAGGTCGAGCGGCGGTAACATGTTTAGGAAAAAGTTGTTCAGAATCGTGTCCCCGACAACATATCCAAAAATCATTGAAATCGATGAGGAAACACCTGTTCTATATAATTACCACATAATTTTGCGAATATCTCGAAAACGAAGGTCGACCGCCAAAAAGTTTAGAGGAAAAAGTTGTTCAGAATGACGTCCTTGTAACGTTCTCGAACGAGACGTTGCCGTTCTTACAGGAGATTCACGAGTAGAGCGGTTTACCCGTGAATTTATGGGATTATGGCCTTCTTTAGCAATAAATAACAATGTTTATTCAAAATAAATGGGTGTTGACCCTTGGTCACTCAGTCGATAATTAATATAATTCCTTATATGGTAATCTAGTAACGACGTATCGGTCGGTATTAAAGAATATCGCTCGGTTTTGGGTTTTCGACGCTTAGTCGGTAATTAGGAGTATTATATAGGGTTTTAGACGCTAAGTCGGTTATAAGGAATATCGCGTTAATTATTCTAAAGATACGATTCTAAATCGTAATTGAACATAAAGTCTTAGACACGTAGTCTGTATAATGTGTAATACAAGAATTGACACTAGGTCGATTTAGTAATATTGAGTTGAGATATCGAGAGGATTCCTTCCCTCTGTATTGTGGTGGCTTCCAGTTGCCTATCAGCTTGCCCACGCTTTCTAGGATGGTAGCTGAGTGCTAGTGTAGCGATCTCAGATTGTAGCCAGGTAGCCGGTAAAAGGCGTCCCTAGATGGAAGTTGAATTTCGCTTCCTTCCTTCGGATTTGGTAATGACTTCTGGTGCCTATTAGCTGGCCCACGCCTTTGATATGGAATGTTGAGGGGCTAGTTAAAGCGGCCTCGGAAGGATGTTGAGGGGCTAATTAAAGCGGCCTCGGAAGGATGTTAGGGGGCTAGTTAAAGCGGCCTCGGAAGGATGTTGAGGGGCTAGTTAAAGCGGCCTCGGATTGATTGGAAATAGGACGTTGAGTTAAGAGAGACTGTTCTAGACTAGACTGTTCAAGACTGAGGGGCTAGTGAAAGCGGCCTCGATCTGGTAGGTTCGGTGGCAGAACCAAGTCTCCTCTCTGCTGCTGGCGAGCCTGTATTTAAACCTCTTGTTGGTACTTGGCCCGCGCCAATCACTAGCTGCGCGATCTCGCGCACCAATTATAATTAACATCCGGTTCGCGCCGTTCGCGTACTACGCTCGGTATATTCGGCGTCCGGTTGATCGTGCTGTCTACGCACGCGCGCTCTATTCACTCGCGGCACTGAGTTCACTTGTTTGAAAGGACGGTTATGCGCGTGCGTTGCGCGTCACTGAGTTCACTCGCGCGCTGTTTGAACGCGCTCTCTTAGATATAAGGTAAACATAATTAACAATTTGTGTAAAACAAAGGAAAAATTTATGGCGATCGTAGCGGTACGTTACATCTCACCGCCCGGTTTTTCTCTCGTCCCGAGAGATGTGTATTTAGAAAGAAATCTGGCGCTCAATTTCTTCGTCTATTTTTCTAAATGAACTAACGTTTTGACTAGGGTTGATCGTCAAAACGTTAGTTCATTTGCCGTCCCGTGCCGAACAGAAAGATATATTTCCATGCGCGCCGCCGTGGATCAGAGTGGGTGAGCTTCGTATACGGTTGCCAGTCCACTTCTGGCACTGTTATTTTGCGCAACTTCCATGGCGATTTGAAACGCGGCGACATCGAGTTTGACGGAGTTGACGGGGCTGACGGTGTTGACGGTGTCGATGGCGTTACGTTTGACGGCGTTGGCGGTGTCGACGGCGATACGTTTGACGGCGTTGGCGGTGTCAACGGCGATATTTTAATCTTTCTAACTTTCTTTCCCGCTCGGTTTGGCATAATGAAGAATACTATATTGCTTTACGTTTAGTATGTATGCTCGAGACTGAATGAAGCCTTGCTGCATGATGTCCTTTAAATATATATGCTTCTCCTGACGTACTATCCCCATTATTGACTACATACTCCCCTAATATTTCTTGTCTTTCTCTATTTACTACGCGACTCTATTTTTCTATCGTTCAGGAATGCGCGGTTTGTTTACATCGCGGCTCGGTATGTCCTTGGTGCAGGACCATCGTTCTCGCTTGGGTGACAGGGATACAAGGTAGGTTTGAAATAAGTATTGGAGATTAATATATTGGAAAAAAATAGAAGAAAATTTATTGGGGCTGTGGTTGGGCCCGTTCATGGGCCTCCAGTACATTTAAGGAGAGCCCCAACTCTAGGGCTTCCTCATTATTTGCACTTATGTGCATAAATGCCTCGATACATTCGGCACATTGTGCCGCTATTCCCCAATTGTAGATTTCCCGGGTGCAGATCATGCAATATTTGAAATTTATTAAATTCCTGCGTAGGGTCAGGAGATGGTGGCTCGCGGGGGTGTAGTATGCTGTCTTTTCGGCGTGTAGGTTTTTGTAACAGTGGTCACAGATTTTCCTCCGGTACAGGTCGCTGCGGTCCGTTCGGCAATCAGGCCACTTGGCTGTTAGGCACACCATTTGTAGTATTTTTAGGTATGGGTCCTCTTCTGCTTCGCGAGGGCGATGCATCCACTCCTCGTCGGGTGATTGAATCGACATATTTTCTGTGCCGGCACACCACGTGTTTCAATGTCTCGATTTTCTTTATAATAATTTATTGTTTCTATAAATATATATTTTATGCTGTTCCTACCTTATTTTCCTTACAATCGGGTTTTCTTTCCGCTTCCCTTCTGTCTTTGCTTCTTCTCGTTTTTTCTTTTAGAAATAATTTCCGCGTGGCTTTCGGCTTGGCGTCACTTTTCAGAATGGTTCTTTGCATAGCCCCCACCATTTTCAAATTTAGCGCTGCGAAGTTGTTAGAGGTTTGCCCTAATGTCCCTAGGGGCGCCATAGTCTGGTTGCGTATAGGCCCTTTTTATTCTGTCCTGGTGGACAACCTTAGTTCTGCGGGGGCTCACAGCTATCTTTACATTGTTGTTTTTCAAGATTTCTATGATTGTATATGGCCCATCGTATTCGTCGCTGAATTTATCCCTTTTTGGTTTTAATACTAATACTTGTTCGCCTCTGTGGTAATTAACTGAGGATACTTTTCGGTCGTAGTAGTACTTTTGTGTATGTTTTGAGTTTGTTAGATTGTGTCTTCCCATTTCGCGGATATTAAATAACTTTGTAACTAACCTATCCACGAAGTCTGGATATGTGGGTAACGATTCGTTTGGTATTAAACTTGATGGTTGTCTGGCTTTTTTACCGTATATTAATTCGTAGGGAGTGTATTTGGTGCCTTCATGTATACTTGTGTTATAAGAGAACATAGCTTGTGGTAGCCACTGGTCCCATTGTTTTTCTTTAGTTATGTAGTGTTTTAAATATTCGACTAACACATGATGGCTTCTTTCCAGGGAACCGTTTGACTGAGGATGGAACGCTGAGGTTTTGTACTGCTTAATGTTAAGAGCTTTTGCGAACTTTTGCATGAGGGAGCTGATGAATGAAGTTCCTTGATCCGTCAGAATGGCTTTTGGGCATCCGTATTGACAAATGAAGTGTGTGGTGAATGCTTGGGCTATTTCTTCGCTTGTGAACGAGACTAATGGTATTGCTAATGAAAATTTTGTTAAATTGTCCTGTATGGTAAGTATATATGATTTCCCTGACTTTGTGGGTGGCAATGGTCCCACGATATCCATGGATATTTTGTCAAAGGCATCTAGTGGCGTATCTGTTATTATCATTGGTTCTTTAGTTTTAATTCGCACTAGTTTTTTCTTTTGACAACTTATGCATGTTTTAATGTATTGCCTCACATCTTTTTTCATGTTTGGCCAATGGTATAAGTTTCTGATTCTGTTGTAGGTTTTGGTTACCCCTTTGTGTCCTCCTATTGGTGACTCGTGGTTTTCCTTGATTATTATTAAACGGTCTTGTTCTGATGGCATTTGTACGGTGCCATTACAGATTGTGATGCTGATATTTGTTTGTAAGAACCTTAGTGTGATCATTTGTTTTAATTTTTCCCATCATATATTAGTTTCCGTTTTTGGTAATGAGATTTTGCTAATATTTGTTTCTGTTAATTTATTATATAGGTTCCTGATTACGGTATGATAGGCTTCTTCGTTTGGAGGATCTGGCATTACCATCCCTAAGATGGTCCGTCCTGTTTGCGGAAATTCTATTATGTTTCCTGCCTAGAGTGGCAGGGGTAAGGTGATTTTAATTTGTTCCTTATTCAAAAATTCCGTGCTTTCCTTGCCCATTGGTTTACCATGTGTAGTGATAAATGTGCCTGCAGTTTCCCTTCTCATCCATAAATGGTCTGCAATTTCCTTGACTCTGCTTTGACACACTTCTTGGTTGGTTACTCTTGGTAATGCTCGTGGTGGTTTTTGCTGTTGTGGTAGTCTCCGTTGTCGCGATGATACTTGCTGTCGGGGTGGTCCGGTAAATGTTTTAAAGTTATTATTTGAATCTTTTCGTATTGTTACTGGAGATATTGGCCCCGTTAGTGTATCACTGGATTCCCTTGTACAATATTTTCTACCTCTTATCGGTGGGCTGTTTTTCTTGCTGCTACTACTATCACTGGAGTCTATTTTAGGGGGGTTTCTATAAGTATGAGTCCTTGGAACTTCTTCGTTTTCAGTTATTTCCATGATTTGATCCCAATCCTTTTCTGATACTTCTATCTTCATTCGTTGTGGGCTTTGAGGACGGTTAAGGGTGGTTGGTCTGGGGTTTGACGGTGGAAGACCGATTTGTCCAGGGGAGGGGTGAACCTCTACTGCTACCTGAATATTTTTGTCTGCTTCGAAACTATCGGTGGATACCTCCATTTCTTCTGAATCCCCTTTTGGCGTGATTCCCCTCTTTTTCTCCGCCGGTCTGCTTGATGATGTGGTAGTTGTTGTCTTATGTTTTCTTTTTAATTTCCTTCTCATTTGTATTTGGTCAGGATTGAATTCGGATGATGACGAGGAGGATGATCCATCTCCCTTTGGTTGTTTTCTTGGGCCTGGATTTGGGGATCCCGAACTCGTGGCGGTTTGGGAGTGTGATCGTTTCCCTTTCACTTGTAGCGGGAGTACAGTTACTGGATTCCGCGAGAGGGCATCTGCGTTAGTGTTATATCTTCCGGGCTTGTATATGATTTTGTAGTCATATTCTGCCAGTTTTATTTTCCAGCGCATGAGTCTTGAGGTAGGATTTGCTAGCGTGTGGAGCCATTCAAGTGACTTATGGTTCATTACTAGAGAAAAGCATTTTCCGTATACGTAGGTTCGAAAATGCTGAACGGCGTATATTAAAGCGAGTAATTCCCGTTCTGTTGGAGCGTACCGTGTTTCGGCATCATTTAGTATTCGCGAGGCGTATGCTATCGGTAAATCTTTCCCGATTTCTCCCTGACTTAGAACCGCGCCTACTGCATAACCAGAGGCGTCTGTCGTGATGATAAAAGGTTTATCGAAATCTGGATATTGTAGTATTGGTTCTTCGCATAATGCGTCCCGTAATGTTTCAAACGCGACTTGTTGTTTTGTTGTCCACTCGAATTGGCGGTCCTTTCTCGTTAAATCTGATAATGGCTTTGCAATTTTTGAAAAGTTTTTGATAAATCTCCGGTAGTATCCGGCTAATCCTAAAAATTGTCTTATACTCTTCGCCGTCTTAGGTTGTGGGAATAGTTTGACTGCTTCTAATTTCTTGGGGTCTGGTCTAACCCCTTCCTCGCTAATAATATGACCTAAATAGCATACTTCTCTTTTTAGAAATTCGCATTTGTCTGGTTGCAGACATAGGTTGGCTTCCCTTAGTCGTTTCATTAATCTTATGAATTTTGTAGCGTGTTCTTGAAGTGAGCTAGCGTAGATTACTATGTCGTCGAGGTACACGAATAATTCTATTCCTTGTAATCCAGTTAGTACTTGGTCCATCAATCTTTGGAATGTAGCGGGGGCGTTCTTGAGACCGAAAGGCATTCGGTTGAATTCGTAATGCCCATAGGGTGTTGAAAAGGCGGTTTTGTGTTTGTCTTCTGGATGCATAGGTATCTGATGGAATCCTGATGCTAAATCAAATACTGAGAAATATTTCGCGCTGCCTAATTGGTCTAATATTTCGACTATATTAGGTAAAGGGTACGCGTCGCCTATTGTCCTTTCATTTAATTGACGGAAGTCTATTACGATTCTCCAGCGTTTATTCCCTTGGCTATCCTCTTTCTTAGTTACTATAAACAATGGTGAGTTATACGGAGAGGTTGAATGTTCGATTATCTTGCTTTGTATGAGTTCGTTAATTTGTCGATTGATTTCTTCTTTATGGACTTGGGGATATCGATATTGCTTTATATTTACCGGTGCCTCGTTCATGGTAATTATTCTGTGAGACACAGCGTTCGTTGCTTCCAATTCGCTACCAGGTAGGTGGAATCTATCTGCGTATTGTTTTATTAAATTTTCGATGTTAGTTTTTTCTTCGGGATTTAGGTGGTTAAGACGAAGTAGTTCGAGTACTTGCTTAATATGGTCTGGGGATGCTGTTTCCCCTTCAAATTTTACTTCCTCGTACTGTTCTATTTCTACGGAAGGTATTTCGATTTTTATGTCTTTAGAAGATGTGTTAATGGCATAGAGATATCCTATTCCATCGTCGTTTGTTACTATAGCATTACCCATTAAAATTTTGGGGTGCACGTTCAGTTTCGGCACATATCCCGTTTTTAGACCTTGATTCAAAATCTTGATAGGTATTTGATATCTCATTCGGGCAGGAATTTTTATTTCCACATTTTTAAACGGAAGTAATTCGTTTCCTATCGTGATCCCTAGCCTAGAGTAATCTATACCCGCTCCGCTGTTGTGGTAAAAATCTGATCCTAAAATTCCGTCCTGTGCGGTTGGTAGACTTTTCACTACATGAATTTCAGCTATTGTATTTAATATTCTGGTTTTAATGTATCCTATAGTGTCTAAGGAACCTTCTGTTATTCCTGATAGGTTGTAGGTGATGTCGGTAAAAATCTGTGTCCCTGGCGAAACGGCTTCTTCTTTTATTACGCTCAAATCAGCTCCGGTGTCGATCATCATTATTACCCTATTTTGCTTAAATTCTGGACTCGATAACGCTAAACTGGGGGCTCTCCATGTTTCGGATATTCGTAATTTTAGTACGGCTTGACTGCGTACAGGATTCTGGGAGGAATTCGGCGTTTGTTGTTCGGGATTTTGTGATTCTGCGGATCTTCGTTTGTCGTTATGCATTTTCTTTCTACATTCCTGAATCGTATGTCCCTTGTTCTTGCAGTACCTATATTCGACTTGTTGTGATTGACGAGTCCCGGAATTTCGTGACGTCGTTGGCGTCCCGGAATTATTCTGTGTTGATCGCGGCGCGATGTTTACATTCCGGCATTCCTGAACCGTGTGCCCTACTTTCCTACAATGATTACAATATTTTGATTTCCAGCTAATTTGGGCTATTTGTCCTGCCGGAAATTTACTGCTACATTCTGCGGCTAAATGCCCGTACCCGAAACAATTGGTGCACTGCGCGGAGTGCGATAATCCTTCTGCGAATTTATTTCGCATTATATTTTCCTGACACTCAGCCTCGGCTATGATAGCGGCGCTAATGGCGGTATCGAGGTCAGCGAATTCGATAGTTCGCATTCGTGCGTAGATTTCAGGTTTTAATCCTGTTAAGAAGGCTTTAATGGAATTTGTTTCTGCGGATTGGTTGTATTGCGCTACGTGTAAGGGAACCTCTATTTCATTACAGTATCTCAATTGTAGGAGGATCCCGGAGACTCGACTGCTATAATCAACAGTGGCTTCATTCGGTAGCTGAGCGATTTTCGACAATTCCCCATATAACTGAATTGAAGAATGTAGTGGGGCGAAACGAGAGCTGAGGACTTTAATTACTTCTTCTACAGTATTATAATCGCCGTTAAGTATGACTCGGGAGGCTTGTCCGCATAGTTTACATTTGATTAACTGTACTAAACCGTATTCGGCGTTTGGTGCGATCATACCTTTCGCGTTCCTACAGCATTTCGAGAATTGGTGGATTGTGATGTTACGCCCGTCAAAGACCGGAACCGTGTCCGCGGCATCGCGAATTCTAGTATGAGGTTGGCGCCCGTTTTCCTGACTTAATTGTAAATGTTGCAGATCTTCTATAACTGCGTCTACCTGAGGGGTATTTGACCCTGTAGTAGCCATGATTTTGCTTCTTTTAACGCGCCTTACTTCGTAAGAAAGAAGGAGTCTTGTTCTTCGCTAGGAGAGTTTATCTCCTTTGCCACGCGTTCGCGGTTTCTAAGCAAATTTTATCCCACCGCTGTCACCAAAATTAGCTCCTGTAACGTTCTCGAACGAGACGTTGCCGTTCTTACAGGAGATTCATGAGTAGAGCGGTTTACCCGTGAATTTGTGGGATTGGTTCGGGTGGCGTGCGATTAAGAAATGAATTCCAAGATACGAGAGGCCTTCTTTAGCAATAAATAACAATGTTTATTCAAAATAAATGGGTGTTGACCCTTGGTCACTCAGTCGATAATTAATATAATTCCTTATATGGTAATCTAGTAACGACGTATCGGTCGGTATTAAAGAATATCGCTCGGTTTTGGGTTTTCGACGCTTAGTCGGTAATTAGGAGTATTATATAGGGTTTTAGACGCTAAGTCGGTTATAAGGAATATCGCGTTAATTATTCTAAAGATACGATTCTAAATCGTAATTGAACATAAAGTCTTAGACACGTAGTCTGTATAATGTGTAATACAAGAATTGACACTAGGTCGATTTAGTAATATTGAGTTGAGATATCGAGAGGATTCCTTCCCTCTGTATTGTGGTGGCTTCCAGTTGCCTATCAGCTTGCCCACGCTTTCTAGGATGGTAGCTGAGTGCTAGTGTAGCGATCTCAGATTGTAGCCAGGTAGCCGGTAAAAGGCGTCCCTAGATGGAAGTTGAATTTCGCTTCCTTCCTTCGGATTTGGTAATGACTTCTGGTGCCTATTAGCTGGCCCACGCCTTTGATATGGAATGTTGAGGGGCTAATGAAAGCGACCTCGGATAGATGTTGAGGGGCTAATTAAAGCGGCCTCGGAAGGATGTTGAGGGGCTAATTAAAGCGGCCTCGGAAGGATGTTGAGGGGCTAGTTAAAGCGGCCTCGGAAGGATGTTGAGGGGCTAATTAAAGCGGCCTCGGAAGGATGTTGAGGGGCTAGTTAAAGCGGCCTCGGAAGGATGTTGAGGGGCTAGTTAAAGCGGCCTCGGATTGATTGGAAATAGGACGTTGAGTTAAGAAAGACTGTTCTAGACTAGACTGTTCAAGACTGAGGGGCTAGTGAAAGCGGCCTCGATCTGGTAGGTTCGGTGGCAGAACCAAGTCTCCTCTCTGCTGCTGGCGAGCCTGTATTTAAACCTCTTGTTGGTACTTGGCCCGCGCCAATCACTAGCTGCGCGATCTCGCGCACCAATTATAATTAACATCCGGTTCGCGCCGTTCGCGTACTACGCTCGGTATATTCGGCGTCCGGTTGATCGTGCTGTCTACGCACGCGCGCTCTATTCACTCGCGGCACTGAGTTCGCTTGTTTGAAAGGACGGTTATGCGCGTGCGTTGCGCGTCACTGAGTTCACTCGCGCGCTGTTTGAACGCGCTCTCTTAGATATAAGGTAAACATAATTAACAATTTGTGTAAAACAAAGGAAAAATTTATGGCGATCGTAGCGGTACGTTACATCCTTGACAACATATATCACGGTCGTCAAAATCCGTGAGGTTGCCCTCTATCTATACCATTACCCAAATCATTTTTTTTGTTCGACGTGAATTTATAGGACGGCCACAAATAATTTTTTTGTTTGACGGGTATTCACTTTAACCTTCAAATAATTTTGTCGTCTTTTCGTTCATTTGTATTTGAAAATTATTTGAAGCTAAAATAACTCTGGGAGTAGAGAGCTAGAGAGAGGGGGGCGTGTGCTAGAGAGCGGTAAGCAGGAGAGCATGATGCAAGGAGGTAGTTCTTAGAGTGAGAGCGAACGGGGATTAGAAAGAGAAAGGAATATTAGGAACGAGCCTCTCCCTCCCTCCTGTTTCCTCTCACTCGAACAACTACCTCTTCGCATCATGCTCTCCTGCTTACCGCTCTCTAGCACGCGCTTCCCCCTCTCTAGCTCTCTATTCCCAGAGTTATTTGAGCTTTAAATAATTTTCAAATACAAATGAATGAAAAGACGACAAAATTATTTGAAGGTTAAAATGAATTCCAGTCAAATAAAAAAATTATTTGTGGCTGTCGTATAAATTCCCGCCAAACAAAAAAATTATTTGCGGCAGTCGGATAAATTCCAGTCAATCAAAAAAATGATTTATGGCCGTCGAATAAATTCACGTCGAACAAAAAAATTATTTGATGACAAATAAAGATAAAGTCTCTTTTATTTGATACGTTATTTAAATAATTTTTTATTTAAATAACGCCCTTCTCTGGACGATGGAGACGCTGGTCTGTCATGATCGCCTGTTTAACGTCGCGCGGTATCCCTGACAACGCGGACGAGAGTGGGAGAACCCCAAGCTCCCGCGGGAGCGACCTTGGACGGCGCTGAATTAAAAGAACATCGACGGTCAGACACTTTCGCACGCACGGCCTACTCATTGTCAGTAGGGATGCCCGATACAGTTAAAAGTATGGATACTTTGTATCGATACGTATTGATTTCTTTAGTATCGATACATACGATATATCGGACAGAAAGTATCGATATTAATGCGTATCGATACGGTATTGAAAATAAAAACAAAAAAAACAGTAAGAAAATAATTTTTTTTAATTATATACAATATACAAAATATAAACTATACATAAGTACAGGACTGTGTCTCACGTAACTTGTCGAAATAGCAAATTATTACAATTAAAAATTCTGTCCTGAATCGATATATTGCAGTGGACTTTATTTTAAACGGAAACGTGATGTCCATCGAAAGTGGGGTATAATGGATTGAAAACTAAAATTTATATTAAGTACTCAATATACATATTGTGCTGCATGTAAAACTATTAAAAATAACAAATTATTTGATTTCAATTAATAAATAGCCAATCCTCCTTTGGCAGGGAAGATAAAAAGAGAAGTTGTTGTAGGTGTGTGCTTTTAAGGCGACTTCTATCGCGAGTAATGATTCTTCCCGCTTTTGAAAACAATCGTTCAGACGGAACGGATGTAGCGACTACTGATAAATAGTATTTCGCTATGTTTGCTACAGACGAATGGGAATTGGCATTCCAATATTTAATTGGATTTTCATCCATTTTGAGATTTGGCTGATTTAAAAAATATTTCAGGTCATCAGCTAGAGCTCCTTCGTTGTGAGACTCTTTTAATAAGTTATTTTGCATAACTAAATTATTGTGATATGTCCACAAATTCTGATTTTCATCTACAGATTTTTCAACTTCCAAATGTGGTGCTGATTTTTTTTTCTGTAATAGAACTTCATTTGAAAGAACTTTCGATATTTTATCAATATCACGACTGCACGCAATTCTATCACGAAAATGAATTTTTTTAAATCTCGGATCCAAAAGTGTTGACACAGCTAGGAGACTTATTTTTTCAATGTTTTCGAAACGTTTGTTAAATTGTTCAATTAAACATTTTTTTAGATGTTTAGCTGAATCCGTAAGTGGTAAATATATTTCTAATTTGTTTTTTAGAGTACTGATAACAGGTATAGTTTTACTGGCTGTGATATAATATTCTCCAGAGATTATTTTAGTAGCTTCTTCAAAAGGTGCCACTAGTTCAATGAATTCTTTTACAATACGTACTTCTAATGCACTTAACATTGGAGGTGGTGTGGAACACTTCAACAGTATGGGACCGATTACATCTATCAATTCCATAAATCTTACCAGCATATCATAAGTTGAATTCCAGCGCGTTTCTACGCTCTGAATAAGCTTTAATTTGCTGTATAATCGTAATAGATCCGAAGCCTCAACTGACTTCTTAATATATGTGACAATCGTTTTAATTTTCGTGATTACAGGGCTTATAACTTCGTCAGAACCAATAATTTTTGACGGAACCAAATTTAATGTATGGGCAAAACATGGCAGGTGCTTATCCGCACCAAACGCATCAATAATTGCTTTTTTAATATTGGCTGCGTTGTCTGAAACAACAGCAACAACATTTCTGAGTTCTATGCACCATTCATCAAGCACGCTAATCAGCCAGACTTTTATATTATTAGAAGTGTGTCGCTCATCTAACTCTTTTACCCCAATTGTAACACTCTTACATTCACCGTTAAATAAATAGTGTACTGTTAAACCCAGAAAACTTTTTGAGTTAAAACTTTCCGTCCAAATATCCGTTGTTAGCGATAATGCTTTTATACCGGATAATCTTTTCTTGATTATATCTGATAAATACCTATATTTTTCTTCTATTAAAGCTGTTGTAATATTTCTGCATGGGAGTTTGTACAATGGATTCAAAGCTTTGACAAACTCTTGAAACCCTTCTTTTCGACGGTGTTTAAAGGCATGTTATCCTTTGCCAACATAAAGCAGAGTTTGCAATTCATCTCTGTAGCTTTTGATCCACCTAACTTAAGATTATAAATTAATTATTATTTTGGAAATTAAAATTTTTCTGATATTTGAAAGAGATGTTATTTTCAATACACAACAAGTAACTTGTGCATAAAATATCACCTTTGACTAAAAAAAAGTGAATAAAAATTTGTTACTAAAACTTATACATATTTTGAAAGATGTTAATCTATCAAAGAATGTAAAAATATTCACTATAAAATTTGTAAATATTTCAATGATTGGATGTGATTTATAGATGAAATTGCACATGCCATTTCTGTTTGTGAATCAGTTGAAATACTAGAAACAGCAGCCATGGATTCAGCTTGTACATTTTCCTTTTCGTGTGAAATAACAGCCATGGATTCAGCTTCTACATTTTTCTTTTTGCGGGAATGATTAAAGATAATCATATTTTAAGAATTTTCAATTTATGATTAGCATTTAAAACAAAAAATATATAGAGCTTGTAACTACCGATAGCTTCCTTTTTATAGATTTAGTAGCTTTTGTTTCTGACTTATTAAGTGTCATTCTATGTGTTCTTTCGAGATGAAATGTGAAATTCGTCGTATTACCGCAACCTTTAACTTCTTTCTGGCAAATTTTACATCTAGCATATCCTTGACCGATGTTAACAAAATATTTCCAAACTATACTTAATTTCGGCACTTAAAAATAAAAAATGTATAAGTTAGTGCAACTGTCGTAATAAGGAATATAATGAGATTTAAAATAATGTAGGATAATGTTTAAATGGATAACAATGTAATATATAGGTGTAGGATTAATGGAAATTGTATTATGCCTACTATTGTAGAACGGAAATATTGCATGCTAGGTTAGGAAGCCCGGTGATCTCTTTTAACAGCACTCTCAACACAAACCAGAATCAAACAATACTGTAAAATTATCATAGAAAGTTAAATTTATCAAATGTTTATGTAACTTTTATGGATTATCGAAAATTTTAAAGTGCAATCTGACCTTGCTTATAAAGTACAATTGAAGTGCACGTGGACTGTCGAGCCGTGTACAGAGTGATTTTGAATATGACGTGGACGGGGAACACGCCACGCATGCGCGTGATAACGCGGTAATTAACCGACGTATCGAAGGGTAATATCGAGCCGTGGAGTATCGATACACCGATATATCGTTGCCTACAATATCGATACAAAATATCGATATTCATGAACCGATATATCGATATTTACTTGTATCGGAATTGTATCGGGCATCCCATCATACTACTCAGTGGCCGCTCGGAGGTTAAGTTATAATGCGCAATCCGTACAGTTTGTCGATACTGTGAAAATTGGTAGATAGCGATAAATTGTATATATCTGCGTCGGTCATTAGGTACTATTAATTCATGTACCGACCTCTAGTGTCTCAGATTAATTTTAAACGCCGCAGTAGGGACGAGTCGGGCCTGATTATTGAGTATCGGTGCGATTGGCCACGCACGGGTAAAATATCTTCTGGTCCTCTATCTGCCGGCAAAGCTTCGTTAAAGTTCACACGCAACACCGCGTGGCGTGGCCCCTTAGCGTCTTTCAATTAGTGATGTACGTAATTGGTCCCAAATATCGATAATGCTTATCGATATATATTTTTTCATTTTATATCATCACATGAAATACATTATTCAAAAGGTATTGATATTGATAATATCGATACGAAGATCGTATGAATTTACCAATTAAAAAATAAGCTACACATATTTAAGAGAATATCATTTTAGATTAAAAAATTTCCAAGATAAAAGTTTTTGTGTAGTATTAGGAAATTATTTGATTTCAATTAAGATTCAAAGTATTAAAATAAAAACAAGCAATTTACTTTTCAAATCATATTTATAAAGGAAACTAGAATTTATATTTTAATAAAAAAACGTCATGGGCATCATTCAATATAAGAGTATGAAAAACAATTACTGAATTTTACTGACACGTAGTAATTCGAAAATTATTAGCTTGAATTGGCTTGAACGAAACTAAGGGGCAGTAAAAATTATCGATATTTTTACCAAAATTACCGATACCTGTAATTATTAATGTTTAAAATATCGATCAAAAATATGGATATATCGACAGGCAAATATCCATGTACACTACTTTCAATCCGAAACAGTCGTTCACGAGATACATACATATCGCTATACGCGTGTGACTCACGCGTGCAGCGCCCGTGATTCTGACCTGATACTTAAATTTCGCACGTCTGTAGATACTCAGTGACGTGCGACGTGCATTCTATCGGACGAAATGAATAAAAGGTTCACAGAATTATTTATAAAATCGGTGCAACAGAAGCCAGAATTATGGGATACTAAGAGCAAGCTACAAACGCGATACTACAAACATTATCATGACAGATTCCGCACGGAAGAATGATGGAAGAGCATCGCTCGCAAATTCATTAAAAGATTCGATCATTTGCCTGAGGTGATGCAGAAAAGGATGTGTAAGTAGGGTAAACTCGGGTAAGTTCGTGGTACAGGTTACTCCGTGATAATTTTTCATTTATCTGTAACTCGAAATTGTCTGACTCAATTTAGATGGAACAAAAACTAACAGACAGCGTTGATCTTCTAGTTTATGTTGTGGTAAAATAATTAGTCAATTGAAGTTAGTGTTATAGAGTGAGAGAGCATTTTGTCCCAGCAGCGCATTATTCGTGAAATTTTTCGTCCTAGTTGTGGACGATCGCTTGATTATGTATTATATGTGCTTTAGAAGATAAATGGAAAGTTCCAACTGTAGGTAAGTGATGATAAAATGACACTTTTTGACAATGGACGAATTTTGTGTCTTTGAATGCGAAATATGACTGACTCACCATATTTTCAAAAAGTCCATTTTTTCCACAAAAATGATTTTTCAACCCTAACTTTGAACGCAGTTTTCACCCCCCAAATATGAAAACGGGGAAAAATAAAAAAACACGTATTTCTTATTTTTCGGTCCTCTATAACATATCCAAAAATCAAAATGATCGGAGGCGGACACCTAAAATACTCTCCTTGTTAGTATCATCACCGTTTTCAGTAAACGTCGAAACAGTTCCACCTGATTTACGATTAGAATTAAAAGATTTAAAGGGTGACCGGGCACTCAAGAAAAAATTTGACGAAACAAGTCATATCACCGAATTTCCACATATCCATAAGTGTATCGCGAATACATTTGCGGCCTTTACACGGACGTTTTTGCGTGGCACTTTTGCGCGCCACACGCCAGCGCGGCACGCATTTGGCGTGGCGTGCCGGAACGTCGGAAGGAGCGCGCTCCTTCTCGCAGGCCAGAAGATCGCACCCGTCACTACTTAGAGACAGCGAGTTCGGGCTCCCATTTCTACGTCGACTCCACATACTTTTTCCAGGAACCAGCGCAGTCTTGTATTGTGTACTACCTGTTCCATGTATATTATCGATCTGCGAAACGATCGGCAAGACACGATCGCGATATACATAGGTTTGCGAAAAGTATACGAATTCCTCGATATATCTGGCTTATAGAGGATATCATAAATGCTGTTACTGTAGGGCACACTGAAACATCTGTTTTTACGAAGCTACAGTTGGTTTACCTGAAGGTGCTATAAATTATGGAAATGGTTTATTACTCAGTTATAACGACTGTATTGCGATCTGCATTCTCCTTGCGGACGAAAAGTTTCCACCTCATCGGACGTTCTTGCTAGCATCTTGTGCGTGGTTAGAAGTGTGGCGCGCCGGAATTCCACGTTCTTGCGTGGGAGTAGAACCGTTGTCAGGCGTGTCGCGTCCAAAAGTGAGGCGCGCAAACCTCGACTTCAGAAAAGTTTACATAAGAGACAGAAAAGGTAGTTAGAAAAGGAAAGCGGCACTTGAAGACAAGGGTTTGGCGTGGCGCGTGGACTTTCCGACAGTGCGGAAAATTCAAGACTCTGCGAGCCGCTACAAGCGGTAGGAAGTAAACGAGAATTTTTTCAAACCAAAAAATTAAACATATTTACTTGCAGCTTTGTGGCTTCATTTGTCTATCTTTAGGGAATATGAAAAAAAATTGTATGCAAAAATAGTGGTTATATCCGGAGTTATAGTGCTTCAAATAGAGCGCCGTACAAAACTCATATGCGCACTGTTAGCATAAAATTGTAGTTGTCTGAAATAGATTAATATACGATTAATAGATTAAACTTTATTAACCAAAATCATGATGTTATTTATTTTCATCTGCAACCTAGTAAATTATGTCTGTCAGAGTCTGGTAGGTATGGAGGGGACCGTGGCAGCAAGGCGTAGGGGCCTCCGGTGACTCGCGAGCCACCAGTTAGTCAACTCTGGTTTACAACTACCTAAGTAGTTAATTGCTTGTTTTCGAAGGTTTCTTCGGGAAGCATTTGTGTGCCAGATGTCGAAAAGGGAAAATCGACATCGTGCCATTTTTCAGCGATTTCGAATTTCTGCGGTCTGAGTTAATCCGTATATTGCTCCATCGGCGGGTTCCCCCGCAGACCTGCGGGACAATGCGGTTATAAACCACGACCCCGGGGCGAGATTCTGACCGATCAATCTGTCTAGTTTTGGTAAGCAGATGTCTACTTTTACACCTCTACGTTATCGAGAGGGGGGGGGGGGGGGTGGTGCCTCCTACGCCGTCGAACTTGCAGAGGGAAGGTCCCTCCTCTTCTAGGAAAATTTGGCCAATCAGCAATGTTCTTTGCTCGTTCTGGTCATCGTTCGGACCACCGAAATCCGAGCAGCCCTCATAAAACAAAGTTTTCACAATTATTTTGATCACCCTATGGATCACAGAATCTACATCGATCTAATCATACTTTTGGATAAGTTACACTCTCGTTGGACTCCAGGATGAGCCAGGAATCCATTGATGTCACTTCCATATCGATACGATAAGAGAGTGCGTTTAAGAAATGCCTACTCCTTTTATAATTTGTATTGCTTGTGTAAAAGTAGTCCGATTTCCATGATATTTATGATAATTTTAATTGAGAGAACGCCAGGAATCCATTAGTGTTATTTTCATATCGATACGATGACGAATAATGAATCTCTTAACACGCTGTAATGAATATTTCACCCTCGACTGTGGGTCGCCGACTTCGATTCGCAGCGGTCGGCCGAGGATACATACCTGTTTCAGAAAAGCTGTATTCTTTATTCTTTATTGTATCGATATGGAAGTAATGCCGATGCATTTCTTATGTTTTTCAAATGAAAATTATACCAAATTTCATGTAAATCGAACTATTTTTAACGAAGTTTTGGAAATCAATTTAATATGAAGATTCCTTAATTACGATCCGATTTGTGTCGTTTTTGGACCATTTTCATCGGGAACACATAAGGACACGATTCACACCACTTTCGCCAAGATCCGATGAAAAATGTAGAATTTTTGATTCGTCACTTCTTAAGGGGCAACATTGTACGGCCCCCCTGGGCTCGAGGGTCGAAGTCCTTGAAACCCATCGAGGCACGGCTTATCGGTAGCGTTGCCTCTTGAGTCGAGGTTTGCGTGCGGCGAAAATTCTTGCGGGCCACACTTTTGGACGCGACACGCCTGACAACGGTTCTACTCCCACGCAAGAACGTGGAATTCCGGCGCGCCACACTTCTAACCACGCACAAGATGCTAGCAAGAACGTCCGATGAGGTGGAAACTTTTCGTCCGCAAAGAGAATGCAGATCGCAATACAGTCGTTATAACTGAGTAATAAACCATTTCCATAATTTATAGCACCTTCAGGTAAACCAAATGTAGCTTCGTAAAAACAGATGTTTCAGTGTGCCCTACAGTAACAGCATTTATGATATCCTCTATAAGCCAGATATATCGAGGAATTCGTATACTTTTCGCAAACCTACGTATATCGCGATCGTGTCTTGCCGATCGTTTCGCAGATCGATAATATACATGGAACAGGTAGTACACAATACAAGACTGCGCTGGTTCCTGAAAAAAGCATGTGGAGTCGACGTGGAAATGGGAGCCCGAACTCGCTGTCTCTAAGTAGTGACGGGTGCGATCTTCTGGCCTGCGAGAAGGAGCGCGCTCCTTCCGACGTTCCGGCAAGCCACGCCAAATGCGTGCCGCGCTGGCGTGTGGCGCGCAAAAGTGCCACGCAAGAACGTCCGTGTAAAGGCCGCAATTGGTCATGTTTTGTTCTATATACACTAGAGCTCTTACTTTTGACCCGTCGGGTACCCGGGTAGCCGAAAATTACCCGAAACAACTTCAAGCCATTGAATGTGGTATTGTTCAATCATATTTGGCTAACATCAGACTATACCACAGACAATACTACATTCAATGGCTTGAAGTTGTTTCGGGTAATTTCCGGCTACCCGGGTACCCGACGGGTCAAAAAAGTAAGAGCTCTAATATACACCTGCTTCGACCAAATTATAAATTAACTTCAGCTGCTCGACAGCGTCTTCACAAAGCTGCAAGTCAATGTTAGTCACCTTATAGTGCCCTAACAATGTTGTGGATACCTTTTCTTGTACCTCAGTTGCCATATGGCTTTGTATAAATCGTAGAATATTGCAAATGTATTTTGAGCTTCTCCTCATCGGTTTTGACCTCCCCCAAAGATGGACTATTTAAGTTGCAAACCTGTTTTCGACATCTTTCAACATTATAACAAAGTTTAACAAATAACTTTTTTTGCAGATATTTTGTTCTACGATTTTGGGCTCTCCGTGTTTGCAACAAACATGGAAAGCGGTTTTTGTTTTCTGTCTGCCTTACAACAATGTTATTGTTATGTTGTTAAGCAACGTGTATGTTGTGTGTAAATGGTGCACGAATAGTGTAGAAGTAGTGCCGGGGAAAGGACCATTTACGCCAAATCCACCACCTTTGTATTTGATGTCAGGTATTTTGGCAAAGTTGAAATATCACGTAGTTCACATGAAATTTCGTGTCAACCTAATTTGGGGGAGTTTAAGTCATCATTTTCCTTGTTTTGAATTTGTTTAAAAGGTATAGGCCGCCTAATTGGCAATTTTTGCTTATTTTCGTGACACCGGACTGTACTTACGATTTTTATCTCGAAAACTATTTATCGTATTCAGTTCATTCTTTTTTTATTTTAATCTAGAAAGCTTGGCCTATTTGAAGTTGACAAATGATATTTGTAACATGAAAAATTATAAACTTTTTATTTTGGAAATTTCGCCTCGAAAGTCACGTGCTTTTAGAAAACTGCTAGCATCCTAGAAACGTAATTTGTAAATGGTGTTTCAAGGAATACTTTCATATTTTTCGAATTCAAAAACACGTGACCCTCGAGGTGAAAATTGCAAAACAAAAATTTGTTTATAATTTTCCATATCACAAAAATGATTGTTCAACTTGAAAAAATATTATTCAAATAGGCCGAACAGTCTTGAGTAAAATAAAAAAGGTATGAACTTAATATAATAAATAGTCTCCAAGATTCCGGTTTCACAAAAATAGGTAAAAATTGCGAACTTTGACGGCCTGTATTTTTTAAACGCATTCGAAATCATCAAAGTGATAACTTACCCCCCCCCCCCCCCATAATTTCACGTGGACCACGTAAAATTTAAATTTCGCCAAAATCCTTGACATTAAATGCAGAAAGTGATCGATGCGGCTTGGAATGATCCAAACCGTGGCAGTATTGCGTGAGTAGTGTAAAAGTACTGTGTCAGTAATGTATAAGTAGTGCGGGTGTAGTGTAAAACTAGTATGTGAACAGTTGGAAAGTACTGCATGAGTAGTATGTAAATAATATAACCGTATTGTGTGAGTGGCATAGAAGTATGTAGTGTAAATAACGCGGGGTAGTGCATGAATAATTTAAAAGTATGTGTCGGCAGTATGGAAGTACAAGTAACTATAAAACGAAACACGTCGACTGCCAATTGAACTATGATTTTCCACAAGCTGCCTCTACTCCAAAATTCCTTGGTCCTTCCTGCATCCCCTAGCGACACGCAAGCAATTATTCTCTGCCACTGCAAAGTTGCAAATCATACGACCCTCAGCCTGTCGGTGGAGCTTCCTCCGTGAGTTAGCCGTTGCAGACCGAATGATCCTTCCGCTTCGCGTGAGAATACGTCGCAATTCCTTGCAAAAACGCCGCCTCCTTTAGTCGCGTGCATCGCCAGAATACGTTCCCTTCCACTTCGAGACCAGGCTATCTGTACGCGGAAATTACAATGGCGTGAAGATTGATGACTGAACGTCAGATAGACACAGGCGAGTTATCGAGAATTATATTATGCTCTATCGAAGCTACTCGTTCCTGGCGTACTATGCGCGATTCCATGCGAATTGAGTACAGAGCGACCATTTGTTCCACGCTGATACGTCAGGATGCGAAGAGCTTGAAGACGAGTCAACTTGGTAGAAAGGATATAGCGAAATAGTTAGAGCTGGGAGAATCTCAAAGTTTACAGCTTTGAGGCTTTGAGGTTTCGCTACAAGGAGTCTGGAAACCTTATCTCCACAAAACATGTCAAACCTCTTGTTCCAAAACATCAAAGCTGTAGGTACAGTGTACACTTTGGGATACTCCTAACTTTTACGACCTCGCTATATCCCTTTCCGCTATTATACAGTTGGGATCACCTCTCAACAATGGTGTTAATGTTTGATATTTCGAGCGAAGAAAGCTGGCAACAAGATGGTGTCTGCTTGAAGGGTCTTGCATAGGTATTTGAGAAAAACTCAAGTAGTGGGCACTGCTCGCATCAGTGCATGATCCTATTGGGACCTTACGTCGCGTTTTTGGAGTTCTGTAAAAGGGCATGCGTGTGACAAATCAGGCAAATGTGTCCATGAAATAAGGGATGAAAGACACATTCAGCGTCTTAACACGTTGACCACCAGTCGCCACTACATCAAACGTACCTATAACTTTTTCTTAAAACACGTGCAATATGTAAACCCTTAGATTTGTAAATTTATAACTTAGTGCCATTGGGAATGATGGAGAATATTAAGGGCACCATTATACCATGGAATATTCTTATTTCTGACGATATGCATTTGAATGGACGTGCGTGAACGGAGAACGTGGGATAATTACACGGATGTGCATTCGAAAAGCTTCGAAAGGTATTGCTTACTCTACACAGGTTTCCTTCGGCGACTTTGCTACTCATTTCTTTTGTGCGAAAGCTCGGAACCACGAAGTTTAAGACCACTTTTCGAGATGTTCCCACTTGATTTCGAAATTGATACGGTTTTCGTACTTCCAGTCTACGATTATGGCAAAAGAGACGGCACTGATTGTGAACTTGATTTCACCACTATCTATAGGCAACTACTTACGTACAAATCTTAATTATGACTCTTTTTGCAATATTGAAAAACGGTTTGAAAAGTTGCAGCTGGTAGTGAAATATCTTGAATCGTAGAAATCAGTCGAAAGAAGCTCCTCGTTTGAGCATCTTCCCCTACTTTTATTCCTAACATAATAAACAGGAAAATAATGGTAAAAAGATTTTCAGTTTTTCATTCGTGAAAGGCGTGTGAAAATGAAGATTCCTATTTGCGTGCTTCGGCCTTCTGGTACGCGTTAAAGCTTGCTTGCAGGTCGCGTAGAAGACGTGCGAAGTATATTAGTCCCTTCGTACGAAAAAAAACACCTGATTTCTACTTTGCAAGAGGAGCTTTCAAGTATCTTTATGAATTGAATTTTACTTGGGCGACGAGAGTTTGAATTCCACGGGTATGCAAAGTCGAAATTCATTGGGATATTGACTTCGAGTGTTCCCTTGAAAAATTCAGCGTCCCAATTTTTCACGTGCATTTTCGCACCGAAATTGTATGAATTTAAATATTTCAACTGCTTCGCGCTGCATCTTCATGATTATCGATTTGCAGTTTTCCATTGGGACGTTTTCTTATTATTTCATCGTATTAGGTTCAACTCATTTATCATTCTTACAGTGGGGTTCATGCGATCAAACATGCTCCTACAACTGTTTATATTTGTGGCATTGAAAACTACAAATGAAGATTCAGAGCTCTCCAGTTATCACGTAATCAGTAAGAAATTTTTTTGATGTTAAGCAGTTTTAAGGTATCGCTTATTTTATGTTCATTTGGATTTCGAGTAGGGAGTAGTAATAACTAATCATAATAACGGCAATAATAATAATAATAATAATAATAATAATAATAATAATAATAATAATAATAATAATAATAATAATATTAATATTAATAATAACAGTAATAGTAGTATTAGTAGGATTGGTAATGGTTTTAGTAGTGGTGCAAAATATTAATTCTGATAGTCGTACTCGTTGTACCTTTGTAGTGATAAGACTGATAGTCACCAGTAGTAGTCACTGGTAGTGACATCAGTAGGAGTAATAGTAGTAGGTAATATTGGTAGTCGTAACAGTGGTAGTGATACATGTAGTCGTAGTACTACTTAGTAATAACATAATAAATGTTTGTTACAGATTATAGTAATAATACTGGTAGTTATCATAATAGTAGTAGTGATATGTAGTAGTAGCCATAATAGTAGTAGAAATACTGGTAATCGTAATGGTAGTAATAACTTAATAAATTTTTGTTACAAGTGTTATTTCAAATCTGTAATAACTTTACAACTATAATAACAATTTATATTCCTCACACCATTATGTTTCACAAAATGACCACTCTGAAACGGATCGATCCCGCGCATTTCAAAGATTTAGATGAGCCGTTAGGGGCTCGTTTTCTGCTTGCTTTTAGTTCCTGCAATTTAATGCGGAAACCCGAGTAAGAAGAAAGAAGCATAGGTTTCGTGCCGCACGGAATGTTCACGAAGTGCCTAACAACGGTTTCATAGACGAGGTTTCGGAAACTTGAAAATACCGGATATGCTACCAACCCATTTCTCCTACTTGCTCGTATCTGAATCTCAAGCCTGTAATAAATGCATCCTATACACTAATTTCTGTTAACTACTGATTGTCAGATTATTATCATTTTCCAGATATCTGCTCTTTAAGGGGATAGGTTACCCTTGATAGCCCTAAAACAAGCCTTTTTTCAAACGCAAATTATAAAGTGAGAAATAACAGTAGAGGGAACGTTTTTTTCTAGTTTTAATCGTTATTCTATGAGCTTTAACATAAAAAAAGAAAAGTCTAAATATCTCTATGTACGTAAAGGCGCATACGCGGTGCACCGTTTGATGGTGAACATAAAATCTCGAAAACCGCTCGATTTGGATGAAACTTTACCTAATGAGAGATCCAAAAAACCATTCCCTACGATTTGTCGGGAGCAGATATTCGATATAAATTCTTAAAAAAAAGATAAAACATATTTATCATGCAAGAAATCGATAAAATCGTATTTCTCAACATAAAAGTTGTATTATTTTTTTTTCTCGAAAATCTGCTCCCGACTAGGGCTGTAATTATTCGACTATTCGAATATTCGAATAATTCGAATAATTTCGAATACGAATAATTTCTTCGAATATTCGAATGTTCAATATTCGGATCTATCGAATTTCTGATTGTATCGAATAGGAATCAGAACATGAAATATTTGTTTACAGTTTATCGTGAAATTTTTTTCATATTGGCCTTTACAATTATTTGTTTTTCAAACGATAAATTTTTAACTTTATTAATCTTTGGTAAATTTATACATTTTAAAACGAAAACAACCATCAGTTATTAGTATTATTTTTATAATAATGAGAGGACAATCCCGACGGAATTGGCCAAGGGCACCCTCCTCTAGGCCTACCCGTGTCCCATCATAAGCGGATGACAAACAGTATAAGCAGACTTTTTGTAGGAAGCTAAAACCCCATAAACGATTTTGAGGAACTATAATATTTTTATTTTTCCCTCGTTACTATAACGTTATTTTTCTAAATTTATAGAGTATTATTCGCTTTATAGACACCATCTTACTCATTAATAGTAATTTTATTCTTTTTTTCTGTAACCTACTCCCACACGTGCGAATGTCTCTCAGATATAATGATAAAATTAGTAGTTAATTTATTAAATTTATTATTAATAAATAAATTAATGAAACTCGCCAAATTTAATATTCACCTGTTTACCAAAAACATATCCTTTTGTTTATAATTTAAGGTCTGCTCTGCCTAATGAATTATTTTTTAAATGGCTGCAGGTACATTGACTTTTTATTGGAGGCTTCTATGAATGAGTTGATGAAATACTTACTGTCTCTGGTATAAATTATTAATTTATGAAAATATAGGCCGAAACATAAGCTGAACGATGACTTTAACAAGAGCCCTCGCTAATTTTTCCGGCGTTGGGATGGTAGACGCCTTAACCAGAATTTTGGGAGGTGACAAATTCCAATTGTTTGTACTTTTGAAGAAGAGGAGGGACCTCCCCTTTGTTAATTCGTCGGTGGAGGGACTACCTTCGCTATCTTGACGAGGTGGAGGAAAAGTACAACCAGCTGGTCCCAAAAACTAGCCGGGATTATCGGACAGAACGTCTCGCCAGGGTCGCGCGTTTATGACGGAATTGCCCGAGAGTCGGCGGTAGACAACGGTATATACAGATACCTACGGCTAGTTACCAAATGACCGCTCGACAACAGAGCAATATACGGATTAACTCGAAGCGAAGAAAGTCGAAATTTCTAAAAAAAAACGGGACGATGTTGATTGCCCCCTATTCGACATCTTGCAGGAAAATGTTTCCCGATGAACGCTTCGAAAATGAGCATTGCCCGATTGTAAACGAATAAAACAAATTTCGCTTCGAAAAATACGAAATTGCCGGCTGTGAACGATAATGAATTTTCGCTTCGCTCTAAGTTCTCCTTTATTACGTAAGACGGAACAGTTCTCTTTATAGGATTACATTATATTAGTCTTCTCTCGATATGTAGCCGCGACTCGGGGCCGCCGACATCGACACCTATTCCGAAAATATTAAAAATAACACAGGATGGAAATACTAAAATAAATAATATATGATATATGGGTATATTACTGGATTATTTTTATCATATAGTTTAAGAATATGAAAAGAACGTATGGTTCGAGCACGCGTCCGCAAAGAAACGAGACCGCGGTACGTCTATTGTGCGACAGCGTCGCACGATAGCCAGTCGAGCCGTGACTTCCGAACGAGAAATTATTGTTTTCAGAAACTAAATATTAAGGATTCGAAATGTGGCGGGTTTATGATGCGGGTGTGATTTCTTCGCTATTTTTGAGCTTAAGAATTTAATTTGCGCGATTGCTGCGGCTATTACTCTGGCTCCATAACCGGAAAAAAACTCCGTCACTTTCGTGACTCTTGTCGACCAACGTTGACAGTTACATAGAAATACATTGTTCCGCGATGCTCATATAAAATAGACTCAATAATAAAACATTATGGCCGTCGATATACAGACGACCCGCTAATGTACATAGCGAAAGTTAAGCTCTTAATCTTAAGTAGTTTTTACTAGTATTGTATCCAAATATCTTTAGAAATAAGTTTTCTTCGTTTTATATTGCCCATCCTTAACTGCAGCTGTCAAATTCACCATAACGGAACTCTGTCCTTTTTTCAATATCTCATACAGCAATGTTCTTCTCGCGGATCGCGTACAGTATAGACGTGCGTAATTATTGTCCTGACGAATAAGCTACTACCGAAATAACCAATTAAAGTATTCTTCATTTCCATTGAATCGTTTCCTTTCGTCCCGTAAATCCCCTACAATCCGATAGTTAACAACTAAGCTAAGTGAAGTGAATGTGGATGTATAAATGAATATAGGTATTTGTATGGACGAATGTGTATATAAGACTGGAAGCAAAGAATAAAATTACTACTATTGCGATTAATGATCATTATGATTCAACATTATATATTTTATATACACTAAGTCCCTAAATTTAAATAGAATTTATACTTTTCATTGCAAAATTCATAGAACCAAAGATTAATAAAATTCCAAATTTATCGTTTGAAAAACAAATAATTGTAAAGGCCAATATGAAAAGAATTTCACGATAAACTGTGAACAAATATTTCATGTTTAGATTCCTATTCGATAGATCCGAATATTCGAAGGTTCGAAGTTCGAATATTCGAAGGTTCGAAGTTCGAATATTCGAAGGTTCGAATGTTCGAATATTCGAAGAAATTATTCGAATTGTGTGGTATTCGAATATTCGAATATTCGAATACTTAGATTATTCGAATATTCGTTATAGCCCTACTCCCGACACATCGTAGGGAATGTTTTTCTGCAATCTCTCATTAAATTTTCATTCAAATCGAGCGGTTTTCGAGATTTTATGTTCCCCATCAAACGGTGCACCGCGTACACGCCTTTACGTTTTTACTCAAAACTTTTATGTACATAGAGATATTTAGACTGTTCTTTTTTTTATGTTAAAGCTCATAGAATAACGATTAAAACTTTTAAAAAACGTTCTCTCTACTGTTATTTATCACTTTACAATTAGCGTTCGAACACAGGCCTGTTTTAGGGTTATCGAGGGTAACCTACCCTCTTAAGACAGCACTCCTTAATTTCTAGTCACCGAACAAACCATTACTACCTACTAATTACTATTTTTATTTATTTTTCTTTTACTAAACCCACAACTATTGTAGACTATCTTTACTACTCGGCTTCGCCCGAAATTTAGATTCTGATTTTATAAAAAAAAATTTTTTTTGTGAACATTGTTACATTCATCTGGATTACCTAGGCATAATGAGGTTGGGCACATTTCGTGACCCCAGAATTCATCGTTTGAAAGTTTTTAGGCGACAAACAAACACACAAACATATTCTGCTTTATACATATATTAAGATAACAATAGTATACTACCCTTAATAATAACAATGTTAAAAACCCGGGCAACACCAGAGGAAAACTCGGATATCGTGTGATACATTTTAGGGTAACGATGTCTCAGCTTGTAACACGTAGTACCATTCACATCATCGAGGTTCTCTACTACACTGTGCCTTGCAGAAACCTAGCGTTGCCGTAAAAACGGTAGGGGGCAAAATCAGTAGTGTTTTCTCTTAAGTCAACTTAGTTGTATATTCAGCATACTTTTTGGTCATTGGTACTTTAACAGTCTGAATTGGCGACGGTGTGTTTTCGCGCTGAGGGATTTGCATCTTGTGCATGATGCATTTCACGGCGATATCTTCTGGAAACCATCAAAAGTACTTTGAAAACGAACCAAACTCGGAGTTTGCATTTCAAAACCCTGCGCCACTCAAAGTGTTAAGGTCCTGGAGTGTCTAAGGACACCGCTGCTTGATATTGAGAGTGGTATAACTCAGAAAATATCAATTTTGCAGGACATGCAATTCAAAATTTGCATTTGATTAACAGTTGAACATTGATCATAGATACAAAATTTACATTTTTGAGTTATCCCAATATCAATGCCAAGCAGCGATAGACCAAATAAGTGCAGTTTTCTAATGCATAATGAAGGACATATTTAAGGTAAACGCACCAGTAGTTGACCACTTTTCAGAAAAAAGTGAAAAAAATAGGGTATTTAGAAGTGACGATCTTTTGAAGAAAGTGCCGTCGTCGTGCCAAGACATCTACTTACCGGCTAAAATCTAATACACTCAAGTGTGAAGTACATTATGAATAGTATTGGCGAACGTTTATTTACATCAAGGTGAATAGTGTGTTTCTATACCTATCTTTATTTCCTTAATGATTTTGGTAAGAACAGGTGTATGGTTCAGGTAAAAAAATTCGTAGGTTATTAACTCTTTATGACTGAACTCTTCACTTGTTAAGGTAGTTCCTGAATAATCTCCTAAATTCTATAATTCTTTCAAATTTCGTTAAAAACTAATTTGGAATACAAGAAACCCTTGTACAAAGTGTAAAATCGATTTACCACATAGTTATCGAGAAATTGTTAATTAAAGTTGATGCATTTTAACACAGTGCCATATGGCAGAGTCGGAAAAAGAGGATTATAGTTTCAGTTTTTCTGCTGAAACAGGAAAACTATATTCAAGAAGTGTACTAAAATTGGCACCAAAGTACATCGAAATGTCACGAAATGAAGTTATTTATTTCAACGAAACTGACCACATGGTTTCTGCGTAAATGCCCACAAAAAATACGTTTACGTGCAAATTTGTTAGTAACTACGTAGAGTAGTGAACATGGCAACGTCGCACAATCGATATGTTTAGACATTTAAATAGCGAACGAAGATTCAGATTCAAATGAACATTTTTTCTGACATTTTGGTTATAAAAGACGTTCCGAATGAATACGACGTTGTCAGATCTGCTGCTCCAATTCACTACGCTAACCAATTTAATATTCTATTTTCGTATTGCAATTATTTATATTAACATTGAACTGTTTAAAATATATATACATGATGTTAAAAATTATTATTATTATTTCCATAGTATCATGCTACTTTATATTTGTCGTTTATTACCCAACTCTAATTTGACTAACATGGTTGGTTAGGAACTACCTTAAACTCTCATAGTATTCTACAATTGATAAATGCACCGGTTTTGTTATACTTACCTAAAAAAAATTAGGAGACTTATACATGTTTGTTTAGTTATTTTCCCCGCAGAACACGATTCTACAAGTACCAAAATATGTAATTTTGCAATCATTTATTTAAACAAATTGTTTAAACAAATTAATTTTACAAATCCTATGTCGGATTCAGAATCAGCGACCTGAAAAATCACTAACATTATACAAATTTTTCGTGCATTTACCCAGTTTCTTTTAATTTCACTTCCCTTTTTAGTTCTAACATCTTCTATACTTCGTTCCATATAAGAGTGTACCAATTTGCCCCTACCGATGTGCGAACGATCTGCGCAGCTCCCACGGATATGACACACGCGATTGGTCGTAGCACTTTCGCGATTGGTCGTAGCACTTTCCCTGCCGTTTTACTACCAATCAACAGTGTATCCCTGCGCGAAACGAGTACGCTCTAATGTGGAACGCAGTGTAAATTATTCACAATAAACGATGCTAAGACGATTACCTACATCAGGCCTGGGATTTAAGTGAACGCAGCGGCCGATTTTCAGAGGCAACGCCTCCTTTCTCCCGCCGCGCGTCTTGGCCTCCGCGGTGGCCTAGGAGCTTGGAGCGCCTCAGGCCCGTACCATATGAACCGCGCGTAGCGCATTGGGGCGCCCCACGCGCCACGCGCGGTTCATATGGTACGGGCCTGAGGCGCTCCAAGCTCCTCGGCCACCGCGGGGGCCAAGACGCGCGGCGGGAGAAAGGAGGCGTTGCCTCTGAAAATCGGCCGCTGCGTTCACTTAAATCCCAGGCCTGACCTACATCATTGCGTTATTTCTCTTTTTAGTATAGGTGGTCAATTACTGATCAACATAGGGTCAACTACTAATATTTTCATTTTCAAGGATGGTCAACTTCAGAAGCAGTTACTTAACTTTGAAAAATGGTTCTAAAATCGGCAGAAATACGACGGGTTTCAAGGGACAATAACCCGAGACGCGACATAATGGGAATGTAGTTGTGTCAATAAACAGACATCGGCATATCAATAGGTATAGCGCGAAACCATTCTAAGAAACATGTGTTGTACGCTTTGGATTAACAATATATGCTTTTTGTAATACGGATACTAAGGTCGGGTTCAGATATATTGGCCGGTGAGTTTCGTGAGGGGTATTCTCCCACCACGCCGCTTGCCTACCACGGTGCTCCTTTTCTCTACGTTCTCACTCTCTCTCTCGGGGTACACCTGATCGTCGCTCGGTGGGTTAGAATAAACAACAGCCACACGGCTTCGTTCAGGCGGAGTCGAGCAGCGTTCCCGTTACCCCACCATACCCTTCGGGGGTCCAGCAACTACAACTGCCAATCCACGGTCGTCAGGTGGTGGTGGCTGATTTCTCCTCGCGCACTGCTCGCGAAAGCGAACTCACCGGCCAATATATCTGAACCCGACCTTAGATCACATACTCTAATATAGAACGGATCAAAGACTTATAGAGTGTTAAGAGTGTATTAATATTAGAAAAGTGTTTGGAACAGCGGTAAATAATAACATTCTGCAAGCTGATCGGTCTGTATGGAGTAGCCAGTGTCTTAACACCACCTTTAAATACAGGGCAAACGAGACAGGTTTTCCAAGCAGAAGGAGATGTGCCAGAATTTAAAGATTTGTTGAAAATAATCCAAAAGCTCATAACTTTGACATTATTAATGTAAAAAAGATAATTAGAATAAACTCTTTATTAAATAATAGTATATATCCATTTTTTAATACAATAACAAATACAAAAAAATTACGGTTTAAAATATGGTCCGTTTTTACGGTTTATCCCATGGCCTGGGTAAAACCGGGTACCATACTAAAAACTGGCCCTAGAACCCATAACAACGGAATTCGTCCAATTCTTCAGTCCCCCAATTAGTGCAGCCTTCGTGAGCCCTCTTACAACAAGCTGTACACTGCACCCAACCTTCATTCAATTTGGATGAACCATAGGATTCTTGGACATAAATGCAAATGTCTTCACCGTCTTCATCACCACTGTTATCATTGTCCTTCCGTATTTTGTTTAATTTTGTGGTTTTCTTTCTCTTTAGTTGCAGTCCTTTATTAAGATTTAGTTGAATGTTGATAACTTCCTCTTTTTCGTTTCTTGGTGTTTGAGAATGTAACAGTTCTCACTTCCGCCACACTCACTCTCACGGCAGCACCTCGTGGACCGCGATGCAGCGACGCTGATCGATGAGCGAGCCGCCAATCAGTGCCCATCGATCGACCAATCATCGACGATCGATGGGCCAATCAGCGCGCCGCACCGGCGATCCAAGGGAACGGAGAAGAAGCACGCCAACGAATTCGGCCATGTTCACTCTCACGTTTCGTGTCTCATAGCCAGTAACGGTCTTTAGAGCATCTCGTATTCTTTCAAGTATTTCATTGCTTTTCTCACTCTCAATCAGTGCTCAATCTCATTGCATGCTCAAGTAGCGTATTCAGTGTAATTCTCATCTCACCTTGAACTCTCACGCTCAGCCAATTAATAAAATTGTGTTGACGCCACGTGGTGCATCCACGCGGCATCATTCTGTCTCAACTGCAAAGTGATCAGTGATCAATAACATCATTGTGAACCTTGACAAGTGTTCAACGCGTGCATATTATCAACTCTTGACTCAATAAACAGACGAGGTTTTTCACCGAAATACAACGTGTCTACATAACCTGTCTAAGATTCCTCTCACTTCTCATTTATCCTCTCAATCTCAAACACTTGGTTATACAGATTTTGTCCAAAACCGGATATCCGATTTTACCCCGTACGGCAGGCTTGCACAGGGAGCCTTTTTCAGCGCCTAGCGGCGAGCAACCAGCCGTACGTCGTTACTAAGGGTAGAATCGGTGAGGAGAACTACAGTAGTGTAGGTGTGGGCTCGTAGGCGCGTAGCGTAATTATATATTTGAAAAAAGGTACAAAAAGTGCGCCAAGTATATAATCCCACCAAAAAGAATCCCATTTAAAAACATTGTTGTAAATTAATATCCCATCAAATTGAATCCCATTTAAAAACATTGTTACGTTTACCTCGACAAATGTGCGCTCTGTCTGGCTGTCACGCGACAACAATTTGTTACGCGATTGGCCGAAACCTTCATCCAATGAACGACGTCCCTGAGAGACATTTCCTCACCCTTTCATGCTCCCCTCTTGCCAAGAAGTGTAGGACGATAACAATTCTTAATCTTACGAATATCAAATTCGGCAAATTGCAACTTTACATCGAAATATCTCAGCTCATAAGGCACGTAGGAACCAAACGAATACACTTTTCTTATGTCAATCAAACCCAAGCTATCCATTAAGGCCATTCAAAATCTAATCGGATCAGCCGTTATTGAGATTCGATAATCTCAGGGTTCTTGATAGCGAGTCGTGGCGTAATAGATACACTCTGTGTGTCGCGCTGCGCATATAGCTATATATACCTACTTGGCGCGAGACACTACCGTGTCCCTTGATGGCTGGGTTCCTTGTGGGACCCCAGTGCAGAGCAGGTCCCGTAATATAATTCGGTGGGGTCATGAAATTTCCAAAACATTTGCTACTGCCGGCATTTCGTATGACTTGACGGTCCGATTTTACTGATAATAAAACATGTATTGCTAATAATACTTATCTTTTCCACGACACATAAAATAATTAGAAAGTTACTAATATACAAATAAATAACTCGGACACAAAGAATTTCACCTCCTGAAATAGTTCCACTTCATATGAAAATAATCCTCGAAAAAGTTTATTGCAATCGAACACCAAGGTGCCATCCGGGCCTCAAAGTTTAGAATTCATCAATGGTGTGGATATAAAGAATTTCTCAAAAATGGTAAACCCTATCGAAATTTTGTTCAAATGATATTAAAAGAGCATTCAATTTTCTACAATTACTGTAAATTTGATTTTTTCGTGCTTCCAACTATTATTTCCATAATAGCGTTTGAATATAGAGAGATCCGTACTACACGTGTACTATCTCTACGGCGCGCGTGGCATATTGCCTATATGCCGTAGTGCGGACTAGAGCTGTAATTATTCGACTATTCGAATATTCGAATAATTCGAATAATTTCGAATACGAATAATTTCTTCGAATATTCGAATATTCGAACATTCGAACCTTCGAATATTCGAATATTCAAACCTTCGAATATTTGAACTTCGAACCTTCGAATATTCGAACTTCGAACCTTCAAATATTCGAATAATCGAACTTCGAATATTCGAATATTCGAACGTTCAAATATTCAGATCAATCGAATATCTGATTGTACCGAATAGGAATTTGAACATGAAATATTTGTTCACACTTTCTCGTGAAATTCTTTTCATATTGGCCTTTACAATTATTTGTTTTTCAAACGATATGCTACCTTTGTACAATCTATGCTGCAGCCATTTAAAAAATAATTCATTGGGCAGAGCACCCTGAAAATTATAAACAAAAGGACATGTTTTTGATAAGCAGGTGAATATTACATTTGGCAAGTTTCTTTAATTTATTTATTAAATAAAAATAAATTTAATAAATTAACTACTAATTTTATCATTATATCTGTATACAATTTATTTATATACTATTTATGTTTAAGTAAACAACAGCACCCTTTCTCGTCAAACGTTCGTGACGCAGACATCATTCGAAAACACAGTTGTGTTCGTTCATCGTCAACGCATTATTCTCGTTAAAATCAACATACGGACAACAGCGTTTTTTCCTTGTCTGGTCGTCCGTCGGGCCAATGAATTCTTTTTTGTCATGATATTTTCAATCAGTCACTTAAAATTCATTTTCCGCGTGACAAAGTCACTTACATCGCGTACCACGAGAGTTAACCCCGGGCCTTACAACACTGAGAGAAGGGAGAGACATTCGCGCGTGTCGGGGTAGGTTACAGAAACAAAGAATAAAATTACTATTAATGAGTAAGATGGTGTCTATAAAGCGAATAATACTCTGTAAATTTAGAAAAATAACGTTATAGTAACGAGGGAAAAATAAAAATATTATAGTTCCTCAAAATCGTTTATGGAGTTTTAGCTTCGTACAAAAAAAGTCTGCATATACTGTTTGGTGGGCCTAGAGGAGGGGGCCCTTGGCCGATTCCGTCGGGGTTGTCCACTCATTATTATAAAAATAATAATACTAATAACTGATGGTTGTTTTCGTTTCAAAATGTATTAATTTACCAAAGATTAATAAAGTTAAAAATTTATCGCTTGAAAAACAAATAATTGTAAAGAAAGGCCAATGAAAAGAATTTCTCGATAAACTGTGAACAAATATTTCATGTTCAGATTCCTATTCGGTACAATCAGAACATCGATAGATCAGAATATTCGAAGAAATTATTCGAATTCTGTGGTATTCAAATATTCGAATATTCGAATACTTAGATTATTCGAATATTCGTTACAGCCCTAATGCGGACCTCTATATTTGAATGCTATTATGTAAAAAATGATTGGAAACACGGAAAAATTCAAATATATAGTAATTGTAGAAAATTGAATGTTCTTTTAATATTATTTGAACAAAATTTCGATAGAGCTGACCATTTTTGAGATATTCTTTAAATCTAAACCATTGATGAATTCTAAACTTTAAGGCCTAGTCGGCACCTTTCCCTGTTGTCCGATTGCAATAAACTTTTTCAGGGATTATTTTCTTATGATATGGAACCATTTTACGGGGTAAGAAGAAAAGAAATCAAATGTTGATAAATAAGGGTCACCGTAGTGAGCAACCCCACAAAATTACCTTTTCACAAAAAGGTACAAAGAGAGCGCCAAGTATATAATCTCATCATAAAGAATCCCATTTAAAAAAATTTCTTAAAGTGCTACATTTAACTTCACGAAAGTAATGATATACAACAATTGCGCCAATTATCATAATGGCAAAGAAAAAATGTATTAAATAATATTAAGCAGATATATTTTTATACAAATAAATACTTTAATACGAATAAATATTTTATTCAAAATACTTGGCGCTGCGCCCCGAATTGGTATTGCTAAACTGAATATTTTTTTTCTTTCTTTCCTTCTTGTGCGTGCGTTCGCGAATGTGTGCGTGCGTTCGTGAATGTGTGCGTGTGCATATGCTACGTATGATAATAGAATTACATATATGTAGAATAAATCTGACTGCATTTTTAATATGTATATGTATATGTTTATGTATTTTTGATTGTAAGGGAGTTATTGTAAATTTTAATTAATTAATACTAAGATCGCAGCGCCAAGTATTTTGAATAAAATATTTATTCGTATTAAAGTATTTATTTGTATAAAAATATATCTGCTTAATATTATTTAATACATTTTTTCTTTGCCATTATGATAATTGGCGCAATTGTTGTATATCATTACTTTCGTGAAGTTAAATATAGCACTTTAAGAAATGTTTTTAAATGGGATTCTTTATGATGAGATTATATACTTGGCGCTCTTTTTGTACCTTTTTGTGAAAAGGTAATTTTGTGGGGATTTCACACATTTTGTAGTGTTTCCTGATATTAATTTACGACAATATTGTACTGTGTCGTTTTGATTGATGATTGATATGGAGCCCAAATGGCAGCATTCTTCTTTCAGCTATTCCATAGCGTGGTAATTTTTGTTGGCTTATTTATTTATTATCATTTTTTTGTAAGAACAAAATATAAAGATCTTTAGCGCCTTTGGCCCATTGCCTTTTTTAATTTGCACGTCATCAGCTTCAATCCAACTACTAGTCATTCCTTCTTCTTTACATATACTGGTGTAATGGCCATCCTCAATACATGAACCACTATGAAATATAGCATTCATAACTTTATATGATTGTTCAGCTATTACTACTTTGGTTGTGGGAATAGTACATATATTAAATTTACGTATTGCTTTGACTATTTTATCATCTTGTAATGAATATAATAGTAAACGAATAATAACTATATCTTTCGTCAATATTAATTCATTCTTAAACATAATATCTTTTCCTGTACACTGTTCACATGATCCGTTATCTGATTCATACCAATGTGAAAATGTAACGTTTAATAAATCGTTAAGATTATAGCTTCTTTTTTTTCAAATTGTTAATAGGTATTGAAACAACTAAATTATCACAAGTAATGCTTTTTGTATAATCACAAGATTTACATCGAGTTGTAGAAGTTACTTGATGCTCTACCAATTGTCTTATACAATCATATTCTGTGCACAGGGTTATAAGAAATTCGAATACATCTCGTTTTACGTTTATTGAAAAATGTTCTCCTAAACTTTGCCGTACTGTAGGGTAAATGACCCAATTACTGACACATTAAGCGTTGACGCTGACATTATTTTATAATTATGTACTTATAGACTAAAAGTATATGTTGTTCTTGTTATTTATTATTGTTTAATATGTTTACTTGATGAAAAAATTTTGGTGGATCTTAAAACTTCGATTTTTATGTATAAATTCATCAATTTCTAAAATTTATATGGGGATCCATTACTGACACCCTTCAAATGTATTTGACTGATTTACTGACACCCCAATTCACGGTGTAATAGACAGGTGTTACGACTGTGTCAGAATGTGTGACTTTTTCGTCCTAGTTCTTCTGCCGGCCAGCAGATTTCGTCGATCTCGTAAAGGCATTTACAGCATGGCCTGTTGTTTCTGGCAAGCCCAGTAATACCACTAAAATCTCTACTACTACAGTCTCATTAATACATATGTATATGCCTTTTAAGTCACGACGCCTCTCGCGACGGCCAGGGGAACTAAGCAGAAATCGGCACACAAAATCGTACACCTGTCTATTACACCGTGCCCCAATTACTGCCAGCTAACCTAATACTGTTTATGTCATTTTAAGGTTACGTCGTGTCATGTACATGAGCAACTACTGCTATGACAGTAATACCAAAATGCTGGAAACGCTTCTACCAATCACTGTCACCCAATTAATAAATAAAAAGACTTAATGAATCGGTGAATTCGGATCTTTATTACTTTCTATGAGGCTTATATTATTTAAAACATTATATTTTGTTATGTTAATAGCTTAAATATTACAATTACAGCATTTTCTTTAACGACCTGTTTTCTCTTTCGCTAGTAAGGAAGTCATCGTTTCTATTCTCCTAATATTCGCTTAAAATTTTGTATCGTTTTATTCAAATTAACGAAGAAAAAATTAAGTACTGTTTTTTTGTATCATAAAAATAACAGTTTGAATTGTATGCTAAATTTTTTTTATGCATAATTTTATAAGATTTATTCGTTATTTTACGTAAAACAGCTTACACTGCATTCCACATTAGAGCATACCGATTTCGTGCAGGCACGACCCTCAGGAGGCGTTGGCACGCTCGACTCCCCACTTAACCGCCTATGTTTTTCTCCGTCGCACGGCCCTCTACTCTCTCTGTTAAGTTTTCGTGCACTGTTTACGTTGACAACGGCCAGGTCTCGCGTTATTGCTTGGAAATTACCACGACCAATCGCATGCGGTTCAAACTGTGGGTAGTAGTGGGAGCTGCGCAGATCGGTCGCAAATCGGTAGGGGTGTCGGTATGCTCTTATATGGAATGCAGTGTAGGGTGACAGTAATTGGGTAGGTGGCAGTAATTGGGTCCTTTACCCTATATGTATTTAAATTGCGCATTCCATTTTCATATCGATGCATTAATATCTTCAAAACATTTGTTGACACTTAGCACTTGGTAGGTTATTTATAATATCTCTGTCTAGCTGTCAGATTACAACAACTTATTACGCGATTGGCCGAAACCCACATCCAATGAGCGACGTGCCTGAGAGACATTTCCTCACCCTTTCATACACCCCTCTTGCCTAGAACTGTAGGACGATGACGATGAAGAAATTTACGAACATGAAAATCGGCACATTGCCACTTTACATCGAAATATCTCAGCTCATAAGGACCGTAGGAACAAAACGAAGACACTTTTCTTATGTAAATCAAACCCAGGCTATCCATTAAGACCATTCAAAATCTAATCGGATCAGCCGTTATTGAGATTCGGAAATCTCAGGGTTCTTGATAGCGAGTCGTGGCGTAATAGAGCCACTCTGTGTCTCGCGCTGCGCATATATATATATATATATATATATATATATATATATATATATACTTGGCGCGAGACACTACCGTGTTTCTTGACTGGGGTTCTCCTATTCCCGTCCGTAAAGGAAGATTAGACACAACGCATGACGTATATATGTATTTTTTAAAAAAAGGTACAAAAAGTGCGCCAAGTATATAATCCCGTCAAAAAAGAATCCCACTTAAAAACATTGTCGTAAATTAATATCCTATCAAAAAGAATCCCACTTAAAAACATTGTCATAAATTAATAGCTTCACAAAACTAATGATATACAAAATTTGCGCCAATTACAACAATGGCTATTTATACAAAGACAAAAATGTATGTAATAATATTAAGCAGATATATTTTCATAGAAATAAATATTTTTATACAAATAAAATTTTTAATTATTTTACGAAAAAATGTTAATTAATTGTCTTGGTTAATAAATAAAACAATATAAAACAAGACAAGACACCATTGAGACAAGAAAGATGTATATAATAATATTAAGCAGATATATTTTCATAGAAATAAATATTTTAATACGAATAAAAATTTTATTTTCAAAATACTTGGCGCTGCGAAACCGAATTGGTGTTGCTAAACTGAATAAATATGTATAAATTGCATTAAAATCTTTTTCTTTCTTTCTTGTCTCAATGGTGTCTTGTCTTGTTTTATATTGTTTTATTTATTAACCAAGACAATTAATAAACATTTTTTCGTAAAATAATAAAAAATTTTATTCGTATAAAAATATTTATTCCTATGAAAATATATCTGCTTAATATTATTAAATACATTTTTGTCTTTGTATAAATAGCAGGGCTCTTATTATCCGGATATCCGAGTATCCGGATTGCTGGTTATAACTCGAAATCCGGATCGAAATCCGGATCTGAGTATCCGGATATCCGTACTTGGATCCGAGTAACCGAATACCCGGTTTCGGATATTTTATCATCATGGTTGAATAAAGCTTTCTTTATATCGATTCTAATTAAAGAGAGCAAGTTTAATTGAAGTGATTAATGGGTTATACCTAGTCATGCGGTCGAAAAGAGGGGAATGTTTGTGAATTTTTTTTAAAAAGCGGAAGCATATATTTTTACAGAACTTTTTGCACTTAAAAGAACAACATTTAAAGAACATTTGGTTTGGTAATTTTTTCATAGAAAAATATTTATGTTTATAACAAAGTAACAACCGACATCGAAGAAGCCTTTTTAAAAATGTGATTTTGCGGTGAGCACTGCCATTCGGAACCAAATTATTTCAAATTAAAAAACAAAAAAGATTTCGTTAGTATATTAATGTATCTTCCACATAACGGAGGGAATTTCCGAAATATTAATTTAAAATAAAATGGCGGCTATTTAAAGTTGAAATCATGATTTTTCCCGTGAATTTTTGCATGAAAAAATCAGGATTTCAACTTTAAATAGCCGCCATTTTGTTTTAAATTAATATTTCTGAAATTCCCTCCGTTAAGCGGAAGATACATTAATATACTAACGAAATCTTTTTTGTTTTTGATTATAAATAATCTGGTTCCGAATGGCAGACATTTTTTCAATTAGAATCCAAATAAACAGAACTTTATTGAGTCATTATGATAAAATATTCGAAACCGGATACAGATCTTATCCCGGATTTCGAGTTGTAATGAGTAATTCGAGTACTCGGATAGATCCTGATTCACGGGTACTCGAATCTAAATTAAATAAGTATCCGGATATCCGAATATACATTTTGTGGGTATCCGAGTACTCGGATACTCAAGACTCGGATACCCAAAACTCGGATATCCGTAAATCCGAGAAATAGTAAGAGCCCTAATAAATAGCCATTGTTGTAATTGGCGCAAATTTTGTATATCATTAGTTTTGTGAAGCTATTAATTTACGACAATGTTTTTAAGTGGGATTCTTTTTGATAGGATATTAATTTACGACAATGTTTTTAGGTGGGATTCTTTTTGATAGGATATTCATTTACGACAATGTTTTTAAGTGGGATTCTTTTTTGACGGGATTATATACTTGGCGCACTTTTTGTACCTTTTTTTAAAAAAAGGTAATTTTGTTGGGATTTAACACATTTTTTAGTGTTTATTGATGACTGGATAATTTTATCACCCTTTACGGGTTATTTTTTTTTTAATATATTGTATTGTCATCCAAACTACGCACGCCTGCAAAGCTTCAAGACAATTGGATTAGAGGAATTGGTTTAAATTTAAGTTCTCAGATATGAATCAAACATACAAGAAGCAAACAGAGGATCGAAGTTGAATAAAATCGTTTAATTAATATAATACTACGTCACAATAAATTTTTTTCTCTGACGTAGATCACACTGCATCATCTTCTGCTTCGATTATCTGTAAATATATAAAAGCCATATTTTTTAGTTACAACATAACGTAGAACTTATAGAAAAAGAGTGGACTTTCGCTATAGATGTAGAGACTACATAATGTGTCCGAAGGAGGTGAGAGCGTATGGCAGAAAGTCTTGTTGCAGGAAATTTAAATGCTAATGATAATTTAGTGAAAATGAACAAAGAGATCCAATATTTTTAACGCACAGATTATTGGTGTTGGAATAAAATTTATTTAGCATGTTTATTGGTGAATTGAAATATTGTTAATGGGAAACTAATTAAGGCTGCCGTCTCCTCGGGCTTTGAATGTGTGCGTACGCTCACACAAGCTAGGCAACGCGTGTACGTATACGCGCTGTTGTAAACAAACCGTTTCAACCGTTTTTCGTCCTGGAATCGGCAAGGAGGAAGCTTTTGCGGGTATAGTTGCCTCCAGTAGACATCCGTGCAGACGGGTCTGGTGCGTTTGAACGCTAACAAGCACCGTACGTTGAAATAATGATGAATTTATGACTCGAAAACTGACAGAATGAAGCTTCAAGGCTTCTCCGCCACCGACGCTGGTGGTATATTCGAGCCACGTAGCATCAGATTTATACGTATACGCGCTGTTGTAAACAAACCGTCTCAACCGTTTTTCGTCCTGGAATCGGCAAGAAGGAAGTTTTTGCGGGTATAGTTGCCTCCTGTAGACATCCGTGCAGGCGGGTCTGGTGCGTTTGGACGCTAATAAGCACCGTACGATGAAATAATGATGAATTTATGACTCGTGTATTGAGACAGAATGAGGCACAGACTCGAGAAATGACAGAATTATGCTTCAAGGATTCTCCGTCACCGGCGTTGATGGTACATTCGCGCCATGTACCGTCAGAACCGGTGGAAGTCCATGCTAGCCGATAAATGTAGGAAAGACATAGTTGCCGATATGTATCGAGAGTCATATCGCGTTGTTGCCGCATTTCCCCTATTACTATTCTATCATCAGGAAGGCTTGAATGAATCACGGCGAAGCGGCTGGAGAACAAAGATGGGCAAAGATAATTTCTGGATAAATTAGAATAAAAGATTCTTTATGTTTATCCGTTATCTCTATTCGAGCTGAGGATTTGGGCTATTCGGCGGTTTCTAATCTCGGTTCGAGAGGCATATAGTGTTGCTTGCGGTGAATTTTGTATTAATAAAATGTAAAACGTAATGTTTTTACCCGACTGCGGCACGTACAGAAGGGTATTGTGTTTATCAGGCTATGTTTGTATGTCCAGATGTTACGCTCTAGAACCTGTACGGACACATCGATTTGGACAAATAAGGTGTCTTTAGAATTGTCCTACGATATATAATTTTCAAAATTGCGAGATAGAAATAAAAAAATTGGAAGGCCTCGTAAGTAACGAGGAGTATTGTCTCCGTATGTGCTCGGTTTGGTGCACACGATACGGGTTCCTCGCTATCTCCACTACTTCTGTCTCACTCTTGTCTGGCGAAGGCGAGAGCGAGATGGAACGAGAGCGAGTGAGAGCCATTGACAGCGAGCGAGGACGGTACGAGACAGACGACGCGTTGATGTTTTGTCTCGCTCCGTCTTTCGGGCGCCGTGACACTCCGTCCTTTGCGTGCGCGACGGGCGTGCGCGATGGTCGCAAGCACATACGGTGAGCACGGGATCCGCTCCGCTTTTAAAAAATATAGTGTTGTAAAGCTCGTCAGGACACATAATTTGTTCTATTTACATTAAATTTTCATCGTCCAAAATCATTATTTCTTTAAACATAAATTGCGATAACGTGAGTAAATATTAACGGATCGTTATGAGACTTGAAATATAACTTCAGAAGATTCTAGCGAAGCCGTAAAATGTATGCATAAAACCCTTATGATGAAAAATGTAATAATATTTAATTAAAAAGTAATACTGGACATAACCCATGTTTTTCAACGTTCGCCGTTAAAAAGTATCGAGGCAATGTTTAGGTACGTATAACTTGCAGCGACAAAGTTTTTCCTTAGTATACAAGGAAGATTTTCACCAATTTTCACACTAATTAATAAATAATTGTAAAAGATATGATGATATATATAAATCTCGCGCGTCACCAACAGTCAGCTGCCGCGTATAATGCGCTACTTAGCAGTTTTAGCACTCGCGTTGACTGTTGGTGCCGCGCGGAATTTATATATATCGCCATATCTTCTACAATTATTTATTAATCAGTGTGAAAATTTGTGAAAATCTTGCTTGTATATTAAGGAAAAACTTTGTTGCTGCAAATTATACGTATCTTAAAATTGCCTCGATACTTTTTAACGGCGAACGTTGAAAAACATGGGTTATGTCCTATATTACTTTTTAATGAAATATTATTACATTTTTTAACATGAGGGTTTTGTGCATACATTTTATGGTTTCGCTTGAGTTTTCTGAAGTTATGATTTAAGTCTCATAACGATCCCTTAATATTTACTCAAGTTATCGCAATTTATGTTTAAAGAAATAATGATTTTGGACGATGAAAATTTTTTGTTTAGAATTTTTAGCTCGAATAGTAATGATTGGATAAACAAACTGTAAATAGAAAAAAATATGTGTTCTGACGAGCTTTATAACACTATATTTTTTAAAATTCAGTTTAATAACATTTAATTTTCCAATCTTTCTTAGCGTTTGGACAATAATTTTTCCCATTTTCGAGCGCTAATCCCCTTATTGCACCCGACCCTTCAATTGCACAATGATTATACAAAATATTACATCCTTCTATATACGTATAAATAAAAAATATTAATACGCAAATTAGTATTGTTTCATTGACATGTTTCCTAACTTCACTACCCAACCTCTCTATCTTTCATTATTGCTATCCTCCTTTACGTTCAGCGAGGCTCTGACGCTAGACGCAGCTCTCGTGCCGTATTCTTTCAAGACTTCTCGATAGAAAGAGCTTTGGCAACAGCGCGGCAGAGACAGAGAGAACAGAATATGTGGCAACTATGCGTAAAAAATTTGTCTACATAGAGTACCTGGAGATGTCACCTATGTACAACTTCTTTTTATCGACCGCAGTAGTTTCATTAGGGTCCGTCTGTTTACAAGGGACGCTTCGATCGATTCGGACCAAAACAAACTTGAGACGGCAGCCTTAAATTACTGAATAGCGTGGGAGCTACGGTGGATTTTAATAAAGTAGTACGAATATCTCTCACAACAGATTGAAAAGTATCAAGGGAGATGCGTTTTCAGCATACTTCCTTCACTAATATGACTTACTCTAGATTGCAAGCAGTACGCCATAATTTTCTTAATTCTTAACGTTACGCTAATTTGAAAAATTTTGTCCATTTACCTTATTTGACAAATTTCCAGAAACTTGTGCGAAACAAGATGCTTCTCTGTCTATCTAACCTTCTGCGGACAACATCCAAGCCCGTGCATCCCCTTCATTTCTATTCAAGCCTGTGCGTCCCCTTCATTTTTATCCGAGCCTGTGCGTCCACTTCATTTCTATCCAAGCCTGTGCGTTCCCTTCATTTCTATAAGTTTTACATATAAACTCTAATGTAAAAATAGTTTGCTGGTATAAGAACAATATATTATTTTGTAGAAACTTGTGCGAAAGAAGGTGGTGCTCTGTCGAACCTTCTTCAGACAACTTCCAAGTCTGTACGTCTCCTACGTTTCTATAAGCTCTACATAACTAGTCTATTAAAAAATTTTGGCGACTTACCTTGTTAATTGAGACAATAATTCAGTGTCCTAAATGGTGTAGAAACTCGTGACATTTCAAAAATTTTGACAAGTTTCCTTATTTGACACTTCGCAGGTTATGATTGTTTGACACTAGCGAGGTTACGTTTATCTCCACAGATGTGCTCTCTATCTGGCTGTCACGTGACTGTTACGTCTTGCAGGGACTTTTGTGAATCACCCCGAACGGTTTGGATAATTCACCGGGTTCTTGCTCTCGTTAAGGTGCTAAAGCACGCCTTGACTATACTTACCATGGAAGGATAGGGAGAAAAGGGGTTCAATCAATGTTTGACACGGAATTATGGAGAAAACAATAGAGTAAAATATATTGTTAAGAAGATAGAATCTGATTAACATACCCTTGGGACGGCGCTCCGTCCCAGCTGTCGCTCGCTGTGCTCTCGGGTAGCACACGGCACGCTTGCCGTCTAATGTTCCGCTCGCTCGCTGTGTCGCTGGACCGAGCGTAGGTCGTGGTCGCTCGCAGTGCTCTCGGGTAGCACTCGGGAGTCGGTGAACTCGGGGTCCGTCTTGTCGCTTCGCCTCGTGTCGTCACGCGTCTTCGCGGTATCTCGCGGTCCGAATCGGCGCGTAAAGGCGGGATCTCCTACCCGCGATTGGTCGCTGCGATTGATCGCAGCGACTGGTCGCAGTATACTCGTGCAATGGGAAAGCATGTATCTGTTCTCCTACAAGCGACTGCGATCCTCGGGTATGCACCAGACGTAGGAGCCTGACGCGAGTCTGTTTGAGTACCAGTCTAGGCTACTCGAGAGGCAACACAATGCGAGGAGGGTCTGTTTCCCATTATACCTAGTCGCAGGCTGGCATTGCGACCACCAGTCGCTAGACTCCTCCCGGAGGCAGTCTAGCGACCAGTCGCACTGGGACCCATTGCCACAGTATGACAGAATCCCAAGAAATAAGGAAAGAAGTCAGAATTCAAAAGATATGTATTTTTATGTTACCTGTAGACTACTAATATGAGCACCTAAAACGGTAAAAATATCATGACGCCTACTTCTGATCTGTGTGCAAAGACGTGTTTATGATTGTATGTATTTTTCGTGCAGAATTTTAAATCGAGTCTTTTAATTTTTGGTGATATAAAAGAAAACAATTTTTGGAGCCCCAAATGAGTAGTGTCGATTCTGTTAAGTAATAGCAAATAATTAGTTATATACAGTTTTTTTCCATAAGCAACCAATTGAAAAATTGTCAGCAATCATCCCTTTTTTAGTTCCACTTCCAGGAACTTCTGAACAAATTTTTTGTTTGTTTTCTAATCAACATAATCTAGACCTTGCTACTGCGGAAAAAGCATTCGCGAATATTTGGCAGTTATGGATTAAATACGTGTATTCTATGTCGCACAGTGGGGGCAAATCCCCAAAAATGGGAAAAAATGCAACATCCTGTATTTTGCAATTTAAAAATGCCGAACATTATTAAGGAAATTGATACTAAAAGTGTTAATATATAAGTTTGACGTTATTTAAGAAAATAACGTCAATTCGTCATGATTTAGCATCAATAGTTCCAATAAAACTACAAGAATTTGATAAATATGCCATGGAAAGTGCAGTGTTCCTATCGACACACGCGCGAAGTTCCATGATGTAGCGTGATGAGTGATGCCCTAAACGGATTGTTAGCGGGCCACGGTTTACTACAGCTTTATGACACTAGACCTTCGGCCCCCTACACGATATAAAGTAATTAGGAAACATCTGCCAAGTAACTTGCAGAACAGCGGAACAATTTTTAGGATTAATCCCCAATTGCTACATGCTAATTCCTCTACGCTCGGCAGGCAATAAACCGTGTTTCGCTACAGTATAAAAGAATAAAAGGTATGGTCGGAACGTTGACCGTGACGAAAATTAATTTTAAGGTCCGCACAATTACCAAAAGAAGAAGATGTTCTTATGGGATAGGTTCAGATTTAAAATAGAAAACGTACGAACAACTATAAGCATACAGAAAGGAATATTTCCTGGATGTTTCATAGTAACAACAATATACAGGAAGGCGAATATTTTATTATTTCAAATTAACGTGTAAGAAACATAATTTTTCTATATTCTCGGGTAATAATTTTGATCTATTACTGGTAACGATATCGTCCGATCGCGTCCGAGTTTTGCCGAGCCGACCTGAAATCAAATTGCCCGCTCATGGCGGCTATGCTTGTAGCCCGAATCGAGTCTCGGGACCCCGCTCGATCCCGCCCGAAAGTTTCCGGCCCGTTCCGAGCACACCTCTGGTCGCAGGCAAGGAGATTCAGCCTAGGGCCAGTCGCTGGGTCAAATCGCTGCGACTAATCGCAGCGACCAATCGCGGGTAGGAGATCCCGCCTTAAGGGCTCTCCCGGTTAGGCCGTTCGCGGTTTGTCGGATGGAGCTACCCTTATGCTTATCCTGATCGGCCAGGCGCGCTTCGCGGTATCTGTGCGGAGATGAGGTCGCGATTTCTAGACGGCCCGCTGGCTCGTCGCAACTTCCTAGCTCGAACTCCCGAAAACGAATGATGCCTCAATCAATCCCGGTTATGGGCCGTGCCCCGATTAATCCTCGCGAATGGGGGAAACTGCCCCGTCGGCAGTTGTCGCCCGCCGTACGCGTCGGAAATTTCCGGGCCCGGGCTGCCGGCGGTCACGTTGTCCCTACGGCTGTCGCTACGCGGCTCAGCGTAACGTGGCTGCCACGCGCGAGGCGATTCCGCTGAATCGCCGTCTACGAAATAAAGCGACGCGCGGACAGCATGCACGGAAAGGGCCAGAAGGGCCCATGTAACATTTGTTACGCGATTGGCCGAAAGTGCCGAAACCTTCATCCAATGAACGACGCGCATATTGGAGACATTTCCTCTCCCTTTCATGTTCCCCTCTTGCCTACACTTGACGTTGACGATGAATTCTTAAGAACGTGAAATTCGTTAAATTGGAACTTTGCATTGAAATATCTCAGCTCATAAGGCACATAGGACCAAAACAAAGACACTTTTCTTATGTAAATCAAACCCAAGCTATCCATTAAGACCATTCAAAATCTAATCGGATCAGCCGTTATTGAGATTCGATAATCTCAGGGTTTTTGATAGCGGGTCGTGGCGTAATAGAGACACTGTGCGTCTCGCGCTGCGCATATAGCTATATACTTGGCGCGAGACATTACCGTGTCTCTTGATTAGTAACACATGTCACTACAGCGAGCCAATGTTACTATTTCCCGCGAATATTGCCTGATCGTGGAGACAAGACAATTTTAGAAAAACTACATCAATGACTTTATTCAAGTTTATATATTACGTTATTCCATTGGGAATAAAGGAGATACACATTTTATGAAACAGTAATTAAAATTTATTCATTTAAAATGCATTGATTTGTTATCAATCAAGAAACAAATTAAGGTACCTGCAATATGTTTGAAACTAGTTAATAAACACGTTTATTATGCCTTTTATATGTAAAGTATGGACTCAACCACCTATGGTGGGCAATATAAGGTGGTGAAATTTTGGAGGGGGGGGGGGGGGGGACGCCAAACAGAATCCTTGCTCCGGGGCGCTTACAACCTAGTTTCGTCCCTGACGAGCCCGCACCTACACTACTGCAGTTCTCCTCACCGATTCTACACTTAAAATTAGTAACGACGTACGGCTGGTTGCTCGCCGCTAGGCGCTGAAAAAGGCCTGCCGGCCTGCCGTACGGTTTTGTCCCAGCTTACAATTTTTATAAATATTACGAATTATTAACAATACCAGGGCGAAGTACAAACAAAGTCTTAGGTATTTACACTTTAATATGCAACAATTAACATAATTCCCACAAAAAACTTACTTACCTGAAGAATGTCAAAAGTTTTGAAGTTTCTTAACTATCGAAAATTAAATCAGAGCCTTCAAAAACACACAAGACGATATAACCTTACTATGCACGATTGTAAGACGATCGTTTTTTGTTGATGAAACAATGCATATCGTGACAATATGTCGCTGCAACGATGCGGAAAAATTTAAAGCCGTTTTGAAAATAATAGCACGTCCCGGTTTTACCCAGGTACCCGGTTTTGTCCTAATTTCCCTTACGTAGATCCGAAAAAATCGGTAAAGGTGTCGGCAGTAGTCTGATCGGTATCGGCATCATGGTTATTATAGGAAATATAGGCGGGAAGGGATGATTCATTTTACGTTTGCGGGCAAAATTCCAGAAAGTTCTTGGTCGTGTTTTAAGCGTAACTTCAGACTTTGCAACATGAACAGCCCATTAGCGTTGGGAAAAATCTTTGCACTTCGATCTAAGACTAGACAAAAACAAGGTAGTCGGGTAACGCATTTTTTCTTCATTTTAATCAAGGATACTATCCTAGTAGTATATTGGTTCCATAACGGTTATATGTACATATATCGGTTATATAGTAAACTCTCGAAACCGATACATACCTACATTACTGTTATGAAACCGATATATTTGCGGTTGTAAGGAAAAACGCCGCATGTCACATCTTTTCACTTTCGAGATATTGGCATTTAAAGTTCTAAATACCAATGCATCTTATTAGCAATGTTTGCGTGTTTTATTTTTTCGATATAAAGGTATATTTCCTTCATTTTGCACAATATTCAATATTCGCATAATTACCATAAATAACAATAAACAAAAGAGTAATAATTTACGGACACTTATTAGGCAAAACGACCCAAGTCCACAGGACTTGTTTTATTCTGCTCGATCGTGTCACAGTTAAGTAGTTTTTCCAAAGCAAAATATGAACATTGTACGCAAGACACGAGCATTACACGCGAGACACAAGCCTCGTACGCGTTAAAGTGTTCATGCGTTCTCGTTCTGTCAATGTGATTGTGCGTCTTATGTGATGAGCGTCTTAAAACAATTTAGTAAAGTTTAAGAAACACCTACATTAAAATTCCGCAATATTATGTGTGAAATATATATGGAAAAGGATCTGTTTGCCCAGTATTCTTTACATCCTACATAATCTTAAATCTGTTAAATATATGTATTTAGTCTGCAAAGAAAGAATAAAATGTTTATAGAATTATAGAAAGAATAAAATGTTTATAGAATTATAGAAAGAATAAAATGTTTATAGAATAAAGTAATGTACATATTGTTTTTTCAAGGTGTTATTTAGGAAATGTTTAATGCGAAAGTAAGAATCTTATTTTTAACGAAACATGAGCTATTAGGGAACAAAAGAGGAATTCTGTTGTATCATACAATATATATACAATATATCTTCGGGAAAAACGATTTTGGGGACAAAATTTACACGAGTATCATCGTGTCGAAATAAATGTCGAATTGCACGTAAGATGTAAGGTCAGAAAAAAGCTTTTGAAGCTTACTGGCGTGAGGGATCGTATTGTGAGAGAAGTAGTAATTTAAGTAGATTAATAAAAATAGAAAAAAAAAATTATCATAAAAGAAAGATACGAGTAATCGTCGTATTCTCCAATTTTTGAGGACTTACGTTGTTTTGTTAAATGCGTATGAATTGAATATTGGACTTCTGTTAAATTACATTGTTTTTTTGAGCATATACAATTTGTTTTCATGCATTTTTTCTGGTAAATACATAAATCAAATTTTTTGAAATTGTGACATAGGACGTTTTTCCTTATCACCACAGATATAACTACCTATTATGGAACTGATATAACATCCGAAATCGATATAGTCAGAATATCGGCTCTTCATAACTGTTTCAGTCAGGACAGATATATAACAGTTTGAAACAGTTATTTTTGCAACCGTTTGAAAGGCAATACGTTTTCACATCGTGACGTCCACTGAAAGGAGCTTTCGATGTTTTCGTGCAACGTGTCTCACCTTTGAATACATTAGACTGAGAGGCAGGCTCATGGCTATACTGAGGATCCACACGAAGATGATCTTCAAGGTGACCCTCCGTCTGGTCTTGTTGCGACCGAACTTCATGGGGTAACGTAGGCTCAGGTATCGGTCCACGCTGATGGTGCACAGATGCATTATGCTCGCTGTGCAGAACAACACGTCCAGACAGATCCATACGAGGCAGTAGACGGACGACAGGGGAAAGTATCCTAAAACAAAGAAGAGCTCTGTGAGAGTGATGGAGTGAGATTTGGAAAAACATTACTTGAGATACAAAATGAACATAATATTTCAGATACTGAATCACTCTATTAAACCTTCGTGATCACACTTTCTTATAATCACAAATTGGTCCCATGCGGGTTCACTGCACCCAACGTCATTTTTGAGTTACCATTTTCGTATTTTTGAATCTTTTAACTTTTGAGTAATAATTGTACCTACATTCATAATACCCATACAATCGTGCTCTAACAGTCTTTTTATAGAAATGTAATTTTTGATACGTTGTAATTTGTATTTGAGAAAATAGTTGCGGATAAAAAGTTTTTTTGGTAGAATTTCACCAAATTTTTAAATATTATTAAGAACTCAAAATTTACAGAAATATTGGCAAAGAGTTAATAAAAAATAACTTCTAGTCAAATCCGATTATGTATTCTTTGAATATTTGGTTGTAAATTATTTTATTCAAATAATGTCCGAGTCTGAGTGATTCCTGGACAAAACCGGCTAATTAATATTTTGAAATAATGAATTATATAAATTAAAAAGCTAATTTTATCTTATTGTATAGGTAATTTTATCTTATTATAGGGGTACCTATGTAAGTATTTCCCCAGTAGCTTTACGTATGGGTCAATTCTCCCGAAGGAAATAGTAGATTGCGAACATATTTGTTATTACGCGGATCACAGTGTTGCAATCGTGAAGTATGTAATCTTGTTTTAACTTTTGACAGGGAAGTACATACATATCTGACGAATGATTGGGCGTTTTAAATTCGCAGGGTTTATTACGACTCTGATTAACACTTCGACTGGCGTTGTGCTTTCACGTCGATATTCTTTGGAAACCATCGAAAGTATTGTCCAAGAGTCCCCGAATGCTTACTTACACGGAAAGCCTCTCTTATGCATTGGTAGTAGTCCTATGTAGATTTAATAGATACTATAGTATATATTTCCATTAATGTCGACCGTGTTCAAAGCGCGTGACGATCTGGACAAAATATTCCCGGCAGAAGCGACACTCGAAATAGCCTGACTGATTTGAAGGGACATTTTTCAAAAACTTGCGCCACTTAAAGTGTTAAAGCGACTGGAATTTGAAGATCGAAGGGGAATCTCCGCATGACATCGTGGGATTTTGCATTCCGCGCGCTACAGCCACTTCCTACTCAAATGGAAGCATGGTTAGCCAGCGTCGACCCCCGGCCCCTGTTACTAAACCTACCTCGATACTTGTCACTTTTCGTGTTACTTTATTTTCTCGTGGCACGTGATGTATCGCAGGCAAAAAGAGGTCAATGGGTCACCTCGAAACGAAAAAAATCGACAAGTCAGGGGATCGAGCTGATATCTTCTGCCTTTTTATAGTTTTCGTTTTTTAATGTGACGTGCAACGCGATTGAATACGTTGTTCCACACTTACAATTAGATTTAATGTAATTCTTGAATAATACAAATATGTACAAGGAGTACGTTGATTTGTATCGATCGTATCTCAATCATAACACTATTAGTATTATAAGTTTAGAAAGAGAATCTGTTTTGTTCTCAGTTTTCAGTGAAAATTACGAAGTTATCTTTCTTTTTTCCCAAAAAAGATTGAATTGTACAGGGGCCTTCGTTTCAAACAGACTACCTAATTACCTTCTTCAGTTGTGGTGATATGAAAAACGTTTCATATGTAATTTGAATGATTCCAATAGCGAATATGCTGTAAGGATTATTTTCTTCGGAGTTTTAAAGGTAATCTTTGTCATTTTTCTTCTGTATGGTTTGACTTCCATAAGTATGCCCTGTCTTAAGATACGCAAGCGTAGTTTAAGATTGATACCTGCTTTAGGTAGAAAAGCCTGTATTGTAATTTCGAAATGGTATGATATACATTTCTCTGCGATAAAGAAGGGAAAAAGTGGATCATAATGGTGTTTTAAATTCGTCTTTGTACGAGTTTAATTTTTATTACGAAAAAAAGCGACAAATTTAAAAACAATAAATATCAAATATCATGCTAGGTATTTGTTGAAATTAATGAAATTCTATGTTACTTAGATTGTTCAAAGAAAATAGGTATATGTGACTAGCAAACTCCATGAAAACACAGTTTTCTCCTTTTCACTCCCTTAGGGGTTGATCAGTGCGGTTGATCCTGAAATTGATATTTAGGGATTTGTGTGGGTAACCTTTGTATGTAAAAACCATGTTAATATCTAATCGGGCCTAAGAGGTATTGAGAAGTCCGTGAAAACAGTTTACCCATTTCCACCCCATTAAGGGTTGATTAGGGCAAAATCATGACAATGGCTTTTACGCATTTGTGTGGGCAATCTTTGTGAGTAAGATCCAAGTTGATATCTAATCGGCCCGAAGAGATATTAAGGAATCCGCGAAAATATATTTTACCCCTTTTCACCCCCTTGGGGATGGAATTTCCAAAAACTCTTCCTTAGTGGGCGCCTACGTCATGAAAACAATGTACCTTTCAAATTTCACGTTCCTAAATAGGTTAAACAGGTTGAACTGGACGTTGATGAGTCCGTCAGTCAGTCAGGACTTCTACTTTTATATATATAGATATCAGTTTGGGGTTTGGCGATCTAATTAAGCACATTATTATTTCTGCATATTTTGACGTCAGTTAAGTATAATTTACAGATGGTCCTAAAATTTGTATTACGATCATCCAAACAGGTACTAAATTCGTGTTCGACCACTGTGTTCTTTATTGTATATACTTGTTTATTATATTCAAAAGATTATGCCTCAGGAATCTTGATATGTAACTAAATAAATCTCTGCTTGTATATGGATTTATAACCTAAGTCGAAGTGTAACAATTATTTTCGAAATCTGATGCGCATCAGGCAGCATATACTGGGCGTTTTTACAGGGTGTATCGTAGCACGTGGAACCAACGGTGGACGGGGGATACAAAATCGATGGAAAGAGTTTACACAAACATGTGCCCTATTTGACCTTGCTTCCGAGTTATAACCATTTTTTTACTCGAATAATTCTTAATGGCAAGCAGAGATAGTGTACCGTTAAGGAACTACTTAGTCCTAGATCAGGCACTAATTTTTTATCAGTTCATGGAATAAATCGTTCTTTTAAGTTTATGTCAATAAATAATTGTTTGAAATAATTACTAACATAAAAATTGATAATTCAAAAATATATGTGTTGTCTGTGAAAGCAGTTAATATTGTTAGTTTTCGTGAAAATAAATGTGTAAGGTAGCCCACTTGAAGGAAGCCCCTGTTGAACGCCATCTCTTACTGTTCGAAGTAAGAGATCACCATCGACGCCACAGTCGATTTCTTTGCTGGTTGTTGCGGTATTAAAGGTTATTTTCATACATTCTGTTTACAATAGTTTACTTTACAATGTAGCGCAAGGATTTTAATATTATATGTATCATTTTGCTTTAAAAATCAGTGACCATTATTTAGTTCCAATTTTTTCTTGTGGAACTAATTTTTGATCACCTGAATAAAAAATAAGTTAGGACATTATAAAATTATAGAAGAATTAAATTTAAATGGTATAATACTAAAAATAAGTTTATTTGGTATTTTCTTTTTAATTAGTATTAGTATCTGATCAAATATTAGTTCCTTACCTGATAAGAAATTAGTTCCCATGTATTTCAAACGAACATAAACTACTATTGCTCGGCCGAAAGAAGATCCCTAGCAGGCGGTCTCGGACGATGCAGTACGTCGCCGTGACGATTGGTCGAGTCACCTATTTGGGCACACTTCTAAAGACGGAGCACACGTATTTTGGTTATTGGCTGAAGTAGGCATATATATTGTCGCACCGCGCGACGAAGAGAGCGAACAAAACACATAGAGATCGAGTGAGATAGAGCGATCTGACCGACGAACGCCAAAGCAATAGCGTAGGCATCTCAGACGGTTACCCTAGTAGCATTTATTTGCTGGGACTTTGTTGGGCCAATGACGTGAAATCCGTTGGCCAACTGTTGAAGTGTCGCGCTATTTTTAAATGGGCCAACGATTGTAACCAACGCAGGCCCAATTGAAAGTTTCTTTCCATAGGCCCAACTGAAGGTTTTTTTCCATAAGCCCAACAGTTTCTTTCCAAAAGACGTCGTACAGACGTCCAGAAGGCATCATGAAGAACATTAAAAGACGTTGAAAACACGTCTTAGGAAAAAAAATATTCGGGGTGAGAAGCATCGAACCCAAACTTTCCGCTTACGAAGCAACCGCTGTTCCCACTTACCCAACACATTTCCTTGTAGACAATTCTAATTTCTAGTTACATAACTATTATTAATTGTTTATAAAAACTGCGCAGTGACGCGAAATATTCTACAAAATAGCATCATTCGACCTTTAGACTCATTCCTTAAAATTTCACATTCGTCTCAAGACAGACGTCCTCATTACGTATTTATAAATAAGAAAAGAAAAATCACAACTTGGAATATAATAACAGGTTTTTGGATGTAGCAAATTTTTTGTCGTTTGTAAGACGACATTTAATCATCGTTGTAAATTTTTTGTTAATTAACCAACCATAATAATTGTAGGCCCAACATTGAATATTCGTAGGCAAACTGTCGTAACTTTTTGTTAATTAACCAACTATAATAATTGTAGGCCCAACATTGAATATTCGTTGGCAAACTGTTGTAAGTTTTTTGCCGTAGGCCCTATGTTGGGAATTTGTAGGCAAAACACTAACTATATCCCAACTAATTCCCAACTGTTGGCTACCGTTGGCCAACCAAAAATGCTACTAGGGTAACCATTATTTAATATATAATAACATAAAAATTTCCTTATTTTTAACAATATGTTCAGGAAAGTATTATCATTGGTTTGGTATCAGGATAATTCTTTCCTGAACATATTGTGAAAAAGAAGGAAATTTTTATGTTATTATATATTAATTAATGGTTAACCGTCTGAGATGCCTACGCTATTGCTTTGGCGTTCGTCGGTCAGATTGCTCTATCCCACTCGATCTCGATGTGTTTTGTCCGCTCTGTTCGTCGCGCGGTGCGACAATATATGTGCCTACTTCAGCCAATAAACAAAATACGTGTGCCCCGTCTTTAGAAGTGTGCCCAAATAGGTGACTCGACCAATAGTCACAGCGACGGACTGCATCGCCCGAGACCGTCTGCTAGGAATCTTCTTTCGGCCGGGTAATAGTAGTTCCTCATCTGATCAAAAAATTAGTTCCCATGTATTTTAGATGAGCAAAAACTAGTTCCTGACACTGACAAAAAATTAGTTCCTATGTATTTTAGTTGATCAAAAACTAGTTCCCAGTCACCTTATTATTCCGTACCTTATAAATAATTAAATTATACTTATTTTCAACTGTTTACAATTTTTCCTTAAAGTTTAAACATTAGTTCATCTTTTAGTATAAAAAAATGTATGATTTAAAGTTTTATTAGGTTAAAAATAAATATTAAAGCGGGAAGCCCTCTAAACTGGTCAGAAACCAGTTCCTTAACGGTAACTGATTCTACTAAATATTTGTACAACTCTTTGTAATTGGACTCGTTTTTCATAATGGGAAATTATTAGGTTAATTTTCTGTAAGCAATCAATATAGTGAAGTATTGGAAGAAGTTCCACTTGATGTCGTAGTCGCACGTGGTTTATGCATCACGGCGCCCCACAACATTTGAGTTACATTTATTAAAATTTTTCTGGAAATCTACAACACGGCGACGGCAGGCTCGCACTTAGGCGGGGGGCACACGAGCGTTTTTTTGACGGACGTTACGACAATACATTGCAGTATATTAGACTTACGCTAGTGTGCGGTGTATACGCAAGTCCGCCAAAATTGATGTCCGTCGCGACGGACGTAAAAAAAAAACGCTCGTGTGCCCCCAGCCTTAGGCCGAAGCTGGCCATTTCGAACACTTCTTATAGGTAAAGGTATGGAGTTGCACAGTAGTGGACGACAAAAATAGCTACACCTCGGAAATAAGGTCAAATAGGACACATGTTTATATGATCTTTTTTCATCGTTTTCGTGTCCTCTATTCGCCGGTGAAGTGAGTCCCACATGTTAAGGTACGCCCTGTATAATACCTGGCTGCCATACGGGGGTTACGAGTATTCTACTTGCTGTTCTCCATATATAGTGTGCAAACAGTGCACAAGAAAGACCCTGAGAAAGATTTCATCTCATTGTTGACCCATTATTTTTCTATTGTGGTCTTGGTATAGTTCGCATTTTATTATTATTCGCTAAGAAACAGTATTCAACAGTAATTTAAAAACACTATGGTTTGGTGGATTTTAGCCGCGTTAAAAATACAATGCTTTACAGTAGCCATAGAAAATACTACTCCAAAGAATAACAATAAGCCTGACCATTTTTGTTTATGATATCGACAACAATAAAATAATTCTTAGCCTTCGATGGCTGTTCAGAAAATAGAAAATAAGAATTTCGGATCATATCGAGATTAAAATCTATCGTAAAAGCTTTTACTCCTTTATCCAACACCCAAGGGTTAATAATTCTAATAAATAATAATAATTCTGTTCAACAAAGCAAGATTAGTAACGTTCCGTTACAAAATGACACTGTCCTACAACCATTTTGGTCTGTAAAATTCAATAGTCGTTTCTTATAGATTTTTGTGCACTGAAAACGAATCCGCAAACCGTTTGACGCCATCACCCTCAGTTTCCAAGAAATTCGATTTTGAAGAAAAAAGCAAATTTTCAAATTTAAACATCTTTTGTGTTCAAACAGTAATATTTATTCGGTTGCTTGCTCCGTCAAATTATTCTACGAACCCTCCCGAATACAAGGATATAAGTTATTAGTGCATTATGAACAGTTAAATGTTTCAACAACGATCAAATGTGAAAAGAACACCCGAAATGCACTCATTTCTGCAGGTATCTTTCAATTTATTTCCAGAACTAAGGGTCTAGGAGAAAATTTGACTACTCCACGCGATACAGCAGACATTCTTCCTTTGGAAAGCATCAACAGAAGTGGTAAGTCACATTTTGTTTTCAATACAGAAGCGAAATAGTTTGGCAAAACGTGCGGCGGCGACAGTGGTAGTCAACGGCGACGCGCGATCTACTGCCGCTCAGCGTAACACAATCGGTTAACGCGCGTGACTACCACTGTCGGCGCCGCACGTATTGCCAAACAATTTAGCTTCTATATTGAAAACAAAAGGTATTTTACCACTCCTGTTAATGGTTTCCGAGAGATAAAATGTCTGCTGCATTGCATGGAGTAGTCAGATTTTCTTCTAGACCCTTCGTTTTTGAAATATATAGAAAGATATCATCAAAAATTGGTGCATTACGAGTGTCCTGTACCCTTTGATCGTTGTTTAAACATATTTAAATGTTTATACTTCAATACTTACTTATATCGTTGTGTTCGCGTGGGTTCATAGAATGATTTGACGGAACAAGCAAACAAATAACTATTACTGCTTGAACACAAAAGATGTACAAAGTTAAAAACTTGCGTCTTTTTCAAAATCAAATTTCTCGAAAACTGAGGGTAATGGGGACAAACGGTTTCCAGATTCGTTTTCAGTGCACAAAAATCTATAAGAAACGGTTATTGAATGTTACAGAACAGAAAAAAAGTTCAATTTTATTAGACAGTGCGATCGAATATTCGAAATTCAATCGGCGAGGTGGAAGTGCAACGAGAATACAAGTAAAGTTGTAATTTACGCGATCGTGGCCCCGTTAATTGCCGATGGCCCCCTTCCTTCGTCTCCTGGTGTTTACGTTTGCCCGTTAAACGAATGGCGCGGTGTAAATTTGCCAGCGACCCTCGGTAATCGTTTTTCTTTTGTTCGTCTCATCGTCGACGGTGCCTCGTGCTCTTGGTGCGGGGTCTGCGCGATCATTAAAATTAAACGTGGTTCCCCTTCGAATTGAAGGCGACCGCGGCCCACCCTTTAACGACACCGCGCTTTGCTCGTAAAAGGAAACCATGCGTCTTTATCGTCAATCCTGCATTTACAGACGATCGACGAAATGAGCAGTAATAATAAAAATAAACGACGGTGTTCAGCTTGGATTATGTAGACATCGAACAGGGCAACTTGTGCAGCCCCCTTAACGATGTAACGTTTAGGAGTCGGCCCGATAGGAGTCGAGCCCCATCAGGGTTGCCACCTCACCGGTTTTCGCCCGGAGACTTCGGGTTTTCAAGGAAATCTCTGGGTTCCGGTTTTACGGGACAAATCTCCGGATTATAGAAAAAAAATGCGATAATACGAAACTGTGGTATTATACAATGGTATTAATTTTATATACAATAAATGTTTTTAATTAAAAAACAGATATTTTTAAATTCTGAATTCGTTGAATCTTAAAAGAATTGCTCATTTGTTTTCCGCATATTCGAGAACAAAACTGTTTCCATCTCCGGGTTTATATTCGAATCTCCGGATTGTGTGGCACTTCGTGATTTATCATATGGTGACAACCCTGGGCCACATGCCCAGTGTCTTTTGTGTGTAGGCAATTCTGTGCTTTTGTTTTTACAGTGTATAAAATCACTTCAGGTTGATTGTGAGGTATCTTCTCGCTGTTTAGGTTATTTACAGCGTTGCCATTCACTTGCTTAACATAGCGTGTTGCTTGTCTATTGCTTGCAATATGTATAACGCAGAAACAGTCGTGGATACAATGTACAGTGGTTTGAAATCCCAGAAACATGACAAAAACCCGAAAAATTAACATTTGTAAATTGAATGTATTTTGTTATAAATCGATAGTAGACTATATGCCACAACTGTTTTATGTGTTATTCTTTTGTTTTATAACCTTGGTCATATTTCATTATTATTTGCATTTAGTTTTACACATTTAAAGGGAGTTTTTAAAGTGTTATATTAATTGCATATGATGGAATTGGAAAATGATACTAACCAAGCTAGTAGCTGAATGGGTAAATAACAAAATACATTAAAAGTCATTTTTCTACTTCGTGGCTGCTGGTAACGCTGGAGTGAAATTCAATTTCTGTACATTGTTAGAGATTTAACTTAGTTTCCAGCACTTCCCAGTGTAAATTTGTGTGGGGTTATAATATGTAAACATCGGACTTTAATAATCCGAAAAGAAAATTTGCCACTTTTTGCCACTTTCAGAGATAATACATTTTTTCTTCGCGTAGGTTCTGCTTAGGTTGTACAGAATGCGGTATTTAAATGAAAACACCTACTCTGCATTCCACATTAGAGCATACCGATTTCGCGCAGGCACGACCCTCAGGAGGCGTTGCTACGCTCGACTCCTATGTTTTTCTCCGTCGCACGGCCCTGTACTTACTCTCTCTGTTAACTTTTCGTCCACTGTTTACGTTGACAACGGTCAGGTCCCGCGTTTGGGATGTACCAGTTATTCCTTGGAAATTACCACGACCAATCGCATGTGGTTCAAATTGTGGGTAGTAGGGGCGTCGGTATGCTCTAATATGGAATGCAGTGTAAATATCTTCATTATTAGTGGTCGTATGAAAAAGTTCCAGAGGACAAAGTTGTAATGCTTAGAAGGGCACGTACAATGGCACATAACTTTTTTTGAGAAACATTTATTTATAAAATTTCAAGGCCAGCGTTGTTTTCTAAACGGTACCATATATTTTTTAACACATAAGTCGATTCATCTTGCTATCCTCCATAAAAAAGTATTAACCTATCTATGCTGAAAAACTATTAGTTTAGCAGATATTTTAACTTTAATATTGAAAAACCTATCGTACGAAAGACACGGAAAGATGCGAAACACGTGCATGACGATATATTAAATTATTTATTCTTATCTTTTGACCCAATAATTAAAAATCTTCGGCCACTACCCAGAAAAAATTTGAAATCTTTCCCAGCGGAAGTTATGGAAATACTGGAATCCCCACATGCAATTTGATAATTTCTCAAACAAAAACACAACGATGGTACATATATAATGATGAATCTTAATTTATAAAATTATTCGACACTTAATTTTAATAATTAATAAATATTTTAAACAATTTAATATAATTTTTGTCTTAAGTTTTTGAATTTTTGCAATGATTTATATTGAACACTGATTACAATAATTTTTTTTTTTAATTACAGCAAGGGATTAGTGACATGTTTATGTGAATTCAAACCAGTGGTCGTTTTTTTTAAATGGAACGATATATTTTTTTAATACATAAATCGACTCATTTTGATATTAACTAATATTTTTTTTCCCCATTTTGACTTCAGATTCGTACTCAGTCACCTCGAAAACTCTAGAATACCAAGTTTAGACCAAATCTGATATTTTTTTGGTACCCGTGTCCGCCATATTGGATCGACAATTTTGTATTTTGCCATTTTGATTTCAGATTCATACTTAGCCACCTCGAAAACTCTAGAATGCCAAGTTTAGACCGAATCTGCTACTTTTTTGGTATATGCGTCGGCCATATTGGATCGGCCATTTTGACTTCAGATTCATAATCAGCGACCTCGAAAACTTTGGTATACTCATTTTTGTAAATATCAAAGATAACCTTCATATTTTTGCCATGTTTCTGGGATTTCAAACCACTGTGCAATGGTCGCCGCTAAAGTGCATACTGCGTGGGATAATGATAGGCGGCGTTCAGATAAAAAACAATAAGGGATTTGAGCGAGTGGAATCTACGTGGGTGACTGGTAGGATATTGATTGTGACAGGCAGATTGTACTAGAGATTGAAGAAGTAACGACATAATTTATGATTTCTAAAGCGTTGCATATGTAGGAGACTTTATTAGTTTGCGAGAGGATCATTGGTACTGACGAGACGTGTGGGTGGTCAGCAGCGGGATAATAATGTAAATGACACTGTTTTTCAAATATTATCCCGAACCGCGTCAAACTTTTATTCGGTTTCTTCTTCGTCGCGCAATAGTCAAACTAAAAGATATAATAGGTCGTTATCAATGCTCGCCGAATAGGTACAGCCACCTCACGCCGCAACGCGAATTTGTACATAAGTATCGGCGACGCTGGCCAAGGTTTTTCATTCACCTTGAACATCTCGGAACGTTGGCGAATAAGCCTACACTTCGCGCTTGAACTTAGTACAAACGCTGCTGAAGCTGCTGAAATGGTTTCTTCAGCTTGGGCTGGTAAATTCTGCCGTACGCGTTATACTCACCAGACTTAGCTCCAAGTGATTAAGACATATTTAAGTCATTAGGATTAGTGCCTATAAAAATCAACGAAATAGGTATTGACAGAGCAACTAAAACATTTCGAGTTTTACCAAACTTTTGTAAATTCAGAGAAGACAGAATAAATTATACGACGAAATAAATGGGGCTGGACTGATGGCGGGATGAATAATCCAATGAATTACTTCACACGAGAAATTTTAATCTGGCCGTCCGAATCTGTCACCGAGTGTTCACTGGGAAAGAAATCTAATTTTTCGCTTCGCGCCTTCGAATTCGTTTTAATGCATCGCAAAGAGCTCTATTCTGCTTGTCACGTCTATCTTTCCGCGACTCCGCGGACGAATGGGAACGACCACCGACAAAATTTAAATCGAAAAAGACCCGTCAGCCTCGTAAGCGTTTCACAGGATTCGCTTATTCCTGACAGTGATTCTCGGTGGTTGAAAGGTCTGGACGTCTATTTCGGATGTCTCAGGCGGTTCTCCAGTCAACTTTGAAGTGGAAATCAAATAAGTAATTCGTGATTCGATAAGTTCATGTAATTTCGTCGATTCACGTTTCGCCAAGTGGCTGGCCCTGTCACGAAGTTCTTACTATACTTGAAAAAATGAACGTTTCACCTGTCGGTTTTAGAATTCCAATATCAGAAAATTGTTATTAACTTCTTAACTGTAAGTGTTTTCAATACGAATTTTTCATGTCTTGAATAATCTTTTAAATAAATATTGCTAGTCAGGGTAGGATGAGGTACCAAAGACTTTTCCTCTTATGCCGCGTTTACACCAAGGCGAACACGAACAAAAACATTGTTCGCGAACGTTTTCATCTGTTCTTGCCGTATCCACACCGTCGCAAATAGAACAAAACGTTCACATACGATTCGTACACTGAGTTTTGTTCATGTTTGCAGCGGTGTGGACACGGCAAGAACAGACGAAAACGTTCGCGAACAATGTTGTTGTTCATGTTCGCCTTGGTGTAAACGCGGCATTACTGTCTAAATCAGCGTTGGCCACATCGGGCCATTTGGGAGCACGGTCTCCATGATGTTTACCATAGCCGCGCGGAAGAGTAGCTGGAAGCCAATGGTAACATGGGCGCGCCACGGATAGGGATAACTGTAAGAGCGTAAGTAGGTAGCAGCGTGCGGTGCAGGCTCGTACCCCTAGGCTGAAATAACTGGCCCTCTTAGGAGCCCAAGTGGCAGCGATTACTGGGGCCGCCAAGATTCCCAGTCATTCAAGCCTATCGCACGGGCATGAGGTTGCACCGCACACTACTCCCAAATGGCCCGATGTGGCCAACGCTGGTCTAAATGTTACCACGAAAATTTCGAATATTTTAGATTGGCTTCCTTTGTACCCTATTGCGCAAAAATTATATGTTATGTCGCTATATAACAAGGGAACATATCGAAGTGACCATCACCGATTTTGATGCGACTTTGGTAGAAAGTAGTTCCTACAAACATATTTCACACGTATTTCTTTTTATCGGCTGGCATTCATGTAGATGGGGTGAAAACAGCCCCCAATGTTGGGGTGTGAAACATGTTTGGTAAAATATCTTGGAAAACACTAGAGCTAGGAGAACGGACTTTATGGCAAAATTGTGTAATTTCTAATAAAGAATGCAGCTGTGCAAATAGATTCCAAAAAATTCTGGTTGTTAAATAATACATTAAAAGTAACATTATTTTTTGGAATCATTTGGAATTATTTAGAGCATTCTCCTCCTAGCTCTAGTAGTTTCCAAGACATTCGACCAAACCTGTTTTTCACCCCAACTATGAGGGCTGTTTTCACCCCTTCAACATGATAGTCAGCCAATAATAAAATGCGTATAAAATATTTTTGTAGGAACTACTTTTTACTAAAGTTGCATAAAAATCGGCGATTGGCATGTCCATATGTTCTCTTGCAAGCAAATATGAATATAAATACAACGATCTAAAGATCTAAAGACTTCTCACACTTAAAGAATCATTAGAATATACAGCCTTTTACTGTGCCAAAATGACGTCAGAATAAAATATGGAATGCTCGATCTTCCTATGTACAGTAAGATCGATGACTTTCAGATGTGGGGGGGGGGGGGGGGGAGGAAGGGAGGGAGAGGGAGGGGGCATAAATCCTATTCAAAATTAATATTTGTAATTGTTTGGGTGTGTTATTATACTTGTGTTATCTTCTTATTCATTTTCTCTATTTTTTTGCAAAACTGGCAATAGTTCTGCAAAAACGGAAATACTATTTTTCCCACTATATACAAAAATTTCGACATTACGCCAAATTCCTTTATTTATATTCAAAAAGCTTATAATATTATTTTAATGACCAAATATCTGTGAAATCCTCATTTCTAAATATTCCGACACTTATCTATCTTATCAAAAAAGGAAGGGATTTCAATAAAAGGGTCTTTCTGGGACTATGGTGCCAACGAACCTAAAGTATATCTGACCAACAGGCAAGGTAAAAATTCAAAAACAATATATCTCTGGCTGGAACGCGAAGATCTCTCGCGTATCAAAGCCTGCCGCTCGGGTATCACCATCTTCGCACGTAACATAGGTTTACTTCGGATTCGATAAGTGTCCCAAACTTATGGACGGGAGTGTATATGCAGAATGGAATGCTATTTCAATAAAAATAAATAAAATGAACCTTTTTAATAACTGTGTACGCATGTAGAACAAACAGAGAATAAAGCTTTCATTATTTAATATTGGCAAAATAATCAAGAAGCGCGATGCACAAGTTAAAGTGAATCGGTTGAAATAGCGAATCCCATCGTTTCTCTCCACTGCGTTTCATAACTGTGTTTCATAGCAGTGTTTCTATTCATTTCTCTCATCCGTTATCGCCTTTCAGAACGTGGCCACTCGCGCCCCCTCACAGGAGACGCTTTCAAATCAGAAAAGTCAATCGTGCCGCGGGGAACTTTGTTGCTGCCATTTCACGCACGCGAAAAGTCATAAATGTCACAGTAGTTGAATCCGTTGGCCTTGCGGGTCGAAATATTATCCTGCTCGCATGGAAATATTCTCAGTAATGGAAGGAGGGGTCGCGGGGAGGGGGGAGGGGGAGGTGCAGACCGAGAGTTGCGGGCCACCTCGGCGCGAACACGTGTAGGGGTTGCAGCGTGAGGCTGTTACGAGGAGACAGCACGTGAAAGTTACTTTCGCACCATGAGAAAATTGGACGCAAAGGCTCTATCGCGCCACTGTGCTGGCGCGCTCTTCTTGCAAGGCCAGCATCGACCGTTGGTAATTAAAGTTGGCCCGCGTGCTCACGTGAAAAACGCCCCCCCTGCAGTGAATAATATGTGCGCTCAGGAAGTAGAACCACCTGGATCCCCGGGTGCTTGGCAAAAACTGACTGGCTGCATTTTAGGAATTTAACTTTTAGTTTGTAACCATTATGCAGAGTGTACCGAAATGTTTGGACCAAATTAATGCAGTGTTTCCAGGAGTACAAGTAAGAAATCGAAAATGCGTTGTGTATTAACCTGTAGACGGTCGGAGTCGCTAATGTAGTGGTCACGTTATAATTTGGGTACTTTGCGGCAGTTTAAGTAAAAACATTTACAATTTCAATGAAAAAATTCCGAACGTCTAAAGGTTAAGCAAAGTTATAGAGGATGTAAAAAATTATTCTGTTGTTAAAAGAATGTGCTGCAAGTGTTGACCTTAATCTCGAAATTGAGGGTGAATTTTTTCTTTCCTCTAACGTATTCTATCCACTGAAAGAACAAGAATTGTCAAGGGAGCAAAATCAAATGAAAAGTACGAGACGACATACAAAAAATTGATGGAGTGACGAGATAACCACAAATTAGAATCATTATCGGAAGCAGTTTTTTAGTTTCTTCCCACGAAAAAAAGAAAGATTTTAAGCCATCAACATTTTGGGCACAGTACTCCATATTTTTTTGCAAATCGCTCAGCAGGCATTCAAAAACACACCTTTCATGTAGGTGTTGAAAAAATATAGTGCGTGACAAGGGAGAGACGCGATTTTGCCTCGCGTGAAACTTCACGCTCGTCGAAATCGCTTACTTCTCTCCCTTGTCACGCAATGTACTAAGCAGGTATTGCGGTATATGTTTTTAACGGATCTCTACTGTCCAAGAATCGTAGAATTATGGAATCACCTGTGCATATCGCAGCAAATAATGTTGGATGGTCAGGCTTTCCTTCAGGAGGTTCGATACCCGAACAAAAATGATAAGAATTCTTTGAAAAGTGTTTTAATCTAGTGTTCAAAATGTAGTCCGTATTGTGTCAAAAATTCCAGTCGATTGACAGTACAGTTTTTGAAAAATTTTAAATCAAAGTTGCGCGCTTATACACAGGCTCTTATGGGAGAGGCGATAAAAATTCTTTTAAAATGTTACACAGAGTCGTTGAAAATGATAAAAAAAGTTCTAAAAACTGTTGCAATGAAAAGCTTAAACATTCCTGTGAAATTCTACAAAAGAATATCTCACATGAACGGTACCGGTTTATTAGATAATTGAATAAATAGGCAGCAATGTTCTTGTATTATTGGAACTGCCTAAAGGAACTGTTTGAAACGTGGCAATGCTGTACGCCGGGCAGTGATGTATACATATATGTAGGGCAGATGTTCTTATTACGGTACCCTGTTCCTATTAGTGTGCTTTTATTGTTTTTTTATTTTTTGTTAAAAAAATGTTACGAACGCGCAATAGGACGCCACAAGTGTAAGATGGAAAGAAAAAAAAAAGATGCACGCAAAACGACGTTGCCGCATTTCACACACATATTTTAGGCTACTTTTAATGAAAATATTGTGTTTCTAACTGTATTAAACATACTCTTTGTTTAATTGAATTCAAAAAGAAAATATGTAGTATTAATTTTATTAGGAATAGACATGTAAATAACATTTTTGTCTACATAATTTATTTTTATCTCAGATCGGTATCACTGCAGAGCTCCCATGTATAAACATAGGCTTACCCCTCTGGTCGCCTGTCCCGCAAGTGAGGTATTGGGAAGTGACATCCGTCACCATGACATCTGGTGGCAAAAAGTAGAAGCGTTCGTTGGGTACGCATCAATCCCAGCTCGTTCTCGTGCTGTCGTGTTCTCTTCATTTGTCATGATCTTTACCCTCTTCTTACATTGGGAAAAGCATGAATGTTCTATAATAGGATTTGGTTTGTAATTCTCCAGAGCCTTCTGTTGCATTTTTTTCCAATTGCATTGCTCATCGGTACATGACAATATCTCAAGGGTATTCCTATAAATAAACAATTTATAAATGCTTTATTTTAGTATTTACAATTGAGAGCAACGAATACACATGCTAAACGTCTACATTCGTTAATAAGTGTTAAGTATCACTGTTAATTTCAGGTTATGAACTTACCGGTAACAATACAACAAAGTAGCTATTGTATGTTTGCACTTTTCGCTTAAGCCTGCTTTACAGGAACATGTGCACGACACAACTTTTCCATTTCTGGACACTTTTCCCTTGATTTCATGTGGTTTTCCTTTGAGCTGTGATGTCTGTAGGCACACCGCCGAAAAACTCACAATTTCACTACTACTATTATTTTCGTTTAGTCCACATTTAATTACGTGTCCTGCTCGAAGTATACGTTCTCCCTCTATAAAATTTCGCTGGGCAGGATTTGAACCTGCCCAATCACAGATGTTTTGCATTGAAAGGAACATTTTGACAAATAATTGGAATACCGCATATACATCAAATGTATCTTGTACCCTTATCGGCGCCATCTTGATTAGGCTCCGCCCCCATGTCACTTCCCAATTGAACCTCCTGAGTGTCGGAGCTGGGACGCGCGTGGACGTACAAAGTAGGATCGCTCCTGAATTCTCGGGCATTATTTCTGTAATTGCGCGCGAAAGTCTTTCCGTGAGTTCTAATTCTTCGGCTTCAAAAATTACTGTCGGTGTTGTCACTTGTGCTATTCATCTTCTGGCCCTGAAGCGGCGCGGGTTCCTCCCGCACGTATATTTGGGGCCGGACAACCAAAATGCCTTCTCAGGGGGCGAAACGAGGTTTTGAATCAATGGAGGAAAATAAAGAGAACAATACGACTAACTCTTTAGTACGTCGTAAGCTCAAGAAAACACCGAGTTCGCAACCGATTTCGCTGGATCGCTTACATAAAAATTTCCTCAAAGAATTTGGGGCTCCCCAAAAAAGTAAGGTTATGCCCAACATCAGTAAGGCTCGAAAAAGCGGGTCAGTGACGCCACCTGGTGAGACGCCTGAGCCCCCAGGGCCCTCCCATAGCAACCCTCCACCGACAGAGGGATGGTCTCTTCCTAAGAAGACTTGCAAATCAGCAGAACAACCTTCCACCCATCAATACATCACTTCGGATAACAATCGGTTCCAACCATTAGTTACACAAAATACTATGGACTTGGAATTAGAACAACAAGACATCTCTAGACCGAGCATACCAGTTAACAAGAAGATCGCAAAACCCCCTCCCATTAACACGTTGGAATCGTCTATCAAGATACTAATTGATATTATCACGGCGTTGAACGTACCTAAATCCGAATTTCTAATCAAAGAAACGGATGTCGGGGCTCATTCCATATTTGTTAATAATATTAAGAACCACTCTCTAGTCTGTGAGAAACTTCTGGAATTAAAAATCCAATTCTACACTTACACACCAAAACATCTTAAACCGAAATCGATTCTGCTTAAGGGCATCAGAGGAGCCTTTGATCCAGATGTCATTAAGCAAAAGATCTCTGAATTACAACTTCCAGGTGTGGAAATTATCAGCCTAACCAAATTTATCTTCAACAAATCGCTTCCAGATAGATTTCATTATTTAGTGCAACTCTCGTGTAATAGCAAGACTACCGACCTTTTCAGAGTCAAATCGCTAGCCTACCAAAGAGTTAAATGGGAACATTTAAAGAAGGTGGACTTATTTCAATGCAAGAACTGTCAACGCCTTGGCCATGCTAGCAAAAATTGCCACTTACCATACAGATGTGTGAAATGTGCACAATCACACCCGCCTGGAACCTGCACCATAAACATCCAGGACGATAAATCGGCACTCAAATGTGCAAATTGCAACCTACTGGGTCATCCAGCATCATACAAGTGCTGCCCTTTTCTGAAATTTGCCGCGACCAAGAAAAGAGAACATAAATCACTCAAGATCCAGGCTACTACAAAAAAGATCAATAATCACTCGTCTAATATCAGGGATGCTGTCTCCTTTGCACAAGCGGTAAGCAATCCTAGACCTCCTCTGGGACCCATGAGGCCTAAGGTCTCAACGAATTTGCAAAATATGGGATTCTCGACCCCGTCTACCTCGGATAGAGACTTCCAACGCACTCAGGATCAATCAGACGCTTCATCATCCCCTCCCCAATGGGCTAACAAGATGATGGAGGAAATCACGGCTGCAGTGACCAGCCAGTTTCAAACACTAGCAACCCAAATTGCTACCAATACTGCGAACATTGAATTTTTATTAAACGCGATTTTTTCCAAAAACAATGTCTAATAATACTATAAAAGCGCAAATTAGAATTGCGGCTATTAACGTTAACTCACTAATAGCCAACTATCGAAGACTGGAATTACTCCAGTTCCTCAATGAGCACAATCACGACTTTATCTTTGTTTCAGAAACTAAGCTGAACCCCGTCCATAAGTTAGTAATTAAGGACTACAATATAGTCAGAAACGACAGACCCAATGCCATCCAAGATGGAGGTACGGCCATCCTAATAAAAAAGGGAATTCAATTCGAAGAGATCTCGTTGCCGTCCCCCATCCCCAACGAAATTTTGGAATACTCTGTCGTGAAAATTTCGATCTGTGATAATAACTCACTAGTTCTGATTAGTGCATATGCCAAGAATGACAGTCGAAGACTGTTCATTGAGGAACTGGATAGACTATTTGTAAGACTTAAGCTATTTAGTAATAATGTTTTTTATATACTAGCTGGAGACCTCAATGCCAGAAGGAGGGCTTGGGGAGACAGAAATAATAATCCTAGAGGTCGTTACCTCGGGCAATGGGAATCAGACTATGATTGTAACTATAAAATTAATCTAATTACGACTGCGATACCATCTTTCAAGCCGGCTCAAACTTATTTGGATGTTTGTATTGCGGATGCTAGATTAAAATTACTTAACAGCATTAATGGTAAAGCCCGCACTTGCGTAGATCCTACTTGCGTAGGATAGTGACCATCTGGTACTTTCCATGACTTTCGAAATTCCGAATGGAAGTATTCCGTTTAGTCGGACAGAGGACGGCCCTCAACGTTATAATTTCCGTTCAGCACGCTGGGATGTTTTTACGAGAGGGAGACTATCAAAGCTCAATCCTGAAATTCCGTAATCTAACCATTAAGGAGATTGATCAAGGTCTTCTGGACATTAATGACATTATTATTCGATCCATATCCAGGTCTGTGCCAATCTTCAAACCCTATAGCAATACCCTTAGGTATCTTAACCGTAAAATCCGTAAACTCCAAGAAAAAAAAAGAATTCTTGTCTCCATTTTACATGACCTACATCTCTCTGACCCTCAAGCTCGTTTCGCCTTTACTAGAAATACCAAATTAGCTCATAAAGAGGTGATTAAGGCTCTAAAAGCCGAATTCAAATCAGCATCTGAATCTTATTGGAATAATGTTATCAAAAACATTGATTTCCGGAACTCAGACACTTTCTTTCCGAAAATAAACGCCTTATTCCGACCAAGGCAAAGGTTAGGGCTCAGAGAATTACTGATTCGTCAAAATAATGAACAGCTTTTGAACAGGAGTTGCTGTAATTTGAGTGAAGCAGGTGTCGTTGATGACAACCTTGTATTTACGTCCTCAAAGGATAAGCTTAACATTCAAGGGGCCTTTTATGAATCGATTAATTTCCCCCGCCATCTCAACAACGATTCTAGACTGAAGGAAATGGTGAACACCACCGTTGCCACCCTCAGGGCTGAGGCCAATGAACTGAGAACCAGCAATGAGGGCATTGTAAACTTCGATTGATATTGAGGGCCCCTTCCCTTTCTGCAGCCCCCCCCCCCCCTCATTGGTGCTCAAACTTAAGAGTCTTCCTAATAAGACCTCCTGTGGAATAGGTGGTATACCGCCCATTTGCCTCAAACACCTGCCTGCAACAATAATTGTTGACCTAACCGTTCTGTTTAACAACGCCATAAACCGTATGCTATTTTCCTACTGCTTGGAAATCAGCAAAAGTACTATCAATTCCTAAGAAAGGGAAGGACCAATCCGACCCATCCAGTTATCGGCCCATTAGTCTCACTCCCTCCATCAGTAAGGTTTTTGAGGTAATTATCAATGACAAAATTACTTCTTTTTGTGCTGATAATGATTTGATTCCCTCTTCACAATTTGGATTTAAACATCGTCACTCCACAACACACGCAATTCATAAATTGCTTTCGGACCTAAATACTACTGTTGGCAAAAGTCATCTGGTGGCAGCCGCCTTTCTTGATATAGAAAGGCTTTCGACTCCGTATGGCTCGACGGGTTAATTTTCAAACTTCACAAGAAAAAATTCCCATCTTGGCTGATCTTTCAAATATGAGACATGATCACGGGAAAAACATTCCGAACTTGGGATGGTGTAAATCTTTCAACCATTGAATTTTTGATCCAGGAAGGGCTGCAGCAGGGGACGGTAAATTCCCCGATTCTTTTCAACATTTTCCTTAGTGATTTACCAAGGCTCTATGGTTTCGGCGAGGTCGGTGGTGCTGGTTTCATTTCATACGCAGATGATGTGGTTATCTACGTTTCCGGAAATAAAGTGGATTCAATTCAAAATGAGTTAGACTCTCTAGTCGACAATGTCAATCGGTACTACGCGACCTGGAACCTTAGATTGAACCCACAGAAATGTGAAACGATGTTATTTAAAAAAAAAGTCAACAGTCTTACATCTAAGACAAAAGCAGGTAGTACATCGTTCCAGATCTCTGCCACAACCCCGGGTACCATGAACAAAGTTCTTATCCCGCATAAAAAAACCGTTAAATATTTGGGAATCCAACTGGACTACTTACTTAGAGGTAACAAACATTTTGACACGCAACTGGAAAAGGCCAGGAAGGCCTTCCTCGCAAATAGCAGGCTTTTTTACAACAAACATCTATCTAGTAAAGCAAAACTGATTTTATATATGTTGCTCATCCGACCCATAATTTCATATGCTGCGCCAGTCCTCTGGAATTTTAACCACACCTCCATGGAACGAATAAGAGCTTTCGAGCGTAAATGTCTGAGGACTTGTCTCAGACTATATCGCACTCCAGAATCGGATTGGCAACACTATGTAAAAAACCAGATACTATATAACAAGGCTAACATTACCCGTATTGACTCTTTCCTAATTTCCCTCACCAGAGACTACTTTAGTAAATTACCCGAAATTGAGAACCCTATAATTCAATCCCTGGCCTCGCAAGAAAACCAGATCACATCTAAACAACTTACTTCAGGTTATCTAACCCCGTAGGCCTTCCCACGATGCGATAGCCTAGGGCTAATCCAAAATGCTTTCAACGTACCTTTACTCTACCACTGGCGAAGGAACAAAGCCGACAAAAGAATTGCGTTTTCACCAGAAGATTACACCAATAATAATGATAGATTCTTTTTCTCTCAAGTGATCCCAAAAGTCGATCTATATGACTTCCACCGTTTGAACCACGAAAAGTATTGGTGGCTTACAAATGATTGTGTACACATGGCCGAATTGCCGGCCCGTCGTGCTCAACTCCTCAATGGGTGAAACTGACCTTATAAGCATGCCTCCTTGGCTCTCTCATCATAGTGTTGGGCTTATTATTCAGGCCTTTGTGGCTCACGCCACCTTGTAAATAATAGTTTTATAAGTCTACTTTTAGTTTAGCCTAAGTTTTTATTCTATTTTCTTCATAATTTAAGTTTAAGATCGAGTGCGGGGTTTTACCTTCCTTCTGGGTCGATAGGTTTTTTCACCTTAGGCAGTTTACTTGTACCCTCAATCCGTTGAGATTACATAAGTGCAATTCCTCTTTTGGAGTATCAGTAACTGAGTTTATATCACCAAAAATGTTTCTACGGCTAATGTCTGCTAAGAGCTTCCAATAGTTGGAACAATTAGCCTGTCTTAATAAGTTTTATTGTGTAGCTAGTTTTTCTTTATGTTTGTTTAGAGCTTTATTTATAAAGAGAATGTACACAAAAATTTTTATAATAAACATATTTCTAAAAAAAAAAAGTATTGAACCTCCTTAAGGCCCCCATACACTAGCGAACATGACCGCCGAGGACGCCACGGACTGAAGGCTCGACGAGCATGCTCGCTAGTGTGTGCCATCGACGAGCGGTTAAAATGCTTGGCTCGTGAGATGCTCGCTGAAAATTGCTTGAGAGCTGAGTGTACAGCTACACAATTGCGGCTCGTCAAATATGTTCTGTACATAGACTATCTAGTGTGTGCACAATCACGAGCATGTCGACGAGCTTCATGTGAGCATGCTTTACAGATTATCGTAACTCACAAAAGGGTGTACATACATAGGGGAAAGTGGGGTAAAACGGAACGGGTGGGTAAAACGGAACACCAATGTTTCTGTTAGATAAGAGCAGCGAATGAGTTGGTATTGCGTGACATGGAACTAAAGGGTCCTCATAGCATTTTGTGATAGACCATAGACCCCTGCACAAGTTACTTTTTCATTAAGAGAGTTGGAAAAATTTCCGGTATCGACGTTTCAATATTGCATTGGACTTTCGACCACTTTCGGTACTTGGATTTCGAAAATTAATAACGGCAAGTACATCGTTGGATTCTATAGTCCCTACGCTACATTTTGGCGCATATAAAAAATTCTTTACCTCACGCTGAAATGTAAATATTAAATGTTTACTAAATGACTGCACGTGGGGCAAAACGGAACACTTTTCGCGGGGTAAAACGGAACGCCTATTATACATGGGGAAGAATGGAAACGTCTCTTAGTACGTGTTGATTATCTCTTTTAATTATTAGATTGCAAATTAAACTTTTAATTACTATCCTTGTTTCTAAAAAAATTGATTTTGTATAGAAAATTATGATGTATGAGATACATCTTTCATTCGATCAAACTGTTAGTTTAAGATGTAATAAATAACATAATCATTTAATGCAGAAGTGTTCTCCATGCAAGTATTGATATTCATGTAAAAATCCGCGTGTAGGGGAAAGCGGGGTATAATTCCAGCCAGCGGGTGATTCCGGCCCGCTTATTGTTCATAAAATAATAAACAAACTGTAATAATTAATCCTTCTTTTACCATATTACATTTATATTTGATTATTTTCCGTAATTTTCATGTTATCTAATAAAATATTTTCTCTTATATGTATAATATATATTTTTGTTATATTTTATTTGCAATAGTTATACCTAAAACATATATTTATAGATTTTAACGTAAATTAATACATTTTAAATCATAAAAATAAAGATTTTGTACGTTTACACGGTCTTCGAGTTCCGTTTTACCCCACCATTTGAGCGAGACGAAGATTTCAATACCTCCGGTAAATTTCATTTTCCGTCGTTCCCAAAGATTTTTCTTAACAATGACCTTGATTTTCTTATTGTCTAAGGTCCACTGAAGACTCTTGTTGAAGTCTCGTGTCTTTTTCTCCTCCCGATTTTAAGTTATCACCCTCCAAAGTTAAGCGTTCCGTTTTACCCCACCTTCCCCTACATATCTCATATGTCACGCTTGGCAGCTACGTCCAAAACAAGCTATGTATATTATCACTTTTTATACGAAGGCATTCGTAATAGCTGATTTACTCATTAAGTAACTAAGGGATAAGATCATCCTCTCCCTACCAAATACCTAACGATTTGTAATATGCAGGCTGGGGCAATAACTTTGATCACCCGAAATCAGCTCCGTTATTTTTAGAGGTGTCAAGAACTTTATTTACAAAAATTGTACAGTTCCAGGGGACTATAACGGCTAATATTTTTATGGTTATATTCTGAAAACTCTTCCCAATTTAATTTCTTACTAAATTCTTTTACTTTTTAAATTCTACACTAAAAAACACGCAACTACTAAGTATCTACAAAAGTTGGCAAGAAATCAACCGCCTATGAAGCTTATGCAGAGCACGTGTCTTTCTTTGTACTATTTCACCAGGTGCCCAAATTACAGCAGAAAGGGAAGTAAGCAAATGCTGTGTGTACAGGCTGTTAAAAAAGTATTGTTCACCGCTTGGAGGGGTGAATCTACACGCCCGGATGGGTGGAGATTTGCAAACCAAATTGTTTATAACATTGAAAATTAATGTTAAATTAATTTTTAACACCAACATATTCTGCTCGGTGGAAGGAGCAAATGTTTGAAAGGATCCGAAGGATAGTGGCCTGGGGTAGGTAGCTCATGCGCTCTACGCGGACACAACACGGTGTTTATAGGAACAGAAGACCGTGCAAAGTGCATTGATACTGACAAACGGCAAAGCGCTGGTGGAGGGTCCATGCATCTATGTACGACTCTACACATTCACATCGTTGCGAAATCTTTAACAATTGTTCCCACAAAACGGTAATGTTTGCAACATTTGCCACCTTTCAAACTTTTTCTCCTTTCACCGAGCAGAATATGTTGATCTAATAAAAAAGATAACATTAATTTTTAATGTTATAAACAATTTTGCAGCAATTTTTTTTGCAATTTTTCACCGATCCGGGGGTGTAGATTCGCCCCTCCAAGCGATGAACAATACTCTTTTAGCACCCTGTACCAAGGTCGGTATTAGATATATTGGCCGGTGAGTTTCGTGAGGGGTATTCTCCCACCATACCGCTTGCCTGCCTCGGTGCTCCTTTTCTCAACGTTTACTGACTCGCTCTCGTTCCATCTCGCTCTCGCCTTCGCAGAACAAGAGTGAGTCAGAAGTGGTGGGGGTGGTGCCAAGCTTCTGGCGTGTAGGCTGTTACATGCCCCTATCGGTTCATCCCGTGCTTGCTGTCCTCGCGTCGCTTTCCGTCGAATCGGCGATTCAGCGGAATCGCCTCGCGCGCGGCAGGCAGGTCGCCGAACCGCGGAATCTATGGTCGTAGGCACAACGTGACCATCGACAGCCCGGGCCTCGATATTTCCTAATAAGGAGCGATTGACAGGTGCCGACGGGGCGATTTCCCCCCTACGGATTTCGAAAACGCGAAGTACGGACGGGAGCAGCGGGACTTGAGAAGATTCATTCAATTTCGGGAGCTCGAGCAAGGAAGTAACGACGAGCCAGCGGGCTGTCTAGATATCGCGACCTAACCTCCACGTATAGACCGCGAAGCAGGCCTGGCTGATCAGGAAGCTTAAGGGTAACTCCATCCGACACACAGAGAACGGCATAGCCGGGAGAGCCCTTACGCGCCGATTAGGACCGCCAAATACCGCGAGGACGTGTGACGGAACGAGGCCAAAACGATTCGACGGTTCCCGCGTTCATCGACTTCCGAGTGCTACCAGAGAGCACAGCGAGCGACCACGACCTACGCTCGGTCAACAGATACCGCGAGCGAGCGGAACATTAGACGGCAAGCGTGCCGTGCGATATTAGAGCGAACAGCGAGCGACAGCTGAGACCAGGGCCGTCTCTAGGTATGTCAATTCGATATTATCTTATGTAACAATATATATGGCATTATTGGTTTCCCTTTAAACCCATTGTACTTATATATTCAATCCCTTATTATGCTCCCTTTCCTTGGTAAGTATAGTCAAGGTGTGCTTTTGCACCTTAACAAGAGCAAGAACCCGGTGAATTATCCCAACCGCTCGGGGTGATTCACAAAAGTCCCTTCAGGACGTAACAAGGCCAAACCGAGCTGTCAGCGTAGAAATACTCATATCAGAATTAGAGCTGTAATTATTCGACTATTCGAATATTCGAATAATTCGAATAATTTCGAATACGAATAATTTCTTCGAATATTCGAATATTCGAACGTTCAAATATTCGGATCTATCGAATTTCTGATTGTACCGAATAGGAATCTGAACATGAAATATTTGTTCACACTTTCTCGTGAAATTCTTTTCATATTGGCCTTTACAATTATTTGTTTTTCAAACGATATGCTACCTTTGTACAATCTATACTGCAGTCATTTAACGCACCCTTAACGCACAGACTTTTTTCGACGGGTAGGGTCCAAAAATGCACAATTTTTTTTTGTGCATAAATTGGTGTATTCGGGGTGTTGTAACTTGTTTTGTACATTGGCAGTGGTGAACGAAGGATTTTTGCCGAAATAGAACAAAGAAAGGAAGAAATGGTATATAATACATTCTATTCTGTTTCATGTAATATAGTTTATTATAGGGCCATATAACAAAGAGGAATTAAAAATGTGATTTGGTGTGATAAATATTGAAACAAGGCACGGCACATAAACCTACATTACAATCATTGCACATATATCGTGTTTCTTTTCTACGTTTTTTCCCCCTTGCATCTCTTTTGCTAGTACAAACAACACAGATTCTGTATGGTGTAGTTTTTTTCCGTTGCTGGAATGAAATCTGGAAAATGTCTTTCCGCTAATCTTAATGACCCCGGGTCTACACTAGGACGGCCTACTTTTTTTAAAAAATATGAGGAATGATATTTTTCTATTATATTTTGGACCAGGGTTTGGCGAAACTCCAAATGCTTCATTCGCCCCCCATTTTTTTGGTATAAAATGAAGGAATTCCACACAGTAATATCCAATAAGTGAAAGAATATTTTTTTATAATATTTCTTCCCCCTCTTTTTTCTTATGGCATAATCATGTAGGTGTTGATCTAATCGGTCAACACCTCCCATAGTATGATTATAGTCTACAACTACACGCGGTTTTCTGATTGAATATCCATCGTTGTCAATTTTATTAGTCGTAACAATTTCTGTATTATGTATTGTTGACAAAAGACTAACATTCTTTTTATCTAACCATTTTATTGTCATTATTTTGTTTCTTTTGAAAGCTATTATTTCGCCTTTTTCTAATTTTTTATTTTGTAATTGTTTTGGGATGTCTTTCCTTTTTGACCGAACTGTTCCGTATATATCTGTATTCCTTTCCACAAGAAGTTCCGCAAGATCTACAGATGTGTAAAAATTATCTGTAGTTACACAATATCCTTTCCCTAATAAAGGTTCAATCAAGGATAAAACTACTTGTGTTGACATTGGCATATTTTTATATTTATTGTTTATTATTGTTCCTTTCCCAGTGTATATTATGAAAGAATATAAGTATCCTGTCATTGCTTCACACAAACAAAACATTTTTATTCCAAAACGGGCTCGCTTTAGTGGAATGTACTGCTTCCAACCTAATCTGCCTTTATATAATAATAAACTTTCATCAATTGAAATATCTCTTTCAGGAATACATAAGCTGGCACATTGTTTATTTATATAATCATAAACAGGCCAAATTTTATTGAGCTTAACATTTGGATGAGTACTCGGATTATAATCTTCATTACAAAAATGTAAAATTTTTTTTATATACAAATATCTCCGCAATGTAGTCAATTTCGCAAAAATTGGTGTTTGGAGAATTTCTGAAGGTGTCCAATACGATCTTTCATCTGGCTTTTTTATTATGCCTTGAATTATGTTTGTAGCAAAAAACATATACATTTCCTCCATTGTAGTTGGTGCATTATTGCTCGAAGACGTACCTGGTTGCTCTTCGGCATATCTGTTTGTCTCCGTGACAATAACATTTACTAAAAAGTTGGAGAAAAATAATTCAAAATATGACAAACAATTAGAATTACTTTTGACCGTAAACGTGCAACCAGGCGTTTCTGTGAATTGAAATCTTGGTGGAGCAGGATTTGGATTGCAAACATTTATGCGTTCCCAATTTCCATCAACTAATTGAATTTCGAGGTCACTTTCCTGTTCTCCGTCTGTTTCACTCTCATCAGAAGTATCAGTACCGCTCTCTGATAAATTCATATACTCTATGTCAGTAAAGTGACTATCAGACATTTTCAATTCCTTATACAACAACAACAACAGTGATAATAACTAGAAGAATAATAAACAAAAATAACAACAGTAGAAACAACAATGAAAACCACAAAATTGAGGTTGGAAGAATAAGTACTGTAAGAAAGACAATTACTGAATGCTAGTTACCCAAAGACTGAAGAAACAAATCACAGGAGACGGCAAAAATTGTAGATATTATTATTTGTACAGTATACAATAGATTGTGTTAACACAGCAATCTACATGTTTTGCAGTTAGTATATGATAGCGCACAGATATTAGCGCCTAAATTAAACAAACCGCCAAGCGGCGAAGAAATGAACTACATGCCCGTGACTGTCACGGGCATGTTCAGATAGTACGGTTCAGCGTGTCCCGGCTATGTCACGGGGGTGAGCGTTAAGGGGTTAAAAAATAATTCATTGGGCAGAGCAGACTTTAAATTATAAACAAAAAGACATGTTTTTGATAAGCAGGTAAATATTAAATTTGGCAAGTTTCTTTAATTTATTTATTAAATAAAAATAAATTTAATAAATTAACTACTAATTTTATCATTATATCTGTATACAATTTATTTATATACTATTTATGTTTAAGTAAACAACAGCACCCTTTCTCGTCAAACGTTCGTGACGCAGACATCATTCGAAAACACAGTTGTGTTCGTTCATCGTCAACGCATTATTCTCGTTAAAATCAACATACGGACAACAGCGTTTTTTCCTTGTCTGGTCGTCCGTCGGGCCAATGAATTCTTTTTTGTCATGATATTTTCAATCAGTCACTTAAAATTCATTTTCCGCGTGACAAAGTCACTTACATCGCGTACCACGAGAGTTAACCCCGGGCCTTACAACACTGAGAGAAGGGAGAGACATTCGCGCGTGTCGGGGTAGGTTACAGAAACAAAGAATAAAATTACTATTAATGAGTAAGATGGTGTCTATAAAGCGAATAATACTCTGTAAATTTAGAAAAATAACGTTATAGTAACGAGGGAAAAATAAAAATATTATAGTTCCTCAAAATCGTTTATGGAGTTTTAGCTTCGTACAAAAAAAGTCTGCGTATACTGTTTGGTGGGCCTAGAGGAGGGGGCCCTTGGCCGATTCCGTCGGGGTTGTCCACTCATTATTATAAAAGTAATAATACTAATAACTGATGGTTGTTTTCGTTTCAAAATGTATTAATTTACCAAAGATTAATAAAGTTAAAAATTTATCGCTTGAAAAACAAATAATTGTAAAGGCCAATATAAAAAGAATTTCACGACAAACTGTGAACAAATATTTCATGTTCAGATTCCTATTCGGTACAATCAGAACTTCGATACATCAGAATATTCGAACGTTCGAATATTCGAATATTCGAAGGTTCGAAGTTCGAATATTCGAAGGTTCGAAGTTCGAAGGTTAGAATATTCGAATATTCGAAGAAATTATTCGAATTCTGTGGTATTCAAATATTCGAATATTCGAATACTTAGATTATTCGAATATTCGTTACAGCCCTAATCAGAATAGGTATGCGTTAGCTCCGAAAAAATTCTGGAGCTTTATTGGTCAGAACATTGAATCTTTCTCGATAGTTTCATCTTGTATTGGTTTACGCATAGCTTCGTAACGCACACCACTATTACGCTAAGAAAAAATAACAGCCATACGGCTACGTTCAGGCGGAGCCGAGCAGCGTTCCGATTACTCCACCATACCTTTCGGGGACCACGCAACTCCAATTGACAAAATCCACGATTGTCAGATGGTGCTGGCTGATTTCTCCTCGATCGCTGCTCGGGAAAACGAACTCACCGGCCAATATATCTGATACCGACCTTAAAGTTATTAACTCTATGTTACACATGTGACATAGGTGTGGAAAGGGTCAAGGCAACCGAGTGATACCATATCCAAAACGATCCTTACTATTTGGGCATACACAATTACAAAGTTTCCCACAGCACGAGGTGATCAAAATTCTACTTTTCAGTCTTTTGCAAGTCATAAAATGCACCACAAAAATGCAAGGCTGCCATCTTCCACTCGCCTATCCGATTACCACAGGAACGTATCAATTCTCCGAGAACAAGTTGCAGCATCTCCCTCACAATGCCCCTGAGTAAAGTGTTAAATGGAATATCTGCTTGCGAATTGGTGCATCCTGGATTGATGTCCCCACGAAAAATATACCTCGTGATCCAGGAAGAGGCGAGGAAAATCTACTTTTAATTGCACGGACGTGATCGATACCTCGCGGCGAATCCGCTTGCGTCGGTTTATGATCCACCTTTGACGGAACGATTTCTCTGCCAGCGACGAGTATATATCCCCCCCTACTGCGTCACGCAAAATACTGAAAGATATATCGTCGTTTCAGTCGGAAACGACACTGTTCCTTCCGCTCCCGCCCTATTCTTTTTTTCTCATCGTTCTCTCTGGGTTTTCGTTTCTCTCTTTCGAACGGGCCGCGCCAAAAACGAATACGTGGTTCGATCGATTCTCTGGGGAATACAATGTGTTGGAAGAGTCGACCATGAAGTTTTGATGGAAACTTGCGGGAGGGAGAGATTTATTGTTACAAACGATCGTGTAAATTGACGTGTATCACAGCTTCATAAATATCATCCTCGACGGGCATGGGATTCCCGCTGTCGTGTTTGCTGAATTTTAAATATGCCGCGTGGTTATTAATAATCGCTGCGGCCAGCCAGCATGGAATACAGAGCGAATCAAAATGATGAATCCTCACCGGTGCCAGGCACATAGGGGACCGTTGTAAATCGGGAAAAATTCAGTACAGGATTATGCAGTGTTTTCTTTTGAGTGGACATTGGATTTCCGTAGTGGGAAATGTTGCGTTCTTTTTATTCTGAGATCAAAGGGAGTTGGAACGTTAAAAGGTACATTCACATAGCAGTCTGGTTACCCGAACATTCCGATTTTTTTTAAATTATGCAGGTTTGTAGAGAACCTCAATGAAAGTATCACACCATTTTTCGTTTGTTCATATCTTCGGTTCTTCAGTATTATAAAAACACATCCCAAAGGTTAATGAGTGCTTTCCTATTTACCAGTATATCGTGAAAACAATAGTAGATACAAAAAAATTTTATAAAGAAAATTTAATGTTTTGTTTTGAATTGTTTAAAATTTGTGGTGGGGAAACTCACGTTTTCCTGTTTAAATTGCAAATTTTAAACAATTTGATTACATAGTTTTATAGGCTATAATAAACCGTTATGTTTCTATTCTAATAATTTTTTTTATATCTATTATAGTTTTCAAGATATATAGGAAAGTAGGAAATCACATATTAGCCGAGGCCTGTCCAACTTTTGCTCTTGCCTTCGAAGAGCAGCTGCCGGTCGTTGCGAGCGAAGGCAGACGGTAAGAGCGGCAGCCGCAAAAAAGTGGGGATAGTGGCGTTCACAGATTCCCCCACCAAGAAGACCTTTCGCTTTTGGGCCTGGCTCGATGCCTCCGAGAGCGAAGAGCAACTCGCGACTGCTCGTGCGAGCAAATCCCTGGACAAGCCTTTAAGGGGTGTTTTCACCCTGAAGAACCGAAAAGGGGCACAAACGAAAAATTGCTTAATACTTCTATTGAGGTCCTCTACAACCCTGCACAATTTAAAAAAAAATCGGAATGTTCGGGTAATCTGACTTCCCTTTCAGTAGGGTGGGATTTAACCCTCAAACACCACACTGGGTCCCGTAAGCTCAGGCCGTTTGGAAAATTCGCGGCCACTACTAAACGATAAATGGTGGCGAGCTGTTGTGGTGGGGGAAAAAAACTTTACGACCCCTCTTACGGATTTCGCACCACGAGACCCCTAAACTGCGTTCCATATAAGAGTATACCGACGCCCCTACCAATTTGCGACCGATCTGCGCAGCTCCCACGGATCTGACAAACGTGATTGGTTGATAGCACTTTCCCTGCTGGTTCACTACCAATCAACAATGTATCCCTGCGCGAAACGAGTATGCTCTAATGTGGAACGCAGTGTAGGTTACCTGAAGAAGCCGAGTGACATCGTGAAATAGGTAGTCTATGGGTCGCGCAGGCCCAGTGTGGTGTCCACGTCCGTATTTTCGAAAAAGTGGAGTTAACAGTTGCTACAAAACATTATTGTTTGTGCAGTGATTTGTTGTTCCGACAGCATTTCTACGCTGTGTAAAGTAGAAGACATACTTTTTCAATCGATAGAAAGTGTTTAAAATGCGATCGGCCGGTGTAGGGAATACCTATGTGACGAAAATATGTTGCGACTGTTCTTAGTGTAAATGAATGATTTCATAGTGATTCATATTGTTTTTATAAAATAAATTATTATTCCAACCATTCCATTGTATAATTTCACAGAGAACATTCGTTCGGAAGAAGTGAAATATCACTCGACTGCACCTCTCGAAATAATTATGTTCTTTGGAACAAATCATAATGACATATATATTTACTTGAAGTGCGACTCAAAACTATTCGATCGATGTAGAATAAAATCCCCGTACCTTTTTTTAGAAAAAACTGCGATTAAAAGGAGATGAAACGGAACTTTCATAGCACGGACGTCTTTTCTTCAAAATATTTTGAGCATCAAAAGATTTTTGACCAAACTATCGATAAATTCCATTTCCTTATTGTCTGACGAATTGATTAACCGGTTAACTGTCAATGTATCATATATGATCAAACAAAAATCTGGCCAATTCTGTCAATGTATCATATATGATCAAATGGAATATCTTTTTTGATTTTCAAAAGATTTGAATGAAACTTGGTATGTAATGGTTTTTGGGGTCGCTGAATCTGAATTTGGCATTGGAATTGTAAAATTAAATATGGCAGACTCAAAATGGCCGAACCAAAATGGCTGCCAAATATTAAAATACTATCGGGATATAGAAAAATTGTATATAGGGGTTTTTGGGGTCGCTGAATCTGAATTTGGCATTGGAATTTTAAATTTCAATATGGCAGACTCAATATGGCCGAACCAAAATGACTAGCGAATTGTTGGGATTTGTATAAATTATTCGTACTGTATTCAATTCCATAAGTAAACTCTTACTCCCGCAGTTAGCTAGTGAAAATTTCACGACCCCAGAGTGTACCGACGAGAAAAGAATTGACAAACTCACCCCTAAATTCTATGTTTTAAGGGTTGGGGGTGTCAGATGAAAAAAATTACCCCCGGAATCGGTTCAGCGACTCAAAAAACCCCTGTATACCAAATTTTCTGTGATTCACTTAATTTTTCGATGTTACCAGTTTGGGCCCGAATAATGAAAAGGACCGTGCCAGTTAACCGGTTAAAAAAAAATTGTGTAAATCGGTGCAGCAAATCCTGATATAAGAGGAAAGAAAATTCTGGGACGCATGGACCCAGTGTGGTGAAAGCGTTAGGAAAATATAGTGTGGTGTTTGCGGATTAAAATTAGTTAATTATAGAACAATCGTGAAGTGTTCCCTTCACGGTTTGTTTTAACATCCATGTCACACGACTGGGGTAAAAGCAGGTAATATGGAACAGCACGTAATATGGAACTTCGTAAAATTTCGATAAAGAAATAACGAACTCTTCAGGCAATCGTGTATACTACTATTTATTCAAAATACTTGGCGCTGCGAAACCGAATTGGTGTTGCCAAACTGAATAAATATGTATAAATTGCATTAAAATCTTTTTCTTTCTTTCTTGTCTCAGTGGTGTCTTGTCTTGTTTTATTTTATTTAACCAATATTTATTTGTATAAAAATATATCTGGTTAATATTATTTAATACATTTTTTTCTTTGTATAAATAGCCATTGTGACAATTGGCGCAATTTGTGTATATCATTAGTTTTGTAAAGCTATTAATTTACGACAATGTTTTTAAATGGGATTCATTTTGATGGGATATTAATTTACAACAATGTTTTTGAATGGGATTCTTTTTGGTGGGGTATTAATTTACGACAATGTTTTTAAATGGGATTCTTTTTGATGGGATTATATACTTGGCGCACTTTTTGTACCTTTTTTCAAAAAAAGGTAATTTTGTTGGGATTTCACACATTTTGCAGTGTTTATTGATGACTGGATAATTTTATCACCCCCTCGGGGTTATTTTTTTTTAAATGAAATATATTGTATTGTCATCCAAACTACGTATTATCCCGATACCAAACCAATGATAATACTTTCCTGAACATATTGTAAAAAAGAAGGAAATTTTTATGTTATTATATATTAATTAATGGTTAACCGTCTGAGATGCCTACGCTATTGCTTTGGCGTTCGTCGGTCAGATTGCTCTATCCCACTCGATCTCGATGTGTTTTGTCCGCTCTGTTCGTCGCGCGGTGCGACAACATATGTGCCTACTTCAACCAATAACCAAAATACGTGTGCCCCGTCTTTAGAAGTGTGCCCAAATAGGTGACTCGACCAATCGTCACAGCGACGGACTGTATCGCCCGAGACCACCTGCTAGGGATCTTCTTTCGGCCGGGCAATAGTACGTAATATGGAACATACCGAGTAACATAGACGAAGTTGATAATGACGATGACGACAATGATGCAGAATGCTTATTTTGCGATGGAAATTATAAAAATAATAATAATGAAAAATAGACCCAATGTATTCGCTGCTTTCAATGGGCACCGCGAAGAATGTGGGGCTTCCGACGTATTATTCACGTGCCCAACGTGTAGGAGACGCAGAAAGCAGGAATGAATTAAAAAAATGATGTATATTTATTTATATATATTTATATATATTTATTTGCATCTTCTACTTAATAAATCTTCATTTTTAGTATAAAAAAAGTAAAGATTTTTGAGTTTTCTTTACAAATTTCCTAGGTGTTCCATATTAGGACCCATTTTTTCGAACGGCCGATTTTCACTCTTTTCAGTTCTTTTATTATAATAGCAAAACAATTGGATTTTTTTACATTTGACTATGTAAATATGATTATGCATTAGTTCCTTCGTTCCCTCGTGTCAGTTTTATTAAAGAAAAAAAAACAAAATTCCCCTACTTTTGACAAGCTTTTGAAATCAGATGTTCCATATTACCTGCCTTCACCCTAGTATTTATTATAACATTAATTCGAAAATCGAGTTTCATCTATTTATTAAGAAACTATTTTCGTGTGTAAACGTTTCTCCCCTTTCCAAGTTAAAATTAACAGCTTGGCTAGCACTTTAAAAAGTGTCCCATCTAGGCGATCTGGCCTTTCCGAGTTTTGTCCAACTCGCCCCGCGCCTGGAACAAGGGACGACACTAGTAAAACTTTAAACTTCTATGTTGTATATACATTGCATGTTCGTGACAAATGGATAGGAGAGGCCTTTCCGATGAAATTTTACTTCCGAATTCCGTAAACCAATTGTACGTTACGTATAATTAAAAATAGTTCGAATGGGGTCGAGTTTAGACTCATTTTCATCAGAAAAATCTCAGCAATTCATTGGTAATACCTTCGCACATATTCAATGAAAAATATAAAAAATTTAAATTCTTTTTGTGGATGTTTCATTTGCACACATACCCATTTATCGCGGTCGACTGTCCGAGAGGAAGGGGTCACTGAGGTGGCCAGTACAAAGCGAACTTTGAGCTCGGTATGTTTCCAAACCAAACTTTATAGTACCCTTGGGCAATACCTTCAACGTTTTTCAAGAATTATTTTATTTTTTCATTTTATTTAGTTAGTTAACGGGGAGTAGCCATTAGTTACATACAACCATAATCATAATACAAAGAGACAGTACCTGTATAAACGGAAAAAGAGAGGAAAATATTCAATACATGCAGAACAGAAACGTCGTAACTTTGACGTTATGATCTACCAAATTATAATAAGCTTATAGTTTGCGTTTTAAACCTTGAAATGGATCCCCTAAACAAGTTTCGGTGTGAAATTACGCCGGAAGGGCGTGCAGGATGCAAATCCCAAGGTGTGAAAACACGTCGACGTCAGTCGATGTAGTTAGGCAAGTTTCTTGAGACGTTATAGAAGAGAAGAGACATTGGTCTGTGAGACTGTTTAAGATTTTAAAGAAGTTGCACATTATTTAACAGTTTTATTACTCTTTCTACGATGTTAGATTTAATTATAGCAAACATTTTTATCTCGCTGAATCTTGTTCGGTATACATTTTAGCTTGTGTTCACGCGATTCTGTTTACACCCACTCGAACTTGAATGAATGATAGAACAGAATTCTAAATTGTAGGGAGTGCCTTCATTATTCCCTACCACCCCTCTACGTCCCTCCACGCCATTCTTTCCCTATCCATTTCTTCTGCATACGTTCGCGTTGTGTCGCCGTGAACAGAAGTCCTCGCGTGGCGTGAAATCGACCATCACGTGTAAAAGAAGTTTCGAGCACGGGAACGCTGGCGAACGACCATGACTTTGGTCGCCGTCGGATCTCGTTGCTCGTAGGCCGTTGCATATTGCAACAGGCGGTGCACCGTCGCGCGGCTGCATTATTAAGAAGTTGGTGTGACGGTAACGGCGACATCGTTCCCGTCGCCGCAGCTGTGGCCGACGGAAACTTTCGTCGTCGAAGGGAATCTAATAAGCGGGGACAAGTAAATTAGGCGGGCTAACTTTTAACTAAGTAACTCCGTTCTCAGCGCAGTCACGCTCTTTTTCTGTCTCTCTGGTACTAACGATCCGTCTGGAGTCTGTGGTCGTGGTTAATGTCTTCAATAACATTTAATTCTATTTTTATATACCTATTAGATCGCCGCATAAGTTCTGTCCGCCACGTCGCTTATACTATGAGTAAGGCAAACTTGCCTAAATCGTACCCCTTAAGAAACAAATGCTTATTACATGAAAACTAACAGTGAAAATGAAACAAAATTAGTGGTAATCAACTCTTTATTAATAGAATAAACAGTTTTATACACTCAAACAACAAAAAATAATCAACTTCTATTCATAAAAACGATTTATTTTTAATATGGAAAAAGTACGATTTAGGATTAATGTTCCTAAATCGTATCATACTTATCCTAATTTGTACTTTCAAATTTAGGGTAAATCCGGGGGACGCGGTCGACCTAATATAAAATGGCTATTAAAACTAATACAGATATTACTTATTTTATCAGAACAAACCTAATATAATCAGAATTTTATGCTGATTCAGAAAAAGTGGTCGATATTTGCTTTAAGACAATATTTACTGTAAATCGGGTTGAAAACTGAAGTCATGACATCTGACCACCTCTCTCGAGGTGCCGGAAGAAGTGGTTTTCGTAGTTGGCAGAGACCACTCACATAATTATTCATGGAAAATTACCAAAGGATAAAGCAAAATTATTTATGAGTGAATATAACTACAGATTCATTGATATTTAATTTGTTTACGCTAAACAAGTAAAAAACACATCAAAGGAAAAGTGAACTACCTACCGGCGATTAGCAAGGCAAATGAATATAAAAGTGAATAAATAAAATAAATAAACAATAATAATAATAAAATAATGATAAAAAATAAACATATAAACAAAAATAATAAAAAAATCATAACTCGACAATCTCTCCTTTCTGCAGCGAGAGATGGTCTTCTCGTTAGTTTTGAGAGGAAGAGTTAATATGGCTAAATACTTTGGCTGCATTGTCCCTCAATATCTCTACTATCTTATTATCCCAAACATTAAACGGAAATAACCTTAGAAGTATATTTTAAGCAGGGACCTGGAACGAAATGTTTTTTCGTTTCGTTTCGGTTCAGCTCCGATAATAATAATTTCGTTTCGGTTAATATCGTTCCTGCTGAACAAACATTTCGTTTCCATCAGAACGAAAAACAAATTTTGTTCCGAACCGGTTATTTCATTTATAAAAAAAATCGTATAAACTTATTTTATCAATTTTATTGCCTTTTTTGTACTTATATTATAAAAAATTACAGGTTATAGTTATGTATAGGGTTTGAACCCTGATAGGGCTGACTGCGGTGCTAGGCGAGGCGTTAGGAGTCTTGCCCTCCTAGACATGACTTGCAAACGAAAGCCTCCAACAATATAAACTATTAAAAAAAAATTATATAAAATAAAAATTCAAAATCACAGAACCACTCATAGGTACTTGGCACAAATAGATTCGTAACATTAGAATCATCCTATCAATCCTGGCGATTTAAACAAATATATAAAATATCTGCTAACATTTTTTCGCTTAAATTAGCTCTGTTGGGAGATAAAATGAATTTAAGGGCTGAAAATGCCCTTTCAACCGTTACTTGCGTAGTTGGAACAGCAAGTACATTAACTGCTATGGAATACAAATCAGGATAATCAAATTTCTTTTTTGCCCAAAATTTTAAAATACATTCACTTTTCTTAATCCTAGATTCCCTCCAATATGAATCTATTTGTGCCCGAATATGAACAACAGATACACTCTGCGATTTTGCATTTTTGTCATTTTGCTTCAATAAAATTTCTACTTCATCCATTTCTTCGGATGAACTTGAGTCCACTTGAGATTCCAGATTTTCATCAGTTTTATTTAACTTTTTAATTGTTTCATAAGTACGTAACAAATTATTTCTGGCTTTTAAAATTTGCTCTTCAGTTAATGTTAATTTATACCGTGGATCTAGAAAAATTGAAGTCAAAATTACTTCCGACTCAAACAAAAGATTTTCTCTAACAATCATATTTTTAAGTAAAGTTTTTGAAAATGTTGTGTTGACTTTTTCTGTATCAATTTTCAATTTTAACCAAGGTCCTAAGAAATCGCCAGCTGTCATAAGTTCTGACTGAAAGAGTTTAGTTGCTATTTTAGCTGGCTTCAGAGCTGACACAATCAATTTACTTTGAATCCAATCATTTGAAGACATATGTAGCTCTGGAATAGTTGTACTCATGTCATCGCAAAACGATCTCAGTTCTAATAATCGTTCAAGCATATCATGCATGGAATGCCAGCGAGTTACGCAATCAATGATTAGTTTCTTAAACTTGAATTTTTTCAAAATGTTTATTACGATTGGAGTTCTCAATTTTTTAGCAACATTTCGTGCCTTGGATATTAGATGAGATTTATTTCTTTCCTTTATTGAATCACTCACAGCTAGCTGCAAAGTGTGTGCTGCATAACGTACTCCTTGCAAAATTGAAGTTACATCTTTATAGGTCATTAAAATCTCCGGAACATGATCAATGTGCAAGAAGTGCACAGTATCATTGCCTATGTCTTATGTGGTTTTCATTAATTCTTGTAATCCAGTATTGTTTCCGTTTTCGTCAATATTTTCGGTCAAATTATCTGTAATTTCATCTGTTTCTTCTCCTTTGATCTGGTTCTGACAACTTGAAAGTACTGACACTGCTTTAAGCATACTATCCCCGTTATCAGAAATGATGCTATAAATCATATCTACACTTAAATCATAAGTCTTTAAAACATCCAATATAACTGATGATATGTAATACGATTGGGACGTCCCGGCCCCACCATGGGTCGCGCCGGTACGTCTCCGCCGGCGCCGCTAGAGGTCTACTCTTCTCGCAAGTCCTATCGTCTACTCTCGATCGTATATACACAAATTCCAAGTTTATTTCCTCTTAGTCCCCGTGTGTCTAGGGCACGGGGCCGTCAGCTATAGCCCTACTGATGAGTCTGGCTGACGGTCCCAAGACGAAACGCACATCTCTTCTTTTCCTTTCTCCATCTTTTTAAATTGCCAATCCACCTGCCCCGCACAGTTACTCTAAAAAGCGTGACCGGCCTTAGGGATTACGGTTGCGCTGTGAAGGCGACGGGGCAAGATCCCCTCTTTACGTTGCGAAGTCAATCATCAATCTCAAATCTCGATTTCGGACGTAACAACGATGTATGTTTTTCTTTCATTTCTTTCATAGCTAAGGTACGAATAATGATTTTGTCAGCTTTGATCAACAGACGCGGTCGCGTCTGGAAGCTAATTCCCCTTCCCCCTCTACCTATAGGCACACTGAGCGACCACGTCTCTATACACGAATGATAGCGAAATTGATAGGTCTCCGTAGCTATTTTGGTCTTTTATCTTGTCTAATGACATAGTCCCGGTGTTTTAACATGATTAAGCGAATAATTATTTTTTTTCGAACCCATTTGTCGTTTTACTTAATGTATCAAGCTGTTTTTCTAAAAGATAAAAGAATTATTCTCAATTAATAGTTAGCAAAATGATACTTTTTTTACGAGACAGTCAGACAGCACGTAGCGCTAGTACTTGACGCCAGTAGATGTCGCCATTCTCGTTTTACTTCTCCAATTGACGCAGGTAGATGTCGCCTTTCGTAAGCTGAAGTTATCCGGAATGGTTTTGCTGAAAATGTGGTTGCGCAGTTGACGAAAAAGGCAAAAAGCCGCTGCTTTCGGCTCGCTAGTAAATGTCACCTAGCTGTCAATCAATCATAACCTGCCTGTGTCAGTTATCAAAGGTTTTGAAATGTCACGAGTTTTTCCACCATATAGGACATTGAATTATTGTCTCAATTAACAAGGTAAGTCGCTATATTATTTGTTATACAGTTACCGTCTATGTCCACTGATACTTAACGTATGACTTTCTTCTATCTTACGCCACTTTTATGAACTCTGAATGATTTTTTTGGTTAATTAATTGTTTATTAATTTTTGTAGAAAATGCGGGAGATCGCCCTACTTGATGGTGAGTTTTATTAACGATAAGCTTACAGAAGAATTAAATAATAAAAAAATGTTATATATACATTTATTCAAAATCGTTTTTCCAGACTCGAATGATGCCGGCAGCGAACAAGGTGCTGAGAACGGCGGCGTCGCCACCACCACCACAGTAGCCGGCGACAAACGGTATTAATTCTTAATACTATTAATTAATACTTTTTATCTTTTAACAATATAATTAAAATTGTTGACTTTAGCTTATATCAGGGGAGCCCAGGCCGGTTGGCTGTCGCTGGCAGTCGCAACTACGGCGCCGCCGCCGCCGCCACCACCACCGCCACCACCACCAGCACCACCGCAACCAACACCATCACCACCGCCACCACAGGGCCCAGCCACGGCACATGGTATTATTTCTTAATACTTTAATTAAATACCTTTTTATGTTTTTACAATATAAAAATTGTTCGGTTTAGCCTATATCAGGGGAGGCGAACATTTTTATCTGCGCGTGCCAATAATTTAAAAATTATTATAATATAATTGCTGACGTTTATTATTAATTACAGGAGGATACACGTCTAAGCGTCATAAGAGGAGCGGCTGGAGGGTGCGGGCCCGTCAAGAGCATTGGGCCACCCTCCAGGCGGTACGGGCGCAAGCCGTCAACCTCCGCCCGCAGGCGAGTACCCTGCGAGATTTAGTGAAGACTCAGGAGCCGTGGTCGTGGCCGAGCGGGCGTATTTTGTAAATAAACAATTGTAAATAAATAGTTTAATTTATAATAATATAATACTATGTTCCAAATTTTTTTTCTCCTCGAAATTATACATTTTTCCATTGCAATCTTTAATGCTGCCCAAAGTCATCCTTTCTTGTTTGAGAACACGCCTCAATGTTTTATTTTTTTTTCTATTCGTTCATAACGAATCATTTCTCGAAATAAAGTGTGTATTTACGGACCTCGTGATGCGACTAGCTACCCAAACGCAGCGGCTTTTTGTCTTTTTCGTAAAACCGCGAGTGATTGATATCAAGTCGTTTGGATTTGTGGTTATGGGTAATATTTTTATTGATTATTGCTGACTGGGTACAATTTTCACCTCCACGGGGTCCTTTCCGTCAACCTTTTCCAGAAATCTTATAATGTCACTCCTCTGACCCCTATTTTTACGAAAAAATAGCGGCAGCCTAAAGGTTAAAAGGAATTAGCTTCTTTCATACATGAGTCATGTTTTTTGGGGGGGGGGATTTCATCACTTTTTCATAATTTGTTATCAATTATTAAGTGCCCTATTTCCTATCGGTCTTCATCCTCAAATCATACATACAGCTAAATCTAACGTAGAAGTATAAATAATACTGTTTTTTGTTCTCGAATTTTTCATGTATTTGAGGGGGGTAGGGCAGAGGAGTGACATTATAAGATATATTACACATTAATACCTAGTATGCTTCTATCAAGACAAGTTGCTCCATCGATTTTTAATAACAATAATTTTCCACTTAGTTCCCTTTTCAGACTTTCACGCTCTTCTTCAGCAATTTTACTTATATTTTTTTTTAATATTTTCTATAGTAATTGTTATTTTAGGGTGTAGCCCTTCTTATAATGGGTTTAATATTTTACGAAAACCAGAATCTTCTAGAATTGAAAGTGGCCTGCCATTTGTCGTAACAAGTTCTGTACAAGCATTCATTATACTCTCCGCTGTAGTACAAACAGATATTTTTTTTTATTAACAAATTCATCCAACGACAACTGCCCTTTTCTTTTTTTAGCAGTATTAGCACAGTGTGATTCGTTCTCTTTATCTAAATAGAAGGACTTCCTTTTTAATTCCAGAAGTGTTTTGTATGTGTCGTAATGGTTTCTTTCCACATGTCGAATCATATTTTCAGCATGATTACCAACAAGTTTTGCTACACATTTATCAATATTACATGAGGATTCATTTAGTGTAGTATTGAATATACTGACGAACTGGATTTTCCTTATGGCGACCCATTCCTTTTTAGGTTAAAAAAAATATAAGAAAACATTATGTTGGTGTCAAATAAACAATAAATAGTATAGTAATAATTAATAGATATAAGACACAATATAATAATAATATATAACTCACTTTTGCTTGTTGTAATATGATTGATTACTATTATGCGCACCTGATTCAACCATAGACTTATAATGGATTCAACCAATAATCAGGTAAGGTTATGATTATTGCATGATGCAATCGGTGCAGGCAGGCGACTTTTTTACCGACACGAAACATGATGATAATAAGGGGCGCGCTCAATTTAAAAATTTTAATCTGAAGTGTACAGAACGTTATTAATCGAAATTTTTATTTCGGTTATACCGTTTTCACTCCTGCAACAGGGTTAAGAATTTCGTTTCTGTTTCTGTTTCTGTTCCGGAAAAATATTTCGTTTTTTTCGTTTATCGTTTTCATTTCTGTTCCGTTCCGTGTCCCTGATTTTAAGTATGATTCTGTACACCGTTGTTTGACAAAAGAGGTTAAATGTAACCTCAATTTACCTTTTATAGCCTATAAATCTAGAAAAATACAGAAGGAAGCGAAGTCACGCTATTCGTTACACCGTTTGGCTTCTAGAGAAGTGATTGGTCTGCACTTTAACGCGTTTTTACGTATAGAGTCTGAAATCTAGCGACTCGACCAACTCTCCGGCCCGATCGCGTCTCCCGGATTTACCCTAATTAATACAATCACCACATACATATTCAAAGTATTTCTATCTATTCTCGAATAAAGCTCGTGTATCCACATTTTGCACTGCGTGCATTGTATCATATTTTCCTGTCTATTTTCTTGACACAATTTACAAAACCAGCTTTCATTTTCATCATCTTACTCCCTCTTCTTTTCTTTCTTTTGTATATTGGTTTTGGTGGTATTCTTCCTCCTACGAGTTTTCTTTGCTGTTCTGGTTTTTTCTGGTTATGATTTTCTTTTTAGCTTCATCCAATTTTTTTCTAGATTGTTTTTGTATGTTCGCACCAGTACGATTGAAGCTTACACACGGTGGTACGAAATAGCCACATAGAGCAATTTCAATTCAAATCTATGGCGCTAAAATATAGGGTAGTGTTCGTTGATGTCAAAACAAGAAATAAACTTGAAAATTGACGTAGTTTTACATAGAAATTTGTTTCACTGATTCACACAAATAGTAATTGTACAAAATCCTTAAGAATCGTGGCAAAATGTTAGTGAAAAGTACCCGAAAACTTACCTGCTTTATATTTTTTTGTGGATTGACGGTATGGTGACTCGGCTTGGTAATGGCATATAGCTATCTGTTGTATACAGTTTCTAGTTTCTACCGATCGGGGCGATTATGACTCTCTTATGCCGCGTTTACACCAAGGCGAACACGAACAAAAACATTGTTCGCGAACGTTTTCATCTGTTCTTGCCGTGTCCACACCGCCGCAAAAAGAACAAAACGTTCAAATACGATTCGTATACTGAGTTTTGTTCATGTTTGCAGCGGTGTGGACACGGCAAGAACAGACGAAAACGTTCGCGAACAATGTTTTTGTTCGTGTTCGCCTTGGTGTAAACGCGGCATTAGGTTAACAGAAACAACGGGGGTACGATTTAATTGCAGGTACGAATTAAGCAAGTTTACCCTACTGTAACTGTAAAATAGTCTGAAAATTTTGAGCGCTGGTAGGTAGGTGAGGTTATGTTCGGTACACAATGCACTACACCACAGTTTGTGAGATAAAATTGCGTTTGTCTTTAATTAAAATACTGCTGTACAAAAAGTGAGCGCGAGTATAAAGGTGTGAACATTTTGCTGTTTGAACGGCCACTTGTGTGAGCAGAGAATTGTGAAATGTGCCGCCACGTGTGAGATGGAATGAACACAAAATCACAATCAATTCACCACATCAGACTTTAATACGAGTCTTAAGCAATGAACCAGCACTTGAGCAAATTAATGAGATTGAGCTAACAAAGCTGCAGAGAATTCACGCGATAAAGAAACTTGCAATCACGAGGATCCTTTTCCTTACACGGCGTGAACAAGAATAACAACGGTTGATGATTTTCGTTGCCGGTGTCGTCTCGAACCATCTCGTAGATCGACAAACGTGTGAAAATCTGATTGGTTGATCGATAGATGTGGCAAAGTGTGATTTGTTACGCGCAGTCTCAACAGACTGAAACCGTTTCCAACGACATGCTGATTGGATGAGTGTTGGTCGCTCGGCGTCACCGATTGGTGATTGACCTACGATCCACGCCATTGATTGGTGGATGGATCGTCGATTTGTTGCTCTGAGCTGAGTCCGCGAGGTGCTGCGCTGTACGTGAGTGTGGCGGCAGTATGAACTAATTGAATCTCAAACAGTAACAAAACTGCCCTTTTCTTTTTTCGTTAAAAAGCATAATTAATAATTATTATAATACTTATATTCTTATTATTCTTACTTTTGTAAAGATTGTCTAGCATTAACATTAATATTAACTCAGAGTACCGCGAGATGCGAGTGCAATGTAAGAGAGTATTGAGTGTTGAGGAGTGGGAGAATTGAACGCATGCGCGATCCTCAGTCGATCAGCGGATCTGCGAGAGCGAGGATCGGGAGCAGCGATATGTGTATTGGGAAACCTAGAATTTCGATACGCCAACTAGTGACAGAAAAGTGAACTACTGTGAGCAGGCCGAAATCCGTCGAAGTACATATGGTTATCAGTGTACATCAGGGTGGCTCTTATTTACAACTTTTGAATTTTCTTCAGGACACCCTCCAGAATAGTTCCAAATAATTAAAAAAAAAATCCGTGTAAAGATTGAGCTCGATCGGATAACGGGAAAGGGGGCCCTTGAACATTTCAAATAATTATTCAAACAGCTCGCAAAGTAGCAGTTGTATAATATCCTCCGAGTTATTGATTAAATAAAAAAATATATCAAACAAAAGTTGTAGATCCGGACAAGGAGCACCTTTTATGTTCTATTACTTTTTCTCGTGCGACAAACGGTTTTCGGAAAAAGTCCGAAGAACTAAAAAAAAAATTATTTTTTCCTCAAATTTTGAAAGTTTCTGGAACACTTTTTATTTACGAAAACGAACAAAAAAATGAAATTTTCATTTTCGAGGACTATTTTTTAAACATTTAAGAGGGAGGCATATACCGAAATATGCCAAAAAGCTTACAATTTTTTTTACTTATTTCCAGTGTTTGATATGTCTTGAATGTTTCCTGAAAGTTTGGGACCGAAATTCGCAAAAATATCGAAGATGTAGACTATATTTTCGATATTTTTGCGAATTTCGGTCCTAAATTTGAGTGTATATCTTTGATATTTTTGCGAATTTCAGTCCCAAACTTTCAGGAAACATTCAAGACATCAAACACTGAAAATAAGTAAAAAAAATTTTTTTGATCTTTTTCGCATATTTCGGTATATGCTTCCCTGATGAGGATGATCTCTTAAATTTGCAGTTTGTAGACAAAATGCAATAATTTGGACAACACCATTGTTATCTTCTTCACTCACTTTTCCACAATTCAACAGGTGACCACTATTAATTATATTTTCACCACCAATAAAATTTTTGCTCTGAGGTGTAGCACACGCGAATTTACAAATTTCCTGAATAGAAATTCACTTTTTTTTTAATTAAGAGAACTTTAAATTGTTAAAAGCTATTACTGCTGATTACTTATTCGGAATGTTTGCTGGGATCCGGGCCTACTTTCAATAGTTTGCCAACTGACCACCACAGCGCTGAAACCTAAGCCACGCCTCCTCTAAGTTTGGTGGGGATGAGTGGGGAACTGAGCGTTCCATGCGCGCCTGCGCATTAACCAGTTGCTCCGTAGGCCGACTGGAGAGCGGACCATGCAAGCGCAGAATGACTGATGCGTAATAGTCGAACTCCATTCCTATTGGTACGCTCCCAATACTCCGAATATGTATAAATACGGTGTGACGTCCCGGCCCCACCATGGGTCGCGCCGGTACGTCTCCGCCGGCGCCGCTAGAGGTCTACTCTTCTCGCAAGTCCTATCGTCTACTCTCGATCGTATATATACAAGTTCCAAGTTTATTTCCTCTTAGTCCCCGTGTGTCTAGGGCACGGGGCCGTCAGCTATAGCCCTACTCATGAGTCTGGCTGACGGTCCCAAGACGAAATGCACATCTCTTCTTTTCCTTCTCCATCTTTTTAAATTGCCAATCCACCTGCACCGCACAGTTACTCTAAAAAGCGTGACCGGCCTTAGGGATTACGGTTGCGCTGTGGAGGCGACGGGGCAAGATCCCTCTCTTTACGTTGCGAAGTCAATCATCAATCCCAAATCTCGATTTCGGACGTAACAACGGCCATGATAGCCCAGAGAGAAGCATTCAGATTCCTACAAACATTAATGCTCCAACTTTGGAAGCCGCTTGGCAGGCCCCTCGGTCGTGCTGACCGTTTTAAACTAAGGCCATAGTCGTCAGGTTTGACCAGAGGTTCCTGCCGTGAACGCCCCGCCGTGTAGGCCCCTTAGTTGTTGAAGCTAAACTATTAATAATTATTCGTAGGTTAGCAATATTAATCCTGAGCAACAAGGGAATAAGATTATTCCAGGTGGCAATATCTGCCCCTGATGAAACAAGGAAACAACTATAACACAGTACAACAGCCATCTGGACTTGTAACATTCAATAGGCGTTTCTTATAGGCTTTCGTGCCCTGAAAACGAATCCGCAACCCGTTTGTCGCCATCACCCTCAGTTTTTGAGAAAATCGATTTTGAAAAAATCTGCAAATTTTCAACTTTCAACATTTTTTGTGTCGAAATGGTAATAGTTATTCGATTGTTCGTTGCGTCAAATTATTCTATGAACCCTCCCGAATACAACGATATAAGTTATTTTTGCATTATGAACATTTAAATATGTTTAAACAACGATCAAAGGGAAAAGGATACCCGAAATGCACTAATTTTTGCGGATATCTTTCAATTTATTTCCAAAACTAAGGGTCTGAGACGAAATCTGACCATCCCACGCGATGCAGCAGACATTGTTCCTTCGGAAAGCATCGACAGAAGTGGTAAATCTCGTTTCGTTTTCAATACAGAAGCGAAATAGTTTAGCAAAACGCGCGGAGCCGACAGTGGTAGTCAACGGCGTGGCGGCACGCGCGGCGGCCAGCGTAGGTAGGTAACCACAGCCACTCAGGGTAAGCCTCTCACAGTGCTACAATATTGTATTTGTTATTTAAAAACTATTTAATAAAAAATTATTAACTATTGCATAATAAACTATGTAGGGTAAACCAACCAGTAATTGACCGCATACCAGTGAATGACCATTAGGCAAAGAAATGTCAATTATAAATTAAAAATATTTATATGTATATTAATTGAGTGTAGTTGCACTTTTAATATCCCATATTTTTAGTTACGCGTATTAAACAAACATTAATAAGTACAATTCTTATTAAAAGTATGCGGTCATTTACTGGGCTTCTCATTCAACAATTGGATCATTCACTGGTTGTTTTTTCCTATTAATTTCAGTCTTCTTACTTTTACTAGAAAATAGGTTATAGATAACAAATATAATACTGGAGAACGGTAATATAATCACGTGCGATATGCACTTCTGTTACACTGACGTGTTTAAAAATAATAGTTTAAAAAAATCACCTTCGACAATGAATTTACCCCGTCGTATAGTATGACATTCACACGAACAATTCTCTTGTATTTTTAATACATTGGGAACTGATGTAGGTACCTAACTGTACACACATAGCGCCGACACCTTGCATATTCAAAAAATCAAAGTTTGAAATTACAGAAAATTATTACATAGTTTATTATGCAATAGTTAATAATTTTTTATTAAATAGTTTATAAATAACAAATACAATATTGTAGCACTGTGAGAGGCTTACCGTGAGCGGCTGTGTTTACCTACCTACGCTGGCCGCCGCGCCGTTGACTACCACTGTCGGCTCCGCGCGTTTTGCCAAACTATTTCGCTTCTGTATTGAAAACGAAACGAGACTTACCACTTCTGTCGATGCTTTCCGAAGGAACAATGTCTGCTGCATCGCGTGGGATGGTCAGATTTCGTCGCAGACCCTTAGTTTTGGAAATAAATTGAAAGATATCCGCAAAAATGAGTGCATTTCGGGTGTCCTTTTCCCTTTGATCGTTGTTTAAACATATTTAAATGTTCATAATGCAAAAATAACTTATATCGTTGTATTCGGGAGGGTTCATAGAATAATTTGACGCAACGAACAATCGAATAACTATTACCATTTCGACACAAAAAATGTTCAAATTTTAAAATTTGCAGATTTTTTCAAAATCGATTTTCTCAAAAACTGAGGGTGATGGCGACAAACGGGTTGCGGATTCGTTTTCAGGGCACGAAAACCTATAAGAAACGGCTATTGAATGTTACAAGTCCGAAAAAAAGTCAAAATTTGTTGTACTGTGTAATCGGTCCGCAACTTAAACATATTCAAACTCCTAGATCCATAAGCTAACTCCTAGATCCATAAGCTAACTCCTAGATTTATAAGCCAACTCCTAGATCAATAAGCTAACTCCTAGATCCATAAGCTAACTCCTAGATTCATAAGCTAACTCCTAGATTCATAAGCTAACTCCTAGATCCATAAGCTAACTTCTAGATCCATAAGCTAACTCCTAGATCCATAAGCTAACTCGTAGATTCATAAGCTAACTCCTAAATCCATAAGCTAACTCCTTTCAATCGATTAAAACGTCATCATTAGTTATTTAAGTTACATTACTCCAAATCGATCGCTCAAACGGGCGTTCTTTTGTACCGACCAAGAATCGCAACCCAAGACGATCAACTTTATTCTCTTGTACCGACCGAGAGTCGTATCCTAATTAATTACCCTAATTTCTTAGAATCATAAAGCGTTAATCTATGTATGCATGTATGAAATATAAGTATTTTCTTGAATAAATGCTATTAAGATTAATTCTTGTTCGGGAATTTTAATTCCTTATCACACGCCACTCGAACCAATCCTGAAATCCTGTAAAGGGCGTTACGCCACGCCTAAAACCGTTACACTACGAATTATTATGAGCTACTCAATCCAAATACAATTACTAGTGCTGATTTGTATTGTAAAAGACCATCCCTTGTGAATTGATAGGATGTTCAGAAGAAAAACTGTGGAAACTATAATAGGAACTTATTCCTCGTCCACCATATTCACCGGATGTGTATCGTAATACTTCAATAATTTCGTGGCCATAACAATTGCAATAAATTCTTTTTGTAATGATAAATTTGAAGATTTTTATAAAAAAAGGCATATCACGACTTCCACGCAGACGGAAAACGGTCATAAATAATGATGGAAAGCACATAGTTGAAAGTACCCAAATAATTATATATCTTTTGAAAAATCGAATCTGTAGAAAACGTATTTTAGCGCACAGAATTTATGCAGAAAACAAATATTAACGAGGATTGGGTCCTTTTTGCACAAGAATGAATTATAATAAGTAATATAACCCAGAATTAACATTGAAATACTATCAATATGAACAGTGGGAAAGGGACTTATGAACAGACGATTTGAATTTGCTGAATGATAGTTTACGTGACGTCGACGCGTTTTCACGCCGAGGGGTTTGCATCCCGTGCACGGTTTCGGCAGTCCATTTATCCATGCTTCATGTAGCCTACGTGGTCATCAATTTTTTTTATTTTAAAAATAAACTAAGTTTCGACGAGTCACCTAAGGTCGAAGCCAGATATATTGGCCGGTGAATTCGTTTTCGCGAGCAGCGATCGAGGAGAAATCAACCACCACCACCTGACGATCGTGGATTTGTCAGTTGGAGTTGCCTGGCCCCCGAAGGGTATGGTGGTATAACGGGAACGATGCTCGGCTCCGCCTGAACGTAGCCGTGTGGCTGATATTTATTCTTAGCGTAATAGTTGTGTGCGTTACGAAGTTATGCGTAAACCAATATGAGATGAAGCTATCGAGAAAGAATCAATGTTCTGACCAATAAAGCTCCAGAATTTTTTCGGAGCTAACGCACACCTATTCTGATGTGTGTATTTCTACGCTGGCAGCTCGGTTTGGCCTACGCATCAGAAGCTTGGCACTATCCCCACCACTTCTGGATCACTCTTCTTCTACGAAGGCGAGAAAGATGATCATATATACCTTTCAGGCTAACAACCTTACCTTACCTGGTTATCACAGATTCTTTCTAGTTTCCGTCTACTTTCGTTTTTGCCCGCTCAAAATTTCTTTAAGCTTTGGCTGTGATTCTTCTAATCCGCATGTTTCACATATAGTGTCAAATGCTGTGCAATTTTCATGGGCCGAATAACCACATAACTTACATCTTAGCCAGTCTTCTTTTCTTCGTTTTGCAATAATTTTCTCCGCATCCTCTGCAATTATTAATGTCAAAGGCTAACTCATGAACGGAATCAAATTTATTGCCAAATTTTATTTTTTGGAGGACTTTTGTTGTTTTAATTCTTTTTGCGCCTTTGCCCTGTCACTCATTTTTCGAGTGTTAATATGTGTTTGCGACGTTAATAATATTCCCGGTTATTTGACGCGATTCCGAGTAGGGTACCTTTTCAGCGGCACAGGAACGATATCTTCCAAAACTTGGGTTGGCGTACGTTCTTCATCAATTTCAGCAGTACATTCGGTTTCAAATTAGTAAAGACTATATTAGATGGACTGGGATCATTGCTAGGATCAGGCTAGGCTATACAAACACAACCTTAAAAATATTTGAAATTACATCAAATACGTCTATGGCCATCTATCCCGGACAAAAATTAACCATCTCTCCCTTAAAGCCCTGGTAAGATAGTCATTCCCATTTCACTTAGACTAACAAATGTAACCCCGAATACTTTAAGGTTAAAAACACTGTAAATAATACACTATCAAAAATACATCTTGAGAACTAAAAATATTCAGCATAAATAACAAGGTGACCAAAATATAAATCAAACATTTTGAAACACTAACTTAAATTTCACAGTGGATTTACAAACCTTTTTACAGTGGATTTACAAATGTTTTATTCCAACGCTTTGAACTGAGAATGTTACTTTTCTACATATGACAGTTTGTAGTTTGTACCCACGTCGAGGCAGTGCCATCAGGTGTTTCCTTCTAAAAAATACTGACACTGCCCATCTCTGCCGTATGACCATCTCTCCCTGACTTACCCTATTGAAATCTGTTTCACAGCCGACAGTTAGTGTTGGGATTCGAAGCACTTCGAAGCACTTCGAAACTGTCTTGTATATCAGGCGACTAATTCGAAGCACTTCGAACGTCATTGGAAGCTTAAAACTCTTGATAAGTTTGGAGTTTTATAGGTCTTGAAAGTCTTGAAAGTCTTGATCGTCTTAGAAGTCGTGAAGTTCTAGCTTCAAAGTCTTGGTAGCTTTCCGACCCGTATGTACGTCCGTCGCCGACTCGCGGGACATTACAGCCATAAACCGCGGCCCTGGCGAGACCCTCTGGCCGATGAACCTGGCTAAGTAGCTTTTGGCAACCGAATGTTCATTTTCAAGACTTTCAAGACTTTCAAGACCTATCAAGACTTTCAAGAGCTTTAACCTTCGAATCATGTTCGAAGTGGTCCGAAGTTTTCGTCATTATATATATGTAGATGCAAAGCGTTTCGAAGTGCTTCGGATCCCATCACTACCGACAGTATTATTTAGTATTGGTTGGGCTAGATTAGGGCGGGCGAGGGTGGGGGGGGGGGGGCGCTCGTGGGTGCGCAAAGCATGGTAGCGGACCGATGTGAATATGTGTTAAACTCGGTAATTCTAGTGTTGAGTAAAGTTTTTTGCGAATATCTCGCAAACCAAAACCAACCGCCAAAAAGTTTAAAGGGAAATGTTCAGAATGTTGGCTTTGACAACATATGTGAAGGTCATTGAAATCGGTGAGGAGCTAGTTTTTCGACAAGTTTACCCAAACCGTGAAAGGATTCTAGTGTGCCACCGCTGTTCTGTAATTAACTGATTTTAAATCGTCGCATACTGAGTTTACCTTCCAACGTTCCAACTCCCTTTGACCCCAGAATTAAAAAAAAAATGTGTAATTTCCTGTACGAAAATCCAATTACCACTAAAACGGAAACACTGTGCTTAAAGGTCTGGGCGCATTTATCAGTTTCGTGTCAGCTCCGCGTCGACATGTCAGTGGTAAGAAGAAGAGGGGATAGAGGATATCGCCCCTGAGACGCCGCTGGCTCGAAACTGACACGGAACTGATAAGTACGCCCAGCACGGACGGATTTGTATATGTATAGGCGAAGTAGGTTGCAGCCTAGGGCAGTGGTAAAATTTATAAATAATATTTATCAAAATGCTGACATACTGGACAGTTTTTAATGGGGGAAAAAATTAATAGAAAATTTATCAGTGCAGAATGTTTTTGTCTGTAATTCTTTATTTTTTCATTGGCAATAATAGCATAGATTTCCGTTCTAAAATAAAATGTCTATCTATTTTGCCTAATACCAACAGTGAAAGGGGCTGTTTAAAGACAGGGGTCTGAGTCAACTTTAAAAACAACTCACTTTTTTTCATATAGCAAATTAGCATTAACTCGTACATGAGTTGTCCTACTGAATTAATTTTAAAATTGTCTCAACTCCTTCAAATTGGCGCCCAGACTTTAATCCTGTACTCAATATTTCCCCATTTTTATTTGCTCTGTATTCCATGCTGGCTGGCTGTGGCGATTACCCATACAGCACACTCTCGTTGCAGCAAAGTTGCAGGATTGTTGCAGTGCAAGATTGAAATGTTGCACTGCAACGTTGTCGCAACGTTGCAGCAATATTGCTATGTCCGCCTCCTGCAACGTTTCGGGCAGTGGGTCCAAAAATATAAATAACGTCCGTAACGGACGCGACGATATTGAATGTGTGCAGAATCATAGAAGTACAAAGCCCGTAATATTACTTTTTCTCAGAGAAATTTTTTTTCCCCCAAGAAGATTTCGAACCGGCGATCTGAAGCGTCGTAGGCGAACACTTTACCGCCGCAGCTACAACCACTGATTGATAAGACTGCTAATGTATTCGAACTTATATTCCTACCGTGCTAAACATTAAACTCAAATTATTCAAAAACGAAGGCTCATTTTGACAAACTCCATTAGGGTTTTGTAACACTATAGGTATGTGCTACAACTTCCACACTGTGTCATTCTACACATTAAAATATGCAGGGTGAGTTACCTAACATTTAAGCTTAAAATATCTCCGTTGTTTTTAATGATACGAGAAAATGTCTCAGGAAAAAAATGATTGCTAGACAAAAAGGACAACATATTATACATGGTTGCATTTGTATTTTTATTGGCTACTACGTTACAGTAACGAAAATACGTCATCCCATTAAAGAAACCATTGATGATCTTGAAATTTCGGGAAATATAACGTTGAGCAAAAAAATTGTCTCCGCAGAATAAGTGTCTCCTTGAAGCATACATTTTTTTCCTTAGACATTTTCTCGTATCATTAAAAACAACGGAAATATTTTAGGTCTAAATATTTTAGGTTAAGCAACGTTGCGCACCATTGCAGGATCATTGCAGCAACATTACAGGAAAGTTGCGGCAATATTGCAGGAACGTTGCCGCAATACTGGCGCATTGTGGAAACGTTGCCAAATGTTGCTGTAACGTTGCAGAAATATTGCAGGAACGTTACCGTGCAATATTGCAACGCAACATTGATGCAACTATGCAGCAATAATTCTATGTCCGCCCCGTGCAATGTTGCACGGAAACATCGCAGCAACGTTACATCGACATTGCGCTGCAACAATGCAACACTGCAAGGTTACTGCAACGATCCTGCAACGTTGCCGCCACGAAGTGTGCTGTATGTGTAGTAATAACCGTTATTTAATAAATGCATTTTTCGAACTCTCGCGCTACTGAGAGTGCGTTAGGTAACACAGAGCAGAAATACACAATCACAATCTAGTGATATAACTGGTAATATGATCTGACAAGAATAAATTCATTCTGAAGTGAAGTGTAAGACAGAGCAGCATAATTTAAAGTGTAGGTTGTGCTCAATCGTGATTAGATTCATTCATGGATACCATCGAGCAGCAACTAGAAGATATTTATACAGGATTCTTTCAAGCATTTTAGATTGAAAAAATAAGAAGGGCCTACTTTCCATTGTTATACATAATTTTTGTTAAACGAATATGCAATATTTTACATCGATGGGAGGGATCGGTAAGCAATATATTTTTAAATTTAGAGAACCACTGCACAACAATTTTTCATATGAATCGAATTCGACGAAGAAGAATTACACGTAGAAGTATTGATTTTATAATGATTTCTATTTTATGTTTCGTTTCGCAGAATGTATCTTTAGTGGATTAATAAATAGTTATGCAGAAAATATTACTGGCAATGACTTAAACATGAATGGTAAAGTCGACTTTACTTTTTAAATTAAGACAGTCGTTATTCCTCTTAATGAGTTCGTTCTATTTCGCGCCAATGGGAAGTGTTGCATTATAATACTACCACAGTGCAACGTTGCACGCAATTAATGTAATGGGAAATGTATATTGCGCGGTGTTTTATAAAACATCAGTGTGGCGGAAGAAAGCGTTATGTAATATTACTACTATCATTATTTAACCGTCGCGTAAAGCAATTATAAAACATCCTGTTACACTCTGGTGAAATATTAATAGAAATATTTTCCACGTCACGGATGAAACGTAATTGCTTCGCAGCCATCTGCAATTAGTTGAATTATTTCGCAGTAGAATAGCGTATGAATCAGCGAATCGATTTACTTTTATCTGACAAATAATTATCCTTTAAAGTATGAAATATTTCTTATTATTATTCACAAATAATTTTGTATAAAGCTGGCCCTGCTTGAAAGTAGGTATTAATTGAGCATAAAAATGGTTAGTAAGATTGTGTACCTACCTTGTATACTTCTTTGCAACCTATTTACCATTCATCTATTTAAGAACTATGATCGTTTTGAACATCTTTGAGATTAAATTTCTTTAAAAGAAGCGAAAGCATTTTTGGCATATTTTTTATTAATGTTCTACATCTGCTAATCTTTCGACGATGTTGTCATGGATTGTTACTGAGAAATTCAATCACGAATATTTATTAACAATTTCGGTGTTTATTTTATATTTCATATGTGTTGCTCGATTCGTATTAAACTGAACCTAAGAATAATAGAAATATTGGAATGTGTAGAATCAAGAATTTCTATTCCTACGAAATGCAACACAATTTTGGGAAGTTAAAAAGTGTTAGCGACTGATCCTGAAGAGATTAGAAAAATAAGAAAATTAGATTTGGTTTGTACTATAAGTTAGTGCACAACTCTCCTTCAATCTCGGGACCCAATATCCATAGCAGAGGTGTTAGATTTATGAACCACATCACTATTCAAATTTCAAAGCAGTGTACCAGAGAATATTAATAACATGATGCGGCTACTTATCCAATATTGAAGAATAATAATTATCGAACTACAGAAACATGATTATCAAACTTCTATTTCTAACGGATAACACACAATTTCGAAAAGTGAAAAAGTATCAAGAATAGACTGAAGGTTTCTGGCTCCGAAATAAGAAAATAAAGATTCAAGTTCTCTCCTTCAATTTCATAATATAATATCCGTAGCAGAGATGTTCGTAAATTTATTAACTACGGCAATAGCAGTGGACCAAAGTATATTAAAACGATTCAGCTATTTATCCGATATTAAAGTCGCGAGTTGCCGCGTTGAAGTGGTTCGCCGCGCCGTACACCTCGAGAACAGAAAATGATTGCCAGAAGAGACGAAAGGAATAACGGGGGACGCGAAAATCCGATTTACGTGGCGCCGCGGCGAAAATCACGGCGTTGCCCCTCGCGGCAGATGAATTTCGCGGCCCTGTGCTGAAATGACAGCGGTTAATGCGCGAAGAAGCGGGGAATTAACAGAGCTGCACGTGTCGAACGGAATTACCACGCCTCGGCGAAGTTGCATATTCATGGCTCTGGTTTATCGTTGTTTACATACGATACTGCAGGGCACATTATTAACGAATGCTGCTTCGCCTCGGGATCCCCCGTTGTTCGAAATTCCTTCCTCGAAATATCTCCACCGAGCGTTCCATTTGCATTCAAAAATACAACTTTCGAGGTTTGCTTAAAGAACAAGTTGTTACTTTAACTGTCTTGGGGGGTTCTGAAATGCACACGCCTGGATGCAGCTGCGCCCACGCGACAACGCGACGCAAACAGATCTTTCCCACGGAAGACTTTCTCGCGAAAAACCAAGAAAAACCAAGTGGCGTATCCCCACTTCGTAGATGATAGGAGCTATATGAATATCGGGTTCCATTCCCTTTCGAGCATCTTTCCAAACCATACAGTACGTAATTTACTGTTAGGCATTACTCAGTTTCAGCCTCTAAAAGCGACTATCGCATATCTCAGTACATCGAAAGCAAGAGGTGGACTTGACTTATGCGACAAAATTACACTCTACCATTTGTAAAAGTCCTACAAATAACTTGAATATACTTATGCTATTGTATCTTAGAGTTCTTCGTTTGAAAGCAAAATCAAGCTTTGATTTTCAGCTCAGTAGTAAGCCCACAACGATACACATTAACCGCTCGAGGTGTATCAAACTAAAACGTTACGAGACCACATTAACATCCCTAAGTGGCTTTCGGTGTTAATCAGGCACTGGTTCGTCCACGGCAACCAGTCTCCTAGTGGCTCCTGGTGTTAATCAGGTACCGGTTCTTCCACGATTTCCCGGTGTGACCAGGCACTGCTACGGTTTCTCCTTGAACTCACGTTCCTAGTGGCTCTCGGTGTTAGCCAGGCACCGGTTCACCCGCAACTAACAAACTCAATAAAGCAACTTCGCTCCTCAGCTTCGTAGCCGTCCTTCTCGACATTAGCTCTCGGCTCATAACAGGGTAAAGAAAGGTGGGGTGTGACTATAAATTTGCTGACAATGTTCAAATGAAATGTTGCTTTTATGATTTTGCAGAACAATGACCTTGAACAGTTTACAGTAGAAATTGGATTACGTGGCGGATTAATGTTATCGTAATTGGTATACATATTTTGGGAGCGATCTATTTCGAGTTAATGGGTAAAGGATACAATTACTGACACTTTAAGCGTTGACTTTGGCATTATCTTATAGCTTTGTACTTATAGACTAAAATTATATGTTCTTCTTGTTATTTATTATTGTTTAATATGTTTACTTGATGAAAAAATTTTGGTGGATCTTAAAATTTCGATTTTTATGTATAAATTCATCAATTTTAAAAATATATTTCGGGATCTATTACTGACACCCTATGTGTATTGGACAGAATTACTGACACCCTAGTTACTGCCAACTAACCTAATACTGCTTATCTCATTTTAATGTTATGTCGTCTCATGTACATGATCAACTACTGCTATGACAGTAATACAAAAATGCTTGAAACGCTTGTACCAATCACTGTCACCCAATTAATAAATAAAAACACTTAATGAATCGTTGAATTCCGATCGTTATTACCTGCTATAATGCTTATATTATCTAAAACTCCTTATCTATTTCTCCAACTGCACTTGTTCAAAAGATCGTTACTTCTAAAAACCATATCTTTCATGTTTTTCTGAAAAGTAGTCAACTACTGATGCATGGTCAACTACTGGTGCCTTTACCCTAATTGAATAAAAATTAAATTTCTCAATTTATGAAAGTAATGATACAGAAACAACTAGCCTATTGCTTATCAACACCACGAATTTTAAAAACAGCGTTAAATACATTATCAAATATACAGTTTCCAACAGCTTTTTAAACAATTATGGTTAAAAAATTGATAAAAGAAAAATTAAGTAAACGTAAAATATGTTAAATTATCCATCATTAAGAAGGAATAATTTTTCCTCATTTTTCGGCGCAAATTGCATTCCGATATCTCTTATAGTTCAAAAGTTATACGAAAAACGCCCCAAATTTTTCAACCCGGGCCGGGAAATTCTGAATAGTTCTTTGCAACGTTAATTTGAAAGAGACCAGCCCAAAATTCTCGAAGCTCGGGCATCACTGCTGTCCAGCGGTCGCTAGCAGCTCTCCGAACGCCGGGACGGTGCATGGTTGTAGTGGAATGCGTCCGTGAGGCGGTGTTGTCATTTTACAAGTTCGCGCGCGCGTGGGTTGCAGGATTAAACGATGACCCTGTATCAGAGATGGGCATTACCTAGATAAAAAAATATTTAAATAACGTGTCGAATAAAAGATACATTATCTTTATTCGTTATTCGAATCTTCGAATAACACGGTTTACGTTTATTCGTTATTCGGAGCTTCGAATAACACGATTTATCTTTATTCGAAACATCACGGATAAATAAATTTATTCGAAGTGAATTTATTCGACGGCGGAAGATAATTTCTGTATTCGAAGTGAATTTATTCGACGGTGAAAGATAATTTTTTTATTCGAAGTGAATTTAGTCGAAAGATTATTTCTTGATTCGAGGAACTTTTATTCGAACCGTCGAATAAGGTTTTCATCTTTATCCGTAGTTTATTTGACTTTTATTCGACGGCTTCGAATAACTTTCGACGCGCGATCTCGCCTCGAGCTGAGGACTTGGGCTGTTCGGCGGCGGCTTGTGATCTTGGTTCGAGCTTCGGCTGGAGAGCCATACATTGTTGCTTGCGGTGGATTATACTTATATTAATAGGATGTATGTAAAACTTCCACATTTTCTATCGTGATTTTCAACGCGAGTGCTAAAACTGTTAAATATCGCATTATACGCAGCTGTTGACTGTTGGTGGCGCGCGCGATTTATATATTTCGTCATATCTTCTACAATTATTTATTAATAAGTGTGAAAATAGGTGAAAGTCTTCCTTGTATATTGAGGAAAAACTTTGTCCCTGCAAGTTATATGTACCTCCAAATTGCCTCGATACTTTATAACGGTGAACATTGAAAAACATGGGTTATGTCCAGTATTTTTTTTTAATGAAATATTATTACATTTTTTAACATAAGGGTTTGGTGCATACATGTTACGGCTTCGCTAGAGTTTTCTGAAGTTATGTTTTCAGTCTCATAACGATCCCTTAATATTTACTCAAGTTATCGCAATTTATGGTTAAAGAAATAATGATTTTGGACAATGAAAAATTTGTTGTTTATAATTTTTAGCTCGAATAGTAATGATTCGATAAACAAACTGTAAATAAAAAAAATGTGTATCGTGACGAGCTTTACAACACTGTATTTTTAAAAATACAGTTCAACAACATTTAATTTTCTAATATTTCTTAGCATTTGGACAATAATTTTTCCCATTTTCGAGCGCTAGTCCCCTTATTGCGTCCGAGCCCTCATTAATTATGGATTGTTAATAAAGTTGCGAGATTCATTCGATTGAAATGAGTTCAAACACGGTATAAATTGGATTATTTCCAGAACTATAGATAATTAAATATGAATGTAACATTTCTAATGTAATAATGCTAAAAAAATCCGATTTATATCGTGTTTAAATTCAGTTTCATCTAAAAAAATCTCAACAGTATGTTACTGAAACGTTCATGCCGATACGATAGAAAATGTGGAAGTTTTACATACATCCTATTAATATAAGTATAATCCACCGCAAGCAACAATGTATGGCTCTCCAGCCGAAGCTCGAACCAAGATCACAAGCCGCCGCCGAACAGCCCAAGTCCTCAGCTCGAGGCGAGATTGCGCGTCGAAAGTTATTCGAAGCCGTCGAATAAAAGTCGAATAAACTACGGATAAAGATAAAAACCTTATTCGACGGTGCGAATAAAAGTTTCTCGACTCATGAAATAATCTTTCGACTAAATTCACTTCGAATAAAAAAATTATCTTTCACCGTCGAATAAATTCACTTCGAATAAAAAAATTATCTTCCGCCGTCGAATAAATTCACTTCGAATAAATTTATTTATCCGTGATGTTTCGAATAAAGATAAATCGTGTTATTCGAAGCTCCGAATAACGAATAAACGTAAAGTATCTTTTATTCGAGTTTATCTAGATATTATCTTTGCCCATCTCTGCCCTGTATGTACCATTACAGTGAGCTCCCCATCCTGTTAGGGATGCATCTGAAGTTATTTCAACATTGAATTGGTTTATTCTTAGATGGTGCTTATCAACGTGTTATTTTTTCACCACATGAGATCGTCTTGTAACTTATCTTGAATAACTATTTTTGCTTCATAGTTGTTATCATTACTTAAAAGTCATCAATATTTGAATCGTGCTACTCTTTTACAGTATACCCAACTATAGGCTTATGCTGGGCAACCCGCAGTTAACACACCCAAGAACAAATTCTGTACTTTTTCATTGACCAACATATGTACTTTGAAGTGCTCCAGGAGTTCTTGGATTTGGTACTTTCTCTTATCTGTTAATTTTATCGATTATCTATTTGAATCTAGGATATAGCCTAAACTACTTACATATTTGTCTATTTAGGTATGATTGGGCTCTTAGCATAATTTATAACAGAACCTAACTATTCTAATAGTAAGATGGGTTGCTTTATATTATAGTGATATCACTCAAACGGATGGCCCATACATAGCAAATCATCAAGGTAAATGACAAACAATAATCTCCATCTCCTCAGCCCACTCATTACAGGTTTCATTATTTTGGTACAAATGTAAGAACTTGTGCATGAGCCAAAAGGTACAAAGTACAAAGCAAATTCGTAGAAATTTTTTACTCTTTTTACATACCGGAATGAGGATGTTCGCATCTATTAAATCTGGTGAACTCATGAAGGCACCTGGTATAAGCAATTGCCTGGCAGATCTGATACCTTTCATTTTCAAATACACTGGTTCCATATAGTTATTTAATTTCTATAAATTGAGAATAAACCTATTTGAGCCATTTGGTTTTTAACTACAAAACAGAAGGACAGAAACTGTCCTGTAACCACTTCCCGTGAGGGTTACTGGTGGAACGGTGGAGGAGCCGTATTGCCACTATTGCCAGCTTCGAACGGCAGTCCAGAGCCGTCGAGTAAATGAGTGCGAGTTCGTGAGTATAACAGGCTTTATTAGGCATGGTACCGCGTATACAAAGATCCCGGCCAGGTCCAGCTGTGATCGCGACTTAAGCTAATTCTTAGGCTAACGCGTTGACTAGAATCTCGTCGCGGCGCGAGACTCGATATCGTGCCGGCAAGTACGCGTGGAGGGGGGTATTTGGTTGTACTGGTACCCAGTGATACCAGAATCGTGGGCTTTCGCCCACAGGCGCTGCCCCCACTCCACGACCAAACGTACCCCCTCCTAGCGCCTACAGGTACACTGCACCACGCAAGCATACCCGTCCCTCTATCCGTCTGCCGTACGCGCTGCCTGGTCAGCGCTCTCCGGCGAGAATTCGTTTTACCGACATCGAAACGCTTGGATTCTAAGCAATAAGTCCAAAATTCAAATCCCGGGGCGGATGTTCTACTTTTTTTCTTGAATTATTCTCTAATTTCTCTTTCTATATTCTCAGAAGACTAAAGACATGAAAGCTGTTAATTTACAAAGCATTTTCGAAGTTTGATTTGCTGCTAAAGATGCAATCCCCTTCTGGCTTGTACCGCACCACTTCAAGCGCACCCTACCTTCTGTCCGTGTGCCGTGCGCGCTGCCAGGCCGGCGCTCTCCGCCAAAAATTCATTTTACTGAGATCCTAGAGCTTGGGTCGTAAACAGAAAATCCGAGGTTCAAATCCCGGTGCGAAGAATCTACTTTTATCATTAATTATTCTCTAACTGCTCTTCCTATATTCTCAGTAGAATACAAACTTGAAAACTGTTAATTTACAAAGCTTTTTCGCAGCTGGCTAATGTACGATGTTGGTTTTCTGCCTTTTGTACATATAAACAGAAATAATTCCTTGAAATGCCACTTACAAAATAAGCTCCTTTCTGGGATGGACTCTTTAAAAATCACGTCATAATGAACAGTTACAGAATCGGTGATTTCCGTTTCAGGTAAGCAAGCCGCCCGCTCTGCTGTTGCGGCTCGCTTAGATGAAGATCGTTCACACAGATCTGGTGAATAAGGGGCTGTGGAAGCACTAGAATGCCCTTTCAAGACATAGATTCGGTGACCGATAATGCAGAGTGACAGTATCCAGCACCTGTCTGCAATGTTTAGCGGGACACAGCGCGCGGCGAATTTTTTTCTGTAGTCTTTCAAGCACTTCACTTCTTTCCCTGCAGACTTCCTTCTTTTCCCCAAACTGAAATTCGACCTGGAAGGATGATGACAGCAGAAATATTATGTAATGTTACCTGCACAAAGAAACAATATGACAACCGCGGCGCATAGTTAGAAGAGAGCGCGTTATTTTCAATTCTTATATAACTCTAAACGTTGTGCGTTTCCCGGCAACTGACTGTACGTACTACATGTAATCATGATCGAACAAGTTCTTCTCCCGTCTACGTTTCTTGTATCCTTCTCGCCGTATTCTATGAACTCATACCAAACTCTTCCTGTGTCAATCACTTAGTTCAGGCCTGCCCCATCGGGTGCAAATACCTCCTGAATTTCTGGGACCCGGGTAACAGCCGAGCGCGGGACTGTTCCATTGCTACCCGTTGCGAAATTTGTGAGAGAACTGCATGAGTGTGCGTCCATGTAGAAGAGGTCTTCGGATCCAAGCAATAGACTCGTGGTACGAGCCTACATGGACAGCCGCACACTCATGCAGTTCTCCCGCAACCCATGCTGTGGTTAGCAACGTAACCAGTCCCGCGCTCGGCTGTTGCCCGGGTCCCAGAAATTCAGGAGGTATTTGCACCCGATGGGGCAGGCCTGACTTAGTTATTTCACTTTTTGATTATGCTAATATCATGTATGGCCCTTGTCTCTCTTCTCGACTTTCATCCATAGTCCAACGTATACAAAATACGCGTCATCGCTTTTCCTATACCTAATCCCCCTAAGTTTGACCACATCACACCATCACTTCGTTGCTCTAGCTGGTTTAAGAGCAAGCGGCGGTGGATCCTTCGCCTCTGTTGCCTTGTCCACAAAATACTTAAGTTGGAGACACTCATTTATCTGAGGGAACTGTTATGCAGAAGCATAGACAGAAGAGACTACTCAGTTCATGCCAGTAATGCGCCATCCACTAGTCGCTAAATAGACGTTGTTCTTGATTTGTCCGCGCCAGCCCATCGCACTGTTTTTGCAGCGTCCTTCTCCTATGTATCTTCCTACTATTATAACTCTATTCCCCTAGAAATTCACCCATTGTCATCCCTCTCCTCTGGCAATCGTGCTTCCCGCCACTTTATTTTGCTCCACTTTCCTTAACTTTCTATACTTTTTAGTTTTGTTGTCTTACTAAAAATATGTCAAAGATTACTGGACCGATTTGAATACAATTTTGCACGAATGTTCTGAAGAATATTTTTTGAAAAATGGCAACTATTTAAAGTCAAGCACGTGATTTTCAACTTAAGTTTTCATCTTCTTTGGTTAATAAAAAAACAAAACAGGACACTACTCGAACGTACTAGATTATGCGTCTTAAGAATATGCGTGCAAAATTTTATTCAAACTGGTCCACTAATCTCTGAGACATTTTTGGTACCGTAAATGCTCAGCCAATGCTGAGGTCTTGGGAGAAAGGGCTGCTATGGTACCATTTCTTAACATATTAAATCACTTTTTGAAGAGAATGCAGCTTAATTTATACGCAACACGATGTATATCTTGATTTTTAAATATGACATTTCTTTATATGAAAAAAATATCATAAAATTGACCCTATTTTTCGATCTGTCAAGGGTATGTGTCCCTTTAGATCAGGCCTGCCCCATCGGGTGCAAATACCTCCTGAATTTCTGGGACCCGGGTAACAGCCGAGCGCAGGACTGTTCCATTGCTACCCGTTGCGAAATTTGTGAGAGAACTGCATGAGTGTGTGTCCATGTAGAAGAGGTCTTCGGATCCAAGCAATAGACTCGTGGTACGAGCCTACATGGACAGCCGCACACTCATGCAGTTCTCCCGCAACCCATGCTGTGGTTAGCAACGTAACCAGTCCCGCGCTCGGCTGTTGCCCGGGTCCCAGAAATTCAGGAGGTATTTGCACTCGATGGGGCAGGCCTGCTTTAGATCTATCGTCTTGTCTCTAGGGCAGAGTTGGGCAAAAGTTTATCTAAATAAAAATCTCAATTAACGAACAAAAGATAAATAATTTTTATTCGTTACTCGAGGCTCGAATAATTGAAGTTATCTTTATTCGAAGAGCAACGAATAAATAATTTTGTTCGATGAGAATTTATTCGACGAATAAGGATAATTTTTTTTGAAAATTATTTGAAGCTCAAATAACTCTGGAAGTAGAAAACGAGAGAGATGGGGAACGTGTGCTAGAGTGCGGTAAGCAGGAGAGCATGATGCGAGGAGGTAGTCTTGAGGGAATATGGCACGAGAGCTGCGTCTGCGTCAGAGGTTAGAGCCTCGCCTGAACGTAGCAATAATGAAAGATAGAGAGGTCCGGGAGTGTAAGAAGGAAAGATGGAAAGATACCAAACTCGACACAATTTGCATCATGCTCTCCTGCTTACCACACTCTAGCACACGCTCCCCATCTCTCTCGCTCTCCACTTCCAGAGTTATTTGAGCTTCAAATAATTTTCAAAAAAATTACCCTTATTCGTCGAATAAATTCTCATCGTACAAAATTATTTATTCGTTGCTCTTCGAATAAAGATAACTTCGGTTATTCGAGCCTCGAGTAACGAATAAAGATAAAGTATCATTTATTGGATCGTTATTTAAATAATTTTTTATCTAGATAATGCCCAACTCTGCTCTAGGGTTATATATTTAGGTTTCAAAACAGCAGGAATGCTGAACCGGGACTATTTATCACTTAATTGTTCGTGAATTTGTGATGCGATAAAGGCGTTATTATTATTATTATTATTATTATTATTATTATTATTATTATTATAAACAATTAAATGTTTCAACGAAACCGTGTTGTACTACTATCACGTCTAATGAACACAGTGGCAATGGCGTCTTCTCATAGAGGGTTCCTGCCTGGCCCTGACGTCAACACGGGGTAGGATCGAGGAATAAGCAACAAGCAGACCGTGTTCAGACGTTCGCGTTGTGTAGTTGTCGAAGAGTAAGTTATCGGTGATTTATAACGTCTGAGTAGTCGTCCATGCGGCAATCTATTTCTGGATTTGCCAGAACAAATATCCCATGGGTCGGTAACTGCACGCTGCTGTGGGTATTCGACGGAGCGAGGACATTCTGGGAAGCGGCGGGGTATCGAGATCGATATAATGGACTGTGTTCCTGTGGCTAACCGCGAGCATGCTACCCTTGTCGGCGGGCATTCTTTCTTTTTACGAGACGAATGAGTTCGAATGAATCCGGGAGAGGATCCAGGCGATTACCTTTCGCTATATTTAGGCTCGAACTGGGATCATAATTCTCTTCTTCGCTCGTTTCTTATTAAGATCGCCGATGCACCTGCAGGAGATTCAACGAAGGAAGCTGCATTATTACTTGTCCCTTTTATTTGCTTCTTGTGCGGTATGGATGAAATTTTTCAGAGCGTAGCTTGGGATGATGGAAATTGAAACGGAACTTTTTGCTGCATTAATTTTTTGTTGCAAAGTTTTGCTATATTTGACATTTAGGTTTTTGTGCCTTCAATTTTGTGAGTTTGAAGAATTGTGTTTTAAATTTTTTTCTTTGATTGTACGAGGAGCAGAATGTATGAGACTATGGAACAAATAGGAAATATACTAAGAGTAGTCTTCGTTTGTCAAGAAGTGTATCCAAATTGATTGGTATATGGTTGGAAAGAAAATGAAGAGGAACAAAATGTGTTCTTCTTTAAAATTGGTTTCAGTGCATTCTTTTAATTAGGCATGATCTTTTGGTAGCATTTTTATGCAGCTTTTTAAGTACTCCTAAGTATGTGTAAGGTAGGGGAGAGGTGCTATAAAAGAGGGATTAAATGGGACAAATCATATTGCCAAAATTCTAAACGCATTTCATACACATACAAGTTATTTTTCTGTTGAAGGCAACACTAGTGCCTAGTCCAGATGCGGCCAGACCGGGCCATTTGGGAGCACGGTCTCCATGATGTTGACCATAGCCGCGTAGAAGGGGAGCTCGAAAGCCAATGGTAACGTGGGCGCGCAACGGATAGGGAAAACTGTAAGAGTGTAAGTAGTAGCGTGCGGTGTAGGCTCGTACCCCTAGCCTGAAATAACTGGCCCTTTTAGGAGCCCAAGTGGCAGCGATTGCTGGGGCCCCCAAGATTCCCAGTCATTCAATCCTATCATACGGGCATGAGGTTGCACCGCACACTACTACAGTTTTCCCTATCCGTTGCGCGCCCACGTTACCATTGGCTTTCGAGCTCCCCTTCTACGCGGCTATGGTAAACATCATGGAGACCGTGCAGGATTAATTAATACAGTTTGTTTATTATTTTATGAACAATAAGCGGGCCGGAATCACCCGCTGGCTGGAATTATACCCCGCTTTCCCCTACACGCGGATTTTTACATGAATATCAATACTTGCATGGAGAATACTTCTGCATTAAATGATTATGTTATTTATTACATCTTAAACTAACAGTTTAATCGAATGAAAGATGTATTTCATACATCATAATTTTCTATAAAAAATCCATTTTTATAGAAACAAGGATAGTTAAAAGTTTAATCTACAATCTAATAATTAAAATAGATAAATAACACGTACTAAGAGACGTTTCCATTCTTCCCCATGTATAATAGGCGTTCCGTTTTTCCCCGCGAAAAGTGTTCCGTTTTGCCCCACGTGCAGTCATTTAGTAAACATTTAATATTTAAATTTCAGCGTGAGGTAAAGAACTTTTTATATACGTCAAAATGTAGCGTAAGGACTATAGAATCTAACGATGTACTTGCCGTTATTAATTTTCGAAATCCAAGTACCGAAAAGTGGTCGAAAGTCCAACGCAATATTGAAACGTCGAAACCGGAAATTTTTCCAACTCTCTTAATGAAAAAGTAACTTGTGCAGGGGTCTACGGTCTATCACAAAATGCTATGAGGACCCTTTAGTTCCATGTCACGCAATACCAACTCATTCGCTGCTCTTATCTAACAGAAACATTGGTGTTCCGTTTTACCCACCCATTCCGTTTTACCCCACTTTCCCCTAATATAAAATTGAATTAAGAAAATAATCATACATTTAAAAAAGATAAAATAATCTTACCCGGACTGTCCGGGTGAGATGACCCATATAAAATATACATGTTATGAAGTTAATAAAACGAAAAATTATTTCTTTTTCTTGCACAGAATTTTTCGACACTCATTGCATAAGTTCAAAAATTTTGAGCATCCTTCGTAAAACCATTTTTTTACAGCTGACCCAGTCATCGGGTTTCGATGTACAGCTGTACTGCTCCCCACAACCCACCCATTTTGCCATTTTGGACTGCTTCTACGGTTTTCAACAATGCGTCGTGTGTCCAAAACTTTCTACGTTGATTATATCTTCGTTTATATTCCGTTGGCATGTTCTACAAAAGCATTTACTAGCTATTATGCATGATTTTATGATGGGCCAACTATCCCCGAAAAAATCGGGCCAACTAACGCGAGAGTCAAGAACTCGCTTGTTTTTTCAATACTGCTACGACAATATCTCATCACAAGAACGTGAATATAACCTCTAAACATTATATTAACGCACTGCATTAAGAAAAAGTAATTACTTTTTCGTAAAATATCAGTAAATTATAATTTAAAGAACACGTAGAAAATTTTCGAACATAATCCATTTTCATATTACAAATAATACCTGATTTCACAGTTAAAAGCAAACAGAAAACACGATTAATGCGGCGTGTGAGCTACGCGTAATATACCACTAAAAATAACTGAAAATCGCAATGTTCTAAAACATAAACGTGATCGAGCCATCTCACCCGCAAGGCCGTCTCACCCGGAATTACCCTATATATTTACTAATTGTAAGTATGAAAGTCTTATATCATTCAAAGAGCCAATATTCACCGGAAACGAGAATATACTATATTCTATAACAGGTAAGCTTGATTGATTATTTTCTTTGTTTTGAAGTTATTTTATAATATGCTCACTTGTAGATTTAAATGGAACAACATAACAAGTCTTAACTGGGACGTCCGTTTTCTTTCCAGTAGCAGTGAAATTTCAATTGCTGATTCACATGGGTTTACCATAACGAGCGAGACTCTTAATAAATCATTCTACAAAAATAGTGAGTGCTGCGTTTGTAAAGAAATCTTTGTTATCGCAGTAAAGAAGATTGACTCCAATGTAAAATTTTCGAAAAATGGGCCAATGATCCATGTGGAATAAAGGGTGTATTCAATTTTTTTTTTAGTTCTATGTGCTATTAATGATATTTTAACAATTGATCTCATTTTTGTTCTCATTTTGTTTATTTTCATTAACGTGTTTCTTCCATGACGTGTAATGTCCTATTTAAGACTTTATAGTCGTGAAAGGGACATTTTCGACTTATTTGAAAATCGAAGATTTTGTTATTTTCTGTTATTATTAATGAGTTTGCAATATATTTTTATTGTACGCCAATAAACATACATCCTATTAATGAACTTGTGTTTTAAGGGGACATTCTACCCTCTCGGTCGAAAATTCGGCCACTTTTCGGTGATGGTTTTTATAATGAAATAAACACTTAACGTTTTCGAATTGTGGGGGGTATATTCTGCCACTCTTGAAATACACGAAAAAGTCTTTGTTGTTTGTTTATTTCATTTGTTTACATAAATTTTTCGCAGTGAAGTTGGCGTCTTCAGAATTTGACCCCTTGCGGGCGGTTGTAATTTCGGACGACTGGATCATGGGAAATAAAAAAACCAAACATCTTTCTAATTCACAGAATTATAGTTGTCTGGTATACCGCGGAAGAACACTTTTGGACAAAAAATATGAAAATGGCGATCGACCATAGTTGAAAGTACCGAACATGACATTTATTTTCTACTTAACCCATACAGCACACTCTCGTTGCAGCATCTTTGCAGGATAGTTGCGGCGCAAGATGGCAACGAGCCACGCAAGGATGCCGCAACTATGCAGCAATAATTCTATGTCCGCCTGCTGCAAAGTTGCACGGCAACTTTGAGGCAACTTTGCACGGCAACTTTGAGGCAACTTCGCACAGTAACTTTGAGGCAATAGGTATTCAAATGAATAAAAAAAAAAAATAATGCCAACAGTGAGATGCGAACTGACGACCTCATGGTTACTAGTCGGGAGCGCTAGGCACAAGCCCACGCTACTCGTTGGTGATTACTTTCAATCAAATGTATATATGTACACTCCACATTTTTCAAAGACGATTTTCTCGAATTTGGCTGAATTCTTACTACTTTGGAAAATTAAAGTCCGAGTGAAGACCTTCGCGTACACTAAGTATAAACAATTTCTGAGATGGACAGTCCTGAAGGTCCCCTTGTTAGTGCCGCATTTCGACCTGATCTGTCCCACTGTGCGCCGTGCCTTCAGTAAGGTATAATGTATACACTTTATTTCCGCCGGTTTTGGAGATATTATGTTTTAAAATTTGCTAACGCCACAAAGTTGCGGTATAGTTGCGGCATAGATGCGGCAAAGCTGCGGCAAAAGCTGCGGCAAAGTTGCGGCAAAAGCTGTGGCAAAGTTGCGGCAAACCTGCGGCAAAAGCTGTGGCAAAGTTGCGGCAAAAGCTGTGGCAAAGTTGCAGCAAATTTGCGGCAAAGTTGCAGCAAAGTTGCCGCATAGATGCGGAAAATTTGCGCCATAGTTGCGGCATAGTTGCGGCAAAGTTGCAGTGCAACTTTGCAACGCAACTATGCAGCAACTATACAGCAACAATTCTATGTCCGCTCCGTGTAATGTTGCACGGCAACGTCGCAGCAACCATACATCGACATTGCGCTGCAACTATGCAACAACGCAAGGTTACTGCAACCATCCTGCAACTTTGCCGCAACGAAGTGTGCTGTGTGGGAATCGATACAAAAAAGTGGGAAAATATTCAAAAAGTTAACATATTCGCGGTAAGCCAGGTAGCTATAATTCTGCAAATTAAAAATATGTTTGGTTTTTTTATTTCCGATAATCCAGTCGCCCGAAATTGCAACCGCCAGCAAGGGGTCAAATTCTGAAGACGCCAACTTCACTGCGAAATATTTATGTAAACAAATGAAATAAACATACAACAAAGATTTTTTCTTGTATTTCAAGAGTGGAAGAATATACCTCCCAAAATACAAAACCGTTAAGTGATTATTTTCTTATAAAAACCATCACCGAAATGTGACCGAGAGGGTAGAATGTCCCCTTAAATACCTATTATGATATTACCAGAAATGGACGATAAATAAAATTCTCTCTTTTATAGCTCCTCTCCCCTATATAAATGTATTTAAAACATATGAAATTTGAAACTACCTATACACACTACTTCAGCACTTTGAGTGGCATCGGCATATTTTCGCGCTGAGGGATTTGAATCCTGTACAATGTACATGTACATACTATTGACGTGGTGCAGGGTAAAAGAATGCATGATTCTGTTTAACACATCACACGCTGCCGGCCAACGGTCTACGCACACTGCCACCGTATCACGCGACAAATATTAATTCCGAGTGGTGACTATAATAACTGATTTTTCTTGAATGACTCGTCGAGCCCTACAATTTGATACATGATTCATAACAAAAGCGTATTTACAGTTCTAGTCCTCTCCTCGTAAGAAACGAAATAGAAGTTTCTTTTAGCCCTTTCCAGACTAAATTATAAATGTTCAGATTGTTAAACGAATTTCTAATTTTAGTTCCAGTTCACTAGACAATGAAAAATATATAAAAAAAAATTTTCCCAAGATATAGTACATAAAACATATGTATATATACGGCACACGAGTTAGAATGTACGAACTCTGTCTTGTAATAAACCAGCCTAACCAACAAATACCTCAAAACTATACCACTTCAAAGCTACAAAATATAAACTGACACTTTTACCACAGTATACGTTGTGGACCAATATGTAAAATCACCATTTAGCTCAGATTCGCAAAATTTGCGGTTTCGCGACTTTACCATTGGAACAACGATATATAACAATTCTAGGTTCAAAAACCAATATCAAATATCCCGCAGTCACAAACATACTAACCCCCCCCCCCCCAATACATTAATCTGAGACCATATGCCCCCAGGACGAATGAACCAATACGCCAGCCCTCTCCCGCAAAAGATTTCATTAGGGCCTACAATCTCCAGCAAACCCTGGTACGAGAACAGCATGGCCGATGTACGACGTTTAATAACAGGATCGCGTTGGAATAATTTCCTGATGCCGAGGAAATATTCCGTGGCGCGTTTAATCTGAAACGAATCCCCTGAAAGCCCTCGCGTAGACCCCTGACCGGTCACGAACGTTCCTCGGTTCGTGGTGTTCCGCGTAAATGGGAACGGAAGCAACAATAACGGAACGTCGTTCCGAGAAAGCTCTCGCCCTCTGCACAGAAAAACTACAGAAACGAACAGCAGGAAGAGCCAACCGTTTTTTCGAATCGTACTCGCGTGCACGCGAATCAACGGTTCGCGGAAATCACGTGTCGTCGCCGCCTCCCCGGTGATGCCTGTGCGATTACGATTACGTTGAATATTGCCGCGTAATTGCACCGACTGCGTCGAATGGTGCGCGCCTCCGACGTTGGCGAATTCGATGCTACCATTTTGGAGTCGATGGTGGGTATGTACCTATATCTGGTTATCCGACTGAGGCCAGCGGCGTAGTCGATTGGAAAACCACGGTAGGATCTGCGGAAGCGCGTTCTGTGTGAGGAATACGCCTGGAATGTGTAGGTATGCTGTTTTCCTATGTCCATTTTGGACGTGAAAATACACTGTTGGGGTGGAAGGGAAGGGAGAGGGGTGTAAAGAACTGCTAAGTACTTGAAATTCAATCAGAGTAAAACTGTTTCTTTTTCGAATCGAACCATTTAGGTACTCGATTATGCAAGTAATACCGTAAACTAAGGGAATATTTGCAGTACGGGGTAATATTAGTAGTTAGGTACTTAACATGTAGGTATTATAGAGAATGCATTGACCATAAATAGAAACATATTTCAGTGTTAATGTAACATCAGATTGGTAAAACTTCAGCTATTAATACTATTTATATGAGGTGCCAATATTCCCTCAGTTTACGGTATTTCAACTTGAATATTCCAAGAAGCTTGATAAAATTCGATCTTTTCGAATGATTTGAGTGGTTTGAATGTTTGAACGGCTAACTTGTATTCAAGTTGCCTGATTTCAAATGAATAATGTATCTTTTCGTGCTATTTGGTCGATTTCGAGTTACTCAAAAATTCGAATACTACTCGAGAATTCGAGCTAATTATAACCATTATTAGATATTTAATGAGGATGGATATTTTATTTAAGGTTTATATTCAGTATACCTACGTCTACATTATTCTGAACGACTCAAATTACCGAATACTAATGTCGGGTTCAGATATATTGGCCGGTGAGTTCGCTTTCGCGAGCAGCGCGCGAAGCGAAATCAGCCACCACCATCTGACGACCGTGGATTGGCAGTTGAAGTTGATTGGCTCCCGAAGGGTATGGTGGGGTAACGGGAATGCTGCTTGACTCCGCCTGAACGAGGCCTAAGTAGTACTCACTGTTCGTAATCGATACCTACTAATTTTGTTCGTGTTCTCCACCAAGGCGAACACGAACAAAAATATTGTTCGCGAACGTTTTCGTCTGTTTTCTTCGTGTCCACACCGCCGCGAACACGAACAGAATTCCGCGTACGAACGTTTTCGAGGATGTTCGCGACGGTAGAAACGCAGCGAACGAACATTTCTGACAAAACCTGGCGATCCGCATCCCTTTCCATTGTGGGACTGCTCGTAAACAGGCGGCCCTCTACGACCATCCGCCGACAGGTACTCCACAGAAATAGTATGCGTGACAAGTTCGAATAAAATTGTTATATTTTTTATTTTAACATAATAAGAATATTTCCAACGTATGGATGAAATATTTCTAATAACACTGAAACCAAACACGACGCAATTCGGACAAATTTGAGTTCCGCTGATAATATATAATGATTTTATAATATCAACATTTTTTTATACTAGTCAATAACAAATTTTCTTGAAAAAGAAAATAAAATTTTTGTTAGGTGGTGATTTGTGTTTAAAGCTGTGGGGTATTATTAGGAAATAAGGAGAAGGTATTAATGAGTTATATGTGGATTTATAACTATATACTGCATAGATATGCATATACATACATATATTTACAAACATGTAAATGAATTGTCGATGTCAATTTCGATCGAAAAAAATGACTTTTTTCCACGGGTGTGCGGTTACCCGTCTTTTCGGGCTCGGGACTGGCTGGCAACATTCGGGCGGAATCGGACGGGGTCCCGATACTTTCGTATTGTTCGAGATCCCGAGACTCGATTCGGGCTACACGCATAGCCGCCATGAGCGGGCAATTTGATTTCAGGTCGGCTCGGCAAAACTCGGACGCGATCGGACGATATCGTTACCAGTAATAGATTAAAATTATTACCCGAGAACATACACTGCATTCCATATAAGAGCATACCGACGCCCCTACCGATTTGCGACCGATCTGCGCAGCTCCCACTACTACCCACAGTTTGAACCGCATGCGATTGGTCGTGGTAATTTCCAAGGAATAACACGAGACCTGGCCGTTGTCAACGTAAACAGTGCACGAAAACTTAACAGAGAGAGTAGAGGGCCGTGCGACGGAGAAAAACATAGGCGGTTAAGTGGGGAGTCGAGCGTGCCAACGCCTCCTGAGGGTCGTGCCTGCGCGAAATCGGTATGCTCTAATGTGGAATGCAGTGTAGAAAAATTATGTTTCTTACACGTTAATTTGAAATAATAAAATATTCACCTCCTGTATATTGTTGTTACTATGAAACATCCAGGAAATATTCCTTTTTGTACGCTTATAGTTGTTCGTGCGTTTTCTATTTTAAATCTGAACCTATCCCGCAAAAGATAATACCCTATATATTCCCTTTACATAAAGTGCTAAGTATGAAGTATATTTTATTAAGATTTTAAAATATTGTCGATATAAAAATAGTCTTCTTCCCAAGTTCTGAACATGGTATTTATTTAAGTACGTATATGGACATATTCAGTATTCACAGACTATTTGGTAGCAATGAAAATACATATATATGTAAACAAATAATAAGATACAAATTATGATTCAACAGGAGACAGAAAGGTAAAAACTTATCACTCTGGTATCGATATAAATGATATACATAATTCTTTCCGTCTCGGTCCCCTCGTAATAGCTGGCTTTCGAGCCGATCGCGTCAGAGTTTTGCCGAGCCGACCTGAAATCAAATTGCCCGCTCATGGCGGTCATGCTTGTAGCCCGAATCAAGTTTCGGGATCCCAAAACTGTCGGGATCTCGAGCAATACGAAATATCGGGACCTCGCCCGATCCCGCCCGAAATTTTCCGACCCATCCCGAGGGCCGGGAACCCGAGCTTCGGGACGATCCGCACACCCCCATTTTTTTCCCATGTTTCCATCGATTTCACCCGAACTACTGAACCGATTTGGAAATGTTATAAGATAGATTTATTGGAGATTCAATTAGCTTTAATTTGAAATAATTTTCGACCACATAGATCATTCGCAACCCGAGATATTCGCAATTAAGTGGGACCACCTTTGACAGACAGGTAAAAAGTTCACCTGTCGATATCTCGAATATATAATCCATAGAATTTTTTTTAGACCTTATTTTCGGAATCAGCGGGCCATTTTACAAAAGAAAAAAGTACTGGCATCTGCTGCGCCATTTTTTTTTATTTTGTAAATTAGTGTTATCAGCGGAACTCAAATTTGTCCGAATTGCGTCGTGTTTGATTTCATCTTTATTAGAAATATCTCATCCATACGTTGGAAATATTCTCATTATGTTAAAACAAAAAAGATACAAATTTTATTCGTGCTTGTCACGCATACTATTTCTGTGGAGTACCTGCCGGCGGATGGTCGTAGAGGGTCGCCTGTTTACGAGCAGTCCCACAATGGAATAGGGATAGCAAGACCCAAGTTGCATGGGTTTGAAAAGGGACGAGAACGAGAAAACAGCCGATGTTCGTCACAAATGTTCGAGCCTGGTGGATCACCGAACTTTGTTCGCGAACACCCTCTCTCCACGTCCACCGTGATCATCCGGAAGATTTGTTGCCTATTAGTAAGGTCATTTGTTAGCGAACACTGTTATTTGGCGTCCACACCGAGGCGAACGCCGTATTAGCTAACATGTTCGCGAGAAAATGTTTTTGTTCGTGTTCGCTTTGGGGGAGACCCGGGGGCCCCTATACATTTAGGTTCTTACGAGCCAGAGGGGTGAGAGCTGGCGAGAGGGGTATTTCCCAAGGAAAATGGTTTATCCACGGCCGGCGACAGGTTACTTTGCGCCCTAGGCGAATCTAATTAACGCGCCTCCTCCTTCACAAATTAGTTACGTTTATTTTAAATTGGGTAAATATGTTGGGATATGTTTGTGCACATGTTGACGAATAAAAAAATTTTTTAAGTTACAAGATGGCCACTGGTTATGGAGTAATTAGTAAATTCCGCCGTGGTCTCACCGCCGGAGTTGCAAATCGGTGTAGGTTCTGGCGTCCGTTGTACTCATCTACAACGAAAAAACCAAGTAGTTTCTTGTTGTTTATGAAATTACGCTATCGATGTAGCTATGGGAGAAGAAAAAAGTGTAATATTGAATAAATAATGAGCTTTTCAGCCGTGGTACGCAATAAATGGCTAATCTCACAACATTTTCTCGTTCGGTTTATGGAAAAAGTGGGTAAAATTTTTTCTTGGTGGGTACATTGACGAAAGGATGCAATAAACTATATGTGCGCACAAGCGCAACTGAATTGGTTGAATAGTTTTTGAGCCATCGTTTACACCGTGTTATGTAAATGTGAAAAAAGTGTTTCCGGAAAAAAACGCGTTCAATGTTGTCGTTCTTGCCGCACGCGCGTATAGCTGCGCGCATAAAAATGGTCTGTACGGAATTTTAGAGTTCGAATTTTAGCCGGACACTTCATGAACATGTTTTACACATTACATACTATCGATTGAGCCACCCCAAAAAATCGATTTCTTGTACCGATTACAGAAGACTACCCATAATTATGCAGAGGTGATTATACAGAACAGGTGTTTCCTCACCGATTTCAATGATTTTTGAATATGTTGTGGGGGGCATGATTCGGAACAACTTTTTCTTATACATGTTACCGCCGCCCGATCTTCGTTTCCAAGATATTCGCAAAAAACTGCTGCTACTACTACAATGTATTCTGCCGGATACCTACCTACAGTACGCTCCCGTCGCAGCGTATGCGCCAACATGGGACAAAACAAATGACGAAGCTGACCTTTCTTTCCGAGATACTTGCGAAAAACTTCTTTTGACTTATTCCGACGCAACGCATTTCACTTTCTAACTTGGGATATACTTCCGAAAGGGACCGGTGGCCGATTGAGATGAGGTTTGTGGGAGGGGTGGGGAGGAGGTGTGAACTCTAAATCTAAAATTGTAGCTTCGGATATTTATTAGTTTCCGAAATATTAATAAAAAATTGTTAATTTATTTTGGAAATTTTTTTTGACGTTGGTGCAGGCCTCCCTACCCGGGAGTTCTTCGTTCCCCACATTTTCCACTTTTGAAATTTTGTAACCTCAGTCTGATTTTTAGCATCGTCAAACTCACATCGGTTCGCTATCTTGCTTTACGCGCCCGCAAGCGGGCGCGCGCCCCTCGCGCCGATCTAACCCAAACCGATACTAATATCCGGGACAAGTTGGAAAGTGGAATGTGTTGTGTCGGTATAAGTCAACAGAAATATTGTTAAGAGGGGGAACCGTGGTAAAGTGATTAAAAAAAATCGGTAAAGTGTACCCTTTTATGCACAATTACTTCTGTATCTTTTGAACGCATTAATTGCCGAAGGTAAAATTTTATATTTGGGGTCTGTCCACACCTCTCATAATACCCACCAGGTTTCATCTCGATCGGCCACTGGTTGGGGCTGGACCAGTGTGTGGGGCGCGGAAAGCACGACAGCGAACCAATGTAAGTTCGGCGATGCCAAAAACGAGACCGTGGTTACAAAATTTCAAAAATAAAAAATAGGGGACGGAAGGGCTCCCGGATAGGGAGACTTGCACCAACGTCCAAAAAATTTTTCCAAAAAAAATTAACAATTTTTTATTAATATTTCGGAAACTAATAAATACCCGAAGCTACAATTTTAGATTTAGGGTGCACACCCCCTCCCCACCCCTCTCCCTAAACCTCATCTCGATCGGCCACCGGTCCCTTTCGGAAGTACAGCCCCAACTTGTCCCAGGTATTATTATTGGTTGCGGCTAGATTAGTGCGGGGGTCGCGCGCCCGCGGACGGGCGCGTAAAGCATGGTAGCGAACCGATGTGAGTTGGGGTGCTGACAGGAGTCCCCACACAGGTGCTCTCGAAGGCACCCTCTTCTTTGCAAAAAAATTATGTTTCAGAACCAGAGTCATCCTAATATCCGCGGACGCCGGCACCGCCGAACAGAGTCAGTGTTGACGGGCATCCGCAAGTTTCTGGTTGCGCCCCCGCACTAATCTGGCCCCAACCAATACTAATACCCGGGACAAGTTGGAAACTGGAATGCGTTGCGTCGGAATAAATCAACAGAAGTTTTTCGCAAATATATCGGCAACTAAGGTCGAGCGGCGGTAATATGTATAGGAAAAAGTTGTTCAGAATCGTGTCCCTGACAATGTATTAAAAAATCATTGAAATTGGTGAGGAAACACCTGTTCTGCATAATTACTGACTCCCTCCTTAATGGTAGCGTCAACCCGGGGTTTATCAGCTTGTCAATTAGAGGTGCGGTCGATCCTGGTTGTAAAATCGGGGAGCCGCTAGGCTTATTGTACATGAGCACAAATTAATAACAAACATACGAAACAATTATAAAAAAATATAATTAATTTTTTCATTAATTCGTATTGATAATAAATTTTAAATTATTCATTCTTACTATACATCTTCATCACTATCAGTTGAATCTGAAGGAATTCAAAGCTCAGTGTCTTTTAAAAATAAATATTCGAATAGAAATTTGCCTAGTTTTTTCGTTTTATTATGTGTATTTTTTCTTATGTGGCGGCACTCGGGAGCAGATAAAATTTATACCAAATTAAAGGGCACAAAAGGAATTAATTATACTAAAAAAATGAAAGAACCGATATGTTTGGTTTTTTTTTTAATTCCCACCAGAATTTAGTAGATGCGACAAAAATTGTAATAATTTGAGCCACTGGTACGTATCCATATCTTTAAATGCAAGAATTTTTAATTAATATAATGAAAAAAGGATATATTTTGCTTATTTTCAAAAAAAAAAGAAAGAAAAGAATTTATAAATACAACAAAAATACAGTGAGTAAATATTTCCTATGTGTAGTTTGTGACAGCTTGCGTTTGGTCATTCGACTTTGAATGTAATTACTAACCTTAAATCCGTTATTTATGCTACTAATAACGGAAGTTTGGCATCCCGGAAATTCAGAAAATTATGAAACTCGGTGTGCAAGTAGAGTAATTCATCCGCAACGCAACCCTATTTTTTGTTGGTACCATAATGCAATTTTTGGGGGTGAAATCACCCCTTGAAAAAAATGCAAAATTTTCTTTTCCGTGGAATATCTCGGGAAGGGTGAGAGATATCGAAAAGAAGTTTAAACAAAAGTTGCATCCCTTTTTTATATCTACAAAACCGCGTAAAAATAATTTTCGAAAAAACCATATTTTTCAAGTTACCTCCACCACGAACCCTTAAAATTAATTTTTTGTATTTTGTAAATATACGCTGAAATCCCTCTGGATAATTTCTTTTCATACATATAAATAGTTTATGTGTTATACTTTTTTTGCAAGCAAATAAAACCTCTAGAGTAATTCGTCGTTATTGTCCCGTTTTTACCATGCGTAATAGTCCCGCTCACTATCCCCACCATTTCTTGGAATCCTTCGGTCGAGAGTGAGAGAACGAAAGATGCGACGGCAACTTCGTGTCAACTGTTTCGTTCCCTCTCGCTCGGCTCTTGGGTTTTCTCACTCGCGGCATCGGCCGCACGGAATAGTCTTAGAGCATATTCTACTCTAAGGAAATAGTGTCCGCATCGCGTTATTGTCCCGCCGCCAGCCCCGTTCGTCGGGACTATTACGACGAATTACTGTATTACCAAATTTGAAGTTCATTTTAGTAGTTTCCATTAATAAAATGGTTTCTTAAACCCATATTTAAATTAGTAGTTATATAAAGTTTAGACAGCTTTCAATTATTTAAGCAAGGCAGTAGGTACCTAAAATTGTATCCAAGGTAAAACTCATTAAAACTAATCAATGACGTGCATGAATCATTATGATATCAGCACATTCGTACATGCATTACTTCACGTATAATCTTATTAGGCTATTTTGGAAATCACACGATAAATAAATAATGCGTCAAGATTTACAAAGACTTTGCATTATTTTAATTACATGGGTCGGATCTAGAGACGCGGTAGCGTCTCGACGCCAAGTACATGAAAGAAAAGACACCTTGTATATGCCTGTCGCTGCCGTGTATCTTTACTCGAAGCACAGCTATTCCAACCTAACCTGAAACTTATTTCATTAATATCTCATCACGCATGCAATATTTTCTAAATTTAAAGGCATTTTTCTTATGTAAACCGCATATAAGCTTTCGAATAAGACCAAATTTCAATAAAATCAGTCCACGCATGACAGAGATATCATAATATCGTCTCATGTATCAGTCGGAAACGGTAATTTTTTCTTCTGATTCTGATTCTTCTTCTCCAACCAAATTTCGTCAAACATAATACGTATATACGCGTTACACGCACACCTTCAGCCAACAGAAACTAATACATGTTTCGTTCGTCATACGCGTTACACGCACACCTTCAGCCAACAGAAACTAACACATGTTTCGTTCGTCAAACGCTATTACGTTACCTTCACTATGCAATCTACTCCAAATTTTGACAGCTTACAGTCAGGTTATAAACCTGGCGAGTGTTAAATAAGGTAAGTTGTAATTGCAACGAAAATGCAGTCTCAAACACAAGGTAAGTTGCCGAAATTTGAATTGCGACATGTTTGTATATCATCAAACTGTTTTTTATTTGTAACTAAACTGTGGATTTTATGTATATGTAGATAAACGAAGCGTAAAATGATGCTGTGACCTACGCCAGGGTATGTCATCAATTGCCATGATTACTGGAACTAGTATACTCAAACTAGTAAAACTGCTAAAAGTAATTTAATTTGTAATACGTGTAATTGATTTAGTAATTATGCTGTAATTGTAATCAAATAAATCACAAAAAATAGAAGATAATCATATAATATTTTAAAAATTATCTGGGGTCATTCCCTATGCAAATTATCTTTGTAAAAAGAAGTGAGATCCTCATAAAAAACTTCAAGGAAGTAAAAAAATTACGCCAAGTACATGAAATAAATAAAAACCACAAAGAGTAGAAGATAATAATAATTACAAAGTAAAAAAAGATGTGAAATCAAAGCGAGCTGCAAGTACATAAAGGCGACACTGTGTAACACAACAAAAGACAAAAAAAAATGTCCGCGGCCTGGAAGTCAAATACTTGGCGTGGCCAGGCAAGGTCAAGGTGTCGTTGAATAAGAATTATTTAAAAACGCAAAATAATGAAAGTGTATTCATATTGTCAGAGTTTTAAATGGACAAATTATGTGAAAGCTTGTGAGTGGAAAGGTATGGGTGAAGATGAATGATCTTACAATGGGGAAGATGACGCAAAGCTCGGCGCAGAAGGCGCCACTAGCGCATGTACTGCGGTTTTCCATGAGTGCGCATGTGTGAATGGTTTGCGCGCAAATTTTTCATTTGTGAAATGTATGAAGTTGGTAGTTACATATTAATGTTTTATAACACACCGATGACAAGTGGCACGTGCGCTGGTGGCGTCACGGGTGTGAAAAAGTTGCAGTCACCTTCCTCATTATTTTAAAACGCAATATAATGAAAATGTACTCATATTGTCTGAGTTTTAAATGGACAAATTATCTGAAAGCCTGCGAGGGGGAAGGTATGGGTATTGATGATCTCAGAATACCTTGCCTGGCCACGCCAAGTATTTGACTTCCAGGCCGCGGACATTTTTTTTTGTCTTTTGTTGTGTTACACAATGTCGCCTTTATGTACTTGCAGCTCGCTTTGATTTCACATCTTTTTTTACTTTGTAATTATTATTATCTTCTACTTTTTGTGGTTTTTATTTATTTCATGTACTTGGCGTAATTTTTTTACTTCCTTGATTTCCTATACGCGTCCGGCCGCAGCGGCTTTGCATCTGTTTCTCCCTTGCGCTAGTGGAACTGCCGCCGGTCATTGCAGCCGGACGAACGCATATAGGAAATCCGACCTTAACTGATAATACTTTTGTGCCACATACACTTTTCTCAAAACATTTTTATGCACTCGCGTCTTTTGATTGATATAAATATTCCCGAGGATGCAGCTTACGGCAGTTATATTTAAGTCAGCAGTCAGTTAGCATTCAATTGAAAAAAGTTAGTGATCATTGCTTGAAAGGCTTTTCTTTACAATGAAGTCGATTAATGTTGCTAACGTAATAAACATGTTAGCCAATACGTTTAAAATTGCGAGTATAACACAGACACCTATGAACTCGGTAGAAATGGAAGTGTACAATGAAATTCGTGACATTATAAAAAAGTTTCAAAACATACATTTCCTACCATTAATTGAACATGATTATGTACTCGATTTTGCCGATTCATCAGAACCACATGGTGCACAAGTTGTAGAGTACATTATGCCTGCAGAAGAAGAAGAAGACAGTTTTGACCCTGCAGAATGTACTGTTGATGATGAAGGTGGAAAAGTTGACTTAAATTATAAGAGAAAAGCAGTAACGTTTTGGAAAAGTGGAGAAAAGGCACGTCGATCGCTTATCAGTGTACAGAAAAATTATCGCATGGTTAAATCTTTGCAGCAGCTATACAGGTGGGAGGCGACTGTAGAGAGAGGTGGAACAAATACAGATAAATTTGCATTTATTGCGGAATATGTACTGCAAAAGTTTGAAGAAGCTTGTGACAGAATCTATTGATCTATTATTCATAACATGAACTTAAGATTGTGGGACTTGGAGGCAAAAAACCAGGTGGGCCTACCCCAATTCGTGGCAAGTAAATGGTGGATTTGGAATTTTAAGCCTGCGCATAGAATACTGTCCCGCAAAATAACAACATACAGGACTCAATTTACGTTTAAAGGTATTGACAACATCAAAAATGCGCAGAATCGTTTGTTTCTTGCGTTAAATCTAACATCCCAGCTGTCGGAGTTGAAGAAATTTATAATGCAGACGAGAGTGGCTTCAACCCTGAAATACATTCTGGGCGAACATTGGCGAAATTGGGAGTGAAAACAGTAGAAGCGACGTTTCAATCGGTATCTTCTACAACACATAGCTACACTATAATGTATATCATTATTATATTATATTTATCAGCATGCGGGCGCCTGCTTTCACCACTATACATAGTTTTGAAGGAATCTACAGGAATACTTGGTCCGATAGTGCAAAGAACTCTATTCCGTCCGGTCAAGAGACACAGTAGTCTCTCGCGCCAAGTATATATATAGATATATGCGTAGCGCGAAACGCACCGTGTCTATATTACGCCGCGACTCGATATCAAAAACCCTGAGATTACCGAATCTCAATAAAGGCTGATCCAATTAGATTTTTAATGGGCTTAATGGATAGCTTGGGTTTGATTTACATAAGTAAAGTGTCTTCGTTTTGTTCCTACGTGCCTTATGAGCTGAGATATTTCGATGTAAAGTTGCAATTTGCCGAATTTTATGTTAAGATATTTTCTCCGTCGTCAAGTGATGCCAAGAGGGGAATATGAAAGGGAGAGGAAATGTCTTCAATATTCACGTCGTTCATTGAATGAAAGTTTCGGCACTTTCAGCCAATCGCGTAACAAATTGTTGTCACGTGACAGCCAGATAGAGAGCACATCTGTGGAGGTAAACGTAACCTCGCTAGTGTCGAACAATCATAACCTGAACAAGTGTCAGATAAGGAAACTTGTCCAAATTTTTTAACTGTCACGAGTTTTTACACCATATAGGATACTGAATTATTGTCTCAATTAACAAGGTAAGTCGCCAAAATTTTTTAATAGACTATTTATGTAGAGCTTATTGAAACGGAGGGTCCGCACAGACTTGGAAGTTGTCCGGAGAAGGTTCGACAGAGAAGCAACTTCTTTCGCACAAGTTTCTACAAAATAATATATTGTTTTTATACCAGAAAACTATTTTTACGTTAGAGTTTTTATGTAAAGCTTATCGAAATGAACGGGGCGCGCGGGCTTGGATAGAAATAAAGGGGACGCACAGGCTCGAATAAAAATGAAGGGGACGCACAGACTTGGAGGTTTTCCGGAGAAGGTTAGATAGACAGAGAAACATCCTGTCTCGCACAAGTTTCTGGAAATTTGTCAAATACGGTAAATCGACAAAATTTTTCAAATTAGCGTAGCATTAAGAATTAAGAAAATTATGGCATACTGTTTGCAAAGTAGAGTAAGTCACATTAGTGACGAAAGTACACTGAAAACGCATCTCCCTTCATACTTTCCAATCTTTTGTGAAATAAGTTCTACGTTAAGTTGTAAGTAAAATATGGATTATATATATTTACAGATAATTGAAGCTGCAGAAGATTATGCAGTGTGATCTACGTCAGAGAAAAAAAATTATTGTGACATAGTGTTATATTAATTAAACGATTTTATTCAGCTTCGATCCTCTGTTTGCTTCTTGTATGTTTGATTCATATCTGAAAACTCAAATTTAAACCAATTCCTCCAATCCAATTGTCTTGAAGCTTTGCAGGCGTGCGTAGTTTGGATAACAATACAATATATTTAATTTAAAAAAAAAAACTCGAGGGGGTGATAAGATTATCCAGTTATCAATAAACACTACAAAATGTGTGAAATCCCAACAAAATTACCTTTTTTTTTAAAAAAAGGTACAAAAAGTGTGCCAAGTATATAATCCCATAAAAAAGAATCCCATTTAAAAACATTGTCGTAAATTAATAGCTTTACAAAACTAACGATATACACAAATTGCGCCAATTATCACAATGGCTATTTATACAAAGAAAAAAAATGTATTAAATAATATTAAGCAGATATATTTTTATACAAATAAATATTTTAATACGAATAAATATTTTATTCAAAATACTTGGCGCTGCGAAACTGAATTGGTGTTGCTAAACTGAATAAATATGTATAAATTGCATTAAAATCTTTTCCTTTTTTCTTGTCTCAGTGGTGTCTTGTCTTGTTTTACTTTATTTATTAACCAAGACAATTAACATTTTTTCGGTTTCGCAGCGCCAAGTATTTAGAATAAAATATTTATTCCTATTAAAATATTTATTTGTATAAAAATATATCTGGTTAATATTATTTAATACATTTTTTTCTTTGTATAAATAGCCATTGTGATAATTGGCGCAAATTGTGTATATCGTTAGTTTTGTAAAGCTATTAATTTACGACAATGTTTTAAATGGGATTCATTTTGTTGGGATATTAATTTACAACAATGTTTCTAAATGGGATTCTTTTTGATGGGGTATCAATTTACGACAATGTTTTTAAATGGGATTCTTTTTTATGGGATTATATACTTGGCGCACTTTTTGTACCTTTTTTTAAAAAAAAGGTAATTTTGTTGGGTTTACAGTTACCCGCACCCATTATTACTCTCCATCATCGCGTTCCAGTTGTCTGTAGACTGTCAAAATGGAAGCATGGATTTTAAAGTAGTTGAAGCAGCCTAAATTTGTTTGTATTTGTAAAAAAAATGGCAAACACAATTTATATGCTACAAGAAATGTTTATAGTGGTGCGACGTTATTATTAGACCTAAACTTTCAAACAATTAGCGGCCAATATAAAAACTTATACGTAACGAGTTTTTAGAGCGGGACATTTCACCGACATTCATTGGAATGGCTGAACCAAGTGACGAGTCACAGTATGCAGTAACAGAACATTGTCTACATTTGTTACCATGACCGGTTAGCTAGGTAACATGACGCGGTAACAGAGCGCGGTGCAGTAACAAATGTATACCCGGCTTTGAATGGTTCTAAAGGCATTTTTAAGATGCATTGATTGTATGTTAAGTTGTATGAATAAAGTTGATTTGTGTTGGAGTGTCATAAACGAATTAATCTCAAATTTTAACTGCATGTAACCTACAGTGAATTTTTTCATTTTCATGCCAAAATTGGGATTTTCAAATTTACATGGCTGCTATTTTGTCGCGAATTATTGTTTGACGAGAAACCACGATGAAAGGATAGGCAATACTTCAAGGTAAAAATGAATCACCAAAGTTTTAAGTGAATTTATTCCCCACTGCTCTGACTGTCACACATGCAAACATCACCATTAATTTTTACACCACAAAACTTTTCTAGCAGAGGTTCGCTAGAAATTCTGTTCTAGAGTTCACAAATCCTGCAAGTTCAGACTTCCATAAAGTGAAGAGATCCAGAAATTCACTTTTACGTAAAAAATCATATAAATCCATAGTAAACAATTTTCATCAATGTAAATATAGCTTTACAATTGTATAATTTTCCCTTCAACCTTCTTCGTCGAATCACAGCCTGAATAATGATTCCGAATACAATGAATAACATTTCACACCAAAAACCAAAGAACATGCAACCATGATGACCAATAATGACACGGCTGCTACTGAAGCTTCATCGATGATGCTTGATTCTAATAACAGTCGCGGTCTGATTATTTTATTACCCCCTCTGCTCATGACGAGCTGTCAACTGGGGCATTGGTGACGAGCCTGTCGCGTTTCCGTTAAATCGTGTGTGTGTGGGGCGGGGAGGGGGGGGGGGGGCGTTATAAGCGTTATTCAATTTCAATTTCAGCGAAAGCCATGGAAACTCATGTTCAGCTGAAGCCGCAGAACAGCGCGAGTGTTGCAAATCGGAAGTGTTCTCAGGGAGCAGCCGCTGTCACGTGCAAGTAGGGTGGTAGCTTCCCTTCAATTGCGTGACACAGCTAGCACTTTCATTAACTCGCGTTTCTGCGCTCGTTCGCTGCCTGTTCTCAGCAATTGAATTCTTTGCAAATGCTGCCACCCGGTGTTTTTTGGCGGGGAAATAGAATATACAGGGTGTTTTTTTAATAATGCTAACAAGGAGAGGTTCCCAGGTGTCCGCATCCGACCGCTTTGCTTTTTGGATATGTTATAGAGAACCGAAAAATAAGACAGGGGAGAATGGGGCAGTCGCAATCAGCGGACAATGATGGTCAATATTGTTATTATAAAACGGCATGTCCGAAGTGTGCAATTTCTTTTTTTACGTTCCACGACATCATTCTCTATATTGTCGAAAAGCAACCAAAGAAAGCAAGTTTTTTTGTGTTTTAAATGTCGTTGATGTTATATTTTGTATGCACAACGTAAGAGACAAATACTAATTTTGAAGCTTTTTTTTACATTTCAACTTTACGTAAATACAAATATACTATAAAGGCACAGGATTAAAATCAAATTTAATACAAATTTATTTAATTTATATATGTAGGGGAGAATCGTGCAGTACCGACCAGCATACAGTTCCGACCAAAGCTAGTTCTCGCTTCTTCGACAAAATAAGGTAAATGTCCCAATACCTGGACATTTACGCTACGGCGGACACACGTTTGAGAATTTTTCAGTTATACAAATCAATTTATATAAAAACGATTTTGCAATTACATGGGGCATCGTGTGTACTTTATCATTAAAAAAACACATATTGTAGGATTGAATAATTTTGTAAAATATAGAAAATTCATAGTCCTTACAATGACCCAATTCCTGGACAGCTTAACTAGTATGTCCCGGTGTCCCCATTTTACTGCCCCATTACCTGGACACATGATGAAGTTTGGATGTTTTCTAGGGAAATTAAATATAAAAAAAAACAACACAATAGCTTTTTCTTTTGGCATATTTCTCATGTATAAGTTATTTATTCAAGTCAGTAAAAAAACTTAAGTAAAAAGAATCTATTATTGAATGACTAATTTTAAGGTTATGTGTATTCATGTGTAACATAGGAATTTTACACATGAATTAAATATTATCATTAAAACAAAATACGAAGAATACAAACCCATACAGCACACTTCATGATGGCAACGTTGCAGAATAGTCGCAGTAACCTTGCAGTGCTGCATGGTTGCAGCGTAATGTCGATGTAACGTTGCTGCGACGTTGCCGTGCAACATTGCACGGGGCGGACATGGAATTATTGCTGCATAGTTGCATCAATGTTACGTTGCAATATTGCACGGCAACGTTCCTGCAATATTTCTGCAACGTTATGGCAACAGTTGGCAATGTTTCCACAATGTTGATGCAACGTTGCGCCAGTATTGCGGCAACGTTCCTGCAATGTTGCCGCAACTTCTCTGTAATGTTGCTGCAATTTTGCGTAACGTTGCTTAACCTAAAATATTTCAACCTAAAATATTTCCGTTGTTTTTAATGATACGAGAAAATGTTTAAGGAAAAAAATGTTTGCTTCAGGGAGACAATTATTCTGACGGAAATGATTTTTGTTCTCAAGGTTATATTTCCCGAAATTTCAAGATCATCAATGGTTTTTTTAATGAGATGACGTATTTTCATTACTGTAACGTTATAGCCAATAAAAACACAAATTCAACCATGTATAATATGTTGTCCTTTTTGTCTAGCAATCATTTTTTTCCTGAGACATTTTCTCGTATCATTAAAAACAACGGAAATACTTTAAGCTTAAATGTTAGGTGACTCACCCTGTATATTTTAATGTGTAGAATGACACAGGGTGGAAGTTGTAGCACATACCTGTTGTGTTACGAAACCCTAATTGAGTTTGTCAAAATGAGCCTTCGTTTTTGAATAATTTGAGTTTAAAGTTTTGCACGGTAGGAGTATAAGTTCGAATACATTAGCAGTGTTATCAAACAGTAGTTGTAGCTGAGGTACAGGGGTTTTTTGCAATATTTTTCCCCAGTTATGATCTCATTAATAATAAGTTTATTTTTTTAAAGCTGTTATATGTACATGACAAAGAATTTTATCAAAGTCACTACAACAATTAAAAGTCTATCTAAGAGCTTCAAATGCGACTGAACAATTAGATATACCAAAAACTACATGTATGGTAATTTTTAAGTGTTTTTGATACCAAAGGAATATATTGTACTTGTAATACGACAATAAACATCTTTCAAAAAAAAAAAGTGGTTGTAGCTGCGGCGATAAAGTGTTCGCCTACGATGCTACAGGTCGCCGGTTCGAAAATCCCCTTGGGGGAAACAAAATTTCTGTGAGAAAAAGTATAATAATACGGGCTTTGTACGTCTATGATTCTCTGCACACATTCAATATCGTCGCGTCCGTCACGGACGTTATTTATATTTTTGGACCCACTGCCCGAATCGTTGCAGGAGGCGGACATAACAATATTGCTGCAACGTTGCTACAACGTTGCACTGCAACGATCCTACAACTTTGCTGCAACGAGAGTGTGCTGTATGGGAAGTAATAATTGTTAAAGTGTTAAATAATTATTTTATTATTGTGTCAACAATGACGCATATTTATTTCACAGTTTGCACACATGGTCAGGTTTAGGGTCGTCCCGGGATTTCAGTGTACGAGTAGATAGACACGCGAATAAAAAACTAATACGATTCTGCGACATTGTACATTAGAAAATATTATCATTCAGCAATAAACAATATCATGCATATATTACTAAAGAAACATACAATCTTAACGTACTTGGCTGATACGCTTTTAAACTGTGGTTTACTTCGTATAAAACAACAAAGACGACGTATTTTGTTTAGTTTTCCATACATAAAATAACAAAGGCGTCGTGTAATTCGCACGAACGTCCAGGAGCGACTGGCGACCCTGTGGTCACCTCCGTTTCCTCTTGCCTTTTACTTAGTATATTGCGAAACTCAATACATTGTTTAGGAATAGAGCAATACCCGACGGACTTTTAGCCTCACCCTACCCTATAGGATACATACGGGGAAAGTGACGTTCGAAGCCAGTTTTCAAGTACAATCGTCTGTCTCTCGACGCCTACTTTAATGTTTATCCCCGCGTAAATTAAAATGCTCACTATAGATAAACGCTCGCCGAAAGCTTTCATTCCGGAACATAATTATGCCTGTAACGAAGCCCTGCGGAATGTGAGCGATGATCATCGAAACGCTCGACTGAAAGGAAGAACGTTACCGACTGTCTAACGAGCGCACAGCGCCTGGTTTCTTGGCAAAAAGTTGCGCAATAAAAATTATAACGTTCGTAATACGCTAACGGTGGTCGCAATAAACTCGACGTCGCCATCAGAGCGTGCGGAAATGTAATACCTCTGAAAGTCCTTTTCCGCGATTTAAGTTAATAAACAGCCACGAACGCTACACCCTCCCTCGCCGCGTTTCCGTGAAATTCCTATTAAACCATCGTGCCTGCGAGGAACTCGCATTTGCATTTCGAACGATGTTTATCTTAATGGGATTTTTTCTTGAACACATACGCGTTCCACGAGACGAATTACCTGATCGAATTTGTAGCAACTTTAAATTAGATATGAGCCGCGCTCGCACTTTTTTCCATGGTAAAGTAATGGTGTTTATGAGAACTATTATATTTAGTTGACAGCATGGCGATTAGTTACTCAAGGTTACCGTAATTTTTTTAAAGTTAATTTCTGGGATAACGGCTGGAGAGCTGTCAAGCTGGTTGCATGTAAAAGGGGTGAATCAACCCTTATGACTTTCTGTGGGGAATTAAGAAAAATGGTCCTGTAGGGGAGACCGGGACAGATTGAAAAAAAAGTTTTCACAGTTTTTTCTCGATAGTGTTTTCGTCAATCAGGAAATACTTTGCGTGATTCACTACTTACATATATAGTGAAAGTCTTCATTTTAAACAAATCTGAACCATTGTTACAATATGCTCTGGTCCGGGGTAAATTGTAACACATTTGTTTTACTTATTTAAATACAAATATGTACACAAATAAATATTTCTAAAAAATATAAATGAAAACACAGATCATTATTAAACATTTGATATACATGATTTAATAGTATATTGCGTGACAAGGGAGAGAAGAAAGCGGTTTCGACGAGCGTGAAGTCAAAATCGACTTCACGCGAGGCAAAATCGTGTCTCCCCCTTGTCACGCACAATACTTTTTTCAACAACTGCATGAAAGGTGTGTTGTTGATAGCCTGCTGAGCGATTCGCAAAAAAATATGCATGTTCGATTGCTTTTTTATTCTGTCGAAATTAATAAATACGTGTATTTATTTTTCCACAAAATAAACTAAAAAAACTGTTTCCGATAATGATTCTAATTTGTGGTTATCTCGCCACTCCATAAATTTGTTGTAGATCGTTTCGCACCTTTCTTTTGATTTCGACGGCAGCAAATTTTTCTCAATCGTTTTTGCAGCTTCTGCTACTTCGGGGGCGTGTGGTATCCTGTATCGCTGTTACTCTCATTATTACTCATTTTTTCTTTTAATAAAAAGGGGTGCTGTCAAACACACATGATCGATAACGATTAGAGAACAATTGCATCTTCATATCACAGGGTAACGCCAAACTCATGCGCGTACAGTCTTTTTCTCTTGGGAGAAAAGTAGAAATCGCGAATACGTCTGAAATTTGCCATTTCGCTCCTGCTCAGCAGGCGTAAAAAACACCCATTTTCATGCAGGTGTTGAAAAAACAATCATTGCTTATTCATCTGATTCTATCAAAATCTTCTTCGCTTTCTTTACTTTTGCCTTTATTCTTTTTTTCTAATTTTTGAATTCTCGATTGTTCTGTTGTTCGTCTAGAGCATCTTTTTCCGGTGTGTCAGCAAATAGCATGCTTGCTTACTTGCTTAATCACCTTTAGAGCGAAGTAAGTAGTAACATGTTACAATTTATCCCGAGCTTGAAATTTTGCGTTTTTTCTCAGCAAACGAGAAAGTAAACATCAAATTACTAAAATGCGTACACATTATAATAAACCAATGTGTACTGATTCGTTTGCGACAAAGAAGCAACAATTAAATCGATTTCTAACGTCGATTAATTGAAATAAAAGTGATAAGACAAAATTTACTTACGTGCTCTAAATACTACAATTCTAGGCTATAACCACAAAATGAATGCATACCCCTCGTTTGTGTCACTAAAACCGACGGTGCTAATATCGTCAAGCAGCTCTCGCATGCTGTGGGTCACCAGATTTGTCGTTCAAAAGATTTTACTTATGTTACAATTTACCCCGTGTTACAACCTAACCCGGTCTCTCCTATGCTTAATACATCGACGCTCCCTGTATCATAGGTGTGTGTGACGAATGGACTTTGCAACTCACGGAGTCGCTCCTAGGATAGCTTTTTACTCAGCATCAGCGCTGGCAAGTTAGTTTCGGACCCCAAGATCGCCAGTTTTTATCCTGGGGACATACTATTGTGGTATTGTACCTTGTAGAGATGTAGGGACTAACCTGGATCACACTCAACTGGTGTTTAAAGCGACATCCCCGATGGTACAAGCCACCAAATGCAGGGTGAGTTAATAAGAACTGCCATCTGAAATAACATATACTGATTTTAGCAGAAACTGTTTTGTATGAAATATATTGTATTGGGGGCGGCTCGTCGAACAGACACATTTTCTTTTTTTAAATCCTATATTTCCTGAGATATCCAAGTGATCGTGAGATTTTTAAATGGTTGAAGGTCGTCTCAAGATCGCCTTGTTATAGGGTACTGAATATCGTCATTTTATTAACTACAACACAGTACTAACGAAAATATGCGGTGCCATTTAAAAAAATTATTTTCACCTTGATATCTCAGAAAATATAAGATATAAAAAGTTTAAAATGTATCTGTTCGACGAACCCCACCAAATACAATATATTTCATATAAAACAATTGGTGATCAAATTATTAAATAACCAGTTATTTCAGATGGCAACTCTTATTGACTCATACTGTATACAGGGTGTTTCCGAACTGGTGGTACAGCCCGAAAGGGGTAGATTCTACGTGAAACAATAAATCGAAACTCTGGAATAATATTTTTTCATACCAAGTCTTAGTTCTGAATAACCGATGTTGAAGGTTCATCAAGTTCAACCCGCAAAGCATATCTACCAAATATATCCCCCATTACTGCCATCACTATATGTATCTCTGCAAGGCAAGAAAATATCCCTAAGAGTCAACCCTTGAGTCTTAGGGTCCCGCTAATTGCACAGAGACGTCGTATCGCCCCACTTCTCTAAGGGGCCCCATCACTTTCGTCATCCATAAGAAACTGTGTAAATAACGTAAATATTCAGAAAAGGGGAGCCACCCTCCGATTTCGATAATTTTTTAATATGTTGTCAGGGTCATCATTCTGAGTAGTGTTGTGAAGGTTTTAGTTGGAGGTCGCCGCACTGTTTATTAAAAAGTTATTAAGAAAAAAATTTAGTCAAAAGTAAAAACGTTTCCGGATATCATTTACATTTAATACAGTGTACTTGCATAGTAAATCGAATGCTCTTGTTTATCTTTCTTATTGAAATATTTTTTATCTCTGATCAGTAACTGGTTGGGGTTAGATTTGTTTAGCGGTCCGCCATGAGGTATAAAAAATCAATGCGTGGAACTCTCACACGTTAGAAGTGAAACTTCTTATTAAATATCAAAACCTTAATTTTTCTTAATGTGAATAAGTTTTATTCCTCTGCATGTTCATCGAAAAGTAGACTGTGTGGTATATTTGCTTCTCCTGGTGCAATACGAAGATACTTTTCATCATTCCATAAGAGTGATTGCTGTTGTGCAGTGAGACTATCTCCGATTATGTCTTCACTCATTTCATCTATAGGAATTTGATTAACATTCTCATTATGAAACAAAGATTCATAAGCTCTAATGCCGTATAGCCTGTAGAGAGGAGTTTCAAATAGACATTGAAGCCAATTTTGTATATTTCGTTTTTTCACCAAACCAACTAAATAACGCGATTTATATATTTTTTTCTGTTAATATGAACATTAATATGAACATTATTAACATAATGATCGTCATCAATGTTTCTTGGCAAATGATTCACCATCGTATTTACAGACACTGGAACATTAATGCATGTCGCGAGCGTCGAACAAATAATTTATTTTTTAAAAAGGGTACCGTTCATTAAAAAATGAACGGTATCCTGGGTAAATTAAATTCTTTGACAACAAATCTAATGTAGGTAGATGAGAAGATATTTGTAAATGTACAAAATCATTTGACTTGGATGACGTTGGAATGTTATTATTTCGAGTCAGACAATTTCTGCATATGCTGCAGTTGCACGTTACCACATGTTGAATGTTAATGGCTGGGAAAGCAGTATGTAAGAGTTGTTAATGCTTGGGATCAACTGGCTTCACGACGTTCTTAAACCATATTAGGACACATATGAAGCAAACTTTACCAAGCATATTGTTCAGAAATTGTGTTTAAAATTCTTGATGGGCAGTTTTAAAGAAATTAAAGTTAGTGTATGGTAGCTTAGCAACAGTGGGTGCATCGGTACTTGTTGATGGCACAGCTGAATCATATTCATTAGGTTTATCTGAGGCAGCCGATGAATCTTTACTTGTATAATGTAGAGGGTACCCTTGTCGACGCGACGGTACAGCTGGATTGCGTGTACTTGATCTGCGCAGACGTATGACGCGTAGCAGGAGGCTTGCCAAAAGTAACGGACACATGACGTAGTAAGGAGTAATAGAGGGGGAATAGCTACTGGAAGTGGGAACTCGTGACGTAGTAGGGAAAGTAATAGGTGGAGTAGGAATAGTGTAGTAGGGAGCAGTAATAGAATCCTCGCATATATAGAGCTATATACACTAATACGACTTGTGCACACGCCATACGAGGATTTCCTCTCTACAGTATTTTTTTCGCTGAAGGCTCGCGGCTCGGAACCGGCGCGGCGGCGAGCATTCAACGTATACCTACTATTCCGAGCGATAGTTTCTCCCTCCTTTCTGGCCGAAGGCGAGAGCGAGATGGAACAAGAGCGAGTCAGAGGAACTGAAAGCGAGCGAGGAACGGTACGAGACAGACGACGCGTTGTACTTTGTCTCGCTCCGTCTTTCGGACGCCTGATACTTCGTCGCATACGCAAAGGACGGAATATCAGGATTATCAGGCGCCCGAAAGACAGAGCGAGACAAAGCATCAACGCTTGGTCATGTCTCGTACCGTCTCTTGCTCGCTTTCAGTCCCTCTGACGCGCTCTCGCCTTCACAGGATAGTAGTAAGCGGAAGTGGTGGGTATAGCAATTCTTGGTGCGGGAAGCGTTTCACACTTCCGTCACACCCGAGAAAACTTAAGGTGGCCGTACCAATACGCGGCGCGCCGTAGCGGCGAGCGGCGGAGCGCCGCAGATGGTATTTCCTATATAGTGCCTCTCCGAGCTATAGTGACTTAGGTGTGAAGTCCCTCAGCGGGGTCTTCACCGACACCCTGATGGGTACTGGCCGCTAAACGTGCCCCTCTACTACCTCTTGCAGGACTGTATTTAGAGAAGACCAGGACAAAACCGGGGCCCTAACAGAAAATAAAACAGAAATTGAAGATACGGTTTATCATTATTAAAAGACATCAATTAAGCTTCGCTACTGGCTATTAAAAATTGTCTCATATTACATATACCTTACTAAAATGTATTTGGATTTAATATGAGACAATTTTTAATAGCCAGTAGCAAAGCTTAATTGATGTCTTTTAATAATGATAAACCGTATCTTCAATTTCTGTTTTATTTTCTGTTAGGGCCCCGGTTTTGTCCTGGTCTTCTCTAAATACAGTCCTGCAAGAGGTAGTAGAGGGGCACGTTTAGCGGCCAGTACCCAGCAGGGTGTCGGTTAAGACCCCGCTGAGGGACTTCACACCTAAGTCACTATAGTTCGGAGAGGCACTATACCTCAGCGTCAACACCAGGGCCCCACGATGCGCCGCACTGGCCCTTTTCGAGCACTTGAAAGGTCTATTGTTATATGAGGTCTCGAGGACCGTCTTCGACACCGAATTTTATGACTTTCGACCCTCAAAGGGGTTTGAATACCATTAAGAAGAAGTGAGAAATGTCCAGGATTTTCGCATTCTTTTCGATTTCTCATCAGATCTTTGCGAAAACAACGCCAATCGATTCCGCATGTTTTGCCGATGAAACTAATACCAAGAACGACGTAATTCGGAGCTTAATGAAGGAAATTAGATGAAAATTTGATTTTCATAATCGCCATTTAACTTCATTAAGAATAGCTTCATTTAGCCAAATTTCGTACGATGTTCATCGGAGAAACATAAGGAATCCATCGGTGTCACTTCCATATCTATACGATACAGAATGAAGAATTATTTTATTTCTGAAACAGGTATGAACCCTCGGCCGAACGCAGCGACTCGAGGTCGGTGCCCCGCAGTCGAGGGTGAAACTGTGAACTATTCTTTTCAGCATAGTAAGAAATTCTTTATTCTTTATTGTATCGATATGGAAGTGACACCAATGGATTCCTGTCGTTCTCCCGATTAAAATCATATCAAATATCATGCAAATCGAACTACTTTTACGCAAGCAATTTGTATTCCTTACGTAAAAGTAGTCCGATTTACATGACATTTGGTATGACTTTCATCAAAAAAACATAAGGAATCCATTGGTGTCACTTCCATATCGATACGATAAAGAATAAAGAATTTCTTAATACGCTGATATGACTATTTCACATTTTCACCCTTGACAGCGGGGCGCCGACCTGGAATCGCTGCGGTCGGCCGAGGATTCATACCTGTTTCAGAAACAAAATAATTCTTTATTCTTTATCGTATCGATATGGAATTATGTTTTTCTGATGAAAATAATACCAAATGTCATGTAAATCGGACTACTTTTACAGAAGCAATACAAATCATAAAATGAGTAGGCAGCATTTTTTTACCCTATTGCTTGTGTAAAAGTAGTCCGATTTACAACGGCACAGTGGACCATATTGAAGAAGTCAGTGACATTTTGGTGTTTCTTTTAAGATATCTGAATGAAATTTGCGCAAAAAAATATGATAGAACTATTCCTTTCTAATAATGTATAATTTAATACTTTTTACATTTATTTTTTCCCATTTTTAACTTTATCTTGATAACAAAATATTGAAAACTGTTTACAGTAATCATTCGTATAAAACCCGACGAACGGGGCTGGCGGCGGGCGTACGTCGCGTTGCGGACACTATTCTGTGCGGCCGATGCCGCGAGTGAGAAAACCGAAGCGCGAGCGAGAGGGAACGAAGCAGTTGACACGAAGTTGCCGTCGACTCTTTTGTTCTCTCTCTCTCTCTCTCGACTGAAGGATTCCAAGAAATGGTGGGGATAGTCACCGGGCGTACTACGCATGGTAAAAACGGGGCTATAACGAGGATTTACTGTATTTGGAACTTTATTTAATGCCCTTTGAAGTGATTTAAGTCGCATGTTGGGGAAATTTTTCGTTTTCAAGTTATAAGGAAAAATCGAATAGTAAAGGAAAGTAGCGGAATATCGTTTTGTTTCAATTAGAGACCAGCCATTTGAGATAAAAATCATATTTTATTATTAATTCATTAACTCTCGAAGACCACAGTAGGTTTCGCTAATTCATTCCGTCCGGAAAACACCTGGCATTTCTGAACGGTAAAGTATGGGGAGTTCAAAGTATACAATAGCAGGTTACAAAAGTGGAAATGCACTTTAAATATTTACACTTCAAAATTCATAAGGTACTGTACATCAGAACATAATATAAATATATACATCAAATAATAAAATATTATTTTATTATGGCTTGATATTTCCAAGGAACTTCACCAGCAGGCGAAATGAACCAGTCTACGAATGCATTGCAAATGTCCATAGCTTGTTTATTCGGTCTTGCATAACGACCGACGATGAAATATTTTGCGGATACATACAATTGTACTTTATAAAAAAAAGTTTTTGGTTTTTTTTGGCAAAGATGCCTAGAAAACTATCTAGTACTGGATCTGAAGAAGTCGATAAAAAGTTTAAAACATCTTCGTGTGTATTATAATGAGAATATTTTGAGCGTACAATCTTTTCTATGTGACGTCCCGGCGTCGCCGCTAGAGGTCTACTCTTCTCGCAAGTCCTATCGTCTACTCTCGATCGTATATATACAAGTTCCAAGTTTATTTCCTCTTAGTCCCCGTGTGTCTAGGGCACGGGCCCTAGCTATAGCCCTACTGATGAGTCTGGCTGACGGTCCCAAGACGAAACGCAAATCTCTTCTTTTCCTTCTCCATCTTTTTAAATTGCCAATCCACCTGCCCCGCACAGTTACTGTAAATAGCGTGACCGGCCTTAGGGATTACGGTTGCGCTGTGGAGGCGACGGGGCAAGATCCCCTCTTTACGTTGCGAAATCAAAATCATCAATCCCAAATCTCGATTTCGGACGTAACATCTATATATTTTAAAATCTTCATTTCACCCAATTAGCCGATTGAAAGGTTGCCCAAATATTTTATAATTTGGTAGAAATGTATTAACACATTGTGAACAGTACCCATTTAGTATGTTGGTACCGGGATAACATGGATACAGGTTTACAAATATTTCTGCACTTTCCATAGTACATATATTTATCAAATTGTTTTAGTTTTATTGGAATTATTGACGATATTTTTTTATATAACGTCAAACCTTCGTATGAGTTGTATATTAACACTCTTTTTATGAACTTCCTTAATAATATTCGGCATTTTCAGTGCGAAAAATGGAATGTTGCATTTTTCCCCTATTTCTTGGGAGTCAGCCCCCCCCCCCCCCCCGTGCGATATAGAATACAGGTAATTACTTCATTATAGGCAAATACTTCCAAATTTATTTTTACAGTGCAAGGACAAATATATGTTGATTATACAACAGAAAAGAAATTTGCTTGAAAGTTCCCGGAAAGTAACTAAACAGCCAATAATTACTGATATTTTTTCAATGGGTTTCTCATGGAAAAAGAACTGTATGGAACTAATTATTTGCTATTACTTTGCAGAATCGATAGGTACTATACATTTCGGTCCCCAAAAAATATTTTCCTTTTATTTCACCAAAATTTAAAAGACTCGATTTAAAATTCTGCACAAAAAAACATACAAACTTTGACACATGTTTACACATACATCAGAAGTAGCCGCCATGATAATTACATACTTTTTTATTCATATACAGAATCGATGACTTTTTTTGTACTAGGTAGGGTTGTCACATGGCATTCCGTAATCTCAGCAATACAAAAAATCAAGTTGGATAACCCTTCCTTTTTTCTGCTACCAAGAAGGTATCGCAACCGAAAACAGTGCTGCTAAAAGTACTTGATATCGAGAATTGAAACCGTTATCGATATATGTATTTCATTATTAAATATATTTTTAAGGATGTCGAAAAGAACAGTTTAGGAAAGGTGTAGATGGCCCGCCAAACCGAAAGACTGGCGGGCCAAGTGTATCTATAGTTGCTTTCATCTTTCATGTAGAAATCGATACTCGTCCCATTCGATACGAGTAGTTTTTTTCGATACCTACTTGGTTTCGCCACCCTAGATATCGATACTAAAATTACTTGGGATCGAAACGAAAGTATCGAATATATACTCGTGTTTACTTGTATTGATTCATCCCTACTCGAGGGTCGAAGTCCTCGAAACTCATCGAGGCACGGCTTATCGGCAGCATTGCCTTTGAAGACTCTAGCAAAAGGATAAAGGTCGATTTATATTATCCGTATCCGTTACCTGCTTTTCTGATTGAATAATCAGGTTGGATACATGAAAATATTGTATTGTCAGCGGAACTAAGTATGTGTGCAAAATTTCATGTCGATCGGACATGTGGAAGTGGGTCAAAATTAGCTTACAAGATTTCATCCTCACAAACTAACTAATGAACAAACTCACAAGTGAAGCTAAATAAAAGCTTGTAAAAAAGCGTGCTTCAGATCTAGCCCCAACCGAGTAACGATCAGAGATAAAATGAGAAAGACAATAAAGCTAATCTATAACTTCTTAATAAATGACGAACCCCAACTGAAACCTTCACAACACTGCTCAGGGTGGTGACCTTGACAACCTATTAAAAACTTATCGAAATCGGAGGTAGTTCTTCATTGTTGAGAATATTTACCAGAACGTAATCGGTTTTCCGAAACTCGTAAAAACTCACTCGTGAAACATTTTCCCATGGTTGATGCACGCATAATTCAGTTAAATACTCCTAACAGCGGGGTAAAATGGTCATAAAATGAGCTGCAATAATTACAGCAGAAACGACGCGACGGTGTTGCTGCTTGTGAAAAGCAGGGGTGTAGCCAATGGTTGACACATAATATTTGAGTAACGTTCGTCGCGTGTGTCACGACTCCCTGAACCGATGTGGGGCGGACAAGGACGATTCATTAGCACAGGGTGCGGTAGAAATGGCGGTTTAACCAAAAATATGGTCTTGAAGAATGCAAGGCGCAGACGTTGAATTAAGCTTTCTTTCCAAGATTTAAAGATATGAACCGTATGGGTCTAGACGAATAAAATGTGCAGCTACTTAGGAAATTGCAGATTTTGCGAATTTAAAGGAGGACTTTCAGGATGCGAGGCTACATAAGAGTGACTTTATTTTTTAGATATAAACCTAATTATGTCTGTTCACTTTGCCAGAGAATGTCCTGAACGCTCCATGCCCAATGCCAGAGAATGTCCTGAATGCTCCGTGACCATTCCCAGAGAATGTCCGGAACGTTCCGTGACCATTGTCAGAGAATGTCCGGAACGTTCCATGAAGCTTGCAGGAAGGTTCCTATGTCCGCACCGGGTGAACATTCCACGGCAACCCCTATGGAACCTTCCTGCAATCTTCGGACAACGGATTGTGCTGTATGGGTGCATCAATATTGGCCCAATATTTTGCCAGTTCTGGTTAATAATAAAGACCATTGTCACTTAATTACTATTAGTTTATGTACGTACGTGCATATCTCCTTAGCATATTGTGTCAATATATATAAAACTAAAAAGTTAATATAAAAAATTTTTAAAAAATATTAAAACCGACATAAAAATAATAAAAATGCCAGATTTAACACAGTGCAAATGATGAGGCGCCAACTTAAAAAAGATTAGAGTTGTGGCTTAAATAAGGGAAAATTTTTTTTCTCACTTTTTAGTGCATTTTTATGTTTTTTTAAGTCGGTTTTAATTTTTTTTTTTAAATTTGTTTTGTTAAGAAATGAATTTGAGAATTTATTGGATTGCGTGTAGCTTCTAAATTTGTCATAGATAATATTTTACTTGCCTCTATTTAAAAATTGCCAGAATATGAGGCTACGCTGGATCGAATGGGACTACTTAGGTTTAGCCATCTTAATATATACATTGTGACGGTCGTACTCCGGTGGCGAGGATTCAGGAGGATGAACTCAGTCGGTACGCCAGGGTTGGTCGAAATCCTCTCGTTGATAAATAATTCCTTTATTTTCTTAACTACATATGTACACTATTTACATGTTGCTTAGGCTAATTGGTCGTCCCGATCGGGCTCGCGGTACAACGAGCGTTGCGTAGCGAAAAGCTGGAGACCGGGCAGCGTCCAGGCGTCTCTGGCTCGAGACGGTGGAGGAACGAGACCGGGCAACGTCCAGGCGTCTGTGTTCGAAGCGGTAGAGGAAAAGAGACCGGGCAGCGTCCGGGCGTCTCTGTTCGGAGCGGTAGAGGAAAGGGACCGGGCAACTTCCAGGCGTCTCTGTTTGGAACGGTAGCGGAAAGGAGATAGCAGGCGATCATATGATCGGCGGGTACACGGATATTTTACCAATACTAGCACCGGGCAACATGCAGGCAGGTCTGGTAGTGGGGGATCCGTATCCTCACTGGAACTGCTTGCCTCAGTCGTGTCGAGGCTTATGTCCCAATTCTCGGAAATTCCCAGCAGCGAGAAATCGACGCGATCTAGCGGCGCGGTGGGGAGTGAGCGTCATTTGACGCGTCGCGAGCCGGCGCGCCTCGGGCCGGTTCGGTGATTCTCGGCTGCGGTCGCCTGCGCGCTCGGCCTCTCGCTCACTCCCGGTCGCACCGCCGTGCGCTCGACTCCTCGCGCTGGGACGCTACGTCACATCCCCCTCTTTCTTCGGAGAGAGATGCGAACGTAATAAATGCGTGGTACGCGTGTTTCGTTTTTAATCTTTCGTTTATTTCGCTTATTGTTTAAACTTATGCCCATCGGCTACCCGTCACCCTTACTTGCTAGCTTATCCTATGTCTATAACTACTTATGCTAACTTAAATTTAATTGTGGTTTGGGAGACGCGGCGCAGCTGGATGATCCTCCCGTTCTGGCGAACGCGGAAGCGCTGCCCTTCTCGGAGGCGCTCCAAGTCCACGACGGTCCACCCTTGGTCGTCCGTCTGTTCCTCCGCGTTCCCGGTGGTCATTGGAGCCGACGGGCGTTGTGTCTGGGCTGGTGGCGGTGCCTCCGTTTCCCTGGCTGCGCACGAAGGTCCTGGTGCGGTAGCGGCGGGGGGCCTCGGTGTCGGGTGCGCGGCTCTGGTGATCGGTGCACCGGGGCTGGTGGCGGTGCCTCCGTTTCCCTGGCTGCGCACGAAGGTCCTGGTGCGGTAGCGGCGGGGGGCCTCGGTGTCGGGTGCGCGGCTCTGGTGATCGGTGCACCGGGGCTGGTGGGGGCGCCTCCCTGTCCTTGGCGGCCTGCCCTGGCCTGGGGGGGTTGCCGCGGGACCGTTTGGGTGCGGGGCCGGCCTCGAATGCTGCTGGCCGGCGCGATGGCACCGCTGGGTGTTGGGGGAGTTCTCGTGGCTGTGTCATTGTCCTTGCGGGTGTTGGCCCGTGTGCGGACGTACCTGGTGTTTTGCCGGATGTCTGGGTCGGCGGGTGCGTTTCCCGTGCTGGTGGTGGCCCGCTCTGGGGTCCCTTCCAGGGGGCCACTCGCCGTTTCCTGGCGCGGGCCGGTTGTGGATCGAAGGTGGCAGCTGGGTGGCGGGGTGCCGTGCTCTGTGGGTCGGCTGGTGGAGGCGCGCTCCTCGGGGCCGTCGGGGCTCGGTCCTTGGGCTGTGGTGGTTTCCACCGGCTCGTGGATGGCCTTGGCGGGGGCGATGGGGTTCGGTGCCCTGGCGATGGTCGTCGTTCCGGCAGCCGAATGTCCTTGCCCGGTGTTGGCGGCAAGGACGTTTGGTGGCGGTTGCTCGGCGGTGGTGACTCCTCGTCCGACGATTCCCCGAACAATTCCTTGAACGTCTGTCGGAGTCGCGTGCTCTCGAGCTCCGGCATGTCGATGTCGAGGATCTCGTCCATGGTGCGACTGTGATGAATCCGTGCCCTCGTCCTGGCTCGTGTCGGCATTGCTTCCGGGTGCGTTGTTTTGTCCTCTCGCCGGCGGGTCGCTATTGATGTTACTTTCGGTGCAGGGCTTCACGTCTTTCACGTGGGCCCGGCTGGGGCGATTGTTGTCGTCCTTCAAAATAACGATGTTGGGCCCTTTGAATTCGGTGACCTGGTACGGGCCTGCGAAATTCGGCTCGAGTTTTGCCGCGAAGCCCTCTGCCGCGCTGGATAAGTGGTGCTCGCGCCGCATTACGTATGAACCGATGGCGGCGCACCAGTCTCGGTGTCGTAGATTAAAGTATTTCTTTTGCCCTTCGGGAGCTCGGGCTTGGTTTCGCCGTGCCAATTCGAGCGTGTCCTGGAGTTGCTGGAGTTGTTCTTGGCGGAACCGGGTATTGTTTTGGTCGGGATCGCATGGTTTTGGGTGCGGGGGTTGGAATTCGCGCCCGTAGTTGAGATAGGCCGGTGTGAAGCCGGTACTTTCGTGTTTAGCAGTATTGTACGGGAATACCACTTCCGTGATCCAGCGGTCCCAGTGTCGGTGGTTCTCGGCGGTGTATTGTGCAATCATGGTCTTTAGCACTCGATTTACCCGCTCGACGGGGTTACACTGTGGGGAGTATGGTGGTGTCTTCCGGTGTTCGCTCCCGGCGTCCCGGAGGAGGTTGGTAAATTCTCGGCTCTCGAACTGTTTTCCATTATCGGTGATGACCATACGTGGGCACCCGTGTTGTAGTAAAATACGGTCTTTGAAGGCTCGTGTTACGGCCGGAGCGGTGGCCTGTCGGAGCGGCTGGACCTCGACCCATTTGGTGAGCTTATCCTGAAAGACGCACAGGGTGGTGTGTCCCTTGCTGGAGCGGGGAAGCGGCCCGACCAGGTCGGCGGAGACCACTTCCCAGGGGTTGGTGACTGGCGTGGTGTGCATGTGTCCCGCCGTGGCTTGTTGCGGTACCTTGTGTTGCAGACAGGATAGGCATTGTCGGACGTATTTAGCGGCCTCCCGGAACATGCCTGGCCAGTAGTAGCGCTGGGCGAGTCGGGCAGCGGTTTTTGTGGCCCCCAGGTGACCTGCGGTTGGGGCATCGTGATTCTCGGCCAGGATGGTCGGGCGTAGTGGACGAGGGACGCACATCTTCCATTCGCTTTCCTCGGAGTCTTGTCGACCGGTGAGGTCCGGGAAGCGGCGGTACAGTCGCCCTTCGGCAATACGGTACTCAGGGTACTTCGACGGGTCAGCGGTGACTTGGTGCTTGATTCGCTGGTACCACGGGCAGGCCGCGGCATCGTCCACCGTGTATATGTCCTCTGGTCGTCGGGAGAGTGCATCGGCTACCAAATTCATGGTCCCCTTTCGGTATTTGATGGTGAAGTCATACTGTTGTAGCTCTAGACTCCAGCGGGCCAGGCGGCCGGACGGGCTTTCGATTGATTGCAGCCACTTTAAGGCGTGACGGTCGGTCAAGATAGTGAAGTGGTAACCTTCGAGGTAGGCTCTCATCTTTCGAACGCCCCATACTACGGCCAGGCACTCTTTTTTGGTGGTGGAGTAGTTGCGTTCGGCCTGATTGAGCGTGCGACTGGCGTACGCGATGACCTGTTCCCCCTCTTCGTTTTCCGGGGTTAGAACGACTCCTAGTCCGTCCTGGCTGGCGTCGGTTTGCAGGTTAAATGGTCGGGGGAAGTCGGGGCAAGTTAGGGGGCTGCGGCCAGTTGTTGTAGGGTGTGGAAGGCTGTTTCCTCCTCGGGGCCCCAGCTCCACTTTCGCTTTTTTTGGAGTAACTTGGTCAGTGGTGTAGTGATGTCGGAGAAATGCGTAATGAAACGGCGGTACCATGATACCATGCCCAGGAAGCGTCGTAATTCTCGGAGGTTGGTTGGAGGCGGCATTCCGAGGATGGCTTGGACTTTATCCGGGTCGGTTTTAACTCCTTTTGCGGTCACTACGTGCCCGAGGTATTTCAGTTCGGTGCGGCCAAAGTTGCACTTTTCTGGATTGATGCGTAGGTTGGCGGCTTGTAATCGGTGCAGGACTTCGCGTAGATTTTGCAGGTGTTCGTCGAATGTTCGTCCGAGTACGATTATATCCTCGAGGTACGCGAAGGCTCGGGGTTCCATATCTGGGCCTTTGACACGGTCGAGCAACCGCTGAAAAGTTGCGGGGGCTTGCAATAAAGCGGTGACGGTGGTGCAGCTGTTACGTCGGATGAATTCTCGGTATTCGGGCAAGAGGTTGCGATGAATTCGCTCGAGTTGTCGGGCGGGCGAGAGTTGGCCATATCGTCGTATCATGGTTTAGATGTCCGTGATGTATTCGCTAGCTCGTTCCCCGGGCTTCTGTTTGCGTTGTTGGATTGCTTCCTCCAGGTCGTCCTCGCTGAAGATCGGTATATAGTATAATCGGAAGCTTTCCTCGAACTCTTTCCACGTTTCCCACTCTGCGCGGTTGTTCCGGTGCCATAAAAGAGCCTGGCCCTTGAGTAATTCCGGGAGGCATCGGAGTAGCTGGTCCTCGGTAATGCCGTAACATTCCTGGAGTTCGCATATTCGCTCCAGGAAATTTCGGGCGTCCTTGGTGCCGTCGAAATGGCAACCCCACTTACGGACACGGTCCATGGCGGATGCAATTGGTGGCGGTGTGGGGTTTGTTCTATCTTCGGTGAGTGAGATGAGGGGCGGCGTGGTGTCGGTGGGCGTCGTATCATTGTCGTGTTCTCCCATTGTGTTGGTCCTAATAATGTGCTGGCGGAGACGGGCACGTAGCTGCTCGAAATTTCCTTCAATGCTTTGGTGGGCCTTCCCGAGGTCTTCGATAAGTTCGGCCTTATTCAACCGGTATAGCCTTGTTAAGTTCGAGCTCATCTACTGCTTTTCCTTCTTTGCTGGTCGAGACGCAGGTCCCTGTTCGGGCGCCAATTTGTGACGGTCGTACTCCGGTGGCGAGGATTCAGGAGGATGAACTCAGTCGGTACGCCAGGGTTGGTTGAAATCCTCTCGTTGATAAATAATTCCTTTATTTTCTTAACTACATATGTACACTATTTACACGTTGCTTAGGCTAATTGGTCGTCGCGAGCGGGCTCGCGGTACGACGAGCGTTGCGTAGCGAAAAGCTGGAGACCGGGTAGCGTACAGGCATCTCTGGCTCGGGACGGTGGATGAACGAGACCGGGCAATGTCCAGGCGTCTCTGTTCAGAGCGGTAGAGGAAAAGAGACCGGGCAGCGTCGGGGCGTCTCTGTTCGGAGCGGTAGAGGAAAGAGACCGGGCAACTGCCAGGCGTCTCTGTCCAGAACGGTAGAGGGAAAGAGACCGGGCAGCGTCCGGGCGTCTCTGTTCGGAGCGGTAGAGGAAAAGAGACCGGGCAACTTCCAGGCGTCTCTGTTTGGAACGGTAGCGGAAAGGAGATAGCAGGCGATCATATGATCGGCGGGTACACGGATATTTTACCAATACTAGCACCGGGCAACATCCAGGCAGGTCTGGTAGTGGGGGATCCGTATCCCCACTGGAACTGCTTGCCTCAGTCGCGTCGAGGCTTATGTCCCGATTCTCGGAAATTCCCAGCAGCGAGAAATCGACGCGATCTAGCGGCGTGGTGGGGAGTGAGCGTCATTTGACGCGTCGCGAGCCGGCGCGCCTCGGGCCGGTTCGGTGATTCTCGGCTGCGATCGCCTGCGCGTTCGGCCTCTCGCTCACTCCCGGTCGCACCGCCGTGCGCTCGACTCCTCGCGCTGGGACGCTACGTCACAACATATAAAACAGAAAGTTTATATGTTTGTGTTTGTCTGTTACCTAAAAACTTTCGAGCGGTAAACTCTTGAATCACAAAATGTGTCTCAGGTCATTACACCTGGCTACTCCAGATAAATGTGACTATTTTATAAGAAAAAGAAACTAAAAAACTTATTTCTTTTAAAATCACAATCTACATTGCGGGCGAAGCCGAGTAATAGAGCTAGTTAAGTAACAAATGCTAAGTACTAAGTGAGCTGGAATATTTCGTTTTTATTCAGATTTAATAAGACAGAAATAATTGGACGCACTGTTTATGTTGTTGCATATATTGTTTTTCTATTTCATTGCATAAGTAAAGCAAATTCCTTGTTGAGGAGAGAAAGTCTCCTCATATCAGACGAGGACTCGTCACCCCGGGTCTCCACCAAGGCGAACACGAACAAAAACATTGTTCGCGAACGTTTTCGTCTGTTTTCTTCGTGTCCACACCGCCACGAACACGAACAGAACTCCGCGTAGGAACGTTTTCGAGGATGTTCGCGACGGTAGAAACGCAACGAACGACCATTTCTGACGAAACCTGGCGATCCGCATCCCTTTCCATTGTGGGACTGCTCGTAAACAGGCGCCCCCCAACGACCATCCGCCGGCAGGTACTCCACAGAAATAGTATGCGTGACAAGCTCGAATAAAATTTTTATATTTTTTATTTTAACATAATGAGAATATTTCCAACGTATGGATGAAATATTTCTAATAATAATGAAACCAAACACGAGGCAACTCGGACAAATTTGAGTTCCGCTGATAATATATAATGGTTTTATAATGTCAACATTTTTTTATACTAGTCAATAACAGATTTTCTTGAAAAAGAAGATACAATTTTTGTTAGGTGGTGATTTGTGTTTAAAGCTGTGGGGTATTATTAGGAAATAAGGAGAAGGTATTAATGAGTTATATGTGCATTTATAACTATATACTGCATAGATATGCATATACATACATATATTTACAAACATGTAAATGAATTGTCGATGTCAATTTCGATCGAACAAAATGACTTTTTTCCAGGGGTGTGCGGTTACCCGACTTTTCGGGCTCGGGACTGGCCGGCAACTTTCGGGCGGGATCGGACGGGGTCCCGATACCTTCGTATTGTTCGAGATCCCGACAGTTTCGGGATCCTGAGACTCGATTCGGGCTACACGCATAGCCGCCATGAGCGGGCAATTTGATTTTAGGTCGGCTCGGCAAAACTCGGATAATTGGCAGTAAAAAGTTCACCTGTCGATATCTCGAAAAGGTATCCATAGAATTTTTTTAGACCTTATTTTCGGAATCAGCGCGCCATTTTACATAAGAAAAAAGTAGTGGCATCTGCTGCGCCATTTTTTTTTATTTTGTAAATTAGTGTTGACAGCGGAACTCAAATTTGTCCGAATTGCGTGGTGTTTGATTTCATTTTTATTAGAAATATCTCATCCATACGTTGGAAATATTCTCCTTATGTTAAAACAAAAAATATACATATTTTATTCGTGCTTGTCACGCATACTATTTCTGTGGAGTACCTGCCGGCGGATGGTCGTAGAGGGTCGCCTGTTTATGAGCAGTCCCACAATGGAAAGGGATAGCAAGACCCAAGTTGCATGGATTTGAAAAGGGACGAGAACGAGAAAACAGCCGATGTTCGTCACAAATGTTCGAGCCTGGTGGATCACCGAACTTCGTTCGCGAACACCCTCTCCACGTCCACCGTGTACATCCGGAAGATTTATTGCCTATTAGAAAGGTCATTTGTTAGCGAACACTGTTATTTGGCGTCCACACCGACGCGAACGCCGTGTTAGCTAACATGTTCGCGAGAAAATGTTTTTGTTCGTGTTCGCTTCGGTGGAGATCCGGGGTAAGGCTGTCCTGTGTTACGTACATCTCATCTAACAGTTGGTCTGTCAGTCCTCGTCCATAAACTTGGGACTCTTGTAAAATCACGGAAACAAGGTTATTAGCCTGAACAGGACAAAGATTCACATGGAGTATAGTAGGTATGTACCTGGATGGTATATAGCAAGGTTGTAAAAGCTGGAAGATTCTCAAAGGACAATGTTTATTCCCAGAAGGGATTACTGACCTACGAGTGTACAGCGATTGTTATACACCATTGGAAAGATCTCGCCAAGTCGAGTTGATTGATACAATTTTTAACTTCGAAATCAGATGGGATCACCCCGAAAAATGGCCTCATAGTTCGAGATTTTGTAGTTTTGAACAAAAGAAACCAACCGGTAGTAAAATCCATGACTTTCATTTCAGGGCCGTGTTGGGCCTGCGTTTACCCCATGGGCCACTGATCCATTGAGGATTTCGTACTGGGCTTTAGAAAGGGGCACATGCGGGATACCCTTTTGGACTTAACATTGCCATTTACAGCTTTGAGGTTTCGGGCCATGAGATTTTACATTTTTTAAGGTTTACAGACCTCTTGTTCCAAAACCTCAAAACTGTAAACTTTGGGATATACTATACTTAAGGACCATTACCTGATGGCCTCGCACCGACTCGCTCACGTGGTCACCAATCTCTATTTTGCCTTTCCTGCAAATTTTGAATACCCACTTCCAGACACGCTTCCACCAATAACGAATTCTTGGTACCACCTTTCTCTAAAAATCCCACTCCTGAAAGCGGCTACATAGATTTCCTTCAAACCAACCACCAGTGCCAAACCAGAACCACAACACTGTCAACAGAGGTCAAAGAACCAACGTAGAATTCGTACGTTCTGTAGACAAAAATCAGTTAGTTGGAGAAATACGAACGTCTCCGATTCAAAATCATTTGTTGCTTACACGTTAATTGCTATGTATCTAGAGACGCGGTAGCGTCTCGACGCCAAGTACATGTTTCGACACCCTGTATATGACGACTGTCGCTACCGCTATCATTTACTCGTCGCGCGGCTAATCCAACCTAACCTGAAACTTATTTCATTAATATATCATCGTGCCTGCAATATTTTCTAAATTTAAAGGCATTTTTCTTATGTAAACCGCATATAAACTTTTGAATAAGACCAAATTCAATAAAATCGGTCCTCGCATGACAGAGATATCGTAATTAGAGCTGTTACTTTTCTACCCGTCGGGTACCCGGGTACCCGGACATTACCCGGGATAACTTCAAGCAATTGAATGTAGTATTGTTTGTGATTGTCTGTGGAGTAGTCTGATGTTAGCCAAATATGATCGAACAATACCACTTTCAATGGCTTGAAGTTGTTTCGGGTAGACGAGTACCCGACAGGTAGAAAAGTAACAGCTCTAATCGTAATATCGTCTCATGGATCTGTCGGAAATGGTAAGATTTTTCTTATTCTTCTCCAGTCAAAATTTTCGTCGACATAATACGTATATACGCGTTACACGCTCACCTTCAGCCAAAACGAACTAATATATGTTTCGTTCGTCAATCGCTATCTTCACTATGCAATCCACTCCAAATTTTGACAGCGTACCGTCAAGTTATAACCAAATTATAAACGTGTTTTTACAAATATTTGTCGTTGTACCATTGAATTGCAAACCAAAATGCAGTCTCAAACACAAGGTAAGTTGCCGAAATTTGAATTTGCGACATGTTTGTATATCATCAAACTCTTTTTTATTTGTAACTAAACTGAGGATTTTATGTATATGTAGATATAATCGAAGCGTAAAATGATGCTGTGACCTACGCCAGGTTATGTGTGTATTAGGGGAGACCGGGGCTAGTTGACTAATTTTTAACATTTCTAATTTTTATAAATAGACCATTGGTATTTTGTTGACTTGCTGCAAACCAAAAGTTTACAAATTTCATTAGGTATACAGGCTTAATTGTCAGCTTTAAGTGGTGGAATTCGAATTATACAAAAAAGAAAAGAGAAGCCAGGAAAGCACTGAGGACCTGAAGAAGGAGCAAAGGAGGCGAAGAAGACTACCAGAAGAAAAGAAGGGAGTACAAAAAAGTGTGCGAAGAAAGGAGAAGGGAATTACAAGAAAATACAGGAAATGAGATAATACAATTAAAGGGAGAAAATCAAATTTGGGAATATATAAATAAACAAAGAAAGAAACGAATAGGTATTTCCAATAAAATAGATTTAAAAGAATGGAAGGATCATTTTAAAACATTGCTAGAAGGCGTCGACTGTAAAAAAGAAGTAGGAGAGTTGGAAGAAATAATCAACACGGAAGGAGAAGAGGAAGAGGGAATAACAGAAGCAGAAGTAAAAGAACAAATCAGGAAATTAAAAAAGAAGAAAGCAGCAGAAGGGTTAGACAAGATAGAAAATGAAGCCTGGATTTACGGTAACGTGAAAATAGTAAAATGGATCACAAAAATTTTCAATAAAGTGTGGAAGGGAGAAGGTTTCCCGGAGAGGTGGAAAGAAGGGGTGATTTCTCCAATATTCAAAAAAGGAGATAGAGAAAAGGTAAGCAACTGCCGGGAGATAACGATCTTAAACACAGCGTACAAAATATATGCTATGGTCCTAGAAAAAAGATTAAAAGAGGAATTGGAAAAGAACCACATAATACCAGAAATGCAAGCAGGATTCAGGAGCGGTAGGTCGATAACAGATAACATTTTTATTCTGAACTATGTAGCTAACAGAGAAATACAGGAAAAAGGGGGGAAGCTGTATACCTTTTTCGCGGACCTAAGCGCTGCATGCGACAAAGTGGATAGAGTAAAACTTCAGAACATCATGAAGCGAAAGGAAATAAGTACACGCTTGAGGATGAGAAACGGAGAAATTTACAAAGAGACAAGAAATACTATAAAAGCAAACAGAGAAATGTCATCCAAATTGTGGACAACAGCAGGGGTAAGACAGGGATGCCCACTGAGTCCAATGTTATTTACAATATAGGTAGCGGACTTGGAGGAAACCATGAGGAAAATCCAAGCAGGAGGAGTAAGTGTAGGAAAAGAAAAAATCTGGACTCTAGCATATGCGGATGATATAGCGTTACTAGCAAATGAACCAAAGGATCTTAAGACATGATACGAAGATTCGGAAAATACCTTGAAACGAAAGGGTTGCAACTGAACGCAGAGAAATCTTAGGTGCTGATTTTCCATAAAGGAAGAGGAAAGAAGAAAAGAGAAGAATGGGGCTGACAGGGGCACAGTCTGGAAGAAGTAAAGGAGTTCAAATTAGGGTATAATTTCCAGAAAAATGGGGGCAAAGAGATGCATATAAGGGAAGTCATAAAGAAAGCTAGAATAGCAATGGCGCAGATATGGGGAATAGGACAAAGAATGTTCAAGAACAATTTTGAGAAAAGAATGAGAATATTCAGAAGCATAGTGAAAAGTATCTTGCTGTACGCGTCAGAAATTTTGGGATAGATGGAAGCAGAAAAGGTAGAGAAAATACAGGAGATATACATAAGGTGGACTTTAGGTTTGGACTTCAATACACCAGCATACCTAATTTTGGAGGAAACAAAAACGGACAAAGTAAGGATAGAAGCGGGGAAAAGAGCAATAAAATATGAGGAGGGAGCGAAACGGCTGAACAAGAATAATGCTGGAGGGAAATAGACGCGAAGCAAGCAGAGAAAAAGTCGAAATAGGAGGAAATGAGAGACGCATACTACAGGCAAAAAATGGTGGATATCCAAGAAATGGAAATAGAAAGAAGGAGAGGAAGAGAGTTTGCTGAGGAACTAGCGCAAAGAGCCAGGGCAGAACAGGTTCAATGGCAGTACGACAGAATGCATGGAGGCAGATACAACGCACATTACGCAGAAATCAGGGATAACCAGAGAGGAATTACCTAAACGGAAACTACAGAGAGCACAGACCAAAGCATGATTGCAAGGTTCAGATGTGGGAACGAAGAGCGGGGAAGCAAGTACTGGAAGGAGGAAAAAGATACAGTTTGCAGACTATGTAATGGGGCTAGACCAGTGGTCGGCAAACTGCGGCTCTTTGGCCCCTTGAATGCGGCTCTGCCACAAATGATTACAATTTTATTTTTATCAATAAATAATGTCATTATTAAGTATGATATCAAATTTTATTGAGTGTACCTATAGTTTAATTAAGACTTAAAACTATAATTAAAGTTTATTAAGTTAATAAACTGTGTACCTACCTACATAGTTTAAGTTTAAGAAATTTGGCTCTCAAAAGAAATCTCAATCGTTGTACTGTTCATATTTGGCTCTGTTGACTAATGAGTTTGCCGACCACTGGGCTAGACAGACGCTGGGTCAGATGCTACAAAACTGTAAGGAGCTGAAAAGAGAAAATTCAACGATCCGAGGGATACTAAAGGGAGAAGAAGAAGGAGCGGAGTGGATGCAAATGGTTCTGGAAAAAAGGAGAAGAAAAGATGAACAAGATGAAGGAAGAAGTCAAAACGAAAGCACAATCTTGAGTTAACAGTCCCAGAAACACTTACCCACATAACATATGTAACCCCATTTTGAGGCCGACAGGCAAAAAATAAACCTATTTACTACTACAGGCTTAATTTTGAAAATCGTTTTAATTAAGTATGGGTTGTAGTTTTTATTGTATTTAGAGTAGTGAGACGAATAAGTCAACAACCCGGCTGTGGGGTTACATGTATATGTATACTACGACCAATTCATTTTTTTATTTTTTCTTCACTCCTTCACAGTGTTATTTTTTTTTATTATTAATTATCATGGTGCTAGATACTGTAAATGTTTTGTACTTGTTTGTTATAGTCTATCTGGAAGGCCTGAGAGTTTGAAGGGAGGATAGGATGTAAAACTGGTAGGGATGAGTTTGGAAGGATTTTATAGTGGGGGAAGTGGATTTGAGCAGCTAAACTCATTGCCTCGACTGTATCCTGAGGATAAAAATGCAATTTTTAGTGATATTCCTATGCTTAGCCCAGTGGCGTGGCCAAGCAAGGTATTATCAGACCATCAATACCCATACCTTTTCTCCCGCAGGCTTTCAAATAATTTGTCAATTTAAAACTCTGACAATATGAGTATACTTTCATTATATTGCGTTTTAAAATAATTCTAAGATCATTCATTGACACCGATACCTTTCCTCTCACAAGCTTTCAGATAATTTGTCAATTTAAAACTCTGTCAATATGAATACACTTTCATTATTTTGCGTTTCTAAATAATTCTTATTCATCCATACCTTGACCTAGCCTAGCCACGCCCAGTCTAGATGTTACATTTTATCTTCACATTAAGTAATGGAATGTATGAACACAGCATTTTAGTTGTGTGTATGTAGTTGTGTCATCTTAAGCGCAGTTGTAAAGCACCTTTATGTACTTGCAGCTCATTTTGATTTCACATATTTTTTTATATTGCATATTTTCTTTTATTTTTTTTTTGTGATTTACTGTTTTCCGCCCTCGACTTTTTTACGTACTTGGCGTAATTTTTTTTACTTTTTTGAAGTTTTTTATGGGGAGCTCACTTATTTTTACAATATTAAATATACCATAAGTGCTATTTGTCACAACAACCTCGATACCTCCCTTCATAAACTATTCAGTGACCTCTTGGGATAGTAAAACGCAAGAGATTGACAATGTGGCGTGGAGATTTAAAACTTCTAAACAAGCGACGATCTACCTATGGTAGATCGATATGGTACAAAACTATGATACTAATACATATTTTCCAAAATTCTTATACACAGAGCATTGAACTTGCCATTTTAAAATCAGCAACGATTAAAAAGTTTAATAGTTTCCGTTTGTTTGCAATAGTCCAAAAGAGGCAGCTATCATCAAAGTTGACGCATCAAATTGCGTCAAATTCGAGCGTTAAACACGCACAAACATTTCAGTTCGTGAAATTTGACCTGGCTTTGTATTATACTAAGGTCGAAGCCAGATATATTGGCCGATGAATTCGTTTTCGCGAGCAGCGATCGAGGAGAAATCAACCACCACGACCCGAAGATCGTGGATTTGTCAGTTGGAGTTGCAAAGCCCCCGAAGGGTATGGTGGGGTAACGGGAACGCTGCTCCGCTCCGCGTGAACGTAGCCGTGTGCCTGTTATTTATTCTTACCGTAATAGTTGTATGCGTTACGAAGCTATGCATAGACCAATACGAGATGAAGCTATCGAGAAAAAGCAATGTTTTGACAAATACAGCTCCAGAATTTTTTCGGAGCTAACGCACACCTATTCTGATGTGTGTATTTCTACGCTAAAAGCTCGGTTTGGCCTGCACGCCAGAAGCTTGACACTACCCCCACCACTTCTGTCTCATTCTTGTTCTGCGAAGGCGGGAGCGAGATGGAACGAGAGCGAATCATTTCGATGGTGTTTTTTCACTTTAAATAAAATCGTGGAGCAGGGTATCTCACAACAAATTCATTTCGACGCTTGATGCTGTATTAAATTGATTCATATTCTGTTATAAAAATCCTGCTCCACGATGTTATTTAAAATGAAAAAACACTCGAAATTGCAGTACAAGAAAATAATTAGTTTTTAGTTTTTAGTGCATTTTTAATAAAATCGTTTAACATAACATTTTTTTTGTACATTTTTTATTTTCTAGTTTTTAGTGTTTATGGATTTACATTTTGCAGCTCAGACTTCTTTAGAAATATATTTTATTTAATTTAAAATCGCGATGCGACTAACGACCCGAACGCAGCGGCTTTTTGTCGTTTTCGTAAAGAACGCGAATGGCTGATTTCGATTCGTTTGGATTTGTGGTTATGGGTCATATTTATTGATGACTGGGTAATTTTTTCACCCGCTCAGGGTTAATTTTTTTTTTAAATATTGCATTGTCATCCAAACTACGCATGCCTGCAAAGTTTCAAGACAATTGGATGGTTGGAAGTGGGTTAAATTTGAGTTGCCAGATTTCAACCATATATACAAACAAACAAACAAATAAACATACAAACAAACAGAGGATCGAAGATGAATAAAATCGTTTAAAAAAATTACAGGTTGCTTTCTCATGAATCGATGGTGTTCAATCAATTGATTATTTACGTATTTCAAATCTATGTGCGGATTTGATTTTTATTTGAGATTTTATTTTAAAATCAATGAAAGTTTGTATTGCAAAGTCGATTGGGAATTTTGTTAAATGTCCGTGATGATTCTTTCTGTTCTCCAGATGAAAGGCTTAAGTTAAATTGAACCAGTCAAATCATCGTTGTCAACACTATCGATCTCACTTTTTAAATCCAAGGCCATTGTCGGCGAACTTTGTCCATTATAGTTTAATTTAATTGAAGTTCCTGGGAACTTCCCTTCGTCGTTTTAAAATCGATCCTGATGAAGTGTCTCAGGAATCCCTTTTATCTTACTAACAAGGAGAGTATTTTAGGTGTCCGCCTCCGATCATTTTGATTTTTGGATATGTTATAGAGGACCGAAAAATAAGAAATACGTGTTTTTTTATTTTTCCCCGTTTTCATATTTGGGGGGTGAAAACTGCGTTCAAAGTTAGGGTTGAAAAATCATTTTTGTGGAATATCTCGAGAACTATTAGAGATAGGGGAATAGTGTCAATGGACGAATTTTGTGTCTTTGAATGCGAAATATGACTGACTCACCAGATTTTCAAAAAGTCCATTTATTTAAATAATACATAAAAAATTGTTATTTTTTTGTTAATAATTCTTGTAAATCTTCATCTATATTCATGCAAATTTATTTTCTCATACTTCACAGCCGAACCGAAAATACGGATAAATCAGAATTTGTATTTCCTACAAATTAACAAATATAATTATTATTGAAGTTTACTTATAGTAAGGTGTCCTCCTACAGGGAAATGTAGTTCTCAAGTTATCTAGAAATAAAATTCTAAACAAAACATATCTAATACGCATATAATTTCCTTTTGTATACTAGATATTACTTCTAGCGTGAACAAAATTGCCATTTCGAGTACGAGGTGTCTGTAGCGCTACGTTCTATTGCAAGCGGCGCACTGCGCCCTTAACGTGATTGGCTATCGTAATTAGTTTGAATGTATGCGAAGACCTTAAAATATAGTTAGAAACATTTTGGTAAAAGTAAAATAGTATGTGCAAGTTCAATTCTTGTTTTTCCGTTTATAAACATATGGTAGTAATTGTAATATGGTAGTAAGTAGTAATTTACTTATTAGATTTGTGCTTGCTATTGTTTAGCACACTATAGGATCACACAATTGAGAAAATTAATCAATTTAGACGACGTCAATTGTTAATGGATTGACAGTGGTTATTTCGTATGGAACATACATGTGTATGTGGCTAACTACATTTTACAAGATTTCACTTTTTCTGCTATTTTTACCACGCTGACAATGAGATATCAGTTTGTTTATACATTCTTCAGATTCGAAAATAAAAGTTAAATATATCAACTTACGTACTGCTGTTTGTTTGCGATAAGTCGGTATATATTCTCTCGGTTTCTGGCTACTTCTTCAGTTGTATCCGAGTGTGTGACGAATCCACAGAAGTGACTTTGTAAGTACCATTTTCGTAATAGAAAATGATTGTTAATCCATTGAATGTGATCAACTTGTTGTTAGTATCATTTCAAAGTATGTATTTGATGGAAACTCCAATAACGAGAGAGGAAATACGGTTAAAAGACTGCATTCAAAAGCTGTTGGTCGATAGTATATTTGAATTTAATGATATCGAAATATCGGAAGTAGCTTCATTAGACTTTCTAGATCAGTTTATAGAGTGTGAAGCGGAACCTGTGGTTGTAGACGATACAGATGAAGACTGGACTGAAGAATCATATACAGGAGTTTGTTCGCAGCGTGATAAAGATGTTGACATTAAATATAAGCGGCGCGCAGTTGAATTTTGGAAAGGAGCAGAGAAAAGACGAAAGCTTACTACAGTTCAACATAATTTTCAACTTGTTTCTTCTGAACGTCAATTACGACAATGGGCTCATCAAATTGAAGCAGGAGGAACTAAAAACGAAAAGTTAACAAAAGTTTCCGAGTATGTAGTAGAAACTATGAGAAAAGCTATTGGCACTGGTTATATTTTGCATGACAGACACATTCGGCAATGGGCTCTGAACGCATACAAAGAGCAGGGTAATAACGACAACGCTTTTAAAGCTTCTAGAACGTGGGTAAATAATTTTAAAAAAGCCCATCGCATTGTTTCACGAAAAATAACCAAATTTGTTACAAGATCGGCAATAGAAGACGATGAAGTTTTGAAAGTTAAACCTGCAGATTTTGTTAAGGAAGTGAAGCCCTTGATTGCAACGTATGGATCTCAAAATATATATAATTCAGATCAAAGTGGATTTCAATTAGAAATACATACTGGACGGACCTTATCAGCGGAAGGCCAAAAAAAAGTAGAATGTGTTGTACAATCTGTAGCGTCACCGACACATAGTTATACAATACAACCAACAATAACTGCGGATGGAAGATTGTTGTCACCCCTCTTTAAGGCCGCCACACACGGTCCAGTCGGCCTGTCAGGTCTGCCTGCGCAGGCAGGCCTGTGCAAGTCGGCTGGACCGTGTGGATGCACTACGCCGTCCGGCCGGCCTGACGCCGCACAGTGGTCGGGATAGGGATAGTTAGCGACATTCATTGTTGTATAATTTTTAAACTATAAAAGATATCGGAATGGCGCCAAAAAACATAAAATGAAAAAATGATTCCTTTCTAATGATTTATAATTGAATATATTGTACGTCCATTTAATGTTGTTTTTTCAATTTTTTCAACTTAATTGTTATAAAAAATTTTGAAAACTGTATATTTAGGAGTTTATTTAATGGTCTTTAAGCGATTTAAATCGCTTGTTGGGAAAAGTTTTAGTTTCCGATTATAAGGAAAAACCAAATAGTACTCTTAGAAATTGTGACGAAATCTGCAGTTTAGTTAAACATTAGTATTCATTTATTCAACGGATTTATTCATTTCAGCGTATTAAGAAATTCGTTATTCTTTATCGTATCGATATGGAAGTGATACCGATGGATTCCTTATGTTTTTCCGATGAAATTCATGCAAAATTTCATGTAAATCGGACTATTTTTAACAAATTCAGCTGGAAATTATATAATTCTTTAATTATTGCTGGAAATTATATAATTATATAGTTATTGTTGTTAGTTTCATTGGCGAAACATAAGGAATCGATAGGCGTCGTTTTCGCAATGATATGATGAGAAATGCGGAAATCCTGGACATTTCTGATTTTTTAATGGATTCCAACACTTTCGAAAATCGAGAGCCATCAAATTCGGTGAAGCAATGGAGAATCCTGTCCTCGCCACGGGGTACCAGGCGGCATCTCTTTGACTGGCGTCGCTGGAGAATCACCCTGTAGTATACATTCAGTAGATTTCGGTAGGAGAAAGTTTATTTTTCCAGCGCGATAAGGACTGTGCAGGCAGGCTGGAGCAAATTCGAAAAACGATTCGGTCGGCCTGAGGCCGCGACCAGATCTGAACCGAACGCCACTTGAGACTCCCTATTCTCCATTGCAGCGTAGTAAGAAATTCATCATTCTTTATCGTATCGATATGAAAGTGGTATCAATAGATTCCTGGCGTTCTCCCGATTAAAATCATAACAAATTTCATGCAAATTGAACTACTTTTACACAAGCAATTTGTATTCCTTATGTAAAAGTAGTCCGATTTACATGAAATTTGGTATGATTTTCATCAGAAAAACATAAGGAATCCACTGGTGCCGCTTTCATATCGATACGATAAAGAACGAAGAATTTCTTACTGCGCTAAAATGAATATTTCACATTTTCACCCTCGACTGCGGGGGTCGACCTCACTTCGCTACGTTCACCCGCGGATTCATACCTGTTTCAGAAAAAAATGATTATTTATTCTTCATCGTATCGATATGGAAGTGATGCCGATGGATTCCTTATGTTTTTTTAGATGAAAATCATACAAAATTTTATGTAAATCGGACTATTATTAACGAAATTAGCTCGAGGTTATAGGAATTAATTTTTCATGGAATTTCCTTCATTATTTTCCGTGAGAACACTCATGGATCGCCGATTCGCGAGCCTGGGCGATCCTGAGCGAGCCCGTTCGGCTCGCCGATCCACGTGCCGTCTGATTTCACCGGAAGACTGTCGAGCGTCAGTTCTGCAACTACCGATCGTGACTGCACCAAGTGCTTCGTGAAATTCAAAGAGTGTGGTGATCAATTATTAGTATTAGAACAGAAAATGACATCGTCACTTTCTGCTACACAGAAAAAATGCATAGAGGATTTTTTTATCAATTTATAGAAGTGAACCATGCCTATGCAAAACGAATACTGAAGAGTATCGTAATCGTGACCTCAGAGCTACTGCGTATTTAAAATTAGTCAATTAGTTAAAAGAAATCCAGCCATTCAGCACCAGAAAAAGTGTGGTCAGAAGAATCAACAACATGCACAGCGTCTATCGGAAGGAGTTGAAAAAAATAAAGGCCTCGACGAGGACAGGAGCGGGTGCAGACGAAAGGAGCGACGACGAAACCGGGATCGAGGTAAGTTAAATAAAATAATTTTTTTTTATGCATATTATATTTGAAAAATGTGCACATTATATACAAAGTAAATAATTGTAAATTTTAGATACAGTTGTGTAGGGCCATTCCACGTGAAATCGGACAATTTTCGGAGTAACATTTCGGATGTTGGTGAAACTTGAATATGTTGTAGTCTTTAATGATATATAACCGTATCTCGAAGAATATTTAAAAAATTTAAAAATTGTTGATCTTACAGGTTTTTGAAATATAGACCTGATCTTTTTTATTCAACTGTCTACATATCTAATATTTTGAATCTATTTCTTTCATTCCACACCTACTGTGGCCTTGAAGGCCATGTGTGCTACATAGTTGAATTTGTCTTGATAAATTCGAAAATCGAATTCGAAACTCGAATTCGAAACTCGAAAAAATATATTACATTTTATTTAATAAAACTGAAGCTCACCGTCATTTCGCGCAAAATAATCCGAACACAAAAAATTGACATTACGTATTATGTTGGGTATAAAAAAGAGTACAAGTTCTCCGTTTTCATTTTTTCTCCAAATACATAACATTTGCAAGAACATTGTATAAAAATGGCAGGTATAGCCGCCTGGTCACTGTTTGTACTGCACGGCTCAGCCAAGCGAGCCGGTGTCCTTCGACGCAGAGAGGAGATCGAATTTTTCCGAGCGGCCCGAAAGAAACCGGGCGGCTTGGAAAGAAGGGAGCCGGCCCAATGAACTTCGAGCAGATCGAAAACTATTTGTCCGATTTATTTGAAACTTGGTACATATATTCTTCATGGTATTATTTCAACTGTAGCATATCATTTTTTTTATGCGATAACCGATTCGTATATAATAAATTTTTTAAATTTGCTTTGTCAGGTAAAAAATTAATAGTGGTATTCATCTTGCTCTCTTTTGTACAATAATTTTTATTCTTCTCAAATCCGTATGCTAATTGTCTTCCTTTACGCGTCACCTTATCCGTGCGGATTTAGCTACAGGTACAGGTAAAACGGCCTTTCGCCCCTACGTCGTAGGACCTATGCGAATATATACTACTACCAATAAAATAATAAAACGTTTCGTACCGACCGTAGCAAAGTATAATGACTTGCCACGTTTATTTCTTAAGGTCCTCCGCTGAATTGTACGTGTCTTGTATTTTTTTCACCGAAGTAATTAAACTACGGCTGTTCGGGTGCTTGAATATTCGGGCGGCTTGAAATTCGCACCGAGCCGGGACTCGGTTTTCGAGCCGAGCCGGGTACCCGTAAAAATCGGACGGCCCGAAAAATCCGGGTAGTTCGAATTTGTTTCGAGCAGCTTGAAAAATTCGGGTAGTCCGAATCGTTTCGGGCCGCCCGGAAGAACCGGATAGCCCGAATTATTTCGGGCCGCTCGAAAGAAAGTGCTAGCTCGAATTGTTTCGGGTGGCTCGGAAAATCCGTTCGCCTTGAATGTGATTCGAGCAGTTCGACTATGTTGATATCTCGAAAACGTATCCGTAGAAAATCTTTTAGACCTTATTTTGGGAATCAGCGGCCTATTTTACATAAGAAAAAAATAATGGCATCTGCTGCGCAAAATGGCTGTAAACTAGTGTTATTTTCAATTGTTATCGAATATTTCTATTTAACGTTTGCATTTTATTTATTCGCATTATTGATAACCATCATTTACATCCCAGTAGAAAAATATTTCTTAAAATATTCCGTACCGTTCGAAATATTTCACGTACTCAACATAGTCGAACTGCTCGAACCACATTCAAGGCGTACGGATTTTCCGAGCCACCCGAAACAATTCGAGCTAGCCCTTTCTTTCGAGCGGCCCGGAACAATTGAAGGGTTGGATGCAATAAGGGGACTAGCGCTTGGAAATTGGAAAAATAATTGTCCAAACGCAAAGAAAGATTGGTAAATTAAATGTTATTAAATTGCATTTCTAAAAATAAAGTGTTGTAAAGCTCGTCACGACACACATTTTTTCTATTTACAGTTTGTTTATCCAATCATTACTATTCGAGTTAAAAATTATAAACAAAAAATTTTTCATCGCCCGAAATCATTATTTCTTTAAACTTAAATTGCGATAATTTGAGTAAATATTAAGGGATCGTTATGGGACTTGAAACATAACTTCAGAAAACTCTAGCGAAGCCGTAAAATGTATGCACAAAAACCTTATGTTAAAAAATGTAATAATATTTAATTAAGAAGTAATACTGGACATAACCCATGTTTTTCAACGTTCGCCGTTAAAAAGTATCGAGGCAATTTTGAGGTACATACAACTTGCAGCGACAAAGTTTTTCCTTGATATACAAGGAAGATTTTCACCAATTTTCACACTGATTAATGAATAATTGTAGAAGATATGATGATATATATAAATCTCGCGCGCCACCAACAGTCGGTAGCCGCGTGTAATGCGCTATTTAGCAGTTTTAGCAGTCGCGTTGACGCGCGGGATTTATACATATCGCCGTATCTTCTACAATTATTTATTAATCAGCGTGAAAATTGGTGAAAATCTTGCTTGTATATTAAGGAAAAACTTTGTCGCTGCAAGTTATAAGTACCTCAAAATTGCCTCGATACTTTTTAACGGTGAACTTTGAAAAACTTGGGTTATGTCCAGTATTACTTTTTAATGAAATATTATTACATTTTTTAACATAAGGGTATTGTGCACACATTTTACGGCTTCGTTAGAGTTTTCTAAAGTTATGTTTTAAGTCTGATGACGATACGTTAATATTCGTTGGAAAAATAATTTCAAACAAACGAGACGTGTATTTTCGTCGTAATTGCCACCACATGAAATGAGACAAATTCAATGAAATGAATTTTTCCGAAAGTACTTGCTCTTTTTTAACAGCCTTCAAAAAGGAGGATGTTATAGATTCGACCCGTATGTATGTTTTTTTGTTTATGTTTGTTAATAATAATTTGTATGTTTGTCCCCGCATAACTCCTCAGCATATGGACCGATTTTGATGATCTTTGTTTTATTCGAAAGAGGGCGATGTCCCGGTGGCCCCATCCTACACTGCATCAACATTGGCCCAATATTTTGTCAGCTATGGTTAATAATAAAGACTATTGTCACTTAATTATTATTAGTTTATGTACGTACGCGCATATCTCCTCAGCATGTTGTGTCAATATATATAAAACTAAAAAGTTAAAAATGAAATAATTTTAAAAAATTGAAACCGACTTCAAAAAAAATAAAATAAAACTAAAAAGTAAAAAAATAATTATTTCCCTTATTTAATCTACGACTCTCATATTCTTTTAGTCGGTGCCTCATCATTTACACTATGTAAATCTGACGCCGACTTAAAAAATATCAGAGTCGTAGATTAAATAAGAGAAAAAATTATTTTTTACTTTTTAGTTTTATTTTATTTTTTCACGCGCTTCGAATCTCCCGCCAAAATCGCACCCCCGTTTCCGGAAACCACGCCAAGAGCGCAAGAAATAGGGGGTGCGATTGGTGTTCGGTAAATTATCTAATTGGTCAGCATTCGTTCGTTGAAGTAACCAATCACCGCAAATTTCCGACCGCGGGTGTCTTCCCGGAAAATCCGAAGACTGTCGAGCGTCAGTTCCGCAACAACTATCAACCGTGACTGTACCAATTCAACGACTGTTGTGAAATTACGGAAGAAAATGACGGCGTCACTTTCTGCTATGCATAAAAAATGCGTTGAAGAATTTATAGAACTCTACCGAAGTGAACCTTGTCTCTGGAAAATTAATAGTACAGAGTATCGTGATCGTGACCTTAAAAGTACAGCCTACTTAAAATTAGTGAACAAATTAAAAGAAATTGAGCCTTCCAGCACCAAGAAAAGTGTAGTCACCAGAATTAATGGTATGCGGAGCAATTATCGGAAGGAATTAAAGAAAATAAAGGCCTCTATGAGGACAGGATCGGGTACAAACGAGGTGTATAAACCGACACTGTGGTACTTCAACGATCTAAATTTCTTAGATGATCAGGAGACACCTAGAAACTCTCGGTCGAATATTCTAAGCGATGACGACGAAACCTGCATCGAGGTAAGTAAAATAAAATAATTTTTTTTACGCATATTATATTTCAAGAAAGTGAACATTTTATACATTTTATACAAAGTACACAAGTATAAATTTTAGATACAGTATTCCACGTGAAGTCGAACATTTTTCGGAGTAACATTTCGGATCTTGGTGAAACTTGGATATGTTGTAATATTTATTGATATATAAACGTATCACGAATGATTTTTCAAAATATTAAAAATTGTGGATCTTACAGATCTTTCAAATATAGACTTTTTTATTGAACTATTTAAATATGTAATATTTTGAATCTATATCTCTCATTGAACACCTTGTGTGTCCTTGAAGGTCATAGTATGCCACATGGTTCAATTTGTCTTGACAGTCGCTTTCATATTGTGTGAAAAAATATATAGCATTCTATTTAAAAAGAAATGAAGCTCACCGTCGTTTCGCGCAAAATAATCCGAACACAAAAAATTGACATAACGTATTATGTTGGGTCTAAAAAACAGTACAAGTTTTTTGTTGTAATTTTTTTCAAATAAATACCAATTGCAACAACTGTGTATAAAAATAGCAGGTATAGCCGCCTGGCCACTGTTTGTACTGCAAGGCTGAGCCAGACGAGCCGCTGTGCTTCGATGCAGCGTCACATTGAATTAATTTTCATTTGGCCAATTTTAAAGTGTCCTTAGTTTTGAAAACGTGTCCATTTTTATTAAGTACTCTTATGTCTCCACTGTAACCTCCCAAAAGCTCATTTCTATCAGTTTCTTGGTTCAATAGTTATAATTTATTGGAAAAAGGTCACCTCTATAATTCGAAGAGATGTAAGATCCACAATTTTTTAATTTTTAGAAAGTCCTTCGAGATGCGATTATATATCAGTAAAGACTACAACATATTCAAGTTTCACCAACATCTGAAATGTTACTCTGACAAACTGTCCGATTTTTCGTGGAATGGAACAGCAAATGATTATAGTAAATGCGTTAAATTTAATTAATAAAGTTATTTTGCCACGGGATTGCACCCTCATTCACAAAATAATTTATAAAATCTGCTCTAACTTTCTTAGCATCATTAGCCGTATTTCCTGGGTTTCTTGGATTCAAACTTTCCATGTTAGAATTGTTTGTATGAAACCCCGACACAGTAGTCCCATCTTCTGTATTTTCTCGATCAAAACAGTCTGGAGGCGAGTAAGAATTCGGCACCGATTTCATTAAAAAATTGTGTAATACACAACTTGCCATCACAACAGAATCAATTTTTTCCGGTCCTAGATTAATTTGGGTGTGAAAAATTCTGAATCGTGATGCCATGATGCCAAACGCGTTTTCGACAATACGTCTCGCTCGCGATACACGGTAATTATATATTTTTCTTTCTTGGCAAATTAGATCTGCTTGTCTAAACGGTTTGATCATATCCACTCTCAACGGAAAGGCATCATCCGCTACAAAAACGTAGGGCAAACTCCTAGAAGTGTTTCTGATATTTTCTTCAGTTGGGATCTTTAAGAGCTTGTCCTGAAGTTTCTCAAAGAATTTGGTGTTTTGAAGAACACCTCCATCAGAAACTCTGCCGTTGGTACCAAAATCGCACATGAGGAATTGATATTTTGCATCCACTATCGCTAGTAGAACCATACTGTGGCGTCCTTTATAGTTATAAAATTCCGTCCCGCTTCCATTTGGAGGAATAATTTCGATATGTTTTCCATCAATCGCTCCAAGACAATGTGGAAAGTTCCACCTTTCTTCAAAAACTTTCGCTACATTCTTCCATTCTTCCGTTGTTCGTGGAAACTAAAAATAGAAAAAAATATTGTTTCAGGAACACGGAATGGAAAATACAGGGCAAACATCTGTGGAATGCATTGCGGATGGTTGTACCACGGATGTCGCTGCTTCAACAGAAGGGGATGAAAATGCAGTTGATACACCTCCAACCCCCTGTACAAGATCGATAGACCAAACTAACGGACCAAGACCGTCAAAAAGGATTGCAAGATCGGAAGAAGCTGTGTTACAGCACGATGTACTGCTGTCTGTGCAACGGCATTTTAAACGTCCAGTAGAGCAGGAGGACCGTTTTGACGTTTACGGGAGAAACGTTGGGATGAAGTTGCGGGACTTGCCCAAAGAGCAGAGGCTGCTAGCCGAACGCATTATTAATGATACGCTCTTTGTGGCCGAGATGGGAAAATTGGATATAGCACATCCGTTAATTTCGGATCAAATAATGAATAGACACATTCATACTCCTACTCCCCCACAAATGCATCATCACTGTCAACAACAAGCATACTCATATAGCCCAACTCCTCGCCCAACTATTCCTAATCCCAGTCCCAGTCCAATGCAACATTATGAACCATATTACCCTTACCATTCTCCATCACCTCAAGTTTTCATTCCGGAAAACTCGGCAGGCTCGTTTTTATTAAATTTAAATAATAATAATAATACTAATCCTAGTGATAATAATAATTGTAAATAGCATTTTTAGTACTTACTTCATATGTATAATTATGTGAATTATGTGTAATTATTTACAAAAGAGTAGTCTTCACCGATTTCGATAACCTTGGAATATGTTGTCTGGTGCATGATTCTGAACAACTGTTTCCTATACACGTTGCCGTCGCTCGACCTTAGGTTTGGAGATATTTGCAAAAAATTGTGATCGGTAGTTGCTTTGGGTTAGATGGTTTGGCCAACTTTTCGGACATTTACACATTTCTTTATGTTAAATCTCCGAAAAGTTGGCCAAACCATCTAACCCAATGCAACAATCGATCACAGTTTTTTGAAAATATCTCCAAACCTAAGGTCGAGCGACCTTGTATAGGAAAAAGTTGTTCAGAATCATGCACCAGACAACATATTCCAAGGTCATCGAAATCGGTGAAGACTACTCTTTTGTAAATAATTTGTAACGCAATAAATGTGACTAAATTAAAATATGAATAAATGTTATCGGCGCGTGGCTCGGTCAATTGACTTTTTATTTTTAAAACTTTTCATATATATGTGAAGGGAGGGTAAACTGAATTTCGTCACGTAATTGTGCTATTTTGTTCATGATTGAATTTTGTATGTTGTGTGTATCCTTAATAAGGATTTATTTTATAACATTTTATTTAAATTAAAATATGGTCATTTTCCTTACCTTCAAATAATCCTTGTGTAGAACTTTATAGAGAGCATCACATGTTTCAGGTATAATATAGGAAAGAGCTAATTTCGTTAATAATAGTCCGATTTACATGAAATTTGGTATGATTTTCATCGGAAAAACATAAGGAATCCATCGGCATCACTTCCATACCGATACGATAAAGAATAAATAATTTTTTTTTTCTGAAACGGTCGGAGCGTGTGGATGCACCATCCGGCCAGCCTGTCAGGCCGAACGGAGCGTGTGGAGGCACTACGGGCGTCCGGTCGACCTGATCAGGCCGGCCTGCGCAGGCAGAGTTGACAGGCCGACTGGACCGTGTGTGGCGGCCTTTATGGTCTTGAAAGAAGCAGATGGAGAATTTGGACCAATAGTTAGAAAAACATTATTTAACCGGTTAACTGTCAATGTATCATATATGATCAAACAAAAATCTGGCCAATTCTGTCAATGTATCATATATGATCAAATGGAATAACTTTTTTGATTTTCAAAAGATTTGAATGAAACTTGGTATGTAATGGTTTTTGGGGTCACTGAATCTGAATTTGGGATCGGAATTGTAAAATTCAATATGGAAGAGTCAAAATGGCCGAACCAAATTGACTGACAAACATTAAAATACTATCGGGATATAGAAAAATTATATATAGGGGTTTTTGGGGTCGCTGAATCTGAATTTGGCATTGGAATTGTAAAATTCAATATGGCAGACTCAAAATGGCCGAACCAAAATGGCTGTTTGCCACCTAGCGGTGACTTTTAGTACTAAGCCGAAACTTGCAGATCAAAAAAAGCTCTTGTGGTGGAATTTATGGATGAAGAATTCAGGTATAAAATTATTCGAAACTTTTTCGTGGAAAATAAAAAACTAAAAAATTAAACCCCTAAACCCTTATTTTTCAGGGGTTGGGGGTGGTATTGAAAAAAGTAACTGCTGCAATCGAATTATAGACAAGAAAACTTCACAAATAAACAATTTTTAAATAAAAAAAAGGTTTAGTAAAGAATTGTCAAACTCACCCCTAAATTCTATTTTTTAGGGGTTGAGGGTGTCAGATGAAAAAAATTAACCCCGGAATCGGTTCAGCGACTCAAAAAACCCCTGTATACCAAATTTTGTGTGATTCACTTAATTTTTCGATGTTACCAGTTTGGGCCCGAATAATGAAAAGGACCGTGCCAGTTAACCGGTTGAAGGTGCCATCTCCAATGCGCGGCGCCGCCGCGGCGCGCCGCGGTACACTGGTACAATGGAAAAGCATGCATCTGTTCTCCTATCTGCGACTTCGACCGCGCGCGGCTGCGGCAGATTGCTACAGTGTATGCAAGTCTGCTCCAGGAGCAGCCTAGGCTACTGGAGAAGCAACACAATGGGATGAGTGTCTGTTTTCCGCCATTATGGTAGAATCTACTAGCCGCTCGGCGGCCTGCGGCTGCCAGTCGCTACACTGCTCCAGAAGCAGTGTAGCGACTGGCTGCCCTGCGGCCCATCGCCCCAACGGGACAGAATCTCCAGAAATAAAGAAACAAGTCAGAATTCAAAAGTTATGGAAATATGTTTTTATATATTTTTTGTAACCTAATAATATGAGCTCTTAAAAAGGTAAAAATATCATGGCAGCTACTTCTGATGTATGCGTAAACATGTGTCATAGTTTGTATGTTTTTTGTGCATAATTTAAATCGAGTCGTTTAAATTTTGGTGATATAAAAGGAAAATATTTTTAGGATAATATTAATATTATTAATTTACCTTCAGAAAAAACTTGTTTCGTTGGCATTATTTATAGCTTGGCTAACAGAATTACTTTTGTCTAAGCAATTTTTTCATATATTTATAAATAACAGATTTCAAAATTTTAATGAAATAATCGATAATTTCATTAAGAGTACACTGTTCCAACAGATTTTATAAATATGGATTCTCTAGAGTGGGAAAATGATGCCAATTATAATATTTGATTAAATATAGTAAATAATTTAGCAGTAAACATGTAAGAGTTTAATTGTAACTATTCAACAGCCATCTGGACTTGTAACATTCAAGACTCGTTTCGTATAGATTTTTGTGCGTTAAATAGGAATTCGCAAACCATTTTTCGCCATCACCCTCAGTTTACGAAGAATTGGTTTTAAAAAAAAATGTAAATTTTCAACTTTGAACATATTTCGTGTTCAAACAGTAATAGTTATTCGGTTGCTTGTACCGTCAAAGTACTCTATCAACTCCCCGGAATACAACGATATAAGTTATTATTGCATTATTACTATTTAAATATATTTAAACAACGATCAAAGGGAAAATGCATCCGAAATGCACCAATTTTTGTAGATATCTTTCAATTTATTTTAAGATCTAAGGGTGTAGAAGAAAATCTGACTACTCCACGCGATGCAGCAGGCATTTTTCCTTCGGAAAACATCAACAAAAGTGGTAAGTCACGATTTGTTTTCAATACCGGACCGAAATAGTATGGCAAACTGTACGACGCCGACAGTGCTGGTTGCGCGCGTTTGAGCGATTCTGTCGCTGAGCGGCAATGGATACGCCCACCGCTGTTGTCTTCTATATAGAAAAAAAAATCACTTACCACTTTTGTTGATGTTTTTCGGGGGAAAAATGTTTACTGCATCGCATGGAGTAGTCAGATTTTCTTCTAGACCCCTCATTTTTAAAATAAATTGAAAAATATCTGCTAAAATTGGTGCAGTTCGGGTGTACTATTCGCATGCGGAGGGGTCGAAAGCGCCATTGTGTCTTTCTTCACCAACTTCTGTGCTGAACTTAGCCCACTCCGCAGTCGTAAAGATGGTGTGATACATAGTTAGCTAAATAAACATACAGCTCAACCCTCCGAGTCATCCTGTTTACCAATACAGGGTGATTGTCCAGCGACGCCTGTCAAAGAGTTGCCACCTGGTACCCCGTGTCGAGGACAACCCTCCGCAGTGCCTCACCGAATTTTATGGATTTCGATCCTTCAAACGGTTGGAATATCATTAAAAAGTCAGAAATTTTCAAGAGTTCCGCATTTCTTATCACATCTTTGCGAAAATGACGTCAATTGATTCCTTATGTTTCGCCGAAGAACTAACACCAAGAACAATGTAATTCGGACCATAATGAAGGAAATTTCAGGAAAAATTGATCCGCGTGCATCTCAAGCATCCGCGTGCGCGCCTGGCAGAGCGTCGGCCTATTCGAACGCGTGTTTATACTCGAGAGATAAGGGATCCGTCTTTAATTAGAACCACGTGCAGTCAGCAGACAATCCATTTTCTTCCGTTGTCTCTCCAGGAGGCGTATTGATAGTGGATAATACTTTGTAATTACTATATTGGTGGCATTTTTCTCACGTGCGTCGAGATAAAAGTGGGCTTAGAGCCAGGCGAAAATTCATTCATTCTTTACGATGGGTAATTTATTATTTTTCCAAAAACGTTTCGACAACATCTGTTTGCCAGATTTCTAAAGGCCAATAAAAAACGTGGTGACATTGTTCATTCTGAGTTAATCCGCACATTGCTCTGTCGGTGGGCAGTGCGTACGATGACTTCGGCCGCGCAGGTAGCGTCGTCGACCGCCAACTCGCGGGACAAAACGGTCATAAACCGCGACCCTGGCGAGACGCTCTGGCCGATCAACCTGATTAATTTTTTGTAACCAGATGTGGCACTTTCCTCCTCTACTAGCTAATCTCGCTATGGTCGGCACGCAATAAACCTCCGCTACAGTATAAATAAATTATAATGATGTTCTGAGCGCTGACCGTGACGAACATTAATCTTGTGGTCCGCGCAAAAACCCAAAGAAGATGTTCTTATCATAGATTGAAGAATGTTTCCCTGGCAATTGGGTAAGAAACGAAATTACTCTGAACAAGTACCAGTACGCCTCGCCATAAGACACAGGAAGAAAAGAGGTAGGTGTCTAGGGGCACCCAGCATAAATATTGTGCAATATATTGTACAATAATATTCAACGTCTACAGGCCGCTTACCACATCTGGTTCCCAAAAATTAATCGGGCTGATCGGCCAGAGCATCTCGTCCCGAGCATATTGTCCCGCACGTCGGCGGTTGACAACGCTACCTGCGCGTCCGAATTCAGTTATCTTTTACAGCTGGCAATTTAGTATTTTTGAAGCGAAATTTCTTCATTTGTTTACAGTAGGCAATTACTCGTTCTCGAAGCGTTCGTCGGGAAACATCTGTCTCCCAGATGTCGTAAAGGGGCAATCGACACCGTGCCGTTTTTCATGGATTTCGACTTTCTTCGCTCTGTGTTAATCCGTTGATTGCTCTGTCGGCGGGTGGTACACACGGTGACCTCCACCGCTGACTCGTGGGACAATATGGTCATAAACCACGACCCTGGCGAAACACTCTGGCCGATCAACCTGGCTAAAAAAAAGTTTGGTAGGCAGATGTCCGGTTTTTCCTTCTGTACATCACGAAGAGGGAAAAGGTTCCTCCACCACCATAGGGAAGGTTCATCCTCTTCCAAAAAAGGCCAATTAAGATTCTGACGCCATCCAAAATTCTAATGTCGAGTCTACCTTTCACGACGAAGAGGTGGATAACTGCAGAATTCGATCAGCGCTCCTCAGGCAAGATTCGTTCACTTCATTCTCCGGGGCCTCACCATTTTACGACCTTCCACACAACGAAATTCTTATATAGATTCAACCGAGATTCTCACCAATTTTCACACTGATTAATAAATAATTGTAGAAGATATGATGATGCATATAAATCTCGCACGCCACCAACAGTCCGCAGTCGCGTATAATGCGCTATTTAGCAGTTTTAGCACTCGCGTTGAATCCATTGGTGTTACTTTCATATCGATACGATAAAGAATAAAGAATTTCTTAATACATTGTAAAGAATATTTCACCCTCGACTGTGGGTCGCCGACCTCGATTCGCTGTGGTCGGCCGAGGATTCATACCAGTTTCAGAAATAAAATATTTCTTTATTCTTTATCGTATAGATATAGAAGTGACACCGATGAATTCCTTATATTTCTCTGATGAAAATCGTACGAAATTTCATGTAAATCGGACTATTTTTAACGAAGCTAGCGAGAAATTATATAAATTAAGTTTTCATCTAATTTCCTTCATTATGCTCCGAATTATGTCGTTCTTGGTGTTAGTTTCATCGGCGAAACATACGGAATCGATTGGCGTCGTTTGCGCAAAGATCTGATGAGAAATGCGAAAATCCTGGACATTTCTCACTTCTTGATGGTATTCAAACCCCTTCGAGGGTCGAAAGCCATAACATTCGGTGTCGAAGACGGTCCTCGAGACCTCATACAACAATAGACCTTTTCAAGTGCTCGAAAAGGGCCAGCGCAGCGCGTCGTGGGGCCCTGGCGGCGATGCTTAGGTATAGGAAATACCATCTGCGGCCGCACGAAGAATCCTGCGGCGTACTGAAGGCGGGATTTCCTAGACGCGATCGGCCGCGGCGGCTGGCGGCGGTCCCACTAGTGCAATAGAGAGGTTATGCATCTGTGTCTCCGTTGCGCTAGTGGGACCGCCGCCGGCCGCCGCGGCGGGTCGTGTCTAGGAAATCCCGCCTTGAGGCGGCGCCGCGCCGCTCGCCGCCGCGGCGAGCCGCGCATTGGAGATGGCACCTTAAGCCAACGAACGTGTACGTGACGGCATCAAAATCTGGGAAACTCACATCTGATAATGTATAGTTTGAAATTATCTTAATTAAACAATCTTTTATTGATAATTGAAATTGAACTATATATATATGTGTAGTTACGATGGATTTTAATTTAATATTGCAGCTCATTTCGAAACCTGGTTGGAAGAAGTCTTTTTTCCTAAAACCAAACAAACAAGTGTGTTGTTACTAGACACTTGGAGTGGACACTGCGAACAAGATGTGCACAGTGCGAAACCAGCTGGTAAAGAAATCATAATTAAGAAAATACCACAAGGTACCACGGGACGAATCCAGCCTCTGGATGTGTACGGATTTAGAGTGTGGAAAAATTACGTTAGACGCTTTTCTGACGATGTACTGTTATACAATTCCGATACTAATCTACATTTAAGGAATAATATTATTAAATTACAGTCGCTTGTGCACAACCAACTGTCTTCACCGAGATACGCACATTTATTTCAGTATTCCTGGTATAAAAGTGGGTATATAGACGAGAAAGCAGGAGATTTTGAGAACCCTGTGTACTTCGCTTTTGACCAGGATACACAAACGAAATGTGCACTATACGATGAGACAGCTGTAATTAGATACTCGTGGTGTCAGAAATCATTTTGTTTAAAACACTTCTTTCATGAATACCATTTTTGTGATCAATATGAACCATAAGGTCTGCGATAATGTAAACACATTCATTTGAGGACGTAGCGCTACAGACACCTCGTACTCGAAATGGCAATTTTGTTCACGCTAGAAGTAATATCTAGTATACAAAAGGAAATTATATGCGTATTAAATATGTTTTGTTTAGAATTTTATTTCTAGATAACTCCCTGTAGGAGGACACCTTACTATAAGTAAACTTCAATAATAATTATATTTGTTAATTTGTAGGAAATACAAATTCTGATTTATCCATATTTTCGGTTCGGCTGTGAAGTATGAGGAAATAAATTTGCATGAATATAGATGAAGATTTACAAGAATTATTAACAAAAAATAACAATTTTTTATGTATTATTTAAACAAATGGACTTTTTGAAAATCTGGTGAGTCAGTCATATTTCGCATTCAAAGACCCAAAATTCGTCCATTGACACTATTCCCCTATCTCTAATAGTTCTCGAGATATTCCACAAAAATGATTTTTCAACCCAAACTTTGAACGCAGTTTTCACCCCCCAAATATGAAAACGGGAAAAAATAAAAAAACACGTATTTCTTATTTTTCGGTCCTCTATAACATATCCAAAAATCAAAATGATCGGAGGCGGACACCTAAAATACTCTCCTTGTAAGAACCATTTTAAAGTAACTCCTAAAGAGACTGAGAATTAAATAGAGCCTTAAAACCGCTTCCCTTTAATACAAAGAGGTTGTTATTTAATTTCAATATAATTAATGTAGACAGATAAGTTTCGTAGATATAATTTTTGGTTTCAGAGTCTTAGAGATCCCAAATTAAAGAAAAACACACTTCGACAAAATTTGATTTTCTTTGGACTTGTAACATTCAATAGCCGTTTCTTATAGATTTTCGCGCGCTGAAAACGTATCAGCAAACCGTTTGTCGCCATCACCCTCAGTTTTTTAGAAATTCGATTTTCAAAAATAACTGCAAATTTTGAACTTTGAACATGTTGTGTGTCGTAACAGTAATAGTTATTCGGTTGCTTGTTGCGTCAAATTATTATATGAACCCTCTCGAATACAATGGTATAAGTTCTTAGTGCATTATGATCATTTAAATATGTTTCAACAACGATCAAAGGGAAAAGAACGAACATCCGAAATGCACTCATTTTTGCAGATATCTTTAAATTTATTTCCAAAACTAAGGGTCTATGGGAAAATCTGACTACTCTATGCGATGCAGCAGACATTTTTCCTTCGGAAAGCATCAACAGAAAGGATAAATCACATTTCGTTTTCAATACAGAAGCGAAATAGTTGGCAAAACGTACGGCAGCGAAGTGGTAGTCAACGGCGACGCGCCATCCACTGCCGTTCAGCGTAACATAATCGGTTAACGCGTTTTGCCAAACTATTTCGCTTCTGGTTTGAAAACAAAACGTGACTTACCCCTTCTGTTAATGCTTTCAGAAGGAAAAATGTCTGCTTCATCGCTTGGAGTTGTCAGATATTCTCCTAGACCCGTAGTTTTGAAAATAAATTTAAAGATATCTGCAAAAATGTGTGCATTTCGGATGTTCGTTCTTTTCCCTTTGATCGTTGTTTAAGCATATTTAAATGATCATAATGCACTAATAACTTATACCGTTGTATTCGGGAGCCCATACAGCACACTTCGTCGCAGAAACGTTGCAGAAAGGTTGCAGTTACGTTGCGGTGCAATGTTGCACAGGGGCGGACATAGGAAGATTGCTGCAACATTTCAGCAATGTTGCGGTGCAATATTACCCTGCAACGTTTCTAAGATTTTACGCAACGTTTCTGAGATTTTACAGCAACTTTTCTGCAACGTTTCTGAGATTTTACCGCAACTTTTCTGCAACGTTTCTGAGATTATACAGCAACTTTTCTGCAACGTTTCTGAGATTTACAGCAACTTTTCTGCAACATTTCTGAGATTATACAGCAACTTTTCTGCAACGTTTCTGAGATTTTACAGCAACTTTTCTGCAACGTTTCTGAGATTATACAGCAACTTTTCTGCAACGTTTCTGAGATTTTACAGCAACTATTCTGCAACGTTTCTGAGATTTTATAGCAACTTTTCTGCAACTTTTCGCAGATTTTACAACAAAGGTCCCGCAGTAAGCAGGGCTCAAAAACTGTTATAAAATCGGTTTAGTATATAGATTTAGTACAATATCGTAGTATACCCACTATATAGTGTATATTAGGTTACGCTTTGTGTAACATAATATAAATTATGATAATTTAGTGCAATAAGTAGCAGACGATGTAAGCTCAATTGATTGTATGCTTTATGTAAACTATGGGACTTGCGGAGAAGTTGCTGTAAAATCTCAGAAACGTTGCAGAAAAGTTACTGTAAAATCTCAGAAACATTGCGGAAAAATTGCCTATAACATCTCGGAAACGTTGCAGAAATATTTCATGCAATGTTGCACAGGGGCGGACATAGGAAGATTTCTGCAATATTTCAGCAATATTACCTGCAACGTTGCAATGTTGCACGCAACGTTTCTGCAACCTTTCTGCAACCTATCTGCAACGAAATGTGCTGTATGGGAGGGTTCACAGAATAATTTGACGCAACAAGCAACCGAATAACTATTACTGTTTCGACACAAAAGATGTTCAAATTTGAAAATTTGCAGTTCTTTTCAAAATCGAATTTCTCAAAAACTGGGGGTGATGGCGACAAACGGTTTGCGGATTCGTTTTCAGCACACGAAAGCCTATAAGAAACGGCTATTGAATGTTACAAGTCCAGATGACTGTCGAACTGTGTAATTCGCCAATGTATAATTTTCTATTTTTCTATTTGTGTTTGCAGCCTAGTTCTACTTAAAATTTCTTAATTTCAGACAAACATTTTCATAAGTTTTTATCCATCTGATAGCACAAATTTCTCCACATTCTCTGCTCTCTGGGGATAACGAGAGAACAACGGCGATTAGATTTTGTGCTTGTAGCCTAAGTAGGTGCACTTAAATTGTTCAAAATTCAAACAAAAATTTCCATCGATTCTTTAAATAGGTATGTGTTAGCATAAGTATTTCTGCCTGCGGTACTATGCTTGTTGCAATGAGAAAAAATTATGCGTCGCAGATATTCCCACATGATTAAAATATCTTCCCTCGGTCACCGTGCGCGACAGAATCCAAAGAGAATCCCAACGGGAGAACACTATTTTTATCTCCCGTGGAATGCTTCAAACGACACTGAACCAGAGAGGATAATCTTGCATTTGACAGCGACAAGAAGTCTATCTGCTTGGGTTGACGGTGGCCCGTCTCAACGAGCATAAAAAACACAGGGCATAAAGTTCGCACAGGATAGCAGAGAATCCCCATTCTAATGGAACCCATATTTTTCGTTGTCTTTTTCCTCCGTGAACGCATCGCTTGGTCCACAATTGCGATTTTTCCGTGAAGTGTAACCAATTAGAAAAATAACTCGCCTACGATATTGCTTTTTCTCGAAGTATGACACATACTTAAAAAGTATATAATGTAATTACAAGTGCACATACAGCTACTCACGAAAGTATCCGTCCACCCTGTATGTAATATATTTTACATATCAAATCGACTTCAAAGTAAGAATTCGCAATTCTAATTCACATTAATATAAACCTTCATTAATATAATTTTGTTTTGGGTGCATTCAATTAAAAAAATTGTTAGTTTGTTTAAAAAAAATATTGTTATCCGTGGAAGTAGCAACAGTTGGTCGCGCAAAAAAATATTCGCCCAAATTCAATATTTAATATATTTAATATAAGTTAATATTCCTGCAATTTTTTTACCTACATATATGCTTCAATCTATTATGCATAGATTCAACTAATTTTCTGTGAAATTTGGGATTATCTTGTCCCATTCTTCTGGCAAAATTTCTTTGATCATTTCATTTGTAGATGGTATTAACTAAAAATATGTTAATCAAGGTCTATACCAATGTAAATTATAATGGATAATTCTGAATTTAACATTGTGTACTTAAATAAGTAAAGTATGTTATACATATGGGGTGGGGCGGATATTTTTGTGAATAACTGTATGCAGGGTGCTTATAAAAATGTGGGACATTATTTTCAGGAGCGCTTCTACTTGCCAACATTAAACATGTTGCACTGAGAATGCCTACAGTCAGCGAAATTTCCGTAGATCCATGTGTCATTTTTTTGTAATTTTGGTTCATTTATAAAAAATAAATATGTTCTAATTAATGATGTCATATTAAGTTGACTACAAAGACATCTGAATGGTTTTAAGGTAAAATATCTTTTCATTCAAATGATTAGTTTAAAAAGTATGTATTTTTGATAAAGGGATATGCGAAATTTCTATAGTTCCACTCAATATAATACTTTATTTATTCTATAAAATCTAAATGTTTTACTTAATAATTATGTTAACATGGTATATTGCCACCATTCTTTTGAATAACTTTAAAAATTCGGTTAGTCATAGTTTTAATTAAAGTTTGCAACATCGAAATATCTATACTAGCCCACGCTTGCCTTATACTATCTTTAAGTTCTGCCACTGTAGCAAATTGTTTCCCATTTGCGTACACCTTGCGGGCTAGTATTCCCCAAAGGTTTTCTATGGGGCTCAGGTCCGGAGAACGGGCGGGCCACTGCATTAATTCAATATTTTTCCTCTGAAACCATTCCTTGGTTACTCTTGAAGTGTGAATGGACGCGTTGTCTTGCTGAAATATGCACTCTTCCGCACCTTCTTATTCTATGAACGGAATTAAAACATCCTCCAGAAGGTCTGTATACTTTTCCGAATTCAATCTTGTCGATATCTAACATATTGGTGTCTTTGCGGAATATCAAAATGCAGCCCAAATCATGACACTCCCACCACCAAAGTTCCGACTCATAGCAATGTCATGTGATTTACTCAAATCGTGCCAATAGTACTTAAAACCATCTGGTGCATCCAAATTAAATTTTTTCTCATCCGAGAAAATGACATTTTTCCATACTTCGTTCCAACACATGTGAGTTCTGGCACATAAGTCTTCCTCCTTTATGATCGCGCGTTAAAGACGGTTTTGAAGCTTTTTTAGTCCATACAAAGCATTTACTTTTTGGGAGAATTTGTTGAACACGCCTTTTAGATACCGGAAGATCTAATTTCACATAAAAGTATGAATTTTGTGACCTATGTTGAGTAGGCATTTTTTACTTCTTTCGGTATGAGTACTGCACACTTAAAAATTTAACAAGAGATCCATATGAATTGTTACGTATCGATTTTTTGACAAAACTCCGCAAGTAACCGAAAAATAATTCATTCATGCTTAGTCTGTTACATGGAAACTCCATATTGAACGAGCTATATAATAAAAATGTTTGAATATTTTTGTGTTTTCCCTCTAAATGAGAAATAAAACATTGAACATATTATTTACTATACTTAAATTTGGAAGTTCTGCAATAAGCGCTGAGTAGAGTTACAAAGAAAACACGATCTTTATTCTTAAACACTTCATAGAATGTTGAGTATCCACACAAGAGGACAAGCATGAATCAACTATGTCTCACCTCTCCTTTCATTTGTAGCTTTTTAAAAATCAGTGTAGACTCTCTTATGTAGTCTCTAACCAGATCCGCTTTCTAGCACACGGCCTATGTAGGCAATGCGGAAATGGACTTACAAGTTTGATGTACATTGATATCCTACAATATGGTGATAAAGAATGTTAAAAAACGTGGTACTTGGGATAAATTTTGAAAAAAATTAATCTTTCTTGAAAATTTACTAACACCGTATGGTAGGATATCAATAATTAAAAAACTTTGAGTTAAACTTTCTTCGATATCTTTTACAGTTTCACAGATAATCACGGTAATATGAAAACTCACAATTTCTTTAATCGAGTGTTTTCACCCTTAGGACCGTTTCATTACGGAAATAGACGTTACGTTATTAGCATCACTTCTACCTTTCTACCAGAGGTGTGCGGGTACCCGACTTTTCGGGCTCGGGACGGGCCGGCAACTTTCGGGCGGGATCGGGCGGGGTCCCGATACTTTGGTATTGCTCGAGATCCAGTTTTGGGATCCCGAGAGTCGATTCGGGTTACAGGCATAGCTGCCATGAGCGGGCAATTTGATTTCAGGTCGGCTCGGCAAAACTCGGACGCGGTCGGACGATATCGTTATCAGTAATAGATTAAAACTATTACCTGAGAACATAGAAAAATGATGTTTCTTACACGTTAATTTGAAATAATAAAATATTCGCCTCCTGTATATTGTTGTTATTATGAAACATCCAGGAAATATTCCTTTTTGTATGCTTATAGTTCGTACGTTTTCTATTTTAAATCTGAACCTATCCGGAAAAAGATAATACCCTATATATTTCCTTTACATAAAGTACTAAGTGTGAAGTATATTTTATTCAGATTTTAAAATATTGTCGATATAAAAATAGTCTTCTTCCCAAGTTCTGAACATGGTATTTATTTAAGTACGTATATGGACGTATTCAGTATTCACAGACTATTTGGTAGCAATGAAAATACATATAGGGTAAACCCGGGTGACGCGGTCGACCTAATATAAAATGACTATTAAAACTAATATAGACATTACTTATTTTATCAGGACAAACCTATATGTTCAGAATTTTATGCTCATTCAGAAAAACTGGTCGATATTTGCTTTAAGACAATACTTACTGTAAATCGGGTTAAAAACTCAAGTCATGACATCTGACCACCTCTCCCGAAGTGCCGGCAGAAACGGTTTTCGTTGTTGGCAGAGACCACTGTCATAATTATCCATGGAAAATTAACAAAGGATAAACCAAAATTATTTATGAGTGAATACAACGACAGATTTATTGATATTTAATTTGTTTATGTTAAACAAGTAAAGAACACATCAATCAAAAAGTGAACTACCTACTGGCGATTAGCAAGGCAAATGAATACAAAAGTGAATAAATAAACTAAATAAACGAATATAATAATAAAATAATAATAAAAATAAGAAAATAAACAAAAATAATAAAAAAATCATAACTCGACCATCTCTCCTTTTTGCAGCGAGAGATGGTCTTCTCGTTAGCTTTGAAAGGAAGAGTTAATATGGCCCAATACTTTAGCTGCATTGTTCCTCAATGTCTCTCTACTATCTTATTATCCCAAACATTAAACGAAAATAAACTTAGAAGTATATTGTAAATACGATTCTGTACAACCGCTGTTTGACAAAAGAGGTTAAATGTAACCCCAATTTACATTTTAAAGCCTATAAATCCAGAAAAACACAGAAGGAAGCGAAATGACGCTATTCATTCAACTGTTTGGCTTCTAGAGAAGGAATTGGTCTGCACTTTAACGCATTTTTACGTACAGAGTCTGAAATATAGCGACTCGACCAACTCTCCGACCCGACCGCGTCTCCCGGATTTACCCTATATGTAAATAAATAGTAAGATACAAATTATGATTCAACAGGAGACAGAAAGGTAAAAACTTATCACTCTGGTATCGATATAAATGATATACATAATTCTTTTCGTCTCGGTCCCCTCGTAATAGCTGGCTTTCGAGCCGATCGCGTCCGAGTTTTGCCAAGCCGACCTGAAATCAGATTGCACGCGCATGGCGGTCATGTTTGTAGCCCGAATCGAGTCTCGGGATCCCGAAACCGTCGGGATCTCGAGCAATACGAAAGTACCGGGACCCCGCCCGATCCCGCCCGAAATTTTTCGACGTGTCCCGTGGGCTGGAAGCCCGAGCCTCGGGACGATCCGCACACTCCTACTTTCTACAAAGCTTCTTTTTTTTGTGTCCTAAATTGTATGTGTACTATAATTTTAATGTGCTTTAAATTGTATGTGCACTACTTTCTGTGCACTAATCTGATGTATCCTAAATTGCATGTGTAGTTTTGTATTGTGTAGTTTTGATATGGAGCCTTTACAAGCAGCGAATACCTCCAATTCTGATTAGGTAACTGTCCCTAATTTTTACAATATTTCGTAAAGAAACCCGCAATTTTTCAACCCTGTGCATTCAGGCTTCTCAAAATTCTCTTATAATACAGAAAAAGCTTTAAAAAATATTTTCGATAACACGGCGAATTCAGCATCCACGCCTTTTAATAAGCGATTATTGAAAATTCCTCGTGGAACTCGTGGAAACGTAACACTGCAAGTTTCTCTGCCCGGGGACGGCGGGTGATTAATTAAATCTCGCTAATCTCACGTCTGCATTGCTGAACGGTATTTAAAGGCAAACGGCTGTCTACTCGCCGAAAGATAAATTTGCAGTGCTGGTGAAATCGACGCTGACAGTACCGGAACGGGCTACCGGGGACGTTGAAGAAGCGGCGGACCGCGCGGTTTCGTTATTCAGTGACACGCCAGTGCTGTAAGGAGGCAACTAAAAAGGCGAGACTGGAGCGGCACGGTGACATTTAGAATTCAGAAAATAATGGCACCAATTTCCCTGGGGAGGGGGCGGGCAGAAAATTTTTAAGGGCCGCGGGATATAACCGACCGTAAATTCTTAAACGATAAAGATGGATGACGAGCGTAGCTGCATTGAAAATTGTATTCTCAACGAAATGGACCTGGATAATGGTGATCCATGCGTCACGTTGTACACACCGAAGGGTGAGCACTCAGTGTCGACTTGCTTCCGCGGAAAAGCGGAGAATTCGTGGACGGTCGGCTGGGAAAGTCAGGATGATCATTTACCTTAATAGACAAAGGCTTCCTAGTATGGATATAAAGAAACGGCGGAGAAATGTGAAACCGAAATGTGAGAAGGGTGGTGGATGGAAATTTAATGTTTTATCTGGCGGTTAAATGTGTTGAGCGGAATATTTGTAATCTTAGACAGTCCTAACAGTTATTTTGTTCCTAGTGGTGGTATACAGCAGGCATGCAGAGGACCCCCAATTCCGGGCGCGAGCGCACATTCGTGCTCGAGCTCCGAGCTCATTGAAGCCAAGCGAGTCCGCCAACAGAGTGAGGAGCGGTTGGAGTAGTGGGAGCGGAGCGTCACAGGCTGCCGCAGGGGTTTCCAGAGTTTGACGCTCCGAAAATAAGGCACATTTTATGAAATTTAAAAAAAAAAAGTATTGAGTATTATAGTTCCAATGTACTGCAATTTGAAAAATGTGTTCAAATTGTTGTATGCAATAATAGTAATTTGGTTCAAAGTTATAATGGTAGTAGTAACAGGGATTTGAAAAAAAAAGTTTATTGCTGACGAGCATGACTTTGGCTGTCGTAATCATCTGAAACAAAAAACGTATAATTTTTCTTAATCTATATGAGTGTGGTTAACGTATGAACTTTAGTTCATGTTGAATGAATAATGTTAAAACGCACAAAAGTGGTTGTATTTCAAATGAAAGCATTAATTTTTTTAGAAAAGCATTTGTTAGTTTTCTGTGTTGTAAAATTGGATTTTTTCAAATAATTACTTCATTCTAGATCACACGATAACCACACTCATATAGATTAAGACAAATTTTGCGCTTTTTGTTTCCGATGACTACGACAGCCAGAATCATCTTCGCCAGTAACAACCTTCTTTAAACCCTTCTTATTGCTATCATTATAACTTTAAACAAAATTATTATTATTATATACAAAAATTTAAACAATTTTTCAAATCTCAATTAACCCTCCGTATCCTGTGCCTGAGTCCATTTAAACCCACCGCTTGAGATTGCTGACGCACACAGTGACGGAGCTGTGTATGTCAGTCGCGGCCAAGCGATCATTTAGCTGTCGGGGCTGTCATAAAAACATAAACTGGGCATTTCCGGTGATCGTGTTGGAACAACAATGGGAAGCTCGAGACAATACCATATTTTCCTTGGAGAAAACAAAACGGACATACGCCCTCTGTAGTTATAGAGTTCTCCACCACGATACCTTATAGGTACCGAGGAGTGGGGAGTGAGCATACCACGGTAGAGCTCGAGGGCGCACCGACTGCCCTGGGGCAGACTTAGTGTGCACCCCTGGTAGAGAGGGTTGGTGGTGCATCAGGTTATTTACAGGCTGGAAATTGAATTTTTGAAGACCATCACGAATGCTCCTTGTGGAATGGTAGGCTCAAACGTGATCTTCGTGGCCCTTTAAATTCTTATGGTTTATGAATTTATTATTTGGAAGTTTGTAAAAGGATGCGAGTTTCTATGCGTGGCATGATGTCTCGTGCAATTCTTAAGCGCAGTAGAGACAGTATAAGGTATGACGAGTTTGAAAAGAGTCGGTTTTTACTGGAACAATGTTATGGAATAGAAATTTTATGTAGATTCTTAGATACACGTTGCTCAGGTGGGAACGTGGCTTAAGGGGAGGTTCCAGTCTAAAAACCGATTTTTTTTATTTCATTTTTCGAATGTTCGACCTTTTAGGAATACGTGTTTGAAAGGATTTGTTTAAATTCGTAATATTCCCGAAGTTATAGGCATTTACCTAAGTAGCGGCAAATGCATGGGTAACACCCGGCCACTCTAAGTCTAAGGTCGGTATCATATATATTGGCTGGTGAGTTTCGTGAGGGGTATTCTCCCACCACACAGTTTGCCTGCCTCGGTGCTCCTTTTCTCAACGTTTTCTGACTCGCTGTCGTTCCATCTCGCTCTCGCCTTCGCAGAACAAGAGTGAGCCAGAAATGGTGGGGATAGTACCAAGCTTCTGGGGTGTAGACCAAACCGAGCTGTCAGCGTAGAAATACACACATCAGAATAGGTGTGCGTTAGCTACGAAAAAATTCAGGAGCTTTATTGGTTAGAACATTGATACCTTCTCGATAGCTTCATTTCGTATTGGTCTACGCATAGCTTCGTAACGCACACAACTATTACGCTAAGAATAAATAACAGCCAAACGGCTAGGTTCAGGCGGAGCCGAGCAGCGTTCCGATTACCCCACCGTACCCTGCGAGGACCACGCAACTCCAACTGACAAATCCACGATCGTCAGATGGTGGTGGCTGATTTCTCCTCGATCGCTGTTCCCGAAAACGAATTCACCGGCCAATATATTTGATACCGACCTTAGTCCGAAAACGAATGTTTTTAGAAATAATCTATTTGCTCCCCTCTGGTTGGACGTCTATCTTGAAATATCATAAATCATTTGTCACGATTCCACGTGCGCAACACGTGAAGTGCAAGACACTCGAAATAACTTAAGAAGTTTTAGGAAAGCGACACTTTTAAAGTTTTCTAAAGCATTCATTTCAAGAGTGTAAGTACGTTGTGTGGATAGGTTTGAAATACAATAAAGTGCGCAATTATATTATAATTATTTTAGAACAAGCAGGCTGCTTGAATCATTAAGTGCACAGATTTATGATTATTTCTCCCTGCTGATTGTAGGTTATAAGAAACAGTGAACACTAAATTAAGCATTACATATATTATTAAGGAAACTTTTTAAACGATTTAATTTTACTTGACTCCTCTGACTGTTTGTTTCTTGTCTGTCTGTTTGGTTCAAATCTTGTAACTTAATTTTAACTCACTTCCACAAATCCTATCGACTTGAAACTTTGCAAGCGTATTTAATTATGGTGCCAATACAAAAATTTGTAAAACTCATCCGCGAGGGGGTGAAAAAATTGCATCCCTGTCACGTCCCGGGTTGAGGTCGTTGAGGTAAGTTGAGAGAAGGTTTTGGCACGAAAGTTGATTTCGCGGCACAAAGCAGGGTAGGATTCTTGGCACGAAAGTTGATTTCGCGACACAAGCAGGGTAGAAGTCTTGGCACGAAAGTTGATTTTGCGGCACAAGCAGGGTAGGATTCTTGGCACGAAAGTTGATTTCGCGACACAAGCAAGGTAGAATTCTTGGCACGAAAGTTGATTTCGCGACACAAGCAGGGTAGAAGTCTTGGCACGAAAGTGGATTTCGCGGCACAAGGCAAGAAGGAATGTTTCGGCACGAAAATTGATTTCGCGACACAAAGCGATCAGGGAAGGTTTTAAATGATTGTTGTGTATTTAAATGACACCCGTTAGAGCACTTTGTTTTGGTGTGGTAATTGGATTTACTGTTGCATTCATATAAGAAGCTACACGTAATATTTCCGAGAAATATGTCTAGACGTATGGTTATACGCGGGCCATGCAAAAATACGTTGGTAAACACTGTAAGAACACTTGAGTTCGCGAACCGAGATCAGCTGTTGCAATAGCTTATTTGGGTTTGGAGCCTTCGTAACAAGAGGATAAACACAATAATGCGAAGCGTGATTTAAAGTAAAGCGGTTTATTAACCTTATGTACGGATTTATGCACAACGATAGTAGTTTAAATAATAATAATAATAATAATAATAATAATAGAAGATGAACATGAGTACATGAGGATAAGTAAAAGAGAGTGTATGAATTACAATAAGCGTCAATATAAGAGAATAATGTATGAACCGCAACAGGCGTTAATAAAGTTCAGTGGTATGAGCGGTAAGCTTAGTAAAGAATAGAATATGATCAACAAGTTTTAACAAAGACGACAATATGTGCAATAAGCATTTATATGAAAAGCAATGAGAATTAGTAATACAAGATAAGATGGATGAGGATGATGTACAATGTTATAATAATAATAATAATAATAATCGCTTACAATGAAGATTGTAGAAAGACGATCCTTCAACGAGGAGTTGCACTGAATTTACGTACGTTTATAATAATGAATAACACTTTGCGCAAGGTAGAATTATACTGTTTGCAAAAATGGTAATAATCGCTCCGGCCTCTGGGCCCTTGTATTTATACTATTTGGAAGATTGTTAGGGGTGAAGGGTGAGCGCGGTATGCACCATGGCACGTACGCCAGGCATGCGTCGCAGTATTATTTCCGCGGTTTTTATAAATACGAAAGGTTAGTCTAAAGTTAGTCTCGTAGACAATAGAATTTCTGATTTCCGGGGTTTTTATATGCGCTTGTACAGAATATGGTTTCTGGGCTTTTGCTTTGGGGAATAATCGATCCATTTGATGTGTTTTGGGGTTTTTGATTTGGGAAGGGGCGTGTGTAGCTTTGACTTCTTTGGTCATAAAGAGGGGATGAGACATAGTCTTGATTTAGAGTGGTTTTGGGACGAGGGACTTGTTTATAATTAAATATGAGGGAGGAGATGATGCTTTGTGGGGCGAAGGGGAGATGGGGATTTCGTACCTGACCATTTCGAGATGGGGACCTCTAAGGTACATCGTCTAGATGGTCAGTGGTTGGGAAAAGGGGTAAGACTTGAGTTCGAGGGACTTGTTTAGATTCGATATGAAGGGGATAATGCTTCATAAGGCGAAGAGGGGAAGGGGATTTTAGTGGCTGACCGTCTTGAGATGGGGACCACTAAGGTACATCGCCAAGGCGATCAGTGGTCGGGAAAAAGGCATGAGTTGAGGCTTCATTGGAGTTGTGGAGTGATTTAGGAGAGAGACTTGTTATAATACCGGGCGGAAAAATAGTGGGACGTTACATCCCCTATAATTTTAACTCATTTTCACAAAGCCAATTGACTTGATAAGAATAAAAACTAATTGTTTGTTAAAAATTAAATGTAACTTTTCAAATAAATATTTGTAGAATTATTCAAATCAATTGTAAAAAGGATAATCACAGAGTTTGTGTGATTTTATTTAAAGTCACATATCACCACCGAAATTGTAGGACAAGAAAAGAATTATTTTTTACTTTTCAGTGCATTATTGATCGACTTAAATAAAATCATTTCATCTAAAAGTTTTGTTTTACAAATTTTTTAAACCAACAGTCGTGGACAAACTTTGCCCTTCCATTTTCTTTTATTTACTTTCCTACAATTAGCTCTTCTGGATATCGAACTGCATACATCTAAACCGCCACACTAAATATAACTGGTGAATAAGTACCAAAAACTGCCATCCTCCAAATTTCTATCTAAAATTTTCAATTTTCACCCCCCCCCCCCCCTTCTGAAGGATCTATAGAAATCTTTCACTTTGCCTTTAACGAACAAATTAATTGAAAAATTCGTACAAACCTTTACCAAAAGATATACTGCAATGTTTATGAAAATAATTATAGTAAGCGATCGTAGTAGGTAACACTCCGCCTTTCTTTCGCATTATTCTTTATCACGCTATTCATTTGTAAGTCGTTGCACAGAAATCGAGCGAAGTCGATTGTTGCGGGTGCCTCTTGTGCAGATAAAAAGAGATCCTCGACAGACAATCGTCGCGCGAATGGAGAAAAATGGCGAGTAAAGCTGACGCCGAATCAACACCTGCGCCACCCCCTGTTTCCGCCAGTTCGCTCGATTTCTACTTGAAACTTGGCAGGGACTCTCTGGCGACAGCTTTGCAACCTCGCTTAAACTTGCAACGAAAACTTTGTACTTAACGCTGGGAACGGCGTCGAAGGGAATGGAGATGCATTTGTTGCAGCGGGTGAGTGGTGAAGCTCGAGCACGTTACAGGCACGAAACTTGTGCCAGATTCGTGTCAGCGCTGGTTAATTAAAGAATACGGGTACGTTATGTCTGATTGATTAGGTTGGCACATTAACGACCATTGTACCAATTTGGAAGTAGCGGTTTACTTAATCTGATGGCCGTGGAAGTAATCCTCGATTTTTGGTCGGTGGAAGAATTACTTGAAGGGTGGATGAAGTTATTTTGATTTTAGGGGTTTGACCAGTGATGAGCAACCCGCGGCCCGCGGGCCGCATTTGGCCCGCCAGCCGCTGATCTGCGGCCTGCCTGAACATTGGCATAAATTAAAATTCTTGGATTAGTTATATTTATGTATTTAATATTGCGGCCTGCGTAGCGTAGTAGGTTACCACTTGTGGCCCACTTTGTACAAAAGGTTGCTCATCATTGGGTTAGACCACTTTTAGGCCGGGTCAAGAAATTCCGCATCTTTGGGAATTGATCTCTAATTGGCAAATACATTTTTCGATTAAATTTTTCAATAAAGATGAAGGGATTTTTGAATATTATATGCAATTTTTCAAGTTTTTTTAAAAAAAATATGAACAGATTTCTGAAATAAAATTTAAACAATGAAATATTAAATAAAACAAAGTTGTCTATCGTGCGGCGATAATTTTTTTCGATTGGTTGAAAAATAACAAAATTGCGGCACATTCAAGCAAAAAGCACATTTGCATCTAATAATTGTGAATTGAAAAATTACAATATCGAAAAAATCCTACGTCAGCCGATAGACAACTTACAGTCCGTAATAGTCCAATTTATGGTTCTTCCGACACAGAATTTTAGTAAGGGAAAAACACAATTATTTACGCGAAATAAGATGGGGAAAGTTGATAAAAGCAAATAAAGAGGAAGGAGCATGGGGCGACAAATTGGAAGTTATTTGCTTGCAATGATGATCTATTTTAAAGAAATGCACGAAATGTAACAATCCGACTGCCATTTTGTAGATAAAAGTTAATATTTTTACTGTATGAAAAAATGTTACTAACAAAAGGTTAATTAAGAATCATAGAAATCGATAATTTAACGATGCACATGGTCAAGAAAATGTATTTAGAATAATTATATTATAACATAGGTACGTGTTAAAACAAAACGTAATGTGTTGAACACGAAGAAGAGTTGTTATGCCTCGTGTTCCTGTTCTTAAAATGACAGTTGTAAAATGACAGAATTTGCAGACGAATCTCGAAAATATTTAAGGACAGAACAGGCTGATCAATCACGACTCGCTGCAAAGACCTGATATATTGTGGAGGTAATTTAAGTGGGAGAATAAAGCAACAATATTAATTTTTCGATAAAACTATTCAGGACAACATAGTGCGTTTCCCATTTACTGATTTTAAAATCACTTGTACTCTTCTTAATGATACATACGGATACATTTATACCAATCCCTATGTCACATCTTGAAGTTATTATGGACAGGATACTCAAATATACAAATAAAGATAACCATCTATCAGAATTATTTCGTAACAAAACCTTGAGTGCAAACCTTGAGAGATGTCACCGCAATTTATTATTTTATAAATGGTACGATATCATAATTACAAAATTTCGTTGTTGTTATTTATCACGTGTAGTTTAGATATATAATGTATGTAAACAAGTGCGAACTTGTAATGTATGAAAAGGGTGATGCTCCTAAGTGTGCAATTTGAAATGAACTGCTTGAAATCCTGTTTTGAAAAGACTGAATTTTCTACGATAAAGTAAAGTGTAAGAAGATGCTACGATTATTATTACTGTAGAACCTCTATTATTCAAAATAAAATAGGGAGCACTTTAAGTTAATGGAACTGATATTTCTGTCATGCACCATGCTATGTTTTAGGTAAAATAACATAAATATGTACCTATATGATAAAACAGAGATACTGTAAATATTTGATTTGTTTAGAAACTTATAGGTATCAATAAAGGGATTCTTAACACCAATATTAAGGTCTACATACCGATATGTATAGTAACAAATTTATTAATACAATTGATCAAAAATAACAGTTTTAACCCTCGGTTGCCACACTGGGTCAAAATAATCCGCAATTTGATTTTGAGGTAAAATATCTTTGAGGCATCATTGAAAATGGTACTACTGTTTAAACATGATGATACTTTAAATGTTAATTTTCAACTATGAACATATATTCTGCAATCTCCAAACTTTATCTCAGAAATTTTGCGACTTAATAACAGATAGTTTTTAAACAGCAGCTGATTGAAACTTGCTTTGGGTCGAATCGACCCGGTGTGACAAGCGGGGGTTGAACTTTCTTATCATAAAAAAATTCCATATCATTACTAGGGTTTGTTGGTTTTTCAAATCCGGGTTTAAAAACCGACTTTTATTTATAAATTTGTAAAATTCGAAAATCGGTTTTTAAATTTAAATAATGAATTAATTATTTAATTAAAAACCTTAACATTTTGACTTGAAATCGCCTCGGCCACAAGCATATTGTAGTAGGTAACAGTTTACCGTACAACTTCATGAGTTCATACTTTCTGAAGAAAAATACTAAATGGAATAAAGATTTATAATTTAGTAACACCTTTTAAAAGATTTATATTTTGTACGGATTTTAGTTATTTTATTTACTTTTTCATTGGGTTTTGTTTGCAGTCTATATTTTTGTAGATGCATAATTATTAAATGAACTAAAAAATTGTACGCATTTCTCCGGATTTTAGTTGGAGTATATGGATATGTATATAGGTGGAGTATATTATATTTTGTTATATTTTTGTAATTCCATAATATTAAGGAAATTGAAAATTTTTAAAACAAGTACAAATATATATTTACTATTTAAATTATATTTATTTTCTGAAAATTCGAAAACCTGTATATTCGAGTTTTTTGAGAATAGTGGAATTCGAAAACCGATTTTTTCAAAAGTCGGTTTTTGTATAAACCCTAATCATTACCTACTTATTACATATTCTTAACTTCCAAATTTCTATATTCTTCAGAACCATGCAAATCAAGTAGGTACATTTCAAACAATTTCATCCATATCTTGCCACCTAAAAAACAATTGAAAGAATTGAAGATCTCTAAAATTAAAAAATTTGACAGTCCCAAAAGTCAGGAGAATAATGTTCACACTATGTATGCATGTATATACCTACAAATAGATTATCAGAATCCCTTCACTATTTTTTACAAAAAAAATTCCTAAGTGTCTAGTGAAATTGTTTCTAAGTACTTAGGTATTAGTACTATATTTCACCGAAAATTCATACACCGACGGTTAAAATATTGGGAAGACGCGCGCCCCTTAACGAAGCGGTATTCGTTGAAAAATTTTCCTCGGCGGAAAATAGCTTCACAGATAAACTTGAATCAGCCGTAACTGAGATTACAGAAGTTATTCTAGAAGTTAAGGGAGGATGGGGGTGGGGGCAATAAGGACAAGAATCCTTCGAAGTGTGGAATTCTGCGCAGCCAAAACACAATTTGGAAAAGTTTCAGAATTGTAATAAGCACATCGCTTGGTCGAGGAAAGTGCACGTGAACCTCCATTTTCTGGAAAACAGCAAAAGACTCTGTCGATGCGTCTACTTTCGCTTCCTAAATATCACCCAACACTTTCCATATTATTTTTAATCGATATAATACAGTTTCAGAAGTCTCATCAATATTGAGTTTTTTATCTGCTAGTTATTCTATCAATCTTCGTTTAAAAATGGAGAATTCTATTCAGTGGCCTCGTTAATGAAAAGAAGCGGCGTGTTTTGAAAGAAAACTTGAAATTCTGAGGTGGAAGATGGAAAGATATGGCACGATTGGTGAATATATTCCCAGATAGCATCGTACATCCCAAGGACGTCCGTTTCATGTCCAGTTTATATCCGAACGCCCTACGTCCATTTTGAACATACCTAGGATGTTCTTAGGACTTAAATTTCGGATGTTCTAGGTACGTCCGTTTCTTAAGTCCTACGGACGTTCTTAGGACTTAAATTTCGGATGTTCCAGGTACGTCCGTTTCTTAAGTACTACGGACGTTCTTAGGACTTAAATTTCGGATGTTCTAGGAACGTCCGTTTCTTAAGTCCTACGAATGTTCTTAGGACTTAAATTTCGTATGTTCTAGGAACGTCCATTTCTTATGTCCTACGAATGTTCCCAAGACTTACATTTGGTATGTTCTTGGAACGTTCATTTCTTAAGTCCTACAGATGTTCCCAAGACCTAAATTTCGTACACATGTTCTAGGAACGTCCTTTTCTTAAGTCTTACGAATGTTCTTAGGATTTAAATTTCAGATGTTCTAGAAACATCAAACAATCTTGTAAGTCACGTGATTGTTTTGCACGACTACATTTCGAATGTTGCGAGAACCTTCGTCTCGTAAGTCTTGTGAATGTTTAGAAGAACTGAATTTCAGATGTTAGAAGAACAACCGTCTTGTAGGTTTTACAGATAATTAAGGTTAGATTGCAAAACAGTCTTATGATTGAATCTCGCCTTTGCGTTATTTTTTTGTGCAATGCAGTCGCTGAAATGTTGAAATGTTCCCAGATAGCACACGACGTCTTAAGACAGACATCTTTAATTCTTACACACACGACGTCTTAAAGACGTCTGTCTCATAAGATGTCGTTAAAACATCTGTCTTGAAACGGATGTGAAATTTTAAACAATGAGTCAAGAGGTAGAATGATGATATTCTGTAGAATATTTCGCGTCAATGCGCATTTTCTAAAAACAATTAAATACAGGTATATACCTAGAAATTAGGAGTAGTTCCAAAGAAGTGTATTGGGTAGTTGCGAAAACCGGTTATTTCGTAAGTTGGGAGTCCTGGGGTCCGATTCTCGTCACCGGCAATTTTTTTTTCTTTTTTTTTCTTAATGTCCTAACCCAGACCTGATGAAACCCGCTGGGCGGGGGGGGGGGGGGGGCGTCGCCCTTTAAGACGTTTATGATATTATGTCACATACAAGCCGAGCCTCGGATGTTTACCCGGCAAGTACTGATGTAAGATCAGCCCCTGAGTGTGTGGTCGGCAGCACTCAGGGTAGGAATAAGCCCGATGACGCCGAGCTGATGCTTCGGGCCGGCGTTACTGCGACAGGTGCCTCGGCACCATTGCACGTCGTGGAAAAAGCCACAGAGGCAGGACCCATGCTTTTGGATATGGACTTCGAGAATGATGATGAGTTGGATAGATGCTGGCTAGAGTCAAGGAGCAAAAAGGGGGGAGTAATTAAATCCTCCTCCTCCCCAGATGCTATATTTAGGGGGAAAAGCCTTGCTCGGTCACCCCCTCAGGTCAGGGGCCCAGCAGTGGTGGCCGGGAAAGAGACCGGAAAGGAGAAAGGGGTTGCGCCGGTTGAGGGGCAGCAACAGGGCGCTTCTAGGCCCAGTAGGAGGGACGTTTTTGCGGTAGGGCGGGTTATCCCGGACGCGGAGCGTACATTTGTGATTGGGAGAGCGGCCTCCGCGACCAGGGTTGAGGATCTTCTGGGGAAGAGTAGTAGGGCAGGGGCGGGCAAGGACCACCAGTTCCGGACCCCTGTAGGTGCGGGGATTAGGAAGAAGAGCGAGGTGGGGGTGCCGGCATCCGATGATTCCCCGGATGCCCGCACAAGCACCCTGTTGGCAGCAGTGGCGACGCTGCTGGGGAGTATGGCGGTTACGAGTAAGGAGATGGTGGAGGCGATCAAAACGAAGAGGATGACCTCCACCAGGGCGATCCTGAGATTTGCGGAGGAGGTAGCGGGGAGCTGTGAGAAGGCGGCTGAAACAGTCGCGGAAGCAGCTGCATCTAACGCAATATCGAGATGGAAAAGGAAGGAGGGGGGGGGGGACAAGACCCCTCCTAGTCAGATTCCCGATCGGGGTGGAGGTAGGGCGCGGAGACCTACCACCAAGGAGGCGGGGACACAGTGCGATCTTTCAGGGGGGCCTAGTAAGGAGCCCGGCCCCGGGCCCCTGGCCCATGCCCCCAGCACAAAGGTTGGTAACACCAAGAGGCAAAGGTCGTCCCCGCAGCAGGATGAGAAGGAGCATAAGATCCCGAAGAATAGGACCCCCCCCCCCCCCTCCCTTGTGGAGGAGAGTGGGAAGGTGGGGGATACACGGGTGACCTCCGGGAGCTACAGCTCGAAGGTAGGCGCGGCGGTGGGTGCCCCGGGGTACTGTATCCCGATGCTGGGCACGTCGGTGGGCCCTAGGGAGAAGGTAGAGGGCGATATCTCCGATATCTCCGATAATCCGGACGAGAGGCGGTTGGAGCTCCAGCACCAACCTCAGCAGCAGCAGCAGGAGCAGCCCACGAAGGGGCAGTTGAGGAGGGCGAGAAGGGAGAAGAGGAGGCAGGATCTGCTGGCCCAGAGGGAGCATGGGGTAGGGCCCCAGTTCCCGCCGTTGTCCGCTGGGCAGCCCCCGCAGCCCCCGCTGCAACAGTGGCCACTGATGCAGCAGGTGTGGCAGCAGCAGGAGCAGTTGGAGGATCTGCAGCATTTGCAGCAGCAACAACAGCAGCAGCTGCATATACAGCACCTGCAACGGCAGCAGCAGCCGCAGTAGCAGATGCAGCAGCAACAGCAGCAGCAGCTGATGCAGCAGCAGATGCACTCTCAGCAGCAATGGCAGCAGGTAGGCCGGGGAAGGCCTAACGGCGACCCGAATTCGGGAAAGTTACGCGGTGGTGCGTACCCCGGGGGTCCTAAGGCCCCAATCATGGCAAGGAAAAGGCCCGAGGCTATTTTAGTGAAGGTCCCGGCGGGTGGCACCTATATTGATACACATAGGTCCCTGCTCACCGCCGGGAAGGATACCCTGGCCGGGGTTAAGGGGGTCAGGATGTCGAGGTTGGGGCATGTCCTCCTTGAGGTGGATAAGAAAGCGAGTGCGTCCACGTTGGTGAGGGACATTATGGCGAAGAACTCTGTGATCAAGGCCCTTATTGAAGGACAAATTGGGCAGGACCCGTTCCACGAGGCCCAACACGGGTTTAGGAAGGGGATGGGCTGCATTGAGGCTGCATGGGAGGTGACAAGACTGGCGGAGATGGCCACGGCCAAAGGCCTGAAGTGCATTATGGTCATGGTTGACGTTAAAAATGCGTTTAATACCCTCCGCTGGGACATAATCGCGGAATCCCTTGTTGATAGGGGGGTGTCGGCCTCTTTCTGTGGCCTCCTGCGGGACTACTTCTCGGAGAGGAAGATAGTCGCGCACACGTCGCAGGAGCCGATTGAAGTCAATGTGTATGCGGGGGTCCCTCAGGGCTCTGTATTGGGCCCGTTCTTATGGAACTTGGTCTTTGACGGGGTTTTTGAGGCCATCAACCCTGGCCTCCGGATCAGACCTGTCGGTTATGCTGACGATTTGGCCATCGTATTTTTGGGGCGCGATATTGAGGTGATAAAGGTCCAAATCGATACCACATTGGCCAGAGTGGTCGAGTGGTTTGCTAGTGTGGGTTTAGCCATGGCAAGCGAAAAAACGGAGTGTATTGTGCTGGCAGGCTTCAAAGGTGCTAGGAAGTTGCAGGACTTCCCCATGGTGGGGACTACGGTTAGGTCCAAGGAGACGGTTAAATACCTGGGCGTGCGCGTTGATTGTAGGCGCAATTTTAGGCAGCACCTTCAAGAGGTTACGTCCCGGGGGGACAAGATTGTCGGGGCATTATCGTCCCTACTCCCGAATGTGCGGGGCCCAATGGGGGCGGTCCGGCGCCTGTACTATGCGGTTTGGGAGAGCATAGTGATATATGCCTCTCCCGTTTGGGCATCAGCGGCGGCCTCAACTTCGAATGAGGCCACACTCAGGAGGGCCCAGAAAACGGCACTTATTAGGACTACCACGTCCTATAGGACTGTGGCGTATATGGCCCTGTGCGTGCTAGCGGGGAGATTGCCAATTGCCATCAAGGCGGATGTGTGGAAGGAGGTTTTTGTGGCCAGGGCCGAGGACAGGGCCAACCCACTTTGTAACGGGGACCCGGCCCTGATGGCAGCACGGTACCGGGACCATAGGGCAAGGGCCCTGGAGCGGGCTATGACGAGGTGGCAATCCGACTGGGACGTTTTTGACGGTCATAATTGGACCAGGAGGTTATTCAAGGGAGTTGATACTTTTGTGGGTGAAAAGGGTAAGAAGTTTCAGGTTGATTACTGGACATCCCAACTTCTTACCTCGCACGGCAGCTTTGGGGCATTTAGGTATAGAATCCGGAAGGCCCCCGACCCCTCGTGTCTGGACTGTGGGTCCGTGATGGACAGCGCAGAGCATGTGCTTTTTGAGTGCCCCGCGCAGGCCGAGAGGCGCTTCACTTTGGTGGCAGAGCTTGGCCGTTCCATAGATGTGGATTCCCTGGTTCCGTTGATCGTGGAATCGGCACGGAATTGGGCCTGTTTCCAGGTGTTTGCTCGACAGGTAATGGACGAGCGGGACCAAAAGGAGATCGCCGTTACGAAAGCGGCCCGGGAGGCCAGGGTCCTGGCTATTAGGGCGGAGGCCCAGGCGAGAGCCTTAGCCCGTAAACGGGCAGGGAATAAACGTAAGACGCGTGGTAGGGGGTTAGGGGGTATGACCCCCCCCCCCCCCGTGACTAAGAAAAGAAGAGTGGATCCCGGGGTACGGCGTCCCCCGTAGATCCCCCCCTCCTTTGTTGACTCAACCCCTGTGGGGTTGTTGCTGATCGGTGTATATGTGTATTTTGATAAGCGTGGTATGGACACTGTACCTTTTAATCTGTACCTGTCGGTTACTGAGGTAGTAACGTTATTTATTTATCCGTCGTAACGTTATTTATTTATTTATCCGTCGTGCCGAAGGCGTAGGGAGGCATTTCCCATCCCTTGTACATAGTAATTAACGGTAGTCCGGAACGGATACTGTAGCGAAGGAGGTGAAAATTATCGGCTTAGCGGTGCTTCGCCCCTCCTGGATCTCAGGAACCCTGCTGTGACGTATTCCTGAAAGTACCCAGCAGGTAGGGGGCGACTTGAAAGGAGTACCTTGGTAAGAGGGGGTTTTTAGTGGGTATACTAGTATTAGGAGTCCCACATAACCCCAGCAGTTAAAGCTGGGGTATGCGAAAATGCATTTTCCCCCTCTATAAAAAAAAAAAAAAAGACCTGATGAAGACATCTTTAAGACGTTTTTACGACATCTGCAAAATGTTTTTAAGACGCCTTTTGGACGTATTTAATTTTACTTTCGGACATTCAGAAAACGTTCTGAGAATGTCGGCACAGCGCATCCTCAGGACGTTCCACTTTGTAAATAGGACCTTCCTAGGACATTTAAAGAACTTAACGAGGACGTACAAGGGACATATGGACCTTCTCGGGACATCCTTCGAACGTACATTACGTCCGGAACGGACGTTCTTGGGACGTACATAAGATGTCTTTGTGCTATTTGGGTACTTTGTACTAATTAGACTAAGTAGTTGATGTTTATGTATTAATTGGGTGGATTTCTGGGTATCAGTTTTTGTTCATAAAGAGATATGTGTCACTGTTTGTTAATTTCAATTTATTAGTTTATGGATACTTTTTATGGTTGAATCAGCTATATAAGATTTAAAATTTTCTGATTTATTTTTTAGTATTGTCTTTTAGCGAACAAATTTTCCTAGTAGACCGAACATTTTCTGCGGACTGTTTTTCATGTACTGCATTATATTCTGAAGAATTTGAGTTTCAGTACAGTGTGGATTCAATTGTGAAACAGAATTTTGCAACGTGATATTCATTCTCCACCATTTCCCAAATACCTACCTTCCATAACACTATTTTATCACAATTACTCCTTCAATTATGGGATTACTACAAGTGTAAGTACGCTCTTGTTGAACTAAATAAACGCAAAAAAATAATAAGTATTTGCTGCAAAGAACTGCTTAAACGAATAGCGATAATTCTGAGAATAAAAACAACCTTAAAAACCTGCATACCTAATATTATTAATGATACTTAATGTCAGAATTTCAAACCACGATTTCATATAATTACACACACAATGAAGCAATTAATTCAACATAATTAAAATAAACATATTTTCCTTATTTCTTCCATTTTTACTTCAGTTGTTTGCCTTCTTCGCTTCCAGAGCACCTTCCAACCACGCTGGTCTCCTCTTTCAGAAAGTTTAATTAGTTTTGAAAAATACCGCACTTGGTGCTCGTCAGGCTTCATACAGACTTATCGAGTTCTCTGAAAATTCCTCAGCGGCGTTCGTACTGGCGATACAAACCTTATCGAATGGAATTATAGAACCGTACCACCGCTTGCATACTTCCATTTATTTTCCGTCGAGGCTTGATAAATGGAATGGAATGTTACTTCCTTGGCTTTGTGGTTTTCTTCCTTGATGCACTTCCTTGTCACTTCGTCTAAGAAAATATGAAACGCAGTGACCCTTCATAAAGGCAGTGATCCATTCCTTGGACACCGAGCCAGTAGTTCAAGAATTTTTACGACCACACGTATTTCCCATGAAAGATGGACTGCCAACATTCATTCCACACCTCGTCACGTCTCGAATTGCTCCCTCGTGAACCGCCCGAGTGCTTGTGAAAAGTTAACACATCGACCACCATTATCCCCGACAGGACGCTGTATAATTATCGAAAACTTATTTCGTTACAAAACGTAATTTTTGCTGATTTCCATACTACTATGCGTATACTTGGAGGTAAAGCTATGGCCAATTCATAAATTTTGGAGTTAAGTAGTGGCACCAATTGAAGAGTCCTTATAGAAAACACTGTAAGCGCCAAAAATCCAATTTTCCAGGGGAGGGAAAAAACTTCCCTGCCTTTAAATTATTTACGAAATTTGATTTGGTTTAATTGCTAACCATGCTTAAGGGGGTACGCCACCTTGGACAGAGCAAAATTGCAGTCACTTTCAGCATTTTTTTTAGGAAGATAATGAATTAAACAGAAAATTTAATATGAAGTCCGTTATTATACAATTCTCGCCGGAAAAAATCGTATTTTTTTCTTACAAAATGGCGGCGGTACAGCCGTGATACGCAAGATCTTAAAGAGCGACGTTTTCCACGGTGTTCAATCTCACGGCTAAGCAGTTTGACTTTGAACAAAAAACCAAAAAGATTTATTTTCTGCATGCCTAAAACTAAAGAAATACGTATCGGATTTGCGATTTCTTGAACATATTCTTTGCAATTGACACTTTTATAAAAAAAAAATGCACTTTTTCTTCCCATGTTCACCAATTCGACACAAATTAATGTTTCCGGATTTCCATACGTACTTCTTTAGTTTTAGGCATGCAGAAAATAAATCTTTTTAGTTTTTTGTTCTAAGTCAAACGGTATAGACGTGAGATTGAACACCGTGGAAAACGTCGCTCTTCCAGATCTTGCGTATCACGGCTCTACCGCCGCCATTTAGTAAGAAAAAGAAATACGATTTTTTCCGGTGAGAGTTGTATAATAACAGACTCAATATTAAATTTTTTGTTTATTTTATTATTTTCCTAAAAAAATGCCGAAAATGACTGCAATTTTGCTCCGTCCAAGGTGGCCTAATCTCTTTAGTATACAATAACTCAAATGCATCACAAAGTTTTCTACTTTTGGCATTAATATAGTCCAAATTCATGAAAAAAATAATTGTATTTGTAGAAAACACTGTATGCCTAAACTAAGAAGTTGTAGTGAAAATTGAATGTACAATGTCTTAGTGGCAGAAAGAACTGGAAGTGCCATTCATTTAAATTTTTAAGCACTGTCAGTGCCAATCCGGTTTGTCCCCAGGTAAATTGGCTCTTACATTATTTTCTACCAGGGCTCTTATTATCCGGATATCCGAGTATCCGGATTGCTGGTTATAACTCGAAATCCGGATCGAAATCCGGATCTGAGTATCCGGATATCCGTACTCGGATCCGAGTAACCGAGTACCCGGTTTCGGATATTTTATCATCATGGTTGAATAAAGCTTTCTTTATATCGATTCTAATTAAAGAGAGCAAGTTTAACTGAAGTAATTAAGGGGTTATACCTAGTCAGGCGGTCGAAAAGAGGGGAATGTTTGTGAATTTTTTTTTAAAAAGCGGAAGCATATATTTTTACAGAACTTTTTGCACTTAAAAGAACAACATTTAAAGAACATTTGGTTTGGTAATTTTTTCATAGAAAAATATTTATGTTTATAACAAAGTAACAACCGACATCGAAGAAGCCTTTTTAAAAATGTGATTTTGCGGTGAGCACTGCCATTCGGAACCAGATTATTTAAAATTGAAAAACAAAAAAGATTTCGTTAGTATATTAATGTATCTTCCACATAACGGAGGGAATTTCCGAAATATTAATTTAAAACAAAATGGCGGCTATTTAAAGTTGAAATCATGATTTTTTCCCGTGAATTTTTGCATGAAAAAATCAGGATTTCAACTTTAAATAGCCGCCATTTTGTTTTAAATTAATATTTCTGAAATTCCCTCCGTTAAGCGGAAGATACATTAATATACTAACGAAATCTTTTTTGTTTTTGATTATAAATAATCTGGTTCCGAATGGCAGACATTTTTTCAATTAGAATTCAAATAAACAGAACTTTATTGAGTCATTATGATAAAATATTCGAAACCGGACACAGATCTTATCCCGGATTTCGAGTTGTAATGAGTAATTCGAGTACTCGGATATATCCTGATTCACGGGTACTCGAATCTAAATTAAATAAGTATCCGGATATCCGGATATCCGAATATACATTTTGTGGGTATCCGAGTACTCGGATACTCAAGACTCGGATAGTCAAAAATCGGGTACTTCAGACTCGGATACTCAAGACTCGGATACCCAAAACTCGGATATCCGTAAATCCGAGAAATAGTAAGAGCCCTATTTTCTACAGAAGTGGCGTTGGACGTACCACCGGTACCATCTTTTAGCACTATTAGTAACTTATTTACAAAGGGAAATTACATTAAAATTTATAGTATTACCATTGACACGTAGAATATTTTCCGATAATTTTTTTTTTAATTTTGGCACTTACCGTGCATTCTACAAGGAATCTTATTGAGGTAGAAACGCGCAGGGCTCGATATCGAACCCCCTTTTCGGATACCGTGCATTTTTCATTGGGATTAAGGGGATTTCTACTTTGGACGACTCAAAAAATCGATTTCTTTTTTTGGGCTTCATCTTAATATTTGTAGCTCTAGAAATGTCTCACCGGAGGTTTTTTAGTGATAACTTAAAATTTGCCGAGTTACAGAGGTTTGAATGAACAATAGTACGGGCTATCATAGCGGCTCAGGTAAACTTCAAACGCGTTTTCATAAAAACAATGTTTTTGTAAACATCTATCATTATTTAGAAAAAAGTAATGACGCAATTGTCTTGAAGTTTGTAAGATATGGTTAAAAAACATACATGTATAGTTTTCGTCTGAACCACAACTGAATTATAATTCAATATCCGTGGTTCAGACGAAAACTACACTTATTTAGATTGTAAATCAATTTTATTTTCTGATTGCTGATGATTCGTTCAACCTGTAGGTGAGGAGGCACACGGACCGAACGATCAAAATACGATTTCTGGCACGAATATTTGTAAATAAAAAGTGTTTTTTAAATGTTCAATAAATGTACTTTAATAACCTCTACACGTTTGATTGGCAAACAATATCTCTTCTGGAAAAAAATTATTAAAAAACTCTTAACTTATATGCTCCCGAAGTAGAAAACCCACTTAAGCTAGACAGACACAGGCAAAAATTATTGCAATGAAAATTGAATGGTTTTCTATGCTCTACAAAACTGTGCAATAAACTTTTGTGGTGGAGAATATTTCTTCATTTAAACTCCAAATTTTAAACAATTTTATTATACATATTTATACCTAGAGCATAAAGTACCATTAAATTTTCATCATAACAATTGTTTTATATCTACTAGGGTTTTCAATATATATAAAAGATTTTACCAATCATTTTACGTTCAGAAGGCTGTACTCCTCTCTCGTAATTCCGCTTCTTGAGTATGCACCCGTTATAATATGTTCTTCAAATTTTGCGAAATATAGAACGTTGCTTGACGGGGTACAACATAAATTCCTGCATTGTGCATCATATAAAACTGGTTGTCCTATGTCCATCACAGATCACGACTATATTTCAATAATGCATAGGTTCAAAATTGTTACACATCACAAAAAAAGAGTAGTGACTGATTTGACTTTCCTTTTCAAATTTTTAAACGGAAAATTTGCCTAAATGCGCCAGAACGAAAAATAATGTCTTTTCCTTTATTCAAACCCACGCTTTTAACATCAAAGATAGCACATATTGAACATATAACAGCCTATCCAACCTAGCGAATAAATATAGTTCCGAATTAGATTTCTTCAATAAGTCACAAGCGTCCTTTCAAACTGCTATGCATAAAATTGCTGTTACCGATTAACTGAGCTGTTACTTCGGCAAAACTTTGTATAGATAATGCCTTATAGGCATAATAATTATAACTGTACAATTTGTATACCAAGAGCTAGTCTTAATAATGAATGTATAAACAAATAATTAAATATGAAGTGTTCAGTGACATATGGACAGGTGTGTACAAATTTAACAGCTTCACCAGATCCATCCACAAACGTGCTTTTTTGAGATCACTGCTACTAAAAACACACCAGACTCGACAAAAGGGAAAAAGGGGTTGGAAGCGTAGGTTCCTTCCTATTTGCAACGCATCGACGATTAACAAGAAGTCGAGCCGCCGGAAACGAGGTAACTGCGAGTCCACTCAGACACCAACGTATTAATCGCGGTAGAATTTAATGTCCCGTTTCTATCCAGTCGCTTTTTGCCGCGTCATGGCTGTAATCTCATTCAGACCGCGCGGATTAAAGTAGCGCTAACGGTGCCAATTGTAAGAAGCTTCATCGATGGTTTCTTCCTTGCGAGCCCCACGGTTAAATGAAAGTACGCCTAATGAAACTGTAATTAAAATTTTCCGCTGGTATCGGGGGTAGTTACTCTTCTACGCTTATTTATTATACTCGTTGGAACAGGGAAGTTTGCATATTTTTTTAATGGAGTTCCTGCGGGCTCTTTGAACAAGTCGTCCGGATACTTGATAAAGATCCTCGGAACTTAATTTAACGAAACAAAAGTTTAATGTCCATATAATTAATGTTAGAACAATCAAACTCGACTTTATTATATTTCGCTTAGATAGGTATCTTGCGTTCAATAACATTTCATTGATTTTAGAAATTATTGAGGTGGTCGAATGTCATTCGTGTTGTCTGGTCTTCTCCCCTTTTCGAAATACATGATATCGAACAGGAAGCTGGAAAAACTATTTAAGAGCATAAAGTGGGGGATGGTTATGTAAAACATTTTATTTTACTCATCGTTAGTCTTCACAAGAACAGGTAAGAAGGATGAGAAGTCCTGTTCTGAACATTCTTTACGGGTTATTGTAGGCCAACTCGTTAGAGCTTTATAAAAATCCTTGAAATCTAAAGGGACGTAAATCTTTGGCCAGTTTAGAGCTCGAAGATTTGTCACCTTTCAGAAGGAAATAACAATCCAAGGCCTGAAGAAGCGGGAAATGCACAAAAATGAATATCGCAAAAAATCGGACTTGGCCCCTTTCCAAAATTATGGATTCATTTGTACATTTTGGACACCGGAAGTAAGAACCCATACAGCACACTACGTTGCAGGAAGGTTGCAGTTACGTTGCGGTGCAATGTTGCACAGGGGCGAACATAGGAAGATTCCTGCAACATTTCAGCAATGTTGCGGTGCAATATAACTCCTGCAACGTTTCGGCAATGGTCACGCAACGTTTCGGAGATTTTACAGCAATTTTCTCGCAACGTTTCTGAGATTTTATAGCAATTCTCCCACAACGTTTCGGAGATTTTACAGCAATTGGCCCGCAACGTTTCGGAGATTTTACAGCAAAGGTCCCGCAAAGTTTCGACGATTTTACAGCAATTGTCCCGCAACGTTTCGGAGATTTTATAGCAACAATCCCGTAACTGTTCGCAGATTTTACAGCAATGGTCCTGTATCTTTTCGGAGATTTTACAGCAATGATGATTCGGAATAATTCGTGTGATATTACAGAAAGGATAAAAAATGTAAGGGAATTAATTAAATTACAATAAATGCTGACAATTAAATATTCATATATTTTTTCTATACAAGACGACAACAAGAGCAATAAAAATAATAATAATATTGGTTCTGGTAGAATGCCCGCGTAGTGAAGCTCTAGGCGTTGTGTAACGTCACTCACATGCGACGCGACAGGTTGCAAAGCCAAAGCACGTAAGAAAGCACAAGTGTAAATAGTTAGAGCGTGATTACTTATTAATTTCTTTTAAGTAATAAAAATGGTTAGAACGTGTGTGTTTTGTGGCGCAGGAGACCTGAGGTAATTGAATTAAGGTTTGATATATCACGGGTAAGTAGAACGTATGTATATACTATTTGTAGGTTAAGTCGAACTTCTTAAAAATAAATATTTTTGTTTGTTTCATATAGATTTCCGTTGGTTACAGAACATGGATCAGGGCCAGAATTTCGTACATTCAAAGAACGCCTTAGGGTAGACCGGTGGCAATAGTAACAGGGGGGCGATTGTAACACGTTAAATATCTTAAAACATATGATAGATATTAACACAAATTTTGGATATATGATGAAGAATGACATTTGGAATACACACATCCATGCCCTAGCAGTATAGACACGCAACAGACATGTACAGTGAACAAAATAACTTTTCGATACCCTAAAGTAACTTTTTTTTACTGACTTAAAATTGTAATATAAACACTCCCTTTGCATGCATGTGCTTTTCCTTTTGTTTAATCTTTAATCTGACCTTTTTTAAAGTAATACTGATCGTCATTTAGCATTTTTAACGGTCTCGTTAGTCAAAATTTATAATTTAAGTCCAAAAGCATGGTCGGGGACGATTGTAACATCGACAGTCGGGGTCCGTTGTAACGTTTCAACCGATCTGACTCAATGTTGGCGCGATCGCGGAATGTTTTCAATGTTCTTTTCTTTTCTGACGCTTAATAATAATTTACGGCAAGTTATAACCTCAAATAATAGATTTCTACGTTTAATTTTCTTAATTTTACAATTCAGGTAAGCATTCTTATTATATATGCTAATAAATCTTATAATTCCTTCAACTTAAAGTCGTAATTAAACCTATTTTAGAATGCCTCGTACAAAAATTAGGAAGACTGATAAAGGCACAGAAAGTATAAAAGAATATGAACATGCTTACGATGATATGAACGAAAATTTATTATCTATTCGAGCCGCAGCAAAAAAATATAAGTAATGTCATGTATCTTTGTCAAGATATATGAAGAAACGGCAGACAGCTTTAGACGAAGGTACTAATTCTCCTGTCACAATGGGCTATAGACCTTGGAACAAAGTTTTCAGCGAAGAGCAGGAAAAAATAATGGCAATATACATAAAAAAGGCAGCCGAAATATATTATGGTTTCTGTCCAAAAGATGTTAGAAGATTTGCATATGAACTAGCAACAAAATATAAATTGTTAATGCCACATCAGTGGGAAGAAAATAAGATGGCTATTGATGATTGGTTCAGTAACTTTATGAAAAGACACCCACAATTATCTGTACGATGTGCACAGCCTACCAGTTTGTCTCGTGCCACTAGTTTTACCGAGACTAACGTAGGTAGTTTCTTTGACAATTTGGAAACTGTTCTTGCCAAATACAAGTTCGAAGCAAAATATATATATATAATATCGATGAAACAGGTATTACTACGGTCCAAAAACCCAATAGAATTATTGCTAAAAAGGGCAAGCAGTTAGTCACAGTAACTTGTGGTGTCAATGCTCTTGGTAATTATATATCTCCAATGTTTATATTTCCAAGACTTCGATACAAAGAACACTTTGTAAGAGATGGTCCAATTGGGAGCATTGGAAGTGGAAATGCCAGTGGGTGGATGCAAGAAACTGAATTTCTTGTATTTTTGAAACACTTCCAAAAATATACGTCTGCAACAAAGGAGAAACAAATTCTCCTGCTTTTGGATAATCATTCGTCACATATATCTATCCAAGCTCTTGATTATTGCTCCGAAAATGGTATAGTAATGCTGTCTTTTCCACCCCACTGCTCGCACAAGTTACAACCGCTCGATCGATCTGTATATGGTCCATTAACAAAAGCGATTAATACCAGTTCTGATGCTTGGATGCGTAATAACCCAGGGAAAACAATGACTATTTACCACATTCCTTCAATAGTAGCAACGGCTCTTCCGATATCAGTAACAGTATCTAATATTCAAGCAGGCTTCAAGTGTACAGGAATATATCCTTACAACAGGAATATATTTACAGCTCTCGATTATGCCCCATCGTACGTTACAGATAGGCCCCTACCAACACCCGAAAACGATACTACCCCAACAGAACAGAATAGCAATGAAATTTTATCAACCGAAAGTGAACAAGTAAATGAAGAATTCAGTCCAGAAATTGTGCGACCATTTTGTAAAGCCCCTCCACGTAAAGTTGCAAATAAGGGGAAAAAAGGAAGTCTACCACATATACATCTACCACATATATGTTACTGAAAGACTAAAGATAAAAGCAGAATATAAAGGGAAGCAAGGGAAAAGAATGAAGAAAAATAAGGGGCAGAAAGAAACTAATACTTTTAATAGCTGTAACAATGTTAATAATGAGTCTAGTGACAAAAATGATCAAGAATATTATTGTCTGGCGTGCAAGGAGCCCTATAGCACAAGCAAACCAAACGAAAAATGGGTCCAATGTACTGTGTGTAAGGATTGGGCACATGAAGAATGCATCGGCCGCAACATGTTTTATATTTGACACAATTGTGATGCTGAATAATAGGTTACAAATTTTACTTTTTTCAGTCATTATTATAATTTAAAATCTATAAATATATTAATTTTTTCAAGTTAAAGTTGTGTTACTATCGACCCCATGCAGTGTTACAACCGACCCGAAGTCGGGGACGGTTGTAACACTTTGTCCGCTTCTCATTTTTTATTAATAACCTGGAAATTACTTGACAAACAGCGAAGCTGTTGAGGCTCAATAAGTGTCAGATAAGTAAGTAACATTTCCGTAAAAAAACTTTTGTTGTAACTTTAATAGTTTTTGCATAATTGTATTCCAAAGTCAAAGTGTTACTATCGGCCCCGGTCTACCCCATTATGTTATAATCATTTTGAAAAACACTGTTTCCAAGAAAGCACTTCTAAAGGCTGTCTTCTCCCTACAAGCATCCCAACTATATTTGGGCATTATTATTATTATTATTATTATTATTATTATTATTATTATTATTATTATTATTATTATTAAATGACTTTATTCTACTATTACAATTAAAATTAAAATTAAAATTACAATAGCGAGTAGGCGAGGTTCAGCATTAACTGCTAGTTATTGTCGGTGGGACGACGATCTTGCCCCCCCCGCGCGCCCGACCGCGATACACACCGACTTGTACTCCGACTTGTACGCCGCGATCCACACCGACTCACGCGCCGCGATACACACCGGGACTCGTGATAGGTTAAGCCGTGCTCACACTGTGTGCCAGCATAGACCTGGCCGGGATATACTGTACATAACGAATAAACTGTCATACTACACTCTACCTCTGTGGTTAATCATTCGATCGGCAGCCCTGGACCACCGTCCTGAGCTGGCAATACGGTACCTCCACCGTCCCACCGGTAACCCCGCGTTCAACGGTTACACTGCTACTCTACAACCTAAACCAGCGTTGGCCACATCGGGCCATTTGGGAGCACGGTCTCCATTATGTTTACCATAGCCGCGCGGAAGGGTAGCTGGAAGCCAATGGTAAAGGTGGACTCAGACGGCTCGTGGAGCCGCGATCCACGAGCCGTCTGATCGGTCATGGCTTGCCGAGTCGGGCTCGTCAAGCCGACTTGACGAGCTAGACGAGCCGAGCCACGAGCCGAGCCACGAGCCGTCTGATCGGTCATGGCTTGCCGAGTCGAGCTCGCCAAGCCGACTTGACGAGCTAGACGAGGCGAGCCGGCTCGCGGAGCCACGAGCCGTCTGATTCCACCTTAACGTGGGCGCGCCATGGATAGGGAAAACTGTAAGAGTGTAAGTAGTAGCGTGCGGTGCAGGCTCGTACCCCTAGGCTGAAATAACTGGCCCGCTTAGGAGCCCAAGTTGCAACGATCACAGGGGCCCCCAAGATTCCCAGTCATTCAAGCCTATCGCACGGGCACGAGGTTGCACCGCACACTACTACAGTTTTCCCGATCCGTGGCGCTCCTACGTTACCATTGGCTTTCGAGCTCCCCTTCTGGGCGACTACGATAAACATCATGGAGACCGTGCTCCCAAATGGCCCGATGTGGCCAACGCTGACCTAAACTAAAGAGCCGTTGGGAGTGAGGAAAAGAAAGTAGATAACGATGAAACGGCTACAGAGGAAACTGTGAGAGAATAAAAGAGCGAGCACTAAGTTTAAGGCTGCCGTCCCAGCGCACCTTGAATGTGTGCGTACGCTCACAAAAGCTAGGAAAAGCGTGTACGTATACGCGTGTAGTAAACAAACCGTAAATTACAACTTTCGTCCTGGAATCGGGCAGAAGGAAGTTTTTGCGAGTGCAGTTGCCTTTAGTAGACATCTGTGCAGGGTGGTCTGGTGCGTTTGAATGCTAATAACCACCGTACGTTGAAATAATAATGAATTTATGACTCGAAAAATGACAGAATGAGGATCGAGTACAATTAGCGCCACCAACGGAGAAGCCTCGAAGCCTTATTCTGTCACTTTTCGAGTCATAAATTCATTATTATTTCAACGTACGGTGGTTATTAGCATTCAAACGCGCCAGACCATCCTGCACAGATGTCTACTGAAGGCAGCTGTACCAGCAAAAACTTCCTTCTGGCCAATACCAGGACGAAAGTTGTAATTTACAGTTTGTTTACTACACGCGTATACGCACACGCTTTTCCTAGCTTGTGTGAACGTACGCACACATTCAAGGCCCGCTGAGACGGCGGCCTTTAAGGAATGTAAGTATAAATGTTCTAAGTATAAATGTTCTTGTGTTTTCTGTCACGCTATATAAGGACAGGATAAAAACAGATCTTTCACAAGTAATAGATATGAATTATTCAAATTAAGGAGCTTATTTTTAAGTTAAACTAACTAATATAACATATTATATGTTTATTAACCAACTTCAATTGTTTAATTATTTAAAATAGGGGAAAGGTGGGATACTTGATCATCGGGGATACATGATCACATCCGTTTTTTAATTAATATATTGGCAATTTGTGCCTGCTGTCACGTTGTCATGGTATTGTTTGCATTATCGCAACACTTCACGTTGCAGTTTTCTTTCGGGAGCACAGAATAATGCGGTTAGAAGCTTCTATCTTTTTCGCAGCCAAAAAGTAAATATTTCGGTCACCTTGTTCTTCCTGCTTTTCGAGTGAATGTTGCATTTTCAGCGATTTCAACTATATTAAGTGTGTTTGAGATTGTCTGCGGTGAGCACGCCGGTTGAGAGTGAGGTTAGGACCGACGGTGAAAAGGCACAGTTTATGAGAAAATCACAAGTCACTTTATTTAAAAGACTCGATGAGCCGATGAGTATGAGCATACACTGAGTAATGTGAGAATGAGAAATGCATTCAAGCAACGCAATGCCACCGCGCGGATGCACCACGTGGCTGCCTTGCAATTAGCTTAATTGCAAGGGCGTGAGTGTTCCACTGAAATGAGTACTGTTCGCTGAACAGACAATGAGAGTGAGTTTACCGATACTCGAAGGTGAGAAAAGCACAAAGTGTGGCACAGAAAAGTAAACTGCACGCAACACGTCCTTCTATGCACGCACGGAGAACAAGAGAGATTCTACGATAGATGATAATTTCCGTTACCGAAAATCTGATTGGTGATCGATAAATGTGATGAGAAGTGATTAGTTGATACGTATTCTTGAACCGACTGGAACAGCGTCAAGTGTTGCGCTGATTGGATGATCGACGGTCGCGGAGCGTCTTCGATTGGCGGATCGACCGTAGATCTGTGACGCTGAGCTGAGTCCGAGAGGTGCTGCGCCGAGAGTGAGAGTGGCGGCTTTGGGAATTAATGCATTCCCAAACAAAGTGAAAACAGCATTTTCTGGTCTATTAATACTATTTATTGATTGATCTCAATATTTAAGGTAAGTTTAATTTTTCATCCTTTTTCAAATCGAGTGCATTGAGGGACACTTGATCAGTGTGTGAGGTGGGATACTTGAGCAGGTGATCAAATATCCCTCTCTTCTGTAATCTATCGACGTGCGACAGAACATAAATACCTATATACGAGTAGTTACATAGTGATTTCTTGTTATAGATGCCACAGTTTTACAAGAGAAAAGAAGGTCTAAAAGCTAGGACGAAGATAGACCCTGAAAATATGAAATTAGCGGTTGTAGAAGCCTTAAAAGGCAAAAGCGGTATTTTAACTGTGGCGAAAAAATACAATGTGGACAGAATGACACTAAAACGTTATATGAAGAAATGTAAGGATAATCCCAACTCTGAAATGACATCAAACTATCAAAAAAAGTTGATATTTAATACGGAACGTGAAGCCGAACTAGCCGAATATCTTAAAATATGTGCTAAAATGCATTGTGGTTTGACGTACAGGAAAGTTCGAGTGTTAGCTTATCAGTTAGCAGTAGAGAATAACATTCCGCGACTGAAAACGTGGGATATAAATTGTTGGGATATTGGAATTTCCACGTGCTCGTCTTCGGGTCGTTAAATGAAAACAGTCTTAATAAATGAAAAAGAATAATACTGATATATTTAAAGTCACACTTTCTTTGATTATTTTAACACTTGTCTGAATAAATATAAGGTATATAAAGCTGCGATCGCCTTGGATCTTACAAAGTTGTTCTACACACGAGGTTTTTACTATTACTTCGCTACTCTAACGAGGCAGACACGGAAGTGAGGAATCGCACTCTCAGAACACCGGGGGCCGGTGCCCTTCTAGAATGTTCTAAAAAATGCCCGTCGCGCACTCTATATTTTAGGCGCCAAATATAAAGTTGTCTGGCGACTCTGTCGCTTCCAACATAAATAAAATTGCTGGAAATGATTGGCTAAAAGGATATATGAAGAGAAATACGTCACTGCCACTAAGAACTCCAGAAGCCACAAGTCTGAGCAGGGCTACAAGCTTTAATAAAAATAATGTTAACGATTTTTTTGCAAATTTGAAAACCATTTTAGATAGAGAAAAGTTAAATGAGCACGATATATGGAACGTAGATGAAACAGGTTACACTACTGTTCAAAAACCGAAAAAAATTATTGCTCCAAAGGGGCAAAAGCAAGTTGGACAATTAACATCTGCAGAACGGGGTCAATTAGTAACAATATGTTGTGCCATTAGTGCTAGTGGAAGATCCATTCCGCCGTTTATGATTTTTCCTAGAGTAAATTTTAAACCTATGATGCTCGCGGGAGCTCCAACTGATTCAGATGGAGCAGCAAATCCATCAGAATGGATGACAGCTGATACGTTTTATTTATATCTGCAGCATTTTGTTGCTCATGTCAAATGTTCAAAAGATAGGAAGGTCTTACTTATTCTTGACAATCACGAAAGTCATATTTCAATAAAATCACTGAACTTTTCGAAACAGAATGGCATAAATTTGTTAACTCTACCACCACACTGTAGTCATAAGCTACAACCTCTAGATGTGGCTGTTTATTATTCTTTTAAAAATGCTTGCGACACTGCTTCAAACGAGTGGATGAGAGATCATCCAGGTAGGGTGATCACTATTTATGATGTTTCTCAGATCATTGGAAAAGGTTTCCCAATTTCTATGACTTGTACAAATATAATAAGCAGCTTTAGAAAGACTGGCATATTTCCATTTAATCCCTCCATTTTTAAGGAGGATCGCCAAGCACTGCCTGAAACAATCAACGAACAAGAGCCTGTGGAGCCAGTTATCGAGTCAAGCAAATTACCGTCAAAATCTGCAGAAAATTTTCTTGTTAGTCCTGAGCAGTTGCTGGCGTTCCCAAAAGCGGGACCAAGAAAACAATGCAAAAAGGGCAGAAAGAAATTAAAGTCTGCTATCCTAACTGACACACCTGTTAAAAATAATATTGAAAATGACTTAAGAAATAGGGAAGAAAATAAAATAAAGAAATTACAAAATGCCCAAAAAAGAACCATAGAACGGCTAACGAAGCTGACAAATACGGCAAAGAAAGTAAGAAGGAAAATCTTTTCTTCATCTTCATCTGAATCAGATGTTATCTAACAATAAGTGAAATGTCTTTTAAGAATGCATTTATGTTGTTTTATCTTCGGTTAGATAGAGTTTAATTCTTCGGTTTTATTATTTCAGTAATTCTTTCAAGTTATAGTTTACTTTCTTTTTATCATATTCTTTTTATATCATGTTATTGACTAAGATAATAAATATTTTTTAGAAAGTTAATGTGTTATTTACTCTTAAACTTCACTGATCAAGTCTCCCTAACATTCTGATCAAGTCTCCCCTCCAGTGGGGGATACTTGTGCATAACATCATTGCCAGAAAATGTTTAATTTCAGTCATTAAAATTAGTTTTGAACTCTCAAATTGGTAGAAGTACATTGAGAATACTCTAATAATCACAACTTACATAATTAAATACAAACAAAGCAAACCATTATTATTATTTTAATAAAAAAGCAAAACTGTGATCAACTATCCCACCTTTCCCCTACATATATTTCTTTGCTTTCTGTGCTACAAGCTTTTACTTTTCACGCAGCTTCCTTGTAAATATGCATATACCTACTGTGTAACTTTCATTTCACTTTCCGTTTAATTATTTAAAGTAATCGTGATTGTTATTTTTTCATTGCTTCGCATCAATGCACCCTGTAATTGGCGTTACATGAATGCTGCTTTTAATGAAGCCATTTTTTTATGCCTAAAATAATATATTAATGACCTTTTATAGATTCATTTACTGAAGAGGAGCTGCGGAAGCAATATTTCGATAATGGCGTTGATGATATTAAATAAATTAATAGAGGATTCTGTAGCAGAAAAATATAGTTGGTACGGAAAATAGCAAAAAGAATCATTCAGTACATTCAAACATATAGTAAAATTAGCAATGAGTACGTAAATTTATTTTTTAAAATTGTAAAAAAAATGCATGTATTATTCCAGGTTCATTACATGCTGCATGCAGTACATTTTAAGTAAAAAGAGCAGAAGAGCCTGGAACTCCACATACACAGGTTTGAGAAGATCCACCAGAGCCAATACTATTATTATTTTTATTGTTTTTTATTATTGTTCCTGTTGTTGTTGTCGTCTTGTATAGAAAAAATATATGAATATTTAATTGTAAGTATTTATTGTAATTTAATGAATTTCCTTAACCGTGACCATTGCTATAAAATTTCCAGAACGCTGTGGGACAATTGGTATAAAATCTCCGAAACGTTGCGAGACAATTGCTGTAAAATCTCCGTAACGTTGTGAGACAATTGCTGTAAAATCTCCGAAACGTTGCGGGAGAATTGCTGTAAAATCTCCGAAACGTTGCGGGAGAATTGCTGTAAAATCTCCGAAACGTTGCGGGAGAATTGCCGACAACATCTCGGAAACAGTGCAGAAATATTTCTTGCAATGTTGCACACGGGCGGACATAGGAAGATTCCTGCAACATCTCAGAAATATTACCTGCAATGTTTCAATGTTGCACCGCAACGTAATGTGCTGTATGGGTAATGGAATTCAATGAAGTCGTTACTTTAAGTGGTAAATAGAGAATTTTATCGAAGGGGTACATACTTAGAAGTTGGATATCCATATTTTAGGACTTCAAGAAATACCTACACATTTTCAGTGCTGTGATGGGATTATTGTTCTCTTGTGCTTGTTAAATGTTATGTGATGAGGAGGTAGAAGTAGTCGAAAAGTGCAGCAATGAGGCATTTTCATACAATTATGGTGAAAGGAGAGAAGATTTAATAAATGGAAATTAGAACCTTCACATGTTCTCTTGTTTTAACAGGGGATATAGGCACACCTAGAGAGGCCTACAAACTGACGTCCTTTAAGATTTTTCTTAAAGAAAGTATTAACATTTTTGCACCCGCAATTTTTTAATTAATTATATCACTTCTTCGGCTATAATGCGTTGTTTTTGTATGTACAAATATTAGTCGTATAATACAGTTATTGGGGCTAGTTCCAAATGCATCATTTGGTGCAGTGATTTGCGGTACCCAATGCTAATTAAACAGATTTTACGTGAAAGCAAAAAGCACTTTTGTAGTGGCTTTTGGAGCAACTGACCAAAAAAATATGTAACTACTTGGAACGTGGATATCCATACTTTTGTGGCTCTAGAAAATGTACTTTTTAAGTGTTTCAGTGGGGCTATATAATTTAATTTGTATAAAGATGATGTGGATTGTCAATTATCATTTAAAGTTACGATATAACGATTCGACTAATTGTATTCGTTCTTTTCTAATCGATTTCTCAGAGTTCGATGTAAATAGGACCTTTCAAGCAGTTATCAAGAGACACGGTAGTGTCTCGCGCGAAGTATACATATAGATATATGCGCAGCGCGAGACACACCGTGTCTATATTACGCCGCTTCTCGCTATCAAAAACCCTGAGATTACCGAATCTCAATAACGGCTGATCCAATTAGATTTAATGGTCTTAATGGATAGCTTGGATTTGATTTACATCAGAAAAGTGTCTTCGTTTTGTTCCTACGTGCCTTATGAGATGAGATATTTCGATGTAAAGTTGCAATTTGCCGAATTTTATGTTAAGATATTTTCTCCGTCGTCAAGTGATGGCAAGAGGGGAACATGAAAGGGAGAGGAAATGTCTCCAATATGCACGTCGTTCATTGGATGAAGGTTTCGGCACATTCGGCCAATCGCGTAACAAATTGTTGTCACGTGACAGCCAGACAAAGAGCACGTCTGTCGAGGTAAACGTAACCTAGCTAAGGTCGGGTTCAGATATATTGGCCGATGAGTTTCATGAGGGGTATTCTCCCACGACACCGCTGGTCTGCCTCGGTGCTCCTTTTCTCTACGTTCTCACTCTCTCTCGGGTTACGCCTGGTCGTCGCGCGAAGGGTTAGAATGAACAACAGCCACACGGCTTCGTTCAAGCGGAGTCGAGCAGCGTTCCCGTTACCCCACCATACCCTTCGGGGGCCCAGCAACTTCAACTGCCAATCCACGATCGTCAGGTGGTGGTGGCTGATTTCTCCTCGCGCGCTGCTCGCGAAAGCGAACTCACCGGCCAATAGGCACCATATTAAAACTACACAGTACAAAACTACACAAGCAATTTAGGACACATCAGAATAGTGCACAGAAACTAGTGCACATACAATTTACTACACATTCGTTTTTATAGTGCACATACAATTTAGGACCCATGAGATTTAGGACACATACAATTTAGGACACATGCGATTTAGGACACATACAATTTAGGACACATGTGATTTAGGACACATGCAATTTAGGACACATGCGATTTAAAACACAATCGAATTTGTAGTGCACATACAATTTAGGACACATACGATTTAGGACATATACAATTTAGGACACATGCGATTTAAAACACATACAATTTAGGTCACATGTGATTTAGGATACATGCAATTTAGGACACATGCGATTTAAAACACATTCGAATTTGTAGTGCACATACAATTTAGGACACATGCGATTTAGGACACATATAATTTAGGACACATGCGATTTAGGACACATACAATTTAGGACACATGCGATTTAGGACCCAAACAATTTAGGACACAAACACTTTAGGACACATGCAGTTTGACGCACATTTTATTTAGTGTACAACAGGATAGCACGGTAAACTTGCCGGTGAACTGGGCCTTCGCCGATTTCAATGATCTTCACATATGTTGTCAAGGTCGTCATTCTGAATAACATTTTCCTTTAAACTTTTTGGCGGTCAGCCTTAGATTCGGAGATATTAATAAAAAACTTTCGGCATAATATATTGAAATCTGTTTCACAGCCGACGGTATTAGTATTGGTTGGGGCTAGATTAGGGCGGGAAGCGTAAAGCATGGTAGCGAACCGATGTCAGTATGTGTTAAACTCGGTAATTCTAATAAGTTTTTTGCACATATCTCATAAACCAAAGCCGACCACCAACAAGTTTAAAGGGAAATGTTCGGGATGGTTACCTTGTTAACAATAGCGATATTGACCCCATCGCGCGTTACTTGTAACCGCAGTCTCATTTTGAGCATCCCCAAAGTCACATCGGTTCGCTACCATGCTTTACGCGCCCGCGAGCGGGCGCGCGCCACCCGACTGAAACAGTCGACGGCGACGAGTAGATGGTTGTGTGCGAAAACTTGGTGTGCGCTATCCTGATGTGCACTTAAAAAATGTGCGTTAAATTGCATGTGTTCTAAATTGTACGTGTCCTAAATTGTATGTGTCCTAAATCGCATGTATCCTAAATTGAATGTGCACTATAAAACGCATGTGCTGTAAATCGCATGTGTCCTAAATTGTATGTGTCCTAAATCGCATGTGTCCTAAATTGTATGTGCACTACAAATTCGATTGTGTTTTAAATCGCATGTGTCCTAAATTGCATGTGTCCTAAATCACATGTGACCTAAATTGTATGTGTTTTAAATCGCATGTGTCCTAAATTGTATGTGTCCTAAATCGTATATGTCCTAAATTGTATGTGCACTACAAATTCGATTGTGTTTTAAATCGCATGTGTCCTAAATTGCATGTATCCTAAATCACATGTGTCCTAAATTGTATGTGTCCTAAATCGCATGTGTCCTAAATTGTATGTGTCCTAAATCTCGTGTGTCCTAAATTGTATGTGCACTATAAAAACGAATGTGTAGTAAATTGTATGTGCACTACTTTCTGTGCACTATTTTGATGTGTCCTAAATTGCTTGTGTAGTTTTGTACTGTGTAGTTTTGATATGGAGCCGGCCAATATATCTGAACCCGACCTTAGTGTCAAACAATCATAACCTTCCAAGTGTCAAATAAAGAAACTTGTTCAAATTGTTTAAATATCACAAGTTTTCACACCATACAGTACACTGAATTATTGTCTCAATTAACAAGGTAAGTCGCAAATTTTTTTTAATAGTCTATTTATAATAATAATAATAATAATAATAATAATAATAATAATAATCCATCTTTATTACACCAACAAATTGCATTTGAGTAGTACATATTTAATTTTTTCGTTTTTTTTTGTGGCGCAATGGGCGGGAATCAGCAAGATACTGCTTTAAAATCCTACCCCACTAATCTAATGAGTCATTAAACTTATAATTAAGTAAACTTAAAGGTATCTTACAAATTCATATTCTTGATATACAGCGTAGCCGCCAGCATGAAATTTTTCTTAGATCTACTTAATCTAATATTCTCAGGCAACGAGTTATAAAAATGAGTGGCCGCGAATGTAAATGTACCCTGGAATTTCGCTGACTGATGGGGTTGTGTTGCTAATTGATTGTCCTGTCTAGTGACGTATGATTGGGTCAGGCGCAACTGACTATTAGTGGTTAAAAGTTCCCTAAGGTACATTGGTTCTCCATCATCCAAAAGCTTGTGGGCTGCGCAACAAACGTGGAGTATCGACCGTTGTCTCATGTTAAGCCAACCAGACAGTTGTAAAAACGGGGATATATGATCATATTTACGCACTCCATACGAGAATCGAAGGCAGCTATTTTGAATTCTTTGAATACGCAATGCTGTGTTCTTGTTAATACACGGATCGTATACAATGTCAGCATAGTTAAATAAAGATAGTATTAGCGCTTGCGATAATAAAAGCTTGTTACTCGTACTAAGGAAGTGTCTAGAGGGATAGACCCGCTTAAGCCTGTACTGTGCAGTACATGCTCCTCGAAATTCCATTTCTCGTCCATTACCAGACCAAGATTTTTTATGGACTTCTGTGACTTAATTGTATGACAGCCAATTTTAATGTCAATGCCGGGTAACTTTTGCAACTGGAAAGTAGAACCTACAAGTAACACTGCACATTTGGTTTCATTTAGTTTTAGACCATGTTCTACAGTCCACCGACTGATTTCCGCCAGGTCCGCTTCTATTTCTCTTCTGGCTCTATCTACACCTTCCGGCGCGAAGCTTTTAATGATCTGCATATCATCTGCATATGTGTATGTGTGTGTATATTTGGCGACATTGTGTAGTTCAAGTACGAATATATTAAATAGAAGGGGTCCGAGCACCGATCCTTGAGGGACACTGCATCTTCTTATAGAACTTATAAAGAAGTTAATAAAGTTGTATTCCATTTTAAATGGAACCTTACACCGTCATATACGAAGCCGCCTTGTAAACAAAAATGTGGGGGACAATTTGTTGCAACTCCCCAATGTACAAGTAAGATTTAAAAGCATCCTATTACGCTCCATTATTTAATATACACATACACTACTAAATGGAAATGCACAATCGTCATAGCTGCATGGTTCATAAAATGGTTTACATCCAACTTACTTTAATCTATATACAAGGAGTCCCAAAAATGCTGCGGTTCCTTGAAGGGGGTGATTCAGGGGGTGATTGCAAACAACTTTTTCCTTTGCGAAAATTCTCTCCGAGGTTTCGTTAACGAGATAATAACAAAAAGCACCGACCAATTAGAGCGCGAGCCTTCTGCTGGAATTCTCCTGCAATTCTTCTGTCGACCTGTTATTTGACCTCACTGAAGAAATATGGGGTTGTAGCGGTACGGTCAGGTGACTGTAATCGCGCGCGGTTGCTTTGCCTGAGACGGGGCGCAGGACTTTTCGATGCCATTGACGTATTCCGTGCGAGAGAAGGTGGGCTTGAGGTTCGATTGGTCCCAAACTAGCCAAATTGGGCCTGCTTATCTCTCGTGTCTAAACACGCGCTCGAATTTCAAAACAAAAGCACGCGTCGACGTATTCCGTGCGAGAGAAGGTGGGCCTTGGGGAGGAGATATTGCTGTGAAGAGGGCCTCTTCAGGACAGTGGCCGTTTGGGAGAGATGCAGGGCAGATTGGTTAGATTAGGGCCAATCGGACTTCAAGCCCGCCGTCTCTCGCACGGAATACGTCGACATGTGCTTTTGTTTTGAAATTCGAGCGCGTGTTTATACTCGCGAGATAAGGGATCCGTCTTTAATTTGAAGGTAGGACGAAGCGGGCGGGACTACGCGCAGTCAGCGAACTACATGCTCTCTTTCTTCCTGTGTCTCTTCGCGAGCCGTATTGATGTTGAATAATACTTTTTAATTGCTAGTTCCCAAAAATTAATCAGGCTGATCGGCCAGAGCATTTCGCTAGGGTCGCGGTTTATGACCGTATTGTCTCGCTAGTCGACGGTAGACAACGGTTTCCTACAGTTTTGGGTAATTTATGGCTTAGTTGGTTCTGCCTCGTAGCAGACGTGAACTCAGGGTATCGGAAACAGGAAACAGAATTTTTTTCTTTATAGCAACTCGAGGACTTTCTGTTTCTCTTCTCTTCGGACCCTTTCGAACCGAAACACGTGGTGTCTGCTACCTACCTCGACGCAATGGGTGGTACATTGGCAGTAAAAGGACGGAACGCGGACTTTTGTAAAAGTGCACGATAGTCCGTTCGTTGCACTTCTGCGAAGCACGTGTGCTTCGAAAATGTGCTGGCTTCTTTTTACCTGAAGCCTCTTGGCCTGGTGGGGATCAACTCATAATGGAACGAGAGAAACTTTTTGGGGGTAGAAGAAGTCGCTTGGAAAAAATCTTGTCAGTCAGCAAGCAATCGCGTCGCAGAAATGTTCTCTGCTCAAGAGTATTACGCGATGTTCTGGGTGTACCCCCCGAACAACGGGGACGCAAGTGCTGCAGCGTGAGAATTTGTGCGAGAATACCCACGGCTCCGAACGCCAAGTAAAAATTCATTTCCACCAATTTTTATAACGTAGGAACAACACGTTCCATGAATAATAAATTAAGTGGTCAGTGTTAGTAGGCGTGCAGTGAAGTGAATATTCGGTGCATTAACCCGGACGCACTTGACGTTGCGACCCTTAACTTTGGATGGTGTCGTGTACCTGAGATCAGCTGTGCACTCGGCGCGTCTGTCGATGACCAGGATCGGTTCAGTGACCTAGTGACACAGGTTTTCAAGCTGCAGGTGAATTTCCAAAAGGGTGAGTTTTAGTTACATTATTGGCAACTATTATTTTTTAAGCCTAACGCAGGCTATGGCTTATTTCCGGCGATAATTCTCCAAATTTCCGTACGTAAATTTTTCTTCGCAGTTTTTAAACGGATTTATTCATTATCAACAACAGTATTGGCCGTTATTGAACTACGGATTTTTATCACAATAACGAACTACGATCACTTTTCACTCGTTCCCTGTTGCAGTACCTTTTCGTTTGTACGTTATTAAAAAAGGAAATTTACGTGTTCCTTATCCTCTCACTCCAAAATAATTATTATTTTCGATTCTTCTAAAAAACAACAACTGTGTATTCGTCTTTTTACGTTACACGTGATTTTCATCCATTTATCCTTTTTTCATTGTTCACTTTAAATGGCAAACAAACCATGGCAAAAGTTTCGATTTTTTTGTTACGTCTTTTTCATTTGCCATTCTACGCAATTTCGCCTTGCTTGTTCGTAGTCGCAGCGCGGCCCGGCGCGCGGCCACGCTAGCGCGGGAGCTGCAGCGGAAGGCTCGCGCTCTGATTGGTCGGTGCTTTTTGTTATTATCTCGTTAACGAAATCTCGGAGAGAATTTTCGCAAAGGAAAAAGTTGTTTGCAATCACCCCCTGAATCACCCCCTTCAAGGAACTCCGACATTTTTGTATTGAGCAAAATATTTTCCTCATACGAATTAAGAATACTAGTAATAACATATTAAACCTTCAACTGATGCAATATTTTCAGCATTTTGTTATTGTTATTCTTTCTATAATTATTATTCGTATTCCTATTCCCATAGAATTCCAGCACATCTCATCAGATTTCCATTCCACTTACAATCTACCTGACCCCATCACTATGCAACGCATATTCCCGACTCTGGGTCATAGACTTTTGAATCTTTCAGTCGAATATCGTGAGACTTCGTGCACCGTGGGAGGTTTAGTACCACCCCCGTCATCTCCTGTTCCATCCTATCCCCGAATGTATTGTGTGCATCAGATATTCGGCCGTGTTCTTGTCACGGTTCCACTGGTTATTTCAGTTCATACACGTGTACAGGGCGGTGCACGTGCCTCAGTAACAGAAATACAGTCGCTGGGGTGATCGAAGGAAAACAGTTTTCCATGCGGCCTCGGCGTACGGTAGATATTGATGTGTTTTCCCGTGGACGCTGGAAATACGTTTTATATCGCGAATGAAGTCGTCCCCCCCCCCCCCCCCCGCCCCATCCACTGTGGGACAAACGGCGCGCTTGTATAATAACGCCATCTCGCTGAGGGGGAAGAACGAAATACTAAATGAAAGTTCGCATGAAAATCGAGCCGGAAAATGACTACTCGGAAGAAGATTTATAGAAGCAGTGGATGGAACTTTGCGGAGTAAGTACGTACACCACTCACAGTACGTAACCGACTTCTAACTGATCTAGATTTACTGCCTACCTCTACCAGGTCTAGTTCGGTGGTAAGTTGAGGAATTGTTGGACAACAGAATGCCCTCGCTATGTGGGTGATACTGAACAATTGTTAGGGTTTCTTTTTAAACGAACACGTCTGTGGGTTATGAGTGGTATGTAAAGTTGTATTCTGATGAGGATAGCACTGGTTTAACACTTTTGTTGTTTCGATGACTACTTATTTAGATTATCAGACTTATTATACAAAATTCTGTTTCAATCTGTGGGGAATGCACCTAATTCTTTCTCCACACTATACTAGCAATAAAGTCTGACTAAACTGTTTCAAGTAGGTACATATTAGGGTGGCCCATATTTATACGTGTCGAATTTTTTTTGTATTTCTTTGCTCTCACCCTCCAGAACGGTGCCATTTGATAAAAAAAGTAGTAACTTCTTCTTTTTCTCCTTTTTTCTATCTTTCCTTTTTCATTTTTCAATCCCCCCTTCCAGATGGTAGATGCCATAAAAATTTAAATAAAAGATTACGAAAGTTTATTGACGCCTGACAAAGATTTACAGAAAACAAAAATAAGTCAAATCGTCCATATCGTTTATTTTCCCAATGGGCAGGTAGATGTTTATTATAGTTATAATGGAGAACCAACTACTGTAAAAATTAAAACATCTATTGGAGTGGAAGATTTGCGAAATAAAGTGTGTAAAGAAGAAAAGGTAAGCAAAAAGAAAATGAACAAAGAAAGACAGAAAAAAGGAGAAAAAGAAAAAGTTATAAAATAACAGAACCGAAACATGGTGTAGATACCTTACAACGTGTAAATATTGTAAATATTGCGTGTAAATACTATATTAAAAATGTTTATAAATATTTAAAAAATAATATCGCAATATTTTTTATAATATACTTATATAATAATGAGAAATTCATGTCTTTGCAGTGTAACGCGAGTGTACGCAGCTGCTGACTGTTGGTGGCGCGCGAGATTTATATATATCGTCATATGTTTTACAATTATTTATTAATCAGTGTGAAAATTTGTGAAAATCTTCCTTGTATATTAAGGAAAAACTTTGTCGCTGCAAGTTATATGTACCTTAAAATTGCCTCGATATTTTTTAACGGCAAACGTTGAAAAACATGGGTTATGTCAAGTATTACTTTTTAATGAAATATTATTACATTTTTTAACATAAGGGTTTTGTGCATACAGTTTACGGCTTCGCTAGAGTATTCTGAGTTTTATGTTTCAAGTCTCATAATGATCCGTTAATATTTACTCAAGTTATCCCAATTTATGTTTAAAAAGATATTGACTTTGGTCGAAGAATTTTTTTTTATTTATAAATTTTATTTCGAATACTAATGATTCGATAGAAAAGCTGCAAATAGAACAAATGTGTGCCGTGACGAGCTTTACATCACTATATTTTTTAAAATCCAGTTTAACAAAATTTAATTTCCCAATTTTTCTTAGCGTTTGGACAATACTTTTTCGCTTTTTGGAGCGCTAGTCCCCTTCTTGCAGCCGAGCCTTCAATTGTTCCGATACTAATAAAAATTTACACCTCTATGCTGTCTATTAAATCTTCATGGTAGTACTACCAATTGATAGGCGCAGTTTTTTCAATAAGAATGAGTCCAAATACCAGCTTATTCCAGCTATTTTTAATTATACATAAGTTTCATCATTTTTTAATTTTTCATATTAGATTAAGAACAGCTTGAATAAGATCGCGTTTAGACTCATTTTCGTCAGAAGAATTTGCCAAATCCATAGGTTATACCAGTGAAGAGCAACCTTTTGTCCAAAGTGGGCCACAAGTGGAAGCCTACTGTACGCTACGCGGACCGCAATATTAAATACATAAATATAACTAATCCAAGAATTTTAATTTATGCCAATGTTCAGGCCGCAGGTCAGCGGCTGGTGTGCCAAATGCGGCCCGCAGGCCGCGGGTTGCTCATCACTGGGTTATAGTTTCACGTAGACTTAATAGAGAACATAGAAATTACACTTTTTATTACTAGATGATCATTGGTGGCTCAACTTCAAAGCAAACACCGAACTTGGTTTGTTTTTACAGTAATAGATCGATGTTAAAACATGCGAAAACCGTGCGCAGGATGGAAATGCCTCGGCGCGAAATCGTGCCCACGCCAGTTGAAGTGTTAAAACACGAATTAAAAGTGTAGGAAGACTCCTTTGACTGCTACAGGTAATTTAACAATTTCAGACAGCCATGCACCACATTGACCACTCCCCCCCCCCCCCCGTTACGGAAGAGGAGCCTTAGTACATTCAGCAGTCAAGGTGGCCTGGCACAAACATCTCGCGAAACTTCTGTCCGCCTTTGAACAGCCACACGTTCAAAGTGGTCACCAGCGAAATGAGCGACTCTGAAACACGATGAATTCGAAACCCGGCCCAGTGGATCACGGCGAATGAACGCTAAGAACTGAAACGGGACTCGGGGAGATTAAACCATCGGAGCATTAATACCGCCACTTTCAGAAGTTTACTTCCCTCGTTTGCACGACCGACCCTATTGCGTGGTCCGCGACTCGAGAGAATGGTTTGGGACCCTTCGATCGATAGAGACTGACACCGTCCAAGTTTCGCCTTCGAGAGCTGAAACTGTAACCATGGAGCGAACTTTCACTTTATCTATCATCGTTAAAGCATCGTAGAACAAGCTGGTTGCATCTATGCAGCGCAATATGCGACTAAAAATTCCCAAGCCTTTTAGCACTAATTCCCACCCGGACTTCGATGAAATGGGTAGGGGAGACCGGGGCTAGTTGTTACATTTTTCAGTTTTTTATTTTTGATTTTTTTGCATTCCATATTCGATACTATTAATGATTCTCACTTAAAGTACGTTCTTTCCTCTACCGATGACCGCTATCGCATGTAATTAAACGAAAACCAAGACTTTGAAACAAGCTATTTTGAAAGTCGAGACATGTATCAACGTGCCCCGAGTAGGGGCTAGTTGTTACACAATACGGGGCAAGTTATTACAGGATTAAATTTTCCGAAACGAGGTTTATTATAAGTAATATAATTATATTTTCTTGGACAAAAGTAAATTTATTAATGGTAAGAATCTATTAAAATAAATATACAATAAAAAAATTTATTTTAAAAATAATAAAAAACTACTGAAATCAGTTGCACTAATTATCGTCGTCCGTTTCATACGGGGACTCGCAATTAATGCACACATAAAAGTGATTTTTAGGTTTTGCACACTTTTCGTGTGCCTACTTTTTGCACTCTATGCACTGAATCCACTTTGTGGAGTCTGTCTTTGAATTCGAAAAAGGAGAAAGACAGTGCAAGCAAACGCATTCTTCATCTTCGGAGGAGGTGTCTATTATTTGTGGTGGTTTTATTTCTCATCTGCCTTTTCTTTACTGTGTGTTTTTTTTATTTTCAAGTCATCAGTTTCCTTTTTAAAACTTTTTACTAAAATCTTTTTAGGTTTTGATTTTTTACTTTTCGTTTTTTCTTTTAACAGTTGTTCCTGGCGTAGGTATAGATTCTCTTACGGGTGTGTTTGTTAAAGTTTCTGATTTCATCTTCTTTCTTCGTACAATTGTGGTCTGAAGAAGAGAGCCACCATGGTGGCGTTCCGTCCAAAACCATCATTTAACAGAAAGCCACTATAGTGGCGTTCCGTCCCCAAAAAATCATTTAGCGGGAAACCACTATAGTGGCGTTCCGTCCCCCAAAAAATCATTTAGCGGGAAGCTACAACAGTGACTCGTGGTAATTAAAGGGGTAAATTAATAAATTAATTACTAAATACAATGTAACAACATGCCCTTTTCGCTCTGTAACAACATGCCCCTTTTCGTATGTAACAACTTGCCCCGGTTGACACCATTGTGTATAAAAAGCTATAAGTTCATACCAGTTTGGTGTATTCTTATGTTCTTGGTACAAATCTGTAGCTAAAGGAACACTGATTCAGACGTGGTATTATTAATTTACATACATTTATCTGTCGGTTCGGCAGAAAAGATTGAACTAGAAAGAGAAAAGTTACTATTAGTACCGAAAACACAAAAAACTGTAATAAAGTGACAACGCGTAAACCGACTACAAACAAACAACATACACTACTGTGTATGGTTGAAACATATCAGCCACTTCATCGTCGAAGTCATAGTCCAAGCAAAAAAAATTTAAACTGCTTTGTAACAACCTGCCCCTGTAACATCTAGCCCCGGTCTCCCCTATAGGAGGTAATATTCGTGAAAAATGTAGCATCGTGTTGATAGTAATTATTTCTATATAATGAGTAATTTTAGAGTGCTTTTACGGAATTAAAAAACGATTGAATAAGATAATATGAAATATTTTAATATATCAAAAGGCCCTTAGCAAGAACGACAATATCCACGAAAATATCGTAATCTATAATCATCAATTATGGCAACTAAATAGAAATTTCGAATATAAGTTGAAAAGGACAAGTGATGTTTTTGTAATTGGCGAAATTGCCTATCGTTACAAAATATCCTATTACATAATTTATACAATCATTCGTTCTTTACAGTTTACCGTAATCACCATTAACCGTCCGGCGGCGAAGGTGGATCAATTTTGACCCGCATCCCATCTTTTTTAGTATAAACGATTCATAGGATGTATATATACATATAAGCACAGGGTGTTCACTATAAGTTTCCGGATACCTGCTGTGTCTGTACAAGACGTGTTTACAAATTTTTCATCAGTCTTATTACCTCACTTTGGCCTACATCTATACAGGGTGTTTTAGCAATTTTATCCACGTGAAATATTTCTGCTATATTCAAAATTTCATAAAAATGTTACTTACAAAAGTTGTTTAGTTTTTCGGGGGTCTGCGTATAGTAACAATAGTTTTATTCTGTTGGGCGGAGTTAATAAGATGCATTTATTGTTGTAGGTCGTTGAATTCGTCTTGAAAATGGCTATCGGACACCGACAAATAAAGTATTGCATTTCATTTAAAAAAACAATGTTGACCTTTGTACCTCAGTAATCGCTTCCAACAGAATAAAATTATTGGTACTATATGCAGACCCCCATAAAACTATGCAACTAGTCTGGGAAATATTTTTGTGATATTTTAAATACAGCAGAAATATTTCGGTGAAATAAGTTCGATGAAACACCCTGTACATTCAGCTTTAAACATTTGTTACGTAAACTGTTCATCCAACCATTCAATGGACTTTATTTATCGAAAATGTGTACTAAATGTGTTTCGGCGCGAACAGCTGTCCAAGCTCAATTCTTTGAATTCGTTAACAAAAAATTTAATAGGACGAATGCCAAAATTGATAAATGCAGCAGCCACCACTATGCGCGACGGCTGAAATTCGACGCAATGAAAATTTGACTCTGTTATACCTATAAATGCCATAATATTTCAATTCTAATATTAAATATATGTATTGCACATCAAGATCACAGGGTAAACTCATGATAAGTAACATTTTCCGTCGTTTATAGGGGGGCAATTTTAGAGGTAATACGCTCTCAATCAATCCCACATTACCAAAATTGTGTTTTTATTTGGTTTTAGGATATGTGTTCTTATCACCCTTTTGAACATTTCAAAAATATTAATTATCACATTTTTTACAAATCTTTGTGGACTCATCAACTTTTTCCCCTGTTAATAATTATTTTCAAATAATCACATTTTAGATGACCCTTAACCCTTAATTAGTCGCACTTTTTTATGTTACATAATTAGTCACGTGGTGTCTATTTGACCATAAACATAAACTTGTGATATTTCTTTAATTTCTCATTATTTCTGATGGAATGTTTTTATTTATTATAAGTTGGATTATGTCGAGTAAAATGAAATAAACAAATCATTAATGTTCCTTTATTTTTAAATTTTATTTTTATTTTTTCTGTCAGACCCAGCGCATTTATAGAATGCCTGTCACACCTGTCCAGATAAAGCGAGGGTGTCAACACCGGCAGGACGAAGGGGAGTAGAATAGTGCCACTACATATGCCACTATTGAGCCGCTTTAGTTGTCAAATTCGAAACGTCCACAATCGAAGTATGGGTCTGGCAGACCCACCGGTGTACGAACGTAAGAAACATTTGCGGCATACTTGAGGGCATTTCTTTTCGGCACGCGACTGATTCGGCGCGGGGACACCAAGAAACGTAGCTACTCGAAATCGCAAAAAATCCGTCATTGGTTTTGTCAGAAATCGAGCTTGATTGACGGCTGGGGTCAAATAAACCCCATGCGACTAATTAAGGGTTAAATTATCATTTAACTTTGTAAATTGATTCAAACCTTTCCTATGGCTCAATATTTAATATTGAGTTTTTCGTGGACTTATCAAATTATTCTCCTATTTCGCTTGGACTTGCCATATTCTTTCCCTGTACATCTATTTTTAAAATGCTTACCCATATCTTTGGACTTGAAAGGTTCATCCCCTTTCCAACTATGTCATATTGGAGTACCCCCTTTCAGCCAGGAGATGTCTCAAAATTAGAAAATCAACGAAAATGGACTTATGTTTTTCCCCTGTAGGCTTCATATACATAGTGTAAGATATCACACTGCAGAATATTCATTAAAGCTATACTTTATCATCACAGGTATACTTTATGTTGGGATTTTAACTCATACAGTTCAATTATCAACACATTTAATGGGTATTCTTATCTTTCTACTTACATTAAGGATTACAGGCGTAGTATATAATATTTATACACGTCTTTGCGAGGTTACTATTTTTGCGCGTTACTCCTCGGTATGCCTTGAAGCGAGCGTCATCTGGCAAAGGACGGTCGCCAGCGTGGAGGACGTCGCGCCCGCAATTCGGTCATTGCGATCGCGCGACTCAAAAGTCTACGACTCAGCACTTTATACTCAATATGTGAATTAGCCTATAGATGGGAACGTATATTTGAGGAGTGATTTTTCAAAAGGGCATATTTCCATTTTTGACCTTGATGCAAATTTTGATGGCATCGTATTAATAATCTTAAATTACACCATCTAGTGGCACAAAACACTGAAAAATAGGTTTGTTCCTTTTTAAAAATTGAAATGAAAATACATGTTTCCAACAAAAGGTCTTATTTCCAAGTTTGTCTGTGACATAGTGAAATAATTTTTGAGTCTGAGACAAACGGACATATTTCCTATAGGGTAAAGACACCAGTAGTTGACCACTTTTCAGAAAAACATGAAAAATAATGTTTTTAGAAGTGACAATCTTTTGTACAAAGTGCAGTTCTCCAACTGCACTAGGACATTGTAATGAACTCGAAACAAAAAGGAACTTAATTCCATAGACGTACCCAAACATATACTAAATTAGTTTAAAAATGTATTCACTCTCATAGTATCATTAGACTTTTACGTGACAAAACGTTTATTTTAACTACCTATACACATATTTACTCTACTTATATCAAATGTTTGAAACCATTCTTTTGTTTCGGTCAACAACTGCAGTTGTTTCCACTATTTACAAAGCCAGGCAAAGTAACGTGTACATTACATAAGTCCTTAGTTCCAAATGTGTATATAACAAAAGTGCGTATTTCCAAATGGTTTCATACAAAAGGGTTTATTTCCAAACGTTTTTTTTTAAATAACTATTAAAACAATGTCGCTAAATTAAAAACATTACCGCTATTAGATGGAAGAATAAAATGTACGTGTAGTAATAATTTTTTTTTTAATAAACGTAGGTACCACAGTTTTTTTGCGGTTATTGAAAATTTATTCTATGTGGAAATGTGCCCTTTTGAAAAATCATTTCTCATATGATTTGTGAATAAATCCTACATTGGTACTTGATAAATATTTGTATATTAATGTATTAAGGTGAAAATCTGAGGAATTCGATTCTGCGATGTGCGGGTAAACAAATTTTATTGTGGGTCAGGAATGACCCGGTTCCGGTCTCACTGCCGATGCCGGATCTCCTGCCCGTCCACCGGTTCAGTAGTGTGTATGTACCGGGTGTATAAAGAGTAATGCTCACTGCTTTCATGGGTCAATCTACACATCTGAAAAATTGTTTATAACATTGAAACGTAGTGAAACTTTTTTACATCAACGTACTCTGCTAAATGGGAAGAAAAAAGTTCAGACGAAACTACGTGCCGCATGCGCATCGTTTCGACGCAAAAAATTGTCAAAGTTTACACAAAAATTAAAGCGTGTCTCACTCTTTTTTTTTCTCCTGAGGAAGAGCACATTGATGTGAAAAAAACTTTAACGTTAATTTTCAATGTTATAAACAATTTTGCGACAAGTTTTTTTACGAATGTCCAGTGATCCAGAGGTCTAGATTCACCCCTGAAAACAGTGACCATTACGTTTTATACACCCTGTGCATGTTATTTTTATGGCAGGACAAGAGTTTTGACTTCTTCAGTTGTATAAACTGATGCTCTATAAATACTGAATCTAGCGACCGTCTTGTAAATCCAGTTACATTGAGAGTTCCAGCGTGTTGTCTGTAAGGCTTGAAAGGTGAAGGCTTAACCCGGTTCTCCATCAAGGCGAACACGAACAAAAACATTGTTCGCGAACGTTTACGTCTGTTTTCGTTGTGCCCACACCGCCGCGAACACGAACAGAACTCCGCGTATGAACGTTCTCGAGGATGTTCGCGACGGTAGGAACGCAGCGAACGAACATTTCTGACGATACCTGGTGATCCGCATCCCCTTCCATTGTGGGACTGCTCGTAAACACGTGACCCTCTACGACCATCCGCCGGCAGGTACTCCACAGAAATAGTATGCGTGACAAGCACGAATAAAATTTTTATATTTTTTATTTTAACATAATGAGAATATTTCCCACGTATGGATGAAATATTATATTATAATATATTAGGGTTTTATAACATCAACATTTTTTTACACCAGTCAATAACAGATTTTCTTGAAAAAGAAGATAAAATTTTTGTTAGGTGGTGATTCGTGTTTAAAGCTGTGGGGTATTATTAGGAAATAAGGAGAAGATATTAACGAGTTATATGTGCATTTATAACTATACACTGTATAGATATGCATATACATATATATATATATTTACAAACATCTATACCAATTGTCGATGTCAACTTCGATCGAAAAAAATGACTTTTCCCCATGTTTCCATCGATTTCACCCGAACTACTGAACCGATTTGAAAATGTTATCAAATAGATTTGTTGGTGATTCAATTATCTTTAATTTGAGATAATTTTCGACTACATCGGTCATTCGTAACCTGAGATATTCGTAATTAAGTGGGACCACCTTTTTGACAGACAGGTAAAAAGTTTACCCGTCGATATCTCCAAAATGTATTCATAAATTTTTTTTAGACCTTATTTTCGGAATCAGCGGGCGATTTTACATAAGAAAAAAATAGTGGCATCTGCTGCGCAAGTTTTTTTTATTTTCTAAACTAGTGTTATCAGCGGAACTCAAATTTGTCCGAATTGCGTTGTGTTTGGTTTCATTTTTATTCGAAATATCTCATCCATACGTTGGAAATATTCTCATTATGTTAAAACAAAAAATATAAAAATTTTATTCGTGCTTGTCACGCATACTATGTATGTGGAGTACCTGCCGGCGGATGGTCGTAGAGTCCAGCATGCACAGGACCCCCAGTTCCGGGCGCGAGCGCACATGTGAGCTCGAGCTCCGAGCTCGTGCAACACAAGCCAGTCCGCCAACGGAGTGGGGAGCGGCTTGAGTAGTGGAAGCGGAGCGTTACAAGCTGCCGCAGGGGTTTCCAGAGTTTGATACTCCGAAAATAAGGCACATTTTATGGAATTTTTAAAAGAAAAGTATTGAGTATTATAATTCCAATCTCTGTACTGCAATTTGAAAAATGTGTTTTAATTGTTGTATGCAATAATAATAATTTGGTTAAAAGTTATAATGGTAGTAGTAACAGGAGTTCGAAAAAAATTTTTGTTGCTGACGAGCATGATTTTGGCTGTCGTAATCATCTGAAATAAAAAACGTATAATTTTTCTTAATCTATATGAGTGTGGTTATCGTATGAGCTTTAGTTCATGTTGAATGAATAATGTTAAAACGCACAAAAATGGTTTTATTTCAAATGAAAACATTAATTTTTTGGAAAAACATTTGTTAGTTTTCTGTGTTGTAAAATTGGATTTTTGCAAATAATTACTTCATTCTAATTCACACGATAATCACACTCATATAGATTAAGACAAATTTTGCGCTTTTTGTTTCCGAAGACTACGACAGCCAGAATCATCTTCGCCAGCAACAAACTTCTTTAAACCCTTCTTACTGCTATCATTATAACTTTAAACAAAATTATTATTATTGAATACAAAAATTTAAACATTTTCCAAATCTCAATTAACCATCCGTATCCTGTGCCTGAGTCAATTTTAACCCACCGCTTGAGGTTGCTGACGGAGCTGTGTATGTCAGTCGCGGCCAAGCGATCATTTAGCTGTCGGGGGTATCATAAAAGCATTAACTGGGCCTTTCCGGAGATCGTGTTGGAACAACAATGGGAAGCTCGAGACAATACCATATTTTTCTTGGAGAAAACAAAATGAGCATACGGCCTCTGTAGTTATAGAGTTCTCCACCACGAGATCTTATACCGAGGAGTGGGGAGTGAGCATATCACGGTCGAGCTCGAGGGCGCACCGACTGCTCTAGGGCAGACTTACAAAGGAACACCGCGAACCTGGACTCACCGATTGGAACGCAACTTTCTGGGTTTTTAGAGTGACTCAAAACAAGAATAACGGTGTGTTGCATTTGGGCGCTATCGCCCTCTAAGGGGGTGAAAACTAACCTCATAGTCAAATTGGCACTTCCACTTTTTCGCGTATAACTCTCAAAGTACAACAGATAGAAAAAAAAGTTTCAAACAAAAGTTTAATGGTGCAATAAACGCTACAAACTTGCGTTAACAAAATTTTGAAAAACGTTTAAAGAAAAATACCTGAACGAATCAAAACTTTTTTCAAAATTTTGTTAACCCAAGTTTGCAGCGCTTATTACACCATTAAACTTTTGTTTGAAACATTTTTTTCTGTCTGTTGTAGTTTGGGATTTATACGCGAAAAAGTGGAAGAGCCAATTCGACTTTAAAGGGCGATAGAGCCCAAATGAACACCATTGTTCTTGTTCTGAGTCACTCTAAAAACTCACAAAGTTGCGTTCCAATTGGTGAGTCCGGGTTCGCGGTGTTCCCTTGTTAGTGTGCACCTCTGTCGTAGAGTGTCGCCTATTTACGAGCAGTCCCACAATGGAAAGGGATAGCAAGGCCCAAGTTTCATGGGTTTGAATAGTGACAAGAACGACAAAACAGCCGATGTTCGTCACAAATATTCGAGCCTGGTGGACCACCGAATTTTGTTCGCGAACACCCTCTCTTCACGTCTACCGTGACCATCCGGAAGATTTATCGCCTATTAGTAGGGTCATTTGTTAGCGAACACTGTTATTTGGCGTCCACACCGATGCGAACAGCGTGTTACCTAACATGTTCGCGAGATAATGTTTTTGTTCGTGTTCGCCTTGGTGGAGACCTGGTGTTAGCAAATATGTTCGCGAGAAAATGTTTTTGTTCGTGTTCGCCTTGGTGGAGACCCGGGGTTAGCAGTCAGTGGTAGGAACGTAAGGATAACGTTTGTCAGGGAGTAGTAATCGTCGAGCATTAGTCAGCCGGGAGCTGCGTGGTCGAATACATAGTTCCGCAGTGATAACTGTGGCGCATTAGTCAGGCGGAGCGCAAGTATTTAGTAGCACCGTTGCATTCACTGCGTTGGGGCGGGCGAGGGGGGAAATGCACATAATGCCCGACGAGAATGTTATCGCGTCGATGAACCGTGTATGGATCCCTTGAACACCTTTGGTCTGGTCTCGAAACTGATATAAAGTTTTCGTGTCGCTCGTTGATCGAAACTATAATTAGCAAACTTCTTACGATAAAAAGGTAGAGATCAAGTAGACATTTTGATTTGCTTACTTTCTTTGCTTACTTTCTGATTTATATTAAGGGGGTAGTGGACTATTTCTGTTTCAAAAAATCGATTTTTTTACTGATTCTGAAAGTCTTATCCTTTATGAACTTTTTAAATAAAAATTCATGAAGAAATTCAAATAATTGTAGAAGTTATAGCAGCGAACGTAATTGAATGCACCGTCGAGAACGGCCTCACAGAGCTGTATTGGCATAGGGGAGTTAACTTTAGAGCCGTTATAGGGGAAGGTGGGGTAAAACGGAACGCTTAACCTTGGAGGGTGATAACTTAAAATCGGGAGGAGAAAAAGGCACGAGACTTCAACAGGAGTCTTCAGTGGACCTTAGACAATAAGAAAATGAAGGTCATTGTTAAGAAAAATCTTTGGGAATGACGGAAAATGAAATTTACCGGAGGTATTGAAATCTTCGTCTCGCTCAAATGGTGGGGTAAAACGGAACACCCACTCGAAGACCGTGTAAACGTACAAAATCTTTATTTTTATGATTTAAAATGTATTAATTCATGTTAAAATCTATAAATATATGTTTTAGGTATAACTATTGCAAATACAATATAACAAAAATATATATTATACATATAAGAGAAAATATTTTATTAGATAACATGAAAATTACGGAAAATAATCAAATATAAATATAATATCGTAAAAGAAGGATAAATTAATACAGTTTGTTTATTATTTTATGAACAATAAGCGGGCCGGAATCACCCGCTGGCTGGAATTATACCCCGCTTTCCCCTACACGCGGATTTTTACATGAATATCAATACTTGCACGGAGAACACTTCTGCATTAAATGATTATGTTATTTATTACAACTTAAACTAACAGTTTGATCGAATGAAAGATGTATCTCATACATCATAATTTTCTATACAAAATCAATTTTTTTAGAAACAAGGACAGTAATTAAAAGTTTAATCTACAATCTAATAATTAAAAGAGATAATAAACACGTACTAAGAGACGTTTCCATTCTTCCTCATGTATAATAGGCGTTCCGTTTTACCCCGCGAAAAGTGTTCCGTTTTGCCCCACGTGCAGTCATTTAGTAAACATTTAATATTTACACTTAAGCATGAGGTAAAAAACTTTTTATATACGTCAAAATGTAGCGTAAGGACTATAGAATCCAACGATGTACTTGCCGTTATTAATTTTCGAAATCCAAGTACCGAAAAGTGGTCGAAAGTCCAACGCAATATTGAAACGTCGATACCGGAAATTTTTCCAACTCTCTTAATGGAAAAATAACTTGTGCAAGGGTCTATGGTCTATCACAAAATGCTATGAGGACCCTTTAGTTCCATGTCACGCAATACCAACTCATTCGCTGCTCTTATCTAACAGAAACATTGGTGTTCCGTTTTACCCACCCGTTTCGTTTTACCCCACTTTCCCCTACTTAAAACACCATTTTCAGACTCGGTGTACATTATAACACTTGAACCAATGAATATTTTCACTTTAAATTTTGAATGAATATGTAGAATTCCTTCCTCTACAGAGTGGAATTCTCGCATCAACATTGGCTGTTTGTAAAACATTTTATAACTGATTAAAGGCCATTTTTCCCCAAAAATGTGGGGAAAAATTAATTCGTGTGCAACTTCCACAATTTTTGTTCAAGTTCAGCAAAGTTCCACTGTGTAGATTTTGATGTATAAAGTACTCACGCCAAAGCCTTCTACTCTCAGATGATTGACTCACCTGAATCGATGTACACCACCTGCAACGGCGCGCCATACAGGTTTATCTTCAACGATTAATAACTTCGACAATTTTATACTTTGCAAGGATTTTCTTTTTGGTAATTACTCGCAAACGTGCCCACAATAGATTGTAAAGAGCACGACTATAACAATTATTTGGTGTCATAGTAATTTAGCGGCAAAGGAACTAACGATTTTATGTATCCACTACCCCCTTAAACTGATTTCCAAAATATATTTTTTGAGAAATACGAAGGTATAGCAATCTGAAGGAAATTTGACACTTTACTTCTAATAATAATAATAAGCGGCGAATGAGTGACTTTATGGCAACTAAATAATATTTAGTGGAAATCTGTATAGGGAAATTGTATATTTCAGATAGTATAAAATGTAAGTTCCTATATTAAAGGGTCGGATGCAATAAAGGGACTAGCACTTGAAAATGCGAAAAATTACACAGTCTAACAAAACGAAACTTTTTTTCTGTTCCGCAATATCCACTGGGTGATTCTTGTAGATTATATGCTATGCCTCGTTCTCGAGATTACAAATGTAGTACCGCTACTTTCCGCTTGGAGTCTCCACAATGTTACAAATCAACCAAAAAATCCGGCCCACCATCTGGCCCCATCTCACGTCTTCATTACGTTCTTTGTGCTTGGAGGAGAAGGTTACAATTTTAGTTACAATTTTTATTGTGAACATTTACAATGGGAAAACATAAACATAGGAGTGATTGTTCCCCAAGCAGGAATAGATCACTCCTACATAGAATAAAAAAGAAAGAGAAAAGAAGTAGGAGGAATTCCGAAAGAGATTCGTCGACGCCACGTGCGGACCGCGTGGCGTCGAGCCGTAGGTCTAGTCGCAGTACAAGGCGCAGTCCAAATTTTTCAGAGACAGGAGATGTTTTGACCTTGATCCTAGAAAGATTGGAGACATTGGAGGAGAGATTTGAGGGACATTCAAATGATGTCCGAGGTAAGTACATTTAGGTTAGGAAATCTGTCATTGAATATAGACGGTGGAGCTCACACGAGAGGTGAGACATAAGCCGTACGTTTTTTGTGAAAGACTGGATTAGCTTACACGAGAGGTAAGAGTAAAACCAGATCGGGAAAAACAAAAACTATTTAATTATAGAAAATAAAGGAAGCAGCGACACAGTCAAAAATATGTCACTGGAGGTCCAAAATACAGATGAAGCCTCAACAAGTAAACCAGTTACAGAAGAGGCGTCAGTAACTACACCAGTTGCAGAAGAGCAGGAGATGGACATAGAGGTTTTAAATGTTTTGGGCGATGACCCAGCCTCACAAAACCCCAAGGAACTAGAATTTCATCAGTTTCTAACAACAAGGTGGAATGCCTGGCTAACGTCTGGGCAAACTAAAGAAGTTAAGGAAGCATTGCTGAAGAAACATTCCAGGAAAGGCAACTGCAGTTTAGAGCAGATTAATCCAGAAATAATGCCCTCGTTAAATGAGTCGGCCCAAAAAAGGGACAAGCATTTTGTCCAGACTCAGAATTTGGCTGGTTCAGGACTTTCAGCCTTAGGAATGGCCATATCAGGTATTCTTAAGGACGAGAAAGAACCTGTGGACAGGTTAAAATTACTGGAATTATTGTGCGACGCAGGAAAGTGCTTCGTTGAAGTGCACCATGCACAATCGAAAGCAAGAGCAGCCTACATCCTGCCAGGAGTAGGCAAGACAATGCGAGATGTATTAGAGAAGACAAAGACAGATAATTTTTTATGGGGAAAGAATCTTTCGGAAAAAATAAAAGAAGCTAGTGCTATGGAGAAGATTAGCAAGGACTGGAAAGCTAAAGCTTCAGGCAGTTCTTACAAAACCCCAATGAAGTCAAATAGGGCTTTAAGGGGGAAGTCACTGTGAAAATTTTTTTTTCCTTTTTTTTTGCATTTTCTTAATGCTTGGGGTTTCAAGATTATACCTGCACAGTTTCAAAGTGGATTTCGAAAAATTCTCGGAGCTACGGCAGGTTTTGTATAGGTAGTACAGCGCTCGGATCCGAGTGCCCGCGCGGGTGGCTTGGAGTCGATCGCCCGGACAGTTTATGTCCAAGAATCCAAATGTAATAAGAGGGATTATATGTTTATATATTGTTTAGATGTATACTTCTGCTATCTTTGAGTTGCAAAGTGTTTTATTTTCATCTAGCAATTTCTAAAAGAATGTTCCGGCTGGAACACTATCAAGTGAGGCCGTCATAGTACATTTAGCTGCTTATTTGGCCACAATTCTCTTCAATGATGGTCATACTGGTCTCCTACGGATATTGGAACATCTGAATGTTAAAATTGGACCAACAGCCGCTGCGTACCGAGACAAGCAGGACGCGTTACGTATATCTGCTGCCGACCGAAAAGCGCAAGCAGCGACATATGAAGGTCGATTACGACGAAGATGTGGCTTAAACGAGGAGGAAGACAATGCAGCTGATTTACATGATCTATTTTATGGCCCTGGAGTGGATGCACTTTAGTAAATTGAAAAATTCCGATGTTACTTCCTAAATAACTGCTGTCAAAACTTTAAACGCGATTATCTCGAAACTACATTTTTCAAACTGGATGCATTGATAACTCAGTCAATTTTTATCGGATTCACTTGAAATTTTCGGGGAATATTCGTAATACAATTATCTTCAGTTGCACGTACCAGTTTTTTGATCGAATAATTCATTCAACAGTAACATTGAAAAAACATGTTGATTTTTGATACTTTTTGGTCAAGATTTCTTCTTAAGTACGCCATTTCTTCAAAAATTAATATTTTTTTAAACCCGTACGTGCAACTGAAGCTATTGAAATATACTTTAAGAAACCGTTCGAAATTTTAAATTCGGATCAATTGTTGGAAAGTTATACGTGCATCCGTTTTGATTTTTTTTTGTGCAGAGCCTAACGTTATCGTATGCTGTGGCCATACTACCGAAAAAAATTTCAATCTCAAAGCATAAAATATTAGTTAAAGATATGTATTTTCAGTTGGTAATAAAGATTTTTCGTAGAAAGTTACATTTCATTATAAAAAAATGTCTTGAAAATAGCCTTTATTTTCGACCGTCACAGTGGCTTCCCCCCTTAAACTGGAGAGGGGGCCCATCCCAGGGACAACAAGGAACACTGAGGATGGGCGACAAGTCAAGGATCAATCCGCGCAGGTTCCAGACCAAAAACAGGCAAGGCCTGCAAAACCAGCGGGCATTGAATCAGACGCAGTATCATCCGTCACAACGAGCAACGCCACAACAGAAGTCGTAGAGGTAATTAAAGTAGCTGGTCGTCTGAAGAAATTTGAAAGTAGGTGGAAGGAATTAACTAGAAGTAAATTCGTTTTGGGGTGTATTAAAGGTTATAAGATACCAGTTAGTACATTGATAAGACAAAAATTCCCACCGAAAGAACCTGTATGGTCAATTTCTATAGCAGATGAGGTTAAACAAAGTATTAAAGATCTCATCGATATGGGTGCAGTAAACAGGCGTTTGCCATCAGAGGGGCAATTTATATCATCGTATTTTTTAGTCCCAAAACCGAATGGGTCGAAACGTTTCATTCTAAATTTAAAGAAATTCAATGAATATGTTGAGAAGGTTCATTTTAAGATGGAAGACTTGAGAACAGCAAAAAATTTAATTTTTACAGGCGCATTTATGTGCAGTATTGATTTAAAAGATGCCTATTTTTTAATACCAATCCATAAAGGTAGCAGAAAGTATTTAAGATTTCAATTTCAAGGGCAATTGTTCGAATTTACGTGCTTACCGTTTGGTTTGTGTACAAGCCCTTATGTCTTTACAAAGGTAATGAGACCGGTTATACAGGCGTTGCGTGAAAAAGGTTTGATTTCATCAGTATATTTAGATGACTTTCTATGCATTGGTAAAGATAGACAAGCGTGTTTGGATAATGTTAAAAGCACGGTAGAAACTTTAGATGCGCTCGGTTTTGTTATTAATTACAAAAAGAGTTGTCTTATTCCAGATAAGAGATGTAAATACTTAGGTTTTGTGATTGATTCTGCTAGGTTTGTGATAGAACCGACAGGGGAAAGGCGGAAAAAGTTGTCCACAATAATAGAGGAAATGTTAAGCAAAGAGAGTTGTAAAATTCGCGAATTTGCAGTTTTGATAGAGTCATTAGTAGCGGCATGTCCGGCAGTAAACTACGGCATGTTATATTGTAAATTACTAGAACGAGAGAGATATATTGCACTACTCTTTAATGACAATGATTATGATGCGGTTATGAAAATATCGGATATAGTAAAAACTGAACTATTATGGTGGATGAGAAATGTAGAAATTTCATATAAACCAATTAGAAGATTCCAGTTCGTCAAAGAAATTTTTTCAGATGCGTCACTCTCTGGTTGGGGGGCATCGTGTGGGAGAGAAAGTACACATGGTTTTTGGTCTGCTGCCGAGAAAAAATTACATATAAATCAATTAGAACTGATTGCGGCTTTTTTTGCTTTAAGGTGTTTTGCATGTAATGTGAAAGATAGTGAGATACTTTTACGAGTAGATAACACGACTGCAGTGGCATATATAAATAGAATGGGGGGCATCCAATTTCCTGTATTGAATAAAAGAAGTCGAGATATTTGGAAATGGTGCGAAAATAGGAATATTTGGGTTTTCGCTTCGTACATCGCATCTAAAGAAAACATAGAAGCAGATAGAGAGTCGAGAAGAGAGATGTTAGATACAGAGTGGGAACTTTCTAATTGGGCATTTAATTCTCTCGTACAAACTTTGGGGCGCCCAGATAGACCTGTTTGCATCTAGGATCAATAGAAAACATGAAGTTTTTTGTTCTTCGAAGAAAGCTCCAGAAGCGTTTGTGGTAGATGCTTTTACGATTTCGTGGTCAGAGTATTTTTTTTACGCTTTTCCGCCGTTCGCGCTATTATTGCGTACGATACAAAAAATAAAACAAGAAAATGCTTGTGGAATTTTAGTCGTACCTGTATGGCCGGCGCAACCGTGGTTTCCAATGTTTATGGAATTGTTAACAGGCGAACCGATAGTATTTAAACCATCACAGCAGTTACTTGTTTGTCCTTCCAGATTGAATCATCAACATCACCTAGCAGGGAACCTAACCTTAATGGCAGGGAGGTTATTAGGAAGGCATATATAAATAAGGGGTTACCGTTGGCAGCAATTGAGATTGCGTTCGCATCATTATCAGATGCGACCATAAAACAGTACAGCGTAGTTTTTAAGACTTGGTTTAGTTATTGTCAAAGGAAGAGTTGTGACCCTTATAATGCAGAAATCAAAGAAATATTGGAATTTTTATCTGAAAAATTTAATAATGGTGCTTCTTATGGTACATTAAATACTGCAAGATCGGCAATTTCTCTGATCTCAAGAATGGATATATCTGATAATGATGGTATACGTAGGTTTTTTAAAGGAACTTTTAGGTTAAGACCCACTAATCCCAAGTATACAAAGACTTGGGATACGGAAATATTGCTGCAGTTTGCTGCTAGGTTGGAACCGATAGAGAAACTCAGTTTAGAAAAAATAACAAGGAAATTATTGATTTTATTGGCATTAGGTACTGCGCATAGAGTGCAGACTTTATCATTAATAAGGATCAATAATATAACGATCACTCCCGCGGGAGTTTAAATTAAGATTACGGATCGTATTAAAACATCTAGAGTAGGGTCGATTAGGCCAGTTTTCTTCCTTCCAAGATTTAAAGAGAATCACGAGCTATGTGTGGCAAGGTCGCTAGAGCACTACATGAAAGTGACGAGGGAATATAGGAAGGAAGAAAATAGATTGTTTATTACAGTTAAAAAACCGCATAAGGCAGCTTCGACGCAGACCATTAGTCGTTGGATCAAGGATTGTTTGATCTCGTGTAATATAGGGGTCGAATTTACTGCACACAGCACTCGTCACGCGGCAACGTCAGCGGCGCTCCGGAAAGGAGTAGATATTAATGTAATTCAAAATACCGCAGGTTGGTCAGAAAACTCTAAGGTTTTCGCCAGGTTTTATAACAGACCCATTGCCGAACCAAGGGGAAGCTTTGCAGAAGCAATTTTGAATAAGGATAAAGTAAAATAATGTACATCCAGTGTTGTGCTATAAGGGCCAGACGCATATAAAAAAAAAAAAAAAAAAAAAAAAAAAGTAATCAAAAATCTTTAAACATCTACATTTGTAATCTCCAGAACGAGGCATAGCATATAATTAATCGATTAAACGAACTTACCTAGCGAAGTTCAATCGAAATTATATGTGTTGCCTCGTTCGAGATGATTACATCCCACCCATAGAACAAAGTATCCCTCCCAATGGGTTATCTGATACTTATTATTATACAGGAATGTGTGTTTTTGTCATTACCCTTTAGATTTCGGAAGGGGGAATAATGTGATACTTTTTGTGTTAGTTTTTTTTTTGATTTACTAGCGTCTATGTATCAAGCTTTAAACTATATGAAGACGTGAGATGGGGCCGGATGGTGGGCCGGATTTTTTGGTTGATTTGTAACATTGTGGAGACTCCAAGCGGAAAGTAGCGGTACTACATTTGTAATCATCTCGAACGAGGCAACACATATAATTTCGATTGAACTTCACTAGGTAAGTTCGTTTAATCGATTAAGTATATCGCCCTGAACACGAATCCGCAAATTGTTTGTCGCCATCACCCTCAGTTTTTGAGACACTCGATTTTGAAAAAAACTGCAAATTTTCAATTTTGAGCTTCTTTTGTGTCGAAACGATAATAGTTACTTGGTTGCTCGTTGCCTCAAATTATTCTATGAACCCTCCCGAAAACAACGATATAAGTTATTATTGCATTATGAAGATTTGAATATGTTTAAACAACGTTCAAAGGGAAAAGGATACCCAAAATGCACCCATTTTTGAAGACATCTTTCAATTTATTTCCAAAACTAAGAATCTAACTTAACTACCACTACTAAGGTCGGTATCATATATATTGGCCGGTGAGTTTCGTGAGGGGCATTCTCCCACCACACAGTTTGCCTGCCTCGGTGCTCCTTTTCTCAACGTTTTCTGACTCGCTCTCGTTCCATCTCGCTCTCGCCTTCGCAGAACAAGAATGAGCCAGAAATGGTGGGGATAGTGCCAAGCTTCTGGGGTGTAGACCAAACCGAGCTGTCAGCGTAGAAATACACACATCAGAATAGGTGTGCGTTAGCTACGAAAAAATTCAGGAGCTTTATTGGTTAGAACATTGATACTTTCTCGATAGCTTCATCTCGTATTGGTCTACGTATAGCTTCGTAACGCACACAACTATTACGCTAAGAATAAATAACAGCCAAACGGATAGGTTCAGGCGGAGCCGTGCAGCGTTCCCGTTACCCCACCATACCCTGCGAGGACCACGCAACTCCAACGGACAAATCCACGATCGTCAGATGGTGGTGGCTGATTTCTCCTCGATCGCTGTTCCCGAAAACGAATTCACCGGCCAATATATTTGATACCGACCTTAGGTTGACTACCACTGTCGACACCGCGTGTTTTGCCAAACTATTTCGCCTCTGTATTGAAAACAAAACGTGACTTATCACTTTCGTTGATGATTTCCGGAGGAAAAATGTCTGTTGCATCGCGTGAAATGGTCAGATTTTCTCCTAGACCCTTAGTTTTGGAAATAAATTAAAAGATATCTTCAAAAATGGGTGCATTTCGAGTGTCATTTTCCATTTGATCGTTGTTTAAACATATTTAACCGGTTAACTGGCACGGCTTTTTTACTGTTCGTGCCCAAACTGGCAACATCGAAAAATTAAGTGAATCACACAAAATTTGGTATACAGGGATTTTTTGAGTCGCTGAATCGATTCCGGGGGTTATTTTTTTGCATCTGACACCCCAACCCCTAAAAAATAGGTTTTAGGGGTGAGTTTTTTCAATTCTTTACTAAACCTTTTTTTATTTAAATTTTTTTTATTTGTGAAGTTTTCTTGTCTATAATTCGATTGCAGCAGTTACTTTTTTCAATGCCACCCTCAACCCCTGAAAAATAAGGGTTTAGGGGGTTAATTTTATATTTTTTTTATTTTCTACGAAACAGTTTCGAATAATTTTATACCTGAATTCTTCATCCATAAATTCCACCGCAAGAGCTTTTTCTGATCTGCAAGTTTCGGCTTAGTACTAAAAGTCATCGCTAGGTGGCAAACAGCCACTAACATATCTCTCACATGTAAAAATGGTCAGGAAAGTATATAAGTAGGGACCCACTGCAGATAAATTTTGATTTTTTTACATCTATACAAATTTGAAAAAAAATATGCGGCGTCAAAAAAGTATACGATTTTCATCACCATCAACATCTCCCGAATGCGATTCATTGAAGGATAATTGTGATGATGAATTTTTAGCAGAGGAAGTTAGCGATAGTGATGAAGGATCTACTTTACCAAACACCTTGCAACGTTCTGATGAACTTTCTGAGCAAGAGCACTCGGAAGATGATGATAGTGATGATATTCCTTTGAGAATAAGATTAGATCAGATGAAAAAAATTAAATTTTGTTGAAAATGCTAATTTTGTACCAAAAGTCCATCCTTTTATTGATAATAATTGTGGTTTGCAAAATAACTGAGGACTAGATAATAATAGTTCTTGTATCGAAATTTTTAAAGCGTTTGTTCCGGAAGAATGTGTAGATATGATTACTTGTCAAAGTAATTTATACAAAGAAAAAAAATTACAGATTTGAAAAATTCTAATAAGTTTAGGAAAAATTCAAGGCTAAATAATGGCGATGATATTACTGTGGATGAACTGTATGCTTTTCAAGCACTTACTATATTTATGGGCATCACAAAAAAGCCTCAGATTGAAATGTATTGGTCTTCAGATGCTATGATTGAAACACCCATTTTCTCAAAAATCATGCCACTTAGAAGATTCCAGACTATACTTTCCTTTTTACATTTTTCAGAAGAAACTGAATCAACAGATAGGCTTTATAAAATAAGACCAATCATTGAATACCGTATAGATCGTTTTCAAAGTATTTATAGACCTGGCGAAAAAAATTCTATTGACGCGTCTCTAATGAAATTTCAAGGCAGGTTGAGTTTCAAACAATTTAACAGAAACAAACGAGCTCGTTTTGGATTGAAATTTTATGAAACCTGTGATTCAAATAATGGGTATATATATAATTTCAAAATCTACGTAGGAAAAGATGAAAATGATTGAAATGAGAAATCACCCCTTGAAAAATCAGGGAAGGTAGTAATTGAAATGATTGGTGATTTAGGAGGACAAGGCCGCTCTTTATATGTGGATAATTGGTATAGCTCACCCAAGTTATTTTCAAAGTTGCATGATGAAAAACCTAATGTTTGCGGAACTGTATGAAAAAACCAAACGCATCTTCCAAAAATAAATACGAAGATAATCATAAAGGGTGAGGTGAAAAAATTTAGTTCCTCGCAAATAACCTTTATACCATGGAAAGATAAAAAAGTCGTAACCATGCTTTCTACCATGCATTCACCTGAAATGCTCACAACTGATAAAATAGATCATCACAGCAAACAAAATAAGGTGAAACCGAATATTGTATTGGACTACAATAATAGTATGGGTGGTGTTGATTTATCTGATCAATATACGACGTCATATGAAATTATAAGAAAATCGAAAAAATGGTATAACAAAACTTTTCTTCATTTACTTGATATGGCAATATTCAATGCATTTGTTGTGTATAATGTTATTCATGTTGACAGAAAGATAAAATTTCTTGATTTTCGAATGCGATTGGCTAAATAACTGATAGAAAAACATGGTTATACACTTACTTATGCAAGAAAAAAAAGATTTTCTCATGAAAATCCAATTAGATTTGCAAATCGGTACTACCCGGCTGCTATTGTAGCAGGTGAAAAATCTGTTAGAAAACGATGTGCTTTATGCTATAAAAATAAGAAGATAAAGTGGGTTACTACAATGTGTGACATTTGCAACAACATTCCATTGTGTATAATAGCTTGTTTTAAAAATTATCATACTCACCAGAATCAGAATGAATGAAGAAAGTTTAAAAAGATGGAAAAAAAACTATAAGTATTGAAAAAAGTAAAAAAAGCATAAAAATAATAATAAATAAAAAAACAAAATAATTTTTAAAAAATGAAAAAATAAAAAATAATGCAAAAAAGTAAAAAATAAAATAAAAAAAACAAAACAAAAAAGTGGAGTGTAAAATCTTTCCGTAACCTCCTCGTCCGTACACTCTGGGGTCGTGAAATTTTCACCAGCTAACTACGGGTGTAAGAGCTTACTTATGAAATTGAATACAGTACGAATAATTTATACAAATTCCAACAATTCGCTAGTCATTTTAGTTCTGCCATTTTGAGTCTGCCATATTGAATTTTACAATTCCAATGCCAAATTCAGATTCAGCGACTCCAAAAACCATTACATACCAAGTTTTATTCAAATCGTTTAAAAATCAAAAAAAATATTCCATTTGATCATATATGATACATAAGCAGAATTGGCCAGATTTTTTTTTGATCATAAATGATACATAAGCAGTATTGGCCAGATTTTTTTTTGATCATATATAATACATTGCCAGTTAACCGGTTAAATGATTATAATGCAATAATAACTTATATCGTTGTATTCGGGAGGGTTCATAGAATAATTTGACGTAACGAGCAACCGAATAACTATTACCTACCGTTTCGACACAAAAGATGTTCAAAGTTAAAAATTTGCAGTTTTATTCAAAATCGATTTTCTCAAAAGCTGAGGATGGTAGAGCAATTCTGCGTGTGGATTCGTGTTCAGGGCGAAAAACTATGCAAGAATCACCCAGCGGATATTGCGGACCAAACATTGTGTTGGACAGTGTTATTGTCCAAACGCTAAAAAAGATTGGAAAATTAAATGTTGTTAAACTGTATTTTAAAAATACACTCGCCACGACACACATTTTTTCCGTTTACAGTTTGCTTATAATTATTATTGTTCGAGTCTAAAAATTATAAACAAAAAAATTTCCATTGTCCAAAGTCAATATTTCTTTAAACATAAATCGCGATAACATGAGTAAATATTAACGTATCGTTATGAGACTTAAAACATAACTTCAGAAAACAGTAGCCAAGCCGTAAAGTATGTACATAAAACCCTTATATTAAAAAGAATGTAATAATATCTAACTAAAAAGTAATACTAGGCAGAACTCGTGTTTTTCAACGTTCGTCAATAAAAGGCATCGAGGTAATTTTGAGGGACATATAACTTGCAGCGACAAAATTTTTCCTTAATATACAAGGGAATTTTTCACAAATTTTCACACTGATTAATAAATAATTGTGGAAGATATGGCTATATATATAAATCTTGCGCGGCACCAACAGTTAACGCGAGTGCTAAGACTGCTAACTGTAAGTAGCGCATTATACGCGGCTGCTGAGTGTTGGAGTCGCGCGAGATTTATATATATCGCCATATCTTCCACAATTATTTATTAATCAATGTGAAAATTTGTGAAAATCTTCCTGGTCTATTAAGGAAAAACTTGGCCGCTGCAAATTATATATATCTCAAAATTGCCTCGATACTTTTTATTGGCGAACGTGAAAAAACTTGGGTTCTGCCTAGTATTACTTTTTCATTAAATATTATTACATTTTCTAAGATAAGGGTTTTGTGCATACACTTTACGGCTTCACTAGAATTTTCTGAAGTTATGGTTTAAGTCTCATAACGATCCGGTAATACTTACCCAAGTTATCGCAATTTATGTTTAAAGAAATATTGACTTTGGGCGATGAAGAATTTTTTGTTTAAAATTTTTAGTTCGAATACTTTTTAGCGTTTGGACAATAATTTTTCGCATTTTGGAACACTAGTCCCCATATTGCATCCGACCCTTCATTTCACCTAATACAAAAAATTTAAAATAACAGTTACTACATGCTGACTGTAAAATTATTTCCTTCGGATCATATTCTAGAATTCCTGCCCAAATTGTACGGAAACAATGAGCACTATCGTACATTGTAACAGCAGCAATAAACAATATCCAATTATGGTATCCTATAAAAAGGGAAAGTTCGCAGTATTGTGATGTGGAGTAAAGAATAGTAACAATAGAAACGATATTTAATAATGTATCGTGCCAATCAAATAACGACAAGCGTTTCTACGGAATTAGCGATCCGTTGTGTTCAGCAAGTGGTTCAGAATGTATTAGTCAGACAGTAGTAAGCAATATGCAATGCTCGGCGGTCAGTGATAGCACAATAGATTAATCGACCAATAGCAGTCAGACGACTACACTCGTCAGCAGGCTAGCAAGCTGCATTTCTGGGTTGATGCGATGATCAGTGCACCGTTTCACAAATGTTTCTTAAAATTATTCAAACCTTTGTACGCCATCGAATTGAAATGTAAATTATTATTAAAATATTTTTTAGAATCTTATTTTATGATGCAGTGCGTGTATCCTTGTTATAGAGTATACAGACCAGGGCATGTAAAGTATAATGAATGTGTCACAGAAAAAATATGGTAGTAGCGGGAAATGTTAGATACAACAAACCGAAGAGTCTTGAGAAATGCACTTTTCAGACAGATTCCCCCCTTTGCATGTCGAGGAGATTTCAAACGTATTTTCTCTTTTCCAATACAATTACAGCCAGTCTCAGAAGTAACCTAATCAGAATACATCAATCAGAATGGCAGAAGTGCCTCATCTTTTATAATATTTGAAATTTATGTGGATGATTGCGTATGCCTTTTAATATGCATGTTTGGTAAGCATAACTGGATCTTCATGTTAAAAGTAAGTGCTTCTTGAATGTGATCTTAACCAGAAAAATCGAAGAGGCATATACAAAGTGTAACAGAATTATTTGTCACGGTTTTTATAGGCGATTCTATACACTTGGATCAGCGAGGAATTGTTAAAACAATGTGGCGTCAAAATATTTTTATTGCGACATATTCTACTCACTGAGAAGATGAAAAGTGTGAAAGATCGCGTGTAAATTATCAACATTTTATTCTAAAATAAATCTTTATGATTCCTATGTTGCAATAGTTAAATATAGAACTTTTGTAAATTCGCGATCTGCAATATAAAACACAAATATTATATGTGACCTGAAACGTTAAAGTCACACAGCGTTATAGAGAATTATTAATTATTATAGGAACAATGTTCCAAATAATGAACAAAAAAAATGATTCCTTATTAATGAGTAAAACACGTTACAATAAAAAAAAAATGACCTTAATTTATAGGTCAAGATCAATTTTGCGGCACAATGTCAAAAGGATGACATATTACTTTTTTTACATCCTGTACAGTTTTCTATTTTTAATATCATAGTTTCTGAAGTGTAGAATTATGAAAGATTTAGAGATTCTTCTTGATACATATAATTAGATGGTCTACATTGTCGCAAAGATACATAGATGTTAGTGAGCATTATCTAAATACAAAATAGAAAACATAGTATATTTCATTTGAAATTCTATCTTCCATATAGCAAGCTAATGTATCTACTAAATATTATAAATATGCAAGCAAAGAGGAAAAAATAGTACGATCTGAAAAACCTTATCTGAACCTTTGAATCGGATAAAAAATGATTTAAGCGATCTAACTTCTTGCTTTCAGAACAAAAAAAGGTACAAAAAGTGCGCCCAGTATATGATTATGGATATGATAGGATTATATACTGGGCGCACCATAAAAAAGAATCCCATTTAAAAACATTGTCGTAAATTGATACCCCATCAAAAAGAATCCAATTTAAAAACATAGTTGTAAATTAATATCCCATCAAAATGAATCCCATTTAAAAAAATTGTCGTAAATTAATAGCTTTACAAAACTAACGATATACACCATTTGCGCCAATTATGACAATGGCTATTTATACAAAGAAGAAAATGTATTAAATAATATTAACCAGATATATTTTTATACAAATAAATATTTTAATACGAATAAATATTTTATTCAAAATACTCGGCGCTGCGAAACCGAAAAAATGTTAATTGTCTTGGTTAATAATTAAAATAAAACAAGACAAGACACCACTGAGACAAGAAAAAAAGAAAAAGATTTTAATGCAATTTATACATATTTATTCACTTTAGCAACACCAATTCGGTTTCGCAGCGCCAAGTATTTTGAATAAAATATTTATTCGTATTAAAATATTTATTTGTATAAAAATATATCTGGTGAATATTATTTAATACATTTTTTTCTTTGTATAAATAGCCATTGTGATAATTGGCGCAATTTGTGTATATCGTTAGTTTTGTAAAGCTATTAATTTACGACAATGTTTTTAAATGGGATTCATTTTGATGGGATATTAATTTACAACAATGTTTTTAAATGGGATTCTTTTTGATGGGGTATCAATTTACGACAATGTTTTTAAATGGGATTCTTTTTTATGGGATTATATACTTGGCGCACTTTTTGTACCTTTTTTTAAAAAAAGGTATATCATTACAGCCTTTAATCGAACCTATCTATTACTTTCGTATCATTGCAATATCCTAACCTTCCAAGTTTATTCGTCCACTTTTATTCCTGAAAAAGACTTCATATCCTAATGACTGCACAGTTTGTTCTAACTGTACAATTTGCAAAGCAAGGCGAAGCAGAGAGAAAATACTATTTCTATGATTAAGAATCATATTTCCACGCCTATTACCTATATATGAAAAAGCGAAACCCTTTGAGGAACAAAATTTACACAACAAAATTTTCCTAGATCAGCGACTGATGATATTCATAACTGCTTCTATTAACTGTTTCGCGAGAAACTCCCCCTTGCTAGCTCCCATCGAAATCTTCCATTATTCGCAGCGTGAGCGGTGGTAAACGTAGGCGATAAGTTCGATCCGAGTAGAAGAAAGTCGATAAAAATCAGCCATTATCCAGGGAAGTCCATGATGGCGGGTGAAAAGGTTGAGTGTCTCGACAGAGTTCCAAGTCACTTCGCGAGATTAATCATTATTATCGAGAAAAGTGTCAGTTTGAACGGTCGGTGACACGCTATTGTCGTCAATGGATCATTAATAATCGCTTCTCTTTGCACACAATCACGTAGCTCTTCGGGAGGCTTGCGCTCAGGAGACCGATTGAAGACTTTGCAGAAAAGAATGAGGCAGCTCTGAATGTATTAACTTTTGCGAAATGAATAAAAACAGTGTTAACAAAATATTTTTAGAAATCAAATGCATCGAAAAATCAGTTTTTGGTTTGGGTTAAATTGTTTAGCCCCCCCCCCCCCCCTCCCTCAAGGGGGCCGCCAATTTTTGAGAGATTTCAATATTTTTGAAGTGGAACTTCTATAGCCGCGGTAGCGTAAGTTTGCTCGGGCGAAACGAAAAATGAAACGAAGCCAACCAAGAAGCCGAGAGTGTGGGAGGGGAAACGTCCCTACTCTATTTACTTCCTATACAGGCTTGACAAAAGTAACGGGTACATGAATGTAGTAAGGAGTAGAAGAGAGGGAAGAGCTATTTGAAGTAGAAACTCGTGACGTAGTAGGGAGTAGCAGAGGGGGAACTCTCGCATGGTGTGTGCACAAATCGTATTAGTATAGAGTATTAGTAGAGAGGCTTCCCTCTCTACTACTCCATACTACGTCATGAGTTCCTATTTCCAATAGCTGTTTCCCGTCTACTACTCCTTACTACGTCATGTGTCTGTTACTTTTTGCAAATCTCCTCCTACGCCACACGCGCCTACGCAGACCAAGTACACGCAGTCCAGCTGTATCATCGACAAGGTTACCCTCTACATCCTACAAGTAAGGATTCATCTGCTGCCTCGGATAAACCCGATGAATATGATTCAGTTGTGCCAGCAACAAGTACCGAGGCACTCACTGTAGCTACGCTACCATACGCAAACTTTAATTTCTTTAAAACTGCCAATCAAGAATTTCAAACACAATTTCTGAAGAATACCTACGCTTGGTAAAGCTTGCTTCATTTATGATCGAATATGGTTTAAGAACGACGTGAACCCAGTTGATCCGAAGCATCAACAATTCTTACATCGTGCTTTCCCAGAAATTAACACTCAACATCTGACACAGCACCAATTCTTTTTACGTCATTTTGAAATGCTAGTTTAAATTTTAATTAAAAAAAATGTATTACATACATTATATGTAATACACTTTTTTAAAATTCTTTTTACGTCATTTTGAAATGCTAGTTTAAATTTTAATTTTTCCTACTATTTTTAAGTCACTATGAAATTACCTATAAAAATTTGACACATTTGGTATTTTCGCCCTAAAGCGCCCAACATGCTTCCAGCGACGTTACTGTCTCCTCGGAGAGAGGGTAGTAGAAGTCGTCCCACCTTAGCTGAAGGCGCAGCGTTGGAAGGAGAACCGAAACATGTGTACTGAAGCAGAACCGAAGCAGATTTCCCCTACTTGGGAAGGCCTGATGTAGATATTTTGAAAAATGTTGTCAAGGTCATAGTTGCTTCAGAATATTGTTGTAATGTTTCCACAATTTTTCACTTCAGTATCGCACGGCAATGTGTGCGTGATTTTCCTGGGGCATTGCTACTGGAACATTGCACGTCGATGTGCGCGCAATATTGCAGAATATTGTAGGATCGTTGCCACTGGAACATTGCAGGTCGATACACATACTACATTGCAGAAGCGGTGCCACTGTAACATTACAGGAATATTGCACGGCGATGTGGGTGCAATATTGCAGGAATATTGTAGGATCGTTGCCACTGAAATATGGCACGGCAACGTTGCTGCAACGAAGTGTGCTGTATGGGTGGTAACGTGCAACCGCAACACATGCAGAAATTGTCTGACTCAAGATATTAACATTCCAACGTCATCCAAGTCAAATGGTTTCGTATATTCACAAATACTTTCGTATCTACATACATTAGATTTGTTGTCAAAGAGGTTAATTTCACTTAGGATACCGTTCATGCAAATTCGACGCTTGCGAAATGCACAGCATGGGATCTTTGAGCAAATTATTAATGTTCCAGTGTTAGTGGTGAATTACTTGCCAAAAGACATTGATGGCGATCATTGTGTTAATGTTCATATTAAGAGAAAAAAACATAAATCACGTTATTTAATTGGTTCGGCGAAAAAAACTAAACATAAAAAATTGGCGAGAATATCTAATTGAAACTCCTCTCTACAGGCTTTTTTTCAAAATGAGAATGTTAATCAAATTCCTACAAATGAAATTAGTGAAGACATACCAATCGAAGAGAGTCTCACTGCACAAAAGCAAACACTCTTATAGAATGATGATAACGACCTTCGTATTGCCCCAGAAGAATAAAACTTATTCACATTAACAAAAATTAACGGTTTTGATATTTAATAAGAAGTTTCACTTCTAATGCGTGAGAGATCTTATCTTAAATCTCCCAAAAATTACACCATTTTTATCTTAAATCTCCATATAAACATCTAATCCAAAGCAACTACAGGTCACAGTTTTTTGCGAATATCTCGAAAACTAAAACCGAGCGACGGCAACATGTATAGGAAAGAGCTGTTTAAAATCATGCCCCCCAGAACATATTCCAAGGTCATCGAAATCGGTGAGGACTGTCCTTTTGTAAATAATTACCTTTTGTTCATAACTATGTAAATAATTATATATTTTTATTAATAGTTACTTATATGATTATTGGCAATTAACAAATAATCCAATTTTTGTACATAGAAAAAAGATGGCTCAGACGCAGCGTTATACGTTAATTTTATTGTTACAATTCAAACATTTTGAGTATACTGTTTGCAGGTACACACAAATGATACTCTTATACACTTAAGAAATTGTGCTTTTATTAAAAAGATTTCACTGATACTTGCAAAATAGCCAGACACAATTCTGTTCGAAATTGACGAGAAATAACTAAACTTTAAAAACTTTAAAAACTTTAACTCAAATGTGGCACGGGTTCCTGTTGTCCAATCACTTTAAAATTTTGAACATTTCATTTTCTCACTAAGTGTCATAATTTAGGGGGGTAAGACAAAACAAAATCGGAACTTGAAAAATAAGGACCACCCTACTACTCATACAGATCTACCGTGTGATTCTCTCGCGACGCCTGTCAAAAAGATGCCGCCTGGTACCCCGTGGCGAGGGCAACCCCCCGCCGTGTCTCACCGAATTTTATGGCTTTCAACCCTCGGAGGGGTTGGAATACCATTAAAAATTGAGAAATGTCCAAGGTTTCCACATTTCTCAACCGATTTTGGTGACTAAGTCGCATTGTCGCCAATCGATTCCATCTGCTTCGCTGATGAAACTGACACCAAAAACGACAAAATTAATTTATATCATTTCAAGTTGATTTCGTTAATAATAGTCCGATTTACATGAAATTTGGAATGCTTTTCATCGGATAAACATAAGGCATTTCCATAACGATACGATAAAGAATAAAGAATTATTTTATTTTTGAAACAGATATGAATCCTCAGTCGACGGCAAGGATTCGAGGTGGACGCCCCGCACTCGAGGGTGAAAATCTGAAATATTCATTTCAGCGTATTAAGAAATTCTTATTCTTTATCGTATCGATATTGTTACGAGCCGGGGCTGCGGCAACGCGAGAGGCCGGCGAGAAGGGTATTTCCCAAGGAATATGGTTTATGAGTTTGTTAGTTAGGTGCGCGGACGAACCTGATGCGAAATCAGGGAGCCGCTAGGATTATTGACGGCGAGGACGAACCTGATGCGAAATCAGGGAGCCTCTAGGAATGGAGTCAAACGCGGACGAACCTGATTTTAGTAATCAGGGAGCCGCAGGAGGGTGATACGTCGTGAACGAACCCGATGCGAAATCGGGGAGTCACTAGGATGAAGTTCACAGACGAACCTGGTGCGAAACCAGGGAGCTGTTAGGAGGTTGGATTATTCACAGACGAACCTGGTGCGAAACCAGGGAGCTGTTCGGAAGTTGGTAGATTTACAAACGAACCTGGTGCGAAACCAGGGAGCTGTTCGGAAGTTGGTAGATTTACAGACGAACCTGATGCGAAATCAGAGAGCTGTAGGACACGGACGAACCTGATGCGAAATCAGGGAGCCGTAGGAGTGTGAAGTTTCGTGGACGAACCCAATGCGAAATTGGGGAGCCACTGGGTTGGTGAAGATTCCTTGTTTTGGATGGTAAATGCGAACGAACCTGATGCGAAATCAGGTAGTCGCGGAAAATGTTAGTAATGCCTCGTAACTCTTAATTAAAGTTGATACAACTCGAGCGGTAAAGTTGTATCGGTGGGTGAGTGCTACTAATATTATAAGGATCGCTGGGTAAAAGATGGGTTTAACGAAATCGACTCGATTTACACGTGAACACCATTCGTGTATTCAATAACTAATTATTGTACAAATGTAAGTGTCGCGGTTAAATAATAAATAAAAGTGTGTAAGTTACCACTAGTTTGCACGGTGTTGACACACTGGCGATGCGGGGCGTACGAGTGACAATTTCAAAGTGCCAAATAGAATATAAACCGGACTCGCGGATTCTATGAGGTTAACTATGATTCTGACGGAGACTTTAGCTCGATCTTAACCAACTCTGTACGAGCATGACACGACGTAACTCTACGCGTGACTCTATAGCTTTTAACCAACGAGGGTAGAAACCAAAGGGTTTATATAGTCCCAAAAATGAGTGGGGATTCATTAGGAGTTTCCATATAAGGAAATCCTTCGGGGTCGTCGTCGTGTCACTCCCGTTCCCACGGTCGTGATCCAGATGGTCGAGATCATGACCCCCCTTAGTGGTGTATGATAAGCAAAAGGATTTTAGGGCGTTTTCCCTTCTCAGAAGCGAGCTCGAAAGTGGTTGAGAGTGGTGTATGGGAAGATTCCACATACGTAACAATATGGAAGTGCCAATGGATTCCTTATGCTTTTCTGATGAAAATCATACCAAATTTCGTGTACATCGGACTATTATTAACGAAGTCAACTTGAAATTATATAAATCAATTTTTCATTGAATTTCCTTCATTATGGTCCGAATTACTTCGTTCTTGGTATTAGTTTCATCGACGAAACATAAAGAATTGATTGGCGTCGTCTTCACAAAGATCTGATGAGAAATGCGGAAATCCTGGACATTTCTCACCTTTTAATGGTACTTCAACCTCTTGGATTGTCGAAAGCCAAAAAACGTTGACGTCGCACAGTGGTCCCAAATCACGAAAACGTGGCCAAAATCTAAAATATTATTCAATTTAGGCAAAAATCGATACTCTGGGGTTTTCGAGGTCGCTGATTACGAATGTAAACTTAAAACTTTAAAAAACAAAATGGCGGACAACTATAGTAAAAAATTGTTGGATCTGCTCGAATGTCAGTACCCTGATGTTTTTGGAGTCGTTGATTACGAATCTGAACCTATAATGTTTATAAATAGATTAACCAGTTAAAACATATAGAATAATTCACAGTTAATTGGTTCTTGGTGTTTGACAGGTAAAAATCCAATTATATTTCCTAAATTTTAAGACAATAAATATTACACAAATACAAATAGCAAATAAGAATAATCAATAAACATATGAAAACGAAATTTCAGTGTCCGAGTTTTCTGCCGTGCTATCTGAATCATCATCAGACAATATATTTATTTCGGAGCGATCTTCCATACCCTAGTAGCATTTATTTGCTGGGACTTTGTTGGGCCAATGACGTGAAATCCGTTGGCCAACTGTTGAAGTGTCGCGCTATTTTTAAATGGGCCAACGATTGTAACCAACGCAGTCCCAATTGAAGGTTTCTTTCCATAGGCCCAACTGAAGGTTTCTTTCCATAAGCCCAACAGTTTCTTTCCAAAAGACGTCGTACAGACGTCCAGAAGTCATCTTGAAGAACGTTAAAAGACGTTGTAAACACGTCTTTTTCAGGTTGTAAACACGCCTTAGAAAAAAAAAAAATTCGGGGTGAGAAGCATGGAACTCAAACTTTCCGCTTACGAAGCAACCGCTGTTCCCACTTACCCAACACATTTCCTTGTAGACAATCCTAATTTCTAGTTACATAACTAATATTAATTGTTTATAAAAACTGTGCAGTGACGCGAATATTCTACAAAATAGCATCATTCCACCTTTAGACTCATTCCTTAAAATTTCACATTCGTCTCAAGACAGACGTCCTCATTACGTATTTATAAATAAGAAAAGAAAAATCACAACTTGGAATATAATAACAGGTTTTTGGATGTAGCAAATTTTTTGTCGTAAGACGACATTTAATCATCGTTGTAAATTTTTATGTAAATTAACCAACCATAGTAATTGTAGGCCCAACATTGAATATTCGTAGGCAAACTGTCGTAACTTTTTGTTAATTAACCAACTATAATAATTGTAGGCCCAACATTGAATATTCGTTGGCAAACTGTCGTAACTTTTTGTTAATTAACCAACCATAATAATTGTAGGCCCAACATTGAATATTCGTTGGCAAACTGTCGTAACTTTTTGTTAATTAACCAACCATTATACTTGTAGGTCCAACATTGAATATTCGTTGGCAAACTGTTGTAAGTTTTTTGCCGTAGGCCCTATGTTGGGAATTTGTAGGCAAAACACTAACTATATCCCAACTAATTCCCAACTGTTGGCTACCGTTGGCCAATCAAAAATGCTACTAGGGTATCTATTACCGCATTTACGGAAATTACGGGAAAGGCCACAATTATTATGCATCGAAAGCAACGATCACTGTAAAGGCAGCAAGATATATCTAAAATTGACAATTTTTAATGTTTAGATTTTTTTTAAAATATGCATAAGATACATAGAAAATCATTCTTGTACAACTTTGTACCACAAGGGTGTATAATAAATGTCTTCTAAATGTTACAAAATCGTCAAATAGTTCAAACTCGTTGAGGAGAGCAATTTTACTCTCGTATGAGCAAAGTGGCACCTAGTGGCAGCCAATTTTTAAAAATTTGCAAGGTAAAAGCATTAGCAACAGGCCAGAACAAAAATTTCGGTGGAAGGTCGTGGAAGTTACAATTTTTCATCTACATTTGTAAAATACGCGGGCCAAGTTTTGCTTCTACGTTCTCCAAGTAATTTTGCAATCGTGCAACGTAAACGCTAACAATTGTGGTTACGTACAAGTAAACAAATATTCTACTTACTTCCTGGAGTAGCATCCATTTTACACAATGGAAATTGGTCAACTCTTTCTAAAGTTATTCAGTTTCAAAGTCGGCGTTCGAATTCGTATCAGTGCGCACAGCAAATGTTTCAGTAACGAAGGCTAACTTTGAAATGACCTGTCAAACCATAAACATTTTGCCTTTTCCCTTGCCGGTATTTTATGCTCAGATCATCACTGTACCTAACCCAACGGCTAAAAATCCCGAAATGAAAAGTTCATTTTCGAGCGTTTGGCCATGTTTTGGCGATTTGGGACCACTGTGCGTCGCCACGGGGTACCAGGCGGCATCTCCTAGACAGCCGTTGCGAGAGAATCACCCTGTAGACCCGCTCGAAGCTGATCGTTGCGTCTGAATCGAAAGCATTGGAGACAGATCCAAGATGTCAACTGAGACTTACAGCCAGTGAAGACGATTTAGAATGGATGAAGAAGGATTAAAGCAAAGACATACCGAGTTAAGACGTTCTGCAGAGGATTTGACAAATTTGGATCAATTTGACATGGAGCAAGCAACCTTCGAAGATATACAAAGGGATCTAGTAAGCTAGATCGAGCAAAATCGATTTGGTCGACGGAAATTAAAACCGCTCCAAGCAAGGTGCGATGAGGATCCATTTGATTTCTATGTACTCAAGGCGAATTGAAGGAAACTGCAGAAAATTTGAACCATTCCGATTGGATTTGCACAAAACGATTCGTAAATGCAAGGCAAAAATGTCATTTGAATGTAGGTCGTACTTAGGTACTATAGTTTCTTAGTTATGGAAGATAATCGTAAGATAATCGAAGATAATCTTAATTTAAATCCATTAGACTTTTGGGATCATATAAAAGCTGTTATGCATGCCGCAGAAATTAATAATAAATTCTATCTTCAAATAATATTTTTTCACATTTTTAGTGTGTAGATTCACTCCCTCAAATATTCTATCGCATTTACGAACCACCTTGTATAAATATTGAAGATAGTCGTAGCAGTTGCAAGAAGATTTGAGTCATTCAAGCCACGTTAAAGGCGGATTAACATGATTGAAACCGAGTGGCAAAAAGTGAAACTTATTTACAACACCTGGGGCAGACCTAGAACGTTTCACAGGTGAAAGGCGTTGAAACACATTTAAGTGTACTTAAACAGCTCGTGTTCTGTGTTAACGTGGAAATTCCAGAGATGTGTTAAGAAGGATGTAATATGATTAGGAGAAAATTGAAGTGGAAAGGAATTGAACCAAATGGAACCTAGAGTAGCGCAGTTTTATGAGCTAAATCGATTTGAAAAAAGTGGAAATATTATATTTGAAACGTTCGTGGTTAAATAAATCAAGATAAAATAAAATGAAATTTAAAGAGTCTCCGCGTTGATCGAATCCTTTCGAAAGCTATTAGAACTAGTCGAAATAAATACTTACATTTATTCATCAAGTGTACGTAATTACGGTAATTACACATAGATATACCAGATAAAATGTGAAATAAAGTACATACAGGCAATCGATGGAGACAGACGTAAAGAGTCTAGCAGGGTAAGTATGTGCAAACGGCCCCCACGCCGATTCCAGGAGTTGCTATTTTTTAAACAATGCTCCTTGCCTAAAAAACCATAGTGTAAAGTTTTAGATCGCTGCCCCCCCCCCCCCCCCCGTTTAAGGGTAGTACGGGGGTAAACACCCTTAGCGTTATTATTTTTTATCTCGGGTACTACTAAAGATATTTGAATGAAAAAAAAACGACAATATAGCTACTTTCTAACTGTACTTCGTGTATTTTTTTCTAAATTTCAAATCTATTATTAAGGGTGGAAAAAAAATAATTAATTTTTTGGGGGTGGTTTTTCTAAACAACCCTTTGAGTGACAACCTCCAAAAAAATCAAGAATAATGCTCTATTATCGAACTATTATATAAAAAATCCTGAAACTGGTCAAGATGGTGGAACATAGTGAAATAATTGAAAGAAAATCATTATATTTTAAATATGAGGGGCTTTGTGTCAAGAAGGAGTACTTGTCGCGAGCCTAAACACGTGTCATTTAAATGCGAATGGAAGAAACGATTGCGGTTCGTTTGGGAGATTGAAGTGTGACGGTGAAGGTAGCTGTGGAACAACGCGCATTCGCTAAATACGAATATTTCCCAGATATTAATAGGGTCTAGCAGGGTAAGCATGGGCAAAGGCCCCCTACTCCGATTCTTGGAGTTGTTATTTTTTAAGCAATGCTCCTAGCCTGAAACACCATTATGTAAATTTTTAGATCGCTAACCCCCCCCCCCCCCCCCCTCCCGTTTACGGGTAATACGGGGGTAAACGCCCTTATCGTTATTTTTTTCTCGGTTACTACTTAAGATATTTCAATGAAACAAAAGCGACAAAATAGCTACATATTAGCTGTAATTCATATATTTTTCCGAATTTTAAATAAATTATTATGGGTAGAAAAAAATTAATTATTTTTTGGGTGTGGTTTTTGCAAACAACCGTATGAGTGACAACCACCAAAAAAACAAGAATAATACTCTATTATCTATCATGTAAAAAATTATAGGATGATCGCGTTGGTGGAACATACTTAATTAACCCCTCAACGACGGCGATTGCGTCCCAATATTCCCCATACGACGACGTATCGAGGTCGCCATTGAGGGGTTAAATAATAATAAACAATAAAACTTCCAATATACGTATAGAGAACAAATATTTATTTTTATTAGTTTACAACAAAAAGTATGGGGGATATTAGGATGCAATCGCTATCGTTGAGGGGTTAATTAAGTATGTTCCACCAACGCGATCATCCTACAATTTTTTACATGATAGATAATAGAGTATTATTCTTGTTTTTTTGGTGGTTGTCACTCATACGGTTGTTTGCAAAAACTACACCCAAAAAATAATTAATTTTTTTCTACCCATAATAATTTATTTAAAATTCGGAAAAATATATGAATTACAGCTAATATGTAGCTATTTTGTCGCTTTTGTTTCATTGAAATATCTTAAGTAGTAACCGAGAAAAAAATAACGATAAGGGCGTTTACCCCCGTATTACCCGTAAACGGGAGGGGGGGGGGGGGTTAGCGATCTAAAAATTTACATAATGGTGTTTCAGGCTAGGAGCATTGCTTAAAAAATAACAACTCCAAGAATCGGAGTAGGGGGCCTTTGCCCATGCTTACCCTGCTAGACCCTATTAATATCTGGGAAATATTCGTATTTAGCGAATGCGCGTTGTTCCACAGCTACCTTCACCGTCACACTTCAATCTCCCAAACGAACCGCAATCGTTTCTTCCATTCGCATTTAAATGACACGTGTTTAGGCTCGCGACAAGTACTCCTTCTTGACACAAAGCCCCTCATATTTAAAATATAATGATTTTCTTTAAATTATTTCACTATGTTCCACCATCTCGACCATTTTCAGGATTTTTTATATAATAGTTCGATAATAGAGCATTATTCTTGATTTTTTTGGAGGTTGTCACTCAAAGGGTTGTTTAGAAAAACCACCCCAAAAAATTAATTTTTTTTCCACCCTTAATAATAGATTTGAAATTTAGAAAAAAATACACGAAGTACAGTTAGTAAGTAGCTATATTGTCGTTTTTCTTCATTCAAATATCTTTAGTAGTACCCGAGATAAAAAATAATAACGCTAAGGGTGTTTACCCCCGTATTACCCTTAAACGGGGGGGGGGGGGGGGGGGTAGCGATCTAAAACTTTACACAATGGTTTTTTAGGCAAGGAGCATTGTTTAGAAAATAACAACTCCTGGAATCGGCGTGGGGGCCGTTTGCACATACTTACCCTGCTACACTGCATTCCATATTAGAGCATACCGACGCCCCTACCGATTTGCGACCGATCTGCGCAACTCCCACTACTACCCACAATTTGAACCACATGCGATTGGTCGTGGTAATTTCCAAGGAATAACTGGTACATCCCAAACGCGGGACCTGACCGTTGTCAACGTAAACAGTAGACGAAAAGTTAACAGAGAGAGTAAGTACAGGGCCGTGCGACGGAGAAAAACATAGGAGTCGAACGTAGCAACGCCTCCTGAGGGTCGTGCCTGCGCGAAATCGGTATGCTCTAATGTGGAATGCAGTGTAGACTCTTAATACATATAAAAAAAAACAGCGTGAAATATCACTAAGGATTACATTTTTAAAATAAAATACAAATCCATGGAAATCCACACTATTAATCGCATTACTAGCAGAGTTGAAGATTTGATAGCACCACTGTGTGGAAAATTCGTCTTAATCCATTGCACTGCATTAAACTCTCGATGTTCAAGAACCGATTGTGATAGGCACGATCATATAGTCATGCACCACTAAAATTTTCAAGTTATGTATTTATCATTGCATCGGCATAAAAATCGTATCAATGAATTCCTCAGATTTTCCTGATTAAAATGCGTCCAAGGACAACATGATTCGGATTATTTTTAACAATATTCAAGAAGAATGCTTTCTAACATTCCGTAAATGAATTTTACATACCGTAGCATTAAAAAATAGTTCGAATCATGTTGTCCTTGGACGCATTTCAATCAAGAAAATCTCACGAATCCATTAGCACCACTGTTATGGAGATGCACATGGAAAATGGAAAACTTCAGTATTAGGTACATGATTCATTCCGAGCGCCGAATTTATTGTTATACTTGGTTCCCTCGTCGAAAGGCTGGTCCATAAATCTCGGGCAAGTGTTGATAGATTCGCTACCTTACCACGGTTAAAGGCTCCCCCAAACCAACGTGAATATTGCGGCGCGGAGCGGATCCGACGCGATTCAGCAGTTTTTTATACGTGGCGGCTTATGAGCAGCCTTATCTGATCCGCGTCGCGATATTCGCGTTGGTTTGGGGGAGCCTTAAGTGCTCGCAGATGCCTAAAGTATTACAATGTGTCCAACTCGGGATTGGTGTTTTAAGGGTAATTTTACGCACAAAAATGTTTATAAAAAGAAGAAGATTCGTGGAAAGGTATGGTCGTAGATGATTCCATGAACAATCTTATAAGCTTTAAGAAATTTTTTGGTTTATTGATTGCAGACAATGTAGAAAGAACGCATTATAAATTCCGCAGATGCGGATGTGACGTCCCACTAATTTTCGCGCGTCCTATTTAGAGTTTTCCCCATAAACCACACCACGATTCTGCCATTATCCCTAAAAACTTAACTCTTACCCTCCCCCAACCACTGGGCCATCCAGAAGATGTACCTTAGCGGTCCCCATCTCGCTATAGTCAAATATGAAATCCCCTTCCCCTCTTCGTCCTACGAGGCGCGATCTCCTCCCTCGCATCTAAATCTAAAACAAGCCCCTCGCCCCAAAAACCCCTCCTAAATCAAGGGTACGACTCACTCTCCAAAAACCCCTCTTAAATCGAGACCACGTCTCACCCTCCTCTCTAAACCCCACCAAATCAAAGCTACTCTTACCCCTTCCCAACCAAAACACCCAAACATCTATCAATTGAGTTGAGTACCCCTTTTCGGAGCCCCAAATAAGAACCGCTGATATTCTAATTACGACGCATATTTTGCACATGACTCACGTTACATTCCAATTATATAACGCATACTTTGCACATGACTCATGGTACATATCGCACATACACCTCATACCTGACATTACGGAGCACCATATAAATACAAGGGACCCAGCGCCCGGAGCTTACATTACTTTACAATTACTGTTGGTACAAAACCACTTATCATACAAACGATTTTTATACCAGTGACTTCTACATAAACTATTTATTGTACAAGTTTACTATACAATTTCATCGTTATACCTGTGTTAATAATCAATTCAGTGCTACTTCACTCAAAAGGATGTTAATCTTCGGCATCTACCAGTGTATATCATCACCATTTATATTATTGTCTATTACTAATTGCATCTTATATCATTACCTATTGCTAATGCTTATTACATCGTATATCATTGTCTATTGCTAATGCTTATTGCATATCTATATTAATTTAAATTCCTAATACACACCTATTAATATGCTAATGCTTAAAATCCTACGCATTATTATATTAACTCTACCGCTATCGCATTTCACATTAATACTGCATGGCGGATTCTTGTGCGTTCTATTAAATAAACGCTGTTGTCTTGAATAACTTTTCGATGTATTGAATTGATCCTTCGTTCTCGCGGAGATCCAAAATCATTATAAGCCATAGCAACAGCTAATCTGGCTCCGTGAACGGCGGGATTACTTATAGTGTTTACAAGGCTTACTTTTGCATAGGCCTTGCGCGACAATTCGTCTAGACATATTTCGCAGAAATATTACGTATAGCTTCGTATTTCAGTGCAGAGATAAAACCAATTACCGATTCTTTAAATACTAACCATCTGTCCTCTAACGGGTGTCACCCTGGTGCGCGATTATTGCTTCACCTTCCCTGGTTGCCTTGTGCTACGAAACTTGCTTCTGTGCCTATATGCCCAGCTCTCCTTGTGCTACGAAACTCGCTTTCGTGCCTAAATTCTCAGCTCTCCTACTGCTACGAAATTCGCTTTCGTGCCTAAAATTCCCAGCTTCCAAATGCTACGAAGTGTCCAAGTGCCTAGCCTCCCTGCTACCATAGTGTTACGAAACACGCTTTCGTGCCTAATGTTCCCGTACAATCCCACATTTTCATTTTCCCCAAACACCGCCATCCGGGACGTGACAACGGAACTTTTTTTATATCACCAGGAATCACAGCCACCAAAACACAGCAGTATTAGACAAAATGTGCAAAAAAATTACAAAAAGATGTACAAATACATGCTAACAAGTTTTTTAATACTATGACGTTTATTTTTTTCTAAATAAAATCCTAAAAATTACCTATTTTCGGAGTGATTTGGTGGGGGGTATCCTTAAGGGGGCATTGCGCCTTGTTGGGCCGAAAAATAGGTAATTCTTTATGAAATTATTGTCCAAACACGGCTCGAAAAATTAATTTGAGGTTTGGCAGGCTGTTTTTATTGTATCTAACTATTATTCTGAATTTTTGTGTGACAGTGAAAAAAAACATGGCCGATACAGAGAGAGCGTTGAAGAATAATCGGGTGACCCTGGCGTTGACGAAAAGTACTGTAAGCATTATCCCCGTAAAAAACTTGAAAAAAGTAAAAAAATTACGCCAATTACATGACAAAATCAAGAATGGAAAAGAGTATTATAAAATAAATGATACAAAAAATAGAAGATAATAATAATTACACTATAAAAAAAATGTGAAATCAAAATGAGCTGCAAGTACTATTAGCCGGTCGAAAGAAGGTCCCTAGCAGGCGGTCTCGGGCGATGCAGACCATCGCTGTGACGATTGGTCGAGTCACCTATTTGCGCATACTTCTAATGACTGGGCGCACGTATTTTGGTTATTGGCTGAAGTTGGCACATACATTGTCGCACCGCGCGACGAAGAGAGCGAACAAAACACATCGAGATCGAGTGGGATAGAGCGATCTGACCGACGAACGCCACAGCAATAGGCTAGGCATCTCAGATGGTTTACCATTAATATATAATAACATAACAAATTTCCTTATTTTTTACAATATGTTCAGGAAAGTATCTGAGATGCCTACGCTATTGCTATGGCGTTCGTCGGTCAGATCGCTCTATCCCACTCGATCTCGATGTGTTTTGTTCGCTCTCTTCGTCGCGCGGTGCGACAATGTATGTGCCAACTTCAGCCAATAACCAAAATACGTGCGCCCAGTCATTAGAAGTATGCGCAAATAGGTGACTCGACCAATCGTCACAGCGATGGTCTGCATTGCCCGAGACCGCCTGCTAGGGACCTTCTTTCGGCCGGCTAATAGTACATAAAGGTGTTTTGTAATAATCACGGACATTTTAATAATGTGAAGATAAAATTTAACATCTAGACCAGGCATGCACAGGACCACCCCCAATTCCGGGCGCGAGCGCACATTCGAGCTCGAGCTCGAGCTCTGAGCTCGTTCAAGCCTAACGAGTCCGCCAACGGAGTGGGGAGCGGCTGGAGTAGTGGGAGCGGAGCGTCACAAGCTGCTTCAGGGGTTTCCAGAGTTTGATACTCCGAAAATAAGGCACATTTTATGGAATTTTTAAAAGAAAAATATTGAGTATTATAATTCCAATCTGTGTACTTTTATTAATTGAAATGTGAAAAATGTGTTCAAATTTTTGTATGCAATAATAGTAATTTGGTTCAAAGTTATAATGGTAGTAGTAAGGGGGGTTTGAAAAAAAGTTTGTTGCTGGCGAGCATGATTTTGGCTGTCGTAATCATCTGTAACAAAAAACGTACAATTTTTCTTAATCTATATGAGTGTAGATATCGTATGAATTTTAGTTCATGTTGAATGAATAATGTTAAAATAATGTAAAAACCACACTCATATAGATTAAGAAAATTTTTGCGCTTTTTGTTTCCGATGACTACAACAGCCAGAATTATCTTCGCCAGCAACAAACTTCTTTAAACCCTTCTTACTGCTATCATTATAACTTTGAACAAAATTATTATTATTGCATACCAAAATTTAAACATTTTTCAAATTTCAATTATCCCTCCGTATCCTGTGCCTGAGTCAATTTTAACCCACCGCTTGAGATCGCTGACGCACACAGTGACGGAGCTGTGTATGTCAGTCGCGGCCAAGCGATCATTTAGCTGTCGAGGATGTCATAAAAGCATAAACTGGGCCTTTCCGGTGATCGTGTTGGGACAACAATTGGAAGCTCGAGACAATACCATATTTTCCTTGAAGAAAACAAAATGGGGATACGGCCTCTGCAGCCATAGAGTTCTCCACCACGAGACCTTATACCGAGGAGTGGGGGAGTGAGCATACCACAATTGAGCTCGAGGGCGCACCGACTGCCTAGGGCAGACTTAGTGTGCACCCCTGATCTAGACATTTGCCTAGATGTCCGCGGCCTAGAAGTCAAATACTTGGCGTGGCCAGGTAAGGTATTCTCAGGTCATCAATACCCATACCTTCTCTCTCGCAAGCTTTCGGATAATTTGTCAATTTAAAGATCTGACAATATGAGTACATTTTCATTATATTGCGTTTTAAAATAATTCTAAGATCATTCATCGACACCGATACCTTTCCTCTCACAAGCTTTCAGATAATTTGTCAATTTAAAATTCTGACAAATATGAGTACACTTTCATTATTTTGCACTTTTAAATAATTCTTATTCATCGACATCTTGACCTTCCTTGGCCACGTCAAGTATTTGACTTCCAGGCCGCGGACATCTAAGGTGGAGTTCAGATATATTGGCCGGTGAGTTCGCTTTCGCGAGCAGCGCGTGAGGAGAAATCAGCCACCATCACCTGACGACAGTGGATTGGCAGTTGAAGTTTCTGGGCCCCCGAAGGGTATGGTGGGGTAACGGGAACGCTGCTCGACTCCGCCTGAACGAAGCCGTGTGGCTGTTGTTTATCAAGAGACACGGTAGTGTCTCGCGCCAAGTATATAGCTACACTGCATTCCATATTAGAGCATACCGACGCCCCTACCGATTTGCGACCGATCTGCGCAACTCCCACTACTACCCACAATTTGAACCACATGCGATTGGTCGTGGTAATTTCCAAGGAATAACTGGTACATCCCAAACGCGGGACCTGACCGTTGTCAACGTAAACAGTGGACGAAAAGTTAACAGAGAGAGTAAGTACAAGGCCGTGCAACGGAGAAAAACATAGGAGTCGAGCGTAGCAACGCCTCCTGAGGGTCGTGCCTGCGCGAAATCGGTATGCTCTAATGTGGAATGCAGTGTATATGCGCAGCGCGAGACGCACAGTGTCTCTATTACGCCACGACCCGCTATCAAAAACCCTGAGATTATCGAATCTCAATAACGGCTGGTCCGATTAGATTTTGAATGGTCTTAATGGATAGTTTGTGTTTGATTTACATAAGAAAAGTGTCTTTGTTTTGGTACTTTCGTGCCTTATAAGCTGAGATATTTCAATGCAAAGTTCCAATTTAACGAATTTCACGTTCTTAAGATTTAAGCATCGTCAACGTCAAGTGTTGGCAAGAGGGGAACATGAAAGGGAGAGGAAATGTCTCCAATATGCGCGTCGTTCATTGGATGAAGGTTTCGGCACTTTCGGCAAATTGCGTAACAAATTTTTGTCACGTGACAGCCAGAGAGAGAGCACATCTGTGGAGATAAACGTAACCTCGCTAGTGTCAAATAATCATAACCTGCGAAGTGTCAAATAAGGAAACTTGTCAAAATTTTTGAAATGTCACGAGTTTCTACACCATTTAGGACACTGAATTATTGTTTCAATTAACAAGGTAAGTCGCCAAAAATTTTTAATAGACTATTTATGTAGAGCTTATAGAAACGTAGGAGACGTACAGACTTGGAAGTTGTCTGAAGAAGGTTGGACAGAGCACCATCTTCTTTCGCACAAGTTTCTACAAAATAATATATTGTTCTTATACCAGAAAACTATTTTTACATTAGAGTTTATATGTAAAGCTTATAGAAATGAAGGGAACGCACAGGCTTGGATAGAAATGAAGGGGACGCATAGGTTTGAATAGAAATGAAGGGGATGCACGGGCTTGGAGGTTGTCCGCAGAAGGTTAGATAGACCGAGAAGCATCTTGTTTCGCACAAGTTTCTGGAAATTTGTCAAATAAGGTAAATGGACAAAATTTTTCAAATTAGCGTAGCGTTAAGAATTAAGAAAATTATGGCGTACTGCTTGCAATCTAGAGTAAGTCACATTAGTGAAGAAAGTACGCTGAAAACGCATCTCCCTTGATACTTTTCAATCTTTTGTGAGAGATATTCTTACTACATTATTAAAATCCACAGTAGCTCCCACGCTATTCATTAATTTAATTAGTTTCCCATTAACAATATTTCAATTCACCAATAAACATGCTAAATAAATTTTATTCCAACACCAATAATCTGTGCGTTAAAAATATTGGATCTCTTCGTTCATTTTCACTAAATTACTATTAGCATTTAAATTTCCTCCAACAAGACTTTCTGCCATACGCTCTCACCTCCTTCGGACACATTATGTAGTCTCTACATCTATAGCAAAAGTCCACTCTTTTTCTATAAGTTCTACGTTATGTTGTAACTAAAAAATATGGCTTTTATATATTTACAGATAATCGAAGCAGAAGATAATGCAGTGTGATCTACGTCAGAGAAAAAAATTTATTGTGACATAGTATTATATTAATTAAACGATTTTATTCAGCTTCGATCCTCTGTTTGCTTCTTGTATGTTTGATTCATATCTGAAAACTGAAATTTAAACCAATTCCTCTAATCCAATTGTCTTGAAGCTTTGCAGGCGTGTGTAGTTTGGATGACAATACAATATATTAAAAAAAAAATAACCCGTAAAGGGTGATAAAATTATCCAGTCATCAATAAACACTAAAAAATGTGTGAAATCCCAACAAAATTACCTTTTTTTAAAAAAATAAATTTATAAAAAATAGATTTATAATATAATTTAAACATTACTATTGAGAAATGGCTAATAACAATACTTAAAATGAACTTAGAATATATTAAAATTCAACTTGAAAGAAATGATGCAAGAGGTATCACTTTACCCCATGTATGGGGTAAAGTGAGCTCCTATCCGGGGTAAAGTGAACTCAGAGCCGCCCTTAGTGTTTGCGGGCCCGGGGCAAAAGTCGATATTATTGAAAACATTTAATTGAAAACAGATAACCACTAAGACAACAGATTTAGTCTTTACTTCATGCGTCACTTTGGCTTGCCGAAAATCTATTCTAGAAAAATTGATACCTTGACAATTATACTATACTTAATTTATTAAATTTTTACACAGTGCAGTCCCTAAGCGCGGGGCCCGGGGCCGCGGTTGCCCAGTGGTATGGGTGGCTCTGAGTGAACTGCAACAAAATAAGAAGTTTAATTAAGGATATAGCTAGTTATTAACCCCTTGCGCTGAAATGAGGTGTGTAGCACGGCAGTTTCTAGCTTTTAGCACCGTGGTTTTCAAAAACTATGGCAGATTTTTCATTTTTTGAGGTTACTTGTAACAAGTTCTGTCCGGGACCTTTTTTATGGAATTATCTTATCTTCATGTGCCTTAAGACAAAAAGTAGGTTGAGAGTTGAAGTGGATTCCACTCAAGTTCTCAGTATTTTTATTATTTTAATCAATTAAGTACCTATGTTTCAAATTTATGTAGTCAACTGCTATTTTTGCCCAGCAATAAATGAAACTAAATAGATAGAAATTCATTTTCAGCACAAGGGGTCAAATTAACTTGATTAGGATTTTTTAAAATACTCAAACTATTTTTTGTAAAATATATTTTATTATCACAAATGTGGCCTTAACATAGGTAATTACGTTGTAATAAATATATTTTCTTTGGATAGTTTTAAATTGCTTTCGGAACTTGGTTTAGGAACTTTTTATGTCATTAATATTCTAACTATAGGTATAATAAAAATATAATATATGTAGGTATAGCTATTCGTAATAAAATATTAAAACATTAATATAATGCTTAAAAACTAATTAATGACTACGTCCTATAATTTTAACAAATGAGCTTGAATAATCTTTGGTATGCAAATTTCACATACAAAAAATGAATGAGTTATTTGGCTCTTAACGCATTCTTCATGGCACCATGATTTACATTGCTGGCACTGAATCCATTGTTCATTGCTAACGGATTGACTGTAGAATTTTGTGCATACGAAGCAAGCACAATCTTCATTTTCTTTATTACTCTTATGGGTATTTTTTATTTCAGGCTTCTCTTGTTTAATTGTTGTTTTTCTTCTTTTTATAAATGCTTTTTTCTGTTTCGGTTCTGTTTTCTTTCCAACAGCACTTGTTCCCTGCAGTTCTTTTAAATATATATCCGACGTTATTACGGCTGTGCTGCCTTTACGTTTCGAGGACCGTCTAACGCGATCACAGTCTATCTTTGGCACTGGCAGGATATTATTAAGTATATCTTTGGCACTTTCTATCGTAGTTATCACAGATGTATCATTATTATTAAGGTCCCTGATAACCAGATCTGGGGCGCAGAACCTGACGTCAGATCCGTAGTCATCTGTGTCCGCATTAGGCTGCGGTCTGAGGTACAGAGCCTGACATCAGGGCCTGACGTCAGATGAGCAGCAGATTCGCATCAGATCCTGCCGTTCGCCTGACACGTATAACAGCGCCATCTGAGGGTCAGAATTGGCAAACAATTCCCTACGCGTGACGTCACATGGCCGTCCCTACACACCAACACAAATGTAGCGTTATTGCTGTAGGTGTATCCCTACTCCCCCATAATCAGCTAGTAGATTCTACAGTTTATTAAATAATTAATTCTACTAATTTCAAAAAACATTTATTCTTTATTTAATAATATACAGGATTGGTGATTACAATTGTTAGAAAATAATATAAATAGCGCATATAAATTCGAGGAAGAACATTCAATATTTACATTTATAAATCCATATACAATACGTCCCGTAACCAGTGGTACCTATTAGGTGCGATATCAGAAAATTTCCTTTATTTTTGACTTCTTTTTGCTGTAAAATCACCACATTCCGTATTGTGTTAGCGCTGAAAACAAATAGAACCTTAGTATAAAATTAAACGTAACGTATGAATAAACAGGATACATGCGATACTTATTTCAGCTCCATCTCCGCACAGCACACACCCCAGGCGATCATGCCTGCTCCTGCGAACATTAACATTTATAATAAAACATGTGTTTAATTATTATCTACTAAACAAGACGCTAAACATTCGCACTTCGTGCATAACCATACTTTTCTGTCTTGCAGATAATGTGAAACTCGATTTTCGTGACGTATATAATTGGAAATTATTCAATTGCATAATTACGTTTGCCTTCTGGATACGTCGAGATGATTTGTCTGGATATTGATGGATGAAATTACTTGGAATATTTTTCGATTTTGCCGGCACTGATTGCCACTGCCAGTGACTGTCATCTCATACCTCGAAAATGAATGCAAATTGGACATAGTGTCTTGACCAATCACGAGTTTCGGCACTATGGCGCAGCCAATCCGAGCGTCGATTCAAGAGCGTTGGTCAAGACTCTACGTCCAGTTTGCGTTCGTTTTCGAGGTGGCAGTCACTGGCAGTGGCAGTCAGTGCTGGCAAAATTGAAGAATATTCCAAGTAATTTCATCCATCAATATCCAGACAAATCATCTCGACGTATCCAGAAGGCAAACGTAATTATGCAATTGAATAATTTCCAATTATCTACGTCGCGAAAATCGAGTTTCACATTATGTGCAAGACAGAAAAGTATGGTTATGCACGAAGTGCGAATGTTTAGCGTCTTGTTTAGTAGATAATAATTAAACACATGTTTTATTATAAATGTTAATGTTCGCAGGAGCATGCATGATCGCCTGGGGTGTGTGCTGTGCGGAGATGGAGCTGAAGTAAGTATCGCATGTATACCTGTTTATTCATACGTTACGTTTAATTTTATACTAAGGTTCTATTTGTTTTCAGCGCTAACACAATACGGAATGTGGTGATTCTACAGCAAAAAGAAGTCGAAAATAAAGGAAATTTTCTGATATTGTACCTAATAGGTACCACTGGTTACGGGATGTATTGTATATGGATTTATAAATGTAAATATTGAATGTTCTTCCTCGAATTTATATGCGCTATTTATATTATTTTCTAACAATTGTAATCACCAATCCTGTATATTATTAAATAAAGAATAAATGCTTTTTGAAATTAGTAGAATTAATTATTTAATAAACTGTAGAATCTACTAGCTGATTATGGGGGAGTAGGGATACACCTACAGCAATAACGCTACATTTGTGTTGGTGTGTAGGGACGGCCATGTGACGTCACGCGTAGGGAATTGTTTGCCAATTCTGACCCTCAGATGGCGCTGTTATACGTGTCAGGCGAACGGCAGGATCTGATGCGAATCTGCTGCTCATCTGACGTCAGGCCCTGATGTCAGGCTCTGTACCTCAGACCGCAGCCTAATGCGGACACAGATGACTACGGATCTGACGTCAGGCTCTGCGCTCTCACGGCAGACCCTGCTGCCAATCTGATGTCAGATTGGCGTCAGATGGTTATCAGGGGTTACTTGCTAAATTTTTTTATGTGCCTGGAACAGGTTCAGCGTTCAATGTCCTTACATTTGTTACATCAACAAACAAATAATTGTTTGCCACTGGCAGTATATTTTCACTAGGACTTTCACTAGAATTTTCAATATTGCACTGCGTTGATTTTTCCACTGAAGGCTCACAGAAATTCGCTCTATCTGTCGGCATTGCTGGGGCAAAATCTTCGTCTCCAAATTTAAAGCGATTGGGAGGGTAAATCCCAGCATGCTCAAAACCACTAATACTGTTCTGGGGTACAGGGGCTCGCATATAACTACTTCCAAATAGTTGTCCCAGTTTTCTTATAGTAATTACTTGCCCTGGATGACTTCTTAAGTATGTTGAACACTCTTGGCTGTAATAAGTTTTAAAGGGTTTCATAAAACTTATATCCAGAGGTTGCAATTTATGCGACGTGTGTGGCGGAAAGCATAAAATATGCACATTTTTTTCTCTAGCTGCTAGGACGAGTGCTAGATTTTTTACATGCGTGACATGCCCATCCAATAATAAAAGGACTGGATCATCCTCTGTCGGTTTTGCAAACTTGCAGAAATGGTTAAACCACACTGGATAAAAAATGTCCGTTTGCATCCATCCTGATGGATGAAACACAGCCAGTGTGTCAGGAGGGCAACCATCCTTCAACTCCAAATTTACCTTTTTCCTCGGAAATATTATAAGCGGTGGAATAAAATTTCCTGCAGCGTTGCAGCAGAATACGCATGTAGTTGTTTCACCACGTTCTGCTGAGACTAGTCCTCCGACTCGTTTCTTTCCTTTATTACTAATTACCTTTGGTATATGGTTGGGAACTGTGGATATACCGGACTCATCAACATTATAAATTCGACTTGGTGCAAAGTTATATTGATCTAGTAAATTATGTAATAAGTCATAAAACTTATTAACTACAATTTTATTAAAACCGGATGCTCTTGCTAGTGATGTTTTCTCTGGAGTCCGTAGTGTTAGTGATGGGTGTCGCTTCATAAAACTTTCATACCAATCTTTTCAATTTCAACGTGCTCAATTTTTTGAGCTTCAGCAAAGTCAAATGCTAATCTTCTAAGCTCCATAGGTGTTAAACCAAAATATATTTTATCCATTTCTCGTACATGTCCTAGCAATATGGTTTCTAGTTCCGGAGAAAAGGTGCATTTAAATCTACCCAACTTGATGTCAATGTCATTTTCATTATTATTTATATGATCTTTCAGTCTTCTTTTCAATGTACTTAAGGGTATGTTGTAATTTTTTGATGCCTGCATTATGGTTGAATTTGTGGATCGAATTTGTTGTATGGCAATTTTTAGACTAGTTTTATCCCACAATCGCATTTCTGTTTTTCTTGCATAGTTCCTCATTTTATTCTAAAACAATAATAAGAACACCTCTAAGTAATTATCCATATAACATTTGGTAAATTAACCTATTTGTATTTCACAGATTTGAATACAAATTAATAATATCTAATATTTAAGATGAATTAATAAGATGATGTCATGACAGTAAACGTAGCTTAATTACTGACATAATGAAAAAGAAATGAATTTATATTACCTGATATATTAAAAACAATTATTTACGAAGACACGGTGTATCACCACGCCGCGTCTTTTTCTAGCCACTTGACAGGTTAGGATACCTACTGCGCACATCACTTGTACATCGGTTCTTAGCAGCCATTGAAGCTCAGTTTACCCCGGTCACTTTACCCCGAATATGTACTCAGTGGAAAATTAATTATTTAATAATGTTAGGATTAATTTTTTCGCAAATGCGTGTACATGTATGTTTATAAGCTTGATTTAAACACGCAGAAAAAATTTGGAGTCAAAATAACACATTTATGACTCATTTATCCAAAAAGCTAAATTGAAAAGAAAAACAAACGGAAGTCTCTAAAAATTAATTTCTAAGTTTTTAAATGAATTTCCATTTTTCGATATCTGAATGTGCATAATTATCATTGCTATAGTATGTACATTTATTACGTCACCACAATTTGTAAATATATTATATTGTTAAAGAACAAATTAAGGAAGCTCATTTTACCCCGTGGTTCACTTTACCCCGTTCTCCCCTATATAATAATATTAAGCAGATATATTTTCATAGAAATAAATATTTTAATACGAATAAAAATTTTATTTTCAAAATACTTGGCGCTGCGGAACCGAAAAAATGTCACTAATTGTCTTGGTTAATAAATGAAACAATATATCAAACAAGACAAGACACCATTGAGACAAGAAAGAAAGAAAAAGATTTTAATGCAATTTATACATATTTATTCAGTTTAGCAACACCAATTCGGTTTCGCAGCGCCAAGTATTTTGAAAATAAAATTTTTATTCGTATTAAAATATTTATTTCTATGAAAATATATCTGCTTAATATTATTACTATATACATCTTTCTTGTCTCAATGGTGTCTTGTCTTGTTTTATATTGTTTTATTTATTAACCAAGACAATTAATTAACATTTTTTCGTAAAATAATTAAAAATTTTATTCGTATAAAAATATTTATTTCTATGAAAATATATCTGCTTAATATTATTAAATACATTTTTGTCTTTGTATAAATAGCCATTGTTGTAATTGGCGCAAATTTTGTATATCATTAGTTTTGTGAAGCTATTAATTTACGACAATGTTTTTAAGTGGGATTCTCTTTGATAGGATATTAATTTACGACAATGTTTTTAAGTGGGATTCTTTTTGATAGGATATTAATTTACGACAATGTTTTTAAGTGGGATTCTTTTTTGACGGGATTATATACTTGGCGCACTTTTTGTACCTTTGTTTAAAAAAAGGTAATTTTGTTGGGTTCTAACCCACCGCGCGACGACCAGGCGTAGCTCGAGAGAGAGAGTGAGAACGTAGAGAAAAGGAGCACCGAGGCAGGCAAGCGGTGTGGTGGGAGAATACCCCTCACGAAACTCACCGGCCAATATATCTGAACCCGACCTTAGGCAAATGCCTAGATGTTAAATTTTATCTTCACATTATTAAAATGTCCGTGATTATTATAAAACACCTTTATGTACTTGCAGCTCATTTTGATTTCACATTTTTTTTATATTGTAATTATTATTATCTTCTATTTTTTTATCATTTATTTATAATACGCTTTTCCGTCCTTGATTTCATCATGTACTTGGCGTAATTTTTTTACTTTTTTGAAATTTTTTATGGGAATCTCACTTCTTTTTACAAAGATAATTTGCATAGGGAATGACTTCAGATAATTTTTAATATTATAAATTAGAAAGGTTCACCATCAACAGCCTTATCACAGGACAGAATTAAGGATAAATTGTACGCATGTTCAAGAACTATCAAACAAACCGTTTGCACTGCATTGCCGATCTATATGTATTATGTATAATGATACTTTTTGTAGGGGAGAGTCGGGTAAAATGGAACGCTTAACTTTGGAGGGTGATAACTTAAAATCGGAAAGAAAAAAAGACACGGGACTTCAACAGGAGTCTTAAGTGGACCTTAGACTATAAGAAAATCAAAGCCTTTGTTAAGAAAAATATTTGGCAACAAAGAAAAATGAGATTTACCGGAGGTATTGAAATCTTCGCCTCGCTCAAGTGGTAGGATAAAGTGGAACACCTACTTGAAGACCATGTAAACGTACAAAATCTTTATTTTTATGATTTAAAAAGTATTCATTTATGTAAAAAATTATAAATATATATTTTAGGTATAACTATTACAAATAAAGTATAACAAAAATATATACCTATTATACACATAAGAAAAAATATTTTTCCAGATAATATCAAATTAACTGAAAATAATCAAATACACATGGATTTTTACATGAATAATGAATATCAACACGTCCATGGAGAATTAATTAGTTTTTAGTGCATTTTAAATAAAATCGTGTAACTTAAAACAAATGTTTTTGAATATTTTTTTATTAGTTACTTCTTAGTGTCTAAGTTTAGATTTCTGGTTATATGCTGATTGCATATCGATTGAATTGATTTGATTTGTGGTTACAGACTAATTTCAAGTCGTTTGGATTTTTGGTTATGGGTTATATTTATTGATGACGGGGTAATTTTTTCACGCCTACCGTTTCTTTCTCATAATTTTGTATTGTCATCATAACTACGCACGCCTGCAAAGTTTCAAGCCACTTCAATTGGTGGAAGTGGGTTTAATACGTGTTCCGTTTAACCCACAAAAAGTGTTCAGCTTTTTCCCACATGCAGTGATTTAGTAAGCATTTAATATTTACACTTCCATGTGAGATACAGACTATAGAATCCATCGGTGTTCTTGCCGTTATAAATTTTTCCAATCCAAGTGAAGGAAAGTGGTCGAAACTACAACACAATATCGAAACTTCGATACCGAAAATGTTTACAACACTGTTAATCGAAAAGTAACGTGTACACGGGTCTGTGGTCTGCCAGGAAATGCTGTGAAGACCGATTGGTCCCATGTCACGTGATACCATCTCATTCGCGGCTCTCATCAAGAGACACGGTAGTGTCTCGCGCCAAGTATATACATGAATCCATCCTAAGAAAAATCCTACGCCCAGACCGTTTTGTCAAGTATTATGAAAATGAAATTTTTATTCGTATTAAAATATTTATTTCTATGAAAATATATCTGCTTAATATTATTAAATACATTTTTGTCTTTGTATAAATAGCCATTGTTGTAATTGGCGCAAATTTTGTATATCATTAGTTTTGTGAAGCTATTAATTTACGACAATGTTTTTAAGTGGGATTCTTTTTGATAGGATATTAATTTACGACAATGTTTTTAAGTGGGATTCTTTTTGATAGGATATTAATTTACGACAATGTTTTTAAGTGGGATTCTTTTTTGACGGGATTATATACTTGGCGCACTTTTTGTACCTTTTTTTAAATCTAAGAGAAACATTGATGTTCCGTGTTACCCATCCGTTCCGCTTTATCCTACTCTCCCATATAGTACAAAAAAGACTCATTAAATTCATGCATTATCGAAAGTGCCCATGTAGGTATCAAAATAACTGAATAAGTATGTATACGAAATCCTTCCTGCAAAATTATGCGTACATATATAGCCTGGTCACAGCTTCATTTTACGCTTCGATTATCTACATATACATAAAATCCTCAGTTTAGTTACAAATAACAAACAGTTTGATGATATACAAACATGTCGCAATTCAAATTTTGGCAACTTACCTTGTGTTTGAAACCATATTTTGGTTGCAATTCAATGGTACAACGATACATATTTGTAAAAACACGTGGCATTTCAAATTTTGATAACTTATCTTATTTGACACTCGCCAGGTTATAACTGGACCGTAAGCTGTCAAAATTTGAGTAGATTGCATAGTGAAGATAGCGATTGACGAACGAAACATGTGTTAGTTTCTTTTTGGCTGAAGGTGTGCGTGTAACGCGTATGCGTATTATGTCGACAAACATTTGGCTGCCGTCTCAGCGGGCCTTGAATGTGTGCGTACGCTCACACAAGCTAGGAAAAGCGTGTACGTATACGCGTGTAGTAAACAAACCGTAAATTACAACTTTCGTCCTGGAATCGGCCAGAAGGAAGTTTTTGCGGGTATAGTTGCCTCCAGTAGACATCCGTGCAGACGGGTCTGGTGCCTTTGAACGCTAATAAGCACCGTACGTTGAAATAATAATGAATTTATGACTCGAAAAGTGACAAAATGAGGCTCGAGTACAATTAGCGCCACCAACGGAGAAGCCTTGAAGCCTCATTCTGTCACTTTTCGAGTCATAAATTCATTATTATCATTTGGTCATTTTTTCGTAGAAAAATATTTGCGTTTGTAATAAAGTAACAACGCATATCCAAGAAGCCTTTTTAAAAATTTGATTTTGCGATGAGCACTGTCGTTCGGAAGCAGATTATTTAAAATAAAAAACAAGAAAGATTTTATTAGTATATTAATATATCCTCTGATTAACGCATGGAATTTCCGAAATATTAATTTAAAACAATATGGCAGCTATTTAAAGTTGAAATTCTAATTTTGTCGTGCAAAAATCGGGCGAAAAAAATCAGGACTTCAACTTTAAGTAGCCGCATTTTGTTTTAAACTAACATTTCAGAAATTCCCTTTGTTAATTAGAGAATACATTAATATACTAACGAAATCTTTTTTGTTTTCTGATTTTAGATAATCTGGTTCCAAATGGCTCACCGCAAAAACAAATTTTTAAAAAGGCTTCATGGATATGAGTTGTGACTATATTAAAAACGTTAATATTTTTCTACGAAAAAGTTACCAAATGTTCTTTAAATGTTGCTGTTTTAATGCAAAAAGTTTTGTAAAAATATATGCTTCCGCTTTTTCAAAAAAAAATCACAAACATGAGAACCTGACTTGGTATAACCCCTTAAGGATTAAAATTTAGTGTATTTTAAAACGAGTGTTTGCGTAGTGACCTTGAATAGACATTAAACTGAACCTTATTCAAGTAAGATAGATTAATTAATATGACAATTAATGAGTGTAAAAGGAAGCAGTTAGCGTTAGAGCATGATTAAACACTATCGAATGAAGTCAAATCAAAGAAGAAAGTGGATCTAGATAGACATCATCGTTTGAGCGGCTCTGGATGGATCTAGCTCTGTCCAAGATCGTCTGATTTGATTGAAAGGCGAGTGAAGATAAATCGAGAAGGGTTGCTGCAAGTCCGGGCATTCTGGGGCGGGTCAGAGCGAATCAGAGGAGGATTAAATGCAGTTTAGGGGGATCGTTGCGCGTTCGGGCAGATTGCCGCGTAATCGATTCAAATCGAGTTCCAGTGGATTCGGGAACTTCGAAACGTGACGTTTTCAAAGCAACCAAGTTCCACGACATAGTCGATGGATTCCGTTTGTTTTAGAGATACCACGACGATGATGGTGGACATTCTGATCATACGTGCATATTTGGTGCAAGAAATATTTCTTTCCGCACATTGTACAATAGAAAATGTTGCAATTTTGTTATTACACATACACGTTGTTTAAAATGAAAGAAACACTATCACTAATTTTAAGATAATTTAAGGGGACCCTTCGGTTATAAACAAGAAAAAATCAAAATTACTGTCTTTTATCTAAGGTAAGGTTTTTTTCAGTGTTGTGTAACTTTTGTCATGAACGGCTTAGTGTGACAGCTGTTTTTTCGCGGATTTAATGATAATTCAACAATAATCTAATGTATGTTTCGTTAGCGAATGTAATAATTTGACGTTATATTCAACCACTGAATGTGAGTTGGATGTTTGGGGTCATATGATCCCTCTTTAGTAGAGTAAAATTATTCCAGGAATCCCAGGGGGTGTGTGAAAAAATGTGAGTCTGTGAAGCTGATCTCATTTTCTTATGTTTGTTAGTTAATTTTAAGTATTTCTACTCATTGATTAGGTACCAAAAATTATCTAAGATTTGATTTTTTTAAAAATTGTTTTAATTTATTATGGTCGCTGTTTGGAATGTGGTAGTTCTGCTCACGGCCATTCACTAGCCCAACGCTCAACCGCTAGAATCTCAAACAGTCGCATATTTTGTGACTCATTGTCAGTCGACTTTCTGCTTTTATTTAAATAAATCAATGCTTTTTAATGTTTGTCTTATTCATTATCAGTAGATATAAAATGATCCTAGGAGCTATTTCCCTCAGGATCCCTTGTAGGGATCATTTTATACACATAGGTGTACAAAATGATCCTTTAGTATGCCTTCACAAAAATGCAAATAAAAAATATAATTGATCAGGTAGCCAAATTTGATCTAAGCCAATAATAAGGTAAATAAACTAACTTACAAAAACAACATTACTTTTATTTAAATAATGTGCATTCGTATTTTTTATAGATTTCCCCTACTATTGTATTTAAAGGGGTATTCTGGTCTGACGAGGCGTTTTCGTCGCGTTATTTCGGAATTTGTTTACAAAGAATCCATAAATTTGATTACTATTTAGTTTATTGCTACATGCTTATTGATATTTGAACTATCTTTACAAATTTTGTCAATAGAAAAAATTAAAATCAAACGCAGTTGACTGCTTTAAAGTGATGGTGAGAAAAAAAACAATGGGATCACTGCGACCATGATTAGGCTCGTTCTAGTGATCTGAAACAAAAAATGTAAAGAGATTCTTTATTTGTATGCCTTTAGCTATCCTCCCTACCAGAATGATATAATATTATTGAAAATTAAGCAAATGGCGGCGGTTTGAAAATTAAGTTCGACTCTCGCACATTTTTTGCAACTTTAAAGGTCTGTGAAAGTTTGAAAGGTTAAAAATTTAAAACTAAAGATTAGTTTTGCGTACAATTTAGACCTAGGAGAGTAACGGTCTCTTTGTAACCAAATGGTCGATTTTTGTATTCTAAAAGACACAAAAATGCACCCCACCCCAGAAAGAACAGTCCGCCGAAACTTTGCCAAAATACACTTGCAGGAACAAAACTGTTAAGGTTTAAACACACATATCAGTTCCGTGTCAGTTCCGTGGTCGCAAAAGGTATCGATTGCTTGTTTGGAATAGAGCAGCGCACACTTGTCAGTTCCGTATCCGATCAGTGAAATGTGACTGTCTTCTGTACACGTCAGTTCCGGACGGTCAGTATCAGTGTTAAAAAATATCGTTTGCGTGCTTCACAATGGAGCAGCGCACACTTGTCCGTATCAGGGATGTCAGCAGATGTCAGTGTGGAACCCGTATCCGTTCAGTGAAACTAAAATTTGGTTGCAAACGATATTTGGGCATTTGCACTGACGGAGTCCTGAAATCACTGAAGGGACGACCTTTTTTATGACCGTGAAAGGTTCTCGGGTCGAAGCTCACGAACCACGCGCTTCGGGGGTCCTAGACCCTAGAGTCATAAAAACAAGGACAGCAATAGACCACTCAGTAATGAAAATGGGAATTTTTATAATTAATATTAGATTGCCATACAAGTACCACCAATATATTGCTGAAGTTTTTGCAATGAAAATGATACCGAACATGATATAATTCTGATCATTTTTAATGATTGCAATGAAAAGAGTTTTGTATTTGAATTTTGCGCATTATAGTTATAGGGTATGGTCGGATGCATGGATGCTGGGTGTTAGGGAAATGGAGCTGCCAACGGCGTGTGGATGAGGTTGTATAGATTAACATGTTCTTTTACATTAAGAATTAGCAGTGGTTTGCTGAAGTCGAGGAAAGCATCCATTTACAGGAAACCAGATGTTTTACTATATACGAGCATTGGAGTAAAACTTACTTAAATCTACCTACTTAAGGGATTTTTAAATTTTTATTACAGGCACAGAAAAAAAGTGGAAAAAACGAACGTCATTATTTTCTCCACTATTCCTACCAATTGCGTTTTTAATCAAAACGACGAAACACGCCACCTATTTAGTAAACTAAGGTCGTGTTCAGATTTATTGGCCGGTGAGTTTCGTGAGGGGTATTCTCCCACCACACCGCTTGGCTGCCTCGGTGCTCTTTTTCTCTACGTTCTCACACTCTCTCTCTCTCTCTCTCTCTCTCTCTCTCTCTCTCTCTCTCTCTCTCTCTCGGGCTAAGCCTGGTCGTCGCGCGGTGGGGATTGGTGTCCGTTAGGCGAAGCCGAGCAGCAGTGATGCCAGAATCGTGGGACGCGGGACCAAACGCTTACCCCCACTATGACCTACCGTCGTCTCCCACTATGGCCTACCGTCGTCCCCCACTTTCTTCCCATCGCACTGCACACAAGCATATCCCTACCCCTGTCCGTGTGCTCGGCAGCCCAACAGGCAACTCACACGGACAGGAGTAAAAATATGCTTGTGTGCATTGCGGTGGGAAGAAAGTGGGGGATGCCGGTAAGGCATAGTAGGAGACGACGGTAAGTCATAGTGGGGGTAAGCGTTTGGTTCCGCGTCCCACGATTCTGGAATCACTGCCGAGCAACGTTCCCGTTACCCCACCATAATCTTCTAGGGCCTCGCAACTGCTAATCCACGATCGTCAGGTGGTGGTGGCTGATTTCTCCTCGGGCGCTGCTCGCGAAACCGAACTCACCGGCCAATATATCTGTACACGACCTTAATAGGCGCTTCTAGCTTCTAAAAAAAACTCACGTCGTTTGAACCAATTTTAAAAATGTTATTCTGTTTTAAAGGGTGTCCGAATACTTTCGTCACCTACTGACTAAAATAACTGTACAGCAGGCTTGCAGAAACGGCTGAATTGGGACTGACCAGGTCAGAGCAGGCCACTTACACAATTGTCAGTGAAATTTGGGACACCGGACGGACACGGAACGGACACCGTACGGATACGGAACTGATACGGAACAGATATGTGTGTTTAGACCTTTATGCGTCGCCCGTCCCGCTCAGTGAGCGCGCCGTATACCTACCTATTTTGCACAATGTAGCTCTGCAAATATTACGAATTAGGAAAAAATCTTTTTGCACACGTATTACCCATATAATGTACCAGTAGAACATGAAAAAAAAATCGATTTTTTTACCCGTCAGACCAGAATACCCCCTTAATAAGTAATTTTAGGTGTAATTCCTATAGTTACAAATTAGGTGTGTACATGCATCCTTCATTCTCCGAACTGTTCGACTATCCGAACAACTCGGATTTCCGATCCACCTCGGTCCCAAACATTTCGGATAATTTACGCTTTACTGTATCGTTTTCCCGCGAAAAACGTTTTCAAAGTGTTCGCGGATCATAGGTTCCTGCGTTCGGGATCTGAATCGGTTACAGTGAGTAAAAAAAGTATTTGTACACGTAGTTTCTTTACAATAACTTTATACAAATACGTGACACACTAACAAAAACTGTTTCAATTAATAGTGTACTATGCACAGAGGTAATGTGGAAATTAACAATTTTTCATAATACGTTTAAAAAAAGTAATCCTATAAAACTAAGATTTTGGAGGTCCAAAAAGTATTTGTACACTTATGATTCTACTGGTAAATCCTGAAAATAAGCATGCACCGTCGTGTCACCGATCAAAACGTAAATAAGTGTTTGTTTACATAGTTGTAACGTTCTCGAACGAGACGTTGCCGTTAATTACAGGAGATTCCACAAGTAGAGCCGTGTACCTGTGAAATTGTGGGATTGGTTCGGGTGGCGTGCGATAAAGAAATGAATTTTATGAAACGAGAGTCGTCCTTTTAACAATAAGTAACAAAATAGTTTATTCAATAAATAGTTTTGACTCTAGGTCGAATTGGAACATAGAATACGACGCGGAGTCGTGTGAACTATGACGATGAATTAATATAATTTAACATAAAGTAATTGCGTAACGACGTATCGGTCGGTATTAAAGAATATCGTTGATTTCGGTTTAGACGCTAAGTCGGTAATAAAGAATACAGAGAATTGACGCTAGGTCGATTTGGTAATGTTAAGTTGAGAATTTGAGAGGATTCCTTCTCTCGGATTTGTAGTAGCTTCCTGTTGCCTATCAGCTTGCCCACGCTTTCTAGGATGGAAGCCGAGGGGCTAAGTTCGGGTTCAGATATATTGGCCGGTGAGTTTCGTGAGGGGTATTCTCCCACCACACTGCTTGCCTGCATCGGTGCTCCTTTTCTCTACGTTCTCACTCTCTCTCGAGCTACGCCTGGTCGTCGCGCGGTGGGTTAGAATAAACAACAGCCACACGGCTTCGTTCAGGCGGAGTCGAGCAGCGTTCCCGTTACCCCACCATACCCTTCGGGGGCCCAGCAACTTCAACTGCCAATCCACGGTCGTCAGGTGATGGTGGCTGATTTCTCCTCGCGCGCTGCTCGCGAAAGCGAACTCACCGGCCAATATATTTGAACCCGACCTTAGTTAAAGCGACCTCAGATGGTAGCCAGGTAGCCGGATGAGGAAGAGCAGCTCTGGGCGGATACAGGGGTCGGAGCAGCCCCCCCCCCCCCCGCGCACCTCCGACCATAGTGTGGGAGCTCCGAGTACAGAGATAACGGAGCGTGCGCCGGGGGGTGGCGGTCCAGCAACCGAGTGGCAGGCCTTTTGTTTTTTTTGCAGCTTACAGGCCTGCGGGACCGCGGAGGTCCGACGAGCGGGGGTTCACCGGCCTCTAACAACAGCGGTCCGAGCGAGGGGTGACGCGATGTGTGGTTCCATCGCGCCACCGCAACATAACTCAGGAAGAGTTTAACCGGAGGGGGTTCTTGCATCCCCTTCAGGATGAGCCCCCCCCCCCTATTGCGGGGGGCTTGGCAGGAAAGGTACCAGTGCACCGAGGTGGAGGTGGCGAACGCATCATTCTGTTTCGATCTCGCCCAAGTCCTCCCCTCCACCGTGCGGACCTCTCCAGTCAGCAGGCCACCCTGAAGTTTTTAGTGGGTGCAAACCCCATATAACCCTGGCCTGCCCCCAGGTGAAAAAAAAATGGTAGCCAGGTAGCCGGTTAGGGCGTCCCCAGATGGAAGTTGAATTTAGTGGATTCCTTCCCTTGGATTTGTAGTGGCTTCTGGTGCCTATCAGCTGGCCCACGCTTACCACGATGGAAGTTAAAGCGATCGCTAGCTAGCTAAAGCGATCTCGGAATGGAAGTTGAGGGGCTAGTTAAAGCGACCTCGGTTAGATGTTGAGGAGCTAGTGAAAGCGACCTCGGATGGATGTTGAGGGGCTAGTTAAAGCGACCTCGGTTAGATGTTGAGGAGTTAGTGAAGCGACCTCGGATGGATGTTGAGGGGCTAGTGAAAACAACCTTGTATGGAAGTTGAGGGGCTATTGAAAGCGACCTCGTATGGAAGTTGAGGGGCTAGTGAAAGCGACATCGGATGGATGTTGAGGGGCTAGTTAAAGCGACCTCGGATAGAAGTTGAAGTTGGAAGTCAGGACGTTGATTTAAAATAAACTTCTTGGTGACTGAGGGGCTAGATAAAGCGACCTCGATGTTGGTTCGGTGGCAGAACCAAGTCTGCTTTCGGCTGCTGGTGGGCCTGTACTTATACTCCTTGCTGGTATCTGGCCCGCGCCACTCAGTCGCTGTGCGATCTCGCGCACCAATTACAATCAACATCCGGTTCCCGCTACTCGCGCAACACACTCGGTTTATTCGGCGTCCGGTTGAACGTGCGGTCTGCGCACACGCGCACGATTCGTTCGCGGCACTGAGTTTACAGTTTGAATGTGCGGTTATGCGCATGCGTTGCGCGTCACTTGGTTCTCTCGCACGCCGTTCGTACGCGCTCTCGCATTGCGTGGTATACTAAATTATTGCTGACACTGAAAGACTTAGGTATAAATGAACGAAAATAACAATTTATATTAAAAGAAAAGGAAAAATTTACGGCGGTTCGTAGCGGTACGTTAAATAGTGGTCTTGGTCTTCTTACGGTGGTAGTGCGTCTTCGAACTTCATACAGTAGCCATGGCAGCAAAGAAAAATAAAATACCCGTATCCGTGCGAGACCGTGTTATTTTTCGTCGAAAACGTGGAGAAAGTTATAGAAAAATTGGCAAAACTTTAAATCTAAACTTTACAACAGTGCAGTATATTGTTAAAAAGTACGCGAAAATAAAAACTACAGACAATAAGCCACGGTCGGGTCGGCCGAAGATACTTACAATTAGAGAGCGTCGGAGTATTATTAAAGAAGCTACAAAATATCCATTTGTAAGTGCTCGAACACTGTACACTGATGCAATGATGTCGCGTCAATATCAGGGAAGAATGTGTGTCCCCAAACTATTAGAAATATTTTGCATTCTGCTGAAATATATGGCAGAGCTGCGAGAAAAAAACCATTCATCAATAATACGAACAGGGAAAAATGGCTAGGTTTCGCTAAAACCTACGTAAATAAACCAATCGAATTTTGGAAACGTGTTATCTGCTCAGATGAAAGTAAGTTCAATATTTTTGGGTCAGATGGGAAGAAATTTGTCTGGAGAAAAGCCAATACTGAACTTCAACAAAATAATCTTATACACGTGATGATATGAGGCTGTATGGCGTACAGTGGTATTGGAAATATTGCATTTATCCAGGGAACAATGAATGCCATGAAGTATATCGAGGTGTTGCGTGATAATTTAAAAGAAAGTGCAGTTAAATTGGGCCTAAGTCGAACTTACTATTTCCAACAAGACAACGACTCAAAGCATATCGCTAAAAATACGAGAGAATGGTTGTTATACAATGTTCCCAAACAATTTATTACACTACCACAATCCCCCGATATTGATCCTATAGAAAATGTATGGCACCTGTTGGATATAGAAGGAAGGAGAAGAAAAATATGTAATAAGATTGATTTACAACGAGTGATTCTAGGAGAGTGGCCAAGTCTGTCAAGGGAAATAACACAGAAACTGGTAGAATCTATGCCAAGAAGACTACAAGCAATTATTGAAGCAAAAGGGATGCATACAAAATATTAATCATAATGTACAACTTAAACAATCATAAGCTTTCTACTATAATTGTAAGTGTACAAATACTTTTTTGGCTTCTAAGTTCTTGTTTTATGGCATTATTTTTGTAACCCATTATGAAAAGTTGTTAATTTGTTCATTACCTCTGAACATAGTACATTATTATTGGAAATAGTTTTAGTTAGTGTAATACTTGTTTGTATAAAGGTATTTCAAAAAACCTAGATGTACAAATACTTTTTTGACTCACTGTATGTGACTGTAGAATCAATACCGTTACGAATTTTGGTGTGTAACTTTCACAGGGTATTCTCAGGATGTTATACTACAGAAATATAAATGAAAAAAAATCGATTTTCAGAAAAATTTTAACCGGAAGATCCCCTTAATAAATGAATAGGGTAATTCTGGGTGAGATGGCCTTGCGGGTGAGATGGCTCGATCACGTGTATGTTCTAGAACGTTGCGACTTTTAGTTGTTTTCTGTTTGCTTTCAACTGTGAAATCAGGTAAGTTATTTGTAATGTAAAAATGGACTATTCTCGAAAAATTTCTACGTGTTCTTTAAATTATAATTTACTGACATTTTACGAAAAAATAATGACTTTTTCTGAATGCAGTGCGTTAATATAATGTTTAGAGGTTATATTTGCGCTCTTGTGATGAGATATTGTCGTAGCATTATTGAAAAAACAAGCGAGTCAGCGCTCCTTGACTCTCGGGTTAGTTTGCCCAATTTTTTCGGGGATAGTTGGCCCATCATAAAATCATGCATAATAGCTAGTAAATGTTTTTGTAAAACATACCAACGGAATATAAACGAAAATATAATCAGCGTAGGAAGTTATGGACAAACGAGGCATTGTTAAAAGCCGTAGAAGCAGTCCAAAGTGGCAAAATGGGTGTAAATGCAGCATCCAGAAACTTTGGTATCCCGGCTCCTATATTGAGGAGACGAATAAAAAGTCAGGACTTCGCGGAGAAAACATTAGGACCACCGTCATTGCTAGGTACACAAAATGAGGCAAGACTGAAAGCCCATGTAAAAAAGTTGCAGAAATACGGTTTCGCACCAACACGTGAATGCCTAAGATCCGTGGCATTCAATTTAGCCGAAAGCTTGGGTATATATCATAAATTTAATAAAGAGAAGGGATTAGCTGGATACGACTGGCTAAATATGTTTTTGAAACGTCATCCAGACCTCAGTAGCCGAAAAGCCGAAGGTGTTTCGTTGGCTCGCTGTCAGGGCATGAAGAAGGTAGAAGTTGACCTGTACTTTCAACTTTTAGAGCAATCCTTATATGAAAATAATTGAATGAACAAACCAGGGAATTTTTAACTATTTACAACTAAATAATAAACCTGGTTATGTTATTGCACAAAAAGGATCCAAAAATATTGCAGCTCCTACGTCATCTGAGAAGGGCGGAACCATAACGGTCATTTCGTGCTGTAATGCTGAAGGCTCGTTTTTACCGCCCGTATGTATTTTAAAAGGGAAGAATAAGAAAGCCGAATTCGAAGATGGTATGCCTCCAGGTTCGGTTGTATATATGAATACAAAATTGGCTTACATTAGCACTGCTTTATTTCTAAGCTGGTTGAAAACACATTTTACACCTAGAAAACCAAGTGGAAAGGTGCTTTTAAGTTTAGATGGCCATTCAACACACTGCAACTCCGTCGATATGTTAGAATATGCAGATGAACATGATATCATATTACTATGCTTGCCTAGTCACATCACCCAATTTCTACAACCACTAGATAGAGCATTCTTTAAAAGTTTGAAATCTAATTACAATAAAGCCTGTAATTTGTATATAAAAACGAATCCAACCAGAAAAATTAACAGGATGGTATTCAGGCAATTACTAGGAGATGCTTGGTCGAAATCGGCTACTGTGGAGAATGGGATTTCAATTTTTAGCTTCAAAATGCTATATTTAGTTATTTGGAAGTATCTTTCCTACTCCGAAATTTTTACGCCATTCTGAAAGGGAGACTGGAGGTCGGAATATCGAACGCGGTGGACCATATTACAACCTCTCTTACTTCATCAAGTGATTCTTTCCCATTTTGTTCCTAAGTGTACCACTACGTCACTCCTTATAGCCCTTATGCACTGGATGTGGCTGCAATGTCTTTATTTGTGGTTTTTGTTAAATTTTCCAAGCAATTTTCATCAAATGAAGGGTCGGATGCAATAAGCGGACTAGCGCTCGAAAATGCGAAAAATTATTATCTACACGCTAAGAAATATTGGAAAATTAAATGTTGTTAAACTGGATTTTAATGAATATAGTGTTGTACAGCTCGTCACGGCACACATTTTTTCTATTTAGAGTTTTGTTATCCAATCATTAGTCTTCGAGATAAAAAATAATAAATAAGAAATTTCCTTCTGCCAAAGTCAAAACCTGTTTAAATATAAATTGCGATAACGTGAATAAATATTAAGGGATCGTTATGACACTTAAAACATAACTTCAGAACCCTCTAGCGAAGCCATAAAGTGTGTGCAGTCAAACCTTATGTAAAAAAATGGTTTTCAACATTCACCGATAAAAAGTATCGAGGCAATTTTTGGGGTACATATAACTTGCAACGACAAAGTTTTTCCTTAATATACAAGGAAGATTTTCACGAATTTTCACAATGATAAATAAATAATTGTAGAAGATATGGCGATATATACGAATCTCGCGCGGCACCAACAGTCAGCAACCACGTACACTGCGCTACTTACCACTCGCGTTACACTGCAAATACATGACTTTCTTATTATCATATGATTACTCATTACAAAAAAATATTGCGATATTATATTCGAAATATTTATTAACATTTTTATTACAATATTTACACGCGATATTTACAATATTTACAATATTTACATGTTGTAAGGTATCTAGATCTTGTTTCGGTTCTGTTCTTTTATAACTTTTTCTTTTTCTCCTTTTTTCTATCTTTCCTTTTTCATATTCTTTTTGCTTACCTTTTTTCTTCTATATACGCTTTATTTTTAACAGATGTCTTGATTAAAAATATTTTGACGAAATCTTCTCTACTGGAAGTGCAATATTCTAGTAAATTGTCGAAATCTTTGCGTTTTTCATCGGTCACTCTTACCGCGCCTACCAATGACGCTTTTCGCAAATCTTCCACTCCAATAGCTGTTTTAATTTTTATAGCAGTTGGTTTCCCATTATAAGTATAATGGGAAAATAAACGATGTGGACCTCTTGACTTATGTTTCCTTTTTGTAAATCTTTGTCAGGTGTCAATAAACTTTCGTAATCTTTGATTTCGCATTTTGTTGCATCTACCATGCGAAACTTCTCCACGTATACTTCTGTAGTTTCGATTCTTTCTCACATCTTTTTTTTCTTTCTGTACAATCCAAAATTCCTATCACATTGACAATAAAAGTGACCTCTTACAGGAAAAAGATGTTGAATTTCTACTTGAAATTCAGTAGATACCATCGAAAAAATTGTAGCATTCCATAATTAAGATTTTGTCCTCCTGCAGCTTCAGCGTACAAAAAAAATTTGTTGTAACAGCCTAAGCCAAGTTCTTTTGTTATCGCATAATATATTAAATTATACTGCGCGTCTCGTTCTCGATGATTACTTGTACACTGCATTCCATATTAGAGCATACCGACGCCCCTACCGATTTGCGACCGATCTGCGCAACTCCCACTACTATCCACAATTTGAACCACATGCGATTGGTCGTGGTAATTTCCAAGGAATCCCAAGGTACATCCCAAACGCGGGACCTGACCGTTGTCAACGTAAACAGTGGACGAAAAGTTAACAGAGAGAGTAAGTACAGGGCCGTGCGACGGAGAAAACATAGGAGTCGAGCGTAGCAACGCCTCCTGAGGGTCGTGCCTGCGCGAAATCGGTATGCTCTAATGTGGAATGCAGTGTAGTACTGCCTAGGGCTGTTCGGGTGCTTGAATATTCGGACGGCTTGAAATTCGCACCGAGCCGGGACTCGGTTTTCGAGCCGAGCCGGGTACCCGTAAAATTCGGACGGCCCGACAAATCCGGGTAGCTCGAATTTGTTTCGAACGGCTTGAAAAATTCGGGTAGTCCGAATCGTTTCGGGCCGCCCGGAAGAACCGGATAGCCCGAATTGTTTCGGGCCGCTCGAAAGAAAGGGCTAGCTCGAATTGTTTCTATGGATACGTTTTCGAGATATCAACATAGTCGAACTGCTCGAACCACATTCAAGGCGTACGGATTTTCGGAGCCACCCGAAACAATTCGAGCTAGAACTTTCTTTCGAGCGGCCCGAAACAATTCGGGCTATCCGGTTCTTCCGGGCGGCCCGAAACGATTCGGACTACCCGAATTTTTCAAGCCGCTCGAAACAAATTCGAGCTACCCGGATGTTTCGGGCCGTCCGAATTTTACGGATACCTCGGCCCGTTCCGTCGAGCCGAGCCAGGCCCGGCTCGCTTTATTCGAGTACCCGAACAGCTCTAGTACTGCCAAATACGCGGAAAAATACACAACGTTTAGAGTTTAAATAAAACAATATTTTTGGCACGCGAGACTCCGTGTCACGTGCGCGCCCTAGCAACCTCATATTGTTTTGTTGTGCGAAAGAATATACACGTTTCGAATATTACGGTAATTTATTGATTATTAAAAGAATTTAAGCAAGATGGGAAAGTCGAAGAAAAGAGATCTGTCTCGTTCGCGTTCAAGAAAACATGAAAGAGAATCTAGCAAAACGTCAAAAAAGTTAAAAATATGCAAGAGCAGCTAGATAACCTAACAAAGGGTTGGATGGAATTTATGCAATGTCAAAATTCTTCAAAAAATATTACACAAGATTCAGAAAATCCTGTTGAAGGTAATTACCTTTATTATGACTTTTTAAATACAGCACGATCTGCCACACGAAGCATCGTGCTTTAGGGTTAGTTGAACAAGAACGATACCCAGTTCCATACGAACAAAGGGAAGATAATTGTGTAAAGTTTCATCCGAACAAAATTTACACGTGTAGCGGCACGTGCAACGAGCACGCCGCCTCATTACGTCCAAACGTTTGTTTGGACATCGGCGATATCGACGACGCATTGAATTTCGGCGCCGATGCGTTGCGCTACGATTGCTGCTTAAAGGCGGGATCTCCTACCCGCGATTGGTCGCTGCGATTGGTCGCAGCGATTTGACCCAGCGACTGGCCCTAGGCTGAATCTCCTTGCCTGCGACCAGAGGTGTGCTCGGGACGGGCCGGAAACTTTCGGGCGGGATCGAGTGGGGTCCCGAGACTCGATTCGGGCTACAAGCATTGCCGCCATGAGCGGGCAATTTGATTTCAGGTCGGCTCGGCAAAACTCGGACGCGATCGGACGATATCGTTACCAGTAATAGATCAAAATTATTACCCGAGAACATAGAAAAATTATGTTTCTTACACGTTAATTTGAAATAATAAAATATTCGCCTTCCTGTATATTGTTGTTACTATGAAACATCCAGGAAATATTCCTTTCTGTATGCTTATAGTTGTTCGTACGTTTTCTATTTTAAATCTGAACCTATCCCATAAGAACATCTTCTTCTTTTGGTAATTGTGCGGACCTTAAAATTAATTTTCGTCACGGTCAACGTTCCGACCATACCTTTTATTCTTTTATACTGTAGCGAAACACGGTTTATTGCTTGCCGAGCGTACAGGAATTAGCTTGTAGCAATTGGGGATTAATCCTAAAAATTGTTCCGCTGTTCTGCAAGTTACTTGGCAGATGTTTCCTAATTACTTTATATCGTGTAGGGGGCCGAAGGTCTAGTGTCATAAAGCTGTAGTAAACCGTGGCCCGCTAACAATCCGTTTAGGGCATCACTCATCACGCTACATCATGGAACTTCGCGCGTGCGTCGATAGGAACACTGCACTTTCCATGGCATATTTATCAAATTCTTGTAGTTTTATTGGAACTATTGATGCTAAATCATGACGAATTGACGTTATTTTCTTAAATAACGTCAAACTTATATATTAACACTTTTAGTATCAATTTCCTTAATAATGTTCGGCATTTTTAAATTGCAAAATACAGGATGTTGCATTTTTTCCCATTTTTGGGGATTTGCCCCCACTGTGCGACATAGAATACACGTATTTAATCCATAACTGCCAAATATTCGCGAATGCTTTTTCCGCAGTAGCAAGGTCTAGATTATGTTGATTAGAAAACAAACAAAAAATTTGTTCAGAAGTTCCCGGAAGTGGAACTAAAAAAGGGATGATTGCTGATAATTTTTCAATTGGTTTCTTATGGAAAAAAAACTGTATATAACTAATTATTTGCTATTACTTAACAGAATCGACACTACTCATTTGGGGCTCCAAAAATTGTTTTCTTTTATATCACCAAAAATTAAAAGACTCGATTTAAAATTCTGCACGAAAAATACATACAATCATAAACACGTGTTTGCACACAGATCAGAAGTAGGCGTCATGATATTTTTACCGTTTTTAGGTGCTCATATTAGTAGTCTACAGGTAACATAAAAATACATATCTTTTGAATTCTGACTTCTTTCCTTATTTCTTGGGATTCTGTCATACTGTGGCAATGGGTCGCAGTGCGACCGGTGGTCGCAATGCCAGCCTGCGACTAGGTATAATGGGAAACAGACCCTCCTCGCATTGTGTTGCCTCTCGAGTAGCCTAGACTGGTACTCAAACAGACTCGCGTCAGGCTCCTACGTCTGGCGCATACCCGAGGATCGCAGTCGCTTGTAGGAGAACAGATACATGCTTTCCCATTGCACGAGTATACTGCGACCAGTCGCTGCGATTGATACCAATCGCGGGTAGGAGATCCCGCCTTAAGGGTTCTCGGAAAGCGGCGAGGACCGTCGTCGATATGATTGTATAAACATCCTGTACGGCGCGAGAGACGACGGTCCCCAAAGATCCGCGCCGAGAACCCGCATGGAGGCAGTCGGTCTGAGAAAATCACGGCGAGCAGAACAACACCGCTGCCTGCGTCCTTTATGGAAAATAAAGAAACGATCAACGTCAACCTCAGAGTCAATTCACTTCCCCGTCACCCACACACGTATACCTACGCAAAGTGTATTAATATAATACAAAACTCTCTTTCAGATGAAAATTTATTGTCCAATAAAGAAATTGCAGGCGAAAATATTCCCCTTGAGTGTCAAATAATCTCGCAAAGACAAATACAGTCCCCCGAAAATAAGAATGATCGGACTTGCTCAACTGATAATACGCAAACTAACCTAAATGAAACTAAAAATGGCAATCTCGATGTGGAGCTGTTGGAAATGTTTGGGGAGAAAATCCCTTCTACAGAATCGGCACTAAGAATAGATGCAGGTATTCTAAAGTGGTGGAAAGAATGGATGTCGTAAGGCTTATCAGAAGAAGATAAGAAAGAGGTTTTAAAAAAATATCCGAGACACGTTGAATTCCCAGCGCAAGCGCCAAAAGTTAATTTAGAAGTAAAACGTCATCTGACGGAAATTGCCAAAAAACGAGAACAACACTTTACTGATACGCAAAATTGCGTTGGGTCAGCTTTTATATCGCTAGGCGCAGCAATATCAATGGGTACGTCTATTCCGGATGAAGCAATTGATTATGTTCAATTAATGAAGCATCTCTCGGACACAGGAAAAATCTTATGTGATGTTTATCATCAGCAGTCTCTCACTAGAAAATCTTTTATCACGCCTTACCTTGGATAAAGATATTAGACCAACATTAGACGCTAGCGTAGCAGCTGAGTGGCTCTATGGTCAAAACATGACAGAGCAAGTTAAGGAAGCAAAAGCAATTGAAAAAGCTTCCATTACATTCAAGTCTCCCGAAAAACAAGGTGTAAAAAAGATACAGCAGAAAACCGCGACACAGGGAAACTGGCGGAGCCTACCTGCAAGGTACATGCAGGTAGGCGGGCATTTTCCGAAAAAACAATTCACAAATGTGAGGTACAGGCCCAAAACGACGACCACACGACCTTTCCAGAGAACCAACAACAGCGAGAAGAGGCAGATGTCGAGCAAGAAATAACTACGGTAATCACTATAGCTGGTAGACTTCTGTTTTTTCATAAAAGAATGGAGAAGTAGGTATAACAGATGATAAATTCATTCTTCAATGTTTAAATGGATATAGCATTCCGTTTGACAAATATCCTGTTCAGAATGTTGAACAGAAAGAGCCCATATGGTCTCCTAATTAAAAGGAAGGAATTAAAAAAGAAATACGCGAGTTAATTTTAAAGCAGGCTAATCAAGAATGTAGAGAATGTAAAGATCAATTCATATCAACATACTTCCTGGTCCCAAAGCCAGATGGCTCTAATAGGTTTTTAATTAACCTTAAAAAGTTAAATAAATTTATAGAACCTATACATTTTAAATTGGAAAATTTAAGATCAGCTAGAAACTTACTATCTAGGGGTGCGTATATGTGCACATTAGATTTAAAGGACGCATATTTTATACTCCCTGTGTGTGAAACCGATAGGAAATATTTAAGATTTAGATTTGAAGGGATACTATATCAATTTAGGTGTCTTCCTTTCGGATTATGTACGAGTCCGTACATCTTTATAAAAATTATGAAACCTGTAGTAAATGCACTTCGCTCTCAGGGATATTTATCAATCATATATCTAGATGATATTTTATGTTTTGGCGATAACTATGATTTTTGTAAAATAAATTTAGAAAATATTATAAAACTACTGACAAAACTTGATTTTATAATAAATTATAAAAAGAGTGTTATGACGCCTAGTGAGAGATATAAATATCTCGGTTTTATTCTAGATTCAGAGAAATACTCTGTAGATTTGACTAGTTCAAAGGAAAATCAAATATGTAAATTATTAGACGGTCTTAAAAAAGATAATGTGTATAAAATTCGAGAGTTTGCCCATATACTTGGGGTATTAATAGCAGCTTGCCCTGGAGTCGAATATAGTACAATTTATTCCAAAAGACCGGAAAGAGCAAAATGGCTAGCGTTATTTATAAATAATAATGACTTTGAAGGTTATATAAAGGTTAGTGAAGGTGTTATGGAAGATTTTCGCTGGTGCAGGAAAAATGTAATGATACGTGTTAATCCAATAAAAACGCAAAATTATAGGTTTGTTATAAGCTCAGACGCATCTAAAATGGGATGGGGTGCTGAAGCAGATGGAGTTATTACTCATGGGTTTTGGAACCAGGAAGACCATAAATCTCACATCAATTATCTTGAGCTATTGGCCTCCTTTTTTGCATTAAGATGTTTTGCCGAAAACGCATATAACTGCGAGGTCTTACTTCGTATAGATAATATGACCGCAATTGCCTACATTAATAAGGCGGGAGGTATTAAATTTAAACATCTGAGCGAATTAGCAAAACAGATTTGGCAATGGTGTGAGAGCCGAAAGATCTGGTTAGTTGCTTCTTACATTCCTTCAAGGAAAAACGTACAGGCTGATACTGCGTCTAGAATAAAAAATCTAGACACAGATTGGGAACTATCCCAGAAAGCTTTTGAAAAAATAATAAATGTGTTCGGCTCTGTCACTATTGATTTATTCGCGTCCAGAATCAATAAAAAATGTGAAAGATTTTGCGCAAGATATCAGGATCCGGAAGCTGAGATAGTTGACGCTTTTACAATTTCGTGGGAAAAGGAAAGATTTTATGCTTTCCCTCCTTTCGCTCTCATATTGTCAACTTTTCGTAAAATTATTAATGATAAAGCATCAGGTATCATGGTTACGCCATTATGGCCTACTCAACCATGGTACCCGTTGTTAGTATCGCTATTTACGAAACCCCCATTGGTACTGAAACCATCAACGGACTTATTGCTTTCCCCTTCCAGACAAACGAAACATCCGTTGGCGCAAAATCTCTCACTAGTGGCAGGAATATTGTCAGGCAAGCTTTCCTGAACAAAGGAGCTACAGAGGAATCAGTAGATGTAATGGTAGACTCAGTAACTCAAGCAACCATAAAAGAGTATGAGGGATGCTGGAAAAAATGTTTAAAGTTTGCAGATGAAAGGGGTTTTAATGGTTTTAGCCCCTGTAACACTGACGTAATATCTTTTTTAACCTTAAAATTTGGAGAAGGCGCCAGTTACGGGTCATTAAATTCAACAAGATCCGCGATCTCACTGATATCAAAGAATGACCTCTCCAAAGATGCACTTATATATAGATATTTGCGTGGATGTTTTAAAAGAAGGCCTCCTAAACCCACACAGCACACTTCGTTGCGGCAAAGTTGCAGGATGGTTGCAGTAACCTTGCGATGCTGCATGGTTGCAGCGCAATGTCGATGTATGGTTGCTGCGACGTTGCCGTGCAACATTGCACGGGGCGGACATAGAATTGTTGCTGCATAGTTGCTGCATAGTTGCGTTGCAATAATGCACTGCAACTTTGCCGCAACTTTGCCGCAACTTTGCCGCAGCTTTGCCGCAACTTTTTCGCAACTTTGCCACAACTTTGCGGCGTTAGCAAATTTTAAAACATAATATCTCCAAAACCGGCTGAAATAAAGTGTATATATTATACCTTATTGAATTCGTCTTGAAACGCACTATCAAGTGATCTGTTAAAAATGAAGAGTTCCGTTTAAAAAAAACATTTGATCATCGTATCTCGTAAAATAATAATCAAGGAAAAAAATCGTCTGCCCCAGTAAATTTGACCCCTCCAACCATGCAATTTCATATAAACAATTTCTTTTATATCTCGAATACGTTAGGAAATATCCAGGTGTTTACTGTTCCCGCAGACATCCTGGATAATGAACTAAAATATAAAATATATGTCGGAGAAGGCAACCATTTAATCAGTTCCAAGCATAAGTCAGAATATCCTTTACTCGTCCCGAAAATATTCTGAAACTTATTTCATTATATCTCATCACCCCTGCAATATTTTTTAAATTTAAAAGCATTTTCCTTATGTAAACCGCATATAAGCTTTCGAATAAGACCAATTCCGAAAAAATCGGTCCACGCATGCTAGAGATATCGTAATATAGTCTCATGGAATTGTCAGAAATGGTAAGAGAAAATTTTTCTTCTGCAGTCGAAAATTTGTCGTCGTCGACATAATACGTATACACACACCTATCAGTTTCGCACACATGTTTCGTTCGTCGACTCTCGGGATCATTCCGCAGAGTATATATCCTTATATACCCTTATACTCTTATATACCTATCCTTATACCCTTACACCCTTATATACCGTTATTTAGAGACGCGGTAGCGTCTCGACGCCAAGTACATGAAAGAAAAGACACCTTGTATATGCCTGTTGCTGCCGTGTATCTGTACTCGAAGCACAGCTATTCCAACCTAACCTGAAACTTATTTCATTAATATCTTATCACGCTTGCAATATTTTCTAAATTTAAAGGCATTTTTCTTATGTAAACCGCATATCAGCTTTCGAATAAGACCAATTTCAATAAAATCGGTCCACGCATGACAGAGATATCGTAATATCGTCTCAAGGATCTGTCGAAAACGGTAAGATTTTTCTTCTGATTCTTCTTCAATCTCAAATTTTTGTCGACATAATACGTATACGCGTTATTATACTCACACCTTCAGCCAAAACGAACTAATACATGTTTCTTTCGTCAATCGCTATCTTCATACGCGTTACACGCACACCTTCAGCCAAAACGAACTAATACACGTTTCGTTCGTCAATCGCTATCTTCCCTATGCAATCTACTCCAAATTTTGACAACTTACAGTCAGGTTATAATGAGAAGCCACGTGTTTTTATACAAAATAACCTGACGAGTATCAAATCCCACGAGAGAGAAAGAGATATTCACCATTTTACTCTTGACCATTCTTAACAACTCTTACGTTTATGGCGGTAACTCTATGGCAATGCATTGCGCATTTAAATAAGTATAATAAAAAAATATATATCAAATAGAACACAAGATTTGGTTTTTTACTTTATATCTTCATTATCTTGGTATAATGGACAGATTTAAAAATCAGCTGGAATAGATGAAAAATGGCGGCCCAATCAAAAACCTAAATGCACATTTTCAGATTAATAGATAGTAAAATATCGACATAAACGTAAGAGTTGTTAAGAGTGGTTAAGAGTGAAATGGTGAATATCTCTTTCATTAATAGTAGTGGAACAACAACGAAAGTGGAAAATTTCTACATCAAAGCAATACCTACTACTAAAATACAATTGGGAGATCACTGTTAGAAACTTAAGGCAGTGATTTTCCACCACGGTAAAAGTATTGCCGATGGTCATTACACGAGTATGGTAAGGGGTAAGGGCACAACGTGGGTATCCGTTGATGATTTACGAGTAGAAAAGCAAGCTTGGCCACGAAATGCTAAAAATGCATACATATTTTTCTTCGAAAGGTGTTAATTGCGTTTGTTAAGGGGTTATGCCTAGTTGGCAGGCGTGATTTTCGGGAATTTTTTGTGGAAAATCAAATGTATATTTTTTATAATTATTTGTTTATTTAAAAAATACATATATTCAGCAACTCTCGGTAATTTTGTTATAGAAAAATATTAAAAAATGAACGAATAACAGCCACTCTCCCGGAAGATATTTTTTTTGCGGTGAGCACGATTTCTCAGACCCGGATCATCTGAAATCGAAAAGTGAAGAAGATTCTGTTAGTATATGAGTTTATCTAGTTCGTGAACGAAGGATTTTTCAAAAAAATGATTTGAGACAAAATGGCGGCCGTTTAACGCAAAATCGTGATTTTTCGATTTCTGAATTGTTCGTTTTTCGTGAATTAAAAATAGAGTTTCTATCAAAAACAAAAATCCTTCGTTCACGAACTAGATAAACTCATACTAACAGAATCTTCTTCACTTTTCGATTTCAGAAGATCCGGCTCTGAGAAATCGTGCTCACCGCAAAAAAAATATCTTCCGGGAGAGTGGCTGTTATTCGTTCATTTTTTAATATTTTTCTATAACAAAATTACCTAGAGTTGCTGAATATATGTACTTTTAAAATAAACAAATAGTTGCCAAAAATATACATTAGATTTTCCACAAAAAAATCCCGAAAATCACGCCTGCCAACTAGGCATAACCCCTTAATACACTTCAATGTTAAATACGTCCAGCGCCAAAGGCTGCTTTCAGCGCCATAAGCTGCTTCGCGCACCATGTATTGTACACAAAGTACTATACATATAATATAATACATATAGATTGGCAATACGGTGCACATGGTTTCTGTTCGTAGTTGTTAAACTTACGTAGAATATAGAATTTATCCTTAATTCTGTCCCGTGATAATTTGTAAGTTATAATATTAAAAATTATCTAAAGTCAGTCAATATGCAAATTATCTTTGTAAAAAGAAGTGAGATCCCCATAAAAAAAACTTCAAAAAAGTAAAAAAACTACGCCAAGTACATGAAAAATCAAATAAATCACAAAAATAGAAGATAATAATAATCACAAAGAAATTGAATATAATAATAACAAAAAAAGTGAAATCAAAATGAGCTGCAAGTACATAAAGATGTTTTCCAACTGCGCTTAAGATGACACAACTACATATACACGGCTAAAATGATGTGTTCATACATTCCATTATTCATATCGCGGACATTTTAATAATGTGAAGATAATAAAATGAAACATCTAGACATTTGCCTAGATGTTCGCGGCCTGGAAGTCAAATACTTGGCGTGGCCAGGCAAGGTCAAGGTGTCGATGAATAAGAATTATTTAGAAACGCAAAATAATGAAAGTGTATTCATATTGTCAGAGTTTTAAATTGACAAATTATCTGAAAGCTTGTGAGAGGAAAGGTATCAAAGTCGATAAATGATCTTAAAATTATTTTAAAACGCAATATAATGAAAATGTACTCATATTGTCAAGAGTTTTAAATTGACAAATTATTAAATTGACAATTTATCTGAAAGCCTGGGAAAGGGAAGATATGGGTATTGATGAACCGAGAATACCTTGCGTGGCCAGGCCAAGTATTTGACTTCCAGGCCGTGAATATCTAGGCAAATATCTAGATCAGGCCTGTCCAATTTTGCTCTTGCCCTCGAAAAGCACCCGCGGGTGGTTGCGAGCGAAGGCAAGAGCGATGACAAGAACGGCAGCCGTAAAAGAGTGGGGATAGTGGCTTCACAGATTCCCCCACCAAGAAGACCTTTTGCTCTTGGTCCTGGCTCGGTGCCTCTAGATGTTACATTTTATCTTCACATTATTAAAATGTCCGCGATATGAGTAATGGATTGTACGAACACAGCATTTTAGCTGTGTATATGTAGTTGTGTCATCTTAGACGCAGTTGGAAAGCACCTTTATGTACCTGCAGCTCATTTTGATTTCACATTTTTTTTTATTTTGTAATTATTATTATCTTCCATTTTTTGTGATTTATTTGATTTTGTGTACTTGGCGTAATTTTTTTACTTTTTTGAATTTTTTATGGGGTATACATATACAGTGGGCCACTAAAGTATTCGGTTACCCTTTAAAACGGAATAACTTTTATAAAATTGGTCCAACATTAGATCCACACATGAGTATACATATCCCAGATAGCATCGTACATCCCAAGGACGTCCGTTTCATGTCCAGTTTATATCCGCACGCTCTACGTCCATTTTGAACATACCTAGGATGTTCTTAGGACTTAAATTTCGGATGTTCTAGGTACGTCCGTTACTTAAGTCCTACGGATGTTCTCAGGACTTAAATTTCGGATGTTCTAGGTCAGGCCTGCCCCATCGGGTGCAAATACCTCCTGAATTTCTGGGACCCGGGTAACAGCCGAGCGCGGGACTGTTCCATTGCTACCCGTTGCGAAATTTGTGAGAGAACTGCATGAGTGTGCGTCCATGTAGAAGAGGTCTTCGGATCCAAGCAACAGACTCGTGGTGCGAGCCTACATGGACAGCCGCACACTCATGCAGTTCTCCCGCAACCCATGTTGTGGTTAGCAACGTAACCAGTGCCGCGCTCGGCTGTTGCCCGGGTCCCAGAAATTCAGGAGGTATTTGCACCCGATGGGGCAGGCCTGTTCTAGGTACTTCCGTTTCTTAAGTCTTACGGACGTTCTTAGGACTTAAATTTCGGATGTTCCAGGTACGTCCGTTTCTTAAGTCCTACGGACGTTCTTAGGACTTAAATTTCGGATGTTCTAGGAACGTCCGTTTCTTAAGTCCTACGAATGTTCTTAGGATTTAAATTTCGGATGTTCTAGAAACATCAAACAATCTTGTAAGTCACGTGATTGTTTTGCACGACTACATTTCGAATGTTGCGAGAACCTTCGTCTCGTAAGTCTTGTGAATGTTTAGAAGAACTGAATTTCAGATGTTCGAAGAACAACCGTCTTGTAGGTTTTACAGATAATTAAGGTTAGATTGCAAAACAGTCTTATGATTGAATCTCGCCTTTGCGTTATTTTTTTGTGCAATGCAGTCGCTGAAATGTTGAAATGTTCCCAGATAGCACACGACGTCTTAAGACAGACATCTTTAATTCTTACACACACGACGTCTTAAAGACGTCTGTCTCTTAAGATGTCGTTAAAACATCTGTCTTGAAACGGATGTGAAATTTTAAACAATGAGTCAAGAGGTCGAATGATGATATTCTGTAGAATATTTCGCGTCAATGCGCATTTTCTAAAAACAATTAAATACAGGTATATACGTAGAAATTAGAAGTAGTTCCAAAGAAGTGTATTCGGTAGTTGCGAAAACCGGTTGTTTCGTAAGTTGGAAGTCCTGGGGTTCGATTCTCGGCACCGGCAATTTTTTTTTCTTTTTTTTCATAATGTCCTAACCCAGACCTGATGAAGACATCTTTAAGACGTTTTTACGACATCTGCAAAATGTTTTTAAGACGCCTTTTGGACGTATTTAATTTTACTTTCGGACATTCAGAAAACGCTCTGAGAATGTCGGCACAGCACGTCCTCAGGACGTTCCACTTTGTAAATAGGACCTTCCTAGGACATTGAAAGAACTTAACGAGGACGTACAAGGGACATATGGACCTTCTCGGGACATCCTTCGAACGTACAGTACGTCCGGAACGGACGTTCTTGGGACGTACATAAGATGTCTTTGTGCTATTTGGGATATTTCTATGTATAATTTGTTAATATTTATTAATCGTGGATTCATTTTTCTTCAATTTGAAACCGTGAGTATTCCGTCAAGAATGAGGTAGTTCTGAAAATAACTGATTTGTGAACGTTCTTGTTATCCCTCGTTGACAAGATTTGGTAGTTCCCAAAAGAACTGATTTCTGATGCAAACATTCTTGTTATCCCTCGTTGACAAAAGTTGGTAGTTCTGAAAAAAACTGATTTATGAACATGATTATTGTTCCTCGTTAAAAAAATTTGGTAGGTAGATCTGAAAAGAACTGATTGGTTTCACACACCATTTTCTCTCTCTCTCGCTCTCTCTCTCCCCCTCTCTTCCCTCTCTCTCTCCCCGCCCGCCCCCTCTCTCTCTCTCTTATTATTATTAATATGTACACTACTACTGCTACTTACACCACCACCAGCACCACCACCACTACTACAACTACTATTATTGTTATAATAGTACTTGTAGTATTTCCAGTATAGGTAATACAAAATATGACAACAAAATAGTAATGGTACTATAATACTATTACTATTCAGTTGTCTCGTCAATCGATACCACGGTTGAGGTTTCTTTCAATATCCGCCGCTTTTTGGTTTGTACTAATGTAGGAATGTCAGGAATTATGTTCTGACAAGTGGATAAAACGAGGCAATTTTTCAAACTTGAATCGGTTAATCTACTTCTGTGAGCTGACTTCACTTTTTTCATAGGACAAAAGAGCTGTTCACACACATACGTTGAGACAAAAATGGATTTTATTATCGCGGCAAGCTGGTGACGTTGAGGAAATCTCGTCCGTCGTACATGTTTGTAGAATTCTAGAACATTTTCGTACTGTCCATATTTCAACCTGAGTAATCTATTATTTTGCAAATCTAACATTTCTAATTGTAAATTCGCTGGAACCGAATGCGCGTCACATTGAAATGCAGCTACTATGAGACTTAATTCTTGATCTATTTTCACGACATCTTGAAAACGCGAGGAAAATTCGTCATGCAGAGTCTGTAATATATCGGCGTACTTGTTGAGATTGAAATTATTTCCTACGAAGACTGATTCTAACTTTGGAAAATGAAATGTGACTTGGGTCCGTAGGTTGCCCACGAATAAATGCAATTGTGCTTTAAATAATTGAATGCTATCAAAAAGTTCTATAATTGTTCTGTCTCTACCTTGTAACGATACATTGAGTTTACTCAAGTGATCGACAATGTCGGATAAGAAAGCATGGTCCCTTATCCAGGCATTGTCCTCAAGTTGAGGAACTCGACATCCCGTCAATTCATAAATATATCAATTTCCTCACGAAGGTGAAAAAATCTATCCAAAACTTTTCCGCGGCTGAGCCAACGAATTTCTGTATGATACGGCAGTTCGCCATACTCAGCGTCCAGTTACTCCAAAAATGTTTTGAATTGTCTACGTTTATTTTCATTATGTCTAATAAAATTAGTAGTTTGGACAACAACTGCCATTATATCGCTTAATGCGACGCTTTTAGCACATAAATGCTCCTGGTGAATTAAGCAATGTATAGCAATTATTTCCCGAGGAATTTTTTAAATTTTTTACCTTCAATTGAATGCGGCCTACTAATCCGATGAATCTACCAGCCATAGCGGGGGCTCCGTAAGTTGTTACTGACACAAGCTTATCCCACTGCAAATTAGCGCGTTCTAAGGCCTCTTCTACGTACGAGAAAATATTCAATGGAAGGAAATCTAGCAATTCTTCCGTAATTACTAAATTTTCATCTACCCCGCGGATAAAAAAGGCAAGCTGTGGCGTACCAGAGATGTCCGTGCTCTCATCCAGAGCTAAAGAATACAAAACAAAATTATTTGTGACGTTTCTTAATCGGTCCGCCACATTGTTTGCCATTTCTTCTGCCCGGCGCAGTATCGTCATACGTGAAAGATTAATAGATTTATATTTATTTATCTGTGTTGGGCTTAACTCGTGCACTACCGTCAGTAGTAGTTCCTTGGAAAACGGGCCTAATGTACATGTCTTCGCAAGCTCCAATGTGACGATGTAACTTGAACGCAAAGCTGCATCGTTGATAGGTCCCTCTTCCTAAGAACAAATTAAACAATCGTTTAGCGTGCCACTTCATGTTCTTCAAAAACTGACAATCATACAGTATTCTTAGAAAGATAACTTACTCCGTTCTGTGATTCTTCGTCTGCTACTATTAATGCTGCCTTCAGCGTTTCAATTTCAAGTCTCTCCTCCGGTGACAGATGAACGTAGTCCTTGGAATGAAACCCCGTATAGTGCCGCTGGATATTATATTTTTTTAATTGTTTCATTTCTTTGTAACACACTAAACACACTACGGCACCTTTATGTTCCACGAAAAAAAGGCTTCTTCCCACAATGGGTTGAAGCAGGTGTTACACCCCGTACTTTTCTTCGCGTTGGATCTTCCAGCCATGATTAATTTTCGAAGTGATGTTACCCGTTTCACTAATGAATACGAACTGACAAGCCTGCTCAAATTGTTTCACCTCGAAAATGTTGACCTGCTAATTTGTCCGCTGCGTGGGGGTAGGGTGGGGAAATCCCTAGCTCTGGATCCCTGCAAGCTCATTTAGCAGGTCAAATACAATTAATTTCGCGGTACCTAAAAGAAATTGGAGCACAGCCCAGTATACTCGACAAGTACACACACCATCATCGTAATTTTTATTTTGGATTGCGGATTGAGGTACATCCATAGCGTAATTTTTTTAAAAACACTAAACTATTTAGTTTTTTGGTGTCTGAACAAAAAAATGTTTATTCCCTTCTCGAAATACATAATAATATGGCCTAATAGTTGTAAAGGAATGGAAGGTTGAACTCGGTTCCTTATTAAAATACACAATTGTTCAAGGCAGTAAGTATTTATTCTGTGTCTTGCGACGGACAAGACGTTGGCCCTTGTCGAGACGTGTAGTAAGACTGGCGTCTGCCGGACGCACAATTTTCCGGCAAGACCCGCGCGACTAGAAAAACTTCCTAATTGGTTGACCCGTTGCCGGTGTCAACCAATCGGTACTTTCCAAGGTCCAAAATGGCGCCACCTATTTAGCGCGTCTTCGGCGCGCTTTACCGTAACGGGGGTGAGATTTGGCGGGAGAAAATTCTCCTGGCAATGCAGCGGGTTTTTCCCAAGGCCCCGAGGCGCGTGACGTGGCCGGTAGCAGCCCGCCCGGCCTCGCATCGTGGGCCCTCCGGAAACTCGAGGTTTATGATACCCGCAATAACTATTGAGGCCGTAAACGAAAGTCTCGAAGGAAAATATGCTTTGTCCAAAATTCAATCACGAAAGGAACGGAAAGCGGCTTACTCAAAAATAGTTTTGCTGGCGCACGTGTCATAAACCATGCCGACCATCTGCACGCCAAATGTTCGTATTTGGTCGTGCCGATGGCCGCTACAGTTGTAAAAAGACTGCATGTATAGTTTCCTTACAAAAACTTCCCCAAAAGAACCTTGATCTTTGCCGATTACGACGCCAATCGATTCCTTATGACCATAATGAAGGGAATTACATGAACAATTGATTTACATAATTTCAAGTTAACTTCGTTAAAAACAGTCCGATATTCATGCCATAAGCATCCTGTCCTCTTTTCAGGTTCAGTCACATATTTCTATTAAAATTACCATCATACAGAGAAATGTATTTTGTAGGAAGAACATACAAAAATACGATACCTTTTCCTGGATTTTTAAAATCACGACCTTGAGCTAAAATATTTCACTGCCACAACAGCTTCTTTTCTTTGGTACCAAATGTAATTAAATACGTCGATCTTTCTCAATTATAGGGAAAAAATTCAATACTATTAGTAGGGTAGACCAGGACGAATCGGATCATTGTGTGTTTGATGGTAAAAAAATGGTAATCAAACATTAAAAATCTTATTTTTATTATAATATATATTCGTGACCAGTACACATTTGGCTTGAACATTAATATATAAAAATTGAAATTAAACATAAAAATCTTTCATTTATAAACAAAAAACGAAAAAGTGAGATATATCCGATACACCCGGAAACTCGGGGCAAATCGGATAACCCAGAAATTTCTGAAGAAACTGAAATTTTCAGAACAAAATCTTTAGAATCAACATAAACAAATCTAATTTAATGACAGTGAAGTCAAGTGACACTATTTAGAATACAGATCGGAAGGATATTGCCGTTTTTTACCGCCTCTATCAGCACAATTCCCGTGGCATCACTCTTCTCAGACAACCTTCGGAAAGGTTAAATGAAAATTAATTTTTCACCACAGTAAATACATTTCTTTTGATTTAATTTTTATCACAGCATCCTTTGTTTTTTTTTTGGACACCATGATCCCTGATTGCTCTTTTTTATGTACGTACGAACCACATGTATATAAACAATTATCAAATTTATAATCATAAAAATACTCAAATGGAAAAAAAGAGTGATTCGATTCGCCCCAAATGTCGTGATCCGATTCGCCCCATATATGTATAAGTATTTTAAAGGTTGTACATTACATAAACATATTATGATATAATAGTCTAAAATACATCAAATACTAAATTTGGACACCGTGCAAACTAATAACAATAAACACATTTGAATTTTCAAGCTTACTTTTTATTTTAAATACGAAATTACAGATTACGTAGGTTATATTCGGACCAAAATTGTAACGTTCGCGTGCATCCATCTCACTGAAACCGTATGCCAGGTCTAAACAGTGACTTAAAACAATTGACGGGCTATTGCGGTATGTGCGGGCGAGAGGGACGAGGTACTACGAACGATCGGAATGCTCATTTCTATCGCAATTTAAGAAATATAGACTAAATTCTTATTTTGATCCGATTTGCCTGTGATTCGATTTGCTCTCGTCTACCCTATAAATTAGTATAAATGGTTTCCCTTATAATAATTCATAAGTTCAATCCGTTTCCTTAAAAATAGGCAAGCATGGGAAAATTGAAAGCCCTGTATTTTTTAAACAAATTCGAAAGCAGTAGAATAACTTATATCACATTTTATTTCAATCAATACCTATGCCTGACGTTGGCCAGAAAAGTAATCGATTTATAGTGAAATAATCTGCTCTTTTTCCACAGTAATTGTAACTGTCCAAAACTATTTTCCGATTTAAACCCTGTTTATGTTCCACAAATTTAGTTTTGTATAACATCTTTTGGCCTTCCGGAACATACCATTATACACTGGTATTCGTTCTGTGCGGAAAGTAGTTTACCTTTTCCGTGATCGCTTTAGTACTTTACAATAGGGTAGGTACCAATTATGTCGTTACCCATAAAAGTCCTAAGTAGAAGAATCCTTTCAAAGGGCACTGATTACCATTCTCTCTGGACACATTTTGTTTTCTCTAAGGAAAATATGGTATTGTCTCGAGCTTCCCATTGTTGCCCCAACACGATCACCGAAAAGGCCCAGTTTATACTTTTAGGACACCCCCGACAGCTAAATGTTCACTTGGCCGCGACTGACATTCACAGCTCCGTCACTGTGTGCGTTAGCGATCTTAAGGGGTGGGTTAAAATTGACCCAGGCACAGGATACGGAGGGTTAATTGAAATTTGGAAAATGTTAAAATTTTTGTATGCAATAATAATTTTGTTCAAAGTTATAATGATAGCAGTAAGAAGGGTTTAAAAAAGTTTGTCCCTGGCGAACATGACTCTGGCTGTCGTAGTCATTGAAAACAAAAACCGCAAAAATTTTCTTAATCTATATGAGTGTGCTTGCGAAAGTCGCGGTTGAGCACGCTGGGAAAGTGAGGTTAGAACGGTGGGAAAGGCGCAACTGAAGCACTCTGTTTAAACTTGATGGTCAGTTTATTAAAACACACCGCAATTGAGCGGTGAAGCGGTAAATGATCACGTTTTGAGCCTTGAGCCCTCTTTATGACAAACAGTACACGTTACACCACACGCGGCACGTGTTGATTGCAATGAACCCCCGACAAAATCTTTCGATGCAATGTTTTCTACATGTTAAAACGAAACACCGTGAGCAAATGATTTGATGAGCAGTGATGAGCACAAAAGCTATTAAGCAATGAGATGAAAAGCGCACAAGGTTAAAGCACGAGAATTGCAAGACACGTCTCTACTCTACACAATGTGAACAGGAAGGGAATGCACAAGATGGATGGAAAAAATACGCGTCCTTTTCAAAAGGCTCGAGAATCGAACGGTGATGAGGTGGACGCTGATTGGTTGATCCAGAAGATGTGGTGAATGTTGATTGGCTGATCGAACTGACGTGGTGAGCGTTGATTGGCTCAATGCCTGACGGTGAGTATCGATCGAAGATCGATCGTCGATCAGCCGTGCGCCTGCTGCCCAGTAGGTGCTGTGCCAAGCTTGGGTGCGGCGCTACGGTGAACTAACTGATTCTCAAACAGAGTGTGGTTATCGTGTGAACTAGAATGAAGTAAATATTTACAAAAATCCAATTTTGGAACACAGAAAACTAACAAATGCTTTTCCAAAAAATTAATTTTTTCATTTGAAAAACAACCATTTTGTGCTTTTCAACATTATTCATTCAACATGAACGATAACCACACTCATATAAATTATGAAAAATTGTATGTTTTTTGTTTCAGATGACTACGGCAGCCAATATCATGCTCGCCAACAACAAACGTTTTTCTCAAACCCCTCTTACAACTACCATTATAAATTTGAACTAAAGTATTATTATTGCATACAAAAATTTTAACACATTTTTCAATTTTCAATTAACAAAAATACAGAGATTGGAATTTTAATACTCAATACTTTTCTTTTAAAAATTCCCCAAGATGGGCCTCATTTTCGGAGCGTCAAATTCTGGAAACTCCTGCGGCAGCCTGTGACGCTCCGCTCGCACTACAACAGCTCCCCACTCTGTTGACGGACTCGCTTCTACCTGAACGAGCACGGATGTGTGCTCGCGCCCGGAATTGGGAGTCCTGCGCATGCCTGCTGTAGTGCATCCACACGGTCCGGCCGACCTGCACAGTCCGGCCTACCTTGTGTGTGGCCGTGTGTGGCCGCCTTTATGAACAAGTGGCGCTTGAAACGCGCGCAACGGAGTCCCTGCGCGTAGTGATGGGACTCCGGAGTCGGTTCCCAGCGCTTCGAATCGGTCTTGAATGTCAGGCGACTACTTCGAAGCGCTTCGAACATGATTCGAAGTTTAAAAGTCTTGAAAAGTCTTGATCGGCTTCGAAGTCTTGATGGGCTTCGAAGTCTCGAATCTCTTGGCTCGAAACCTCGGTAGGTTCCCCGTGGCGAGGACAAATTTTATGGCTTTCGACCCTCGAAGGGGTTTAAATACCATTAAAAAGTGAGAAATGTCTAGGATTTCCGAATTTCTCACCAGATCTTTGCGAAAACGACGCCAATCGATTCCTTATGTTTCGCCGATGAAACTAACACCAAGAACGACGTAATTAGGACCATAATGAATGAAATTCCATGAAAAATTAATTTCCATAACCTCAAGCTAATTTCTTTAATAATAGTCCGATTTACATGAAATTTGGTATGATTTTCATCGGAAAACCATCAGGTATCCAGCGGCATCACTTCCACGTCGATACGATAAAGAATAAAGAATTATTTTTTTCTGAAACAGGTATGAATCCTCGGCAGACCGTAGCGAACTGAGGTCGGCGCCCCGCAATCAAGAAGTGAAAATGTGAAATATCTATTTCAGCTTATTAAGAAATTCTTCATTCTTTATCGTATCCATATGAAAGCCGCACCAATGGATTCCTGGTGTTCTCCCGATTAAAATCATACCAAATGTCATGCAAAGCTACTTTTACACAAGCAATTTGTATTCCTTATGTAAAAGTAGTCCGATTTACATGTAATTTGTTATGATTTTCATCAGAAAAACATAAGGAATCCATTGGTGTCACTTCCATATCTATACAATAAAGAATATAGAATTATAATATTAAATTATAATTTATTATATTTTTTGCCACAAATTTCATTCCGATATCTTAAAAGAAACTCCCAAATGTCACTGACTTCTTCAATCCGACAAATAAACAGAGCACGATGTACATATAAAAAAAGGCTAGTCTTTCACTGTCTTCGACGGTCCTCGAGACCTCATACAACAATAGACCCATGTTTCAAGTGCTCGAAAAGGGCCTATGCGGCTGTAGCCGCACAATGGAACGGCCACCTTTAAGGTAAAGTTTCACCGCACGTGACTCGGCACGCCCAGGCTCGCCCAAGTTCGGCGAGTCGGCTTGACAAGCTCCAGTTGGCGAGCCATGAGTCAGGCTTGGCGAGTCAGCGAGCCATGAGCGTTCCCACGGTGCGGGACTCGGCGAGTTTCGCGCCAAGCCCGCCGAGCCACGCGCCGTGGAATTTCACCTTTAAGGTAGGCTCTCACTACGCCTGGCCTCGCCTCGCCTCTCTTCCTCAAAATATTCTCGAGGAAGAATCCGCGGCTCGGAGTCCCGTCGACGCAAGTCGAGGCGCAGTGTGAGTCAAATTGTCAAACTACAAAAGAAACGCATAGGAAGAATAAAATGGGCCGAGGCGACGCGAGGCGTAGTGAGAGCCTACCTTTACGTTGCAAAGGGGAGCAAAGAGTAGCAGCAGATGTAATAATTTAAATATCGAATAGTAATAAAGGAAGATTTTATCTACGGTAAATCCTGTACATATTGCAACAGTGGACATAATGAGTCCCAAAACGAGGCGTAAATCGTTGTCAGATAGAAACACGCTTCGTTAGACCTGAATGCGAGCCACCCAACGTCTGGGCGCGAAACATTTGCCCTCGTTGCGTCGCGTGCCGCCATAGTTTGACGTCCACGAATTGCAGCTGCTTCATTCTGCACTTTGGCCTATCCCCAACCTTCCCGATGTTTCACGCCGATTTCACATTGTCCCAGCATCGAACGCGTGGCGCGTGATTTTCTGCCAAATTGGAATTCGTGGAAGGTCGGCTACCGCCTGTGGCGGGATTAATTGATAGGCTCCATTCTCGCACCGAAATTAATTATAAATATTTTTGCTTCCGCGCGGCCCATTCCTGTCTCCGCGGTCGCAAATTTGCGGGAATAACTTTTTCATTGCTAGCATCGGAAAACGCGGTATACAATGGTCCCTGATGAGGCTTATCCAGAAAATACTTGTTCAATTTGTTGCTTTTTTCTCGGCAATTTGAGTGGTAACCTCTCGTGTTATATGGTGTGACAAGCTTTTCATTGGCCTTGAACTGCAATCTAGACACCTAAGGTCGGGGCCAGATATATTGGCCGGTGAATTTGTTTTCGCGAACAGCGATCGAGGAGAAATCAGCCACCACCATCTGACGATCGTGGATTTGTCAGTTGGAGTTGCGTGGCCCCCGAAGAGTATAGTAAGGTAAAGGGAACGCTGCTCGGCTCCGCCTGAACGTAGCCATGTGACTGTTATTTAATCTTAGCGTCCTAGTTGTGTGCGTTACGAAGCTATGCGTAGACCAATACGAGATGAAGTTATCGAGAAAGAATCAATATTCTGACCAATAAAACTCCTGAATTTTTTCGGAGCTAACGCACACCTATTCTGATGTATGTATTTCTACGCTACGAACTCGGTTTGGCCTACGCGTCAGGAGCTTGGCGCTATCCCCACCACTCCTGGTTCACTCTTGTTCTGCAAAGGTGAGAGCGAGATGGAATGAGAGCGAGTCAGAAAACATTGAGAAAAGGAGCACCGAGGCAGACAAACGGTATGGTGGGAGAATATCCCTCACGAAACTCACCGGCCAATATATCTGGCCCCGACCTTAATTAATTACACAAACGTTCATTTATCTACGCATAATGAATTCAGCATTTGACATTCCACCGATGCTTCGAAATTACTTTATTTGCATCAACCCTGTATGCATGTATGTGCAGCTAAAAAGACCCAGAATTTCGTTTCATCCTCCTTCGTAAATAATATTTATGAACCCTGAAACTAGTATAGATAAGAAAAATGATTAAAGTTTCCTATTCCACGAGACATTTATCACAATTTCATTACGATCGACAAAAAGTATATACTTTTTTAATTGCCAGTCAGCATGCATACTAATAGTCCTACATAGCACACAGACCCCAGTCAACCATTGTACGTGCAGTGTGCACCGTCATTCAGCTATGATTTTGATGTCACAACAATAAATGTACCTATACCCAGTCTATACGATCCGTTCTGGGAGACCACATAGGCACGATGGAGATGTTGCTCCTTCCTAAAAAGGGCCACCTAACGTGTGGCTAACGTGATTGTTCGGAAGGAATCATGTGAACTTTGTGAGCGTACTATACCTTGCAGAGATATGTATACTGGTTAACCTGAGACTGTTTTAAGTGGTTTCTAAACCAATATTCTTAAGGATGCAAGCTATCAATAACAACGCAACAAATGAACAATTTTATAGACATTAAAATCCGATATCATAATATCCAGTGCAAAATAATAGTAGACAACCGAGCATGATCATTTAGAAACTAGTATTTATGTAGACTTAAGTATAAAAGCTGTAACCAGTATAACCCATACAGCACACTTCGTTGCCCGAAGCTTGCAGGAAGGTTCCATGGGGGTTGCCGTGGAATGTTCCCCCGATGCGGACATAGGAACCTTCCTGGAACATTCCAGCAATGTTGCGGTGGAATATTGCACATGGAACCTTCCTGCAAGCTTCATGGAACGTTCCGGACATTCTCTGGCAATGGTCACGGAATGTTCCGGACATTCTCTGGTATTGTTGCTATTGCTGTTGTCGACTTGTACAAAAAAATATATGAATATTGCCAATATTTATTGTAATTGAATCAATTTCCCTTACATTTTCTATCTTTTCTGTAATGTCACACAAATTTTGCCGAAACAACATCGTTGTAAAATCTGCGAACAGTTCCGTGACCATTGCCAGAGAATGTCCTGAACCCTCCGTGACCATTGCCAGAGAATGTCCTGAATGCTCCGTCTGACCATTGCCAGAGAATGTCCGGAACGCTCCGTGACCATTGTCAGAGAATGTCCGGAACGTTCCGTGGAATGTTCCACAGGTGCAGCACCGGAACCTTCCTGTAACATTGCTGGAACCTTCCTGCAATGGAGTGTGCTGTATGGGAAAAAGTGTATATAGGGTAAAGAGTACAATGGTTCGCCACTTAAGAAAGAGTGTCAAATAAATAATGAATTATAAATGTGAATTTAGTAAATTTTAAATGGAAATCAATATACATAAGTATGAAAAACCCCTAATAACACAGTACAACAGCCATCTGGACTTGTAACATTCAATAGTCGTTTCTTATAGGTTTTCGTGCCCTGAAAACGAATCCGCAACCCGTTTGTCGCCATCACCCTCAATTTTTGAGAAAATCGATTTTGAAAAAAACTGCAAATTTTCAACTTTGAACATTTTTTGTGTCGAAACGGTAATAGTTATTCAATTGTTCGTTGCATCCAATTATTCTATGAACCCTCCCGAATACAACGATATAAGTTATTATTGCATTATGAACATTTAAATATGTTTAAACAACGATCAGAGGGAAAAGGACACCCGAAATGCACCCATTTTTCCAGATATCCTTCAATTTATTTCCAAAACTAAGGGTCTGAGACGAAATTTGACCACCCCACGCGGTGCAGCAGACATTGTTCCTTCGGAAAGCGTCGACAGAAGTGGTAAGTCCCGTTTCGTTTTCAATACAGAAGCGAAATAGTTTGGCAAAACGCGCGATGTTGACAGCGGTAGTCAATGGCGGCGCGCGATCCACTGCCGCTCAGCGTAACATAATCGCTTAAGGGGGTAGACACGGGTAATGCAGCGCGCTGTAATACCCACATAATGTGCCCGAAACATGGGTTTGGGGGGATACGTTTTTCGTCCTTATATGAGCAGATTTTGGGCTGGGTGAGGTCTCAATCGAAAGAGGAAGGTTCGATGCAGCCCGCTCTGGTCATGGTTCGACAAGATTGTGTTGATATCTAATAATATGAGTGTTCAAAGTAGAGCAAAAGTCGACAAAATACACCCGCAGGAATCCAAGTATTTTTAGGTCACTAAAAGAGTTTTTGTGGCTCAAACGATGACCAGAGCGGGCTGTCTCGAACCTTCCTCTTTCGAATAAGACCTCACCCAGCCTAAAATCTGTTCATATAAGGACGAAAAACGTATCCCCGTGATTGCATTCCCAAATACGAGTTCCGCCATATTGGCGATAATACAGAGCAAGTCACGTGACAAATTTAGTTGAGCTAGTGGACACGAGATGGCGCCTACTCGGGAGGACTGCCAACGTGGAATCATAGCAAAACTGAAGCGTTAGCTGGATACACAAGCCACAGTAAAAGCGTGATGCAGTCAATGCATGCATTTTCGGACGACTTTAGGTTAGGTTATATGCATTTTAGGTATACATTGACTAGGAACTGCTGGGAATTGTCTACATTTACTAAATTCACGCTTTTACTGTAACACATACATCACCGCTGCCGAATATATGTTATAATTATATGGCCACATTATTTCAAATAAAAAAAGAGATTGGAATTTTTTAATAACACTGGAAGTAGTGATTTACTGATATCATATTTTCAGAAAATATAATTATTGCATTTATTATTATTCTTCCGACTATTGTATATAACATATAACAAGGAAAAGTCTCCAAACCGGTCAACAGTTGACTCCTTGATTTTTTTCGTAATTCTTTACGCTCCTATGCAGAGATGGGCATTATTTAATTAAAAGAATATACTTCCGAATGGTCCCAGTGGTCGATCGACACGAGGTTTGGGGGAGGGTGTGTGTACCCTAAATCTAAAATTCTATTTAGCTTCGGGTATTTATTAGTTTCCTTTGTTTATTCGAAGGCCTTTCATCTTTGGCTTCGAATAATTTTTCATCTTTCATTATATCTTTATCCTAAGGTCGTATTCAAATATATTGGCCGGTCGATTCGTTTTCGCGAACAGCGATCGAGGAGAAATCAGCTATCACCATCTGACGATCGTGGATTTGTCAGTTGGAGTTCCCTAGCCACCGAAGGGTATGGTGGGGTAACGGGAATGCTGCTCGGCCCCGTCTGAACGTAGACGTGTGGCTGTTATTTATTCTTATTGTCAGCGTAGTACATATGTAGTTGTGTGCGTCACGAAGTAATGCGTAGACCAATACGAGATGAAGCTATCGAAAAAGAATCAATGTTCTGACCAATAAAGCTCCTGAATTTTTTCAGAGCTAAGGCCTAAGGCACACCTATTCTGATGCGTGTATTTCTACGCTTCAGCTCGGTTTGGCCTATACATGACAGAAGCTTGGCGCTATCCCCACCACTTCTGGCTCACTCGTGTTCTGCGATGACGAGAGAATACGCGTTACGAATAGGAGTGTGCGGATCGTCCCGCGGCTCGGATTCTCGGCCCTCGGGACGGGTCGGAAAATTTCGGGCGGGATCGGGCGGGGTCCCGATACTTTCGTATTGCTCGAGATCCCGACGGTTTCGGGATCCCGAGACTCGATTCGGGCTACAAGCATGACCGTCATGAGCGGGCAATTTGATTTCAGGTCGGTTTGGCAAAACTCGGACATGATCGGCTCGAAAGCCAGCTATTACGAGCGGACCGAGACGGAAAGAATTATGTATATCATTTATATCGATACCAGAGTGATAAGTTTTTACCTTTCTGTCTCCTGTTGAATCATAATTTGTATCTTATTATTTATTTACATATATATGTATATTCATTGCTACCAAATAGTCTGTGAATACTGAATACGTCCATATACGTACTTAAATATATACCATGTTCAGAACTTGGGAAGAAGACTATTTTTATATCGACAATATTTTAAAATCTGAATAAAATATACTTCATACTTAGTACTTTATGTAAAGGGAATATATAGGGTATTATCTTTTTCCGGATAGGTTCAGATTTAAAATAGAAAACGTACGAACTATAAGCATACAAAAAGGAATATTTCCTGGATGTTTCATAATAACAACAATATACAGGAGGCGAATATTTTATTATTTCAAATTAACGTGTAAGAAACATAATTTTTCTATGTTCTCAGGTAATAATTTTAATCTATTACTGGTAACGATATCGTCCGATCGCGTCCGAGTTTTGCCGAGCCGACCTGAAATCAAATTGTCCGCTCATGGCGGCTATGCTTGTAGCCCGAATCGAGTCTCGGGGTCCCGAAACTGTCGGGATCTCGAGCAATACGAAAGTATCGGGACCCCGCCCGATCCCGCCCGAAAGTTGCCGGCCCGTCCCGAGCCCGAAAAATCGGGTAACCGCACACCCCTAGTTACAAAACTCACCGGCCAATAAATCTGAATACGATCTTAGAAGTTCGAATAACCGACGAGAACCTTTGTGTCCCGAGCCGCGCGAGATCGTCGTGCTCGGCGATGTGTCATGGATTATAAAGAAACAGAATTTGTTTATTTTTCATAGTATCAATATGAAAGTGACACCATTGGATTCTTGGCATTCTCCCGGTTATATTGGCAGAAAATAATTTAAATCGGACTATTTTTAACAAAACGGGCTTTCACTTCTACAAACAAATTTTTCACGTAATTTCCTTAATTTTGGTCCGAATTATATCATTTTTGGGGCCAATTTGATCGAGAAAACATGAGGAATCGACTGACGTCACTTTCGCAAAGATCTGATTAGAAATGCAGAACTGCAGATTTGTCACTGCTTAGCGCGCAACATTGTATGGCCCCGCTGGTTTCGAGCGCCGAAGCCCACGAAACTCAGCAAGTCGCATGATTGCCAGCGAGAAGGCCAAGAGGGGACTTTCCATGGCGAAGGAAAATCAGCCTTCTACAGAACTCAAATCAAGAAAGACTTTGCTAACAAACTTTATATTCACGTCAAATAAATACTTGTAAAATTTAGACGACGAACTATTGTTGAATATCGCCAGTTCTTACATATGCCCCACTGGGTTCGGAATTCCTGATCCCAGAGTTTCATGCATTTACCTATTGAAATGTTGCTTCAAGTCATCGGGCAATTGCATTGTTTCTTCTCGTACATATGTATATCTGTTCGCGAGTAGGTGTCATGAATGACGCGACTTTTATTTCCCAAATAAATTCACCCCTATCAGGGCCCTCGCTCGAACCGCTTGACAAGGAGACCGCACGATGTGAACCGAGTGCGAGTGAAATAGCGCACCAGCGGTACACCCTCGGTCGACGGCGACTTGAGTCATCCAGTACTGAATACGAAATGTTGAAAATTTCTCATTACACCTTGATGAGAGTGTTACCATTCATGGATTGTTGGTGAGTCAAGACACGAAGCAATTCAGTCTATTTTTTCTTATGAATACATGATTAGAACACACTCTACGTTCAATAAAAATTGATCGAATTGCTCCATGTTTGATATAATTTTCATCGGGAAATTTAATCAATACTTATCAAAAACACGAACATTTTATTTTTCTGTACTGGGTATTTTATCTAGCTCGTCGGTTTTATTGTTCTCGGCTGTCAACGGGCGGTCTACTAGGACCCGAAGGTCCACGCTCGCAACGAGAAAGCAAAACAGTGGGGTGGGTAGGTCTTTCCCGATAAACTGAGCCCAAAGGCTTCTCAACAATTGAAACATTGGAAGACTGTACATATTCTTTCTGATGCTTTCGGCGATATGCGCAACCATTTGTATGCCCGGTTTTATGTCTAACAAGTCAGGCGATTTTGTTTGTGAGAGCCATATATAAAGACAGTCCTGTAACGTTCACTACATCTTCAATTATAAAACTGCAAATATGTTATTTTACACATGTGTCTCGCTGAGTTTCGTCGGCTTCGACGCTTGAAACCAGGGGGGCCATACAATGTTGCGCACTAAGCACTGATGAATCTGAAGTTTTCCAATTTCTAATCAGATCTTTGCGATCGTGGCGTCAATCGATTCCTTATACTTTCTCAATCAAATTGGCCCCAAAAATGATACAACTCAAACCATAATTAAGGAAATTACGTGAAAAATTTGTTTGCAGAATTGAAAGCCCGTTTCGTTAAAAATAGTCCGATTTAAATAATTTTTCATAAAAAAAATGCGTAGGCTGGATGCGCGTGATTATTACATGGCCCCCTCCATAGACATATATAGACGGATCAGAAGATGGGACTATCGGCGTGGGGAAGGAAGGCTTGGAGGGGTAAAGGCATAGGTTCAGATACAGGCGCGTCGGTTAGCTTCGGATGCATTCGGCATGCATAACCACAGCGTTATCCGATTTACTCGTATCGCTCCCCTTACCGCGAACCTTGCCACCCCCCTCAGCTTACGCTCCTCCGTCTATATATGTCTATGGTCCCCTCCTCGAAGTGACAGAAAATATAACCTATGTATACGCTATATGACAATAAATGTTGAGCGGCTATTTCGTTCTTTTGCGCTACATTTGTGAACATTTTATCATCCTTCCGAAACATTATTATTACGTCGCAACAGTATCTTTAGGAAATCGGGTCTAGCATATAGGATATATTTTCTGTCACTTCGAGGACAGAAAATCCGGTCCTCCAAGTGACAGAGAATATAACCTATATGCTATACCCCATTTCCTAAAGATACTGTTGCGGCGTAATAATAATGTTTCGGAAGGATGATGAAAAGTTCACAAATGTAGCGTAATACAACGAAATAGCTGCTAAATATTTATTGTGTTATAGCATATACATAGGTTATATTTTCTGTCACTTCGAGGAGGGACCACATAATAATCACGCGTTGGATTCAACATCAAACACAATTTTATATATGTTTGTTCATAACTGCTTTCTGCATAGGATGTGTATTTCATGTTCTGTTTCAGTGTTTTGCTAATTAAAAAATGTCTATCCTAACAAACTTCATTTTCTGGGGACATGCCCTCATCTATTTTTCCTTTTCACTTATAATTCCTTACTGCCAACGTAGAATATTGTAGCATAAGCACATTTCAAGTAATTAAAATGTACAATGAATTTTCTACGTTTGCAGTACCAGCCGACTTTCCGTTTAAATTTTTATAAGTACAACGCAACAGCTGAGAATTTATTTCCTTATTCAGAATAGAATACGGAAATAGCAAACAGCTCCCTCTCGCGTTTACCGGGCAATCGTCGATCTATCGGTATTACCATTTCTGTGCAGAAAAAACCTGCTGTAATACCGACCTGCCGAATCGGCCAGACCACGTGACGTGTCTACCCCCTTAAGGCGCGTGACTACCATTGTCGGCACCGCGCGTTTTGCCAAACTATTTCGCTTCTGTATTGAAAACGAAACGAGACTTACCACCTCTGTTGACGCTTTCCGAAGGAACAATGTCTGCTGCATCGCGTGGGATGGTCAAATTTCGTCTCAGACCCTTAGTTTTGAAAATAAATCGAAAGATATCTGGAAAAATGGGTGCATTTCGGGTGTCCTTTCCCCTTTGATCGTTGTTTAAACATATTTAAATGTTCATAATGCAATAATAACTTATATCGTTGTATTCGGAAGGGTTCATAGAATAATTTGACGCAACGAACAATCGAATAACTATTACTGTTTCGACACAAAAAATGTTCAAAGTTGAAAATTTGCAGTTTTTTTCAAAATCGATTTTCTCAAAAACTGAGGGTGATGGCGACAAACGGGTTGCGGATTCGTTTCCAGGGCACGAAAACCTATAAGAAACGGCTATTGAATGTTACAAGTCCGAAAAAAAGTCAAAATTTGTTGTACTGTGTAATCTAAAAATAAATAGAGTTTATAAAAAAAAAAAATCAAGAATGTACAAAAATATACAAAGAATATGTTTCCTACGAAGAAATATAGTTATTGGCATGGTTAAGACAGTAATTGTCCAATCGGTTCGACAGTGATTGGCCGCTATTTGACACATAATATAACCTAAAAGAAAATGTTACCTGATTTGGTGATAGAAATAAGATTAAAATTATTAAATAAAAATGGATATATTTTATTTAGTATGTATTTGTCGTGTTTGTTTCTGTTTTTAACAGGGGGCTAATTACTGTTTCACCATTAACATAGTTAAAAAACAGTCACTGATCGCCCGGCCAATTACTATCATTCAACATTATTCATATGACAGTTGTTGGCCCCCTGTAGTTTTCATAATATATGTATAATTTTGACAAATACATAATTCTTTTATAAAGTTTCAACTTTTATTTATCGATATATACCGAATATGAGAGATATGCATATCATAAATACATTAAACTGTTCGCAAACTTTCAACTGTATTCTTATGGTTTTTTTATTAAATCGCTGTAATTTCCAAGCATCAAAGCCAATTCATCCTATTTGCTTTTATATATAATCACAGTATATAATGAGTGGAGAAATATTGATTACATCCGAAGCAACAAAGTACAAGGAATATGAATATGCTCATTAAAAAAAGGCATAACATTGGTATTTCTTTATATTCATTTATTTCTCAAAATAAGGCCAATCACTGTCATGTGGCCAACCACTGTATTCTTTACCCCTATTATCATATTTAGCAATGTAATTGACTGTGGTCGCCAATAGCTAACAAGCAGATGCGACATTAAATAAATCATTTGAAAAAAAAACAAGATACCGAACATATGCTTTGTCACTTGTTTAGCTCTACACACTCCAATACCATACGACACTAATGAGCAAAAAAGTATGCTCAAAACATCTCTGGCCTTCTGTCTTATCTACAACATACTTAAAGGAACTATATACCAGCATGCTGTTACATTACTGTATGGAGGGTTCAGAAGCCAATTAGTATGACTTCAACTTTCCCTGAAAATGAGTTACGTAGTTCAAATACCTCTTTAGTGTTAACACTTTCAGTTGATAAATCAATTAAGTTACTACTTTCATACGTAAGCAATAGATGGCGGTACTTATATTGACCACGGAATTACTATATTGAGTTCCACTTAAAAGTAGACTCGTTCCGCGCAACGATGACTCTGAGAAGGCTGTTGATTGTTAGGAAACCGGCAGACAAAGCGCTACGACCAATCGCATGCGCAGGCAGTAGTCGAAGCTGCGCAAATCGGTTGCAAATCGGTGGGGGCGTAGGTCTATTCTTATATGGAATGGAGTTTAAGCAAAATTATTCAGAAGACAAACAGTCGGTTTTAATGCTAACGAACTTACATTAATTGGCGTCTGAATTCTCCATATGTTCGATAACCATTACTGTTACGTCACTATAGGGGAAAGTTGCCTAAATCGTACTTACCACTGAAGATATATTATTTTATAAGGGTGGCCCAATAACTTTGCTCACCTGGAATATCTCCGTTATTTTTAAAGATATGGAAAAAATTTATTTACGAAGGATATACGGTGCTGAGGGGCCCACAACATGCCCGTAATAATTTTTGTGTAGGTGGGTGGTTTTTGGAGATTTTAATGGCGAAATATAGTTTTTTCTTCCCAACAGACTAGCGGATGTTAAGGCGATTTCAACGACTTGCAATACATGGCTTTGGGTGGACGCCTCATCGCGGTATGCATTAACCCGCCAGGATTCTACCCCGTTTCTCAGGTACGCGTCCGCTTTTTATAGGCCCGGGCCAGCTTGCAGACGGACCGTACTCACGGGGGTGACCATAGTCGAGGGTGGGCGATCCTTACCTAAGACGCACGCGTAGGTGCGCCGGAGTCATTATGCGTTGCGCAAGCCCCCCTCTCCGGCCTTGCCGGTACCAGTCTGTCGCTAAATGAATTCGCGGTGTATACAACCGTGTCTCGACGCCGCTCTAACAGATCTCCTATCCACCCCGTAAAGGTGCCATCTCCAATGCGCGGCTCGCCGCGGTACACTGGTACAATGGAAAAGCATTCATCTGTTCTCCTATCTGCGACTTCCACCGCGCGCGGCTGCGGCAGATTGCTACAGTGTATGCAAGTCTGCTGCAGGAGCAGCCTAGGCTACTGGAGAAGCAACACAATGGGATGAGTGTCTGTTTTCCGCCATTATGGTAGAATCTACTAGCCGCTCGGCGGCCTGCGGCTGCCAGTCGCTACACTGCTCCAGAAGCATCGCCCCAACGAGACAGAATCCCCAGAAATAAGGAAACAAGTCAGAATTTTAAAGTTATGAAATTATGTTTTTATAAATTTTTTGTAACCTAATAATATGAGGTCTTCAAAACGTAAAAATATCATGGCAGCTACTTTTGCTGTATGTGTCAAAGTTTGTATGTTTTTTATGCAGAATTTTAAATCGAGTCGTTTAAATTTCGGTGATATAAAAGGAAAATATTTTTTGGCGACCAAAATGAGTAGTACCTATCGATTCTGCAAAGTAATAGCGAATAATTAGTTCCATATAGTTCTTTTTCCATTAGGAACCCATTGAAAAAATATCAGTATTGGCTGTTTAGTTACTTTCCGGGAACTTCTAAGCAAATTTCTTTTCTGTTGTATAATTAATATATATTTGTCCTTGTATTTGGAAATATTTGCCAATAATGAAGTAATTACCTGTATTCTATATCGTGCAGTGGGGCTGAATCCCAAGAAATAGGGGAAATATGCAACATCCCATTTGTCGCACTGAAAATGCCGAATATTGTTAAGGAAGTTCATAAAAACAGTGTTAATATACAACTCATACAAAGGTTTGACGTTATATAAAAAAATAACAGCATAATTCCAATAAAACTAAAATAATTTGATAAACGTAGTACGTAGTACGGTATACGTACTATGTACGAAAGTGCAGAAATATTTGTAAACCTGTATTCATGTTATTCATATTATTTAAGTGGCACAGATTTTGGAAATTTGTTAAATTTTATACGGCCACAAATAAGTAAAACAAATACAACCTTTAGGTGGTGTATTCCACCTCAAACAAGATTGGCGGTGACTTCTTCAATCCGTGCCGTTGTAAATCGGACTACTTTTATACAAGCAATAAGGTAAAAAAATGCCTACTAAAATGCTTTTATGATTTGTATTGCTTCTGTAAAAGTAGTCCGAATTACATGACATTTGGTATGATTTTCATCAGAAAAACATAAGGAATCTATTGCTGTCACTCCCTTATCGATACGATAAACAATAAAGAATTTCTTAATACTCTGAAATGAATATTTCACCCTGGACTATGGGTCGCCGACCTCGATTCGCTGGGGTCGGCCGAGGATTCATACCTGTTTCAGAAATAAAATATTTCTTTATTCTTTATCGTATAGATATAGAAGTGACACCGATGAATTCCTTATATTTCTCCGATGAAAATCGAACCAAATTTCATGTAAATCGGACTATTTTTAACGAAGCTAGCGAGAAATTATATAAATTAAGTTTTCATCTAATTTCCTTCATTATGCTCCGAATTATGTCGTTCTTGGTGTTAGTTTCATCGGCGAAACATACGGAATCGATTGGCGTCGTTTTCGCAAAGATCTGATGAAAAATGCGAAAATCCTGGACATTTCTCACTTCTTCTTAATGGTATTCAAACCCCTTCGAGGGTCGAAAGCCATAAAATTCGGTGTCGAAGACGGTCCTCGAGACCTCATACAACAATAGACCTTTTCAAGTGCTCGAAAAGGGCCAGCGCGGCGCGTCGTGGGGCCCTGGCGGCGATGCTTAGGTATAGGAAATACCATCTGCGGCCGCACGAAAAATCCTGCGGCGTACTGAGGCGCCGCGGCGGGCCGCGCATTGGAAATGGCACCTTAAGCTCGCTTTTATTCGTCGTCCTGAACCCGGAGTTGCCGGGTCCACTTCACGTCCTCGCTAAAAGCATTTGGACTGCGCGAGAACGCGCGTACGATGCTGCCGGCTTGTTTGGGTGACGGCTTGTTTACCCTCATAAGGCTAGCTGTCTCCCCATTGACTCGATTCCCTGGCACTCCCCCTTCTATTCCTGTTTCCTGAGACTTCCCACAGTTATTCTACACTACAACTTTTCCCCCTTGCTTCCCCCCTCCCTCCCCCACCCGACTTACGCTCTTTAATCACGAGGTTAAAGCATAGGAAAGGGTCTCGCGGCAAGAGGATCTCACCCCCCCCCCCCCTCCATTCCAGGTTAGATCAGGTCTGATATATTGTTGCGAGATCTGGTACCGAGGCACAGTTCAGAATGGGGCGGTCACCACCCGTCCCTAGCGGCACTCCACATTCCTGAAGAGATGTGTAAAAGCCGGTGCGCCGCACAGTGGTTCCAATCTGACTTTTTGTGGACAAAATTCCGTATCTCCGTCAATTCTCAACCGATTTTTGACTTTTTAGCTCGTTTTGTCAGGGATTAAATTTGCTAAAATATCAAATACCTGAATTACGACCAAACCGTGTTTTTTTCTGACAAAGTTGGATGAAAACTTTAGTAGAACCATCTTTGGGGCCAATTTAATAAGATTTTGCTTATTTAAGTAGTTTTTTTACGTCAAATCTTTAGTTGGCACTTAGCAATAGCGGAAATCATAAAACAGGCGATTTGTTGACACGTCAGAATGTTTGAAATACAAGTTTACAATGGCTGAAAATTTGGAATGTCTACCGAGTTTACTACAACCAGAACGATCTAAAATATCAATTTAATTTATGATTATAGAACCTAATAGCGTTCAGAAATATTGAAGAACGTCAAAATCGTGATTTATTTTTTTACGGTTTTAATATTGTTTATAAGTAAATAAAACTTTATCGAATCTTTCCGAACCACATATTTTGCATTTGGAATGTGGGTAAGAATGTAACAAACAAATTCAGAAATCCGATTTTGGTTAATTGCGGAACCCTATTTAGGACGCTAGGAATAAGGTGATAATTGGGATTTTTTCCTATTGTTTGGGAATGCGCCAGTTCCCAATACTGCCACACTCATTCTCACAGTAGCACCTCCTGGTCAGCACACTCACAGCGGATCTTCAATCAATCGCTCAATCGCTCAACCAATCAGCGCGCTCCACGTCGATCGTTTCTCGAGATTGTTCGAGACGACGGCGGGCGGAAGTGATCATCTATCAAAAAATCACTCTTGTTCACGCAGCGTGAAGAGTTAGACGCATCGCGAATAACGATCTCAACTCGTGGACGATCAAAGGTCAAGTCTTTCTCATTAATAGTGAATAGCGTTATTATTGCACAGTTCATCAACTCTCATGCTCATTGAGCACTTGATTCATAAATTCTCGTGCTAAAGGAACGATTGAGGTTCACCATTCAGATGCGTGGTGGTGGTGTTCCCACGTGTTCATATCAGTGCAACGCAGAATTTTGAAACGTTCTCACTTTCATTAACTCAACTCTCACGCGAAACTCGCCTCGTTAGCTCAAGCTCACTGTGATTTTAAATAAATTGACACAATTCTCATTTTCGTGCTGCGTCATCTTTTTCACCGTCGTCCATAACCTCACGGTTAACCACGTGCTCGCTCTCCCATTATCGAATTCTCAAACACCTATGAAACTGTTAAGCGGATCTTTCCCAAACTTTCAGGGTATTTTATTTCACATTCAAACAATAAAAATGAATTTTTACATTACAAAGCGTTCGGTAGAAATGGAGATTCTATAAAGACGTTCGTTAGGACTCGTGCGCCGTAGTTGCAAATTGGCGATTGTAATGGTGGCCACATTTCTTCCCCGAAATAAAAAAAACAAGGATTTTCTTATTTCTAGTATAATTACCTACATTGTCGATGAACCTAAGGTATTGATTAATGAATTGAATTGAACAACTCATTTTCCATAAATGGTACGAAATATCTTGGGGCAGAATCGTAATTTTTTCTTTGAAGTCCCACCAATTTATTATTATATTATTATTTCAACTTTATTACTCTTTAAACGAGGCAAAACAAAAAAAATGCGGTACATAAGGAGAAAGGAAAAGCGAATAAAGGCGAGGCCGCAGTATAAACTGTTAATAAGCCTAACCATAATATAAACTATACATTACTTAAGGGGGTAGACACGGGTAATGCAGCGCTCTGTATACCGACATAATCTGGCCCGAAACATGGGTTTGCGCCCTGACGTTGTTTGTCCTTATATGATCGAATTTTGGGCTGGGCGAGGTCTCATTCGAAAGAGGAAGGTTCAGTGCAGCGCGCTCTGCTCATGGTTCGACGAGATTGTGTTGATATCCAATAATACGAGTGTTCAAAGTAGAGCAAAAGTCGACAAAATACACCCGCAAGAATCCAAGTATTTTTAGGTCACTAAAAGAGTTTTGTGACTCAAACGATGAGCAGACCGCGCTGCACTGAACTTTCCTCTTTCGAATGAGACCTCACCCAGCCCAAAATTTGGTCATATAAGGACAAACAACGTCAGCCCGTGAATGCGTTCCCAAATACGAGTTCCGCCATATTGGCGATAATACAGAGCAAGTCACGTGACAAATTTAGTTGAGTTAGTGGATACGAGGTGGCGCCTACTCGGGAGGTCTGCCAACGTGGAATCATAGCAAAACTGAAGCGTTAGCTGGATACATGTGCCACAGCAAAAGCGTGATACAGTCAATGTATGTATTTTTGGACGATTGTAGGTTAGATTATATGCATTTTAGGCATACATTGACTAGAAACTGCTGGAAACTGTGTACATTTTCTAAATTCACGCTTTTACTGTAACACATACATCACCGCTGCCGAATATATGTTATAATTATATGGCCACATTATTTCAAATAAAAAAAGAGATTGGAATTTTTTAATAACACTGGAAGTAGTGATTTACTGATATCATATTTTCAGAATGTGGAAGTTACAGCAATTATTTGCAATTATTGCTTTTATTATTATTCTTCCGACTATTGTATATAACATATAACAAGGAAAAGTCTCCAAATCGGTCAACACTTGACTCCTTGATTTTTTTTGTAATAATTCTTTACGCTCCTATGCAGAGATGGGCATTATTTAATTAAAAGAATATACTTCCGAATGGCCCCAGTGGCCGATCGACACGATGTTTAGGGGAAGGGTGTGTGTACCCTCAATCTAAAATTCTATTTAGCTTCGGGTATTTATTAGTTTCCTTTGTTTATTCGAAGGCCTTTCATCTTTGGCTTCGAATAATTTTTCATCTTTCATTATATCTTTATCCTAAGGTCGTATTCAAATATATTGGCCGGTCGATTCGTTTTCGCGAACAGCGATCGAGGAGAAATCAGCCATCACCATCTGACGATCATGGATTGGTCAGTTGGAGTTCCCTAGCCACCGAAGGGTATGGTGGGGTAACGGGAATGCTGCTCGGCCCCGTCTGAACGTAGCCGTGTGGCTGTTATTTATTCTTATTGTCAGCGTAGTACATATGTAGTTGTGTGCGCCACGAAGTAATGCGTAGACCAATACGAGATGAAGCTATCGAGAAAGAATCAATGTTCTGACCAAAAAAAGCTCCTGAATTTTTTCGGAGCTAAGCACACCTATTCTGATGCGTGTATTTCTACGCTGCAGCTCGGTTTGGCCTATACATGCCAGAAGCTTGGCGCTATCCCCACCACTTATGGCTCACTCGTGTTCTGCGATGACGAGAGAATACGTGTTACGAATAGGAGTGTGCGGATCGTCCCGCGGCTCGGATTCTCGGCCCTCGGGACGGGTCGGAAAATTTCGGGCGGGATCGGGCGGGACCCCGATACTTTCGTATTGCTCGAGATCCCGACGGTTTCGGGATCCCGAGACTCGATTCGGGCTCCAAGCATGACCGCCATGAGCGGGCAATTTGATTTCAGGTCGGCTTGGCAAAACTCGGACGCGATCGGCTCGAGAGCCATTACGAGGGGACCGAGACGGAAAGAATTATGTATATCATTTATATCGATACCAGAGTGATAAGTTTTTACCTTTCTGTCTCCTGTTGAATCATAATTTGTATCTAATTTATTTATTTACATATATATGTATTTTCATTGCTATCAAATAGTCTGTGAATACTGAATACATCCATATACGTACTTAAATAAATACCATGTTCAGAACTTGGGAAGAAGACTATTTTTATATCGACAATATTTTAAAATCTGAATAAAATATACTTCACACTTAGTACTTTATGTAAAGGGAATGTATAGGGTATTATCTTTTTCCGGATAGGTTGAGATTTAAAATAGAAAACGTACGAACTATAAGCATACAAAAAGGAATATTTCCTGGATGTTTCATAATAACAACAATATACAGGAGGCCAATATTTTATTATTTCAAATTAACGTGTAAGAAACATAATTTTTCTATGTTCTCAGGTAATAATTTTAATCTATTACTGGTAACGATATCGTCCGATCGCGTCCGAGTTTTGCCGAGCCGACCTGAAATCAAATTGTCCGCTCATGGCGGCTATGCTTGTAGCCCGAATCGAGTCTCGGGGTCCCGAAACTGTCGGGATATCGAGCAATACGAATGTATCGGGACCCCGCCCGATCCCGCCCGAAAGTTGCCGGCCCGTCCCGAGCCCGAAAAATCGGGTAACCGCACACCCCTAGTTACAAAACTCACCGGCCAATAAATCTGAATACGATCTTAGAAGTTCGAATAACCGACGAGAACCTTTGTGTCCCGAGCCGCGCGAGATCGTCGTGCTCGGCGATGTGTCATGGATTATAAAGAAACAGAATTTGTTTATTTTTCATCGTATCAATATGAAAGTGACACCATTGGATTCTTGGCATTCTCCCAGTTATATTGGCAGAAAATAATTTAAATCGGACTATTTTTAACAAAACGGGCTTTCACTTCTACAAACAAATTTTTCACGTAATTTCCTTAAGTTTGGTCCGAATTATATCATTTTTGGGGCCAATTTGATCGAGGAAACATGAGGAATCGACTGACGTCACTTTCGCAAAGATCTGATAAGAAATGCAGAACTGCAGATTTGTCACTGCTTAGCGCGCAACATTGTATGGCCCCGCTGGTTTCGAGCGCCGAAGCCCACGAAACTCAGCGAATCGCATGATTGCCAGCGAGAAGGACAAGAGGGGACTTTCCATGGCGAAGGAAAATCAGCCTTCTACAGAACTCAAATCGAGAAATACTTTGCTAACAAACTTTATATTCACGTCAAATAAATACTTGTAAAATTTAGACGACGAACTATTATTGAATTTCGCCAGTTCTTACATATGCCCCACTGGGTTCGGAATTCCTGATCCCAGAGTTTCATGCATTTACCTATTGAAATGTTGCTTCAAGTCATCGGGCAATTGCATTGTTTCTTCTCGTACATATGTATATCTGTTCGCGAGTAGGTGTCATGAATGACGCGACTTTTGTTTCCCAAATAAATTCACCCCTATCAGGGCCCTCGCTCGAACCGCTTGACAAGGAGACCGAACGATGTGAACCGAGTGCGAGTGAAATAGCGCACCAGCGGTACACCCTCGGTCGACGGCGACTTGAGTCATCCAGTAGTGAATACGAAATGTTCAAAATTTCTCATTACACCTTGATGAGAGTGTTACCATTCATGGATTGTTGGTGAGTCAAGACACGAAGCAATTCAGTCTATTTTCCCTTATGAATACATGATTAGAACACACTCTACGTTCAATAAAAATTGACCGAATTGCTCCATGTTTGATATCATTTTCATCGGGAAATCCTAAAAAATTCATCGGTAAAATACTTTCATCAATACTTATCAAAAACACGAACATTTTATTTTTCTGTACTGGGTATTTTATCTAGCTCGTCGGTATTATTGTTCTCGGCTGTCAACGGGCGGTCTACTAGGACCCGAAGGTCCACGCTCGCAACGAGAAAGCAAAACAGTGGGGTGGGTAGGTCTTCCCCGATAAACTGAGCCCAAAGGCTTCTCAACAATTGAAACATTGGAAGACTGTACATATTCTTTCTGATGCTTTCGGCGATATGCGCAACCATTTGTATGCCGGGTTTCATGTCTAACAAGTCAGGCGATTTTGTTTGTGAGAGCCATATATAGAGACAGTCCTGTAACGTTCACTACATCTTCAATTATAAAACTGCAAATATGTTATTTTACACATGTGTCTTCGTCGGCTTCGACGCTTGAAACCAGCGGGGCCATACAATGTTGCGCACTAAGCACTGATGAATCTGAAGTTTTGCAATTTCTAATCAGATCTTTGCGATCGTGGCGTCAATCGATTCCTTATACTTTCTCAATCAAATTGGCCCCAAAAATGATACAACTCAAACCATAATTAAGGAAATTACGTGAAAAATTTGTTTGCAGAATTGAAATCCCGTTTCGTTAAAAATAGTCCGATTTAAATAATTTTGTTATTAAAAAAATGCACAGGCTGGATATGCGTGATTATTACGTGGCTCCCTCCATAGACATACAGGGTGTCCGCGGGAAGACTGGACAGCCGGTTTTCTCCTAAACTATTGGAGATAAAAATATAAAAAAAATAGGGAATTGCATGGTTCGAGGGGGCCAATTAATTAGCGCGAACGAATTTTTTTATCGATTATTATTTTAAAAGATACGATGGTCAAGTTCGGTTTTTCAAATGGAACTATTTTTTTTGAACACCTGAGTTGATAGTGCGTTCCAAGACAAATTCAATAAGCTTTAATGTGTACACTTTATTTTCACTGGTTTTTAAGATATTGCGCTTGCAAATTTACTGATTTTCACTGGAAGAAAACTGTCTGGTATAGCACGCACCGGGGACGGTCTTACTGGATCCACGGGTGGCACTGCCTTTTGAAATAGATATCTACCAGCCAAAGGTCTACGCCAGGCCCAAAGGCTGGACAATTTTTTTCCGTCAGAAATGCTACTTAGGTATGTACATCTGCGGTATTGAGAAGCGCACAGTTACTTTTATTTCGCACTTGCTTCTACGCTCGGATGGCCGGTTCTTTTGGGAGGGATGCAAGTTCGATTGGTTAGGTTAGGAGGAGTGAAAGTTGCTAGACTAAATTTCAATCATAGGGAGCAGATTGTATCAGAACCATTCGGATTTGCATTCCTCACAAACGGCTGCTCTCTTGAAGAGGCCCTCTTCACAGCAATGCCCACCTTCTCTCGCACGGAATACGTTAACGCTTGCTTTTCTTCTGATATTGAAGCTCGTGTTTATACTCGAGAGGACCACGCGTCGATAGCGGGCTACCCCTTTTCTTCCTGTGTCTCTCCACGAGCCGTGTTGACGGTGGATTGTAGGAGCGTAGATATCTGGATGCCAGTTATTGAATTCAGGAGACGATAGAAACATTTTATTACAAAACACACATGTACTATAATTAAAGTAAATCGTATTCCTCTCGGGCAGGAGTACTGATAATGATCGAACTTGCGCCCCACTTCGCGCAGACCAATTACACGGAGGGTAGTCGGGTCACACACTGCCCAAATGATACAGGGTAATTCTGGAGCAACGCCCGTCAAGAAGATGCGCTGGCACCCCGTGGCGAGGACAGACCTTCGCATTGCCTCACCCGATTTTTATGGCTTTTTCCGGAAAAAGGTACGAATCCTGGGCCGGGCGTAGCGAATTGAGGTCGAGCCCCCGCAGTCGAGGGTGAAATATCCATTTGAGCGTATTAAGAATTTCTTTTCTTCGTCGTATCGAAAGGGAAGTGGTGCCAATGGATTCCTTATGTTTTTCTGATGAAAATCGTACCAAATGTCATGCAAATCGGACTACTTTGACACAAGCAATTTGTATTCCTTATGTAAGAGTTGTCCGATTTCCACGACACTTGGCATGATTTTCATCGGAAAACCCCAAGGAATCCATCTGCGACACTTCCATATCCATACGATAAAGAATAAAGAATTATTTTATTTCCTAACCAGATACAGGGTAATTATGGAGCAACGCCCGTCAAGGAGATGCGGCAGCCTGGTACCCCGTGGCGAGGACAACCCCTCGCAGTGCCTGATCGAATTTTATGGCTTTCCACCCGCGAAGGGGTTCGAGTGCTTAATAAGAAGTGAGAAACCTTCGACTTGCGCATTTCTCATCAGATCTTTGCAAAAACGACACCTACCGATTCCTTATGTTTCGTCGATGAAGCTGACACTAAGAACGACGTTATTCGGACCATAATGAAGGAAATTCCATGGAATATCGATTTATATCATTTCAAGCTGACTTGACTTGGTTAAAAATAGTCCGATTTACATGAAATTTGGTATGATTTTAATCGACGGAACGCCAGGAATCCATTGGCGCCACTTCCCCTTCGATACGATGAAGAAAAGAAGCAAACATTTGAAATCCTGAATATTTCTCACTTCTTAAAGGTATTCCAAACCCTTCGAGGGTCGAAAGCCATAAAATTCGATGGGCACTGCGGGGTGTTGTCCTTGCCACGGGGTGACGGGCGTACCTCCAGAATTACCCTGATGAAATAGAGGTGGAGGATGCCACATCTGGTTACCAAAAACTAACCGGACTGATCGGCCGCGGTGTCTTGCCAGAGTCGCGGTTTATGAGCGGATTTTCCGCGCGTCGGCGGTAGGCAACGGTACATAGTATGGGTCCGAAGTCATCGTACGCACTACCCACCGACAGAACAATATACGGATTAACTCAGACTGGACAATGTTACCACGTTTTTTATTGGCCTTTACAAATTTGGCAAACAGATATTGTCGAAACGTTCTTGGAGAAATAATAAATTATCGATCGTAAAGAGCGAATGAATTTTCGTCTGGCTCTGAGTTCGCTTTTGTCCCGACACACGCGAGAAAGATGCCCCAAATATAGGAATTGAAAAGTATTATCCACCGCCAATACGGCTCGTGGAGAGAAACAGTAAGAAAAGGGGTACACCGTTGAGTGCGCGTGGTTTCGCCTGCATCGTCCTCCTTTCAAATTAAAGACGGATTCCTTATCTCTCTAGTATAAATCCTTATCTCTCAAGTATAAACACGCGTTGGAATTTCAAATCTGGTTAGGAAATAAAATAATTCTTTATTCTTTATCGTATGGATATGGAAGTGTCGCAGATGGATTCCTTGGGGTTTTCCGATGAAAATCATGCCAAGTGTCGTGGAAATCGGACAACTCTTACATAAGGAATACAAATTGCTTGTGTCAAAGTAGTCCGATTTGCATGACATTTGGTACGATTTTCATCAGAAAAACATAAGGAATCCATTGGCACCACTTCCCTTTCGATACGACGAAGAAAAGAAATTCTTAATACGCTCAAATGGATATTTCACCCTCGACTGCGGGGGCTCGACCTCAATTCGCTACGCCCGGCCCAGGATTCGTACCTTTTTCCGGAAAAAGCCATAAAAATCGGGTGAGGCAATGCGAAGGTCTGTCCTCGCCACGGGGTGCCAGCGCATCTTCTTGACGGGCGTTGCTCCAGAATTACCCTGTATCATTTGGGCAGTGTGTGACCCGACTACCCTCCGTGTAATTGGTCTGCGCGAAGTGGGGCGCAAGTTCGATCATTATCAGTACTCCTGCCCGAGAGGAATACGATTTACTTTAATTATAGTACATGTGTGTTTTGTAATAAAATGTTTCTATCGTCTCCTGAATTCAATAACTGGCATCCAGATATCTACGCTCCTACAATCCACCGTCAACACGGCTCGTGGAGAGACACAGGAAGAAAAGGGGTAGCCCGCTATCGACGCGTGGTCCTCTCGAGTATAAACACGAGCTTCAATATCAGAAGAAAAGCAAGCGTTAACGTATTCCGTGCGAGAGAAGGTGGACATTGCTGTGAAGAGGGCCTCTTCAAGAGAGCAGCCGTTTGTGAGGAATGCAAATCCGAATGGTTCTGATACAATCTGCTCCCTATGATTGAAATTTAGTCTAGCAACTTTCACTCCTCCTAACCTAACCAATCGAACTTGCATTCCTCCCAAAAGAACCGGCCATCCGAGCGTAGAAGCAAGTGCGAAATAAAAGTAACTGTGCGCTTCTCAATACCGCAGATGTACCTACCTAAGTAGCATTTCTGACGGAAAAAAATTGTCCAGCCTTTGGGCCTGGCGTAGACCTTTGGCTGGTAGGTATCTATTTCAAAAGGCAGTGCCACCCGTGGATCCAGTAAGACCGTCCCCGGTGCGTGCTATACCAGACAGTTTTCTTCCAGTGAAAATCAGTAAATTTGCAAGCGCAATATCTTAAAAACCAGTGAAAATAAAGTGTACACATTAAAGCTTATTGAATTTGTCTTGGAACGCACTATCAACTCAGGTGTTCAAAAAAAAGTTCCATTTGAAAAACCGAACTTGACCATCGTATCTTTTAAAATAATAATCGATAAAAAAATTCGTTCGCGCTAATTAATTGGCCCCCTCGAACCATGCAATTCCCTATTTTTTTTATATTTTTATCTCCAATAGTTTAGGAGAAAACCGGCTGTCCAGTCTTCCCGCGGACACCCTGTATATAGACGGATCAGAAGATGGGACTATCGGCGTGGGGAAGGAAGGCTTGGAGGGGTAAAGGCATAGGTTCAGATACAGGCGGGTCGGTTAGCTTCGGATGCAGTCGGCATGCATAACCACAGCGTTATCCGATTTACTCGTATCGCTCCCCTTACCGCGAACCTTGCCACCCCCCTCGGCTTACGCTCCGCCGTCTATATATGTCTATGGTCCCCTCCTCGAAGTGACAGAAAATATAACCTATGTATACGCTATATGACAATAAATGTTGAGCGGCTATTTCGTTCTTTTGCGCTACATTTGTGAACTCTTTATCATCCTTCCGAAACATTATTATTACGTCGCAACAGTATTTTTAGGAAATCGGGTCTAGCATATAGGTTATATTTTCTGTCACTTCTAGGACAGAAAACCCGGTCCTCCAAGTGACAGAAAATATAACCTATATGCTATACCCGATTGCCTAAAGATACTGTTGCGGCGTAATAATAATGTTTCGGAAGGATGATGAAAAGTTCACAAATGTAGCGTAATGCAACGAAATAGCCGCTAAATATTTATTGTCTTATAGCATATACATAGGTTATATTTTCTGTCACTTCGAGAAGGGACCACAAAATAATCACGCGTTGGATTCAATATCAAACACAATTTTATATATGTTTGTTCATAACTGCTTTCTGCATAGGATGTGTATTTCATGTTCTGTTTCAGTGATTTGCTAATTAAAAAATGTCTATCCTAACAAACTTCATTTTCTGGGGACATGCCCTCATCTATTTTTCCTTTTCACTTATAATTCCTTACTGCAAACGTAGAATATTGTAGCATAAGCACATTTCAAGTAAATGTACAATGAATTTTCTACGTTTGCAGTACCAGCAGACTTTCTGTTTAAAAAGTACAACGCAACAGCTGAGAATTTCTTTCCACATTCAAAATAACATATGGAAATAGCAAACAGCTCCCTCTCGCGTGCACAGGCAGCCGCGTATCTATGGGTAATACCATTTCAGTGCAGAAAAAAACCGCTGTAATACCGACCTGCCGAATCGGCCAGACCACGTGACGTGTCTACCCCCTTAATACTACGTATACTAATACTAAACATACTTAAAACTAATTAGACAATTAAATATGAAAGAAGAAATTAGACCCAAAGAACAAACCACGGCGAATACACAGGAACGGCACAATATGGGCTGTAGCAGAAGGGGAAGACATAACAAAGTAGACTACACTAAAAGTGCTGGACGATGTGAAGCCGGGCTTCATCTTTAAAGGCCGGAAAAGCGTCAATCTGTCGGACAGTAGCTGACAAATTTGACAAATTTTAACATTTTTTTCGTATGTGAGGTTCATCGACAATGTAATTATACTAGAAATAAGAAAATCCTTGGTTTTTTATTTCAGGAAAGAAATGGGGCCACCATTACAATCGCCAATTTGCAACTCCGGCATGCGAGTCCTAACGAACGTGTTCATATATCTTCATTTCTACCGAACACATTGTAACGTAAAAATTAATTTTTATTATGTGAATGTGAACTAAAATACCCTGAAAGTTTGGAAAAGATCCGCGTAACAGTTTCATAGAAAAACATTCCCAAGGATCACCTTATTTCTAGCGTCCTAAATAGGGCTCCTCCTTTAAACAAAATCAAGAGACACAGTAGTGTCTCGCGCCAAGTATATAGGTATAGGTATATACGCAGCGCGAGACAGAGTGTCTATATTACGCCACGACCCATTATCAAGAACCCTGAGATTATCGAATCTCAATAACGACTGATCCGATGAGATTTTGAATGGTCTTAATGGATAGCTTGGGTTCGATTTACTTCAGAAACATGTCTTCGTTTTTTTCCTACGCGCCTTATAAGCTGAGATATTTCAATGCAAAGTTCCAATTTAGCGAATTTCATGTTCTTAAGAATTAAGGTCGGGTTCAGGTGTATTGGCCGGTGAGTTTGCTTTCGCGAGCAGCGCGCGAGGAAAAATCAGCCACCACCACCTGCCGACCGTGGACTGGCAGTTGAAGTTGCTTGGCCCCCGAAGGGTATGGTGGGGTAACGGGAACGCTGCTCGACTCCGCCTCAACGAAGCCGTGTGGCTGTTGTTTATTCTAACCCACCGCGCGACGAACAGGCGTAGCCCGAGAGAGAGTGAGAACGTAGAGGAAAGGAGTACCGATGCAGGCAAGCGGTGCGGTTGGAGAATACCCCTGACGAAACTCACCGGCCAATATATCTGAACCCGACCTTAGGAATCGTCATCGTCAAGTGTGGGCAAGAGGGAATATGACAGGGAGAGGAAATGTCTCCAACAGGCACGTCGTTCTTTCGATGAAGGTTTCGGCCAATCGCGTAACAAATTGTTGTCACGCGACAGCCAGACAGAGAGCACATCTGTCGAGGTAAACGTAACCTAGCTAGTGTCAAACAATCATAATCTGCCAAGTGTCAAATAAGGAAAGTTGTCAAAACTTTTGAAATGTCACGAGTTTCTACACCATTTAGGACACTGAATTATTGTCTCAAGTAACAAGGTAAGTCGCCAAAATTTGTTAATAGACTATTTATGTAGAGCTTATAGAAACGTCGGGGACGTACAGACTTGGAAGTTGTCTGGAGAAGGTTCGACAGAGCACCATCCTCTTTCCCACAAGTTTCTACAAAATAATATATTGTTCTTATACCAGCAAACTATTTTTACATTAGAGTTTATATGTAAAGCTTATAGAAATGAAGGGAACGCACAGTGTTTGAGAATCGGTAGTTCCGATCTCCGCCACACCTCAACTCACCGCAGCACCTCCTGGACTGCGTAACGCCACGACCGATCCACGATCGATCTGCCAATCATCGGCGCTCCGCGACCGTCGATCGGCCAATCGTCTGCGCTCCGCGACCGACGATCAGCCGATCAGCGCATCGCGTGACACTGTTTCAGCCGGTTGTAGAATACGCGTAGCCAATCACAATTTAACTCATCTGTGGCTCAACCAATCCGATTTCCCCACGTCGGTCGATCGTCGAGAATGTTCGAGACGACCCGTACAGGAAGTCGGATTCTCCAACGGTTTTCATTCTTGTTCTCTCAGAGTATGTGCGTAGACGCGTTAAACTGTTTAACACATAACTAGTGAATCGGCTCAGTATATAGTTTTGTAGTGCTCACCATTCTCATCGAGAATCTCAGTGCTCACGATTCTCAGCGAGAATCGCTCAGCTCACCTCATTGCAGGTTCTTTCTCATCTCTCGCGTAATCGATCGTGGATCGGGGTGCGACCGCGTGGTCACGGTGCGGAAAAGTCTCAACGAGAACTCTCACGTGTACAGCACAACGTGCTTTCGCTCAACGCTCATCATTTTACCGAAGTGTGACTCACTCCGCGAGTGTACAAATAAACTGACCACGGGACATTGCTCAACTCAAAACTGCGCTTTACTTCAAACATAACCTCCCCGGCATACTCACGCTCATCGCGTTATCTCTTTCGCGAACACACAGGCCTGGATAGAAATGAAGGGAACGCACAGGCTCGGATAAAAATGAAGGGTACGCACAGGCTTGGAGGTTGTGCGCAGAAGGTTAGATAGACAGAGAAGCATCTTGTTTCGCACAAGTTTCTGGAAATTTGTCAAATAAGGTAAATGGACAAAATGTTTCAAATTAGCGTAGCATTCAGAGTTAAGAAAATTATGGCGTACTGCTTGCAATGTAGAGTAAGTCACATTAGTGAAGAAAGTACGGTGAAAAGGCATCTCCCTTGATACTTTTCAATCTTTTGTGAGAGATATTCGTACTATTTTATTAAAATCCACAGTAGTTCCTACGCCATTCATTAATTTTATTAGTTTCCCATTAACAATATTTCAATTCACCAATAAACATACTAATTTAATTGTATTCCAACACTAAAATATTAATTTTATTCCAACACTAAAAATATAGAATCTCTTCGTTCATTTTCGCTGAATTTCCATTAGTATTTAAAGTTCCTGCAACAAGTCTTTCTGTCATACGCTCTCATTTCGTTCGGATACATTTTATAGTCTCTACACTTACTATTACCCGATGAAAAGAAGAAAGACTACCCTCAAGCTGAAATGTCACAGGGGCAAGGGGAATCGTCCACTCGCGTCAACCTATCCCTTCCAACACATTTCGTCCCGTGACAAAGAACACGAACGAAACCAATCGCGACAATCCGCGGATATGGACAGCCGCTAAGAACCGAAAAGTAGGACTTCTTGAAGGGGATAGGGTGGAGCGAGCGGGCGATTCCCCTTGCCCCTGCGACATTTCAGCTTGTGGGTAGTCTTTCTTCTTTTCATCGGGCAATAGTACTATAGCAAAGGGCCACTCTATTTCTATATGTTCTACGTTAAGTTGTAACTAAAATGTGGATTTTATATATTTACAGATAATCGAACCAGAAGATGATGCAGTGTGATCTACGTAAGAGAAAAAAATGTATTGTGTCATAGTATTATATTAATTAAACGATTTTATTCATCTTCGATCCTCTGTTTGCTTCTTGTATGTTTGCTTCATATCTGAAAACTCAAATTTATACCAATTCCATCAATCCATTTGTCTTGTAGTTTTGCAGGCGTGCGTTGTTTGGATGACAATATAATATATATTTAAAAAAATTAACCCGGGGGGGGGGGGGAGGTGAAAAAATTATCCAGTCATCAATAAACACTACAAAATGTGAGAAATCCCTACAAAATTACCTTTTTTATAAACAGGTACAAAAAAGAGCGCCAAGTATATAATCCCATAAAAAAGAATCCCATTTAAAAACATTGTCGTAAATTAACATAAATTTATTAATGTGCTATACTTTACTTTACAAAAGTAATGATATACAAAAATTGCGTCAATTATCACAATGGCTATTTATACAAAGAAAAAATGTATTAAATAATATTAAGCAGATATATTTTTATACAAATAAATATTTTAATACGAATAAATATTTTATCCAATTCAAAATACTTGAAAACGGAGGCGATATGGCTCGCGGACAAGGTTGGGAGCGGTGTTCCCAACAGAGCGTCCCTGCGGGTCGGGGATGCCTGCATCAGAGTCGGCCGATCGATGAAATATCTCGGCCTGACCCTGGATACCTACTGGCGGTTTACGCAGCACTTTCGGGTCCGGGGCCCTCGGTTGGAGCGACAGGTGTGTGCATTCGCACGCATCATGCCCAACCTGGGAGGCCCTCACGAAGCAGTTCGGCGGCTCTATGTGACCGTCGTCCGATCCATGGCGCTCTACGGAGCCCCAGTGTGGGCCGGCGACCTGGAGAACTGTCGCGTGGGGCGAGAACTCCTTGCTAGGGTTCATCGCCGCGCGATCCTCCGTGCCGTGCGGGCATACCGCACAGTGTCACACGCCGATCTGTCGGCGCTGGGTGGGTCTCCTCCTTTTCATCTGCTCGCGGAGATGGAGGCGGAGGTTTACTTCGCCTCCTACGATTTCCGTGGAGCGAGGAACCCCCTTACGCCGGATGGACCTGAGGTGCGGGGCCAGGCCCGGCGACACATGGGAGCCAGGTGGATAGACTGGCTCTCTCTCCCCGAACATCGGGAGAGACGCGTCGTCGGGGCGCTCCTGCCCATTCTCGCCGAATGGATGGGGCGTAGGTACGGCAGGCTTACCTTCCGCCTGACGCAGATGATCACCGGTGTAGGATGCTTCGGGGATTATCTGTGTCGCATAGGGCGGGAGGAGGAGTCGCAGTGCCACAGCTGCGACCGGGGCGTTGAGGACTCGGCGGGTCATACTCTGGCTAGTTGCCCGGAGTGGCAAGATGACCGCCGGATCCTGGAGCGGCAGCTGGGTCCCGACCTCTCGCTACCGACTGTCGTGAGTCGGATGGCGGAGGATCGGGGCTGCTGGGAGGCCGTCTCCTCCTTCTCCGAAGTAGTCATGCTGGAGAAGGAGGAGGCTGAGAGGGACCGCATCAGGGCGGGTCTTAGGCCCCGCGCGGTCCCTCGGAGGCGGCGCGTCAGATGACCCGGGGCCGGGGGAGGTCGTGCGGCGACTTAGTTCTGAAAGTCGCCCAGCTCCCCCGGTTAAATAGCCCCGGGTCGCACCATCACTCCCCCGATGGGGAGTGGGAAGGGGGCCGCACCCCATAACGGGTGCGGCGACATCTATTCTGTATAAGCTTCCGGCGGACATGTCCGCAGCTTTGGAGTACCTAGAGCAGCTTTTCTGCTCAAACCTCCAGGTGTTCGGGTGCTTAGCGTTCCACTGCCACGGCAGCCTGGAAAAACTCCCCTCCTCTTCCCGACAACAGGGGTAGAGGGGACTGACCGTCCTCGTTACGAGGTAATGACTCATTTAGGTCGTTCCATACGAGAATCACACAGAAACTCTCTGGAACTTAACAATGAGGGCCACGCGAAGGCAGAGTCACAAGCATTTATGCTTCGGTCTTTCGGCGTTCAAGTTGTCTTTGCTGAGTCCTTTCTTGCTACACATCGTTTTGCGTTCGAGACTTGGTGGTAAGCACAGTTTTGGCGAAGTTCCGGAACTCCCGTGATAGATGGGCGTTCGATACAAGTCCGGCTTCCGCCACCGGCCAGTGTAGGCCGTTGGCTTCCACCGCTTGCTTTAGGAGTTCTCTCGCCTCGCCGTGCTCTGGACAGTCGAACAGTACATGGGTCGAAGTTTCACTTCCTCCGCATGCACATATCCCGTCCTCCACCAAGTTGAATTCCTCAAGTTTCGCACGGAAGTTTCCGTGTCCGCTTAGGAATTGCGCTGTGTAGTGATCAATTATCAACCAGCGGTTCTCTTGACGGTTTCGGACATCTTTGATGAATTGGAAGGTGACCCTTCCCTTCGTCGATACCGACCATCTCGATTGCCACATTGCAAGGATCTCTTTCCGTACTTTCGCTTTCGCGTTAGCCACGGAAACATCTCCAGACGCCAGCTCGGCGTGACTTATTCGACATTCTCCAATCTCTATACTTTCTGCTTTTCAGGCTTTATAGCTCAACGCACGCTCTGCTAACACAAGGTCTACTGGTATCTCACCAGCGATCACAGTGATCGCGTGAGTCGACACCGTACGGTAGGCCTTAGTGGTACTGATCAGAATCCGCCTCTGGGCCCCGAGAAGTTTAGCACTTTTCTTGACGTCAAGGAGATCTGCCCAGCCCGCAGCGGCGTATGCTATAATTGGAATGAAAAGGCCTGTGTACAGAGTACGCAGGGTCTGGTGTTTTAGTCCCCAATCGGCACGAGCAAGCCTCGCTAACGTGTAGAACGTTCGTTCGGCTTTGGTACAAATGTTCTTGACATGGGAATTAATACCCAGTCCTTCGTCAATATGAACACCCAGCCACTTGATAGTGGGCTTGAGCGCCACATTCTTCCCATAGATCTTTATCACAGGAGGTCTTTCTCTGTTCAGAGAACCTTTCAAGAGAATCATCTCGGTCTTAGCCGCGGACAACGTTAATTTCTCAGTGGCGCACCACTGAGAAATCACGAGCGCGGCTGCTTGGCCTTTCTGCTCGAGTTCCCGTCGCGTATTGCCGTAGACAATCACGAGCAGGTCATCGGCGTAGGCTATGGGCTCGCAGAGTCCGGTGTTCGAGAGGAGCTGCAGAACTTCATCGAAGATAAGGTTCCAACAACTCGGACCGAGGATTGACCCCTGTGGGCAACCTTTGGTGACTTTCTTCCGCACGCTACCGGAGTTGCTAACCATAACAACTTCCCGGTCGGCGAAGTAGTCAGCCATAAGTTTATAAAGATTTCGAGGGCAGCCTCGCATCTGCAATTTCTTGAGAATGCTCGGCCACCAGGCGTTGTCGAAAGCTCCGGAAATGTCGAAGGAGAGCGCCAGTATGTATCGTTCTTCTCGACCGGATGTCAATTCCCTGAATTTTACCAACGCGTCTTCCGTGGATCGTCCAGGCCTGAATCCGTATTGTCGATGAGAGCAGTGTAGCTGGCTTAGGAATACAATCGAGAGTCTGCGTGTAATCAATCTTTCGAGAGCTTTGCCAAGCACCGATAGTAGACAGATGGGCCTATATGACTTTGCCTCTTCTGGAGGTTTGTCAGGCCCTTTCAGAATGGTTTTGATCAGGCCGACTTTCCAACGAGAGGGAAACACTCCTTGCTCCAGGCACCCGTTATAGAGTTTCAGTAGGGGGCTTGGAGAAATTCTCGACAAGCGCTTCGCTACTTCGATCTCTATCCGGTCGAGCCCAGGGCATTTCCCGCTTTTCAGGCCTTTCACTGCCCCGTCAACCTCCTCCCTAGTGAAGACAGGATCGTCCTCCGTCGGTGGGTCGGTGGCAGTTTCTAGCCTTAATCTCGCTTGCTCCTGAGTGGCATCCGCGGGCGAGTCGTCCGGGATTAACGCGTCAAGGAGCGTGGAAGCGGTGGAGTGTCAAGTCATTGTAGAGCCATTGGGCGTTCTGATGTTCGAAACTGCCGTCTCGGTGCAAAGCTTGCTCCTAGCGATCTTGTACACAATACCTCACGGGTCTTTATTCCCCTGCTCAGTCACATTGTCTTGCCAACTAGATGACTTTACAGTACGCGTTGCTGCCAGATAAGTCCTTTTCTCCGAGAGATACTCCGTCCTTCTGGCTGCTCTCTCCTTGTCTCGTTTCTCTAGCTGGAAGACACGTCTGAGTTTGTAGACGTGTCTCTTCCAACTCGTCAACTCTGGCGTCCACCAAGGGACTGATTTATTGTACCAGCGCTTTAGGCGCATGGATTGCTCGCACGCGTGGATTACCGATTTCTCGATCTCCTGCGCTTGAGCTTCGACGTCCAGACGGCAGGAGCCGGCGGCGGACGTCGGGTCCAGTTGCCCAAGCAGCGCTCTGTCGAATTTCAGCCAGTCCGCTTTGCGAGTGTGGAACCGATTTCCAGAGGGATTAACTCGGTTGACCCCATCGTCGGCGGGCACAATGCTGAAGTCGATTACTCTGTGATCACTGTTGGTCCAGTCATACCGAACTTTCCAGTTCCTCACTTGTTTCGCAATGTCTTTAGTCGCAAGTGTGATATCGATCCAGGATTCACCGCTAGGGCTGGAGTATGTTGGCATACTACCAGCCTCGTTCAAGATGCTCAGGCCATGCCGGGCAATAAACTCTTCGAGTCTCTTGCCTCTCGCGTCGGTCTTCGGTCCGCCCCACATAGGGGACTTTGCGTTAACGTCAGCTGCGATCACGACTCGAGTATGGTGGAGCGCGCGAAGTGTCTTCTCCAATCGCGCCAGACTTGGTTCAATCTCTTCGGAGCATTGAAAGTACTAGCTTACGAGGTAGAAGCTTTCGAACTGCCCGGTTATGTGGACGCATACAGTGTGCGTATCGCAGAGGTTCGCGATCTTTGTCACAAATATCCCTGGGTTTTTGACAGCAATTGCCGCCATCACCGGGTCCCCACCTGTGATGATCTTAGTCGCCAGCCCTAGCCCGTGGATATCACCGTCGGCTGAATAGGGCTCCTGCGCGAGTAGCACGCCGTATCCTTTATCGCACATGAGGGCGTTCACCTCGTCAAGCACTCCGTAGGCACGCCGCATATTATGCTGCAGCACCCGGATGCTCTGGGAAGGTGACTTATTCCTTCTTCTAGACATAGGAAGTCCGGGAAACCACTTGCGTTACGGCGACCTTATAGGACGCGCAAGTCTTGTCTCTCGACCTATGGTCGTGCTTCATTCCGCCCGCTTTGCAGTTGGAGCAGGCCGGAGGCCTGTTCTTCTGCTTACAGGAGGAAAAGGTATGCCCTTTTTCGGAGCAGTGACCGCAGACCTCGTCTGATCGGCAGTGCTTGGCCATATGGCCAAACGCTTGACACTTGAAGCACCGCGTTACAGTGATGTAGTCCTGGACCCTACAGGACGCCCATCCCACGTAGACGCGGCCTTCAGAATTCGAGATTAGCCGTAGGCGCACCTGCGGACTGACCTTGATGACCCAGTTGGCAGAGTCCTTGCCCTTGGAGCCGGTTTGGAACCGGACCTTTAGGCAGGACTCAGAGTCCTTCCTGGTCATTCCTAGGTTCTGTTTCCTGATACTGGAATGAACCTCTTCCCTAGTCATCGACCGAGGGACGTCGTACACTATCAGTGTAGGATTTCGCTTGGTCGGCAGGGTGGCATAGATGCCTGCTTCCTTGAATTTGCTATTCCCTGTGAAAGCAGAAAGATCCTCCTTGCGCTCGGTCTCGATAGCTATGCCACCGGAGTGAATTCATCGTATCGACTTTACGCGGATCTTCGCCTTCATGGGTTTCACCAGGGAGAGTACAGCTGACTTGGTAGCCGCGCTGTTTTTCTCCTTGCCCTTCAGCGGGAATACGCACACGATGTTTCGTGGAGGCACCACCGCATCTGGGGAAATTCTCGGAGATATCATTTTTACCGCATGGGCATATGACACGTTCCTCGCCGGTGGGGATATCACTTTGGGTTGCTGAACAATCCTCCGCGACTCCTTTTCCGCGCTTTGTGCGGTCGCTCGCGACCTAATTAGGTCGCTGCGCACCGCGGCGAGCTGTCCTTCTAAGAAACTGTTCCGAAGAAGTAATTCCTGTACCAGCCCGTTAAGCGCGTCGGCGGTATCCAGGACACGGAGACCGGACTCCTTGTTGATCTTCGACTCAGGCCGAAGGCAAAAGGTCCTTAGGTTTCCGATCTTTTTGGTGGCTTCGTCTCGTATGAGATCGAGCGGCCGTATGGTGGGCACAGATACCGCTATGTTCGGTAACTTTCCCTTTCCCTCCTTGCGGGCATGCGCGGCGTCCTTATCAGCAGCGGGCGCGCCTTTTGGGGGGGGGGGGGGTTCGACCTATTCCGCGCGCGGCGTCCTTATCAGCAGCGGGCTAGGTGTTGGCCTGCTCATTCTTTTTGGAGATGAGTTCCCACCCGTCTCCTTCTACTTGGCTCCCTACCTGCTCGTCTTGCTTATCAGCAGTGATGCAGGTCTTGCCTGTAGGAGAATCAGGTACTTCAGACTTGATCTCCTTTGTTGGAGTTGTCCCTTTTCCACCGTTGGTGCGACAGGGTCCCTCCTTCTTCTTCGGTGACTTTTCCACCGAAGCCTTCGCAATGCCGATCGGTCTTCCCGACGTTGTGCCGCTGCGAACGGTTTCCTTATTCGCAGCAGTGCTCTTTCTTGGCCCTCCCGTACGCGCCGCGTCCTTATCGGTCGCGGACGAACGGGTCGTGGGTTTCTTACTCAGCCCGAGTACGGGCCGGGTATTTTTCGATTCAAGGGCCTCCGGCGAAGCCGTCTTTCCCCTGGGGACGGTGGTGCGGCTGGCAGCCGACACGGCTGCCATCGTTCCACCCTCATTCCCGCGGGTGCTACTTAGAGGATTGCTCCTCGCGGTAGTTCCCTGGGTGGTTGTCGTTGTTTCCAACTTTTTGGGAGCTCTAGTTGTTGAATCCATGAAATGGTTTTTGTCTTCGTCCCGATGCGTGTCCCAGCCTCCTTGGACCCTCAAAATGGAACCCGGCCTCCACCGGGTTAGGACATCACACAGGATATAGTCTACCTACCACAGCCGACAGGTTGCCTCCCTTTTGAAAAGTTTCGCCGGTTCTGCCTCTATGGTCTGTTTCCTCGCCCAGCAGAATCCCCTTACTTAAGCAAAGGTCATCCAAGCCGATTGGCTAGGCCAAGGGCTATTTTTCTCGCCTAGCCGCCCGTTTAGCCGAAGCGGAAGCCAAAGGTACGTGTTGGGAGCATCCCTCCCGCAGGCAGGGGGCCCCCTCAGATCCCAGGATCCTCCTTTCCGACGACAAGGGTTGCCACGCACGGCCAACACGTGGGAGTGTTAATTTAAAGCAGTCAGCTCTTCTGCTCTTGCTAAGGTGCCCCAGGGTCGCAGCCCCCGTCCCGGTTGCCCGTGGCCCTTGGGGTTGTTACCGCTTTCTCTTTCGCACCTTGCACTTTTAAATGAAAAAGCTGTGCAAGGTCCCGGCCGCACCGCTCGGAGGTGAGGAAAGCGGGTTTGACCACTATGAACCCGCCTACTTCGCCGAAGCTTGTTGCTGCACCGGAACGCCACAGACGTCAGTCCTTGCGTCGGAGTCGGTTTCATCGACCAACACCAACGCCCCGGACCAGTCCAGCTGCGTATTCCAGATATAGGCGAAGCATCAGCTAGGTTGGGGGTTTTGACCGAATGGTATGCCGAAACATATGACGCGGAAAGCCCAAGCAGCCTGTTTCGCTGGCCTACGGGTGCGGTGACAGACCCCTCGTATGCCCCCCTCCCTGTGAGAGAGGGGGGGGGCGCGTGTAGGTGGGGTTTATGTGGGGGAAGGGGAAAAGCAGCCCGCCAAGTTTTGGGCGGGCCGCTGTATGTCAGGGAGGGAGAGCCGGGAGGGGGGGGGGGGTCCATGAACTAGGCCCCCCCCGGGGAGCGGCGACGTCACGCCGCTCCCGATATTGCGATCGAGCTCCGGGGCGTAAACGGGCGGCTGATAACGGGCCGCCCTGTAGGCGAGTTTCTGCCAGCCGCCCGTCCGAGGTGGCCGTCGGGAGGGTTTTACTTTCCCGACCGTCTTAAAGGCCCCTCGGGATGCGGCGGCTTGGGCGGCCCTTAAGGCCGTCAACGCCCCGGCCCGGTTGCAACCGTAGCATCGTCGCGGCCGGGTAGCAGCTCGATCGCGGGGTCGTGGGGCGGGGGTGCCGGGGGGCACCACCCGCCCTAGTAGCAGCGACCCTGGAAGAGGCGGCGTGGACGCGTGATCCGTCGCGCCGCTGCAAAAGGAGATAGCTGGGGGAAGCGTTGATACTCCCCTAGGGAAGGCCCCCCTTGAAGGGGGTGCTGTGTGCGGAGTTGCTCTCAAAGCGCAGGGGGGGGGGGGGAGGGCAGCGAACGAATCGCTAGTTTGCCCTCGCGTCAAATCCCTCCCCTCAGGCGCGCAACTCCGCACACGAGGTAGACCACCTTGGAGGTTTTAGTGGGTTCGAGTCCCACATAACCCCCTGCCCGCCCCGGCGGGCGGGGGGTATCCGTGGGGATTTCCTCCAAGTAAAAAAAAAAAAAAAACACTATCCTGCCTTTAGTGACGGCTTTCTATTAGAGATGTGGGGGACCCTGCCCCCCCCCCCCCAGCCCGGTGAACCACGCCGAGGGGTAACGGTCCCCTGCGAATCGCGTCTCCAGCCTCCTTCTCGATCTACTACCAAGTCACTGGCCGAGAAGGGGACCAGCGTGTAGGTCCTACCCTTCTAGCAGAGATGAGCCTTAGGTATATGGAGATTTACCTCCTTCAGTAATCTCGCAATCTTGTCCACATACAGCTTACTTACATCCTCTATTCTTATAATTTTCATAACGAATATCCTCATACGGGTTTCCATTGTACGTGGCCACTTGCACAGAACGTACACCGAGTCCTCCCTGCTAACCTCGCATCGCGAGCACATTTCTGTTTTGCTAGCCATGATCCTATGCAGGTGAGCATTCAGTGGCGCGTGCCCGTTTAGAATGCCCACCACATTTCTTGCTTTAACTCATTCCATTCCTATAAATTCTCTGGCCCTGTCCCTTTTCGGTTCGGGGCCCATCAACAACTTCGCTGTTGCACAGTCATTCGTCTCCTCCCACTTCCTTTTCCTAGCCTGATCTCTCCAATCCCTGATAGTGGCCTTGAAGGCAACATCGGCTATCAGGGGGATCGTCTCGTCCATCCCGGGAGCCATGCATGACCCTACCCTCTCGTTTCCCGCTGTACCCTCTTGTCCTGATACCCAATAGATAGTAGTCTTGGCTCCTCTCCTTCCAAGCTCGTTCAAACGAATTTCTGCATTTTATTGCCAGCTTGGGCATGTAGCGGCCATCGGCACGACCAAATACGAACCTTTGGCGTGCAGATGATCGGCATGGTTTATGACACGCGGGTCAGCAAAATTATTTTTGAGTAAGCCGCTTTCCGTTCCTTTCGTGATTGAATTTTGAACAAAGAATGTTTTCCTCCGAGACTTTCGTTTACGGCCATCAATTGTTATTGCGGGTATCATAAACCTCGAGTTTCCGAAGGGCCCACGATGCAAGGCCGGGCGGCCTTGGGGAAATACCGCTGCATTGCCGGGAGTTTCTCCCTCCAAATCTCACCCCCGTTACAGTGGAAGCGTGCCGAAGACGCGCGAAATAGGTGGCGCGATTTTGGGCCTGGAAAAGTACCGATTTGTTGACACCGGCATCGAGTCAACCAATTAGGTGTTTCCAGTCGCGCGCGTCTTGTCGGAAAATGTGCGTCCGGCAGACGCCAGTCTTCACCCACACCTCGACAAGGGCTAACATCTTGTCCGCCATAAGACACTGAAATAAAGACTAACATTCGAACTATTGTGTGTTTCAATAAGGGAACATGGCCAACCTCCTATCCCTTCAGACACATACATACTCCTGCTCAGCGCTTTGAGAACGGCCTGGATATCCGTGCATAACGCTATTTTATTGATGTGTCGATTTCCTCTGGTCATCTCAACGGGTTCCGTTACCGCCTAAAGCCCTCCGCCGATCTCTCTCTTCCACCTCCTCCGCGTCGAACTCTTATTTAATGCTCTAAACGCATTCTATGATGGCGACGATTTCCGCCTGGAACACTGTCGCGTATTTACCCAACCTCTGTATTCCCCACTTCCTCGCATCGTTCTTCTTACACCATCCCGAACCTTCCATTCAGCCCGTCCTTCCTCTTCGATCCGTCTGTGTACCAGACCGAGTCGTTTCTACTCCCGATTCTTTCCTCGTTCCAATCCATCCTATCGGCGCTCACCACTTCGAACTCCCTGTCGAACACATACCTCTTCACTATCAGGTCCCCGGGCATGGTCTTCAATCTATTCAGCTCCTTCCTCGTCCAATATCCAATTGTGACTCGTCTCATTTCCTCCTATCCATTGGTCCCAGCTTTGCAGTCTCAACATCGTCCTCATCGCGAGCTCATTGACCCTTTCCTCCAATGGTGGCAGGTCTGCTATGATTTCCAACGTCCTGGTGGGCGTGGATCTCATCACGCCGAATATTCTCCTGAGCGCTGCGCCCTGGATTTTGTCCAATTCGGTCTTATACGTGGCCATATTCGCCGTTTTCCACCAGATACCGGCTCCGAAAGTCAACCGGGGGATTACGATCGCTTCGTATATCCATTTCGTCGTGACCGGTTTCACTCCCCAGGTCTGTCCGACTGCCCTGCACATGATGTTCATGTTGTTCTCGGCCCTGCGAGCCTGTTTGCGAACGTGATCTCCCCATGTTAGCGTCTCGTTGATCGTGATCCCTAGGTACCTCACCTTTTTGGATAGCTCCAGCCACCGACCTTGATATACGATCCCTTCGTACTTTGGTCTCCTGTTCTTCTTGGCTATCCGGATCAACTCCAATTTGTTCGGATATACCGATAGTCCATTGTTCGCGCACCATCTTTCCGGTGCGTTCAGTGCTCTCTGCAGCGTTATCTCCGCCACCCCTATGTCCTTGTTCGAGGCCATAAAGACCACGTCGTCTGCGTACGCCAACGTGGTGACTCCGCAGTTCTCGAGGGTGTACAACAGATCATCTACAGCCAGGCTCCATAATAGTGGCGATAAGATCCCGCCTTGCGGACATCGTCTATTGACCATCTCCGACGCGGTAACCTCTCCCCTGCTGGTCTGGACCTTCCTCGTGATCAGCATTTGCTTGATCAATCCAACTATGGTGTCGCTGATCGCGAACTTCCTCAGCGCATATATGATGACCTCCGTGGGGGTTCTGTTGAACGCCCCCTCGATGTCTACAAAGCGTCACTAATTTTTCTTTTCCGGCTATCTCAACCTTCTTCACAAAGTGGTGAACCGCCACTTCCACTGATCGTCCCGTCCTGAATGCATGCTACAATCCGTGCAAGTGTCTTTTCTCCAGGTACTCATCCTTTATGTACCTATCCACTAGCCTCTCCTTCCTCTTCAGGAGATTTGATTGCAGACAAATCGATCGGAACGACTTGGGTGTCGTGTAGTCCGTCTTACCCGGCTTCGGGATGAACACCACTGTCGTGGTTTCCCATGCCCCTGGTAGCCGAGCCAATGCCAAACTGAACCTTATCATGTTCACCATGGTGCCGCTTATCCGCGGGAGGGCTTTGTTTAGCAGTTTCGGGAAGATCTCATCAACTCCCGGTGACTTGTAGGCCTCAAAGGATCCCACTGCCCTTTTGACTCTTTACCGGTTTATTAGATCAGGGTTGACTAACTGGTGGCCTGCGTCGGCCTCACTACAACTTCCAAAGAGATCCAAACAGCGAAAGAAGTACGATTGGTCCTAACCTAATCAATCGGACCTGCATCCCTCCCGCACAGAATACGTCAACGCATGTTTATACTCGAGAGCCAAAGGATCTGTTTGGAATTTGTAGTGAGGACGAAGCAGGCGGGACCGCGCGCAGTCAGCGGACTACCCCTTTTCATCCTGTGTCACTCCGCGAGGCGTATTGATGTTGGATGATACTCTTTAATTTCTAGTTCTCGAAAATTAATCAGGCTGATCGGCCGAAGTATTTCGCCAGGGTCACGGTTTATGACCGTATTGTCCCGCTAGTCGGCGGTAGAGAATGGTTTTCTACAGTCTTGGATAATTTATGACTTAATTGGTTCCGCCTCGTAGCAGACCTGAACTCAGGATATCAGAAATGGGAAATAGGAATGGTATGCATTTTCATCTTTATAGCAACTCGAAGACTTTCTGTTTCTTTTCCCTTCGGACCCTTTCGAACCGATACACGTGGTGTCTGCTTTCTATCTCAAAGCAATGGGTACATTGGCAGTAAAAGGACGGAGCGTGGGCTTTTGTGAAAGTGTTCCTTGCACTTCTGCAAAACACGTGTGTTCGGAAAATGTGCTGGCTTCTTTTTACCTAAAGCCTCTTGTCCTGGTGGGAGTTAACTCATAATGGAACGAGAGAAGCTACTTGGGGGTAGAGGAAGTTGCTTGGAAAAAATCCTGTCAGTCAGCTAGCAATCACGTCACAGAAATGTTCACTGCCCAAGAATATTACAAGATGTTCTGGGTGTACGCCCGGAACAACGGGGACGCAAGTGCTGCTGAGCGAGAATTTGCGCTGGAATGTCCTCTGATCCGACCGCCAAGCGAGGATACATTTCGCCGTTTAGCGTCGAGGTTATTCTCGACGGGGTCCATGATGCCGCGAGGCAGCGAGGTGGGCAGACCCGCAGCAGCGCGAAATCTGGGCACCATCGAGAGACTCCTCGACGCGGTTGAAGCGGACCCAACGATCAGTGTGCGCGTCTTGAGCCGCCGCCTAAAGTAAGTCACAGTTCAAGATAACTGCAGCAATTATTAATTAAGAAAAAAAAATGTTATCTAATAGTGGATGTTTTTGCATTTTGTTCTAGTGTCAGCAGCATGACGGTACACCGAATCCTCAGGGATCGCAGGTTGCATCCGTACAAATATGTATTTGCATGCCGGGGATTACATTCAGCGGGTTCAATATTCCAGGTGGCTGTTGGAAGAAGTGCTAAGGAATTCGTCGTTCACCAAATACATATTGTGGACGGATGAAGCACTTTTCAGCAGGGAAGGATGCTTCAATTCCCACAATATGCATGTGTGGAGCGACGAAAATCCCCTAGCGCTTCGTCCACGTGCAGCACAAGTCCGTTGGTCGATCAACCTATGGGCGGGCATTTGTGGCAACTTTATCGTTGGGCCGTACATTCTGCCAAACAGGCTGGACGGCCCAGCGTATAAATATTTTTTAGAACATGTTTTGCCGGATCTTATGGACGATATCCGACAGAATATGTACGACGGAGCTGGGCCACATTACACCTTGAATGTCCGCGCTTATTTAGGTGAAACCTTTCAGGACACGTGGATCGGCCGCGGCCGTGAAGAGGAGGCCCACGTTGCGTGGCCCCCACGGTCACCGGATATGAATCCGCTGGATTTTTTCTTCTGGGGCTACCTGAAGGTAATTTGATTATTGCTGTTACTCTTTACTTATTCTTGCTGTAGGTATTCTTTTTTTACTTACGTTTTGTATTTGTTGTACAACAATCATTTCAGAATAAGGTGTATCGTCAGCCGATGGATACCCCTGAAGGAGCAGTTGCGCTTATTCACGCAGCGGTGGCAAACATAACGCCGCAAACATTACAGGGCGTCCAAAGGCAGCTGATTCTTTGCGCTGAAGAATGTATCGACAATGGCGGTGGCCACGTGAAGCCATTCTTGCAGTGATAACAATCGGCCCCTTTCGGGGCCAACAATTTTTAAAACGTAAGAACAACACGTTCCATGAAAAATAAATTAAGTGCTCAGTATTAGTAGCTGTGCAGTGAAGTGAATATTCGGTACATTAACCTGGACGCCCCTGACATTGCGACCCTTAACTTTGGGTAGTGTCGTATACCTGGGACCAGCTGTGCACTGGGCTCGTCCATCGATGACCAGGATCGGTTCATTGACCCAGTGACACAGGTTTTCAAGCCGCAAGTGAATTTCCGACAAGGGTGAATTTTAGTTACCTTATTGGTGATCATTCATTTTTAAATTTAACACAAGCGATGGCTTATTTCCGGCGATAATTCTCAAAATTCCCGTACGAAAATATGTATTCGGGCTTTTTAAACAGACTTATTCGTTATCAGCAACAGTGCTGGCCGTTATTGAATTACGGATTTTTATCACAATAACGAACTACGATCACTTTTCGTTAATTTCCTGTTACATTACCTTTTCGTGGCTACGTTATTAACACAAGGAAATTTACGCATTCCTCATTCTCCCACTTCAAATAATTATTATTTTCGAATCTTCTAAAAAAAAAAACTGTGTATTCGTCTTTTTACGTTACACGTGATTTTTGTCCATTTATCCTTTATTCATTATTCACTTTAAATGACGAACAAACCATGACAACATGTTCGATTTTATTTGTTACGTCTTTTTCATTTGCCATTCTACGCAATTTTCTTCGATGCATGCCGAGTTGCTTGTTCGCAGTCGCAGCGCGGCGCGTAGCCACGCTAGCGCGGGAACTCGGCCGTCAGACTCGCGCTCTGATTGGTCGGTGCTTTTTATTATTATCTCGTTAACGAAACCTCGGAGAGCATTTTCGCAAAGGCAAAAGTTGTATGCAATCACCCCCCGAATCACCCCCTTTAAGGAACCGCAGCATTTTTGGAACACCCTTATATATATATATATACTATTATATAAAAGTGAAGTTGCATACTTTGAAATGCGGTTTCTCAGTAAATATGAACTGTAGCCACAAGTGTGTTACATCACTTTGTTTGTCTTGACGAGAGGTAGGTTCTAACGTTTTTATTTATTTTTAAATAATAGTAGTTCGCGACGCGACCGCCAGGCGGCGACCGGGCGAGCGCTTCGAGCTTGCGAAATAGCACCGCAACGGGAATAAGTGACCAAGGGCTGGATGCATAGACACCCACTAAGGAAGGATTTTTGGAAATTCTATCCCCAAAGGGGGTGAAAAGAGGTAAAATATATTTTCTCGGACTCCCTATTCTCTAATATATCTTAGGCCTGATTAGATATCAACTTGGTTATTACTCACACAGATTACCCACATAAATGCCAAAAAACAATTTCAGGATTTTGCCTTAATCAACCCCCAAGAGGAGTGAAAAGGGGTGAAATGTGTTTTCATGGAGTCCTCACGAAGCCTTAGGCCCGAAGCGAAGTGCGGGGGTATTTTGCTAGTATGTATATAGCTATGATTGCTAAAAGTAGAGACCGTCAGGGGACGGGTTATGACGTATTGCGTCCTTACTTGTGGCAACCCTGGTACAGATAGAATCCGCGCTCAGTTCTGACTCGGGTTCTATAAGCTGAGGAGCACTTGTGCTCCCAATTGAACACGTCTGAGAACAAAAGTATAAGCCCAGATACGGAAAACTGGCATTAGGCGAGTTCGGTTTGGGGCAGGTCTGGACGCACCCTAAAGACATCGCCATAACGTTGAACAAATGCAAAGGTCGCAAGCAGGAAATAATTGGGCCTCTCGAGGAAGCGGCCGAGCGATAAGTAATTTTTCTCAATTACCGGTCACAAAGCGTCTCGAGGAGGCAGTCGCGATAGAAGAAGTTGGCCGGCGATAATTACCTCCGTCCCTTATATCACGAAAAGTAGGCGCCAGTAGACGTAAAGTGATTTATATCATTAATTCCTCCAAGGTGGGGGAAGAGGTATCGAGGCCGTGGACAAATTTCATTATCCATCCGGGACCGTCTATATTTAACGCCCTCTGCATTTGCATTTAGACCGTGTCGCTAAGGAAATTCTGTAAAGGATACGGATTTAACTTCCCCACGAACCGTCGATTTTATTCTTGGATCGGCGAAAACTCGCGTCGACCGTAACGTCGTTAAACGCCTGCAATTAAAGCGACTTTCAGAGATCCCTCTTGTAAATTGGAAATTCCGAATGACGGCGTAATTTCGTTCCTCAAAGATAAGCGAGCCCAGCTCCCGCGTGGCCGGTACATCTAAGAATTGTCCCTTTGTAAGAATGATTATTGCGGAATGTAGGAAATGTAAGGAAGATGTAGAATTTTGCTAAGTATTTAGGATTCTTTGAAATCTTCCTACTTCAGAATTTGGCTTGCACTTTCAAATTAAAATAAATCGACGTCCAGTGTTTCCGAGCGAATCTGCTGGTATTAAACATGGCACGTGATAAGATATAGATAAAGGATTGTTCTCTGGTTGGAAAATCGTTTGTCGAAACGACGAAACAGCTAGCTAAATTCAATTTCCCAGACTTTGAACGCATCGACTAGCGTTTCAGCGATTCGTCGACTGGAGTCCCGGAGACTGTCATCGTAAATATAACGCATAAAGCACGAGTGTGTACGAATCACGGGCAATTGACGTCAATCGATCCGTTCTGTATGGGGTGAAAATGTAGCTGGCTAAACCGTGACATGTCGACAGGCAGTACCCTACGATTGATCTTCTGAACTTACAAGGGAATTCGATTTGTCGTGTATACTTTATCGTACATATGTGTAATTTTAAGTTACAGGTTATTAAATTCGAGTTTTCGTTGGCTGCGAATATGTGAAAACGTTTGGATGTTTTGCTGTATTTAAGAAAGGAGAATGGTCTAGGCGCGCTCCCGAACTTGAAAGACTAGTATTTGTAGCATCACATGTATAACACTGTAGTGCAATATAATAGTATATGAAAAATGTGATATTTTTATTTTTTTAATAATTTTTACGAAATTTGTTCTTCACATTCTAAGGCAGAGATAATATTTATGTTGCTTTAATCGGTGGAATAATCATTCGTTTGATCTTGCTTCATCATCCAAAGGGGTCATTCTACATTCAATTGACTTGTTTTTGTACTTGATGAATAGAAATTCCGATGGAACTGAAATATGAGTTATACCACGTGAAATTAAGGTGTGTCGAAGTGTGTCGAATTTCTTGGTTTTGCATTTGTTAAAAAACTACGGGGCCTCAAAGTTTGCACCTCTTGCCTATCCTTGAGGGCAAGCTTTATAAGAATTCATAAACTTCTACGTCCTGTATTTTGTAAACAAATTCAAAACCAACTAAATGATGACTTAAACACTTCCTTATTTTGCGTGTACTATGCCATATTCCATTGTCATCGAAATCCCTCGGCAACAAGTGGAACAAATAATCGATGTGTCATAATGTAACCAGCATAGTAGCTAACTTGGAAGGCAGAATTACCTTAGAAAAACTTTTTTGAGAAAAAAGAAGAAACAAAAACAATGTAATCAAATATTAATCTGAGAGGAGGAATAGTGAAATAAAAATTGTGAAATGAAAGATACCGGATAAATATCTAAGTAGAAGAAAATGAGTACCTATGTAACGAGTAATGGTTTGTTGAGACGCGAATCGTAGTCTGCCGTGACACTTGTACCAAGCTCATGAAATCCTGTAGAAAACTTATTATAGAAGTTACTGTGAAATTTATCGCCGAACTCATTGAGAGATCCATTAGGGGACTTACTGAGAGATTCATCGTACAGGCGACCGTGATACTGTAATCTGACTCGATTTGCTTCGAAACTATTACGTCTACCTGAAGAACTATTAAGGCCAAGACTTGTAGATACATGTCACTGTTCAGAGAAATTTTATTCCATCAAACATTAACGCATAACATCTTCATAGGATGTATATCATAACATTTCGAGGCCACTGTATGACGATCAAGAGGTACAAAAACAATGAAAAATGTTCATATAAACATGCACCCTATTTGACCTTGCTTTCGGGTTACATCCATTTTTATATTTCATTTTTTTTTCACGGTTTGAAGTTTAAACCAGCGCGGCCGGCTCCACTGTGTGTATGGGTCTGTATCAACGCATGCCTCCTGCGTGTGCGTGCGAGCGTACGCTACCGCCCACACAGCTGACTCGTCTTTAAACTGCGCGCTCCGGAACTTGGACCGCTAATATTCAACTCTTAATATCTCGAGAACGAAGTCTCGAATCCCAAAACGGCAAAGGACTATTCGATGTCTTTCTGCATCAAGATATTGCATGTTCAGGATTGTCCCTCAATTTTAAGACATCCTGTATACTTCAGAATTCCACATACAATTGACGTGTTAATCTCTCATTACGGAAAACAAATCCAATTACAAACAGTTTAGTAGAATTAGTTACATATGCTATCACTATTTAGAATTATGTATACTGAAATATCGAAATAGTTACAACTCCGGACCGAGGTCAAATAGGACACACGTTTATATGACTTTTCTTCATTGTGTTTGTGTCCCCCGTCCCCCACTGACGCGGGTCCCACATATTATGATACACCCTTGTGTATTTACAGAAGAACAAATATTCCATTTGCACTGCTGCTGTTCTCCTCCAATCTATTTGGCAGAAACTCATTTTTACTCATGCATAAATGCAATGATAATGAAGAAACACTTCTAGAATTTCCTAACTTTATTATCCGTCCTGAATTCACGCTTTCATTTTCTCATCCATTTACAAGCAAATGAATAGTGTTTCAGGTGAAATGCACTCGCAAAAAGCAGTAGATTTAATTCCGCTTTGATTTAAGCATCGGGGAAATATAATACCTACATGATTTCATTAATCAAAAGAAACGTCGATGAACTGAAGTACTTGAAGACGATTCTTTCATTTTACTCCCATAAAATTTAGTAGTTGCTTATAATCACCCTTGATAGAGTCATTTTCACAGAAGACTTTTCAAGAGGAAGTAATCACAGGAAAATTGTACTCATGGCCCTCTTTTGACGCGAAATCGCCCTCGTACAATTATTCCCAAGGGGGTTACTTTCGTAGAACTATTTCTCAGGAGAAAAGCCGCGGGAAATTCGTGATAACAGCGATCCTTTTCCGTCGACAGTTCTGCACGACGATCAAATTCCCCTTCCGCTTTCGTCCTTCCTTTCTACGTCTCTCGAGCGCGAATCGCGTTCAGTCATTTTTCACTGCACGACTCGAATCCTTCCGTTTCTTTGGGAAGTGATCCTCGGGAACGAAATAGCAGGAGCGAGCGTGTGCCAAAGGAAGCTCTCTGACGGGTAAATATTTTACCTTGCTCGCTGGCGAGCAATTCACTCGAATTAATCGATCCCACCAGCGAAATCGTTCCTTTTGACTGGTGGACAAGAGGGAGCTTTCGCGTGACGCTAAACGAGCAGAAAGCGATGTTTGGGTGCCCAAATACGGGCTTCATGAAGAGTTCTTGTGTCGCGCCAATTTCCCTCCTTTCATTCAATTATTTAGTTCGAAGATGAATTGAAAAGAATACTTATGAAATGTCAAAGAAGATTTTGATGCAACGTTGTTGGTTTATAGGGGATAGTATAAATATTATTGTGCTAGTATGCCGTAGTAGAGTAGGTATGGTATAGGAGAGAGTGGGGATAGTTGAACCATGGGGATAGTAGAACCACTGAGGATATTTCGTTTTCTTCTAGTAAATTTTTGGCTGCCTTGTTAAATATACCCAGATAGCACAAAGCCATATTAAAGACGTCTTAAAGACGCCTAAAGCCAGACGTTCAATACGTTTGAAGCCAAGCGTTCAAGACGTCTTTAAGACGTCTGCAAACGTCGTTTTCACGTCTTATACAGGTCTTCTGCACGTCTTATGTCATGAATCAAGACATCTTACAGACGTCTTACAGACAATCTTAAAGATATTTTTTTCTCAGACGTCTTAAAGACATAAAGGTATATATGTATATATACCTAGAATTTAGAACTGTTTATAAGGAAGTGTGTTGGGTAGGTGCGAATATCGATAGCTTCGTAAACGGAAAGTCCTGGGCTTGATTCTTTCTCGTCAACGCCACATTTTTTCTTTCCGAACCTGGACCTGATAAAGACGTCTTTAAGACGTCCGAGAAAAAAATATCTTTAAGATTATCTGTAAGACGTCTGTATAATAGTAGGTATATACAAACACGCGCGTATTCGAATGGAACGTTGTGTCAAAATTTCAAAGCACTCGGTGAAGAAGTTTCGGAGATTTAAGATTTTTAATAAACGAACATTTACATTTTTATTTATATAGAAGACAGATTAATTGTTTTTAAAAAATAAATATTCAACAGAATATTATTATTACATGTCTTTATTGCACCATTACAATTACAATATAACAATAATGATGAATGGGCGAGGTTCAGCATAAGTGCTGCTCTACAACCAAACCTAATATATCATCATTCGACCTAGACTGAATCCACGCCCTGTCATATAATTGTATTAAAGAAAAATTGACGAAACAAATGTACGATAATTGCGTTACTATATGTTTAATATTCCATGCATATAATTCATCTTAAAGATGTCTTTTTACAGACACCTTTAAGCAGGACCGGCGGAACCATTATACAAGTTATGCGCCGCATAAGGGCGCCAGCCTTCGCACGCTTAATAATAAAGGAATCCAACTCCCACATAAACAAAATGTAAATATAATTCTTTGTTTAAAGATAAAACATCTTAACTAGAAAACAGGTGCAAAAATTTGGGGCCGCCAAAAGTTTCCTTGCATAAGGGCGCCAATCATCCTTGCGCCGGCCATGCCTTACGATGGCTTTTTACGGACGTCATAAAGACGTCTTTAACACGTCCGTAAGACATCTTAAAGACATCATTGTCACGAATCAGGACATTCAGACGTGCAAACGTAAAACAGACGTTAAATGGACGTATTTAAGACGTCGTGTCCGGTCTGAGTATAGTTAATTCTATACATAACCTAACCTCACATGCGTTTGTAGAGGCGTGAAGTGTTGGTAATTTTTTATACTTGGGATAAAAACTTTTGCGTTACCTAAAACGCTGTATTTCTGACTTTTTCATTTGTCGACAAAAGATTGTTGTCATTGGTAAGTGGTTCTAAATTACATCAAATTTATTTTTGCCGTAAGTATATTCATATTCTGGTATTTGCATACTAACCTTTTCGATTCAAAATACGTTTTATTATGTTGAGAATATTTGTAATTTGTTCATGAACGACTGCTGGGGGGGATACTTGAACCACTCTTTAGATTTCCCCCATTTTTTACAGGCTGTCTAAATATGATGCCAACTTATAAGAGAAAAACAAATCGCCACGTATAGACCAGAAAAAAATTGCTTGAGGAAAGGCAAAAGAAGAAAAATTATTTGAAAAAACCTGCTAAAAATTTGTTTGAATTGGAAAATGAAACAAAAACAAAGAAAAAGTAAACAAAAATGTCATATTGGTTTTCATTCCGATTACACGGCACGATTTGTTCAGGGTAATAAAGTTATATTTTTGAATTCGAAAATGGTTATTTATTATACATAATTGTAGACTTTTTAGCAGGGAGTCGAGACCGAAGCAGAAACCGAAATTCAGACCGGTCACATATCGGTCAAGTAATCAGTAATCATAACGAAAGTGGTGAGAAATTCTGACTGTAATGGCGAGAGGATGCAAAAGGGAACCGAAGCTCCTGACCATTTGCAGTTCGGTCGGGAATCGGGGACCGTAATTCTGAGACGAACGGGGACCGGTCGCCAGAGCGGTCCGCCGACTGGTTAGGGCTCTGGGTCGGTTTGGTTCGGGTGGTTTCGGTTTATTCTGACCTAGGTGAATAGGCCGGGAAGGTATGTATGCTGTTCCTGTCGCTCTCATTGTTTGCCTCTCTCGCGACGGGATTTGTGAAAGCAGACTGTTGCAATTATTTGTTAGTCTGACACTGTCGGTTCCAAACTGCGCTGATGTACCGAGGCATTGTTGTATTTGAAACACTTCATTAAGAAGCATTGCTCGCCATCTCCCATCGGCTTTAATAGAAGTAGTTAATATAAAATAAATTATTGTTAAAATACAAATAACAAGAAAATGATTGAAAATACAATTTTTCATGTGGTTATTTCAAAAGTATGTCCAAGTGTGGAAAAAAACAGAAGATCTAAATGTAACAAAATGTAAATATATATTTTACAAAAACTTGAATAACAAATTACACAGCGAAATTTATTATAATGATTCAATAGTTATCTCTCGCAATAACATACGAAAACATTATTTTACATCTTCTAAATCAGTTGTTGTATCAGCGTATTTCAAATTGTTTTCAGTAGTTGCTATTTTACTCAGGTTTTACTAGTCGATTTTATGTTTTGACCTGATTGAAGTAATACGGGGGTTCGAGTGGTATGGTAAACCGTCCGCAATAGTGCAGCGCGCGACTCGCTTACCTGAAACATAGAGACACTATAATAATGTCTCTACTGAAATACGGGGCGCACCGCTGCCTTCAAACATACCATCCTACGAAAAACCTTATTTTGTAGACAGTAGGCTAGAAAGATGGTCATACTTATTTAGAATTTAAAAACATATGATGTTGCAGTCAAAATTGGGAAAATAAGAATTTGCCAATATTTGTTGATGTTACAAAAATGAATTTCATAAAATATTATGTGAATAGGCAAAATAATCTAAATAAAAAAGAAAAGAATGAATGCAATATAATAAATAGTTCCAAAGATAAAAGTTTATAAGTATAGCGTAGTTTCAAAAAGGGATATGCAAAAAGTAATCAATTCACAACTGTGGTTCTGAAACAAATGCAGAACCATCAAAATAACAACTAACTCCCTCTAATTCCACATCGACTAGGTACATCATGTTTCATTTTGATCAAAATTCCTGACATCGACTTCAAAAAGTGATCGAATGGGATGACCTTCCTGCTATGTTAGTCGAAAAATAAAAACACATAGTATTGTGTTTGTAATATTGAAAACATCATATATGTTTGGAATTTCATTCATTATATCAATTGGTCCAAAAAATCCATTTCTTGTACAATATGCATAAGTATATTATTGTACATTAATGGTGAGAATTTTATTAATATTAACGTTTTACTATTGAAAAATTTTTGGCGTTATCAGCGTGGAAACTTCTAAAAATTGACTGTTGTTGTTTCCAAAACAAATTGTTAATCCTTAAAACTTATCTATCATTAACTTTGTTTATTTCTAACCAGGGGTTTAAAACAGTTATGATATCGGTTTCGGTTCTGGAAACAGTTATGAAGAACCGATATTCTGGATAACTGTTATAAGGAACCGAAATTTCTGAGTATATCGATTTCGGTTACGGTTCTACAACCGATATTATATCGGTTATAACGGTTCTAGAACCGTTATTTTTTCGGTTCTATATCGGTTCTAAAACGGTTCTGGAGTCGGTTTATTTCCGTTCGTAAATTGATTCTTATATTGCTCCTACGAAATTGTTATATGTGTTAACTCTCCGATGGCTGTGCATGGATTTATTTTGTCAATGCAATTCGAACGCAGACGTCTATTCTTGCTTTAACCATCATCTCAGTAACGTATTTACGTCAATGTTTTGATGTGTAGCTGTTTATTACTCCGTGGCGGAATCCACTTGACTGTGAAAGTGTGAAAACTTGCGTTTGTTTCAAAGTAATAATGTGGCGCGGATGCGGACGAATGCTTCAATACAATGTATAGGTAATTTGCTCCGCTGAACTCTGAAACGGGCCTAACGTAAACAATTTTTAGCTTAAGCCAATCATCGCGAGTTGAGATGTTTCGAAAAGCTCTTGACAAAAGAAACCCATGCACGGCCATCCGAGAGTTGAAACAGTGCGATGAAATAGAAACATCATTTCCGATTTGGTTGTCGCAGGATACACAAGTTCCATTTAGTTCCAATTAGAAATTCTAATAATAATTATAAAATTAGTAGTCGGTAGTAATTATTTTATTAATATTAGTAATAATAACTATAAATATATTATATCATAAAATTAATAAATAGTTAGTGTTAGTTAACACTAACACTAGTGCTAGTGTTAGTAAATACAAACGAATTAGGGTGTATTTTAGTGTTAAGAGTAATTATAATCCAATGAAAATTTAAAAAAAAAACAATTATTATAATGGGTAGAAAGAAGTGCGACATCGTTCGAAAATATTTTAAAATCTCTGATGTCGGAAAGAAACTACAATGTGTAATTGAAGACTGCTCTTCAACAATTTTGGTGTGTATAATTAACGTGTATATTTTCAACACGTAGTTACATTTTTGTTTATGTTGCAAACAATTGTAAAATCTCAGCCTTTGTGCAAAATTTCTAGCCCTTTTACAAAAAGCTTTTGTAACGAGACCCATTTTATCTCAATTAGATTGACAATGAGTAATCATAGAATTTTTGTAATACAGCTGGATGCTTTCAGCCTTAATGTAATGGAAATATTAGACAACAAAAAGACTATCTACAAAGAGTCTAGATTTCAGCCGCTTTTTCAAAATGCTAGAAATACAAAATGGCTGATTTTACCATTTTCCTACGACATCGATATGTTTATGTTTTTATTTTATTATTTTAAATGAAAAATACATATTTTTAGGACCATTCCACAAATTTGCAAAAACATTTAGAACTTAACCATCCAAACGAATTTACCATGGTTATGCTTGAAAAAGAAGGATATAAGAGAAGTGCCACTAATGTTTAGAATACTGCGAACAAAAATATTAAAAAACCAAAATTTGACTTAATGGATGCTTGTGTTAGATTGATAACTATCCATGGCAGACCATTTTCCTTAATAGATGACGCCGCATTTCAAGATATTATTAATACGATACCTTCACAAAAAGAAACAATTAATTCACACAAAGTACATGACGCAATTGCTGAAGAAGCAATTAATGTAAAAATGAAAATTAAAGGAGAAATAAAAGGCAAGTTGGTATCTCTGAAAGTGGATGGTGCTACGTGCTTGGGCAGATCTTTTCTTGGCATCAACATTCAATTCATGAAAGATGGCAAAATACATATTCGTACGTTAGGAGTTGTTGAACTTTTTGAAAGACATAGTGCCGAATATTTAAAAAATATTATTACGCATACATGTAGTACATATGGAATTACAACGAAACAGATATACACGGTGACACGGCAAATATGCTAAAAACTGTAAAAATTTTAAATGAAGAAGACGATGAGTGCGATAATCTTGATGATGAAAATAATGCAGATGAAATTACAGGATCGGAAATAACAGATGTTTTAATCAATTCCGAGCATTGCGATTATAATAACGACTCTACTGAAATAATTGATAACGAATTTCTAATAACACCTGATTTTACAATTAAGACAATTAGATGTGCAGCTCATACGCTACAATTAGCTGTTAGCGATTTGTTAAAAAAACAAGAAGTTTTGGAAATTGTGGAAAAAGTTAGGAAAGTGCTAAAAAAATTACGCACACCTCTTTTAAAGTCCATTTTGTTGGCAGTGCGTGCAAAAAGTGCAATGCTTGATTGTGTAACAAGGTGGCATTCAACGTTTGATATGCTTCAAAGATTATTAGAATTAAAAGAATATTGTGAACAAATCAAGGACAATGATTTAAAACTATCAGAATCAGTATGGGCTAAGATGATTGAATTAATTAATGTACTCAAACCCGCACGAATCGCAACGAAGCGTTTACAAAGCGAGTTATTATTACTCGGTGATTTATACGAAATTTGGCAGCGATGCCTTATGGAAGTAAAAAAAAAAACACCGAATTTGCAACTGAATTTGTTAATAACATAAAGAGGCGAGAATCCGCATTATTTGAAAGCGAAATTGTTTTAGCTGCAATATACATGAACCCTCGATACAATGTCATTTTAACAGATGCACAAATTCGTGCTGCTAAAGATTGTCTATTAAACACATACACCAGAATAGAGCAACTATGTATAGAAACGGAAAAAGCATCGAATGAAGACAACAGTTGTATAATTCAGGATACATCTCATATAGTAGAAGAAGATGAATTTGAAAGTTTGTTAAAGAATGCAGAAGCAGTCCGTGGACAAACTAAATCCAGAAATAGTACATCGCACTGTTCGGTTGAAAATAAGTTAGACGACTTCCTGAAAGAACCGCGATTAAAATCGTCCACTGATATTTTGTCGTACTGGAATAATAAAAATACATCCGAAGTATACAAATTAGCGGAAGTACTTTTAGCTGTACCACCAACGCAAGTAAGCGTGGAGCGTTTATTTTCGGCATTGAAATTTATTTTATCTCCGCATCGCTCAAGAATGAACGGAAACCTAGTTAATGATATATTAGTAATTCGCTTAAACCGTAACAAAATTATAGATAATTGAATTTCTTAGCAATATTTCTTGAAAATAAATTCTTAATATGCAGTAATCTGTAAGCGTAATATCTACTTATTTCAATTCCTATAAAACCGATGCGAGAATCAATTCCAGAACCGTTTTAGAACCGATATAGAACCGAAAAAATAACGGTTCTAGAACCGTTATAACCGATATAATATCGGTTATAGAACCGTAACCGAAATCGATATACTCAGAAATTTCGGTTCCTTATAACAGTTATTCAGAATATCGGTTCTTCATAACTGTTTCAGTCAGACCCGATATATAACTATTTGAAACAGTTATTTTCGGAACCGTTTCAATCCCTGTTTCTAACTAAACATTTTATTGATAAAAATATAAATTATTTCTGCAAATTATTTATAAAAATATTTCATTGCGACTATAAAAGTAATATTTTATTTATAAAAATATTTAAGGTAGGTGTTTATAAAATTATCTATAAAATTTAATAATTTTAGAAAAAGATGTAAATGTATTTTTAAGAATTTATATATAAATCAAATTAATTGATTGTATTCATTCTTATAAATTTGTTTCACTTATACTATGTATTTTGCTGTGGATTGCAAAAGATGCAAGACCGGATTACTAACGTGATAAAAAATAATTAAAATAACCTACTAAATAATTTTAGTCACGATTTGCAATTCGCAACAAGGAATAGTAACAATTTGTTTCACAAATTTTAATCGAGCGTTTTTCTATTTTATTTCTATTTCTCATGAGGTGATGAATTCTAAGGTCGGGTTCAGATATATTGGCTGGTGAGTTCGGTTTCGCGAGCAGCGCGCGAGGAGAAATCAGCCACCACCACCTGACGACCGTGGATTGGCAGTTGAAGTTGCTGGGCCCCCGAAGGGTATGGAGGGGTAACGGGAACGCTGCTCCACTTCGCCTGAACGAAGCCGTGTGGCTGTTGTTTATTCTAACCCATCGCGCGACCAGGCGTAACCCCATAGAGAGTGAGAACGTAGAGCAAAGGAACACCACCGAGGCAGGCAAGCGGTGTGGTGGGAGAATACCCCTCACGAAACTCACCGGCCAATATATTTGAACCCGACCTTAGTTGTCCGCATTTCTATTGCTCCCGACTTTGCGTCAACCGTATTGCAATCGGTCGAGACTCTCGGTTGACCGTTTTGCGAACCTCTCTATACATTAACTCCAACCTCTCCATAAATTAACGCGACCGTATTTCTGACCGGTCTAGACTTTCGGTGATCGTACCGTTAAGGAACTAAGGTCGGGTTTAGATATATTGGCCGATGAGTTTCGTGGGGGGTATTCTCCCACCACACCGCTTGCCTGCCCCGGTGCTTCTTTTCTCTACGTTCTCACTTTCTCTCGGGTTACTCCTGGTCGTCGCGCGATGAGTTAGAATAAACAGCCACACGGCTTCGTACAGGCGGAGTCGAGCAGCGTTCCCGTTACCCCTCCATACCCTTCCCCATACAGCACACTTCGTTGCAGGAGTATTGCAGGAACGTTGCTGCAATATTGCGTTATTGCAGGTTGCATTACAGTATTGCAGGAACGATGCTGCAATATTGCCGTGCAATATTTGAGTTGCAACGATATTGCGCACACGTTGCCATTGCAATGTTCCAGTGGCAACGATTCTACAATATTTCGGCAATATTGCGCGCACATCGACGCGCAATGTTCCATTGGCAACGATCCTACAATATTTCGGCAATATTGCGCGCACATCGACGCGCAATGTTCCAGTGGAAACGATCCTACAATATTTCGGCAATATTGCGCGCACATCGACGGGCAATATTCCAGTGGCAACGATCCTACAATATTTCGGCAATGTTGCGCGCACATCGACGTGCAATGTTTCAGTGCCAACGATCCTACAATATTTCAGCAATATTGTGCGCACATCGACGTGCAATGTTCCAGTGGCAACGATTCAACAATATTTCGGCAATATTGCGCGCACATCGATGTGCAATGTTCCAGTGGCAACGATTCAACAATATTTCGGCAATATTGCGCGCACATCGATGTGCAATGTTCCAGTGGCAACGATTCAACAATATTTCGGCAATATTGCGCGCACATCAACGTGCAATGTTCCAGTGGCAACGCCCAAACAAAATTGCACACATATTACCGTGCAATACTGTAGTGAAAATATTGTAGAAACATTACAGCAATATTCTGAAGCAATTATGACTTTGACAAAATTTGTCGAAATATGTACATGACGTTGGGTTGTGTGACAGGGCTGTCCTCTAAGCCCAAGTCTCTTTACACTGCTAATTGCGGACATGGACGAGGAGCTGGAGAAGGGAGGGTGGGGGGTGGGTGTGAAGCAGGGGGGAAGAAAGGTGTACACGCTGGCATATGTCGATGATGTGGCCGTGCTAGCGGAGGATGAGGAGGGGATGAGGGGAATCATTGCAAAGTTGGAGAAGTATGTGGATGGGAAGGGATTACAGGTGAATGTCGCGAAAATAAAGGTGATGAGGTGTATGAGGGGAGGGGGGAGGTGGAAAAATGTGGCATGGAGGTGGAAGGGGAAGGAGCTGGAGGAGGTGAGATGCTTTAGGTACCTGGTATATACTGTGATGGGGAATGGGGGGCAGGAGGAGCACGTAGAGGAGAGGGTGAGGAAGGGGGCAGCGGTAATGGGGAAGGTGTGGGGGTTAGGGAAAAGAATGTTTGGAAAGGATTGGGGAAGAAGGGTATGGCTCTTTGATAAATTGGTGTGGACGGTGGTAGGATATGGGTGGAGGTGTGGGAATGGAAGGAGAGGGAGTAAGCGGAAGGGATGCAAGAGAGGTTCCTGAGGTGGATACTGGGGTTAGATAGGAGTACACCGGGGTACATGGTGAGGGAGGAACTTCAAAGGGAGATGTTGAAGGGTAGGGCGGGCCTGAGAGCATGGGGGTACGAAAGGAAATTGGAAAAGGGAAAGGGGGGGAGCTGGCTAGGGAATGTTGAGAAGAGATGAAGGCGAGGTTTAAGAGGGGAAGGGTACTAGAGGGATTGGAAGAGGAAAGGGAACAGTTTTTTGAGAATAGGGGTTGGGCGGTGGAAGAGGTAGAAAGATGGAGAGAAAGGGGGAGTTAAGGGGGGAAGAAATAGTATTCTATGGAAAAAAGATTGCAGGAGGAGGAGAGGTGGAAGAAGATTGGGGAATCGAAATACAATAGTTGGTATGGCAGGATTAAGGGGCTGGGGGTGCCAGGGTACCTAAAGAAGGGATGGGGAGAAAGCAGGTGGCAGAGGGTGGCAAGGTTCAGGCTGGGTAACGGGACGAGAAGGGGAAGGTATTGGGAAGTAGAGGAGAAAAGGAAGTGTAGGGGATGTGGGTGGGGGGAGGAGACGTGGGAGCACATATGGGAGGAGTGTATGGGGTGGGGGGAAGAGAGGGGTTGGCAACAGGTGGCAAACGAGGTGTTAGGGAGGGAGAGAGTTGGTTGAGAAAAATAGGGGAAAGGCGAGAGGGGAGATGGCGGGAGGAGGATAGAACGGAAGGATGAGTAAGGAGATGGGAGCGAATGGTGAGTTGAGCGGAAGCGGGGGTCCGGGGGGGGGGGGAGAGGAGAGATGCGAGCAAGCGGGCGAGCGGGTTTGGTCTTAACTTACAATTAAGAATTAGGTTTAGGTAGATATAAGGTAGATGTAAGGGAAGTGGATGTGGGGATTGTAACCCTGAGGGGATTAATAAAGAATTACATAATGTACATGACGTTGAGTGGATTCTACAGCATGTTTCATTTAACTAGATACGCTAGAATTTCTCGTTGGCCGTTGAAGATATGAAAATAGTGTTAACGTGGGACTTGTTTGTACATGAAATTATAGAAGCGATTTGAAGATCCATTTAATTTTTGTAGATAGAATAGGAACTATATATTTTAATGTATGAAATTATTATTATTAATATTAAACGTATTTATTGCAAAAACACGTATATACAATCAAGCAAGAGAAAAGAAAGAAGAAAAGACAAATGCAAAGGTTCAGTCTAAAGACTGTTTTCCAACCTAACCTAAAATGACACCGGGTGAAAGTTGTAATCCACACCTATAGTGTTACAAATCCCTATTGGGGTTTGTCAAATGAGCCTTCGTTTTTGAATAATTTGAGTTTAAAGTTTTGGTCGGTAGGAATATAAGTTCGAATGAGTAAGCAATCTTATCAATCAGCGGTTGTAGCTGCGGCGGTAAAGTGTTCGTCTACAATGCTACAGGTCCTCGGTTCGAATCCCCCTGGGGAAAAAATTTTCTATGAGAAAACGACACACGAGGGTTATACTATTACGATTCTGCCTACAACACATCCATGTCGTCGCGTCCCTCACTCCCCGAAACGTTGAGGCAGGACTATTGCTGTAAAATCTCCGAAACGTTGCGGGAATACACTGCTGCAATATATTACCCAGGGTGGACATAGGAGTGTACCTGCAACTTCTCTCTGCAATGATGTTGCAGGACTACATATTTTTAATGTTCCCAAAACTTTGCAGAAATACACTCCTGCAATATTGCTAAGGCGGACATAGGAGTGAACCTGCAATTTCTCTTCAATGATGCGGTGCAACATTGCAATCTCGCACCGCAATATTGCCGAAGAGTTGCAGGATCATTGCCACAATTTTACCGTTTCGTTGCAGAATCATTGCCGGAACGTTGCAGGACTACATATTTGTAGTGCTGCCGCAAATTTGCAAAAATACACTCCTGCAATATTGTTAAGGCGGGCATAGGAGTGAACCTGCAACGTCTCTGTAATGATGCGGTGCAACATTGCAATCTTGCACCGCATCATTGCAGAGACGTTGCTGCAATGTCATGGTGCTGTGTGGGTCCGGGGCCAAGCAACTTTAACTGCCAATCCACGGTCGTCAGGTGGTGGTGGCTGATTTCTCCTCGCGCGCTGCTCGCCAAAGTGAACTCACCGGCCAATATATCTGAACCCGACCATAATTTCTTATCAGGTAAGACACTAATATTTGATCAGATACTAATAATAATTAAAAAGAAAGTACCAAATAAAATTATTTTTAGTATTATATCATCTAAATTTAATTTTTCTATAATTTTATTTTGTTCTAACCTATTTATTATTCGGGTGATCAAAAATTAGTTCCACAAGAAAGAATTGGAACTAAATAATGATCACTAACTTTTAAAGCAAAATGATACATATAATACTAAAATTCTTGCGCTACATTGTAAAGTAAACTATATTGTAAACAGAATGTATGAAAATAACCTTTAATACCGCAACATCCAGCTAAGAAATCGACTGTGGCGTCGATGATCATCTCTTACTTCGAACAGTAAGAGATGGCGTTCAACAGGGGCTTCCTTCAAGTGGGCATCATTACACATTTATTTTCACGAAAACTAACAATATTAACTGCTTTTACAGACAACACATATATTTTTTACTTATCAATTTTTATGTTAGTAATTATTTCAAATAATTATTTATTGGCATAAACTTAAAAGAACGATTTATTTCATGAACTGATAAAAAATTAGTGCCTGATCAAGAATTAGTTCCTTAACGGTAAGTCTGAGAAAAATTCTCTCGCGGTTATCGGTCGAGAGAAAACTTCGGACCGCTCGTCGCTCTCCGGTTCGGTCGAGAGAACCGTAAATGCCATATCGGACGTCTCGGTGACCCCGACTGCGGCCGTAACCGAAATTCTATCGGTCTCAAACTCCCTGCTTTTTAGCCGCCAAATGTGTATAAGATCTATCCATGGGTTTGAGGAATTGACCCTCGAAATAAACAATACGTTGTTGCTCTGAAATCAAAGAGTTTAATCTCGTTATTTTAATGTTCTATTTACACTATTTACACTATGTACAGTAACGCTCGCCTGAAATCAAAGAAACGACAATTAATGCTTATTCCTTAGCTTGCCAATTCCTTTCACAGGTTTTATATTAGTTTTATAAGACTCGAATATAATTATAGAGTTTTATATTATCTCTTTGTGTGCCACGTGTTCCCTTAGCTTCTAACACTCCCCTTCTCCCGTACGGCGGTCTCTTCTTACGTGGAGCGCGGCAGATTTAAACTTTAAGAAGTACATTTTCTTTACATGTGTATAAAAATGTATTGCTTTAGTAAAATAATAATCACAATACCTCAAGCAGAATTTTTGTAATTAATTTGAACGTCCGCAAGTACAGACTTTATTCCAACTGATAGTGGTTCTATTCACCCCAGGGTGACGCATTGATGTAATTGTTCATACAATCAAAAATAAACCGCATTACGTTTCAAAACGATTTTGCAAATGATAAAGGAATGTGTGATTTTTCATTTTATTGTTACGAGCCGGGGCTGCGGCAACGCGAGAGGCCGGCGAGAAGGGTATTTCCCAAGGAATACGGTTTATGAGTTTGTTAGTTAGGGGCGCGGACGAACCTGATGCGTAATCAGGGAGCCGCTAGGATTATTGACGGCGAGAACGAACCTGATGCGAAATCAGGGAGCCGTAGGAGGGTGAGGTTTCGTGGATGAACCCAATGCGAAATCGGGGAGCCACTGGGTTGGTGAAGATTCCTTGTTTTGGATGGTAAATGCGAACGAACCTGATGCGAAATCAGAGAGTCGCGGGAAATATTAGTGATGCCTCGTAACTCTTAATTAATGTTTGATACAACTCGAGCGGTAAAGTTGTATCGGTGGGTGAGTGCTACTAATATTATAAGGATCGCTGGGTAAAAGATGGGTTTAACGAATCTACTCGATTTACACGTGAAAACCATTCGTATATTCAATAACTAATTATTGTACAAATGTAAGTGTCGCGGTTATATAATAAATAAAAGTGTGTACCACTAGTTTGCACGGTGTTGACACACTGGCGATGCGGGACGTACGAGCGGTTATTAACCAATGCCAAATAGAATATAAACCGGACTCGCGGATTCTATGAGGTTAACTATGATTCTGACGGAGACTTTAGCCCGATCTTTAACCAACTCTGTACGAGCGTGACACGACGTGACTCTACGCGTGACTCTATAGCTTTTAACCAACGAGGGTTGAACCCAAAGGGTTTATATAGTCCCCAAAATGAGTGGGGATTCATTAGGAGTTTCCATATAAGGAAATCCTTCGGGGTCGTCGTCGTGTCACTCCCGTTCCCATGGTCGTGATCCAGATGGTCGAGATCATGACCCCCCTTAGTGGTGTATGATAAGCAAAAGGATTTTAGGGCGTTTTCCCTTCTCAGAAGCGAGCTCGAAAGTGGTTGAGAGTGGCGTATGGGAAGATTCCACATACGTAACATATTTTAAAAAAACATAACGGATAAAAAATTTTCATAGAGAAATAACGATAAACAAAGAACGTGGTTCAACTATCCCCACTCTTCCCTAATTATAATAGTAGTGTTTAGTGTAGATATCAGTATCCCATAGATGTATATCATAAAGATATTATTCCATTGGTAAATACACTATACATATTAGATGCTGCAGAAAAGTGCACCACAGGCAGAGTATCCCACCATAAAATGAGCTATAGGTATTAGTATCCTACAATAGATTTGGCTACTAAAAAATATCCAAAATCATAGGACATGTGTTTTTTTAACTGTGGTAATTCAAGTTCACTGGGTGAAATTCAGGAAGGTAGTTTCACAATCTGAAATCAATTGGTACTACACAACAATTTGCCGTCAGCGTAGTTTATTTTAGGCACCTCTAAGAATCAACCGTACTTCATCATAATCTGCGTAAAAAATTTCGCTGATGTTCCTTGTTAGTGTTTACAGTGCAGCTCATTATTTTTATATTTAAAACACAACTACTTTGGGGCGCAATGTGCGAGTGGTTTTCTCAGTGCGTAAAATACAACTGACTTATTCACGGTCGATAACGATTCGAAAATATCTTACAGATAAGTAAACTATGGAGTGGAAACACTGATTACTTAATTCGTAAACTTTCAATTTTAAAAATATTAACCGTATGTTTGACATTTAATTGCTTAAACACATTCACTTCATAAAGAGAAAAATGTCTCTCCTGCACCCAATAGTTTACCCTTTTGAGTGACAGAACGAAATGTATACGAATGTATAGGAGCTACAGAATGGGGTGAAGGTTTTAAAATTCTTAACCTTATAAATCACACAGGTCTGCGAAACATTTTAACTATAGCCCAGCACGACTATTTAGTTAAACTACCTTCGTTCTACATATCCATAAACAAGAATAGAAAAATACTATCTCGTAACAACCACCACCCGCTTCAACAGGCTCCCTCCGTCTTTCTGGTGTCGTGACCCCATTCTCAACGAACAACATAACCCCGCCTGAAAGCCAGCCAGCCAACATTCCAGATTTATTCATATTTATGCGCGCCTCTGGGTTTTAAACGCGCGCCGTGCATTCGCGTGCAACTTTGAAATGTAAATGGCGGAAGGTGGAATTCGGACCTCGAGACACGTTCCGCCTGGATTGTTTGTAAACGTCAAAGGAATCCTGCGATTAATTTCCATGCCCCCGCCACTTTCTTCCTTCTACTACTCCTCCTCCCCCGCCCCCGCCGCATTTTTCCCCAGGCTCTGGCCGGATTCGATTGGAGTCACGTGACGTCGTCATAAATTTCGAATTAAGCCGAAGTTGATATGCATGCGGCTGTGGAGCTGTTGTGGTTTATTTTGGAAATCGTAGCTTTCGTTCGTGGGGCTACTGGTGTTATGGGAATGCCCGAAGTTTAACCACGTGATTTATGGAATCTAGGAAAGAAAGATTGATGGGGTGTGATCACTGATGAGAGCAATTGATGTTTTCTTTACCTAGTGGCACGTTAATTGCGGCAGAGCTTTTTGTGGAGTTTCATATTTAATGATACAGGTCAATTATTATACAGGGTCAGTATTTTATCTTGCAACCCGTGCTCGCGCGAACCGGTAAAATGGCAACGGCCCCTCACGGACGTATTCCACTACAACCATGCACCGGCCCGGCATTCGGAGAGCTGCCAGCGACCGCTGGACAGCAGTGATGTCCGAGCTTCGAAAATTTTAGGATGGTCTCTTTCAAATTAACTTCGCAAAAAGTTATTCGGAATTTTCCAGCCCGGGTTGAAGAATTTGGGGCCTTTTTCGTATAACTTTTGAATATAAAAGATATCGGAATGTAATTTGCGCAGAAAAATGAGGGAAAATTATTCCCTCTTAATGATGGATAATTTAACATATTTTACGTTTACTCAATTTTTCTATTATCAATTTTTTAACCATAATTGTTGTGAAAAGCTTTTGCAAATTGTTTATTTGATACTGTATTTCATGCTCTTTTTAAAATTCATGGTGTTGATAAACAATAGGCTAGTTCTTTCTGTATCATTACTTTCATAAATTGAGAAACTACATTTTTATTCAATTATGTGTTAGTTCTGCAGACCTCAACATTTATTGTTCTAGTTTTCTTTTTTATAATTTTATCCTTAATGCGGTGCATGCATAGATCAGACGTGGAGGGTAACTAACAGGACGTGTTTTGGATGGTAGCGGTGTTTGAATTTTTTTCTAGAATTTTCGTGTCTGAATGTTTTAACCTTTCAGCTACTCAACGCCACGCCTATATGGGGAGTTGGGGCACTTTGGTGCAAGGGGCACAATGGATCATTAATATTCTCTTGATATCTAGAAACAGTCAGAAGTTCAAAAAATGATCACAAAACAGTATACTCTATGATCTTGAAAGATGATATAAGATTATAAGATGATACCCTATAGATATCAAGATAATATTAATGTTTCATTGTGCCCCCTGCATCAAAGTGCCCCAACTCCCCCTACCGGCATCCGTTAATGCCATTTTTTGGAACAATGCACCATTATTGTGGCTTTTACACGCAGCTGGTGAAAATTTCTCCGTACAGGGGTATAGCGCCGCGGTCAACCATGTCGTAGCTAAAATTTTTAAAAAATTTTAAACCACATTACAGTAATCTGGGGTGCGAGTGGTAAACCGATCATAAAAGCGGAGCGCGCGGCTCGATTACCTGGGCCGGGTGATTGCCAATAGCTCTTTGCGACGTTAATTTGAAAGAGACTATCCTAAAATTTTCGAAGCTCGGGCATCACTGCTGTCCAGCGGTGGCTGGCAGCTCTCCGAATGCCGGGCCGAATGCCGATGCATGGTTGTAGTGGAATACGTCCGAGAGGCGCTGTTGCCATTTTACCTGTTCGCGCGAGCACGGGTTGCAAGATAAAATGCTGACCCTGTAGTCCAGGCGGTACGGGATAGGGGGATTCCGGGATAGTAGGCCATAATTTTATTATAAGACTCTCACACAAAAAGGTTTATGATTTAAATAAAAACAATTAAGGTAAGTGCGGGTAATAATGCCCGGCAGGTAATAAGGTCCACCTGTCATTTATCCTTGGTAGGTCAATCTACAATACTGGTAGTGTCATTTATTGCTCTTATTACATACGACATGTCATTCGAAGTGTTTCCGCGCGATTAATATAACATTTGTCGGCTGTAAATTCAAGAAATGTTTCGCCGGCAACTAGTGTTGCTACAATTATAAGAATTACGTCGGTTTCTTGGCTTTGTATTGGTAGTACTCATTATCCAATTACTGTACAACTATAGGTATGTATAAGTACATATGTTGGCAACATATTCCCAGAAAATTGATGATTTCGTAAAGTGCACGCTTAACATATAACCTCGGCAATGAGGAAATGACAAAACAGATAATAAGGCCCACCAAAATATTAAGTGGACTTTAAGGCTCAGGAAGTAACCAGAGACCCCTTCCAAAGCAGGAACGATATTCAGAAGAGCTCCAAAGCACGTGCCACTTCAACCAGAAGAAAAAAGACAAGATTGTGTGAACAAGAGCCCATGCCATCCACCTGCAGAGAAAGTGTGGACATCAACTCTGCAGACAATTGGTTCCGCAAATTATTGCAGAACTGCATTCAAGAGTGATATGCGCCAGTGTGTCATGTGTCTGACCTGGATACACGAGGATTGCGTTACTAGACTTTTACTATTACTAGACTAGAGAATTGTACATACTAAATACCTAAGGTGGGCCTTATTACCTGCACTACACGAAACACAGCCGGTTTCAAAGGTTTTTAAAAACCTATTCATTTTCGTATTTGTTGTGTTCATATATTGTTACAAATATTACAGTTTACAGTTTAATGTCCACAGATTTATATAAAAAAAAGTTATCAAGAATATGTAAAATTTAAAAAAAAAAAAAAATAAATCCATAGGTGGCCCTCATTACCCACACGTACCTTACGACACGAGATACTTTAATAATCTGGCTTTACAACTAGTTACAATAGTTAAACAAAAATGAAGATAAAATCATTGAAAATTTAAATTTTAAAAAATCTTCCAGATGTGGGCCATCTTTCCCTAAGTGTCATGTATCGTCTCATGTATCAGTCGGAAACGGTAATTTTTTCTTCTGATTCTGATTCTTCTTCTCCAACCAAATTTCGTCAAACATAATACGTATATACGCGTTACACGCACACCTTCAGCCAACAGAAACTAATACATGTTTCGTTCGTCATACGCGTTACACGCACACCTTCAGCCAACAGAAACTAACACATGTTTCGTTCGTCATACGCGTTACACGCACACCTTCAGCCAACAGAAACTAACACATGTTTCGTTCGTCAAACGCTATTACGTTACCTTCACTATGCAATCTACTCCAAATTTTGACAGCTTACAGTCAGGTTATAAACCTGGCGAGTGTTAAATAAGGTAAGTTGTAATTGCAACGAAAATGCAGTCTCAAATACAAGATAAGTTGCCGAAATTTGAATTGCGACATGTTTGTATATCATGAAACTGTTTTTTATTTGTAACTAAACTGAGGATTTTATGTATATGTAGACCATAAAAAACTTCAAAAAAGTAAAAACATTACGCCAAGTACATGAATTATCTTTGTAAAAAGAAGTGAGATCCCCATAAAAACTTTAAAAAAGTAAAAAACAACGCCAAGTACATGAAAAAGTCGAGGACGAAAAAAAGTATTATCAAATAAATATCAAATAAATCACAAAAAAAAGAAAATAATATAATTACAAAATAAAAAAAAGATGTGAAATCAAAATGAGCTGCAAGTACATAAAGGTGCTTTCCAACTGCGCTTAAGATGACACAACTACATATACACAGCTAAAATGCTGTGTTATTCCATTACCCATATCGCGGACATTTTAATTAACCCATCAAAAAGAATCCCATTTAAAAACATTGTCGTAAATTAATAGCTTTACAAAATTAATGATATACAAAAATTGCGCCAATTATAACAATGCCTATTTATACAAAGAAAAAAATGTATTAAATAATATTAAGCAGATATATTTTTATACAAATAAATATTTTAATACGAATAAATATTTTATTCAAAATACTTGGCGCTGCGCAACCGAAAAAATATTAATTGACTTAGTCTTAATAATTAACAATAACTCCCTTACAATCTAAAATACATAAACATATACATATTATACATATACATATTAGAAACACAATCAGATTTATTGTACATATATTTAACTCTAATATCATACGTAGCATATGCACACGCACACATATGCACATTCACGAAGGCACGCACAAGAAAGAAAGAAAGAAAAAAAGATTAATACAATTTATACATATTTATTCTGTTTAGCAACACCAATTCGGGGCGCAGCGCCAAGTATTTTGAATAAAATATTTATTCGTATTAATATATTTATTTGTATAAAAATATATCTGCTTAATATTATTTAATACATTTTTTTCTTTGTATAAATAGCCATTGTTATGATTGGCGCAATTTTTGTATATCATTAATTTTGTAAAGCTATTAATTTACGACAATGTTTTTAAATGGGATTCTTTTTGATGGGTATTATTTAATACATTTTTTTCTTTGTATAAATAGGCATTGTTATAATTGGCGCAATTTTTGTATATCATTAATTTTGTAAAGCTATTAATTTACGACAATGTTTTTAAATGGGATTCTTTTTGATGGGTTAATTAAAATGTCCGCGATATGGGTAATGGAATAACACAGCATTTTAGCTGTGTATATGTAGTTGTGTCATCTTAAGCGCAGTTGGAAAGCACCTTTATGTACTTGCAGCTCATTTTGATTTCACATCTTTTTTTTATTTTGTAATTATATTATTTTCTTTTTTTTGTGATTTATTTGATAATACTTTTTTTCGTCCTCGACTTTTTCATGTATTTTATGTACGTACGCGTATATTTCCTCAGCATGTTGTGTCAATCTAAAAAAAATAAAAATGCACTAAAAAGTGAAAAATAATTTTTCCCCTTATTTAATCTACGGCTTACATATTTTTTAAGTCGGTGTCACATCATTTGCACTGTGTAAATCTGGTGCCGACTTAAAGCATATGGGAGTCGTAGATTAAATAAGGAGAAAAATTATTTTTCATATTTTAGTGCATTTTTATTTCTTTGAAGTCGGTTTTAATTTTTTTAAAATTTTTTTCATTGACTTGTTTATTAAAGTTTGCCTCAATGTGAACAGAATAACTTAGACGAGTACAATGCTCCCCAATAAATAAAGAACTTTCTGAAATCTCACAAACTATATCTTTTTTATACATTTCAAAGCTCTACTGGCCGTTACACGAGCTTATAGAGCTGATTTTGATTTCACATTTACGTTTTTTATGGGTGTTTTTATCGCCAATTTGATTCGGTGTATGTAAATTAACGCACTTAATAAAAATAATACTAATCCTTTATTACACCAGTAGACATTAATAATAATAACAAGAAGATAACACGAAATAATAAATGCATAGTAATTACGTACTATATGAAAATAAGAAAGAAAAAATTGTGGAGATAGAAATTAGATAACATATGATAACGTAACGTGCAAAAGACGAGGTCCAGCTATCAGCTGTTATTAACCGAATCGCTGGATATTAAATAGCAATGTATACAGTAAATAGATGTATGTTAAATAGGCATACGTTTGATAAGAGAAGGGAATGTGCATTGTGAGAAGTGAAAATTCATTTTTCGTGTCTTATAATTGTGATTTTCGAATTGCACATGAGCTTCTATGTATTTATCTAAAATTTAGTGGGTCCCAGCTTAACTATCAAACTACGCATATTACGTACTTACTATTGGTATTACCTCATGGGCGTAGTCAGGATTTCATTCAGGGGGGGGGGGGGGGGGCAATAAATAGTGAAACAATTTTTGTTATTACATCCTACGTACAGAGTATATTTATGTACGTAGGTAGGAATCAATATAACCGGGGTCGTGTAATGCGAAATTACTTCACAATTGAATTTATTTTCATTTTGTAATAAACTAATTTAATTTTGGACGAACGTTTAATTTATATTTTTTCCGGTCAGGGGGGGGGGCAAGCGCCCACCCCTGACCCCCCCCCCCCCCCCCTTGACTGCGCCCATGTATTACCTACTTCTTGAAGGAACCGAGGATTTTAGATCATGACAGGATAAGGTTGTAACAGAAAAGCTTATCCAGAGATATGTATGAATTAAATTGTGGGTCAAGAAGGACCCTGCATCTGCCATGGAATCGAATTATTCGTCGTCCAAAGGTTAAGTCGGCAATTGTTTGTATTGCGGCCAAGAAAATGCATTCATTGATCAGTTTTTAAAGTTGCATTACTAGGAAAGACACATTCGCTTGCATCGAAAATGTAGATTGAGTTTTCTAAAACGATCTTTAGAGTCCGAAATATTAATTGCCGTAAGGAAAGAATCACTTTTCTGAGTGATAGAAATGGAATGATAGGTACTATTACCCGGCCGAAAGAAAATCCTTAGCAGGCGGTCTCGGGCGATGCAGTCCGTCGCTGTGACGAGTGGTTGAGTCTCCTATTTGGGCACACTTCTAAAGACGGGGCACACGTACTTTGGTTATTGGCTGAAGTAGGCACATATATTGTCGTACCGCGCGACAAACAGAGCGGACAAAACACGTCGAGATCGAGTGGGATAGAGCGATCTGACCGACGAACGCCAAAGCAATAGCGTAGGCATTTCAGACGGTTAACCATTAATTTTAATTAATTTAATCTTTATAATCATTTTTTAGTTGCACATAATCGGAGACCACTTTGTCCAAAATTTGTCCACTTACTCCAAAATTGTGTTAAATTCATATTCTTTTTACAAAATGCGAAGTCTGTGTAGGGAACCTATCCGTAGCATTCCTAGAGTTCTATATTTTTGTGTGATGTTGCAAGTGCTTTGTTACGCATGCGGAAAAATCTTAATTTCTAAATATTTATGTTCGAAACGTATTCTGTTCGTCATGGAAAATACGATGTCGAGAAGATAACAGATTCCTTTACGATAAGAATATTAGGGAGTATTTGAAACATTAGGCATTTTTAAAGCCCTGAGATCAATCTCCATTTGTGTTTAAATAAATAAATGCCTAAACGTGTAAAATCTTGTTTCTATAAATCTCTAAGAATCTGTAAAAATGACGATAGTTGGAGCCACATTTCAATTAAAATATCGAATTTTTTGGCTTACTTCACCAACCTATCATCGTGATAAGAGACTAGAAAAGAAATATTCGAAACTGATTTAAAAAAGCTGCACAAATTTTCTTGTTCTCAAAACTCTTCTTCCAAGCTTGAAATTCAACAATTTTTAAAGGGATACTGGCCACAATTACACATAAATAATGAATAATATTAATTAGTCACTTTTAAACAACCGACTTATTTCTAGTCGATCAATAGTAAATGCTAGCAACAACCAATTACCAATTGACATTTGCACCGTGTGCGCACCGTTTGCCACAAAACTGACCGCAATTATCAACGTCCACGAGATGTCTGCTGTTATCTGTCCTATATACAGACGATGTCCTATATACATACGCAGGCATTTGCCAAGCTGGAATGTGCTATGAAGCCAATAGAATGTCCACAAGAACCGCCCCGTAATTAACACGCGATTATCGCCGTTTAAGGACACCCTGTTAGGAAATTAATTAACTGTGAGGAAAACAATTGGAGGGTTACAGAGATCAGAGAACCCTCGAAGCATACATGTGGTAGGTATGATTTTAGTGAGGCAAATGAATGGTTAGCGTAAAGACCGTCAAAAAGAAACTGCGAAGGAATAGATGCTTTCAGTGGAAATAAAGTAAATGAGGCGACTCCAAGTGAATATCACCCCATGTATACTAAATTATATACACATACATACGTTTATTAAGTACTACGCGTTTACCTACGCGTTTTCTTCATACCGTGATGGGAAAAACCTAAGCGTAGGTACATCACACGGCAATTTAATTTTTTTGTGAGTTATTGTTAATGAAACGAAATACTCCCGTTTTAACAGTAACAAGTATTTGTAATAAGGAAAACTGAGGGACGGAATCTGAATTTTGATTGAATCAACAACATAATTAAGTAATAACTGATGTAGTTATTTCTGTTGGTATGTTTTCTAGGTTTGACGAAGACGTATTATTATTATTAAGATTTAAGTGCATATGTGGAGGAGGTGTATGCTCTTGGACCGTTTTAGGACCGTTTTATTGCCGAATCAAAAAATAGTGTCGTTATTAGCATCACTTGAGTTACACTGCATTCCACATTAGAGCATACCGATTTCGCGCAGGCACGACCCTCAGGAGGCGTTGCTACGCTCGACTCCTATGTTTTTCTCCGTCGCACGGCCCTGTACTTACTCTCTCTGTTAACTTTTCGTCCACTGTTTACGTTGACAACGGTCAGGTCCCGCGTTTGGGATGTACCAGTTATTCCTTGGAAATTACCACGACCAATCGCATGTGGTTCAAATTGTGGGTAGTAGTGGGAGTTGCGCAGATCGGTCGCAAATCGGTAGGGGCGTCGGTATGCTCTAATATGGAATGCAGTGTACATTCCTGCAGTTTCAGATTTTTTCAATTTTCGAATTGCCGAACTTCTCATATCAGTGACTAAATATAACTGAGATATATATTTGGATACTGAAATGTCCATTTGAAATACAAATAAAAATGAATAAATATTCGATGTTCAGTAACCCATGATCGATCACGAAAATTACACCTTAAATTTTAAATTATACAAATATTGTTGGGGCAAAAGTTGTGTCAGAAGTATAAATATGTAGTACAAACGTTCCAGAAAATGGGAATTATACAGCAAAGGAATTCAATGATCTTAATGGAGCTCTACATTTATCTAATAACCACGAATCTCAGCCACAACTTTAATTAATCTCACAAGAAATCGAGCAAAATATCCTTCGAGTCGCTTTCCTTTGTCACGAAATTCCTTTTGTCGTAAGTTTTTGATCCCTCTAATTTCCAGAGGAGTAATTAACGCAATTATTAACGTTTGCCCTGGAACTTTCCCCCACAATTTAATGTGTACCTTTGAGATTCCAACGAGGAAATCCGTTTAAAGTCCAGTGAGGACGAGCGGTTCGCGGCCTAACTCATCGAGAAGCGGGTTCGACCAGTTCGACGTTATCGTGGCCGAGATTGCGTGCCTGGCTCGCGTGGAGGATTGTCATTCATTTTTTCCAAGGGACTCCGCGTAATTGGATCGGGAAGTGTTGTCTAATTGCGCGATTCTATCGATGTACAATGGGCTGCATACAGCGCCAAGAGTTTCGGGTGATAATAGGGGAGTTAATAAATCATTGTGCAAAAGCACGGAGCATATAAATAGAAAGCGAATTTTTAATGATATGCAATTAAATCGAGTATAATGAAGCGGGTGTTTCTAAATCTCCTTTATCTTTAACTCACCAACCAGCAATTACACAGCGTAGTAAATTATTTTAAACAACGTAGTGGTGATCGTTCGTTGATCGTGGTTATTAGGGTAAATCCGGGAGACGCGGTCAGGCCGGAGAGTTGGTCGAGTCGCTATATTTCAGACTCCCTACGTAAAAATGCGTTAAAGTGCAGACCAATTACTTCTCTAGAAGCCAAACAGTTGAATGAATAGCGTCATTTCACTTCTTTCTGTGTTTTTCTGGATTTATAGGCTTTAAAAGGTAAATTGAGGTTACATTTAACCTCCTTTGTCAAACAGCGGTGTACAGAATCGTATTTAAAATATACTTCTGAGTTTATTTTCGTTTAATGTTTGGGATAATAAGATAGTAGAGATATTGAGGGACAATGCAGCCAAAGTATTTGGCCATATTAACTCTTCCTCTCAAAGCTAACGAGAAGACCACCTCTCGCTGCAAAAAGGAGAGATAATCGAGTTATGATTTTTTATTATTTTTGTTTTTTTAATTTTTTAGTATTATTTTATTATTATTTTTGTTTATTTATATTATTTATTCACTTTTGTATTCATTTGCCTTGCTAATCGCCAGGAGGTAGTTCACTTTTTCTTTGATGTGTTCTTTACTTGTTTAGCGTAAACAAATTAAATATCAACGAATCTGTAGTTGTATTCACTCATCAATAATTTTACATTCTCCTATGTTAATTTTCGATGAATAATTATGTGAGTAGTTTCTGCTAACGACGAAAACCATTTCTCCCGGCACATCGGGAGAGGTGGTCAGATGTCATGACTTCAGTTTTAACCCGATTTACAGTAAATATTGTCTTAACCCTTTCGCTACGGCGGTCCGCTCCGCCGGGTGACCTCCACTGAACGGGACCCCGCGCCACGATTGCACAGATTGCGTGTGGACAGTCTTCGACGTTCAGGTTTACGTCTTACGCCTGAGCAACACCGCCGTGATATGTTTTTGGAAGAAAAGGAACTTTTCTTTAAAACAAGATATTTATAATTTCTCCACAAACAATTTTTTAATTAAACATTGAAATTAATATTTTTACACAACAAAACGCAATAGTAATATAATGATAACGTAATATTGAACAATAACTTTTTAATAATAGTATTCTGTATGAATTTTTTCAAAACAGGGAGATACACATAACTAGAGATGTACCAACTAGTGACCGACTAGTCGGTTAAGCCGACTATCCGGCCACTTTTGTAGTCAGCGACTAGTCGGCTACTAGTCGCCTTCTTGGGGGTCGATTAATCGGCTAGTCGGCTAGTCGGCCAAAACCCTAGTCGGTACATCTCTACACATAACCCAACATCACAGGACTTACATTCGTATCGCGATTCACGTCTTTGATCATTTTTTGCACATACCACACATTTTCTTAATGATGCTCAGTTAGTAATTATCGGTAGTCGGTAAGCGAAGACACAATCATTCAACAATAGTTCTACAACTCGAATTGAAAGTCTTCTAACCATATATTTTGTATTATTATTACTATTGTATTATTACGGGATGCGGAACGTTATTCAGTGTTGAATAGATTGGGAAAATAAAATAGTTTTGTGGAGAGCGACTATAGTCGCCCGTAGTAGCGAAAGGGTTAAAACAAATATTGACTAGTTTTTCTGAATCAATATAAAATTCGCAACATATAGGTTTGTTCTGATAAAATAAGTAATTTCTATATTAGTTTTAATAGCCATTTTATATTAGGTCGACCGCGTCTCCCGGATTTACCCTATGTGATGCGAATATTTTTGTAATAATATTATGTGCTAGAGGAAGTGCAGTATATTTGGAATACCAGTTTGTTTAAGACGAATAAAAAACTACATAATATCATAGGGAAACTAATAAACTTTCATATTTCTTAGTGTCAGTAAAAATAAATAACAAAAAGTAACTGAAAGTTTGGTTTAAATGAAAAATGACAAGAAGTATCGATTTCGTTAAGGTGCAGGTAATTTGGAATATCGATATTCCAATTTACCTTCATTTTATAAAGTTAAAAATAACATGTAAATAATAAAATTATTAATATAATTAGTTTATTTTATGACGTAATCAGGCTAAGAAATCACAATTAAGGAACAATTTTATGTAGATATCTATAAGACAATATTTACACAAATGCTAAAAAAGGTTATATAGGTGACAGACGAAACTGACGCGGTGGTAGCCATTACGCGTGAAACAAAAGCATCGGTAGGCTTTGGAATATTCCAAATTACCTTCACCTTCGGTATTCCGAATTAGCAACATAGCATTGAAACCTAAAATTTCATATCACACTTTGTATTCTCGAAATAATCGCAAAACTGGCACGGAACCATAGAAGGAACATGCAAATGAGTCGATTAAGTGTTTAACACTAAAGTTTTGACATATTTTAACCATGATTGGAACGATTGAATACGCGCTGAAAAAGTTTTGCAGATTGACGTTTGCTTCCTCTGCAGATTAAGTCGAAAATGTAAAAATTGCGGTTCATCCACAAATGTCATTAGTGAACAGGTCATTAGCCCCTATAATCTACGGTGTTACAAATTAAATAGCGTTAGTAGTTTATTAGATACTTCGGTATTCCAAATTACCAACAGTATTCCAAATATGCTGCACTTCCTCTAATATTTAATTAATACGATCTGAATTTGATATACAAGATGTGCTGATATGGGAACAATTGAGGGAATAGGTGTATATCTTTCCATTTCCCATGTAAAATTTTATCCACCGAAAATAAAATTGTAACTTCTGAAGAGCAAGTGTTTATATTACTGACAAGCATCGACTGAAGTTCAATCTTTTTTCGCAACAAACTTTCAAATGTAAAATTTACAATTACTATGAATAATTCTTTTATGACGATAACGTAAATGAGTATTAAATATTACCCATACCTACTAATATACGAAAAAAGTATAAAAGTGAAATGTTGTCTCTTTGTTTGTTTGTCCTTCTTTCATGCCTAAACGGCTGAACGGATTTGAATGAAATTTTGCATATACATTACATACGTCCTAGATTAGATTATAGGCCGTTTTTAGGCTTTCGTATTTTGGAAACATCATAAGTAATTCCCGGGTGAACCCGTGTAACGGGTCAGTTAGTATTAAATACAACATCAAATACAATTTACGAATCCACCTACTATGACAGTAATATTTCTATTCAATATTGGCCGGTGAGTTTCGTGAGGGGTATTCACCTTTTCTCTACGTTCTCACTCTCTCTCTCGAGCTACGCCTGGTCGTCGCGCGGTGGGTTAGAATAAACAACAGCCACACGGCTTCGTTCAGGCGGAGTCGAGCAGTGTTCCCGTTACCCCACCATACCCTTCGGGGACAAGCAACTTCAACTGCCAATCCACGGTCGTCAGGTGGTGGTGGCTGATTTCTCCTCGATCGCTGTTTCCGAAAACGAATTCACCGGCCAATATATCTGATACAGACTTTAGTATATACTTTTTAATGAAGAGGTATTTCTACTTCCAAGTACCATTTCAATAAATACAAAAACGATTTAATACAAACTGGAGAAAACACCAAATACAATTTACGGATCCACCTATGATAGTAATATTCCTCTTCCATTCAATCCTACCGAATTTAAAGTATCAATTCTCATTTCCTCTTCCTTGAATTTAAAGCATCAATTCTAATTTCCTCTTCACCGAATCGCCTCGTCAGTCCAATCATACCATAAATTAGCGAAACGACCGATAGAACGCTTTTACCAACATCAAAATCACTGGTAATGTATTCGGTACATTGTACGTGGCCCGCATGCCGTCGTTCGATTCACAATTAACTGCCCATCCTTGTGTTCTCCGTTGTTTCCAAGAGAGGGAAGTTTGGCCAGGATACACAGAATGCTCTGCTGAGATATCGGGACTCGACACTTTCGTCCCACGACCCTATCAGGCTCTAAATGAGACTCGATACAAATGCTACATACCTGTCCCAAATCAGCAAATAATGTACACTACAAGATTGCATAAAATACACTTCTCATAAAAAGGGTATCAAAGGAGAAAATTGTACAATATCCCCTTCTGAAGTGCTGTTTATACTATGTATATTAATCATGGTAACTCCATGCGTTTTACCAATAATTATCCCTAATTTCCTTCAATTTCACATATTTACTTCAGCAGTAAAATTTCCTCTTATGCCGAGGCATTCATGTAGCCCATAGAATTAAAAAAAAATCAGTAAACATACACCTTCACTATTAGAACCATACATTAATGGTTAAAACCAATCGGGAAATGTATAACAATTTATTACCTTACAAAGAAACACCTTGAAGTGATATTTAGCGATTTTGATGAAACTTACAAGAGAAGATATCGAACCCGCACACGTCGATTTTAATGGAGCTTTTGTAAGAAGTAGTTTTGAGAAAAATATCTGACACGTATTTTTAGTTATCGGCAATCGTCCATGTTGAAGGGTGTAAACAGCCCCTAAAGTTGTGCCTCGAAAATAATTTTCTAGAATATTTCGTGAACTATTAAGCGTAGGATAATTTTTTTTTAATTGCGTGTGCCTTTAAAGACGAATCCAGCCCCCTGCTCGGTTTAAAAAAAAATAAATTTGTTTTAAACAATATATTGAAAAATTAACACTTTTTTGTCAACTTTTCTTGCAAAATGTTAATCAATTTTCACATAAATTTATATAGGTATGTAAACTGTGGTTCCAAATAGAAAATACGGATATTTGGATGTTTTTATGTTTGGTCATACAATAATAGTTATTGTATATTTACTTTACTCCCACTTTTTGAGAGATGGAGTTTTCAGGCATGTGCCGTAAAAGGTATCACACGTTTATGATATCTTGAGTCATTAAGCTACATTATATTTCGCCAGTTGTCCCCTGAATGGTTGCCACAGATATAAAAGTGGCGCCGTACTAATCTTTCCCGTGAAAGGGGTATGGAAAGCCTGTACCGCGCTCGACTGGTTCACGGTCATAAGACCTGCAGTCGAAGTACAATTGAACGAGAACTGTATCAAATATTAAAACAGTCAAACCCAAAATTGTATTACTCTACATCACAGTTTACACATATAAATTTATCTGAAAATTAGTAAACATTTTGCAAGAAAAATTGACAAATAGTGTTAATTTTTAATATATTGTTATTATTGTTAAAATAAATTTTCTAAAAACTGAGCAGGGGTTGGATTCATCTTTAAAAAAGATTTGTCCTATGTCTAATACAATCGGCAATAAGTTTGGAACCAAACGCAAAGATACGAAACTAACGAGAAACACAAATATATTTTAGGTATACATATATAAGATGCAACGATACACATATGAAACGCATGGAAATATTACATTCGTTTATTTTAAAGTAAAAACACCGAAAATAATTAAGAATTTCGTTTATTATATAATAAATCGTCGTGATTTTCCCTATAAACGTCGTACGTTTTTGCTTGTTAATAAAAAATTGTTCAATTTAATTGAAAAAGCTCGCCGTCACCGGATAACGAATCTTATGTAGAATATGTGTGCAAATAATGAAGTTAATCGAATGAACGGTGAAACAGTTATCATGCCCACCGTCTTGGAAAATAATGTTTCGAGAAAATCCCACATTGTTTAAAATTTTCCAATTCTCATACCTGAGGTATATACCCATAGGTATATAAACATATACCTATAAAACACAAAAAGAATTAAACCAATTCGATTAATGGTTTATCCCTGAATCACTCGCAAATATTGATCACGATTTAGCGCTGAGAAACGTATATGACCCCTTATCCATACAGCACACTCCGTTCCAGGAAGGTTGCATGTATGTTGCCGTGCAATGTTGCACAGGGGCGGACATAGAAGGATTCCAGCAATGTTGCAGTGCAATATTGCACAGCAAAGTCCCAGAAAAATTCCTGCAACGTTTCGGCAATGGTCACGCAACGTTCCGGAATTTTTCTAGCAATGGTCACGCAATATTCCGGAGATTTTCTAACAATGGTCACGCAACGTTCCAAAAATTTTCTAGCAATGGTCATGCAACATTCCGGAGATATTCTAGCAATGGTAAGGGAATTAATTAAATTAGAATAAATACTGACAAGTAAATATTCATATATTTTTTCAATACAAGACGACAACAAGAACAATAACAATAAAAAAAATAATAATATTGGCTCTGGTGGAAATTCCTAAGCCCGCGTGGTGAAGCTCCAGGCGTTGTGTAACGTCACTCACATGCGACACGACAGGTTGCAAAGCCAAAGCACGTAAGAAAGCACAAGCGTAAATAATTAGAGCGTGATTATTAATTGCTTTTAAGTAATAAAAATTGTTAGAACGTGTGTGTTTTGTGGCGCAAGAGACCTGAGTGAATTGGATGAAGGTTTGATATATCACGGCTAAGTAGAACACATGTATATACTATTTGTTAAGTTAAGTCGAACTTCTTAATAAGAAATAATTTTGTTTGTTACATATAGATTTCCATTGGTTACAGAACATGGGTCTGGGACAGAATTTCGTACATTCAATGAATGCCTTATTGTGTTATAATCATTTTGAAAAAAACTGTTTTCAAGAAGGCACTTCTAAAGGCTGTCTTCTCCCTGCAAGCATCCCTACTATATTTGGACAATATAAATGTTCTTGTGTTTTCTGTCACGCTATATAAGGACTAGATAAAAACAGATCTTTCGCAAGTAACAGATATGAATTATTCAAATTAAGGAGCTTATATTTAAGTTAAAGTAACTAATAATAACATATTTGATGCTTATTAACCAACTGCAATTGTTTAATTATTTAAGATACACATATTTTTTTACTTTCTACAAGCTTTTACTTTTCACACAGTTTCCTTGTAAACATGCATATACTGTATAACTTTCATTTCGCTTTCCGTTCAATTATTTAAAGTAATGGCGATTGTTATTTTTTCATTGCTTCGCTTCAATGCACCCTGTGATTGGCGTTCCATGAATGCTGTTTTTAATGAAGCCATTTTTCATGACTAAAATAATTTATTAATGACCTTTCATAGATTCATTTACTAAACAGGAGCTGTGCAAGTAATATTGCGATAATGGCGTTGATGATATCAAATAAATTAATAGAGGATTCTGTGGCAGAGAAATATAGTTGGTGCGAAAAATAGCAAAAACAATCATTCAGTACATTCAAACATATAGTAAAATTAGCATTGAGTAAGTAAATTTATTATTTATCACATTTCAGCACTTAAAATTGTAAAATAAATGCATGTATTATTCCAGGTTGATTACATGCTACATGCAGTACATTTTAAGTAAAGAGGGCAGAAAAGTCTGGAACTGACTTTTCTGAAAGTTGAGAAGATCCACCAGAGCTAATACTATTATTATTTTCATTGTTTTTATTATTGTTCTTGATGTTGATGTCGTCTTATATAGAAAAAATGTATAAATACATATTTAGTTCACAGTATGTATTGTAATTTAATTAAATTCCTTAATTGTGACCATTGCTAGTGTTTGAGATGAGACTGGGGTGAGTGTGATAAGAAAAGAATCTAAGACAGGTTATGTTAGAGAGTGCACAAGTTTCGGTGAAACCACTTCGTCAGTTTATTGCACAGAGGTGAGCGTTCTTAATATTTGAAAAAACGTCCCGTGATATTACTGATCACGGCACGGCACAAGAATAATGAGAAGAGAAAGACTTGATCACCACGCGATCACGCCACGTGGCGTCCACACGGTTATACTAATCGTTGGAATTATGAGTGTTCAACACAATGTATAAATGCACAATAACTAGTAGTGAGAAGAGCGGACAATTATAAAGCACTTGAGAGCGAGAGAAGCTGATGAGTCGTAAATTCGCGGAGCGAGATCACGGACTGCTTTGCTGCAGAACACACAAGAGAAGAGTGATGACTATGGCCGCTGGCCGTTACGCTTCTTCTCCGTTCTCTTGGATCGTCGACGCGCGCGCTCATTGGTCGATCGATCCGAGCTGATTGGTTCATCGATTGCGGCGACAGTTGATCGATCACCGCTGATTGGCGGCTCGCCAATCGATCAGCGCTGCTGAATCGCGGTCCGCCAGGTGCTGCCATGAGAATGAGTGTGGCGGCGTGGGAAACTATTTTCATCCCAAAACGTTTTTTTTTTCAAAATCCTGAGGTAGTAGATAAATTTTGCGAACGGATTTGAAATCAGTGCGACAAAATCTATAGGAAATGATGTACAACATGTCAAGAAAAAATTCTAACCGAACATGGTATTGGACAAAACATATTTTTATTGTAAAATTTCAAGTTTAACACAGATTTTCAATGGTAAAAAACGTTCGTACCATAATTTCATTAATTTTCCCTTATTCTGCAATCTTCAGCTTTAATTTTAAAAAAAATCATCACTCTATCTCATTTCTATCAAAAGTTCTTTGATTTTGAAACAAACTTCGCCACTTTGCCCCACTGTGCGCCGGTCCCGACCAGCGAGGACTTGGGCTGTTCGGCGGTGGCTTCTGATCCCAGTTCGAGTCTCTGTACTATAATTTTTTCCTATTCGAACGTAACGAATCACTTCTCGACTTGTGTATTTACTACGGAAATCGCGATTCCACTAGCGTTCAGAACGAAGCGGTTTTTCGTCGTTTTCGCAAAGAACGCAAGTGGCTGATTTCAAGTCGTTTTGTGGTTATGGGTTATATTTATTGATGAGTGGGTAATTTTTCCACCCCTTCGGGGTTAATTTTTTTCTAAATATTGTATTGTCCTCCAAACTACGCACGCCTGCAAAGTTTCAAGACAACTCGATAGTTGGAAGTTGGTTAAATTTCAGTTGCCAGATTTCTACCATGCATATATCAAACATACAAAAAATATACAAACAAACCGAGGGTCGAAGCTGAATAAAATCGTTTAAAAATAATCTGATTTATACCGTGTTTAAATTCATTTTCATTTGGGAAATCACAGCAGTATGTTACTGAAACATTCATGCCGATACGATAGAAAGTTTTACATTCTGTTAAAACACACAAAATATACAAATCATTGAACAATCATATCATTATATTTTTTCACAAGTAAACATAAATATTGCACCGAATGAGAGAAGATAATAAGAATTGTGAAGTTTAGAAGGGATATTGATACCCAAATTAGTATTCTTTCATAAATTATTGAAATAAACTATCAAATTAAAGAGACTTTATATTTATTTGTCGTCGAATAAAAATAACCCAGAGTTAGTTTTATTTGAAATGCCACGGATGAATCAGTTTATTCGACGGGAATTCATCCGTCGGCCACAAATAATTTTTTTAATCGAGGGCCTCTATTCTTGAGGTCCCCCGAAGCTCGAGCCGAGCGACATTGTATCGCTCACCCGTCTAATCTGTTGCCTGGAGTTGCTCGGCGATGTACAGTAAAGTCTCCCTATGGGCTCGCTGGTCGGGACCGGCGATGAGCCCTCATGGAGACCCTAGTCCTAATTCCGAGTGTTCGTTTCTCGCTTCTTTCTGGTCGAAGGGGGAGCGAGATGGAATGCTTTGCGTGCGCGGCAGGCGTGCGCGACGGGTGCGAGCGCTCAGATGGAATCGTGACTGCTCGACGCATGCGGGCGACGGTCAGATAGCCAGGCACGGCACGAGTCTTTTTTGGGCCCTAGGCAAACTTGCCAAATTCCGCCATTTATTATAATACATTTATTTGAGTTTATTGATGACCTTACTCTGAATTTTTATTCGTAGTATTAAACCACTCATAGTACAACTTGTAATATTTAATTTTAAAGTTTATTTTGAACAATACCAGCAATGAAAATACCATTTTGCACCTATTGTCGACTTTCCGCCCAGGGCGCAAAAAAGACTTGAGCCGGGCCTGCGTCAAGATTTAGCGACCATCGCGCACGCCCGCCGCGCATGCAAAGGACGGAGTGTCAGGCCTCCGAAAGACGGAGCGAGACAAAACATCAACGCGTCGTCTGTCTCGTACCGTCCTCGCTCGCTTTCAGCGCCTTTCGCTCGCTCTCGTTCCATCTCGCTCTCGCCTTCGCCGGACAAGAGTGAGACAGAAGTGGTGGGAATAGGTGACAAGCCCTCATCGTGTGCACAAAACCGAGCCCATAGAGAGACTTTACTGTACATATCATTGATTATGCAGAAACAGAATTTCTTTATTTTTCATCGTATCAATATGAAAGTGATTCTGCCGATTAAATTGACAGGAAATAATTTGAATCGGACTAAGTACTTTGAACGAAACCGGCTTTCAATCCTGCAAATAAATTTTATGTGTAATAGCGTTATTCGTTAATAATGATAGTTCAAATTGTGTCAGGTTATCTTTCCGTCTTTCCTTCTTACACTCCCGGACCTCTCTATCTTTCATTATTGCTACATTCAGGGAGGTTCTAACGCTAGACGCAGCTCTCGTGCTGTATTCCTTCAAGACTTCTCGATGAAAAGAGAAAACTCTGTGGCAACAGCGCGGCAGAGACAGAGAGTACAGAACATGTGGCAACTATGCGTAAAAAATTCGTCTACCCAGAGTACCTGAAGATGTCATTGCTGTACAAATTCTTTTTATCGATCGGAGTAATTTCATTAGGGTCCGTTTGTTTACTGGGGACGCTTCGATCGATTCGGACCAAAACAAACTTGAGACGGCAGCCTTAAATATCGTCTCATTCTGTTCGAACCTGTCTATACTAAGATACCACATCCCGATTGGGCAACCTGTATGGGTTGTAGACGAAAGCCGTACCCAAACAATCCTGATTTTTGCATAATAATCTGATTATGTCAAAATAATTAAAATCTCTTCAAAATTTGTTAAGCGTTGCGTGAGAAAATTCGACTCAACCGCTCGGTCAGATAAAATCAACGCCCTCACGTAACACAAGGAACAACATTTAAAGAACATTTTGTAATTTTTTCGTAGGAAAATATTTGCGATTATAATAAAGTAACAACCGACATCCAACAAATCTTTTTAAAAATGTAGTTTTGCGGTGAGTACCTACTGCCATTTGGAACCAGATTATCTAGAATAAAAAAATAAAAAAATTTCGTTAGTATATTAATGTATTCTCTGATTAACGGATTAAATTTCCGAAATATTAATTTAAAAGAGAATGGCGGCTATTTAAAGTTGAAATCCTGATTTTTTCGTGCAAAAATCAAGCGAAAAAATCAGGACTCTGTTAATCAGAGGATACTTTAATATACTAACGAAATCTTTTTTTTTTTTGATTTTAGATAATCTGGTTCCGAATGGCAGTGCTATTTTCCTATATATTTGTGTGTGAAAACTATACACGCAATTACAAAATACCTACAAATAAATTGGAATTTTGATTTTTGCATTATGAAAAAAGTTATTATAGTATTAAACGAGACGTTTGTCCAACCAAAATTTTCGTTTGTCCATCGTTAAGAAAGAAGTTATGACCAAACTAAAATGTTTGTCATCAGTACACCCACTGTCCAAGCAGGGTGGACAAACGAAAACAGTTTCTACTTTATAAAACTTTGCACTTGGGGGCGCCACCTTTACAAACCTCATAGTGAATGGATTAACTGTAAATTAATATTTTAAAATAGACTTTTTCTATATTATTCAATTTCTTAATTTCGATGTTTATAACTATAAGGTTACACATTATACTTGTGCAGTAACACGGACTTTTAAGTCTCTGCAACTCGTGCCCGTGGTCATGGAAAGTTCTGTTTACATACTCAGAGTCACTTTAGTTCTTGCGATTAGTAGAATGAAGTTCATGTGTATCCACGCGCTACACGCGCACACGTAAATAAAAGACAGGTAGGGGTAGCTAATCTTCCCAGTGAACGAGAAAATTTATGGTGATGGTGGTTATTCGATCTTCGTAGATAGATTTTCAACGCGTCCCTCTCTGCCGGGTAATGGATATGGGAAAGATACGACACTCGCTCTTACTACCTTGTTGATGTTGAATATTCATATTTCATCTACGTTATTGTTCTCTAGATTATCCTCGGATCAGGGGCCTTTACCTTGATAAGCTGCCACGTGATTGATCCGATTTATCGAGCTGCAACTCATCAAAGTTCTATGCCCGTGCCTGGATCGAGTTACCAACGGTACCGTTTCCTCTTTGTTACAAGGAAATTGTTGCAGTTGAAAGCACCTACTATGGATGAGATATCATGTAAATTCTGCTTGTAAGTGATTTATTGTAAACGACATGTCAATGGGGAGATAACCTGTTGCTCCAATGGGTGGGACAATCATTCGTTTGAACTTATTTCATCATCCAAAGGGGTCATTCTACGTTAAATTGATTGGTTCTTGCACTTGTAGAAAGGAGATAAAAGTCAAATATGGACATTCCGCGTGAAACTAGCGGTGGGAGCCCAGATAGCACACGACGTCTTAAAGACGTTCATTTTACGTCTGTTTTTGGTCTGAACGTCTGACGACCTTAATAAGACGTCTATAAGACGTCGGTGTCGAGACGTTTCTAAGACATCTGTCATAGGCGTCTTTAAGGGGTTAGGACACAGTAACGAGCCAAGAAAGCAGACGATTTTTAGACGACGATCATAAGAAAAGTAAACAATCGATTAACATAAGGTTTTGTGTTTTAGTTCACTATATTATGAACTATAAGAAAAGCATATAATATTTACAAAATAGCATTTGTACGCCGTGCAATGTCTCCATTTAAAATGTTCATTTTTTTCGGATGGCCAATTGGTGGGCCGGATTCCGGCAAATCGGATGAACTGTAACCAAAACCCCAAAAATGTCATAAACTATAATATATTTCCTAGGCATTGACGATTAAACGTTTCAAATTTTTTAATTATTGTACAAAATATAAACAAAAAAGTCGCACACTTTTGTCGAAATTTGATCATTATTTTTCAAACATCGGCCATTTTGTCAATTTTCGCTAAAATTGAAATGTTGGATCGTCAATGCCTAGGAAATATATTATAGTTTATGACATTTTAGGGGTTTTTGTTACAGTTCATCCGATTTCCCGGAATCCGGCCCACCAGTTGGCCATCCGGAAAAAAAGGACATTTTAAATGGAGACATTGCACGGCGTACAATTGCTATTTTGTAAATATTATATGCTTTTCTTATAGTTCATAATATAATGAACTAAAACACAAAACCTTATATTAATCGATTGTTTACTTTTCTTATTATCGTCGTCTACAAATCATCTGCTTTCTTACCCCCTTAAGGGGGTAGACACGTCACGTGGTCTGGCCGATTTGGCCGATCGGTATTACAGCAGGTTTTTTCTGCACAGAAATGGTAATACCGATAAATCGACGATTGCCCGGTAAACGCGAGAGGGAGCTGTTTGCTATTTCCGTATTCTATTCCGAATAAGGAAAGAAATTCTCAGCTGTTGCGTTGTACTTATAAAAATTTAAACGGAAAGTCGGCTGGTACTACAAACGTAGAAAATTTATTGTAAATTTTAATTACTTGAAATGTGGGGGGAGGTGGAAGAAGGTGGTATGGAGATGGAAGGGAAAGGAGGTGGAGGAGGTGAAGGAGTTCACGTATCTGGGGTATACCTTAATGGCGAATGGGGGGCAGGAGGCACAGGTGAGGGATAGGGTGAGGAAAGCGGCGGCGGTGATGGGGCAGGTGTGGGGTATTGGGAAGAGGAAATTTGGGAAGGATTGGGGGAAAAGGGTGTGGCTGTTTGACAGATTGGTGTGGGCCACGATGGGGTATGGTGCAGAAATATGGGGTTGGAAGGAGAGGAAAGGGGTGGAGGGGTTGCAGGAGAGGTACTTGAGATGGGTGCTGGGGGTAGATTGGTATACCTCGGGATATATGGTGAGGGAGGAGTTGAGGAGGGACATGATGAAAGGAAGGGCGGGGATGAGGGCGTGGGCATATGAGAGGAAGTTAGAGGAGGGGCAGGGGGGGAGTTGGCGAGGGATTGTTGGGAGGAGCTAAAAGGTAGGGCGAGGAGGGGAAAGGTGCTGGGGGGATGGGAGGAGGAAAGAAAGGGATTTTTTGAGGAGAGAGGGTGGACAGTGGAAGGAGTGGAGGTGGTGAGGGGAAGGGGAGAAATGAGGGGGGAGGAGCTGGTTGGCAGGGGAAGAAGGCGAGAGGAGATGGAAAGATGGGAAAAGATAAATAATTCCAGATATAATAGGTGGTATGGGAGGATAAAAGGAGGGGGGTGCCTGGATATTTGAAGAGGGGGTGGGGGGAGAATAGGTGGAGAAGGATGGCAAGGTACAGGTTGGGGAATGAGATGAGAGGAGGGAGGTATTGGAGGGAGGAGGAGGAGAGGAAATGTAGGATGTGTGGATGGGGGGAGGAAACGTGGGAGCACGTGTGGGAGGTGTGTACGGAATGGGGGAAGGAAAGGGGATGGCAGGATGTGGCGAGGGAGGTGTTGTGTGATGAGGGAAGTGGAGAGGAATGGATAAGGAGGGTGGAAGAAATGAGGGGGGTGACAGTGGAAGAGTGGAAGATCAAGGAATGTGAGAGACAGGAGGCGAGCGGAAGCGGAGGTCAGAGGTTAGGGTGGGCAGGGGAGGGAAGGGCGTGCGTGGCGGGGGAGGGAGAGCGAGAGAGCGAGCGGGAGAGCGGAGAGGCGAGCGGGCGAGCGAGCGTGCGAGCGGGATGGGGGGGGGGGGGTAGAGAGTAAGGCGTTTTAGGTTTAAGGAGTAATTGTAAGAGTAGGTTTAAGAATTGTAAACCCCGAGGGGAAACAATAAAGTATTACATATATTTAAAAAAAAAAATTACTTGAAATGTGCTTATGCTACAATATTCTACGTTAGGAGTAAGGAATTATAAGTGAAAAGGGAAAATAGATGAGGGGATGTCCCCAGAAAATGAAGTTTGTTAGGTCAGACATTTTTTTAATAGCAAAGCACCGAAACAGAACATGAAATACACTTATTACACGTCCTATGCAGAAAGCAGTTATGAACAAACATTATATATAAAATTGTAAGGAATTGATTGACGTCACTTTTGCAAAGATCTGATTACAAATTGCAGAACTTCAGATTCGTCACTGCTTAGCGTGCAACATTGTATAGTCCCGCTGGTTTCGAGCGTCGAAGCCCACGAAACTCAGCGAGACACATGATTGTTGGCGAGCATCGCGTTTGACGACTCTAGCTAGAGAATCACCCCGTATAAATGCTAAGAAACGATAGTGTGAAGCGGCGTGCGTTTCAACTGCACATTGACAATATCGTAGATTCTAGGGCCTAGAATATTAGCTCCGTAATACGATGTTCTTCACCAGAGCACTGCATTACTGATGAAAATGATGTCAAACATGGAGCAATTCGGTCTATTTTTAGTGAACGTAGTGTGTGTGTCCTAATCATGTATTCATAAGAAAAAATAGACCGAATTGCTTCGCGTCTCGACTCATTTTCGTGGACATAAACTCACCAATCCATCGGTGGTAACACTCTTATCAAGGTGTAATGAGAAATATGAACAATTTCATATTCAGTACTGGATGACTCAAGTCACCGTCGACCGAGGGCCCTAATAAATGTGCATTTATTTGAGAAACCAAAGCCGCGTCACTCGTGACACCTACTCGCGAACAGATACATATATGTATGTACGAGAAGAAGTAATGCAATTTCCCGATGACTTGAAGCAACATTTCAATAGGTAAATGCATGAAACTCTGGGATCAGGAATTCCCAACCAAGTGATGCATATGTAAGAACTGGCGAAATTCAACAATAGTTTGTCGTCTAAATTTTACAATTAAAGTATTTATTTGACGCGAATATACATATGTAAAGTTTGTCAGCAAAGTCTTTCTCGATTTGAGTTCTATAGAAGGCTGACTTTCCTTCGCCATGCAAAGTCCTCTCTTGTCCTTCACGCTAGTAATTATGCAACTCGCTGAGTTTCATGGGTTTCGACGCTCGAATCCAGCGGGGCCATACAATGTTACGCACTAAGCAGTGACAAATCTTCAGTTCTGCATTTCTAATCAGATCTTTGCGAAAGTGACGTGAATCGATTCGTCATGTTTTCTCGATCAAATTGGCCCCAAAAATGATATTATTCGGACCATAATTAAGGAAATTACGTGAAAATTTGTTTGCAGAATTGGAAGCCCGTTTCGTTAAAAGTAGTCTGATTTAAATTATTTTCTGTCAATTTAATCGGGAGAACGCCAGGGATCCATTTGTGTCACTGTTACATGCCCCTATCGGTTCATCCCGTGCTTGCTGTCCTCGCGTCGCTTTCTGTCGAATCGGCGATTCAGCGGAATCGCCTCGCGCGTGGCAGGCAGGTCACCGAACCGCGGAATGTATGGTCGTAGGCACAACGTGACCATCGACAGCCCGGGCCTCGATATTTCCTAAGAAGGAGCGATCGACAGGTGCCGACGGGGCGATTTCCCCTACGGATTTCGAAAACGCGAGGCACGGACGGTAGCAGCGGGACGAGTTTCGATTCATTCAATTGCGGGAGCTCGAATTAGGAAGTCGCGACGAGCCAGAGAGCCGTCTAGATACCGCGACCGCGTCTCCGCGTCAAGTCCGCGAAATACGAACGGCCGATAGTAATTCGCGAAAGGGTAACTCCATCCGACGAGTAGGGACCGCGAACAGCGACGAGGTGACCGACTTCCGAGTGCCATCCGAGAGCACAGAAGCGAGCGACCACGACCTACGTTTGGGTCAGCGACACAGAGAGCAACCGCTATACGAGACGGAGAGCGTGCCGTGCGATACAGCGAGCGACAGCTGAGACGGAGCGCCGTCTCAAGGTAGGATAATTCCGTACTATTCATGTAACAATATATTTTGGCGTTATCGTTTCCCCTTTACATGCCTCGTACTCTCTCATTCAACCCCAATCACCTTCCCGATCCTGGTAAGTATAGTCAAGGCGTGCTTTAGCATCTTGATAGAGCAGCGAACCCGGTAAATCATTCCAACCGCTCGGGGTGATTTACAGAAGTCCCTTCAGGACGTAACATCACTTTCATATTGATACGATGAAAAAAAAAACAAATTCTGTTTCTATATAATCGATGACACATCGCCGAGCAACGGCGATCTCGTGCGGTTCGGGCCACAAAGGTTCTCGTCGGTTATTCCATGATGTAAGGACATAAGGTGTGCTCGTGCGCAGTCTTCCAAATTAGCCAATAACGTGCCCTTCCCAAGATCGTCCATATTGGATTGGCAACCAATACGACAGTTGCATTCAAATCTGGTAACGTAACAGTGCATACTGTTGCGAGTCTCGTCACGATATGTTTTCTTGTTCAAACTTCGCGCCTCTAGAGTTTACGCTACAGGAAGTTAGGTAGTACATTATAAACCCCATAATGTAACTAGGCGGCCATATTTTAACATGGCGGAAAGTGGGAAGGCGCAGTAGAAGACGGAAATGAGCTGCCGCACGAGCACACCTTATGTCCTTATATCATGGGTTATTGGAGCATCTAAGATCGTTACAGACTCTGTTTGGTGTACACGATACGGACTTTTCGCTATCCCCACCACTTCTGTCTCACTCTTGTCCAGCGAAGGCGAGAGCGAGATGGAAAGAGAGCGAGCGAAGGCACTGAAAGCGAGCGAGGACAGTACGAGACAGACGACGGGTTGATATTTTGTCTCGCTCCGTCTTTCGGACGCCTGACACTCCGTCCTTTGTGTGCGCGACGGGCGTGCGCGATGGTCGCAAGTGCTTACGGTGAGCACGGGAACCGCTTCGCAAAACTTGACGCAGGCCCGGCATAAGTCTTTTTGCGCCATAAGCGAACTTGTCAAATTGCGCCCTTTATTATATTACATTTATTTGAGATTATTTATGACTTTACTCTGCAAAATTAGGCAACTGCTAGGGCGTAAGGTTGACAAGAAGTGCAAAATGGCCTTTTCATTGTTGGCATTGTTGAAAATAAATTTTTAAATGAAATACTACAAATTATACTACAACGGTTTTAAACTACGAGTAGAGTAAGGTCATGAACAAGCTCAATTAAATGTATTATAATAAATGGCGGAATTTGGCAAGCTCGCTTATGGCGCACAAAAGACTCGTGCCGTGCCTGGCTATCTGACCGTGGCGCGGATGCATCGAACAGTCACGATTCCATCTGAGCACTCGCGCCCGTCGCGCACGCCCGCCGCGCACGCAAAGCGTTCCATCCTACTCCCCCCTTCGGCCAGAAAGAAGCGAGAAACTCAGCGTCGGAATTAGGGCTCCGTTCATGATACGGGCTCACGCCGGTCCGGACCAGCGAGCGCAGGGTTGCCAGATCAAGCCTGATCTTTTGCCGGAGATTTCAATTTCGTGGAGGATTGGAGTGGGGAAAGTGAGAAAAAAAGGGGCGAAGAAAAAAACAGGCATCTAAAATTCATTATAATAATGACTTCTTATAAAGGAGTAATAATAATAATAATAATAATAATAATAATAAAAGTATTATGAATAGTTATTAGAATTTGTTACAGATTTTAATAGATTTCTATTTTGTTTATGGCACGCTGCAACATACTCTCTATTCTGCCGGAGATTTTTATTGTGCCTGCCTGAGGCCGGAGACAACGGTTCAAAACCCGAGACTCCGGCTGAATGCCGAAGATCTGGCACCCCTGAGCGAGCGGCAAACTTTACATTCAGATATATTGGCCGGTGAGTTTCGTAACGCGTATACTCCCACCATAGGTACCGCTTAGCTGCCTCGGTGCTCCTGTTCGCAACGTTTTCTGACTCGCTCTCGTTCCATCTCACTCTCGCCTTCGCAGAACAAGAGTGAGCCAGAAGTGGTGGGGATAACGCCAAGCTTCTGTTGTGTATAGGCCAAACCGAGCTGCAGCGTAGAAATGCACACATCAGAATAGGTGTGCCTTAGCTCCGAAAAAATTCAGGAGCTTTATTGGTCAGAACATTGATTCTTTCTCGATAGCTTCATCTCGTATTGGTCATAATAGCTACACGGCTACGTTCAGACGGAGCCGAGCAGCATTCCCGTTACCCCACCATACCCCTGGGTGGCCTCGTAACTCCAACAGACAAATCCACGATCGTCAGATGGTGGTGGCTGATTTCTCCTCGATCGCTGTTCGCGAAAACGAATCGACCGGCCAATATATCTGAATACGACCTTAGGATAAATATATAATGAAAGATTATTCGAAGCCCAAGATGAAAGGCCTTCGAATAAACAAAGGAAACTAATAAATACCCGAAGCTAAATAGAATTTTATATTTAGGGTACACACACCCTCCCCCAAACCTCGTGTCGATCGGCCACTGGGGCCATTCGGAAGTATATTCTTTTAATTAAATAATGCCCATCTCTGCATAGGAGCGTAAAGAATTACAAAAAAAAAATCAGGGAGTCAACTGTTGACTGATTTAGAGACTTTTCCTTGTTGTATGTTATATGCAATAGTCGGAAGAATAATAATAAGAGCAATAATTGCAAATAATTGCTGTAACTTCCACATTCTGAAAATATGATATCAGTAAATCAATATTTCCAGTATTAGTAAAAAAGTTCCAATCTCTTTTTTTATTTTAAATAATGTGGCCATATAATTATAACATAAATTCGACAGCGGTTTCAAGTGATGTATGTGTTACAATAAAAGCGTTAATTTAGTAAATGTACACAGTTCCCAGCAGTTATATGCCTAAAATGCATATAACCTAACCTACAATCGTCCGAAAATTCATACATTGACTGCATCACGCTTTTACTGTGGCTTGTGTATCCAGCTAACGCTTCAGTTTTGCTATGACTCCACGTTGGCAGTCCTCCCGAGTAGGCGCCATCTCGTGTCCACTAGATCAACTACATTTGTCACTTGACTTGCTCTGTATTATCGCCAATATGGCGGAACTCGTAATTGGGAATGCAATCACGAGAATACGCTTTTCGTCCTTATATGAGCAGATTTTGAACTGGTTGAGGTCTCATTCGAAAGAGGAAAGTTCAGTGCAGCGCGCTCTGGTCATCGTTTGAGTCACAAGACTCTTTTAGTGACCTAAAAATACGTTGGTTCATGCGGGTATATTTTGTCGATTTTTGCTCTACTTTGAACACTCATATTATTAGATATCAACACAATCTCGTCGAACCATGACCAGAGCGCGCTGCACTGAACCTTTCTCTTTCGAATGAGACCTCGCCCAGGCCAAAATTCGCTCATATAAGGACGAAAAGCGTATTCTACTAAACCCATGTTTCGGGCCAGATTGTGTCGGTATACAGCGCGCTGCATTACTCGTGTCTACCCCCTTAAGACATCTTTCAGACGTCGCACAGTGTAACGAGTATATAGGGAAAAAAAATCAAATTTCCATTAAGATACAGTTATTTACACGTAATTGATATGTTAATCATATTTATACCCAACAAAAATTAATTTTTAACATAAAATAATTCATTAAAATATATTTTTGAACATAATAAGAGTAAAAAAATAAAATATATATATTTTTTATTACATTTAAACACAAATTAATGACAAACATATGAAACTCGTATGAAATTCGTTTTGATAATAAATTTTTAATTATTCATTCTTATTATACATCTTCATCACTATCAGATGAATCTGAAGGACTTCAAAACTCAGTGTCTTTTAAAAATAAGTATTCCAGCACAGATTTACCTAGATTTTGCGTTTTATTATGTGTATTTTTTCTCATGTGGGAGCACTCGGGAGCAGATAAAATTTATACCAAATTAAAGGGCATAAAAAGAACTAATTATAGTAAAAAAATGAAAGAACCGATACCCTATGTTTCGTTTTTTTAAAATTTTCTCCAGAATTTAGAAGATGCGACAAAAAATGTAATAATTTGAGCCACTGGTACGTATTCATATCATTAAATGCAAGAATTTTTAATTAACAAAACGAAAAAAGGATATATTTGCTTATTTTCAAAAAAAAAGAAAGAAAAGAACTTATAAATACAACAAAAATACAGTGAATAAATATTTCCTATGTGTAGTCTGTGTTAATTACTAACCTTAAATCCGTTATTTATGCTACTAAGTTATGATGTTCTTATATCGGAGGACTGTTGACTATCAATTCCATGAAATGAAATACAAAATTTCAAAACTCAAATTTTTGCTTTTTGAACACGTGCTGCGACACTGTGCGTCTGTGCAAAGACGTCTTTGAGACGTCTGTGCCAAGGCGTTTCTGAGACGTCTGTCCTAAGACGTTTCTGAGGCGTCTGTCCTAAGTCGTTTCTGAGGCGTCTGTCCTAAGACGCGTTTAGGACCTCTTTGAGACGTTTGTGTCAAGACGTCTTTAAGACGTCGATGTCGAGACGTTTCTACGACGTCTGTCTACAGACGACCTTAAGGGAAGAGGTCACTGAAAAAATCGCGATTTCGACCATTTTTAAGAATTTTTTTTTCTACATTTTTGGCAAGTCTGAACCCTTGTTCAACCGTACACAACGTGGTTTGACATTCAGTGTTGCCTTTCTACCAGAAAAATCTATTTTTCTAAAACCTTGCGAAAGAGCCGAAAACCAAAACCTTCGTTTTTCGGTATATTTCTCTATTATTTAGATCTTTGAGTATGGCTAGTGTTTTGGGAAATCTAAATTAACTGCGTGGCCTTGACATTGTTTATTTTCACCAATGGCCAAAATGCGTTTCACGATTCTAAAACGCACGCGTGCTCTGTAACAGAATCCATTGGACTGCGCCTATTAAACTACGAACGCTTTCTTACAAAGTACAGTATGTGACTGAGTTTGTATATGTAACGCGGCTGATAACTCAGCCATGTACAGTAGGTAACTCTCTAAGCGGGCCCAAAAGGGTCAGTGGCTGCCGACAGCGATCAGTCTCTCCGGGCGCTAGACACCATACTTTTTGAAATCTTACAGAACTCCGGTTTACGTGAGAATACAAAGTGAGATTTCACGGTGCAGTGAAATTAGCTTGTATAACACGGACCTCCCAGGACCTAATGGACCTCATTAGTCGAAAATATCGCAAGAGTAAGAGTAGAGTGAAGCGTGCTATTCGTTTAGCAAAACAAGCGGCGGTAGCTGCTAAATTGAAGAGAAATGAGTCTGCAATAGATGATTCTTAATCTAGTGCTCATTTCGATAATGGGAAAGAGAAGGCGACTAGTACTAAGAAACTGGAGTACTTCAGAAATAATGAAGAAAAACCTGTTTCTGAAGTGCAGGATGAATTTTATATAGTGCACAGCTCTACAATTCAAGAGTTGATTAAAAACTGGACTTGCAGTGTTTGCCACTCAAAAATGATTATTCTGGATAGTCACGTACAGGTAAAGTGACCATCCTTCTCAAACATATCGGAATTACCCAAATTTTCACCCTTTTCATCAATTTCCTTTTGTCCCGTTTTGTTCCGAATTATAAACATTTTTTCCCATTTATTATTACAATGTTACTCTGCCCGATTAGTTTTCTAACTATAGAAAATTCCTTACACATATTTTTGTGTTTATAAAAAAAGTTCTTTATCCGTCCTTGACCAATCATCCTGAATTCTGAATTTGGAAAACTGGTCACTTTACATATAGGGATTCACAAGAAAATTGACTGCAAGATGTACCAGTTGTGAGGAAATTAGTGGGCAAACTTACACCAGGCCCAGAATAAGCACCGATGAAAGCACAAAAAGACCACCTTTCTTGATAAATAGGAAAATGGTGGATGCTTTTATCTCTGTGGGAGCTGGTTACGCTGCAATGGAACGATTTGGAATGGAAACCGGTATCAATGTGTTGCCATCAACAGCATGGAAAACACACCTTGAAAAAATTCAAGCTGTAAATAAAGAATTCAAGGAAAGTGTTCTCCGGAAGTCGTACCAAGTTGTGAGAAACATGCACTCTGTGGATAAAGTTGAAGTGCTTGATACGCAGATGTCATTCGATGGATCATGGCACAAGAGAGGACATAGGGTAGATGCACCATTTGTGGCCACTTTAAGGATTTCAGTGACTTTCATCGTAATTATCTTTAAAATTGTACTTCAAATCCGGAAACTAAGAGCTTTACTAAATTTTACACTATCTTTACCATTAATGTCTAAGTTACCATTAACTAGAGAAATCGTTAAAGAATTAATAAAGTTATAAAATATAAGAAATCCATTTTTCACCGTTTGTGGCCACCTGCCACTTTTCGCGGAAGCAATAAATGTAACCTTATATTTCTGATGGTATACTAAACAAAAAATTTACGGTTTGAAATTCTACACATAATTATGTGTCTACAAGCACTTTCAAGCTAAGAAACCGCGATAATTATGCACATGGCCAAAAACGGTACAATGGCCACAAACGGTACATCTACCCTACTTCCCTCCATGGCATCGCCTTTGTCATAGACATAATGACAGGACTCGTTGTGGATTACGAAGTGCTGTCAAAGTATTGCCACATGTGTGCGATATGAGCAACTGAATTCGAAGCAGATTCACCAGAATTTGTCGAATGGAAGAAAGTGCATGTGGAAATAGGAGAATGTCAGGTAAGTTTTGTGTATGGATATAATTTTGATATATCCATAAAAAAAGAAAAATATGTATTTGCATGTATATATGTATATGCACGCATTTATTCTTTTAGATAAATTTTGAAGGATCCTCCGGAATGATGGAGATCGCAGCTGCTGAAGCAATGTGGAAGAGATCCATGGAACATTGTAACATGCGATACACCACAATGTTATCAGATGGCGATGCAAAGACCCACACCCATCTTCAAAGTTTGCAAGTGTACAGTCCTGACATTGACATCCAGAAAGAAAAATGTGTAAACCACATTGCGAAGCGCATGGGTACTGGCCTTAGAAATGTTGTCAAAGAGTGGCGAGCCAAAAATGTGACACTTGGTGGCAAGGGTGAAGGCACACTCAAGGAGTCTACCATTGACAAATTAACAACATATTACAGGTTATAAAGCGATTACACAAAACATATATTTTATCAATTTGATATTTTCTGTCGGGTTGCAAAATTTACTTCTAATGTTACAGAAATGCAATTGTAAAAAATATGCTAAATGTATAAAGGCCATGGAGAATGCTGTGATGGCTACTTTAGATCACTGTAGCTCTACAGACAGCAAACCTAACCATGCCAAATGTCCTAAGGGCAAGCAATCGTGGTGCTTTTACAATCCAGCAAAAAGTATTAGACGAAAACCGATAAGCCACACACACATGTCACTCAAGCTGTCTGAAGATGTCGCCACCAAAGTGAAACCCCTCTATGCAAGACTGTCAAATGAAAATTTGATGGCACGGTGCTGTAAGGGAGGCACTCAAAATGCAAATGAATCTCTCCATGCAAAAGTGTGGAGATTCTGCCCGAAGACAACATTTGTATCGAAGGCAAGGCTTGAAGTAGCTGTGGCACGTGCTGTTTCAGAATTTAATATGTGTTGTGTGGGCTCATTGACAATGAGGAAACAAACAGCTGGGGAAGTTGTGTCTGAAACAGCTATAAGTATAGCTAGAGACAGGGACAAGACAAGAGAAACCTGCAGTGCACAACAGCAATCCACTACAAGAAAGCGCTTAAAGAAGAAACAAAACACAAAGAAAATTGCTGCTGATAGGAAAAGACGCAAGATTGATGAGGATGTGTATCAACCAGGTGGATTTTAGACTATACAAAAAAGGAAAGTGGTCTGAAATTGACTCTTTAGATTTAAAATGCAATTATCTCAAAACTTACTTTTTTAATATATTTAATGTTCCTTGCGCAAAACTGTTGGTCTGATTCTCTTACAGCTTGGCGTGCTTCAAGAGTAACAACGAAACCAAAAAAATTGTGTATCGGCATGAAGAAATCTGCAAAACTCTTTGCGCTGTGCCTGCTTTTCCTCAAAATTTTGGTCAAATTTTGCATCTTTGACATTTAATAAATTCAATAATTTTTAGCTTAAAAAGTATGAGATGTAGAAACTTCTCGATACACAATTTTTTACTTTACTATGGACTCTTCTTCGCTGGAAAACCTGGAGGCTGTGGCATTACACACTTTGCGCAAGAACATTTTTGAAGTTATGCTTGATTTTTGTAACGTAATGTAAATTCTATGAAAAGCAATGATTAAAACTGTGTCCAGACTGGCATAAGGGCTTTACTTCAAACCTACTTCCTTCCCTTAAGAGGAATTCCGCATGTCTCAAATATTTTCGGATTTCAAAATTTCAGTGACCTCTTCCCTTAAGGGGGGAGACCACTGTAACGATCCGAAATGTAAGGGTGTTTTCGGGAATTTATTTCAACCAAAGAACGCAAGTAAATCAATTTTTTGCTTAATATAGTTAATGTACATATTGAAGGGTAAAAAGAAAAACTATTTTTTCAATCAAATTCATAAATCCCTTTCCTGTGTATTCTTCGTCAAAATATGCGCTGCGGCAATATCATGCTTGTCGCGTTGACAGTGCCCAGGCCATATGGTTAATCCTAATTTAAAAAGACAAAAATATTCAAAAACTAGAAGCCTACTTCTATTACGTGACGATAAAAAAAGTCAAAATCGCAAGGAATAACAAAATGGCGGACCACTGAAAAAAAATCATGTTTTAGGGGCACAAAATTAGGGAAATGTTGATAAAAAAATATAAGGAGGTCGTTAATTAAAAAAAACTGATTGTCAAGTAATAGAGACGGGTTTTTCGTGCAATAAATGCCCTTGCTCGTGTCAATTGGACGTATAGTTTTCTCTGTAGACTGTCAACGCGGTTGAAAAATGTCATTCTGAGGAAAACGCGTTCAATGTTCTGCGCGGTTTAGTCGCGCGGTTGACACCACTTCACGAAAAATACTATATCTCCGTCAATTTTGCGAATTTCTTCATAAAATTTGGAGAGAGCATTCTTGAAACGTGCGTCTTTCAGAAAATGTGAAACAGAAAAAATCGATTTTCCAGATTTTTTACAGTGGTCTCCCCCCTTAAGTCGTCTCTAAGATGTCCATGCCAAGACGTTTTTAAAACGACTGCGTATAGATGTCTTAAAGACACATATGTACATAAATAAGTCATGACTAAGGTCGGGTTCAGATATATTGGCCGGTGAGTTCACTTTGGCGAGCAGCGCGCGAGGAGAAATCAGCCACCACCACCTGACGACCGTGGATTGGCAGTTGAAGTTGCTGGGCTCCCGAAAGGTATGACGGGGTAACGGGAACGCTGTTCAACTCCGCCGGAACGAAGCCGTGTGGCTATTGTTTATTTTAACCCACCGCGCGACGACCAGGCGTAGCCCGAGAGAGAGTGAGAACGTAGAGAAAAGGAGCACCGAGGCAGGCAAGCGGTGTGGTGGGAGAATACCCCTCACGAAACTCACCGGCCAATATATCTGAACCCGACCTTAGTTAATAGTCCCAATGTTCAAATACATATCGATCTTAAAATTTTTTTATTCGGCGATACTGTTTCAAAATGACTTTCTTTCGCGTTTAAGGTACAAACGCCCCACTGTGCGACGCCAGGAAGAAAGTTATTCTTTTTTGTTTATATAACGAGTTTTCTTTGATTCAAAAGACCTACGATAAGCCTTTCTCTTATGGAAAATTTTTCAGCATCTCTCTGTAAACTCCAACAATAATCCCCCAGCATGTGCTCATCCCAAACACCATGGTATCTGTTCTCAACGCTCTTCAGATCCTGGTGGAACTAATTAGAAGAGATGATTTCGGCGCACTTGTTCGGTCTATTAAACAATTAAATAAAAGCTATTTTGCAATTTTAAGAATTTTTATCAAATTCCAACGTTTCGGTCAATGAGTATGACCATTCTCAAGGAAAGTTAGATAAAAAGAAAAAATACTGCGTGTGCTTTATATATTTAAACAATCATCACGTTCATTGCTGGGAACGTGCGACGCACGAGTTTGGTTAACCGGTGATCCTGGTGGAACGTCTCGCCTTGTTCCTAGCTAAAGTCACCTAGGTTTTCTGGAAATTACTCAAGATGTGAATCCAAAAAATGCAGTCTCAAGTTCATTAAGTATCCCACATTTTCAAAACTTGTTACCATTTTCCCAACAATGGTAACAAAAAGATAACTTCGTGTAATTTTTTGGTTGACCGGATGGACCGCTGTAAAGACGTTCCATGATTTTAGGTCGAATGATTTTAGCAGGTTTTCTTTAAATGGCTGTATCTTTGTTAAAAACCACCCTTTTGCGATGAGGTTTGGTTTATCTTAAAGACTAAGGCTCACACTTTTCGATAGAAAACATAGAAACTGCAAAAAATATTGTTTGCACTCCGTAGCACTTGACACACATTAAAAAATTTTTACAGCTTGGCGTACTTCTCTTTAAGGGCGGATTTTACCCCCTGGATACCCATTTCGATAAAAGTGGTTTAAAGCATCGAAAAGTAGAATGTTAAAATTTTTAAATGGCCTTTGTTTCATCAACGTTGGATGCATTTTAGCGAAGTTATGCGAGTTTGAAGATTGAGAAAATTTGAAAATATAGTGTAGTGGGTTGTGGGGATATGTGTAAATACGGTTTTTGGGTTTAGAGGGTTAACGAAATATGGGATTAGAGGATTTGTGGTCTTGGGGTTAGTAGGTTAGAGAGTTTGACGTTATAATTTTATGAAATAGGATATGTTGTGTTTATATGGCATTTTACGGGTTTACAATAGTTTTTTGCAATTTACCGAAAACCTAGACTGTGACGAACCAAATCACGTATAGGACAGGTGGTCTAGTTTGTGTAAATTAAAAAAAAAGATTGTGGTCCGATGTAATTCACGCTGTAACTGGACCTAAAATTGTAATGTTAGTTTTATTTATTAATACTTTTTTCGTCGATATAAAGAATAATATGAAAAATTTGTCTCAGAACAAAACTTACTTTTTCCTTCAAACGCTATAACTCTTTCAATTTTTCAATTATTTTCTTTAAAGCGAACCAATCCCGTAACTATTTAACTTTACGAAACTTCTATTTTTTCTTTGCAACCAGATGACTGTGTTACATCGTCGAAGAGATGGACAAGATTCCACAATAATTAATAAATACTAAGAAGGATCGACATAAAAAATTATTTTCTGCAAGTTTAAAGATGCCTCCTTATATCCCCAAAAAGTGTAATCCAATATGAACAGCTTTTTTAAAAAAAATTCTTAAATATCAGTTACTTTTGGGGCTGTTAGACGAAAATCCTCTTAAGTTTGGACTGCAACTTTGCACACGGTCCCTTCTTATGTGGCCAACATCAAACAATCATATTCCACAAAATGTCATGTCACCTAGAAGTCCCTATCCACGATCTAAATCGTCCCGAGCATAAGTTTGTTCCAGTTTCTACGGTTTCCTTGAAACAACGACTGGGAGCACGCGTAACACGCAGCCCTTAATCAAAGTTATTACGATTCGTAAAAACTTTATTCGCACAAGGTCGAGGCATCAAGGAGCATGGCAAGCCCTCGAGGCACAGCTCTGTCGAACGCGAATTTCCCGGGACCAGGGATGGCCTTTATTAAATTTTTTATTTCCCTCCTTCCCTTGGTGAGGGGTGTTAGAAGAAACGCGCGCGCATACACGCACATGACAAGACAACACTGAATCACCCTGTGGGCAAAGACGTTTCATGTAGCTGCACGCTTCAGCGTCGCTTCCTCTTCCGCGAGATATTCATCATCGTCGCATTATTAACGCGATCGTCTTTGTGCAGGAGCTTAGTTTGGCTAGAGCTTCTTCTTGGGACTTGTGAAATATTGGTTACGATCCCACCAATGGGATTAAATTATCACGTGCAATAGACAGGAAACGAAGTTATTATTTACAACGATTTACGATAGGTCACCTTTTCGAACTTAGAGTTTCTACATTGTTAAACACAACGTTGAAATCTTGAGAGGTTTTGCAAATATATGCATATGTGCTTTGGCAGTTTTGGGAAATGATATGTTTTCTTCTAAAATAGTGTAAAGGAGTCATTCTAGGACAAATTGGTTATTTCTTGCACTCGACGATAAGCAATTTGGATGAAACTGAAATATAATATAGTTCACGTGAAATTAGGGGGTACTTGAGTCACCAATTTGCTTCTTTTGAATTTGTTTATCAAATACAGGGCGCTAAAATTTGCAATTTCTGCTTATTTACACGAAGGTAGACTCTAGAAAAATTTAAGCTCTGATGTCCTCCATTCCTTAAATAGAAATTCCTAATTTCATGTCAACTACGCCAAATAAAAATTTCATCAGAATCTATTGAAAAATACTAGTAACACTCCAATTTGTTGATAACCTTATCCAACATACACGCTATAATCAATTACTACTTGATAATTAAAACTTGTTAAAAAATGTATTATAGGAATTTAAATGTTTTATAGGAATTTGAACTTCTGTATGCAAAAAGAACCTTAGATTTACCTCATCAGGTACAGATTTTTCATAACTTGCTTTGACATTTTTACTGAACTCACAACTAACTGATGTGGTTTACAAGGGGAGGACACCATGAGGCAGTCATCGATTTGGATGAGCCTTGGCACGATGGATCTATGTCGAAAATATGTAAATAGGTGTCCGATCGTTTCTGCTAATGGGCCTTAATAATAGAGATATTTACATGTATATTATTAAACATTTCATACCGCCCATGTAAAGCATAAAAGCCATAACGTCAAGTTGAGAATATACCGTGGACTGTTCGGTAAGACGTCGGCGTAGCGTTGTTGTGGTCGTGAGTGTTCGATTCCGTCTGTGTCCTTATATATTTTTTCATAATTTATTTTTTTCACACTTCATTTTTCCACACTGTATGAACAGTAGGAAAAAAGGTAACACACTACCCTGGCGCCCTCGGGGGATTCCCCTCTGGAGGTGTCGGGGTGTCTTTTGAAGATTTCCCACGTTAAAAAAAAACCTTAATTATAATTATACATTTAAAAAAATTAATAATGAACGGTACTATCGTTACCTTTTTCCCCACTGTTCATACAGTGTGGAAAAAATGAAGTGTGAAAAAAATAAATTATGAAAAAATATATAAGGACACAGACGGAATCGAACACTCACGACCACAACAACGCTACGCCGACGTCTTACCGAACAGTCCACGGTATATTCTTAACTTGACGTTATGGCTTTTATGCGTTACATGGGCGGTATGAAAATTTGTATAATATACATGTAAATATCTCTATTATTAAGGCCCATTAGCAGAGACGATCGGACACCTATTTACATATTTTCGACATAGATCCATCGTGCCAAGGCTCATCCAAATCGATGACTGCCTCATGGTGTTCTCCCCTTGTTAGCAACCCAGTATTTATATAACCCCATAAAAAACTTCAAAAAAGTAAAAAAATTACGCCAAGTACATGAAAAACTCAAGGACGGAAAAGAATATTATAAATTAAATCACAAAAAAAATAGAAGATAATAATAATTACAATATAAAAAAAAATGTGAAATCAATATGAGCTGCAAGTACATAAAGGTGCTTTGTAATAATCAGGAACATTTTACTAATGTGAATATAAAATGTAACATCTAGACCAGCGAAGATCAGGTGGGCGGGCCGAGGACGCTAGCATCCATAGCGTCTTGTACGTGCTGCATGGAAGAGGGTGCTCGTAGCCAATGAAGCGACGGGCATGCCACGGATAGGGAAAACTCTAGTAGTGCGCCCTTAGGCCAGGGCTCTCCAGCGTAGGGGCCCCTCACACGCTTGCTTCCCCTTCCGATCTTTCTTTCACGCAGCGTGCCTTCCGTTGTCAAGGAGACCGCGCGACGCTACGAAGGCTACCATGCCGGGCTAGCCGAACTAGCGTCTTCGCGGTTAGCGTCGCGCGGTATCCCTGACAACGCGGACGAGAGTGGGAGAACCCCGAGCTTACGCGTAAGCGACCTTGGAGAGCCCTGTCTTAGGCCCTAAAGGTGAAGTTCTACGGCGCGTGGCTCGACTCGCCCAGGTTTGGCGAGTTGGCTTGGCGAGCGCGAGTCGGCGAGCCACGCGCCGTGGAACTTCACCTTAAGGGTACAAGCCTACACGCACACTACTAGAGTTTTCCCTATCCGTTGCGTACCCGCCGTTTCGTTGGCTTCAAGCACCCCGTCCACGCAACACGTAGAAGACGCTATGGATGCTAGCGTCCTCGGACCGCCCACCTGATCTTCGCTGATCTAGACATATGCCTATGGTCGGGTTCAGATATATTGGCCGGTGAGTTCGCTTTCGCGAGCAGCGCGCGAGGAGAAATCAGCCACCTGACAACCGTGGATTGGCAGTTGAAGTTGCGGGCCCTCGAAGAGTATGGAGGGGTAACGGGAACGCTGCTCGGCTCCGCCTGAACGAAGCCTAAATCGCGCGACAACCAGGCGTAACCCGAGAGAGAGAGAGAGTGAGAAGAGGAACACCGAGGCAGGCAAGCGGTGTGGTGGGAGAATACCCCTCACGAAACTCACCGGCTAATATATCTGAACCCGACCTTAGATGTCCGCGGCCTGGAAGTCAAATACTTGGCGTGGCAAGGCAAGGTATTCTCAGAACATCAATACCTATACCTACCCTCTTGCAGGCTTTCAAATAATTTGTCAATTTAAAACTCTGACAATATGAGTACATTTTCATTATATTGCATTTTAAAATAATTCTAAGATCATTCATCGATACCTTAACCTTGCCTGGCCACACCAAGTATTTGACTTCGAGGTCGCAGACATCTATGTAGGCAAATGTCTAGATGTTACATTTTATCTTCACATTATTAAAATGTCCGTGATTATTACAAAGCACCTTTATGTACTGTTAACCGGCGGAAATAAGACTCCTGGCAGGAAAATATTATCATTGGTTTAGTATCAGGATAATACTTTCCTGAACATATTGTGAAAAATACGGAAATTTTTATGTTATTATATTTTAATGTTTAACCGTCTGAGATGCCTACGCGATTGCTTTTGCGTTCGTCGGTCAGATCGCTCTATCCTACTCGATCTTGATGTACGTCGTTCGCTCTCTTTGTCGCGTGGTGCAACAATGTATGTGGCTACTTCAGCCAATCAAGAGACACGGTACTGTCTCGCGCCAAGTATATATACCCATACAGCACACTCCGTTGCAGAAAAGTTGCAGGAAGGTTGCTGTTACGTTGCGGTGCAATGTTGCACAGGGGCGGACATAGGAAGATTCCTGCAACATTTCAGCAATGTTGCGGTGCAATAAAACTCCTGCAACGTTTCGGCAATGGTCACGCAACGTTCCGGAGATTTTACAGCAATTGTCTCGCAACGTTTCGGAGATTTTGCAGCGATTGTCCCGCAACGTTTCGGAGATTTTATAGCACTAGTCCCGTAACTGTTCGCTGATTTTACAGCAATGGTCCTGTAATACCCCGCAGGGGAATAAAATATCTTGTAGTTCACCAACGTAGTTATTTATTAAACAAAGGTTTACACCTCTCTCCGATACGCCCCGTACGTCCACAATCTCCGCTGTCACAACATAACCTTTATAACCTCTAAAATCCCCCAGTCCACGTGCGTAGCGTGTGCATCCACAACACCGACCCCGTGTCTACAACCGCCACCTCGCGGCGTCGCTTCCCTCCTTCCGCACCGGTCTCCACAGGTCCCATAACTTTTCAGAGATTTTACAGCAATCATGTTTCGGCAAAATTCGTGTGATATTACAGAAAGGATAAAAAGTGTAAGGGAATTAATTAAATTATAATAAATACTGACAATTAAATATTAATATATTTTTTCGATACAAGACGACAACAATAACAATAATAATAACAATAAAAATAATAATAATGTTGGAGTACAACGATTCACACCGTTAGGGTTTTAGGCTCAAGGGGCTGCGTTTCTTCTATTCTGGAAAGAAGGGGGGGGGGCGAAGGGTCTTAGCTGGAACGTAAAGCGTCAACCATGGTTAGTCTAAGAAATGTGACCAGACTGTGCATATCGTGTTCTGACTCGTCAAGTTACTCGTTTCTCATATATACCTTTACACTTAACAATTTTACACTAATACGTGGATACACTGTGTGTTGTCTATATAATAAACCATAGTTGTGTGTTTATATTGTGGCATTAATTCAACCTCTGTAATACCCTTCTAACAGTTTATGGGCCCAGGACTCAGTGTTTTTTGGTGAGGGTGTAGTGTAATTGTGTACAGACTAAAGACAATAAGAACAATTAAGGACAGTAACGTTTTGTTTGTTTGTTGGAGAAACATAAAGTAAAATCATGGCAGAGAATGCGGGATTTCGTGTCGCCGTACAAAAACTAACCGGAGAAAATTATTCAGTATGGAGCTACAGGGTAGAACTCTTACTGATAAAGGAAAAGTTGTGGGACGTAAGTAAACAGGACGCGATTGTTTCGACTGATGCTGGATATGCTGCATGGTCGAACAGGGATGACCAAGCACGTGCTACAATTGGATTATTGGTGGAAGATAATCAATTGCAACACATAAGGACTGCTAGGACTGCACGTGAGGCATGGGATGCACTTAAAGGATACCACCAGAAAGTCACTTTAACATGTAAGGTATTTTTGTTAAAACGGGCCTGCAGGATGGTGCTAAAGGAAGGTGGGAATATGGAAGATCACATTACGACTTTCTCGAATCACATTAATCAACTGTCAGCTATCGGACAGGATTTGCCTGATAATCTCGTAGCATCACTGTTATTAGGAAGTTTACCGGATTCATACGACACTTTAGTAACGGCATTAGAGAGTAGACAGGATAGTGAAATAAGTACACAATTTGTAAAGAGTAAACTGATAGACGAATATAAGAGGCGTAAAAGCTCAAAAGACGCAAAAGAAAATTTTGAAGAAGCAGCTATGAAGACTGCATTTAAGAGTAAAAGCAGTGGACAACAGCAGAAAAGTTGTTTTTTCCATAAAAAACCAGGTCATTTTAAGAGTGAATGCGTTAAATATAAGGCTTGGAAGAGCAAACAAGAAAAAGTAAATAAAGTATCTGATGATAAGTCTCCTCCAGGATTGTGTTATTATGCAGTGTTAAGAGAAGCTTGTTTCAAGGCGAATGCAACGAAAGGAAAAGAAAGTTCTTGGATTGTTGATTCCGGTGCAACGAGTCACATGGCAACCTCGAAGGATTTTTTCGTTGAATTCGACTCTAGCAGGAAGGGACACGTTTGTCTTGCGGACGAAGAAAAGACGGCTGAAGTGGAAGGCATCGGTTCAGGAACCATTAAGTACAGTGCGGACCCCGGGAAAGTCGTCGAAATTTCGTTACAGGACGTGTTGCATGTTCCGACCCTTGGCTGCAATTTACTGTCAGTCAAGAGGCTAACGAAGGATGGGTACAAGGTCAACTTTGAAGAACAGCAGTGTCAAATTCTCAAGAACGGGGAACTGCAGGCAACGGCGAAAATGTTTTCCGAATTGTACGAGTTGGAAACGGTCGAAAAGGCCTGTGCGGTCAATGAGGCCATAAATACCGGGCATACGGACGACTGTCAGCATTCATGGCATCGGCGTTTTGGACATCGTCATCCGGTCGCAATTAAGGAGTTGGCTGAAAAAGGTCTAGCGACAGGTATCAGGATTAAGGACTGTGGGACGCGCGAAACTTGTGAATGCTGCATAAAAGGCAAAATGACACGTATACCTTTTCCCAAAGAAGCAACAAACAGGACTCGATCGATCTTAGATCTTATTCACACAGACTTTAAGGACCCTTTTAGCTATTGCAGGTCAGAAGGATATGTCGATTAAGCACTTCGACGCGAAGATGGCATTTCTCAATGGGGTTTTGACGGAGACCATATACATGAAGCAACCCAAAGGTTATGCCATACCAGGTAAAGAGGATTATGTTTGTAAATTAAAAAAAAGTATTTACGGTCTAAAGCAAGCAGCTAAGGTATGGAACGATAAACTAGATGATTTATTAAGAAAATACGGGTTTCGAAAAAGTAAAACAGATCCATGTTTATATATAAAGAGTGACAAAGGTGAAGTTATTTATGTAACAGTTTATGTAGATGATATTTTGATAGCGGCAAAAGATGTAAATAATATAGATAAGATAGCGCATTGTTTGAAAAATCATTTTCATCTTAGCGATTTAGATCGATTAAACCATTATTTAAGCGTAGAAATTAGAAAAGATAAAGATGGTTTTTACTGCATGAGGCAAACAGAGTATATAAAGAAAATCTTGAACAGATTTAACTTGCAGGATGCGAAAAATTCTAATGTACCTTTGGACTCGGGTTATGTAAAATATAGGGTTAGTTTATCACCAATGCCAGACAGAAACGGCTTCTAGAAACCGGGGGGGGGGGGGGGGGGGCGCACAGACTTGGAAGTTGTCCGGAGAAGATTCGACAGAGGAGCAGCTTCTTTCGCACAAGTTTCTACAAAATAATATATTGTTTTTATACCAGCAAACTATTTTTACATTAGAGTTTTTATGCAAACTTATAGAAATGAAGGGGACGCACAGGCTTGGATAAAAATTAAGGGGACGCACAGGCTTGGATAGAAATCAAGGGGACGCACAGGCTCGGATAAAAATGAAGGGGACGCACAGGCTTGGAGGTTGTCCGGAGAAGGTTAGATAGACAGAGAAGCATCTTGTTTCGCACAAGTTTCTGGAAAGGGTCTAGCTGGATAAGCATAGTGAAAAGTGCCCTTGAACCGATTTTAGCTGGCAATGCACCTTTCAATAGTGTAGCACAGGAAAAGATTGTACACCAAGTATCAACCCCCTATCTCAACCAGGAGGGTAGTTATAGGGTAAATTCGAATTTTCGGTTTTTGCCATATTTTCCCTATTTAATGGTCAGCAAAAATTCTAAAAAAAATCTGAAATATTGTAGACATGATTGTGTATGATTGTGAATTTTTTCAGATTTTTTCCTTGCAACTGCTAAGTGTAAGAAATAAAAAGCGCAAAAAAATGTTGAAAAATGCAGATTTCGTGTTGAAGTTTTCGAACGACTAGATTTTTAATTTTGCAGTAGTTAGATATTGACATGACTATTATCTATAATTTTTTTCAGATTTTTCGGTAAGGTGCGCCATAGTTAAAAAAATCAGAAAACGATATTTTCGAGATATTTCGCGTGAAAACGTGATAAGTACTTTCAATTTTTGCATTTCCATCATACAGTGAATGCATTATATGATTTTTAATATCTCTACATTCGACAGAGTAATATGTAAACGGAGGGAATCAAGTTAATATGATTAATTGGAAGTGTATACGCACCATATATCATATGGTACGAAAGAATCATTCAGCGCCGCAGTTAGCGGAGTGGTTAGAGTCTTAGACTCCAAAACCGCTGCATACTCTCTTTTGTCGTAGGTTCGCACCCCACCAAGGTCCAATTTTTTTTTTTTCGTGATATAAAATTTTTTTCATCGTTGATTACATGACGATACACGATATTCATTTAAAATTGTTTCTAGAATATTTAAAAAATATTTTATCATAAGGTTTCCATAAAAATAATTTAAATGCACCGCCGCGCCGGCCGGTTTTCTGCCTATGTATTGTTCTAGCTCCGGATAGTTTATAATTATTTTGTCAATGGAATAGATGTGTGGTATTGGCTTATGATACGTATTCTGAATCCACTGGTTGGATTCGCCATTCTTTTATCAACGTACACCGTCCTCATTCGATTGTGGTCGCAGTGCGTCCAATTAATGGCTGATTTAAAAAAATAAACGTAAAAATATTGCCATAAGCTAGCTGTAGTGTACAGCTGTTATTATGCTTTATTACATTATAATATACTATATTATATTGCATTGCATTGCATTACATTTTTGTTATATTTTTGTTGTTATGCTATACTATTGTTATATTATGTTATATTATATTATTTTATTGATCAGGGAATCAGACACTAAGTGAACGGACCGCGACCACAATCGAATGAGGACGGTGTACGTTGATAAAAGAATGGCGAATCCAACCAGTGGATTCAGAATACGTATCATAAGCCAATACCACACATCTATACCATTGACAAAATAATTATAAACTATCCGGAGCTAGAACAATACATAGGCAGAAAACCGGCCGGCGCGGCGGTGCATTTAAATTATTTTTATGAAAACCTTATGATAAAATATTTTTAAAATATTCTAGAAACATTTTTAAATGAATATCGTGTATTGTCATGTAATCAACGATGGAAAAAATTTTATGTCATGAAAAAAAATTGGACCTTGGTGGGGTGCGAACCTACGACAAAAGAGAGTATGCAGCGCTTTTGGAGTCTAAAGGCGGGATCTCCTACCCGCGATTGGTCGCTGCGATTAGTCGCAGCGATTTGACCCAGCGACTGGCCCTAGGCTGAATCTCCTTGCCTGCGACCAGAGGTGTGCTCGGGACGGGCCGGAAACTTTCGGGCGGGATCAAGCGGGGTCCCGAGACTCGATTCGGGCTACAAGCATAGCCACCATGAGCGGGCAATTTGATTTCAGGTCGGCTCGGCAAAACTCGGACGCGATCGGACGATATCGTTACCAGTAATAGATCAAAATTATTACCCGAGAACATAGAAAAATTATGTTTCTTACACGTTAATTTGAAATAATAAAATATTCGCCTTCCTGTATATTGTTATTACTATGAAACATCCAGGAAATATTCCTTTCTGTATGCTTATAGTTGTTCGTACGTTTTCTATTTTAAATCTGAACCTATCCCGAAAAAGATAATACCCTATATATCTCCTTTACATAAAGTACTAAGTATGAAGTATATTTTATTAAAATTTTAAAATATTGTCGATATAAAAATAGTCTTCTTCCCAAGTTCTGAACATGGTATTTATTTAAGTACGTACATGGACATGTTCAGTATTCACAGACTATTTGGTAGGAATGAAAATACATATATATGTAAATAAATAATAAGATACAAATTATGATTCAACAGGAGACAGAAAGGTAAAAACTTATCACTCTGGTATTGATATAAATTATATACATAAATTATATACATAATTTCATCTGTATTCCAGTGGGAATCTTTTGACCTACAATTTGTTCTATAATTTTTAAAATCTTTATTTCTGACTTCATCTTGGGTCTCTCCACCTAATTGGCCGATTGCAAGGTTGCCAAAATATTTTATATTTTCGCAGGAATGTATCAACACTTTGTAAACAGTGTTTGGTTATGTAGGATAACATGGATACAGGTTTAAAAATATTTCTGCATGTTTTGCCTTGTGGGACAAAAGTGGGCTCAGAGCGAGGCGGAAATTCCAATTATCTTTTACAGCCGGTAATTTAGAATTTTTCGAAGCGAAATTTCTTCATTCGTTTATGGTAGGCAATAATTGCTTGTTTTCGAAGCGTTCGTCGGGAAGTATTTGTGTACCTGATGTCGAACAGGGACAATCGACACCGTGCCGTTTCTTTGCAGGGGTTTGAACTTTCTTCGCACTGAGTTAATCCGTTGATTGCTCTGTCACCGGGTGCTACACAGGGACTTGGGACCGGCACGTACCGTTGTCTACCACCGGCTCGCGGGACCATACGGTCATAAACCGCGACCCTGGCGAGACGCTCTGACCGATCACCCTGATGAATTTTTCACAGCGAGGTGAAAATTCATTCGTTGTTTACGAGCGGTAATATTCATATTTTCCCAAGAACGTTTCTACAATATCCGTTTGCCACATTTCTAAATGGCAATCAAGCACGTGGTGGGTCTTTAAGAACTTTAGGCATTCTACAGCCTGAGTTAATCTGTATATTGCTCTTTCAGTGGATAGTACATATGTATTTTGGAACCAAATGTGGTAGATATTTTCTTCCCTCACTTCGTCAACAGAGAGAGAGGGTCCCCCCTTCTCGAAGAACGATGTTTCCAAAATGTTAGTTTCATAATTATATCAAAACAACAATTACTTTCATGTCATTTTCTCTTCTTTATACAATGAAGTGAAAAATATAAATTAGATGAAAGCAGAAACCTTGTAGGTACTGTACGAATTCTCATTATCGTTATACCTGGTTATGGATGGGTATTCTTTCATTGGCATGCATTTATATTCATAATACGATATCATTTGTTAGACGAAGTAAAGAAGTTCGAACATAAGGTCATTTAATGTCGCATGAGATTGTAAATTACATATCGAGGCCTCCAAGAAGTCAGGTACATAAACGACAAACGGTGGTCGTCTCGTTGAACCCTATTTCACCGTGCTAGGCACTTGTTATAATATCTACATATGCAAGATGTGACAAAGATGATACCAATATAGCAATTAAAAAGTATTATCCAACATCAATACGCCACGCGAAGGGGTAGAAGAGAGGTAGTCCGCTGACTGTGCGGGATGCCGCTTGCTTGATCCTCCCGACAAATTCAAGACCGATCTCTTATTTCTCGAGAATAAACACGCAAGGTATAGGGAGGAGATTATATTATGTCCAGTCGGTCCTGCATTCCTTTGAAACGGCAACTTTCCACCGCTGCACCGTAATATCTCCTCCCTATGGCACACGTTCTCTTGCACCGAATACGTCAGCGCGTGCTTTTATTTTGATATCCCAACGCGTGTTTATATTCGAGAGATTAGGTATCACGCGCAGTCAGCGGACCACCCCTTTTCTTCCTGCGGCTCTCCGCGAGGCGTACTGGTCTTTCTGCAGAATAATTTCGTTTCCTACACCATTGCCAAGGAAACATTCTTCGATCTAACATAAGAACATCTTCTTCTTTTGGTAATTGTGCGGACCTTAAAATTAATTTTCGTCACGGTCAACGTTCCGACCATACTTATTATTCTTTTATACTGGAGCGAAACACGGTTTATTGCCTGCCGAACGTAGAGGAATTAGCTTGTAGCAATTGGGGATTAATCCTAAAAATTGTTCCGCTGTTCTGGAAGTTACTTGGCAGATGTTTCCTAATTACTGTATATCGTGTAGGGGGCCAAAGGTCTAGTGTCATAAAGCTGTAGTAAACCGTGGCTCGCTAACAATCCGTTTAGGGCATCACTCATCACGCTACATCATGGAACTTCGCGCGTGTGTCGATAGGAACACTGCACTTTCCATGGCATATTTATCAAATTCTTGTAGTTTTATTGGAACTATTGACGCTAAATCATGACGAATTGACGTTATTTTCTTAAATAACGTCAAACTTATATATTAACACTTTTAGTATCAATTTCCTTAATAATATTCGGCATTTTTAAATTGCAAAATACAGGATGTTGCATTTTTTCCCATTTTCGGGGATTTGCCCCCAGTGTGCGACATAGAATACACGTATTTAATCCATAACTGCCAAATATTCGCGAATGCTTTTTCCGCAGTAGCAAGGTCTAGATTATGTTGATTAGAAAACAAACAAAAAATTTGTTCAGAAGTTTCCGGAAGTGGAACTAAAAAAGGGATGATTGCTGACAATTTTTCAATTGGTTTCTTATGGAAAAAAAATGTATATAACTAATTATTTGCTATTACTTAACAGAATAGACACTACTCATTTGGGACTCCAAAAATTGTTTTCTTTTATATCACCAAAAATTAAAAGACTCGATTTAAAATTCTGCACGAAAAATACATACAATCATAAACACGTGTTTGCACACAGATCAGAAGTAGGCGTCATGATATTTTTACCGTTTTTTAGGTGCTCATATTAGTAGTCTACAGGTAACATAAAAATACATATCTTTTGAATTCTGACTTCTTTCCTTATTTCTTGGGATTCTGTCATACTGTGGCAATGGGTCGCAGTGCGATTGGTCGCTAGACTCCCTCCAGGAGGAGTCTAGCGACCGGTGGTCGCAATGCCAGCCTGCGACTAGGTATAATGGGAAACAGACCCTCCTCGCATTGTGTTGCCTCTCGAGTAGCCTAGGCTGGTACTCAAACAGACTCGCGTCAGGCTCCTATGTCTGGCGCATACCCGAGGATCGCAGTCGCTTGTAGGAGAACAGATACATGCTTTCCCATTGCAGGAGTATACCGCGACCAGTCGCTGCGATCAATCGCAGCGACCAATCGCGGGTAGGAGATCCCGCCTTAACACTCTAACCACTCCGCTGACTGCGGCGCTGAATGATTCTTTCGTACCATATGATATATGTTGCGTATACACTTCCAATTAATCATATTAACTTGATTCCCTCCGTTTACACATTACTCTGTCTAATGTAGAGATATTAAAAATCATATAATGCATTCACTGTATGACGGAAATGCAAAAATTGAAAGTACTTATCACGTTTTCACGCGAAATATCTCGAAAATATCGTTTTCTGATTTTTTTAACTATGGCACACCTTACCGAAAAATCTGAAAAAAATCGTAGATAATAGCCATGTCAATATCTAACTACTGTAAAATTAAAAATCTAGTCGCTCGAAAACTTCAACACGAAATCTGCATTTTCCGACATTTTTTTGCGTTTTTTATTTCTTACACTTAGCAGTTGCAACGAAAAATCTTAAAAAATTCACAATCATACACAATCATGTCTACAATATTTAAGATTTTTTTTAGAATTTTTGCTGACCATTAAATAGGGAAAATATGGCAAAAACCGAAAATTCGAATTTACCCTATGGGAATCAACCCTCCTGGTTGAGATACGGCGTTGAAACTTGGTGTACAATGTTTTCCTGTGCTACACTATTGAAAGGTGCATTGCCAGCTAAAATCGGTTCAAGGGCACTTTTCACTATGCTTATCCAGCTAGACCCTTTAGTTGAGCTAGTGGACACGAGATGGCGCCTACTCGGGAGGACTTGTAGGGAACGCTGTCTCCCCCTCCCGAGACGGAAGAGTGGGGGTAGTCCCACTCACTCGGTCTCTACAAGGAGGTGAGCAAGCCACTGGCTCACGGGACACGAGACAAAGCCTAACCTCAAATACACAGTTTTCTTTATTGTTAACTAACGAGTACTTCAATATAATTCCGACGTCAAGGGCATGTGCTCTAACGGAGGTATCAAAGAATTCACCGGAGTAAATCCCTACATTGGTGACCCCGACGTGATCGTCGTAAACATCGTGATTGCGGGAGGAAGAAGGACTCGACAACCGGCTGCCGACACCACGAGGCATCCGCCATTGCCCTTGGCATCGTGATATTTGCGATCAGCCGCACAGAGGAGGCTTGCAGCTAGCGGGACGTGGGCTGAGTCTTGTGACGCCCACGCACGACCCCCGTCTTCAACAGGAGACCATCAAGCGTCCATAATCGCCGTCAAGGAAGTCGAGGTGCAGCCAGGACGCTGCCCCTCGCCCCGACACTCGCCGCATTCAGCAGTTCTACCGGACCTGCAACATCAGCAGCCCCAAGGAGCGGTGTGGACTCCAGAGGGACAGCCAGGGGAGCAGCAGCATTCCTGGGAACGACATTCGAGAGGAACGTTGACCACGTGGCGTCGGCCGGGAAAGGTAAAGCAGTATCGGCCATCTTGTCGTGCGACGCGATTGCGGTGGCGTGGCGAACTACTTGCGTAGTGACGAGCGTGTGTCGCGAATGTCTAATCGCCGTGACTCTTGTATATAGTGTAAATAGTATAAAATCGGTAGGTAGGACCGTACCATAGCGCTAACGATGAGCGAGCAGGCATTGGCTGAATTACAGGCGACTGTAACGCAGCTGCGAGCCGATTTAGGCGCGCTTAGCGCGGCGACCGCCATGCCGGCAGGACCGCGTACTGATTCATACCGCCTACCAAAAATTCCTCCGTTTTTCAAGGATGACCCGGCGTTATGGTTTCTCCAAGTCGATGCATCGTGCCGGAATGCAAACATTGTTAAACAGGCCACCAAGGCCGATTTAGTTGTTGCCTCGTTAGACTTTGAGATAGTGGCGTGTATTAAAGATTTAATTTCTAATCCCCTCGGAGACGAGCAGTACGATCGTATTAAGGAACGCATCATTGCCGCGTATTCTAGCTCTGCGGAGAGCCGACTTAGGCAACTGCTTAAAGGCGAGGTGCTTGCTGACGGGAAGCCCTCACAGATACTCTGCCGATTGCGGAACCTAAACGATAGCGGTTGCGATGATGCCGTCATTAAAACCGTGTTTCTGGAACACCTGCCTGCGCAGTGCAGGGGGATTCTTGCGGCGGCGAACATTACCGACCTGCAGAAGCTAGCGGAGCTGGCCGACCAAGTTGTTGAGGCGATCGGATCGAAAACGGAGAGATCGGTGTTCGCGGTCGGGGAATCGAATACTCCGCCTCCTGCGGGGACGTCCATGGAGCGCGTAGTGTCGGATCTCGCGGCACTTAATGTTAAGGTTAACAAGTTGTCCGGAGCTGTCGAGAGGCTCGTCTCGAGATCGCGTTCGAGTTTTCGGAAAAACCGTGAGCGTTCGGGCAGCACAAAGTGTGGTTCGGCCGGTGCTAAGCACGATTCGGGCCTGTGCTGGAAGCACAGAAAATTCGCCGAGAAGGCGCATGGGTGTGCCGACCCGTCGGTCTGCAAATATAAGCCGGCGGAAAACTAGTTCGTCTTCCCATCGTGGCGGCGGTCGGGGAAGGCCGAGAAATGGGAAACCGCCTTAAAGTCCGCGACCGGATTTCGGGTGTGAGTTTTCTGATAGACTCCGGTGCGGATATCTCGCTTTTGCCGGTTGGGGATAAAACAAAGCGTAAGCCGACGGACTTTAGGCTGTACGCGGCCAATGACTCACGAGTCGATACTTATGGTGAGAAGCGATGCGTGTTAAACCTGGGTCTTCGCCGGGAAATTAGTTGGAATTTTTGTATTGCCGACGTTCCATATCCCATAATAGGAGCCGACATCCTCGCGCATTACGGTCTGGTGGTAGATCTTAGGAGGCGCCGTCTAGTCGATACCCTTACGTCCGTGTATTCTCTCGGTGTTAGGGGACACTCCTCATTTCCTGCGGTCAGCTCGATGTGTAGATCCGCAGAGTGTAAATATGCGCGTATACTGGCTGATTACCCGGAAATTACGGGGATGTCGCAGCAGGCCCCCTGGGAATCCTGCGATGTCGTACACCACATACAGACGACGGGACCCCCGGTGGCCGAGCGTCCGAGGCGTCTTTCGCCCGCTAAGTTGGCTGCGGCTAAGAGAGAGTTTAGAGCGATGTGCAGGGCCGGGATTTGCCGCCCATCGCGTAGTCCGTGGGCAAGCCCTATCCACCTTGAGCCCAAAGGAGAGGGTGAATGGAGGATATGTGGCGACTATCGCCGACTAAACTTAGTGACGATTCCGGATAGGTATCCGGTACCCCACTTGCAGGATTTCACTGCGAATCTGCACGGAAAATTTTTTTTTTCAGCCTTGGACTTGCACAAGGCATTCCACCAAATTCGCTGATAATGGTGATAACGCCATTCGGGTTGTTTGAATTTAAGGTCATGACCTTCGGTCTGCGTAACGCGGGCCAAATCTTCCAAAGGTACATACACCGGGCTCTCGCGGATCTCGATTTCGTATTCGCATTCCTTGATGACATCCTCGTTGCATCTTCGTCGCCAGAAGAGCACGAGGAGCATCTTCGCGTTGTTTTTGAAAGACTGAAGCAATTCCACTTGCGTTTGAATCTCAGCAAGTGCCGACTTGGGCTACCGGAGATCCAGTTCTTGGGCTACATTGTCGGCCGTGATGGCATTAGGCCCACACCCGACAAGGTCGAGGCGATTATTAACTTTCCGAGACCGCGTACCGTGGAGGAAGTCCGCCGATTTTTGGGCGCAGTAAATTTCTACCGTAGAAGCATTCCCCATGCGGCTGAGGCACAAGCTCCGCTCAATGAGTACCTGCGTGAATCGCGAAAGAGGGATAAGCGCGAGGTCGCGTGGTCCCCAGAAGCTGTGCGTGCGTTCGAGGGGATTAGGACTGAAATAGCTCGCGCTGCACTCCTGGCTCACCCGTGCAACGGGGCGGAGACCCCCGTACTTCAAAAACTTTCTTGATGGACGGGATTTTGTGGTGGTCACAGACCACAAACCACTGATTTATGCGTTTATGCAACGTGCGGACAAGGCGTCACCGCGCCAGGTGCGTCAGCTCTCGTTCATAGCTCAGTACACAACGCGCATCGAATACCTGCCGGGAGCTGAAAATATGGTGGCGGACCCGCTGTCGCGCATAGAAGCTATCCGATTGCCCTGTGATATCGAGTTGAATGAGCCCGCAGCTGCGCAGGACTGCGATGACGAGCTCAAGAAAATTCGTGCGTCCAAAGAGGTTCCTTGTTCGATGAAACAGATCCAGTGGGGACCGTTACACACGACGTTAGCTTGTGAGATCTTCGGCGAGGCAATTCGCCCATATATACCTCTGGCGCTGCGCAGGCGAGTTTTCGACCTGCTTCACAGTCCCGCCCATCCGGGCGCTAAGACGACGAATCGACTTATTCGCCAGCGGTACATGTGGCCGAACATGTGCCGTGATGTAAAGAATTGGTGCAGTAAATGCGTGCAATGCCAGCAGTCCAAGGTTTCGCGACACGTCCAGCAGCTTCCGGCGCAGTTTGTTGCCCCGGATGCACGTTTTGCCCATGTCCACATGGACATCGTGGGTCCCTTGTGCGAGGACGGCGGATTTAAATACTTATTGACCATGATCGACAGATTTTCGCGTTGGCCCGAGGCCGTTCCGCTGAAAGATATTGAGGCGCGAACCGTAGCGAGAGCATTTTTCGATAACTGGATATCGCGGTTTGGGGCCCCCAAGATTCTGACAACCGATCAGGGTGCCCAGTTTAAGAGCAAATTGTTCGATGCTCTCCTGTCGCGCATTGGATGTCACCGAATTCGTACGATGGCGTACCACCCGGCTGCGAACGGGTTAATCGAGAGGTGGCATAGGACACTAAAAGCAGCGTTAATGTGCCATACGGAACGGGACTGGTCGCGAAGTCTCTCGACGGTGCTCTTGGGGCTGCGTAATCAGGTTCGTTTAGACACGAACGCGTCTCCCTCGGAGTATGTCTACGGCACAACGATGCGGATTCCAGGCGAATTCTTCCTCCCTGAGGATTTTACGCCGGAACCGCGACCGTTTCTGGGGGAATTCCGCGAATTTATGCGACAGATCCGTCCGGCCCCGGTGGCGCTTAAATATAAGAAGCGTGCGTTCTTCTTTTCCGACCTGAGCTCGTGCTCACATGTCTTCCTCCGCACAGGTGCGGTGAGGAAACCGCTCGAGCGACCGTACACGGGCCCACATAAGGTCCTAAATCGCGAATCTGACCGCGTATACACCATCGAAGTGAATGGAGCACCGCGCAGTGTGTCAACAGAAAATATAAAACCGGCATATTTCGTACCAGAGGACATAGCTGGAAGTACCTCGAAGGTAACAGCTGGTCCGAGCAATGGGACTGGCGCCCAGCGTCCGACGCTTAGAACGTATGAAAGAAAAAAAGTAGTTTTTGCTCCGCCAACTGGGGTGTAATGCAATAGGGGTAATAGCATAAGGAATAGCTGTAAGACTAGAATGTAATAGCTGTAAGAGCGCAATGTACCTGTAAAGAGGATCCAAAGAGTGTAAGACTGAATTGACAAATGTGATATCAGTACCGTGTAACGTTGACACTCGGGGGGGAGTATGTAGGGAGCGCTGTCTCCCCCTCCCGAGACGGAAGAGTGGGGGTAGTCCCACTCACTCGGTCTCTACAAGGAGGTGAGCAAGCCACTGGCTCACGGGACACGAGACAAAGCCTAACCTCAAATACACAGTTTTCTTTATTGTTAACTAACGAGTACTTCAATATCCTTCCCACGTCAAGGGCATGTGCTCTAACGGAGGTAGGGTCCGATATCAAAGAATTCACCAGAGTAAATCCCTACAGACTGCCAACGTGGAATCATAGCAACGCTGAAGCGTTAGCTGGATACAAGTGCCACAATAAAAGCGTGCTGCAGTCAATGTATGCATTTTCGGACGATTGTAGGTTAGGTTATATGCATTTTAGGCATATAACTGCTGGGAACTGTGTACATTTACTAAATTAACGCTTTTATTGTAACACATACATCACTTGAAACCGCTGTCGAATTTATGTTTATCCTAAGGTCGTATTCAGATATATTGGCCGGTCGATTCATTTTCGCCAACAGCAATCGAGGAGAAATCAGGGATCACCATCTAACGATCGTGGATTTGTCAGTTGGAGTTGCTGGGCCCCCGAAGGGTATGGTGGGGTAACGGGAATGCTGCTCGGCTCTGTCTGAACGTAGCCGAGTGGCTGTTATTTATTCTTAGCGTAATAGTGTGTTACGAAGCTATGCGTAGACCAATACGAGATAAAGCTATCGAGAAAGAATCAATGTTCTGACCATAAAACTTCTGAATTTTTTCAGAGCTAACGCACACCTATTTTGATGTATGTATTTCTACGCTCAGAACTCGGTTGGACTACATGTCAGGAGCTTGGCGCAATCCCCACCACTTCTGACTCACACTTGTTCTGCGAAGGCGAGAGCGAGATGGAACGAGAGCGAGTCAGAAAACGTTGAGAAAAGGAGTACCGAGGCAGGGCAGCAGTATGGTGGGAGAATACTCCTCACGAAACTCACCGGCCAATATTGTATCTGAATACGACCTTAGAAGTTCGAATAACAGACGAGGACCTTTGTGGCCCGAGCAACGCGTGCCCGCCGTTGCACGGCGATGTGTCATCGATTATACAGAAACAGAATTTGTTTATATTTCATCGTATCAATGTGAAAGTGATACCACTGGATTCTCCCGGTTAAATTGACAGAAAATGATTAAAATCGGACTATTTTCAACAAAACGGGTTTTCACTTCTGCAAACAAATTTTTCACGTAATTTCCTTAATTATGGTCCGAATTATATCATTTTTGGGGCCAATTTGATCGAGAAAATATGAGGAATCGATTGACGTCACTTTCGCAAAGATCTGATTAGAAATGCAGAACTACAGATTCGTCACTGCTTAGTGTGCAACATTGTATGGCCATACTGGTTTCGAGCGCCGAAGCCCACGAAACTTATATTAGCGAGTCGCATGATTGCCAGCGAAAAGGACAAGAGGGGACTTTCCATGGCGAAGGAAAATCAGCCTTCTACAGAACTCAAATCCAGGAAGACTTTGCTGACAAATTTTATATTTACGTCAAATAAATACTTTAATAGTAAAATTTAGACGACGAACTATTGTTGAATTTCGCCGGTTCTTATATATGCCCCACTTGGTTTGGAATTCCTGATCCCAGAGTGTTTGAAATTGAGCTTGAGAAGTTGAAATGAGACCTCGTTGAGGTTAGGTTAGTGAGACACAGTACAGCACAGAACAGTTTGATAAAAGAGAGCTTCGTCTTTATTCTTAAAACACTTGTTGAGCGGATGAGAAAGGGATGAGTAATGAGTACTTGTATAAATTGAATAATTGTGCGCGTCGCGAACAATGATTTGCGTGGGCACACGCCGCCACGTGTTAGAACAGATATACGCGGTCGCCGCTCTTAATACACGCACGTGAGTATGAAAAATGAGGTGTTGGATGAGAATGTGAGATGAAAATGTTGTTGAGAATGATGGTGAGCACGAGGGTGAGTATTTACTAGTTGCGATTAAAGTTTGATACACGTCTTTGTCCGCACGCTACATGAACAAGAGTGAATTCAAGATGGATGAAGGAGTTCGTTACGCGTCGTTTCGACCATTGTCGAATATCGATCTACGTGGTGAAATCTGATTGGGTGAGCGCTCGAGAGTGATTGAGAAATCGATTGCCGGTTCGACAATCGATTGACGATCCGCCGTGAGTGTGGCGTCCGGGAGGTGCTGCTGAGATCATGAGTGCGGTGGTGAGCTGAACTGTGCGAATCCCAAACACAGAGTTTCATGCATTTACCAATTGAACGGTCGACGGCGACTTGAATCATCCAGTACTGAATACTAAAATGTTCATATTTCTCATTACACCTTGACGAGAGTGTTACCATCCATGGATTGTTGGTTAGTATATGTCAACGAAAATGAATCGAGACACGAAGCAATTTCAGTCTATTTTTTCTTATGAATACATGATTAGGACACACTCTACGTTCACTCAAAATCGACCGAATTGCTCCATGTTTGACATCATTTTCATCGGAAAATCCTAAAAATCCATCGGTAATACTTTCATCAACACTTATCAAAAACATGAACATTTTATTTTTCTGTAGTGGGTATTTGATCTAGCTCGTCGGTTTTATTGCTCTCGGCTGTCAACGGGCGGTCTACTAGGGCCCGGAGGTCCTCGCTCGCAGCGAGAAAGCAAAACAGTGGGGTGGGTAGGTCTTTCCCGATAATCTGAGCCCAAAGGCTTCTCAACAATTGAAAGACTGTACATATTCTTTCTGATGCTCTCGACGATACGCGCAACCATTTGCGTGCGTAGCTTCATGTTGCACGTCAAAAAGTATTCTTTTAATTACAATTAGTAATTCAGTTTGTAAGTGCTATTAAATTAGGCGTCATTAAAATCATGCACAGTTCATTAATGCAGTACTCTGGTTAAGAATATCGTAACGCGGAGCTAATATTCTAGGCCAGGGCTCTCCAAGGTCGCTTATGCGTAAGCTCGGGGTTCTCCCACTCTCGTCCGCGTTGTCAGGGATACCGCGCGTAGTGATGGGACTCCGGAGTCGGTTCCCAGCGCTTCGAATCGGTCTTGAATGTCAGGCGACTACTTCGAAGCGCTTCGAACGTGATTCGAAGCTGAAAAGTCTTGAAAAGTCTTGGTCGGCTTCGAAGTCTTGATGGGTTTCGAAGTCTCGAATCTCTTGGCTCGAAACCTCGGTAGGTACTCCGTGGCGAGGACAAATTTTATGGCTTTCGATCCTCGAAGGGGTTTAAATACCATTAAAAAGTGAGAAATGTCTAGGATTTCCGAATTTCTCATCAGATCTTTGCGAAAACGACGCCAATCGATTCCTTATGTTTCGCCGATGAAACTAACACCAAGAACAACGTAATTAGACCATAATGAAGGAAATTCCATGAAAAATCGAATTATACCATTTGAAGCTGCCTTCGTTAAAAATAGTCCGATTTACATGAAATTTATTTATTTATTTATTATTAATAAACGGGGATAGGAGGTCCCCATTAGTGTACATAAGTTGGTATTACAGTTAAGACGGACATATCATAAGTTATACAAGTTATTATGAAGCGAGTTTATAAAGCTGCTTATATTAACATCAAAAGAGCCCATGCTATCACAATATGTATTAACTACACTACAAATGCGGTTTACTGGGTCAAAGTTGATCAAAGAGGAAGTATACTGCTGGGGAAGAAAAGTACGTGTGAATCTAAACGATCTCACAGGAGCATAGAAGTTAATCAACTCAAGGAGTTGAGGGCAATTAATAAGGCCATTAATAATCTTAAAAAGGAAGAGAAAGTCGGCCTCAGCTCTCCTATACTCAAGGGATCGCAGGTTCAACTGATTAAGGATTGGTATATAGTCGTGGTCAGTAACTGCCATGCTTTGACCTAGCCTATATGCAGCAAACCTAAGGAAGCTATGCTGCACCCTCTCAATAAGTTGTTTGTATTTTAATTGGGAAGGGGACCAGATAGCGGATGCATATTCTAAGTGAGGTCTGACTAGGGCACAGTACAACAATTTAAAAGTTCGGGGATTAGTAAAGTCAATAGTGCATCGCTTAATAAAACCAAGATTTTTATACGCATCTCTAACAATTCGTTGGTAGTGCGGAGAAAAATTTAATCGCGAAGTGTAGTGGACTCCCAAGTCACGGATCTCAGAAACTTGTGAGAGGACAACATTACCGAGCCTGTATTCAACATCTACCGAGGATGCATTCCGCGAAAAGCACATAAAATAACATTTTGCGTAGTTCAGTACCAAGCCATTCAATTCACACCAATGCTCTAAGTTCCATAGGTCACGTTGCAATAAAATAGGATCTACAGGGCACAAAATCTGTTTGTAAATCTTTAGATCGTCCGCAAATAGCAAAATTTTGCTATGGCGAATCACTTTAGCTAAGTCATTAATGAATAAGATGAACAGGAAAGGACCTAGATGCGATCCTTGTGGAACCCCGGAAGTGACATCAAACGGATTCGACTGCGATCCAGCTACACGAACAATCTGTCTCCGATCAACCAAGTAGCTCGAGAGCCAAGAGAGTAAGGGGTCACAAAATCCCATCGACGACAGTTTGGATGATAGAATATTGTGAGCAACAGTGTCAAATGCCTTCTTAAAATCAGTGTATATAGTATCTACCTTGTTGCAACGGTCAAGATTAGATGCGACATAGTTGCAAAAGATAGATAGATTCGTTGCGGTAGACTGCATAGGCATAAAACCGTGCTGCTCACCGCAAACAATACTAGTAATATAGGGCTTGATACTGTCAACTACTAAGCTCTCAAATAATTTAGGTATGGTATCTATGATACATATCGGCCTATAATTCCTCACGTTAGCAGAGTCGCCAGATTTAAAGACGGGTGTAATTAAGGTAGTCTTCCAGGCAGATGGAAAAAACCCACTAGCCAAAGAGGAATTGAAAATAATCCATAATGCCCTTGAAAGAGTGAAGGAACATGATTTAAGAAGAATTGGCGGGATTCCATCGATGCCTGGACCCTTGGATACTGGTAAATTATTGATTTTGTTAAAAATATCACCAATATTGATGTTGATATTCGAAATATGTGTACTCTGATCGAAGGTGACATCTGGCGAGACCGCTGGGTGAGAAGTATAGACAGAACCGAAGAAGGATGCAAATAGATTCGCAATTGATAAGGTATCAGTTGCACTAGCGTTATCTAAGTGCATAACACTTTGTAGTTTGCGGGATTTACGCTGGTTGTTTATGAAACTCCAGAAAGGTTTAACATCATTGCTATTTAACATTAAACTTTCTGTATTTCTTACATATTGAATATAACACTTTCTCGATAATAACTTGCACTCAGCACGAAGTTTAGAGAATAGAAGATAATCGACATATAGATTGGTGCGTTTATATACATAATGAGCTTGCTTTTTACGACGAATAAGATTAACGAGTTGCGAAGTAAACCACTTAGGAAACATAATATTATGTGGCCTGTATTTCGGTACAAAAAGGTCTATCGCATAATAAAGATGATCATATAGCAGACAGACTGATTCATCAGGATTTTTATCTTTCAAAATTTCGTCCCAAATAATAGAGCCGAAGTAGTTGCACATTGCGGAATAATCACCATGTATAAAATCATATGTATGAGAAACATTATTTCCTGATGTTGCCTGGTGCGATGGATGCACATGAAGTTGCATATTCAAGGCAGGATGGAATGAATCACATTTGAGCAAAGGATCATCTGATGAGGATATAACAACATCAGTGTTGTTACAGAAAATTAAGTCAAGGATAGAGTCTAAAAAGTTGCAAACGTGATTCATTTGAACTAAGCCGCAGAGACTGAGGTTGTTCACCAAATAATCCAGGGATGATGCTACATTTTGGTTGCAACCGGGTCTGAGCTGAGGGACCAGATCACTCCATTCAACTCGAGGCAGGTTAAAATCACCCAGTACAAATACAAAATCACTGGGATACTTGTCAACAACCCTAACAACACTGTTGGAAAAATCGAGGTACAATGAAGGTGGTGACGCAGGTGGGATATATGCAGCTGTAAAAATAGTTGTTGAAGACATAAAATATATTCTGACATGAAGATGTTCAACATGAGAGATTTCCGCATTAATAACTGAGCTGCGTAACGAATTTTTGACGGCGATAAGAACACCGCCACCTCTCGAGAACGTGCTTGAGAGTGTGGATCTATCACAACGGTAAACAGTAAATTGAGAGAGACCAAGCTCAGCAGTTGAAATACCGGCATGGAGCCATGTTTCGATAAGAACTATAACGTCATACGACTGGAGCGAACAAGCAATAGAACGACACAAGTAATGTATCTTAGTCCGAAGACCTCGCACGTTTTGATAGTACACTAACGGGGAATAGCCGCGTTTTTTGGATTTTGAGAAAGCGATACAATTTTTGGCACACCACGAACATATCTAATTGTCATAGTGCTATCATTCATCTCACGCAGTTGAGTCCTTAAATTGTCCAAGAAAGCACGCTGTTTTGATGTTTGGTCTTGCGAGATTTTGGCCTGTCCCAGGTATTTGTATTTACTCTTCAGTATAGACAGTGGTGTATCAGGCGATTTAAATGTGACACACACTGGCCTAGGCTTGTCATCGGAGCTTCTCTTGCCAAACCGTTTGATGGTGACGTCGGCATTGTAGGAACCAGGTAGGATGGTGTCCAGAACATCTTTGATTAAGGACACGTCAGATTGTGAAGTATTTTCCCTTAGATTAAAGAAGATCAGGTTGTGCGATCTTCTATTCCTCTCCATAATTTCATCGACTATATTTTCTTCCTGACTATTCATGCTCGACTCAAGATTATTTACTCTAGCGTTGATGTCGTTAAGTTTGGAGTTAATATTGTTCAGAGTGCGATTGATATGATTTTCATCGGAAAAACATAACGAATCGGCGCGGCGGTGCATTTAAATTATTTTTATGGGAACCTTATGATAAAATATTTTTAAAATATTCTAGAAACATTTTTAAATGAATATCGTGTATTGTCATGTAATCAACGATGAAAAAAATTTTATATCACGAAAAAAAAAAATTGGACCTTGGTGGGGTGCGAACCTACGACAAAAGAGAGTATGCAGCGGTTTTGGAGTCTAACACTCTAACCACTGCGCTAACTGTGGCGCTGAATGATTTTTTCGTACCATATGATATATGGTGCGTATACACTTCCAATTAATCATATTAACTTGATTCCCTCCGTTTACATATTACTCTGTCGAATGTAGAGATATTAAAAATCATATAATGCATTCACTGTATGACGGAAATGCAAAAATTGAAAGTACTTATCACGTTTTCACGCGAAATATCTCGAAAATATCGTTTTCTGATTTTTTTAACTATGGCGCACCTTACCGAAAAATCTGAAAAAAAATTGTAGATAATAGTCATGTCAGTATCTAACTACTGTAAAATTAAAAATCTAGTCGTTCGAAAACTTCAACACGAAATCTGCATTTTTCAACATTTTTTTGCGTTTTTTATTTCTTACACTTAGCAGTTGCAACGAAAACATCTGAAAAAATTCACAATCATGCACAATCATGTCTATAATATTTCAGATTTTTTTTTAGAATTTTTGCTGACCATTAAATAGGGAAAATATGGCAAAAACCAAAAATTCGAATTTACCCTATAACTACCCGCCTGGTTGAGATAGGGGTTGAAACCTGGTGTACAATGTTTTCCTGTGCTACACTATTGAAAGGTGCATTGCCAGCTAAAATCGGTTCAAGGGCACTTTTCACTATGCTTATCCAGCTAGACCCTTTGTCACGTGACCTGCTCTGTATTATCGCCAATATGGCGGAACTCGTAATTGGGAATGCAATCACGAGAATACGCTTTTCGTCCTTATATGAGCAGATTTTGAGCTGGGTGAGGTCTCATTCGAAAGAGGAAAGTTCAGTACAGCGCGCTCTGATCATCGTTTGAGTCACAAGACTCGTTTAGTGACCTAAAAATACGTTGGTTCATGCGGGTGTATTTTGTCGATTTTTGCTCTTCTTTGAACACTCATATTATTAGATATCAACACAATCTCGTCGAACCATGATCAGAGCGCGCTGCATTGAACCTTTCTCTTTCGAATGAGACCTCGCTCAGCCCAAAATTCGCTCATATAAGGACGAAAAGCGTATTCTACTAAACCCATGTTTCGGGCCAGATTGTGTCGGTATACAGCGCGCTGCATTACCCGTGTCTACCCCCTTAAGTGTCCAGTTATTGGTACTTTTACCGTCTACACTACATTCTGCCGTGCCGTGCTCGCTGCGTCGAGCTGAAATCAAACCAGATCTTCTTCATTCTTGCAACGCTGTCAGTTCGCTCAGAGTCAACTGATAATAACGGTTCATACAGTTTTAGATGCAATGTTCCTTCCTCTATCTAACGCTATAAAAGTCTACCTCTTTCCGTTTGCGACCAGCAACGGCGCAACGGGTTTGTATATTTCGTAACATCCAAGTCAAAGAGACGGTATACTAAGGGCGGTATTCATAGTCGAAGAATCGATGGCAAAGGGAGAAGAACTGCACTGTCTTTACTTTGCAATCATGAGATATGCAACACATCTGTACAAAGATTACAATCACATAGGTATGTAATTTAGTGTATTTCATTATTATGCATTATAATATTTAATTCACTTATGCTTAAATAATCATGTTTTATCGGTATTGACTACTGTTACATACATAAATACATTGTTATTACTAATAGTTTACTAATATTTTATATTATTTTATTTTACAGAAATATATGTAAAGACATTAAAAGTAATAAGAACCAACTGCTACATAAACGTAAAGAACGCGATAGCAATGATTCTACAAAGAACGATGACATATTAAATAATAATGAATCGGAGATTAATCAACCTAATACCACAGAAAGCAAGACAAAAATTAAATATGTATTTCCGATTTTCAATAAAAAAAGTTCTTGCGCCATTATCATACATTGATTAACAATTTCTATTAATGCTTCACCAGTTTCTCTGATACAACTAAAATTCCAGGCATCAAGATAAATGTGTTATCACTTAAATTCAGAATTGCAACAACATACTTATTGTTGGATGATGAATTTTTCCAACCATCTAAAGTAGAACTGCATCTTTGGATTCCACACTGGTTATTGATTTTTGTAATCTTGAAATTTTGCATTAAGTAAATTATTCGACAATGGCTTTTGAGTTGGAATTTTATAAGCCGGGTTCAATTTATGAATAAAGTTCTTAAAGTAGTCAGATTCAATAACACTAAATGGAATGTTACATCCAAAAAAATAATCTGCCAAAGCTTTATCAATTTCTTTAGAATCCAAGTTTTGATATATGTATGTAAAAATTTGAGTATCTTTTGCACACCAAAGATATGAAATTTATTAAAAAATGTATTATTTATAACTAGCTTAAACCACCTGGTGTTGCCCAGGTAAAACTTTGATTGTCACAGAGTGTCAAGGGGGTGAAATAAGAGGGAAGAGGTGGGACGTCCAAATTTCATGGTAGCCTATATTTTCTGCAGAGTCCGGGAGAGTAATTATACAAAATTTGGTCCAGATCGGTTAAAAAAATCGAAATAAAAAGTATCGTATATGTTATTTCTGAGCCAGACTACATGTATACAACATTTCAGAAAGATTCGTTACGCAGTTGCAAAGTGATGAAGTAACAAACATCCAAACACACTTTCGCATTTATTATATTAGTAGGATTTTTATAATTACATTTCAATCTTTCTTTTAAAGTAATTTAAAATATTGTGCAGTAAAATTCCATGCAGTATGTAGACTGGCGAGGATAATAGATTTTATTTGACTTTTTGACATTATATACATTTTCTACATTTTATACAATTATTTATATTTTTACGTGTGTCACGTAGTAAATTCGATGTAACGTAGTAAACCCACCACTGATCTTCAGTGTTGCTCATACTGTCAATTAACACCAGCTAACACGCGTCCTTCACCGTCTTGACGCCTAATAACATGGTCTTAAGTTAACTAAAACGTTGACTTGAAAATCTAATCTCACTTTGCGAGAATAGGATCGCTTTATGCTCGAATAAGAAATTCTTACTCGACTATGAATACTTACGTTCTTAAGATGATCTTAAGAACTGACTATGAAACATGATTCAATAAGGATTGCTTAACAAAGTAAATACTTAAGTAAATGCTAAAGGCGATGCTTATTTGCCGACTATGAAACTAGGCAGGGATTTACGCAATTGCTTAAGACGATCTTAGTCTTAAGCAACGACTATGAATACCGCCCTAAGAGGCGACATTCTGACGAAGAAACCAGTTTTAGAGAGAGACGAATGACACAACCAATTTAAATGTCCATTCGGTAGTCGGAAAGAGGAGGGATTAATAAGAGGCGATAGTAAGACGAAGATATTCAGCTGTCTATACAACTAATTTAAAGGGACAAGCCAACGAAGAACTTCAAAGGTACCGCTCGGAGTGTCTTCTTAGTATAACTTCTCTTTGTCCAAACCTTAATTTGAGCCCCCATATCCGTTGCACACCTATATAGGGTAGATGCACCAGTAAATGAACACGTACCAGTGAATGGCCATTTTTTATTAAAATGAGTAAAATAAGTTATTAAAATAAGAAAGTAATCAATTAGAGACTTCTTTTAATTTCTTGCTTCGTTTCCAAACAATTTTTGCAGCACGTGGAATCAATCGCGCTACAAACATAATTTTATAATAGTGTTCATTCATTAGCCTTAAGTGTTCATTTATTGGTGCGTTTACCCTAGTGCGTGAAAAGACGTAGTTCTACGTCAAAACTTTTGTTCATCGCAGCCCTGTGTTATGTGACATTAAACGGAATATTCAAGTTACTATGTACTTACGATACAAATAACGTGTGATTACGTTCACAGATTAACGAGCATTCGAGTCTTCCAAATCTTCCAAATCTTCCAAATCAATAAAAACCCACATCCAACTGTGATATCCTTCCTTGAAGAAATAATTATACGAAAATAAAAAAGAAAGCTGTAACTCAGAATCAGCATCATATCAAACATATACTCGTATCAACAGTTTTCCTAATTTTCACATTTTGAATTCCTACCGCAATACCTTCCACAATCCACATATTACGGAACACCCTATATAATAAATAGTTATTCATCGTCGAACGCAAAACACCTACTCAATTACATGAATCAATACACAAAGCACCGTTCAACATCTACGTGCCCGCCACTCACTCTTACAACCCCTTACACTCGTTTAAGTCTCACCACGCGCACACACAACACTCTGCAACAATAAGAGAGAATAACGTCCTGGAAAATTGTTGCTTGTTACGGTAATTTCCCTCGTATTCCGCGAACGCTTTCCTCGCAGCGTCTTAGAGCCGGAGGACGCAAGCGACGGTCGTAAAAGCGTAGCAGAAACAGTAACAAACAGGCATGCATCGTGGGGACAGTGCGCGGAGAGTAAGTATGACAACGGATAAGGGGAAAAAGAATGAACGATGGCGAAAGAATAGCACAAGAGGAGAAACGCTTACAAATAAGAAAGAATTGTCTGCAGCTTATGAGAGTGTTTCAGAACACCGTGGTCGCGCTATTTTATCGTGGAATGTATATGCCGTACCAGAAATGCGGACAATATTCCACGGAGATCTTTTCCCTCGTCATACGTTATTCAAATGCTTAGTTGGATGTTCGTGGCATTGAAAGGGGTAAACAAATACTGCTGCACGGATGTTTTGATTGGTCTTCATGTAGTTTGATCTCGCGGAGACTGGCGCAGTAGATTCGGGAGGTCATTTTGTTTGGCACATTTCCGAACGAAGTTATAAATACCGACCCTTCTAAATGTACATACCACGGTAATGATTTTTGTTTGTTGCAAAGGTTTTTGAGATGAGCCTCCGTGGTTTCAAAAAATCTGGACGTGTATTTTTAAAAATAATGTGGATAAGGTATTGTGGTAATAGAGGTTATTGGGGACTGCTGAAAATCTGTTTTATCTGGAGGTTTTGTTAATACTTGAGTAGGGTAAACCATCCAGTAACACAGTACAACAGCCATCTGGACTTGTAACATTCAATACCCGTTTCTTATAGGTTTTCGTGCCCTGAAAACGAATCCGCAACCCGTTTGTCGCCATCACCCTCAGTTTTTGAGAAAATCGATTTTGAAAAAAACTGCAAATTTTTCAACTTTGAACATTTTTTTTGTCGAATAGTTATTCGATTGTTCGTTACGTCAAATTATTCTATGAACCCTCCCGAATACAGCGATATAAGTTATTATTGCAGTATGAACATTTAAATATGTTTAAACAACGATCAAAGGGAAAAGGACACCCGAAATGCACAAATTTTTGCGGATATCTTTCAATTTATTTCCAAAACTAAGGGTCTGAGACGAAATCTGACCATCCCACGCGATGCAGCAGACATTGTTCCTTCGGAAAGCGTCGGTAGAAGTGGTAAGTCTCGTTTTGTTTTCAATACAGAAGCGAAATAGTTTGGCAAAACGCGCGATGTTGACAGTGGTAGTCAATGGCGGCGCGCGATCCACTGTCGCTCAGCGCAACATAATCGCTTAAGGCGCGTGACTTAGCCAAATATGATCGAACAATACCACTTTCAATGGCTTGAAGTTGTTTCGGGTAGACGGGTACCCGACGGGTAGAAAAGTAAGAGCTCTACTTCTAACCCTGGCGCGTTGAGTGGAGCGCGGAGTTGGGGGAACTTGCCGGGCCGATCAGTCCTGATACAAACGTCTCAGGAAACTTTTTAAGCCTGTCTCGCCGGGGGAAATTTTTCAAAACTAACCGAGAGAGGGAATGACCTTCAAACACGATCCACCGTCGAAAATTTTCAGACCTGACACACAGCAGAAATTTTTCCCTGCCCCAGCACCGATCTATCGAAACAATATGCAGCAAACATCTGTGCGATATTAATAATTAATAAATAATTAATAGAAGTACCTCGCACACGCATAGAGAATAGTGAGGTAAAAGTTCGAACCATGCGGATTTGATTGAGTTGTGGCAGTTGCCAATGGAGATTGACAGTCAATTGTCAATCAAGGTGGAGTCACCAGTGTTGAATTGTGTAGCTGTCCTTCCTTTTGTTATCACACAATGCGGTAAGTAGGGGAGAGCGGAACGGGTGGGTAAAACGAAACATCAATGTTTCTCTTAGATGAGAGCTGCGAATGAGTTGGTATCACGTGACAAGAGACCAAACAGTCCTCAAAGCATTTCGTGACAGACCATAGACCCATGCACACGTTACTTTTCGATTAACAGTGTTGTAAACATTTCCGTTACCGAAGTTTCGATATTGTGTTGTAGTTTCGACCACTTTTCTTCACTTGGATTTAGAAAATTGATAACGACAAGCACACCGTTGGATTCTATAGTCCTTACGCTACATTTTCACGTTTTACCCAAGTTCTTTACCTCACGCTGAAGTGTAAATATTAAATGTTTACTAAATTACCGCATGTGGGGCAAAGCGGAACACTTTTGCGTGCGGTAAAACGGAACACCTATTTAATCTACTTCCACCAATCCAATTGTCTTGAAACTTTGCAAGCGTGCGTAGTTATGATGACAATACAACATTATGAAAAGAACCGGGAGGGATGAAAAAATTACCCAGGCATCAATAAATATAACCCATAACCACAAATCCATACAACTTTAAATCAGCTTGTAACCACAAATCAAACCAATTCAGTCGACATGAAATCAGCATATAACCACAAATCAAAACTTGGACACTAAAAGGTAAATAATAAAAAAATATACAAAAAAATTTTAAGTTAAACAATTTTATTCAAAATGCACTAAAAACTAAACAATTCTCCATGCACGTGTTGATATTCATTATTCATGTAAAAATCCATGTGTATTTGATTATTTTCAGTAATTTTTATGTTATCTGGTAAAATATTTTTTCTCCAGTGTATAATATATATTTTTGATATATTTTATCTGTAATAGTTATACCTAAAACATATATTTATAGTTTTTTTACATAAATGAATACTTTTTTAATCATAAATTTTGTAGGTTTACATGGTCTTCAAGTGGGTGTTCCGCTTTACCTTACCACTTAAGGGGGGAGACCACTGTAAAAAATCTGAAAAACGATTTTTTCTTTTTTACATTTTCTGAAAGACGCATGTTTCAAGAATGTTGTCTCCAAATTTTATGAAGAAATTCGCAAAATTGACGGAGATATGGTGTTTTCCGTGAAGCGGTGTCAAACGCGCGACTGAGCCGCGCGGAAGATTAAACGCGTTTTCCACAGAATGACATTTTTCAACCGCGTTGACAGTCTACAGAGAAAACTATACGTCCAATTGACACGAGCAAGGGCATTTATTGTACAAAAAACTCATCTCTATTACTTGACGATCAGTTTTTTAAAATTAACGACCTCCTTATATATTTTTATCAACATTTCCTTAACTTTGTACTCCGAAAACATGATTTTTTTTCAGTGGTCCGCCATTTTGTAGTTTTTTTGCGATTTTTACGTTTCCTGATCGTCACGTAATAGAGGCAGGCTTCTAGTTTCTAAATATTATTGTCTTTTTGAATTAGGATTAATCATATGGCCTGAGCACTGTCAACGCGACTAGCATGTTTTTACCGCAGCGTAATTTTTGACGAAGAGTATAAGGAAACGGATTTATGAATTTGATTGAAAAAAAAAATTGCTTACCCTTCGATATGTACACTATTAGTTATACTAAGCAATACATTGATTTACTTGCGTTGTTTGGTTGAAATAAATTCCCGAAAACACCCTTACATTTCGGACCGTTACAGTGGTCTCCCCCTTTAAGCGAGGAGAAGCTTTCAATACCTCCGGTAAATCTCATTTTCCTTTGTTGCAAAATATTTTTCTTAAGAATGGCTTTGATTTTCTTATAGTCAAAGGTCCACTTAAGACTCCCGTTGAAGTCCCGTGTCTATTCCTTAGAATTTTATGTTATCACCCTCCAAATTTAAGCGTTCCATTTTATCCTACCCTCCCCTACTGAATTCGTTACTTCTGTTGTAATGTTCTCATTGTAAGGAATCAATATTATTCCTATAAATTGAGTAGTAAATATTTTAATTAATATGTCGTCTGAAAGAGTTGAAATTCTTCTATTCAAAAGTACTAATAGAAGTTTCCAGTTCTCTTCACGGATAACAGGATTGATTAAACAATGGAAAAGTGGCTGTGCGGGCAAGAGTTCGAACAATGCAGAGGGCAAGAGTTCGAACGCTAACTCCTCATTTAAAAATCAGCTTGAAGTAAATGAAGCAATGAAAAGAAAATCTGAATGCGAAAGTACAAAGAAATAATTTTAAAAAAATTAAAAAAATAACGTCTACTTCTGAAAAAATATGAAAGAAACAAAAAAAATCGGTTCCAAAAATAGAATAGCCCAACCATTAACGTCAACGAAAAAAATAATTTGTCCTGCAGGCGAAGGAGAATGCACAGATCCACCAGAAGGCTGATGCCTGCTCAAGCTACGAAAGTGGGGTGATTTTATTTGCGATTACTTTTGATTACGTTACCTTGATTAAAAAAGACCGTGTATTTTACACTACACCCTATAGAAGTGAAACGTAATTATGCAAAATCTACATATACACCGGGTAAAAAATATATTATGTGCGTGAGGTAATTCGCAAAAGTTACAAAAAGAGCGCAAAGTATATAATCCCATAAAAAAGAATCCCATTTAAAAACATTGTCGTAAATTAATATAAATTTATTAATGTGCTATATTTAACTTTACAAAAGTAATGATATACAAAAATTGCGCCAATTACCACAATCGCTATTTATACAAAGAAAAAAATGTGTTAAATAATATTAAGCATATATATTTTTATACAAATAAATATTTTAATACGAATAAATATTTTATTCAAAATACTTGGCGCTGCGAAACCGAATTGGTGTTGCTAAACTGAATAAATATGTATAAATTGCAGTAAAATCTTTTTCTTTCTTTCTTATCTCATTGTCAGTGGTGTCTTGTCGTGTTTTATTTATTAACCGAGACAATTTTTTTGGTTTCGCAGCGCCAAGTATTTTGAATAAAATATTTATTCGTATTAAAATATTTATTTGTATAAAATTATATATGCTTAATACTATTTAATATTAGATTTGATTGATTGATGATATAATTTGATTGTAATTTATCAAAAATATCTAACAAATACAGCGTCACACAGTGCTGAGTTTGTTCGAAATCATAACCAAACGTAATTTTTTTATTTTAAGAATTTACGTAGTGTACTTCATTTATAAAATGTCAGAGCATGTTTTCCCGTTAAGGCTGCCGTCTCAAGTTTGTTTTGGTCCGAATCGATCGAAGCGTCCCCAGTAAACAAACGGACCCTAATGAAATTACTCCGATGGATAAAAAGAATTTGTACAGCAATGACATCTTCGGGTACTCTGGGTAGACGAATTTTTTACGCATAGTTGCCACATGTTCTGTACTCTCTGTCTCTGCCGCGCTGTTGCCACAGAGTTCTCTCTTTTCATCGAGAAGTCTTGAAGGAATACAGCACGAGAGCTGCGTCTAGCGTTAGAGCCTCCCTGAATGTAGCAATAATGAAAGATAGAGAGGTCCGGGAGTGTAAGAAGGAAAGATGGAAAGATAACCCGACACAATTTGAACTATCATTATTAACGAATAACGATATTACACATAAAATTTATTTGCAGAATTCAAAGCCGGTTTCGTTCAAAGTACTTAGTCCGATTCAAATTATTTCCTGTCAATTTAATCGGCAGAATCACTTTCATATTGATACGATGAGAAATAAAGAAATTCTGTTTCTGCATAATCAATGATATGTACATCGCCGAGCAACTCCAGGCAACAGATTAGACGGGTGAGCGATACAATGTCGCTCGGCTCGAGCTTCGGGGGACCTCAAGAATAGAGGCCCTCGATTAAAAAAATTATTTGTGGCCGACGGATGAATTCCCGTCGAATAAACTGATTCATCCGTGGCATTTCAAATAAAACTAACTCTGGGTTATTTTTATTCGACGACAAATAAATATAAAGTCTCTTTAATTTGATAGTTTATTTCAATAATTTATGAAAGAATACTAATTTGGGTATCAATATCCCTTCTAAACTTCACAATTCTTATTATCTTCTCTCATTCGGTGCAATATTTATGTTTACTTGTGAAAAAATATAATGATATGATTGTTCAATGATTTGTATATTTTGTGTGTTTTAACAGAATGTAAAACTTTCTATCGTATCGGCATGAATGTTTCAGTAACATACTTCTGTGATTTCCCAAATGAAAATGAATTTAAACACGGTATAAATCAGATTATGTTTAAACGATTTTATTCAGCTTCGACCCTCGGTTTGTTTGTATATTTTTTGTATGTTTGATATATGCATGGTAGAAATCTGGCAACTGAAATTTAACCAACTTCCAACTATCGAGTTGTCTTGAAACTTTGCAGACGTGCGTAGTTTGGAGGACAATACAATATTTAAAAAAAAATTAACCCCGAAGGGGTGGAAAAATTACCCACTCATCAATGAATATAACCCATAACCACAAAACGACTTGAAATCAGCCACTTGCGTTCTTTGCGAAAACGACGAAAAACCGCTTCGTTCTGAACGCAAGTGGAATCGCGATTTCCGTAGTAAATACACAAATCGAGAAGTGATTCGTTACGTTCGAATAGGAAAAAATTGTAGTACAGGAAAAGAATTATTTTTTAGTCTTTAGTGCATTTTGAATAAAATCGTTGAACATAAAATTCTTTTTACATATTTTTTAGCATTATTAGATTAGTCAATATCTTTTTAATCATAAATTGCAATATCTTGAGTAAATATTAACGTATCGCAATACTGTATGCCTTTCGAGCCGAGACTCGAATTTGAACAAAATCCCCAGGACGACGGGGAGGAAACAGCCGTGGGGGAACAATATTTATATTTACTCATAAAAAGATATATTAAAATGATGGTTTATGTTGTTTGTTTTGATAGAATGTAAAACTTACACATTCGCTATCGTATCGGCATGAACGTTTCAATAACATACTCCTGAGATTTTCCAGATGAAAATAAATTTAGACACAGCATAAATCGGATTATTATTAGCATCTTTAGTTTAAAATTTACATTACATTTATATTTAATTACCAAGTACAGTTTTAGAAATAATTCGATTTATACCGTGTTTGAACTCATTTGGATAATCTCAGCAGTGAATACTGAAAACGTCATGTTTTACATTTTATTTGAGTTTATCCAGATATTATCTTTGCCCATCTCTGTTCTCCAGCCGCTTCGCCGTGATTCATTCAAGCCTCCCTGACGACAAAATAGTAATAGGGGAAATGCGGCAACAGCGCGATTCGATTCTCAATACGTCTTCGCAACTATGTCTTTCCTACATTTATCGGCTAGATTGGACTTTCACCGGTTTTGATGGTACAAGGCACGAATATACCATCAACGCCGGTGACGGAGAATCCTTGAAGCTTCATTCTGTCAGTTTTCGATTCATAAATTCATTATTATTTCAACGTACGGTGCTTATTAGCGTTCAAACGCACCAGACCACCCTGCACAGATGTCTACTGAAGGCAACTATACCCGCAAAAACTACATTCTGGCCGATTCCAGGACGAAAGTTGTAATTTACGGTTTGTTTACTACACGCGTATACGTACATGCTTTTCCTAGCTTGTGTGACCGTACGCACACATTCAAGGCCCGCAGAGACGGCAGCCTTAATCTGCAATTTTCTAAGAGATATGCAACTTCAAACATAATAACATTCGAAAATCGATTTTTTCAGGTAAAACTGAAAATTATTTTACGATTTATTGTCGATGTAACAAGATAGTCTGTCAATGTTAGTATTATCTAACTTGCTCAAAATTCATATTTATATTAATTGCATCAGTTTTGAAATATTTGTACAATTATGGTAAATAAAAATAAATTTCGATTTTTTTATTATTAGATATTTGAAGAACAAACAAAAAAATGATTGTTTGAATTTTATCAATTTTTGCATTAGATATACCACATTCATTGTAACACTGTAGAAATTAGAGCTTCTGACGGGCACCACCAGAACTTGTGGCAGGTTCGTCTGAAATAAAAAACTACAAATATTCTTAAAACGTATGTGAATGGTTATTGCATTATGCACAAGGAGTAATTTTGGATCATCCAGTTTTCTTTTATGGGCAGATGTATGCGTTGAACAACATGCTTCTTAGCAACATTGCGTTTAAACATGTATTAAAAATGGTCGGATTGTTTGTTTGCAATGAAGATGGATAAGGCGATAACTGTTCACATATATTTTAAGAATATGTTTAGTTTTTCTTTTTATGTCAGACGATCCTGTTACAAGTTCTGATGGCGCCCATCAAGAGCTCTAATTTCTACAGTGGTTAATGCAAAAATTGATAAAATTCAATCAATATTTTTTTGGTTTGTTCTTCAAATATGTAGTAATAAAGTCCAAAAAGCTTTTTTACTGTGTGTTGTTCAGTTTCTTTTTTTTAATTCATGAAAGTCACATTTTTTAAAGCATTTTGACCGGAGGGTACCCTTAAGGTAAGGTTTAAAGGTCGCAGAAGAAGTTCTGATTGAAATTAACTGCGACAATCTGTGACCTTACCAGTTATCATCATTTGTTCCTCGGGGGGGGGGGGGGGGGCTAAACCATCTGAAGGTTGTGGACGTTTTCGCTCACCACGTGCTCTCTCGGTTGATGTTTTCGGCATGATAAACACTAATTGTATTAAAAATAATACACAAACATAATAATATGTACGAAGTATTATTTAAACAGAAATGCGAGTACATTATTATGTTATAACGAATAATAACTAAACAGTGCACACTATTAACCTCTCAAAAATGTTATGATGAACGTAGCAAATTCGCTCGACTAACAGCCCAAATAGCACAAAGACATCTTATGTACGTCCCAAGAACGTCCGTTCCGGACGTACTGTACGTTCGAATGATGTCCCGAGAAGGTCCATATGTCCCTTGTACGTCCTCGTTAAGTTCTTTAAATGTCCTAGGAAGGTCCTATTTACAAAGTGGAACGTCCTGAGGACGTGCTGTGCCGACATTCTCAGAGCGTTTTCTGAATGTCCGAAAGTAAAATTAAATACGTCCAAAAGGCGTCTTAAAAACATTTTGCAGATGTCGTAAAAACGTCTTAAAGATGTCTTCATCAGGTCTGGGTTAGGACATTATGAAAAAAAAAGAAAAAAAAATTGCCGGTGCCGAGAATTTTGCCCCACATATTGCGTTCTTTTACCCCACGACATGCGAACTTTTGCCCCACATATTGTGTAAAAGTCCGCATTTGATACTTTTTGGAAATAATTATTTTATATAAGTTGTGACAGGTAAATTACATGAAGTCACTGCCTATCAAATAATAAGGGATAGTAGTTATTTCTTATACAATGATATGACTATCAGTGTAATACCACGGATTTTAGGGAAGTCTAAACTTTAAGTGCGAACTTTTACCTCACTCTACTCTACTTGTTTTTCCAAAGCTAAGGCGTAATTTTCTATTTCGAGCATCTACGCCTTTGCATCTCAGTTATCACAATCACGTATCAGTAACACGTACTCCAGCCGGGGCCAGTTTAGTCATTAAGAAGTGCCCTCCATGTTACATGTGTACATCCATATGATGCGTTGAATATTCAAGTTTAGCAGGGCAGTTGGCGGTCAGAATTGTACTGATCAACGTCGCTTGCCATATTACTCTTCGTAACAAAAGGGAACAATGGTGTCTACGTGTGTGACTTTGGCCGTGGGTGCTTTAAGTTTACTGATATTATATTTGCTGAAGTCGTACACCTATTGGAAGAGGCGAGGAATCCCGTCCGCTAAAGGAGTAATACCATTGCTGGGGCATACGTTACCCTTACTGACTGTGAGGTCAAGTTATTTAGACCTGACTAGGAAGCTGTATGAAGATTTCAAGAACTGTAGCATGGTTGGATTCTACAAATTCACAAGTCCAGTATTATTAATCCGTGAACCACAGTTGGTGAAGACTGTCTTGCAAACCAACTTTTCAAGCTTCCACGACAATTCGGTGGCGGTTGCGCCAGACGCGGATCCTCTATTTGCCACGAATCCGTTTTTCTGTAACGGTGATACTTGGGTGTCAGGAAGAAAGCGATTGACCTGGGCATTTTCCAGCATGAGGCTGAAAATCCTTTTCGTGGCTGTCAGTGGAGTGTGCAAAAAATTCGAAGATTTTTTGGACAGGCGGCTGAAGTCGAGTGGCAAGTACGACGTCGAGCTGAAATATCTGTTCTCAAAATTTACGGGCGAAGTTGTGGCGAATGCTGGTTTCGGCATCGAAGGATACTGCTTCGACGATGAATCGCGCCCAATGGCTTTCGACAGAATCGGCGACGCGATTTTCAAGCCAAATGCCATAAACGCGATATTACAATCTGTTGTATTTTTCATGCCCACACTCAATAAGATACTGAAAGTCAGTATTTTCCCGAAGAGTCTGGACAAGTTCTTCAGAGATTTAGTCGACGAGAGTCTGGAGGCTAGAAAGAAGGACTCCACGCCGAGGAACGACTTCCTTCAGCTAATGGCGGACCTTGAAAAGACAAATGATGAGAAACTGAGCAAAGATGTTCTCACTGCCCACATGGCGTCTCTCTACGCCGATGGATTCGAGACATCCAGTATCACCCTCAGTTTCATTGGCTATCATTTGGCAGGGCACAAAGACGTCCAGGAAAAATTGAGGGCGGAAGTGCAGTCCACGATCGCCAATCATGGCGGCCAATTGACGTTCGAAGGGTTAAAAGAAATGAAGTACATGGATCAAGTGATGAACGAGTCGCAAAGGTGTTGCACCGCTTTTGGCGTCATGAGCAAACTTTGCACGGCGGAGTTCGAGCTGGAGGGATCGGATGGGCTGCGTTGCCGCGTGAAACCGGGCACAGAGATCGCTATACCCGTGTGGGCTTTGCATCAAGACCCCGAGCACTGGTCTGATCCGGAAGTTTTCGATCCAGATCGATTCAGCGATGACAGGAAGCAGGATATTAAAAAAATGACCTTCCTTCCTTTCGGGGAGGGACCAAGGATGTGCGTTGGAATGAGAATGGCCCTGCTCCAATTAAAAGCTTGTTTGGCTAGCTTGTTGAATAATTACAGACTAGAACTGTCGTCAAAGACCCAGCTGCCTTTGAAATTCTCACCGGCATATTTCCTAACAGCTCCGATCGGAGGCTTGTGGGTGTATATCTCCAAACTTTGAGTGACATTTGTCACGGTCGTCATACTTATTCTATGCATGTAACATAGCGAGACTATTGCCCTTCTAATATCCATTACATGGTTTACGTTGTCGCGTGAAATGCGCGGTCTTGTATGAAAATAAATGATACGAGGATATCGTTATCAGCTCCTCACTCTGCTCAGACCAGTAAACATATTGAGTCTAGCTCAGCGCTGTCCAAGAGCTCAGCGCTCCCACTCTCGTCCGCGTTGTCAGAGATACCACGCGACGCTAAAGAAGCTACCATGACAGACCAGCCGCTAGCCTGGCTAGCCCGTCATGGGAGCCTTCGTAGCGTCGCCCGGTTTCCTTGACAGCGGAAGGCACGCTGCGGGAAAGAAAGATTGGAAGGGGAAGCAGGCGCGTGAGGGGCCCCTACGCTGGAGAACGCTGGTCTAACTTATCATCACATTAAGATATAACTGTGTTCGGAGTCAATAGAATGTGTTGTTGATATAGCAAATCGCTTTCTCATCCTGAAAGTGAAGACACATCTCTTCGGGTGCTTATATGTGCGCACTTGTTTCAGTTCTTGTCGACATCGCTATCGCGCCGTCACTATTTTTAACCGACTTTAAAAAAAAAGAGGTTCTCAGTCCGATGTGTTTGTATGTATGTATGTTATATGTATTGTTTGTCCGCGAATTTCTCCGTAATTACTGAACCGATTTTCGTGAAACTTACTGCATTTAGTTTAACTCTAATCGACTTACATCATGGAGAAAGAATTATCAAAATCGGTTAAGTAGTTTTGAAGTTGCACCAAAAATAAGAAATCTGCTTAATTAACCGACTTCATTATTTAAGTAAATGTAGTTATATAACTTAAATAACTAAAAAGTAACAAATAAAAAAATTAAAACCGGCTTCAAAAAAAAATAATGCGCTAAAAAGTAAACAAAATTTTGTTCTTTATTTAATTTACGACTTTCAATTTTTTTTAAGTCGGCGTCAGATTTACACAGTGCAAATGATGAAGCGCCGATATAAAAAAATTTAAAGTCGTAGATTAAATAAGGAACAAAATTATTTTTTACTTTATAGCGCTTTTTTTTTTAAATCGGTTTTATCTTTTAAACAATTTTTTTATTCACTGTAAATTGCGCGCGTACTAGCATCATAACGTGTATATGTAGTATCGCATATTATATGCTTTGTTTGTGCAATGCATCCGACGTATCGATGTCGTCGCGACATAAATTGCGTTTCTTGGTTCGTCAAAGAACTAAAAAATTTGGCGCATTTTTAACCGAATTCAAAAAGGAGGAGGTTATATATAGATTCGACCCGTATGTATTTTGATAATCCCTTTTTTTATTGAATAGAGGGCGATGCCCTGATGGTCCCATCCTGCACTGCATAAATATTGGCCCAATATTTTGCCAGTTCTGGTTAATGAAGACTATTCTCACCTAATTATTATCATTTTATGTACGTACGCGCCTATCTCCTCAGCATGTTGTGTCAATATATGTAAAAAAAGCATCAAATAAAAAAATTATAAAAAAATTAAAACCTACTTCAAAAAAATAAAAATGACTAAAAAGTAAGAAATAATTTTTTCCCTTACTTAATCTACGACTTTCAGCTTTTTATGTCGGCGCCTCCTCATTTTTGCACTGTGTAAATTTGGCGTCGGCTTAAAAAAAAAATTGTAGTCGTAGATTAAATAAGGGAAACAATTAATTTTTACTTTTTAGTGCATTTTTATTAATTTAAGTCGGTTTTAATTTTTTTCTTAGTTTCGATGTACAGTTAATAGTGTGTAATAAATATGTATAAAATTAATATCTATATTGGTTTACTATTGTGTTCCATTATCTAAAAATTCTCTCATTCGCACAGAGACATTTTCCATATTAATTTAAATAACAGAGAACAGTGTGGTTGAAGTGGCCCGCCAACGATCGACCCCAAAATTTAGAATGGCGATCGTCGTGGCTACGTGTCCTCATAGAACTTGAGTGCAATATGCATATTACCATTCGAAACACTACCTACACGAAAAATTTCTAAGAATATATTCTAGTATAAGAATACAAAATTTCATAGCACGGCATTAGGTACAGAAAAATTATTATTTGTATCAACACTAATCAAAAACTTGAAATCTTTTATGTCTGAAGTAACTGACTTTTGAAAGAAACTCTACATCATTTTCTTGCTACTGTTATTTGTATTTATATCCTCTTGTAAAACCGACAATGATCTCATCGAAATGTAAATATCCTATTATCCAAAAATTCCCTCATCTTTTGAATGGATCAATTTCCACATCAGAGGAATCTATCGTAGGTGAAGTAAGCTGCCAAAAATCGACTCGAAAATTTGAAACAGCGCCCATCCTGTCTGCGCGCCCTCATAATTATATGCATATGATCATTCGGAAGATTACCTTGACTCGCGAGGCAACGATTTATCTTTTACGACCGACCATGTAGTACAGCTCCAAGCACGTAAAAGATCGACCCCACAGAAGAGGAGCAGCATTGTTAAAACATTCAGTCGGAAACAACTTGGGAAGTGGGTGAAAAATGGTGACTCATGGAATCGGGGGCGCTACAAATTGGCCACTTACATTTCCGACAATTTCACCAGCATTACTCTTTCGAATGTCTATGGGCATCTCAGCAATTTCTGCGAGATCGGCGGACGTGTCGGTACGTCTCCCGTTCCTTGCCCTCTCAACCATTGAAAACGTCCATCCACCTTGCACCTTTACAGTGCCATTTAGGGACGAGGATACTGTTTCCCTTTCCGCTGTTTAAAATGAAATCGGTGGCGTTGTAAGGCGAGAAAATTTGAAACGATGCCACTTCGAAGTTACGCCAAACAGCTGGAAATTGCTGATATTATCGTTGTGTTCGCACAGAACATAATTATTTCGAGTGTTGGGCAGGTGTAACGATACATGTTCAGTAAGTGAACTTGCAATTAGTATTGCGTAAAGGTGGATCTCCACCAGCGTTCGCGAACTGTTCACGAACAGTATGAAAATTGAATTTCCTAGGAATCGTCAGTTCGCGAACTGTTCGCTAGTGAGTGTAAACCTTAACTAGTGAAATTTCGATGAAAATTCGACTACTGATTTCAGAATATACGAATTTCGGATTAAAAGGGGAGAATTCTTGTTCGATGGACTTTCCATGAAAGAAGAAAGGTGTGTGGATAATAGGGTGGTTCTTGGCTATAGCAGAAGAATTTTTTTGTCGATTTTTGTCGAATTAAAGAATATTATATGGAAAAGAACCCTGAAGTTTTACACGTAAAATTCTACAAGCGCAAATATTGCAAGTCCTGTACATAGTAAAGTTGTATAGCTATTTAGCTGCTCGTTTTTTCTTTGCTTATCCAGATGCAACTGGGGGAGAGTCGTGCAGTACTGCCCGCTCTAAGTTTTTTTGTTATATCTTGGGGTAGAGTCGATAAAAATCAGAAATTCAAAAATATGTTGGTAGTGTAACGTCCCACTATTTTTCCGCGCGGTATTATTCCAAGTCTCTCTCATAAACCACACCACAACTCCGCTAAATCCCTCGAACTCAAGTCTTACCCCTTTTCCCAATCACTGACTATCTAGACGATGTACCTTAGAGGTCCCCATCTCGAAATGGTCAAGTACGAAATCCCCATCTCCCCTTCGCCCTACAAAGCATCATCTCCTCCCTCATATTTAATTATAAACAAGTCCCTCGTCCCAAAACCCCTCTTAATTCGAGACCACGTCTCACTCCCTCTCTACGACCTTCCAAGTCAAGACTACACACACCCCTTTCCAATCAAACCACACAAAATCCACCAAATCAGCTGAGTATTCTCTTTGCAAAAGCCCAGGAACTATATCCTGTACAAGCGCATGTCAAAACCCCGGAAGTCCTAAATTCTATTGTCTACGAAACTAATTATAGCCTCACCTTTCGTACTTATAAAAACCCCGGAAATAATACTGCGACGCATATTTGGCGTACGTGCCATGGTGCATACCGCGCACACCCTTCACTCCTAACAATCTTGCAAATAGCATAAAGACAAGGGCCCCTAAGGCCGGAGCTCATTACCATTTTTGCGAACAGTGTGACTATACTGATTACCATATTTTTGCGAACAGTGTGACTACACTCATTACCATTTTTGCAAACTGTGTAATTATACCGATTATTCTCTTTGGGTTACTAAAGTGTTATTCTCGTGACATTTAATTATATTTCAACCACCATTTCTGTGGTTATTCATCATTATTATTAGTGTTCATAAAATCAGTGCAACTCCTCGTTAGAGGATCACCTTTCTACAGCCTTCATTGTAAGCGATTATTATTATCTATTATAAACATTGTACATCATCCTCATTCATATTATCTTGTATTACTAACACTTATTGCGTATATTTCACTTTATTTACTTATTCATTTATATTGTTTCATATTGCTAAAGCTTATTGGCTTATTTTATATTATTCGCTTATTGCTAATATTCAGGTGTATCATGTTCATACATAAATGTACTCATATAACTGTCTATATACATTCAAACGCTAATTGTCCTACGAATTATTATAAAACTTAAAACCGCATTTACATAACGGTACAAGCCACATTTTCGTACTTTGAAAATAAACAAACGTTCTTATTTACAAACCACACGCTTCGAATTATTGCGTCGATCCTTCGACTATAAAGATTCCAATCCATAACAAGCCAGTGCAACAGCTGATCTCGCGTCGCGAACGCGAGAGTTCTTATAATGTTTACAATGCTTACTTTCGCATGACTTTTCTGAGACCATATGTCTAAACGGATTTCGCGGGATATTGCGAGCAGTTCCTTGGATTGATGCAACGGTAAATCTAAACAAAACTATTAGCGTCCTAACGGGTGTCATTCAAATACACAGCAATCATTTGAAACCTTCCCTGGTCGCTTTGTGTCGCGAAACTGGTTTTCGTGCCGAAACATTCTTTCTTGCCTTGTGTCGCGAAATCAACTTTCGTGCCAAGATTCCTACCCTGCTTTGTGCCGCGAAATCAACTTTCGTGCCAAGACTCCTACCCTGCTTGTGCCGCGAAATCAACTTTCGTGCCAAGACTCCTACCCTGCTTTGTGCCGCGAAATCAACTTTCGTGCCAAGACTCCTACCCTGCTTGTGCCGCGAAATCAACTTTCGTGCCAAGACTCCTACCCTGCTTTGTGCCGCGAAATCAACATTCGTGCCAATACTCCTACCCTGCTTTGTGCCGCGAAATCAACTTTCGTGCCAATACTCCTCGTGCCAATATCCTGTTTTGTGCCGCGAAATTTACTTTCGTGCCAAACCTCCTCTCAATCTACCCCAACCCCAACAATGTCATTCCCCTAAAAGACCTCAACCCGGGACGTGACAGTAGTTGGATAAACTCGGATAAGTTCGTGGTACAGGTTACTCCGTGATACTTTCATTTATCTGTAACTCGAAATTGTCTGACTCAATTTAGATGGAACAAAAGCTAAGTGACAGCGTTGATCTTCTAGTTTATGTTGTGGTAAAATAATTAGTCAATTGAAGTAAATGTGATAGAGTGAGAGAGCATTTTGTTCCAGCAGCGCATTATTCGTGAAATTTTTTGTGCTAGTTGTGGACGATCGCCTGTTTATGTATTATATGTGCTTTAGAAGATAAATGGAAAGTTCAAACTGCAGGGAAGTGATGGTAAAATGACACTTTAACAAGTCTTACTCTTGAAATTATCATACAATAAGGCATCAGTGTTATTTTTGCTTATGAAAAGTGAGTACATTCTTATTTTTCGTGTGCCTGAGACTGCGTTTCTGATTGCGCTCTTTGAGCAATTCTGATGGTCAATACCAAAAACAATGTTTCCGTACGTCTCAGACATCTAACGATCATGAAACGATTGACTATACACAAAATAACCATAATATAAAATAATATAAAATAATGTAAAATTATTTAAAATAATGTAAAATAATGTAAAATTATTTAAAATAATGTAAAATAATATAAAGTAATGTAAAATAATGTAAAATAATGTAAAATAATATAAACAAGGTGCCGGTGAACATATATCGGGCTAGCGAGAACTATCACGGAGTTAGCAGAGTACTATCACGGAGTAACCAGAATATGGAATGACAACTTAATTTAGTATATTTTCAATTAAATATACTCAGTAAATTTCTGTTAACCTATTATTTGTATCTCTGATGTCTGACCTATCATTATATCCTAAACTCACTTTCAGAATATGTAAATATTAGCAGTTAATAGACAAATTCTAAAACTATCACGGACTTACCCGAGTTTAACCTATAGATGGAACTTAATAAGAGGAGGGAAATTATTTTTGTGAAATTTAATAATAAAAATTGATAATTTGCAAAAGTAAAAAAGTTGTAATTTCTAGGAAACGAAAAATTGTCGTACAGTACCGACCAACTATTAAATTAGTAGATTTTTAGGTCTAAACGATTAACAATGTTAATAAAAAGACATTTAATTAGTACAATACAAGATTTTTTTCAAATTTTATTTGTACAAAGTCGCAAGTAAAATAATTAATATTCTCCTGATCTGTGCATTCGACGTGTGCCCAATAGGGTGGTCCTTATTTTTCGACTTTCGTTTTTTTTTTGGTCGCACCCCCTAAATTGTGAGACTTGATGAGAAAATGATATGTGAAAATTTTCATAGTGATTGGACAACGGGAACCCGTGCCACATTTGAGTTGAAGTTTTGAAATTTTAGTGATTTCTTCTAAATTTCGAACATAATTGTTTTCGGCTATTTTTGAAGTATCAGTGAATGTTTTTTAATAAAAGTACAATTTCTTAGGTGTATAATAGTATCATTTCTGTGTGACTGCAAACAGTATTCTCAAAGTCTCTGAATTTTACGATTAAAATTAGCATACAATACAACGCCTGAGCCATTATGCGCGGCTACGTGAAGTCTCATTTTACTACTTCCGATTTTTTTCGTTGCAAACCCACAACATTGTAACACTAGGCGGAAAAATGATCCCTGAAAAAAATTTCAAATTGATTGGACGTCGGTAATTAAAGTTGAAGTTGTAGTGATTCTATGTCAATTTTTGAAATCGTGAATATTACCGCAATTTACCTGGTTAAGGAATTGCGGATGGTCGGGTTTTTCCCGGCAAAAAGCTCAAGAAGCTGTCGTGAATATAACCGCGTTATACCGTTCGAGATTAGTGTTTTATGATATTACCTGGTAAAGTCTCTGGCGACCAAATGTATCTACTATTAGTCACAGCAGTGATTTTTCAGTCTGTTTTGTGAGTTCGAAGTGTTCGTATCGTGGAGTTTAATTCGAGAATAGGTACAGTTAAATTAAGAAGATGGAAACCAGAAATGCTGATAGAATATATTTGTTGGGGCATGATGAATACCAAATTATTGGCTCCAAATTACCAAGTAATGGACAAGTTTTGCGTGTCCTATTTTATAATGTACGGAAAGTGAAACTCGATCTCCGTCCAAGTGCTGCTATCGCGATAAAGGAAGTGGAAGTTTTCTGGGATAAAGCACGTAGACCTGTAAGAGAAACACATCATAGTATCGATAAGTTATTAGAACTACACAAAAATAGGCGAAAATTGCAAAAAAATAGAAAACGCCGATGTGAATTGCAAGAAATAAAGGAAAGAGAATTTCTTGATGCGATGGTTGACCTTTTCGACATTGCTCACAGTAACGCCTTAAGGGGGCCGTCTCCTTTTTGTTTTGGTCCGAATCGATCGAAGCGTCCCCAGTAAACAGACGGACCCTAATGAAACTACTGCGGTCGATAAAAAGAACTTCTACAGAGGTGACATCTCCAGGTACTCTATGTAGACTAATTTTTTACGCATAGTTGCCACATTTTCTGTTCTCTCTGGCTCCGCCGCGCTGTTGCCACAGCTCCTTCTACCGAGAAGTCTTGGAGGAATACGGCACGAGAGCTGCGTCTAGGCAGGGATCAACAGGCTTCAATACCACTGATGGAGGGGGGAACACCTACAGGAGCGGTGGTTATGTGTGCGGAACTGCGAGCGTCAGTCACGCACACATAACCACCGCTCCTGTAGGTGTTTCCCTCTGCATCAGCTGTAGATGTAGCACGTCCGATTGCTGCGTCTAGCATCAGAGCCTCGCTGAACGTAAAGGAGGATAGCAATAATGAAAGATAGAGAGGTTGAGTAGTGAAGTTAGGAAACATGTCAATGAAACAATACTAATTTGCACATTGAAGGATGTAATATTTTGTATAATCAGTGTGCAAATTCAAAGCATACAGTTTCAATAAGGTACATCACCGAAGTATAACACGCCATCGTAATGAAATTTATGAATGCTATAATTCCTCTAAAAACATATGACGCTTTCTTTTTAAATGGACAATTACAGATAAAAAAGTGTATATTTTTCGAAGAATACAGTATTGTCTCGCTAGCGGCTTGGTTTGGTGTACACGATGTGGACTTTTCGCTATCCCCACCACTTCTGTCTCATTCTTGTCCGGCGAAGGCGAGAGCGAGCGAGAGGCACCGAAAGCGAGCGAGAACGGTACGAGACAGACGACGGGATGATGTTTTGTCTCGCTCCGTCTTTCAGACGCCTGATACTCCGTCCTTTGCGTCCGCGCCCGTCGCGCAGGCAAAGCGTTCCATCTCGCTCCCCCCTTCGGTCAGAAAGAAGCGAGAAACGAACACTGGGAATTCGGGCTCTGTTCACGATACGGGCTCAACGCCCGCGCCGGTCCCGACCAGCGATCCGCTAACGAGACAATACTGTAAAGGCTCCCCCAAACCAACGCGAATATTCGCGCCGCGGAGCGAATTCGCCGCGGATCAGATAAGGCGCCCATAAGCCGACACGTATAAAAAACTCTGATCCGCGGCGGATTCGCTCCGCGCGGCAATATTTGCGTTGGTTTGGGGGAGCCTTAATATTATCTTCTCTCATTCTATGTAATTCCTCTTCTCCATTTTACATCATAATTTCATTAATTTTCCCTTATTCTGCAATCTTTCAACTTTAATTTTAAAAAAAAACATCATCGCTCTATCAAAAGTTCTTTGATTATGAAACAAACTTCGTCACTTTGCCCCACTGTGCGGCGCGGCGTTGAGCCCGTATCGTGAACAGAGCCCTAATTCCCAGTGTTCGTTTCTCGCTTCTTTCTGGCCGAAGGGGGAGCGAGATGGAACGCTTTGCCTGCGCGACGGCCGCGAACGCAAAGGACGGAGTGTCAGGCGTCCGAAAGACGGAACAAGACAAAACATCATCCGGTCGTCTATCTCGTACCGCCCTCGCTCGCTTTCAGTGCCTCTCGCTCGCTCTCGCCTTCGCCGGACAAGAGTGAGACACGAGTGGTGGAGATAGCGAAAAGTCCACATCGTGTACATCAAATCGAGCCCGTAATGAGACAATACTGTAGTATATTTTATTTGAGTTTATCCAGATATTATCTTTGCCCATCTCTGTTCTCCAACCGCTTCGCCGTAATTCATTCAAGCCTCCCTGACGACAAAATAGTAATAGGGGAAATGCGGCAACAGCGCAATTCGACTCTCGATACATCTCGGCAATTATGTTTTTCCTACATTTATCGGCTAGATTGGACTTCCACCGGTTTTGATGGTACAATGCTCGAATATACCATCAGCGCCGGTGACGGAGAAGCCTTGAAGCTTCATTCTGTCATTTTTCGGGCTGTCCTGAGTACACGATTCATAAATTCATTATTATTTCAACGTACGGTGCTTATTAGCGTTCAAACGCACCAGACCACCCTGCACGAATGTCTACTGAAGGCAACTAAACCCGCAAAAACGTCCACCGTGCCGATTCCAGGACGAAAGTTGTAATTTACGGTTTGTTTACTACATCGCGTATACGCAGGCCCGGCGGAACCATGCGCCGCACAAGGGCGCCAGCCGAATGGGAAGCTAAAAAAACTAGATCGTACGCTTAATAATAAAGGAATCTAACACCCCACATAAACTAAATATAAATGTAATTCTTTTAAACATATTAAATAGAAAACAAGTGCAAAAATTTGGGGACACCAAAAATTTTTTTGCACAAGGGCGCTAGCTAACCTCGCGTCGGCCCTGCCTATACGTCACGCTGGTGCTACATGGCTGCAGTACACCATTAGCGCCACCAACGGAGAAGCCTTGAAGCTTCATTCTGACAGTTTTCGAGTCATAAATTCATTATTATTTCAAAGTTGGGTGCTTATTAGCGTTCAAACGCACCAGACCACCCTGCACAGATGTCTACTGAAGGCAACTGTACCCGCAAAAACTTCCTTCGTGCCGATTCCAGGACGAAAGTTATAATTTACGGATTGTTTGCTACACTTGTATACGTACACGCTTAACTTAGCTGGTGTGAGCGTACGCACACATTCAAGGCCCGGTGAGACGGCCCCCTTAAATACAATTAAAATTCAAGAGGATAAAGTTTTTTTACTAAACCAGAGAAAAAAGGGACGACCAGGACTAATGATTGGAGCCGACCAAAATTTAGTGCAGAAAGAAAAGCGACAAGCAGTTCGACTTCAGCACGAAGAGCTTCGAAGAGAACGATTTGAAGCCATGGTGGAACTACAAGGTATGATATATTTTTAATAAATTTTTCTGTTTATGTATGCATCCTATTTCTTTTTTAAATGTTTGTGTATCTCCATTGTAGAAGAAACAGAACTACAGTCCTCATCAAGTAGTGGAACGGAAAATACTGTACGCGATTGTATAGATGATTTACCTGAATCTTTTAATGAACCCGGCCCAAGTAATCCAAAAAAATAAAGAAGAGGAAAGAAAGAAGTCATTACTGACAAGCTAGTTGCAGTTCTAGATAAGTGCAAAATAAGTGATCGTGATGCAGTTCCAATTATAATTGCTACTGCTGAAGCTCTGCATCACAATTTAGATGAGCTTATAATTAATCGATCTTCAATCCATCGGTCTCGACTACGTATCCGTGCAGAACGCACCACAAAACTACGCGAAGCATTTCAGCTAACTCCACCAGTGACGGCTACTATTCATTGGGACGGGAAAATGTTGCCATCCGCAACAAAAACGGAGCATATAGATAGACTTCCTGTTATAATTACGTACGATAACATGGAGAAATTATTAGGGATCCCTGCAATCCCAAACAGTACCGGCAAGGAACAAACGTCAGCAATTTACAATTTATTACAAGATTGGGACCTAACACACAACGTACAAGCCCTGTGCTGTGACACTACATCCTCAAATACAGGACGATTACAAGGAGCTTGTGTTCTGTTAGAGCAAATGATAGGACGCGATTTATTATATCTTCCTTGTCGTCATCACATATAGGGGAAGGTCGGGTAAAATGGAACGCTTAACTTTGGAGGGTGATAACTTAAAATCGGGAGGTGAAAAAGACACGAGACTTCAACAGGAGTCTTCAGTGGACCTTAAGCAATAAGAAAATCAAGGTCATTGTTAAGAAAAATCTTTGGGAACGACGGAAAATGAAATTTACCGGAGGTATTGAAATCTTCGTCTCGCTCAAATGGTGGGGTAAAACGGAATACCCACTCGAAGACCGTGTAAACGTACAAAATCTTTATTTTTATGATTTAAAATGTATTAATTTATGTTAAAATCTATAAATATATGTTTTAGGTATAACTATTGCAAATAAAATATAACAAAAATATATATTATACATATAAGAGAAAATATTTTATTATATAACATGAAAATTACGGAAAATAATCAAATATAAATGTAATATCGTAAAAGAAGGATAAATTAATACAGTTTGTTTATTATTTTATGAACAATAAGCGGGCCGGAATCACCCGCTGGCTGGAATTATACCCCGCTTTCCCCTACACCAGGCCTGCCCCATCGGGTGCAAATACCTCCTGAATTTCTGGGACCCGGGCAACAGCCGAGCGCGGGACTGGTTACGTTGCTAACCACAGCATGGGTTGCGGGAGAACTGCATGAGTGTGCGGCTGTCCATGTAGGCTCGTACCACGAGTCTATTGCTTGGATCCGAAGACCTCTTCTACATGGACGCACACTCATGCAGTTCTCTCCCAAATTTCGCAACGGGTAGCAATGGAACAGTCCCGCGCTCGGCTGTTACCCGGGTCCCAGAAATTCAGGAGGTATTTGCACCCGATGGGGCAGGCCTGCCCTACACGCAGATTTTTACATGAATATCAATACTTGCATGGATAACACTTCTGCATTAAATGATTATGTTATTTATTACAATTTAAACTAATAGTTTGATCGAATGAAAGATGTATCTCATACATCATAATTTTCTATACAAAATCAATTTTTTTAGAAACAAGGATAGTAATTAAAAGTTTAATCTACAATCTAATAATTAAAAGAGATAATAAACACGTACTAAGAGACGTTTCCATTCTTCCCCATGTATAATAGGCGTTCCGTTTTACCCCGCGAAAAGTGTTCCGTTTTGCCCCACGTGCAGTCATTTAGTAAACATTTAATATTTACACTTCAGCGTGAGGTAAAGAACTTTTTATATACGTCAAAATGTAGTGTAAGGACTATAGAATCCAACGATGTACTTACCGTTATTAATTTTCGAAATCCAAGTACCGAAAAGTGGTCGAAAGTCCAACGCAATATTGAATCGTCGATACCGGAAATTTTTCCAACTCTTTTAATGGAAAAATAACTTGTGCAGGGGTCTATGGTCTATCACAAAATGCTATGAGAACCCTTTAGTTTCATGTCACGCAATACCACCTCATTCCCAGCTCTTATCTAACAGAAACATTGGTGTTCCGTTTTATCCACCCGTTCCGTTTTACCCCACTTTCCCATACGAGATAATTTTGAAAAGTGTGTTTGAGGAAAAGCTTTTTAAATCAACCGGTCCTGAAATACCTCTTTTTAAAAAATTCCGGAAAGCTTGGACTAATATTGATCAATTAAAATTTAAATCAAGTACAGAAGACAATTATGTTAGTGGAAAGCTCCAGGATATACAAGAAAAATTAGACTTCTGCTTGTACAACATAGAGCAGAAGCAGCCACGAGAAGATTACAAAGAATTTCTAGAGCTGATGGTAGTTTAACTTCGTGGATCTCATCCACGAGGAAATACTTTCCGTGTTCCTGGAGCTTTCCATCATGCCAGATGGATGGCTAAGGCAATTTATATACTTAAAATATATTTATTCCGCCAAGAATTTGTATTGAACAGTAGCGAAATACTAGGAATTAGTGATATATGTATCTTTTTAGCTAATTTATATATTAAAGCCTGGATTAATGCACCCATTTCCGTAAAAGCACCGTTTCAAGATCTAAAATTCCTTAAAAATTTATACTCGTATTCTGCAATTGACGAAAATATTAGTAGAATAGCAATACGCAAATTTTGCGGCCATTTATGGTATCTTGCATCAGAGAATGTGGCATTATCCTTTTTCGATGACATAATACCTTTGGACATAAAAAAGCGTATGATAGTGGCTCTAAAAAAGGCGAAGCCGAAAGATTCGGTAAAGAAAGTTTCAATACTTCCGGAAAACGTAAAACATTATATAGAAATAAATATTGCTAATAAATATTTCCATAGAAACTAAAAATTTTTTTAATAGGTACAATATACCGACAGACTTTTTAGAAAAGGACCCTTCATTGTGGGCAAACGACATTTCGTATCAGAAAGGTTTAAAAATTGCAACACATTTAAAAGTAGTGAATGATACCGCTGAACGTGGTGTCAAACTTATATCAGAATACAATAATCTGCTGACTAAAAACGAGGAAGAAAAACAATATATTTTACAAATAATTGAAGACTATAGGAGACATTACCCTATTGTGAAAAAATGTACCTTGACACAAAATGTATAATGAAAAATACATACAATTTAATAATACGCCAATTTATTACCTTCAATCTATAATATATAACTTAAATTTCAATAAAGAGTATTTTGTTTATAACCATGTAAAAAAATTTAATTCCCAAGTACTAATACTATAATCATTATTACAAAAACAAATAATAAACTTTTTGGGCATCGACAAAGAACTATGATTTGATTCGAACAACCACCCGACTGCGTACAGTAGCTTATACGCTGCGTTATATACTAAGGTCGGGGCCATATATATTGGGCGTTGAGTTTTGTGAGGGGTATTCTCCCACCACACATTTTGCTTGCCTCGGTGCTCCTTTTCTCAACGTTTTCTGACTCGCTCTCGTCCCATCTCGCTCTCGCCTTCGCAGAACAAGAGTGAGCCAGAAATGGTGGGGATAGTGCCAAGCTTCTGGGGTGTAGACCAAACCGAGCTGTCAGCGTAGAAATACACACATCAGAATAGGTGTGCGTTAGCTACGAAAAAATTCAGGAGCTTTATTGGTTAGAACATTGATACTTTCTCGATAGCTTCATCTCGCATTGGTCTACGCATAGCTTCGTAACGCACACAACTATTACGCTAAGGACAAATAACAGCCAAACGGCTAGGTTCAGGTGGAGCCGAGCAGCGTTCCTGTTACCCCACCATGCCCTGCGAGGGCCGCGCAACTCCAACTGACAAATCCACGATCGTCAGATGGTGGTGGCTGATTTCTCCTCGATCGCTGTTCGCGAAAACGAATTCACCGGCCAATATATCTGGCCTTGACCTTAGTTTTATGAAGTAAAACTCGAAGATTTCTTATATATTATTGTAAATAATACATAAATATTATTATTATGTATATAATAAATGGTGCTTTTTATTAAAAAATATTCACTGATACTTCAAAAATAGCCGAAAACAATTATGTTCGAAACTGACGAGAAATTACTAAAATTTCAAAACTTCAACTCAAATGTGGCACGGGTTTCCGTTGTCCAATCACTTTGAAATTTTGCACATATCATTTCCTCATCCAGTGTCATAATTTAGGGGGGTGCGACAAAAAAAAACTCAAAAAAAAATTTCGACCCCTATAGCTAAGGACCACCCTAGTGCCCAACCGTCACATTCGGTACACTGCACCCAATTTTTGTGAAATGATTCCTTGCAAACAGAGATGGGAAAATTTTTTATTTAAATAAAATTTCGCATAACGAATAAAAAAAAACATTGTTCGTCGAATAAAGTCTCATCGAATAAAAAAATTAACTTTGTTCGTCGAATAATCTGAAGTTAGAGTAACTTGTATTTGATCCTTATTTACATAATTTTTTATTTAGTTAATGCCCATCTCTGCTTGCAAATGTCAGAAACGGTAAGATTTTTCTCCTGATTCTTCTCCTGATTCTCCAAGCCAAATTTTCGTCAGTATAATACGTATACGCGTTACACATACACCTTCAGCCAAAACGAAACTAACACATGTTTCGTTATTCGTTCGTCGACTCTCGGGATTATTCGGCAGGGATCGTCGTCCGTCATTGTAAAAATTCATGTTTCGTTCGTCAATCGCTATCTTCACTATGCAATCCACTCCAAATTTTGACAGCTTACAGTTATAACCTGACGAGTGTCAAATAAGGTAGGTTGTCAAAATTTGAGATGCCACGTGTTTTTACAAATATATATCGCTGTACCATTGAATTGTAACCAAAATGCAGTCTCAAACAAAAGGTACGTTGGCCAAATTTGAATTGCGTCCTGTTTGTATATCTTAAATATAACTCACAAGGGACGTTCGGCAACCCGGAAATTCAGAAAATTATGAAACTCGGTGTGCAAGTAGAGTAGTTCATCCGTAACACAACCCTATTTTTCGTTGGTGCCATAAAGCATTTTTTAGGGGTGAAATCACCCCTTGAAAAAATGCAGAATTTTCTTTTCCGTGGAATATCTCGAGAACGGTGAGAGATTTCGAAAAGAAGTTTAAACAAAAGTTGCAGCCTTCTTTTATATCTACAAAACAGCGCGAAAATAATTTTCGAAAAATCCATATTTTTCAAGTTACCCCCACCACCAACTCTTAAAATTAAGTTTTTGTATTTTATAAATATACGCTGGCATACCTCTGGATAATCTCTTTTCATACATATAAATAGTTTATGTGTTATATTTTTTTTGCAAACAAATAAAACCTCTATTACCGAATTTGAAGTCCATTTTGGCAGTTTCCATTAATAACATGGTTTCCTAAAGCCATATTTAAATTCTTATTTATGTAAGGTTCAGACAGCTTTCAATTATTTAAGCAAGGCAGTACGTACGTAAAATTGCATCCAAGGTAAAACTCATTAAAACTAATCAGTGACGTGCATGAATCAGTATGATAACAGCACATTCGTACATGCATTACTTGAAGTGTAATCTTATTAGGCTATTTTGGAAACCACACGATAAATAAATAATGCGTGAAGATTCACAATGACTTTGCAAAATATATATGTTATCATTGAAATGACGCAGAATCGCATTGATGCGGATAACTTTGTCGAACCTTCCGATTTGCATAATGCATATGTATATGAATTTTAAATCATTCTGCATCAATTTTACTTACCTATCCCACTAATAACATATATATATATAATATTACATCATAGCAGTTTTCATTAATGAAGTGGCCGCATAAAGTAATATTTAAACATTCGCAGTGTCTTTTTGTACATGTTGTATTGTTTGATTATACATTGAAAGAATTATACTAATAGAAGGCGATAGATACATTGAAAATTACGGTTCGTAATTGGTACAATAATGATATTCTTCATAGAAATGATTAAAACAAAAATACTTGCCACACCATGCACATCGCATAAAAGCCGGCTCCCCACAAATACTACATTTGGGTATAAGCTTTTCATTCCTGAAGTAACAGAAATCTACAGGATTTTGAAATTCGCTGTGATGCGTTTCTAGATATCCGCTTTTAAACCAAGCATATTGAAAAAGGTTTTTGAATCTAGGCGAAGAAAACTGGTTGTGGGTTAGGGACTGCAATTGAATTATTTCATTACGTCAGTGCAAATTGACATCTCTCTCTTGGAGAATCACATTATCCGAAAATGTGCGCACGAAATTTTTCCAAATCCGGAATCCAAACACATCTAAAGGCTGAATGATGCCCGTCGTTTTTTTTGGAATCATTGAAAAAGTTACTTCCTTGTCTTGTGGAATCAACTGCTGTAACTCATTTGGGCAGTGTCCCGTCCACGAGTCGAGTAGGAGCATGCTTCTACGGCCAGTATTCGGTAGATACACTTCGCTAAACCAATTTTTAAAATATTCAGACGTGAGTTTTCCTGACTTTGAAGCTCCGATGGAAATATTAACCGAACGGAATAGAGTTCTTTGCACTATCGGACCAAGTGTTCCTGTAGATTCCTTTAAAACTATGTATAGTGGTGAAAGAAGAGAGAGATGTCAATTTGCACTGACGTAATGAAATAATTCAATTGCAGTCCCTAACCCACAACCAGTTTTCTTCGCCTAGATTCAAAAACCTTTTTCAATATGCTTGGTTTAAAAGCGGATATCTGGAAACGCATCACAGCGAATTTCAAAATCCTGTAGATTTCTGTTACTTCAGGAATGAAAAGCTTATACCCAAATGTAGTATTTGTGGGGAGCCGGCTTTTATGCGATGTGCATGGTGTGGCAAGTATTTTTGTTTTAATCATTTCTATGAAGAATATCATTATTGTACCAATTACGAACCGTAATTTTCAATGTATCTATCGCCTTCTATTAGTATAATTCTTTCAATGTATAATCAAACAATACAACATGTACAAAAAGACACTGCGAATGTTTAAATATTACTTTATGCGGCCACTTCATTAATGAAAACTGCTATGATGTAATATTATATATATATATGTTATTAGTGGGATAGGTAAGTAAAATTGATGCAGAATGATTTAAAATTCATATACATATGCATTATGCAAATCGGAAGGTTCGACAAAGTTATCCGCATCAATGCGATTCTGCGTCATTTCAATGATAACATATATATTTTGCAAAGTCATTGTGAATCTTCACGCATTATTTATTTATCGTGTGGTTTCCAAAATAGCCTAATAAGATTACACTTCAAGTAATGCATGTACGAATGTGCTGTTATCATACTGATTCATGCACGTCACTGATTAGTTTTAATGAGTTTTACCTTGGATGCAATTTTACGTACGTACTGCCTTGCTTAAATAATTGAAAGCTGTCTGAACCTTACATAAATAAGAATTTAAATATGGCTTTAGGAAACCATGTTATTAATGGAAACTGCCAAAATGGACTTCAAATTCGGTAATAGAGGTTTTATTTGTTTGCAAAAAAAATATAACACATAAACTATTTATATGTATGAAAAGAGATTATCCAGAGGTATGCCAGCGTATATTTATAAAATACAAAAACTTAATTTTCAGAGTTGGTGGTGGGGGTAACTTGAAAAATATGGATTTTTCGAAAATTATTTTTGCGCTGTTTTGTAGATATAAAAGAAGGCTGCAACTTTTGTTTAAACTTCTTTTCGAAATCTCTCACCGTTCTCGAGATATTCCACGGAAAAAAAATTCTGCATTTTTTTCAAGGGGTGATTTCACCCCTAAAAAATGCTTTATGGCACCAACGAAAAATAGGGTTGTGTTACGGATGAACTACTCTACTTGCACACCGAGATTCATAATTTTCTGAATTTCCGGGTTGCCGAACGTCCCTTGTCAGAACCACAAATTCAAACGACTTGAAATCAGCCTGTAACCTCAAATCAAATCAATTCAATCCATATGCAATCAGCATATAACCACAAACCAGTATTACTTTTTAATTAAATATTGTTACATTTTTTAACATAAGCGTTTTTAACATACACTTTGCGGCTTCGCTAGAGTTTTGTGAAATTATATTTTAAATCTCATAACGATCCGTGAATATTTCCTCAAGTTATTGCTATTTATGTTTAAAAAAATATTTACTTTGGACGGTGAGAAATATTTTATTTATAATTTTTAGCTCGAATATTAATTATTAGATAAACAAACTGTAAATAGAAAAAATGTGTTGTGACGAGCTTTACACCATATTTTTTAAAATACAGATTAACATTTAATTTTCCAATCCTTTTTAGCGTTTGGACAATAATTTTTCGCATTTTCGAGCGCTAGTCCCCTTATTGCATCCGACCCTTCATTATTGTGCTGCACGTTAAAAAAACTGCATCGAAATTGATCCATTAATTCCCGATTATAAGTGATAAAGTAACTCTGAAGTAAGGTAAGGTGACAGCGGAAGTATTTTATACATATACCTACGTAGGGAAAAGGGGAGAAGACGAAGAAGCGAAGTGAAAATGAGAAAAAGATAATTTTCATTCGTTACTTTGAATGAAAGAAATTTATAGTCAATTTTGACACAATATTGAAGCAGTAATGCATAAAATTGTTTGATCTGTAACCTCTTTGATACTGCAGAGCGTAGAAGTAATTAATCCCCATAAAAAACTTCAAAAAAGTAAAAAAAATACGTCAAGTATATGAAAATGTCGAGGACGGAAAAGAGTATTATCAAATAAATCACAAAAAATAGAAGATAATCATATAATATTTTAAAAATTATCTGGAGTCATTTCCTATGCAAATTATCTTTGTAAAAAGAAGTGAGATCCTCACAAAAAACTTCAAGGAAGTAAAAAAATTACGCCAAGTACGTGAAATAAAAAAAAAACACAAAAAGTAGAAGATAATAATAATTACAAAGTAAAAAAATGTGTGAAATCAAAGCGAGCTGCAAGTACATAAAGGCGACACTGTGTAACACAGTAAAAGGCAAAAAAAAGATGTCCGCAGCCTGGAAGTCAAATACTTGGCGTGGCCAGCCAAGGTATTCTGAGATCATCAATACCCATACCTTCCCCCTCGCAGGCTTTCAGATAATTTGTCCTTTTAAAGGCTCCCCCAAACCAACGCGAATATTGCCGCGCGGAGCGAATCCGCCGCGGATCAGAGTTTTTTATACGTGTCGGTTTATGGGCGCCTTATCTGATCCGCGGCGAATTCGCTCCGCGGCGCGAATATTCGCGTTGGTTTGGGGGAGCCTTACAACTCAGACAATATGAGTACATTTTCATTATATTGCGTTTTAAAATAATTGTAAGATCATTCATCGACACCGATACCTTTCCTCTCACAAGCGTTCACATAATTTGTCCATTTAAAACTCTGACAATATGAATACACTTTTTTTTGCGTTTTTAAATAATTCTTCTGCAACGACACCTTGACCTTGCCTGGCCACGCCAAGTATTTGACTTCCAGGCCGCGGACATCTTTTTGCAGCTCGCTTTGATTTCACATCTTTTTTTACTTTGTAATTATTATTATCTTCTACTTTTTGTGTTTTTTTTTATTTCATGTACTTGGCGTAATTTTTTTACTTCCTTGAAGTATTTTATGAGAATAGATATTACTGATGCGATGAAGTATATTGGAAAGTAGGTTTGAATCTGACTGGATAGTTTCGAACTGTTCATGAGTACTTTCAAAAAGAAAAACAATACTTTTAAGTAGACTCGAATCTCGACGAGATAAGTTCGAACTCTCTATAAGTACTTTGAGAAACGTCAGCGATACTTTCACGTATAATCGAACCCTGATCAAGTAAATTCGAACTTTTATGAGTACTTTAACCACCACTTTTCTATTCTGTGCAATTGTGTGATTTGGCTTTTGTCTTTCGAGGTGCGAATATCACTTTTACGAGAATCGATTCTTTCAAACGTCATGTACTTGCAAGTACATTCTCAGACATTGCAGATACTCTTTCTGAGGTTCGAGACCAGCTTGTATAACCCAAGTACTGTTACCGGGCGAAAAGAAGACTCCTGGCAGGCGGTCTCGGGCACTCTCGGGCGATGCAGTCCGCCGCTGTGACGATTGGTTGAGTCACCTATTTGGGCACACTTCTAAAGACGGGGCACACGTATTTTGATTATTGGTTGAAGTAGGTACATACATTGTCGCACCGTGCGACGAAGAGAGCGAACAAAACATATCGAGATCGGGTGGGATAGAGCGATCTGACCGACGAACACCAAAGCAATAGCGTAGGCACCTCAGACGGTTAACCATTAATATATAATAACAAAAATTTCCTTATTTTTCACAATATGTTTAGGAAAGTATTATCCTAATACCAAACCAATGATCAATCGTCACATCGGCGGACTGCATCGCCCGAGACCGCCTGCCAGGAGTCTACTTTTCGTCCGGTAACAGTACTTTGGAAGTACATAGAATTAAACGTCATCTCTTATGCGTTATACCTATTCGAATCCCATGATGTGAAACATTTTTTTTATTGCGAGTTTAAGGTCACATGCACCTTCTAAGGTTATTAGTGACAACGGTAGAAATCGGTGGGGTATGATGTATCTAAATCAGGCTGTAGAGTTCAATGTCCTTTAGGATGGTTAGAACTTTTTCACATGAGTCTTTTTTTTTGTAACATATTTAGTGAATTTTGTAGGTTATGTTCTGCTCTTTTCCTACTGTACTTAGGACAAGTGATTAAGATATGATCTACAGAATTTTGTACGCCGAGGCCGCATAAATCGCAGGTGTTTGGTTCGGTTTTGGTGATCAGGTGGGAGTGTGTTCAGTTTGTGTGGCCTATTCTTACTCATGTCAGTGTAAGTTGGTCTTTTCTGTTCAGACACATAGCCGGGCTGATATCGTTTATATTCTTGCGGATTTGGTGTAGAGTGGTCTTGAATTTATCCATTCGTCGTTCCAAGATTCTGCTGTAGCTTTTATAAAGAACTTGTGAAGATCCTTTGAGAATACAGGTCCCAGAATTGTAGTGGATTTGCTGGGGTTGGAGTTTACTTGCTTTGCCGCTGCGTCGGTTTCTTCATTTCCCTTCATGCCAACGTGTGAGGGGATCCAGAAGTACAGAATTTTTTTTTGGCACATCTGAGTCTTGAAGTCATTTCAATGATGTTCTGGATTATTGTGTTTTCAGTTTAGATATTTTGTAAAGCCGACACGATGCTTTTGGAATCAGTGAAAATAATAAAATCATCGTGTGTCGTACCATCTATGTATTTTAGGGCTTGTAGAATGGCGATTGCTTCACTGCTGAAAATTGTAAAAGTTTCTGGAAGTTTGAAGAGCAACTTATTGTCAGGGGTGCACACTGCGCAACCGGTTCCCTCCTTTGACTGTAAGGCGTCGGTAAACAATTGTTTGTGATCTGGATATTCGTTTGTTGGTTTACTATATAGGGTTTTGAAGATGCTCGGGTCAGTATTTTTGCCTACGTTTTGGAAGATGTCGATTATACGAGGGATTTCTATCATCCATGGTGGTTTTTGGTATTGTCTTCTCGGCATAGTAGGAGGCAGGTCGATCTGTAAGCTCTCTAAATATTTTTTCAGTCGGAAGCTCAAGGATTTCGGTAGTTTGGGGTTTTTGGCAAAATCATTTAGAAGTGTGTTTGCAGTAAATAGGTCGTGGATGGGGTTCGATGGTGTCGCAGTTTTGGATGCTGCGTATGACAGGCTCATTTGTTTTCTTCTGACTTCGAGTTGTGGAAGATCTGCTTCGCATAATATTACAGTAGTCGGACTGGTGCGAAAGGCCCCAGTTGCCATCCTAGCTCCAGCATTAGGTGACAGTAATTTTAAGATGTGTGGTTTAGCCGACCCATATACAGTTATTCCATAATCCAACTTAGATAAGATTAGTGCCTTGTATGTTTTTATTAGAACCTGGAATTCGGCTCCCCCGTTTTTAGATGCAATGATTTTCATGATATTTAACCTTCGGTAACACTCAATTTTCAGGTTTTTGAGGAATGAGGTCCAAGTATGTTTTCTGTCGAACGTTAGGGGAAGAATTTTTGGTGTGTCAGTTACAATAAGTTGGTGTTGGCCCAAGTGTAACTGCAGCTGATAATTTTGAATTGACCTATAATTCGAAAATATGGTTGCCGTGATTTTGTTTGTAGAAAATTTAAAGCCAGTCTGTAGGACGAAATTTTGAAGTTTGTCCAAGCAATCTTGCAGAACTTGTTAGCTGGTGTTTAGGTGTATTCCACTAATAAAGACTGTGCAGTCGTCATGACGCGTCGGTGAATACGGTGTATTTAACTGGTTTAGGGAGCGTTTTGGTCATATCGTTAATTGCCACCAGGAAGAACATTACGCTTAAAACTGACCCTTGCGATGATGTGAAACTTTCGTATTAGAATTGACTCGGATTTGTGAGTACATATGTATTGAACTTGATCCCATCCTTAATTTTGTTCCCTGAGTAATATAATTCGATTATATCTGGTTATAAATGTCCCGATTATATATGACGTATTGAGAGCAACGACGGACTAACCCACATTGGAAAAATTATTTTTTGCCTGTTTTATATGATTAGTATAGCCTATTGGAATACATTATTGCTACTAACTCAATTTCGAAAGAAATATGGTTTAGCCCGTTGTTGCTTTCAAAGCCTCATATAATCCGTGTATAGAGTTTCATTTTGTTCGCGAACGAGATAACGCGATGAGCGTGAGTATGCCGGGGAGGTTATGTTCGAAGTAAAGCGCAGTTTTTGAGTTGAGCAATGTACAATGTTCGTATTTATTTGATACACTCGCGGAGTGAGTCACGCTTGATAAAAGGGTGAGCGGTGAGAACACGCACGTTGTGCTGAACAATCGAAACTCTCGCTGAGAGTTTCCACGCACACTGACCACGCGATCACACCACGATCCACGATCGATTACGCGAGAGATGAGAAAGAACCTGCAATGAGGTGAGCTGATCGATTCTCGCTGAGAATCGTGAGCACTGAGATTCTCGTTGAGAATGGTGAGCACTGAGAACGATATTATGAGCCGATTCACTAGTTATGTGTTAAACAGTGTAACGCGTCTACTCACATACTCTGAGTGAACAAGAATGAAAACCGTTGGGCAATCCGACTTCCTGTACGGGTCGTCTCGAACATTCTCGACGATCGACCGACGTGGGGAAATCGGATTGGTTGAGCCACAGATGAGTTAAATTGTGATTGGCTACGCGTATTCTACAACCGGCTGAAACCGTGTCACGCGATGCGCTGATTGGCTCATCGTCGGTCGCGGAGCGCAGATGATTGGCAGATCGATCGTGGATCGGTCGCGGCGTTACGCAGTCCAGGAGGTGCTGCGGTGAGTTTGGGTGTGGCGGAGATCGGAACTACCGATTCTCGAACACGTTTGTTTCTGTTTCTCGCGTTGTTGCGTTTTTTAGTTGATTGTTCTACTCGTATCCACAAATAGTAGATAAACTTGGATCGCCCATTTTTTTATGGACAGATTTATGCGAAGAACAACTGCTTCTTTGCAACATTGTGTTTAAACATGTATCAACAATCGCCGGATTGTTTGTTTGCAATGAAGACGGATAAGTCGATAACCATTCACACATATATTAAGAATATTTTTGGTTTTTTTTATTTCAGACGATCCTGTCACGAGTTCTAATGGCCCCTGACAAGAGCTCTAATTGCTACAGTGGTAAATGAATGCTTTATATCTAATGCAAAAATTGATAAAATTCCAACAATAATTTATTTCTTTGATCTTCAAATATGTAGTAAATAAAGTCCAAAAAAATTTTTTACTGTATGTTGTTCAGATTCTTTTTTTTTCATTTATGAAAATCACGTATTTTTCAAACCATTTGACCGGAGGGTAGCCTTAAATGAGTACCCTATTCTATTAAATGGGTAAATTGATCTCTTTGGAATATCTATGTGTGTGTCCCCCTTTTGTAACAAATAGTCCTTGAGAATAAAAATACAGTTTGTTTAGCCTTCACAAATAAAAAGTGTTCAAAAAGCATTAAAACTTTCAAAAGGAGAAAAAAAATTGTTCACATTTTTCAATTTTTCTGATTTTCATCGAAAACCGTTTGCCGCACGAGAATAAGTAATAGAATATAAAAGATGCTCCTTATCTGGATTTACAACTTTTATTTGACATGTTTTTTTATGTAATCAATAACTTAGAGGATAAGTAAATAAAATCGACTTTTTGAGCTTTTAAGTAATTATTTAAATGTTCAAGGGCCCGGGGGCTTCTTTCCCCTTATCCAATCGGGCTTAAACTTTACAGAGGCTTTTTTATTTATTGGAACTATTCTGGGAGGGTGCCGCGAAGAAAATTATAAAAATTGAAAATAAGAGCAACCCTAATACCCAGGATTGTTTACTTGTAGGCCTGTTTCGTCCATATTAAATATATTCCCTGGTTTGTTTATAAGATCATTTTCACGTAAGGATTGTCCCAAAAGCTGGAAGTACTGGGTCAACTATCCAACAATAAACTGAACCCTCTAAGCCGTGTTACGAACAGATGACTCACTTGTTTTTTCAAAAACGATACGGCAATATCTTAACCACGATGTAAGTCTATTACACCGCGATCTCAGACACGAATATAAACGTAACCTCTAAATACTACATTAACGCATTGCATTAAAAAAGTCAATATTTTTTGGTAACATGTTAGTAAATTATAATTTAAAGAATAAGCAGAAGACTTTTGAGGTATTCAATTTTTATATCACAAATAAGTTGCCTAATTTTTCAATGGAAAGTAAACAAACAGGACGGTTAGTGCTACTTGTCAGCACTGTTCAGTATACCACCATCAATGGCTGGTGAACACATCCGTAAATAATATATGTATAAGACTGACAAGGGAACACCGCGAACTCGGACGCACCGATTGGAACGCAACTTTGTGGGTTTTTAGAGTGATTCAAAACAAGAACAACGGTGTGTTTCATTTGGACCCTATCGCCCTTTAATGGTGTGAAAACTAACCTCGAAGTCAAATTGGCATTTCCACTTTTTCGCGTATAACTCTCAAAGTACAACAGACAGAAAAAAATGTTTCAAACAAAAGTTTAATGGTGCAATAAGCGCTGCAAACTTGCGTTAACAAAATTTTGAAAATTTTTTTTGATCAGGTATTTTTTTTAAACTCTTTTTAAAATTTTATTATTGTAAGTTTGTAGCGTAAGCGCTACAAATTAAGCAATAAGTTGCACCATTAAACTTTTGTTTGAAACATTTTATTCTGTCTGTTGTACTTTGAGTTATACGCGAAAGAATGGAAGTGCCAATTTGAATTTGAGGTTAGTTTTCACCCCCTTAAAGGGCGATAGGGCCAAAATGAAACACACCGTTATTCTTGTTTTGAGTCACTCTATAAACCCACAAAGTTGCATTCCAATCGGTGAATCTGGGTTCGCAGTGTCCCTTGTGAGTCACCTCACCCGCAGGGGCAACTTACCCGAAATTATCCTACAGTAAAACAACGTTTAAGTAAATCGAATAGCTCGAAAACGGATCGCTGCAACAGTATCTTTCATCGCAGAAACCAATTTCCGGAAAATAAAGTATTCCCAGTGCTTTTGCAAGATCGTTGTAGCGGTCATCGGCACGACCAAATACGAACATTTGGCGTGCAGATGGTCGGCACGGTTTATGACACGTGCGCCAGCAAAACTATTTTTGAGTAAGCCGCTTTCCGTTCCTTTCGTGATTGAATTTTGGACAAAGCATGTTTTCCTTCGAGACTTTCGTTTACGGCCTCAATAGTTATTGCGGGTATCATAAACCTCGAGTTTCCGGAGGGCCCACGATGCGAGGCCGGGCGGGCTGCTACCGGCCACGTCACGCGCCTCGGGGCCTTGGGGAAAACCCGCTGCATTGCCAGGAGAATTTTCTCCCGCCAAATCTCACCCCCGTTACGGTAAAGCGCGCCGAAGACGCGCTAAATAGGTGGCGCGATTTTGGACCTTGGAAAGTACCGATTGGTTGACACCGGCATCGGGTCAACCAATTAGGAGGGTTTTTCTAGTCGCGCGCGTCTTGCCGGAAAATTGTGCGTCCGGCAGACGCCAGTCTTACTACACGTCTCGACAAGGGCCAACGTCTTGTCCGTCGCGAGACACAGAATAAATACTTACTGCCTTGAACAATTGTGTATTTTAATAAGGAACCGAGTTCAACCTTCCATTCCTTTATCGTTAATTTACATATACCTACATTACCACGTTTAGAGAAAACAGAAAGTGATACAGTATTGTCTCCGTATGTGCTCGGTTTGGTGCACACGATACGGGCTTGTCGCTATCCCCACCACTTCTGTCTCACTCTTGTCTGGCGAAGGCAAGAGCAAGATGGAACGAGAGCGAGCGAGAGCCACTGAAAGCGAGCGAGGACGGTACGAGACAGACGACGCGTTGATGTTTTGTCTCGCTCCGTCTTTCGGGCGCCGTGACACCCCGTTCTTTGCGTGCGCGACGGACGTGCGCGATGGTCGCAAGCACTTATGGTGAGCACGGGAACCGCTTCACAAAATCTTGACGCAGGCCCGGCTCAAGTCTTTTTTACGCCATAGGCGAACTTGTCAAATTGCGCCCTTTATTATAATATATTTATTTGAGATTATCTATGTCTTTACTCTGCAAAATTAGGCAACTGCTAGGGCGTAAGGTTGACAAGAGGTACAAAATGGTCTTTTCATTGTTGACATTGTTGAAAATAAATTTTTAAATGAAATACTACAAATTGTACTACAACGATTTTAAACTACGAGTAAGAATTAAGAGTAAGGATATAAAGAAGCTCAATTAAATGTATTATAATAAATAGCGGCATTTGGCCAGCTCGCCTAGGGCGCAAAAAAGACTCGTGCCGTGCCTGGCTATCTGACCGTCGCGCGCATGCGTCGAGCAGTCACGATTCCATCTGAGCGCTCGCGCCTGTCGTGCACGCCCGCCCCGCACGCAAAGCGTTCCATCTCGCTCCCCGCTTCGGCCAGAAAGAAGCGAGAAACGAACACTCGGAATTAGGGCTCTGTTCACGATACGGGCTCAACGTCGGTCCCGACCAGCGAGCACATACGGAGACAATACTGCGCCATTACTAATTCAAGTACCACTCAACTACACTCTGACTTTGACTTTCTGTTAAAATTCATGTTTAAAAATTCTATTCAACAGAATTTCTTTATTTCCAAGCTTTCAGTTTTCTAATACAGTAAGGCTTCCAAATCCGACAATTCAAATTGGGAAACACTAAAATAACACAATGTTCCACCCGACATTGTAAACAATTCAGCCATGAAAAGCTGAGGTAGTTACCACAGGCCGTGTTTACATTTCTGCGCAAAGCCACCTTTCATTTTCTACTTACATAGTTAAGACTTAGGCTAATATTATTCCAGGGGTCGGAAACGCGTAATAAAGCAAAGTGAGCAGGTATCCCCGACTTGTTACGAAGTTAAGTCAATTAAGCGGACTTTAACCGTGAACCAGTATTTGGAAGGGCAACAAAGGTACAAACTTCAACTCCAGTGGCCCTTGGTTCAGACCAGGGCTTTATGCTACACAGCCGGGGTCATGCGAAATTTTATACGAGCAACGAGAGATAGATAATTGATTCCGGAACTTTAAGTATGATCTGTTACGAAAAATGTATCAAAATTCAGAGAGACACGATGACAACAAAAGCAATTAGGCTGAGCAAGTTACTTAGATACGTGCAGTCAGGTGTTCGTTCACATTTCTTCAAAATAATTTTCTTTTTCTACTTATGGCAAGTTGATATACAGTGTGTCCGCGGGAAAGCTAAACAGCCGGCTTCCTCCTAAACTATTGGAGATAAAAATATAAAAAAAATAGGGAATTGCATGGTTCGAGGGGGCAAATTAATTAGAGCGAACGAATTTTTTTATCGATTATTATTTTAAAAGATACGATGGTCAAGTTCGGTTTTTCAAATGGAACTATTTTTTTTGAATACCTGAGTTGATAGTGCGTTCCGAGACAAATTCAATAAGCTTTAATGTATACACTTTATTTTCACTGGTTTTTAAGATATTGCGCTTGCAAATTTACTGATTTTCACTGGAAGAAAACTGTCTGGTATAGCACGGACCGGGGACGGTCTTACTGGATCCACGGGTGACACTGCCTTTTGAAATAGATACCTACCTGCCAAAGGTCTACGCCAGGCCCAAAGGCTGGACAATTTTTTTCCGTCAGAAATGCTACTTAGGTAGGTACATCTGCGGTATCGAGAAGCGCACCGTTACTTTTATTTCGCACTTGCTTCTACGCTCGGATGGCCGGTTCTTTTGGAAGGGATGCAAGTTCGATTGGTTAGGTTAGGAGGAGTGAAAGTTGCTAGACTAAATTTCAATCATAGGGAGCAGATTGTATCAGAACCATTCGGATTTGCATTCCTCACAAACGGCTGCTCTCTTGAAGAGGCCCTCTTCACAGCAATGCCCACATTCTCTCGCACGGAATACGTTAACGCTTGCTTTTGTTCTGATATTGAAGCTCGTGTTTATACTCGAGAGGACCACGCGTCGACAGCGGACTACCCCTTTTCTTCCTGTGTCTCTCCACGAGCCGTGTTGACGGTGGATTGTAGGAGCGTAGATATCTGGATGCCAGTTATTGAATTCAGGAGACGATGGAAACATTTTATTACAAAACACACATGTACTATAATTAAAGAAAATCGTATTCCTCTCGGGCAGGAGTACTGATAATGATCGGACTTGCGCCCCACTTCGCGCAGACCAATTACACGGAGGGTAGTCGGGTCACACACTGCCCAAATGATACAGGGTAATTCTGGAGCAACGCCCGTCAAGGAGATGCGCTGGCACCCCGTGGCGAGGACAGACCTTCGCTGTGCCTCACCCGATTTTTATGGCTTTTTTCCGGAAAAAGGTACGAATCCTGGGTCGAACGTAGCGAATTGAAGTCGACCCTCCGCAGTCGAGGGTGAATTATTCATTTGAGCGTATTAAGAAACCCCTTTCTTCATCGTATCGAAAGGGAAGTGACGCCAATGGATTCCTTATGTTTTTCTGACGAAAGTCGTACCAAATGTCATGCAAATCGGACTACTTTGACACAAGCTATTTGTATTCCCTATGTAAAAGTTGTCCGATTTACACGACATTTGTAATGATTTTCATGGGAAAACCCCAAGGAATCCATCGGCGACACTTCCATATCCATACGATAGGGAATAACGAATTGTTTTATTTCTTAAAAAGGTAGGTACAGGCTGATTCTGGTGCTGCGCCCGTCACCCCGTGGCGAGGATAACACCCCGCAGTGACCATAGAATTTTATGGCTCTTTTCGGAAAAAGGTACGAATCCTGGGCCGAACGTAACGAATTGAAGTCGACCCTCCGCTGTCGAGGGTGAAATATCCATTTGAGCGTATTAAGAAACTCTTTTCTTCATCGTATCGAAGGGGAAGTGACGCCAATGGATTCCGGGCGTTCTCCCGATTAAAATCATGCCAAACATCATGAAAATCGGACTATTTTTACATAAGGAATACAAATAGCTTGTATCAAAGTAGTCCGATTTGCATGACATTTGGTATGATTTTCGTCAGAAAAACATAAGGAATCCATTGGCACCACTTCCCTTTCGATACGACGAAGCAAAGAATTTCTTAATACGCTCAAATGGATATTTCACCCTCGACTGCGGGGGCTCGACCTCAATTCGCTACGTTCGGCCCAGGATTCGTACCTTTTTCCGGAAAAAGCCATAAAAATCGGGTGAGGCACAGCGAAGGACTGTCCTCGCCACGGGGTACCAGGCCGCCGCATCTCCTTGACGGGCGTTGCTCCATAATTACCCTGTATCTGGTTAGGAAATAAAATAATTCTTTATTTTTTATCGTATTGATATGGAAGTGTCGCAGATAGATTCCTTGGGGATTTCCGATGAAAATCATGCCAAGTGTCGTGGAAATCGGACAACTCTTACATAAGGAATACAAATTGCTTGTGTCAAAGTAGTCCGATTTGCATGACATTTGGTATGATTTTCGTCAGAAAAACATAAGGAATCCATTGGCGTCACTTCCCTTTCGATACGATGAAGAAAGGGGTTTCTTAATACGCTCAAATCGATAATTCACCCTCGACTGCGGAGGGTCGACTTCAATTCGTTACGTTCGGCCCAGGATTCGTACCTTTTTCCGAAAAGAGCCATAAAATTCTATGGGCACTGCGGGGTGTTGTCCTCGCCACGGGGTGACGGGCGCAGCACCAGAATCGGCCTGTACCTACCTTTTTATGAAATAAAACAATTCGTTATTCCTTATCGTATGGATATGGAAGTGTCGCCGATGGATTCCTTGGGGTTTTCCGATGAAAATCATTACAAATGTCGTGTAAATCGGACAACTTTTACATAGGGAATACAAATAGCTTGTGTCAAAGTAGTCCGATTTGCATGACATTTGGTATGATTTTCGTCAGAAAAACATAAGGAATCCATTGGCGTCACTTCCCTTTCGATACGATGAAGAAAAGGGTTTCTTAATACGCTGTAATGGATAATTCACCCTCGACTGCGGAGGGTCGACTTCAGTTCGCTACGTTCGACCCAGGATTCGTACCTTTTTCCGGAAAAAAAGCCATAAAAATCGGGTGAGGCACAGCGAAGGTCTGTCCTCGCCACGGGGTGCCAGCGCATCTCCTTGACGGGCGTTGCTCCAGAATTACCCTGTATCATTTGGGCAGTGTGTGACCCGACTACCCTCCGTGTAATTGGTCTGCGCGAAGTGGGGCGCAAGTTCGATCATTATCAGTACTCCTGCCCGAGAGGAATACGATTTACTTTAATTATAGTACATGTGTGTTTTGTAATAAAATGTTTCCATCGTCTCCTGAATTCAATAACTGGCATCCAGATATCTACGCTCCTACAATCCACCGTCAACACGGCTCGTGGAGAGACACAGGAAGAAAAGGGGTAGCCCGCTGTCGACGCGTGGTTCTCTCGACTATAAACACGAGCTTCAATATCAGAACAAAAGCAAGCGTTAACGTATTCCGTGCGAGAGAAGGTGGGCATTGCTGTGAAGAGGGCCTCTTCAAGAGAGCAGCCGTTTGTGAGGAATGCAAATCCGAATGGTTCTGATACAATCTGCTCCCTATGATTGAAATTTAGTCTAGCAACTTTCACTCCTCCTAACCTAACCAATCGAACTTGCATCCCTCCCAAAAGAACCGGCCATCCGAGCGTAGAAGCAAGTGCGAAATAAATATACCGCAGATGTACCTACCTAAGTAGCATTTCTGACGGAAAAAAATTGTCCAGCCTTTGGGCCTGGCGTAGACCTTTGGCAGGTAGGTATCTATTTCAAAAGGCAGTGTCACCCGTGGAACCAGTAAGACCGTCCCCGGTCCGTGCTATACCAGACAGTTTTCTTCCAGTGAAAATCAGTAAATTTGCAAGCGCAATATCTTAAAAACCAGTGAAAATAAAGTGTATACATTAAAGCTTATTGAATTTGTCTTGGAACGCACTATCAACTCAGGTGTTCAAAAAAAATAGTTCCATTTGAAAAACCGAACTTGACCATCGTATCTTTTAAAATAATAATCGATAGAAAAATTCGTTCGCGCTAATTAATTGGCCCCCTCGAACCATGCAATTCCCTATTTTTTTTATATTTTTATCTCCAATAGTTTAGGAGGAAGCCGGCTGTTTAGCTTTCCCGCGGACACACTGTATGTATGTCGCAAGACAATTGTAAAATTAGCCTTTCTATAAAAAGACCTGGCCTTTTTACAAAATTTTCACCTCAATAAGGCTGAGAAATCATAGTCTTTTGTAATAGTTTTATATAATTAATATATAATAAATATATAAAAGTACTACAAAAAGACTATGATTATTAAGTTTAATTCAGATAAAACCGGTCATACGACAATTGTCTTGCGATGTGTAGGGTACGTCGGGGAGAGATGACACTTTTTTAAAACAACCGTAAATTTAGTGGTTTTATAAAGGACAAAAATATATTTGCGTGCGGGGCGGGCGTGCGCGACAGGCGCGAGCGCTCAGATGGAATCGTGACTGCTCGACGCATGCGCGCGACGGTCAGATAGCCAGGCAAGGCACAAGCCGATAATTGCTGATATTTCTTCAATAGGTTTCTTATAGAAAAAAACTGTATGTAACTAATTATTTGCTATTGCTTACCAAAAACAATACTACTCATTTCGGCTCCCAAAAAATTTATATCATCAAAATTTAAAAGACTCAATTCCACAAGAAAAAACATACAAACTTTGACACGTGTTTACACACAGATCAGAAGTAGCCGCCACGATATTTTTCCCTTTTTTTCGAACTCATATTATTAGTTTACAAGAAATATATAAAAAAGCATAATCCCATAACTTTTGAATTCTGCCTTGTTTCCTTATTTTTGGGATTCTGTCCCACTGTGGCGCTGGATCGCAACGCGGCCGCGGTTGTGACTCAGTTTGGAGGAGTCAAGCGGTTTGCCGCCGTGGCTAGCCGCACGGCTAGTAGATTCCGCCATCATGGCGGAAAACAGGCACTCATCGCATTGTGTTGCGTCTGGAGTAGCCTAGGTTGTTGCTGTAGCAGCCGCTCGAAAACGCGGCTAGGAAAACGGATGCAGGATTCTGCATAAGAGCGGTGCTTAGGATTTGGCCGCCGGCCGCCGATCGCGGCTAGGAAACTGGACCTTTAAGGTGGCCGTTCCAATGAGCGGCTACAGCCGCCAGCGACCGCGGCTGGCGGCTACAGCCGCAAGCGACTGCGACTGGCGTCGTCGGAAATGGTATTTCCTATACCTAAGCGTCAACGCCATGGCCCCACCAGTGCAACGACGCGCCGCACAGGATCTTTTCGAGCACTTGAAAAAAGGGTCTATTGTCGTATGAGGTCTCGAGGACCGTCGAAGACAGTGAAAGACTAGCCTTTTTTTTATATGTACATCGTGCTCTGTTTATCTGCCAGATTGAAGAAGTCAATGACATTTGGGTGTTTCTTTTCAGATATCGGAATGAAATTTGTGGCAAAAAATAGGATAAACCTATTCCTTTCTAGTGATGTATAATTTAATATTTTTTACATTTATTAATTTGTGTTTTCTATTTTTTAACTCAATCGTGATAAAAAATTGAAAACTGTTTTTTGGTACTTTATTAGTGTTTTAAGTCGCACGTTGGGGAAACATTCGGTTTTCAAGTTATAAGGAAAAGTCGAATAGTAAGGGAAGTAGCCGAATATCGTTCTATTTAAATTAATGATCAGTCATTTGCGATAAAAATCATCTTTTATTAGTAATTCATTAGCGAGGACAAGCCTCCGCAGTGCCTCACCAAATTTTAAGGATTTCGACCCTCGAAAGGGTTGAATACCATCAAAAAGTTAGAAATGTCCAAGATTTCCCAATTTCTCATAAAATATTTGCGAAAACGACGCCAATCGATTCCTTATGTTTCGCCGATGAAACTAACACCAAGAACGACGTAATTCAAACCATAATGAAGGAGATTCCATGACAAATCGAATTATATCATTTGAAGCTGACTTGGTTAAAAGTAGTTCGATTTACATGAAATTTGGTATGATTCTCTTCGGAAAAACATAAGGAATCTATTGGCGTCATTTCCCTCTCGATACGATGAAGAAAATCACTTCTTAATACGTTGTAATGGATATTTCACCCTCGACTGCGGGGGGTCGACCCCGATTTTCCGAGGTCGGCCGAGGATTCATACGTGTTTCAGAAATAAAATAATTCTTTATTCTTTATCGTATCGATATGGAAGTGACACCGATGGATTCCTTATGTTTTTCCGAAGAGAATCATACCAAATTTCATGTAAATCTAACTATTTTTAACCAAGTCAGCTTCAAATGATATAATTCGATTTGTCATGGAATCTCCTTCATTATGGTCTGAATTATGTCATTCTTGGTGTTACTTTCATCGGCGAAACATAAGGAATCGATTGGCGTCGTTTTCGCAAAGATCTGATGAAAAATTCGGAAATCCTGGACATTTCTGACTTTTTAATGGTATTCCAACCCTTTCGAAGGTCGAGAGCCATCAAATTCGGTGAGGCACTCGAGGGTAGAGCTCTTACTTTTGACCCGTCGGGTACCCGGGTAGCCGGAAATTACCCGAAACAACTTCAAGCCATTGAATGTGGTATTGTTCAATCATATTTGGCTAACATCAGACTATACCACAGACAATACTACATTCAATGGCTTGAAGTTGTTTCGGGTAATTTCCGGCTACCCGGGTACCCGACGGGTCAAAAGTAAGAGCTCTACTCGAGGGTCCAGTCCTCACGTGCCTTGCGTGCGAGGCGACTGTCGGGTTTTTAACATAATCAAAGGTGGCTCGCGGCCGCAAGAGCAAAAATCGCATGTTGGGGAAATATAGCTTAAAATAATAATCGAAAAAAAATTCATCTGCGCTAGTAAATTTGCCCCCACGAACTATGCAATTGCATATAAATAATTTTTTTTATCTCCAATACGTTAGGAAATATCCAGCTGTTTACTGTTCCCGCGGACACCCGCGGATTAATAAAAAGTCACGCTTTTGTTCACAGCGAATAATATGTGAATTCTTAAAGACGGCAAAGTTACGTTTTTGATTATCCTTTCAGTATCTGGCAACCAGATGTTGTCGAAGCCATCATTGAAAATACCAAATTGCCGACCATAAACGATAAATGAATTTTCTCTTCGCTCACAACTGTTACCTCCCAGAGGCTGCTTCGTTTGGGATAATTAAGGACACATCATAAAGGCAAAATACAGAACACAATATAAAGGTCCAAAATATAATAAAATTTGAAAATATAATAAAAAGCGGCCTTTTCGTTAATCCGTATAGGTATTGCTCTGTCAGCGGATGGCAGGTACAGGTAAATGGTGACTTCCCACCCGTAAGCACTGTTGTCCGTTGTCGAAGTGCGGAGTCAGCGTGAGGGACAATATGATCGTAAACCGCGAATCTAATGAGACACTCTGGCCGATTAACCTGGCTAGTTCTTTGGAAACATCTGGTTCCATTAGACCCGAAATATACTCAAATTTTACACCTGAGGTTCCCTACGCGTAGCGAGTTCAATATAGTGTATTTAGTTTTTACTAGGGCTGTTCGGGTGCTTCAATATTCGGACGGCTTGAAATTCGCACCGAGCCGGGACTCGGTTTTCGAGCCGAGCCGGGTACCCGTAAAATTCGGACGGCCCGAAAAATCCGGGTAGCTCGAATTTGTTTCGAGCGGCTTGAAAAATTCGGGTAGTCCGAATCGTTTCGGGCCGCCCGGAAGAACCGGATAGCCCGAATTGTTTCGGGCCGCTCGAAAGAAAGGGCTAGCTCGAATTGTTTCTATGGATACGTTTTCGAGATATCAACATAGTCGAACTGCTCGAACCACATTCAAGGCGTACGGATTTTCCGAGCCACCCGAAACAATTCGAGCTAACCCTTTCTTTCGAGCGGCCCGAAACAATTCGGGCTATCCGGTTCTTCCGGGCGGCCCGAAACGATTCGGACTACCCGAATTTTTCAAGCCGCTCGAAACAAATTCGAGCTACCCGGATGTTTCGGGCCGTCCGAATTTTACGGATACCCGGCTCGGCCCGTTCCGTCGAGCCGAGCCAGGTCCGGCTCGCTTTATTCGAGTACGCGAACAGCTCTAGTTTTTACTAAACAGTCGAAATTGAAGAATTCTACGTATCCGTATTTCACAGTTTGGTCTTTAGTTTATGTTGACAAAACGCCAAAATGAACCAACAATTTATAAGAAGAAGGAGTAAAAAATGAGTAATTCTTAATATATAACATTTGATATATTACGAATCTGATTGCGTGACTGGATTCGTTATAAAAAAGTACATCAGTTTCGCCTAACAGATTATTCTATATGGTGCATATTTTCCGAGATATTGGTGCAAACGTGTTTTTCACCTCCAGATATGGATGATTGCCGATAAAAGAAAATACGTGTCAAATATTTAATGTTTCAATAATTTGTGGAATTGCCTTTTGATTTGATAATAGTTAGACCCTTCTTGGTATGAAATTTACTTAGTTGTATATTATAGCAGGTTGTATTTTGCTCTACTACTACACACATAGACCATTTCAAGTGCTCGAAACCAAGTGGGATCCCGAACACTGCGCGGCTGGTGTCTGGCTTCCGCCGATCGCGGCTAGGAAATTCCGCCTAGACGCTTCCGCGCGAGGCTGTTTCGCAAAGTGATCATGATCGCGGTATGCAATTTCCAGATATCCAACTCCGCGAGGCGTGCCTCGCGAGGAATCCTCGCAATGTCGATACGCACCTTATGGCCCACCTTTTCTAGTACCCAATACGTCAGCGGGTGCTTCTATTTTGATATTGCAACGCGTGTTTAGCGCATACGTTCGTTCGCTTTATTGATACAAAGTGTTTATTACAGATATAAGAGAATTCCTATTCTTTGGCAATACGGCGTCAGGCCGCTTGCTGTATCTAAACTCTCTCTTCATTCAAACAAGCAATCCTTTGAAGAATTTCCATATATTTTTATACTACATAAAAAGGCGAATTGAATAACAATAACAGAATTTATCATTTGAAGTATAGATGTTAAAATAATTTTAAATGTATTCATTGACGTACCGCATTAAAACACAAAGTAAAAGAAATGAATGTGTTTCCAAAACATGGTTTGTTATAATTGGAAATATATTTATATATTTTTAAAAAACACTTTGTATCAATATATTGATACACGCTTTGTTATAATTGGCAAATTTACCAGTTCATCTAGGTGCCAGAAAAGCGACAAAAAAATATAATTATTGAAGAAAAATGTTTTCCTTTCAAGGCTGGCGTTCCAATGTGCGGCCGACGACTACGGCCGGCGACGGTCCCATTTGTGCAAGGGAGAAGTATGCATCTGTTTCTCCCTTGCACTAGTGGGACCGTCGCCGGTCGCAGTCGCCGGCCGCACATTGGAACGCCAGCCTTGAAAAATATGAAATATATTTATATTTTTAATAAACACTTTCTATCAATAAAGCGAACGAACGTATGCACCGACATAATAATGCTTACTTCATATGATTAGTAGAGCCTATTGGAATACGCTAATTGGTACTAACTCAATTTCGAAAAGAATGTGGTCTAGTCCGTTGTTTGCTCTCTGCCTCAATTAATTAATTTGCATGGACTGAAAGCCCGTTTCGTTAAAAGTAGTGGGATTTAAATATTTTTTTGTCAATTTAATCGGGAGAATGAAAAATAAAGAAACTCCGTTTCTGTATACATAAAATGAGATTATATTGCAATGAGAATATTTTGAGCTTACAATCTTTTCTATATTTATTAAAATCTTTATTTCTGGCTTCTTGGGTCGCTTCACCCAATTAGCCGATTGGAAGGTTGCCCAAATATTGTATAATTTCGTAAGAATGTATTAACACTTTGTGAACAGTACCTATCTATTACATTCGTACCAGAATAACATGGATACAGGTTTGCAGATATTTCTGCACTTTCCATAGTATGTATATTTATCAAATTTTTTTAGTTTTATTGAAATTGATGACGTTATTTTTTTAAATAACGGCAAACTTTGTTATGAGTTGTATATTAACACTTTTTTTATGAACTTGCTCAATAATATTCAGCATTTTCAACGCGCAAAATGGAATGTTGCATTTTTCCCCTATTTCTTGGGATTCAGGCCCACTGTACGATATAGAATACAGGTGATTACTCCATTGTTGGAAAATATTGTCAAATCTTGTTTTCGCAGTTGCAAGGACAAATATAGGTATGTTGATTACACAAGTTCGCGGAAGGTAACTAAAAACCGACAATTACTGATATTTTTTCAATGGGTTTCTTATGGAAAAATTACTGTATATAACGAATTATTTGCTATTACTTTGCAGAATCGATACTAATTATTTCTGACCCCTTTAACTTTACTTTAACAAACTTTAAAAGACAAGATTTAAAATTCTGCACAAAACAAAAAATTTGACATGTGTTTACACGCAGATCAGATGTAGCCGTTATGATATTTTTACCTTTTTTTATAAGAGCTCATATTATTAGTTTACAAGAAATATGTATATAAAAAAAACATAATTCCATAAGTTATGAATTCTGACTTCTTTCCTTATTTCTGGACAATCTGTCCGAATGTGACGATGAATCGCAGCAGAGCGGCTAGAGTCGCAGAGCGGCTAGAGTCGCAGAGCGGCTAGAGTCGCTAGACTGCTTCTGGAGGAGTAGAGCGGCAGCCGCAGTGCGACTAGGAGATTCTGCCGTTATGGTGGAAAACAGACACTCATGGCATTGTGTTGTGTCTCGAGTAGCCTAGGCTGCTCATGAACCAGACGCGCATAGGCTATAGCAATCATGGCGCGGCCGCAGCAGTCGCAGCCGCTCATAGGAGTTGGGATGAATGCTTTTCCATTGAACCAGTGTACGCGGCTACAGCCGCAGTCGCCGGCCGCAGTCGCTAGCGGCTGTAGCCGCCCATTGGAACGGCCACCTTAATAACGACAAAGTAGTAATAGGGGAAATGCAGCAACAGCCGAATCGACTCTCAATACGTTTCGGTAACTATGTCTTTCCTACATTTATCGGCTAGCTTGGACTTCCACCTGTTCTGATGCTACATGGCGCGAATATACCATCAGCACCGATGACGGCGAATCCTTGAAGCCTCATTCTGTCATTTCTCGAGTCCGTCTCAGTAGACGATTCATAAATTCAATATTATTTCAACGTACGGTACTTATTATCGTTCAAACGCACCAGACCCGTCTGCACGGATATCTACTCGAGGCAACTATACCCGCAAAAACTTCCTTCTCGCCGATTCCAGGACGAAAGTTGTAATATACGGTTTGTTTACTACACGCGTGTACGTACATGCTTAATTTAGCTTGCGTGAGCGCACGCATAGATTCAAGGTCCGGTGAGACAGCAGCCTTAAGGCTGCCGTCTCACCGGGCCTTGAATGTGTGCGTGCGCTCACACAAGCTAGGAAAAGCGTGTACGTATACGCGTGTAGTAAACAATCCGTAAATTACAACTTTCGTCTTGGAATCGGCACGAAGGAAGTTTTTGCGGGTACAGTTGCCTTCAGTAGACATCTGTGCAGCCATTGCGTTTGAACGCTAATAAGCACCGTACGTTGAAATAATAATGAATTTCTGAATCGAAAACTGACAGAATGAAGCTTCAAAGCTTCTCCGTTGGTGGCGCTATTGGTGTACTGCAGCCACGTAGCACCAGCGTGACGTATACGCAGGGCCCACGCGGGGTTAGTTGCCGCCCTTATGCAAGAAAATTTTTGATGCCCCCAAATTTTTGCACCTGTTTTCTATTTAATATGTTTTGCCTTTACGGGGTGTACATTTCGTTTATGTAGGGCTTCGATTCCTTTATTATTAAGCGTGCGACATAGTTTTTTAGCGTCCCATTCGGCTGGTGCCTTTATGCGGCGCGTAACTTGCATAATGGTTCCGCCGGCCCTGCGTATACGAGATGTAGTAAACAAACCGTAAATTACAACTTTCGCCCTGGAATCGGCAAGAAAGAAGTTTTTGCGGGTATAGTTGCCTCCAGTAGACATTCGTGCAGACGGGTCTGGTACGTTTGAACTCTAATAAGCATCGTACGTTGAAATAATAATGAATTTATGAATCGTGTACTGAGACAGACTCGAGGAATGACAGAATGAAGCTTCAAGGATTCTCCGTCACCGGCGCTAATGGTATAATCGTGCCTTGTACCATCAAAACCGGTGGAAGACCAAACTAGCCGATAAATGTAGGAAAGACATAGTTGCCGAGACGTATCGAGAGTCGAATTGCACTGTTGCCGCATTTCCCCTATCACTATTTTGCCATCAAAGAGGCTTGAATGAATCACGGCGAACTGGCTGGAGAACAGAGATGGGCAAAGATAATATCTGGATAAACTCAAATAAAAGATACTACTGTATTGTCTCATTACGGGCTTGGTTTGGTGTACACGATGTGGACTTTTCGCTATCCCCACCACTTCTGTCTCACTCTTGTCCGGCGGCGGCGAAGGCGAGAGCGAGCGAGAGGCACTGAAAGCAAGTGAGGACGGTACGAGACAGACGACGCGTTCATGTTTTGTTTCGCTCCGTCTTTCGGACGCCTGGCACTCCGTCCTTTGCGTTCGCGCCCGTCGCGCACGCAAAGCGTCTCATCTTGCTCCCCCCTTTGGCCAGAAAGAAGCGAGAAACGAACACTCGGAATTAGGACTCTGTTCACGATACGGGCTCAACGCCGGTCCCGAGTCGGGACTCCCGACCAGCGAGGACTTGGACTGTTCGGCGGCGGCTTGTAAGCTCGGTTGGAGAGGCATACAGTGTTGATAAAATGTAAAACCTGACGTTTTCAGTATTCCAGTCCAGATTAAAATGAGTTCAAACACGGTATAAATCGGAGTATTTCTAGAACTGTACTTGGTAATTAAATATAAATGTAACATTTCTAATCTAAAAATGCTAAAAATAATCGGTTTATACTGTGTTTAAATTTATTTTCATCTGGAAAATCTCAGGAGTATGTTATATAAACGTTCATGTCGATACGATAGCGAATGTGGAAGTTTTACATTTTATCAAAACAAACTACATAAAGAATCATTTTAATATATTTTTGATGAGTAAATATAAATATTGTTCCCCCACGGCTGTCTTCCGTGTCGTCCTGGGAATTTTGTCCAAATTGAAATATGTTAGCGTCCATGTGAAAATAAGGAGGATTTAAATAATCTTTTTGCCAAATTCAAAAGGTAATTTTCAAAAAATCGATGAAAGTTGTGTACTTTGAAGGTCTGTATTTATAAAACAATTTTGAATATGGCAAAATGTAACAACTTGAACACCACTTATTTTCATATGCACTATATATAACGTGTTTCAATTTGAACAAAATCTCAGACATTGTGTTCCAAGTGATCCGCTTGACCGAGGGTCGAGCCCGGCCGAGTGGCGAGCGCCGATCACAAAGGACAGGCGGCGGCGACTTGCGGGCTTGGTGACTCACCAAGTTTCGACGTTGACGAAAGTTATTCGTGGCTATATTCGAAGGCTTCGAAAAGATAGTTATTTAAATAATTCTTTATCTAGATAATGCCCAACTCTGGTACGCTCTACCTCAGGCTTGGGAATTAAGTGATCTTTTCGGCCGAGTTTCAGAGGCGACGCCTCCTTTCTCCCGCCGCGCGTCTTGGCCCCCGCGGCGGCCCAGAAGCCTCGAGCGCCTCAGGCCCGTGCCGTATGAACCGCGCGTGGCGCATTGGGGCGACACCCGTATCAATAGGTTTCCACATCACCCATGGGGTACTATTATCGATGCGTTTTTTTTGTCAGTGGTTGTCCCCTAATCTAAAATTTAGATTTACCCAGCACGTCGAAACGTGCGCGAAAATCTAGTTTTCCCAAACATGTTTAAAATTTTGATAATAAAACGCGCTTTTCCACTCTATTTTTTATCACGCGGCACAGTGGAATAGGCCTACAGGGGATACCACTGACAAAAAACAACGCATCGATAATAGTACCCCATGGGTGATGTGGAAACCTATTGATACGGGTGTCGCCTCAATGCGCCACGCGCGGTTCATACGGCACGGGCCTGAGGCGCTCGAGGCTTCTCGGCCGCCGCGGGGGCCAAGACGCGCGGCGGGAGAAAGGAGGCGTTGCCTCTGAAACTCGGCCGAAAAGATCACTTAATTCCCAAGCCTGCTCTACCTCTTCACTAATACATTGTATATAGTCGCACACGTGGATCGAGTTTGAAGAGATAGAGCGAATAAAAAATAAATCTGGCTCGAATAACGGTACAGATTTATTCGTGAATAACGAATAATTTTTCGTTGAATAAAATCGTTATTCGTTATTCGCGAATAAATCTTGGGGATTTATACAAATACGTATTCGAATGAAAATTTAGTCGAATAATGCCCAACTCTGGCTGACGTAGAAATACACACATCAAAATAGGTGTGCGTTCGCTCCGAAAAAAATCAGGAGCTTTATTGGTCAGAACATTGATTCTTTCTCGATAGCTTCATTTCGTATTGGCCTACGTAACACATACAACCAGGAATCGGCGGGCTCCAGCTAGCGCTGATGGAGAAGGGACACCTACAGGAACGGTGGTTATGTGTGCGTGACTGACGCACCGCAGCTCTCGTGCCGTATTCCTCCAAGCCTTCTCAATAGAAGGAGCTGTGACAACAGCGCGGCAGAGACAGAGAGAACAGAAAATGTGGCAACTATGCGTAAAAAATTCGTCTACATAGAGTACCTGGAGATGTCACCTCTGTACAACTTGTTTTTATCGACCGCAGTAGTTTCATTAGGGTCCGTCTGTTTACAAGGGACGCTTCGATCGATTCGGACCAAAAGAAACTTGAGACAGCAGCCTTAATTGAACTCAAACGATGGAAAGCAACAGAATTTAGACAATTTTTATTGTACACTGGCCCAGTAGTTTTGTTACGCAATTTAAGTAAAGATAGATATTCGATTTTTCTTTCATTGCATGTAACAGCAACTATTTTATCAAATTCAAAATATTTTGATTTCATTGATTATGCATTTCAATTATCACAATATTTTGTCAAAACTTTTAAAATATTGTAGGGACCTCAGTATATATCTCACAATATACACAACCTCATACATATTGGAGATGATGTTAAGAATCACGGGCCTCTACACTGCATTCCACATTAGAGCATACCGATTTCGCGCAGGCACGACCCTCAGGAGGCGTTGCTACGCTCGACTCCTATGTTTTTCTCCGTCGCACGGCCCTGTACTTACTCTCTCTGTTAACTTTTCATCCACTGTTTACGTTGACAACGGTCAGGTCCCGCGTTTGGGATGTGGTTCAAATTGTGGGTAGTAGTGGGAGTTGCGCAGATCGGTCGCAAATCGGTAGGGGCGTCGGTATGCTCTAATATGGAATGCAGTGTAGATAATTTCAGTACTTTCCAATTTGAAAACTTCTTACAAACCATTTTAAAATTTATTCGGAAAAGCGATAAAGTATTGGGACAAATAGTGAAACGATATATGGAAAAACGTAATATTCTTGTGAAGGAAAAGATATGTAATGTTAAATTTCCTATTTTTAAAAATGAACATTTTGAGGGGCCATTAAGAATTAATATCAAAATTACGAAACAATTCAAACGCGTTGATTTCCATCATTTCAGTTTAAAAACTACTGAGCCTAATAATTGCTGTTCCCATATAAATGTTAATATTATTCTTGTGGTAAATTTAATCCCCATAAAAAACTTCAAAAAAGTAAAAAAATTACGCCAAGTACATGAAATAAAAAAAAAAACACAAAAATAGAAGATAATAATAATTACAAAGTAAAAAAAGATGTGAAATCAAAATGAGCTGCAAGTACATAAAGGTGCTTTCCCGCAGCGTACAAAGGCGACACCGTATAACACAATATAATACAAAAAGAGATGTCCGCGGCCTGGAAGTCAAATACTTGGCGTGGCCAGGCAAGGTATTCTCAGACCATCAATACCCATACCTTTCCCCTCGCAGGCTTTCAGATAATTTGTCCATTTAAAACTCAGACAATATGAGTACATTTTCATTATATTGCATTTTAAAATAATTGTAAGATCATTCATCGACACCGATACCTTTCCTCTCACAAGCTTTCACATAATTTGTCAATTTAAAACTCTGCCAACATGAATACGCTTTCATTATTTTGCGTTTTTAAATAATTCTTATTCATCGACACATTGACCTTGCCTGGCCACACTAAGTATTTGACTTCCAAGTCGCGGACATCTCTTTTTGTCTTTTATTGTGTTATACAGTGTCGCCTTTGCACGCTGCGGGAAAGCACCTTTATGTACTTGCAGCCCATTTTGATTTCACATCTTTTTTTACTCTGTAATTATAATTATCTTCTATTTTTTTATATTTTTTTATTTCATGGACTTGGCGTAATTTTTTTACTTTTTTCAAGTTTTTTATGGGGATCTCACTTCTTTTTACAAAGATAATTTGCATAGGGAAGTACTTCAGATCATTTTTAATATTATATGATTATGTTCTATTGTTTCTGATTTATTTGATAATATTCTTTTCCATCCTCGACTTTTTCATGACTTGGCGTATTTTTTTTACTATTTCGAAGTTTTTTATGGGGTATAATTTATTTACAAAATTTATCATTCTTTATTGAAACTAGAAACACTAATTAAATTCATGCATTATCGAAGGTGTCCATGTATCAAAATAACTGAATAAGTATGTATACGAAATCCTTCCTGCAAAATTATGCGTACATACAGTTACTCACAAAATTGAGCGTACACTTATGTTGGGAGTGAAAATTGGCGGGAGAATGAATAAAAACGTACATATTTGAGTGTGAAAACGCAATATATATTTATTCGTATTGTTTAGCGAACGATTGATGGATTTTTTTTTTAAAAAACATCAAGTATTTGTGTATATTTAATTGAAAACGTAAAAATACAGGTATTTTACTGACACAAAATTGAACGTACACATAACTAATTTTACAAATTTCGCTGTCTGCATAGGTTGAAGGATGGTATTATTGAAAGGGAAAGTCCCGTGAAATGGTTCTCGATATGGTTGCTAAGAAACTAAAAACAAATTACTACTTGTTATCTGTTTATTGAGTATTAGCGAAATGGCTAGCAGGAGGAAAGAAACAGACATTTCTACTCGTCAATTAATTATAAAATTATATTGCCAAGGGAAATCTTTGCGCGAAGTGGGTAAAATTGTGAGTAAAACCCATTCCACAATTCAGAAAATTGCAAATCATTATAAGTACGAAGGAACAGTTCGTAATAAACCTGGACGAGGAAGAAAGAAGATATTATCGGACATCGATAATAGATTTATTTGCAGACAAATTAAAATAAATCCAGGAATTAATATGAAAAATTTAACAACGGAGGTTTCAACACGTATTAAAAAAAATATATCGGTAGAAACAGTCCGAAGAACTTTACGTAAAGAAGGGTATCACGGTAGAGTGGCCAGAAAGAAACCTTACATCTCTAAAGCCAATAGAGAAAAACGTTTACAGTTCGCTAAAACCTATATAAATTGTGATGATAGTTTTTGGAAAAGTGTCATATTTTCCGATGAAACCAAAATAAATTTATTTGGGCGTGATGGGAGAAAGCAAATTGTGTGGAGGAAGCCCAATACAGAACATCATGTTCGCAACACATGTCCAACAGTAAAACACGGAGGAGGCTCGGTTATGGTATGGGGGTGTATAGGCACCAATGGTACCGGAAATGTAGAATTCATTGAAGGTATAATGGACAAAATGAAATATTTAAATATTTTAAAAAAAAATTTAAAACAATCGGCACAAAAGTTGCAAATGCCGCGTGTATACCACTTTCAGCAGGACAACGATTCGAAGCACGCATCGTATTTGGTGCAAGAGTGGTTATTATATAATGTGCCAAAATTATTAAAAACCCCTCCCCAGTCACCCGATCTTAACCCGATCGAACATGTCTGGGGAGAACTGAAATCGAAATTGTTAAATCACAATTGTACAAATAAAGAAGAGTTAAAACTAAAATTACGCGAAGAATGGGACAATATTTCGCCTTCCTACATTCAAAAACTCATCGAATCCATGCCACGGCGGTTACAGGCTGTTATTGAAGCGAAAGGTTATGCAACAAAATATTAATATCTATTTATTCATATATTATAATCCCTAAATATCAATATGTACGCTCAATTTTGTGTCAGTAAAATACCTGTATTTTTATGTTTTCAATTAAATATACACAAATACTTAATGTTTTTTTTTTAAAAATGTACTAATCGTTCGCTAAACGATATAAATAAATATATATTGCGTTTCTTACACTCAAATATGTTCGTTTTTATTCATTCTCCCGCCAATTTTCACTACCAACATAAGTGTACGCTCAATTTTGTGAGTAACTGTACATAGCCTGGCGTAGGTCACAGCATCATTTTTCCAACTTACCTTATTTGACACTTGCCAGGTTATAACCTGACTATAAGCTGTTAAAATTTGGAGTAGATTGCATAGTGAAGATAGCGATTGACGAACGAAACATGTATTTGTTCGTTTTGGCTGAAGGTGTGCGAGTAACGCGTATATACGTATTACGCTATGTCCTAATTAGATGTCGCACAGCGACAAAATCGTTGTCGTCCAACCGACCGACCAACACGACTATAAACAAACAAAGGATTTTCTATGGGCTTGTCCAAATTGGCAATGCATGCGATGCGGCAAATTCGTATATGTCGGTCGTTTTGTTTGAATTTCAAACCAGTTTGTTTTTTTTGTCGTATCGCACGCACGACGTCCCAAAAAAGCAATGGATTTCTTGTAAACTAACCGCAAAAGTTGGTTGCAAATAGTACTCTACAGCCGGCCGTATATGGACACTGTTGCATTGTCGTACGACCGACTGAAATCGGTCGGTTGGCCGACAACGATTTTGTCGCTGTGCGACATTTAATTAGGACATAGCGTTATACTGACGAAAAGTTGCTTGGAGAAGGAGAAGAATAAGAAAATCGTACCGTTTCCGACAGATCCATGAGACGATATTACGATATCTCTGTCATGCGTGGACCGATTTTATTGAATTTGGTCTGTAGATAGCGGTAGCGACAGTCGATCTGTGGGGAGCCGCCGCAAGAGGCGCTCCCGGCGCCTGCGGGGATGGCGTATGGTCGAAGAGAGGATAGCCATTGTGTCCGAGACTCTCGACTAGACAGGACTGAATAAAGAGTTGTTATAGTTATCAAAATCATTAGTCTCACTATCCTATCCGTGCATATAAAGTATTCGGCAGGAGTGGGCCTGCCAGGGCAAAAGAAGACGGACGATCTGTCGTCCGTCCCCACAGATCGACATATACAGGGTGTCGAAACATGTACTTGGCGTCGAAACGCTACCGCGTCTCTAGATATTATCGGATTCATCCGCTACTTTCTCATCGTATAAAATAGTTGGTAGAAAATTTTTATATCTAAAAGATTTTTATAAGAGTCCTTGTAGATCGCCGTATTTTGGATTTTTCTTTTATAAATCTACTGATTTCGGTCCTTTACAAATTTTCAATATTACGGATATTTCTAAAAAGTATGTTAAAATACAAATTCAAGGAAAAATTATCGTTTTCCTATTGCTACATTCTGATTGTTCTTCATAAGTAAGTATGTATACCTATTTTTTCTTTGGCACTTTAGAAACTAAGTAGCTTCATATAGTTGTTTCATAACCAATTGCAACATTGCAGTTGTGTTGTATGTAAAGCCAGTAAAATCGTGGGCTACTTTTTTTATCGAACCACAAATGAGTGAGATATTTTTATATCTTCTAATAGGATTCTACGAGGACAGATAATGTCAGCTTTCACAGGTCCAACAGACGCGCTGCGCCTCAGAGTTTCCTCTATAGCAGCTCTAGCTTTGCAAGATGGAGTGAGCTTCAATACCCTCCCAGCGAACCACCGTGCAGGCCACAGGGCGGCCGGAAACAGTTAAGGAAAATTTGAAGACCACACTTGACCCTTTTGCTAGGCACCGTAAGGAATTTTTCTCTGCAACGAAACCGCTAATCCCGAAATATGATACATTCGGGACCATTTCCAGTGGTTTCGCTAGAATTCTACGAGGACAGTCCGAAAATAATAGTTTTAACTTTAGGAATTCATGGTATCAAAAGATACGTTTGTAAAAATACATATTTTACGGCTATTTCAACGCCATGTTGACTTTGATCACTGTCCTTGGGACTTAATCTGTGAATCTAGTTAAAATTGTTATTTTTAGATTGTACTCATCATCGAATGCTATCAGAAATAAAAATACCTGACTAATTTGTGATCCGATAAAAACAAGTTTAACCAAATCGTGGGACGATAGGGTTATTGGGGAACTACCCACATTCTAAAAAAAAACAGTATCGCACCAGGGTAATACCCCATATGGGTGGTGTGGAAATTTACCCATACTGTTTAAATACGACATAGGTAATAAAACATAAAAAGCCACCAATACTGTCACTGCTGGATACGATACACAGGGTACAGGCATAAAGACTACTCGAAGTAGCATCGAGGCCGATTTCCTCGCATTTATTCTAGAAATATTCTATCTTTTGTAGTTTCCCAGATAGCAACGATTGTAGAAAAAGACATTGAGTGAAAAAGAAAAATGGAATAAGTGGCGATGTATATTACAAAGTATTAAAGAATCCCAGATAAATGAAATGCTCGGGATGAAAGAATGATACAAAGTACTGATGTAGGAAGAGTGACCGTTAAAAGAATGCATGGAAGAACGAAACGTTGCGAGCACGAGATAGAGATAGAGAGGGAGAGAGAGAGAGGGAGAATACTATTAATTTTTTATATATTATTTATATTTAACTACTTTACTTACACACGATTCAAGTAGCTATCGATGACCCTCAACCCATCCCCTACCCATGTTTACGGATTCACGAGCACATTTGATGTATATTTAAATTTTGCAGAACAAATTGAACAATGAGTATGCATTCGTGGAGCATTGTTCAATTTGTGGAGGACAGCACAGTAGAGGCGGTACCATCAGCGTGGTTGGTAGGTGGTTATTGCTATTGGCCATCATCGTTATCGCATAATCAAGTTTCAACAGCTATAAAAAAATGTGAACCCATGAAGAAGACTTGGGAAGCACGCGAAATCAAACTTTTTAGTAATGGCACTTTTGGTAAGTTAAAGATTTTATAATACAATGAAATTAAAATAATTACATATTACTTAAAAATGCTTCCAGATAATTATGCGAAAACCAGAGTAAACGCAAAAGTAGCGGAAGGAACTTCTGATTTGCAGTTAGAAGTTGAACAAACATGCAGAAGAAAAAGGAAAGAAAAAGAACGTCCTTTGACTAGTGATACCGAGGAATCGGACTCGATACTCCCCGCACCTCCTGTGTTACAAACGAACAAAAAGTTAGGTCTGTAAATGAAAAATTGTATGCTATGGAACATTGTACTTTTGATAGCTACTTACATTTTCCTTTTTTATATTTATTTCATTTTTGTAGCAAAACCCATTATTATTTTCAGTTGCAAGCATGAAGAGTAACGAGAATTTAAACGTAATAGAACCTGCAGAAAATATTCCAATAAATAATAATTATGGAATTATTGGTAACTATTAATAGATTTATGTATAAACTGATTTAAACACAGAAATATTTGTAAGCATGATGCCTAACAAATCTAAATTTTCAGAAAACCGTTTATTCGTTAAGGCGGGATTCTCGTGTAACAGCCCAAAAAATAACTAATATTTATGAGTTTTTTTTAAAGAAACGATTGTTAATATTGAATTAAACTCCTTGGGGGATATAAGGAGGCATCATTAAACTTGTAGAATTTTTTTTTATTCGATCCTTTTTATTTATTAATTATTGTGGAATCATGTTAACCTCTTCTACAATGTAACTCCTGTTGGCGTGACGTATTTTCTTAAAGTTACATAGTTTACGCTGGGGTTGAAGCAAATCTAAAAAGAATTAAAAATTGAAAAATTTCTAGCGTTTGAAAGGAAAAGCAAATTTTTCCTCACATAAAATTACTTTGCATCGATGAAAAATGTATTATCAACAAAAACTAAAACCAAAATTTTTGGTTCAGTCCCAGCGTAAACTATCTAACGTTAAGAAAGTTTAATAGAATGAAACACTATATTTTTATTGATTTTTAAATATAATATATATCGGTTTAAAAAAAAATTGAAGTAACATCGGTTTGATCTGAGCCGTACATTTAGTGACGTTGAGCACGATTTCGCTTTTCGTGTGCATCTGAAATGAAAACCAAAGTTATTTTCATATTCAAAATGGTTTCTATTTTCGCTGCTACTAGAATTGTAAAAATTAATGAACAACTTCCAATTTTTTTCTTAGATGGGAACTCAAAATATCGTACAAAATTGAACTGCTTTGTTTATCGCATTACCACATTTCTTTACGTTATCAGATATGAACAATTCTAGTAGGGGCGAAAATAGAAACCATTTTGAATATGAAAATAACTTTGTTTTTCACATCAGATGGACACAAAAGACGAAATCATGCTCACCGTCCCTAAATGTACGGCCCAGATCAAACCGCTGTTATTTCAAATGTATTGATTTTTTTTAAACCGGTACATATTGTATTTAAAAACTAATACAAACGTTGTACAAATATTCGAGTTATACAGTGTTTCATTCTATTAAAAAATAAATCACAAATATCACGTATTTTTAGGACCTTGAAATGCGAATACCCCCTTAAGTCATTTGCCATATCGTAGGGGGGATCGCAACGCTCGTGTGCATTCCATCATATATAGATAGGGTTGCCATAATTGCCAAGCATTGATACGGGACGTTTAAATGCTAAATAAATAAAACATGAAAAAAGTGGGTACGTAGTGGTTTATTTTTAGGGTTGCCATAATTACCAAGCATTGATACGGAACGTTTAAGTGATAAATAAATAAAACATGAAAAAAGTGGGTAGGTAATGGTTTTTTTTACTCTGTAAAATATTTCACGGCAATAGTGAAATACGGGACAGTCCCGTATATACGGGACGTATGGCAACTCTATATATAGACATAGTAAACCTGCCGAATCGCACAGCGTCACCGGGGTGAAATCGCAACTAAAAGTAGAGTTCTCACTTGATTTAAAAAAATGACTAATTTGTAGGTCCATGAATTAGCAACAATAGGAGGAGCGAACAATTTGAATTTTGTCAAACGTGTGATGGAAAGTTCAATCTCTAATGAATTGGCTATGCAGTACAGTTGGATGCGGAAAAAGGACAGAAAACATGTTATAAATTGAAAGTAGCCAAAGTGATAATTGGTAAATATCACGTTTATATACCTACAATTGAATATATTATTCAACTGAAATTCTAATTTTCAGATGCAGCAGAAAAATCAAAGTTAGCGAAAGATAGAAAAGAAACCGAGGTTTCTATTCAAGCATGGCTTAGGAGAGCCGCAGAGCGCAATAAAGTTATTGTGAAAGATTTATTATTATATGTATTTTTGCTGAATATTTTCTAATTTTCAAAAAAAGGCGTAAATATATGTGTACTTCCCAAATGTGTATAATTTATTGTAAAGATAATAAAATCTTCTACACTTTATTTCATAAAGTCCAATTATGCGAATTAAGCATGTGTCAGAAATGACCACGTTCGCCGTCAGACTGTTCAAACGTTCACAAAAAGTTTAGAAGCTGCTTTGTTTAGTAATTTTAAACATTATTATACCCATTTTAACATAACAGAGCTTGTGCATTTTTTGCGTTAATGGCAGATGAAGCCAGGTGTTATAAAGAAGAGCAATTGTCGGTCACAATTAAGTATGTCAAGGACCTGGATATAGAAGAACGATTCATTGGTTTTATAAATTGCTCCACCTCGAGAGATGTTGCGGGATTGGCAAAACTGATTTTAAACTTTTTAGGAAAATACACTTTGACAGATATTCCTATAATCGCACAATCATACGATGGAGCCAGTGTAATGTCAGGGAAACGTCAAGGGCTTCAAGCGATAATAAAAGAAACGCACCTACAAGCAATTTATATCCACTGTTTAGTGCATAGGCTCAACTTACAAGGGAACATCCCGAACCCGAAAATGCAAAAAATTCTGAAACTTTGTGGATATGTAGGGGATTTCCTTCTGATTACAACGCAATTTTTTTTGCTGCCCAAAATCACTCTAAGGAGGTGAAATTAACCCCTGAAGATTCGGCTATTTTTCGATTTTCTGTTATAACTCGCGAACTGTAAGAGATAGAAAAAAAGTTTCGAGACAAGTTACTTCTTTCAATTAGATCTACCAAATCGTAAAGGTTTTATCAATTGTTTAAACAATTAGAAAAAAGTTATAAACAAAAATATGAATAATGTTTTATAAAATTCGGGTTTTCACGTGAAATCTGAACTGGATGTTTAAATAATTATGAAACAGCATAATCCATATTTTTTTCCATACAATTTCAACTATTGTTGTATTGCGGAACTGTGCTCCGCGACAATCGAAGAACTTTTGGATCCCATTGTAACGTGCCTTAAGCTGCACGACGAGGAATGTTTTTCTAATATTTATTAGGAAATAATACGCGACGCGTAGTAAGAAAGTAAGATAATTTATATACTTTTGTCTTTAATTACACATGGGGCAAATATATTAGGTGGAAATAGAGAAGAAGATGCGTAATAAATGCTTCGACCCTTCGATTATTGTCAGTAGTATCGAAGGCATTTGAAGAGTAAAGACTCATTAAGAATAAGAAATAATAGTTAATTGTAGTTTAAGTATAGGTGTTAACAGTAAATGTACGTTGATTCTGTGTGACAAACGTATAGTGTTCAAAATGGTTCCCATACATCCTGCAAATGTAATTCGTTTACTTATGACAACATTCTTACTTGAGAACAATAATGTGACGCCTATTAATAATAGGGAAATGGAGTTACATGACATAATAAAAGACATGCTTATTAAATCGCAAGAAGACACATCATTTTCAAAGGAAGCTGATGTTACATTAGAATTTTTGGAACCGTTTAGACCACATTCTGTAGAATTTGTGGATGATATATATGTACCTACACGCGAAGAACTTTTAGAACCGATAGAGTTCGAAGAAGAGCAGTGAATACCAGAAGAAGGAGGTTTTGAGACTTTAGAATATAAAACAAAGGCTGTTGAATTTTGGAAGAGTGGTAAGAAGAGACGGCTTTCTTTACAATCTGTCCAACATAAATTTTGAAAAGTTTCATCCATACATCAATTGTATAGGTGAGGGGTAAACGATGTAAGTACTGTTATGTTAAGGTGCTTCGTACTTATTTGTTTTATATCTATGCAAAATTGTCCTGTTTTCATTAGATGGGAAGAAACGGTGAACAGGGGAGGGACACGTCGGGAAATATTGTTACAAATTTCTGAATATGTGTATAATAAGTTTGTCAACGGGAGTGAAACTCATGCCATTATTCATGATTTGGACCTTCGAAGATGGGCCTTACAAGCTAATGAAGAGACAGGGTTGGAAAATTTTAAAGCATCTGGACATTGGATCTGGAATTTTAAGAGAACGTATAAAATAGTGTCAAGAAAAGTGAACAAATTTATTACCAGATCATACGGTACAGATACCGCGCAATTAAATGAAATTGTTTCGACTTTTGTGAATAATGTAAAACCTCGTATTAGAGATATCGGAACAAACAATACATTCAATGCTGATGAGAGCGGATTCAATCTAGAATTACATTCGGGCCGTACTTTAGCTGAACAAGGAACCAAAAGTGTTACAGCAGTCGTACAATCTATATCCGCTACTACACATAGCTATACCATATTCCCCACAATATCAGCTTCTGGGAAACTACTCTCCCCGCTATTTATTGTTCTGCAGGAAAAGGATGGTAATTTTGGTCCACGTGTACAACAATCTTTGTTTCGACCGTGGAATGTACATATATATACAGGCGTCCACATCTGGAAAGTTAACAGGTGAACTGGTTATGGAATGGTTAACAAACGTATCTATATCTACCACATGCGGGATCTCGAAGTGTTTTGTTATTGGATTCGTGGACTGGTCACTGTCCATCTACATTACGAAACGGTATACCAGCTAATCAACATGTGGAAATATACACAATACCGAAAAAAACTACAGGAATGATACAACCGCTTCATGTATATGGTTTCCGGATATGGAAAAACTTGGTACGAAAATTTTCCGACCTTGTATTATTGTTTAATTACGATGTGCAGCTAAATGCAAGGAATAATGTCATTAAATTACAGTCTCTTATTCATAATCAACTTTCATCACCAAAGTATCACAATGTGTTTGCTTACGCATGGTATAAAAGTGGGTACATTGTTGAGAAACCAAATCAGTTTGAAAATCCAGTAGATTTCGCTTTTTCACAACAAGATTTCATACATCAACCTTGTTGTTCCATATGCGGCAATTATGCTATCATACGATGTGCGTGGTGTAAACAATATTTATGTTTTCAACATTTTTTTGAAGAGTTTCATCACCATGAAGAATAATTCATAATCACACAAGTGTTTTCAATGTTATCTAACTATAGGTACTTAAATCGCTTATTAAACGCCTGCATTGTCTCGCTTGTTTGGTCAGCAAATAAGAGAAAAGTTCGATAATTATGTTAAAAATAAAAAGTTCGAATAAGGATAAGTTCTTCTTCTCTATTTCCACCTAATATATTTGCCCCATGTGTAATTAAAGAAAAAAGTATATAAATTATATTACTTTCTTACTACGCGTCGCGTATTATTTCCTAATAAATTTTGGGCAGCAAAAAAAAATTGCGTTGTAATCAGAAGGAAATCCCCTACATATCCACAAAGTTTCAGAATTTTTTGAAAAAATCTATTTTAAATTTTTAACATTTTTTTTTTAATATATATTGTACTGATGTGAGCGCCTTGAGAAAGCGATGTAGTGCTGGTGCACGTGATACCGGGAGAACGACGCATCTGAAACAAAAAATTCAAAGTGAGTTTTATAATCATTATGAATGTGGTTATCGCCGGAACCAGGATTATATTTACTGATAAAAAATTAACAAAATGGCGGAGGTTTGAAGTTTAAGTGTCGAAATCTGGTGAATTTTTCAAGCATTTTGCTTTGTAAAAAGTATGAAATGATTAATCAAAAAAGGTTTCCGTGGTCCTGGCCATAGCCACTGATGTGCTGAATAATGTGTAAAAATTTTAGACTGATTGGTCAAATAGTTTTTTTTGCAATCACCTGCACCAGTTGAAAAAATGTTGTCTTGAGATAATCGCGTTTAAAGTTTTAAGTTGTGATATTTCATTAATATGTTTACTTACAACTTATCGGCGATGCCTGCTCCATACAGTATGCCTTCAGCCTCTTCAAAGTGCTCAGTCTGAACTGATTTCTCATTTCTTTGAACAATCCGAGCTTCTTTTGAATCCCATGAGCTGCGACTGTCAGCGGTCGCCATGCGCGCTGCGTCGTGGCGCTCGGCGAAAGCGAAGGCTTTTGGCCCAATTTCACTCCCATGACCTTCATAATTTGCAGAATAGGTGCAAAACCTTCGTTAAAAACACACGCTGCACAATACGTAGCAATTTCCAAAACCTTTTTTTCACAGAAGATATGCTTGTGAGCGAGATGCCAAACGCACGAATTAAAACTTTCATTATTGTTTTGTGTCTCGTTTCCCAAGCATCTTTCTAATAGATCATCTGATGTTAGATCCTCGTAAATTGGTTTAAGAATTTGTGAAACTTCGTCACTGAGTGCAGGTGGATGGCTAAAATTCTGCAGAGTTCCTGCATGTTCATTTGTGCGATACTCGCACCAAGAATCCGGTCCCGCTGGACAGAGTAAGTGCTGGGGATTTTCATTTGTAGATATCTTGTGTCTGTAGGTTGCCCATATTGCATTTTTCATTTCTTCTAGTGAATCTGGATGACGACGTATGCTCAAACCGTAGTATGTTGAAAGATCTTGCATCAATTTGTTTGTTAAATCATCTCTCTTTGGAGTGGCAGTACCTTTTCTTTTTCTTTTTGGCTTTTCTTTATTCTCACTTTATTTTACCTTTTTTAATTAAGGTCAGCTGTTTCTTCGCCTCCTTCGCTCTTCTATACATGCGTTTTTTAACGTGTAATACGCATTCCTTTTTTTCACTGTAAAATTATCTCCATACGGTTTTTTATCCAACAGAGCCTTGCATGTTTTCGTGTCGCCATCTCCAATTATTATATGCATATTTTACTTGGTGCATCTCCTCAGATCTTTCGAACATTTCCAGTATCCCGTCGACCTCCATTTTACCAGCACTGCCAGAATGATTTGCGTCACACTGCTCTTCGTGATCGGTGTATCAAGCCTCATATTCAACTGTATTTTCTTTATCGGCCCATTTTTGACAACCTCTACATATACTCGATATTACAAGTATATCCAGAATTTTGTTAGAATATTTGCCGATTAGTGTGACGATGTCTAAAAGCGAAGAAAAGCCACGCTTGGACTATGACCCGTCATCTGAAACTGTAAGTTCAGTTGCTGGTTTACCTGCTTCATCATTCAAACTTTTCTCTTCGTTAACGGCTTTGTTTCTTTGCACGAGCACTTTACACGTAATTTAAAACCTAAGCCTCGCTGTCCATGTTTTGAAAATGGCACATCACTATTGCAATCCTTACACTTTATTAATTGTTTCAAAGTGAGAAAAACTAAATTAAATTGTATAAAACAATAGTTCACACTCGGATCAATGCACACGTTGAAATTAGAGTCAGCATTTCTGTGCAGTTTTGCCGACGATGTACCCGCAAAACACGCATCAAGTGTGTGCTGATTCCCGTGAAATTTTGTTTCCGAGCAATATTGCTCGGTCGCTGAGAGCTCCCTCTTTTCTGTTTCTTGTTCATATTTCGAAGTGTTGTCACTCAGAAATACGAAAACGTACTGAATTCACAGGTATAACCAACATACTTTGCTTCCTATTTGTAAGGAGGATTATACGGTGAATCAGTTATTGCATGGAAGGGGCCGTTTTACGTAATAAAAAGTTTTATGGTTAAATGATGCATCTAATAAAAGTAGGTATAGAGACAAGTCAGTGCCCGAAACATCGTGTGCCGAGTACCTCTGGAGCGGTTGTCAGCGCGTTTCGCTGAGCGCTCCGCCTACTCTGTAAGTTTCGGCTATAGCAGCCAAACTAAAGCGAATCAGACCACGATACTTTACCAGCACATTCTTGAATATATGTACTTATGAAAATTGAAGAAAAAAAATTCGACTTTTTTCAAATCGTCACAGTGAACTGACCCCTTAAGAAAATTGATGACGCTCTTGATATCAAATCCGGCTGTGAAATGGGAAGCTTAAGTAATACAAGATGGAGCTGTCGTTATAAAAACTGCAAAGCAATATTGTCTAATTATAATGCAATTAAAAAAGTTCTGGAAGAAGAAATCAGCCAGGCTCAAGACAAGAACTCTGTGGAGGCACGTGGTATACTGAGTTGCATCACGAAACCAGATTTTGTTGTTTGTACATTTGTGTTTCACTCAGTATCATCAATAGTTGATGTACATTCAAAGTAAAAATGCAACTCTTGATCGAGCGAGTGATATAATAACGGATACTATAACTAGTTTCAAGGAAAGCAGAAACCAATTCGTTGGTCTTTGGAGTGAAATCGAGGAATTCGCAGAAGAACACATTTCTTTGGAACCTACTCAAGTCTCGAAAAGGAAAAGAGAACCGAAGAGAATGAATGACTTCGTGATAGAGTCAACTCTAGGTAAAGGTAATTTGATGGACTTGCCATCAGATACAAAGCCTTCCGAATATTGGAAAATAAATATTTATAATCAAGCAATGGACAATATTATCACTAACTTCAAAAATAGATTTGAAAATCTACCGTTAGCGCAGTCAGTTGCCTCATTTGTAAAGTTGGGCCTGGAGGGCGGAGAGTCTTTCGTAGCAAATTATAAACGTGTTTTAAATATAGACATTTTGACCTTACAGGCTGAAACAAAAATAATAAAAAAATATGTTACAGAAAAAGAACACCGAAATAAATTTAAAAAATCTGAAAACAGAAATTAATAAAGACTATTGCCCCAATTTATACAAATTGCTGCAAACAGCTTCTAAAATCGTTTTCAGATATATTGGCCGGTGAATTCGGTTTCACGAGCAGCGTGCGAGGAGAAATCAGCCACCACCATCTGACGATCGTGGATTGGCAGTTGAAGTTTCTGGGCCCCCGAAGGGTATCGTGGGGTAACGGGAACGCTGCTCGACTCCGCCTGAACGAAGCCATGTGGCTGTTGTTTATTCTTACGGTAGTAGTTGTGCACAGGGACCGGCGGACTCCAGCTATTGCTGATGGAGAGGGAAACACCTACAGGAACGGTGGTAATGTGTGCGTGAACTGTGTCTGCGTCAGTCACGCACACATAACCACCGCACCTGTAGGTGTTTCCCCCTCCATCAGTGGTAGCTGGGGTCCGCCGATCTCTGGTTAGGAGCCCGGCGACTATCCCCACAATTTCTTGGAATTCTTTGGTCGAGAGTGAGAGAATCCGAGACCGCGCGAGAGCGGACAAAAGAGTCACGCGTAGCTGTCGTCGACTACGAAAGAGAGAAAGTATGATACATTGTCTCGCTTCGTCGTTCACGTGTATCGTACGCTCTTGAGTTGGGCAAAAGTTTATCTAAATAAAAATCTCAAATAACGAACAAAAGATAAATAATTTTTATTCGTTATTCGAGGCTCGAATAATCGAAGTTATCTTTATTCGAAGAGCAACGGATAAATAATTTTATTCGATGAGAATTTATTCGACGAATAACAATAATTTTTTTATTCGAAGGTTTTATTCGAATAAATGCGTCGAATAAATTTTTCATCCGCAGCATTTTTCTTTAAAGAAAAAGCCTTCGAATAAAGTCACGAATAACTTTCGTCAGCGTCGAGCGTGTTCATTCGAGCCGCCGAGGGTCGATCCCGGCCGAGTGGCGAGCGCCGAACACAAAGAACCGGCGACGGCGACTTGGGGTCTTGGTGACTCACGAAGTTTCGACGCTGACGAAAGTTATTCGTGGCTTTATTCGCAGGCTTTGAAAAGATATATGCTACGGATGAAAAATTTATTCGACTCATTTATTCGAATAAAACCTTCGAATAAAAAATTATCGTTATTTGTCGAATAAATCCTTATCGAATAAAAAGTTATCTTTATTCGTCGAATAAATTCTCATTGAATAAAATTATTTATTCGTTGCGCTTCGATTAAAGATAACTTCGATTATTCGAGCCTCGAATAACGAATACAAATTATTTATTTTTCGTTCGTTACTTGAGATTTTTATTTAGATAAACTTTTGCCCAACTCTGGAGCGTACGATGCACGTGAACGACGAAACAAAATATCATGCTTTCTCTCTTTCGTAGTCGACAGCAATAAATTACTACGTGTGACTCTTTCGTCCGCTCTCACTTGGTCTCGGATTCTCTCACTCTTGACCAAAGAATCTCGCTATCGCCTTCGGCAAGGAAGAAGCGAGAAACGACCGCTCGGAATCGTGTCCCGTCTATGTACTCGAAGTGGTGGGTATGTTTCGCTGCGTGCGTACGTACCTCCCCGACACCAATTCCCACCGCGCGACGAGTAGGCGTAGCTCGAGAGAGAGCGAGAACGTAAAGAAAAGGAGCACCGATGCAGGCAAGCGGTGTACTGGGAGAATACCCCTCACAAAACTCACCGGCCAATAAATATGAAAACGACTTTAGTTTGTTGCACATATACATAGATATAGTCGTTGGCACAACATCTTCAAAAAAAATTCTTTCCCGACGGGTGTTGGTGTGGGAACTGTTCTAGTCATCCAAAATGGAAAAATTAAGATTTATTTTCTTTATTATGTTTGTCGCTATGGTTGGAACCACGAACGAGTCTCTATATTATTAAAATTAATTCTACGGAACGAAAACAGCTAAAGGGTATAGCCGGTTAAGATGGTCAAATGTGCCCCTCAACCGAATTCAAATCACGATGAGTCATTCGAAAGCTTATAAAAAAAGAATGATTTCTGTCAAGTTTCAACTTCGTATCTCGACCCGGGGGGTAGTAAAGGGTAAAAATAGAAAATCAGGTTTATGCCGAATTTCTCCTATACCAGCGGATGAAAATTTTTGGAAAAATTCAGAGACATGTCTGTTATCGGTGCACATATTAGGGAATCGCGTCAGATTTTTAAATTGAAAAACCAAGCTGTGAAAAATAGAAAACGCCAAAAAATGCTGAAAAATGCCGGTTTTGTATCGAAGTAGTCTTGATACTATAATTATATTTTTACTGTAAGTCCGCATCGTTGTTACTATTGTCTTGAATTTTTTTCAGATTTTTCAATTTGGTGCGCCGCAGTTAAAAAAATTAAAAACCGATTTTTTCGCCGTTTTTTCCGTGTCAGAGTAACTAATAGGTCGAACTTTCGTACATACTTTATGGAATAAGCCTTTTATGCAATCTTCAACGTCTTTACATGCAGCAAAACAGCGTAGAAATTAAACGAACTAAACATGCTGTGCCATTACAGTCTAAAATGTCTACCATATTTTCAACGGCGTCAATGGCGCAGCGGTAAAGTGTCCGACTGTTGAATCGCTGCGAACTTTTTGAACGTAGGTTCAAGCCTCGGAACTTCTAAGTTCCACAGGGTCATTTTTTTTCACATTAATTATGTATTTTTTCGATTTCTAGCTATATGACAATGATCGATATTTATATACAAATGTTTTAAAAACATATTAAAATTATTTCAATAGTTGAAAACTATTGTTAGGTATCATGCCAATTATAGCATTGTTTAACTTTTGAATTTTGGAAACAAGAAAGAGTTGTATGATCTATAAGAAGAGGCGAAATAATTACAAAATAACACACAATTGTTGCTGCAATCCATCCACAATTGTTAAAGGTAAGAGATTGGAAAATCAATTTCATATAATATTAATTTAGTGCAGGGAATGTTACAACAATACTGTAATTGACGGCATACTTGATCAGAGAAACGGTGGCATTAAAATCTTCTCAAGTCATGTTTATGTATATTTCAATTATTAAAATATTTTTAATGTTTTTAAAACATTTGTATATAAATATCGATCATTGTCATCTAGCTAGAAATCGAAAAAATACATAATTAATGTGAAAAAAAAATGACCCTGTGGACTTAGAAGTTCCGAGGCTTGAACCTACGTTCAAAAAGTTCGCAGCGATTCAACAGTCGGACACTTTCCCGCTGCGCCATTGACGCCGTTGAAAATATGATAGACATTTTAGACAGTAATGGCACAGCATGTTTAGTTCGTTTAATTTCTACGCTGTTTTGCTGCATGTAAAGACGTTGAAGAGTGCATAAAAGGCTTATTCCATAAAGTATGTACGAAAGTTCGACCTATTAGTTACTCTGACACGGAAAAAACGGCGAAAAAATCGGTTTTTAATTTTTTTAACTGCGGCGCACCAAATTGAAAAATCTGAAAAAAATTCAAGACAATAGTAACAACGATGCGGACTTACAGTAAAAATATAATTATAGTATCAAGACTGCTTCGATACAAAACCGGCATTTTTCAGCATTTTTTGGCGTTTTCTATTTTTCACAGCTTGGTTTTTCAATTTAAAAATCTGACGCGATTCCCTAATATGTGCACCGATAACAGACATGTCTCTGAATTTTTCCAAAATTTTTCATCCGCTGGTATAGGAGAAATTCGGCAAAAACCTGATTTTCTATTTTTACCCTTTACTACCCCCCGGGTCGAGATACGAAGTTGAAACTTGACAGAAATCATTCTTTTTTTATAAGCTTTCGAATGACTCATCGTGATTTGAATTCGGTTCAGGGGCACATTTGACCATCTTAACCGGCTATACCCTTTATCAGCAAAAATCGAACATTTTTTACAAACTGCTGTCAGTCTGCAAATTTTTATTGTTAGGGGGCCTTTGCGGTACCAACCATAGCGAAAAACATAATAAAGAAGCTAAACCTCAGTTTTTCCATTTTGGAGGACTAGAACAGTTCCCATACTAACGTCCGTCGGAAAAGAATTTTTTTGAAGAAGCCTGCGCCACCGATTATATCTACGCATATGTGCGATAAAAAAGTTAAAAACATATCTAAATATAGTAATATTAAAGTATATATTGAAGTATCAAGCATACCTTAATATACAGACAAAACGACAGATAGTATAACGTTATAGTTTTTATTAAATAAATTCTCAGAGATGACGTTGAAAAACGGGCAGTTACACTAGAGTACCTACGTCGTTTAGCTCATTTGTCGCAGAATTTGAATTTACCATCTGCAGTTGGCAGGTTTCTGATCGACTTTGAGGTCTTTCCAAGTGGGATATTTCTGTAACTTACGACTAACTTCTCGAATGTACGTATACAGACTACAGAAATACCTAACCTTAGTTTGGAAAAGTTATAAAGAACCAAGAACCATTTGAATTTTTCCAAATCACCAGTCACGAGCAACAAATGTGCCACGTGTAATTTTTTTATTACTCTTCTTACCGTTCTTGTGAATTTCTCGAATTCCAGTTTGAATCGCAGAATCGCAGGTTCAACCAGCACCTCAGATGCAAGGTACCATATAGAACGCTATAGCGTGGCGATTTGATGCAGACGCGGTTTAGTTATAAATGAGATTTAGACGCCAGAGGTATAAGTCCAAGAACGTCTATTCCGAGGTTTCCGACGTTCTGGAACCTACACGACCTTTATTGACTCTTTTCCCCTGCATCATCTTTCATCGGCTACTTATAGCGGGGTTGCACGAACAGCATGGATTTTCAATGGGATCAAAAGCAAGGTCTTCGATTCCTCGATTCGATTCTGTGAGGTTGCACCACTTTCTACCTCGCCCCGCAGATATCAAATTTTCAAGAAGGTTTCTCAGCACAACAATAGGGATTTCCTATATAGGGTGTCCAGCACTGAGTAGGACAGGCACGAAGGGGATAATTTTACATGCAGAAAGCAATCGAATGCGTGAAATAAAATTTCTCACAAACGCCTTGGTTGTGGAGGAAATCGAATTTGAAAATTCTACAGGAGAAATATATATTTCAGCAACATTCACACCGTCTGCGAGTAATAGATAATACATGCTCTTTCCACGAATGTTGATAATATCTGCTATTATTGTATTTTCGGTTCCATGTCAAAACTACACAGTACAATATTACACATGCAATTTAGCACACATCAGAATAGTGCACAGAAGATAGTGCACATAGAATTTAGAACAAATGCGATTTATAGTGCAGATACAATTTAGGACACATGCGATTTAGGACACATACAATTAAGGACACATGCAGTTTAACGTACAATTTTTTTAGTGCACATCAGGATAGCGCACAGCACGGTTTCACACAGAAGATAGTACACATACAATTTAGTACACATGGAGCTTAACACACATTTTATTTAGTGTACAACAGGATAGCGCGGTAAACTTGCCGATGAACTGGGCTCTCGCCAATGTCGATGACCTTCATATATGTTGTCAAAGTCGTCATTCTGAACAACATTTCCCTTTAAACTTTTTGGCGGTCGGCCTTAGATTCGGAGATATTAATAAAAAACTTTCGGCATAATATATTGAAAACTACCTCCTCACCGATTTCAATGATCTTGACATATGTTGTCAAAAACATATGAAAAATTTTCGGCATAATATATTGAAATCTGTTTCGCAGCCGACGGTATTAGGATTGGTTGGGGCTAGATTAGGGCGGGGGGGGGGGGGGCGCCCGCCCGCGTAAAGCATACTAGCGAAGTCAGTATCAGTTAAACTCGGTAATTCTAATGTTATGTTTAGTTTTTTTGCGAATATCTCGTAAACCAAAGCCGACCACCAAAAAATTTAAAGGGAAATGTTCAGAATGATAACCTTGACAACAATAGCGATATTGACCCCATCGCGCGATATTTGTAACCGCAGTCTCATTTTGAACATCCCCAAAGTCATATCGGTTCGGTACCCTGCTTTACGCGCCCGCGAGCGTGCGCGGGCCCCCCGCCCTAATCTAGTCCCAACCAATATTAATACCATCGGCTGTGAAAAAGTCGACGGCGACGAGAAGATGGTTGTGCGTGAAATCTTGCTGTGCGCTATCCTGATATGCACTAAAAAAATGTGCGTTAAATTGTATGTGTTCTAAATTGTATGTGCACTATATTCTGTGTCCTAAATCGCATGTGTCCTAAATTGTATGTGTTCTAAATTGTATGTGCACTATAAATCGCATGTGTTCTAAATTGTACGTGCACTATTCTAATGTGTGCTAAATTGCATGTGTAATATTGTACTGTGTAGTTTTGATATGGAGCCGTATTTTCAATAGTTACAGATAAAAGTTGTAACCCCATTCTTCATCCCCTCCAGTAATTACTATTTTTTTTTATAATAATAATACTTATGGCCCTTTGATATTAAAATTATAATAAGAAATTATGATGTTGAGTAGAACAGAAGCGTAAAAAAAAAACAGGAAAAGTGTATAAATCAGAAAAGCAGAGAAAACACCAAAGTTAGAGAACTTTTCCATTTCTCTCGATGTATGCTTGATTCAATGGAACGGTAACAGTGAACCATCAAACCAAATGCCCCATATACCTATGCTACAAATATCCGAATTAAACGATGGAGGCATCTAGGTATATAGTAACTGAATGAAAAAATCTTCAGCAGTTGGAAAGGTTTCGCAGTGATCAGGTCCAGAATACGATACAATCATTCCGCATGGAACGCTTCGATTCTCTCGATCGGGCACCCAATGGAGTGGACAGGATTTAGCATTGAGTCGCGGCAAATCGTTCGACGACGTTAAGACACGGCTGTAATTTGTAGCGCTCGTGAACAAACTCTAAGTCAGGGCTGCACAGGGAGTCTTTTTCAGCGCCTAGCGGCGAGTAACCGGCCGTGCGTCGAGCTGTTCCGTTGCTAAGGGTAGAATCAGTGACTTACTTATACTTACGCTACGCGTCTCCGAGCCCGCACCTACGCTACTGCAGTTTTCCTCTCTGATTCTACCCTTACCCCGGGTCTCCACCAAGGCGAACACGAACAAAAACATTGTTCGCGAACGTCTTCGTCTGTTTTCGTCGTGTGCACACCGCCGCGAACACGAACAGAACTCCGCGTACGAACGTTCTCGAGGATGTTCGCGACGGTAGGAACGCAGCGAACGAACATTTCTGACGATACCTGGTGATCCGCATCCCTTTCCATTGTGGGACTGCTCGTAAACAGGCGACCCTCTACAACCATCCGCCTGCAGGTACTCCACAGAAATAGTATGCGTGACAAGCACGAATAAAATTTTTATATTTTTTATTTTAACATAATGAGAATATTTCCAACGTATGGATGAAATATTTCAAATAATAATGAAACCAAACACGACCCAATTCGGACAAATTTCAGTTCCGCTGATAATATATCATGGTTTTATAATATCAACATTTTTTTATACTTGTCAATAACAGATTTTCCTAAAAAAGGAGATAAAATTTTTGTTAGGTGGTGATTCGTGTTTAAAGCTGTGGGGTATTATTAGGAAATAAGGAGAAGGTATTAACGGGTTATATGTGCATTTATAACTATATACTGTATAGATATGCATATTCACACATATTTCTTACAAACATGTAAGTGAATTGTCGATGTCAATTTCGATCGAAAAAAATGACTTTTTTCCCCATGTTTCCATCGATTTCACCCGAACTACCTGAACCGATTTGAAAATGTTATCAGATAGATTTGTTGGTGATTCAATTAGCTTTAATTTGAGATAATTTTCGACCACATCGGTCATTCGCAACCCGAGATATTCGAAATTCAGTGGGACCACCTTTTTGACAGACAGGTGAAAAGTTCACCTGTCGATATCTGGAAAAGGTATCCATAGCATTTTTTTTAGACCTTATTTTTGGAATCAGCGGGCCATTTTACATAAGAAAAAATAGTGGCATCTGCTGCGCCATTTTTTATTCATTTTGTAAACTAGTGTTATCAGCGGAACTCAAAGGGTCTAGCTGGATAAGCATAGTGAAAAGTGCCCTTGAACCGATTTTAGCTGGCAATGCACCTTTCAATAGTGTAGCACAGGAAAACATTGTACACCAAGTTTCAACCCCCTATCTCAACCAGGAGGGTAGTTATAGGGTAAATTCGAATTTTCGGTTTTTGCCATATTTTCCCTATTTAATGGTCAGCAAAAATTCTAAAAAAAATCTGAAATATTGTAGACATGATTGTGAATTTTTTCAGATTTTTTCGTTGCAACTGCTAAGTGTAAGAAATAAAAAACGCAAAAAAATGTCGAAAAATGCAGATTTCGTGTTGAAGTTTTCGAGCGACTAGATTTTTAATTTTACAGTAGTTAGATATTGATATGACTATTATCTACAATTTTTTTCAGATTTTTCGGTAAGGTGCGCCATAGTTAAAAAAATCAGAAAACGATATTTTCGAGATATTACGCGTGAAAACGTGATAAGTACTTTCAATTTTTGCATTTCCGTCATACAGTGAATGCATTATATGATTTTTAATATCTCTACATTCAACAGAGTAATATGTAAACGGAGGGAATCAAGTTAATATGATTAATTGGAAGTGTATATGCACCATATATCATATGGTACGAAAGAATCATTCAGCGCCGCAGTTAGCGGAGTGGTTAGAGTGTTAGACTCCAAAACCGCTGCATACTCTCTTTTGTCGTAGGTTCGCACCCCACCAAGGTCCAATTTTTTTTTTCATGATATAAAATTTTTTTCATCGTTGATTACATGACAATACACGATATTCATTTAAAAATGTTTCTAGAATATTTTAAAAATATTTTATCATAAGGTATCCATAAAAATAATTTAAATGCACCGCCGCGCCGGCCGGTTTTCTGCCTATATATTGTTCTAGCTCCGGATAGTTTATAATTATTTTGTCAATGGAATAGATGTGTGGTATTGGCTTATGATACGTATTCTGAATCCACTGGTTGGATCCACTGGTTGGATCCACTTCCAATTAATCATATTAACTTGATTCCCTCCGTTTACATATTACTCTGTCGAATGTAGAGATATTAAAAATCATATAATGCATTCACTGTATGACGGAAATGCAAAAATTGAAAGTACTTATCACGTTTTCACGCGAAATATCTCGAAAATATCGTTTTCTGATTTTTTTAACTATGGCGCACCTTACCGAAAAATCTGAAAAAAATTGTAGATAATAGTCATGTCAATATCTAACTACTGTAAAATTAAAAATCTAGTCGTTCGAAAACTTCAACACGAAATCTGCATTTTTCGACATTTTTTTGCGTTTTTTATTTCTTACACTTAGCAGTTGCAACGAAAAAATCTGAAAAAATTCACAATCATACACAATCATATTTTTTTTAGAATTTTTGCTGACCATTAAATAGGGAAAATATGGCAAAAACCGAAAATTCGAATTTACCCTATAACTACCCTCCTGGTTGAGATAGGGGGTAGTACCTGCCGGCGGATGGTCGTAGAGGGTTGTTTGTTTACGAGCAGTCCCACAATGGAAAGGAATAGCAAGTCCCATGTTTCATGGGTTTGAAAAGTGACGAGAACGTGAAAACAGCCGAAGTTCGTCACAAATGTTCGAGCCTGGTGGATCACCGAACTATGTTCGCGAACATCTACCGTGACCATCCGGAAGATTTATTGCCTATTAGTAAGGTCATTTGTTAGCGAACACTGTTATTTGGCGGCCACACCGAGGCGAACGCCGTGTTAGCTAACATGTTCGGGAAAAAATGTTTTTGTTCGGGTTCGCTTTGGTGGAGACCCGGGGTTAGCAACGGGATAGCTCGACGCACGGCTGGTTGCTCGCCGCTAGGAGTTGAAAAAGGCTCCCTGTGCAGCCATGCTGTAAGTGTTCATCGAGAATCACGCTATTCTTCTCGACAAATTACAGATAAATCTCTCCGGCAAGGACGTCTAAGATCGATTGACTTCCGTCGCGAACCGTTATGCCTCGAGAGATCCTGGAACGTGCCGAGGGTCGACGGCGACGTCGACTCAAAACTGTGGAAATCGAGTTTGTCGCTGCCATCGTGCAGCTTTATCATAAACAGGACAGAACTGGAGGAACGTTTAGCAGGAAGGAACAGCAAGGATGACAAGCTCGAGTGTTGCCTAGAGTCACGTAATTGCAAGTTTCCGAGAAAGTTGAAGCACTTGGGCGGTGTAGTGTCAGCTATCGATTCAACAGTTATCCAGGTGTCTGTGAGCAAGATTTTGGAATCCGTTGATGAGAATTTGATAAAATTTATAGTTAGGGAATAATGAATCGTCGGAATGAGGATTAAAGGGAATGGCGAGTGAAGGGCATGTTATGGGAAATTGATATATTACTTTAGATATGTTAGTTTGTAGCAGAAATAAGGGGTCTCAAGAATTCAGAGATACGCTTCGAATTTTTGAGAGGTTTTGAAAAGTGGATGTAGTAGGGTAAAACGGAACGAATGGGTAACACGGAACATTAATGTTTTTCTTCAATAATGGCTATCAAAGTAGAGGTTAATGACCCTAGATAGGCGATGAAATATGGCAGATTTGTTTTTTGTTTACAATTTCATAAGCAATCACATCAATTGCCCGGAAATCTTCGTGCAATTCATATTCTACAGCGAGTAACGAAAATATTCGGACACTTTTTAAAATTGCATTACTTTTTTAAAATTAATTCAAACAGCATGAGTTTTTTTTAAGAAACTAGAATGATTAGTTTGCTAAGTGACGTGTTTCGTCGTTTTGAAAAAAATGCACTTAGTCGGCCTTGGAAAATCGCTGATTTCGGGAATTTCGCTATTTTCGACCTTATTCTGCGATCTTTAAGGGTTTATAGCTCAGAGCAACGTTAACCAATTTTGATGAAATTTTAGGCATGTATACAACTTACTCCAATCTACAAACCGGTTTTTTGAATTTTCATTACAGGCTCACGTAAAAAAGATTAAAAAACGACCTTTTGCTATTTTTTTTGCTATTCCGACCAAGCGGTTTTTTCTTCAAAATGATGAAATAAATCACTTAGCAAACTAATCCTTCCAGCTTTTCAAAAAACTCAAGTCGTTTTGTTTAATTTTAAAAAAGTTATGCGATTTTAAAAAGTGTCCGAATAATTTCGTTACTCACTATATTATCCTAGTAGCCATATGGAACATCACACTGTGTACGGTAGCTACAATTGGATTGTCAGAATGTGTATGTTCGCAAAAAGATATTCCCATAATATTCATATCTTCGCTATTTCCTTATCTATGTTCAGAAACTCAGTTTTGTGAGGAAACTCAGTTACCTGGCCACTTGGCGTAGCCAGGCAAGGTATTCTCAGATCATCAATACCCATACCTGCCCTCTTGCAGGCTTCCAGATAATTTGTCAATTTAAAACACTGACAATATGAGTACATTTTCATTATTTTGCGTTTTTAAATAATTCTTATTCATCGACACATTGACGTTGCCTGGCCACGCCTAGTATTTAACTTCCAGGCCGCGGACGTCTATGCAAATGTCTAGATGTTACATTTTATCTGCACATTATTAAAATGTCCACGATATGAGTAATGGAATGTATGAATACAGCATTTTAGCTGTGTACATGTAGTTGGGTCATCTGCAGCGCAGTTGGAAAGCACCTTTATGTACTTGCAGCTCATTTTGATTTCACAATTTTTGTAATATTGTATATTTTCTTCTATTTGTGTTTTGTGATTTATTTGATGTTACTCTTTTCCGTCCTCGACTTTTTCATGTACTTGGCGTAATTTTTTAACTTTTTGTAGTTTTTTATGGGGATCTCACTTCTTTTTACAAAGAAAATTAGCACAGGGAATGATTTCAGATAATTTTTAATAATAAATTAGAAATTATCACGGGACAAAATTAAGGAAAAATTCTAAGTAAGTTTAACAACTACAAAAAGAAACCATGTGCACCGCATTGCCGATCTATACATATTATATGTATAGTAAGTACTTTGTGTACAGTACATGGTGCGGCAAGCCGCTTATGGCGCTGAAAGCAGCTTTTAGCGCTGAACATAATTTAAAATTGAACTGTAATAACAACCACAATTAACACTTTTCGAAGAAAAATATGTATGCATATTTAGCCTTTCACGGCCAAGCTTGTTTTTTTACTCGTAAAACATCAACGGATACCCACGTTGTGTCCTTACCCCTTACTATACTCGGATAATGACCATCGGCAATACTTTTACCGTGGTGGAAAAACGCTGCCTTAAGATTATTACAGTGATTTCCCATTTGTATTTTAGTAGTAGATATTGCTTTGATGTAGAAATTTTCCACTTTCGTTGTTTCACTACTATCGTGATCGAACAAATGTAATTTTGCAATAAGAATCTATTTGGAAGCAGTTATATTCACTTTCTTCATTATGTTTGAATTTGAATTATAGTAGATATAGTAGGCCGATTCTGGATCAACGAAGGGCGAGGGGGTGAAGCGGGGCGAGGGGTACCGCACCACTGGCGACGGGAGGCGGGTGGAGGAACGCGACCCGTGAAGGTGGCAGGTGGGGGGAAACGCGCGCGCGCACACACACACATCGCTGATGACTCATCCTCTCGGTCCGTAGTCAAAATATATTGACGTATTACGCGTAGAAGATGCATGTCGAAACTTGCATTTTGCTATCACTTCAAAAACATGTAATGGTCGAAGGTCAACTTCCGAGAATATTGTGGGATTACGCGTAGAGGATGCAAGTCGAAACCTGCATTTTCCTATTGCGTAATAACCGCTCCAAAACACATAACGATCGAAGGTCAACTTCCGAGAATAATGAGGTATGATGCGTAGAAGATGCAAGTCGAAATCTTGGGATGAGTATCGCACACCAAAAAACATATAACTGTAACGATGGAAGGTACACTGCCGAGAATAATACGCTGCATCGGTGCGCGCTATCTCTGATCCGCGAAAATTCAAAACGGACTGACGCGCTTCTAACTATCGTCGTCCGAAGGCGCGATTGTGTCCGCGATAGCGGCGGCGTTCGAACAAGGAGTGCAAGAGCGGTACGATAGTTTCGTATATCTCTGTCTCTATTCCTCTCTCGGTCGGAGTTCAGAAAAAACATACGGCGGTATGACACGTAGAAGACGTAAGGCGAAACCTGCATTTTGTTATGGCGCGATAACCGCGCCAAAAACATATAACTGTAAGTGTGCAAGGTTGACTCTCGAGAATAATACACAGCATCGGTGCGCGCGCTATCTCTGAACCACGAAAATTCGAAGCCGAAATGTATGCGATAATGATCGAAGGTTAACTTTCGGAAATAATACGCGTATGGCATAGAAGATGCAAGTTGAAACCTGCATTTTGCTATCGCGTGATAATCATGCCAAAAACATATAACTGTAATGATAGAAGGTACACTCCCGAGAATAATACGCATATGCTATGCGAGTGTAAATATTGATGTATTAACGTTGCGTAGCTCATGTGATTTATGGGTGCACGAATACAGTTTCATTGCAGAAGAATGTATCTAGTAAGAAATGCAGATCAAAAGAGTGATAATTTTGGGATAAGTGATATTCTGCGTAGATAGGAAAGGATTGTGTAAGGTATCAAACAATACAGGTATTCATATGAAAAAGTGTTGTATTTATTGGTAAAACAAATAGACATGTGTACATTATTATGATACGTTGCGAGCATCGTCTATCAACGAATCCAAGCCTAACGCTAATAATTCGCAATCTAACAAAGAATGCGGTTCGAAGTATTCGCTTTCTGAAATAAGTTTTTCATAGTCCGCGGTCGATGCCGTAGCGGTGCGTATAATGTCGACAAAGGATGCGTATTTGCTGCTTACGGAGTTCAGAATTTCCGACAACCACGAGAACATATGATCGATGCAGCGATCGTATTTGGACATTTGGTGTAGCGTAGCTTCGGCCATGTATATCATGGAACTACCATCTGATATTTTGGCAATTCGATGACTGTCGATTCGTGTGAAGTCGATGCGTAAATGATCAACAATGATAGGTTCTTGATGCGATGGAGTTGTGTCGTTACGGAAACGTTGAAGTATTTGAGGTTCTTGTTGCAACAGAAGTTTCCACGTAGACAGGGGGAAACACAGTTCGTTGAATTTGCTATCGACTATCGCGATTTCAACGCAACACTAATCCCGTCTAACGCAAATTCCAATTACGATGCGTTTGTACGTGGTCAAGGTCAATGGATAATATTCGTACAGGTTGTCCACGTCGAAGTACATCAAGTACGTTGATGGTTGCGATGGGTTATACATCGACGTCGGCAAGTACTTATTGTTAGCACGCGCGTACCTATGCGAGCACTGACTCAGGCCACCGCGTATACCGCGCTCCACGAACAACAGCATGTCCACGTCGGTGAGCAATTCCAATTCGACGCGCGTGTATTTTAGCATCGCGTCCCACGTGAACGTCGGTAACGTACAGTAATGCGCGGGGTCTAGTTCATAGTTCGCGATAGAGTCGATACAAAAGTTTTCGAACACGTCCGCGTGCAACAACACGTCTGTCTTCAAGTAGAAATCACTGTACTCGCCTAATGTAGGAAGTAGCCTTTACCGATACCGAGGCAGTCACGATGAACAGAACGTAAAACTTTGAAAGACACCATTGAAATCTCGCTCATTTAGCTCGTTTTCTCAATGCCTAAAGAAAATACATTATGCAACTTAAAAAATATTATCTGAAGTATCGCAAGTTCAAATAATCGATTAAAAAGTTCTTCGATCTTAATACAATTCCTAGCCCTTACCGATACTGGGGGCAGTCACGATGAGCAATTCCGTTGTCGCGGATAGTTTGTGTTTTTTTCTCAATCAATGTAGGTACAATTTGAAAACTAGAATAAGGAATTGTTATACTGTACTTGGTGTCAGGTTTCGACATTTTTGGAAGAGGTAAATCAACTGATAAACGGTGCTTTTAACGCCTTTCATACGCTGCTGATAATTCTTCTGGCAACAATGAGGGATCTGTTTCCATTTGTGATACAGGAATTTGAGAAGATGGGGATTCTTTGTACAGTTGCAATTCCGTTGTCGCGGGTAGTTTGTTTTCTCGTTGAATCATTCGGACCTAAAACATCGGCATAGTGATGTAAATCTGTATTACGAACAAACAGAAAATGTATTATATAATAAGATGATAAGAAGCTTTACTCATTCCGGACAGAGGTATATTGTCGATTGGTAGGAAGCCCACACCATTAGGACTAGAATTGATCGTTTGCGACATATCATACGTCATAGTACTGTTAATGATGATTATATACATCATAACCTATGTATAATGATGATGAGGAGGAGGAGGAGGAGGATGATGAGTAAATATAATTAAATATTTATGTCACATAAAAAGAGTACGTTTATTTGCATGTGGGTCTCCTTGTATGTTAAAATATATTTCTATAAAAAATTGTATGCTTTTATTCATATATATAATATATCACAAGTATGTAAAGTATATGAAGTATAAATGAATGTACAGTATATGTATAGAGTATATGTATTGAGTATATGTTTAAAGTACTGCACGTGCTTCGCAGAATCTGGAAACACAAACAGAACGGTTATGCGTATTGGTAGATCTCGTACGTAGACTATGTGAAAGTAGGGTGACCTGTCCAGTGAATGAACACCTCTGAGTAAACTTACACCGAAATTTAGAGTGGACACCCACAGACGTCTCGCAAAAGCGTTTTTCTTTTTACTTATAACTTATACGGCATTAATTCCATTTATTCAACAGTTGTTCTCGCGGCCGTTCATTCACTGGCAAACGTGGACATTTCTTACTTTACCAATGAATGAACAACTTACTCGGCCTTTGTTTTCTCTTGACACTTTCGGCGCCAGTGTGGAGATTAGGTTAATCCACCCCAGAAAACAAATTTCAATTATGCATGATTATGATCTTATAAGACTACTTAGTAAAGTATCAAATCAATGATATTATTGCAATAGGAGACGCAAAAATTATTTATACAAAAAATCGGCTAAATACATTCGAAACCAAACCTCTGTTATTATCGCGTTCATTCACTGGTCATTGGTACATTTTTTATTTAATCCTCTGCCAAACTTTTAATGAAAGTTGTGACTATCAAACATTGCTTGAATGATGTTCCGGGATGTCTGACTTTAGTAATAAATCAGCTCGCTTATAGCAATAACATTCAGGGGATTAAATAACGACTTTGAATACTAATTTTAGCAGACATGTAGCTTAAGGGTTCACTCACTGGACAGGTCACCCTATGTATGTACGATTCACGTTAGATTCCACGATGCATGAACTACCCTATTTTCTGCACGTTTTCTAGTGCACACATATCATTGCGTTTTTCATGGAAAGGACATCGTACGATGTTCATCGCAGACATTGCTTTTAGGGAAGGAACAGCTGCGGCAGGTGCGATTCCACAATAATCGTTAACGACATCGTATCCACCGTCGTCATCGACGTCGCTAACGTTGTTGCTATTATTATTGTTTTAGTCATCAGCGTTGTTTACGTTCTTTTTCTTCTTGTACCTACAATTCGGTAATATCCTCGATGCAAATGTTAGTTTACAGGAGATGCTGTAACAGATTTCTTTTCCAATCCCTTCACATACACTACACATCAATGTTAGCTAGCTGTCGGGCAAGCATTTCCGGAAGTTTATGGAACGGAATCCATCCGTCAGACCAGAGAAGCCCGTGGTATCGCGTTGTAAGCCAGGTTGCCTGTTTTTTCTCAAACAGCGTCAGAGTAGTGAACGCCGCGGTCACATCACATTCGGTTTTCGTTTACGGATACGGACCACACGTACTTGTTCAACATACCGATAATCGCGAGTTGATGTTGATGTTGTTGTTGATGTTGATGTTGGCGTTGTCGATGCTGTTGTTGTGGTTGACGTTGTTGTCGATGTTGTTGTTGGTGGTGTTAGGAGAAATACAGGTACACAATTGCGGGATAGTTCCGAAAAAAAAAATTTGGTAGTGGGTTAGTTCTGAAAAATTTTTGACGATGGGCTAGGTTATACAAAATATCCCGACGATGGGCTAGGTCTGGAAATTTTGTATAACCTAGCCCATCGTCAAAACTTTTTCAGAATAACACACTACCAAATTTTTTTTTCATGAGATGACATTTTTGATTTGCAAGCTAAGTGACCGCAGAGGAAAAACAGAAGACGCGCGTTTACTCGTCTGTGGCATCGCACGAACGGTATTGCGTCGCGCGTTTACTCGTCTATGGCATCGTACAAGCGGCATTACGTCGCGTGATAACTCGTCTTTGACTTTATACCAACAGTATCGGCGTCGCGAAATAACACGTCCGAGGGAACGAAGCGGTTAAATAATTTTGGCGACTTACCTTGTTAATTGAGACAATACTTCAGTGTCATATGCGGTGTAAAAACTCGTGATTTAAAAAAATTATTTGACACTTGGCAGATAATGATTGATTGACACTTGGCAGGTTATAATTCAATAGTGTAGGTAAGGGAGAGTGGGGTAATTGCGAACACCTAAGCAAAAAAGCTAAGCTACATACTGAAGCTATTCATCTATAAAGTACTGTGACGATTTTTTAAAAAATTATAGTAAAAATCATATTTATAGTGAAAATATTCGTGTTCGTGATTACTCGACTGCCGTGGGGTAATCACGAACAGAGTACTAAATATCGCAGAAGTCGAACAGAAAGCGCGACTTCAATGGTCAACCCATAAAAAATGTTGCTACAACCTATACCTAATGTATTTTTCAAATTCCTCTTCTTGTGTGTTAGAAAAAAAAAATTGCAATTGGTCGGAATATCGAAAAAAATAGTAAAGATCGTTTTTTAAACTTTTTTTTCTGAGCCTGTAATGAAAATTCAAAAATTCCTTTTGTAGATTTAAGTAAGTTTTATACATGCTGAAAATTTCATCAAAATCGGCTAACGTTGCTAATCTCGAAGGTTCGAGATTATCCCATCCAAATTGTTTGTCAATACCCCACGACATCAAAAAATAAAAAAGAATTTATTTCAGAGGATAGAATCATGATTCAAGCAACGCCTTGGTCACAAAATGTTGGTAAAAAAGTGCTGTATTTCAACTTAAAAAGTGTTGTATTTCAACTTGTATCATTAATTCAACAGTAATTACATGCAATTGAAAATGGACAAAATATTACTTGAAACATAATGATAATAATAAATTGTGTTTATCTTAAATAGCATGAGCGTTCAGTATTTATTACTTTTTGCCCGGCGTTGGATACCACCTAAACTATTAGCTAGTGGAGAGGGAACATCGTTTTTATTTATTAAAACGCTGTAACCATCGCGTTCGTGTTTACCCCACTCTCCCTTATATGTACAATAGAGCTGTTGATACCCGGGAGAACGGGTACCCGGGTACCCGTGTGATACCCTGGAAAAAAAAAATTCCCGGGTAGGCGCTACCCGGGTAAAATACCCGAGATACTCGAGAGTCTCGAGATCTCATAGAGTATCGTTTCATAATTGAAGCCACACTGAGCAGCATGGCCTTCGGGTCGAAGGCAGGTACCGCAGGGGGTTGACCTCGCCACAGGGTGCCAGACGGCATCTTTCTGACAGGCATCGCTCCAGAATTACGTTCTGTACTCTGTAAGTTCTCGAGATTCTCGAGAGTCTCGGGTAGTTTTCCCGGGTAGCGCTTATCCGGGAATTTTCTTCGTCCCGGGTATCTCATGGGTACCCGGGTACCCGGGTATCTCGGGTACTCGGTCCACAGCTACAGCCCTAATGTACAATGACGGACGACGATCCCTGCCGAATGATCCCGAGAGTCGACGAACGAAACATGTGTTACTTTCTTTTGGCTGAAGGTGTGCGTGTAACGCGTATATACGTATTATGTTGACGAAAATTTGGCTTGAAGGAAAATCTTAATCTTAACCATTTTCGTATGATACATGACATGATATTACGATATCTCTGTCATAAGTGGACCAATTTTATTGAATTTGGTCTTATTCCAAAGCTTATATGCGGTTTACATGAGAAAAATGCCTTTAAATTTAGAAAATATTGCAGACGTGATGAGATATTAATGAAATAAGTTTCAGGTAAGGTTGCAATAGCCGGTTTTACGAGTAGTGTAGGGTGGGGCACAAAATCCCGTTTCTCGTATAAACCTATGTAAAATTTAGTACTAACAATCTAGAGATATCTGCTGTTATTTTGTATAAACTATAACTATTATGCTTTACGTTCACGAAGTTCGTTTGTTGATAATATTATTTTCTGTTGAGTTATACCACAAAATGTTCGTCAATGCAAAATGAACTTCTTGCCCCACGGACGGGGCAAAAAGTCCATTGCAAAGGGTAGAAAGTCCCTAATGTCTTTTCGTGTACTATTAAACTGAATAAGTAAAAAACTCTTTTCAATCAACAAATACTTATTAAAAATATATGTCAGAGGCGCACTTTGAACTAAAAACTAAAAAAAACCGCTGAACCAAAACAAAAACACTATTTAAAGACTTTGGCATCATTTCTTTATACTTTGGCCATCTTATTATGAAATCAAATAATAAAATATATATTTTCAGTTTGAGGGACTGTTTGCCCCGATGGTACAGATCGCGCAATATAACTTTGCCTCCGAGCAGCGACCAGCGGCGACTGAGTTGGCCATGACTCCCTCGCACGCACGGTCGAGTCATGGCCAACTCAGTCGCCGCTGGTCGCCGCTCGGAGGCAATGTTATATTGCGCGATCTGTACCTTTATAGCAGGGCTCTCCAGCGTAGGGGCCCCTCAAGCGCTTGCTTCCCCTTCCAATCTTTCTTTCGCGCAGCGTGCCTTCTGTTGTCACGGGGACCTCGCGACGGTACGAAGGCTGCCATGACGGGCCAGCCGGGCTAGCGTCTTAGCGGTTAGCGACGCGCGGTATCCCTGACAACGCGGACGAGAGTGGGAGAACCCCGAGCTTACGCGTAAGCGACCTTGGAGAGCCGTGCTTTATAGTTTCTGCGATATATACTTTAGAAAATATTATCATTCAGCAATAAACAATATCATGCACACAATACTAAAGGAACATACAATCTTAACGCACTTGGCTGATACGCTATTAAACTGTGGTTTACTTCGTATAAAACAATAAAGACGACGTATTTCTTTGAGTTTTTGACACATAAAATAACGAAGGCCACGTGTATTTCGCACGAACGTGCAGGAGCGACTGGCGACTCTGTGGTCATCTCCGTTTCTTTTCGCCTTTTACATAGTATACTGCGAAACTCCATACATTGTTTAGGAATAGAGATTTTGAATTCGGGACTTTCTACCCGTCGGATTTTTAGCCCCACCCTACCCTAAATGATAGCGGCAGCGACAGTCGACACATACAGGGTGTCGAAACATGTACTTGGCGATTTGAGTATCTTCAATAATTTTCGTATTATCTTATAATACTTTTTCTTATCTGTATAATATAGTATATTTTTGTTATGTCTAGAACATATATTTATAGGTTTTTTACATCATTACATTATACATTTTAAATCATAAAAGTAAAAATTTTTTGCTTCTACATGGTTTTAGATGGGTGTTCCGTTTTATCCCACCACTTGATCGAGGCGAATACATATTTCAACATCTACCCTCGGAAAATCTTATTTTCCTTTGTTGCTAAATATTTTTCTTAACCAAGTCTTTGATTTTCTTATATGTACGTAGTCCAGAGACACTACTTAAGGGGGTAGACACGGGTAATGCAGCGCGCTGTAATACCCACATAATGTGCCCGAAACATGGGTTTGGGGGGATACGTTTTTCGTCCTTATATGAGCAGATTTTGGGCTGGGTGAGGTCTCAATCGAAAGAGGAAGGTTCGATGCAGCCCGCTCTGGTCATGGTTCGACAAGATTGTGTTGATATCTAATAATATGAGTGTTCAAAGTAGAGCAAAAGTCGACAAAATACACCCGCAGGAATCCAAGTATTTTTAGGTCACTAAAAGAGTTTTGTGGCTCAAACGATGACCAGAGCGGGCTGTCTCGAACCTTCCTCTTTCGAATGAGACCTCACCCAGCCTAAAATCTGTTCATATAAGGACGAAAAACGTATCCCCGTGATTGCATTCCCAAATACGAGTTCCGCCATATTGGCGATAATACAGAGCAAGTCACGTGACAAATTTAGTTGAGCTAGTGGACACGAGATGGCGCCTACTCGGGAGGACTGCCAACGTGGAATCATAGCAAAACTGAAGCGTTAGCTGGATACACAAGCCACAGTAAAAGCGTGATGCAGTCAATGCATGCATTTTCGGACGACTTTAGGTTAGGTTATATGCATTTTAGGTATACATTGACTAGGAACTGCTAGGAATTGTCTACATTTACTAAATTCACGCTTTTACTGTAACACATACATCACCGCTGCCGAATATATGTTATAATTATATGGCCACATTATTTCAAATAAAAAAAGAGATTGGAATTTTTTAATAACACTGGAAGTAGTGATTTACTGATATCATATTTTCAGAAAATATAATTATTGCATTTATTATTATTCTTCCGACTATTGTATATAACATATAACAAGGAAAAGTCTCCAAACCGGTCAACAGTTGACTCCTTGATTTTTTTCGTAATTCTTTACGCTCCTATGCAGAGATGGGCATTATTTAATTAAAAGAATATACTTCCGAATGGTCCCAGTGGTCGATCGACACGAGGTTTGGGGGAGGGTGTGTGTACCCTAAATCTAAAATTCTATTTAGCTTCGGGTATTTATTAGTTTCCTTTGTTTATTCGAAGGCCTTTCATCTTTGGCTTCGAATAATTTTTCATCTTTCATTATATCTTTATCCTAAGGTCGTATTCAAATATATTGGCCGGTCGATTCGTTTTCGCGAACAGCGATCGAGGAGAAATCAGCTATCACCATCTGACGATCGTGGATTTGTCAGTTGGAGTTCCCTAGCCACCGAAGGGTATGGTGGGGTAACGGGAATGCTGCTCGGCCCCGTCTGAACGTAGACGTGTGGCTGTTATTTATTCTTATTGTCAGCGTAGTACATATGTAGTTGTGTGCGTCACGAAGTAATGCGTAGACCAATACGAGATGAAGCTATCGAAAAAGAATCAATGTTCTGACCAATAAAGCTCCTGAATTTTTTCAGAGCTAAGGCCTAAGGCACACCTATTCTGATGCCTATTTCTACGCTTCAGCTCGGTTTGGCCTATACATGACAGAAGCTTGGCGCTATCCCCACCACTTCTGGCTCACTCGTGTTCTGCGATGACGAGAGAATACGCGTTACGAATAGGAGTGTGCGGATCGTCCCGCGGCTCGGATTCTCGGCCCTCGGGACGGGTCGGAAAATTTCGGGCGGGATCGGGCGGGGTCCCGATACTTTCGTATTGCTCGAGATCCCGACGGTTTCGGGATCCCGAGACTCGATTCGGGCTACAAGCATGACCGCCATGAGCGGGCAATTTGATTTCAGGTCGGTTTGGCAAAACTCGGACGCGATCGGCTCGAAAGCCAGCTATTACGAGCGGACCGAGACGGAAAGAATTATGTATATCATTTATATCGATACCAGAGTGATAAGTTTTTACCTTTCTGTCTCCTGTTGAATCATAATTTGTATCTTATTATTTATTTACATATATATGTATATTCATTGCTACCAAATAGTCTGTGAATACTGAATACGTCCATATACGTACTTAAATAAATACCATGTTCAGAACTTGGGAAGAAGACTATTTTTATATCGACAATATTTTAAAATCTGAATAAAATATACTTCATACTTAGTACTTTATGTAAAGGGAATATATAGGGTATTATCTTTTTCCGGATAGGTTCAGATTTAAAATAGAAAACGTACGAACTATAAGCATACAAAAAGGAATATTTCCTGGATGTTTCATAATAACAACAATATACAGGAGGCGAATATTTTATTATTTCAAATTAACGTGTAAGAAACATAATTTTTCTATGTTCTCAGGTAATAATTTTAATCTATTACTGGTAACGATATCGTCCGATCGCGTCCGAGTTTTGCCGAGCCGACCTGAAATCAAATTGTCCGCTCATGGCGGCTATGCTTGTAGCCCGAATCGAGTCTCGGGGTCCCGAAACTGTCGGGATCTCGAGCAATACGAAAGTATCGGGACCCCGCCCGATCCCGCCCGAAAGTTGCCGGCCCGTCCCGAGCCCGAAAAATCGGGTAACCGCACACCCCTAGTTACGAAACTCACCGGCCAATAAATCTGAATACGATCTTAGAAGTTCGAATAACCGACGAGAACCTTTGTGTCCCGAGCCGCGCGAGATCGTCGTGCTCGGCGATGTGTCATCGATTATAAAGAAACAGAATTTGTTTATTTTTCATCGTATCAATATGAAAGTGACACCATTGGATTCTTGGCATTCTCCCGGTTATATTGGCAGAAAATAATTTAAATCGGACTATTTTTAACAAAACGGGCTTTCACTTCTACAAACAAATTTTTCACGTAATTTCCTTAATTTTGGTCCGAATTATATCATTTTTGGGGCCAATTTGATCGAGAAAACATGAGGAATCGACTGACGTCACTTTCGCAAAGATCTGATTAGAAATGCAGAACTGCAGATTTGTCACTGCTTAGCGCGCAACATTGTATGGCCCCGCTGGTTTCGAGCGCCGAAGCCCACGAAACTCAGCAAGTCGCATGATTGCCAGCGAGAAGGCCAAGAGGGGACTTTCCATGGCGAAGGAAAATCAGCCTTCTACAGAACTCAAATCGAGAAAGACTTTGCTAACAAACTTTATATTCACGTCAAATAAATACTTGTAAAATTTAGACGACGAACTATTGTTGAATATCGCCAGTTCTTACATATGCCCCACTGGGTTCGGAATTCCTGATCCCAGAGTTTCATGCATTTACCTATTGAAATGTTGCTTCAAGTCATCGGGCAATTGCATTGTTTCTTCTCGTACATATGTATATCTGTTCGCGAGTAGGTGTCATGAATGACGCGACTTTTATTTCCCAAATAAATTCACCCCTATCAGGGCCCTCGCTCGAACCGCTTGACAAGGAGACCGCACGATGTGAACCGAGTGCGAGTGAAATAGCGCACCAGCGGTACACCCTCGGTCGACGGCGACTTGAGTCATCCAGTACTGAATACGAAATGTTGAAAATTTCTCATTACACCTTGATGAGAGTGTTACCATTCATGGATTGTTGGTGAGTCAAGACACGAAGCAATTCAGTCTATTTTTTCTTATGAATACATGATTAGAACACACTCTACGTTGAATAAAAATTGATCGAATTGCTCTATTTTTTTTAGAATTTTCATCGGGAAATCCTAAAATATTCATCGGTAATACTTTCATCAATACTTATCAAAAACACGAACATTTTATTTTTCTGTACTGGGTATTTTATCTAGCTCGTCGGTTTTATTGTTCTCGGCTGTCAACGGGCGGTCTACTAGGACCCGAAGGTCCACGCTCGCAACGAGAAAGCAAAACAGTGGGGTGGGTAGGTCTTTCCCGATAAACTGAGCCCAAAGGCTTCTCAACAATTGAAACATTGGAAGACTGTACATATTCTTTCTGATGCTTTCGGCGATATGCGCAACCATTTGTATGCCCGGTTTCATGTCTAACAAGTCAGGCGATTTTGTTTGTGAGAGCCATATATAAAGACAGTCCTGTAACGTTCACTACATCTTCAATTATAAAACTGCAAATATGTTATTTTACACATGTGTCTCGCTGAGTTTCGTCGGCTTCGACGCTTGAAACCAGCGGGGCCATACAATGTTGCGCACTAAGCACTGATGAATCTGAAGTTTTGCAATTTCTAATCAGATCTTTGCGATCGTGGCGTCAATCGATTCCTTATACTTTCTCAATCAAATTGGCCCCAAAAATGATACAACTCAAACCATAATTAAGGAAATTACGTGAAAAATTTGTTTGCAGAATTGAAAGCCCGTTTCGTTAAAAATAGTCCGATTTAAATAATTTTTCATAAAAAAAATGCGTAGGCTGGATGCGCGTGATTATTACATGGCCCCCTCCATAGACATATATAGACGGATCAGAAGATGGGACTATCGGCGTGGGGAAGGAAGGCTTGGAGGGGTAAAGGCATAGGTTCAGATACAGGCGCGTCGGTTAGCTTCGGATGCATTCGGCATGCATAACCACAGCGTTATCCGATTTACTCGTATCGCTCCCCTTACCGCGAACCTTGCCACCCCGCTCAGCTTACGCTCCACCGTCTATATATGTCTATGGTCCCCTCCTCGAAGTGACAGAAAATATAACCTATGTATACGCTATATGACAATAAATGTTGAGCGGCTATTTCGTTCTTTTGCGCTACATTTGTGAACATTTTATCATCCTTCCGAAACATTATTATTACGTCGCAACAGTATCTTTAGGAAATCGGGTCTAGCATATAGGATATATTTTCTGTCACTTCGAGGACAGAAAATCCGGTCCTCCAAGTGACAGAGAATATAACCTATATGCTATACCCGATTTCCTAAAGATACTGTTGCGGCGTAATAATAATGTTTCGGAAGGATGATGAAAAGTTCACAAATGTAGCGTAATACAACGAAATAGCCGCTAAATATTTATTGTGTTATAGCATATACATAGGTTATATTTTCTGTCACTTCGAGGAGGGACCACATAATAATCACGCGTTGGATTCAACATCAAACACAATTTTATATATGTTTGTTCATAACTGCTTTCTGCATAGGATGTGTATTTCATGTTCTGTTTCAGTGTTTTGCTAATTAAAAAATGTCTATCCTAACAAACTTCATTTTCTGGGGACATGCCCTCATCTATTTTTCCTTTTCACTTATAATTCCTTACTGCCAACGTAGAATATTGTAGCATAAGCACATTTCAAGTAATTAAAATGTACAATGAATTTTCTACGTTTGCAGTACCAGCCGACTTTCCGTTTAAATTTTTATAAGTACAACGCAACAGCTGAGAATTTATTTCCTTATTCAGAATAGAATACGGAAATAGCAAACAGCTCCCTCTCGCGTTTACCGGGCAATCGTCGATCTATCGGTATTACCATTTCTGTGCAGAAAAAACCTGCTGTAATACCGACCTGCCGAATCGGCCAGACCACGTGACGTGTCTACCCCCTTAAGACTCATAGTGAAGTCCCATGTCTTTTTTCATCAGATTTTTTGTGATCACACTCCAGAGTTAGTATTGTAAGCACGGGGTGCCTCAAGAATTTTAAGATGCCCTTGGGATTTTGCATACGCTTTAGTATGTAGATGCGTTCCTTTGCAGTAGAGAAATCTGGACCAAGAAAAATTCAAAATTCCCTTTGAGATTGGTGTTCGAAAGTGATTTATTTGCAATAGAAATGGAGGGCCTCGAAGAATTTTGAGATCCTCGTTGGATTTTCGAGAAATTTTAAAAAGTAGATATATTCGTTTAAAGTATAAACAGTGGGTTCAGAGAATTTTCAGACCTACCATAAGATTTTCGAGATATAGTTTAGCATTACTGTTGGAAATATATGAAGAAAGTTTTTTGAATAACTTTGAATCTTTTCAACAAGAAAAGCGTTTATTATTTGAAAACCTACTTCATAGCTATATCAAGTTAATTTGTTCCTCAATTGTGCACACGTGTATACGTGATTTTAACATATTGATGGAGAATTCTACCACAAACACATGTACATTCCGTAAGTTAATTAATCAGATCTGACCACTAAAATACAATAATTGAATCAATAAATTCTCTTCCTTCATTAAGTACTATTTCCTAGATACCTACTTATGCAATACTTTACATAAACAAGTAAGTAATTTGTCTCGCAACTATAATTCTTGTTACTCGAAGAATATATTACATTTTTAAAAATCGTTCCTTTCGTACTGTATAATGTATGTATATCAACCAGAATAGAAATCTTCCAGGAGAATAGTGCCTGACCCTAGTTTTTATTCCCATTTGTTATTAAAATAAATAATCATCGATTCATATTTTCTCATTCCCGAGAACAATCGAGCTTTCTAATCCCACACATAATTCATGAACGTCCACCAATCCCATTGAAACATTAAATACCACACCCCAGTACACTTCACAGAGACAAACAATTGATTTCTCTACATAATAGCTACGGGAAATAATAGGGGCACGCTGGACACATCAAAACTTGTTCAATTATTCTCAAACCGCTATCCTTCGCTTCACGTCCAATAACCAATCAGAAGTAATACATCACATTCAAATGTACCTTATTTCACCTTCTAAGTTTAAACTGCACAGAGATGAGAGGGGGCAAAAGGGCGAACAAAATATTCTTGAAAAGTTATACAGTATCGGTCAAAAGAAAGTTTAAACTGTAAACGATAACAAAAGAATAATAGTTGTATTAGGAAGTATGTATTCTATCTTAAACTTTATATCGCATAGATTGGGGGTTGCCAAAGTAGGTCAGTAATACCAACATAATAGGTACTTACCTACTTAAAGCCTAGGCAGTATTAAGTTATTTATGCAGATATGCAAAAATATGAGTTTCAAACTTTCCTTTGGCCACCACTATAATGCTTCACTATAACATCACGATGTAGCTTTTCAATCAAATGTGGAATTGAATTGCACGAGTGCTGGGAATATGATAGTGGGCAAGGATAACGCCACACGAAATCACGATAAACATGACATCCGACATCAAACTCACCAGCTTGTCTCTGCATAATTAATTTTATGCGGTGAGCAGCTCCGCCGAACAACACCTAAATTGTTTGGAATGAAAACAGTCAGCTTGTTTAGCAGCATCAGCCCCATTCCTCGCGTATTGTCCTACATGTTTCGCCGTTAATTAACGTTAATAATTTAAATTCTTGTGGGAAATTTGAAATTTAATTGTAATTCTAACTCACACTCACTGTTCCGATAAAATTTTCATCGATTTCTTCTAAATAATAGACCTCGAACTGTGGCTTGATTTTTGTTGTTTATAACTTACCCTTCGGAATTCGAGTATGAAGTAGAGATCTTAGACAGAAGAGACAGTGTCAATTCTCGTTTAGAAAATAGTCTGATGGAAATTAGTATCGACTGTTAGAACTCGAAGCATCGATGAAAGTGTCTCCTGTGCCACTGAATCTTCATTCAGCTTTCCTCCATCTTTGCGTTTAATGGCAGAGATAGGTTACGTTCGAATGTGCAAAAGTATTGGAAAGTATACTATTCATTATTGAAAGATACAAGTTGTAAATGGAAATCTTAACAATTGAATATTTTGAGGTTCATTTCGTAACTTGGGATATTTACTTGACATTGATAGAAACGATCGAATTTTTCAGAATAAAAATATTCATAAGAATCACGTATTAGGAGATGTTAAGGAAATATTCTCGTATTACACGTGTAAACTCAAAATTGCTCAATTGACCAAAGTGGTCGAAGTGAGCTGTTAATGCAGTCGAAGAGCTTTCACTTGCGCTTTAATCCCAATGTAATAACCTCGATCGCTGATTAAAGGGCCGCCTTGAAAGCGGATTACAGTTATAATCCTTCCCTTCGAGACTTGACGTACCGATTTAACAGCTTAATACATTAAGTATCACTCTGTGTTCGGCAAGAGCTCTATTGCACTATTTAATGGATCCTTGAACATCATAATGGGGCACCTTTATCTTATGTTCGCGCGAGAGTTGCTGCTAAAGTGTTTGAATGTGTGAGTTATAATAAAGGTGATCTAAATAATGACAGTATTTATAGTCACTGATCTTAACCTATGTATGGGAAAAAAGTGAAACCCGTATTTACATTAATTTTTAAATACTCCTGTAGTATGTTAAGAAGTTTTATGAAATTTAAATTTTATTTTATTGTTAGAGAATTCTCTATATACTCTACTCTAATACTCTAGGTCCCTGGGGCGTGTAACAATGGAACCAAAGAAGCAAAGCCTTGTAACAGATGGTGAAGAGCATATTTGATAATTTGTCGGTGATTTACTCCACGGGACATTGTTTGCAAAAGCACAATATGTTTCATCGTTCTCAGTGTTGGAAGCAATAGAATCTACAGGGTGTCCCAAAATTGAGGGGCAATCCGGAACATGCAATATCCTGACTCAAGAACACATCAAAAAGTCGTGTACTGTTCTGGGGTCCGAGGCTTCGTTCTCGAAATATTAACAGTTGAATATTCGTGGTGCAACTACCGGGCCGCGCAGTTCAAAGCCGTGTCAGTTGAGCGTGCGGTAGTGTACGCTCGCGCGCAGGCGCAGGAGGCGCGCGTAGATATAGGTTCACACAACAGTAGAGCAGACTATGTTGGTTCAAACTGCGAAAATGGGTTTTAGCGCCACTAACCAATTGTCACGGTTTGAACCAGCGTTGTCGGTTCGACTGTTGTGTGAACCTGTACTTCCGCGCGGATCCTGCGCGTGCGCGCTAGGGGTCTCTGCTCCCTGTCAACTGTTTTGGCGTCAAACTGCGCGGCCCGGAAGTTGCACCGCTAATATTCAAATGTTAATATCTCGAGAACGAAGCCTCGGATTCCAAAACGGTAAAGGACTTTTCGATGTCTTCTTGCATCAGGATATTGCATATTGCATATTCTGGATTGTCCCGCAATTCTTGGGCACCCTGATATATAGTTAATAAACCTTCGCCGTTGAAAACTTGCTTCAGAAAAAATTCAGCATTCTTTAGAACAAATTTCTTTCCGAATGCTTCAGGATTTATTAAAAGAAATCGAATTATCCGATTAAATAGAAATAATCGAACAAACCCTTGTCATTGAAGACTTGCCCCAGAGAAGATCAAGATTTTCATAAAAAAAATCCTGTAAAAGTAACCATGCATAAGAAATTGAATTTTCTTTAGAAATAGATGAAGTAGATCCCTCTGAAAGCTTGCGAATTAACCAGAAAAAATGACAATTGACATAGCAAATCTTCGCCATCCAACATTTTTCCAAGAAACCTACTTTTGAAAAGAAATAATCTGAAATCTTAAAATTAAATAGTATAGATAAAAAAAGCCACGTCATGGAACACTTGCTTTAATAAAAATTAGATATTTCCTCAAATATATCCCCCTAAAAGCTTGAGAATCGAGCAGAATACACATAACAAAAGCTATAGTGATCAAATACTTGCCCCGCAAAAAATCAAACATTTCCTAAAAAAATCCTTCTAAAAATCTCAAAATCGACGGAAAAATCGCTCGTCATCGAACACTATCCCCAGAACAGATGCAACGACCCGCCAAAAGAACTACAACCTTACCTCGTACGAGTGTGAGGATCCCTAGTGGCATCACCAGGACGGCAACCATCAGGTCCGTGATCGCCAGGCTCATCAGGAAATAATTGGTGACGTTCTGGAGCCGTCTCTCCTTAGTGATGGCAAGACACACCAAGATGTTGCCGGCAGCGGTGCCCAGCACGAGGACGAGGGCCAGCATCGCCCACCAGTTGTTCAAGCCGTCGCTCTCGATGCCCAGCTGCGTTCCATTCACTGATTTATCCTCGTAATCGCTGTCATTCAGTATCCCAGACACCGTGAACCGCGCTATGTCGCAGCCAGAGCCATACGTGTCACTCGCCACGGCAAGCAACAAAAGGTCCTCGTAACAGGTGTCGACGACGGCCTCGTAAGGATCCGTGCGATCGATCCTCTGAATCGACGAGCCGATCATCTCTCAAGGAAACGACTGATCCCTGGGTAGCTTGCTCTAACAGCAACCAAGCCCAGCCTTCCTCATCTGATACGACGAACGTTCACGTTACAACTTCCGATTCGTTCCCTGGATCACGCACGACGCTCCTTCTTCTGTGTCTTCAAGGTGATTGAACGATTCGCTTACCGACAGTCTTTTACGCGCACTACTGAGGAACCCTGATTATCATTCGTCTGTTTAACTAGTGGTAGGGTAGGTTTTTTAGTGGAAGATTTTAGTGGAGTGGGATGTGATTAAACGTTTTAGTTATTCAAAGTGGAGTAGTGAAATAGTGAAGTGCAGTTGAAAGGAAATGAAAGAGGTTAAAGGAGACGAGGTTCTTAATATGATAGTGGGGCATTAATGGATGTCGACTCTTTCGTGGCCTTTTGTCAAGCATAGTTTGAAGACTGTACCGGTTTCAGTTGAATTTGATAATGGTTCTATTCGCGGAACGAGGGTTTTGGGAAACTTTAGAAAGTTTGGAAGAAAGGCTCTTTGAGACCCTTGAGATATCATTAATATTGAATTTAACGGATGTTACTACACACATAGATGCTTTTGAAGAAAATTCAATGCCAATGGGGATGGACTTGCTGAGTATTGCAAAGGAATTTTAATTCTTAGTTTATTCAGAAAACCTCTTTCACCACTATAACGTAAAGAAGAAAATCTTTTTGACGATTTAAATAATAATCTTGAACTTTCCGAGTTTTTAAACACTAATTTATCTTATTGTAGACAACAACCATTGGAGTTTAAAATGAGAAGGGGAGGAATAAATTATGAACAAGGTGAATTACTGACTAATTCAATTGATACAAGTAATCATGCAAAATACAAAATTATATATTCAACACCTAGCCTAGAAGACTCACAATCAGTACATAATTAAATCTTTATTCCTTCAATTACAATTTTCATTGGTCGATCTGAAGTTAGAAACAGATGCATTAATGGTGCCGAAACCACTGCTTCTGTTGCAATGATTCAAGAATTCGTACCAAAGAACAAACAAACTGCACAGATTCCTGAATAGAGACGAACAAAATAGAGATAGAGGCAATAAAACAAGAATTCCTATAAACGTACGACCTATTCGACCTCGTTTCCAAGCTATCTCTACGTGCTTATCTTTCCATCGACCACTGAAAATGACAACCTTTCATCCGAATGAAGTCCAGCGAATGTTTGACCAGTGATCCTGCCATTACTTCACTTATCACAGCCCCATCTATTCAGATTCCCAGATATCGAGTATCAGCCAGCAGTTCAGTGGAGTAGGTTACACGAAGTTTGCGAAGATACCATCACGAAAGCACATTTTTCGATTATCGTGATCACAAAAACGTCCTCGACGCGACAGAAACATTCATGGCCGCGTTCATTCACCCTCCATTGATCCTTCCGCCAAATACCACTCACTATTTGGCAACGAACTTACATACGAACTCGTTCAAATATTTACGCGCCGAAGGGACATTGAGCAACTTCGCTATACACTGGCCTGTAAATATTGGTTTTTCAAGGTCATTCGACTTTTTCGTCATTTTACTTTCTATTTCTGTGCTTGAGTAATGAAGAACGTCTACTTGCGTCTTCATGCTTTCTGCTTCAAATGCAACGGGTAGACTAAAGGTGAAGAGGAATGGAAAGGGAAATAGCCAAGAATAATGCTTAATGACCTTCATCAGACGATATCTTCTCCATGGAGATATCGTTTTCTTTAGTCAAGGCTTTAGAGGTATTTAATTTCCTTGTAGCTTCGTATGTTCATATCAGAATGACTTCTACGTCACTTCTTATATTTGAATCGCTGATCAGTTAGATTTCTCGTTCCAATATGATGGAAATCAGCTGTCGTGGAGGTGAGAAACTTTTGAAACATAGTTTGCACTAATTGTACTGTTGGATGCAAGAACGGCCTCAGGACACTCAGGCCCTTTCTGCATAAAACGCATAATTATATTCCTCATTCTTTTCTACATATGCCCCCTAAATTTCATCGCCTTATCTTTAACCCTTAAGTAGACGCACTGGCAAAATCACAGAAGTGGGCGCATGGGGTCAGTAGTCACACCAACTTCTTTTAAATAGGTTCGATACGTAAGCCTATGCTTATACATGGGAGATTTGCAGTGATTTGCAGATTTGCAATCTTAGATAAAAAAAAAAATTATGTAGACAACAATGTTATTTACATATCTATTCCTAATAAAATTATAACTACATATTTTGTTTTGGAATTCAATTAAATAAAAGAATGTTTAATGCAGCTAGAAACGCAATATTTTCGTCGCTTTGCGTCCATCTTTTTTTCTCTTTCCATCTCACACTTGTGACGTCCTTTTGCGCGTTCATACCGGTTCGCAACACATTACTAAATACATCTTTACAGCTTGGTAGTGTTTCTAACAATTTTTACAGCATGCTTTGTAAGTACAAGTATACATTGAATAGATGACTACGCGGCGTACAGCGTTGCCACGTTTCAAACAGTTCCTTCAGGCAGTTCCAAAAATACGAGCACATTGTTGCCTATTTATACAATTATCTGATAAATCGGTACGATTCATGTGCGATTTTCTTTTTAGCATTTCACAGGAATATTTAAGCTTTTCATTGCAACATTTTTTAGAACTTTTTAAGAACATTTTTAAGGACTCTGTGTAACATTTTATAGAAATTTTATTGCTTCTCCAATAACAGCCTGTGCATAAGAGCGCAACTTTGACTTCAATTGTTTCAAAAACCGTGCGGGCAATCGACTTGAAATTTTTACACAATGCGGACTACATTTTGAACATTAGATTAAAACACTTTTCAAAGATTTCTCATAATTTTTGCTCCAGTATCGAACCTTCCTAAGGGTTACAATTGGCAGAGCTATGGTCAATTCTGTGAATCGATGTTGACTAACTGACCCTATCTCGTATCTAACATAAGTCAAACATACATCAACTTGAACATGACAATAAATAAATAATAAAAAATAATGTTAAAACAATTTTTTTTCTATATTTTCTATATTTCAATATTTCTATATTGTTTTATACAAGAAGGGCCTGCGAGGGCTATAATTACAATTAATTTCACTGATTAATTTATTACATAATTCTGATTGTATTAATGCAACTACAACGGAGATATATCAAATTTTTAACTATTATAGGCAGTTTTACAACAACTTCATTATGTGTAAAAAATATCTAACTTCGTAATGTTTATAGATATTTTCTCCAATAGTACAATTTCTCATTTTAAACAAGTTTCTCTTGTGAAAAAAGGTAATTTTAACAGCTTATACATGGAAATCTGCCAGTAGTGTAGTGAAAACATGGAGAAGTTTTAAAGGACAATGTTATTCATTTGAACTTCGATTTCTTCAATCGCCCATCGACTCGAAATCTGTTGCTCAATGTTCCGCTCACTAATTACAGCAGTGTTTCCCAACATTTTTTGAGTCGTGATCCCCTCTTACAATATTCAAATAATCTACGACTCCCCCCCCCCCATATAAGGTAAGGTGAAATTTAATAAGGTAAAAAAACGCATTAAAAATAGGTTTTTCAGAATATAAGTCTAACTTAATAATATTAAAGAACAAACGTGGCGATCCCCCAGAAAACACTTCGCAACCCACTTGGGGGTCGCGACCCACCGGTTAGGAATCATTGAATTACAGGTAACTATATTAGTTCAATAATCTCGAGTTCTTCCACTTTTACAAGGTTTAATGATGTTAGAAATGTTACACCCGGTATATGTATTTGCCTTTACCAACGGTGTGGTCAGCAACAGGAGTTACTCCTCTTTTGTTTTTGGCGGGAGTGTCGTCGCCGTCGTCCTTTTTGTTTTAACGCACTCTTCATGTTGCATTGCTTATGGCGTCACGCGCGTGCCACGACTGAATCTTACGTATATTATTTTCTATTCATCACCTTCTTAAATAAATAAGTACTGTAGATTCTTAACTATCGTGCGTGTCAGGTTGATATATTCAATAACCCAACAAATGATGTCAGTGTGTAACTTTAATTTACATTTTGCTGCCCTCGAGAAGCATGCTTGGAGAGCAAGAAGTATCTATAGAGTGATTTGTGATCATAAAGTGTACCGTCATATCTATATATTCCTACTCTTCGAAAGACCTTATTAAGATGAAACGAGTAATTTCAATTTGAAGTTAAAATTTATCTGCGTCATTATATTACGCTTTTTCTATCCTCATCATTGCTGTATAAAATCTTGTATCATTCTGCAAGAAGAGTACCTATTCTCCATTTTTAAATGGGGCCCGAGCAGTGGCATGTCTTTCTGTTTATGTTGTTAGGATTGGAGGCAAATAAACATAATTCGATTAAATATTTATCTAAGGTAATTATACGAATGAATCTCCGTTAGCGAATATTTAATCCAGATAATTATTTGTTATTCATGATTATTCCAATCACATTATGCAAATAATTCATCGTTATTTAATCGAATGATTTATTTAACTAACTATTCCAAAATTATTCAAATAATAATGCGAAAGACTGTCGACAGTTTCTACTGCCTGCTAGCTGATAAGTATTTGGCATAATTATGTGATAAATGCAAAATAATAGCTTCTATGGTAAATAGAAGTTCAGAGTAATACTTTTCATGATTCAATTTAGTTGTGTTAACATATTTTGTTCTTTTTTATTTCTATTTTTTTTTTTAAACCATTTACCATTTCCTACGAATATCCCGAACGTCCGACGAACGGCTTATATACGTCTTCTAAACGACCCAATATTATAAAACGGGACGTCCCGGAGATGCACAGTGTTTCACGTAACGCAGAAAAGTCAAGAATCGGAAGTGTTCGATCCACAAATTCTTGTATCTTAAAATGTTAATAAAGGAACGTAGGTTTTAATGTTACCCATAAGTTTTGCTGAATTTACCAATTTGTTGTCAAACATGATGCTTGGAATTAATTTGATTCTTATAAGTGATGTTTAGTATTATATGACCTTTCCAGCTGCTGAAAAACTTTTTAGCAATATCAACAATTTGTCCCAATTTTTTATGTTAAATGTTTATCGTCTTTGACTTGAGTTTTAAAAAAAGTACCAAAAAGTACCTCCGTGATTTTTGGTATATTAATTGAGGGAACATTCAACTTTATATTAACGTCAATTTCAACTGTCCGAATTTGCCCGAAATGAGAAAAATAGCCGAAATCAATAAGACTCAGGCGCGTGTTACGCCGGGCGGACATAATATTTTATAGTAGATAGATGATTCAAAATATTGCGAATCATCAGATACAAACCCAGACACATGTCCCGAGTCCGATTCTGATTTAATATGACAAACAAATTTTTCCATTTTATTATTATTTACATTGTTATTTAATTTTTTTATTAATGTTTTCATTTTTACATTTTTTATGTTTTACGTGCTACATAATGAAAATTACAAACCAAATACAAGAAAAATTATGAATGTGTACGAAGTTATGATATTTGTCTCCCAAATCCATATATGTAAAACGACCGCAACGGTTTTCAGGTATTTCTGCGAAACTGATGAAAAAAAAATTCCAACAAAAGTGAGTCAGTATTCAGTTGACAACAAATTGCGAAAGTAAAAATTATTAAAAATGTTTTGTTCAATAAAAAATCAAGATCACTTCATTGTTTTTTAATGGAAGTGCATATTTTTTATACACCTATCGATGCATCTTTATATTCTCTTTAAAAATTTGAAAGAGACCATTCTAAAATTTTCGAACCTCGGGTATCACTTCTATTCGGTCGCTGGCAGCTGGGCCGGTGCATGGGTGTAGTGGAATGAGTCCGTGAGGCGCAGTTGCTATTTTACAAGTTCGCGCGAGCGCGGGTTGAAAGATAAAGCGCTGACCCTGTACTGTAAAACTAATCTTCATGAGTTCATATTTTCAGAAGAAAAAAAAATTCTAAATGGAATAAAAATTTATAATTTGGTACCACATTTTAAAAGATTTATATTTTGTACGGATTTTAGTTATTCTGTTTTTTTTTTCATTTGGGTTTCTATACATTCTATTTTATTGTATTATATTTTTGTAGATCCATAAATATTAATTGAACTCACAAATTGTACGGATTTTAGTTAGTTTAATTTTTATTTATTTATTTGGTTTTGTATAGATAGAGTATATTTTATTTTGTTATATTTTTGTAATTCCATAATATTAAGGAAACTGAACTTTTTAAAAAAAATAATTACAAATATTTATTTACTATTTTAATTATATTTTTTTTGTGAAAATTCGAAAACCGGTTTTTGCGAAATAGAATTCGAAACCCGATTTTTTCAAAAGTCGGTTTTTGTATAAACCGTAACAAGTATGCTCTTTACATTTAATAAAATCCGATTATTATTTTCCAGGCAAGTGTATGTATGTATGGTTCTACACCTAATCATAACTATTTGAATTTACAATGTATATTAACTTTTGATGTAATATTGTTCCTCAAGAAGGTGTTTAGAAATTATTTCTTGAAGCACTCCATATGCACTTTTTGCCAGTGGATGAGAGAACATTTAGTTTAGATAATATCATTTCTATAATACAAAACCGAAATTATATCTCGGGTTAATATTAAAATGAATTAATCATTATTCTAGACTACCTGATGCAAATTATCAATGATGCAACAATATTTTTATACTTTTCACTAAGCCCAGCTTTACAGCTACATTTTGCAAATTTTATTGTATTATTTCTCTGAATAATTATTGATATTTCGTGAGGTCTTCCTTTCATTAAATTGGTTGTTTGTAGGCAAACCGCCGTTAATTCATATTGTGTATCACTTAATGTAGCTATTCCACTACAAATTAAATGGCGTGCATTAATTAATTCATCGTCTTCTATAAAATTCCGACTGTTTGATGTAAGATTTGTAAAATTTGACAGACTATTTAACGGCAGAAACATTATTGCACTTTTTCAAAACTTATGTGTCACCAGTTCTGTCCCATCCTGTCCTAATCCAATTACAGCGCTTTCTGACCTAGCTGGCGTTCTCACTGTATTTGCCAATTATCCATCATTCATCATCCAACAGAAATCGCGCCGAACTCTGTTCACCATGCTTCATAATCACTATTGCTTCCCCATATTTCCTAAGAAACTATCCTTTCGTCTACGTTATCACAGCTTTTACTTCCATCGATTTCCTCGTGATCGGTGTCCTTTCATCTATGTTCCTGTCAATACTTTCGAAAAATCGAATCAATACCGCCCCATGAGAGAGCAAAACGCTCTGGACACTGGAAGCTTGGGATCCATCAATACTTACATTTCAAAAATATCAGGCGACACGATGGGACGATAGCAACAAGCGTTCCTCGATTACCAGCGGGGGAAATAGTGGATCAAGCCGCGAGGGGCGGGTTATTCTTCGTTGCCACGCGCAGGCCTGCTGCATCATGCAACCCCTGCATTTATATCGCTGCCAAGGCGGTAGCAGAATCGACGAGGAGGGAAATGCTCTGGGCAAAGTGCACCTACTGGCCCCGAAAGTATCACGCCCGAAGTTATCAGTTTTCAAGAGCCTTTCGTTCTCCAAGGAGCGGGTCACGTGCTGGCAGAACATGGCGAGCTTCCTAATGGCGTTATTTGAAATATCATTCCGAGTAACGTGTTACTTTATCTTGTTGCTGTGTCGTTTTTCATATCATGTGGATATCATATTACTCCATTTTGAGGAATAATTTTTTAAGTAATAATAGTGTGCCCGACATTGTGAAGCAGTGGCCGGAAATATTTTGTTTGGTTAGTGCATAAGTAAACACTCTAAACGTAAGTAACGTAGAATATTTTTATTTTATACTATATTATTTCGATAATTATTATCGCCTGGTCGACAAAAATGATGTAAATAAGGGGATTGTAGCTTATCCTAGGCTAACGAAAAAAAACATTTAATTTGTCTAAAAACGTAGATCGACAGAGCACACGTACGACATTGTATTCATCATCTATTCCACTAAGGGAAATCGGGTGCAGAAGGAACTACAACTATTTTTGAGACTTATGGTGAATGTATTTTATCTGAAGGGGTATGTCAAAATGAGTTTACGAGATTAAAAAGTTGTGATTTTGGCGTTAGTGAGAAGCATCGTTCTGTACGTCCTCGGGAAATGCAAACAAACGATCTCCAGGTATTCAGGTAATATTGGGAGAAAACCCTGCACAGTTGTCTCATGAGCTTTGAAGACAGTTAGAGGCCGATCATTTAACGGTAATTCGACGCTTGCATGCAATGGAAAAGGTGCAAAAGGAAGACATAATAATGAAAAACAAAATTACTTATGCACCCACCTAATACACAGTGGGAGTAATGTGGCTACAAAAGGACAAGACGAATGTTGACAATAGGGTAAACTGTACAATGATTGGCACCCTAAGCGGAAATCCCAATTGGAATGTCTATATTTTTTTGAGAAGTTTTTATATGGTCATAATTTTCAGTTATTATCAATGATTATGGATTTCTCATTAAAATAAAACATCTTGAGTACATATCAAGTCTTTTATTTAAAAAATATTCAGTGGAAAACAAAAATAGGCATAAAAGTACAATCATTGGCACCCTAAAATTTGAGGTTATATAGAAAAGTATATGTAGTTAAAAATGAAGTTTTAATTGTTTAAACAGACTATTTCATTCACTATTTCATTCCTACAACACCTAGTAAATCTGTATTTCAATGCTTTACTTAACCCGGGAGTAGGCGCGCCAAATAACTTACGTTAGTGGGCGCGCGTCGGTCATTTCGACCGATGATAATGCAATGAGAAATAAATTAATGCAATGACTAAAATACTACAAATAATGTATAACATTGTATTTTACTTATTTCAGAATAGTCATACATAAATGATTTTCATTTTTATGATAAAATAAATAATAATCTGTTAACGAAACACATAATAATAAATGAAAGAAAATAATACATAAAATATAAAGTAAATAAATTTAATTAACTGTCAATGAAATAAATAACTAATTATCCCTCGCTTGATAAACTAAAGTCGCTCGCATCATTACAACATTCGTTACAAAAGTATAGTGTATGTTCATTACAAATGAATGCGTTACATTTAGTACAACGTTTTCCCCTTTTTCTATTTTTTATATAAAAATTTGTGCGAATGCAAAATATAAAATTATATTTTCTATTTATTAATTTGAATTTATCACTTGATTTTTAATTTTTCATAATAGCAATTATCCAATATATTTTATATTTATATATGTTTTTCAATTTTGGTTTTTAAAAAAATATACTTATAAATTTATGATTTTATAAACGTATTAAATTTTTATATTTTCCTCAGATTAGAAACTGCATCTTGAAAATAAAGAAACTTACGTTTCCTTCACTCAAAGTACATTTCTCCTCTACAGCTAATATCTCTATATCCGCATAATCAATTTCCGAATCTGTATCGTGATCGGATTGTATAACATAATCGGAATCTTCTGCGGAATCACTGACCTCGTCTTCAATGTTTTCATTCAATAAGAAATCTCGGAAATCAGTATTAGCGATGATTGCCACACAGTTACGCGTTGTATGCGACAGACGAAACGAGACTAACGTTAGCAGGCGCGCTATGGTCGAAAAGACCGACGCATAACAATGTATGTTTTAAAACCTACACGAGTGCACTAAGTGTCGCTTCACAACATAAACAAGTCGAGACCTCCTTCAAATGAGAATAGCTTCACGGAAAAAGTAAACAGTCGAACGCTATGGATCATGTTTCAAAACATACGAAATCATCGGTCGAAAAGACCAACATGCGCCTACTCCCGGGTTAATTATAATGCGACGAAATATACTTACCTACCCCTTATTAAAATTTGAAGAGAACGCCTAAAACTCAGCCCTTTGTCTCACTTTGTAGCGTTGCCAGATGTAAAATGTAATTCAACTACTGGGCTTTGCAATGTTGTAGTGAAAGAAAAATAAGAAATTGTAAAAAAAGTACTTTCTAAGCTTGTACTTCTTAATATTTGGCTTCTTAATCAGGAGTGCCAATGATTGGTGCAGTTTACTCTATTCATATCGTTTTGCGGGTTATGCCTTTGGCGACAATTCGCTTGTAGTTTGATTGTAATCGGTTCAGTTTTATGTAAAGTGCTCACTTTCAAAGAAGTCATTGTTATAACCGCTCGGCGCGCGGACAATGTGCGCTCGATGTGCTCGGAATTTTGAACAATAAATTGTAATTTAAATTTTTAGGAAACTTAAAAATTTGAATGATGCAGAAATACTGGAAACGTTCGATCTGGGGATCTCCCTAAACTTAAAAATCATCTCAACGATTTTCAGACGTAATAAGAATTTAGATATCTTTCGAACATTTCCTTTACTGTTTTTCTGCTCGAAAATAGCGAATGAATGCTCAGTGCATAAAATTGGCCAGAGATTATCTTAAGGATGTATCGGACGTACAATATTAGACAAAAGTATATGAAATTTGAAATACTTGAATATCTACGTCTTACACATAGTAAATCTAGATGTAAGGAACTCGAACGACAGTTGGAGTCTTATTTTTTCTCGTAGAAAGCTATTCTTTACTTTACAAATGCATTTTCAAGCATTATTTGCTAAACTTTTGGCAGTGAAAATGCCCTGAATTCACACTTTTCTCAAGTTATAATTTATTTCGTTAAAACGATGTAGTGAAAACAATTTAAACTCGGCAGATATGTTCATCTATCCATATACTACGTGTAAAACAAAATTGAAAACATTGGTACCATTTCTTCAATATTTTTTCAGCTGTTTTATCTGTCAAGATCGTCTCTTTCCACAAGAGTACGTGTAAAATATGTGAAAATTAAAATCGTTATAACTCAGCAATCGTTTAGTGAATTCGTTTAAAATTTTTGCAGCACATCAGGAAGATTAAAAAGAACAATCTCACAAATTTTCATCAACTTCCGATACATCCTTAAAGGAGACCGCCATTGATTTTTTTTTATTTAAAAGAATAAATGATTTAAAAAATATTTATTGCTTCTTTATAGCCACACCGCGTATGCTTCGCGAGTAAATGACTTCCCGTACCTGAACTTTTGTAAGATTGATATTGATCTTAAATTTAAAGGTAGGTACCTGCTTGCCGGACAAAATATGAAAAAAATTTACATGTCTTCATCCAACACCTTAAGAATGACCAGGTAAAATTTTAGAATGAAATTCCTAACGATACAGATTTTACAGGCAGTTAAGGGGGACCAACAGTGTGATGCCGTTAAAAATAGGTGCTTTTTGAAGATGGATTGTAGCGCAGGTATAATAGATAGATATGTGATTTTTACTTTAATTAATAACACATTTATTGCAGTAAAAAGAGAATAAATACTCTACATTTGTAGCAGAATAAATTGCAGAAACTTTTAGCACCGTATATTTTTTCCAGAATAAATCATAAATATCGGGAAGTGTCCTTAAGAAAATACAAAAATATTCCCCCGAAACTTATAAGATCTGCTGAACTCTATGTGATGAACGTGTCTTCATTGCCGATGTTGATAAATACTCCATCAAAGACGGAAACATGTGGCTCCAGTAGCAATGCGTATTTATAACTTCACGAACCTCGTCGTCCAAATACACGAAATTATCTAGCAAATCGCAGCAAGTAATACATGTATTCGAGTACCTATCCCAAATAGAAAGTTTGTGTGGTGAATTGACAAAATGATTTATGTTTGTAAACCACGTAGATATGTACATAGTGTAAAGAAATTATAAGTCATGGATCACACAGGTGATTTTACACCTCTGCGCCAGCGGAGATCTGTTAAAAACAAAATTGATTTTGACTACGAAATTCAAAGTCCAATTCTTTTTATTTTAATGTGTTCTATTCCTTGGAAGGATAAAAAGCGTCAAAGGAACTATTTTTATCGCTCATTGTTTGAAACATTCTTTAGATTAGAACATAGTTTCTTTGACACTTTTCTCGTTTCAGTGAGTGAAACACGTTACAATAAGAAAAAATTTACCCCGACTTTCAAGGTCAAAGTCAATTTTGCGGTAAATTTTTTTAACAGGGCTCTGCCGATCCAGAGGTGTAGAATCACCTGTGTAAATTACAACATATAATTTCTTTGCACCTTGGGGGTTCAATACTATACTTTAATCCATGTTTCTGGTAAATTTGCATTACTTGCCACTTTCATATTCTTCTACTCCACTGTTTCTCAAAGTGGGCGCTACCGCCTCCTTGGGGGCGTTTGAATTATTTAGGTCGGCATTAGGCATTAAGGGGGCGGAAATGGGGGCAATTAGGATTTTAATAACATGAGGTTATACATGATTATCCAACAAAGTTCATTAAGTCTGTAAAACTGTAAACGCATACGTAGATTTTCTCATATCATTAGAATATTTTTTACATCAATTATAGCAATAATATTCGACTGACTGCATGTTTAGAACGCTCGGAATGTGGCGACGCGATCTTAAACTTTAGGAGATAATCGCGTGGAATGATTAAAATTAGTCATTCTGTATACATATGGTAGGGGGCGCACAGTGGGCCGGATTCACTTATTTAGCGTCATTTGGGTCTTTTTTTAACATATCTGAATGAAATTTACGCCAAAAAGTAGGACAAAATTATTCCTTTCTTATGACGTATAATTTAATTTTTTTCGAATTTATTTATTTATTTATTTTTCAATTTTGTTAATTTATCTGTGATAAAAAAAATTTAATTATGTTTATTTGGTACCTTATTTAATGCCCTTTTCAGTGGTTGAAATGAAATGATCGGGAATCCTTTCGTTTCCAAGTTATAAGGAAAAGTCGAATAATAAATTAATGGAACCAAATATCGTTTTGTTGAAATTAAAGACCCATCTTTTGCGCTAAACATCATCGTCTAATAGTAAATAATGTATTGAAAAATAATTCTGAATATATAATTTTTTAAAATTGACAAGGAATATCTTCCAAGTCCCAAGGAGTCCCAACTTCTAACCAATTGGAATATTTTCAGTACACCCTCCTATACATGATTATGTAACAACCACATCCTACTTCGTTCAACGTTACAAATTATTACTGTTTAAAGCGCCTCGCGTCCGATATCGGGACTTCGCAAGACAGAACTTAAGAATAAAATCATACAAGTAGAAACTTAAACCACTAGATCCTGAAGCTGCAGAGCTGATACTGAAATAAAATAAAAAAACTCAACTATCAGCCTGTTACTTACAACACGACATGGTAAGATTAGTCAAATTACTTTTTATGTTTAGTGGTATCTATTGAGAGTGAGAATACAATTTTAGTCGAAGGCTTATCTGCACCATAGCATAAACAATTTCATGTGCCTATAATCTAAACAAATCCTTAGGAGAGTGTCTGAGTGTCTCGCGGAGTCCCGATATCGGACGCGATGCGCTTTAAACAGTAATAGTTTGTAAAGTAGGACGAAGTAGGAAGTGGTTGTTACATAATCACGTAGAAGAGGGTGTACTAAAAATATTCCAATTGGTTAGAAGTTGGGACTCCTTGGGACTTGGAAGATATTCCTTGTCAATTTTAAAAAATTATATATTCAGAATTATTTTTCAATACATTATTTACTATTAGACGATGATGTTTAGCGCAAAAGATGGGTCTTTAATTTCAACAAAACGATATTTGGTTCCATTAATTTATTATTCGACTTTTCCTTATAACTTGGAAACGAAAGGATTCCCGATCATTTCATTTCAACCACTGAAAAGGGCATTAAATAAGGTACCAAATAAACATAATTAAATTTTTTTTATCACAGATAAATTAACAAAATTGAAAAATAAATAAATAAATAAATTCGAAAAAATTAAATTATACGTCATAAGAAAGGAATAATTTTTTCCTATTTTTTGGCGTAAATTGTATTCAGATATGTTAAAAAAAGATCCAAATGGCGCTAAATAAGTGAATCCGGCCCACTGTGGGGCGGTTGGAACAATTTGATAGAACTAAGGTGGTGGTAGTCTGAAAAGGTTTGAGGGATACTGTTCTACTTGATGAAAGAATTCTACCAAAGGTCTCAATATGAAGAAAAAAAAATTATACGAATTCATACAGTGTAACACCAAAATGATGGTATAACCGAGCATGGGGCAATTCCTCCTGCAAAAGATAAATCAAATGTGCATAACAAAGTTTCTTCGTGCGAGCCTTGTGTGTGCACCTGATCAGAAAGTAGCAAAATTTAATAGTTAATACAGTACAGCTGCTTATGAAATGAATCCTCGTTTAAAATAACTCAAAATTGTAAAATAATTTTCTGCGGATGTGGCTCTGTTTTCGAGAGAATTGAATGAAAGGTGGAATACATTTTTAGCCAAGTGCACGCGCATTCGATGAATGTTGAAACTCGATTTTCTCGAAAACAGAGCCTCATTCAGAAAAAAGGTATTCTACAATTTCAATTTATTTTTTATCTAGGATAGCTTTCATCACCAGTTGCGCTATATTTACTGTTGCCCAACAAATTTTCAAAATCAATTTCCCCGAAATCGAAGCCTCGTACGAAGAAACATTATTCTGCACTTTTGCCTTTCTTTTGCACAAATCATGAACTCATCCATTATAGGGGAGACCTTATATAGGTATTTAGTAATTAATTTATTAATTTAACCCTTTAGTTATCACGCGCCACTGTAGTAGCTTCACAGTACCTAAATGATAATTTTTGTGTACGGAACACCATTATGGCTTCCCGCTAAATAATTTTCTGGAACTCGGAAATATTCACAAACACACCCTTAAGAAACACAAAACCCAAAACCTAAAAAGATTTTACTAAAATGCTTTAAAAATGAAAATTATCACATCAAAATAAAAAAAACATATAGTAAAGAAACGGCAGATAAGAAATAAAGGCACTGTAAATATTAGACAATCATTCTCCGAAGATGAAGAATGCTTTTGCTTGCACTGACACTCTCCTTTTCGTAGTCAAAGAAAGGCTCCGAAAACTCGATTCAGTGCATAGGTTGCAAAAAGTGAGCACGTGAGAAGTGTGCAAAAACAAAAAATCCCTTTTATGTGTGCATTAAATGTGAGTCTTCGTATGATATGAACAAAGATAATCACCTTTTATAGTGGAATTCATTCGATAGTTTTTTTCTTTTTAACTTAGATTATTCATATTTTTTCTTTTATATTTACTGTAATGTACTTTTACAATTAATAAATTCATTTTTGCCCAAGAAAATATAATTATATTACACATAATTAATCTATCTTCCAAAATTTAGTACCGTACCAACTTGCCCCTTATTGTGTAACAACTAGCCCCTACTCGGGGCACTTTGATACATGTCTTCACCTTACAAATGGCTTCTTTCCAAGTCATGGTTTTCGTTTAATTACATGAGATAGCGGTCATCGGTAGAGAGAGAAAAGTGCGAAAGTACTTTAAGTGCGAAGTACTGAATATGGATTGCAATAAATAAATAAAAAAAGGAAAATGTAACAACTAGTCCCGAGCACCCCTACCATCACTTTGTTCGAAGCCTGTACCATATATAACGACCATGATAGATCAAGGCAACAGGACGACCTTCGTTTACGAGTGAGAAGCTTACCATCATTTCACAAATAATTGAATGATATCGGAGCTTTAACGATCGAATACAGTCGGTTTCAATAGCGCGAAGAAAGAGACCAATGTAAGGATATTTTTATTATCTGGTTTCAGCGACCGTAGCGTTAGGGCTCTAACGATTTAATCTCTCTTTATTATTCAGGCTCAGAGGAAGTGGCGCGTAAGTGGCGTTGTTTCGCCCAGCTGCAAGTTCGTGAAACGCGATTTTCTTCGCTCGGGGAAAACTTCGACGTAATTCGACACCATTTATAGAATCCTGCATACGATCGCGCGAACGTTTCCTTTGATGTCGCACGGTTTTTAGACGAACGGAGAAAAATACAGAAAATACAGACATTTTAGTTGAGATAAAGTAAATCTTTCCCAAATCGCAGAATCTTGATCTGCTTTGAATCAAAGCTCTGCGAGTTTTGGTTTGTATACAGAATGTTCGCTAATTTGTGGTAGAAATCTTCTATACTGACAAGGAGAGGTTCCCAGGTGTCCGCCTCCGATTGCTTTGGTTTATGGATATGTTTTAGAGGGCCGACAAATAAGATATACGTGTCTTTTTACTTTGGCCCGATTTCATGTTGAGGGGGTGAAGCCACCCCTCAAAGTTTATAAGGGGTACAAAATTATGATAAATAAAACTTTATGTAAAAATTTGCGTCATAACTTCCTGTATGGATGATGTTCTTGTCGTCAGTCACCGTTATTAGGGGGTAAACTACGTGTAATCGTTTAACTGCGTATTGGAGAGACTTTAAATGTGTAAGAACCTTCATATAATTCTTAAAAACCTTAGACATAAATTATTTTAGTATGACACATCAGTGGTTTTATGACCTCCCATCGCTACTGACAGTGAGAGGTGAACCACCCCTAGGGTAGTTTACTCGCTAATAACGGTGACTGGCGACAAGAACATCATCCATGCAGCAAGTTATGACGCAAATTAAATTTGTATCAAGTTTTATTCAACACAATTTTGTACCCCTCATGAACTTAGAGGGGTGGTTTCACCCTCTAAACATTCAAGCAGGTAAAAAAAAAACATGTTTCTTATTTTTCTGGCTTCTAAAACATCCAAAAACCAAAGCAATCGGAGGCGGGCACCAACTATTCTTATGAACTTTGGGGGGTTGTTTAACCCCCTAAATATGAAAACGGGCCAAAATAAAAAGACACGTATTTCTCATTTCTCGGTCCTCTAAAACATATCGAAAAACCAAAGCAATCGGAGGCGGGTACCATCTATTCTTATGAAATTTGAGGGGTGGTTTCACCCCTTCAAAATGCAAACGGGCCAAAATATAAAGACACGTATCTCTTATTCTTCGGCCCTCTAAAACATATCCAAAAACCAAAGTAATGAAGGTCGGACACCTGAAAATCTTATAACTTTAAGGGGTTGTTTAACCCCCTAAATATGAAAACGGGCCAAAATAAAAAGACACTTAGGGTAAAGGCACCAGTAGTTGACCACTTTTCAGAAAAACATGGAAAATAAGGTTTTTAAAAGTGACGATCTTTTGAACAAAGTGCAGTTCTGTAACTTTTCTGAAAAGTGGTCAACTACTGATACATGGTCAACTACTGGTGCCTTTACCCTATTTCTTATTTTTCGGTCCCCGAAAACATATCCAAAAACCAAAGCAATCGGAGGCAGACACCTGGGAACCTCTCTTTGTGAGTGAGCCACGGGAAATAGGACACCTAACTATCTCTCTTAGATTTGGAGATACCTACAAGACAATGTTATATAGTTCAAAATACACGGTGGTGTTTAAAAAAAGTATCTATCAATGAGCGTCAAATGACATAGAAGATGGTGCCAAATGAGACATTAATTTTTAACCGCATAGTTGCTCTTTTGAACAATGCATCTTTGCACTATAGGTAACGGTTCCTTCTGAAACAAAGTTTTATCCAAGATGGGTTCGACTAAAATTCTTTTGGAAATTGGAAAGAAGAATCATGTTCAATGTGCTTCTACCATTTGAATGCATGCATATCGTTGGCTTCTTGGTAAAATTCACCAATTTCATATTTTTTCATTTTCGTAATAATTGAAAGCTATTGCAAAATACATAATCTACTGTACATAACTTGGAAAGTAATTGCTTCCATTAATCCTTAAGGATTTTAGGAAGGATATGATCAGTTTTACCGATAAACCAACAATATAAGGTTAGATAGTACCTACTCATTAAACTCAGAGAAGAATGTCCAATTGACATGGATCGAAAAAGCGATACACTACTTCTAATTATTTTTTATTTGCCGGGACAAACACGACACACGTGTAAGCTCTGTATACTGATCACATAGCTTGAGATTAATCACACAAGTAATTCAAAGAAAACCCCTATGTAACCCCTGCTTTGAAAAAATATTCGCAGTGAAGTAACAAAGAATTTAGAACCAGCTTAATTAGCCACCATCTCTACATCATTCCTATGTCACAAAATCTATGTGTAAGGAAGTCAACAAAACACCTCCTGCTTTATATGTCCCTAACAAAAATTATCGGCCCCGATATCTTCCACGCCGTAACTTGAATTATTGTCCTCCAAAAATCCCTGCATGCACAGGATGAACAGTCTAACGCCAAGATAAGAATAAGACTCGTTCCAGAAAGGTTTACAATTGGACACGCGTGTGCCTTTCGCATTCCACGAATACCGAAGAGACATCGAGACTGTAGCTTCCTTCGACTGGTGGAATTCGATTACGGCGAAAAGGATGGGTACGAGGAAGCCATTTTCCGCGAGGCGTTGATCATCTATAATTAATTCGATGAAAAGAAAAGGTGAAAGACAGGCAATCCCAATAGTCACAGCAACGAAAGTTTAATTAAATCGTTCGAACGGTGACGCGAAGATGAACGTCGACGGGTAATAACGTTCGCGGTACTGCGTTTAAACCATAAAGCCCGCTTGATCACGCTTGTTCGTTAACGAACACGTGACATTTTCATCACCCTCTCGTCGTTCGATTTACCCCAATGACGCGCTTGAATTTTTGATCGGCCCACGCGCGGACTTTCCATCGTCAGACTTTTAACCGCGAAATGACGCCTGACTGATTGAAATCGACGTATCGATGGATAAGCTTAATTGTCTGTTTATGGACGCGTCGCGATTTATCGATTGGAAGCAGGGTGGTGTGATCCCTGCTCCAGCTCTACTGATGAGTAACCACATTGTGTGAAAACTCTAACTCTGTGAAATTATTAAATGTGAATATTTATTGGAAATGAATATTCTTATTAGAAATGAACAATTCTATTCCGAGCGAAGAACTTTATTCGAAATGTAGAATTTTATTGGGTTGCAGAACATTTTATTAGAAATAGAAGATTTCATGTAATTGCTAGATAACTCTGGAATATGGTGGATGCGAATTCAAACATTGTTGAATATACCAAAACTGTGGTATATTTTATGTTAATTTTATATTCGTCGAAGGGGGCATTAATGTCTATTCAGAATTTGTAAGATTAATTTGTAATCCTCAAAGTAAAGATGCAAGGCGATAATAACGTGGAGTTGCAAAATTTTGTATTTTACTCTTGCACACAACGTGTTGAAATATAAATCTTCATTTTGTAAATGAAAAGAATCCAATACAAATGAAGAAAGGTGAAAACCAGGAAAGATAAATTACTTTGCGTTAAAGGTGATTCAATTATCCGTAACTCTTTGTATAATGCAAACGTAAAACACTCGGCGATTAACTGTTAATTTGTGAAATTAATTATACAAGTTATTAACTCACTGAAAACGTGAAAAATTCTACTCGTGTTATCTCAGAAACTTCGAAAACAGCAAAAAAAAGAATGCATTTTCGTAAAGATCCACTGTCTTCAAATTCTAAGGAAATTCTCCTCTTGCAAGTTGAAAAGCGTTCAAATATAAGCATCACTCTGCACTAAAGTTAATCTAAGTTGTCTAGAAGCAAACCTTCAAATGTATTTTAATTTATCAAGTGGACACTTTTTAAACAAGAGTGAATTAAAATGACTGACAAAATAAAATCGAAATAAACACAAAACAATTGAAAGGTGAAATTGAAAACAGTAATTAACACTACTGTGTAGCATTACTGCTGAGCTAAAATTTGCAATAACCCTACCATTCACTGGTGTGATATGAAAACACGATGCTCGACTCTTGTTAAGGATAATCGTACTTTCTTCGCGGAACGGCGTGTACCTGAGCAATTTTCCTATATGGTTTCGTGATGCAGATGAAAATAAACGAGGCCAATTTATTATCGTCTCAGCCAGGGAGCAAAGAGCCACTCGGCCGGATTAATTTATTAGCGCGCAATCTGGAATTTGAATATTCACGAGGAGGGCGACGAAAAATACCGCCGCCGTGCTCGAGGGCCAAATATCCTGCCGAACGCAGTGTCGCTAGCAGGCACATTGAATCGTAACAATCGCGTTTTCTGAAAAACAGGGAAAAGGATTCTCCGCGTCGCGTCGGCGTCATTGAGAAAATTGTAGTCTCGTGGAGTCTGGGAATGAGGAATATTGGTTTATCAAGCATGAGAGATTGAGATTAGAAGAATGTGTAGTGAGCAAAGTAGTAGAAACTAGTGGCCTCGTGGAATTCTGGAATGGGGAATATTATTTTATTAAGAATGAGAAATTGAAATTAAAGGAATGGCCTCATAGAATTCTGGAATGGGACATTAGTTTATAGAAAATGAGAAAGTAAAATTAAAAGATTGCATAATGAGCAAATAATAGAGAATAATGGCCTCGTGGAACGATCAAATAGGAAATATTACTTTACTTTAAAAACTGATTTTTAAAAACTGTATCGAAGATATGGAATAAAGTTTCTTCCCACGGCCCTACAGTTCATGACTAAGAAAGATTTTGCATTTTCGACACACTTTTTCATAAGGGATCGTACCTTTCATGGTTCACCTTTTACTAATAACAAACTTCCCGCATACTTGTCGAATTATTTTAGTTTCTTCCAAAATCCTGACCTCCACATAAAAGCTTTGTCAGCTACTTCAACTTACAATTTAGGAATAAATGAATAGCGAATAAAGGAACCGACTCTATTATTTCCCAGTCTACGTGTAGAATTCGATATCCCAAGGAGCAATACAAATTTAACAAAAAAATCTGCCTTCTACCAGCAACGAGATGCGCCCCAAGTAATTAATAACCCAACCACGGGTCGAGTTTCGCGTGAAATAATAGATTATCATTCGGTGAGGGGGCTGAATAGCGCCTTCTTCCTGCACCTCCGCCGTTCCGTCCACCCCACTTCCGCCATTCTTTCATCCTTTCAATCCGCAGGTAATTATCCTGCAGCAAAAACGCGACTAGGTGCTCCTACAGCTCTCCAACCTCCAATTCATAGGCGATCAGATTTTTCTTAAGCCGAAGCCCTCCACCAACCACAGAATTTAATCTACAACCACACTGCGTTCAGGAACGATGAAAATGAAATAATCAAGGGACAAAGGGACAGCTACTCAATTTCACGATTCTTTAACGACGAAGAACCGATGTCTCTTTATCACAAGTGGCCAGCTCTTCACCCAGCGTGAACGATTTACCAGAACTCTGGAGTGAACAGCTGCACAGAGGATCACAAACACACACAGAGCTGAGGCTCCAAAAGATCTCGATGAAACCGCCCGACAAGCCGAAACACGGAACTACAAGGAAACATGCTTTTCCCATCCGACCCCGAAACTTGAACGAACTACTTTCGGGGATTGCCGTGGAACGCGAACCACGTGCCGCACGATAGCTGCCCGACCGGCCCGATTTGCTTTCGATTCGCGGACGACTATTCCACCGCTGCTGCACGCGTCTGGAAGCGTAGGGGCAGCAGGGTCCGCGGCGAGCACGCGCGGAATTTCGCGAGGAGGCGAGAGGAGCCGCGCAACGGCCAGCGATCTACTGACGCGACGTTATCGCGGACTACTAGCCCACTGGCCCCCATTCCTAGCTGCGCCCCTTCTTTCCGGCGGCGCGTATCACCCCCTGTGCTCGCGTCCAACCCCAACGGCGACCCTCTCGCTGCGTTGAACCGCGCACGATAGAGCGGGACGCGCAAGCGCGCCGCGTCGCGTCGACGGACTGCCCACCGACGTGTTCGCGCCAGACCACGGACACCTGTTCGTGCCTCCGTTCTCGGAAGGCTGTCTGTCACTTTCCACCCGCTGCTTGGCGGAACAGCGATGAGGGTGGGAAGGGGAGCAGGTTTTTGGGTGACTGGGTCGACGTCGGTAGTGGAAGAAGAATATTGAGTCTGTAGAGTGATTTGTGGCCGAAGAGCGTGCAGGGATTGCTATATTGTGGTTCGCGGAGGTATGGGAACTATTTAACTTGCGACATACTCGAGTGCTGTGTAAAGCGGGATTTCTGAGTCTCTGCATCATGAAATGTGTTTTTTGTTAAGTATCATGGAGCTGCGGTTATATGGTTATATCCAACAATTTTTTAAGTGAAACTTCCTTACGCACGGTAGAGTGAATTGGCCTCATGCCGCTGAAAGGCGAACGAAACGTCCCCACCGTAGTGGAGGGGGTACCGACGCGTAATGGATGGGGAACATTCCCCCTCCACTACGGTGGGGATTTCCCTGGAAGTCCTGCGCTGCACTACCCATTCCTTTGTTTTAAGGGGTAACACCACTCTAGAGGCAGAAAAAGAAGACCTAAATTTGACAATTTATTTTGTGAGTATGACAAACGGAATAGAATTTCTTTTCAGAGGGTTTATTTAACACATATTGAAGTACGAAAAACAATTTTTTTTTATTGCCATTTTCATGTAAAATGGCGGCAACAGAGCCCGTCTTCGAAAAAAGCTTTTTTGAAAACGCCACCACGGAAGGACGGATTTCTCGGCATTAATGAGTTCTGGAACCAAAAATAAAAAAAATTTATAATCTACATACAATTGGCTTTGGAAGTACGTAGAGTTATTTTTTTAAATCAATTTTTGTGGAAGTGGTGCACTTTTTAAGAAATGAATCGATTCTTTGCCCTAAAAATGAGCATTAAATTGTTTATAAAAAAAAAAGTTTACATTCAATCAAAAAACGGCTACGTACTTCCAAAGCCAATTGTATATAGATTATAAATTTTTTTATTTTTGGTTCCAGGATTCATACATACCGAGAAATCCGTCCTCCCGTGGCGGCGTTTTCAAAAAAGCTTTTTTCGACGACGGGCTCTGCTGCCGCCATTTTGCATGAAAATGGCAATAAAAAAAAAATTGTTTTTCGTACTTCAATATGTGTTAAATAAACCCTCTGAAAAGAAATTCTATTCCGTTTGTCATATTCACAAAATAAATTGTCAAATTTAGGTCTTCTTTTTCTGCCTCTAGAGTGGTGTTACCCCTTAAGTTCAAAAACAGTTTTCATCTGTTAGTCGAGCGAATTTGCTACGATCATCATTACATTTCTGAGTGGTGAATAGTGTACACTATTTAGTTATTATTCGTTATAATATAATAAATATTATTTTGTTTGTGTATTATTTTTAATACAATTAGTGTTTATCATGCCGAAAATATCAACCGAAAGAGCTTGTGGTGAGCGAAAACGTGCACAACCTTCAGATGGTTTAGCCCCCCCCCCCCCCCAACTCCGAGAAACAAAGGACGATAACAGGTAAGATCACAGTTAATTTCTTATTGAACTGATTGCCGCAGTTAATTTCAATCAGAACTTCTTCTGCGACCATTAAAGTTTACTTTAAGGGTACCCTCCGGGCAAAATGCTTGAAAAAATGTGACTTTCATGAATTACAAAAAAAAGAAACTGAACAACATACAGTAAAAAAGCTTTTTGGACTTTATTACGTCATATTTGAAGAACAAACCAAAAAAATATTGTTTGAATTTTATTAATTTTTGCATTAAATATACAGCATTCATTGTACCACTGTAGAAATTAGAGCTCTTGATGGGCGCCATCAGAACTTGTAACAGGATCGTCTGACATAAAAAGAAAAACTAAACATATTCTTAAAATATATGTGAACAGTTATCGCCTTATCCATCTTCATTGCAAACAAATAATCCGACGATTTTTAGCACATGTTTAAACACAATGTTGCAAAGAAGCATGTTGTTCTACGCATACATCTGTCCATAAAAGAAAAATGGATGATCCAAAATTACTCCTTGTGCATAAAGCAATAACCATTCACATATGTTTTAAGAATATTTTTAGTTTTTTTATTTCAGACGATCCTGCCACAAGTTCTGGTGGCGCCCGTCAGAAGCTCTAATTCCTACAGTAGTACAATGAATGTTGTATATCTAATGCAAAAATTGATAAAATTCAAACAATCATTTTTTTGTTTGTTCTTCCAATATGTAGTAATAAAACTATCGAAATTTGATCTCGCTTAATATACGACTATTATTCGCTCAAAGAAAGAAAAGCATATATATAGGTGTTGTTATTTTTGTTTACCATAATTGTACAAATATTTCGAAAGTAATGCAATTAATATAAATATGAATTTCGAGCAAGTTAGATAATACTAACATTGACAGATTATCTTGTTACATCGACAATAAATCGTATAATAATTTTCAGTTTTACCTGAAAAAATCGATTTTCGAATGCTATTACGTTTAAAGTTGCATATCTCTTAGAAAATTGCAGATTAAAAATTGATTTTAACGGAAAAACATGCTCTGACATTTTATAAATGAAGTACACTACATAGATTCATGAAATAAAAAAGAAATTACGTTTTGTTATGATTTCGAACAAACTCGACACTGTGTCACGCTGTATTTGTTAGATATTTTTGATAAATTGCAATCAAATATATTCATTTCATATTTTAGTTATAATAGGCCAATTGTGTCTTTTCTGGAATATGAATCTATGGAAACTTCCCAATAGTAAAGCAAAATATTCAATAAATTATTTATACTCATTGAGAATTACCTCGCACACATAACATATTTTTTACCCGGTGCATATGTAGATTGTGCATAATTAAGTTTCACTTAAATAGTGTGTAGTGTAAAATACACGGTCTTTTTTTTATTTGCTTCGATCCTAGTCCGCTGCGACATCAAACTAGTTGCTCCAGCTCCGCTTCATACTCCGAGTGAATCGTTTGCACGCGACAGCGCCGGCGATCAATATTCACAGTTTTTAGACAATGCCGGTATTTGTTTGCCTTTTCGCCACGCGCGCTCGTGTTAAAAATAATATAATATTTTTTCAATGATAAAAAATTAGGAATTAGTATTTAAAAAATTTCGTTTTTATGTTTTTATAAAAAAAAATCAAATAAAAAAATCTGGAGTAGTACAAATTTTCCGTGCTCCCGCTCTACTCCTGCTCCGGGCAAAACCACGTTGCTCCACTGCTTCGCGCTTCAGCTCCGAACTCCGCTCCAACGCTCTGGCTATATCTGTATATATTTCCAGAGACTGTTAAAGTACGAGGTGTATCCATAGGTAAAGTAAGTTCCGTTAACATATGTTGTTAACGTGCGTACGCGTGCTGAGTTCCTTTAGCAATTGGCAAGTCACAGATACCGTTTTGTAACAGTAAGATCGTGTTGACAAATTTTTCTGTGTGTTTCACATGTTCGAGGCAATCGGGCGTTCCGCCGGCGCCGCCTGTGATATGCGGTCTGTTGCCCGTTTCCTGAATGCGAGAAATTTGAAACCGTTAGCTCTAATGATTCGTTGTGGGGGTAATTTGGGACTGATATGGCCTGCAAAATTTTATAAAAAAAATCGGACGGTATGGCAAAAGGAAAATGTAGATATTTTGATGAACACGATATTTCGTAACAAATACTATTTGTTGTATATAAACTTTGTATAATGAGTAGGGGAAAGGTGGGATAGTTGATCAGTGGGGATACATGATCACATCAGTTTTTTAGTTAATATATTGGCAATTTGTGCCTGCTGTCACGTTATCGTGGTAATGTTTGCATTATTACAACACATCACGTTGCAGTTGTCTTTCGGGAGCATAGAATAATGTTGTTAGAAGCTTCGATCTCATTTGCAGCCAAAAAATAAATATTTAATAAAAATATTTAATTAAATAAATATATTAAGTAAAAACAGCAATTTCTGGTATATTAATGCTATTTATTGATTGATCTAAATATTTAAGGTAAGTTTAATTTTTAATCTTTTTCAAATCGAGTGCATTGAGGGACACTTGATCGGTGTGTGAGGTGGGATACTTGAACAGTTGAAAATGCCCCAAAGAGAACCATAGAACGGCTAATGAAACAAAAAAATGCGGCAAAAAATGGGATGGAAAATGTTTTCTTCATCATCATCTTACTCAGATGATTTTCTTTTTATTTTCCACTTATTTAATGTTATTGTGAAAGATAATAAATATTTTTTAGAAAGTTAATGTATTATTTACTGTTAAAGTTCACTTATCAAGTCTCCCTAACCTTTTGACCAAGTCTCCCCTTCAGTGGGGGATACTTGTGCATAACCTCACTGCCAGAAAATGTTTAAATTCAGTCATTAAATTAGTTTTCAGCTTTCAAAGGGTATAGCCGGTTAAGATGGTCAAATGTGCCCCTGAACCGAATTCAAATCACGATGAGTCATTCGAAAGCTTATAAAAAAAGAATGATTTCTGTCAAGTTTCAACTTCGTATCTCGACCCGGGGGGTAGTAAAGGGTAAAAATAGAAAATCAGGTTTTTGCCGAATTTCTCCTATACCAGCGGATGAAAAATTTTGAAAAAATTCAGAGACATGTCTGTCATCGGTGCACATATTAGGGAATCGCGTCAGATTTTTAAATTGAAAAACCAAGCTGTGAAAAATAAAAAACGCCAAAAAATGCTGAAAAATGCCGGTTTTGTATCGAAGCAGTCTTGATACTATAATTATATTTTTACTGTAAGTCCGCATCGTTGTTACTATTGTCTTGAATTTTTTTCAGATTTTTCAATTTGGTGCGCCGCAGTTAAAAAAATTAAAAACCGATTTTTTCGCCGTTTTTTCCGTGTCAGAGTAACTAATAGGTCGAACTTTCGTACATACTTTATGGAATAAGCCTTTTATGCAATCTTCAACGTCTTCACATGCAGCAAAACAGCGTAGAAATTAAACGAACTAAACATGCTGTGACATTACAGTCTAAAATGTCTATCATATTTTCAACGGCGTCAATGGCGCAGCGGTAAAGTGTCCGACTGTTGAATCGCTGCGAACTTTTTGAACGTAGGTTCAAGCCTCGGAATTTCTATGTCCCACAGGGTCATTTTTTTTTTCACATTAATTATGTATTTTTTTCGATTTCTAGCTATATGACAATGATCGATATTTATATACAAATGTTTTAAAAACATTAACAATATTTTAATAATTGAAATATACATAAACATAACTTGAGAAGATTTTGATGCCACCGTTTCTCTGATCAAGTATCCCGTCAATTACAGTATTGTTGTAACATTCCCTGCACTAAATTAATATTATATGAAATTGATTTTCCAATCTCTTACCTTTAACAATTGTGGATGGATTACAGCAACAATTGTGTGTTGTTTTGTAATTATTTCGCCTCTTCTTATAGATCATACAACTCATTCTGGTTTCCAAAATTCAAAAGTTAAACAATACTATAATTGGCATGATACCTAACAATAGTTTTCAACTATTGAAATAATTTTAATATGTTTTTAAAACATTTGTATATAAATATCGATCATTGTCATATAGCTAGAAATCGAAAAAATACATAATTAATGTGAAAAAAAATGACCCTGTGGACATAGAAATTCCGAGGCTTGAACCTACGTTCAAAAAGTTCGCAGCGATTCAACAGTCGGACACTTTACCGCTGCGCCATTGACGCCGTTGAAAATATGATAGACATTTTAGACTGTAATGTCACAGCATGTTTAGTTCGTTTAATTTCTACGCTGTTTTGCTGCATGTGAAGACGTTGAAGATTGCATAAAAGGCTTATTCCATAAAGTATGTACGAAAGTTCGACCTATTAGTTACTCTGACACGGAAAAAACGGCGAAAAAATCGGTTTTTAATTTTTTTAACTGCGGCGCACCAAATTGAAAAATCTGAAAAAAATTCAAGACAATAGTAACAACGATGCGGACTTACAGTAAAAATATAATTATAGTATCAAGACTGCTTCGATACAAAACCGGCATTTTTCAGCATTTTTTGGCGTTTTTTATTTTTCACAGCTTGGTTTTTCAATTTAAAAATCTGACGCGATTCCCTAATATGTGCACCGATGACAGACATGTCTCTGAATTTTTTCAAAATTTTTCATCCGCTGGTATAGGAGAAATTCGGCAAAAACCTGATTTTCTATTTTTACCCTTTACTACCCCCCGGGTCGAGATACGAAGTTGAAACTTGACAGAAATCATTCTTTTTTTATAAGCTTTCGAATGACTCATCGTGATTTGAATTCGGTTCAGGGGCACATTTGACCATCTTAACCGGCTATACCCTTTGTACAAGTACCTACCTATATTGAGAATACTCTAAGAATCACGAATGAAATAATTAAATACAAACAACGCCAACCATTATTATTATTTTAATATAAAAGCAAAACTGTGATCAACTATCTCACCTTTCCCCTACTTACTACATTCGTATGTCTGCACATATGCGTAGATGTAGAGGTTGGGGAACCTGAAGATATAGGTATGCATGAATATTTCTGTTGTTTCTACAATCCGAAGATATCAAGAGCATATTCATCAGGTGTTGATTCTGTGCACTTCGAGATATTTTTCGACTGTTATGGTAACGGTAATATTTATATTCTTTATTTTTCGTTTCCTGCGCTTCTTCTGACAGCTCGCCAATTGACAGTAAGTGGTGAACAATGATATTCTTTCCATGCCTTAAAACTTTATGTACTGTGGCTGTTAATTTTCGCCAAGGATAATTCTGCATTAACAATTTTTCTGTTTCTTCTGCATATATACCGAATTCTTCAGCATTCACGGGAAGACCACAAGAAAGAACATTTAACGTCTCACCAAAAATCCAGCGATAACAGTCGGAAACCAAAAGAGTTAAACAATTTTTTCGAACACTATAACGCAGTACAAGACTAGGACAAAGCAGTACAATCGAGAAAAACGATGTTTTTCAAAAAGGGAGAGCTAGCCTGAATATTGGTTTTCATATTTTCTCGAAAATGGTTTCGAATTTTTGAAAACTCTCAACGGTACAACGCAGTGTTGTATAAAGCTCGAGTCTTCGAAGCTTTAAACCTTAACCTTAAAGACTCAGCCTTTAAGGCTCACATCATATGAAGCTTGAGCTCTCGAAGCTCGAGGTTCAAGCTTCGAGGCCTAAGCCTCGAAGCTGGAGGCTCATGTGTTTAATAGTAATGAAGTTAACTCCAAGTCCTTCATATTATATCTTATTTTGCGCAACTACTATTGTAAAACGTTAAACTTAAACACATAGAAAGATGCTTTTTAATGGTTCCACCAATTGGTTGGATCCGTGTTTTAATAATACAATAAAAGTACAAAACTATACAATAGTATTCTTTTGTAATTGTAGTCATTTGTAACAAAACTCTTTGATAAAATTATGATAAAACACAAAAACAACAACACAATCACTATAATATAAATTTCAGTATATTATCTGGTCTTCTTATAACTTTGATAGTGTTCCTGCTCACTACATACTTGGTTTGAACGTTTCTCAACATAAAATTAATTGATCATTGTCCTACCACACCAGTATACCGACTGAGCTAACCGAGCAGATCATAAAACCGATTTAACCGATTTTATTTCAATCGTCAAGGGAACCGAAGTACATAACGCTGGCGATATCGATCATTTTCATTTAGTTTCGTGTTGAGGAACGTTTAAAGCAAGAATATAGTGAACAGAAACATTATAAAAGTTATAAAAAGACTTCCGAAACTCGAGCTTTGTACATCACTTCACTATATACAATTTATACGACTCGAGCCTTCGAGCTTGAAGACTCGAGCTTGAAGACTCGAGCTTTAAAGGCTCGAGCTCTCACGGCTACAAGGTTCGAGCCTTAAGGGTTCGAGTCTTTAGGGTTTGAACCGCGACTCGAGCTCTCGAAGCATACGGCTCGAAGCTCATTTTAACAACACACGCGGTACAAACCTAGTGCAAACTAGTACAACAATGACTTTTTAAGTTTTCAAAAAAAGGGGGGCTAGCTTCACACACATAACGTGCTCACCAGCGATCGCCCGTCGTCATGCACTCTCTACCAGGGCCGCACACAGGCTAAGTCCCTGCCATAAAATCCTCAAAGGTAGGACAGCGTAGGGCTATCCGTACTCGGCCTCACCCTTAAATTCGGTGACGCTAACAAGTATATTCTTTAAAATAGAAAACGTCGCAATTGAGTCGATTAAAAACTTTTCAAGATATTTACCCCACCAATTTAAAGATACCGTTTTGAGAAAACCGTGATTACAGTTTTACGTGAAGAAAATGATAGGGGAAGGTGTTGCTCCTTTGACCAGTTGTACATTTGACCACTATGTGTTACAGAGCCATCTGTTAAATGTATGTGAAAATAAAAATTTTAGTGCATTTGTTAGCCATCAGATTTGTAATTTAATGGCTTGTTGTAAAAGCCGCCATACACGCTCCTTCTTGCCGTTCGATTTGCTTGTACAGTCAAAAGTTATAATGCAAGACTGATGCAAGACTGAGCGTGTGTGTCCATAAATCGGCCGATTTAGTATATGCGTTTCCTGGCATGAACGCAATTACAACTTTTGACTGTACAAGCAAATCGAACGGCAAGAAGGAGCGTGTATCGCGGCATTAAGGACATCGCAGTTCATGTGACCACAGAAAATAGTATTCAATTTCGTAAGGAAAAAGTAAGTATTCTTCCATTTCTATACAACCACAAAATTTTTTAACAAGTTAATATTTTTTAAGTTTTGTTATATTAAGTTGTAGAAAAGACTGTGACAAAGAAGCATGCAAGGTTTGAAGTCGGTCGGTCTGACCTAAAAATTATAGTTTGCATGTGCTTAATCAAGTCCATGTGTTCCCATACAGCACAGTTGGTTGCAGAAACGTTGCAGAAACCTTGCTGAAAAGTTGCAGTTACGTTTCGGTGTAATGTTGCACAGGGGCGGACATAGGAAGATTCCTGCAACATTTCAGCAATCTTGCGGTGCAATATTACCCAGCAACATTTCTGAGATTTTACTGCAACGTTTCTGAGATTTTACTGCAACGTTTCTGAGATTTTACAGCAACTTTTCTGCAACGTTTCTGAGATTTTACAGCAACTTTTCTGCAACGTTTCTGAGATTTTACAGCAACTTTTCTGCAACGTTTCTGAGATTTTACAGCAACTTTTCTGCAACGTTTCTGAGATTTTACAGCAACTTTTCTGCAACGTTTCTGAGATTTTACAGCAACTTTTCTGCAACGTTTCTGAGATTTTACAGCAACTTTTCTGCAACGTTTCTGAGATTTTACAGCAACTTTTCTGCAACATTTCTGAGATTTTACAGCAACTTTTCTGCAACGTTTCTGAGATTTTACAGCAACTTTTCTGCAACGTTTCTGAGATTTTACAGCAACTTTTCTGCATGATGAATTTTTTTATGAAAATTTTTAACGCGACAACGTGGTTTTCAAGAAGACAAACTCGAAATTCTTCACAATTAGGATTGTTATTTAAAGCTTTCTTGTTAATCAACTAATTTCTGGTGGGATTATGTGTTGAGGTGCGCATTGGAAGTGTACCAAATTTCATTTTCATAAAAACAACGAAGAAGAAACAACAAATAAAAATGAATTCGACGAAGGCGGCTCGTAATATTTGTTAACATTAATTAAAATATGTTTGTGAAATAGTTTCGAATATAGCAATTGTCTCGCAACGTTTTAGAGATTTTACAGCAATTGTCCCGCGACGTTTCGGAGATTTTATAGCAATAGTCCCGTAACTTTTCGGAGATTTTACAGCACTGATGTATCGGCAAAATTCGTGTGATATTACGGAAAGGATAAAAAATGTAGGGGAATTAATTACATTACAATAAATACTGACAATTAAATATTCATATATTTTTTCTATACAAGACGACAACAACAACAATGCTAATAACAATAAAAAGAATAATAGTATTGGCGCTGGTGGAACTTCCCAAACCCGCGTGGTGAAGCTCTAGGTCAGGCCTGCCCCATCGGGTGCAAATACCTCCTGAATTTCTGGGACCCGGGCAACAGCCGAGCGCGGGGCTGGTTACGTTGCTAACCACAGCATGGGTTGCGGGAGAACTGCATGAGTGTGCGGCTGTCCATGTAGGCTCGTACCACGAGTCTATTGCTTGGATCCGAAGACCTCTTCTACATGGACGCACACTCATGCAGTTCTCTCACAAATTTCGCAACGGGTAGCAATGGAACAGTCCCGCGCTCGGCTGTTACTCGGGTCCCAGAAATTCAGGAGGTATTTGCACCCGATGGGGCAGGCCTGCTCTAGGTGTTGCAGGGGGGTGACACTCATAGAGGCTTGGAATGTAACCGCCGTATAGTACTCCTTCACAATGGTAGGCAGCGCTGTATGCAATTTAGTTTCAAGATTATCCACTAGATGGTGCTGACCACACTAATCGAGGGCGGCAAATTCAGAACTTGTGTTCGGTTCTCCTTACTTAAATTAATTGAACTGAAGAAATGACTAAGATACAATTTCTGTATGACTGCACACAATTATCGTGTAAGCATTCTGTATACAATTTAAAAGTGTGCACTGTCATACAGAAACTGTATCTCAGTCAATTATTTTGAAGGAAAGAAAAATTGAACAAAGTAAACTTCTTGTAAACATACAACATATTTTATTATATTTACTTATTTGACACTTTACTGTTTTCATTTTTACAAAAATTATAAATACAATACTTAATAATATTAGTAATAAATATATCAGACATATTGTCTTTATGACTACATATAAAACTAAAATTTACATGATGTTTTACATAATACGCGATGAAAAACTTAAGATTACGCCTACTATAATATTTATGTAACATATATTTAGTAATATTATATAGTTTTATAATGCACCGCGAGAAACATTAATGAAACAATATGATTTTTATATTGTATAAAATAATTGTTCATATAGTAATAATAGTCGCATTCTGTACCTTGTATAGATGGTAACCTTTGAGAAGGTATTGCTGTACGGACCAAGTACATATTTGAAGATTTATCCTTGATCGTGAAATGCAGATGGCATACACGAACATTTCTGTAGATACGCATCGGGTCTACCTCCACTAGTTTGGGATTACCAATTACTTCGATCCATATGTCAAAACGTGCTGCATCTTTAGTTGGATTTGGAAATCGATGCCTTGCTGACGTCCGATCTTCACACCCGAGCACACAACATTTCATGTGGCTGGCCATGATGATTCTAGAAAATAAATAAAATATGCCTGTGTACTGTACGGACTCTTGTTCCGTGCAGTGTATGGACCACTGTGCGGATACTTAATATGCTATGTCACTTATCTTTGTTCCAGTTCGATGTTTATGACCTGTATCCTGATGTCTTGCAATGTTCTTTATCCGAGTCGCTATCAGGTTGTGGCTTCAATGAGTTACGAAATCGCTAGAAGAAATTTAATGGAAAATGAGGATGTTAGTGCAAGCAGTAATTTCAGTCCCAGTCAGCCAAGTCTGTTCAAGCAGATTTTGCCCAACACATGCTACCAATGTTTGTCGACAGAAAGACTACAGATTTGATAAAGGATCTCTTATATTCCTACAGTTTGCTGACTGGTATGGTAATAAAAATAATTCCACTGAAGAAATTGACGGTCGTACAATCGCAGATGCGATTGTGAATAGTGAAAATGAATATTAACTTTAAAGTATCTTAACATACATACCTATTGATTGTAGTTTTTAATATACAAAACTAATCAATAAAACTAATTAAACACACACGAAACCACGATACTGAATGCTACTTGAGCTTGACTTGGCTTTGCTTAGTGTTGCTTAGCTTGATCACGCTTGATCACGCTTGGCAACGCTTGGATTGAACCAGATTAAACTGTAACGGTCGTAACGGTCAATAGTGCCCTTTACACGGGCAGTCCGGCACGCGGTCCGGCGCGCGTTCCGGCGCGCGTTCCGGCGCGCGTTCCGCAAAAGTACGTGAAGCCGGATCGCGGCGGTCCTTCGCGCAGGCCAGGAGGTCGTACCCGTCACTACTTAGAGACAGCGAGTTCGGGCTCCCATTTCTACGTCGACTCCACATGCTTTTTACACGATCCACTGCAGTGGTGTATTGTGTACTACCTGTTCGATGTATATCATCGATCTGCGAAACGATCGGCAAGACACGATCGCGATATACGTTCGCGAAAAGTATACAAATTCCTCGATATACCTGGCTTATAGAGGATATCATAAATGCTGTTACTGTAGGGTACACTGAAACATCTGTTTTTACGAAGCTATATTTGGTTGACCTGAAGGTGCTACAAATTATGGAAATGGTTTATGACTCAGTTATAACGAGTGTAAAATTTTACAAGGGTACATTAAAAAATGTCCAAATGTTTCCCCGGCAATGTGTTGGCAAATGAAATTGCAGGTAACACATTCACTGTTGTGACGATCATAATTATTACTATTGACGGCAATAATTACCATGTCATTGTTTTAATATAAAAACTAATATTGATAGACAATAAATACACATAGGTATGCAAATGATCTTATATGTAAGATAAATGCTGAAGAGATGTAATATGCAAGATGTTTTGAAAAAAGGGTGGAGTCTTCGGATTGCGCGTGATGCAGGTCAAATTTTTCACCCACGCTCTTGCGTGGCGCGCAAGAAAGCGCCACGGTCCTGCCCGCGCTCCAACCTCGAGTCCAGAAGAGTTTACATAAGAGACAGAAAAGGTAGTTGGAAAAGGAAAACGGCACTTGAAACCACGGGCCCGGCACGCGCATCAGGATTTCTAACAGTGCAGAAATCCTGAGGCGCGCGACGAGCCTGGCAGCCGATCCTGGCAGCCAAGACTCCAGAGGCAACGCCGTCGATAAGCCGTGCCTCGATGGGTTTCGAGGACTTCGACCCTCGAGACCAGGGGGGCCGTACAATCTTGCCCCCTAAGACGTGGCGAATAGAAAATTCTACATTTCTCACCGGATCTTGGCGAAAGTGACGTGAATCGTTTCCTTATGTTTTCCCGATGAAAATGGTCCAAAAACGACACAAATCGGATTGTAATTAAGGAATCTTTGTAATAAATTGATTTCCATAACTTCGTTAAAAATAGTTCGATTTATATGAAAGTTGGTAGGCATAATTTTCATTTGAAAAACATGAGAAATCCATCGGTATCACTTCCATATCGATACAATAAAGAATAAAGTATACAGTTTTTCTGAAACAGGTACGAATCCTTGGCCGACCGCAGCGAATCGAGGCCGGCGACTCACAGTGGAGGGTGAAATATTCATTACAGCGTATTAAGAAATTCTTTACTCTTTATCGTATCGATATGAAAGTAACACCAATCTATTCCTGGCGTTCTCCCCATTAAAATTATCCAAAATGTCGTGCAAATCGGACTACTTTTACACAAACAATACAATTCATAAAAGGAGTAGGCATTTCTTAAACGCACTCTCTTATCGTATCGATATGGACGTGACAAATGGATTCCTGACTCACCCTGGCTCACACAGTCGAGGGTCGTTCGAATATGAAAGGTCAACTTCAGATCAATTTTTTTGTAATTAACATGAATACGACATATTTGTTTGCATGGTTACATACTTTGTCTATTAGCTATCAGAATAGAGTGATGGATACACAAAAATACAACTTTCATACTAAACTACGTCTTTGCTATATTTTTTTTTTCTGTTTCTGCAGCTATTTCTAACTTTCACTTTTACCCCTTTATATGTATGTACCTACCTCTTCCTGCCGTTTCTACTTACATATACCTACTAAGTTTCAAGGGTTCGCACAGGCCTGGTCACCGTCAGGAACATTTGGCGACCAGACCTTTGCGCGCCGATGGACAGTTTTCTTATCCCACCCTTTCTCTCCACTCTCTCTATGTTGTTCGTTCTAGTTATCGTACGGACCACGGAAACCGAGCAGCCATCATAAAACAAAGTTTTCACAATTATTTTGATCACCGTACGGATCACAGAGTCTACATCGATCAATCATGCTTTTGGATCAGTTACACTCTCGTCGGACTCCAGGGTGAGCCAGGAATCCATTTGTCACGTCCATATCGATACGATAAGAGAGTGCGTTTAAGAAATGCCCTACTTCTTTTATGAATTGTATTGTTTGTGTAAAAGTAGTCCGACTTGCACGACATTTTGGATAATTTTAATGGGGAGAACGCCAGGAATAGATTGGTGTTACTTTCATATCGATACGATAAAGAGTAAAGAATTTCTTAATACGCTGTAATGAATATTTCACCCTCCACTGTGAGTCGCCGGCCTCGATTCGCTGCGGTCGGCCAAGGATTCGTACCTGTTTCAGAAAAACTGTATACTTTATTCTTTATTGTATCGATATGGAAGTGATACCGATGGATTTCTCATGTTTTTCAAATGAAAATTATGCCTACCAACTTTCATATAAATCGAACTATGTTTAACGAAGTTATGGAAATCAATTTATTACAAAGATTCCTTAATTACAATCCGATTTGTGTCGTTTTTGGACCATTTTCATCGGGAAAACATAAGGAAACGATTCACGTCACTTTCGCCAAGATCCGGTGAGAAATGTAGAATTTTCTATTCGCCACGTCTTAGGGGGCAAGATTGTACGGCCCCCCTGGTCTCGAGGGTCGAAGTCCTCGAAACCCATCGAGGCACGGCTTATCGACGGCGTTGCCTCTGGAGTCTTGGCTGCCAGGATCGGCTGCCAGGCTCGTCGCGCGCCTCAGGATTTCTGCACTGTTAGAAATCCTGATGCGCGTGCCGGGCCCGTGGTTTCAAGTGCCGTTTTCCTTTTCCAACTACCTTTTCTGTCTCTTATGTAAACTCTTCTGGACTCGAGGTTGGAGCGCGGGCAGGACCGTGGCGCTTTCTTGCGCGCCACGCAAGAGCGTGGGTGAAAAATTTGACCTGCATCACGCGCAATCCGAAGACTCCACCCTTTTTTCAAAACATCTTGCATATTACATCTCTTCAGCATTTATCTTACATATAAGATCATTTGCATACCTATGTGTATTTATTGTCTATCAATATTAGTTTTTATATTAAAACAATGACATGGTAATTATTGCCGTCAATAGTAATAATTATGATCGTCACAACAGTGAATGTGTTACCTGCAATTTCATTTGCCGGGGAAACATTTGGACATTTTTTAATGTACCCTTGTAAAATTTTACACTCGTTATAACTGAGTAATAAACCATTTCCATAATTTGTAGCACCTTCAGGTCAACCAAATATAGCTTCGTAAAAACAGATGTTTCAGTGTACCCTACAGTAACAGCATTTATGATATCCTCTATAAGCCAGGTATATCGAGGAATTTGTATACTTTTCGCGAACGTATATCGCGATCGTGTCTTGCCGATCGTTTCGCAGATCGATGATATACATCGAAAAGGTAGTTCACAATACACCACTGCGGTTAGTGATGGGATCTGAAGCGCTTCGAAGCGCTTCGAATCTATATATATGACGAAAACTTCGGAGCGCTTCGAACATGATTCGAAGCTCTTAAAAAGTCTTGGTCGGCTTCGAAGTCTGAACGGATTCGAAGTAGTGATCGGCTTCGAAGTCTCGAAACTCTTGGTTCGAACCTCGGTAGGTACCCCGTGGCGAGGACAAATTTTATGGCTTTCAACCCTCGAAGGGGTTTGAATACCATTAAAAAGTGAGAAATGTCTAGGATTTCCGAATTTCTCATCACATCTTTGCGAAAACGACGCCAATCGATTCCTTATGTTTCGCCGATGAAACTAACACCAAGAACAACGTAATTAGGACCATAATGAAGGAAATTCCATGAAAAATCGAATTATACCATTTGAAGCTGCCTTCGTTAAAATAGTCCGATTTACATGAAATTTGATATGATTTTCATCGGAAAAACATAAGGAATCCATCGGTGTCACTTCCATATCCATACGATAAAGAATAAAGAATTATTTTATTTCGGAAACATGTATGAATCTTCGGCCAACCGCAAGTTGCGATCCGCAGCGATTCCAGGTCGACGCCCCACTGTCGAGGGTGGAAATGTGAAGTATTCATTTCAGCATATTAAGAAATTCTTTATTCTTTATCGTATCGATATGGAAGTGACACCGATGGATTCCTTATGTTTTTCCGATGAAAATCATATCAAATTTCATGTAAATCGGACTATTTTAACGAAGGCAGTTTCAAATGGTATAATTCGATTTTTCATGGAATTTCCTTCATTATGGTCCTAATTACGTTGTTCTTGGTGTTAGTTTCATCGGCGAAACATAAGGAATCGATTGGCGTCGTTTTCGCAAAGATCTGATGAGAAATTCGGAAATCCTAGACATTTCTCACTTTTTAATGGTATTTAAACCCCTTCGAGGATCGAAAGCCATAAAATTTGTCCTCGCCACGGGGTACCTACCGAGGTTTCGAGCCAAGAGATTCGAGACTTCGAAGCCCATCAAGACTTCGAAGCCGACCAAGACTTTTCAAGACTTTTCAGCTTCGAATCATGTTCGAAGCGCTTCGAAGTAGTCGCCTGACATTCAAGACCGATTCGAAGCGCTGGGAACCGACTCCGGAGTCCCATCACTAACTGCGGTGGATCGTGTAAAAAGCATGTGGAGTCGACGTAGAAATGGGAGCCCGAACTCGCTGTCTCGAAGTAGTGACAGGTACGACCTCCTGGCCTGCGCGAAGGACCGCCGCGATCCGGCTTCACGTACTTTTGCGGAACGCGCGCCGGAACGCGTGCCGGACCGCCCGTGTAAAGGGCACTAATAATAACAGCCAAATTCAACTGAATTTAACAAAATTGCGGCAAATGCAGCCTGTGGTCAGCACCATCTAGTGGATAATCTTGAAACTAAATTGCATACAGCGCTGCCTACCATTGTGGAGGAGTACTATAGGGCGATTACATTCCAAGCCTCTATGAGTGTCACCCCCCTGAGGTGTTGTGTAACGTCACTCACATGCGACGCGACAGGTTGCAAAGCCAAAGCACGTAGGAAAGCACAAGCGTAAATAGTTAGAGCGTGATTACTTATTAATTGCTTTTAAGTAATAAAAATGGTTAGAACGTGGGTGTTTTGTGGCGCAGGAGACCTGAGTGAATTGGTTAAGGTTTGACATATCACGGGTAAGTAGAACCTATGAGTATATACTATTTGTAGGTTAAGTCGAACTTCTTAGAAAGAAATATTTTTGTTTGTTTCATATAGATTTCCGTTGGTTACAGAACATGGGTCTGGGCCAGAATTTCGTACATTCAAAGAACGCCTTATTGTGTTAGAATCATTTTGAAAAACTCTGTTTCCAAGAACGTCTTATTGTGTTAGAATCATTTTGAAAACATTTTGAAAAACACTGTTTCCAAGAAGGCACTTCTAAGGGCTGTCTTCTCCCTGCAAGCATCCCTACTATATTTGGACAATATTATTATAATTAAATGACTTTATTGTACCATTACAGTTAAAATTAAAATTAAAATTACAATGGCGAGTAGGCGAGGTTCAGCATTAACTACTGCTCTACAACCTAAACTAAAGAGCGGTTGGGAGTTAGAAAAAGAAAGGAGATAACGATGAAACGACTGCAGAGGAAACCGTGACAGAATGAAAGAGCGAGCTCTATGTTTAAAGGAATGTAAGTATAAATGTTCTTGTGTTTTCTGTTGTGGTACATAAGGACAGGATAAAAACAGATCTTTCACAAGTAATAGATATGAATTATTCAAATTCAGGGGTTTATTTTTAAGTTAAAGTAACTAATATAATATATTTTATGCTTATTAACCAACTGCAGTTGTTTAATTATTTGAAAAACATATATTTCTGTGCTTTCTGTGCTACAAGCTTTTACTTTTCACACAGTTTCCTCGTAAACATGCATATACTGTATAACTTTCATTTCACTTTCCATTCAATTATTAAAAGTAATGGTGATTGTTATTTTTTCATTACTTCGCTTCAATGCACCCTGTAATTGGCGTTACATGAATGCTGTTTTTAATGAAGCCATTTTTCATGACTAAAATAATTTATTAATGACCTTTTACAGATTCATTTATTGAAGAGGAGCTGCGGAAGCAATATTTCGATAATGGCGTTGATGATATTAAATAAATTAATAGAGGATTCTGTGGCAGAGAAATATAGTTGGTACGGAAAATAGCAAAAACAATCATTCAGTACATTCAAACATATAGTACAATTAGCAATGAGTAAGTAAATTTATTATTTATCACATTTCAGCACTTAAAATTGTAAAATTGTAAAATAAATGCATGTATTATTCCAGGTTCGTTACATGCTGCATGCAGTACATTTTAAGTAAAGAGGGCAGAAGAGCCTGGAACTCCACATACACGGGTTTGAGAAGATCCACCAGAGCCAATACTATTCTAAATTTTTATTGTTTTTATTATTGTTGTTGTTGTTGTCTTGTATAGAAAAAATATATGAATATTTAATTGTCAGTATTTATTGTAATTTAATTAATTTCCTTACCCGTGACTATTGCTAGAAAATTTCCGGAACGTTGCGGGACAATTGCTATAAAATTTCCGAAACGTTGCGGAAAAGTTGCTGTAAAATCTCAGGAATGTTGCGGGAGAATTGCTGTAAAATCTCAGAAACGTTGCAGAAAAGTTGCTGTAAAATCTCAGAAACGTTGCAGAAAAGTTGCTGTAAAATCTCAGAAACGTTGCAGAAAAGTTGCTGTAAAATCTCAGAAATGTTGCAGAAAAGTTGCTGTAAAATCTCAGAAACGTTGCAGAAAAGTTGCTGTAAAATCTCAGAAAAGTTGCAAAAATATTTCATGCAATGTTGCACACGGGCGGACATAGGAACATTTCTGCAACATCTCAGAAATATTACCTGCAACGTTTCTGCAACCTTTCAGCAACGTAATTTGCTGTAGGGGTTGTATCTTTGACTACCAGTAACCATTGTAACCTACCTTTGACCAGTCAAAGGTCAAAGGAAAGAAATTGTTTGCATAATGAAATGTCATTTCGCTAAAAATAGTCAAATTTACATGTATGAAATTTGGTGTTTTTTAATCGGGGAAACGTCAGGAATCCAATACTCCCGTAACTGTAGAACAATATAAAATTTCAAATTTTATTGTTTTTAATTTTAATTTCATTTTTCTTTGTGAGAGCAACAGCTTTTAACCGGGAAACTGTTTCTATTGTTTTTAACAATTGCATAGAGTTTTTGGAATTATATATGTTTGATACAACTAACATTAATTGGGACATTAATCACAACAGCTCATGTACCTCCAAAAATTTTAGCCCAAAAAGGGAAGAAACAAATTGGCGGTATGACATCAACAAATACACCAAAGAAACTTGCTATTGAAGAGAAGAAATTTATAGTTTTATGATAGAGAAATTTTAAATTTATACAGTTATTTGTAGTTTTATGATATAGTATAAATTTTATAGTCTATTAGTTACTATAACATATTACTGTAACATTATAATAAACATTTGTCTTCATTTAAGCCTACTTCTTTTTATTATGTATCATTATATACCTGTTGGTCAAAGGTACAATAACCCCTGGTTGAAGGAACAAACGGCCTGTTACAACAACGACCAATTTTCTGTTTTTCTTTAAATTGGGGTAAAATGATAGTAAAAAATATATTAAAATTTACTAAAAATATTTGTGTTAGTAAAAGCCTTGAATATTTATATGATCTTTTTTCCGATTTTTTTTTAGCAAAACTGAGGTGGAAAAAATTCAAAAACTTCAAACTGGTCAACGGTACACCTTCCCCTACAATTTCTTTGACTTACCGTCTCTTCGAAAAACTGCTATTTACACATTCCCCATTACCTACATAGAAATTTCACATCACTTTTACAGGTTGTACATTGAAGATTGAAAATAGTCAAACAAAGCCGGCTTTGTGAGCGCGGAGTGGGCGGTTTTGCCTACGCATCCGCCGCTATTCAATTGTCTATCACTTCAGGAATTTTTGGAATTTCAAAAACTCCATTTATACACGTATTCCTAAACGTTTGAATATTTGAAAAATAGAATGAAATTTTGAAATTTCTAGATCAGAACCTCCCCTTAAGGGGGTAGACACGTCACGTGACCTGGCCGATTCGGCAGTTCGGTATTACAGCAGGTTTTTTCTGCACAGAAATGGTAACAGCGATAGATCGACGATTGCCGGGTAAACGCGAGAGGGAGCTGTTTGCTCTTTCCGTATTCTATTCTGAATAAGGAAATAAATTCTTAGCTGTTGCGTTGTACTTATAAAAATTTAAACGGAAAGTCGGCTGGTACTGCAAACGTAGAAAATTCATTGTACATTTTAATTACTTGAAATGTGCTTATGCTACAATATTCTACGTTAGCAGTAAGGAATTATAAGTGAAAAGGGAAAATAGATGAGGGGATGTCCCCAAATAATGAAGTTTGTTAGGTTAGACATTTTTTTACTAGGAAAGCACCGAAACAGAACATGAAATACACTTATTACACGTCCTATGCAGAAAGCAGTTATGAACAAACATTATATATAAAATTGTAAGGAATCGATTGACGTCACTTTTGCAAAGATCTGATTACAAATTGCAGAACTTCAGATTCGTCACTGCTTAGCGTGCAACATTGTATAGTCCCGCTGGTTTCGAGCGTCGACTCTAGCTAGAGAATCACCCCGTATAAATACTACGAAACGATAGTGTGAAGCGGCGTGCGTTTCAACTGCACATTGACAATATCGTAGATTCTAGGGCCTAGAATATTAGCTCCGTATTACGATGTTCTTCACCAGAGCATTGCATTACTGATGAAAATGGTGCCAAACATGGAGCAATTCGGTCTATTTTTAGTGAACGTAGTGTGTGTGTCCTAATCATGTATTCATAAGAAAAAATAGACCGAATTGCTTCGCGTCTCGACTCATTTTCGTGGACATAAACTCACCAATCCATCGGTGGTAACACTCTTATCAAGGTGTAATGAGAAATATGAACAATTTCATATTCAGTACTGGATGACTCAAGTCGCCGTCGACCGGGGGCCCTAATAAATGTGCATTTATTTGAGAAACCAAAGCCGCATCACTCGTGACACCTACTCGCGAACAGATACATATATGTATGTACGAGAAGAAGCAATGCAATTTCCCGATGACTTGAAGCAACATTTCAATAGGTAAATGCATGAAACTCTGGGATCAGGAATTCCCAACCAAGTGATGCATATGTAAGAACTGGCGAAATTCAACAATAGTTTGTCGTCTAAATTTTACAATTAAAGTATTTATTTGACGCGAATATACATATGTAAAGTTAGTCAGCAAAGTCTTTCTCGATTTGAGTTCTATAGAAGGCTGACTTTCCTTCGCCATGCAAAGTCCTCTCTTGTCCTTCACGCTAGTAATCATGCAACTCGCTGAGTTTCGTGGGTTTCGACGCTCGAATCCAGCGGGGCCATACAATGTTACGCACTAAGCAGTGACAAATCTTCAGTTCTGCATTTCTAATCAGATCTTTGCGAAAGTGATGTGAATCGATTCGTCATGTTTTCTCGATCAAATTGGCCCCAAAAATGATATTATTCGGACCATAATTAAGGAAATTACGTGAAAATTTGTTTGCAGAATTGGAAGCCCGTTTCGTTAAAAATAGTCTGATTTAAATTATTTTCTGTCAATTTAATCGGGAGAATGCCAGGAATCCATTTGTGTCACTTTCATATTGATACGATGAAAAAAAAAGCAAATTCTGTTTCTATATAATCGATGACACATCGCCTAGCAACGGCGATCTCGTGCGGCTCGGGCCACAATGGTTCTCGTCGGTTATTCGAGCATCTAAGATCGTTACGGGCTCTGTTTGGTGTACACGAAACGGACTTATCGCTATCCCCACCACTTCTGTCTCACTCTTGTCCGGCGAAGGCGAGAGCGAGATGAAAAGAGAGCGAGCGAAGGCACTGAAAGCGAGCGAGGACAGTACGAGACAGACGACGCGTTGATATTTTGTCTCGCTCCGTCTTTCGGACGCCTGACACTCCGTCCTTTGTGTGCGCGACGGGCGTGCGCGATGGTCGCAAGTACTTATGGTGAGCACGGGAACCGCTTCGCAAAACTTGACGCAGACCCGGCATAAGCTAGACCCTAAGCGAACTTGTCAAATTGCGCCCTTTATTATATTACATTTATTTGAGATTATTTATGACTTTACTCTGCAAAATTAGGCAACTGCTAGGGCGTAAGGTTGACAAGAAGTGCAAAATGGCCTTTTCATTGTTGGCATTGTTGAAAATAAATTTTTAAATGAAATACTACAAATTATACAACAACGGTTTTAAACTACGAGTAGAGTAAGGTCATGAAGAAGTTCAATTAAATGTATTATAATAAATGGCGGAATTTGGCAAGCTCGCTTATGGCGCAAAAAAGACTCGTGCCGTGCCTGGCTATCTGACCGTGGCGCGGATGCATCGAACAGTCACGATTCCATCTGAGCACTCGCGCCCGTCGCGCACGCCCGCCGCGCATGCAAAGCGTTCCATCCTGCTCCCCCCTTCGGCCAGAAAGAAGCGAGAAACTCAGCGTCGGAATTAGGGCTCCGTTCATGATACGGGTTCACGCCGGTCCGGACCAGCGAGCGCAGGGTTGCCAGATCAAGCCTGATCTTTTGCCGGAGATTTCTATTTCGTGGAGGATTGGAGTGGGGAAAGTGAGAAAAAAAGGGGCGAAGAAAAAACAGGCATCTAAATTTAATTATAATAATGACTTCTTATAAAGGGGTAATAATAATAATAATAATAATAAAAAAAAGTATTATGAATAGTTATTAGAATTTGTCACAGATTTTAATAGATTTCTATTTTGTTTATGGCAAGCTGCAACATACTCTCTATTCTGCCGGAGATTTTTATTGTGCCTGCCTGAGGCCGGAGACAACGGTTCAAAACCCGAGACTCCGGCTGAATGCCGAAGATCTGGCAACCCTGAGCGAGCGGCTAACGAGACTTTACATTCAGATATATTGGCCGGTGAGTTTCGTAACGCGTATACTCCCACCATAGGTACCGCTTAGCTGCGTCGGTGCTCCTGTTCGCAACGTTTTCTGACTCGCTCTCGTTCCATCTCACTCTCGCCTTCGCAGAACAAGAGTGAGCCAGAAGTGGTGGGGATAGCGCCAAGCTTCTGTTGTGTATAGGCCAAACCTAGCTGCAGCGTAGAAATACACACATCAGAATAGGTGTGCCTTAGCTCCGAAAAAATTCAGGAGCTTTATTGGTCAGAACATTGATTCTTTCTCGATAGCTTCATCTCGTATTGGTCATAATAGCCACACGGCTACGTTCAGACGGAGCCGAGCAGCATTCCCGTTACCCCACCATACCCCTGGGTGGCCACGTAACTCCAACAGACAAATCCACGATCGTCAGATGGTGGTGGCTGATTTCTCCTCGATCGCTGTTCGCGAAAACGAATCGACCGGCCAATATATCTGAATACGACCTTAGGATAAATATATAATGAAAGATTATTCGAAGCCCAAGATGAAAGGCCTTCGAATAAACAAAGGAAACTAATAAATACCCGAAGCTAAATAGAATTTTATATTTAGGGTACACACACCCTCCCCCAAACCTCGTGTCGATCGGCCACTGGGGCCATTCGGAAGTATATTCTTTTAATTAAATAATGCCCATCTCTGCATAGGAGCGTAAAGAATTACAAAAAAAAAATCAGGGAGTCAACTGTTGACTGATTTAGAGACTTTTCCTTGTTGTATGTTATATGCAATAGTCGGAAGAATAATAATAAAAGCAATTAGTAATAATACTGTAAGGAGCGCTGTCTCCCCCTCCCGAGACGGAAGAGTGGGGGTAGTCCCACTCACTCGGTCTCTACAAGGAGGTGAGCAAGCCACTGGCTCACGGGACACGAGACAAAGCCTAACCTCAAATACACAGTTTTCTTTATTGTTAACTAACGAGTACTTCAATATCCTTCCCACGTCAAGGGCATGTGCTCTAACGGAGGTAGGGTCCGCTATCAAAGAATTCACCAGAGTAAATCCCTACAATACGCCCGTGTAGGCGCCATCTCGTATCCACTAGCTCAACTAAATTTGTCACGTGACTTGCTCTGTATTATCGCCAATATGGCGGAACTCGTATTTGGGAACGCAATCACGGGCTGACGTTGTTTGTCCTTATATGACCAGTTTTTGGGCTGGGTGAGGTCTCATTCGAAAGAGGAAAGTTTAGTGCAGCGCGCTCTGCTCATCTTTTGAGTCACAAAATTCTTTTAGTGACCTAAAAATACTTGGATTCTTGCGGGTGTATTTAGTCGACTTTGGCTCTACTTTGAACACTCGTATTATTAGATATCAACACAATCTCGTCGAACCATGACCAGAGCGCGCTGCACTGAACCTTCCTCTTTCGAATGAGACCTCGCCCAGCCCAAAATCTGATCATATAAGGACAAACAACGTCAGCGCGCAAACCCATGTTTCGGGCCAGATTATGTCGGTATACAGAGCGCTGCATTACCCGTGTCTACCCCCTTAAGAATATGCTCTACGCATGTTTATTTCCCCCTATTCCATGACAGGGTATGCGTATTTTATATAAAACATCTCGTAATCAGTCGTAGTGTAGGTAAATAAATAGTACATAAATATATTTCATTGCATATTTCCTTAATTACCCTGAAATTGAAGTATTACAAAAACACATGGTTTAATGGAAAACAAAAACACGTGAAAACCTCGAAAATTGGAGAAATAGAACCTTGCAAAAAAGTATTTTTCTGTTCCCACATTTCCCCATTTAAATTGCGCATCTTTGACATTAACTGCTTTTTTATACGTTCGGAAGCAACTATAATATTCATGTACAAATATTATTCCTTACCCTATCGATACGGAAGTTACACGATTCCCGGCATTCTCCCGATTAAAAGACACCGAATTTCATGTAAGTCGGACTATTTTTAAACGATTTTATCCAGCTTCGATCATCTGTTTGTTTGTACGTTTGTTTGTTCGTATGTTTGTTCGTATGTTTGTTCGTACGTTTGTTCGTACGTTTGTTCGCACGTTTGTTTGCACGTTTGTTCGCACGTTTGTTCGCACGTTTGTTCGCACGTTTGTTTGTACGTTTGTTTGTATGTTTGTATGCATGTATTAGATCTGGCAACATAAATATAACCCACTTCCACCAATCCAATTGTCTTGAAACATTGCAGACGTCCGTAGTTTGGCTGACAATAGAATATTTTAAAAAAATAACCCCGAGTGTGTTCAGTCATTAAGTTACCCAGTCATCAATAAATAATACCCATAACCACAAATCCAAACGACTTGAAATTAGCCACTCGCGTTCTTTAGGAAAACAATAAAAAGTCGGTGCGTTCGTGTTGCTATAGTCACATCGCGATTTGAAATGAAATAAAAGATACGTATTTGTAAAGAAGTCTGAGCTGCGAAATGTAAATCCACAAACACTAAAAACTGGAAAATAAAAAATATATACAGAAAATTTTTACGCTAAACAATTTTATTAAAAATGCACAAAAAACTAAAAAATAAATCATTTCTTGTACTGCAATTTCGATGGTGTTTTTTCACTTTAACTAAAATCGTGGAACAGGATGTTTCATAGCAGAATATGAATCAATTTAACTCAGCATCAAGCGTCGAAATGAATTTGTTGTGAGATACCCTTCTCCACGATTTTATTTAAAATGAAAAAACAACATCGATATTGCAGTACAAGAACCGAATTATTTTTTAGTTTTTAGGGCATTTTTAATAAAATCGTTTAACATATTTTTTTTTTATATATTAACAAAGATAGCTTAAATTAAATTTGTATGCAATGACGTTAATTATAGCCCGAATTTACATGATATTTGGTGTCTTTTAATCACGAAAATACAAGAAATCTATTGGTGTCACGTTTGTGAAGATCCGATGAGAAATGCGGAACTTGGCACTTCTTAATGGATAGTGTATGTATGTATGTATGTATGTATCTCTTTAATGGCTTCCTCTTAGGGTTACATGCTTCCTTTTCCTTCCTCCTCTCTCTTCGCTCTTATAATTTCCCTTAACCTACCTTACCCTAGACTTAATACTATCCCTTAAACTACTCCTCCGCGCCGTCTCCTCTCCTTCTCCCACGCCACGCTCGCTCCGTTCTTACCCTAGCCTTAACCTATCGCTCTTATTTCCTAATTCTTGCATCTACGCCTCTCACGCCCCTACTTTCTCTCCCTCCCTCCGCCTTCGACTTCCATTTCCTCTCTTTCACTCCATTCCTTCTTTCACTCCTTCCCAATTTCATTCGTCCCCCTCCCCCTTCCCCCTGTTGCCTCCTTCCCTCTCCCTCTTCCTTTCCTCTAACCTCTTCATCCATTCCTCTCCTTTTCCTCCTTCATCCAAGATCTTCTTTATTTTTTCCCCTATATTCCCCTTCTCCCCTTCCTCCCGCGCGCACCTCTCCAGCACGTGCTCCCACGTCTCCACCTCGCCTCCGCAGACTCTACATCTCTTCTCCTCCTCCCCCTCCCAATATCTCCCTCCCCTCATTTCGTTCCCCAGCCTAAATCTAGCCATCCTCCCGTATCTTTCCCCACTCCATCCTGCTTCTAGGTATTTCGGCAACCCTTCCGTTCTAACCTCCCTGTACCAGCTGTTGTACCTTGATTCCCTTATCTTCCCACTTCTTTCTTCTTCCTGCTTCCTGCAATCTTCCTTTTCTATCTCTTCGTACCCCCTTTCCCTTTCTTCCCCCCCCTCACCATTCTAAATTCCTTCCTCTCTCTTTCCCACGCTGACAACCCCGTCCCCGCTTCCTTTTCTCTTTGCCTCACCTCTTCCAGACACGACCTGGCCAATTCCCCTCGCTCTCCCCTGCCCAACTTCTCTTCATACTTCCACGAACGTCCTCAACTTCTTCCTCTTCGTTTCCTCCCTCGTCTATCCCGGTGTCCGCCAATCCACTCCTAGCAACCACCTTAAAAATCTTTCCTCTCCACCTCCTCCCTCTCCCCCCACCCCCATACCTCTGCACCATATCCCACCACCGTCCATACCAGCATGTCGAAAAGCCACATCCTCCTTCCCCAGTCCTTCCCAAATTTCCTTTTCCTTATCCCCCATACCTGTCTCATCACCACCCCCGCCTTTTTTACCCTTTCTCTGATGTGCGCTTCTTGTCCACCGTTCTTCTTAAATGTGTACCCGAGGTATTTAAACTCCCTTACCTCCTCTATCCTCTTTCCTTTCCACCTCCAGTCCACCTTCCTCTCTCTCCCCCCCCCTTTCCTGAACCTTACTATTTTCGTTTTTTCCACATTTACCTCCAGCCTCTTTCCATCTAAATACCCTTCCAGCCTCCTAATCAAATTCTCCATCTCCTCCTCCTTTTCTGCCAATATCACCAAGTCGTCCGTATACGCCATCGCGCATATCCTCCTTCCTCCTATTTTCACCCCTCCCCATTTTCCTCTCCTGAGCACCTCGTCTACGTCCGCTATTAATAAATTAAACAGAATCGGACTCAGCGGGCACCCCTGCCTTAGGCCTTTCGCCGTTCAAAAACTCTCCCCTACCTCCCCTCCCACCTTCACCTTGCTCGTCGTCTCTCTGTACATTTCCTTTACCCTCTCCCTCAGCCCCTCCCTCACCCCTCTCTTCTCCATGGCCTCCCACAACATCCTCCTGTCTACCGAGTCAAACGCTGCCCTCAGGTCCACAAACATCGCTATCAACTTTCCTTTGCTCCCTTGTATTTGCCTCCCTATCAGGTGGTTCAGTACATATATGTGGTCGACCGTCCCTCTTCCCCTCCTGAAACCCGCCTGATTCTCCGGCACCAACCCTTTCGCTTCTACCTCCTGCTCCAGCCTTCCTACCAGTACCGCCGCGTACACCTTGTATAACGTCGGCATTAGTGTCACTCCCCTGTACTCCTGAACACACCTTCCCCCTCCTTTCTTCACCTGTGGCACTATAATTCCCTCTTTCCAATCTTCCGGCCATCTCTCCCCTTCCCACACTCTTCCACATATCTCCCACGCTACTTCTATCCCCTTCTCTCCGCCATACTTCCACACCTCATTCAGGATTTCATCCCCTCCCACCGCCTTCCCCTCCTTCAGCTTCCTCACTACCCTCCTTATCTCCTCTTTACTTATTCCCACTTCCTCTTATCCCCCTCCCCTCCCTTCTTTACCCTACTTTCCACTCCTCCTAATAGTCCCATGAAATATTCCTTCCACTCCTCTTTCTTTATCCTTTCGTCCACCCCCCTCCATCCTTTCCTCCCCCTGTTTACTATTTCCCACACCTTGCTTTCGGTCTTTGCCTCAGCCACTTCCCTTATCAACCTCTCCCTTTCCTCCTCTTTTTTCTTCTCACACAGCTCTCTGTACTCTCTCCTCATCCTCTTGTAATCCTCCCTTCTCCTCTCCCCTCCTCTGCATTTCCTTAACTCCCATCTCACCTGTATTTTCAGCTCCCTGCATTCTCTGTCCCACCACCCTTCCCCCTTCCGCCTCGTCTCCTTTCACCGACTTCCTCCCCTTTCCTCATCACCCCATTAATCCTTTCTATCGTCTTGCTCACCTTCTCCTGCATCCCTTCCCCTTCTACGCTCACTTCATTCATTGCCTTCTCAAACTCCTCCTTCATCCTTCCCGTCCACCGTCCTCCTCCTGCCTTCCTTTTCCTCGCTTTCCCGCTTCTCTCCCCCACCCCTCCCTCCCTTATCGTCACTACCATCGGGTGATGGTCCGAATCCACCCTATCTCCTACCTCCATCCTTTCCACCCTCCTTCTCGTCCTCTCATCCCCCAATACATAGTCTATTACCGTCTCCCCTCTTCCCCCTGTATATGTGAATTCCCCCTCTTCATCCCCTTCTATGGTCCCGTTCAGTATTTCCCACCCTGTCTCTTCTATGAGTTTTATTAACTTTTTCCCATCCCCATTTACGACATCCCCATTTACGGACAATTCCGTCTTTTGACTTTCTTCCCCCTCCCTCCTCTTCCCCCCCCCCCCCCCTCTATCCTACCACCGTACTCTCCTGTTCTTGCATTGAAATCCCCTCCTATTATCACTCTCTCTCCTTCCTTTTGACCCTCCATCCACCCTCTGATCTTTTCCAGCTTCCCCTCCATGTCCCTGTTCACGTATATTGCCACTATTGACCAAAACTTCCCCCCCCCCCCCCCGCCCTCACTCTCTCCACCATTATCCATTCGTCCTCTCCCTGGCCTTGCTCCTCTTCTCCCATCAATTCCTCTCTCACTCCCATCAACATGCCTCCCATCACTCTACCCTTCTTGTTCTTTCGCTTTGCCCATTGTGCCCTCCACCTGTATCCCGCCGGCAGCCTGCGTTTAACCCTGTTCCATCCTTTTTCCTCCACCCATGTTTCCATCATAACTATTACCTCCCAATCTTCTACCCCCTTCCAGAATTCCTCCTCTTTATTCATCACCCCCGCTACGTTCCAGAACGCTATCTTCCAGCTTCTCCGTTCCTCCTCCTGTTTCCTCCTCCCCTCCCCCTTACTGCTTAGTTATTTGCCCCTCCTCCTTCTTGCCTCCTATTCTCCCTGTCCCCTTCCTCCCTCCTCCCTCCTTCTTTTCCCCCCTCTCCTCCTTCTCTGTCTTGCCCTCCCTTCTCCCTCCCCCGCCAATCCGTTAACACCTCTCTCCGCTCGTCCCCGAACCACGTTTTTCCATCTATCTCGATCTTCCCGTAACTTACTCTCACTCTTCTTCCCTTTCTTTCCTCCTCCTCACCGATCTCCCTTATCAACCACTGCATCCTTCTTTCCTTCCATATCAAATCATTTTCTATCCTCTCTTTCCTCCCTCTCAGTTTTCCTTTGTTCCTCATCACCTCCCTCTTAGCCTCCATACTCTCCATTCTCACCTCCAGCATCACCTCCTTCCTGTCCTGCCTTCCTCCTCCCAGCTCCTTCACCCCCTCTATCCCCCCTTGCGCTCCTACTGCCGCCAGCACTTTTCTCGCTCTCTCTATCGCCGTTCCCTCCCTGCCTACCCCTTTTATGATTATATTGTTGCGAGCACCGGGTATAGGCCCGTGCATAGCCTGCTGGTGCTCGTAGCTGAAGACAGAAGAAGGCCAACCCCCTTCGAGAACAACAGCGAGGAGAAAGTCTTGTACCGAACGCCATAGCGTTCGGACGCGCGGGTTGTACTGCCATATACTAATTGCCCTGTACCAAATATAGTTGTGTCGTGCACCCCCGTGTTACTCTATTCCTTTGCGTCGGGGTGGCCTGCGATGGAAACACCCCGGCGTAACATTGGTGTCAGAAGTGGGATCTGTGGCCACGGATCCCGAAGAAACGCAAGGAGCTGTCGCGTGCGATACGCGAAGAGCCGTTGCGTGTGATTCGGCCTGCAGCTGGGCAACGAGGGATAGCCGCAGGAGCAGCGGGGGACGGCGGTCGAGGCCCGCCGACTTCGAAGAAGACACGCGGGAGCGCCGATGGCGGTCGAGGCCCGCCAGAGCGACTTCGAGGTTTCGGCGAGGAAGCTGCCGAAAGAGAGGAGCTGCGTCGGGATTGCTGGGTCGGCTCTGGAAGCTGGGGAAGCCGGCCCACGAAAAGGAACCGGCATTCTGGTTGTATCGGTCTGATTGGGTAATGTAGGAAACGGCCGTGTTCGGTCATCAGTTAAGGAAAATGAAAGAGACGCGCGCGTACCGTATGACAGGAGCGTGCTGAAGTTGGCTCCTTCGCGAGTTTCGAGCAACTTAGACGTTTTGACGCGTTGACGTTCCACATTGACGTTCCGAGTTCTCCTGCGTCGGGGGGAACGGTTTTTCCGCGAGGACAGCGTGAGTCGTCGAACGCCATCCGGATACAACGCTCAGCAATGCCGATTCGACTTCGGGCTGCGAGAGGAATCGAGGGGCTCGTCAGATTCGGGGAATCGTCTTCTCAAGAGGCCGAATTGGGACGCTGTAGAGCAGGCCTGCCCCATCGGGTGCAAATACCTCCTGAAATTCTGGGACCCGGGCAACAGCCGAGCGCAGGACTGGTTACGTTGCTAACCACAGCATGGGTTGCGGGAGAACTGCATGAGTGTGCGGCTGTCCACGTAGGCTCGTACCACGAGTCTATTGCTTGGATCCGAAGACCTCTTCTACATGGACGCACACTCATGCAGTTCTCTCACAAATTTCGCAACGGGTAGCAATGGAACAGTCCTGCGCCCGGCTGTTACCCGGGTCCCAGAAATTCAGGAGGTATTTGCACCCGATGGGGCAGGCCTGCTGTAGAGGGAGCGTTGGAGAGTCGGTGGTGGAGGGTGCGACTCCGGTCAGGACGCGGGGACGTCCAGGAGAGCGCGGACCACACCAGGGATTGGTGGATGTGCGACTCTGGGTGACGGTCGGGGATCCATGCAGTTGAGTTGTTGGCGAGCGGCGTTCCCAGGAGCGCGGACACCACCGTAGCAACGTGGAGGCGCCAGGTGTGCGCGGAGTTGCTGCGCTGCGATGAAGGGAGTCCGAGGGCGGACGTCATCGCAGGAAGGCCCAGTGCGAAGTCGCGACGGAGGGAGTTCGCAGTCGAATACCGTCGCAGGACCGCCAAACCCCCGAGAGAGAGAGCCCCGAAGAGTGGAGTCGTTTGATCAGGATGAGCTGTTCGTCGACTGAAGGAAGTCTCTTGCGCGAGAAGTATTTCTCGAAGACGTCAAGGCAAAAGGAAACGAAGAGTCAGAAGATTAGTTCAAGCTAATTAAGTGGACTGGGCTGCGAAGGCTACCGTCGTAGCTCGGCCCCCTCCCTTTAATGAAGGGACTCCGGAGCCATCGATGGTTTGGAGTTTCGAACAGGGACATCGAGGACGAACTCCAGGGGCTGTTCGTGGCTGGGAGCCGGGTGCCGGGTCCGAGAAGGTGAAGCGCCGGAACGGCGGAGTCGTCGTGGGACAACCCAGAGCGGAGTTTCAGAGGCGTTGCAGGAAAAGGAGCTGGGGCGCCCCGGCAAGGAGGGCGCACCAGACGGGGAACCGCCGAAGGACGAGGACGCCAGATTCTGGGAGGCTGCTGTGGGAGGCTTCGGTGCCGTGAACTCATCGAGGGACACGCAGAGGAGGGACGGGAACGTCGTTGGACCTCCGGAGGGGCTTTGCCGTTGGATTTTCGCCGATGAAGGCTACGGGATTTCGTCGTGGGGCACACGAATGTGGACCAGAGCATCGTTGGAGACCCAGAGAATGCCAAGAAGAGGAGATCTCGCCTGCCGTCCCGTGGAACCCACGCTTTGCCCAGGGTTTTTGGGTGGTTTTCCCCTGGGCGAGAAGGCGAATGCCGAGGCGGCGGTCTGGAGAGGCCACGCAGCTAGCACGACCACTTCTTCAGACCAGGGTACGAAGATTCCGAAGAGGAGTCAACGCGGTCGGGACGCCCGCTTTTCCAGAGGGGGGAGTAGTGTTGCGAGCACCGGGTATAGGCCCGTGCATAGCCTGCTGGTGCTCGTAGCTGAAGACAGAAGAGGGCCAACCCCCTTCGAGAACAACAGCGAGGAGAAAGTCTTGTACCGAACGCCATAGCGTTCGGACGCGCGGGTTGTACTGCCATATACTAATTGCCCTGTACCAAATATAGTTGTGTCGTGCACCCCCGTGTTACTCTATTCCTTTGCGTCGGGGTGGCCTGCGATGGTAACACCCCGGCGTAACAATATTCTTTTTTCTCCCTTCTCTCTCTCCTTCATCTCCAGTTTTCTTTCTAGCTCCTGCACCCTTACCGGGAGGTACGTAACATACCCTCCCCCTCTGCCTTCTCGCCCTTCCTTTTCTTTTCCCCTTCCTTTTCCGCCCTCTGCCTCTTCCCTCACCCTCCAATCTCCATAACCTTTAGCCTTTCCTCCACCTCCCTTAGCCTTTTCTCCTCTACCTTCACCTCCATCATCTTTTTTTCCATCCCTAGCATTCCGACCTCCATCTCCTCCTTCTCTCTTTTCCACCTTTCCTCCCATTCCTCCATCTTCCCTCTGAGCTTTCCCACCTCCTCTCTCGTCTCTCTACCCTGCTCCTTTACTTCTCTCAGGTCTTTCCGTACTTTCTCCCTCATTTCCCTTATCAAGCACTCCAGTGCTCCACCCTCTCCTACCTTCTTCCCCTCTGGTGATCTCAGCACCTTCCTACTTTTCGAGAACGCCCCGTCCCCCTCGTTCCCTTCCCCCTGCCCTCCGTTCTCTTTCTCTCTCTTCCTCTTCCACATCTCTATTATCCCCTTTTCACTTCCTGCACTCACGCTCCTTTCTCTTGCTAATTTCTCTGCGCTCATTCTTATCCCTCCTGATTTCACTTCACTTTCCTTTCTTCCTCGCCCACTCTCCTACCTTCTCACGCTCCCTTCCTTATCAGCTGTTCCGCCATCTCCTTAGTCTATCACCTCTCCGCCCGGTGTCGCCTTCTTCCTCTCGCTCTCCGCTTTGCCGCCTTTTCCTCTCCCGCTCAATCCTTTCTCGCCTTGCCCTAACCTCAAAATAACCTTCTGCCTATTCTCTTCTTCTCCCTCACGCCCCTTTTCCTCGCCCTTTCTCTCCCTTCTCTCCCTGCCCCTTTTCTCCCGCCTCACCAACCTCTCACTCCCTAGCACGCCCTACTACCGCTTTCACTGCTTTCCGCACTCGCACCGTTCACTCACACGTCTGGTCACTTTCGCACCGAAAATGGAAGTCCTCTTAATGGATAGTGTTATCTCTGTTTCTTCTCATCGCCGACTGTCGAGCTCACCGAATAAAAAATGGTCTCCGGACCCTGAGATTATTAACTTATATGTATTAAATTGCTGGTCAAAATTAAAGGAACCCTGCGGCTAGCGTCAGAGCCTCACTGAACCTAAAGGAGGATAGCAATAATGAAAGATAGAGAGGTTGGGTAATGAAATTAGGAAACATATCAATGAAACAATACTTATTTGGGTATCAATATCTCTTTTACACTTCGCAATTCTTATTATCTTCTCTCATTCTGTGTAATTCATTCTCCATTGACGGTCTTCCTACAATTTTATCAGATCGCTCGTAAGGAAATCGCTCATTTGCTGTAACAACGACACAACTCAAAATTTGCAATTTTTGAGTTATTAGTATAGAAAAAGCGGTTATTGTCTAATAAAACATTTCCCGTTAACAAAACCTGTTTGACCAAAAATCATGAATTTTGAGTTATATATGTCGTAGTTGCAGCAAATGAGCGAAAAGTAACGTATGCAGTGAGGGCAATATTTATATTTTCTTGTGAAAAAATATAATCATATGATTGTTTAATGATTGTTTATTTTGTTTGTTTTAATAGAATGTAAAACTTTCACATTTTCTATCGTATCGGCATGAATGTTTCAGTAACATACTGCTAACATTTTCCAGATGAAAATGAATTTAAACACGGTATAAATCGGATTATTTTGAGCATTATTAGATTAGAAATGTTACGCATTTATATTTAATTATCTAGTACAGTTCTAGAAATAATCCGATTTATACCGTATTTGAATTCATTTTAATGTGAAAAATCTCAGGAGTATGTTACTGAATACTGAAAACGTCACGTTTTACATTTCATCAACACTGTATGCCTCTCCAACCGAGATTACAAGCCACCGCCGAACAGCCCAAGTCCTCGCTGGTCGGAACCGGCGTTAAGCCCGTATCGTGAACAGAGTCCTAATTCCGAATGTTCGTTTCTCGCTTCTTTCTGGCCGAAGGGGGAGCGAGATGGGACGCTTTGCGTGCGCGACGGGCGCGAACGCAAAGGACGGAGTGTCAGGCGTCCGAAAGACGGAGTGAGACAAAACATGAACGCGTCGTCTGTCTCGTACCGTCCTCGCTTGTTTTCAGTGCCTCTCGCTCGCTCTCGCCTTCGCCGGACAAGAGTGAGACAGGTGGGGATAGCGAAAAGTCCACATCGTGTACACCAAACCGAGCCCGTAAAGAGACAATACTGTAGTATCTTTTATTTCAGTTTATCCAGATATTATCTTTGCCCATCTCTGTTCTCCAGCCGCTCCACCGTGATTCATTCAAGCCTTCCTGACGACAAAATAGTAATAGGGGAAATGCGGCAACAGCGCGATTCGACTCTCGATACGTCTCGGCAACTATGTCTTTCCTACATTTATCGGCTAGTTTGGTCTTCTACCGGTTTTGATGGTACAAGGCACGAATATATATCATCAGCGCCGGTGACGGAGAATCCTTGAAGCTTCATTCTGTCATTCCTCGAGTCTGTCTCAGTACACGATTCATAAATTCGTTATTATTTCAACGTACGGTGGTTATTAGCGCTCAAACGCACCCTGCACGGATGTCTACTGGAGGCAACTATACCCGCAAAAACTTCCTTCTTGCCGATTCCAGGACGAAAGTTGTAATTTATGCTTCGTTTACTACATCGCGTATACGCAGAGCCGGCCGAACCAGTATGCAAGTTACGCGCTGCATAAGGGCGCCAGTCGAATGGAACGCTAAAAAACTATATCGCACGCTTAATAATAAAGGAATCCAACTCCCACCTAAACGAAATGTAAATGTAATTCCTTTTTTGGGTGCAACAGGTGCAAAAATTTGGGGGCACCAAAAATTTTCTTGCATAAGGACGCTAACTAACCTCGCGTCGGCCCTGCGTAACGTCACGTTGATGCTACGTGGCTGGAGTACACCATTAGCGCCATCAACGGAGAACCCTTGAAGCCTCATTCTGTCACTTTTCGATTCATAAATTCATTATTATTTCAATGCACGGTGGTTATTAGCATTCAAACGCACCAGACCACCCTGCACAGATGTCTACTGAAGGCAACTGTACCCGCAAAAACTCCCTTCTGGCCGATTCCAGGACGAAAGTTGTAATTTACGGTTTGTTTACTACACGACTATACGTACACGCTTAATTTAGCTTGTGTGAGCGTACGCACACATTCAAGGCCCGCCGAACGGCCCCTTTAAGGAGCCCGAGCTCCATGATACTTACCAGAGCCGCGCGGAAGGAGTGCTCGACAGCCGACGATAACGTGGGCCTGCAACGGATAGCGAAAACTGTAGTACTGTACGGTGCAGGCTCATATCCGCAGGAAAGGCTTGAATGACTGGGATTCTTGGGAGCCCCAATGTTCGCTGCCACTGGGGCTCCCAAGAGGGTCAGTTATTCTGGCTATAGGTACGAAGGAAATGTTTCGTAAAATATCAAACCACGTCAAAATCGGTAGGTATTAATGTACGCGCGTAACAAGTGATACCAATGTATGTGTCGCAAGTGAAAATGTGCAATTAAGGTATTTCAATTCCATTTAGAAAATGCAAGTTGTAAATGTTTCCAAAAATCAATGGTTAGTTTGGAAAGCTTTGTTACTTGACACTTCGGGATTTCGTAAGAATGGTTGGCGAGAGGCACAGCTTTTTCTCCAAAATACGGGGTCGACAAATGAAGCCCACGGTAACAAATGATACTAACTATAATTATTCACAATTTCAAAACTTATTTGCATTTTCATAGTTTATTAATTGCATTCGCGGACACTCGCAGTCTCGCCTTGATGGCTCAGGAAGAATCAGCGGAACTGGACTGATAATTACGAGAGTTCGTTAGACCCGTGAACTGCCGAGCGCGTCCGATGTTTCAGGATGTTTGGGATTGGCCCAAACGGCCACAGGCCAAGCCAGCGCGGATTCGCTGCCGAAACCGCGTGCATTACAAACGACTAAACGTGACCTGATCGCGGTATGTATGATCGCGGAGATGAGATCGGTCGGGCCATCTGTCGACGCGCACCTCACCTAATTAGACAGCTGTCTCTCTCTCTACCGTGCGACCGGCGTTGTGTCGCCGGTACAGTCCTCGTCTCGCTCGAGCCGAACAGCTGTTGGGTGGGGTGCTGACGTCACAGAATTCGGCAACCCGGGCCGGTCCATCACCGCGATCGCTCTCTTCTGGTCGAATCGCCGACTAGGCTACAGGTACCCTCTTACCTAGCGCACTTGCGTCTATCTGGAACGTTCCAGGACTTTATACACGAACTGCTTGGTTCTTACGGTTACTCGCGCGTGCTTGCGCGTTTCGCTCTTAAGTGCTACATAATTAAGCTATTGACAATTAATTAGTCTCATTGTAATTTGTTGTGTATTAGTGTTGTAAATACAAAGTGCCCGTGACCTCGTTAAACCTATAGATTATACTTACTGACTATTTTAACGCTATCTTAAGACTAACTTTTAACCTAAATCGCGAACGCTCGAAGCTTCGACGTTTCGCTCTTAAACATTGGTCCTTCGAGCCGGAGACCGGTAAAAATCGCGAGAACGTTCGAGTGATCGGGGTCCGGAACCTTCTACCGCGACCACGTGGTGATCTCGTCCACGCTCGACCTCCACGATGGCCGATAAAATCAGTGCGCAGATCGACTTGTACCACCGTTTAACCCGCGTCTATGAAAATCTGAAAAAGAAAGGCGCGGCTAATATTACGGGCGGTGTAATTCAATCGCGGTTATCCATGCTTGATACTTACTGGACGCAGTTCGTGACTCGACACTCGGCTTTGGTGGAGTCCCGGGGCGCCGAGCTGGAAAAACATGAATATTTCACAAAGGACTGCTTCAGTCTAGCCGAGGAATCTTATATGGACCAGCAGGCCAAACTACTAGATATGCGAGAGGAGTTCATAGGGACGTCCCAATCCCCTAACACAACGCAGCCGCCGGGTCACGCAGAGGGCAGTGAGCTTCGACAGCGGGCCTTGTTGCCCCGAATTAACCTACCGACCTTCGACGGACGCTACAGCGACTGGGCTCCGTTCCACGATATCTTCCCTAGTCATGCAGGACTCGTCTTTAAAAAATGTCGATCGCTTCCACTATCTACGGGGCTGTCTGAAGGGCGAAGCGGCCGACTTGATACGCAACATCAAGACGACGGAGTCAAATTTTAAACGTGCCTGGACGGTACTTCAAGAGCGCTTCTCAAACAAACGCCGCATGGTGCGCTCTCTGCTAGTGAGCCTAACTGACCTTCAGCCCGTCAAGGAGGAGGAGTCCGCGGAGCTGAAAAAATTATACTATGCCGCGTGGGACGTCGTCGACGCTCTCTTCGACATGGGTCGACCAGACCCGACGGATTGGATTGTCCATTTAACGGTGGAACGGCTAGACCTCCAATCGCGCCGAGAATGGGAGACCTCACTCGGAGCCTCTACGGAGCCACCTACCTTGGAGGAGCTCAAGAAATTTATTGACGCACGTATCCATAGTGTCGAAGCCTTGGAGGATCGCCGGGTCGAGCAACAAGCAGAGGACACGAGCAAAAACCGGACCAGCAACAAGCCTGCTCAGGTTCACCAGGTCTCAGGTTCGCCAGGTCACTATTAAGACGTGTGTCCTCTGCAAGAATTCGCACTACCTGCTCTTCTACCCCCGCTAAAAGGAGAAGACGCAGCAGGAAAGAAAGACGACGCTCATTTCGCTGCAACGCTGCCTCAACTGCCTAGGCAAGCATAAAATAGGTGAGTGCCCGTCTAAAAAACGATGTCAAAAGTGCGCAGAAAACCACCATACCTCGATCCACGAGGCCTTTGAGGAAAGCCATGAAGCCACGGTACAGCACGTGACACCCCACCAAGGCACCCTGCGGACGGTGATTCTGGGGACGGCCCGAGTACGCGCGTATACCCCAGCTGGTCAATACGCCGTCGTGCGGGCGCTGATTGATCCTGGCAGCGAGGTATCCCTTATCTCCGATCAGCTCGTCAAGAAACTGGGTCTTACTCGGGTACAGGCACGGATTCCACTGGCTTTCGCGGGTGGGGTGCGCTCGCACAGCACTCGCGGCCTGGTCTGGACCGAGGTAACGGCGAATCAGGACCAGCAGCAGAGCATACGAGTCCCTGCCTTCCCCTTGGCAAACTTGTCCAGCTACAAGCCTCGCAAACTACCCGACTTGTCCCGCTGGAGTCACTTGCATGGCCTGCAATGGGCCGATCTGTTATAAGGTCCGCAAGGGACCTCCGGGCTCACCCTTAGCCCAAAAAACGGCCTTCGGATGGATACTCACTGGAGGCGTCAAGGGAACTCACGTCCAGCAGCCGGATCAACCGAGCCCTACGGTTCAATTCTGCTGTGTACATGCGGAGCTAACAAACATGTTGGAAAGATTCTGGGAACAGGAAGAAGTTCGGGCAAAACCTACCTTGTCCCCAGACGAGCAGGCCTGCGAGAACCACTTCCTCGCTACTTATCGTCGGACCTCCGAAGGCCGGTTCGTAGTCCGACTTCCCTTCAAGAGTCGCCCAGATCTGAGCTTATCGAGAGCAGCAGCCCTGCGCTCCCTGACGTCGATGCAGCGCCGTTTCCAGAGGGACGCGGAATTCCAGAAGGCCTACGAGAACTTCCTGCAGGAGTATGAAGACCTAGGTCACATGCAACCGGTCAATCGCCCCTTGAGCGGTCCAGGGTACTACCTACCTCACCACGGAGTCATGAAAACAACAAGCACGACTACGAAGCTTCGCGTGGTGTTCAATGGGTCCATGCCCACCAGCTCGGGTAAGTCGCTCAACGACTTCTTTCACATCGGTGCTAATCTGTTACCAGCACTAGCCGATATCCTGGTGCGCTGGAGACGTCACCCTATTGCCTTTGTCGCGGACGTGGAGAAGATGTACCGGCAGGTTGTGGTACACCCGGACGATCGGGACTTCCAACGGATACTCTGGAGCAGGAGACCTGGCAGACCAGCAAAGGAGTTTCAACTTTGTACCGTCACTTACGGTTTGGCGTGTGCACCTTACCTGGCGATCCGGTGTCTACAGCAACTAGCCAGGGAAGAATCCACGAGCTGCCCGGCTGGGTCCCGAATCTTACTCTCTGATGTCTACATGGATGACGTCCTGTCTGGTGCACACACGCTCGAGGAGGCCCGACATCTTCATGCGGACCTGACTCGCCTCTGCACAGTGGGTGGCTTTCGGCTGAGGAAGTGGGCCTCGAATTCGCAGGACTTCTTAGGAGCCATCTCCAGTGACGACTTGGGGACTTCACGCGTATGGGACACGGACACCACTCACAGCGTGCTAGGTATCCAGTGGCTCCCAGAAAGCGACAGGTTTCGCATTCGTTGCCTTCAGAGCCGTCCGTCTACAAGGTCAACGAAGCGCATCGTGCTCAGCCAAGCCGTTCAGATCTTCGAGCCTCTGGGCTGGCTCGCCCCGGTCACTGTTCGGGCAAAAATATTCATCCAATCACTCTGGCTGCTGAAGACGGATTGGGACGAACCACTACCACCAACAGAAGATCGACTGTGTAGTGACTTCATAGAGGGCCTACCAGCTCTACGCGACGTGCAAATCCCTCGATGGATGGGCGTGACTGCAACCCAGCAAATCATCGAGATCCACGGCTTCTCGGATGCCTCCGAACGAGCCTTCTCAGCCGTGGTCTTCCTACGAGTCAGCACCGGCGACGGCCAGCGGCAGATCAGCCTCATCACGGCGAAGACGAAGGTAGCCCCGCTTAAGCGAGTCTCACTGCCGAGACTGGAGCTTTGTGGTGCCCACATGCTCACTCGACTGACCGCCCGAACACTGGAGACGCTGGAGCTTCCGATCGGCGCTGTTCATCTGTGGACACATTCCCTGGTTACGTTAGGCTGGATCCAATCCCAGTCAAGCAAATGGCAGACGTACGTGGCCAACCGCGTGGCGGACATCCAGCGCACACTGCCTAACGCACGGTGGCATCACGTGCGAAGCCAGGACAACCCTGCAGACTGTGCCTCCCGGGGATTGCCACCGACGGAGCTGCCTACCCATCCGCTGTGGTGGACCGACTTGGCTCGCTGTCACGGATCACTGGTCCAGAGTAGTAAGACTAAGCGGGTTCCAACGCAGGTCCTCTGAGGGGAGCGCGGGGGCGGGGGGAAGTGAGGGCGCGCGGGGGAGCGCGGCGGAGGGAAACATGGGCGCGGGGCCTGCGGGGAGAGGAAGACAGGTTGCGCGCGCACGAGCCGCGGAGTGGGGGAAGCCGCGATGATGGAGGGGATCAGTCCGGGCCGAGCCGCCGCGGAGACCTCTCCAGACCGGACTCACCGTCGGAAATTTTTCAGACCTGACCTAGGGAGGGGACAGCCCCTGAAAAATTTCTGGGGGCGGGTCCTGTCTGAAAAATCTTTTTTCAGACTCGATCCGCTCCCTGAATTTTTTTTCCCGAAAATTTTTTTCCAAACCATTATGCGACATACAGACATTTATTTCCAATGCAGAGAAATAATAATTTTTTAATCAATGATCCAGCGAACTATTATGTAGCAAACAGAAATACTTTTTTCTGAACCAATATGCAGCAAGCATTTTAATGTTTTTAACGCTAACAGCATTTTAAAGTTTTTAACGCTAACAGCATTCTAAAGCGTTCCGATTTAACGTCGCGGCGTATCGCGCGATAACGTGTGTAACTTAACTCCTTTGAGAAAGCTATGCAAGATGACGTCATTTGACAGCATGAAAAAAGGTATGAATAAAATAAACGCTGAATCTTAGAATTATGTGGTAAGGAGGATGATGGGTAAATAAACTGACACAATGAAATACGTTTAAGAATATATTACAAAAAATAGAATAACTAATAATGATAATGATAATGATAATGATAATAAAAAAGAAAATATAATAAAATAATAAAGTAAATGAAAAAGAAATGAAAACAGGAAAATATCACTCGGGAGGCGGCGATGGTGGTGACGATGGCGGTGTATAAAGCCCCTCGGGCCATTCGGGAGGTGGAGATGTTGGCGATGGTGGTGGCGACGCCGACGAAGATGGTGTCGACGGCGTCGACGGCGGCCACCAGGGTGCCGCATCGCCAGATGATGATGGCGACGATGGAGGCAGCGACGGGGACCCCGGAGGCGCCATCACCCACCCTGGATGTGATGGCGGCTGCGGCCTACTAACATCTATCCAGGGGGGTGATTCTGGTGATGGGAGCCGCGGCTGCCGCAGGGGCCCCATTTGCCGATATGGCACCCACGGGCGCCGCAGCCTTTCCACCAGCCCTGACTGCCGGCGCATCCGCGGCTCCTGGGGAGGCACCACCGGAGGTGCGTCCTGGACCTCCACCAGGACCCTCGCCAATATCGCCAGCTGCACCAACAGTTCATAATTCTAGAACACATACACAAACATCGTTATAATTAAGCACAAACATAGTTATAATTAAGGACATAAATAAACATAATAAACATGAAACACACATACCACTGGAGGCTGAGGCGAATGCGGCGATGAAGGTGGTGATGATGGTGATGATGGTGGTGATGATGGTGGTGAGTCCTAGAAGATAGAAATCCACGATATAATATTAACACAGCCACCTGATTCGATCTCACTCGATTTCAACTGTTAAACGTGATAAATGTAAAAATATTGCAAAGTACATACCTCAGGATTGTCCCGACATAGATCGGGGCTCCCCTCCGGTGCAATGCATTCCCATGATTTCAATGATCCCATTATTTCACACAAGAACTAATAAGACACTTTCGGTCAATAAGACACTTTCAGTCATTCACAGTTTGACAGGTAACTGGTCTCGCTGTATGTCCTGGCTCTCGCATATAAACTCCTATCATGAAATCGAGAAGTGCGTAGCTTTGCAAAAGTAAGATAGTATTGTTTTCCACATTCATTTTCGCTGATCGTCCACTCCTTCGCATGTATCTTCTTTCCATTCTTCGAACGGCTTGGAACGTGTATCGAACGGGTATTGAACGGCTTTGAACATGAATCGAACGTGAATCGTACCACTCTGAACGTAAATCGAACGTGAATCGAACGTGAATCGAACGGGTACAGAACGGCTTTGATCGGGTGTCAAACGGGTATTGAACGTGAATCGAACTACTCTGAACGTGAATCGAACCACTCTGAACGTGAATCGAACCGCTTCTACATAATTATAACTATCGTCTTAATCTAGCATATAGGAGGTTGGGAAGGGTGAAGAAAAAACATTTATGCATTAAAAAAATTGATCATATTTTATTTATGAATTTCTCTTTGATGTTTAGACCACCAGTTGAATATTTTAAATACATTTTGCATGGCACAATGCTTTGCGTGTCTGCCACATCGCAGAGTATTAACTAGATTTAGCTTATTTAGAGATTTAATATCCTCGTAGTCAATGTCCAGCGTCTCGATGATCACGTCAGCTCTCGTATTTTCATTGAGGAATTCCGCAAGCCAGTCGCGTTTCTGCAACCCTTTAACGTATACGATATGGGATGTGTCATCTTCTTCGTCGATTGCATCAGCTACAGCTTTCGAAATTAGCTGTTTAGCCATACTGTACGGAACGTCTCCATCGTCCCACCGTAGTCCATGATGTTTTGCCACCAACCATCGGATGCTTGATTTGTCGGATTTCACAAGAAGATATTGCGGCATTGACCTCCCAAAAATATAGTGCGAGAGAATTGTTCCCTTTCGTAGGATAGCCACTTCCTTCACAACAAATCTTCCATCAACGATGAACCCTTGCAGGTCAACAAATGTTGGTACAGCCATTATCGGGACAATTTAGAGGTTCGTTCGCTTCCAAGACAGACGGGAGAATGCAGTCTTTCTCGTAAAGCATCTTGATTTTCACGATGAAATTTTTATATGATTTTTTTACACATGAGAGGGCAGGCAAGTAGCGTGACAATTTAATTTATTTTGCGCACCACGTTTGTCAGTGGATTGTATTCAACCACCCGATCATGCAGAATCAGACAGTAGGCCGTAGTATTTGCAGGCACATTCTCTTTACACTCGAATTCTATGCGCACGTCCACGGTGCCATTCTTGATCGACTCATTTTGTCGCGAGCAATCAATTACCACGAAGGGACCAAATTGTAAAAATTCAGCCACGGTGAATAATGCCTCGTTGCACCTATGTCCATAATACGATTTATGGAATTGTGTATACATGTGAAACAAGATGGCATGCTTATTCTTGTCAAAGTCCAAGTTCATGTCATCATATGGATAAAATTCTGAGTTGAGAAAAAGTTTTACATTGGTCAATTTACAGTTGTTGAACTTAGTAATATCTTCAGGCATCACATTCTTTCGATTAGTCTGTAAAGCAAGGATGATGCATCGCGGCTTCTCCAGCTGTGCAGATGCCTTCACGGCCCACGAATGCTTGGTCCTGCTCTATAAGAGAGGATACTCGTAAAGATCCCACGAGTGGAAACAAATGTTCAGGTTTTGTCCACTTTCCAAAGTACGTAGCAACGATAGCTTATTAACGTCGTTCAGCGTCACATGAGGCATCCGCCATTGTAGTTTAAGTAATTCAATTTCTGGTTCCAACATCTGTGATCCTATCAGAGCATTGTTGTCGTTGCGCGATAGTATTAAAATCAATTCGTGACGCGCATTAATAATCATGCGTTTGTAGTCTTCGCAAAATCCCAGCAAATATTTGAGTGGGACGCAAAAATTGAAATGATTTTTCACTATTAGCCCATCGCGTCGTTTCAAGTCCCATCCGGCATTCTCCATATTTTTGTCTTCATCAGATGTCAGCGATACATAGTTTTTAAGCGTGCTAGTTATTCCAACGTTTCTGTTGCGATCAATCTCCACACCGTTCAGCTCGTATCGAATCTCATCGAATAAGAACGCTACACAATTATTTCCCAACATCACTGTTAACGCATCGTTTTGTTTATTTATCCTCAATTTCCCCTCCACATAGAGGAAACTTTCACACGGTAATGTGTATAAATCCTGCTGCTGTATCGGTATTCTTATCTCATCGCTGTATCCAAACGTTGTGTTGACATATGGGTTGTATGTGTGAGTCTCGAGCTTCACGATACGATCATCAAACGTCGGCTTCCCTCCAATGCTTAGAATGTCAACCATTTTTTCAACTTATATGCGCACAATGAATCCCAATGATTTCAAAAATGCAATGTTCGCAGCACTGAGCCTCTTCTTTTTAGCGTGATCAGAGCTGTTGCAGTTGTAAACAATTTCACTTGGAAGAAACGGGTTTCTGGAGTCGTTCAACACAAGCATCTCTTTCACACCACACGTATTATCGCCGTCGTCGCACGTGCAGTCTGATGGTAATCTCTTCACCTCGAAAATCTAGCAACCGTCCGTCTTGATCCACAACGCGTATCGTTAGATCCGTAACGATCCGTGCGGTGATTGGAAGGTAAATGATCTGTGCAGGCGTTTCCGATATCTTATATCCTGGCGGAACTCTCGGAGAAAATTCATGTATCGTATGTACACGTCTCCCATTGTTGTACGCGCCAGTGGTCACGCTACATTCTACGCGGATAATGTTCACATTCATGATATTAATTGGATCGTCTGATTCGTGCCACCGCCCTGGTTCTAATACCCGATTCGTCGAGAAGCCTAGTAGTGATCCAATGTTATTGCGCTTTGTAAAATCTACGGTGAACGAGCAGTACAGCTCGCTTTTCATGGTGTTGTTGTTGGGACGCAACACTATAGGATACGCATCGTTGTCACCATTGCTGGGGTCATCGAGATTTTTAGGATACCGCTCGAGTAATCGCTGCCTCAAATACTTGGCAATGGCGTCTAGTTCGTAGGAACCGTGTGGAATCCTAATAATTTCAGGAGTGGTATCAATGCTGTTTTTGATGCCATAGTTTGAGGCGAAGTAGAATTTATTGTTGCTCCAGTCGATATTCGGTATTGTATGATAAGTTTCAAAGGTTGTTAGACCAAGCTCGTAATCATCATCGCTCAAATCTATGGGTGGAAAGTAGCTCACCGCGAGGGTGCTACTCTTGCCGGTTAGAGTGAATGTTAATGACATATTCCGAGCTGCACGGCTTGACTAGTACTGAATCATAGTGGTGGGAAGTCAATCCTTAAATTTGGTGTCGATCGTTTGTAGAAAGCGTAGACATAGTTGTCCACAATTGCTCTGATTGTACTTCTGATAAGACGTTCGATTGTATTCGATTTTCACAGCATCTTTATCCAGATATTGTACCAATTACTTAGGCGGTCGAAGATTCCCAAAGCTGTCGAAATATATAGCTCGACACCCTCTCTTCGCATATGCCACCCAATGAGTCCCCGGCCCCTCGACATTGTCCAAATTTACGATACCACTCTTGTTTCGAAGTTCTCCTCCGACTGGTAGTGCATTGCGCATAAAAACACCTCTAAAGAATGGAATACGCATACGTTTTGCAAACTCCTCCAATTGTGCATCGGTAGTTAGACCCGCGGGCATTTTTATTTTCTTTTCGACGTTTTTTTTTTTTCGTTTCGATATTCCCTGTCCGCGCTTGTATGGCGCGAGATAAAGTCCACGACCTTCCATGGAGAGATTATGACGTTGCATTTCCTGCAACTGATGCTGCGCCGCCTTATTATCATTTACCGCCTTGGCGATCCCCGCCGCTCCACCAGCTAACGATCCGAGAACACCTAGCAGCGGGAGAAGTGGTAATATACCACCCCGTTTTGCCACCGGAAGAATCCGCTTTTGCGATGCTCTCTTTGGGGTCCTTTTACGGGTTTTTGTTTTTGTTTTCATCCCCATTCCGATTTTCGTCTTGGCCTTCATAGTTGCCCAAATAGCTGTAGCAGCACCTCTTTCACCCAGAGTCGAGTCTTGCGCAACGATGCGTTTTCGCGCTTTGTCAGCGAGAACTTTATCTGCCGCGTGCCTTTCGCCGAGGTCGTTGCTACGCGAATACGCAATATCGTGTTCGCGACACGCTGCGTCCAACGGATTGATGCCTTGGTCACCTCTAGCCAATCGTTTTATCAGATGAGTTCCTGGACCGCAAAACTGATATCCCGGAATATGTAATTCGATAGGTAGCGCGTTTATCGCCCGATTTAACAGACCACAGCCTTTCTTTACTCTCGTCGGTGACATTCGCTACAGTTTTTAATCAATGGTGCTGCACCGTCGATATGTGTTCGCTGCCAAGGGCGATTATAATGTTCCAAGCACCGACGATGCTGCCGAACCTCAGAATCGACTTTTATATGCTCGGGGAGCCTGTCCCACAACTGCTCAATGTGTCTGCCAAACACAGAGATGCTTCAAACCTATCGTAGAACCCTCAAAACATATTATGGAAAATACCGCAGCGGCAGAAGTTGACAAATCATCGTTGATGAGCACAGACGTTGAAGAGAATGAAACATTAACGCCTAAAACAAAAATTCATCCGAAAGGGAACACACCATGCAAGGCAAAGAGGAAACCACACACGTCATCGAAATATTCACCCCTAACCTCTACACCAGTTCAATCGAAGCGGAAACGACGGAATGCCACGTCAAACGATTCTCCGGTTCCACCAACGCCAATAAATACAATTCCTCATGTACAATCGCTCTCAACCATTGATGATGATGACGTTTTCGAAACTGGTCCCAACGAACCGTTGGCAACATCTGTTAGGCAACAACTCCAAACACCCGAGGGACAAGAAACGTTTCGCAGCCATTTCGGTCCGCTGGGGCAAAAATACATGAGCGCAATCCTAAGTGGTGATAAGAACACAAAAATTGACTATGTGTACGGCGTATACTTTGACGATAGTAGACCCATGCTTGGGGATAAGGCTTTCGATATAGACAAGGATGACAATATAATCATAGATGGTGTAAAATACAGAGGAACAGTCGGCCTTTACGAACTGATTTTCAAGAGAATTCCTGACGACACTGTATGCACCGATGCCGATAAACAAAAATACAAAAGTATACTGCTGGCGACAAACGCCCACAGACGCGATCATGTCGCTAAAAAGCCCCCATTGAGCAACAAGGGATACAAGTACAAACATGTAATTGCACCGCTACTCCCTAGCGCATCGGCTAGTAAAGCAGGGAAAGGTCTAAGGACACCGCGAGCCATGGTGGTAAACGATAACAAGATCGATTACGTGCACTGGGACGATCCCAAGGAACTGGTGGATCGGTTGCGTTTGCTGGAAGCGTCGCGTCAGGCGGGTAACAACTCTCATGATCCTGAAATTCTATCTATTCACGAGGAACTCCACGAGATAGGCCTCATTATATAAGTTAAACCGCACCCCGATGATGTGCATAGTATGCATCGAGATGCCGATCAACAAGTTTGGGGTATCGCTCGAGAAGAGTGGAGCAGCTAGAATGGACTATTACAAATGGAACGGTGTGCTTCGAAATTACATGCGAGATAACGCTCTTTGCGTGGTTGGTGCCGATTTTGATGCAAAATCACGCAAGATACGACGCGTAACTCAGCCGGTGGCTGACACCGATGCCGTCAATAAACTATACGTTGAAAAGAGCATTAAATTTTTGAGAGAGCAGCAGGAAGAATTAGAGAGGAAGCTGGTCGTGTTTCAGAAAGATATGCTGACGTTGCAAAACAGTGTTCAAAATATATCGCAGGCGTTGAATTCTATCCCACAGCCGGACAATGAAATTCGTAAAGTTAAAGAGGCTATAACCGCTTTTACTACGGAGCAGCAACTTGTTCAGAATTTCCTGGAACCGACGGGAAGCACATAATGCATGTACATGATAATTATCGCATCATTCGTGTCCAAGACACCTCTGCGGTCAAACATGCAACCATTATCGAAATCCAAGAGTAAAGAAAACCATAGCCACAAAAAACGACAACTCGTTGAGGAATTGCATGCTCCAGCTCGAAGACATTTCCCACGAAGGCGCGTCATAGTGCATGGATACGATGATCTGTGGCAAGCTGACATTGTAGAAATGCGTCCATACTCGCGATTCAATCAGGGTCACCACTACATACTCACCGCCATCGATGTGCTGAGCAAGTATGGGTGGGCGTTACCGCTCAAAACTAAAAGTGGTGCTGAGGTGACTAAAGCGTTTGCAAAGATATTTAGAGATCGATATCCAAAAAATTTGCAAACCGATCAAGGAAAAGAATTTTACAACGCCGATGTGCAGAAACTCTTTACAAAGCACGACATTAATCATTATTCGACGTATTCGGTGATGAAGGCCTCCGTCGTGGAACGTTTCAATCGAACTTTGAAGAACAATATGTGGAAAATGTTTACACTCAATGGAACCTACAGATGGACCGATGCGCTACCGCGTCTACTTGCAGAGTATAACGCACGAAAGCATAGAACCATCGGAATGCGTCCTTGCGATGTTACCCCTGCGATCGCCGATAAGCTGCTAGCCACCGTGTACAGCAACATAAAGATCGCTGCTCCAGCGAGATTCAAGTTGGGCGAGTTTGTGCGCGTAAGCAAATTTAAAACCATCTTCGATAAAGGCTATACACCGAATTGGACAATGGAGGTGTTCAAGATAGCCAAAGTACAGGCAACTAATCCTGCGACGTATCTGCTGGTTGATTCTTGTGGAAAACCTGTTGCCGGAGGATTCTATGAACACGAGCTGCAACGCGTCACCGATCCTGATGTGTATCTAGTGGAAAAAGTGTTGCGTAGAAAGGGGGATAAGGTGTACGTCAAGTGGCTGGGCTTTGATAAATCACACAATTCTTGGATAAATAAAAATAATGTATTGTAAAATAATACACGGTTCAATAAATACAATGATACATATGTGTATGTGTGAACAATTTATTTAACATTTTGCTGCAAGCGACGTCGATAATATCATTCAAAGGCACATGCCAGCAGTTCGCAATCAACAAGAGATTTATCATCGAAATATTCACTATCACGTATAGCTTTAACAGCGCAGCATGAGCCTAAAGTTTCAGCGATGATATTGCACCGCTGTAACACGCTCACAAAATTTTGATGAAAACTTCATATCGAAATGATGTGTAGTTTCATAAAGAGCGAGGGAGAAAACCAGACAATCAAAATAGGATTCTGGAATATCCATATCTCTGTTAGCCCAATGATATCCAGTTGTTCTATGAATTCCTCGAATTTAGTGAAAAATTATGTATCTTTATGTATTAGCCCATGGATAGTAAAGAAAGATATATAATTTTTCACTAAATTCGGGGAATTCATAGAACAACTGGATATCATTGGGCTAACAGAGATATGGATATTCCAGAATCCTATTTTTATTGTCTGCTTTTCTCCCTCGCTCTTTATGAAACTACACATCATTTCGATATGAAGTTTTCAAATTTCTTTTTTATATTATACAATAAATACAATAAATACAATAAATACAATAATTTCTATTTTACAATGGAATTTGGTAATGTCCCCAGGGCAGAGTGTCGGTCGAATCTGGTACGATATACCGCTTGTCGTCGTATGGACTTAGAGCGATTTTGGATTCCGAAATGGTGTACACTTTATGCAATTTAGACCGTATGCACGATTGTCTGCGAACCATTTCGATCTCCCTATGCAAACACTGCGCGTAGTTGTCGAAAGTTATCGTTCTGGCTATGATGCTGGTCTTGACGCCTTTCGCCTTTTTCGTATCTTTTTTGCCGTCTACGCGAAGTGCATACATTTTCGCTCTAAGACCTACGAATTCGGTCATTATCGCATCGTTATTTTCATCCTTCATTAGCCCTGGCACCTTCTTATTTACACGCGGCATATTATATGCATTGTTGATGGGATAATCGCTTGTGTCGAATCTATCGGTATTATGTTTCATGGACTCATAGATATCGTCGCATCGAATGTGATAAATGAGGCTGTCAGTGTCGGTGTATAGAATTTTACAATTTTGAGCGTGCAGGGGAGACATGTACTCGTGGTGAAATTCATACAAACAAATTTTTGATATGTCCAGAATGCACATACCCACATATATCGGTTTGTTGAATTTCACCTCGAGTTTTCGCAATTCAACAGCTATTAAATTTTCCGAAAAAACACTTCTGCTGTGGAAATTCGGTTTCGCGATCATTGCCTCCGCACCATATCGCCCTTCCCAATGTGTTAAAAGTTTTACATCCACATGGTTTCGCACATTTTCCATAGTCTTACCAAATACCGCGTTGTTCATCAATTTATACAAATTTTTTTCAAAATCGTTTGTTGCAGCTGTTCTAAACCGTGTATTTAGTTCGATGTAATCGCGGAGCCAGGGAGATTGAGCGAATTGGAGCACGCGGTGTATCTTTGTAATACGAAGACCGTGACGCGTGCACTGCTGCAGATTGCGATAATGAATAACGTAACGCTGCTTATCATATACCGTCGCGAGTAATTTGTCCTGCCTGCTGCCTGGTGGTTTGGCACGCGTCGGACAGAACGGTAGATCGGCATGAATGTTGTGCAGACGTTGCGGATATTCCAGATCTACCTCGAGAATGTATCCCGTGGGCGAATCGGAGGCGATTGAAGATATGTCAAAATTTACAACATCTTCGACCCATTGAAATTTAGCGTATGGCAGAGGCTGACACATTGCCCATCCATACAAATTGTTCACGTCAAAGTACATCAAGTACGATGACTCTTCCGATGCGTCGTAAGATGACATGTACTTGTTATTGGCATGTGCGTATCTTCCGGAACATTGACTTAAGCCCCCGCGTATACCACGTTCGATAAACATGACCATGTCGACGTCTGTGAGCAATTCAAATGTAATTTTGGTGTGTTTTAGCATTGCATCCCATGTAAAACCAGGTAGAGTATAATAATGTGCTGAATCTAATCCGTAGCTCTTGATGCAACTTTCGCGAAAATTTTCAAAAATATCTGCCAATAACAAGACATCAGTTTTCAAATACATGTCGCTGTATTCGCCCAAGGTACTAATCTCGAAACGCTGCCAGACAGTCTCAGCATGTACGTAATCGGTCTCGGATACAGTTTCACCCGTTAACGAACTGTAGAATGATTCGCGCGGCGGTAGGCATGGATCCTGCAGCTTGTTCGCGCAATCAAGGTATTCATATGGAAAGATACCCTTTCGCGTCACCAAATTGAAATCTTCGGCGGATAATGTTTCAAATTTGGATCGTAAAATTTTTAATTGATCTGTGCTCAGAAAAGATACTAATTTGTCGAGACTGGTATTGAGAAATTTGTACGAATCGATGAATCGTAATTTAATATAATTTCGCGAGTCTGATTCAGCCGTATCTTCGGCATTTTTTGTGAATGAAATATACTTTTCTTTCGTTATAGGCAATACGTCAACGTGACCTTCAAAAGCGGTAGCTATTTCCTCGATAATGAAATGTGAATCGTAGCCGGATAAATTATGGAAAACTATGGGGATGTAAAACGCGTTTTTATAATTTAAATTGCACTCCGAATGTGCTGGACCTCTGAACCGTCCGGATAGATGGCAATGATCATGAACTCGTATATCATTAGCCTCAAATGGTTCTTCGCAAATATGACAGTGTGTTGCATCGCGAAATGTCATCCACTGTTCAGGAGTTAAATCAAGCATGGGAACATTACTAGACAAGATGGGTTTGGCGAAGTTTGCAAAATTTTTTAGTTCGTCTATGAACCATGAAACACAATCCGCGTTGCGGCGACATCGATACGTCGATAGCGATGTATCATACGAGCAATGCATATAATATGCAATGCTATGAACTTTATGGTGTTGATACGTGTGTAATTTATTGTCTTCAATTTGGCGGCTGTCCTCTGTTTTCTCGATGATGCATTCGAGATCTGCATACACCACGAAGGGGAGCCGCTCCTTCATACCGTGGTTATTGAAACTCAGCAAGTTGTTTCCTTCACTGGGCAGCAGGATGGCGCAATCGTTCATCTTGCCGCAGTCCACTGTATGAAGCTCCAACTTCTGGGTAGATCCGAAGTAGTGCATACATCTGTAAAAACACAAAATTTTTTTTCTTTTCTTTTCTTTTTTTCCGCGTGACATTTTAACATTTCACAAGTTTTCTATACGTACCGATCGCAGATGAATTTCTTTGCTTTGTTTTTGCTCAGCTGCGCGCTCACCAGCCTGGACAAGTTCTTGATCCACACAAAATGCCCTACATCACCGTGCTCTTGATTCGGCGTGTAGAGCAAGTTTACATGTCGATCCCTCTTTTGGGTGGTGAGACGCAGGGGGAAGACTGTCGATCCCTTCGGCTTCTCCATCTCCATCTCCATCTCGAAGCTGTACACGTTGATGGAGATGTCGTTCAACCGTTCAAACTTCCCGATATGTCCCAGAGACATCGGGAACTCAATGCCCTGGAGATTTAATACGGACGCATAGTCGGGGTATGAACTTGGGCGCACGGTGTCTCGTTCGGCAGGATGGAGAGCGGCGACCACTGCCCACGCGAAGCATGCATTGTCCGGGGATTGTACGCTAATTGTTGCATTCTTCAACAATAAATTCTGCGGCAACTTGTAGTGGCACCCCGCGCGCAGCGGATTGTACTTGTTGACATTGACGGTTAGGGTGAGGATTCTCGTCAATGCCCATCCGCTGTCGCGTTCCTGGAACTCTTCCAACGATGCCAGGGTGGGTTCGACGACGCATCGCTGATACCACTCCTGTAGATCGGATGTGCGGAAGAGTTCGCAGTTTCGGGTGTTGATGCTTTTGCAAGCATGCTTGTCACTCGCCACAAATTCACCGTTGAACACTGTGTTCACTTTGAGGTTCCGCTGTTTCCTCAAAGCGCCCCGCACATGCTCCAGCACAATGGTCGCCGCATCTTGAAGGAAGTTGCGCGGCTCGATGTAGTTTGAATTTAGCACTGCACCAGTTAATACGCGGCTATCGAACGCAGCGTCTATTTCGCGCCACAAAAGTCCTGTGCTCGAATGTCCGGCACCTTCGCGCACGAAACGTCTGCGCAACGAATATTTTAGTCCTTCGAGATGCGCGATTCGAGCAACCACGGATTGTCGAACACCAATCGATAATCGCGGGCGTTTTACGCGGCTCTGTTCTTCCAACGATTCGATACATTCGTTGCACCGTTCTTCCCACGCGAGGTACTCTTCCCGGGAAATCAATCGCGCAGATTGATCCAATAATTGGCGTTCTACTTGCGCGAATTCTTCCATGATCGTAAATGCAGTGTGTATTTTCCTCGCAACACGTTGCAGTGATTGGAGGCTTTGCGCAGTTTGGAGAGCGCGCTTTTATTGTTGGTGCCACGATTTGATATCGCCGTCTAACTCTTTTGGCGTACCTCCCTCCCTCGAATGCAAAAAACGATGATCCATCCTAATATGGTTCTCTGCAGTTTCTGCTGATACAGCATAATTCTTTCCATGATTCACGCGTATGACGAATTGGTGTGCAAGATCATTCGACACAGTTTCTGCTGATTCCACATAATTCTAAGATTCGACGTTCCCAAAAGTATTATATTACGTTCAACACATGTCGAAACTTTTATCCTTGAGGGTGGGACTCAAATCACTTGCGATCATGTGATATGACCTTATATGGCGTGCAAACTCCAAATCATTCGATACAGTTTCTGTCAACACGGCATAATTCTATGATTCATGCATATGACGTTTCTCAAAGTATTATACTGTATTCACATCATAAAAATATATCTGAGAAATAAGAGGAGGGGTAGATGGTAGAGGTGGTGCATAGCACCACTATTTAAGCCAGCTCCTCGCACGCTATTACATTAATGCTCTGGAACCTCTCAGTGACTTTCGACATATATATACAGTGCTTCGAAAAATGTGCAGTACCAGTGCCGAAGCAAACGTTGAACGCATGATATATTACATTCCGATCATGCAGGATGATGTATCGCCATGTAGGAAGAACACATCTAACATGTAAGATTTAATTTTTTCATACCATACCATATCATCGTTATATCTAACATGTAAGATGTAATTCGTTATTTATTTATTTATGTGTTTTTTCCTGATACACGGTAATTTTCATGATCGGACTCTTAGATTGCGTCAAACATCACGTATCATGGTTAGAAGATACGCGCTAACGCCTGCATCATATAAATATCTGGAAATTGGCATCAACGTGCAATCTATACGACAGGTGGAAATTGTTCTTGGCGACAATCGTGGGAATCAATTGTTGTTGCATCTTCCAACATGGAAAACGCTAATGGAAAAACGCACAGACATCGAAAAACGTGCACAATTAATTGGATCAGCACCACTGCGGATTGACGAATTGATGGTAGAATTTTGTACAATGTATAATTCGCGAATTGTGAAGATGTCGCTACATAATAAGTCTTTATATTTCAAATTAGAAACTATGAAGTTTTTATTCAATCTCGAGCGTTGTATCGACCACATGTATTCGCAGCTTTCCGAAAATACGCATCTTGTTCATATGAAATTTTCAAATTTTGTCACCGTGTTACAACGGCATGATGCCGCTGGTGAAACTTTAGATTCGTGTCACATCGCTAAAACTATATGCGACAGCGAATATTTCGATGGTGAATCTCTTATCGATTGCGAACTGCTGGCATGTGCTATGAATGATATTGTCGGCGCCGCTCGCAGCAAATGTTAAATTGTACAATTAGTACATTTTTTGTAACAATATATATCATAAACATATATAATGCCTCACTTTTATTTACCCGTCTTCCTTCTCTCCTCTCTTTCCATGATTCATGTGTATGACGAATTAATGCACAAAATCATTCGATACAGCTTCTGCTGATACAACATAATTATATGTATCCGCGACTGTATCAAACTGTAGAAGATGTGAGGATAAAATAAAATTTCTTAAACACATATTATTTCACCATTTCATTTATCTGTCATCCTCCTCGCCACCTAATGTTAAGATTCAACGTTTCTGGTGTGATAGATGTTTGTTAGACGTTTGATACGCGATCAAAGTGGTATGGTATAGTGAAATGATGCAAACGAAGAAGGGAAAGAAGATGCGTGTGAATAAGGAGAGGATTGTCAGCGGAAAATAAAGGTGGAGAACAACAACATCTTACTTTGCAAAGCTACGCACTTCTCAGTTTCATGATATGAATTTACATGCGGGAGCTTGGAGATGCAGTGAGACCAGTTGTCTCTGTGGCAGTGAAGCGTGACATACATAGGTGCTACAAAAACTGTTATAAAAAAATTTGTGCCTCAAAAAAACCAATGGGATTATCGAGGATCGCCCCAGAGTGTGACCCCGAGGTATGTACTTTACAATATTTTGACATTTATCGCGTTTAACCGTTGATACCGAGTGAAATTAAATCAGGTGATATTATATCGTGGGTTTCTATCTTTTAGCGCTCGCCACCGCCATCCCCTACGTGGTCTGCGGATTGGGGCTCACCTCCATCGCCCCCATCGCCGCCGCCGCCGCCGCCCCCATCGCCGCCAATTCTACAGGTATGTAATGCATTGTTTTTGTGTGCTTCGTGTTTAATATGTTTAATGTACCAATGTTATATCAACGTTTGTGTTTATGATCTAGAACTGTAACGAGTTATGGTGGCGGCGCCCAGGGTGGCGGGCCGATCTGCTGGCTGAGGCCAATCAGCCAGTAGATCTGCGTGTGCGGCGGCGGAACCTGCAGGCTGGGCTGAGGTGGGCCCCATACCATGTGCCAGCACCGCCATCACCACCACCATCACCACCATCACCACCATCACCACCGTCACCACCACCATCACCACCACCATCACCACCGTCACCGTCACCACCACCATCGCCATCATCGCATCCCCAGTAATTTTTTTTCATTTTTTTCCCCCCTCCCAACGCTTTTTATGTTATATTTTGTATTTTTATTATTTTATTATTTTTATTACATATTTTTTTTCTTTATATATTCGCTTTTGTCTTTTGTCTCTGCCTTTGTAACAATATATATATTCGTTAACGTATTTCATTGTACCGCTTTATTTACCCATCATCCTCCTTACCACATACGGATCGAGTCTGAAAAAAGATTTTTCAGACAGGACCCGCCCCTAGAAATTTTTTCAGGGGCTGTCCCCTCCCTAGGTCAGGTCTGAAAAAATTTCCGACCGTGAGTCCGGTCTGGAGAGGTCTCCGCGGCGGCTCGGCCCGGACTGATCCCCTCCATCATCGCGGCTTCCCCCACTCCGCGGCTCGTGCGCGCGCAACCTGTCTTCCTCTCCCCGTAGGCCCCGCGCCCATGTTTCCCTCCGCCGCGCTCCCCCGCGCGCCCTCACTTCCCCCCGCCTCCGCGCTCCCCTCAGAGGACCTGCATTGGAACCCGCTTAGTCTTACTACTGTCCAGCCCCGAGGTCCCACCACCCAACCAGGACCTGGAGGACCAACGGCAGACATTTCACGTTCAGGCCACAACGGGTAGCGAGGTGAGCTCACACATTACTAAATTCTCAAACTTACGACGTCTCCTTAGAGTAACGGCCTGGTGCTGTCGATGGCTGCACAAGCACCAGGGTGCACGGAAGCCCTGCCTCGCTGGCCACGAGCTCCAGGAAGCGCAACGCCGGCTGGTACGGCTAGAACAGAGGAGATACTTCGCTCAGGAACTCAGCTGCCTCCAAGCCAAACGACCCATCCAGAGCAAGAGCCGTGTACTGCGACTCAACCCAATTCTTGACGAGGACGGCATCTTGCGTGTCGGCGGGCGGTTGCAGCACTCGCTGCTACCCTACAGTCACAAGCACCCAATCATTCTGCCGGACGAATCACACTTGGCCTCGCTCTGGGTCGACGACGCCCATCGACGGTGCCTGCACGGCGGCACCCAACTCACGCTGTCGACGTTACGCCAGCACTGCTGGATTCTTCGAGGACGACCACTGGTGAAGGCACATATCCACCGTTGTCCCACCTGCGTGCGTTGGAAGGGTAATTGTATGAACCAGCTTATGGGCAACCTCCCCGCGAGTCGCGTGACCCCTTGCCGACCGTTCTCACGAGTAGGCATCGATTATGCCGGCCCTATCCTTTTACGTACCAGCAAAGGCCGAGGCCAACACGCGTATAAGGGCTACATCGCACTCTTTGTCTGCCTGGCTACGAAGGCAGTGCACTTGGAGGTGGTGTCGGACGGCACGACTGCCGCTTTTCTCGCCGCACTACGCCGATTCATCTCCCGACGGGACCGTTGCAGCCAAATCCTGAGTGACTGCGGCACCGCTTTCGTGGGAGCAGCTAGAGAGCTACGAGACCTACTGCGGACCGCCACCTCGAGCCAGTTCCTAGATGCGGTGGCTTCTGAGGGCATTGAATGGACCTTCAACCCACCGACGGCACCACACTTCGGCGGAATCTGGGAAGCGGCGGTCAAATCCGTCAAACACCACCTCCGACGCGTAATAAGCGAGCACAAGCTCACATACGAGGAAATGGCGACTTTGCTTACCGAAATTGAGGCCTGCTTAAATTCGCGCCCGCTTCAACCATTGTCCGATGATCCCGACGACGTCAGTGTACTTACACCCGGTCACTTCCTCATCGGGGAGGCCCTGACTGCGTTCCCTGAACCAAATCTCGAGGAACTCCCAGAAAATCGGCTCTCTCGGTGGCAACTCGTGCAGAAAATGCAACAGCATTTCTGGCGGTTGTGGGCCCGCGATTACCTAAACACGTCGCAAACACGGGGTAAATGGACACGCGTTCAAACGCCCATTAAGATAGGTGACTTGTGCCTAATCAAAAACGAACTGCAACCTCCTTCCAAGTGGCCGCTCGCGCGCGTAACTCAAGTGCACCAGGACGCGGAGGGCCTCGTGCGCGTGGCCACACTTAAAACGGCACTATCGGAATTCACTCGTCCCATTCACAAGATCATAAAACTACCACGCGACGACGCCACTGAAACCGATACTGGGAGTGACTCGAGCGATAACCACCCGGGCACGCTTTAGACCGCGTCATGATCTATGCCTAAGAAACGCGCCACAATAAAGCAACTTCGGTACTTACCGTTCGCCGTCCACATGATCCGCCAGCGAGTTATCACGACCAGGATACAACAATGCACATCACTCGATGTTCACCTCGCGCGCTCGCGACGGTACACTTGCACTTGCAATTAACTTCTCTACAACCACTGTATATGGTAATTTCCTACAGTACATACAAGGACGATTTCATTCATTCTCGACCGTCTTAGCAGCGTCATGCCAGTAACAAATGATACTGAATGACTTATATCCACTAATGGCATTGAGCAATCTCGTCACTACTGATGAGGCGGGCGGGAATGTTTGGGATTGGCCCAAACGGCCACAGGCCAAGCCAGCGCGGATTCGCTGCCGAAACCGCGTGCATTACAAACGACTAAACGTGACCTGATCGCGGTATGTATGATCGCGGAGATGAGATCGGTCGGGCCATCTGTCGACGCGCACCTCACCTAATTAGACAGCTGTTTCTCTCTCTACCGTGCGACCGGCGTTGTGTCGCCGGTACAGTCCTCGTCTCGCTCGGGCCGAACAGCTGTTGGGTGGGGTGCTGACGTCACAGAATTCGGCAACCCGGGCCGGTCCATCACCGCGATCGCTCTCTTCTGTTCGAATCGCCGACTAGGCTACAGGTACCCTCTTACCTAGCGCACTTGCGTCTATCTGGAACGTTCCAGGACTTTATACACGAACTGCTTGGTTCTTACGGTTACTCGCGCGTGCTTGCGCGTTTCGCTCTTAAGTGCTACATAATTAAGCTATTGACAATTAATTAGTCTCATTGTAATTTGTTGTGTATTAGTGTTGTAAATACAAAGTGCCCGTGACCTCGTTAAACCTATAGATTATACTTACTGACTATTTTAACGCTATCTTAAGACTAACTTTTAACCTAAATCGCGAACGCTCGAAGCTTCGACGTTTCGCTCTTAAACACAGGAAGATAGATGAGCGCAAGAAAGGCCGCGATTTTCGACTAAAATATGAGAATAGAGGTATCCTTCGTTTGTTATATTGTGCCGTTGAGTGTGGCAGTGGTGTAAGTCATGTATTTTTTGTTTCGAGCTATTTAGTGCATTTGGGCGTATTAAAAAATATTTTTCCATTATTGAACAAAATGATTCACAACATATATGTATGTTCTTCTAATGTCAAACTTATTTATTATTAAACCTTTGAATGACTTACGCCATTTTCAAAATTTATAGTATATCCTAATTGATGACTTACGATAACAAGAAATAATAAATTTTATGAAGAAAACAGGTTGGAAACAAACTATAATATCAGTTTCTGATATTTTAAGGGTTTTACAATATTCGTGCTAAATTGGTGGAACGTAAAGTAGTAAATCCATTATGTCTATATATTGCTGCTTTATCACTGACCTTGTAGTTCAGCGCTGTGATGCCAGATCGAGGACGGGTTCCCTCGAGAATTTCCCCCACCTCGCGCATACTACGCCGGAGCAGCGTGTCCGTGAGCTCGGCGCTTCGGAGTCCAACTCACGGACACGCAACTCCGGCGTAGTGTACGCGAGGTGGGGGAAATTCTCGGGGGAACCCGTCCCCGATCTGGCATCACAGGTTCAGTGCTGTCCAGCGTAGGGGCCCCTCCAAGGATCGGAGGACTCCGGTTGGAGTTGTTGGGGGGGGGGGGGGGGGGGACACCTACAGGAGCGGTGGTAATGTGTTCGTGAAATTGACGCCAGCGCGAAGCCAGCCAAGTGGCGACAACGCGAAGCGAATGTGACTCCCTGGAGTCGCTCGCAATCAGCTTCGGCGGACTGCAGCCGATCTTCAGCTTGAGTCAATCGCTGCTGTTGGTCAGAGGGAAACACATACAGGAAGCGGTGGTGATGTGTGCGTGAGACGCCACGATGGGAGACGAATCAACACCACGGCCAACCAGCGTCACCGGGACATATGTTGTCGACGCTGGTTGGCCGCGGCGTCACTCGCTTGGCGCTGGCGTCGGTTCGTCTCCAATCGTGGCGTCTCACGCACACATTACCACCGCTTCTGTAGGTGTTTCCCCTTCCATCACTGTGGCTTGAGGCCGCCCAATCCTGTCACTGCGATGAATTATGCCGGTAATATTCAAGAATTGAAATATATGTAAGATTGGTGGCATGTAACAGAAAACACAAAATAATAATGAAAATATTATGTATTTATGCACTAATAATGGTAAATTGGCTTGGCTTGGCGCTGGCGTCGGTACATACGTGACGTCACATAAGCTTCGCTTTGTCGCGACTTGGCTGGCTTCGCGCTGGCGTCAATTCACACACACATTACCACCGCTCCGGTTGGTGTTCCCCCTCCATCAACATCAGCTGGAGACCTCCGATCCCTGGGCCCCTCGCGCGCCTGCTACCCCTTCCAACTGTTCTTTCGAGCAGCGTGACTTGTCAAGTCAACCTGGCGACGCTAAAAAGAGACCGTGACGGTTCCGTAGACAAGGAAGCTCAGACGCCACGCACGACAACGACGTTCACTGTTACTTTGACTCGGCGGCGCACAGTGGTCAAAAATCGAAAAAACCTGCCCAAAACCTCAAGATGACCTTTGATTTGTTTAAAAATGGGTATACTAAGGTTTTCGAGGTCGCTGATTAAGAATCTGAAGTCAAAATTGCTCAACATAAAATGGCGGATCCAATATGGCGGACGCGCATATCAGAAAAGCATCAGATTTAATCTAAACTTGGTATCCTGGGGTTTTCGAGGTCGCTGATTACGAATATGAGGTCAAAATTACAAAAAACAAAGTGGCGGACCTAATATGGCAGACCGCATATAAGAAAACATCAAATTTGGTCTAAACTTGGTATTCTAGAGTTTTCGAGGTCGCTGATTACGAATTTGAGGTCAAAATTTCAAAAAAAACAAAATGGCGGACCCAATATGGCCGACCGCATATCAGAAAAACATCAGATTTGGTCTAAACGTGGTATCAGCAGCCAACAGTTTGTACTTTGACGGCCTCTAAAAAAAAGTTCAGATTTGTTCCACCTTGGGACTTGTTGGAACTTGTTCACAGAAGTGTAGAGAGTCTGAAAAAATTATTTCCAGCTGCTACTTTTTGCAACTTTGGAACGCATATCCAAAAAACATCAGATTTGGTCTAAACTTGATATCCTGGCGTTTTCGATGTCGCTGATTACGAATCTGAGGTCAAAATTTCAAAAAAAAACAAAATGGCGGATCCAATATGGCGGGCGCGCATATCAGAAAAACATCAGATTTGGTTTAAGCTTGGTATCAGCAGTCGACAGCCTTCGCAGGTCAACATAGAGACGCTGTTCCTCTCGCAGAGGAATTCAAAAACTTTTCTTCTCTTCAGCAGGAAATTACCTGTAAATAATCAAAACGCTTGTACACCACTCGTTCGCTATCTAAAAACTCTCGTTGCTTTAAAAACGAAATGCACGGTCTCCCTACACACATCCACTCCCACACACACTAACGCAACGTCGCGATTCGCTCGTTGCCATGTACGACCGTCAACAATCATGGCAACGCGTCCCGTCTTAGATTTATAGTATATTTTTTATTCTCGGCAAATAAATAATGTATTCAAGTTTTAGGATCCTTGTACTTACGGTTCATGTTGGAATCCAGCACAGATTGAGTAAATACCCGAAATACTGCCACTAAAAAATGCCACGATCGACAGACACTGGCGCGTAAGGACACTTTGATCGTCGACTCACGCGTACGTTTATATTTAACAAATGAACAAAGGTCATGAACAAGTACTGTCTTTATTACTTCTATAAATATATTTTACAAAATTGAACTGATTTTAATTTCTATCGCGCGTTCATCCCAATCCCACTTTTCTATATTCGATTTTCATCAAATAAACGTATATTTAGTTGAATTACTCCATTCGGTTCCATAGATGAAGCGGAAATAGTTCTGTCCAGATGAATAGCCCATTTTGACCAATTGTGAAGGCTGTCGACTGCTGATACCAAGCTTAAACCAAATCTGATGTTTTTCTGATATGCGCGCCCGCCATATTGATCCGCCATTTTATTTTTAGCAATTTTGACTTCAGATTCTTAATCAGCGACCTTGAAAACCTTAGTATACCCATTTTTAAACAAATCAAAGGTCATCTTGAGGTTTTGGGCAGGTTTTTTCGATTTTTGACCACTGTGCGGCGTCTTTACGCCATGGCAACGGCGGACGATGGTGGAGACGGCTTTTGCTTATCATGCCGGGTTTATACCAAGGCGAACAGGAACAATAACACGAACAAAAACGTATTCGTCTTTTCTCGCGAACATGTTCGCCAACATGCTGTTTGCCTCGGTGTAAACGCGAAATAGCAGTGTTCGCTAACATTTGACCCTACTAATAGCCGTGAAATCGTCCGGAAGCCCAAATCCATAAAACTTGGGCCTTGCTATCCCTTGTCATTGTGGGACTGCTCGTAAACAGGCGACCCTCTAGGACCATCCGCCGGCAGGTACTCCACAAAAATAGTATGCGTGACAAGCGCGAATGAAATGTTTATGTTTTTTGTTTTAGCATAATGACAATATTTCCAACGTATGGATGAGATTTTTCTAATAAAAATGAAACCAAACCCGATGCGATTCAGACATGTTTGACTTCTGCTTATAATATATAATGGCTTTAAAATATTAATATTTTTTAGTACTAGTCAATAACAGATTTGCCTGAAAAAGAAGATGCAATTTTTATTTGGAGGTGATTCATGTTTAAAGCTGTAGGATATTACTTACTAGGAAATAAGGAGAAAGTATTAACGAGTTATATGTGCGTTTAGAAATATACATATAATGTCTTAAATTTCTTTATGTTTATAGGTAAAGGCAGGAATAATCACAGATCTGTGTTTCTCCTGTAAAAGAGTTTTCTTATTTATTTTATTGTTCTTGTTTCTATTTACAACTATTTACCTGTAAAAGAGAAACGACATTAAATGTCAATTATTCTCTTTGTCTTTCCCCAATTACGAACTTTACTTAGGTTAGGTTTCCCCTTGCACGTGTTCACTTTACGCGGGATAATTTAAAAGATAGTACTACGTACTTTCTTTAAATACATATATTTTATAGATATGCATAATTTAAAAACATGTACAACACCACACAAAGATAATTATACAATAAACAAACATATAACATATATAGACACACAATCCACACTCATACATAATATACACACAGGCCCGTTCCTGGCGGGGGTGCAGAAGGTGCCCCCGCACCTGGGCGGCCAAACCTAGGGGCGGCCACACGCCGTTTATTATATGTAAAATTTTGACTAATAAGAATTAAATTTTTTTCAAATTATCCAACGTTGGTTTTCGAAATAAAAATTCATAAGTACAATCCATTTTCACGGAAATTGGCAAAATCGAAAAATTCGAGGGCCTGTATTTTTAAACAAATTCGAAATCGACAAAATGACGACTTAACCCCCGCCCCCTAATTTCACGAGAACTACAACATATTATTCTATTTTTAACAAAATCCCAGACATCAAGGGGCGAAAGGTGATTGATTTGGCGTGGAATGTCCCTGTACTAATTCTCCAGCTAGAGTCGTCAAAGGCGATGCCGCCGACAATCCTGTGCCTCGCTGAGTTTCGTGGTCGTCAACGTTCGAAACCAGCGGGGCCATTCAATGTTGCGCACTAAGCAGTGACGAATGCTGAGTTCTGTATTTCCCTTAAGCTTTCCTGATGAAAATAGTCCCCAAAACGATATAATTTGGACCATAATTAAGGAAATTACATGAAAAATTGATTTGCATAATGTAAAGCTAACTCTTGACATTTGACATGATTTTAATCAGAATAACGCCAGGAATTCATTGGTATCACTACCATATCGATTCGATGAAGAATGAAGAAGTTTTTAATATGCTGTAGTGAATACATTTCACGTTGGTTACATTTCACCCTCTGTTTCGAGCGTCGAAGACTACGAAACTCAGCGAGTCGCGGAATTGTCGGCGACTTTGACGACTCTGTCTGGAGAATCACCCTGTATTATTTAGAACTATGTATGTAGGTAGACTGGTAGACCCACCAGCATAGCGAAACAATAACGAATCGAAGTGCCGACAATGTTGTTTTAGAGCTATAACGAGTGCCTTTCGAAGGCTCCGTCAGCAGTTGTAATCTGAGCCTGAACCGGAGCCTGAGTTTCTCAAAGTTGAGGAAAAATGTTGATTTATATATGACTCTACATTCGTCGTACGCGGTTTAAATACTATTTCATTGGTGTCAATGGTGTATTCGTGTAAATATTTACCAGTTTTCTATAGATTTCATTTAGAGCAGAACTGATAGTTGTGTTAAAGTTGTGATTTAGTACATGTGGTTAGTGGCTATAGGCAATTATTATAGGTGTTTATCTTATAAATAAATTAATCAAGGTAAGTTTCACTTATAATCTATTTAGGAATTTTGTTGTAAATAAGAAAAAATATCACTCCTTCTTATTGTTAGATGTCAGAAAGACAAACCAAAAGGCAGTCTGGTGCTTATTATCGAAAAAAAGGGGATTAAAAATAAAAGAAAGGAATGAACTAAGTGGAGCTTTAACAAAGTTTTTGGATTCTTCAAAAATTCTTCCTGTAGCATGTACATCGGCTAGTTCCACTTCTGATATTGTTCCTGAAGAACCTGAATCATCACTGGAGATTCCAGATTTATTGATTGCTTCATCTCCTAGTCCTGTAAAGGGGCAAGAGCAACAGCAACATGACACATTATCTTCAACATCATCAGAGTCGGAAAAGGAAAATCCTGAAGAAGAGGATGTTGATGAAGCAGAACCCTTAAGTTCTTCCTTAGTGCTGACAGATCTTGGAACATGGCCTGATTCAATTGATAATCAACTTTTAGAAATTTTAGTAAAGAAAGGACCAGAGCAACGACGCGATAATGTTAGTTTCCCTTCAGATGAGACAAACAGAAGATTTTCAACAACCTATTATGATAGAATTCTAGAAAATGGTGAAAAAGTTGCCAGAAACTGGCTAGTTTACTCTAGTAAATTGAACAAGGTATTTTGTTTTTGCTGCAAATTATTTAGCAAAAATATTATTAAGTTGACCCGTGGCGGTTATTCAGACTGGCGACATGCAACATCATATTTTGGGCAACACGAAAACAGTGCACAACATATTGAATGATCAAAGATGTGGTGTGAATTAAAATTCCGAATGCAAAAGAACTGCACAATAGATAAACATCTTCAAACATATTACGAAAGGGAAACAAAACGATGGCGCTCTATTATTGAAAGAATGATAGCCATTGTTCAATTTTTATGTGGTCAGTGTTTGGCATTTCGCGGCGAGTTCACTGAGTTATACAAACCCAACAATGGAAACTTTATGAAAGCTGTAGAAATGTTAGCTAAGCTTGATCCGATAATAGCAGAGCACGTAAAAAATGTACAGGCATCAAAACAAATGAAAAGTCATATGCCATATTATTTTGGGGTACATTTTCAAAATGAAATCATTGAGTTATTAGCAGCAGCTATAAGAAAAAAATTAACAACCACTATAAAAGATTCGAAATATTTTTCTGTTATTCTCGATTGCACCCCAGATTTAAGCCACGTGGAACAAATCACGTTTGTTGTCCGAATTGTGAATTGCACGAAAAATAATGTGAAAATAGAAGAATACTTTCTTGGTTTTTTCCCAATAGTTGATACCACTGGCGAAGGTTTATTTAACTACCTCACTAATGAATTGTTACCAAAATTTAGCCGTGATGTGCAAAATATCCGTGGACAAGGCTATGACAATGGAGCTAACATGAGGGGTAAGGATATAGGACTTCAAAAGAGAATTTTAAATGTTAATCCTAGAGCAACATTTGTACCATGTGCAGCACATTGTCTAAACCTAGTTCTTAATGATGCCGTAAGCATTAATAACGAAATCGTTAGATTTTTCGATATTGTTCAAGAATTATTTAATTTTTTCTCTGCTTCTCCATATAGATGGAATAATTTAAAAAAGAATATTAAAAATTTCACTTTGAAACCTTGGTGGTCAAGTCGCATTAACGCTATAAGACCTTTGCAGCAAAATCTCAAACAAATTTATGACAGTTTAATTATTTTAAGTAACGATCAAAGTAGAGATTTGAACACAAGAAACATGGCACATTTCTTATCTGAAAAATTAAAATCCTTTAAATTTTTATGTTCGATAATAATCTGGCGGGATATGCTTGCAAAAATAGACGTTGTTAGCAAAATGCTAAAAAATCCCAATATTAACATTAATGAATGTACTAAAGCGTTGGATAATTTAAAAAAAAGTTTAAATGGGAAACGAAATGATATCAGTTTTAATGAATATATTAGTGAAGCTAAAAAGCTTGCTGAAGTTATTGATGTAGAACCGGAATTTCCCGAAACTCGCAAAAGAAAGAAATCTCGTAAATTTTTGTACGAATCAAGTGATGAGTCTGTACAAAACCCTGAACAAAATTTTAAAGTTAATTTTTATTTTCCCATTATAGATACGGCGAAAACTTCGGTAAAAGAAAGATTTATGTTATCCGATCAATGTAACAGTATATTTAGTTTTTTGTGTTCTTTTCATCAAATAGATTCCGACACTTTGAAAAAATGTTGCATGGATCTTGAATTATTTTTACAAAAAAAGGTAGATGATGTTGTGGAAAAAGACCTGAATGGAATTGAATTATTTAACGAAATATTAAATTTTAGGGAAATATTTCCCACTTCAACAAAACCCTTAATTACTTTAGATTACATTATAAATAATGAAATGATATCTTCATTTCCTAATTTTTCTATAGCTTTGAGATTTTTTTTAACTCTGCCTGTAACTGTGGCATCAGGGGAAAGGACTTTTTCCAAATTAAAATTAATAAAAAATTACCTTAGGTCATCGATGTCACAGGAACGCTTAACTAATCTTGCATTATTATCTATAGAAAAAGATATTTGCGAGAATTTGGACTTATCAAAAATAATTAATGAATTTGCATCAAAGAAAGCAAGAAGGGTACATTTGTGATTGTGATTTATTTTCTTATTTATGATTTTAATTTTTATTCAACTCTAACCCTTAATCATTACAGCTAAATTTGAGTATGATAATAATACAGACTAAGTAAGTAATGCAGTCATGGCCAAATGGGCCATTTGGGAGCATAGCCTCCATGATGTTTTCCACAGCCGCGCGGAAGGGGAGCTCGTAGCCAATGATACCGCGGGCGTACAGCGGATGGGGAAACTGTAGTAATGTGCGGTGCAGGCACAACTTGTAAGTACGTCCGCGGTATCATTGACTTCGAGCTCCCCTTCCCCCTGTGGCAAACCTCGTAGAGGCCGTGCTCATAAATGCTCCAACTGGCCATGCCATGACTGGACTAATGGTACACCTATGTACGAAATCAATTTACCCCTACAGCACATTTCGTTGCAGGAACGTTGCATAACCGTTGCAGTACATTGCAATGTTGCCATTTGGTTGCAGGTTGCATTGCAACATCACTGCAACAATGTGGAAACATTGCCGTGGAATATTGCAATGGACATGTTTGTGCAATGTTCCTGGAATATTGTGCACACATTGCCATGCAATATTGCAATGGCTACGTTTGTGCAACGTTTCGGGAATATTGCGCACACATTACCATCCAATATTGCAATGGCCCCGTTTGTGCAATGTTTCGGGAATATTGCGCACATATTGCCGTGCAATATTGCGCATATATTCCGATACAACCCACGTGGAACGTTCCTGCAACGTTGACCTCAAAATACGGTGCAACATTGCACTCGTAACGTATGAGCGGCGTTCCTGCAACGATCCGCAATAAATCCGGAATTACGCGGAACGATTCCGAAATCTAAACACGCAGAATACAATCTAATATTCCACAGGCCACCACCGAGGGAATATATGCGAACGTGGACAATATCTGACATAAATAATTAATACAATTATGTATTTAACAATATATAGTTTAAACAAACTCATAGACTATATACAGCAACAAAAGATATTTGTAAAAAACTGTTAAATGTCCCAATTACTGCCAGTGTCCCTACTATTGCCATTTAATTGATTATAGATAATAAAAACGTTGAGTGCAAATATGTAAGTTCATAATTCTGTGTTCGTGGTTGCAGGAACGACCCGCATAGGTTATGAGTGCAACATTGCACTATGTAACGTATGCGCGACGTTCAGGCAACGAATCCGCATTGAATACGGTCTTACATATTTGCGGTCGACGTTTTTATTTGTTATTATCAATTAAATGGCAATAGTAGGGACACTGGCAGTAATTGGGACTAATATTTCTTTTTTACAAATATCCTTTGTTGCTGTATGTAGGTTAACACATAGCTAAATCCTTATAGTTATAATTAAGTAATTGTATTAATTATTTATATCACATATTTTCCACGTTCACATATATTCCCTCCAAGGGTACCTGTGGAATCTTAGACTATATTCTGTGTGTCGACATTTCATGAACGTTCCGCGTAATTCCGTATTCTGTGATTGTCGTTGCCGGAACGTTGCTCATACGTTACGAGTGCAATGTCGTACTCGTAACCTATGCGGGACGTTCCTGCAACGTTCGAAAAGAATACGGAATTACGCGGAACGTTCCTGAAATGCGAACACGCGGAATACATTCTAAGATTCCACAGACAACCTCCGAGGGAATATATGTGAACGTGGAAAATATCTGTATCTCTTAGGGTTTAACATTTATAAAGCTTTTAAAATCCGAGATGTCAGTAAGGAAGGAATCTCGAATATTATAAACTTTATAAATGTTAAACCCTAAGAGATACAGAAAAATGTATGAATACTTTTTTGTTCTATTGCTAATCGATAATGTAACTATAAAAGCGCAGTGTCCTCCGACTATTAGTTCAGGAGATAGAAATTTAACTTTAAACCATTATTACTGTAAAATGAAGGCCCAAACGCGAAATCGTTATTCTTGATTTTCGTCTTATTTTCACCTCTAGAATCACCCCTTACAATATTTTCAGCACGTTTTAAGAAACGTACACCCTATATATTAAACATACCTGGAAGTTGAAGCGTTGGAACAGCAGTCTTACAAAGCTTCCTTTGTAATTTGTAGATGCCTAAGAAGTGCGCATCGCAGATCTTCCTGTTGCGAAGAGATTGGTGCATTAACAATGGATTGCCGCAAGCAGCAATCCATTTTAAGCACCTCTCTCGGTCTTTAACAATATCGGAAAATGCCCTCAGTAGGTTATTTCCCGATTCGCAACCTTTCACTTCGCACTTCTTAGGCCCGGACATAATCTGAAACTAAAATTGAAGCAATTAATGAAAAAACTTACAGTATCTCAAAGACGCTATATTACAAAAATTACTTAGCTTATGTGATGCCTGATCCACGTGGGTTATACTTCCTCGTGTCTGCGCCAAATGGCGCCAAATTGCGCCAAACAATTGAAAATGACGACGGTCGTCATGGTAACATTTCACCAACGTCGAAAGATTGTGTGTCGTGCTCACTGATACACCTAGGTATGTGTGTGTGATGTACCTAGCGCCTCCTACCTACTTGGTGCTAACTAAACGGGAACTTCGGCCAAACAATGACGGCTTGGCCCCCCTGAACTGTCCTGGCTTCGTGACGCCGGGGCTTATGTCCCAATTCTTGGAAATTCCCAGCAGCGAGAAATCGACGCGATCTAGCGGCGCGGTGGGGAGTGAGCGTCATTCGACGCGTCGCGAGACCGCCGCGCCTCGGGCCGGTTCGGTGATTGTCGGCTGCGGTCGCCTGCGTGCTTGGCCTCTCGCTCACTCCCGGTCGCACCGCCGTGCGCTCGACTCCTCGCGCTGGGACGCTACGTCACACTACATCTTACGAAAGCATTACAATATCACGAAAAACTAGAAGAATTGAAAAAAGCGTTTGAAACTGCACAAGAGTTAGTTCGGCAATTAGATGAAGAATTACAAAAAAACGTGTCTCAGGATGACCCTGACAATCCGATAGGCGCTCAAAATGTAGAAGCTGGTGAAGCAATGCAAGATTTTAGGGATCTTGGTAATAAAAGGGATGAAAAAATTGATGTGTCTGAAATGATAGCAAAATTAAATGCCGACCAAAAAAAAATATTCCACAGAGTCATTGATACTGTAAGGTCAGATAATTCGATATTACGATTGTTTGTTAGCGGAGAAGATGGAACGGGAAAGAGTTTTTTAATTAAAACCATTAAGTATTGGATAAAACAATATCTCACTAAAGATACCGCTGTAGGGGCACCTACTGGTATAGCAGCGTTTAATATAGACGGTTTGACAGTTCATAGATTGCTTCCATTACCCGTTGAACATGGTCTAACGCCAAAGTATAAACAATTATCTGATCATGTATTAAAAGTTTTACGAGCAAATCTCAAAGATGTTGTTCTTTTTGTAATTGATGAAGTGTCAATGATATCAAATTTAACTTTTATGTATATACATTTCCGATTGTCTGAAATATTTGATACCAATGATTGTGAAGACGGTTGGTTTGGTCAAAAGCACGTTCTTTTATTTGGTGATCTGCTTCAATTACCCCCTGTACACGAAGACCCAATTTTTGTACAATTATCAAATGATAAAATTAACAAATATGTCGGTTCCTTAATTGCTGTCAATTTATGGACTACATTATTTGATTATAATGAGTTAACGATCAACATGCGTCAGCAAGGGGATGATTCTTATCGACAGTTGTTGTCAAGAATTCGTATTGGTCTAGTGACAAAATCTGATTGCGAGATTCTTGGGAATAGAAAAATATCTTTTACTGGGGATTCGTTTGAACTCAGATTAAACGAATTATGCCAGTTTATTAATGATTTTCCGTTGGACATTGTTTGTTTATTGCCTACTCGTAATATGTGTGACGTTCTTAATGCTGCAATGTTAAATCGCATTACAGCAAAAGAGATATTATTAATTGCCGAAGATACGATTGACTGTATTCCGTATGTGAGAAAAAAAGTATCAAAAGTATTGTCCAATACTGATGACGATAATTCTAAAACTGCTGGACTTTCAAAGAAAATTGTAATTAAGATTGGAGCAAACGTTATGATAAGGCGTAACATTGATGCTACTTTGGGTCTTGTGAATGGTACCATAGCTAAGGTAATTTCAGTTGTACAAGATATATCTACCGATTATGTAGAAAAAATTAAGCTCCTACCATCGGGATCAGAGTATTTCATTCAAAGAGTAAGCGTTAAATTTGAAGTTCTGGATAGAGCCTTTGTTATTAGAAAACAAATTCCATTGTGTCTAAGTTATGGAATCACAATTCATAAAAGTCAAGGATTGAGTTTACAAAGTGCTATTATGGACATAGGCAACTCTATATTTAATTATGGTCAAACCTATGTTGCATTATCACGAGTAACGTCTTCAGAAGGGTTGCATTTGATTAATTATGATCCTCCGTCAGTAATAGCTGCCGAAAAAGCTATTAGGGAATATAATCGGCTAAGATCTAAGTACAAACCAGACGCAGACATAATTACTGTTTCAAAAAAACGCTATTCGAAAGTGGAAGATGTTCCATGGATATTTTCAACAAAAGTAATTGATTCTGTCCAAGAAAATTGTCAAACTGAAAAATTATTACAAAAAATGTTTCTTGGGTTTTATATGGTTTTCAAAATACAGATAATGCTTCATGTTATGCAAATGCAGTATTACAATGTTTAATGCATTTAAGTGCCATTAGAAAACAATTGTTTAATTGTATTGAATCATCAAATGTTTTGAAAGTATTAATGCATCGATATGAAAATGGAATGCGCAATTTAAATACATATACAGTACGGCAAAGTTTAGGAGAACATTTTTCAATAAACGTAAAACGAGATGTATTCTAATTTCTTATAATTCTGTGCACAAAATATGATTGTATAAGACAATTGGTAGAGCATCAAGTAACTTCTACTACTAGCTGTAAATCTTGTGATTATACAAAAAGAATTTCTTCTAATAATTTAGTTGTTTCAATACCTATTAATAATTTGAAAAAAAGAAGCTATAATCTTAACGATTTATTAAACGTTACATTTTCACATTGGTATCAATCAGATAACGGATCATATGAACAGTGTACAGGAACTGATATTATGTTTAAGAATGAATTAATATTGACGAAAGATATAGTTATTATTCGTTTAATATTATTTTCATTACAAGATGATAATATAGTCAAAGCAATACGTAAATTTAATATATGTACTATTCCTACAACCAAAGTATTAATAGCTGGACAATCATATAAAGTTATGAATGCTATATTTCATAGTGGTTCATGTATTGAGGGTGGCCATTACACCAGTATATGTAAAGAAGAAGGAATGACTAGTAGTTGGATTGAGGGCAGATGACGTGCAAATTAAAAAAAGGCAATGGCCCAGAGGCGCTACATTTATAAATTAATTAATCTTTATACTTTGTTCTTACAAAAAATGATAGTAAATAAATAAGCCAACAAAAATTACCACGCTATGGAACAGCTGAAAGAAGAATGCTGCCATTTGGCACTTGTACTTCTTCTGTGGCGGGCTACATATTCTCCTGTAATTAGTACGCCATCAAAAACCCTGAGATTATCGAATCTCAATAACGGTTGATCCGATTAGATTTTGAATGGTCTTAATGGATAGCTTGGGTTTGATTTACATCAGAAAAGTGTCTTTGTTTTGGTCCTACGTGTCTTATGAGTTGAGATATTTCAATGCAAAGTTCCAATTTGACGAATTTCACGTTTTTAAGAATTAAGCATCGTCATCGTCAAGTGTTGGCAAGAGGGGAACATGAAAGGGAGAGGAAATGTCTCCAATATGCGCGTCGATCATTGAATGAAGGTTTCGGCACTTTCGGCCAATCGCGTAACAAATTTTTGTCACGTGACAGCCAGATAGAGAGCACATCTGTGGAGATAAACGTAACCTCGCTAGTGTCAAACAATCATAACCTGCGAAGTGTCAAATAAGGAAACTTGTCAAAATTTTTGAAATGTCACGAATTTCTACACCATTTAGGACACTGAATTATTGTCTCCATTAACAAGGTAAGTCGCCAAAATTTTTTAACAGACTATTTATGTAGAGCTTATAGAAACGTAGGGGGCGAACAGACTTGGAAGTTGTTTGAAGAAGGTTCGACAGAGCACCATCTTCTTTCGCACAAGTTCCTACAAAATAATATATTGTTCTTATACCAGCAAACTATTTTTACATTAGATTTTATATGTAAAGCTTATAAAAATGAAGGGGACGCACAGGCTCGAATAAAAATGAAGGGGACGCATAGGCTTGGAGGTTGTCCGGAGAAGGTTAGATAGACACAGAAGCATCTTGTTTCGCACAAGTTTCTGGAAATTTGTCAAATAAGGTAAATGGATAAAATTTTTCAAATTAGCGTAGCATTAAGAGTTAAGAAAATTATGGCGTACTGCTTGCAATGTAGAGTAAGTCACATTAGTGAAGAAAGTACGCTGAAAATGTATGTCCCTTGATACTTTTCAATCTTTTGTGAGAGATATTCGTACTACTTTATTAAAATCCACAGTAGCTCCCACGTTATTCATTAATTTAATTAGTTTCCCATTAACAATATTTCAATTCACCAATAAACATGCTAAATAAATTTTATTCCAACACCAATAATCTGTGCGTTAAAAATATTGGATCTCTTCGTTCACTTTCACTAAATTACCATTAGCATGTAAATTTCCTCCAACAAGACTTTCTGCCATACGCTCTCACCTCCTTTGGACACATTATGTAGTCTCTACATCTTTAGCAAAAGTCCACTCTTTTTCTATAAGTTCTACGTTATGTTGTAACTAAAAAATATGATGCAGTGTGATCTACGTCAGAGAAAAAAATTTATTGTGACATAGTATTATATTAATTAAACGATTTTATTCAGCGTTGATCCTCTGTTTGCTTCTTGTATGTTTGGTTCATATCTGAAAACTGAAATTTAAACCAATTCCTTTAATCCAATTGTCTTGAAGCTTTGCAGGCGTGCGTAGTTTGGGAGACAATACAATATATTTAAAAAAAAAATAACCCCGAGAGGGTGATAAAATTATCCAGTCATCAGTAAACACTAAAAAATGTGTGAAATCCCAACAAAATTACCTTGTTTTAAAAAAAAAGGTAGAAAAAGTGCGCCAAGTATATAATCCCGTCAAAAAAGAATCCCACTTAAAAACATTGTCGTAAATTAATATCCTATCAAAAAGAATCCCACTTAAAAACATTGTCGTAAATTAATATCCTATCAAAAAGAATCCTACTTAAAAACCTTGTCGTAAATTAATATCCTATCAAATAGAATCCCACTTAAAAACATTGTCGTAAATTAATATCCTATCAAAAAGAATCCCACTTAAAAACATTGTCGTAAATTAATATCCTATCAAAAAGAATCCCACTTAAAAACATTGTCGTAAATTAATAGCTTCACAAAACTAATGATATACAAAATTTGCGCCAATTACAACAATGGCTATTTATACAAAGACAAAAATGTATTTTGTCACGTCCCGGGTGAGGTCTTTAGGACGATGGCATAGACGGGGTAATATTGGGGAATGCAGGCGCGAATGCCAGATTCGTAGCACTGAGGAGAGTTAGGATTCAGGCGCGAATGCCAGATTCGTAGCACTGAACGGTTGGGGGAATGCAGGCGCGAATGCCAGATTCGTAGCACTGCGGAGAGTTAGGATTCAGGCGCGAATGCCAGATTCGTAGCACTGAACGGTTTGGGGGGGATGCAGGCGCGGGAATGCTGGGGTTCGGATTGCGAGGGAACCAGAGCCTTAGCCCTATTGCAGGCTCTCGCGAATTGCAAAACGGACATGTTGTGACCGTTAAAATTTGGGACTGTTTCTTTAGCGTCCTTTAATTTGATCTGGGGCGATGGATCCTGGTCCGGAATATAATTACAATCTGGTACTGGTTTCCTATCGAAACGGGAGGAACCTGGAGTAGCAAAATTGTTCGCCATTGGCGGGGGTGCAAGAAGTTTTTCCATCATTTCGCGGATGGCTTGAATTTGACCGGAAAGACCTTCCAATGCGGGGCCATCTGAACCGGCGGCCACGCCCGAACGCGTGTTGGTTTTCGGGTTTATAACATCTCTCGCGTGCAAGCGCTCAATTTCAGCTTGCTTTTCCCGAAATAATTGCACCCGTTCCATTAATTCGGCGGTTGCGGTGTCTACAGCGCTAGTGGAAGGGCCCGCGTCTTGGTCCTTTACGCAAGAGTCGTCGGTTTCGCCGTACACGGACATGTTTAGTTCGCCCGTCTTTTCTTAAATGGCGTTGGAAGTAATTTTAATATTTACGGCATCTGAAAGCCGTTATTTTAGAAATCAGGGTGTTCTACAGGGTGTCCCACCTAAGACTGGACAGCCGGTTTTCTCCTAAAGTATTGTCGATAAAAATATAAAAAAAATAGGGAATTGCATGGTTCGAGGGGAGCAATTTATTAGCGCGAACGAATTTTGTTTTCGATTATTATTTTAAAAGATACGATGGTCAAGTTCTGTTTTTCAAATGGAACTATTTTTTTTGAAGACCTGAGTTGATAGTGCGCACCAAGGCAAATCCAATAAGCTATAATGTATACACTTTATTTCCACTGGTTTTTAAGATATTGCGCTTGCAAATTTACTGATTTTCACTGGAAGAAAACCCTCTGGAATAGCAAGGACCGGGGCGGTCTTACTGGCGCCACGGGTGGCACTGCCCGTTGAAATAGATACCTACCTGCCAAAGGTCTACGCCAGGAATGGCAGGTCCAAAGGCTGGACAATTCTTTTCCGTCAGAAATGCTACTTAGGCAGGTACATCTGCGGAATCGAGAAGAGCACCGTTACTTTTATTTCGCACTTGCTTCTACGCTCGGATGGCCGGATCTTTTGGGAGGGATGCAAGCTGGATTGGTGAAATATCCATTACAGCGTATTAAGAAATTCTTTTCTTCATCGTGTCGAAAGGGAAGTGACGCGAATGGATTCCTTATGTTTTTCTGATGAAAATCATACCAAATATCATGCAAATCGGACTACTTTGACACAGGCTATTTCTATTCCCTATGTAAAAGTTGTCCGATTTACACGACATTTGGTATGATTTTCATCAGAAAACCCCAAGGAATCCATCGGCGACACTTCCATATCCATACGATAAAGAATAAAGAATTATTTTATTTCCTAAACAGATACAGGGTAATTCTGGAGCTACGCCCGTCACCCCGTGGCGAGGACAACACCCCGCAGTGCCCATAGAATTTTATGGCTTTCGACCCTCGAAGGGTTTGGAATATCATTAAGAAGTGAGAAATGTTCAGGATTTCAAATGTTTGCTTCTTTTCTTCATCGTATCGAAGGGGAAAGTGATGCCAATGGATTTCTGGCGTTCCGGCGATTAAAATCATAGCAAATATCATGTAAATCGGACTATTTTTAACCAAGTCAAGTCAGCTTGAAATGATATAAATCGATATTCCATGGAATTTCCTTCATTATGGTCCGAATTACGTCGTTCTTGGTGTCAGCTTCATCGGCGAAACATAAGGAATCGATAGGTGTCGTTTTTCAAAGATCTAATGAGAAATGCGCAAGTCGAAGGTTTCTCACTTCTTATTAGGCACTCGAACCCCTTCGCGGGTCGAAAGCCATAAAATTCGGTCAGGCACTGCGAGGGGTTGTCCTCGCCACGGGGTACCAGGCCGCATCTCTTTAACGGGCGTTGCTCCAGAATTACCCTGTATCTGTTTAGGAAATAAAATAATTCTTTATTCTTTATCGTATGGATATGGAAGTGTCGCCGATGGATTCCTTGGGGTTTTCTGATGAAAATCATACCAAATGTCGTGTAAATCGGACAACTTTTACATAGGGAATAGAAATAGCCTGTGTCAAAGTAGTCCGATTTGCATGAAATTTGGTATGATTTTCATCAGAAAAACATAAGGAATCCATTCGCGTCACTTCCCTTTCGACACGATGAAGAAAAGAATTTCTTAATACGCTGTAATGGATATTTCACCAATCCAGCTTGCATCCCTCCCAAAAGAACCGGCCATCCGAGCGTAGAAGCAAGTGCGAAATAAAAGTAACGGTGCACTTCTCGATTCCGCAGATGTACCTGCCTAAGTAGCATTTCTGACGGAAAAGAATTGTCCAGCCTTTGGGCCTGCCATTCCTGGCGTAGACCTTTGGCAGGTAGGTATCTATTTCAACGGGCAGTGCCACCCGTGGCGCCAGTAAGACCGCCCCGGTCCTTGCTATTCCAGAGGGTTTTCTTCCAGTGAAAATCAGTAAATTTGCAAGCGCAATATCTTAAAAACCAGTGGAAATAAAGTGTATACATTATAGCTTATTGGATTTGCCTTGGAGCGCACTATCAACTCAGGTCTTCAAAAAAAATAGTTCCATTTGAAAAACCGAACTTGACCATCGTATCTTTTAAAATAATAATCGAAAACAAAATTCGTTTGCGCTAATAAATTGCTCCCCTCGAACCATGCAATTCCCTATTTTTTTTATATTTTTATCGACAATACTTTAGGAGAAAACCGGCTGTCCAGTCTTAGGTGGGATACCCTGTATACCCGGGTAAGAATGATCAAATTACCAAAATTATGTCGCGTCAGGCAGTTTGTTATTTTAAAAATCGAGATCCTCTTGGTCATTGACTTGGTCATAATCCTCGTTAGAGAGGAAGTAATATTCCGTGCACACGGCGCACTTATGTATGGGACGAGTTTTATATATTTGGTTATTGCACCGAGGGCAAGGGGAGAACGAATAAGGCGTTTGGTAATAATGAACGATGTATACTGCCACCGTATTCACAGGGTCCAACCAGGAACAGCACAAGCAAATATCTTCGCCCTGGTTCGTTGTTGCTAAATTCCCTTTCACACACGTTAAGGGTTGTACAAGTGCATTAATGTTTTCTGGTTCGCGGCTCTTGTAAGCTACCGCGATCTGTTGTGGCCGAGTAATGTACATATCAATTTTTCGGGACCTTGTGGGTACCGTGTCCAAGATGTTGTTCTCTCTCGACGGTAGACGAAGATCCCACCGCGCTGTCACCAAAATTATGTCACGTCCCGGGTGAGGTCTTTAGGACGATGGCATAGACGGGGTAATATTGGGGAATGCAGGCGCGAATGCCAGATTCGTAGCACTGCGGAGAGTTAGGATTCAGGCGCGAATGCCAGATTCGTAGCACTGCGGAGAGTTAGGATTCAGGCGCGAATGCCAGATTCGTAGCACTGAACGGTTTGGGGGGAATGCAGGCGCGAATGCCAGATTCGTAGCACTGCGGAGAGTTAGGATTCAGGCGCGAATGCCAGATTCGTAGCACTGAGGAGAGTTAGGATTCAGGCGCGAATGCCAGATTCGTAGCACTGAGGAGAGTTAGGATTCAGGCGCGAATGCCAGATTCGTAGCACTGAACGGTTTGGGGGAATGCAGGCGCGAATGCCAGATTCGTAGCACTGAACGACCAGGGATTGGTTTGAATAGTAATCACTCTGGTGGTGACATCCGTTAGAGCACTTTGTTTTGGTGTGGTAATTGGATTTACTGTTGCATTCGTATAAGAAGTGACACGTAATATTTCCGCGAAATCTGTCTAGTCACCTGGCTATACGCGGCCCATGCGAAAGAACGTTGGTAAACACTATAAGAACACTTGAGTTCGCGAACCGAGATCAGCTGTTGCAGCAGTCCGTTATGGCTTGGAATCTTTGCGACCACAGGATAAACACAATAATACGAAGCGAGGTTTAAAGCAAAGCGGTTTATTAACTTTACGCACGAATATATGCACAGCGATAGCGGTTTATGTAATAATAATAATAATAATAATGTAAGAAGATGAACATGAATACATGCGAACAAACCAAAGAAAGTGTATGAAATGCAATAAGCGTTAATACAAGTAAATAATATATGAAACGCAATTGGCGTTAATAAAGTTCAATAATATGAGCAATAAGCTTTAGTAAAGAAAAGAAATACGATATGCAATAAGCGTTATTGATATAAAATAATAAATGGTATGGAGGTGATACACAGTGTAATGATAAGTAGTAATAATCGCTTACAGTAGTTGCCGTAGATCACTGAAGGTAACACTTTTTTAGATATTTCAGAACTTCTCTATAACACTAGTTCCTTGACACTGGATTCAGTAGAAAAGAGGTTACGGCCTCTTGGGCCCGGGTATTTATGTGATTTTCGGAAGATTGTTAGGGGTGAAGGGTATGCGCGGTATGCATCATGGCACGCGCCGCAGTATCATTTCCGGGGTTTTTAGTTGTATGAAATAAGTGTCTACAATTGGAACGCGTTGACAATAGAATAAGACCTCTGGGGTTTTTATTTGTACGACATATTCGCCGCAAGGACTTCCGGGGTTTTTACTTGGGCTTTTGAAAAGAGAATACTCATCTGATTTGATGGATTTTGGGTGGTTTGATTGGAAAGGGGTAAGCGTGGTTTTGGCTTGGAGGGTCTTGGAGAGGGAGTGAGACGTGGTCTCGAATTAAGAGGGGTTTTGGAACGAGGGACTTGTTTATAATCAAATATGAGGGAGGAGATGATGCTTTGTAGGGCGAAGGAGAGATGGGGATTTCATACTTGACCATTTCGAGATGGGGACCGCTAAGGTACATCGTCTAGATGGTCAGTGGTGGGGGCAAGGGGTAGGACTCGAGTTCGAGGGATCATTGGAGTTGTGGAGCGATTTAGGAGAGAGAGAGTTGTTATAATACTGCGCGAAAAATAGTGGCACGTCACAATTTAATAATTAAGCAGATATATTTTCATAGAAATAAATATTTTTATACGAATAAAATTTTTAATTATTTTACGAAAAAATTTTATTAATTGTCTTGGTTAATTAATAAAACAATATAAAACAGCACAAGACACCATTGAGACAAGATAGATGTATATAATAATATTAAGCTGATATGTTTTCATTGAAATAAATATTTTAATACGAATAAAAATTTTATTTTCAAAATACTTGGCGCTGCGATACCGAAAAAATGTTAACTAATTATCTTGGTTAATAACTGAAACAATATATAAAACAAGACAAGACACCATTGAGACAAGAAAGAAAGAAAAAGATTTTAATGCACTTAATACATATTTATTCAGTTCAGCAACACCAATTCGGTTTCGCAGCGCCAAGTATTTTGAAAATAAAATTTTTATTCGTATTAAAATAATCTCGAGTAGCCTAGGTTGCTGCTGTAGCAGACGCGCGGCCGCGGCCGCTCGAAAACGCGGCTAGGAAAACGGTTGCATGCTTCTCCATAAGAGCGGTGCTTAGATTTGGCCGCCGCCGCCGGATCGCGGCTAGGAAACTCCACCTTAAGAAAAATCCCGTTCCGCGCAGGGATGATTCTGAGGAGGCGCTGGTTGGTCCGACTCCCCACTTAACCGCCTACGATTTTCTCCGCCTTACCGTCTGTTACCTCTTTGTCAACCGTTCCGCACGCGACGCCTTCATATACACGGTGGCACTATTATTTCGGAATACGCACGGTAACCGCCTACGTTTTATAAAAATTGTTTTCCTGTTGTTTTGATTGAACTTTGGTTTATTTCAGAGACTATAACTGTTATAACATAAATTTTAAAAGTTATGGCATAAAAGTTAATATTCATTAAATGATTATGGTTATGAATAACCATTATCAATTATGGATATCGATTTTAGTTGCAAACAACTATTATTGTCAACGGAAATATTTTTTGGTCACTAATAACCATTATTGTCAACACAATTTGTTTTTGTTTTTGGTTACGAATAACCATTATCGCTGACCAGATTTTTTTTTTGCGTTAACGGTAAACAAAATCGATGCTGTTAGTTTTATTTGTGTTACATTCGACCATTAGCCCTTCAGCGACGGCGCCGAATTTAACAATTTCTCTACGCAGACGGAGGTCGCGTACCACTATTGTCTCCAAGTGGACGGCGGCTGTGATGCAGCCAGTACCATGCGTACAATGTAGTCACTGTCTGTGTTCCAAAATTATACTCGGATTGGTTATTACAATTAACATTAAATTTATACAAAAATCAGTATACTAAAGTTTTCTAAGTTGCTGATTACGAATCTGAGGTCGAAATTGCAAAAACTAAGATGGCGGTTTTAATATGGCAGACGCGGTTTATTTAACATCTATGTACACAGACATACCCCCCCCCCCCCCCACACCCCACAACCCCACACACACAAATCACATCAAATTCCTATGTATGTACATATACTTATAATACTCTGGTGTCTCTTTTGGATCAAACCATTCAAGATCTTTAGTCTGGGATAAGGATTTCGGTAGTTTCAAGAAAGAAATGATGATTTTTTTTTTAACGTGGGGAAATCTGCAAAAGAAACCCCGGTGCCTTCCAGCGCCGGGGTAGTGTGAGATTTCTACTCACTAAAACCCCACAGCCTCCTTCACGCTTTGGGAGGGGTCTTCCAGAAAGTCTATAACAAAATCATTCATGAAATATTGTATTAAATACCACGAGTGACCGCTGTATGCAATAATAAAATAAGACTCGAAATATATAAATTTATATAATAGATAACTTAACTATATTTAAATATATTCGGGTCATTCTTCTCCCGAATCCGTTCCAGAGTCTCCTTGAGGATTGCCCATAATATTCGCATCCTGCAGATCGTCAATTATTTCGTCGAGCTCACCGAATTTTTGTTCCACGCTTTCGGTGTGCCTCAAAAAATTCTGCCAATTTTGGGCAGACACACGTTCGACGCCCTCGACGAATAATTCTTTTACACGGTCGAATCTGTACGAAGTATTTTCTACTTTTACGTACCTCTTGACCATTGCCCATGCCAATTCAATAGGATTTAACTCGCAGTGGTATGGCGGTAGTCTCAATACTATTCTTCCGTTTGTTTTGGCCAGCTCATCTATCACATATCGGTCGAATTGGGGCTTGATTTGCCTGACCATGTCGATCAGCGTGGCCTTACCAGCAAATGGCGGTATTTCCTGCTGCTTATGCGTCAGCCAATCTGTAATACGTGCCTTGGTCCAGCCCATTGTTGGGCAACGCTCGACCTTTACCGAGTGATAAGAAGCGTGTAACCGTAGAACGCGGGGTTACCGGTGGGACGGTGGAGGTACCGTATCGCCAGCTCAGGACGGAGGTCCAGGGCTGCCGATCGAATAATCGTACGCAGAGGTAGTGTGTACAGAATATGAACTATGTACAGAATATCCCGGCCAGGTCTATGCTGGCACACAGTGTGAGTACGGCTTAACCTATCGCGAGTCCCGGTGTGTATCGCGGCGCACGGTTCGGTGTGTATCGCGGCGCGTGAGTCGGTGTGGATCGCGGCGTACACGTCGGAGTACAAGTCGGTGTGTATCGCGGCGCGAGTCGCGGCGCGTATCGGAATCGGTGACGAGGCGGCGAAAGGGGAGGGGATAGACGATTTGACCGTTCGGTGTCTTGGCGGGCAAGCCCTGCCGTTAAGCCTCGTGGCCACTAGCAATAAACTTGCGACATTTATTGCGCAAGAACTTGCATGAGTGTTTACACTACAGCAATTTTTTCCCGCAAGTTCTTGCCTGCAAGTAGTTGCGAGAGAATTCTTGCGGAAGATATGTCCCGCGTGTCTACACTGCAGTGTTACTCCTGAGCCCAGAGAGTCGACATCGCAATAGTGAACAGCGCAAAGTGTGTTACATAGTGATTATACAGTGAATAACTTAAAATGTCAGAGCAAAAAACACGATATGCTGCGGCATGTACACTATTACTGTTATTAACAGAAGAAAAAAAGAAAAAAAAAATTTGGACGAGGAATTGGATTTTGAGAAGGTGCGACCTTGGACTTCACCAATCACTGCTGTCAGAATTACGAACGGAAGATCCTCGTCAACTGGACAATTTTTTAAGAATGACGGCAGAAGATTTTGACTATTTGTTAGAATTAGTTGGACCGAGTATAACAAAAAAGGATACAAAAATGCGTTGTGCTATTACAGCGAGTGAACGTCTATGTTTGACATTGAGGTTTTTAGCAACAGGTAAGAACATTTTATACAATATAAAAATATATTTATTTGGATAGGTAACATTCAATAGCCGTCACTTATAGATGTTTGTGCGCTGAAAACGAATCCGCAAACCGTTTGTCGTGATTGTTACGTCCTGAAGGGACTTCCTGTAAATCACCCCGAGCGGTTGGAATGATTTAGCGGGTTCTTGCTCTATCAAAGTGCTGAAGCACACCTTGACTATACTTATCAAGGAAAGGGAGGATAATAAGGGATTGAATATATCAGTACAATGGGTTTAAAGGGAAATCCAAGATGCAAAGTATATTGTTACATAAGAAATCACATATCTAGAGACGGCGCTCCGTCTCGGCTGTCGCTCGCTGGTTTTCGCTTACTTCGCGTAGGTCGCGGTCGCTCGCTGTGCTCTATCGTAGCACACGAAAGTCGGTCACGTCGTTGCTCGCGGTCTCTAATCGTCGGTTTCTATGCGGTCCTACGTCGATCACGATTAACGCGCAAGGGCTCTCCCGGCTAGGCCGTTCACGGTGCGTCGGATGGAGTTACCCTTTCACGAATTACTATCGGCCGTTCGTATTTCGCGGACTTGACGCAGAGACGCGGTCGCGGTATCTAGACGGCTGTCTGGAAAGTCGTGACTTCCTATCTCGAGCTCCCGAAATTGAACGAATCTCCGAGGTCCCGCGATCGAGCTCCAAGCCTCGCACTCCCTGTCTTGAGAACGGGGGAAATCGCCCCGTCAGGCGTTATCCTTCGCAACTTCCATTGCTCCATGCTCTGGAATCTAGGGCCCGGACCATCGGTGGTCACCCGCGCGTTGCGATTCCGCTGAATCGCTGATGGCGAAATGGAAGGCGACGCGGGGACAGCAAGCACAGAATGGACCTGAAGGGCCCATGTAACATGATCACCACCCTCCGTTTTCGAGAAATTCGATTTTGAAAAAATGCAAATTTTCAACTTTGAACTTTTTTATGTTCAAACAGTGATAGTTATTCGGTTGCTTGTTCCGTCAAATTATTCTATGTGCTCTCCCGAATACAACGATATAAGTCCTTATTGCATTATAAACATCTAAATATGGTTGAACAACGATCAAAGGAAAAAGAACACCTGAAATGCACCAATTTTTTTTGCGTTGTTCAACCATATTTAGATGTTTACAATGCAATAATGATTTATATCGTTGTATTCGGGAGAGTTCATAGAATAATTTGACGGAACAAGCAACCGAATAACTATCACTGTTTGAACATAAAAAAGTTCAAAGCTGAAAATTTGCATTTTTTTCAAAATCGAATTTCTCGCAAACTGAGGGTGATCGCGACAAACGGTTTACGGATTCGTTTTCAGCGCACAAAAATCTAGAGGTAACGGTTAGTGAATGTTACAATCCCGAAAAAAAGTTCAATTTTGTCCAACGGAGTTATCAAATAGCATATTTTTACAATTGTTGCAGGTGATTCGTATCATTCATTGATGTATCTTTTTCGGATTCCGGTGTGCACAATTGCCAGGATTGTTCCTGAATGCTGCGCAGCGCTGTTTCGGGTCCTAAAAAATAAATATTTGCAGGTTAGTTCTAGTTTAATAACTTTAATAAAAAAAATGTAAATATTTACATACTTTCTAATGGTGAATCTGGTGCAAATTGTGAATAGTATGTAGTGAATTCCGTTTCGAACAATGGAGGGTGAGTTGTTAAGGGTGAATGTGAGGCTGAAGTAGAGGCTGAAGTAGAGGCTGAAGTTGAGGCTATAGTTGCGGCGTTCGAATTAACTGTATCCGCATTTGATTTGGTTGTTGTCCCGTCAATCTCGGCGAACTGTATGATCGCACGCTGGATGGTAAATTTCAGTTGGCGTTGAACTTCCTTCGATCGTATGCTCCTCAATTCACTGGCAATAAAATCTCCAAAAATTTGGAACTCGTCCATTGGTTTTCTCATTACTTCAGTTGCTATTCTGATCAAATCAGACTTGTCGTCATTTTCAATTCGTCTTTTCTTTTTCTTTGGCTGCGTATGCAGCCTCTCCTCACCATTTCCCACAGATTCTGAACTTTCCAATTGCGGCTCTTCAATTTCAATCCTTGCTTCTCCGTCTCCGTCTGTTTCCTAAAATTAAGAAATACATTATTAGTTTCTAATACCATTATACCTTAGTCTACAAAAATATTTAGCAACGAAATTATTATTATATATTAAATATTAATATTATGTTTCAGACTCCAAACACAACCGAGGAGTGGCTAAAACATTCGAAGATGTTTGAAGAAATTTGGAATTTTCCACATTGTGTGGGAGCCCTAGATGGCAAACACATTTCGATAAAAGCACCGCCTAATGCTGGCAGTTATTATTATAATTATAAAGGCTTTAATAGCATTGTGTTAATGGCATTAGTTGACGCATCGTATAAATTTCTATACGTCGATATAGGATGCAATGGACGAGTGTCAGACGGGGGAGTTTTTAATAATTGTGCTTTATCAGGGGCTTTGGCAAACAACACGTTAAACTTTCCGCCTCCAGAGCCTTTACCTGCACGCGAAAACCCAGTACCATACGTGGTAGTGGCTGATGATGCGTTTGCCATGAAGCCATATTTAATGAAACCATACCCGTTTAGAGGACAGGATGTCCCTAACCGGGTATTCAATTATAGACTTTCCAGAGCAAGAAGAATAGTGGAAAATGTATTCGGAATAATTGCAAACCGATTTCGCATATTGACAAAGCCAATAGAACTTGGCCCAGAAAAAGCTACTTGTATTGTGTCGGCAGTATGTGCATTACACAATTTTTTAATGTCGCGGAGTCAATCATATGCACCAGCAGGTAGTTTTGATAGTGACCAACAAGCCGGCGAATGGCGCACCGTAGGGATGCCACAATCCAATTTAGTGGAGTTACAGCACGGAGCGGCTCATAATTTTAGTAACAATGCGAAGAATGTAAGAGACGAATTCAAAGAATATTTTGTTTCGCCACACGGAGAAGTGCATTGGCAATATCAGAATATTTAACAAACTATGTATGTACTACGTACAAGGGATGTTCGGTTATCCAAACACTTCAATTTTTTTGAAACTGTGCAGATTTGTAGAGTACCCGAATAGAAGTATCAGGCAATTTTTCGTTCGTGTCCGTTTTCGGTTCTTCAGGGTGAAAATATCCCTTAACCCTCGGAAGACGAATGGTGGATATGGTCGCGTGAGACGAATGCGGGGTCAGTTTGACCCATAGCAACATTTCTATGGTACACCGGTTTCACGAAAATAATTGAATATAAAATGAATTAAATAATTAAAATTTCTTTTTTGATGTTTTCATTCTGAAAAACCGAAAACAGGTACGAACAAAAAATTGCCTGATACTTCTATTCGGGTACTCTACAAATCTGCACAGTTTCAAAAAAATCGAAGTGTTCGGATAACCGAATATGCCTTGTTATTTGTGTTGTAAATAATAAAATAAACTGTATAAAGTCTACCGTATTTTTTTAACCAAAGTCCCATTCTGTTAATATATAAAAAATACAAAGAGTACTTACCAAGTTATTTACTGTTGGCGGATTCGAATGACCACACGAAAGAAATTTAAGGGCCGGGAAATTCCTCCATGCACTCTCGTACGTGGTGTCTGCTCCAGCGCCGCTTTTTTTCGATGAGGTTTTCCTCAACTCCTGGTTGAACTGGGTCCGTAGATTGTGCAATTTCCTGCTCACTTCACTTTCCACTGTATGGAATTCTGTCGCGAACTGTCGTAAGGCCTTTTGTTTGGTAATTCTATTTTTATATGATTTATTTTTAACATCCCACAATTCGGGATATGATTCCCACTTGGAAATCAAATCCTTCACTTCGTCTTCCGACCAACTTTTGTTTCCCGACATTTCACTACCAGTTCTGGTCGAATGCATTTCGGGACTGACTCTTGTCTCGGGGTTGTCATTAACGTTAACTTCGAAGACATGGAGGGGATGATTCGGGGGTAGGGAAAAATTTCTTAAACTTTGTAGACTCCTTCTTCATGGGCATGGAAAAACCCAAATTAACGAAGGTGGGGACGGTTGCAACAGGCGAGGTTCCGGATGACCCTGTAGCGGAGCACGGTTTATTGTTATTGTTATATCGCACCACACCGCATCGCTTCGTCTGAATTGACCCTAGAGGTGGGATCTCCTAGTACTGTGCCGGTGTAATGGAGAAGCATACATCTGTTTCCTCTAACTGCGTTTTCGATCGTTCAGTTCGCGCCAGACGTAGGAGTCAGACTCGCGTTTGCCTCAGCATCCACTTATGCTACTGTAGACGCAAATCCACTGCGATGAGTGTCTGTTAAGGGGTTATACCTAGTCAGGCGGCCGAAAAGAGGCGAATGTTTGTGAATTTTTTTTTAAAAAGCGGAAGCATATATTTTTACAGAACTTTTTGCACTTAAAAGAACAACATTTAAAGAGCATTCGGTCATTTTTTCGTAGAAAATATTTAGGTTTAAAATAAAGTAACAACCGACATCCAAGAAGCCTTTTTAAAAATTTGATTTTGCGGTGAGCACTGCCATTCGGAACCAGATTATTTCAAATTAAAAAACAAAAAAGATTTCGTTAGTATATTAATGTATCTTCCGCCTAACGGAGGGAATTTCCGAAATATTAATTTAAAACAAAATGGCGGCTATTTAAAGTTGAAATCCTGATTTTTTCATGCAAAAATTCACGGGAAAAAATCAGGATTTCAACTTTAAATAGCCGCAATTTTGTTTTAAATTAATATTTCGGAAATTCCCTCCATTAGGCGGAAGATACATTAATATACTAACGAAATCTTTTTTGTTTTTTAATTTGAAATAATCTGGTTCCGAATGGCAGTGCTCACCGCGAAAACAAATTATTAAAAAGGTTTCTTGGATGTCGGTTGTCACTTTATTATAAACATAAATATTTTCTACGAAAAAATTACCAAATGCTCTTTAAATGTTGCTCTTTTAAGTGCAAAAAGTTCTTTAAAAATATATACTTCCGCTTTGTCAAAAAAAAATTCACAAACATTCGCTTCTTTTTGGTCGCCTGACTAGGTATAATAACCCGTTATAGGCATCCGCCGGTCAAAAAATTCGGAAAATTTTTGTTTGCATTTTCGCATTCAACAATAGCTCAAAAATGCTCAGTTAAAATTTTGGATGGAAATTCCTAACGTTACAGATTTTATAGGCATTTCAGGGGAGTCACCAGTGTGACGGCCTTTAAATGGGTGTTTCTTGAAGATGGATTGTGAAGCAGGTATAATAGAGAGAAATCTAATTTTTCTTTTAATTAATAATACATCTATTAATCTAAAGAAAGAATCCATTTTTTTTAACCGAATAAACACATGGAAAATAGGGCACTCACGGGCAAGTCCCCGTCACTATAGACGAACCCGCTCGGCGTCAAACTTTAAGTGGGTTTTTTTTCAATACTGAATTTGGCAATCATCGCCCATTTGTTTCTTAACACTGCCTAGCGCGATAACGACACATGCGTAATTAACCTTCCGGTACTCGCGCCTATTTGGGTCCCGCGAGCACTCGCGTCGTGCACTGAGTGCACGGTGACGTATTATTAACCTGTGGGCAGCCTTTTTGGTTGAAAAAACCGGTTTACCGTGATGTATTGTACCCAGCACCCCTATGTATTCTTCCAGCGGACATTTTTGCATAATGCTACGTATTTGCCAGTTTCAAATTCAGTTTGGAAGTGTTTCTGATTGAATGAAAACGAAAGTATGCCGCGTATCTTACCAGCGACCGCGCCCGTGTACTCACAAGTACGCCCCTAATTGCTTTGGTTTTTGGATATGTTTTGGAGGACCGAAAAATAAGATATACGTTTTTTTTATTTTGGCCTGTTTGCATGTTTAGGGGGGTGCAACCACCCCTCAAAGGTTTTCAGGTTTTCGCCTCCGTTTGTTCTGGTTTTTTTTATATGTTTTAGAGGACCGAAGAATAAGATATACGTGCTTCATTATTTTTGCCTGTTTGCATGTTTAGGGGGTGAAACCACCCCTCAAATGTTTTCAGGTGTTCGCCACTGATTGTACTGGTTTTTGGATATGTTTTATGGAATCGAAAAATAAGATACACGTGTTTCTTCATAGCGGCCCGTTTTCATATTTAGGGGGTGAAACCACCCTTCAAAATTCATAAGGGGTACAAAATTTTGTTGAGTCAAATTTCATATGGAAAAACATATCCAACAACCAAAGCAATCGGAGATGATCACCTGAAAATTTTATACCTTGGGGGAAGCTTTCACCCCCTAAACATGCAAACAGACCTAAATAGAGAGATACCTGTTTCTTATTTCTCGGTCCTCTAAAACATACCCAAAAATCAGAGCCATCGTAGACGAACACCTGAAAATCATGTAACTTTGAGAGGTGGTTTCACCCCCTAAACATGCAAACAGGCTAAAATAAAATAACACGTGTATCTTATTTTTCGTTCCTCTAATGCATATCCAAAAACCAGATCAATCGGAGGCGAACACATGAAAACATTTGAGGGGTGGTTGCAGCCCCTAAATATGCAAACAGGCTAAAATAAAAAAAATACGTGTATCTTATTTTTCTGTCCTCTAAAACATATCCAAAAACCAAAGCAATTGGAGGCGTACTTGTGAGTACACGGGCGCGGTCGCTGGCAAGATACGCGGCATACTATCGTTTTCATTCAATCAGAAACACTTCCAAACTGAATTTGAACCTGGCAAGTACGTAGCATTATGCAAAAATGTCCACTGGAAGAATACATAGGGGTGCTGGGTACAATACATCACGATAAAACGTTTTTTTCAGCCAAAAACTGACCTCCGTGCACACGCGCGAGTACCGGAGGGTTAAAGGAAGAATATAATTTCCCGAAAATTTTGGTCATTTTCAAATGGCCGTATGTATCTCTGTGAAAAATGGTCGAAAAAAATATTTAAGAAACGCATCTTAACGCTTGAAGTTTCTAGTTTTCGAATCAAGAACTCAATTTTTTCATCCATTATGATACTGTTTTAACAAGCTGGAGCGCAGGAAACAAAGTTTCAGTAATTTTTGCCTAGCTTGAACGTATGCACGGGCCAAAATAAAGTATTCCCCGTAAATCCAACGAGGAGCTCTTATAGATCAAACATTTCTCTTTACTTTCCGTTTCTGGTTTTGTTTTATGATTTTTGTTGCCCGAGTTATTTGCGATCAAAGCAAAACATATACTTTTCACTTTGAACACCTATAACTCGCAAACTCATGATCGTAGATAAATTCTCATGAGTGTTTTGGAAAGCTAAGAAAGTTTCATTTCTGAAGCTTCAGTAGCAAATTCAATGAGATATTTTTAAATCGTATCAAATCCATTTTAAAATGACCCCCAAAGTGTCATATTTCCCTTTCTTTAGAAAACATGATGCCACTTCGAGGAAAATCATGGAATCATTCAAGTGTTCACGTGTTTTGCGAGTTAAAACTACCCTTAAACACAGCGCAAAAGGCCGGACCGATCAGATTTTTTTTTCGTATGTCCCCGATAGTCAACCGTGCGATATGGTCTGAAAAATTGAACGATCACCTGTTTTACGTTATGTTTCTCTTCAAAACCATTGTTTTTGTTCTCGCAGCTTTTAAACGAGTGTTCAATGTCATTTTAGTAAGAGGCTTGTAAAACTCGAGATTGTGCATTTGGGTGGTGATAATGCCAGTTATTATTAGTCATAAAGTTTTTGTCATTGCGAAGAGTTTGGATGAAAAAAATTTTCTTAAATTTTTTAAACCTTTTCCTTTTATTAAAATGACATTGAACTAACAAAAAAGAAACCTGCAACAATCGTTCAAAAGTCACGAGAAGAAGAAAGGGGTTTTGAAAAGACACGTAACGGAAAACAGGTGATCGTTCAATTTTTCAGACCATATCCCATGTTTGATCATCGAGGACATACGGAAAAAATGATCTGATCGGTCCGGTCTTTTGCACAGTGTTCAAGGGTAGTTTTAACTCGCAAAAAACGTGAACACTTGAATGATTCCATGATTTTCCTCGAAGTGGCATCATGTTTTCTAAAAAATGGTAAATATGACATTATGGCGGTCATTTTAAAATGGAATTTAATACGATTAAAAAAATCTCATTAAATTGGCAACTGAAACATCGGTAAGGAAACATTCTTAGCTTTCCAAAACACTCATGAAAATTTGTCTACGATCATGAGTTCGCAAGTCATAGGTGTTCAAAGTGAAAAGTAACTTTTTTGCTTTCATCGCGAATAAGTCGGGCAATAAAAATCATAAAACAAAACCAAAAACGGAAAGTAAAGAGAAATGTTTGATCTATAAGAGCTCCTCGTTGGATTTACGGGGGAAAAATTGTTTTGACTCGTGCATACGATCCAGTTAGGCAAAGATTTCTAAAACTTCGTCTACTGCGCTCTAGCTTGTTAAAACAGTATCATAATGGACGGAAAAAATTGAGTCCTTGATTCGAAAACTAGAAACTTCAAGCGTTAAGATGCGTTTCTTAAATATTTTTTTCTACCATTTTTCACAGAGATACATACGACCATTTGAAAATGATCAAAATTTTCGGGAAATTACAGTGTTCCTTTAATTTTGACACGGAGTGTATAATCTCTTTCGTATGAGCCACCTTCTCTAGCACCGAATACGTCAGCGCGTGATTTTGTGTTGATACTCGGAAAAGTGTTTATATTCGAGAGATAAGGGCTCCGCCTTTAATTCGAAGGGAGGACGCAGCAGGTTGGGACCACGCGCAGTCAGCGGACTACCCCTTTTCTTTCTGTGTCTCTTCGCGAGGCGTATTGATGTTGGATGATACTTTTTAATTGCTCTGTTGGTGGCGTATTGATGTTGTGATAATACTTTTTAATTGCTCTGTTGGTGGTATCTTTGTTACATGTGGCATAACTAGGTAAAAACCGAACCGGCTGATCGGTCAGAGTGTCTCGCCCAGGATCGCGGTTTATGACCGTATTGTCCCGCGAGTACGCGCGGGGGAACGGTGCGCGCGGGACCCAGGTCATCACGTGCGAGTCACGGAGCAATATAAGGATTAACTCAGGGTGAAGAACGTCTAATAATGGTCAATTAGGACGAGCGATGCGGCGTCGATGAGATTTCGAATCGGTACACACACACACATATATATATATATATATATGTGTATATATTTCACGTGGCGCAATTTTTTGCGGCAGTATTATTATATCGCTTCGTCTGAATTGACCCTAAAAAGGTGGGATCTCCTAGCAGTGTGCCGGTGTAATGGGGAAGCATGCATCTGTTTCTCCTACACGTCTGACGCGCGTCTGCCTCAGCAGCAGCTTAGGCTACTCTAGACGCAAATGCACTGTGATGAGTGTCTGTTAAAGGCGGAATCTCCTAGCCTACGTCTGCGCATATGTAATAGGTGGAAAGTTGCCGCCGTTTCAAAGGAAGAATCTCTTTCATATGAGCCACTTTCTCTCGCACCGAATATGTTTGCGCGTGCTTTTGTTTTGATATTCGGAAACCTGTTTATATTCGAGAGATAAGGGATCCGCCTTTAATTTGAGGCGAGGACGCAGCAGGTAGGGACCACGCGCAATCAGCGGACTACCCCTTTTCTTGCTGTGTCTCTTCGCGAGGCGTATCAATGATGGATGATACTTTTTAATTGCTCTGTTGGTGGCATCTTCCTTACATCTGGCATATTTAGGTAAAAACTGAACCGGCTGATCGGCCAGAACGTCTATCCCAGGGCGGTTTATGATCGTATGGTCCCGTGAGTCGGCGGTAGACAACGGTACGGGCAATCAACAGATTAACTCAGTGCGAAGAAAGTCGAAACCCCTACCAAAACCGGCAGGATGTCGATTGTCCCTGTTTGACATTCGGTGGACAAATGCTCCCCGGCGAATGCTTCGAAAACAAGCAATTGCCTGCCATAAACGAATGGAGAAATTTCGCATCGAAAAATTCTAGATCACAGGTTGTAAAAAATAATTGGTATTTCCGCCGCGCTTTGAGCCCGCGGCATCAACCAACATCTGGCATCAAATAGAATCATAAAAGACGCTAGTCAAGCAAGAACGCGAAAACGCAGGCCCAAATCTGATACACCGTCGAAAGGACAAAAGACACACCCTTAACCAACCATCACCCAACGAGTGCTCCGCCCACGAGCAGCGCCCTCGCGCGAAGACCCCCGTTAAAAGACATAAACGCTTGTAATAAATGTTTTTGGCCTGGTACCTTCGCTGAGTGTTTTGGGTATTTCCCGTGTAATCCTTAATCTTTGCGCGTTTATGTCTTTTAACGGGTGTCTGCGTATATGTAATAGGTGGAAAGTTGCCGCCGTTTCAAAGGAATAATCTCTTTCCTATGAACGGACGACGGCGCACAGTGGTCCCAAATCGCCAAAAGCTGGGCAAGATACAATTTTCGAAGTAAACAGCAGCTTTTTGCTATTATAGCAGATTTGTTGTATATATATATCAGTGCATCAAATGCCGCTTGAATTTCTTAAATATATTGATTGGTTATTGAGATATAGGCCGTCAAAGTCGACGAAATTTGATGCTCCTTAATGTCTTGAAAATGGGAGCGTGTTTAATGTGTCAGAGAAAATTTATCTGAAAACATCCATATGTGAAACAGTTTACCATTAAAGTTGGTGTTATAGACACAAACTTTCCACAGAAACAGAGTAAAATATCTATGAATTTAGCCTTGTAATTCCCTTCTCAATGTGTCATAAATCTAAGTCACGTTTTAATAAACCTAGCATGTTAAGTGTGATATCCAATTGAGAAAATTTGTGGTTTTTTAAGATATTTAACTTTAGAGTGCCAAGTTTATTAAGTATATGAATAAAACAGCATTCGTTATTTCAAACAACACTTATAACCCATAGTTTTCTTTTATTACTTTCGGCAATACAATACTTGAACTACGCGACCTACTAAGCGCAGAAATATTGAGTTTCTTCACTAGAACCGGAAGAAAAAAAAGTTTCAAAATAATTTTTAAAAAAGTTTTGAAATCAACGTTGTCATATTAAATTCTACATTCTAATCATGTCGTTTTAGTCAAAAATCGGAAAATAATGTGTAGGGGATTCGCGGGTAGAAAGTGATCGATTCAATGGAAAATGAATGATATTTTATTAGGTTGTTTCGGTAGCTTATTCGTTACGTCCGTACGGAACGCGATCCGCGAAAAGAAGAAGTTCGCCCGGGCACGCACGCCCGTCCAGCCGCTCGTTAGATCGTCGCGTGGCGACGATCGGCATTTGTTACTTACAGGTCACGGTGCCGCGGTCAAATCTCCTACAAATGAATTTTCACAAAAATCAACTTGGAAGCAACGTTTATACGAGTGATAGATATTAGATCCGCCATTTGCTTTTTGGCAATTTTGACTTCAGATTCTTCATCAGGGACCTCGAAAACTGTAGATTCCAAGTTCAGATCAAATTTGATATGTTTCTGATATACGCGTCCGCCATGTTGGATTCGCCATTTTGGTTTCAAAAATTTTGAATGTGAGATTCGTAATCCGCGACCCCAAAAACACCCGAGCACCGATTTCTGAGTAAATTGAAGTAAGTTTTAAGGGGTTAGCCGCTTTTTAGCGATTTGGAACCACTGCGCCGACGCAGGCGGGACCACGCGCAGTCAGTGGACTACCCCTTTCCTTTCTGTGTCTCTCCGCGAGGCGAAGGGGAGAGTGGGGTAAACACGAACGCGGGGTAATCGCGAACGCGATGGTCACGGCGTTTTAATAAATAAAAACTGGTGTTCCCTCTCCACTAGCTAATAGTTTAGGTCGTATCCAACGCCGGGCAGAAAGTAATAAATACAGAACGTTCATGCTATTCAAGATAATTAAGATTATAATTAATAAATATTATATTGTAATTCATTCATTAATTCAATTAATTAGTAAACATGAAGTAGAATGCATTTTACATTTTTATTCTTAGGTACAAGTTATTAACATTCATTTTCAAGCAGAATATTGTAATTAATGAATTAAAATGATGTTAATAACTTATACCTAAGTATAAAAATGTATAATGCATTCTACTTCATATTTACTAATTAATTATTTAATTATTTAAAAATGCGCGTGCCACAGGGAAGGCAGGCCAAAAGTAATGTTTTTAAATCTAAGATAGATTGTTGAAATAAATTCCAATACTATGACTCTAAAATGATAATGATGTGCTTTGTTAATGTTAAATATTGAATAGAAAAATTATGATAAATAACTACAAGCATACAAATTTAAATTACATGAAGATATCACAAGGAGTAGAATATTATATTTAAGAGTATATTACTCTTCTCCTTGTGACGTTTTCATGTATGTTAAATTAATTATATAATTATTATACTCTTAATTATAATATTCCTCCCCGTGCGATATCTTCATGTATTTTAAATTTATATACTTATAGTTAATTATCATTATTTGTATATTCAATATTTAACATTAACAAAGCACATCATTATCATTTTAGAGTCATAGTATTGAAATTTATTCCAACAATTTATCTTAGATTCCAAAATATTACTTTTGGCCATTCCCTATAAACATGTCATTATGGCGGCTGCCGGGTAATCACGAACATCAAGGGTTTTGCTTTTTCACTATAGAGTTGATTTTCATTATAATTTTTCACAAATTTGTCACAGTACTTTATAGATGAATAGTTTAACTATGTTTGTAAATAATAAACCAATTCATTTCACACACAGTTTTCGTTTTGTTTGCTTTTTGGCTTAGGTGTACGCAATTACCCCACTCTCCCTTATTGATGTTGGATGATACTTTTTAATTGCTCTATTGGTGGCATCTTTTTTACACCTGGCACACTTAGGTAAAAACTGAAGCGGCTGATCGGCCTGAGTGTCTCGCCCAGGATCGCGGTTTATGACCGTATAGTCCCGCGAGTACGCGCTGGGGAACGGTGCGCGCGGGACCCAGGTCATCACGTGCAATCCACGCAGCAATATAAGGATTAACTCAGGCCGAAGAATGTCTAATAATGGTCAATTCAGACGAGCGATGCGGAGTCGTTGCGATTTCGAATCGGTACACATACATGTGTGCAGAGCCATATGTATATATTACACGTGACTCAATTCTTTGCGGCAGTATTGTTATATCGCACGACACCGCATCACTCGTCTGAATTTACTGTAAATCTGGGATCTCCTATCAGTGTGCCGCGCCGGTGTAATGGAGAAGCATGCATCTGTTTCTCCTAGCTGCGTTTTCAATCGTTCGGTTCGCGCCAGACGTATGAGTCTGACCCGCGCCTGCCTCAGCAGCAGCTTAGGTTACCCTAGACGCAATTGCACTGCGATTAGTGTCTGTTAAAGACGCAATCTCCTAGCCTACGTCTGCATATATGTAATAGGTACAAAGTTGCCGCCGTTTCAATGGAAGAATCTCTTTTATATGAGCTACCTTCTCTTGCACGGAATACGTCAACGCGTGCTTTTGTTTTGTTCTTCGGAAACCTGTTTGTATTCGAGAGTTAAGAGAGCCGCCTTTAATTTGAAGGGAGGACGCAGAAGGTTGGGACCACGCGCAGTCAGCAGGGGTAGTCAAAGAATACCCCTTTCCTTTCTGTGTCTCATCGCGAGGCATATTGATGTTGGATGATACTTTTTAATTGCTCTGTTGGTGGCATCTTTCTTACATCTGGCATATTTAGGTAAAAACTGAACCGGTTGATCGGCCAGAGCGTCTCGCCCAGGGTGGTGGTTTATGACCGTATGGTCCCGCGAGTTGGCGGTAGACAACGGTACGTGGCCGTCCGAAGTACCCCTGTGCGACCCGGTGACAGAGCAATCAACAGATTAACTCAGTGCGAAGAAAGTGGAAACCCCTGCCAAAAACGGCACGATGTCGATTGTCCCTGTTCAATATTAGGTGGACGAATGCTTCCCGGCGAACGATTCGAAAACAAGCAATTGCCTGCCGTAAACGCATGGAAAAATTTCGCTTCGAAAAATTCTAAATTACCGGTTGTAAAAGATAATTGGAATTTCCGCCTCGCTCTGAGCACGCGGCATCAACCAACATCTAGCATTCAAATAGAATCATAAAAGACGCTAGTCAAGCAAGAACGCGAAAACGCAGGCCCAAATCTGACACACCGTCGAAAGGACAAAAGACACACCCTTAACCAACCATCACCCCCGTTAAAAGACATAAACGCGCGAAGATTAAGGATTACACGGGAAATACCCAAAACACTCAGCGAAGGTACCAGGCCAAAAACATTTATTACAAGCGTTTATGTCTTTTAACGGGGGTCTTCGCGCGAGGGCGCTGCTCGTGGGCGGAGCACTCGTTGGGTGATGGTTGGTTAAGGGTGTGTCTTTTGTCCTTTCGACGGTGTATCAGATTTGGGCCTGCGTTTTCGCGTTCTTGCTTGACTAGCGTCTTTTATGATTCTATTTGATGCCAGATGTTGGTTGATGCCGCGGGCTCAAAGCGCGGCGGAAATACCAATTATCTTTTACAACCTGTGATCTAGAATTTTTCGATGCGAAATTTCTCCATTCGTTTATGGCAGGCAATTGCTTGTTTTCGAAGCATTCGCCGGGGAGCATTTGTCCACCGAATGTCAAACAGGGACAATCGACATCCTGCCGGTTTTGGTAGGGGTTTCGACTTTCTTCGCACTGAGTTAATCTGTTGATTGCCCGTACCGTTGTCTACCGCCGACTCACGGGACCATACGATCATAAACCGCCCTGGGATAGACGTTCTGGCCGATCAGCCGGTTCAGTTTTTACCTAAATATGCCAGATGTAAGGAAGATGCCACCAACAGAGCAATTAAAAAGTATCATCCATCATTGATACGCCTCGCGAAGAGACACAGCAAGAAAAGGGGTAGTCCGCTGATTGCGCGTGGTCCCTACCTGCTGCGTCCTCGCCTCAAATTAAAGGCGGATCCCTTATCTCTCGAATATAAACAGGTTTCCGAATATCAAAACAAAAGCACGCGCAAACATATTCGGTGCGAGAGAAAGTGGCTCATATGAAAGAGATTCTTCCTTTGAAACGGCGGCAACTTTCCACCTATTACATATGCGCAGACGTAGGCTAGGAGATTCCGCCTTTAACAGACACTCATCACAGTGCATTTGCGTCTAGAGTAGCCTAAGCTGCTGCTGAGGCAGACGCGCGTCAGACGTGTAGGAGAAACAGATGCATGCTTCCCCATTACACCGGCACACTGCTAGGAGATCCCACCTTTTTAGGGTCAATTCAGACGAAGCGATATAATAATACTGCCGCAAAAAATTGCGCCACGTGAAATATATACACATATATATATATATATATATATGTGTGTGTGTGTACCGATTCGAAATCTCATCGACGCCGCATCGCTCGTCCTAATTGACCATTATTAGACGTTCTTCACCCTGAGTTAATCCTTATATTGCTCCGTGACTCGCACGTGATGACCTGGGACCCGCGCGCACCGTTGCACAGTGGTTCCAAAGTGACTTGTTGCGGTCAAAATTCCGTATCTCCGTCAATTCTCAACCGATTTTTGATTTCTTTGGCTCATTTCGTAGGGCATTAAATTTGCTATAATATCAAATACCTGAATTGCAACCAAAACGTGTTTTTTTCTATCCTTTTTTCCGACAAAGTTGGATGAATACTATAGTAGAACAATCTTTGGGGCTGATTTGATAAGATTTTGCTTATCTAAGTAGGTTTTTTTTCGTAAAATCTTCAATTGGCACTGGGCAATAGCGGAAACATAAAACAGGCGATCTGTTGACACGTCAGAATGTTTGAAATACAATTTTGCAAGGGCTGCAAATTTGGAATGTCTACTGAGTTTACTACAACCAGAACCGTCTAAAATATCAATTTAATGTATGATTCTGGAACCTAATAGCGTTCAGAAATATCGAAGAACGTCAAAACCGCGATTTATTTTTTTACGTCTTCATTATTGTTTATTAGTAAATAAAACTTTATCGCCTCTTCCCGAACCACATTTCGGGCATTTGAAATGTGGGTAAGAATGTAATAAACAAATTAAAAAAAGAATTAGCTGCCACCATGTGCCACTGCGGTGTCAATCCGATGTTGTTTAATTGGCGATAGCGCTCGAGGTGCCTTTCTGCGGGCAAAATTTCGTATCTCCGTCAATTCTCAACCGATTTTTGATTTCTTTGGCACATTTTGTAGGGGATTAAATTTACTAAAATGAACTTGAAAAAGACGGAAAATTTCTTTTGTCTAATTATGAAGATGTAGAATATATGGATGAAGACTAACTTGTTTAAATTTGAATTGTTTAATTTATATTTCTTTTATTTTATCTCGTTTTAATGTTATAAGAAAAAAAATGGTGCATAAACTCGTTATTTCGGAACCGAGAGTTCAGAATTTGTTTTTTTTAATCCCTTAAGAAAATTTTGGAAAACTTTTAGTAAATTTAATCCCCTACAAAATGAGCCAAAGAAATCAAACATCGGTCGAGAATTGACGGAGATACGGAATTTTGACTGCAAAAAGTCACTTTGGAACCACTGTGCGTTGCCCAGCGCGTACTCGCAGAACAATACGGCCATAAACCGCGACCCTAGCGAAACGCTCTGGCCGATCAAATTGCCTGTTAGTTTTTGGGAACCAGATGTTTGCATTGTTTTTGTTCAGTAATTCAAGAAGGAGGGCCCCCCTCCTCCTCCACTGACGAATTTGCAAAGCTAGAGGTCAATCCTACACCAAGGAAATGCGACCAGTTGGATTTTCGTCGTCTCCTAAACAGCTAGGAGCGAATAACAGTTTGTTCGTCGTTATCGCTGGCACCACGGAATTCGCATCGCGTGTGGTGGTTGCATGTATTGGACAGACACGGAACACTTATTACACAGTGTATACATAGTTTAGAACAATTAAAGCGTCGAATTGATGAAGCGTTCCAAACGATACAAAATTCGCCGGACATTTTTTAACGAAACGTGCGACGAAACATGCGGACAAGACTGCAACCGTGCCTAGTCATTGACGGTGGTCATATAGAAGCCACTGGACAGGCACAAATGTTACGCGCTATAAACAATGATGGAAGTGTCGTGTGGCTGAAAAGAAGACACAGGAGGTAAATCATCGAGAACGATGGCAAGTTAATAAGTTAGTATCGTCTAACCTTCACAATTCAACTTTATCAATTTTTCTTATCACAAAATGGTGCGTTTGCGACATATGGTTTCTTTTAAACTTTTCCTCCTGTCAACCTGCAGAATCTATTGTTCTGCCCTATCCGTTCAACTGTCCGTGGGCAAAAGATAGGTAAACATTCTAACTGGTTACTGTCAATTCTGAATTTCTGTTGGGAAAACACCACATAATTCAGGCCTAGCTAGGTCAATGCACCTTGCACGGTCTTCTGTCCCTTTAAACGCTGTGTTGTGTCTGCGTGGAGCCCAGGAGCTACCTACCCCAGGCTACTACCCTTCAGGTAGGGGAGAGGCTTGCAGGTTGCCACCCTTTAGCTTTTTTGATTATAACTCGTCATAAAATTAACGTATCGTTGATTTATGGTATAAGTTGGAAAGAGGAAGTGTAGAGCTACAATCCTGAGCTAGAAATCATGTAAACTCTCGAAAAAGAAAAATTATACTGCAAATTCTCGAAAGTATCTAAAATTGACTCCTTGAAATTTTGGCTTGCAGGTTGCCACCCCTAGAAAAATTGCTGAAAGTGTAAAAAAACTCAATTAAAAACCTGATTCAGAAAACTTTTCAAAATTTATTAAATTTTATTTGCAGTCAGTGGCTGTAAACATAAAAAAATATAAAAAAAAAAGTAAAAAAAAAGTACAAAATGAACGAAGATATGACTAAAATGCAATAAAAACACTTCACTTCAAACTCAATGACAATAGTAAACATCACATAATCATGAAAAATGACATTTGAGTGTAAACAAGCGGGAAAGAGAGAGGTGGCAACTTGCATTCCGACGCATTTTTGGAAAATATGAGAAAAAATTGTCAATTCATGATATGTTTGGAAATCTGTTTGGCATATGTAAATTAGATAAAAAAAATAACACAGTACGAATAGTTACCTTGAATTGTCGATGAAAATGTTCAATTTACGAGCACAGGGAAAACACACAATTTCAATAATTCAATTTCTTGACAAACACTATATCACACTTCGCTCAGCAAGCACAGTGTTATTGCGTCTGTCCGCTCCAGAGGTTAATAAATAGTGACAACTACTCTCTTAACGTCGATGTGAGTCAGAGTTGAGATTATGACACTGCTAGAAAGTCGAAATAGAGCAGGGGTGGCAACCTGCAAGCAGTGGCAACCTGCAAGCCTCTCCCCTAGTAGATACTGACCAACGGCAAAGTGATGGTGGTGGGCAGAGATGGGCATTATTTAAATAATTTTTTTCTTAAATAACTTTTCAAATAAAAGAGACTTTATCTGTATTTGTCGCAAATAAAAATGACCCAGAGTTATTTATTATTCGAAGGGCCATAAATAATTTTTTCATCCGACGGGAATTCATCCGACGGCCACAGATAATTTCCTCACTTTCGTTTGTATTTGTATCCGAAAGTTATTTACAGCATAGGTAAATAACTCTGGGCGAGCCTCGAGAGCCTTTGATCCAGGGCTTGAAACCGTTATTATATCGATTTCGGTTCTTGAAACAGTTATGAAGAACCTTTATTCTGAATAACTGTTACAAAGAACGTAAATGTCAGACTATATCGGTTTAAGTTACGGTTCCTATATAGTTCTATAACTTTTATTTTTTAGGTTCTATATAAGTTCCAAAGCGGTTATAGAACCGATTCTTGTAACGATTGTACAGAATTTTACAGTAAATGAAATCACAACATATTACAAATATAGATTACTGTGTATAACAATATTGTTTAAAAATTATTATAAATAAGTAAGTAAATATATATTATGTACACATTTGTACATACATATATAATTATTTTGTAATATGAAGTGTTCGTTAATATAAATGTTTGGTTGTTATACCGTTAAAAAGTGCAATAAATATTCAACACCATAGATCGAAACTTTTATTTGTTAAGTTCATTTTTTCGATGAGAATCCACCTCACCATCAGGACCATGATTCTGACAACATATTAAAAAATCATTGAAATCGCTGAGGTAGACCCTCATCGGTATAACAACCAAACATTTATAATACCTCTTCTTGTGAACTTTGAGCGGTGGTTTCACCCCCTAAATATGCAAACGGGCCAAAATAAAAAAACACGTATTTGTTGTTTTCCGGTCCTCTCCCTAGTAGCACAAAATATTGAATGCACATACATCCAATATTAAAAAGAGGTTCAATCTCTTTTTGATATTTAAACATATATACAATATTTATTCTAGATTAAGAAGCAAATATATTTTCCAAATATGCTGGAAATATTCATTTTATATTATGAAAAAAACATTCTTTTTTCAAATATAAAGTAAATATTTATTGAATGGTAGAAAGAAAACATTTTTTTCCGAATGTTCGGGAAATATTTATTTTATATTATGAAAAAAATATTTTTTTTAAAATATAAAGTAAATATATATTTACTGGTAGAAAGAAAACATTTTTTCCGAATGTTCGGGAAATATTCATTTTATATTATGAAAAAAATATTATTTTTCAAATATAAAATAAATATTTATTTATTGGTAGAAAGAAAACATTTTTTACGGAAAGTTCGGGAAATAAAAGGCTCGGATGTAATCAAGGGATTAGCGCTCGAAAATGGGAAAAGTATTGTTCAAACGCTAAGAAAAATTGGAAAATTAAATTTTGTTAAACAGTATTTTAAAAAATTTAGTGTTGTAAAAAATTTTTTCGACCAATGTCAATATTTTTTTAAACATAAATTGCGGAAACATAAGTTACGTAGGTGGAAATTAAGCACTCCGTGAGTTTGTTTTTGGCAACAGCCACATCGAGACTGAAGCAGCAAAATAATATATAATGTGCATATTTAATGTGTTGTATATGTTTCTATACACATTTATGTATAAACAAATTAATTGATGTTTAAATAAATATAAAATTAATTTTCATGTAAATGGTTTTCAATTGTTTACTATATATATATATATAGGCTGAATATTTAAATCACATTTCTTAAATATTAATTTCACATTTCCTGAATAATTATTTTACAATTCTGAATATTTATTTCACATCTTCTGAATATTTGCTTTATATTTTTTTACTATTAATTTTACATATCCTGAATATTTATTTTACATATCCTGAATATTTATTTCGCATTTCCTGAACATTTATTTCAAATGTCCTGACTATTCACTTTATATTTTTTAAATATTAATTTAACATTGTCTGAATATTTATTTCACATTTCCTGAATATTTATTTCATATTTTCTGAATATTTAATTTACAGTTTTTAAATATATATGTATGTTACATTTCCTGAATATTTATTTTGGAATTCTGAATATTAATTTCACATTTCCAGAATATTTGCTTTACATTTTCTAAATAGTTCTTTTATATTCCACGAATATTTAGTTCATATTTTCTAAACCTTTATTTCACATTTTCAGTTTGTGTATATAATATTTGGAATCAACATTTTTTTCATATTAAAAAGTGTGGCTAAAAAAATATTTTTTTAATATTTGGAAAAAATATTTAACCAATATTTTGTGCTAATACATATCCGAAAACCAAAGCAATCAGAGGCGAACACCTGAAATCCTCTGCATGGCAGTTTTCTATCATAGCCCACTTGCTTGCTTGCTACTCTCGCTAAAAAAATTTCCAGCACGTTTGGAAAGATGAAACTTTCTCTCTGAGAGAAGATTATCGGGTGTTTCCACGTTTCTTCTTTCGGAAGTCACTACCTGCAAGTAGTTGCGAGAGAAGAGTCTTGCGCAAGATATGTCCCGCGTGTCTACTGGTGTTCCCTCTCCACTAGCTAATAGTTTAGGTCGTATCCAACGCCGGGCAGAAAGTAATAAATACAGAACGTTCATGCTATTCAAGATAATTAAGATTATAATTAATAAATATTATATTGTAATTCATTCATTAATTCAATTAATTAGTAAACATGAAGTAGAATGCATTTTACATTTTTATTCTTAGGTACAAGTTATTAACATTCATTTTCAAGCAGAATATTGTAATTAATGAATTAAAATGATGTTAATAACTTATACCTAAGTATAAAAATGTATAATGCATTCTACTTCATATTTACTAATTAATTATTTAATTATTTAAAAATGCGCGTGCCACAGGGAAGGCAGGCCAAAAGTAATGTTTTTAAATCTAAGATAGATTGTTGAAATAAATTCCAATACTATGACTCTAAAATGATAATGATGTGCTTTGTTAATGTTAAATATTGAATAGAAAAATTATGATAAATAACTACAAGCATACAAATTTAAATTACATGAAGATATCACAAGGAGTAGAATATTATATTTAAGAGTATATTACTCTTCTCCTTGTGACGTTTTCATGTATGTTAAATTAATTATATAATTATTATACTCTTAATTATAATATTCCTCCCCGTGCGATATCTTCATGTATTTTAAATTTATATACTTATAGTTAATTATCATTATTTGTATATTCAATATTTAACATTAACAAAGCACATCATTATCATTTTAGAGTCATAGTATTGAAATTTATTCCAACAATTTATCTTAGATTCCAAAATATTACTTTTGGCCATTCCCTATAAACATGTCATTATGGCGGCTGCCGGGTAATCACGAACATCAAGGGTTTTGCTTTTTCACTATAGAGTTGATTTTCATTATAATTTTTCACAAATTTGTCACAGTACTTTATAGATGAATAGTTTAACTATGTTTGTAAATAATAAACCAATTCATTTCACACACAGTTTTCGTTTTGTTTGCTTTTTGGCTTAGGTGTACGCAATTACCCCACTCTCCCTTATTGATGTTGGATGATACTTTTTAATTGCTCTATTGGTGGCATCTTTTTTACACCTGGCACACTTAGGTAAAAACTGAAGCGGCTGATCGGCCTGAGTGTCTCGCCCAGGATCGCGGTTTATGACCGTATAGTCCCGCGAGTACGCGCTGGGGAACGGTGCGCGCGGGACCCAGGTCATCACGTGCAATCCACGCAGCAATATAAGGATTAACTCAGGCCGAAGAATGTCTAATAATGGTCAATTCAGACGAGCGATGCGGAGTCGTTGCGATTTCGAATCGGTACACATACATGTGTGCAGAGCCATATGTATATATTACACGTGACTCAATTCTTTGCGGCAGTATTGTTATATCGCACGACACCGCATCACTCGTCTGAATTTACTGTAAATCTGGGATCTCCTATCAGTGTGCCGCGCCGGTGTAATGGAGAAGCATGCATCTGTTTCTCCTAGCTGCGTTTTCAATCGTTCGGTTCGCGCCAGACGTATGAGTCTGACCCGCGCCTGCCTCAGCAGCAGCTTAGGTTACCCTAGACGCAATTGCACTGCGATTAGTGTCTGTTAAAGACGCAATCTCCTAGCCTACGTCTGCATATATGTAATAGGTACAAAGTTGCCGCCGTTTCAATGGAAGAATCTCTTTTATATGAGCTACCTTCTCTTGCACGGAATACGTCAACGCGTGCTTTTGTTTTGTTCTTCGGAAACCTGTTTGTATTCGAGAGTTAAGAGAGCCGCCTTTAATTTGAAGGGAGGACGCAGAAGGTTGGGACCACGCGCAGTCAGCAGGGGTAGTCAAAGAATACCCCTTTCCTTTCTGTGTCTCATCGCGAGGCATATTGATGTTGGATGATACTTTTTAATTGCTCTGTTGGTGGCATCTTTCTTACATCTGGCATATTTAGGTAAAAACTGAACCGGTTGATCGGCCAGAGCGTCTCGCCCAGGGTGGTGGTTTATGACCGTATGGTCCCGCGAGTTGGCGGTAGACAACGGTACGTGGCCGTCCGAAGTACCCCTGTGCGACCCGGTGACAGAGCAATCAACAGATTAACTCAGTGCGAAGAAAGTGGAAACCCCTGCCAAAAACGGCACGATGTCGATTGTCCCTGTTCAATATTAGGTGGACGAATGCTTCCCGGCGAACGATTCGAAAACAAGCAATTGCCTGCCGTAAACGCATGGAAAAATTTCGCTTCGAAAAATTCTAAATTACCGGTTGTAAAAGATAATTGGAATTTCCGCCTCGCTCTGAGCACGCGGCATCAACCAACATCTAGCATTCAAATAGAATCATAAAAGACGCTAGTCAAGCAAGAACGCGAAAACGCAGGCCCAAATCTGACACACCGTCGAAAGGACAAAAGACACACCCTTAACCAACCATCACCCCCGTTAAAAGACATAAACGCGCGAAGATTAAGGATTACACGGGAAATACCCAAAACACTCAGCGAAGGTACCAGGCCAAAAACATTTATTACAAGCGTTTATGTCTTTTAACGGGGGTCTTCGCGCGAGGGCGCTGCTCGTGGGCGGAGCACTCGTTGGGTGATGGTTGGTTAAGGGTGTGTCTTTTGTCCTTTCGACGGTGTATCAGATTTGGGCCTGCGTTTTCGCGTTCTTGCTTGACTAGCGTCTTTTATGATTCTATTTGATGCCAGATGTTGGTTGATGCCGCGGGCTCAAAGCGCGGCGGAAATACCAATTATCTTTTACAACCTGTGATCTAGAATTTTTCGATGCGAAATTTCTCCATTCGTTTATGGCAGGCAATTGCTTGTTTTCGAAGCATTCGCCGGGGAGCATTTGTCCACCGAATGTCAAACAGGGACAATCGACATCCTGCCGGTTTTGGTAGGGGTTTCGACTTTCTTCGCACTGAGTTAATCTGTTGATTGCCCGTACCGTTGTCTACCGCCGACTCACGGGACCATACGATCATAAACCGCCCTGGGATAGACGTTCTGGCCGATCAGCCGGTTCAGTTTTTACCTAAATATGCCAGATGTAAGGAAGATGCCACCAACAGAGCAATTAAAAAGTATCATCCATCATTGATACGCCTCGCGAAGAGACACAGCAAGAAAAGGGGTAGTCCGCTGATTGCGCGTGGTCCCTACCTGCTGCGTCCTCGCCTCAAATTAAAGGCGGATCCCTTATCTCTCGAATATAAACAGGTTTCCGAATATCAAAACAAAAGCACGCGCAAACATATTCGGTGCGAGAGAAAGTGGCTCATATGAAAGAGATTCTTCCTTTGAAACGGCGGCAACTTTCCACCTATTACATATGCGCAGACGTAGGCTAGGAGATTCCGCCTTTAACAGACACTCATCACAGTGCATTTGCGTCTAGAGTAGCCTAAGCTGCTGCTGAGGCAGACGCGCGTCAGACGTGTAGGAGAAACAGATGCATGCTTCCCCATTACACCGGCACACTGCTAGGAGATCCCACCTTTTTAGGGTCAATTCAGACGAAGCGATATAATAATACTGCCGCAAAAAATTGCGCCACGTGAAATATATACACATATATATATATATATATATATGTGTGTGTGTGTACCGATTCGAAATCTCATCGACGCCGCATCGCTCGTCCTAATTGACCATTATTAGACGTTCTTCACCCTGAGTTAATCCTTATATTGCTCCGTGACTCGCACGTGATGACCTGGGACCCGCGCGCACCGTTGCACAGTGGTTCCAAAGTGACTTGTTGCGGTCAAAATTCCGTATCTCCGTCAATTCTCAACCGATTTTTGATTTCTTTGGCTCATTTCGTAGGGCATTAAATTTGCTATAATATCAAATACCTGAATTGCAACCAAAACGTGTTTTTTTCTATCCTTTTTTCCGACAAAGTTGGATGAATACTATAGTAGAACAATCTTTGGGGCTGATTTGATAAGATTTTGCTTATCTAAGTAGGTTTTTTTTCGTAAAATCTTCAATTGGCACTGGGCAATAGCGGAAACATAAAACAGGCGATCTGTTGACACGTCAGAATGTTTGAAATACAATTTTGCAAGGGCTGCAAATTTGGAATGTCTACTGAGTTTACTACAACCAGAACCGTCTAAAATATCAATTTAATGTATGATTCTGGAACCTAATAGCGTTCAGAAATATCGAAGAACGTCAAAACCGCGATTTATTTTTTTACGTCTTCATTATTGTTTATTAGTAAATAAAACTTTATCGCCTCTTCCCGAACCACATTTCGGGCATTTGAAATGTGGGTAAGAATGTAATAAACAAATTAAAAAAAGAATTAGCTGCCACCATGTGCCACTGCGGTGTCAATCCGATGTTGTTTAATTGGCGATAGCGCTCGAGGTGCCTTTCTGCGGGCAAAATTTCGTATCTCCGTCAATTCTCAACCGATTTTTGATTTCTTTGGCACATTTTGTAGGGGATTAAATTTACTAAAATGAACTTGAAAAAGACGGAAAATTTCTTTTGTCTAATTATGAAGATGTAGAATATATGGATGAAGACTAACTTGTTTAAATTTGAATTGTTTAATTTATATTTCTTTTATTTTATCTCGTTTTAATGTTATAAGAAAAAAAATGGTGCATAAACTCGTTATTTCGGAACCGAGAGTTCAGAATTTGTTTTTTTTAATCCCTTAAGAAAATTTTGGAAAACTTTTAGTAAATTTAATCCCCTACAAAATGAGCCAAAGAAATCAAACATCGGTCGAGAATTGACGGAGATACGGAATTTTGACTGCAAAAAGTCACTTTGGAACCACTGTGCGTTGCCCAGCGCGTACTCGCAGAACAATACGGCCATAAACCGCGACCCTAGCGAAACGCTCTGGCCGATCAAATTGCCTGTTAGTTTTTGGGAACCAGATGTTTGCATTGTTTTTGTTCAGTAATTCAAGAAGGAGGGCCCCCCTCCTCCTCCACTGACGAATTTGCAAAGCTAGAGGTCAATCCTACACCAAGGAAATGCGACCAGTTGGATTTTCGTCGTCTCCTAAACAGCTAGGAGCGAATAACAGTTTGTTCGTCGTTATCGCTGGCACCACGGAATTCGCATCGCGTGTGGTGGTTGCATGTATTGGACAGACACGGAACACTTATTACACAGTGTATACATAGTTTAGAACAATTAAAGCGTCGAATTGATGAAGCGTTCCAAACGATACAAAATTCGCCGGACATTTTTTAACGAAACGTGCGACGAAACATGCGGACAAGACTGCAACCGTGCCTAGTCATTGACGGTGGTCATATAGAAGCCACTGGACAGGCACAAATGTTACGCGCTATAAACAATGATGGAAGTGTCGTGTGGCTGAAAAGAAGACACAGGAGGTAAATCATCGAGAACGATGGCAAGTTAATAAGTTAGTATCGTCTAACCTTCACAATTCAACTTTATCAATTTTTCTTATCACAAAATGGTGCGTTTGCGACATATGGTTTCTTTTAAACTTTTCCTCCTGTCAACCTGCAGAATCTATTGTTCTGCCCTATCCGTTCAACTGTCCGTGGGCAAAAGATAGGTAAACATTCTAACTGGTTACTGTCAATTCTGAATTTCTGTTGGGAAAACACCACATAATTCAGGCCTAGCTAGGTCAATGCACCTTGCACGGTCTTCTGTCCCTTTAAACGCTGTGTTGTGTCTGCGTGGAGCCCAGGAGCTACCTACCCCAGGCTACTACCCTTCAGGTAGGGGAGAGGCTTGCAGGTTGCCACCCTTTAGCTTTTTTGATTATAACTCGTCATAAAATTAACGTATCGTTGATTTATGGTATAAGTTGGAAAGAGGAAGTGTAGAGCTACAATCCTGAGCTAGAAATCATGTAAACTCTCGAAAAAGAAAAATTATACTGCAAATTCTCGAAAGTATCTAAAATTGACTCCTTGAAATTTTGGCTTGCAGGTTGCCACCCCTAGAAAAATTGCTGAAAGTGTAAAAAAACTCAATTAAAAACCTGATTCAGAAAACTTTTCAAAATTTATTAAATTTTATTTGCAGTCAGTGGCTGTAAACATAAAAAAATATAAAAAAAAAGTAAAAAAAAAGTACAAAATGAACGAAGATATGACTAAAATGCAATAAAAACACTTCACTTCAAACTCAATGACAATAGTAAACATCACATAATCATGAAAAATGACATTTGAGTGTAAACAAGCGGGAAAGAGAGAGGTGGCAACTTGCATTCCGACGCATTTTTGGAAAATATGAGAAAAAATTGTCAATTCATGATATGTTTGGAAATCTGTTTGGCATATGTAAATTAGATAAAAAAAATAACACAGTACGAATAGTTACCTTGAATTGTCGATGAAAATGTTCAATTTACGAGCACAGGGAAAACACACAATTTCAATAATTCAATTTCTTGACAAACACTATATCACACTTCGCTCAGCAAGCACAGTGTTATTGCGTCTGTCCGCTCCAGAGGTTAATAAATAGTGACAACTACTCTCTTAACGTCGATGTGAGTCAGAGTTGAGATTATGACACTGCTAGAAAGTCGAAATAGAGCAGGGGTGGCAACCTGCAAGCAGTGGCAACCTGCAAGCCTCTCCCCTAGTAGATACTGACCAACGGCAAAGTGATGGTGGTGGGCAGAGATGGGCATTATTTAAATAATTTTTTTCTTAAATAACTTTTCAAATAAAAGAGACTTTATCTGTATTTGTCGCAAATAAAAATGACCCAGAGTTATTTATTATTCGAAGGGCCATAAATAATTTTTTCATCCGACGGGAATTCATCCGACGGCCACAGATAATTTCCTCACTTTCGTTTGTATTTGTATCCGAAAGTTATTTACAGCATAGGTAAATAACTCTGGGCGAGCCTCGAGAGCCTTTGATCCAGGGCTTGAAACCGTTATTATATCGATTTCGGTTCTTGAAACAGTTATGAAGAACCTTTATTCTGAATAACTGTTACAAAGAACGTAAATGTCAGACTATATCGGTTTAAGTTACGGTTCCTATATAGTTCTATAACTTTTATTTTTTAGGTTCTATATAAGTTCCAAAGCGGTTATAGAACCGATTCTTGTAACGATTGTACAGAATTTTACAGTAAATGAAATCACAACATATTACAAATATAGATTACTGTGTATAACAATATTGTTTAAAAATTATTATAAATAAGTAAGTAAATATATATTATGTACACATTTGTACATACATATATAATTATTTTGTAATATGAAGTGTTCGTTAATATAAATGTTTGGTTGTTATACCGTTAAAAAGTGCAATAAATATTCAACACCATAGATCGAAACTTTTATTTGTTAAGTTCATTTTTTCGATGAGAATCCACCTCACCATCAGGACCATGATTCTGACAACATATTAAAAAATCATTGAAATCGCTGAGGTAGACCCTCATCGGTATAACAACCAAACATTTATAATACCTCTTCTTGTGAACTTTGAGCGGTGGTTTCACCCCCTAAATATGCAAACGGGCCAAAATAAAAAAACACGTATTTGTTGTTTTCCGGTCCTCTCCCTAGTAGCACAAAATATTGAATGCACATACATCCAATATTAAAAAGAGGTTCAATCTCTTTTTGATATTTAAACATATATACAATATTTATTCTAGATTAAGAAGCAAATATATTTTCCAAATATGCTGGAAATATTCATTTTATATTATGAAAAAAACATTCTTTTTTCAAATATAAAGTAAATATTTATTGAATGGTAGAAAGAAAACATTTTTTTCCGAATGTTCGGGAAATATTTATTTTATATTATGAAAAAAATATTTTTTTTAAAATATAAAGTAAATATATATTTACTGGTAGAAAGAAAACATTTTTTCCGAATGTTCGGGAAATATTCATTTTATATTATGAAAAAAATATTATTTTTCAAATATAAAATAAATATTTATTTATTGGTAGAAAGAAAACATTTTTTACGGAAAGTTCGGGAAATAAAAGGCTCGGATGTAATCAAGGGATTAGCGCTCGAAAATGGGAAAAGTATTGTTCAAACGCTAAGAAAAATTGGAAAATTAAATTTTGTTAAACAGTATTTTAAAAAATTTAGTGTTGTAAAAAATTTTTTCGACCAATGTCAATATTTTTTTAAACATAAATTGCGGAAACATAAGTTACGTAGGTGGAAATTAAGCACTCCGTGAGTTTGTTTTTGGCAACAGCCACATCGAGACTGAAGCAGCAAAATAATATATAATGTGCATATTTAATGTGTTGTATATGTTTCTATACACATTTATGTATAAACAAATTAATTGATGTTTAAATAAATATAAAATTAATTTTCATGTAAATGGTTTTCAATTGTTTACTATATATATATATATAGGCTGAATATTTAAATCACATTTCTTAAATATTAATTTCACATTTCCTGAATAATTATTTTACAATTCTGAATATTTATTTCACATCTTCTGAATATTTGCTTTATATTTTTTTACTATTAATTTTACATATCCTGAATATTTATTTTACATATCCTGAATATTTATTTCGCATTTCCTGAACATTTATTTCAAATGTCCTGACTATTCACTTTATATTTTTTAAATATTAATTTAACATTGTCTGAATATTTATTTCACATTTCCTGAATATTTATTTCATATTTTCTGAATATTTAATTTACAGTTTTTAAATATATATGTATGTTACATTTCCTGAATATTTATTTTGGAATTCTGAATATTAATTTCACATTTCCAGAATATTTGCTTTACATTTTCTAAATAGTTCTTTTATATTCCACGAATATTTAGTTCATATTTTCTAAACCTTTATTTCACATTTTCAGTTTGTGTATATAATATTTGGAATCAACATTTTTTTCATATTAAAAAGTGTGGCTAAAAAAATATTTTTTTAATATTTGGAAAAAATATTTAACCAATATTTTGTGCTAATACATATCCGAAAACCAAAGCAATCAGAGGCGAACACCTGAAATCCTCTGCATGGCAGTTTTCTATCATAGCCCACTTGCTTGCTTGCTACTCTCGCTAAAAAAATTTCCAGCACGTTTGGAAAGATGAAACTTTCTCTCTGAGAGAAGATTATCGGGTGTTTCCACGTTTCTTCTTTCGGAAGTCACTACCTGCAAGTAGTTGCGAGAGAAGAGTCTTGCGCAAGATATGTCCCGCGTGTCTACACTGCACTGTTATACCTGAGAGTTGACAGCAAACTAAACTCTATGCTATGATATCTATCTAAATATCGGTCCAACAAACTAGAATTTAGAATTAGACGGACCAAACATTACTAAAAGTGATAAAAAAATGCTGGCGTGCACGTAGATTCAAAACCGAATACTATGGTTCGCCTACTTGCTTTCTACTCTCGCCAAAAATTTCCAATTCGTTTGGAAGTAAAACCTTTCTCTCTGAGAGAAGATGTCGGGTGTCTACACTACGACAGAATTCACTTGCTGAGACCAACTGTCGCAAGTAACCAGAACTTGCTAGAGTTACTCTCAGGGGTGTTTACACAGCGCTGACATCAACTCTCGCAATAAATGTCGCAAGTTTATTGCTAGTGGCCACGAGGCTTTAAATTGTTACTCTAACAGAATCATTTGTAAATCGCGGGTTTCAAATGATTTATGTTTTACCCGTGTTGAATTCTAATTCCTACCACGCGTACCGTTACGATCTTATTTTAGACTGAGTCGATAAAGTTTGGTGGGACATGAAAATGGTAAGGGGCTCGCGAGCCCCCCGAGCGTGTGACACAAAATTACATTGCGTGATAGGTTTATCCTATAACTCGTCTGTTATTGTACAAACTATTTTGTATTACCGCGCAGACTCATTGTAAATACTTTTATGTATAAATTATAAAATAAGCGAATATTAAGGAAACAAACATTATAGAGACATTAGAAATAATTAATTAAAATACTGACAAAAGCGCAGAACAAAATAATATGTAATAAGCGAATAAAAAGCGAAATAACAGTTAGCAACCCACTGCGCATGCGCCAGCCCGCCAATTTTCTAGTATAAAAGGAAGCGCACGTAGCATAGCGGGACATTGCTATTCACACACACTCGTCGACTCGCTGCGTGACTGTCGTAACGTCCGGATTTTGAGTATTGCCATTCCGGCTCTCCACAAGTATTTATATTTTACAACTACTCATGTGCCTGTGCCCTAAGTACCCTGGAAGTTTCCAACCACGGAGTTTTTTCTCCCTCTCCGCGAACAAATAAGGGACTCCTACAGGCCTCCCCTGGTCAAACGTAGGAAGAGGTAACGCAAATTATTCAATCCAACACCGTGGAACATGATCCGGGGACCGATGTCCCAAAAGACGATATCGGGCCTAACCTGATAGCCCTGTCGGAAGCCAAAATCGTAAGTACATACATTTTTACTGTTCCAAACCCAACCATGAGCTTGCCCCCCGGCAAACGACGGACTGATGTTCCTCTTGTAACCCAGCTCTGTTCCACCTCATCTGAAAACTCGGACTTGTCACCTAAAAATAAATCCGTATCTGCAAACTCCAGTGCCGAGGGCCCCATTGCAAAAAAAGAAAACTGAATGCGACAAAAATAGAGCAAAACATTCCAAGACCTCGACATCCTCCACTTCACGCCCAGATTAGGGTTTCCATAGATTCAAATAAACTATCAAATAGTGATAGCATGGATACCGAGTCAACGGCGAACGTACCAATTTCAAATCGGTACGCTGTTCTAGCAACGTTCAAAACATCAGACGACCTCCATACTAATACTGCCGGGACGGGGAAAAAACCTCGACGGAAGTAGAAAATCTGACCCCAAACCTCCAAGACCTTACTCCTCAACATAAGCACCCTGGGTCCCCCACGGGTACAACTAAAGTAACTCGCAATGTTAAACCCCCCCCCCCCCTTTTATATATCTCAAACTTCTCATACAACATCGCGAAGTTCGAACGCGAACTCGTCGCAGACTTTGGTAAATCGTTTACTATCAAGTACTTAATTTGAAGGCGTCATATCCTTTAAAAAATTCAAGTCTGCCCTGAGCAAAGGAAACATCCCCTATTTCACCTTCTCCCTCAACTCCGAACGCAGCCTCGCAATGGTCCTTAAGGGCCTACCTGTTACCCCAACCGATGAAATCCTCGAGGAGATGAAACTCAAGGGACTAAACCCCTCTTCTTGTCTGCAACTCACGGGATATGGCCAAAAAAACCCAGTCAACTTCCCAATGTATAAGGTAAATTTTCCCCCAAGTACCTCCCCAAATGAAGTGACTAAAGTTAGCGTCTTGTTTAGTACAAGGATTTATTGGGAAAAATACTACTCCAAGAGAAATTATACTCAATGTTACCGTTGCCAAACCTTTGGCCACTACGTAACAAATTGCTATCTTCCATCCCGTTGCGTCAAATGCGCAGACCCACACCACTCGTCGGACTGCCAAAAGGCGAGGGATGCACCCTGTTCACGGAATCGACATATCAACGCCATCTCTTAATGAGGAGCACTAATCAGGCACTTGGCGACAGCGCGCTTGCTCATGTGGAGCAGCGATCATGGCCCCTTCCATCGATTCGCGATCGATGGAAGGGGAAGGCGATTCCTTCCAGGAAATAGATCGCGATTCCTGGAAGTCTCTCTCTGTTCGCGACTCGGCTACGATACACACGTATTTCTTTACCGCTACGCGCTTCGCTTGCTGGCGCTTTGAACTCTTCGCACTTACGCTTTGCTTAATAACCGCTTTAACGCTCGCTGCTAGAATTCATCTCTTGCTTGAATTCTGAGTTCTTTTTAAGTCAAGTGGTGCACATTAAACATTACTGTAAATAGTTTATTTGCGTGTGATCGTGTACATATAATCTCGTTATAACTGTCGTGTCTCGTTAAACATTTAAATTATACTTGTCCTCGTGTCCATTAACAGTGTCTTACGTTTCTAAGTTTATTAACACTTCCTCTAACCTTCCGCTAAACAAACATTATAAACATTTTTTGGTCCTTCGAGCCGGAGATCAGTGCCTGTGAAACAGTTCGCGAGTGTTTGAACGTTCGGTAGTGCCGTCCAACCGTCGCGCGTGACCTCCACACCTGCAAACAATGAGTCATCTCATAACAAGTCAGCGCGACCTTAACGGCCGAAATGCTCGATCTTTCGAGAATTTGAAAAAGCTAGGAGCGAATAATATTACCAAGGGCAATGTGGCCTCTAGATTAGAGACGCTCAGAAAGAATTGGGCGAAATACGAGCTGCAGCATGGTCAGCTGTTGGCCCTGGCGGCATCCGACTTAGCCTTTGCAAGCAATGACTATTTCAAGAATAGGGACCTGTCGCCTGCAATTATAGAGGAAGTATTCAGCACACAGGAAGCACTACTGATGGACAAATTAGAGGATATTACGAAAATGGAGCTCATTGCCACGCGAACGTTGGAGCGAATGGCGAGCGACGAAAGAACAGCCGATTCTCCTGCTGCGGCCGTCCGTTCGACAGCTTCGCTTCCCCGAATACCGTTGCCCACCTTCGCTGGCAAACACAAGGACTGGTCATCCTTTCAAGGTCTCTTCCGTTCGCTAGTTGTTCGAGACACGACCCTGACGGATGCTGAACGGCTACATTACCTCCGAGGCGCCCTAACTGGAGACGCTGAGCTGCTCCTCCGCAATATGCCTGAAAGGGAGGAGAATTTTGAAGCTGCCTGGCAATTACTGCAGGATCGCTACGATAATCAGCGGTTAATGGTTACGGCGCAGATGAATACTATATTCAATCTATCACCCATTACACGTGAATCTGGATCAGAGCTCAAGCGTTTATTTTACACTGTCTGCGACTCAGTGAAGGCCCTCGAGGCCATGAAACGGCCCTTCGACGCCAGTGGCGACTGGCTAGTACATTTAATTGTCGAGCTGATAGATCCACAATCCAGATACGAGTGGGAGACGCTCATCTGTAAAACGAAACTACCACCTACCTTCACTGAACTACAGAAGTTTCTGGAGGGTCGCGTTAACACACTTGAGGCCTTGGAGGAGAAACGCAAAGGACCAGAGAGCCGATCTGGTAGGTCAACAGCCACCCAGAAGACAACCAAGGTTCATCAGGTGAGCCAAGCGAAACGATCACAGGAACCTTGCCACCTGTGTAAAGAGAACCACTTTTTATTATACTGCCGCGACTACAAAGCCAAGACAGCGTCAGAGCGCCGAGCTGTCTTGCAAGATGCTAACTTGTGTTACAATTGCCTGGGACATCATCAAGTGAAAGAATGCCGATCTGACCGCCGGTGCCAGCAGTGCAAGGGGAGACACCACACGACGATTCATGATGCCAGCGTTAGTTCCCAAACAGCTGAGAGTGCCATTACTAATACCTCCAGCTGCGGTTCCAGAGGCTTACCATCCGTGCTGCTGGCCACCGCGCGTGTCCAGGTCCGCCAAGCTGATGGCGGTTCAAGGATGGTGCGTGCCCTCATCGACCAAGGCAGCGAAGTATCGCTGCTCACAGAGGCACTAGCTCAGCAACTACGCCTTCCGAGAAGTCCTGCCAATATTCGTCTTATCGGTGTCGGGACTCCACTACCTGAACGGATCCGCGGCAAGGTAAAATTAGAATTCGCGGCGCATTTCGGATCCTCAGAGCAACACGTGATAGCTGCGCTGGTGCTACCGAGGATCACGTCTTACCAGCCGCGCCTTGACGGCCGCACCGCGGCATGGCCACATTTGCGAGAACTCATATTGGCGGATCCCAGCTACGACTCCGACTGGCCAATCGAACTGCTGCTGGGAGCCGACGCCTTTGCCCTCATACTGCTCGACGGCATCAGGCGAAGTCGCACCGACGAGCCTGTAGCACAAAAGACAAAGTTGGGCTGGATAATATCCGGACCAACTACGAGGGAGACCGAACAGACTACAAACCAACCTGGAATCTCGACGCTTCAATGTACCGCCGAGGATGACCTTCTGCCCTTGGTGTGGCGCTTCTGGGAGCAAGAGGAACTCGTGGTATCAGCTGCCTATACCACGGAGGAACAGAGCTGCGAAGAACACTTCAGGACCACACATCAGCGATTGCCGTCCGGGCGCTATATGGTGCGGCTGCCATTCTGCGAAGCAGTGGAGCTCGGCGAGTCGCGTCCTGGGGCCCGACGGACGCTACTAAGGATGGAATCTAAATTCAATAAGGAACCGGCTTTCGCAGAGGCTTACCAGTTATTTATGCGTGAGTATAAGCAACTCACTCACATGTCTGAAATACGTGATGATTCACTAGGGCCGGCCTACTACTTACCTCACCATGGAGTCTGGAAGGAAAGCAGCACGACCACTAAACTACGGGTGGTATTCAATGGGTCGTATGACACGACCACCGGCCACTCCTTGAACGATGCCCTGATGGTGGGTCCGAATCTCCTACCCAGTCTGCATCAGCTACTCCTCCGCTGGCGTATGCACCGTGTCTGCCTCACGGCAGACATCGAGAAAATGTATCAGTAGATTCTGTTCCATCCGGACGACCGCCGCTATCAGCGGATTCTATGGAAAGAGAAGGACAGCAGTGACATCCAAGACTACCAGCTGAATACGGTCACCTATGGGCTAACATGTGCTCCTTACCTGGCTATACGGACACTACGCCAGCTTGCCTTGGACGAGCATTCCCGTTATTCCCGAGCGGCGGCAGTTTTGCAACGCGACGTCTATATGGACGACGTCGTGACAGGTGCGGACTCTATACAAGAAGCATTAGAATTACAAGCCGAGCTACGCCACCTCTGCAAGGCGGGCGGCTTTAATTTGAGGAAATGGGCATCCAACCAACCATCCTTGATGGAGAAGGTACCTTCCGGAGATGCCATTCCGGAGTGTCAATGGCAACCGGGGACAACCTACACCGCGCTAAGAGTACACTGGAGTCTGGCCGATGACTGTTTCCGGGTCCAGGTCCAGCCTACAACGACGGGATGCGAAGTCACACGGCGCCGGGTTCTATCCACTATCGCTAGAATATTCGACCCGCTGGGATTGGTGTCCCCAGTAACGGTCAATGCCAAAATATTCATGCAGTCTCTATGGTTACTCAATTTAGATTGGGACACACCGCTACCACCCACCGAGGCCAGTCACTGGATGCAGTTCCTTGAGGAGCTGCCTGGCTTGAACCGCGTCGCAGTCCCTCGCTGGCTCGGCGTGCAACCGACATCGCTACTCCAGGAGCTCCACGGGTTCGCCGATGCCTCAGAACGGGCATATGCTGCTGCGGTGTATCTTCGAGTCGTCGACAAGGCTGGTAACGTCCACACCCAGCTGATCACTGCAAAAACCAAGGTGGCACCCTTGTAGAGGATATCACTACCAAGGCTAGATCTGTGTGCTGCCGCCTTGCTAACCAAGCTAGTGGCTTGCACTTACGAGAGCCTGGGCCTAAGTGGAACAGCCGTGCATCTCTGGAGCGACTCCACCATCACGCTCGCTTGGATCCAAGGACATCCGGCCCGCTGGAAGACATACGTCGCCAATAGAGTATCTGAGATACAGCGCACACTACCAGAAGCTCAATGGCACCATGTCTCCAGCCAGGACAACCCGGCTGACTGCGCATCCCGAGGTTTACCACCCAGCGAGCTACCCGAATTTTCTCTCTGGTGGACTGGACCGGACTGGTTGACCACGTCTCCAGGATGGAAGAGCGGGAATCAGTCTCCACTGCCAACGACTGATTTCGAGGCCCGGACATCTTCCACCGTGACGTCGGGTGAACCTACAAAGGGCGAGATAATTCTAAACCGTTATTCATCGAGACATCTTGTCCTTAGAACCACCGCCTGGTGCTTGCGGTGGCTGCCAAGGACCCAAACCACTACCCGAGGACCTGATTTACTGCCATCGGAGATCGAGGCGGCCAGGACTCATTGGCTTCGACTCGTGCAGCGACAGGAGTTTCTTCCCGAAATCCAACAGCTGGAGAAGGGACGCCCATTACCGAGCCGCAGCAGGCTGCTGCGACTCAACCCCTACGTGGATGACCAAGGCCTCCTGCGTGTCGGTGGTCGACTACGTCACTCTGCTCTGCCACTGGACGCACAACATCAGGTCTTACTTCCCAGAGACAGCCGCCTGACAGAGCTGCTTGTAATCGAGGCTCATCAACGATCACTCCACGGAGGGACGCAATTTACCTTATCCCTGATACGCCAGAGGTACTGGATTCTCCAAGGACTACAGCGGGTCAAGGCCATCATTCACCGCTGCACAACCTGTATCCGCTGGCGCTCTACAACAGGGCAGCAATTAATGGGGGATCTACCAGCAGCCCGCGTGACACCAGCACGGCCTTTTCTACACGTCGGCGTGGACTATGCCGGACCGTTGGCCTTGCTAAGGTCAAGGGGCAGAGGTCAACGCACCCACAAAGGCTATGTGGCGTTATTTATATGTTTAAGCACTCACGCGGTTCACTTGGAGCTGGTTTCAGATTGCAGCACAGAAGCCTTCATTGCCGCTCTGCGGCGTTTCACTTCACGGCGAGGACTCTGTGCGACCATCCAAAGCGACAGGGGAATCAATTTCGTGGGAGCCGCCCGGGAGCTCCGGGATATGCTAGGCCACCTCACCTCTGGACATGACTGCATCCACTCTGCCCTCTTGAAGGACGGTATCCAGTGGCGATTCAACCCCCTGCTGCCCCACACTTCGGAGGTCTATGGGAAGCAGCCGTCAAATCGACTAAGCATCACCTAAGGAGGGTGATAGGAGAACAACACCTTACCTTCGAGGAGATGTCGACGCTGCTTCACCAAATCGAGGCTTGTCTGAATTCAAGGCCACTACAAGCCATGAGCGACGACCCAGGGGACCTGACCGTACTGACGCCAGGCCATTTCTTGATCGGAGACGCCTCGCTGAGTCTGCCCGATCCCATCACCGACGACGTCCCCGCCTACCGACTTTCAAGGTGGCATCTCCTGCAGCAGATGAGGATGCAGTTTTGGAAGCGGTGGGCCACAGAATACTTGCAATCACTACAGGCCCGTAACAAGTGGACTCACCAGCACCCGCAGTCCCGCGTCGGCGACTTGTGCCTCATAAAGTCGGAAATATCGTCTCCTGCTCGATGGCCATTGGCAAGAGTCACCAAGCTACATGCCGGCGCAGATGGGTTGACTCGCGTCGTAACACTTAAAACTGCTCGTTCTGAATTCACACGGCCTATTTGTAAATTAGTCTTCTTACCGTTTGTACAGGAACCGTCCACTGCGCAGTAGATCACTCAGTTCACGTACAACTGCGATTGCCTGACGCCTTCACATGAGCGAAGCAGCGCCATCGACCAAACCAGCCGTCCAATCAACAAGTGCCGTCTGTTGTACTTCTTCATCGGGACGATGAATGGCGGGCGGGAAATGTTCACGGAATCGACATATCAACGCCATCTCTTAATGAGGAGCACTAATTAGGCACTTGGCAACAGCGCGCTTGCTCATGTGGAGCAGCGATCATGGCCCCTTGGTGTAACGAGTTATTGTCGGTAGGACGACGATCTTGCCCCCCACCGCGAGCCCGACCGCGACAACACGCACCGCGCTCTGCCAACGGTCTTGCACCCCACCACTCGTCCGCGGGTACCGAGAATCAGCGCGAGATGGGCATGCGACGAATGTCCTTCTCGCTGCCGAAATCCGCGGACGAGGACATATAGGCCGAGGGCATAGGCCTATTTGGGAGAGACCGCCTAGAGCGAGCGTACAAGCCAGTACAACTCTCCCGGAGACCTCCTGTGCGATTCCACGTTCTCGTGTAGAAACACTCGTTCTTGCGAAAGCCAAGCGCCCGTGATTCACATTAGTTCTCGTGTGTCGACAGACTGAGTCTCTGTGCATTTTTGAATTCGCCCCCTCCCCGGTTCCCAGAAGAAAAGCGTGAGCCATCCTCTGGACGCAGGCCGGCACCACTTATCGATCTTCCGAACAGATTTATCTCCGTTCTCGAGAACGTCCTTACAGTCTCCGATTCACCCACGGGTTGTGCCCACCGGGTGACCGGACTCAAGACTCTCCGACCAGGGTCTAACGGCAGGGCTTGCCCGCCAAGACACCGAACGGTCAAATCGTCTATCCCCTCCCCCCTTCGCCGCCTCATCGCCGATTTAATACGCGCCGCGCCTCGCGCCGCGGTACACACCGAACCGCGCGCCGCGGTATACACCGACTCTCGCGCCGCGATACACACCGGGACCCGGGATAATCTAAGCCGTACATACTCTGTGTGCCAGCATAGACCTGGCCGGGACATATTGTATATAGCTTTAAGGTGTAATAAACAGTCGTACTCCACGCTACCTAAGCGTATAATCATTCGATCGGCGGCCCTGGACCACCGTCCTGAGCTGGCGACACGGTACCTCCACCGTCCCACCGGTAACCCCACGTTCTACGGTTACAAGGGGAAGGCGATTCCTTCCAGGAAATAGATCGCGATCGATGGAAGGGGAAGGCGATTCCTTCCAGGAAATAGATCGCGATTCCTGGAAGGCTCTCTCTGTTCGCGACTCGGCTACGATACACACGTATTTCTTTACCGCTACGCGCTTCGCTTGCTGGCGCTTTGAACTCTTCGCACTTACGCTTTGCTTAATAACCGCTTTAACGCTCGCTGCTAGAATTCATCTCTTGCTTGAATTCTGAGTTCTTTTTAAGTCAAGTGGTGCACATTAAACATTACTGTAAATAGTTTATTTGCGTGTGATCGTGTACATATAATCTTGTTATAACTGTCGTGTCTCGTTAAACATTTAAATTATACTTGTCCTCGTGTCCATTAACAGTGTCTTACGTTTCTAAGTTTATTAACGCTTCCTCTAACCTTCCGCTAAACAAACAATATAAACACACCCCCTAAATGTGCAAATTGCTCCGGCCAGCACACCGCAAATTACGGTCAATGCGAGGCCCTCCTAAAATATCTAAACAGGTGCAAAAATCAAGTAAAGCCTGCAAACGACGCCGCCCTCAATGCACGCAACAATCCCCCCTCTTTCCAAACGCCCGGAGCGGCCCCCTTCCATCAGCCCGCTACTGTATCCTACCTGGCCTCACCTAGCCTCACATACACTGCCGCGGCAGCGGGCCCGCACGAACCCACGTCACTTTCTCAGCACCTCGCTCCCCCCGGCCTCCATGGGACTCCGGGACAAACACACCTTCAGCCTGGTAACGTAAACTCCATGATAGACCTGATAGCTGCAATCAGAGAACTAAATTCTATTATCGACATTGAGCAAATGCTCACACTTACTCGCAACCTCATCCAGAAAATCCGCCCCTGCCGTACCCTGGCAGAAAAATTTCAGGTCTTTTGCACCACACTCCAGTGCCTGGACTGAGCGATGTCCCTGCCTAGTTTCATGTTGTGTAATGCATGCTCCATTTCGCTAAAGCGAAATGAATTGATCCGTGCGGCGGCCGGACTGCAGGCTGGCATTATTCTTGTTAGCGGGTTATGTGGGACTCGAACCCACTAAAACCTCCAACGTGGTCTACCTCGTGTGCGGAGTTGCGCGCCTGAGGGGAGGGACTTGACTCGAGAGCAAACTAGCGATTCGTTCGCTGCCCTCCCCCCCTGAGTTTTAGAGGCAACTCCGCACACAGCACCCCCTTCAAGGGGGACCTTCCCTGGGAGAGTATCAATACCTCCCCCAGCTATCTCCTTTCTCGGCGGCGCGACGGACCACGCGTCCGCGCCGCCTCTTCCGGGGTCGCTGCTACTAGGGCGGGTGGTGCCCCCCGGCACCCCCGTCCCACGACCCCGCGATCAAGCTACTACCCGGCCGCGTGGATGCTACGGTCGCGACCGGGCCGGGGCGTTGACGGCCTTAAGGGCCGCCCAAGCCGCCGCGTCCCGAGGGGGCCTTTAAGGCAGTCGGGAAAGTTAAACCCCCGACGGCCACCTCGGGCGGGCGGCTGGCAATAATTCGCCTACAGGGCGGCCCGTTATCAGCCGCCCGTTTACGCCCCGGAGCTCGATCGCAATATCGGGAGCGGCGTGACATCGCCGCTCCCCCCGGGGGGGGGGCCATAGTTCGTGGACGCCCCCGCACTCTCCCTCCCGGACATACAGCGGCCCGCCCCGATAAAAAAAAACAGGGAGGGGGCATACGAGGGGACTGTCGCCGCACCCGTTATGGGGTGCGGCCCCCTTCCCACTCCCCTACGGGGGAGTGACGGCTCGACCCGGGGGGTTTAACCGGGGAGCGGGGCGACTTTCAGAACTAAGTCGCCGCACCACCTCCCCCGGCCCCGGGTCATCTTGCGCGCCGCCTCCGAGGGACCGCGCGGGGCCGCAGACCAGCCTTGATGCGGTCCCTCTCAGCCTCCTCCTTCTCCAACATGATGACTGCGGAGAAGGAGGAGACGGCCTCCCAACAGTCCCGATCCTCCGCCATCCGACTCACGACAGTCGGTAGCGAGAGGTCGGGACCCAGCTGCCGCTGGAGGACCCGGCGGTCGTCCAGCCACTCCAGACACCTGGCCAGAGTGTGGTCCGCCGAGTCCTCGACGCCCCGGCCGCAGCTGTGGCACTGCGACGACTCTTCCCGCCCTATGCGACACAGAGAATCCCCGAAGCACCCTACCCCGGTGATCATCTGCGTCAGGCGGAAGGTGCGCCTGCCGTACCTACGCCCCACCCATTCAGCGAGAATGGGCAGGAGCGCCCCGACGACGCGTCTCTCCCGATGTTCCGGGAGAGAGAGCCAGTCGATCCACCTGGCTCCCATGCGTCGCCAGGCCTGGCCCCGCACCTCAGGTCCATCCGGCGCTAGGGGGGTCCTCGCTCCACGGAGATCGTGGGAGGCGAAGTAAACCTCCGCCTCCATCTCCGCGAGCAGATGGAATGGAGGAGACCCACCCAGCGCCGACAGATCGGCGTGTGACACTGTTCGAGAATCGGTAGTTCCGATCTCTGCCACACCCCAACTCACCGCAGCACCTCCTGGACTGCGTAACGCCACGACCGATCCACGATCGATCTGCCAATCATCTGCGCTCCGCACGATCGATCTGCCAATCATCTGCGCTCCGCACGATCGATCTGCCAATCATCTGCGCTCCGCGACCGACGATCAGCCAATCAGCGCATCGCGTGACACTGTTTCAGCCGGTTGTAGAATACGCGTAGCCAATCACAATTTAACTCATCTGTGGCTCAACCAATCCGATTTCCCCACGTCGGTCGATCGTCGAGAATGTTCGAGACGACCCGTACAGGAAGTCGGATTGCCCAACGGTTTTCATTCTTGTTCACTCAGAGTATGTGAGTAGACGCGTCAAACAGTTTAACACATAACTAGTGAATCGGCTCATTATATCGTTTTGTAGTGCTCACCATTCTCATCGAGAATCTCTGTGCTCACGATTCTCAGCGAGAATCGCACAGCTCACCTCATTGCAGGTTATTTCTCATCTCTCGCGTAATCGATCGTGGATCGTGGTGTGATCGCGTGGTTAGTGTGCGTGGAAACTCTCAGCGAGAGTTTCGATTGTTCAGCACAACGTGCCTTTTCTCACCGCTCACCCTTTTACCGAAGTGTGACTCACTCCGCGAGTGTACAAAATAAACTGACCACGGGACATGGCTCAACTCAAAAACTGCGCTTTACTTCAAACATAACCTCCCCGGCGAACTCACGCTCATCGCGTTATCTCTTTCGCGAACAGACACCGTGCGGTATGTCCGCACGGCACGGAGGACCTCGCGGCGATGAACCCTAGCAAGGAGTTCTCGCCCCGCGCGACAGTCCTCCAGGTCGCCGGCCCACACTGGGGCTCCGTAGAGCGCCATGGACCGGACGACCGTCACATACAGCCGCCGAACTGCTTCGTGAGGGCCTCCCAGGTTGGGCATGATGCGTGCGAATGCACACACCTGTCGCTCCAACCGGGGGCCCAGGACCCGAAAGTGCCGCGTAAACCGCCAGTAGGTATCCAGGGTCAGCCCGAGATATTTCATCGATCGGCCGACCCTGATGCAGGCATCCCCGACCCGCAGGGACGCTCTGTTGGGAAGTCCGCTCCCAACCTTGTCCGCGACGATCTAACCAAGACGCCTAAAGCCGAATTGGCGGTCGGAAAGATCCGGGTACTCCGCGGCTCCCAGATGGTCCAGGAGGCGGGCAGCTAGAATGTGTTCCAGCAGCTTGCCCGCCTCGTCCAGGAGACATATCGGCTGGTATGCCGAGGGTGACTCTGCGGATTTTCCGGGCGTCCGGAGCAGCACCAACCTCCCTTCCTTCCACGCGGGGGGGGGGGGGGGGCCTCCCGGTCCTCAGCGCGGCGTCAAACACAAGGGTCCTGATTGAGGGTCGCGAGGAACTCGTCACACGAACGGGTTTTAGCCCGGGCGATGGCCCCACGGAGCTCCTTGTGCGCCGCGGAAAACGCGGAGCGGAGCTCCTGAAGGCGGTCCTCCGTGATCCGCCGTCGATCCCAACGGCGGGCCTTGGTGTACTGGCGTCGTGCCCGTAGGCTGACGGCGCGGAGTTCCGCGATCTCCGTCGACCACCAGTACACCGACCTCCGACCCCCACCCGGCGCCCGGGGTCTCGGCATCGTGGTGTCGCAAATACCTTGCAACGCCCGCCGGAGCCAAAGGGCGCCAGTAACGGGGTCGTCGAGGACGTCGACCGGCAAAAGAGTCCAGGCGACTACGGAGGACGCCATCTGGGCCGCGTCAGCGTCGAGCTGATTGAGCGCCCAACGCGGCGGCTGTCTACCAGCTCGAGGGGCACGGGGAGGCGGGACAGCGGAGGTGGCCAGGATCACGTACATGTGATCTGAGCCTGGCTCTGAATCCTCCGCCACCCAGCAGTCCGACGTCAAAGCCGCGGCCGCAGGGTTGACCCAGACGAGGTCTATTCCCCCTCCGGGGCCGACCACCTTGGCGTGGTGAGGGGGCTCCGGGAGAGCGGCAATGTTCATCTCCGGGCGATACGTGGGTGTCTTGTCACCCGCCTATCGGCCGTTGCGGGACGCAGCCCCCCTGGCTAAGGGTCGACCACACACACAGCGGTTCCCTCTCCGATGAGGGAAGGGACTGGGGGCAACTGACTGTCCGCTGTGCTCGGGACTTCCGCGGACCCCGTTCGGGGTGGGCGCGATTCGGAGATTGTGCGGTGGCAGCCGCTCGAGAGATAGGGGGTAAGGGCCTCGCTCGAGAAACGGCGCGGGTGCAATGATGCGTGCGGGATAGCTGCCGGGGACGGGAAACGTCGTGGGGCTTCGCGCGGGGAGGGTACCCGCCTACGGTCCGCCCCGAGGGGTACGAACTTCGCGTGCAACTCGGCCGAGGTGGATGGGTGGAGGATGAGTCGTCGGGACGTTACGCTCAACAAGAAAGGTGAGTGAACTGACGCCATCCGGTATGATGGTCGTGCCCGCGAGACATGGGGTAGGGAAACGTGGGGCTTCGTTCGGGGGGTGGGGTGATACCCTCTCTCTGCCTGTCCCGGGGCTTGTCCGCTTTCAAGGCGTCTCGGCCGAGGTGGGCAGTTTGGGGATGACTCGCCGGGACGACATGCGCAGCACATACACTGCGCGGGAGGCTTCCATCCGGTATGTTGGTTAAACCCGCGAGGCGAGGGGTAGGGCAACCGTTGGGCGGCGCAGGGGGGGGGGGGGCGCTAACCCTAGGTACGGCCCGCCCCATCGAATAGAGGGAGGGCTCATCGCGTGCTATGTGCTCCCTTCCGGTATGTGGGTCGAGCCCGCGAGAGAAAGGGTGGGCCGATTAATTCACTGGGTGGGTTATATATCCTACTCCTCCACGGAGGAACCCCTTCTAGGGTGGGAATTCCAGTTTCAGGTTCGGTCGCAAGAGGAAGGGCGAGCGTTCACCCGAGGAAAGTCCCATTCCGGGGTGCCCGCGAGTGCTCGGACGTTATGCTGGGAGAAATTGGATGAGTGAATGTGCGTGCGAACGCGTATTGTGTGCGTGGCCGACACTACTCGCGGAAGGGGAATAACGGGGAAAGGTGCCCAACGATCCTTCCTCGCCCCTGTCGCGCTCGCTCTCGCGGACCCCGCTCAGGGTGGGCGCGAACTTCCGCGGACCACGCTCGGGGTGGGCGCGATTGGGGGGAGGGCGACCGACGGGAACAGCCCACAGAGACGACGGGAACTCGCGGTGACCTCCTCGGAGGCGTGCTTGAAGTTACACCGTACCGTCGGATCGTCGCTGGGGGACTCGGCTTCCGCGCGGGGGTGGCAGACTCCCAAACATTCGTGTGCAGGTTGTACTGAACCACTGGGGGGTGGGCGAGACTCTACGTGGGCATAGGGGTGGGTTTAGACGTTCGGTTCCCTCGTAGGGAACCAACCTTTAGGGGGGAATTATTTTCAGGTTATTTTCATTCCTTCATTATTTAGGAGGTTTTATGGAGGTTTTAGGGAGGAAGAGGAGGTTTTTGGTAAGGTGCGGGAGCGGGGTCCAGTAGGGCGGCTTCGGGCCGGGGGTGGCCGCCGTGGGTTCCGGACGCGCGCCATGCTTGGTAGCGGGGCCTTGGTTGGAGACCAACGCCCCCGAAGACGCACCGTGGTCCGACGACGTGGCGCGTTAGTAGGTGCCGTGGGCGGTGCCGGCTCTCCGGATTCTAGGGCCCTCTGAGCCCTCGCCAGCACAACTAGGAGAGAAGTAGCCCGCTGGGCGTTCGGTGCAGGGGCCCGGGCGTCACGTGCTGAAGGGCGGCGTGGGATTGGGTGGGGGTGGTCGCGTGTAATGTGGTCTGCACCGTCACCTTGTGTAGTGTGCCCGTTGGGGGACTCGCTACCTTCGGGCAGGGAAACTTTGGCACGGGACATGGGATCTGGCGCGGTGAGTCGCTCGGGTTCGCCCGGGCAGACCTCGATCCGTCGCTTGCCTATACTCCCGTGCTGTAGATCACGGGCTTGTACTGCCTCTCCTAACCTTATACGTAATTATGCATCCTTGGTTAACGTTGATCCAAACTCTCCTACCTTTTCTTTCGAACCTTTCACTCTTGCGGACCTTTTAGCTGTCTTTAAAACCATTAAGCTTACGTCCTCTAATCCTTATGATATTTCTGGCTGTATGGTCTTTAATTGTTTGCCCTATTGTGTTGATTCACTCCTACTTATGTTCAACTCTGCTATCTCTGCTGGTGTATTTCCTCGTGACTTGAAACACTCTTTTGTTGTTCCTATTCCCAAAATGCCTCATGCAACCTCTCTCAATTCCCTTCGTCCAATCTCTCTTACTCCCTTCTTATCTAAGGTGCTTGAGAAACTTTGTATCACTCAGCTTCAGAGGTTCTTCACCTCCACTAATGCTGTTCCAGTCTTTCAGTCCGGTTTTCGGCGTGGTCATAGCACTACTACATCCTTGCTGCATTTGTCGGATACTGTATTGCGTGGCTTCGATTCCAGGCGTTTATCAGCCATCATTTCCTTAGACTTTTCTAAGGCATTTGATACGATTGATCATGACTTGCTGATTGCTAAACTTCGACATACGGGCTTGTCCTCTAATGTCCTGTCTTTTCTGGAATCGTATCTTTCTTCTCGCACTCAGCAGGTCATGCTTAACCAGTTCATGCCTACGGTCTCATCTATTCGCGCGGTTAAACGTGGTGTACCTCAAGGCTCAGTACTTGGGCCAATGTTATTTTGTATTTATGTAAGGGATCTGCCCTCAGTCTGTCGCAACTGCCGGGTGTATATGTACGCGGATGATACTCAGCTTGTAAAGGACTTTGATATTGGCGGGGCTGATTCTGCTAAACGTGAGATGGCTGCTGACCTGCTTCGCCTCACGTCCTGGGCTGATTCTCACGGTTTGCAGTTGAATCCCGCTAAATCTTCTTTATTGGTTGTGGGCTCTCCTGCTCTGCGTCAACATCTGTCGTCTTTTGACATTACCTGGGACTCTGCATCTCTTTCTATGCAACCTGCAGTTAAAATCCTTGGTGTGACCCTTGATCCTGAGTGGTGTTTTGACCAGCATGTTGCTGTCCTATGCCGTTCTGCTTTTGCTCGTCTGCGGTTCCTGTATCCTTCTCGTCGTATTCTATCCACCCACTCGAAGCTCTCGCTATGTCAGTCAGTTGTTATTTCTCTGTTTGACTATGCTGATGTTGTGTATGGCCCTTGTCTCACTACTCGTCTGTCGTCTATAGTTCAACGTATCTAGAATTCGTGCCTTCGTTATTCCTACAATGTCCGTAAGTTTGACCATATTTCGCCGTTTTTTCTTCGCTCCGGCTGGCTCAATTTCAGACAACGGTGGATCCTCCACCTGTGCTGTATCGTTCACAAGGCTTTGGAATCGGAGACGCCTATCTATCTGCGTGAAATTCTTTGCTCTAACTCTTCTATGCACTCTGTTCTTGCACCATCTACTAGGGGTGGTTCTGATCTGGCTGTGCCTGCTCATCGGACGGTCAAATTTAAGGCATCTTTCTCCTACTTATCCTGCTTTTATTACAATTCTCTTCCTTCGGAAATTCGTTCTCTGTCTTCTATTCCCGCTTTTAAATGTGCTGCCCGTTCTTTTATTCTTGTCCACTATGTGTAGCTCCCCTTGTTTCTTGTTTCTTGTTCTTGTTCTTTCTCTCGCTTTCCTGTCATTTATCTAGCTAACTTTACTTCTGCATTTGTTGCTTTGGGGTTAGGTTGCAAAGTAGCAGGTATGCTGAACCTCGCCCTTTTATCCCTTAATTCATGTAATTTTGTGGGAAATAAAGACGAATTATTATTATTATTATTATTATCACTGTGGAGGTTTGGGGGGGGGGAGGGGTTGATCTCTACCCTTGCCCTCAGGTTACGACCCTCCCCAGGGTCGAGGCTGTCGAAAGACTTCCTCCACTTTAAAATAAAAAAATACGGGAGCGAGATCGGGTTCCGATCAGTCGCCCTGGATGCGGTATTTGCCGATCACAGGGAGTTCCCGACTGGTCATAAAACGGATCCACGAAGTTCTGGAAGGGCGCTCCATCGGCTGTCGGCTTGCCGGCGCATGGCCGATGGGGAACTCCGATGGGTTCCATGTTCTCTCAACTGGGTCGTCGTCTCTGGTGGTACCCCCGGGCCTTTGGTCGCGTGGGGAGGATCCAGAGTCAGCCCAGAGCGGAGAATTTGAACGAAGTTGGAGGCCCGACCGGGGTAAGACCATGTACCGCACCTCCACGTCGGTGCTCCCGGGGCCCCTGCACGACGTAGTCGGGCAAGGGGCGCGGACGCGGGCATGGCACACCTATTCACCCCGTTAACGGCTTTGTCCGTTGGGGCGCCCTCCTATCGCGGATTTAATCCGCGCATATGGGAGGGCAGCAGTCTCGGTGCGAATCCGTGACTGCGGCCTCCCCCCCGCCTTAGTGGGGAAGCCTGGAAGCGTATCGCTTCCGGGATTTTCGTAACCCGTGGTGGTGGAACGACGATCCCTCGGAGAGGTATCTCCCGAGGGTATGCGAAGCCATCACGGACCGATGATCTTGCCTTAACCGGTTGGGTCGCGAGGTAAGGAACAACCTCTATACTAAAACCCCCAACCCTGAGCCCCAATGGTGGTGACAGGGTGCGTGTTCCCTCCCGGAGGAGCACGTGGGCGGAGCGGGTATGCTCCGTCTAACCATGATCCCACTGGGACATGCCGCCCCTGGTTCGTAGCCCGCGCCCTTAGGGGCCCGGGTATAATAGCTTTGCAACGGCGGGTCGCCTCTACCGTTGTACGACCTCCCAAAGCGACATCTCGTGGGTTTACTTATGGAGTCCTCAATTTTTAAGGGCAGTGCCCTTTATACACCACCGGCAGACGACCGGGCTCAAACGTGAGAGGACCGATGTTCGATCGCTTCGTGCGGGTCATCGGCCTAAAATCAGGACCAGCTTTCGATCGCGGTTTCGCGGGTGGCTGGCCTGGGAAGGGAGAGATTGGGGACGAGGAGAAGTCGGGTGACGACAGCAGGGGTGGCAATCCAGCCACTTCCTGCTAGGATCACCCCGGAGTAGGCGCCATGGGCCTAACAACTGGGATGGACATGCCGAGGCTAGACTCCCCCTCGCATGATCCGGAGGAGGAGTGGGAGGATGTCCCGAGCGAGACGACGAACGTCTCGCCACCACGAGTCGGGACTGCTCCACGCAGGGCACCACACACCACCAGAGGTGTGCCCCACGTGAGGAGCGTAGTAGAAGTGAAGGTGTCTGCGGAGTTCCAGCGGCCGCTGGGACTCCAGAAGCAGGTGTCGGAGTTGTTGGGCCGGTTGGACTCGGGCGCCGTGACTGTCACGGCGTCCCCGCGATGCGAAACGCCCGCGAGCTCCGTCTTGTCGGAGGCGCCGATGCCGCGCGCCGGTTCGGCGATGGGGGAGCCCCTCGTCCTCCTTGAGAGGTGCGACGCGCTCCTCACGGGTGGCGGGTCGGCCGCGATTTCCGCCGAAGGCGTGGAAGGGAAGGAGGAGGAAACGGGCACCGCGGAACTCGGGCCCTGGGGGGAGGGTGTCCTGGAGACGCCCGCTGACGTCGAAGGGATGCCGATGGAGATCGACGCCCCGACTGGCGTCAGCCAGGACGACAGCAGCGCTGTCGCGGGGGAGGTGCGGCGCGAGATCCAGGCTGAGGCCTGGCCCCGAGCCGCATCGGTCGCGGATGAGGGGGGTTGTTTGGACGCCCCCTGTCATCTTCTGACGGGGGCACGGACGGGGGTGGTAGACCCACCTTCTTCCCGAACAAACGCGGGCGGAAGCCCGGCGTATGGACGGACCCAAAAAGGCTGGGTCCGGGGATGAAGGCCCTGCCGACACGAGCATCGCTCCGCGACTGGGCGGAAACAATGTCGGTCGGTGGTCTGGCGGGGCAGGCCCAGCAGGAGCTCGACGCGATCGCCGCGACTATCAGCGCGGCGAAGCACATGAAGTCGACGGACATGCGCGCTGTACGAATCGCGATTCAGCGCGCGTCCGTCGTCGCCGCGGAGCTGACCGGCAGGGCCGAGAGGGGTGAGAACCCCAACAGGCCGGCGCGGGAGGTGGTGTTCCGCCAGGGCATGTGGGATATTAAGTCCCACAAGCTGGCGTCGCAGGTGCGGGCACTGACGGACCAAGCGCACTCCCTGGGGGAGTGCCTGCACGTCAGGGAGAGGGAACTGGAGTTCCTGCGCGGGAAATACGCCCGCCTCGAAACGCGGGCGTCTCGTAAGGGTGTGAACGTGACGGAGTCGGAGGCCTTGTCCTTCCATCCGTCCGTCCCGCTCCCCACTCGCGCGGAGCTCCTCCCGTCATGCCTGCCCCCCTGGACGGACGCCGGCGCCCCACCATCGTCATCGGTGGCGGTGCCCGGGCCCTCGTCGGCCGCGAGGTCCGATCCCCTGTCGGGGAAGACGACTGCCAGCCGCCCGGCCACCAGAGGGAAGAAGAGGAGGCAGGAGGCGTCACCCCCGCCCCCAGGTCCGGACCCCCCATCCCTAGGCGCCGGCGCCACTGCTGCTGAGCAGCCGTGGGACGTCGTGTGGCGCCGGATGGCGGACCTCGAGAGGCGGGTTGAGGCCCGCCTCATGGCCCTGGGAAGGGTCTTGGGGCGTGGCGAGTCGCCGTTGAAGCCGGCCGCCGAACCGACGCCACTGGCCCTGGAGTGGGCTAAGGTCGGCAAGGGGACCCCCGCTGGGGCGGCCCCCCCCCCCCCCCCCTCGTAAGGAGAAGGGGAAGGCGAAGGGGCGGGCGGGTGCCAGCGGGTCTGCTGGCGGACCGGCGGACGTGCCTCCGGGCAAGAAGGGGGGTGCTCCCCCTCCCGCGCCGCCGCCGCCTTCTTTACAGAAGAAGAAGGCCGGGCCCCCGCCGCCCCACGATCTGGCGACGGCTGGGGCCGGCAAGAAGGGGAATGCGCCGCCGAAGGCCGCTCCCCCGACGTCTGCGGCCCAGTCAACCCTGGCGCAGCCCGAGCGGGGCCGCGAAAGCCGCCAAAAAGGCCAGGAATGCTGCCGCGACCACTGCCGCGACCACTCACGCGTCGGGTTCTGCAGGCGCGTCGGGCACCCGAGCCTCGGCCCCCGGGACCCAGGCAGCGGGACTCCCCAACATCCACCGGATGGGCGGACCGGTCTGTCGGCCTCCCCCTCCGACCCGCCCTGGGGCCCGGAGAAGGGGGTCCGCCCCGGCGTCGCCCGGACAAATGCCTCCCCGCCTTCGGGTGCTACCCCGCCACAACCACGCCTCCCCCACCCACGACATCTCCGATGGAGATGGAGACCGGTCCCCTGGCCTCGACATCTGGGGCCGGGGCTGGCGCCGGCAGAAGGAAGAATCGCGAGGAGTCGGACTCCCCGACTAGCGGTCCTCCTCCGTCGGCGCCCGAGGGGTCCCCGAAGGAGAGGAGGAAGAAGAAGAAAGGAAAGAAGGAGGGGAGCAGCCCAGGGACCCCCCCCCCCCGCCCGGTGGACCTGGGGCGGGAGGGAGGGAGGCCTTTTTGAACGGTCCCTCCACCGCTGAACGGAGCAACGGAGGAGGCGAGCAGCGAGGAGGCGCGCGAGTTGGCGCGTTCGGTTGCGGCCTCGTTCGGAGGTGGGTCCCACCTCCCAGGCGACGAGACGGAATGTCGCGAGCCCCCCAATACCACCGGGGGCGCAGCCCGACCTGTGGGAGTATCGGAGGAGGCCGACATTAGCACCGATTAATGTCACGAGGCCCTCCGATACTGCTCGCGAACCTCAACCACTCCATGCGAGCTCACGACCTGCTAGAGCAGGCTCGCGTGGAGTTGGGGGTCGGGCTGGCCGTCATCGCCGAGCCGTATCCGCTGGGGGACCGGTGTTATCGGTCCACCAACCCGGATCGGCAAGTGGCGATGACGTGGGAGGTGGGAAGAGGCGCCCCGCCGTGTTCGGTCGCCCAATACGGTCGGGGCTGGATGGCGGCGACGTGGGGGAACCTCCTCGTAGTCGGCTGCTACGTAGCACCTAGGTACAGCGTCCCGGAGTTCGAGGACCGGTGGTCCTATTGGGGGATTTTAACGCCCACGCTCGCGAGTGGGGCGCCCCCAGGACGGACTCCCGGGGCGAGGTTCTGCTCGAGTGGGCGGAGGCAATGGGGTTCGTTCTAAAGAACTCCTACGCAGTCACGACGTTCCGCGGACCGCAGGGCGAGTCTGTAATAGACCTCGTCTTTCTTTATATATTTTTTTAATTTTTTTTTACTTGGAGGAAATCCCCACGGATACCCCCCGCCCGCGGGGGCGGGCAGGGGGTTATGTGGGACTCGAACCCACTAAAACCTCCAAGGTGGTCTACCTCGTGTGCGGAGTTGCGCGCCTGAGGGGAGGGACTTGACGCGAGGGCAAACTAGCGATTCGTTCGCTGCCCTCCCCCCCCCCTGCGCTTTAGAGGCAACTCCGCACACAGCACCCCCTTCAAGGGGGGGCTTCCCTGGGGGAGTGTCAATACCTCCCCCAGCTTTCTCCTTTCTCGGCGGCGCGACGGACCACGCGTCCGCACCGCTTCTTCCGGGGTCGCTGCTACTAGGGCGGGTGGCGCCCCCCGGCACCCCCGCCCCACGACCCCGCGATTGAGTTACTCCCCGGCCGCGACGATGCTACGGTCGCGACCGGGCCGGGGCGTTGACGGCCTTAAGGGCCGCCCAAGCCGCCGCGTCCCGAGGGGGCCTTTAAGGCGGTCGGGAAAGTAAAACCCCCGGATATACAAGTCCTGTATCAGACCTGTGCTCATGTACGGAGCTCAGGTCTGGTGGAATACTGCAAATACTAACCGCACCCGAATTCAACGTATTCAAAACAGAATTTTAAAAATTATAACCCGCTCCTCGGGGGAATACCCGACCAGGGCACAGCACTGCGACACAAATGTCCCGCTCACCCGAGAATTCATAGAACAGCTGTTCGACACATATAACGTCACCACTCACACAAACCCATTGGCCCGTCGCACGGGCATGTACGACATCGACAAGATCCCGTATCGGGTCAAAATCCAGTTCCCGATGTCCAAGTGGCCCTCCTAAGCAGCTCCCCCTTCACTCCCCCCTCCCTACTCCCGACCCCTTTCCTCCCCTCCCATCAACCCCCCCCCCCTCTGCTTTTATAAACTATGCTATGCTTTCACCCTCAATCAGCAACTGCTACTGTACTCCGCCCAGTAGTGCATGCACTCTGCACAGTACTTGAAGGCCCTCTACTACACGGCCCATTGGCCTCACTGTCTTCAAGTCTATATCATCTCTTGCCTGCACTCTAACATCCAGGGCTCAACACGCTTAACAGACGCATGCGTAATTTACTATACTCACTCTTACTTCCTTTCGTATACTAATCCCTTTTTATTCCAGGCGTTGCGATTTTTTTGGAAATTTTCCCGCACTCAAATCATTTGGATTCTCCACCACTACAAGAGGCTGGTAACGCCATTAAACTATTTGACCGGTGACAGGGCTTAAGCTCTGAGGGATGGTCCTATGGCGGGGGGCTCAAAAAACGAACCCCCTACTCAAGCTATCTTAAAAAAAACAAAAAAAAATAGCGGGACATTGCTATTCAATTGGAACTCTGTCAAGAGTGTCGGGAACCGCTCCGGAAACAGTAACGACCGCACTCACTGCAGAAGGTTGTACATACAATATAAAACTCTAACAAGAATATCGTGGACCGCTTTGGAAACGCTAGCGGCCGAACTCACTGCAGAAGCATACATTTATACATATCTCTAAGCATATAAATTCAAATATAATTAGATAGCAATAATTAGCATAAATATAAAAAACCACGAAAAACCCAAAAACATAATACATAATTGTAATTGTAAGGAATATTAATTTATTATCATTGTTATTGTTACGTCCGAAATCGAGATTTGAGATTGATGATTGACTTCGCAACGTAAAGAGGGGATCTTGCCCCGTCGCCTCCACAGCGCAACCGTAATCCCTAAGGCCGGTCACGCTTTTTAGAGTAACTGTGCGGGGCAGGTGGATTGGCAATTTAAAAAGATGGAGAAAGGAAAAGAAGAGATGTGCGTTTCGTCTTGGGACCGTCAGCCAGACTCATCAGTAGGGCTATAGCTGACGGCCCCGTGCCCTAGACACACGGGGACTAAGAGGAAATAAACCTGGAACTTGTATATATATACGATCGAGAGTAGACGATAAGACTTGCGAGAAGAGTAGACCTCTAGCGGCGCCGGCGGAGACGTACCGGCGCGACCCATGGTGGGGCCGGGACGTCACAGTTATTAAAGTTAAGTAAATAGCTGTCACGTCCCGGGTGAGGTCTTTAGGACGATGGCATAGACGGGGTATTATTGGAGGAAACTCAGGCGCGAATGCCAGATTCGTGGCACTGAACGGTTTGAGGGAATGCAGGCGCGAATGCCAGATTCGTGGCACTGCGGAGAGTTAGGATTCAGGCGCGAATGCCAGATTCGTAGCACTGCGGAGAGTTAGGATTCAGGCGCGAATGCCAGATTCGTGGCACTGCGGAGAGTTAGGATCCAGGCGCGAATGCCAGATTCGTAGCACTGAATGGTTCGGGGGAATGAAGGCGCGAATGCCAGATTCGTGGCACTGCGGAGAGTTAGGATTCAGGCGCGAATGCCAGATTTCTAGCGCTGAACGACCAGGGAAGGTTTAAATAGTAATGACTCTGGTGGTGACACCCGTTAGAGCACTTTGTTTTGGCTTGGAACTTGGATTCACCGTTGCATAGATATAAGAAGTTACACGTAATATTTCCGAGAAATATGTCTAGACGTACGGCTGTACACAGCCCATACAAAAGTATGTTGGTAAACACTGTGTTCGAGAAATATAGCAGTCTACCGCCATCTATTAGACCCCTCGATAATTAGACAATAGCTGTGGCCCGCTGACTCGCGTGGAGCGTCGATCATGGCCCCTTCCATCGCCTTACAACCGATGGAAGGGGGACGCTCTTTCCTCCAGGAAGTCGGGTCGACTTTCTGGATCTTTCTCTACGCGCGTGACACGTGGATGCTGTCGCCCTTCCATCGTTCGGCGATCGATGGAAGGGGGAGAGCACGCGGATTCGAGGAAATCGACAGCGATTTCCTCGATCTACTAGTTGACGAGCCGTCTAAGAGGTAACACCGGAATAATCGCTTGAAACGCTTTGCTTTGTTACGGGAATCGGGCCGATTCCCCGTGCTTCGCGCTGCTTAACCTAAACTCGCTAACCGTGCCGGAAATCCAGTACCGCTGCTACTAAATTAGGAACTATTGTGTTAAGAATTGTGCATCATTAGACCTTTATTGTAAATATAACTGTAAATAGACTGATATTGTAATATTAAAGTGTAACGTAAAACTAGTGACATAAAGCAAAGAAACCCTCTCGCGAGTTCCCAGTTCCAGCGACGTGTGCGTTCCGATAATTGCTAACACACTGTAACAGCTCTCGCGTTCGCGAACCGGAATCAGCTGTTGCAGTAGCCTATTTGGATTTTAGTGCTTTCGTAACCACAGGGTAAACACAATAATTCTAAGCGTGATTTAAAGCAAAGCGGTTTATTAACTTTGTTGCAGCACGTTTATATGCACTGCGATAGCGGTTAAGTTATAATAATGCATAGGACATTTAGCATTAGCACATAACATTTATATAAATGGTGGTTAATTATAATATAAGAATATGAACATGAATACATGAGAATAAGCCAATGACAATGTATAAAATGCGATAAGCGTTAGTAAAGAAAATAATATGAAATGCAATAAGCGTTAATACAAGAAAATAATATATGAAACGCAATAGGCGATAATAAAGTACAATAATATAAGCAATAAGCTTTAGTAAAGAAAATAATATGAAATGCAATAAGCGTTATTAATACAAAATAATAAATGGTATGGAGATGATATACAGTATAATGATAAGTAATAATAATTGCTTACGGTAATTGCCGTAGATCACTGAATTTAGGTTTGAATATATAATGTTACATGGGCCCTTCAGGTCCATTCCGTGCTTGCTGTCCCCGCGTCGCCTTCCATTTCGCCATCAGCGATTCAGCGGAATCGCAACACGCGGGTTAGTTAGTAGGTCGGCGAACGCGGAATCCGTCGGCGTGGGCACAACGTGACCACCGATGGTCCGGGCCCTAGATTCCAGAGGATGGAGCAATGGAAGTTGCGAAGGATAGCGCCTGACGGGGCGATTTCCCCCGTCCTCGAGATAGGGAGTGCGAGGCTTGAACCTCGATCGCGGTACTTCGGAAAGTCAGTCTAATTCGGGAGCTCGAGATAGGAAGTCACGACGAGCCAGAAAGCCGTCTAGATACCGCGACCGCGTCTCCGCGTCAAGTCCGCGAAATACGAACGGCCGATAGTAATTCGTGAAAGGGTAACTCCATCCGACACACCGTGAACGGCCCAGCCGGGAGAGCCCTTACGCGTTAATCGTGATCGACGTAGGAACGCGTAGAAACCGACGATTAGAGACCGCGAACAGCGACGTGACCGACTTCCGTGTGCTACGATAGAGCACAGCGAGCGACAGCGACCTACGCTCGATCAACCGACACCTCGAGCGTGCGAATAACCGACGGCAAGCGTGTCGTGCGAAGTCAGCGAGAACCGGCGAGCGACAGCCGAGACGGAGCGCCGTCTTTAGGAATGATTAACTGATTTATGTAACAATATACTTTGCATATTGGATTTCCCTTTAAACCTATTGTACCGATATATTCAATCCCTTGTTATCCTCCCTTTCCTTGGTAAGTATAGTCAAGGCGTGCTTTAGCACCTTGATAGAGCAGCGAACCCGGTAAATCATTCCAACCGCTCGGGGTGATTTACAAAAGTCCCTTCAGGACGTAACAATAACACTGTTTTATGATTACAATGGAACGTGTTACTTCGCGGGAGAGTTTCCGTAGAAGAGAATGCAGCCTCTCGAACCCTCGTATTTATATGGTTTACAAGAATGTCAGGTGTGAGGGGTGTGCGCTAGGGTGGGCCGAAAAACCCAAATTTTCGAAATTCGAAACGGCGTAGTGCGGAAAAGTTGCCGCTGGGGAAGACAAATCGAGGCCAAAAAAAAATTTTGAAATCGGTCAATATTTGGCCCTCGCGCATCGCTGTCAAAGTTTTTATTTCTTGACCGAGTTTGGCGACGTTCGTATATTTTCTTTAAATTGTCTATATTTCACTGTTGAACTTCACAAAATATTGTTTCGTTACAAATATTATTCACGTAAAACAGTGTTTTCTATATGTATTGTCGCGGACGGAAGACAATTTGTGGGGCACGACTAGACGCAAGGCCAGGCCTGCACAGGGAGCCTTTTTCAGCGCCTAGCGGCAAGCAACCAGCCGTACGCCGTTACTAATGGTAGAATCGGTGTGGAGAACTACAGTAGTGTAGGTTGCGGCTCGTAGGCGCGTAGTGTAAGTATATATGGCCGGGTTCCTTGTGGGGCCCCAGTGCAGAGCAGGTCCCGTAATATAATTCGGTGAGGTTATGAAATTTCCAAAACATTTGCTACTGCCGGCATTTCGTCTGACTTGACGGTTCGATTTAACTGATAATAAAACAATTATTGCTAATAATACTTATCTTTTCAGCGTCACATAAAATAATTAGAAAGTTAATAATGTAAAAATAAATAACTCGGACACAAAGAAAACAAAATTTTAAGTAACGATATATATCATTTATAAAAGCTAGACCATGATATATGAATAAATATATACATATGTACATATATATATACATATGTCACCGAATTATATTACGGGATTGTTTATGCCTAAACATATGTATATTCGCGCCAAATAAATACTTTAATTGTAAAATTTAGACGACAAACTATTGTTGAATTTCGCCAGTTCTTACATATGCATCACTTGGTTGGAAATTCCTGATACCAGAGTTTCATGCATTTACCTATTGAAATGTTGCTTCAAGTCATCGGGAAATTGCATTGCTTCTTCTCGTACATACATATATGTATCTGTTCGCGAGTAGGTGTCACGAGTGACGCGGCTTTGGTTTCTCAAATAAATGCACATTTATTAGGGCCCTCGGTCGACGGTGACTTGAGTCATCCAGTACTGAATATGAAATTGTTCATATTTCTCATTACACCTTGATAAGAGTGTTACCACCGATGGATTGGTGAGTTTATGTCCACGAAAATGAGTCGAGACGCGAAGCAATTCGGTCTATTTTTTCTTATGAATACATGATTAGGACACACACACTACGTTCACTAAAAATAGACCGAATTGCTCCATGTTTGGCATCATTTTCATCAGTAATGCAGTGCTCTGGTGAAGAACACCGTAATACGGAGCTAATATTCTAGGCCCTAGAATCTACGATATTGTCAATGTGCAGTTGAAACGCACGCCGCTTCACACTATCGTTTCTTAGCATTTATACGGGGTGATTCTCTAGCTAGAGTCGTCAAACGCGATGCTCGCCAACAATCATGTGTCTCGCTGACTTTCGTGGGCTTCGACGCTCGAAACCAGCGAGACTATACAATGTTGCACGCTAAGCAGTGACGAATCTGAAGTTCTGCAATTTCTAATCAGATCTTTGCAAAAGTGACGTCAATCGATTCCTTACAATTTTATATATAATGTTTGTTCATAACTGCTTTCTGTATAGGACGTGTTAATAAGTGTATTTCATGTTCTGTTTCGGTGCTTTGCTAGTAAAAAAATGTCTATCCTAACAAACTTCATTTTCTGGGGACATCCCCTCATCTATTTTCCCTTTTCACTTATAATTCCTGACTGCTAACGTAGAATATTGTAGCATAAGCACATTTCAAGTAATTAAAATGTACACTGAATTTTCTACGTTTGCAATACCAGCAGACTTTCAGTTGAAATTTTTACAAGTACAACGCAACAGCTGAGAATTTCTTTCCACATTCAAAATAGAATATGGAAATAGCAAACAGCTCCCTCTCGCGTGCACCAGGCAACCGCGTATCTATGGGTATTACCAGTTCTGTACAGAAAAAATCTGCTGTAATACCGACCGGCCCGAGCGGCCAGACCACGTGACGTGTCTACCCCCTTATGTGACTGAAAAGTTTTACGCGGCAACGCCGCAAAACCGGTAAAGCGACAACTTCATTGTGTAGTCGTTTAAAAGTGATCGTGAGTTGTGGCGGTCTCGCCACCGCGCCGTCAGAGCGCCGGCATCGAAAATCTAAGGGTGTGCTCCACTTACGCCCAAATCGCCCGCAACACCCGTGATTTCCATTACATACCGCGACCGTGCGGGCGATTTGGGCGTAAGTGGAACGCACCCTAAATTGTCCCAGTCATCCAAATGGTCTTTCCTCACTCTGAGAATATATGGCCGTCTAATTCTACCAAACATTTCTTCGTCTTCCTCATCCTGTACATCAGGCCTGCCCCATCGGGTGCAAATACCTCCTGAATTTCTGGGACCCGGGCAACAGCCGAGCGCGGGACTGGTTACGTTGCTAACCACAGCATGGGTTGCGGGAGAACTGCATGAGTGTGCGGCTGTCCATGTAGGCTCGTACCACGGTCCACGAGTCTATTGCTTGGATCCGAAGACCTCTTCTACATGGACGCACACTCATGCAGTTCTCTCACAAATTTCGCAACGGGTAGCAATGGAACAGTCCGGCGCTCGGCTGTTACCCAGGTCCCAGAAATTCAGGAGGTATTTACACCCGATGGGGCAGGCCTGCTCTACATGCTCGAAAATATTAATGTTCACGATTCTATTATTCCTATTCATTTTTCCTATAAGCGCCTTCTTCCATAAAAGTAAAATCGCTTTGCGTCACTATATATACGTATACAATGCCGTTGAGAACAGTTCACAAGTATAATTCTGTTCTCTGTGTCACATTTCATATTTCCCCCACTACTGCAAACATGCATTAATTACCACTTCTGGCAGTTAATCGGTGCCCGAACCTCCGGTAAAATTAACTTGGAGATTAACTAGCAGATGACTCTTAACCAGAGGTGAAGAAACAGGCGTGTGGCAGTTACATGGAACATAACACTAACTGGAAGATTACTGGAGGTGAAGAAATCGGCCGTAAGTATAACAAACTATTCCTAATAATATAATACCAATGACAATAACCCCCACAGCACTGAAACGTATCTTGTACGTAACTGCTGCGTAACCATCAGTTTTTGGTTACGTCACATGGGGGTCACATGAAGGTATCATCAGGGTGGAAATGTCCGCCTCATTTACATAACAGTACGCGTCACATTAAGGTCATTCTTTTATATAAATTTTACCTTTCTCTGTTATCTCTCTGTTACGTAGCAAAAGGATAACAGCAATAACTTTATTGTTACGTTATGGATAATTACACTATTGGTATTTGGAAGGATTATTGTAGTTAAAAAAAAATTAAATATCTGTTAGAATTTTGTTTATAAACTTTATATTATATATAACATAGCATATATATATTTGAAGAGAAAAAAATATTTGAAAAACTATATATATAAGTTGATTAATGTTTTTTCTCCTCTCTGCACTTCCTCTGCAATCCTAGACGGAACCATTCCGCTACTTCTTTATTAAAGTCTACCTCGCGGAAGTCAGCATAGCTATGTTTTAAAATCTCTTCTCAAACGTTTTCTGTCTGACATATGTATTAATTAAAATATCTCTCCAACTTAACCTAAAACCAATGTAATAATTGTTTATTGTAACACGCCACATTTAATCTTCGCGTAAACGTTAGATTTTGCACTCTAAACACACCGATGCTAAACGCAGTCCTTATTTTATTACGTTCCGTGCAAGAGTTTTGCAGCAGGAAACGTTACCACGTTTTGAGGATCACGATCAGTCACTCGAGCAACCGGTAAATTATATTTCTCGTTTATGTCGCTGTTATGTTCTATTTATGAAACAAAAATTACGGAATACTTGTGACACCTACGTTCCATGACATTTACATCTGGATTAATATGTTGCCTATACGTAAGAAGAGTTACGTAAAAATTATGTTTTGTGTGACTTTTCAGGTATGTTCATAGGTAATGTTGCTGCTATGTTCTATCTATGTAACAAAAGTTACAGAACATTGTGATACCTGTATTACGTAGCGGTTATATTTTGTACATGTAACAAAAGTTACAGAATTTGTGACTTCCATGTTACGTAGTATTTACAAGTTGTGCTGTGGGGGAAAGCAATATACTTACATACTTCGAAGTTCCATATTAAATCTAACTGTTTTTCAATCCAAAAATATAAAAAAAAAAGGGCTACACACCATACGCCTGACACACGTGCCGACACCGACAAAGGGCAGACGGACAGACAAATACAAAATTAAACGTTTGCAAACGTTTCGAACAGGGTAAACACTTTAAACGTATATCATACGATAAAACGTTGCGTCGGTTGCGTCTGAACGGGCCAATAGGGATTCAACGATATATCGAAAAGCGATAAATATCCTTCGTTCGATTGTGCGTTCGTAAATTAGCTTTGTCACGCTATCGCTTTGTTGCGATATCCGCTGGTGTGAAACCGTATATTATATGAAGTTAGCCATAAGACATAGGGATATCAAGGTTTGATGCGAGAGCGAAATTCAAAATCCTTATGAATTGAAAGATAGATATATTATAATTAAATTCGAAGCGAATGGCACATCTGGAAGGTCTTAAGCAAGTATGAAACGGGGGACAAGGAAGAGTTTATTGTCAGGATTCATAAACACGTAGAGCGCGTTGTGCCCTTCGAGGGTTTTTCCTTCCACATCTGCGTGCCAAATTTCGTCGAGCGGGCAGCTGCTCGTCTCGTAAAATCATTTAAAACTCTGTCCTCCCTTTCAATAATTGCCGATGTCCTGTTAGGGTAAAAACTCAGCTCGAGAGCAGCTGAAAGTCATAAACCGCGCGCGGGCGACGTCGTCTTGATCCTGAGGGTTGCGCGTACCTACCTGTTAGAAATGTATGTACTATACGTAGCCTATGTAAGCTATGTACTCGGAAAGCGTACCTCGACCACCAGCCGAGAGTGGGAGGAAGCGCGAAGGAAGGGCCAAGGACGGAGAGATGGCTGAAAGACAACCCTCTGACGAAGCTTCAGGGACAACACCGTCTTGATTGGACGAAGGGATCCGAGGAAGGAGTCGGAAGAACACGCCGAAATTAGAGGAGTAGGGCGCTCGGAGGTGACAAGCGAGGAGTTAATTTGTAAGAGATCAGATCGAACTTGTTAGCAGAACAGTCAACGTCGAGCTAATAAAATCTAAACATAGAATTTATTCAGAAGTGTTTCATTTGTTTTCATACGTACATTGAAATTCCCGCGCATACTCGGAGTGCTTCAGCGCTCCACGGGCACGGACCCACAGTCCTATAGAGACTCCCACGAAAATACGTAACAGCTTAAAAAAAATCGAATATTATCTTCGGTAGTTCATTATCGATGTTTGGTCCCCTATAATCGATATTCCGTAAACATCAGTGAACATAGCCCATCCCTAATCGGAATCTAACATCCCTAACCTTAATCTCAAACAAAGTCGGTATTTCTGGGAACGTAGTTTTCTTTTTTGTTTCTATTGTAATGTCGAGTAATAAAAGAGAACACGGTGAAAGTGATAACGAGGATGATTGGGTAGGACCACTACCTTCAGAAGCTGTACCTCAAAAAAAACAGAAAGGTTCATACATATAAGCTATATCTGTTAAGTCTACTGTGATGTTCTGATATTTTTGTACATGAAACTATTAAATAAAATTCATATGCTCTTCAACTAGTTTCTCATTTTCTTTCACTTAATATGAAACTTTTTATTTAGTTTGTATCACAAATGTATTTAAGATGTATTTAAGAAAATAGTATTATTGAATTTATCTCTATTCGTTGCATTATTTATTGAAACGAGTTGTACAAAAGTTTCTTCTATATATCATTTCATATATTTATCTTAATGCAACAAATTCATTTCATTAAATTTTCCTTTGTATATTTAAGTTCTAGAATACGAACAAGTGTATATAGGCAATTTACCATGTTGCGAGTGTTATGAAAAATCTTATATGCACAGAGACGTAATTACTCATATCTTAGTGACAAAGTCAGTATTTATTATTATATTTATTAATGTGTTATTTCCTGTCCTGCACCAATAGTAATTGTGATTTAATTTGTTCCCATGTATTAATACAGATCGAATTATGTGGTAACTGGTAGTTACGATGGACATGTTAAATTTTGGAAGAAGCAAGAAGAGCTCATAGAATTTGTAAAACATTTTCGTGCACACCTGATGGCTATACAGTCTATGGCTGCCAGTTGCAATGGTGTTCATGCGTGTACAGTTAGTTTAGATAAAACAATTAAAATTTTCGATGTTATCAATTTTGGTAAGTATTGGATATTACACATTCCAATACATTCTGATGTTTACTTACTGTTTAGGCATCCAATAAATTGAAATTTTGTTTCAGATATGATTAATATGATAAAGTTAGATTTTATGCCACTTTGTTGCGAGTGGATATATTCACCTGGTGATGCAATATCCGCTGTCGCAATTTCTGCTCAAGACTCAAATAAAATATTCATTTACGATGGACAAGGATCGGAGATACCATTACACGTGTTTGAAAAACTACATACTAAACCCGTTGTTGCTATGAAAGTAAGAAAAGTTATCATACGTATTGTACTCCATGTATTTTGCATAACAATATTTATACAAATTTTAATTCTCTGCAGTACAATCCCATGTATGAAACATGCATTTCTGTGGATAAAGCAGGAATTTTGGAATATTGGACAGGACCTAAAATGGAATACAGGTTTCCCAAATGTGTTACATTTGACTCGAAGCTGGACACAGATTTATTTGAATTTGCAAAAAATAAGACTTATCCGTGTGGATTAGCAGTGTCACCAGATGGCAAAAAATTTGCTTCCCTCAGTGGAGATAGGAAAGTTAGAGTTTTCAATTTTCATACTGGAAAATTATATAGGGTATTGGATGAAACGCTGCAAAGATTTTCTGAATTGCAACAAATGACGCAGCAACTACCTAATATGGAATTTGGGCGAAGGTATAATTTCTTTTAAAAGTAAATCTACATTAAAATTTGGAGTGTCAGTTTTGTGATAGTAATGAATTTTTCAGAATGGCCGTTGAAAGGGAGCTGGATAAAACGGAAACAAATTTGGGAAACATAACTTTTGATGAATCTGGTTACATGATTTTATACAGCACAATGTTAGGTGTAAAGCTTGTAAATTTGTATACAAATCGATGTATTAGAATCATGGGAAAACCTGAAAATATTCGTCCTATGCAGCTAGCCCTATTCCAGGTATTTATGCAATAAAAAAGTACAGTATTCCTATACCACTGTAGTTAAATTTTTCTTTGAAATAATTTTTACGGACTTTACAAAAACAAAGGGAAAAGCAAGGAGAACTACAGCTGCTCTGACCGTTGAAATGGAAGCCTCAGAAAATCCAACACTGGAAATGAATCGTCCCGATCCCACCCTATTTTGTACAGCTTATAAAAAGAATAGATTTTATATGTTTACAAGAAGGGAGCCAGAGGACACCAAAAGTCAAGAATGCGACAGAGATGTTTTCAATGAAAGGCCATCTAAAGAGGATATCATATCTTCTACCGAAGCTGTCAATGTGCAAAAGATTTTTGATACTGCAATTATTCATACAACTCTTGGAGACATTCATCTGAATCTATTCGGCAAAGAAGTTTCAAAAACAGTGGAGAATTTCTGCGTTCATTCGAAAAATGGTTATTACAATGGCCACGTGTTTCATAGGGTAATAAAAGGGTTTATGATTCAGACTGGCGATCCCACTGGAACTGGTACCGGTGGGGAAAGTATATGGGGAGGTGAATTTGAAGATGAATTTAGGCCACATTTAAAACACGATAGACCATACACTTTAAGTATGGCCAACGCAGGACCAAACACAAACGGCAGTCAGTTTTTCATTACTTTAATGCCAACTGTAAGCCAGATTCTTTTGTGCCATATGTATCATTACACTTCAACGCGATAAGAGTTCAGAGTTTTCTAATTGTAATTTAATACTTCTTGCAGCCTTGGTTGGATAATAAGCACACAGTATTTGGTAGAGTAATAAAGGGAATGGAAGTTGTACAAAACGTCAGCCAAGTGAAAACTAATCCAAAAACTGACAAGCCTTATGATGACATTCGAATAGTTAGCGTTACTGTGAAATAATATTTTAAAATAAACACGTACAACAGTATATTTTTCTAACCACTTGTTTTCATGATATTCTATTTACCTTCTGTTTGAAACATCATTTTTTGTCCTGCATCATTTCATATCGAAGCCCTCTTATAAAGTTATACATTCCGGTTAAACATGTGAATACAAAATTACAGTGAACAAGTTATAGTTTTTTGGTGTAATTACTAGCGAATATCTGATGGACAAATAATTAGTATCTCAATATTCTAATATTAATATCGACACATGTAAAAGTAGCTGGACCATATAGCGCCACTGATCATAAGACTTGCAGTTTGAGTTAACGAAATTGTACTTGGGGGTCGATTAAGGTCGTCTATACCCGCAATCACTAAAGCCCATTTAAACGTTGGTGCCCAAAAAAATGTAGTTGTCTGTCCTATATTAAGAAAGGAGTACTACTGCATGAAACAATTTTTTGACAAATTTTATTCACCAAATTATTTTTCCAACCTGCAGTGTGAAGAAGAATGGGACGAATTTTTTGGCTAAAATTGAGACTACTCCTATCATTAATTTTCGATAAGCACTCTTCTTTTTTGGCAGATGCATTGCATTAAAATTTCTTTACACTGAATGTTAAAAATATATTTGTAATGTAAACCCTGACAAGAAAAAAATATATATAATATGATAAACAGTTTTATAGACGTTAACAGCATTTATTGATTCTATTATATGAGTCAAATTTTGGTAAAAAATGTTTAGTAAATGTTTGGAGATATTGTTGCTAGTGTTACGGTCTCATTTAGTATCACATGACTATGGCTGTGTTCCAATTCACGCATTATGACGCATTATGCGCATAGACCGCAGCGCAGACGCTGCGCGCATAAATAGCGTTCCGTTTCCAGCAGAGGTCCCTATTTCACGTGTATTTACATACACGTGTACACGTGTAGTAAACGTAGCCGAACTTCAATCCGTGTAATTTTTAATACACGGGTATCCGTGTATTTCTGTTCACGGATACATGTGTAGTTCTGTTCACGGATACCCGTGTAGTTCTGTTCACGGATACCCGTGTAGTTCTGTTCACGGATACCCGTGTAGTTCTGTTCACGGATACCCGTGTAGTTCTGTTCACGGATACCCGTGTAGTTCTGTTCACGGATACCCGTGTATTTCTATTACACGTGTACACGTATATTTATATTACACGTGTGCACGTATATTTAAATTGGTTCGTCACGATTAATTTTGCGATTGCTTAGTTGGTATATCTCTTTTGTCTGTTTAGTATTGCATGAATGGTCTCACAGATCTAAATATGAGACACTGCAGTCTGCACGCACGCAAATACTTACATACCTACCTCCATCGCATCACACTGAAAGATGCATGCGGTCCTGAGTTCGACGCCATCGATAGTTACCGACGTGACAACAAAGTATGTACATATTTCTATTTAGTCGATTGTACGAGGCGGTATTTGGCGACCTTACTATTTCTCTGCACAACTATACCTACGCGTATATTAATTATTAACTAGTATTCAATTTGTGTAATTTTCGACATGTGAATATCTGAGTATGTAAATATATTGGCCCGCTTTTGCGAAAACAAGCTAATCTTCAGGTTACAGGTAACAATAATCAACACATAATAAAATTTCATAATAAAATTTAATCTATTAATTTTCTATTTTGGTACAAGAAAAATAAAGTATCGACATTTTCAGGGAATAAACGCATTCTTTTTCGTGTTAAAATATTTCCAGCAGTGGAAAAACACCTCTCAGAGGTATCTGATGTTGCCGGTATTACCAAATATTTAATTGCGAGTTCCGCAATTGTTGGGTATTTGGCAAATGGCCACTGCTGGAAATATTATAACACGAAAAAGAACGCGTTTATTACCTCAAAATGTCGATACTTTATTTTTCTTGTACCAAAATAGAAAATTAATAGATTAAATTTTATTATGAAATTTTATTATGTGTTGTTTATTGTTACCTGTAACCTGAAGATTAGTTTGTTTTCGCAAAAGCGGGCCAATATATTTAGATACTCAGATATTCACACGTCGAAAATTACACAAATTGAATACTAGTTAATAATTAATATACGCGTAGGTATAGTTGTGCAGAGAAATAGCAAGGTCGCCAAGTACCGCCTCGTACAATCGACTAAATAGAAATATGTACATACTTTGTTGTCACGTCGGTAACTATCGATGGCGTCGAACTCAGGACCGCATGCATCTTTCAGTGTGATGCGATGGAGGTAGGTATGTAAGTATTTGCGTGCGTGCAGACTGCAGTGTCTCATATTTAGATCTGTGAGACCATTCATGCAATGCTAAACAGACCAAAGAAATACTATACCTAATAAGCAATCGCAAAATTAATCGTGACAAACCAATTTAAATATACGTGCACACGTGTAATAGAAATATACGTGTACACGTGTAATAGAAATACACGGGTATCCGTGAACAGAACTACACGGGTATCCGTGAACAGATATACACGGGTACCCGTGAACAGAAATGCACGGGTATCCGTGTACACGTGTTTTAAGAACACGGATTTTTAATTCCTTAATACACGTTACACGTGTCCCGTGTACACGTGTATTTAAATCCACGTGAAAAGCCGCGACCTCTAGTTTCCAGCAGCGCATGAACCGCAGTAACCCAGATAGCACACCTCGTCTTAGAGACGTCTAGTTTATGTCCATTTTAGGTCTGTACGTCTTGATTTGTAACAAGACGTCTTTAAAACGTCTTTAAGACGCCTTTTGGACGTCTTTAAGACTTTACCAGACGTTGTGCTATCTGGGAACGAAAGGGAACGGGTTTCGATGCGTCTGATGCTCGTGAGGTTACGCGGGAATGTTCAAACTTACTTACAAATAGCTATGCAGTTGGATGGATTACGGTTAATTTAATTCGAGACTTTTGGACGGTGGTCGAAGCACGCTTCCTAACTACATCGGTTACTTCGTCCTAAGGATCGGGGACCGACTCTTAACGAAATTTTATGGCTTTATTGGTTCCTGGATTTTCTCAACTCGAGTTTTTCTATTCTTCTTGAACAGCGATAATTATTGAAAGCGAACCATATTTTATGAGTTTTACAGGACGAACTGCTGTTTACCCAGCGTAATTTGGTAAGCAGATGTGTAAAGGAAAAATTAACTTATTTATTATCCGCGTCCGGGGTAAATTCAAGGTTTTGAAGGCTATTGAATAGAACCGCAGGCTCTCGTACGTCTTCTGGATTAGAGTATAGCTGTAAAGTTAGCATTATAAGAGCACGTTCGAAAAACTTAGCAGTAAAAGCCTTTAAGAAATAACAATGCGCGCTACGTATTTGCTTCCTTCCTCATCTTTCGTTTCGACCCTGCCTAAAACCTTCTAGGGATGTGTTGTTCGCTTCGAAATTGAGTCCGTTGCGTTGGTTGCAATTCATACAGCGAGTGCAGAGATGGCAGTACCAATTTCGTAGAATTCCCTAGAATCCTCCAACTTCTAGCGCATAATGCGAGCAGCAAGTGCAGAAAATAAAAGCATGGGCAGTCAATGCGCATATTACGCGCATGCGTATTTGTCGTTTTACGTGTGCTTCTGTACTTCGAATTCGATTACTGCAAACAGGGGAAAGCAGGGTAATTCTGGCTATATAAGCAAGAAAATATGACCTACATATATGCTAATTACATGACATTAAATGTTTATTGAAAATTTCGTTCTTTTACGCTACATTTGTCAACTTTTTATGACTTAACATCCTTCCAAAATATTATTCTTACGCCGCAACGTTATCTTTATGAAATCGGGTATAGCACCCAGATAGCACACGACGTCTTTAAGACGTCCATTTTACGTTTGTTTTTGGTCTGAACGTCTTAGACCATATTAAGACGTCTTTAAGACGTCTGCGCGGAGACATTTCTAAGACGTCTGTCTACAGACGTCTTTAAGGCGTCTGTACCAGGACGTCTTTTAGACGACTGAGTTAAGACGTCTTTAAGGTGTCCGTACCAGGACGTCTTTTAAACGACTGAGTTAAGACGTCTTTAAGGTGTCTGTACCAGGACGTCTTTTAAACGGCTGAGTTAAGACGTATTTAAGGCGCCTGTACCAGGACGTCTTTTAAACGACTGTGTTGAGACGTCTTTACGACGTCTGTGCGGATACATTTCTAAGACGACTGTGTTGAGACGTCTTAAAGTCGTCTGAGTGGAGACGTCTTTTACACGACTGTGTTAAGACGCCTTTAAGACGTCTGTCCTGAGATTCATCTAAGACGTCTGTCCGAGTAAGTGTTTAGGACGTCTCTAAGACGTCCATGCCAAGACGTTTTTTAAACGACTGCGTTTAGATGTCTTAAAGACGCATATGTACATAAACAAGTCATGACTACCCTGCTGGACTTGCCAGTTAGAACCGCATTAAAAAATTTTAAATCCGGATTGATGCGGTTTTCTTCCCGTAAATTGCAGATTGAACCAGATGAAATATTTTCTATCAGTTTCGAACCGGATATGCGTGTAAAAATCTTGATGGTATCTATCTGTATTTCCTAGCACAATTTGTCATCGATTCTGCTCGGATTTATACGAAGTAACTCGCATATTACTACTTAAGGTCGGGGCCATATATTTTGGCCGGTGAGTTTCGTGAGGGGTATTCTCCCACCACACAGTTTGCTTGCCTCGGTGCTCCTTTTCTCAACGTTTTCTGACTCGCTCTCGTTCCATCTCGCTCTCGCCTTCGCAGAACAAGAGTGAGCCAGAAATGGTGGGGATAGTGCCAAGCTTCTGGGGTGTAGGCCAAACCGAGCTGTCAGCGTAGAAATACACACATCAGAATAGGTGTGCGTTAGCTACGAAAAAATTCAGGAGCTTTATTGGTTAGAACATTGATACTTTCTCGATAGCTTCATCTCGTATTGGTCTACGCATAGCTTCGTAACGCACACAACTATTACGCTAAGAATAAATAACAGCCAAACGGCTAGGTTCAGGCGGAGCCGAGCAGCGTTCCCGTTACCCCACCATATCCTGCGAGGACCACGCAACTCCAACTGACAAATCCACGATCGTCAGATGGTGGTGGCTGATTTCTCCTCGATCGCTGTTCGCGAAAACGAATTCACCGGCCAATATATTTGGCCCCGACCTTAGTAAACTTCTTGAGTAACTTTATTTACTTTTTAAGCTGGTTTTATCTGGAAATCCAAATCCAAACCAAAATGGAATCTATTCGTCTTTTCAAGGTATTTTGCTACCAGTTCTTACACAGATTTCCATATCGTAAATGCATGTTCAAACACACATATTTCTGGATGAAATCAACTCAAATTTTTAGTTGTTTCTAACTAGAAACTAGAAGTGTAGATTAAAATTCAGGTGATACTCATCAGTTTTTCCAAGCCATTTTACTACTTGGTTTTATTTGTATTTGCGACACATTTATAGTCCCTCGACCGATTTACTCAGGTTATCAAGGAGTTGTCGAATAACCGTTACCATTTACACCGTGAGCTGGGGTTTGATATAATTTTATTCTTAAACCTACTGTATCAAAAACTTCTGCCGTATCAATCTTGCATCGAAGTCTTAATCGCTGAGCAAGCTGTCTCCTTAGCTCGCGGCGCCGATCTTTATGTTTCGCGGCGCACATTGCTGCCGCGAGAGGAGTTACCACTATAGCGGTCACCTAGCGGTGTTCGAACAAAATTAATTATTTCGAAGTACGAGTTTCGTAGAATCGGCTAGAACCGCATTAATTTTCTATCCGCCAATCCGGTGGAGACCGAACCAAATTCTTTCTCTTCGAACCCCATATGCATCCCGTGAATTATTTTCTCTGCCAATCCGGATCGCGACGGACTCGAAAGAGCTTGTGGCATTTCCAGATGGAATCCGTAAGATTTTTGATCCACAATTTCAGATACAAACCTTCCGGGTTTATACAAATGGCAATTCCTGATAGAAACGGATAAATTTTGGACCTGAAAAATCCTGTTTCATCCATCGATCTGGATATCCGCATTGAACCGGATTCTTTTTAAACTGCCAAAAATCACTGCTTTAAAATCCAGGTAGTACCGCATTGAACCAGATAGATCTAGTTCAAAATTCAATGCGGTTCTAACTGGCAGTTCCAGCAGGGTAGGCCGGCTCGCGATGGATAGTACGCGACCGCCAGGCGGCGACCAAACCGAGCGATTCTCGCAGGTGGGATACAGCAGTCATGCCTATAAGAGAGCCGGGCAGATCATATACCGTCACTCTCGAGTACCCGCCTTTTTTGATGAAGGAAATTTATATTTTTCACTTGAATTCAAGTGAATATGCCAAAGAATGTCTCGGTCATTCGCTATTGCAAGACGTTTTTCTTTCTTAAGAAGAAACGAAAACATTGACCAGCATGATATACTTAATTTCATTAAAAGATATTAATTCTAATAAACACGAATCAAGTCACGCTTCATATCTCCAATATCTCTTCAAGGGGCTGTGGTAGGCCTAATCAAGTCCTTACGAAGACGTCTTTGAGGCGTCGTGAAAGTCTGAAATGGACGTCTTTCAGACGTCTTCACGACCACTTATAGACGTCTATGCGACGTTTAAAAGACGCCTACAGGGCGTTTATAAAACGTCTTACAGACGTCTTACAAGACGTCTACAAACTGTTCAAGAGACGTCTTAAAGACGTACGGTTTCCTGACTCAGGCCTTCAGTCTTTCAGAAAATAGCAGACGTCTTAAAGACGGCTCATAGACGTCGAGTGCTATCTGGGCATATAGGTTATATTTTCTGTCACTTCGGGGAGCGGATTACGAAGTTGTGGAGTGTAATTATTCGTGATTAAGAAATCAAAATTTCCATTCATAACGTCATTTTCTGAGTACATTTCATCGAAATAGTAAGTTTTAGCTTAATTTGTTTATGTTTACCAAATTCGTGCGTTTTATTACATTCTAATTGATTTTAGCTTCAATTTTCAGGTTTACAGATTTTAATGCTTGATAGGGTTATGGTTGGTTCTGGTATCAATTTTCGCGTTTTCAGTGGCATGGAATCGTTCGTGGTTGTAAGTAACTATAGCATCTATTCTAAAATTCAAATGTCTGTGCACTTTATCAGATTCTAAATCATTTTGGCTTCATTTTTCAGGTTTACAGATCTATGCACTTCATAAGGTTTTGGCTGGACAAAATAAGTCTACACAAACTCGTTAAACAGATTAATTGTTTATTTGTTAAAATTGTAAGGACACATGCCTCAAATAAACAGCCTACAAAGAAATAAACAAGGGTTTGTAAATCACCAGTTCTCGTCCCAATGGAAATTTTGATTTCCTAACCACGCATAATTACATTTCTCGATTTCATAAAGATACCGTTCCGGCGTTACAATAATATTTTGGAATGATGTTAAGTTATCAAAATTGACAAATGTAGCGTAAAAGAATGAAATATCCAATAAACATTTATTGTCATGTAGCATATTTATAGGTTATATTTTCTGTCCTTTCGAGGAGGGGGCCACATAATTTCGACGCGCGTTACGAAGATTAGCACGTTTCATTTTTTTCAAAGTTTATTAAGGCGTACGTAAAGAGACAAATACGCATGCGCGCATGAACTGCACGCTTCATGCGCTAGCAGTGGGAGAATTCTAGAGAATCCTATGCGCCACAAACGCAACCAATGCACGCCTAGACTGAAACGGAACGGTTTTCTCTGCAGTCTATGCGCATAATGCGTGAATTGGAACACTGCCTATAGCTTCATGTTAGACGACAAGTCGCGCCAAATTTGAAGTTAGGAGCAAAAGCTTTGCAACAGCTTCTACTTAGAGACGCTCGTTTAATAAATGTTGATTTCGGTTGCTTTGTAATAAAAACAACGCTATCTTGTAAAACGCTCGTTCTTAGTGAACGAAGAACCAATCAAATAATTCGTTGGATAATTAATTAAGAAACTATTTATATAATTTGACAACATTATTAACAAAATGCATGTTACATTTTATTATGAATAACAGCGTCATTGTACATCGTTACTCGTTGATCAACGTCCACAGCAATCAGTCTTGTTTACTATATTATCCTACTTTATAATAAAAGTAAATCAGTTACAATCCAAACAAGCTTTGGTTTATTTACGTCCAATTTCTTCATCACTGGACAAAGTCTCGGTTAGCTAGCGACCAGGTAGATGCTATCTGCCAGATGGCAGTAGCGCGTGTTTCTTCCCGCTTTTGGATCCTATGGTTAACTGACTGAACGGTTGACGCGGCAACGCCGCAAAAAAGGTAAAGCGACTACTTCATTGCGAAGCTGTTTAAAAGTGATCGCATGGTGATCGCCAGTAATCGATTCGATCGATTGACGCAATTGAACGCTGGACGTGAATTATCATTACCGTTTCCTTCTTTAATCGAAAACGGCATCGAAAATCTATATCATCCCAGCAATCCAAATGATCTTTCCTCACTCTTAATATATACCAGGGCTCTCCAAGGTGCCATACGCGTACACTCGGGGTTCTCCCACTCTCGTCCGCGTTGTCAGGGATACCGCGTGACGCTAACCGCGAAGACGCTAGTCCGGCTAGCCCGTCATGGCAGCCTTCGTAGCGTCGCGCGGTCTCCTTGACAACGGAAGGCACGCTGCGCCAGAGGAAGATTGGAAGGGGAAGCAAGCGCGTGAGGGGCCCCTACGCTGGAGAACCCTGATATATACGGTCGTCGGATTCTACAAAATATTTCTTCATCTGTGTGAAGTTAGCCCCCCTTTTTTTGAAAACATAAATTTTCGAGGTTGTACCAGTTTGTACTAGGTTTGTACCGCGTTGTACCGTAGCGAGTTTTCAAAAATTCGAAATCGTTTTCGAGAAAATCAGAAAAAAACAATTTATAGGCTAGCCCCCCTTTTTCGAAATTATCATTTTTCGGGATTGTACTGAATTGTACTAGTTGTACCGAACGTTGTACCGTTCCGAGTTTTCAAACATTAGAAACCGTTTTCGAGAAAATCACAAAATAAAAAATCAAGCTAGCCCCCCATTTTTGGAACTTTCGATTTTTAGCGAATGTACTGCATTGTACAAGTTGTACCGAACATTGTACCGTTCGTAGAAATTGTTTAACTCTTTTGGTTTCCGCGAAAAATCGAAATAACCAAAGTGTCGACTCGTACTAACGAGAAAAAAATTTCCGAAAAATTAAAAACTCGTGGTTGTACCAGTTTGTACTAGGTTTGTACCGCGTTGTACCGTTCGTACAAATTGTTTAACTCTTTTGGTTTCCGAGAAAAATCGAAATAACCAAAGTGTCGAGTCGTATTACTGAGAAAAAAAAATTTCCGAAAAATTAAAAACTCGTGGTTGTACCAGGTTTTGTACTAGGCTTGTACGGCGTTGTACCGTTCGTACAAATTGTTTAACTCTATTGGTTTCCGAGAAAAATGGAAATAACCAAAGTGTCGAGTCGTACTACTGGGAAAAAAAAAATTTGCGAAAAATTAAAAACTCGAGGTTGTACTAGTTTGTACTAGGTTTGTACCGCGTTGTACCGTTCGGAGAAATTGTTTCGCGTTGTACCGTTTTGTACCGTATTTTCAAATGATAATAAAATATACTTCATACTTGCTTAGCACTTTATGCAAAGGAATATATTGGGTATTATGTTTTTCATCAATCATTAGTATATGCTAAATTTGCAACATTTACCGACAACACACACACACTTAGACATATTCAAAGCATAAGAGTAGATTCATTGACGACGTGGGGCATAAATACACGAGGAAACTGGACTCGAATACCATGTTTTGCTCATTCTTTAGAACTGGCTATTAAGGGGGTAGACACGTCACGTGACCTGGCCGATTCGGCAGGTCGGTATTACAGCAGGTTTTTTCTGCACAGAAATGGTAGTACCGATAGATCGACGATTGCCCGGTAAACGCGAGGGGGAGCTGTTTGCTATTTCCGTATTCTATTCTGAATAAGGAAAGAAATTCTCAGCTGTTGCGTTGTACTTATAAAAATTTAAACGGAAAGTCGGCTGGTACTGCAAACGTAGAAAATTCATTGTACATTCTAATTACTTGAAATGTGCTTATGCTACAATATTCTACGTTAGCAGTAAGGAATTATAAGCGAAAAAGGAAAATAGATGTGGAGATGACCCCAGAAAATGAAGTTTGTTAGGTTAGACATTTTTTTACTAGCAAAGCACCGAAACAGAACATGAAATACACTTATTACACGTCCTATGCAGAAAACAATTATGAACAAACATTATATATAAAATTGTGTTGCATCATGAATTAGACTAGTGAAAATGCGCAGGCTGGATGCGCGTGATTATTATATGGTCGGCTCCTCGAAGTGACAGAAAATATAACCTAAGTATATGCTATATGACAACAAATGTTTAGTGGCTATTTCGTTCTTTTACGAAACATTGGTGAACTTTTTAGCATCCTTCCAAAACATTATTATTACGCCGCAACAGCTTCCTTAGGAAATCCAGCATAGCAATTAGGTTATATTTTCTGTCACTTCGAGGACAGAAAATCCGTTCGTGAAATCCGCTACTGAAAATGCGCAGGCTGGATGCGCGTGATTATTATGTGGTCGGCTCCTCGAAGTGACAGGAAATATAACCTATATGCTATACCCGATTTCCTAAAGATACTGTTGTGGCGTAATAATAATGTTTTGAAAGGATGATAAAAAGTTCACAAATGTAGCGCAAAAGAACGAAGTAGCCGCTCAACATTTATTATCATATAGCATATACATAGGTTACATTTTTTATCACTTCAAGGAGGGGACCACATAATAATCACGCGCATCCAGTCTGCGCATTTTGACTAGCCCGGTCGGCGTCATGGAAGGGGTATCTCCTCTACCCTGCATTTGTGGTAGATCAGTTTCTGGCATTCTCCCGATTAAATTGGCAGAAAATAATTGAAATCGGACCAGGGTAACGCATACAGATGTTGACCCCTATAAAATGATTGACCCTTTTCCCCAAAAAGTAGGAAATATAATATAATGTTTTTTTATATAATAAAATATATCTATATTTCGGTGGCCCAGATATTTTTGTTCCGAATACAATTATATTTTATTATATAAAAAAAACATTATATTATATTTCCTACTTCTTGGGAAGTGGGTCAATCATTTTATAGGGGTCAACATCTGTATGCGTTACCCTATTTTTAACGAAACGGGCTTTCAATTCTGCAAACGAATTTTTCACGTAATTTCCTTAATTATGTTTCGAATTATATCATTTTTGGGGTCAATTTGATCGAGAAAACGTAAGGAATCGATCGCCGTCACTTTCGCAAAGATCTGATTAGAAATTGCAGAACTTCAGATTCATCCCTGCTTAGTGTGTAACATTGTATAGTCCCGCTGGTTTCGAGCGTGGAAGTCCACGAAACTCAGTGAGACACGTGATTGTTGGCGAGCATCGCGTTTGACGACTCTAGCTAGAAAATCACGCCGTATGAATGCTAAGAAACGATAGTGTGAAGACCTTCGGGCCCCAGTAGACCACCCATTGACAGCCGAGAGCTATAAAACCAACGGGCCAGATAAAATGTTCATGTTTGATAAGTGTTGAGGAAAGTATTACCAATGGAGTTTTTATGGTTTCTCGATGAAAATGATGTCAGATATGGAGGAATTCGGTCCATTTTTAGTGACCGTAGTGTGTGTCCTAATCATGTATTCATAAGAAAAAATAGACCGAATTGCTTCGCGTCTCGACTCATGTTCGTGGACATAAACTCACCAATCCATCGATGGTACACTCTTATCAAGGTGTAATGAGAAATATGAACATTTTCATATTCAGTACTGGATGACTCAAGTCGCCGTCGACCGAGGGTCTCTCGCTGGTACGCTATTTCACTTGCACTCGATTTACGTCGTTCAATCTCCTTGTCAAGCGGTTCAGACGAGGGCCCTGATAAATGTGAATTTATTTGGGAAACCAAAGTCGCGTCATTTGTGACACCTACTCGCGAACAGATATGTATGTACAAGAAAAAGCAATTCAATTTCCCGATGACTTGAAGCAACATTTCAATAGGTAAATGCATGAAAAGGTGGGATCAGGAATTTCCAACCAAGTGATGCATATGAAAGAACTGGCGATATTCAACAATAGTTTGTCGTCTAAATTTTACAATTAAAGTATTTGTTTGACATGAATATAAAGTTTGTCAGCAAAGTCTTTCTCGATTTGAGTTCTATATAAGGCTGACTTTCCTTCGCCATGAAAAGTCCCCTCTTGTCCTGCACGTTGGCTAGAAATCGACGCTCGAAACCAGCGGGGCCATACAATGTTGCGCACTAAGCAGTGACAAATCTGCTGTTCTGCATTTCTAATCAGATAATTGCGAAAGTGACGTCAGTCGATTCCTAATGTTTTCTCGATCAAATTGGCCCCAAAAATGATATAATTCGGACTAAAATTAAGGAAATTACGTGAAAAATTGTTTGCAGAATTGAAAGCCCGTTTCCTTAAAAATAGTCCGATTTAAATTATTTTCGGTCAATTTAATCGGGAGAATGCCAGGAATCCATTTGTGGGGCTTTCATATTGATACGATGAAAAATAAACAAATTCTGTTTCTTGTTGCGGTTTCCGCTGGTTAAATTGCGTGAAGTTAGCTACAAGACATAGAGATATCGAAGTTAGATGTAGAGTGTATTTCAAAATCCTTTTGTACTGAAAGATGGATATATTATAATTAGATTCGAAGCGAACGGCACATCTGGAAGGTCTTAAGCAAGTTTGAAACGGGGGACAAAGCGGAGTTTATTGTCAGGACTCATAAACACGAAGGGTGCGTAGTGCTTTTCGAGGGTTTTCCCTGCCAGTTTTTCAAACGCGCTCGTGGTATTTTAATAACTAATACCTGAACTCAGAAAGCGTACGAGAACCTGGGGTTGCATTCAGTAATTTTCAAAACTACAGTTACGCCAGGCGAGGATAATAAATAGCTTAACTTTACCTTCCACATCTGCGTGCCAAATTTCATCGAGCGGGCAGCTGCTCGTCTCGTAAAACCATTTAAAACTCTGTCCTGCCTTTCAATAATTGCCGATGTCCTATTAGGGTAAAAACTCAGGTCGGGAGCAGCTGAAAGTCACAAAGTCATAACTTTTGCGCGGGCGATGTCGTCTTGATCCTGAGGGTTGCGCCTACCTACCTGTTAGAAATGTATGTACTGTACGTAGCCTATGTAAGCTATGTACTCGGAAAGCGTGCCTCGACCACCAGCCTAGAGTGGAAGGAAACGCGAAGGAAGGGCCAAGGACGGAGAGGTGGCTGAAGGACAACCTACTGACGAAGCTTGAGGGACAACACCGTTTTGATTGGACGAAGGGATCTGAAGAGGGAGTCGAAAGAACACGCCGAAATTAGAGGAGTAGGGCGTTCGGAAGTTAAAAGCGAGGAGTAAATTTGTAAAAGATCAGATAGAACTTGTTAGCAAAACAGTCAACGTCGAGCTAAGCATTAAAACCCAAACATAGAATCTATTTAGAAGTGTTTCATTTATTTCTTCCATCATTGAAATTCCCGCGCAAACTGGCGAGCTGAGTGCTTCAGCGCTCCACGGGCACGAACCGGCGCTTTATTGGAAAGTCCAACAAAATCGCGCAACATTTTATATAATCGATGACACATCGCCGAGCACGGCGATCTCGCGCGGCTCGGGACACAAAGGTTCTCGTCGGTTATTCGAACTTCTAAGATCGTATTCAGATTTATTGGCCGGTGAGTTTCATAACTAGGGGTGTGCGGTTACCCGACTTTTCGGGCTCGGAACGGGCCGGCAACTCGGGCGGGATCGGGAGGGGTCCCGATACTTTCGTATTGCTCGAGATCCCGACAGTTTCGGGACCCCGAGACTCGATTCGTGCTACAAGCATAGCCGCCATGAGCGGACAATTTGATTTCAGGTCGGCTCGGCAAAACTCGGACGCGATCGGACGATATCGTTACCAGTAATAGATTAAAATTATTACCTGAGAACATAGAACAATTATGTTTCTTACACGTTAATTTGAAATAATAAAATATTCGTCTCCTGTATATTGTTGTTATTATGAAACATCCTGGAAATATTCCTTTTTGTATGCTTATAGTTTGTACGTTTTCTATTTTAAATCTGAACCTATCCGGAAAAAGATAATACCCTATATATTCCCTTTACATAAAGTACTAAGTGTGAAGTATATTTTATTCAGATTTTAAAATATTGTCGATATAAAAATAGTCTTCTTACCAAGTTCTGAACATGGTATTTATTTAAGTACGTATATGGACGTATTCAGTATTCACAGACTATTTGGTAGCAATGAAAATACATATATATGTAAATAAATAATAAGATACAAATTATGATTCAACAGGAGACAGAATGGTGAAAACTTATCACTCAGGTATCGATATAAATGATATACATAATTCTTTCCGTCTCGGTCCCCTCGTAATAGCTGGCTTTCGAGCCGATCGCGTCCGAGTTTTGCCAAGCCGACCTGAAATCAAATTGCCCGCGCATGGCGGTCATGCTTGTAGCCCGAATCGAGTCTCGGGATCCCGAAACCGTCGGGATCTCGAGCAATACGAAAGTATCGGGACCCCGCCCGATCCCGCCCGAAATTTTCGGATCCGTCCCGAGGGCCGAGAATCCGAGCCGCGGAACGATCCGCACACTCCTATTCGTAACGCGTATTCTCTCGTCATCGCAGAACACGAGTGAGCCAGAAGTGGTGGGGATAGCGCCAGGCTTCTGTCATGTATAGGCCAAACCGAGCTGCAGCGTAGAAATACACGCATCAGAATAGGTGTGCCATCGGCCATAGCTCCGAAAAAATTCAGCAGCTTTATTGGTCAGAACATTGATTCTTTCTCGATAGCTTCATCTCGTATTGGTCTACGCATAACTTTGTGACGCACACAACTACATATGTACTACGCTGACACTACGAATAAATAACAGCCACACGGCTACGTTCAGGCGGGGCAGAGCAGCATTCCCGTTACCCCACCATACCCTTCGGTGGTTAGGGAACTCCAACTGACAAATCCACGATCGTCAGATGGTGATGGCTGATTTCTCCTCGATCGCTGTTCGCGAAAACGAATCGACCGGCCAATGTATTTGAATACGACCTTAGGATAAAGATATAATGAAAGATGAAAAATTATTCGAAGCCAAAGATGAAAGGCCTTCGAATAAACAAAGGAAACTAATAAATACCCGAAGTTAACTAGAATTTTAGATTTAGGGTACACCCCCCCCCCCCCCCCAACCTCGTGTTGATTGGCCACTGGGGCCATTCCGAAGTATATTCGGTAATTATATTGAACAGGTGTTTCCTCACCGATTTCAATGATTTTTGGATATGTTGTTGGGGACACGATTCTGAACAACTTTTTCCTAAATATGTTACCGCCGCTCGACCTTCGTTTCCAAGATATTCGCGAAAAACTGCTGCTACTGCTACAGTGTATTCTGCCCTAAATCTACCTACAGTACGCGTCCGCCGCAGCGTATGCGCCAGCATGGGACAAAACAAATGACGAAGCTGACCTTTGTTTCCGAGATATTTGCGAAAAACTTTTTTTGACTTATTCCGACGCAATGCATTCTACTTTCCAACTTGTCCCGGGTATTAGTATTGGTTTGGGCTAGATTAGTGCGGGGGTGCGAGCCCGCTCGCGGGCGTGTAAAGCATGATAGCGAACCGATGTGAGTTGGGGTGTTGATGGGTGTCCCCACACACCCAACAGGTGCTCTTGAAGGCACCCTCTTTCTTGCAAAAAAATTATGTTTTAGAACCAGAGTCATCCTAATAACCGGCGGCGTCGGCAGCGCCGAACAGAGTCACAGTGTTGACGGGCATCTGCAAGTTCCTGGTTCAAATCTCTAAACTCACATTGGTTCGCTACCATGCTTTACGCGCCCGCGAGCGGGCGCGCGCCCCCGCACTAATCTTTTTTTTTATTTTATTTACTTGGTGGAAATCCCCGCGGATACCCCCGCCCGCGGGGGCGGGCGGGGGGTTATGTGGGACTCGAACCCACTAAAACCACCAAGGTGATCTACCTCGCGCGCGGTACTGCGCGCCTGGGGGGAGGGATTTGTATGCGAGATCAAACTAGCGATACTTTCGCTACCCTCCCCCCCCCCCTGCGCTTCGTGCAGCACCGCGCGAGGTCCCCTCAACGGGGTCGTCCCTGGGGGAGTATCACTACCTCCCCCAGCTATGGTCTCCGGGACCGGCGACGCGCGGCGGATCACACGCCCGCGTCGCCTCTTCCGGGGTCGCTGTTGCTAGGGCGGGTGGTGTCCCCCGACACCCCCGCCCCACGACCCCGCGATCGAGCTCCTACCCGGCCGCTTCGTAACTTACGATCGCGGCCGGGTCGGGGCGATGACGGCCTTCAGGGCCGCCCAAGCGAGAGGGCGGCCCGCTATCGGCCGCCCGTCCTGCCCCAGTGAGCTCGATCGCTCTGCAGGGGAGCGGTTTCAGTAACCGCTCCCCAGGGGGGGGGGCCTTATCATGGACCCACCCCCCGTCTACCCCTTCCTGCGACGCCGCCGCGGCCTTGGCTTCTCCGGTGCCACAACGCACCGGCCGCGGCGGCCTATCGTCGCTCCATCCGCGGCGGCCCCTGTCAACGAGGGCCGCCGCACCTCCACCCCAACGCCCGCTGGCACGCGCCCCCCTCTCCCACAGAGGGGGGCGCACCGGGCATAACGGCCGCGCCCGTTGCGCGGCGCGGCCCCTTCCCACTCCCCGATATCGGGGGGAGCGACTCGACGCGACCCGGGGCCTCGTAACGACAACCGGGGGAGCGGGGCGACTTTCGCAACTAAGTCGCCGCACGACCTCCCCCGGCCCCGGGTCATCATCTTCGCGCCCGCCTCCGCGGAGGCCCGATGCGACCGGGATGCCCCTGCCGCACCCGGTCCCGCTCCGCCTCCTCCTTCTCGAGCATAATTTGCTCGGCGAAGAAGGAGACGGCCTCCCAGCAGCCCCGATCCTCCGCCATGCGACGCACGACCGTCGCCAGCGAGAGGTCGGGGCCCAGCTGCAACCGCAGGACTCGGCGATCGTCTTGCCACTCTGGGCAGTTCACGAGCGGGTGATCCGCCGAGTCCTGGACGCCCCGGTCGCAGCTGTGGCACTGCGACGTAGCCTCCCGCCCTATTCGGCACAGGTAATCCCCGAAGCATCCTACTCCGGTGATCACCTGCGTCAGGCGGAAGGTGAGCCTGCCGTACCTGCGCCCCACCCATTCAGCGAGAACGGGCAGGAGCGCCCCGACGACGCGCCGCTCCCGATGTTTGGGGAGGGAGAGCCAGTCGATCCATCTGGCTCCCATGCGTCGCCGGGCCTGGCCCCGCGCGTCCGGTCCCACAGGCGCCTGGGGGTCCCTCGCTCCGCTGAGGTCGTGGGAGGCGAAATAAACCTCCGCCTCCATCTCAGCGAGCAGATGGAATGGAGGGGACCCAGCCAGCGCCGACAGTTCGGCGTAGGAGGACCGCGCGGCGATGGACCTTCGCGAGAAGGTCCCGCCCTACGCGACAGCCCTCCAGGTCGCTGGCCCAGACCGGCGCTCCGTAGAGCGCCATGGACCGGACGACCGTCACGTACAGACGCCGAACTGCTTCGTGCGGGCCTCCCAGGTTGGGCATGATGCGCCCGAAGGCGAATACTTGACGCTCCAACCTGGGGCCCAGGTCTCGAAAATGACGCGCGAACCGCCAGTAGGTGTCCAGGGTCAGGCCGAGATACTTCATCGATCGGCCGACCCTGATGCAGGCCTCCCCGACTCTGAGAGACGCTCTGTAGGGGACACCAGTCCCAACTCTGTCCGCGAGCCATATCGCCTCCGTTTTGTCGGAGGCGACTCGCAGACCGAGCGTCTCTATCGCGGGGATAACGCGCCGCAGTGCCCTCTCCGCGAGGTCCAGTGCTGCCCGCCACTTCTGCCTGGAAGCCACCACCAGCGTGTCGTCGGCGTAACACACGAGCGACACGTCTGGTGACGGCATCTCCGCCCGCAGCACCGCGTCGTATGCCAGGTTCCATAGCAGGGGCCCTAAGATGGACCCCTGTGGCACGCCGCGGTGCACGTGAGCCACCCCGTCCCCGTCTCGGCCGACGTACGAGACCACCCGGTCGCGAAGGTAATCCCGGATCAGGCGGCGAAGGTAGAGCGGGACGCTGTGAAACGCCAGCGCCCGCTCGATCGCCGCCCAGGAGACGGTGTTGAACGCGTTAGCGATGTCGAGAGACACCGCCACGCTGACACCGCCCCCCTCGGCCGCCCGGCGCGACAGCGATCTTACCAGTAGAATGGCGTCTACCGTCGATCGCTGCCGCCTAAAGCCGAATTGGTAGTCGGACAGATCCGGGAATTCCGCGGCTCCGAGGTGGTCCAAGAGGCGGGCAGCCATAACGCGCTCTAGGAGCTTGCCCGCCTCGTCTAGGAGACAGATCGGCCGATAGGCCGAGGGTGACTCTGCGGGCTTTCCGGGCTTCCGCAGCAACACCAGCCTCGCTTCTTTCCACGCGTGGGGAAACCTCCCGGTCCTCAGGGCCGCGTCGAACACGCGCCTGAGGCCGCTCCCAAGGGCGCTCACAGCGCAGGCCCAGACTCGCCCGGGCACCCCGTCCGGTCCGGGTGCAGCGTTCTTCGAACGCATTCATTGCACCGCGGACGCGAGCTCCTCGTCCGTGACCCTCGGGGCATCCGCTATGTCGGTGCCCCATGACAACCCCGGGTCTCCTGACTCGTCGACGCCACCCTCCCCAGGAACCGGGGGAGGGGAAAACAGCGTCGACAGAACCTCCAGGAGAAACCGGGGTTCGAGGCCCTCTGTGACAGGGGGCGCCCAAGGTCCGAGTTTTATGGACACGGTCCTGTACGGGCGCCCCCAAGGGTCCTTGTTGAGGGTCGCGAGGAACTCTTCGTGCGAACGGGTCTTGGCCCGGGCTACGGCTCCACGGAGCTCCCTGCGCGCCGCAGAATACGCGGTGCGCAGCTCCTGGAGCATGTCCCCCGTCACCCGCCGTGGATCTCGGCGGCGAGCGTTGGTGTACCGGCGTCGCGCGATGACACTCGCGGCGCGAAGATCGGCGATCTCCGCGCACCACCAGTACACCGACCTCCGACCCCGGCCGGCGGCCCGGCTCGCGGCATTGTGGCGTCGCAGATTTTCTGCAACGCTCGCCGGAGCCATAGGGCGCCGTTAGAGGGGTCGTCGAGGACGTCGCCCGGCAAAGAGGGCCAGGCGACGACGGAGGACGCCATCTGGGCCGCGCCTGCGTCGAGCTTCTTGAGCGCCCAGCGCGGCGGCTGTCTACCGCCTCGAGGGCGAGGCGTAGCGGCGGCGGAGGTAGCCAACATGACGTACATGTGGTCGGAGCCTGTCTCCGACTCCTCCGCCACCCAGCAGTCAGACGTCATCGCTGCGGCCGCGGGGTTTACCCAGACGAGGTCGATGACCGACTCGCCCCGCGACCCGCGGAACGTCGTGACCGCGTAGGGGTTCTTCAGGACGAACCCCCTTGCCTCAGTCCACTCGAGCAGCACCTCGCCCCGGAAGTCCGTCCTGGGGGAGCCCCACTCGTGAGCGTGGGCGTTGAAGTCCCCCAGGAGGACCACAGGCCGAGCTAATTGGGGGGCTAGAAACGCCCCCACCTCGCTCAGCCGGTCCTCGAACTCCGGGACGTTGAATCTCGGTGCCAGGTAGCAGCCAACCACTAGGAGGTTTCCCCACTCCACCGCCATCCAGCCCCGCCCGTGCTGGGTGACGGAGCACGGCGGGGCTCCCCGTCCCATCTCCCACGTCATCGCCACTTGCCGATCCGGATTGGTGGACCGAAAGCACCGGTCCACCAGCGGATACGGCTCGGCGATGACGGCCAGCCCAACGCCCATCTCCACGCGAGCCTGCTCAAGCATGTCGTGCGCTCGCATGGAGTGGCACGCGTTCGCGAGGAGTATCGGGGGGCCGCTAGACATTAAGAGGTCTTAGCGTCGGCCTCCCCCGCTGCAGTTGGCCCAGACGTGGCCAAACTCCAGACAGCGGAAGCATTGGAGCCTCCGCTGCGTGAGCGGCACCACGCGGGCCGCGAGGGAGTCCACCACGAGGGTGGATGCCTTTAAAAGCTTGGCAGCAGCCGCCACGGGCGCGCGGACCCAAAGGGAGAAAAGCCCGGCGGCGTCCGGACGCGCGACGCCAACCGATACGTCCCCCGCCGCGCAAGCCCCCCGGGCCGCGATGGCCCCCCGAACCGCCTCCGCGGACGCCAGCTCCGTCAGCCCGCACACCCGGAACTCGGCCAGTTTCTGGGGGCAGTGCACTCTTATGCTGGTGCCCCCCAGCTGCTCCGCTAACCTCGATTTGAGGGCGGCAGCCTTGGCCGAGCCCTGTGATCCTGGGATCTCCAGGATCAACGCCCCGGTCACGGCGCGCCTCGGTCGCATCGACGCGATGCCGAGGTCGGCGACATTAATTGCCGCCATCGTGCCGGCGACCCGCGCAGGGAACTCCTCCCCCCCCCCCCCGCGGGGGCGGTGATAGCCACCGCCGCCGTCCTGGGGGCGCGCGGGACCGCCACCGGGGTAGACCCGGGTGCGCGGATCTGTCGGGGAGCCGAGCTCGGTACGGCCCCCGCACCGCCTCCACCACCACGACCCCCCCCCCCCGCGGCCGGTCTGGCAGCCCTTCGCGCCGCCCTCTTCGCCCCGCGGCACACAACCTGGCCCCGCACTAATCTAGCCCAAACCAATACTAATACTCGGGACAGGTATGAAAGTGGAATGCGTTGCGTCGAAATAAATCAGCAGAAGTTTTTCGCAAATATCTCGGAAACGAAGGTCGTGCGGCGGTAATATGTATAGGAAAAAGTTGTTCAGAATGTTGAGTTTTACAACATATCCAAAAATCATTGAAATCGGTGAGGAAACACCTGTTCTATATAATTACCGTATATTCTTTTATTTAAATAATGCCCATCTCTGCATAGGACCGTAAAGAATTACAAAAAAATCAGGGAGTCAACTGTTGACCGATTTGGAGACTTTTCCTTGTTATATGTTATATACTGTTTGGGAATGCATTAGTTCCCAAAGCCGCCACTCTCACTCTCGGCGCAGCATCTCACGGACTCAGCACAGAATCACAGATCGACGGTCGATCCGCCAATCGTAGTCGCTGAGCGCCAGTCGATCACCAATCATCTGCGCTCCTCAACCACCGATCATCCAATCAGCGCATCGCGTGAAACGGTTTCGGCCGGTTGTAGAATACGCGTAGCAAATCACAGTTCACCAGAACTGTGGCTCTACCAATCAGATTTCCCCACGTTGGTCGATCGTCGAGAATGTTCGAGACGACCCGTACCGGAAGTCTGATTGTCCAACGTTCAACATTCTTGTTCACGCTGTATGAAACGCAAGACGTGTTCGCGTACTTTCTCGTTCCGTCCTCTCATCACGTGAATTTCTCATTGCTCAGTGCTCTCAAGTGCTCACCATGATCTCATCTTGTGCTAACAGACGATTATTCTGTACGATTGCGGTTACGGTGTAATTTTCGTGGGTGAAGTGCTCGCGGAGAACTGCGTTCACATGTGCTCACCACGTGCCCATAGACTTTGCGTGCTCAACGAGTAAAAGGGGGCTCAAGGCTCATCATTTGCACACTCAACGAGTGTTCAATACTCATCGGCTCATCGAGTCTTTTAAATAAATTGACCAATTACTCAACTCAGATCAGTGTGCCTGTATTCACCCTTCTCACTGTCGTCCTAACCTCACTTCCAACCAGTTTGCTCACCCACCTTATTCTCAAACATATACAATAGTCGGAAGAATAATAATAAAAGCAATAATTGCAAATAATTGCTGTAACTTCCACATTTTGAAAATATGATATCAGTAAATCACTACTTCCATTATTATTAAAAAATTCCAATCTCTTTTTTTATTTTAAATAATGTGGCCAATATAATTATAACATATATTCAGCAGCGGTGATGTATGTGTTACAGTAAAAGCGTGAATTTAGTAAATGTACACAGTTTCCAGCAGTTTGTAGTCAATGTATGCCTAAAATGCATATAACCTAACCTACAATCGTCCAAAAATACATACATTGACTGTATCACGCTTTTACTATGGCACATGTGTCCAGCTAACGCTTCAGTTTTGCTATGATTCCACGTTGGCAGACCTCCCGAGTAGGCGCCATCTCGCATCCACTACCTAAACTAAATTTGTCACGTAACTTGCTCTGTATTATCGCCAATATAGCGGAACTCGTATTTGGGAATGCAATCACGGGGATACGTTTTTCGTCCTTATATGAACAGATTTTAGGCTGGGTGAGGTCTCATTCGAAAGTGGAAGGTTCGAGGCAGCCCGCTCTGGTCATCTTTGAGCCACAAAACTCCTTTTGTAACCTAAAAATACTTGGATTCTTGCGGGTGTATTTTGTCGACTTTTGCTCTACTTTGAACACTCATATTATTAGATATCGACACAATCTCGTCGAACCATGACCAGAGCGGGCTGCATCGAACCTTCCTCTTTCGATTGAGACCTCACCCAGCCCAAAATCTGCTCATATAAGGACGAAAAATGTATCCCCCCAAACCCATGTTTCGGGCCACATTATGTGGGTGTTCGAGAATCGGTAGTTCCGATCTCCGCCACACCTCAACTCACCGCAGCACCTCCTGGACTGCGTAACGCCACGACCGATCCACGATCGATCGGCCAATCATCGGCGCTCCGCGACCGTCGATCGGCCAATCATCTGCGCTCCGCGACCGACGATCAGCCAATCAGCGCATCGCGTGACACTGTTTCAGCCGGTTGTAGAATACGCGTAGCCAATCACAATTTAACTCATCTGTGGCTCAACCAATCCGATTTCCCCACGTCGGTCGATCGTCGAGAATGTTCGAGACGACCCGTACAGGAAGTCGGATTGTCCAACGGTTTTCAGTCTTGTTCTCTCAGAGTACGTGCGTAGACGCGTCGGTTTTTCGCAAACGTTTAACACGTAACTATTGAACCTTCTCACCAATCTCTGTCTGTAGTGCTCACGATTCTCATCGAGAATTTCAGTGCTCACCTCATTGCAGGTTCCTTTCTCAGCTCTCGCGTAATCGATCGTGGATCGGGGTGCGACCGCGTGGTCACGGTGCGGAAAAGTCTCAACGAGAACTCTCACGTGTACAGCACAACGTGCTTTCGCTCAACGCTCATCATTTTACCGAAGTGTGACTCACTCCGCGAGTGTACAAATAAACTGACCACGGGACATTGCTCAACTCAAAACTGTGCTTTACTTCAAACATAACCTCCCCGGCATACTCACGCTCATCGCGTTATCTCGTTCGCGAACAGTGGGTATTACAGCGCGCTGCATTACCCGTGTCTACCCCCTTAAGGCTGGCTTAGAAAATTATGGGCGATATGATATAATTCGTAAGAAGTGCTGAGCTATAGTTGGATTTTGTACATGTTCAACATTTGCGAGAGAAACATTTATACAAATTCCAAAATCTAGAGATTCCGACACAATGCCTATGCAATTAGTACAAGAAGTAGGCACCCGGTGGAATTCCACGTACCTATATGATGTTTCATTGATTTTCTATACTACAGACTCCCCTTAATATTGCACTATCGAACCAAATCATGCCGGAAAATTTAAATCTTGAAAAATGGATGTTTTTTAAACGTATAACAACAGTTCTAGCATCCATGAAATTAGTAACAGAATTTATGAGTGGAGATCTGTATCTCACATTGCCACAGTACTATCCCATGTATCTACATTGCGTTAATCAATGTACTTCAACCAGAGAGTACGGCAAGTGCAATAATCACTGCAATGCTGTGTAACGGTTTCGAGCGTGGCGTAACGCTCCTTACAGGATTTCGGGATTGGTTCGAGTGGCGTGCGATAAAGAATTAAAATTCAAGAACAAGAATTTAACTTAAACAGTGTTTATTCAAGGAAAACACTACTAAATGATACATGAAAATATGATTTAACGCCTTAATACTAAAGAAATTAACGAAATTAAATTAGGTTGCGACACTAGGTCGTTACAAAAAGTAAAGCTGATCGTCTTGGGTTGCGACTCTAGGTCGTTACAAAAGAAATGCCCGTTTGAACGATCGATTTGGAGTAGTATAATGACGTTTAGTCGAATGATAGGAATTCGTTAATGGATTAGGACTCTCGGTCGATATAGGAATTAGTTTATGATTTAGGAATTAGCTTATAATTTAGGAATTAGCTTATAATTTAGGAATTGAATATGTTAAGTTGAGAACAGTTGAATTGTTTCAGTGTTTCATCAGGGGCGATACTGCCACCTGGAATAGTATTGTTCCCTCGTTGCTCAGGAGTAATATTACTAACCTGAGAATAATAATAATAATAACTTAGCTTCATCAACTAAGTGGCCTACAAAGCGGCCTCCAAGGCAGAAACCTCTCGCTAAACCTGGCGACTATGGCCTTAGTTTAAACGATTAGTATAGCTGAGTGTCCTGCAAGGCGGCCTCCAAAGTTGGAGCATTAAATTTACGTTGGAATCAGCTTGTAGCCTTAAATGATTCTTGATTAGGTTCATAAGTCTGAATGAATCTCTCTGGGCTTTCCTGCCCGTATTTATACACATTCGGAGTATTGGGAGCGCACCAATAGGAATGGAGTTCGACTATTACGCGTCAATTATTCTCGTATTGCTCGATCCGTTCTCTAGTCGGTCTACTAAGCGACTGGTTAATGCGCAGGCGCACGCGTGGAACGCTCGGTTCCCTCTCTCATTTGTCATGCACGAATCACAATTACTGCTTCTGATCCTTGCTCTCGTCGATCCGCTGATCGACTGAGGATCGCGCATGCGTTTGATTCTCCCACTCCTTTACACTCAATTCTCTCTTTCGTCATACTCGCGTCTCGCGGTATCCTGAACTAATATTAATACTAATGCTAAACACTCTTATAAAAGTAAGAATAACAGGAATATAATAAGAATATAAGTATTTAAATGATTATTAACTAAGTTTATTAAGAAAAAAGAAAGGGCAGGTTTGGGGTTTGTTACAGCTGTAACAACATCCGCGATACGTTGAAGGTATATTATTTTAATTGTTTATTTCACTACTGGCTTAGTATCGAAATCGATGAAGACTTTATTAAATGAAATAGGTATTTTATTTGCAGAAACGGTTGAATCACATTATAAAATGTGAAATTTGAATAATTGCCATGCTCTTAGATTCTAGATTTAAACGCTGTTTTGCACCACAGGAAGAGCAGCGTACTGCTATTGATAATTTAAGTAAAAAAATAGATGAAATTCAAAAAGAAATATGGAGTCTATGTGAAAAGTAAGGTGTGTTTAAATAATTATTTTGCCAAATTCGAAAGGTAGTTTTCCAAAAAATTGATGAAAATTGTGTATTTCGGGGGTCTAAATTTTTTAAAAAATTTCAAGTGTGGCAAAATTTGACAACTTGAACCTTTCTTATTTTTACATGCACTATAACGTGTTTCAATTTGAACAAAATCTCAGCCATCTCAGCTTGGCGCGAAATTTACCGTAGGGTAAACGCAGCAATAAATGAACACTTAAGGCTGATGAATGTAAACTATTATAAAATTATGTTTGCAGCGTAATTGATTCCGCGTGCTGCAAAAATCGTTTGGATATGAAGCAAGAAATTAAAAGAAGTCTCTAATTAATTAGTTGCTTGTTTTAATAACTTATTTTACTCAGTTTAATATAAAATGCCCATTCACTACGTATGGGCATTTTACTGGTACGTTCACCCTATATACGACATTGTCCATTTCAACCGAAATGGATCAGTTTTGGTAGCATAGAAATAAAACCCATGCCATTAATTAATTAAAATAAAGGATTTTATTTGTTAAAATGAGAAAAATAAATTTTTCACTTCGCCTCCATTTCCCTCCCACCGCTCCACCCTCCTTCGCGGCCCCCGCGCCTTGGTTCCTGGCCGCTCCACCATCTTTGGCCGTCGCCGCGGCTGGGCCCCTGGCCACCGCTCCACCCTCCTTCGCGGCCCCCGCGCCTTGGTTCCTGGCCGCCGCCGCGGCTTGGCCCCTGGCCACCATCGTACCA